>JAVUPR010000166.1:0-2697352 GCA_036785695.1 Gentiana straminea
ATCGCAGTGTTTTGACAAGCTTTATCGTTGACGATATCCATCTTCTTTTCAAGTTTGCTTCTTTCATCTTTCCTAGCCTCTAAGGATTTTAGAACCTTTCCAAATAAGTCGTTATCGTCTTTCGAATTTCGAGTATCTCATTATGATAGAATTTAATGAGATCAACCCGAGTAGTACATCTTTGAGCTTCCACTTGTTGTTCATTTACTTTGTTTGTCTCAACCTCAATTGATTTGGCTTGCTTTTAGAGGTGAGATAACAACTTGCTTCAGCTTTTCTCTATATTCTCGCCGATCTTCTTCTTTCTTCGCATTGTTTCCTAGCTTCTTCCAGGCTTGATTGATCAATATTTCTTGCGGTGTGACAAGTGTACATTGAGTTCATCATCGTATTCTTCTCCGTGCATGTTTGCCACAGCTCTTGCTAATTTAAGTGTAGACTTGTCGTTAGGAGATTGATAACCTCATTCTTCTTTATCTTGTCGTGCAAGATGCAGCTTTCGTAACTTGAACTTCCATTGGTTTCTTCGTAACTATTAGAATCATCATCGTATTCGTTCGTTGCAGCTTTCCTTTTCTTGTAGAGAGGCAAGAATCCCTTTTTGCAAGTTGGGATCTTCCCGAGGATCATCATCATCATCATTCTTTTTGGAACTTCCACCACCGTGGCTTCCTTCCAATAACTATTTCGATCGCCGCATATCATTGATTTAAGAATTCATCGGTATTGATTATCTCCGATAGATTTGTGATGTTGTAGAGATCAAATACCCATTTTTCGATAACTTCTATTTCTTCTTACTGACTCCTTTGATTGGCAATGGAACTGAATTTCCAAGTTTGATATCCGCACAATCGCTCATAATCGCCTATCATTAGTTCTCCATGATCGCTGGAAGCTTAGATTGAGTTACAATTTCTACTGCATTCTCTTGTGATTTCCTCGTTCATCTTCCAGTGGTAGCATCCTCAATTTGTATGGGATCGCCTCGCTAGTTCCTTCCTCGGCGATGACCGATGTATCTTTTTCAACGACCGAAACCGAGATTATCGGCTCGCTTCCAAAATCGTGTCTTTAACAAGTTCTTCAGTAGGCTCAGGTTCCAATGAAGTAACTGGAACTTCTTTCATTGTGAATTCAGTGGGTCTACTTCATGTATCAGCTCGTCCAAGAGGATAATCTTAGTCAATCTTGAGTCTACTTCATCTCCTTTTTCTATAGATTGAGAAGCTGAAAATCCTTTAACTGATTCTTCAAATTTTGATCTGGAAATAGATTTTTGAGGGGTGGATCTGGATTTTGAAAGTAACAAAAGCATATCCAACGTTGTTTTGTCAATCAGTCTTTCTTCACTGTCGATTCTTCATCATCATGCTCGCCTCGTGTCCGTTCCCCCGAGTCTCGCCTTCCTTTTGTATGTCGCCTTCAACATTCGTTCTCTCGTTGACAACTTCAGCTTCTTTGTCATTTCCATTTCTTGTGTATGCGTGGCTGGTTCTTGAATTGGTAAAGCCTCGCTACCAAAACCGGAATAGATTCGGTGAGAGTAACTTAAGTCCTCACTACCGGTGCCGACCCTTCAAAGAACTTTAGTTCTTATTACTTATGTTGGTGACACTTCTACCGATTTCTCAATAACTTGATCGCTTTTGCCTTTTTCTCGAATCTTCCAACTCGTTTCCTTCTTTTCCTTAATTCTTCAACTTGTTCTAAGGCTTCATCTCCAAGCGCTTTTCTTCATCTTTCTCGCTTTTCTTCTTTTTTGGTTCACTTATAGAACCTTCGTGTTTTTTTTTCCAAGCCTTTTTCTTCCTTAGTAACGATCTTCCCATCGGCAACCGGTGTTTCTTTCCTTTTGCGATTCCAAAATGTTCGAGTATTCTTTGGACCACCAATGCAAGAGTCTTTTTGTGATAAAATTGACCTTTCTTGACATCATTTTTTTTCTTTGGTGTGTCATTTCATTGTGACACTAATTGGTCAAATAGATATCTTTGCCAATTAAAACTTTCTCCAAACCAAATCACATATAGAAAATCCAACTTTGCTCCGTATAGATTGCTAAAGTTTCCCGCATTTCCAATTATGGAATTTGCTAACATTTTGGTGAGAAAATTGAATTCGGTTTGAGTAGACTTGTGCTCCCGGTCCGTGAAACGGTGAAGTCTACATCAATTGCTATGTCTTTCCACAATTTTTCCTTCGTTCTTTGGTCAACTTGATGGTCACGTCGTACCTCCGCATTTATCGAATCCAAAAATCTCTCGAAATTAGGTCTTCGAACCTTGATCCGTTTACTATTGACAAGTAGTGGTAAAGGTGTGTGTGCTCTCTCCTTCTATAGCCGTACTTCCAAATTCATAGAAGCTCCAATGCTTTACGTATATACACTTTTCGATCGATGTTGAATACGTAATCCAATCCGTTAATTTTCTAAATCTTCGTTGCAATTTATTTGGCTAGATTTTGATCAAGATACTCGGCAATGAATTGATCAAGTTGAAATGATCATTCCGGTTCAACAAGTGTGAAACCATCGTTTTCTCGGATTTGATTGAGAATTTGAAGATTGGGGGTATGGGGAAGGTACATTCAAAATTCGAGTGTAAAGAATTATAAAAGAAAATTCGGGTTATTTATAATTTGTAGCAAGGGTACTTAAGAATTGAGTGGGACTTAAAACGTCTTGTCATAAATGTTTTGAGATTGTGAAAAAGAAGATGAGTGGAAAAGATGTACGGTTGAGATTAGAAAAGGTCACGTCTTTTCCTGACGTCCGTAGCTAGACAAAAGAGTAAGTAGTGGTAGATGTTGTGTAACTCCAGAGTTTACTTTCAGCCTTGTACTTGTACCGAATTCAAAAACTCGCTTGTGAACACAACTCAATTTTGTGAGTCACACTTCTTCGCTCTCGCTAGCGATATTTCTCCTACAAAACAAAATGAGAAATTTTTGGTACCCATATATGTTTGGGTCCTAACCGATTATTTTTGATGATATAATTTTATTTTTAACTCTATACCTCTCTTGATATCTTGATCGAGTAAAGTCGGCCACAAACTTTTCCCGTTTTATCCTTACAATTTTTAGTTTGTGATATCGATATGATGGTTCATTTCAATCTTCATCATTGGGAAATAGTCTTCCTTCCCTCTCGAGTCTATTTTTCCATGAATGATCTTCATTTTTAGATGGATATGACTTGAATATTTTTCTTACCGATCTCGGATCGCTTTTGTTTTTTTTTCAAATTTTCCGAGTTTTTCTCGTAAAATCGTTGGCTTGGTGCATTTTACCAACTAATTTATCAGCTTCTATCGCTTGTACATTTGGTCGTGCCGAGTTTTTGTCGCTCTAATAACTTTATCGCTTTCCGAGTTCCCGACTTTTGAGTAGTCACAAATTTTATTGCAACCGATCTTGGTCCGAACTTAGAATTATACCGATTATCAAACCTTAAACTAGATCTATCCCCAAATGGTTTTCCTGTGTTTGAACCGAACACTCGGAGTTGGATCAACCGATGATTCTCGTAATGTTTATTACTTCGTCGCGCTCATCGCTTGGTCGAATTACCTTGGTTCCATTATTAGCCTTGATTAAATTGATCTCAAAGATTCAATCTTGAAATTTCGATTTCAATAACTTTTTCTCCTTTTTGACAATCTCATAATTCTTTTGAATTACCACTAATTCCTTTATGAGTATGTCCAAGGTTTCATTAAAATCTTCATTTCTCTGATAGTTCATGGCAATGTGAGTGTTGGATGTAGATGCAGTTACCTCCTGGTGTTTGATAGATAAAGTTTCTGTCGAGGAATCGTCATCAATTAAAACTTGCTTTACTTTATCATTAGCATTTGTCTGTGATGTTCCTAGCAGTATGATTTCCTCATCACTTTCACCTCCATAACTGATGGGTAGTACAACATATTTTTCCTTAGTCAAATTTTCTTCTATAAGATCAGCTACTCATAGCAACTCTTTTTCTGCTTCTTCTGAAAGATCACTTAGGGATGGAAATCCCCTGGATTCATCATCAACATTCGCATTAAACTCAATGTCTTCATCATAACTAAAATGAGGTTCCAGATTTGTATGTGAGCTCGTGGTACTGAATCTTTCAAGTACTTGATCCTGAATATCAAAAACAACATTCTCGCCGATAGTCACTGTGGTGTTATTCAGCCAATTTCTAATTCTAGATGTATCCATTTTATTTTAATAAAATACAAGAAAGGGTCTTCAACAACCGGTTTGTAAGATATCAACTATTGCTCTAAGAAAATAATTAATACTTAAACAAAGTTCGATCTCTTCGTAATGTAAGCACGGCTCGTTACCAATTGTTGGTCCCTTGGAAAGGCTAACACAAGTTTAGAGGGGGGGGGGGTAAATAAACTTGTCCCTAAAACTTGATTTAAAACAAATTAAAGTTAAGTTAAAACTTTGGTGGAGTTCGCTTAACTCAATCGTGTATAAGTCAATACCGACTTATATTTAGTCTAATTAATCGGGCAAGCGGATTAGTTAAGCCTTTATCGTATATAAGTTAACAAACAAATTTTGTTGACTTGATTTCGTAACGAATACTAGATAAATATAATCGTAATGAAGCAAATGAATGCGTAAAGTAAATAATACAAATATTATAGAGGTTCCGTGTGGTGTAATCCGGTACGTCCTCTCTTGCCCCGTGATGCGGAGGAAAATTCCACTAAAACTTCTTTGAGATGGCCCGATTATAAAAAGTTCTAAACTCACAAATTCCTTGACTAATCCCTAGCTTCACTATCTAAACACTTGTAGAACAGTAGAATTGTTGCTCTTCAATTGTTTGAAACACCGGTCCGTGAGGGTTGAATTGCCTCTTCACCACCATCACAACCACAAAAGCCTTCCCGATCGCACTCAACTATCCTTCACACCTTCTTGGTGTTTCACAGCCTAGACCTTTGATAGAATCAAAGTTGAGACTTGAATCAATAAATATGATTCAATTGTGATTTGAGCTTTTCTTCTAGATATATAAGTTACGCTCGGCTCGTATTTCTTCAAATGAGTGATCTTGATTTTCCTTGAATTCTTAAGAATGCTTGAAGAAATTTCTTGATCTTGCAATAAAGTATTTAGCAGAATTCTTTTAGATTGGCTTTCCCCCTTTAATTTTATCTTTCTTGACTAGATAGATTCTTTTTAATTCCTCCCGCTCTTCCTTTGTTGTTGTAGAAGTAGTATATTTATGTGGGTTTATCTAACGGTCGATTCCTTTGAATCCAAATTCTTGTGGCCATTAGTGGTACCGTTTTCTTGCTTGTACGATTATGTTAGAATGGATAGATTATCCTCCAATCATAATTCTTGAATTGTAACGGTTGAATCCTTTTTCGCTTGTAGTTAAACCTAAGTTCTAAAGCCGATTTATCGAGAATATTATCGCTCTCGCTTCTAAGAACATTAATTGAGTTTTTACTCTTCTTCAAAATCAAGACTCAAGTTTTCATCCGATTACAATTGACTTAATCGTAGTACACCAAGGAATTAATCATCAAAGACATCATTGTCCTTATGTGTCTTAGCTCCTAATACTAGATCCATAAAGTCGCCTTCAGTCATCACAAACTTGCTTGAAGTCTAACTTTACAAAGCCTCGACGTAGTCTTCATAAACCGAGTTTGAACCCTCTATTCTTCGGTCTTCAATAACCGAGTCCGTGACCCTCGCTCTTTCGCCTTCTTAGATAAGCCAATTGAGTCCGTGACCCTCGTTGAAATTATCTTCTTCGCTTTACGTTGGTGTGCTCCGCTTTCCAATTTCACCGATTTCCGCTTCCCGATAACTCGCTTTCTTGTTATCTCGCTCACGACCTAGAAGTATTACATCGCTTGTCCGATCTAACTTATAAAAATATCGACTCTATTAAATCCTATACATTGATATCTAGACATCTTTTTGCTTTGCACTATAACAATGCCTAGTTATGACACTTCATCAAAGGGGTTTAGAACCAATACTAAATAAGCGGTGAATCATCATCAAAACATAAATTTTATTTCCAACACATACTAAGCTCCAATCCTTTCAGACATTACCTACTTGCTAGACGCCCGACAACCCTAAATCATTGGTTAAGATGGATTTGATGTTATCGTCTTTCATATCTGATATGGAATTTATTCAACCGTTATTGTTTGGAACTCGGTTAAGTATATATATTGTATAAGGGAACTATCCCGAAATAGGTAAGGGAGACTTCGTATGGCTTACGCCACATCTTTATAAAGTGTTGTTTCCATTTTATGAACACAATCTAACTGGTATCCCAAAGATGGTATCCTTCAAGGAAGAATCTGATTCTATTTCGTACATGCCTTTCGAAACACCCTTCAGTGGATTAGTTACTTCATTCAATTGAAGATTAACTCGTAAGTAGCTCATCAATCTCATATTCGTACTAGCTTGAACTTTTAGAGCTTTCCAAATTGTTGTTCTTCACTAAGAACATTCAACTATTTCTAAAAAATAGTCATAGAGATTAATAAACAATTATTTGTGGTATTAACTGTCATAAGCCAACAAACATCGGTATGTTTAGGCTTTAGACAATTTTCTAGATTTTATAACATTTTCGTAAAAGGGTATTTTAGTCATCTTTAGATAAGATACGTATTACCCACATGATTCATAATCACATGGTTCAGACATCATCAAAATGACATTTGATTACACATTTCTCTTCCAGAGAGTCTATATCTAGGACAACCACAAATATCAAGGATAAAAGCCATTCAAACATTTGGTTAAGATTTATTCACCTATATCGACTATATAGCAACTTAATCTAGTATATTAGATTCAGTGAATGTCCAACTTTATTGGAATAACATTTATTCCTTACAATTGAAGATGTCTATTAAATTCTAACAAACAATTGAGCTCATGTTCTTCATAAGAACCGGAACACAATAACATCTATTTAGTTCTTTTATCGCTTACTAGACTCGGGAATACAAAACCGAAAATGTCGCAATGTTTGCTTCACTTTTCGTATCTTGGTGTATTCCGTATTTTAATCTTTCTAATTTAATCATACTCGTAAGATATCATATATCTAATGCTTGACTTAAACTTAGATAGATTTATCTCAATACTCTTGCCTAGAACAGAGACTTCGATAAGGTCTCTTATTTTAAGCACATACACTAACTTTCATTTTTAATCCCTTAAGCATTAGTAAATATTTCTTAGTTTAGTCATCATAAGACTTAAGAAAAATCACAAGAGCTATGACTCCAATTTTCTTTCGTAAAGAAAATCTAAATTTTATTAGTTAGTTTGTTAGCCTTTTCAATCATATTCAAAACAAGAACTATTTAATTAAGCTTCAAGCAATGATTAAAGAAATAAGTCGATACTTAAATCTTACAGTTTTGAAAACAACCTTTCCAAAGTTCAATGTGGTCTTTCTTATCCAACGCCGAATTAATTGTCGCCGTATGACATAATGATCATATTGGATCGTATCCAATACATGTTTAATTCGTTGAAAGATATTTCAAGTGATTCAAATCATATCATGAGCTTCCATTTTGTCTAGTAAATAAAGTCTTAGAGCACTTCATCATATACGTAGTCTCCTTGTTTTCCACTACCATAACGTAGGTTGCTCGTGTCATTGTTTATTTTAAAAGGATTAAAATTACTTAACCATACTTGAGAACGTTTCTCTAAAGGTAACAATCAGAATTCGGTTTTACAAATCGAGAATAGAAACATAGAAATAAAAATTTGCTAGAAAACCACAACATATAATAAAGATAAATGAGTGTTGTTGTTTATACACGCACAATCAAAATTGGTCTTTTGATTTATGATTTTGCTCCCACTGGTCAACTACTCCCATTGACTTTCAAAAAAAATTCAGATATTCTTTAGTGGCCAAGATCCCATTTAGTTACCCTGAATCCAGACGAGGGCCGATTAACCGGAATAATTCGAAGTTAGGTAACACTTTACCAATCACATCTCTATGTGACTCTTGGTGGTTGACTAGTCAACTCTTTGACACTACACATCTCTGTGTGGTAGCCAACCTCTTGCCTCTAAAATAAGACGGTCCTGACGATGGCCAATCACCGCCATATTCTAGCCAATATTTGTGTGATCTTATACGATCATCTCTCAATAACGACGATATACCCGAGGTAGGTCGACTCCCGATGATGGCTGATCTGTTGGATCCGAATAAGGGCTCTTCACCATCGCTATAATATTGGGAGACAATATTTCGACTTGATTTTGTTGTGAAAGTATTTTGTAAATTAATTCACTTAATTAATTTTAATTACGGTCTAATCCAATATATCTATCTCTATAGACATACATCCTACATATTCATCTACATCGTTCCTAGTCATGCATCTATTGTATCCTATCAAACATATACAAGCACAAAATAAATAAATGCGTAAAGTAACCGGTATGATCATGGACTTTTCCTATGTGCGCTTCGAATACAACCGGCGAAACCGCGGGTCACAATCTAAGGGTAGCCGCAACCGCCAATAGGATCTTTAATGCGCCATCTCCAATGGGATCTATATTCGTCTTTCTTTGGTCTCTGTCTTCTGCTCCATTCTTGTTACAAAAAATTATATCTAATAAAATAAATACACCCGCCGCGCACGGAGGGGAGCTAATGGGAATGGGATAATGAAAAAAATAAACTATTTCATGTTCTTCATAACGGCATAGGACCATTTTTAAACCAACGAAAAATATATCATTCACATCTATCCTATTAGTCGATTCCATTATCAATCGGTGTCCATATAATCATATTATATCTAACATATCTAATCCATACAATGAAAAAGATAAATACTAAAATTACCAATTTACGTCTTAAATAATCGATTAACATTTAATCATTAACTAATTACATTTAATTAATTAAATGATTTTAATCGAAATAAAATTAACTATTAAACCAAATAGTGTCATTTGGCATCCCAATGGTCCAAATTATTGGAATAATTAGTTAGCCACATGACATCAACTAAACAAAAGAGAAATTACAAACCACAACTACGAACCATATTGAAACACAAATACACAAAACAAAATAAGGAACCCACCGAGCAAACCGACAGCCATGAGGTTGCCAACGCCGCCGGCCGCCGGACGGTGGTGGTGCCACCGCCGCCGGCCGAGCACCACCCGATCTCCCTTTTTTTCTTTTCGTGTATCATTTTATGAATCAAAAATATTTCACATTTTAATTACGGATTTAAACGATAAAATTAATTACGCTAAATTACTAATGCTTATTGCGTAAGATGGAAGCTCGCTTCTCGATACCTCTCGTTAATAAATCTACGCGGGAACACCGTGGAATGTAAAATTTATTGCCTATTAACCATGATCGACTTTGTTTAAGCAACAAACATATTAAGTTAGTAGACGGTGGTTACCATGTTTGATCTAAAAGATCGACGCTTTGACCTTCTACGGAGAGTAGTAGTGCGCGAGCCGTCCACGTGTCCATCCTCTATCAATATCTTTATCTTATTACCATAATCTATTTTTCATAAATCTTTTAAAATCCGATATTAATATATGGTAATATAATTAATTAAATTGCATAATCCAAGTGTATCATATACACTCCAAAATTGCGCCCCATATTCCCAATATATTTCTTAACTAGAATATTTTTAATTAATATAGTACTATGATTAATTAATTTACAACATACATGTGTATCAATATACACACACATGCACCACATACATATACATTATAAGTATATTTAATTAATCAACATAATTAATATTTTGTATTATACTTATTCATAATAAATAAATACCACCATATTAATTTATCACTATAACGCTTTATAGTCGAGATAAAACTTTCCTTATTCTGTTATCACTATAACCGAATTTATTCCAAATTTAGATGTTCTTATGTCCGTGACCCAATAGGCTTCCGAATATGTTGGCCGTAGCACAAGTACAATTACGAAAATGCCCTTTATACCTAATCGTTGGTCCATTGAAAAGGCTTTGGTTAAGTTTAGAGGGGGGGGTGAATAAACACAACACTTAAAACTTTTGGAGTTAACAAACTCAAGAACTTCAAGTTGTCTCGATACTTCGCAGTCCGTCGACCGTTGAGTTTATCGAATTTATGCAAAGTGGAAATATACCAAAAATTATGCCTTATCACTTGTTGTTAAATATGATACCAAGTATTATATACTCGTAGTGTATGTGTGTGATTCAGCTTGCTAGATTCAAGTAGATTGATGTGCTAGATAAACTAAATGCAAAATATAAATGCGTAAAGTAAGTAGGCGGCATTTTATAGTGGTTCCAGGTGGTGTAATCCCGTCGTCCACTCTTCTCCCGTGATGTTGGAGGTAATTCACTAGAGATTCTTGATGTAGCTGTTACAAAAATCCCTAAGTTACTTGTCCTTCACCAATAACTATGGCTTCACAAACTGAACACTTGGAACATGTAGGATTGCTGCTCCAAAGTCTTCCACTGGTCCTTGAAGGGTAGGATTGCCTCTTCACCAGCTCCACCACAAACAACAGTCTTTCACACTTAAAGATGCTTCACTGTCTACAGTAGATTTCTTGTAAAAGAAAGATTGAATCAAGTAAGTGATCAAAGCCTTTTAGCAGCCTTGATCAGATGATATGACCAAAGAAATGCTTGATGTCTTCAAGTGTGTAAACTTGATGCAAACCTTGAATGCAGATTACACTTGAAGAATTTTACTAGATCGCGTAGCCTTATGCTCGCAGGTCACAGGGTGTTTTTCTTGATCGAAATCGAAGCTCGTGATTATCTATATTTTTCTCTTAATGTTCACACTTGTATCCGAATTAGGAATCCTTGTGACTTATGTTTGAAATTCAAACATAGCCGTTTTGGATTTGTCTCCATCTTGACTTGCATTTTCTCGATCGTTCCGAGGACCGACACTCGTCGTACTCCTTTTGACAAGATTTACATACCGTCCACCCTTTGACTTGTATCCATTGGATAAAGGTCTCGAATCTTTCCAATGTCCATTTATTCTTAACCATTGATTTGTTTGATAAAATCGAGGTTGTTAGCCGTCCCTTTCTTTGTATTCTTCCAATGTAGCCTTTGATTAAATCGAAATATGTGTCCAAGCAGGTTCCCGAGAACATAAGTCCGTCGATATACACATCCGTAAGCCGATCCTTATTTTGCCGTGTTTAAAAACACTTCGCCCATCGTCTTTTATCTAACTTTTATTTATGAAGTTAGATTACACCTTTTTGCAAATAACTAACTTCCAATCACCACTTTACTTGTGGAACTTAGACCTTGTACACAAGGTATATGTAATCGCTTAGGTCATCACGTACTTCCCTAAATTTCGATTCCATATCCTTGACTTTAATTAGTATGTTTGATCCCTTAGCCTTCAATAACCGAGTTTGAGCCCTCACCTTCGCCTTCGCAGTTCCCGACTAGTCTACCGACTCGGCCTACCCTACCGATCTAGACTAGTCTCGCCGATGTAAGTCACCGACCTATTACGTTGCTTGTTTGATCAAACCTATACAAGATCAAACTTTAATAAACCTATACATTTGATCTTGACATCTTTTTACCTTTGCTCTATAATGCCTAGTCCGGCACTCATCACTAAAACACAAAAATAAGTCCAACAATTTCCCTCTTTTTGGTGATGATGCCAATACCCTCCTAACAGCAAAGCAAAAAGATTAAAAACAAAAACAGAACAAACTTAGTCATATCTCATTATAATCAGTTGTTCAAAGGTATTACAGTCTAGATACAGAAAAAGATAAAACAGATAAGGTATGCTGATCTACTGTCTTCTTTCTCTTTCTTCCCTTGCCTTTTCTGCTTGCTCTTGATAGGCTCTTATCTCTCTGATCATTTCTCTCATCCATTCATTTTCAATCAGAGAGAAATCAATATGAGGATTCACTTGTTTCCACCAATGCCATGCTTCAGGTAGAGTAAGGTTGATTTGATGTACTCTAAAGCCTAAACGTATGTATACTTCCTTGAATTCATTAAGTGACTCATTAGCATTGGTAGTAGGTAAACTCCTTCCACCTATACCACCTCTTCCACCTCTACTACCTCTGTGTGCAGCCCTCATGGCTTTAACCCCTGCTTCCCAAAACTTGAGTCCAAGAAAGGAATTGAGTCCCTCATGGAAACCTTTATGGGTGGAAGGAATCAAAAATCACACAGTTAAGTACTCTATGGGTACGAAAAAAAGTACGAAAAAAACGTTAGTAATTCTCTTTGAAGTACTGATGTGATATCGACCAGAACGATAAATAAGGCACGCCGGCGCAAACGGCAAGCAAAACGGAGGCCGAATGGCCTTGTACAAGGAATCCAAAATCACACAGTTAAGTACTCTATGGGTACGAAAAAAAGTATGAAAAAAACGTTTGTAATTCTCTTTGAAGTACTGATGTGATATCGACGAGAACGATAAATAAGGCTCGCCGGCGCAAACGGCAAGCAAAACGGAGGCCAGAATGGCCTTGTACAAGGAATCAAAAATCACACGGTTAAGTATTCTATGGGTACGAAAAAAAGTATGAAAAAAAACCTTTGTAATTATCTTTGAAGTACTGATGTGATATCGACCAGAACGATAAATAAGGCACGCCGGCGCAAACGGCAAGCAAAACGGAGGCCGAATGGCCTTGTACAAGGAATCAAAAATCACACGATTAAGTACTCTATGGGTACGAAAAAAAGTACGAAAAAAAACGTTTGTAATTCTCTTTGAAGTACCGATGTGATATCGACCAGAACGATAAAGAAGGCACGCCGGCGCAAACGGCAAGCAAAACGGAGGCCGTAATGGCCTTGTACAAGGAATCAAAAATCACGCAGTTAAGTACTCTATGGGTACGAAAAAAAGTACGAAAAAAAACGTTTGTAATTCTCTTTGAAGTACTGATGTGATATCGACCAGAACGATAAATAAGGCACGCCGGCGCAAACGGCAAGCAAAACGGAGGCCGAATGGCCTTGTACAAGGAATCAAAAATCACACGAGTTAAGTATTCTATGGTACGTACGAAAAAAAACGTTTGTAATTCTCTTTGAAGTACCGATGTGATATCGACCGAACGATAAATAAGGCATGCCGGCGCAAACGGCAAGCAAAACGGAGGCCGAATGGCCTTGTACAAGGAATCAAAAATCACACAAGTTAAGTACTCTATGGGTACGAAAAAAAGTATGAAAAAAACGTTTGTAATTCTCTTTGAATTACTGATGTGATATCGACCAGAACGATAAATAAGGCTCGCCGGCGCAAACGGCAAGCAAAACGGAGGCCGAATGGCCTTGTACAAGGAATCAAAAATCACACGGTTAAGTATTCTATGGGTACGAAAAAAAGTATGAAAAAAAACCTTTGTAATTATCTTTGAAGTACCGATGTGTGATATCGACCGAACGATAAATAAGGCACGCCGGCGCAAACGGCAAGCAAAACGGAGGCCGAATGGCCTTGTACAAGGAATCAAAAATCACACGTTAAGTACTCTATGGGTACGTACGAAAAAAACGTTTGTAATTCTCTTTGAAGTACTGATGTGATATCGACCGAACGATAAATAAGGCACGCCGGCGCAAACGGCAAGCAAAACGGAGGCCAGAATGGCCTTGTACAAGGAATCAAAAATCACACAGTTAAGTACTCTATGGGTACGAAAAAAAGTATGAAAAAAAACGTTTGTAATTCTCTTTGAAGTACTGATGTGATATCGACCAGAACGATAAATAAGGCACGCCGGTGCAAACGGCAAGCAAAACGGAGGCCAGAATGGCCTTGTACAAGGAATCAAAAATCACACAAGTTAAGTACTCTATGGGTACGAAAAAAAGTATGAAAAAAACGTTTGTATTTCTCTTTGAAGTATCGATGTGATATCGACCGAACGATAAATAAGGCTCGCCGGCGCAAACGGCAAGCAAAACGGAGGCCGAATGGCCTTGTACAAGGAATCAAAAATCACACAGTTAAGTATTCTATGGGTACGAAAAAAAGTATGAAAAAAACGTTTGTAATTCTCTTTGAAGTACCGATGTGATATCGACCAGAACGATAAATAAGGCTCGCCGGCGCAAACGGCAAGCAAAACTGAGGCCAGAATTGCCTTGTACAAGGAATCAAAAATCACACAGTTAAGTATTCTATGGGTACGATAAAAAGTACGAAAAAAAACATTTGTAATTCTCTTTGAAGTACTGATGTGGTATCGACCAGAATGATAAATAATGTATGCCGGCACAAACGGCAAGCAAAACGGAGGCCGAATGGCCTTGTACATGGAATCAAAATCACACGTTAAGTACTCTATGGGTACGAAAAAAAGTACGAAAAAAAAACGTTTGTAATTCTCTTTGAAGTACCGATGTGAAATCGACCAGAACGATAAATAAGGCACGCCGGCGCAAACGGCAAGCAAAACGGAGGCCAGAATGGCCTTGTACAAGGAATCCAAAATCACACAGTTAAGTACTCTATGGGTACGAAAAAAAGTATGAAAAAAACGTTTGTATTTTCTTTGAAGTACCGTTGTGATATCGACCGAACGATAAATAAGGCTCGCCGGCGCAAACGGCAAGCAAAACGGAGGCGAATGGCCTTGTACAAGGAATCAAAAATCACACATAGTTAAGTATTCTATGGGTACGAAAAAAAGTATGAAAAAAAACCTTTGTAATTATCTTTGAAGTACCGATGTGATATCGACCGAACGATAAATAAGGCACGCCGGCGCAAACGGCAAGCAAAACGGAGGCCGAATGGCCTTGTACAAGGAATCAAAAATCACGCGGTTAAGTACTCTATGGGTACGAAAAAAAACGTTTGTAATTCTCTTTGAAGTACCGATGTGATATCGACCGAACGATAAATAAGGCACGCCGGCGCAAACGGCAAGCAAAACGGAGGCCGAATGGCCTTGTACAAGGAATCAAAAATCACACGAGTTAAGTACTCTATGGGTACGAAAAAAAGTATGAAAAAAAAACGTTTGTAATTTTCTTTGAAGTACCGATGTGATATCGACCGAACGATAAATAAGGCACGCCGGTGCAAACGGCAAGCAAAACGGAGGCCGAATGGCCTTGTACAAGGAATCAAAAATCACACGTTAAGTACTCTATGGGTACGAAAAAGAGTACAAAAAAAATGTTTGTAATTCTCTTTGAAGTACCGATGTGATATCGACCGAACGATAAATAAGGCACGCCGGCGCAAACGGCAAGCAAAACGGAGGCCGAATGGCCTTGTACAAGGAATCAAAAATCACACAGTTAAGTATTCTATGGGTACGAAAAAAAGTACGAAAAAAAACGTTTGTAATTCTCTTTGAAGTACAGATGTGATATCGACCAGAACGATAAATAAGGCATGCCGGCGCAAACGGCTAGCAAAACGGAGGCCGAATGGCCTTGTACATGGAATCAAAAATCACACGCACGTTAAGTACTCTATGGGTACGAAAAAAAGTACGAAAAAAAACGTTTGTAATTCTCTTTGAAGTACCGATGTGAAATCGACCGTAACGATAAATAAGGCACGCCGGCGCAAACGGCAAGCAAAACGGAGGCCGAATGGCCTTGTACAAGGAATCCAAAATCACACAGTTAAGTACTCTATGGGTACGAAAAAAAGTATGAAAAAAACGTTTGTAATTCTCTTTGAAGTACTGATGTGATATCGACCAGAACGATAAATAAGGCTCGCCGGCGCAAACGGCAAGCAAAACGGAGGCCATAATGGCCTTGTACAAGGAATCAAAAATCACACGGTTAAGTATTCTATGGGTACGAAAAAAAGTATGAAAAAAAACCTTTGTAATTATCTTTGAAGTACTGATGTGATATCGACCATAACGATAAATAAGGCACGCCGGCGCAAACGGCAAGCAAAACGGAGGCCAGAATGGCCTTGTACAAGGAATCAAAAATCACACAGTTAAGTACTCAATGGGTACAAAAAAAGTATGAAAAAAAGCGTTTGTAATTCTCTTTGAAGTACTGATGTGATATCGACCAGAACGATAAATAAGGCACGCCGGCGCAAACGGCAAGCAAAACGGAGGCCAGAATGGCCTTGTACAAGGAATCAAAAATCACACAATTAAGTACTCTATGGGTACGAAAAAAAGTACGAAAAAAAATGATTGTAATTCTCTTTGAAGTACTGAGGTGATATCGACCAGAACGATAAATAAGGCACGCCGGCGCAAACGGCAAGCAAAACGGAGGCCAGAATGGCCTTGTACAAGGAATCAAAAATCACACAAGTTAAGTACTCTATGGGTACGAAAAAAAGTACGAAAAAAAACGTTTGTAATTCTCTTTGAAGTACCGATGTGATATCGACCGTAACGATAAATAAGGCACGCCGGCGCAAACGGCAAGCAAAACGAGAGGCCGAATGGCCTTGTACAAGGAATCAAAAATCACACGAGTTAAGTACTCTATGGGTACGAAAAAAAGCACGAAAAAAAACGTTTGTAATTCTCTTTGAAGTACCGATGTGATATCGACCGAACGATAAATAAGGCACGCCGGCGCAAACGGCAAGCAAAACGGAGGCCGAATGGCCTTGTACAAGGAATCAAAAATCCCACGATTAAGTACTCTATGGGTACGAAAAAAAGCATGAAAAAAAACGTTTGTAATTCTCTTTGAAGTACCGATGTGATATCGACCGAACGATAAATAAGGCACGCCGGCGCAAACGGCAAGCAAAACGGAGGCCGAATGGCCTTGTACAAGGAATCAAAAATCACACGATTAAGTACTCTATGGGTACGAAAAAAAGTATGAAAAAAAACGTTTGTAATTCTCTTTGAAGTACCGATGTGATATCGACCGAACGATAAATAAGGCACGCCGGTGCAAACGGCAAGCAAAACGGAGGCCGAATGGCCTGTACAAGGAATCAAAAATCACACGTTAAGTACTCTATGGGTACGAAAAAAAGTACGAAAAAAACGTTTGTAATTCTCTTTGAAGTACCGATGTGATATCGACCGAACGATAAATAAGGCACGCCGGCGCAAACGGCAAGCAAAACGGAGGCCGAATGGCCTTGTACAAGGAATCAAAAATCACACGAGTTAAGTATTCTATGGGTACGAAAAAAAGTATGAAAAAAACGTTTGTAATTCTCTTTGAAGTGCGATGTGATATCGACCGAACGATATATAAGGCACGCCGGTGCAAACGGCAAGCAAACCGGAGGCCAGCATGGCCTTGTACCAGGAATCAAAAATCACACAATTAAGTATTCTATGGGTACGAAAAAAAGTATGAAAAAAAACGTTTGTAATTATCTTTGAAGTACTGATGTGATATCGACCAGAACGATAAATAAGGTACGCCGGCACAAACGGCAAGCAAAACGGAGGCCGAATGGCCTTGTACAAGGAATCAAAAATCACACGAGTTAAGTACTCAATGGGTACGAAAAAAAGTATGAAAAAAAACGTTTGTAATTCTCTTTGAAGTACCGATGTGATATCGACCAGAACGATAAATAAGGCACACCGGCGCAAACGGCAAGCAAAACGGAGGCCAGAATGGCCTTGTACAAGGAATCAAAAATCACACAATTAAGTACTCTATGGGTACGAAAAAAAGTACGAAAAAAAATGATTGTAATTCTCTTTGAAGTACTGAGGTGATATCGACCATAACGATAAATAAGGCACGCCGGCGCAAACGGCAAGCAAAACGGAGGCCTGAATGGCCTTGTACAAGGAATCAAAAATCACACAGTTAAGTACTCTATGGGTACGAAAAAAAGTACGAAAAAAAACGTTTGTAATTCTCTTTGAAGTACTGATGTGATATCGACCGAACGATAAATAAGGCACGCCGGCGCAAACGGCAAGCAAAACGGAGGCCGAATGGCCTTGTACAAGGAATCAAAAATCACACGGTTAAGTACTCTATGGGTACGAAAAAAAGCACGAAAAAAACGTTTGTAATTCTCTTTGAAGTACTGATGTGATATCGACCGAACGATAAATAAGGCACGCCGGCGCAAACGGCAAGCAAAACGGAGGCCGAATGGCCTTGTACAAGGAATCAAAAATCCACGATTAAGTACTCTATGGGTACGAAAAAAAGCATGAAAAAAAACGTTTGTAATTCTCTTTGAAGTACCGATGTGATATCGACCGAACGATAAATAAGGCACGCCGGCGCAAACGGCAAGCAAAACGGAGGCCGAATGGCCTTGTACAAGGAATTAAAAATCACACAATTAAGTACACTCTATGGGTACGAAAAAAAGTACGAAAAAAAAATGTTTGTAATTCTCTTTGAAGTACCGATGTGATATCGACCGAACGATAAATAAGGCACGCCGGCGCAAACGGCAAGCAAAACGGAGGCCGAATGGCCTTGTACAAGGAATCAAAAATCACACGTTAAGTACTCTATGGGTACGAAAAAAAGTATGAAAAAAAACGTTTGTAATTCTCTTTGAAGTACTGATATGATATCGACCAGAACGATAAATAAGGCACGCCGGTGCAAACGGCAAGCAAAACGGAGGCCGTAATGGCCTTGTACATGGAATCAAAAATCACACAGTTAAGTACTCTTTGGGTACGAAAAAAAGTATGAAAAAAAACGTTTGTAATTCTTTTTGAAGTACTGATGTGATATCGACCGAACGATAAATAAGGCACGCCGGCGCAAACGGCAAGCAAAACGGAGGCCGAATGGCCTTGTACAAGGAATCAAAAATCACACGGTTAAGTACTCTATGGGTACGAAAAAAGAGTACGAAAAAAAACGTTTGTAATTCTCTTTGAAGTACCGATGTGATATCGACCGAACGATAAATAAGGCACGCCGGCGCAAACGGCAAGCAAAACGGAGGCCGAATGGCCTTGTACAAGGAATCAAAAATCACACAATTAAGTATTCTATGGGTACGAAAAAAAGTACGAAAAAAAACGTTTGTAATTCTCTTTGAAGTGCGATGTGATATCGACCGAACGATAAATAAGGCATGCCGGCGCAAACGGCAAGCAAAACGGAGGCCGAATGGCCTTGTACATGGAATCAAAAATCACACGATTAAGTACTCTATGGGTACGAAAAAAAGTACGGAAAAAACGTTTGTAATTCTCTTTGAAGTACCGATGTGATATCGACCGAACGATAAATAAGGCACGCCGGCGCAAACGGCAAGCAAAACGGAGGCCGAATGGCCTTGTACAAGGAATCAAAAATCACACGTTAAGTACTCTATGGGTACGAAAAAAAGCACGAAAAAAACGTTTGTAATTCTCTTTGAAGTACCGATGTGATATCGACCGAACGATAAATAAGGCACGCCGGCGCAAACGGCAAGCAAAACGGAGGCCGAATGGCCTTGTACAAGGAATCAAAAATCCACGCGAGTTAAGTACTCTATGGGTACGAAAAAAAGCATGAAAAAAAACGTTTGTAATTCTCTTTGAAGTACCGATGTGATATCGACCGAACGATAAATAAGGCACGCCGGCGCAAACGGCAAGCAAAACGGAGGCCGAATGGCCTTGTACAAGGAATTAAAAATCACACAATTAAGTACTCTATGGGTACGAAAAAAAGTACGAAAAAAAATGTTTGTAATTCTCTTTGAAGTGCGATGTGATATCGACCGAACGATAAATAAGGCACGCCGGCGCAAACGGCAAGCAAAACGGAGGCCGAATGGCCTTGTACAAGGAATCAAAAATCACACGATTAAGTACTCTATGGGTACGAAAAAAAGTATGAAAAAAAACGTTTGTAATTCTCTTTGAAGTACCGATGTGATATCGACCGAACGATAAATAAGGCACGCCGGTGCAAACGGCAAGCAAAACGGAGGCCGAATGGCCTTGTACAAGGAATCAAAAATCACACGAGTTAAGTACTCTATGGGTACGAAAAAAAGTATGAAAAAAAACGTTTGTAATTCTCTTTGAAGTACCGATGTGATATCGACCGTAACGATAAATAAGGCACGCCGGTGCAAACGGCAAGCAAAACGGAGGCCGAATGGCCTTGTACAAGGAATCAAAAATCACACGGTTAAGTACTCTATGGGTACGAAAAAAAGTACGAAAAAAAACGTTTGTAATTCTCTTTGAAGTACCGATGTGATATCGACCGAACGATAAATAAGGCACGCCGGCGCAAACGGCAAGCAAAACGGAGGCCGAATGGCCTTGTACAAGGAATCAAAAATCACACGAGTTAAGTATTCTATGGGTACGAAAAAAAGTACGAAAAAAAACGTTTGTAATTCTCTTTGAAGTACCGATGTGATATCGACCGAACGATAAAATAAGGCATGCCGGCGCAAACGGCAAGCAAAACGGAGGCCGAGAATGGCCTTGTACATGGAATCAAAAATCACACGTTAAGTACTCTATGGGTACGAAAAAAAGTACGAAAAAAATGTTTGTAATTCTCTTTGAAGTACCGATGTGATATCGACCGAACGATAAATAAGGCATGCCGGCGCAAACGGCAAGCAAAACGGAGGCCAGAATGGCCTTGTACAAGGAATCCAAAATCACACAGTTAAGTACTCTATGGGTACGAAAAAAAGTATGAAAAAAACGTTTGTAATTCTCTTTGAAGTACTGATGTGATATCGACCAGAACGATAAATAAGGCTCGCCGGCGCAAACGGCAAGCAAAACGGAGGCCATAATGGCCTTGTACAAGGAATCAAAAATCACACAGTTAAGTATTCTATGGGTACGAAAAAAAGTATGAAAAAAAACCTTTGTAATTATCTTTGAAGTACTGATGTGATATCGACCAGAACGATAAATAAGGCACGCCGGCGCAAACGGCAAGCAAAACGGAGGCCAGAATGGCCTTGTACATGGAATCAAAAATCACACAGTTAAGTACTCAATGGGTACGAAAAAAAGTATGAAAAAAAACGTTTGTAATTCTCTTTGAAGTACTGATGTGATATCGACCAGAACGATAAATAAGGCACACCGGCGCAAACGGCAAGAAAAACGGAGGCCAGAATGGCCTTGTACAAGGAATCAAAAATCACACAATTAAGTACTCTATGGGTACGAAAAAAAGTACGAAAAAAAATGATTGTAATTCTCTTTGAAGTACTGATGTGATATCGACCAGAACGATAAATAAGGCACGCCGGCGCAAACGGCAAGCAAAACGGAGGCCAGAATGGCCTTGTACAAGGAATCAAAAATCACACAGTTAAGTACTCTATGGGTACGAAAAAAAGTACGAAAAAAAACGTTTGTAATTCTCTTTGAAGTACTGATGTGATATCGACCAGAACGATAAATAAGGCACGCCGGCGCAAACGGCAAGCAAAACGGAGGCCAGAATGGCCTTGTACAAGGAATCAAAAATCACACAGTTAAGTACTCTATGGGTACGAAAAAAAGCACGAAAAAAACGTTTGTAATTCTCTTTGAAGTACTGATGTGATATCGACCAGAACGATAAATAAGGCTCGCCGGCGCAAACGGCAAGCAAAACGGAGGCCAGAATGGCCTTGTACAAGGAATCAAAAATCCCACAGTTAAGTACTCTATGGGTACGAAAAAAAGCATGAAAAAAAACGTTTGTAATTCTCTTTGAAGTACTGATGTGATATCGACCAGAACGATAAATAAGGCACGCCGGCGCAAACGGCAAGCAAAACGGATGCCAGAATGGCCTTGTACAAGGAATTAAAAATCACACAATTAAGTACTCTATGGGTACGAAAAAAAGTACGAAAAAAAATGTTTGTAATTCTCTTTGAAGTACTGATGTGATATCGACTAGAACGATAAATAAGGCACGGCGGCGCAAACGGCAAGCAAAACGGAGGCCAGAATGGCCTTGTACAAGGAATCAAAAATCACACAGTTAAGTACTCTATGGGTACGAAAAAAAAGTACGAAAAAAAAGTTTGTAATTCTCTTTGAAGTACTGATGTGATATCGACCCGAACGATAAATAAGGCACGCCGGCGCAAACGGCAAGCAAAACGGAGGCCAGAATGGCCTTGTACAAGGAATCAAAAATCACATAGTTAAGTACTCTATGGGTACGAAAAAAACGTTTGTAATTCTCTTTGAAGTACTGATGTGATATCGACCGAACGATAAATAAGGCACGCCGGCGCAAACGGCAAGCAAAACGGAGGCCGAATGGCCTTGTACAAGGAATCAAAAATCACACAATTAAGTACTCTATGGGTACGAAAAAAATTACGAAAAAAAACGTTTGTAATTCTCTTTGAAGTACTGATGTGATATCGACCAGAACAATAAATAAGGCACACCGGCGCAAACGGCAAGCAAAATGGAGGCCAGAATGGCCTTGTACAAGGAATCAAAAATCACACCAGTTAAGTACTCTATGGGTACGAAAAAAAGTACGAAAAAAAACGTTTGTAATTCTCTTTGAAGTACTGATGTGGTATCGACCAGAACGATAAATAAGGCACGCCGGCACAAACGGCAAGCAAAACGGAGGCCAGAATGGCCTTGTACAAGGAATCAAAAATCACACAGTTAAGTACTCTATGGGTACGAAAAAAAGTACGAAAAAAACGTTTGTAATTCTCTTTGAAGTACTGATGTGTTATCGACCAGAACGATAAATAAGGCACGCCGGCGCAAACGGCAAGCAAAACGGAGGCCAGAATGGCCTTGTACAAGGAATCAAAAATCACACAGTTAAGTACTCTATGGGTACGAAAAAAAGTACGAAAAAAAACGTTTGTAATTCTCTTTGAAGTACTGATGTGTTATCGACCAAAATGAAAATAAGGCACGCCGGCGCAAATGGCAATTAAAACAGAGGCCAGAATGGCTTTGTACAAGGAATCTAAAATCACACAAGTTAAGTACTCTATGGGTACGAAAAAAAGTACGAAAAAAAACGTTTGTAATTCTCTTTGAAGTACCGATGTGTTATCGACCGAACGATAAATAAGGCACGCCGGCGCAAACGGCAAGCAAAACGGAGGCCGAATGGCCTTGTACAAGGAATCAAAAATCACACAAGTTAAGTACTCTATGGGTACGAAAAAAAGTACGAAAAAAAATGTTTGTAATTCTCTTTGAAGTACCGATGTGATATCGACCAGAACGATAAATAAGGCATGCCGGCGCAAACGGCAAGCAAAACGGAGGCCGAGAATGGCCTTGTACAAGGAATCCAAAATCACACAAGTTAAGTACTCTATGGGTACGAAAAAAAGTATGAAAAAAAACGTTTGTAATTCTCTTTGAAGTACCGATGTGATATCGACCGAACGATAAATAAGGCACGCCGGCGCAAACGACAAGCAAAACGGAGGCCGAATGGCCTTGTACAAGGAATCAAATATCACACAGTTAAGTACTCTATGGGCGAAAAAAAGTACGAAAAAAAACGTTTGTAATTCTCTTTGAATTACCGATGTGATATCGACCGAACGATAAATAAGGCACGCCGGCACAAACGGCAAGCAAAACGGAGGCCGAATGGCCTTGTACAAGGAATCAAAAATCACACGGTTAAGTACTCTATGGGTACGAAAAAAAGTACGAAAAAAAAAACGTTTGTAATTCTCTTTGAAGTACCGATGTGATATCGACCGAACGATAAATAAGGCACGCCGGCGCAAACGGCAAGAAAAACGGAGGCCGAATGGCCTTGTACAAGGAATCAAATATCACACGAGTTAAGTAGTCTATGGGTACGAAAAAAAGTATGAAAAAAACGTTTGTAATTCTCTTTGAAGTACCGATGTGATATCGACCGAACGATAAATAAGGCACGCCGGCGCAAACGGCAAGCAAAACGGAGGCCGAATGGCCTTGTACAAGGAATCCAAAATCACACGTTAAGTACTCTATGGGTACGAAAAAAAGTATGAAAAAAAACGTTTGTAATTCTCTTTGAAGTACCGATGTGATATCGACCGAACGATAAATAAGGCACGCCGGCGCAAACGGCAAGCAAAACGGAGGCCGAATGGCCTTGTACAAGGAATCAAATATCACACGAGTTAAGTACTCTATGGGGCGAAAAAAAGTACGAAAAAAAACGTTTGTAATTCTCTTTGAATTACTGATGTGATATCGACCAGAACGATAAATAAGGCACGCCGGCACAAACGGAAAGCAAAACGGAGGCCAGAATGGCCTTGTACAAGGAATCAAAAATCACACAGTTAAGTACTCTATGGGTACGAAAAAAAGTACGAAAAAAAACGTTTGTAATTCTCTTTGAAGTACTGATGTGATATCGACCAGAACGATAAATAAGGCACGCCGGCGCAAACGGCAAGAAAAACGGAGGCCGAATGGCCTTGTACAAGGAATCAAAAATCACACGAGTTAAGTACTCTATGGGTACGAAAAAAAGTATGAAATAAAACGTTTGTAATTCTCTTTGAAGTACTGATGTGATATCGACCGAACGATAAATAAGGCACGCCGGCGCAAACGGCAAGCAAAACGGAGGCCGAATGGCCTTGTACAAGGAATCAAAAATCACACGATTAAGTACTCTATGGGTACGAAAAAAAGTACGAAAAAAAACGTTTGTAATTCTCTTTGAAGTACCGATGTGATATCGACCGAACGATAAATAAGGCACGCCGGCGCAAACGGCAAGCAAAACGGAGGCCGAATGGCCTTGTACAAGGAATCAAAAATCACACGTTAAGTACTCTATGGGTACGAAAAAAAGTATGAAAAAAACGTTTGTAATTCTCTTTGAAGTACCGATGTGATATCGACCGAACGATAAATAAGGCACGCCGGCACAAACGGCAAGCAAAACGGAGGCCGAATGGCCTTGTACAAGGAATCAAAAATCACACGTTAAGTACTCTATGGGTACGAAAAAAAGTACGAAAAAAAACGTTTGTAATTCTCTTTGAAGTACTGATGTGGTATCGACCAGAACGATAAATAAGGCACGCCGGCGCAAATGGCAATTAAAACAGAGGCCATAATGGCTTTGTACAAGGAATAAAAAATCACACAGTTAAGTACTCTATGGGTACGAAAAAAAGTACGAAAAAAACGTTTGTAATTCTCTTTGAAGTACTGATGTGATATCGACCAGAACGATAAATAAGGCACGCCGGCGCAAACGGCAAGCAAAACGGAGGCCGAATGGCCTTGTACAAGGAATCAAAAATCACACGAGTTAAGTACTCTATGGGTACGAAAAAAAGTACGAAAAAAAATGTTTGTAATTCTCTTTGAAATACCGATGTGATATCGACCGAACGATAAATAAGGCACGCCGGCGCAAACGGCAAGCAAAACGGAGGCCAGAATGGCCTTGTACAAGGAATCAAAAATCACAAAGTTAAGTACTCTATGGGTACGAAAAAAAGTACGAAAAAAAACGTTTGTAATTCTCTTTGAAGTACTGATGTGATATCGACCAGAACGATAAATAAGGCACGCCGGCGCAAACGGCAAGCAAAACGGAGGCCAGAATGGCCTTGTACAAGGAATCAAAAATCACACAGTTAAGTACTCTATGGGTACGAAAAAAAGTATGAAAAAAACGTTTGTAATTCTCTTTGAAGTACTGATGTGATATCGACCAGAACGATAAATAAGGCACGCCGGCGCAAACGGCAAGCAAAACGGAGGCCAGAATGGCCTTGTACAAGGAATCAAAAATCACACGATTAAGTACTCTATGGGTACGAAAAAAAGTATGAAAAAAAACGTTTGTAATTCTCTTTGAAGTACTGATGTGATATCGACCGAACGATAAATAAGGCACGCCGGCGCAAACGGCAAGCAAAACGGAGGCCAGAATGGCCTTGTACAAGGAATCAAAAATCACACAATTAAGTACTCTATGGGTACGAAAAAAAGTACGAAAAAAAACGTTTGTAATTCTCTTTGAAGTACTGATGTGTTATCGACCGAACGATAAATAAGGCACGCCGGCGCAAACGGCAAGCAAAACGGAGGCCGAATGGCCTTGTACAAGGAATCAAAAATCACACGGTTAAGTACTCTATGGGTACGTACGAAAAAAACGTTTGTAATTCTCTTTGAAGTACCGATGTGATATCGACCGAACGATAAATAAGGCACGCCGGCGCAAACGGCAAGCAAAACGGAGGCGAATGGCCTTGTACAAGGAATCTAAAATCACACGATTAAGTACTCTATGGGTACGAAAAAAAGTATGAAAAAAAACGTTTGTAATTCTCTTTGAAGTACCGATGTGATATCGACCGAACGATAAATAAGGCACGCCGGCGCAAACGGCAAGCAAAACGGAGGCCGAATGGCCTTGTACAAGGAATCAAAAATCACACAGTTAGGTACTCTATGGGTACGAAAAAAATATGAAAAAAAATGTTTGTAATTCTCTTTGAAGTACTGATGTGATATCGACCAGAACGATAAATAAGGCACGCCGGCACAAACGGCAAGCAAAACGGAGGCCGAATGGCCTTGTACAAGGAATCAAAAATCACACGGTTAAGTATTCTATGGGTACGAAAAAAAGTACGAAAAAAAACGTTTGTAATTCTCTATGAAGTACTGATGTGATATCGACCGAACGATAAATAAGGCACGCCGGCGCAAACGGCAAGCAAAACGGAGGCCAGAATGGCCTTGTACAAGGAATCAAAAATCACACAGTTAAGTATTCTATGGGTACGAAAAAAAGTACGAAAAAAAACGTTTGTAATTCTCTTTGAAGTACTGATGTGATATCGACCAGAACGATAAATAAGGCACGCCGGCGCACACGGCAAGCAAAACGGAGGCCGAATGGCCTTGTACAAGGAATCAAAAATCACACAGTTAAGTACTCTATGGGTACGAAAAAAAGTATGAAAAAAAACGTTTGTAATTCTTTTTGAAGTACTGATGTGATATCGACCAGAACGATAAATAAAGCACGCCGGCGCAAACGGCAAGCAAAACCGAGGCCAGAATGGCCTTGTACAAGGAATCAAAAATCACACGTTAAGTATTCTATGGGTACGAAAAAAAAGTACGAAAAAAAACGTTTGTAATTCTCTTTGAAGTACTGATGTGATATCGACCGAACGATAAATAAGGCACGCCGGCGCAAACGGCAAGCAAAACGGAGGCCGAATGGCCTTGTACAAGGAATCCAAAATCACACGATTAAGTACTCTATGGGTACGAAAAAAAGTACGAAAAAAAACGTTTGTAATTCTCTTTGAAGTACCGATGTGATATCGACCGAACGATAAATAAGGCACGCCGGCGCAAACGGCAAGCAAAACGGAGGCCGAATGGCCTTGTACAAGGAATCAAAAATCACACAGTTAAGTACTCTATGGGTACGAAAAAAAGTACGAAAAAAAACGTTTGTAATTCTCTTTGAAGTACCGATGTGATATCGACCGAACGATAAATAAGGCACGCCGGCGCAAACGGCAAGCAAAACGGAGGCCGAATGGCCTTGTACAAGGAATCAAAATCACACGTTAAGTACTCTATGGGTACGAAAAAAAGTATGAAAAAAAACGTTTGTAATTCTCTTTGAAGTACCGATGTGATATCGACCGAACGATAAATAAGGCACGCCGGCGCAAACGGCAAGCAAAACGGAGGCCGAATGGCCTTGTACAAGGAATCAAAAATCACACAGTTAAGTACTCTATGGGTACGAAAAAAAGTACGAAAAAAAAACGTTTGTAATTCTCTTTGAAGTACTGATGTGATATCGATGTGATATCGACCAGAACGATAAATAAGGCACGCCGGCGCAAACGGCAAGCAAAACGGAGGCCAGAATGGCCTTGTACAAGGAATCAAAAATCACACGAGTTAAGTACTCTATGGGTACGAAAAAAAGTATGAAAAAAACGTTTGTAATTCTCTTTGAAGTACCGATGTGATATCGACCGAACGATAAATAAGGCACGCCGGCGCAAACGGCAAGCAAAACGGAGGCCGAATGGCCTTGTACAAGGAATCAAAAATCACACGTTAAGTACTCTATGGGTACGAAAAAAAGTATGAAAAAAAACGTTTGTAATTCTCTTTGAAGTACCGATGTGATATCGACCGAACGATAAATAAGGCACGCCGGCGCAAACGGCAAGCAAAACGGAGGCCGAATGGCCTTGTACAAGGAATCAAAAATCACACGTTAAGTACTCTATGGGTACGAAAAAAAGTACGAAAAAAAACGTTTGTAATTCTCTTTGAAGTACCGATGTGATATCGACCGAACGATAAATAAGGCACGCCGGCGCAAACGGCAAGCAAAACGGAGGCCGAATGGCCTTGTACAAGGAATCAAAAATCACACAATTAAGTACTCTATGGGTACGAAAAAAAGTACGAAAAAAAACGTTTGTAATTCTCTTTGAAGTACCGATGTGATATCGACCGAACGATAAATAAGGCACGCCGGCGCAAACGGCAAGCAAAACGGAGGCCGAATGGCCTTGTACAAGGAATCAAAATCACACGTTAAGTACTCTATGGGTACGAAAAAAAGTATGAAAAAAAACGTTTGTAATTCTCTTTGAAGTACCGATGTGATATCGACCGAACGATAAATAAGGCACGCCGGCGCAAACGGCAAGCAAAACGGAGGCCGAATGGCCTTGTACAAGGAATCAAAAATCACACGTTAAGTACTCTATGGGTACGAAAAAAAGTATGAAAAAAAACGTTTGTAATTCTCTTTGAAGTACCGATGTGATATCGACCGAACGATAAATACGGCACGCCGGCGCAAACGGCAAGCAAAACGGAGGCCGAATGGCCTTGTACAAGGAATCAAAAATCACACGATTAAGTACTCTATGGGTACGAAAAAAAATACGAAAAAAAACGTTTAAAATTCTCTTTGAAGTACCGATGTGATATCGACCGAACGATAAATAAGGCACGCCGGCGCACACGGCAAGCAAAACGGAGGCCGAATGGCCTTGTACAAGGAATCAAAAATCACACAAGTTAAGTACTCTATGGGTACGAAAAAAAGTATGAAAAAAAACGTTTATAATTCTTTTTGAAGTACTGATGTGATATCGACCGAACGATAAATAAAGCACGCCGGCGCAAACGGCAAGCAAAACGGAGGCCGAATGGCCTTGTACAAGGAATCAAAAATCACACGAGTTAAGTATTCTATGGGTACGAAAAAAAGTACGAAAAAAAACGTTAGTAATTTCTCATGAAGTACCGATGTGATATCGACCGAACGATAAATAAGGCACGCCGGCGCAAACGGCAAGCAAAACGGAGGCCGAATGGCCTTGTACAAGAAATCAAAAATCACACAGTTAAGTACTCTATGGGTACGAAAAAAAGTATGAAAAAAAACGTTTGTAATTCTCTTTGAAGTACTGATGTGATATCGACCAGAACGATAAATAAGGCACGCCGGCGCAAACGGCAAGCAAAACGGAGGCCAGAATGGCCTTGTACAAGGAATCAAAAATCACACAATTAAGTACTCTAAGGGTACGAAAAAAAGTATGAAAAAAACGTTTGTAATTCTCTTTGAAGTACTGATGTGATATCGACCATAACGATAAATAAGGCACGCCGGCGCAAACGGCAAGCAAAACGGAGGCCAGAATGGCCTTGTACAAGGAATCAAAAATCACACAGTTAAGTACTCTATGGGTACGAAAAAAAGTATGAAAAAAAACGTTTGTAATTCTCTTTGAAGTACTAATGTGATATCGACCAGAACGATAAATAAGGCACGCCGGTGCAAACGGCAAGCAAAACGGAGGCCAGAATGGCCTTGTACAAGGAATCAAAAATCACACAGTTAAGTACTCTATGGGTACGAAAAAAAGTACGAAAAAAAACGTTTGTAATTCTCATTGAAGTACCGATGTGATATCGACCGAACGATAAATAAGGCACGCCGGCGCAAACGGCAAGCAAAACGGAGGCCGAATGGCCTTGTACAAGGAATCAAAAATCACACAGTTAAGTACTCTATGGTACGAAAAAAAGTACGAAAAAAAAACGTTTGTAATTCTCTTTGAAGTACTGATGTGATATCGACCAGAACGATAAATAAGGCACGCCGGCGCAAACGGCAAGCAAAACGGAGGCCAGAATGGCCTTGTACAAGGAATCCAAAATCACACGGTTAAATACTCTATGGGTACGAAAAAAAGTATGAAAAAAAACGTTTGTAATTCTCTTTGAAGTACTGATGTGATATCGACCAGAACGATAAATAAGGCACGCCGGCGCAAACGGCAAGAAAAACGGAGGCCAGAATGGCCTTGTACAAGGAATCAAAAATCACACGTTAAGTACTCTATGGGTACGAAAAAAAGTATGAAAAAAAACGTTTGTAATTCTTTTTGAAGTACTGATGTGATATCGTCCAGAACGATAAATATGGCACGCCGGCGCAAACCGCAAGCAAAACGGAGGCCAGAATGGCATTGTACAAGGTATCAAAAATCACACGAGTTAAGTATTCTATGGGTACGAAAAAAAGTACGAAAAAAAACATTTGTAATTCTCTTTGAAGTACCGATGTGATATCGACCGAACGATAATTAAGGCATGCCGGCGCAAACAGCAAGCAAAACGGAGGCCAGAATGGCCTTGTACAAGAAATCAAAAATCACACAGTTAAGTACTCTATGGGTACGAAAAAAAGTATGAAAAAAAAACGTTTGTAATTCTCTTTGAAGTACTGATGTGATATCGACCAGAACGATAAATAAGGCACGCCGGCGCAAACGGCAAGCAAAACGGAGGCCAGAATGGCCTTGTACAAGGAATCAAAAATCACACAATTAAGTACTCTATGGGTACGAAAAAAAACGTTTGTAATTCTCTTTGACGTACTGATGTGATATCGACCAGAACGATAAATAAGGCACGCCGGCGCAAACGGCAAGCAAAACGGAGGCCAGAATGGCCTTGTACAAGGAATCAAAAATCACACGTTAAGTACTCTATGGGTACGAAAAAAAGTATGAAAAAAAACGTTTGTAATTCTCTTTGAAGTACTGATGTGATATCGACCAGAATGATAAATAAGGCACGCCGGCGCAAACGGCAAGCAAAACGGAGGCCAGAATGGCCTTGTACAAGGAATCAAAAATCACACAGTTAAGTACTCTATGGGTACGAAAAAAAGTATGAAAAAAAACGTTTGTAATTTTCTTTGAAGTACTGATGTGATATCGACCAGAACGATAAATAAGGCACGCCGGTGCAAACGGAAAGCAAAACGGAGGCTAGAATGGCCTTGTACAAGGAATCAAAAATCACACAGTTAAGTACTCTATGGGTACGAAAAAAAGTACGAAAAAAAATGATTGTAATTCTCTTTGAAGTACTGATGTGATATCGACCAGAACGATAAATAAGGCACGCCGGCGCAAACGGCAAGCAAAACGGAGGCCAGAATGGCCTTGTACAAGGAATCAAAAATCACACAGTTAAGTACTCAATGGGTACGAAAAAAAGTATGAAAAAAAACGTTTGTAATTCTCTTTGAAGTACTGATGTGATATCGACCAGAACGATAAATAAGGCACGCCGGCGCAAACGGCAAGCAAAACGGAGGCCAGAATGGCCTTGTACAAGGAATCAAAAATCACACAATTAAGTACTCTATGGGTACGAAAAAAAGTACGAAAAAAAATGATTGTAATTCTCTTTGAAGTACTGATGTGATATCGACCAGAACGATAAATAAGGCACGCCGGCGCAAACGGTAAGCAAAACGGAGGCCGAATGGCCTTGTACAAGGAATCAAAAATCACACGTTAAGTACTCTATGGGTACGAAAAAAAGTACGAAAAAAAACGTTTGTAATTCTCTTTGAAGTACCGATGTGATATCGACCGAACGATAAATAAGGCACGCCGGCGCAAACGGCAAGCAAAACGGAGGCCGAATGGCCTTGTACAAGGAATCAAAAATCACACGGTTAAGTACTCTATGGGTACGAAAAAAAGCACGAAAAAAACGTTTGTAATTCTCTTTGAAGTACCGATGTGATATCGACCGAACGATAAATAAGGCACGCCGGCGCAAACGGCAAGCAAAACGGAGGCCGAATGGCCTTGTACAAGGAATCAAAAATCACACGTTAAGTACTCTATGGGTACGAAAAAAAGTATGAAAAAAAACGTTTGTAATTCTCTTTGAAGTACCGATGTGATATCGACCGAACGATAAATAAGGCACGCCGGCGCAAACGGCAAGCAAAACGGAGGCCGAATGGCCTTGTACAAGGAATCAAAAATCACACGGTTAAGTACTCTATGGGTACGAAAAAAAGTACGAAAAAAAACGTTTGTAATTCTCTTTGAAGTACAGATGTGATATCGACCAGAACGATAAATAAGGCACGCCGGCGCAAACGGCAAGCGAAACGGAGGCGAGAATGGCCTTGTACAAGGAATCAAAAATCACACAGTTAAGTACTCTATGGGTACGAAAAAAAGTACGAAAAAAAACGTTTGTAATTCTCTTTGAAGTACCGATGTGATATCGACCGAACGATAAATAAGGCACGCCGGCGCAAACGGTAAGCAAAACGGAGGCCGAATGGCCTTGTACAAGGAATCAAAATCACACGATTAAGTACTCTATGTGTATGAAAAAAAGTATGAAAAAAAGCGTTTGTAATTCTCTTTGAAGTACCGATGTGATATCGACCAGAACGATAAATAAGGCTCGCCGGCGCAAACGGCAAGCAAAACGGAGGCCAGAATGGCCTTGTACAAGGAATCAAAAATCACACAGTTAAGTACTCTATGTGTATGAAAAAAAGTATGAAAAAAAACCTTTGTAATTATCTTTGAAGTACTGATGTGATATCGACCAGAACGATAAATAAGGCACGCCGGCGCAAACGGCAAGCAAAACGGAGGCCAGAATGGCCTTGTACAAGGAATCAAAAATCACACAATTAAGTACTCTATGGGTACGAATAAAAGTACGAAAAAAAATGATTCTAATTCTCTTTGAAGTACCAGGTGATATCGACCGAACGATAAATAAGGCACGCCGGCGCAAACGGCAAGCAAAACGGAGGCCGAATGGCCTTGTACAAGGAATCAAAAATCACACGGTTAAGTACTCTATGGGTACGAAAAAAAGTACGAAAAAAAACGTTTGTAATTCTCTTTGAAGTACCGATGTGATATCGACCGAACGATAAATAAGGCACGCCGGCGCAAACGGCAAGCAAAACGGAGGCCAGAATGGCCTTGTACAAGGAATCAAAAATCACACGGTTAAGTACTCTATGGGTACGAAAAAAAGCACGAAAAAAACGTTTGTAATTCTCTTTGAAGTACTGATGTGATATCGACCAGAACGATAAATAAGGCACGCGGGCGCAAACGGCAAGCAAAACGGAGGCCGAATGGCCTTGTACAAGGAATCAAAAATCACACGAGTTAAGTACTCTATGGGTACGAAAAAAAGTATGAAAAAAAACGTTTGTAATTCTCTTTGAAGTACCGATGTGATATCGACCGAACGATAAATAAGGCACGCCGGCGCAAACGGCAAGCAAAACGGAGGCCGAATGGCCGTGTACAAGGAATCAAAAATCACACGATTAAGTACTCTATGGGTACGAAAAAAAGTACGAAAAAAAACGTTAGTAATTCTCTTTGAAGTACCGATGTGATATCGACCAGAACGATAAATAAGGCACGCCGGCGCAAACGGCAAGCGAAACGGAGGCCAGAATGACCTTGTACAAGGAATCAAAAATCACACAGTTAAGTACTCTATGGGTACGAAAAAAAGTACGAAAAAAAACGTTTGTAATTCTCTTTGAAGTACTGATGTGATATCGACCAGAACGATAAATAAGGCACGCCGGCGCAAACGGCAAGCAAAACGGAGGCCAGAATGGCCTTGTACAAGGAATCCAAAATCACACAGTTAAGTACTCTATGTGTATGAAAAAAAGTATGAAAAAAAGCGTTTGTAATTCTCTTTGAAGTACTGATGTGATATCGACCAGAACGATAAATAAGGCTCGCCGGCGCAAACGGCAAGCAAAACGGAGGCCAGAATGGCCTTGTACAAGGAATCAAAAATCACACAGTTAAGTACTCTATGTGTATGAAAAAAAGTATGGAAAAAAACCTTTGTAATTATCTTTGAAGTACTGATGTGATATCGACCAGAACGATAAATAAGGCACGCCGGCGCAAACGGCAAGCAAAACGGAGGCCAGAATGGCCTTGTACAAGGAATCAAAAATCACACAATTAAGTACTCTATGGGTACGAATAAAAGTACGAAAAAAAATGATTCTAATTCTCTTTGAAGTACTGAGGTGATATCGACCAGAACGATAAATAAGGCACGCCGGCGCAAACGGCAAGCAAAACGGAGGCCAGAATGGCCTTGTACAAGGAATCAAAAATCACACGAGTTAAGTACTCTATGGGTACGAAAAAAGTAAAAAAAACGTTTGTAATTCTCTTTGAAGTACCGATGTGATATCGACCGAACGATAAATAAGGCACGCCGGCGCAAACGGCAAGCAAAACGGAGGCCGAATGGCCTTGTACAAGGAATCAAAAATCACACGATTAAGTACTCTATGGGTACGAAAAAAAGCACGAAAAAAACGTTTGTAATTCTCTTTGAAGTACCGATGTGATATCGACCGAACGATAAATAAGGCACGCCGGCGCAAACGGCAAGCAAAACGGAGGCCGAATGGCCTTGTACAAGGAACCAAAAATCACACAAGTTAAGTACTCTATGGGTATGAAAAAAAGTAAGAAAAAAAACGTTTGTAATTCTCTTTGAAGTACTGACGTGATATCGACCAGAACGATAAATAAGGCACGCCGGCGCAAACGGCAAGCAAAACGGAGGCTAGAATGGCCTTGTACAAGGAATCAAAAATCACACAATTAAGTACTCTATGGGTACGAAAAAAAGTACGAAAAAAAATGTTTGTAATTCTCTTTGAAGTACTGATGTGATATCGACCGAACGATAAATAAGGCACGGCGGCGCAAACGGCAAGCAAAACGGAGGCCGAATGGCCTTGTACAAGGAATCAAAAACCACACGTTAAGTACTCTATGGGTATGAAAAAAAGTACGAAAAAAACGTTTGTAATTTCATTGAAGTATCGATGTGATATCGACCAGAGCGATAAATAAGGCACGCCGGCGCAAACGGCAAGCAAAACGGAGGCCAGAATGGCCTTGTACAAGGAATCAAAAATCACACAGTTAAGTACTCTACGGGTAAGAAAAAAACTATGAAAAAACACGTTTGTAATTCTCTTTGAAGTACTGATGTGATATCGACCAGAACGATAAATAAGGCACGCCGGCGCAAACGGCAAGCAAAACGGAGGCCAGAATGGCCTTGTACAAGGAATCAAAAATCACACAGTTAAGTACTTTATGGGTACGAAAAAAAGTATGAAAAAAAAACGTTTGTAATTCTCTTTGAAGTACTGATGTGATATCGACCAGAACGATAAATAAGGCTCGCCGGCGCAAACGGCAAGCAAAACGGAGGCCGAATGGCCTTGTACAAGGAATCAAAAATCACACGATTAAGTACTCTATGTGTATGAAAAAAAGTATGAAAAAAACCTTTGTAATTATCTTTGAAGTACCGATGTGATATCGACCAGAACGATAAATAAGGCACGCCGGCGCAAACGGCAAGCAAAACGGAGGCCAGAATGGCCTTGTACAAGGAATCAAAAATCACACAATTAAGTACTCTATGGGTACGAATAAAAGTACGAAAAAAAATGATTCTAATTCTCTTTGAAGTACTGAGGTGATATCGACCAGAACGATAAATAAGGCACGCCGGCGCAAACGGCAAGCAAAACGGAGGCCAGAATGGCCTTGTACAAGGAATCAAAAATCACACAGTTAAGTACTCTATGGGTACGAAAAAAAAAAAAAACGTTTGTAATTCTCTTTGAAGTACCGATGTGATATCGACCGAACGATAAATAAGGCACGCCGGCGCAAACGGCAAGCAAAACGGAGGCCGAATGGCCTTGTACAAGGAATCAAAAATCACACGTTAAGTACTCTATGGGTACGAAAAAAAGCACGAAAAAAACGTTTGTAATTCTCTTTGAAGTACCGATGTGATATCGATCGAACGATAAATAAGGCACGCCGGCGCAAACGGCAAGCAAAACGGAGGCCGAATGGCCTTGTACAAGGAATCAAAAATCACACGATTAAGTACTCTATGGGTATGAAAAAAAGTAAGAAAAAAAAACGTTTGTAATTCTCTTTGAAGTACCGACGTGATATCGACCGAACGATAAATAAGGCACGCCGGCGCAAACGGCAAGCAAAACGGAGGCCGAATGGCCTTGTACAAGGAATCAAAAATCACACAATTAAGTACTCTATGGGTACGAAAAAAAGTACGAAAAAAATGTTTGTAATTCTCTTTGAAGTGCGATGTGATATCGACCGAACGATAAATAAGGCACGGCGGCGCAAACGGCAAGCAAAACGGAGGCCGAATGGCCTTGTACAAGGAATCAAAAACCACACGAGTTAAGTACTCTATGGGTATGAAAAAAAGTACGAAAAAAACGTTTGTAATTTCATTGAAGTGCGATGTGATATCGACCGAGCGATAAATAAGGCACGCCGGCGCAAACGGCAAGCAAAACGGAGGCCAGAATGGCCTTGTACAAGGAATCAAAAATCACACAGTTAAGTACTCTACGGGTAAGAAAAAAACTATGAAAAAACACGTTTGTAATTCTCTTTGAAGTACTGATGTGATATCGACCAGAACGATAAATAAGGCACGCCGGCGCAAACGGCAAGCAAAACGGAGGCCGAATGGCCTTGTACAAGGAATCAAAAATCACACGAGTTAAGTACTTTATGGGTACGAAAAAAAGTATGAAAAAAAACGTTTGTAATTCTCTTTGAAGTACCGATGTGATATCGACCGAACGATAAATAAGGCACGCCGGCGCAAACGGCAAGCAAAACGGAGGCCGAATGGCCTTGTACAAGGAATCAAAAATCACACGATTAAGTACTCTATGGGTACGAAAAAGAGTACGAAAAAAAACGTTTGTAATTCTCTTTGAAGTACCGATGTGATATCGACCGAACGATAAATAAGGCACGCCGGCGCAAACGGCAAGCAAAACGGAGGCCGAATGGCCTTGTACAAGGAATCAAAAATCACACGTTAAGTACTCTATGGGTACGAAAAAAAGTACGAAAAAAAACGTTTGTAATTCTCTTTGAAGTACTGATGTGATATCGACCAGAACGATAAATAAGGCACGCCGGCGCAAACGGCAAGCAAAACGGAGGCCAGAATGGCCTTGTACAAGGAATCGAAAATCACACAGTTAAGTAATCTATGGGTACGAAAAAATTATGAAAAAAAACGTTTGTAATTCTCTTTGAAGTACGGATGTGATATCGACCAGAACGATAAATAAGGCTCGCCGGTGCAAACGGCAAGCAAAACGGAGGCCAGAATGGCCTTGTACAAGGAATCAAAAATCACACGATTAAGTACTCTATGGGTACGAAAAAAAGTACGAAAAAAAACGTTTGTAATTCTCTTTGAAGTACCGATGTGATATCGACCGAACGATAAATAAGGCACGCCGGCGCAAATGGCAAGCAAAACGGAGGCCGAATGGCCTTGTACAAGGAATCAAAAATCACACGAGTTAAGTACTCTATGGGTACGAAAAAAAGTACGAAAAAAAACGTTTGTAATTCTCTTTGAAGTACCGATGTGATATCGACCGAACGATAAATAAGGCACGCCGGCGCAAACGGCAAGCAAAACGGAGGCCAGAATGGCCTTGTACAAGGAATCAAAAATCACACGGTTAAGTAATCTATGGGTACGAAAAAATTATGAAAAAAAACGTTTGTAATTCTCTTTGAAGTACGGATGTGATATCGACCAGAACGATAAATAAGGCTCGCCGGTGCAAACGGCAAGCAAAACGGAGGCCAGAATGGCCTTGTACAAGGAATCAAAAATCACACAGTTAAGTACTCTATGGGTACGAAAAAAAAGTATGAAAAAAAGCCTTTGTAATTATCTTTGAAGTACTGATGTGATATCGACCAGAACGATAAATAAGGCACGCCGGCGCAAACGGCAAGCAAAACGGAGGCCGAATGGCCTTGTACAAGGAATCAAAAATCACACGTTAAGTACTCTATGGGTAAGAAAAAAAGTATGAAAAAAAACGTTTGTAATTCTCTTTGAAGTACTGATGTGATATCGACCAGAACGATAAATAAGGCACGCCGGCGCAAACGGCAAGCAAAACGGAGGCCGAATGGCCTTGTACAAGGAATCAAAAATCACACGTTAAGTACTTTATGGGTACGAAAAAAAGTATGAAAAAAAACGTTTGTAATTCTCTTTGAAGTACCGATGTGATATCGACCGAACGATAAATAAGGCACGCCGGTGCAAACGGCAAGCAAAACGGAGGCCGAATGGCCTTGTACAAGGAATCAAAAATCACACAAGTTAAGTACTCTATGGGTACGAAAAAAGTACGAAAAAAAACGTTTGTAATTCTCTTTGAAGTACTGATGTGATATCGACCAGAACGATAAATAAGGAACGCCGGCGCAAACGGCAAGCAAAACGGAGGCCAGAATGGCCTTGTACAAGGAATCAAAAATCACACAGTTAAATACTCTATGGGTACGAAAAAAAGTACGAAAAAAAACGTTTGTAATTCTCTTTGAAGTACTGATGTGATATCGACCAGAACGATAAATAAGGCACGCCGGCGCAAACGGCAAGCAAAACGGAGGCCAGAATGGCCTTGTACAAGGAATCCAAAATCACACAGTTAAGTACTCTATGGGTACGAAAAAAGTATGAAAAAAAACGTTTGTAATTCTCTTTGAAGTACGCATGTGATATCGACCAGAACGATAAATAAGGCTCGCCGGCGCAAACGGCAAGCAAAACGGAGGCCAGAATGGCCTTGTACAAGGAATCAAAAATCACACAGTTAAGTACTCTATGGGTACGAAAAAAAAGTATGAAAAAAAGCCTTTGTAATTATCTTTGAAGTACTGATGTGATATCGACCAGAACGATAAATAAGGCACGCCGGCGCAAACGGCAAGCAAAACGGAGGCCAGAATGGCCTTGTACAAGGAATCAAAAATCACACAGTTAAGTACTCAATGGGTACGAAAAAAAGTATGAAAAAAAACGTTTGTAATTCTCTTTGAAGTATTTATGTGATATCGACCAGAACGATAAATAAGGCACGCCGGCGCAAACGGCAAGCAAAACGGAGGCCAGAATGGCCTTGTACAAGGAATCAAAAATCACACAATTAAGTACTCTATGGGTACGAAAAAAAGTACGAAAAAAAATGATTGTAATTCTCTTTGAAGTACTGATGTGATATCGACCAGAACGATAAATAAGGCACGCCGGCGCAAACGGCAAGCAAAACGGAGGCTTGAATGGCCTTGTACAAGGAATCAAAAATCACACAATTAAGTACTCTATGGGTACGAAAAAAAGTACGAAAAAAACGTTTGTAATTCTCTTTGAAGTACTGATGTGATATCGACCAGAACGATAAATAAGGCACGCCGGCGCAAACGGTAAGCAAAACGGAGGCAGAATGGCCTTGTACAAGGAATCCAAAATCACACAGTTAAGTACTCTATGGGTACGAAAAAAGTATGAAAAAAAACGTTTGTAATTCTCTTTGAAGTACTGATGTGATATCGACCAGAACGATAAATAAGGCTCGCCGGCGCAAACGGCAAGCAAAACGGAGGCCAGAATGACCTTGTACAAGGAATCAAAAATCACACAGTTAAGTACTCTATGGGTACGAAAAAAAAGTATGAAAAAAAACCTTTGTAATTATCTTTGAAGTACTGATGTGATATCGACCAGAACGATAAATAAGGCACGCCGGCGCAAACGGCAAGCAAAACGGAGGCCAGAATGGGCTTGTACAAGGAATCAAAAATCACACAGTTAAGTACTCAATGGCTACGAAAAAAAGTATGAAAAAAAACGTTTGTAATTCTCTTTGAAGTATTTATGTGATATCGACCAGAACGAAAAATAAGGCACGCCGGCGCAAACGGCAAGCAAAACGGAGGCCAGAATGGCCTTGTACAAGGAATCAAAAATCACACAGTTAAGTACTCTATGGGTACGAAAAAAAGTACGAAAAAAAATGATTGTAATTCTCTTTGAAGTACTGATGTGATATCGACCAGAACGATAAATAAGGCACGCCGGTGCAAACGGCAAGCAAAACGGAGGCTCGAATGGCCTTGTACAAGGAATCAAAAATCACACGTTAAGTACTCTATGGGTACGAAAAAAAGTACGAAAAAAAACGTTTGTAATTCTCTTTGAAGTACTGATGTGATATCGACCAGAACGATAAATAAGGCACGCCGGCGCAAACGGAAAGCAAAACGGAGGCCAGAATGACCTTGTACAAGGAATCAAAAATCACACGGTTAAGTACTCTATGGGTACGAAAAAAAGGTCGAAAAAACGATTGTAATTCTCTTTGAAGTACTGATGTGATATCGACCAGAACGATAAATAAGGCACGCCGGCGCAAACGGCAAGCAAAACGGAGGCTAGAATGGCCTTGTACAAGGAATCAAAAATCACACAGTTAAGTACTCTATGAGTACGAAAAAAGTATGAAAAAAAACGTTTGTAATTCTCTTTGAAGTACTGATGTGATATCGACCAGAACGATAAATAAGGCACGCCGGCGCAAACGGCAAGCAAAACGGAGGCCGAATGGCCTTGTACAAGGAATCAAAAATCACACGGTTAAGTACTCGTGGGTACGAAAAAAAGTATGAAAAAAAACGTTTGTAATTCTCTTTGAAGTACTGATGTGATATCGACCAGAACGATAAATAAGGCATGCCGGTGCAAACGGCAAGCAAAACGGAGGCCAGAATGGCCTTGTACAAGGAATCAAAAATCACACAATTAAGTACTCTATGGGTACGAAAAAAAGTACGAAAAAAAACGTTTGAAATTCTCTTTGAAGTACTGATGTGATATCGACCGAACGATAAATAAGGCACGCCGGCGCAAACGGCAAGCAAAACGGAGGCCGAATGGACCTTGTACAAGGAATCAAAAATCACACGAGTTAAGTACTCTATGGGTACGAAAAAAAGTACGAAAAAAAACGTTTGTAATTCTCATTGAAGTACCGATGTGATATCGACCGAACGATAAATAAGGCACGCCGGCGCAAACGGCAAGCAAAACGGAGGCCGAATGGCCTTGTACAAGGAATCCAAAATCACACAGTTAAGTACTCTATGGGTACGAAAAAAAGTATGAAAAAAAGCGTTTGTAATTCTCTTTGAAGTACTGATGTGATATCGACCAGAACGATAAATAAGGCTCGCCGGCGCAAATGGCAAGCAAAACGGAGGCCAGAATGGCCTTGTACAAGGAATCAAAAATCACACAGTTAAGTACTCTTTGTGTACGAAAAAAAGTATGAAAAAAGACCTTTGTAATTATCTTTGAAGTACTGATGTGATATCGACTAGAACGATAAATAAGGCACGCCGGCGCAAACGGCAAGCAAAACGGAGGCCAGAATGGCCTTGTACAAGGAATCAAAAATCACACAATTAAGTACTCTATGGGTACAAAAAAAAGTCCGAAAAAAATGATTGTAATTCTCTTTGAAGTACTGATGTGATATCGACCAGAACGATAAATAAGGCACGCCGGCGCAAACGGCAAGCAAAACGGAGGCTAGAATGGCCTTGTACAAGGAATCAAAAATCACACAGTTAAGTACTCTATGGGTACGAAAAAAAGCACGAAAAAAACGTTTGTAATTCTCTTTGAAGTACTGATGTGATATCGACCGAACGATAAATAAGGCACGCCGGCGCAAACGGCAAGCAAAACGGAGGCCAGAATGGCTTTGTACAAGGAATCAAAAATCACACAGTTAAGTACTCTATGGGTATGAAAAAAAGTATGAAAAAAAACGTTTGTAATTTTCTTTGAAGTACTGATCGATATCGACCAGAACGATAAATAAGGCACGCCGGCGCAAACGGCAAGCAAAACAGAGGCCAGAATGGCCTTGTACAAGGAATCAAAAATCACACAATTAAGTACTCTATGGGTACGAAAAAAAGTATGAAAAAAAATGTTTGTAATTCTCTTTGAAGTACTGATGTGATATCGACCAGAACGATAAATAAGGCACGGCGGCGCAAACGGCAAGCAAAACGGAGGCCAGAATGGCCTTGTACAAGGAATCAAAAATCACACAGTTAAGTACTCTATGGGTACGAAAAAATGCACGAAAAAAACGTTTGTAATTCTCTTTGAAGTACTGATGTGATATCGACCAGAACGATAAATAAGGCACGCCGGCGCAAACGGCAAGAAAAACGGAGGCCAGAATAGCCTTGTACAAGGAATCAAAAATCACACAGTTAAGTACTCTATGGGTACGAAAAAAAACGTTTGTAATTCTCTTTGAAGTACTGATGTGATATCGACCGAACGATAAATAAGGCCCGCCGGCGCAAACGGCAAGCAAAACGGAGGCCAGAATGGCCTTGTACAAGGAATCCAAAATCACACAGTTAAGTACTCTATGGGTACGAAAAAAAGTATGAAAAAAAACCTTTGTAATTATCTTTGAAGTGCGATGTGATATCGACCAGAACGATTAATAAGGCACGCCGGCGCAAACGGCAAGCAAAACGGAGGCCAGAATGGCCTTGTACAAGGAATCAAAAATCACACAGTTGTACTCAATGGGTACGAAAAAAAGTATGAAAAAAAAACGTTTGTAATTCTCTTTGAAGTACTGATGTGATATCGACCAGAACGATAAATAAGGCACGCCGGCGCAAACGGCAAGCAAAACGGAGGCCAGAATGGCCTTGTACAAGGAATCAAAAATCACACAATTAAGTACTCTATGGGTACGAAAAAAAGTACGAAAAAAAATGATTGTAATTCTCTTTGAAGTACTGAGGTGATATCGACCAGAACGATAAATAAGGCACGCCGGCGCAAACGGCAAGCAAAACGGAGGCCAGAATGGCCTTGTACAAGGAATCAAAAATCACACGTTAAGTACTCTATGGGTACGAAAAAAAGTACGAAAAAAAACATTTGTAATTCTCTTTGAAGTACTGATGTGATATCGACCGAAAGATAAATAAGGCACGCCGGTGCAAACGGCAAGCAAAACGGAGGCCGAATGGCCTTGTACAAGGAATCAAAAATCACACGAGTTAAGTACTCTATGGGTACGAAAAAAAGCACGAAAAAACGTTTGTAATTCTCTTTGAAGTACTGATGTGATATCGACCCGAACGATAAATAAGGCACGCCGGCGCAAACGGCAAGCAAAACGGAGGCCGAGAATGGCCTTGTACAAGGAATCAAAAATCACACGAGTTAAGTACTCTATGGGTACGAAAAAAAGTATGAAAAAAAACGTTTGTAATTCTCTTTGAAGTACTGATGTGATATCGACCAGAACGATAAATAAGGCACGCCGGCGCAAACGGCAAGCAAAACGGAGGCCAGAATGGCCTTGTACAAGGAGTCAAAAATCACACAATTAAGTACCCTATGGGTACGAAAAAAAGTACGAAAAAAAATGTTTGTAATTCTCTTTGAAGTACTGATGTGATATCGACTAGAACGATAAATAAGGCACGGCGGCGCAAACGGCAAGCAAAACGGAGGCCAGAATGGCCTTGTACAAGGAATCAAAAATCACACGTTAAGTACTCTATGGGTACGAAAAAAAGTACGAAAAAAAACCTTTGTAATTCTCTTTGAAGTGCGATGTGATATCGACCGAACGATAAATAAGGCACGCCGGCGCAAACGGCAAGCAAAACGGAGGCCGAATGGCCTTGTACAAGGAATCAAAAATCACACGAGTTAAGTACTCTATGGGTATGAAAAAAAGCACGAAAAAAACGTTTGTAATCCTCTTTGAATTACTGATGTGATATCGACCAGAACGATAAATAAGGCACGGCGGCGCAAACGGCAAGCAAAACGGAGGCCAGAATGGCCTTGTACAAGGAATCAAAAATCACACAGTTAAGTACTCTATGGGTACGAAAAAAACGTTTGTAATTCTCTTTGAAGTACTGATGTGATATCGACCGAACGATAAATAAGGCACGCCGGCGCAAACGGCAAGCAAAACGGAGGCCAGAATGGCCTTGTACAAGGAATCAAAAATCACACAATTAAGTACTCTATGGGTACGAAAAAAATTACGAAAAAAAACGTTTGTAATTCTCTTTGAAGTACTGATGTGATATCGACCAGAACGATAAATAAGGCACACCGGCGCAAACGGCAAGTAAAACGGAGGCCGAATGGCCTTGTACAAGGAATCAAAAATCACACGTTAAGTACTCTATGGGTACGAAAAAAAGTACGAAAAAAAACGTTTGTAATTCTCTTTGAAGTACCGATGTGGTATCGACCGAACGATAAATAAGGCACGCCGGCGCAAACGGCAAGCAAAACGAGAGGCCGAATGGCCTTGTACAAGGAATCAAAAATCACACGTTAAGTACTCTATGGGTACGAAAAAAAGTACGAAAAAAAAACGTTTGTAATTCTCTTTGAAGTACCGATGTGTTATCGACCGAACGACAAATAAGGCACGCCGGCGCAAACGGCAAGCAAAACGGAGGCCGAATGGCCTTGTACAAGGAATCAAAAATCACACGTTAAGTACTCTATGGGTACGAAAAAAAGTACGAAAAAAAACGTTTGTAATTCTCTTTGAAGTACCGATGTGATATCGACCGAACGAAAATAAGGCACGCCGGCGCAAATGGCAAACAAAACGGAGGCCGAATGGCCTTGTACAAGGAATCAAAAATCACACGTTAAGTACTCTATGGGCACGAAAAAAAGTACGAAAAAAAACGTTTGTAATTCTCTTTGAAGTACCGATGTGGTATCGACCGAACGATAAATAAGGCACGCCGGCGCAAACGGCAAGCAAAACGAGAGGCCGAATGGCCTTGTACAAGGAATCAAAAATCACACCGTTAAGTACTCTATGGGTACGAAAAAAAGTACGAAAAAAAACATTTGTAATTCTCTTTGAAGTACCGATGTGTTATCGACCGAACGATAAATAAGGCACGCCGGCGCAAACGGCAAGCAAAACGGAGGCCGAATGGCCTTGTACAAGGAATCAAAAATCACACAGTTAAGTACTCTATGGGTACGAAAAAAAACGTTTGTAATTCTCTTTGAAGTACTGATGTGATATCGACCAGAACGATAAATAAGGCACGCCGGCGCAAACGCCAAGCAAAACGGAGGCCAGAATGGCCTTGTACAAGGAATCCATAATCACACAGTTAAGTACTCAATGGGTACGAAAAAAAGTATGAAAAAAAAACGTTTGTAATTCTCTTTGAAGTACTGATGTGATATCGACCAGAACGATAAATAAGGCACGCCGGCGCAAACGGCAAGCAAAACGGAGGCCAGAATGGCCTTGTACAAGGAATCAAAAATCACACAATTAAGTACTCTATGGGTACGAAAAAAAGTACGAAAAAAAATGATTGTAATTCTCTTTGAAGTACTGAGGTGATATCGACCAGAACGATAAATAAGGTACGCCGGCGCAAACGGCAAGCAAAACGGAGGCCAGAATGGCCTTGTACAAGGAATCAAAAATCACACAGTTAAGTACTCTATGGGTACGAAAAAAAGCACGAAAAAAATGTTTGTAATTCTCTTTGAAGTACTGATGTGATATCGACCCGAACGATAAATAAGGCACGCCGGCGCAAACGGCAAGCAAAACGGAGGCCAGAATGGCCTTGTACAAGGAATCAAAAATCACACAATTAAGTACTCTATGGGTACGAAAAAAAAGTATGAAAAAAAACGTTTGTAATTCTCTTTGAAGTACTGATGTGATATCGACCAGAACGATAAATAAGGCACGCCGGCGCAAACGGCAAGCAAAACGGAGGCCAGAATGGCCTTGTACAAGGAGTCAAAAATCACACAATTAAGTACTCTATGGGTACGAAAAAAAGTACGAAAAAATGTTTGTAATTCTCTTTGAAGTACTGATGTGATATCGACTAGAACGATAAATAAGGCACGGCGGCGCAAACGGCAAGCAAAACGGAGGCCAGAATGGCCTTGTACAAGGAATCAAAAATCACACGTTAAGTACTCTATGGGTACGAAAAAAAGTACGAAAAAAAACCTTTGTAATTCACTTTGAAGTACCGATGTGATATCGACCGAACGATAAATAAGGCACGCCGGCGCAAACGGCAAGCAAAACGGAGGCCGAATGGCCTTGTACAAGGAATCAAAAATCACACGGTTAAGTACTCTATGGGTACGAAAAAAAGCACGAAAAAAACGTTTGTAATCCTCTTTGAAGTACCGATGTGATATCGACCGAACGATAAATAAGGCACGCCGGCGCAAACGGCAAGCAAAACGGAGGCCGAATGGCCTTGTACAAGGAATCAAAAATCACACGAGTTAAGTACTCTATGGGTACGAAAAAAACGTTTGTAATTCTCTTTGAAGTACTGATGTGATATCGACCATAACGATAAATAAGGCACGCCGGCGCAAACGGAAAGCAAAACGGAGGCCAGAATGGCCTTGTACAAGGAATCAAAAATCACACAATTAAGTACTCTATGGGTACGAAAAAAATTACGAAAAAAAAATGTTTGTAATTCTCTTTGAAGTACTGATGTGATATCGACCAGAACGATAAATAAGGCATACCGGCGCAAACGGCAAGTAAAACGGAGGCCAGAATGGCCTTGTACAAGGAATCAAAAATCACACAGTTAAGTACTCTATGGGTACGAAAAAAAGTACGAAAAAAAACGTTTGTAATTCTCTTTGAAGTACTGATGTGGTATCGACCAGAACTATAAATAAGGCACGCCGGCGCAAACGGCAAGCAAAACAGAGGCCAGAATGGCCTTGTACAAGGAATCAAAAATCACACAATTAAGTACTCTAGGGGTACGAAAAAAAGTACGAAAAAAACGTTTGTAATTCTCTTTGAAGTACTGATGTGTTATCGACCAGAACGATAAATAAGGCACGCCGGCGCAAACGGCAAGCAAAACGGAGGCCGAGAATGGCCTTGTACAAGGAATCAAAAATCACACGAGTTAAGTACTCTATGGGTACGAAAAAAAGTACGAAAAAAAACGTTTGTAATTCTCTTTGAAGTACCGATGTGATATCGACCGAACGAAAATAAGGCACGCCGGCGCAAATGGCAAGCAAAACGGAGGCCGAATGGCCTTGTACAAGGAATCAAAAATCACACGAGTTAAGTACTCTATGGGTACGAAAAAAAGTACGAAAAAAAACGTTTGTAATTCTCTTTGAAGTACCGATGTGGTATCGACCGAACGATAAATAAGGCACGCCGGCGCAAACGGCAAGCAAAACGAGAGGCCGAATGGCCTTGTACAAGGAATCAAAAATCACACTTTGTTAAGTACTCTATGGGTACGAAAAAAAGTACGAAAAAAAACATTTGTAATTCTCTTTGAAGTACCGATGTGTTATCGACCGAACGATAAATAAGGCACGCCGGCGCAAACGGCAAGCAAAACGGGGGCCGAATGGCCTTGTACAAGGAATCAAAAATCACACAGTTAAGTACTCTATGGGTACGAAAAAAAGTACGAAAAAAAACGTTTGTAATTCTCTTTGAAGTACCGATGTGATATCGACCGAACGATAAATAAGGCACGCCGGCGCAAACGGCAAGCAAAACGGAGGCCAGAATGGCCTTGTACAAGGAATCCATAATCACACAATTAAGTACTCTATGGGTACGAAAAAAAGTATGAAAAAAAAACGTTTGTAATTATCTTTGAAGTACCGATGTGATATCGACCGAACGATAAATAAGGCACGCCGGCGCAAACGGCAAGCAAAACGGAGGCCGAATGGCCTTGTACAAGGAATCAAAAATCACACGATTAAGTACTCTATGGGCACGAAAAAAAATATGAAAAAAAACGTTTGTAATTCTCTTTGAAGTACTGATGTGATATCGACCGAACGATAAATAAGGCACGCAGCGCAAACGGCAAGCAAAACGGAGGCCGAATGGCCTTGTACAAGGAATCAAAAATCACACTATTAAGTACTCTATGGGTACGAAAAAAAGTACGAAAAAAAACGTTTGTAATTCTCTTTGAAATACCGATGTGATATCGACCGAACGATAAATAAGGCACGCCGGCGCAAACGGCAAGCAAAACGGAGGCCGAATGGCCTTGTACAAGGAATCAAAAATCACACGTTAAGTACTCTATGGGTACGAAAAAAAGTACGAAAAAAACGTTTGTAATTCTCTTTGAAGTACTGATGTGATATCGACCAGAACGATAAATAAGGCACGCCGGCGCAAACGGCAAGCAAAACGGAGGCCAGAATGGCCTTGTACAAGGAATCAAAAATCACACAGTTAAGTACTCTATGGGTACGAAAAAAAGTACGAAAAAAAACGTTTGTAATTCTCTATGAAGTACTGATGTGATATCGACCAGAACGATAAATAAGGCACGCCGGCGCAAACGGCAAGCAAAACGGAGGCCAGAATGGCCTTGTACAAGGAATCAAAAATCACACAGTTAAGTACTCTATGGGTACGAAAAAAAGTACGAAAAAAACGTTTGTAATTCTCTTTGAAGTACTGATGTGATATCGACCGAACGATAAATAAGGCACGCCGGCGCAAACGGCAAGCAAAACGGAGGCCAGAATGGCCTTGTACAAGGAATCAAAAATCACACAGTTAAGTACTCTATGGGTACGAAAAAAAGTATGAAAAAAAACGTTTGTAATTCTCTTTGAAGTACTGATGTGATATCGACCAGAAACGAGTGTTTAATGAATATATTGAGCAAATGATATTTTAAATGAGTTAATAGCAAACTTGGTTAATTTTGGTGTTTTAATTGTGATTTTATGATCATTTGAGCATTATTACATTTTTGAGATGTTTTTGTGTGTTATAGATACATGTTTGAGGCTCAAAAGATGCTCAAAAGTTGGTTTAGTTCGGGCTAATTGATGATAAAAGAGATAATGAAGAAGTGGGATAGAGATAGAAGAGATAAAGATGAAAAAAATCAGAATTCTATCATATTGGACTGGCGTCCAGAATCCCCGTCCAGTGGACGGGCGTCGATGTAATTGAACGAGCGTCCGGGATGTCATCTTTGATTCGGGAAGTTTGGACGTTGGAGTGGACGCCGGATGGACGAGCGTACGGTCATGACTCGGCCCGATTCGAAGTTTTATTGAAGAGTGGACGGGCGTTCAAGATTCCGGACGGGCGTCCGGTAGCCGACTTTCTTGAACCGACTTTAAAATCTATATATAGGTGTTGTTTCTCAACCCTAAACATACCATACACTCATCATTCAAAACCCTAAACCTAGGGGCGGCTTTAGGCTGCGTTTTTCTCCTTTTTATTCCAGTTTTTATGCACTTTAGATTTAGATCAAACTAGTTACTTTTTATGCATTGTTTCTGCAAATTTGAGTTGCTGAGGATGTTCAGAAGCTAAAAGCTTCATCAAACGAGTATTGTGAAGCCATCCAACAATTGTTGATTTCGTTTTCATCGATTATCTTGTGAGTTTCTATTAAAGGTTGTTTCTTATTCATGTTTAATTTGTTTAATTGCTCTTATATCGGAAGATATGCATATGTTGATTGTTTATTGTTGATGGAAATCTTAATAAACCCTAGATCACCATGAATAAGAATAGTAACTTGAATCTATCATAACGGAAGTTAATAGGTTTAATTGCTAGATTATAAACGTAAAGTTTGCACCTTCGGTTAGAAAACGCGTTAATCTTGCATTGGAAGATAATAGATTAATAGATGAACTTTCTAAGGAATTAGGGTTCATGTTTAGATAAGGTGAATCACAACCTAGATAATAACCACAATATAATCGAGATAGGAAAGCAGTGCTTGTTGGATAGGTGGATCAATCCTCGTTTGTTCGTTATACACTTGATTTAAATCCTTAAAACTTGAATTTGTTTAGTTAGTTTACTTTTATTTGCATCTTAGATTAGTTAGTTAAAGGTTCGCAACCCGTATTCTTCCTAGCTTTGGACTATATCCTCTGTCTAGTTTTATTTTCTGTTTTGATTTGTTTTATTCGCTGTTTAGATTAGTTTCGTGACATAGTTTAGGTTAGACAAAAACTAGAATCACAATTGTTTAGTTCCCCGTAAGATCGACCCGGCATTAACCACTATTACTACGATCCTTATACTTGAGGTTAACCGGATTATTACTTGTTTGTTTTGTGTTAATAAAATCCGTGGACAAGTTTTTGGCGCCGTTGCCGGGGAACCGGACGGTTGTCTAGTTTTTGTTTTTCGTTTTTCTGTTTTGTTTTTGTTTTTCCTGTTTTTATTTCGTTTTAAATTCCTGTTTTTAGTTGATAATCGTTTAGGTAACTAGTTAATTAGGGTTTTAGTTAGGGTTTAAGACCTTCCCTTAGTAGTTTCCTTTGAGATTAGATCGTCTTTCGTTCTGTTTTTCTGTCTTACCTTCTTTTCTTTTCTGCAAAATTTCGCTACGTTCGATTTTCCCGCTACCAAACGGGCGTTTGGGATCTTGGACGCCCGTCCGCTGGAAAATTATCAATTCTGTCCTATTTTTATTCACTTAGACGAGCGTCCATAAAATTTGGACGCCCGTTCAAGTATTCTTCCTTTCAGACGAGCGTTTGGACCACTAAACGCCCGTCCAGTCCAAATTCCACCCGGACGCCCGTCCAAACCCTTGGACGTCCGTCTGGTCCCTCTTTCTTCAATAAATTTTGTTCCTTTTGCTTCTTTCCCTTTCTTTTCTTTAGGTTTTTAATTTTTAGTTTAGGCTTTTAATTTCTTAGTTTTTAAGCTTCGTTTCACTTGTTTTTGGTCCGGTTTATGCAAACTCGGAGTCAAAAGGGACCGTTATTATACACCCTTGACCCCGAGCGAACCGTAGTCCGACCAAACAGGCAGATTTTCCGTTCTGCGGTTCTGGCAGACAGAGCTGAGCAAGATCTTGAAGATCAACTAGCAAAGGAAATCACTGATTTTGTGATAATGGCCGTTAATAATAGACGTACGTTGGCAGACTACGCCATGCCAGGCGAAGTCAAAGTCAACCCGGCTATTGTTATCCCGGCCATTCCGCACAAACCTTCGAGTTAAAGCCGGGACTTATCCGGATGATGCGGCATGCATCAATTTTTCATGGCTATCAATCAGAGAATCCGCATACCCACTTACATACGTTCTTAGAGATATGCGGTACTACACGCATCCAAGGAGTAAGTGAGGATGCTATCAAACTAAAACTTTTTCCATTTTCTCTGAAAGGGGAGGCTAAAGAGTGGTACACCTCTCTCCCCTCTGAATCCATCACCACCTGGGCAGAACTCGAAAAGGAGTTCTTGAGTCAATATTTTCCACCTTCAAAGACGGCCCAGTGTTTAAATGAAATATTCACTTTATATCAGAAAGAGAATGAATCCTTCTTCGAATGTTGGAAGAGATTCAAGTCTCTTCTTAGAAAGTGTCCCCACCATGGCTTGCCACTGGAAAGGCAAGTCAACACCTTCTTTAGTGGATTGACCGAGCTCACCAAGGGCATGGTCAATAGTTCTTCTGGTGGGGCATTTCTGAAAAAAACACCTGAAGAGGGATGGGCATTGTTTGAGGACATTGCAAAGTACAACTACGCCCCCTCTTATCAAGCAATTCAAGCACCTCCTCCTCCCAAGGTTGAGGAAGTCAATTTGCAAAGTTTGATCGCCATGCTGCAGAAGCAGATGGCAACACCTCAAGTTTCAAATCCGATAAATCAAATTCCTTCTTTCCCACAGAACCCTCAGGTTCTGTACTGTGAAAATTGCTGTCAGACTGGCCATATGAATGGCCAGTGTCAATTTAATCCCCCTGCACCTTATCAAGTGAATGCTGTTCATGATTATGGACAGTACAATCAAGTCACATGTCAGAATTGTGACGAAGTGGGGCACACTTCTAGATTCTGTCCTATGAACGGGCAGAATGCTGAAGTGAATGCATTCTATGGCCAGAACAATCAAAGGTTCAATCAGTCTTCTGGCCAGAATAATTTTCAAAACCAAGGTTTTAGTCAACCTTCAAGTTTTAATCCTAATTCGAATTTTAATTCGAATCAAAGTTTCAATAGAAACCCTGGTTTTAATCAGAACCAAAATTCAAAATTTTCCAATCCTACTCAAAGGTTCAATCAGAATTGGCCCGCCAATTCTAATTCTGCAGTCCAAAGTCGGCCCAGCCAGCCCTATTCTCCAAATTTCCAAAACTCTCAAGGCCCCCCCCCAATCTACCAATCTTGAAGCTAAATTGGAGGAGCAAAGTAGATCAATGAAGAATCTTGAGAGACAAATTGGGCAAGCGGGGTGAACGGTTAGCTTCTAGACCCCCGGGCGGCTACCCGGTTTCACCGAGAAGAGACAAAGGGTGGTCAAGTTGCTCGGCCGATTTGAACAAAGGCCCATGTACCGACCTCGTGCCATCAATTCAATACGGTAAAGAGGAGGCCGGTGCAATGAATACGAGAAGCGGTACTCAAGTTAGTGGTCCTTCCCATCAGGGAAACCACTAGCCCCTCCTGCCATTGATAAGGCAGGAGGGGAAGCTGAGCACCTACACTCCCCTCAACTGCAAGAGAAAACTCAGGTGGCTGAACCCCTGAGAGGTGAAGAAGTTGGAGATCCTCAAGTGGCTGATCCCTTGAGGACTGAAAAAAGCGAGGCGAAAGTCGGGAGGCTGATCCCCTGACTACAAAAAAATCTGAAAAAGCTGTTCGATGGAAAGATCTGGAAGACAAAGCTGTAAGTGCATCCTCAAAGAAAGTCTTTTCTGAGAGTGACCTTAAGAAGCTTCCATTTCCACCGAGGAAGAGCAACATTCCCTTGAGTGAGGACAAAAAGTACGAAAAGGTCTTGAACCTTTTAAAAATACTCAGGTAAATCTTCCACTATCGGATGTCTTGGTCGAGATGCCTAAGTATACAAAATTCATCAAGGATGTTGTGTCTTCGAAAAAGAAGTTAGCAGGCATGGAAAGGCAAATTGGTGAGGATTGCACCATGATTAATTATGAAGACTTACCAATTAAAAGAGGTGACCCTGGCAAGTTCGTACTTACAGTATTAATGGGAGGTCTAGTCTTCCCTAATTCTTTGTGTGATCTAGGTGCCTCTATAAGTCTTATGCCAATGTACGTATGCAAACGGCTCGGTTTACAAAGCCTTCTAGAACCCACTACTATGAGTTTACAATTCGATAGATCTTCTAAGAAAGCTTCGGGGATCTGAAAGACGTTTTGGTTCGATTGATAGATTTACCTTTCCGGTTGATTGGTATGTTTTAGATATGGAGAAAGATGAAAACGTCCCCCCGATTCTTGGAAGACCTTTCTTATCTACGGCTAGATCCCTCATCGATTGCGATGGTGGGCAAGTGACTATCCGAGTTGGTGATCAAGAGGTGAGTTACAATGTCTTAAAGTCCATTCAAGTACCCTCTGGCCCTCCAACCGGCTTTTCCATTGATTATATGACGGATGATTTCACCGATTATATGGATAAGCAAGTCATGGCTGTAGAAGCTGAATATGAGCGATTGGTTGATAATCTAAATACCCATGGTGTGGTCAATCTAGATCAATTAGCAGCTGATTTTGAGGAAGAATTGTTGGAAGGAGAAGCTTTGGCAGTGGGACCACAGAGTAAACTCAGTGATATTGAGTTGAAAAGTGGAGATCTCAAGTCGAGTTTAGAAGACCCCCCTGTGATTTGGTGTTGAAGCCGTTGCCTAAACATCTTAAGTATGTGTTTTTAAGAGAAGGTGACAAGCTTCCATTGATTATATCGCAAGCTATCTCGTTTAGAGGAGATGAAATTAATCAACGTCTGAAGAAGAATGAAAAAGCCTTTGGTTGGCAAGTAGGAGATATCGAGAGGGATATCTCACGACATCTGTATGCATAAGATAAAGACTAATGAGGGTGCGAAATGTGTTAGACAACCCGAGAGGAGGCTCAACCCTCATATGCAAGAAGTCGTTAAAAAGGAAATCATCAAACTTCGGACATGGGAATCATTTATGCCATCGCGGATAGTGAGTGGGTTTCCCCGACTCAAGTAGTTCCCAAGAAAGGAGGAATTACGATTGAGAAGAATGAGAAGGGAGAGGAAATAGCATTGAGACTTGTCACTTGGTTACGAGTACGCATCGATTATAGAAAGCTCAATGAGGTAACCATGAAAGATCACTTTCCCCTTCCATTCATTGATCGGATGCTTGAGCGTACGGCGGGACACGCATTCTCTTGTTTCCTAGATGGATATTCAGGATACTTCCAGATACCCATTGATCCAGCTGACCAAGAAAAGACCACCTTCACCTGCCCTTATGGAACATTCGCTTACAGGCGAATGCCATTTGGTCTCTGCAATGCCCCAGCTACATTTCAGCGATGTATGCTAGCTATCTTTGACGGGCTTGTAGAAAAGTGTATGGAGATCTTTATGGACGATTTTTCGGTTTTTGGTCAGTCTTTTGATGATTGCCTTGACAATCTTGATCAAGTGTTATCCAGATGTGTGGAAAAGAACTTAGTACTTAATTGGGAAAAATGCCATTTCATGGTAGATGAGAGAATAGTTCTTGGCCACAAAATATCCGCCAAAGGTATAGAAGTTGACAGGGCAAAAGTAGAAGCTATCGAAAAGATGAGCTATCCCAAGAATATGCGTGAAGTGAGAGGCTTTCTTGGACATGTCGGATTCTACAGAAGGTTCATTCAAGACTTCTCCAAGATAGCCAAGCCCCTGTCCATTTTACTAAAGGAAGACGTTGAGTTCAATTTTGATGAGAGCTGCAAGCAAGCGTTTGAGGAGCTTAAGGATCGTTTAATATCTGCTCCAATTCTTATATCGCCCGACTGGAACCTACCTTTTGAGCTTATGTGCAACGCATCAAACTATGCTGTTGGTGCTGTTCTAGGACAAAAGATCAAAGGGAAGTTCCGGCCTATCTATTACGCCGGTCACACATTGAACCCTCTCAAGTTAACTATACCACTGCGAAAAGGAACTATTGGCCGTAGTCTTTGCTATGGACAAGTTCCGTAGTTACTTGTTAGGAGCTCAAGTGATCATGTGGACTGATCACGCTGCTTTGCGGTATCTGATTACTAAGAAAGAGGCCAAACCGCGCCTACTACGTTGGATATTGACCCTACAAGAGTTTGACGTTCAAATTAAGGACAAAAAGGGCAGTGAAAACGTAGTGGCTGATCACGTTTCAAGGATGCTTAGTGAGGAAAAGGATGAACCGGATGATATAGACCTTTACTTTCCTCTAGAGAACATCATGTTGATAGACGGATGTCCTCACGATGTTCCATGGTATTCTTCCATTGTAAACTACCTTCATGCCCGATATCTCGATCCAGAATTGTCCTATCAGGAGAAGAAAAAGTTCTTCTCTGATTTGAAATCTTTCGTTTGGGATGAACCTTATCTTTTTAAGATCCGTAAAGATGGTTTGCTTAGGAGATGTGTTCCCGAATACGTGCAACGGGATATTATTGAGCGATTGCCACGGTGGACCCCTTTGGAGGTCACTTTGGTCCATGGAAAACCGTTGCTAAGATCTTCCAATCCGGCTTCTATTGGCCTACGATCTTTAAAGATACAGAAGCTTTCTGTAAAGCTTGTGATAGGTGCCAAAGGACCGGTACTCTGACAAGGCGGTTTGACATGCCTTTGAAACCCATTCTAGAATGTGAGGTCTTTGATGTATGGGGTATCGATTTTATGGGACCATTCCCATCATCTTGTGGTAACAAATACATTTTATTCTGCGTAGACTACGTGTCCAAATGGGTGGAGGCTCAAGCCACTCCTCACAATGATCATAAGACGGTCATGAAATTTCTAAAGAAAAACATCTTTGTGAGGTTTGGATGTCCACGCGCCTTGATTAGTGATGAAGGGACGCATTTTTGCAACCGACCCCTAGAGAAAGTCCTTGAAAAGTATGGTGTTCGTCATAAGACAGGCACTCCATATCATCCGATGACTAGTGGTCAGGTTGAAAGGAGCAACCAAAGTATCAAGAAAATCATGGAGAAGACGGTAAACAGTCATAGAAAAGACTGTAGTTTGAAGTTGGATGATGTACTTTGGGCATATAGAACTGCCTATAAAACCCCTATGGGTACATCTCCATATCAGATGGTCTATGGAAAGCCATGTCATCTGCCTGTCGAGTTAGAGCATAGAGCCTACTGGGCTACAAAGTTTCTGAACTTTGATTCCCAATCTTGTGGAAAACATCGGCTGCGGCGGTTACATGAGTTAGACGAATTCGGACTCCGGGCCTATGAAAGTGCCGGGATTAGTAAAGATAAGATGAAGCTACTCCACGATGCTAAGATTAAAAAGAGAGAATTTCAAGTCGGCGAACAAGTTCTTCTATACAATTCTAGGCTACATTTGTTTCTGGAAAGTTGAGGACACGTTGGTCCGGCCCCTTCGAGATTCTCCAAATCATTCCCTGGAGGCGTTCTAGAACTTCACGGTTATAGCGGTAAACCGTTTCGAATGAACGGTCGAGGTGCAAGCACTACATTGGTGAACCTAAAGAAAAGCCTTTGATTTGTTCGTTGCCTCGATATCCTCGGGTGTGGTGCTACGCAAGTCGATGAATTTGACGTGTTTTCACCCGACCTATTTTCAGAGGATGACGGTAATGATCAATCTGAAGAAGTTCTAGCTGGTAGTTGGGATATGGGAGAGTATTGGAAGGAGTGTCAACTGAAAAGTCATCAGAAGAATCAGACGAGGAAGAAATCACCCATGGGGAAGTTTAAGCGTGTTTGGAAAGCTATTAAAGATTTCACCCCATGTGTGAGATGCTGTTTCTGTAGCCACACTACTGATCGAGCTTACACAAGGTAGTGGCTGGCAGAAAAGTCAAATGGCCTGATCCAGGCTGAGATTTAAACGGTGTCGAGCTAACGACATTAACCAAAAGCGCCACTAGGGGGCAACCTAGATATCGTTCTTTTAGTTATTCCTGTTTTATGCTTTAGCATTTAAGTTTAGTTTATTAAGTTTTAGCCTTATTAAGTTTTTTGTTTTTTATCTGTCAGTTAGTTGTGCTTTCTAGAGATGGATTTCGGTGTTCAGCCATAGGAGTTACCTTTCCTTAGGAAGATCCCACTGATCACTGTAGATGACGGACGGGAGGAACCATCGTTTTGCACGTAGACTTTGACATTAGTACCCGCGTCAAGACTGTCACCTATGTTCTTATCGTTCCCCGCTGTTCGGGAGGTGCGGACTTTACTGCGAGGAGTTACGGGCAGCTCTAGGACGTCCATACACGATCCTCAATGATCCGATGCGACGATTTAGCGCTAGTGCGCAAGTGAACATTTTCAAGGTGTTGATGTAGCTGGTGAGGGCGGGGTTTACAAGATGAGTATGACTTCCCTCCGGCGATTGACATGCTCCGCCGTCTCATTCGAGTGATAGATTGGTCGGCCATTTATGATGACTAGCGTTCTTAGGATGTTTCGTCGAGCAAACGACGTAAAACAAAAGCGCTGAGTGGGAGGCAACCCACGATTTTCTATTTGTGTTTATTTGTTTTCTAGAAATTTTATGTACTTCGTTGATTTGAATTTGTATTTTTGAAGTTTTATTTAAGTTTAATAAGAAAGTGCACTTTTGATTTTGAGTTGTATGGAAATTTTATAATTTTTGCACTTATACTGCTTGGACGCCCGTCCAGAACTCTGGACGCCCGTCCGCCTTGACCAATTTTAGGACAAGCGTCCACTTAGCCTGGACGCCCGTCTGATTTATTCCCTCCAATCATGTATGTGATTTAAACTCTTGGACGAGCGTCTAATAAAGCGGACGCCCGTCCGGTTCATACGATTTCCCAGTGGACGCCCGTCCACTGAGTTGGACGAGCGTCCAACCTCTGCCTATTTATACTCCCTCAATGCATGAACCTTCATTTTTTCAGGATTTCAAACCGCAAAACCGTTTCCTCTTCCTCCTTTTGCCCTAAAATCTTCGATTCTAAACCGTTTTGGGCGATTCCAAGTGCTATAGACCGCCCTTGATACCCTCTCTTCGATTTTCATAACCAAATTCCCCAACACACCATATTTTAGGAGAATCAGGCCCCATTGCAGTCTGACTTTTTGGAGGAAAAAATTCGATTTTGGAGGCCACATTTGTGTTGTTTGGACTCGTTTTCATCTCGATCAACATCTACTCACCCTACTTGGTAAGTTAGTAACAACTTTTCTAGATTTTATTCACGTTTTTGTGAGTTCGATCTTTGGGTCGGCTCGTTCACTTGGATAACACCTTAATTCGTTTTTTTTTTCTGGATTTGTGTTTCTTTCTGCTCTGTTATGGTGATATGGTGTTGTGATGGATGATGAATGGGTTGTTTGGTGATGATTATGGTGGTGGTTGTGGTTTGGTTGTTTTGAAATCCCGCTTTGGATGTTAAACGGGTATCTTGTTGCGATTGGGATTGTTTGGTTTAGTCTAGGCTTGAATAATGGTTCATAAGAAGGTTTGTGGTGAAGAGGCATGGTAAGGAAGTGGCCCGGGAGGCGGGGAAAAAGCGTAAAGAGATTGATCCTACCTTAGTTGATCCGAACCGGGGTGTTAGTATTCGGGAGCAACCTCCTAGAGCCACCCAAACTAGGGCTACCTTACGAGATGAACCAACCTCGGACTCTGAAACAGATGATGATATTCCCTTGGTAAGGATGCCTAGAGCTCAGAGAGGTGGAGGATCGTCTAGAGCTGAGGAGACCGAGCATGCTACCCGAGAGGAGGAACCGGTTGCACCAGGGCTACCCAACCAAGAAAGAAAGCTAAAGCGTAGCTCTATGCCGTTGCCTCGTAGATTCGTGAACCCTAGAGCCCACGATGCCTATACCAAACATTATTTCTCGAGGACGATGTTGATTGAGAGGGCGACATTGGAGGCAAAAGTCGATCCGGAGTTCGTTAAGTTGCTTAAGGATCGGAAATGGGAAGCCTTGATGGCAATACCGACTACCCCGGTAAATGGCTCCCTAGTTCGGGAATTTTATGCTAATTGCTCGGAAACCGACTTGGGGACGAAGGTAGTTGTGGTTAGAGGGGTGGAAGTTCCATTTACACCGGAGGTGATCAATCAGAAATACAACTTAGCGGCTTTTGAAGGTCGGGATTACAAGGAGGAGATTGTTCATAGACAGAGTTTGGGACAGGATCCGTTGGAGGAGTTGAGATTGAGAGTTTGCCCGGATGTGGCTTGGACGTTGAGACCGGGAGGAGACCGGAAGGAGTTGGTTACCACGACCTGGACGGAGGAATTTGGAAGGTCCGGTGTCGATTCATTCGAGTCGGTTGTTGCCTAAGAACAACTTGACACATTTTCATATTGGTGACCTAGGCATGTTGTACGCATTGACGTTTGGCTTGAATGTGGATGTGGGACAAGCTTTATATGACGAGATCTCTATCAACCAGAAGGTTTACACGCAGAGCTTGATCGTCCCTCACCTGATCCACAGTTTGTGTCTCGATGCCGGTGTGCCTGAGTTTGGAGCCGATCATAAGCCGAAGAACCCAAGCCTTTACAGAGAGAAAAGAGTAAGTCCTCGGGACATTCTGAGCCGGAGGCACCTCAGGAGCCTGGTTCTTCATCAGCACCGCCTCGACCCTCCTCCCTTCCTACTTTATCTCCCGGCTTGTCGGGATGCGGTTATGCATGGCAAATAGTTTCCGGGAATGGTGGGTGATATTCGGGATTCGCGAGAACAACATTTTGTCGATTCTTCAATATATACGTGAGGGCCGGCAGCCGAAGGACGACGGAACCTTCAATCCGAGCTCCATTGATTATCTCTTTCTTTGTTGAGCGAGGCCATTGCGGATGTTCTCACGAGTCCGAGTCATCTTCGGATGAGGAGCGACGACTCGGCGAGATAGGACTACGGCACCACCTTACGGACCCTCCTCCGATCCCCCGGTGATGATTCGCGGCGCCGAGCCAACCGTGATTTTATTTGTTTGATTATCGATTTTGGGGTTTTGTATTATTGATCTTATATGATTCGTTGTAGTTTTGCTACTGCTACTATTTATTTTCGATGGATCATGTAAGCCATAAGGCACCCGTACTTTTCTTATTTTGGTGGTTTTGTATTATTTTGGTTGTATTGGATACTTTATCTCTTGTTAATACTTGATTTTGCTATCTCTCTTCATTCTGGTATAATCCCCCGTTTTCCCCGAGATGTTTCCGTGTTTGTCAAGTCGTGCAGGTATCTTTTTAGCGGTTTTGTCGAGTGCCTTTGTCCGGTTACGAGTTCTAAGTGTAACTATATAGGCTCCGGCCTGACTAACGTTCGAGTAACGCTTGAAATCAGCTAAGTCTTTTATCTTTTCCTTAATTCTGCACAACATGAGGACATGTTGATCTTTAAGTGTGGGGGAGGGGAATGAATGACGTGTATCTACACATTTTCTTATATCAATGTGTTTCTATGCAAAATAAAAGATGCTAGAATTTTGAAGATTTTCCGACATTTTTGTTTTTGTTTTGTCCTGAGTGAGCAAATGCATATTATTTGTTCGTTATTTTTATAGTCATCCGAGCTATATATCATATGTTTAGTAAGTTAGTTGTTTCACACGATCTATTTTCCACGAGCCATAGTAAATGATGAGCTAATTTATAAAGTTATACCCCTTTTGGATTAGTGATTTATGATGTTCTTATAAGTAATGTGCTTAGTGCTACGTATGTATTCCGAGATTTATGATAGTTTGTATTTAGATCCGAAGTATGTTATCTTGTGAATATCTAAGGTTTGAATGTGATAAGTACCACGTAACTTAATGTCAAATGAAAACGTTGAGTTATAAATGAATTAGTTGGGTGTGTCGAAAGCTAGTCGATGATTTGAGTGCGATAGGGTATACCACGTATGTCCTATACCACTATAATGACCAAAAGCTCACGACGTCGAAGAATGTTTGCCTTATGATTGGAGTAAGGTAGGGTATATCTCGAATATCCTATTCGCTATGACGGGGCAATAGCTCATTCTGATGTGTGTTTAAAGTGAAGTAATTAAATCAACTTATAAAAAGAATTGGTATGAAATGAATAAGAGACTGAGTTATCGTCTATCTTATCCCCAGTATAAACTGATAGATATGCTGTAGGGATTATCCTCTGAGTATTTCGGAAAGGCCCTAGATATAGTCGATCATCCTTTTCGGGATATGTTACGTCTGTAGGGTACACCTTATGAGTGTCATTTATCGCTAGTCTACGAGGGGGTATTAGCTAGTTTTGCTTTGAGTTTCTCAAGTTTGGATTTAGTGGAAGTTTTCTATGGCTATGCACACACACTGGTGAACTTCTGATTTATTGGATATGTGTTATATATGTTTAGATGTCTGTTCTTTTCTCGAGCCTTTATCTTGTTTTGTTTTGCTCGGGACGAGCAAAAGCTTAAGTGTGGGGGAGTTGTAAAGGGTGAATTTATACGATTTATAACGCTATATTTTATAATAATTTCCCCCGTATTTGTATGAATTTGCATAAGAAACGAGTGTTTAATGAATATATTGAGCAAATGAGATTTTAAATGAGTTAATCGCAAACTTGGTAAATTTTGGTGTTTTAATTGTGATTTTATGATCATTTGAGCATTATTACATTTTTGCGATGTTTTTGTGTGTTATAGATACATGTTTGAGGCTCAAAAGATGCTCAAAAGTTGGTTTAGTTCGGGCTAATTGATGATAAAAGAGATAATGAAGAAGTGGGATAGAGATAGAAGAGATAAAGATCAAAAAAATCAGAATTCTATCATATTGGACTGGCGTCCAGAATCCCCGTCCAGTGGACGGGCGTCTGATGTAATTGAACGAGCGTCTAGGATGTCATCTTTGATTCAGGAAGTTTGGACGTTGGAGTGGATGCTGGATGGACGAGCGTCTGGTCATGACTCGGCCCGATTCCAAGTTTTATTGAAGAGTGGACGGGCGTTCAAGATTCCGGACGGGCGTCCGGTAGCCGACTTTCTTTGAACCGACTTTAAAATCTATATATAGGCGATTTGTTTCTCAACCCTAAACATACCATACACTCATTATTCAAAACCCTAAACCTAGGGGCGGCTTTAGGCTGCGTTTTTCTCCTTTTTATTCCAGTTTTTATGCACTTTAGATTTAGATCAAACTAGTTACTTTTTATGCATTGTTTCTGCAAATTTGAGTTGCTGAGGATGTTCAGAAGCTAAAAGCTTCATCAAACGAGTATTGTGAAGCCATCCAACAATTGTTGATTTCGTTTTCATCGATTATCTTGTGAGTTTCTATTAAAGGTTGTTTCTTATTCATGTTTAATTTGTTTAATTGCTCTTATATCGGAAGATATGCATATGTTGATTGTTTATTGTTGATGGAAATATTAATAAACCCTAGATCACCATGAATAAGAATAGTAACTTGAATCTATCATAACGGAAGTTAATAGGTTTAATTGCTAGATTATAAACGTAAAGTTTGCACCTTCGGTTAGAAAACGCGTTAATCTTGCATTGGAAGATAATAGATTAATAGATGAACTTTCTAAGGAATTAGGGTTCATGTTTAGATAAGGTGAATCACAACCTAGATAATAACCACGATATAATCGAGATAGGAAATCAGTGCTTGTTGGATAGGTGGATCAATCCTCGTTTGTTCGTTATACACTTGATTTAAATCCTTAAAACTTGAATTTGTTTAGTTAGTTTACTTTTATTTGCATCTTAGATTAGTTAGTTAAGGTTCGCAACCCGTATTCTTCCTAGCTTTAGACTATATCCTCTGTCTAGTTTTATTTTCTGTTTTGATTTGTTTTATTCGCTGTTTAGATTAGTTTCGTGACATAATTTAGGTTAGACAAAAACTAGAATCACAATTGTTTAGTTCCCCGTAAGATCGACCCGGCATTAACCACTATTACTACGATCCTTATACTTGAGGTTAACCGGATTATTACTTGTTTGTTTTGTGTTAATAAAATCCGTGGACAACCAGTTATATTAAAAACTACATACAAAACTTCTATCTAACTTAGCAGGCGCAGCACGATCTAATCCTTACATGATGACATCATTCTTATCTCTTTCTTCTCCCCCGAAAAAACACCTGGAAGCCTCTCTCACTTGCCAGCCATACATGTCACGGCGAAAAGGTTTCGCAAGAGGTGTGTGCTTTTAAAACTTAGTGAGGTTCGTGCGTGTTTAATGTGTAGCGTTCATAAACTATAGTTGAAACTACACACAAAGGATAAACACATTTATATATACAATATTATGTATATAAGCAGTAATGGCCATATAAGGGTCAAAGATCATACCGGACGAGCGAGATATAACCGAGATAACAACCTTGTAACCCCTTAGAATCAGATGAAGCTACCTCACATTCCAATGCCAAAATAAACGGCCAGTCAGAATTGCAGATGTTCGGAAGATCCACCAGAGCCTTTAGTCTCATATGGATAAACCTCCTAACCACGCTTGACCAAGGCGAAACAAGATTAGGAAATGATCGAGTTGTCAGCCCAAAGCTTTCCCAACCGATCAAGTCCCCGCCTGCGGGCCCCAGTAACGGTCACGTGCCAATATGCACACACCGTATCACTATTTTATTCAGTAGCCATAAAGCATCACAATAACAGTCTATAACCAAAGGCAAGTAGAAAAATAGTATAACAGAGATAGTAATCCAAGTAGCACAAAAGTGATATTGCACATATCACATAATAAAACTATACATTTTACATGTGACACAAATACCTATGTATAAGTTACATGTATTATCATTGAATAGTTAACATACGTATGTAGATCTAAGAGATCCACACTCGCATGACATGAATCACCACAATGTATAAAGGTAACGAGTCTCACGGTGACTCCAGAAAGATATCCACAACAGAGATGTTAGGTGGTTTGGGGATTCAGTAAAAGAGAACAACCGGGTGTTGCAGATGGACACTTCTGATAAGTGACCAGTCAGTGGAAGACTTCAACCACCAAGTGGTAATGAAGCCATAAGAGCTCAGGATAACTCAAGTTTATCTCGATAATCATGGCTTAACCTTGAAGTAGAGAGAAAGGATAATAAAGGCATATGTGGCTTAGCCAAACAAATTATACATGGCCAACCGGGGATAAATAAACGTATCGTCATGAAGATGTGAGTTAGATGGTGGCAAACAACCAGTATTCCACTAGATGTAAGAAAACAACTGATGATGAAGGATTGGTGGTTGGATTCTATACGACGAATAGAATCAGTGATAATGGAATCGACTAGGTTGAAGTAAGTGTGTATGGTCTGACTATGCTTCGTTTGCGATATCAAAGAAGATAATGAAGAATATCTTCGGTGGTTACTTGTGTGGTACTTTGGAAGCAATGGTATTGGTTAAGAAAATCCACGCAATCAAGTAGCGGTGTTCAAAAGAAGCTTTATCGCAATCCGAGAACACATTGAATTAGTGCATTTAACAAAAGAACCTAGAATACAAATATACATCCAAATTAAAAACAGTTTCACGGAGTTAAAATAGTTTAAAAACAATTCCAAGAACCTCAGGATGCCGGATCAATAAAACCGGTTAAAAGACAAAACAATGTAATCGTTAAGCGAGTTTTCACCGTGTTAAAACGATATAAACAATCAAAATAACGTTACGGTGATGAAGGGATTTAATCAGATAATAGAACAAACATTACAAACTATAACAAATAAGGAATCTCACAGTGATAACAGCGAACACTAGTCGACTCTTGGCAGCATCTCGGGTGTGCAAAGATTTCTTCAGAGTTATATCATAATTTATGTAATATATTTTGTAAAATATAACTTGGCATGCTACTGCATATATATATATATATATATATCTAAAGCAGAGAAAGGGATTCGTATATACTATCTAGGTAGTTAATTCTTATTACTTACCACCCATATATATACATGCAAAGTATAGGTGTTGGCAAAAAACTCCTTATCATCAAATGTGAAAGTTAGTAGGCTACCAAAGTGTAATCACGTGATCGCAGCTGCTGAATAATTATTTCGGATAACTATCATACGCGGTACCGTCTAGTAAAGACACGACATATTACACTTGATCTTATGGTGTAAAAACATCCGTCATTTACACCATATATTTACATCGATACATATCCACTTAATTTGTCGTGTTTGTGTCGAGACTTAGCTATTAAGTAAACTAGCAACGGGCTAGTACTAACGTGTTTGCCATGCATTTCATTTTTAGTATCAAGTATATCCATACACATATATAACTATATATGTAACGCATATATATATATATATATACATAATATATATACTAACACTATTTACATATACATATATATATATATATTACCACAAGTTTCGTAAATCCTTTTAAAGTCGTCAGTTATCATAAAAAGAAATATTTAAAATATGATGACATAGACATCGAAAACCAACGTGAAAAGACATTGTTTATGAAGTACTAAATAATAGAAAAGCATTATAACTCGGGGTGTCACAGTTTCAACGTTAATACCTTGGTGGCTCTTCCAACGATGATCTTAGCAGTTTACCAGTCAATTGTAAGTCAAAGAACTTATGCCAAGAAGGTCGATGAATTGTTCCTCATATATCCACAGAAGATATAGGCTCTACTTCTCACACTTGACCTTCGCTACACCCAGGCCATGTTTCCACGTTACTTCCTTCATCCCCTTTCAGGAGCAAAGTCTCTGCTACTTCAGGGTCTAGTGCCACTTGCTGATGTAATTTCAAAACAAGCTCGTCTATGGCATCTAGCATGTAACATGCTTCTCCCTCATCTTGTGCATACCTCATCTTTTTCATCACGTTGAACACTATGCGGTCATCATTTACCCTTACAATCAGCTCACCCTTATAAATCTCTATCAATGTTTTACTTGTTGTTAGGAAAATTCTTCCAAGGATCAATGGAACATCATGGTTAGCTTCCATGTCTAATACTACAGAGTCTACGGGGAACATGAACTTATCAACTTTCACCAACACATCCTCCACCACTCCACAAGGTTGCTTAATAGACATATGTACTAGTTGTAGGGTTATAGATGTATCGTTTAACTCTTTCATGCCTAACTTATGGAAAATGGAGAGTGGCATTAAATTGATGCTGGCTCTAAGATCACATAAGGCTTTGTTTAGGATCACTCCTCCAATTGTGCAAGTTATAAGGAAGCTCCCAGTATCTTTACACTTAGGAGGTAGCTTGCGTTGCAAAACTACCAAGCATTCCTCGTTAAGGCAAATAGTCTCAAGGTCTAACAACTTCCTTTAGGTAGAGACTACTTCTTTCAAGAATTTCGCGTACCCTGGCATCCTGGCCAGAGCTACTACCAAAGGTATACTCACATGCAATTTCTCAAACATTTCTATGAACTTTTTATAACGAGCATCATCATTATTCAGTTTCTATTTCCTCGAGGGATACGGTAAAGTAGCAGGATTAATAGTTATAGTTCGTGAAGACTTACCTGCTACCTGGTGATGCTCTACCTGCTCATCTGTTAAATCTGCAGACGCCTGATTAATCGGTGTGGTGTCCCGATTAATCGCATCCCCTTTTATTCCTGATTCTGCTGCGTTATGATGCTGACTACTTTCTGATTCTTCCTAGATAGTCGGTATAACTGGTCCAGGAAGTTCCTTTCCGTCTCTTGTCATAATTGCATTCACGTCCTTCGGATTCTTCTCTATGTTACTTGGTAATCCTCTCGGAGGATGGGTTGACACTTGTTCGGTGATCTGCCTCACTTGGTGCTATAGATTCTGCACTAAGGCTTCCTGATTGGTTAGTCTTGTATAATTCTTGTGACAATATATGGTGAAGTTTGCATTCAGCTCCGTCATGGTTTTTGTGAGTTGATTGACCTTGTCGGTCATAGTTGACCTCATTTTATCCATCGCTACTTCCCACCCACATGACTTGTTGAATTGAGGCATGAATCCTCTAGTCTGTCTTGGTCTCTCCCCACCTATCACTTAGTCGAAAACCAGGGTGGTCGTGAGAACCTGGGCGATATCCACCCCCATAAGGGTTTCCTTGCCTCCCAATATAGTTGACATCTTCGGTGTTGGTTTCTTCAACTCCTTGAACTTTCTCTACCTTGGCAACGGACTTGCATGCCTCAATTTTCTCGTTCATTGCCATTAACTGGTATAAATTTTTTTGAGATGTATCTTATCCAAATACTCCTTCAACTAACTTTACATTCTCAATTTGATGCGTTCCCCATTGGCTTGTAATTGCTATTTGTTCCAGCTTTTCTTTAGCTTCTTCAGGTGACAACAATGCAAAACATCTGTTGCTCGATGCGTCAACTCTCATTTGTTCACTAGGCCGCAATCCGTGATAGAAACTATGCGTTCATATGAGCAGAGTGATATCATGGTGAGGGTATCTCCATTGTGCTTCCTTAAACCTTTCCCAAGCTTCTTCGAAAGTCTCGGCCGGTTTTTGCTTGAAATTCATGATGTCTTGTCTCATCTGTAGTAACTTCCCAGGTAGATAGTACTTATTCATAAATTTCGGCAGTAGATCGGTCCAAGTTTGGATCTATCCGGGTGCTAGAGACAATAACCATATCTTTTCCTTGTCTTTCAGAGTGAATGGGAACAATTTCAGCTTAATGTTGTCTTCAGGTACACCTGCTGGTTTGACCGTGCTGACTATCTCCAAGAATTTAGTGACGTGTACACTAGGATCTTTGTTCGGTACTCCATGGAAGGTAGTGTAATTGGTCACAATCTATATCACGTTTGGCTTTGGGTGAAAGACCTCAGGCGCATTCTCTAGCCGAACAATCGCCGGCATGAATTGCTTAATGCGGGCATTGCATAAATCACGTAAAGTTCTTCTATCTCCTTGTACCACATCTCCTCCTCTCGTTTCCTCTTCCATTGACATCGTTTTGTCCATTACGCGCCAATGTGTTATCCGTATCCTCCAAAGGTGTAATTTCTTCTTCCTTCTCACCGTGATCTCCTTCGTGTCAACTCACATCATCCGCTAGCCTATCAATCCCCTCTCGAGCTTCCTTCCTCTTTTGTCTAGCAAACTTTTTGATCTCTGGTATGAATCTCTCGAGTTTGCCTGCTGAACTCCGTGTAGCGTACTACAAGACACAAAAAGAAAATGAAAAAGTTAGTGACTTGCCTCGGTGGTTGTTACACTCACCTGGCAGACTCAAAAAAATACAGACTCTGACTACTGACACGACATTGAACTGACAGAACCGATTCTGCCGAATCTGGGATGCTCGATTTATCACGGGTAACCCTCAATTAATCGGGTGAATTTTTCCTCCAGATTCAAACAAAACGGACTCTGTACGAATCCGTCATAAACAAGCATTAAAACAGACTCAGTAAAACCAAACTCTAAATTTAAAGAAACTAAATATACAAATGCTCAATCTTAAATTAAAAATTATTCTAGACACGTGTCCCACGGAGCCAGAAAATCTTGATCGTGTGCAAAGCACTTACTAGCAACAAGACAAGGTCTATCGTAGTAGAGCACTGGCAAGTCAAGGTCAAATTCCATAGAGACTCGTAAGAACGCAAATCATTCAAGATTGAGCTATCACGATATAGAATGAAGTAAAGTGGTGCCAATAAACAAACAAGATTATCCATGTTCAAATGGAACACAAAAGAGTTTCTAACGTATTAGTATAATTATGAGTTATTAGTTATTCCCCTCATAACATGCATTAGTCATCCCCGTTGGTAAATTATAATTCATTGTCAGCTACGGGTGCAAACTCCTAACCCTATCTACTTTCACTGTAAGGACAACATACAATTTATGTGCAACTAACCTCCTCCTTCGTTGGTTGTATTAGTTCACAAGCATTACATTTTAGGGTTGCCGGCTTAAGACCGAGAACCTCTTCGGTAGCTATCGACTATGACTAGCTCTTTCCTAATGATCCATCAAGACAATGTCCAAATTAACACCGCACTAACAAAGTCCTTCAAGCTAATTTATGATGACATGCAAATAGTTGATCAAGGCTACTAACATGTAAATTAAAATCGTCGATCAACGTAGCGGCGCCGATTATCATGAACTAGTAATTTACTAGGTATTCGAGATCTAGCGATATAGACCGTCGCGGATCCGAAGAACGCAAACACTATTTCATGATTTCTTCACCTACGAATCGATCTATACATACATTGGGTAAAATAAACTAACTACTATATAATTAAACTAAATAAACACTTAAAACATACTAATCACATAGAACAACGATAGATTTACATCTTGGAAAACACATAAAATCATACCCTCGAAGATGAGTGTAGATCTCCATCGGCTCTCTTCCTAGGAGGCGAATCCGTCGACTCCATGACTAGAACTCATAAAATAAATAAATAAAGAACAAAGAACTTTTATTGCATAAAACTTGTCTTGAAAATTGTACTACATTGAATTTTGAGGGCGATGTCTCTTATTTATAGCTAAATAAACCGACTTAGAAAGACCTAGAACTACCTCTTGTCCAAGAAAATGACTTTCGGAAGATTCTAGTAGCTTGATTAATCAGCGGCAACTCCCGATTAATCAGGAACATTTTGTCATTTTTCTTCGGCCTACTTAACTTGGAAGGTTCTGGAATACCCTAGGCCCAATCCTTTCATTCAGTCTGTTCTAGAATCATCCACAATGCTTAGCCCAATATTTCATATCCTGAAAATTATCACATAACACATGAAATAATATCTAATAAGGGAAAATAAACGTTAAATGCAAAATACTCGACTCACGAACCCGACATATGACATTAAACTCAAATGGTTCATAATTATAGGTCGAAACAACTATTTTTAGCTCGTAATGGATATAATGTTGATGTCGTAGGATATACTATTTTAAGCATCATCAGTCTAACATACTAATTTTTTTCCATGATGCAAGTTTATAAAACTGAGTTATGAAAAACTAAAAACTGAGAAAACCGAGCTTTTCCAGAATAACAACTAGAGGATATTATCAGAACATGTCCTTATCAAAGAACACTACTCCGATACCAATTGTTGGTCCCATGAAAAGGCTGACACAAGTTTAGATGGGGGGTGAATAAACTTGTCACCAGATCTTAAGTCAAACTGACTTATACTCAAACTGAGTTAACCGGCAACGGATTAAGTTTTAGCCTTTTTAAACTGATCTTGTTGTTTCTATGAAAAAGCTTATATGCGAAAACTGAGATCTGTCAGTTTTGTGTTCTGTGTGTGGAATACAATTAGTTCTGTATGCTTGGATAAACAAGATAAAAAATCACAAATACTGAAAAGTAAATGACAATAAGTAAATGCGTAAAATAAAGTATGTATATGAGGTATAAAATTATAGAGGTTCCAGGTGGTGTAATCCTGTGAGTCCTCTCTTCCCTTGTGATGTAGGAGAAAAAAAATCCAATAGAACTTCTTGATGTAGATCGGTTACAAAAAGTCCTAATATGATAGTCCTTGACTAATCCCTAGCTTCACTATCTAAACAACTAAAGAGCATGTTGTATGGCTACTCTGAAATAGCTTCCACTAGTCCTTAGAGGGTTGTATTGCCTCTTCTCCAACTCCACCACAACCACAATATGTCCGACTACAAAACAAACAACTATCCTTGACAAATCCTAGACCGGACTTGCTTCATAGTGTCAACCTTTGATTAAAAATCAAAGTTGGGCTTCGAATCAAGTAAGTCATTCTTGCTTGTGGTTCTTCAAAGTGTCGATACCTTGATTATGTCTTTGTAGCTTGAACCCTTGAAGATTTCTTGAAATATCTTTGTAAGCATGAAGTGATAGTAAAATTCTTGAATGCACGAGATGAAGAAAACTTAGGCTCAATGATTCTTGGTATTCTGTGTTAGGAAACCCGACCCGGACAGATCCGGTCCAACCCGATTGGGTTTAGGACACCTTTCCAACAATGTGTTATTTCTTGTGTTTTTTATCCTTGTTGCCAAGTCCTCTATTTATAGTGTATTGTCCAAAGTTCATCTTGTTTGAATTTGAATCCTTGTATTTTAATCTTTCTAATTTAATCATACTCGTAAGATATCATATATCTAAGAGTTGACTTAAACATAGATAGATTTATCTCAATACTCTTGCCTAGAATAGAGACTTCGATAAGATCTCTTATTTTGCACATGCCCTAACTTTCCTTTTAATCCCTTAAGCATTTGTAAATACTTCTTAGTTTAGTCTTCATAAGACTTAAGAAAAATCACAAAAGCTTTGACTCCAATCTTTTTTCGTAAAGAAAATCTAAAGTTTATTTATCCTTTTGAATCATATTCAAAACATGAACTATTTAATTAACCTTCAAGCAATGATTAAAAAATAAGTCGATACTTAAATCTTACAATTTTGAAAACAACCTTTCAAGAGTTCGATATGGTCATTCTTATCCAGCGTTTGAATTAATTGCCATCATATGACAGAATGATCATATTGGATCATATCCAATGTATGATTAATTCGTTGAAACATATTTCAAGTGATTCAATCATATGATGAGCTTCCCTTTTGCATAGTAAATAAAGTCTTAGAGCACTTCATCATATACGTAGTCTCCTTGTCTTCAACTACCATAACGTAGGTTGCTCGTGTCATTACTTATTTTAAAAGGATTAAAATTACTTAACCATACTTGAGAACATTTCTGAAAAGGTAACAGTCATAATTTGGTTTTACAAATCAAGAATAAAAGAATAGAAATAAAAATTTGCTAGAAAACTACAACATAAAATAAAGATAAAAGAGTTTGTTGTTTATACACGCAAAATCAAAAATGGTCTTTTGATTTATGATTTTGCTCCCACTAGTCAACTACTCTCAATTGACTTTCATGAATTTTTCAAATATTCATTAGTGGCCAAGAACAAATCTAGTTACCCCAATTCCCGGCGAGGGCCGATCAACCGGAATAATTCGAAGGTAGGTAACACTTTACCAATCACATCTCTATGTGACTCTTGGTGGTAGACTACTCAACTCTTTGACAATACACATCTCTATGTGGTAGCCAAACCCTTGCCTCTAAAATAAGACGGTCCTGACAAGGGCCAATCACCGCTCATAACCCAATATTCGTGAGATCTCATACGATCATATCTCAATAACAATGATATACCTGAGGTAGGTCAACTCCCGACGAGGGCCGATCATTTGGATACGAACAAGGCTCTTCACCGTCGCTATAATATTGGGAGACAATATTTCGACTTGATTTTTGTTGTTGAAGTATTTTGTAAATTAATTCACTTAATTAATTTTATTACGGTCTCATCAAATATATCTATCTCTATGGAGATACATCCTACACATTCATCTAGATCGTGCCTAGTCATGAATCTATCATATCATATAAAATAAATACAAACACAAAATAAATAAATGCGTAAAGTAACAGGTATGATCATGGACTTTTCCTATGTGCGGTTTCGAATACAAATTGACAAAACCGCGGGTCACATCTAAGGGTAGCTGCAACCGCCAATAGGATCTTTAATGCGCCATCTCCAATAGGATCTATATTTGTCTTTCTTTGGTCTCCGTCTTCTGCTCCATTCTTGTTACATAAAATTCTATATAATAAAATAAATACACCCGCCGCACATGGGGTGGGGGGCTAACGGGAATGGGAAAATGCAGAAAAGAAACTAGGTCACGTTCTTCATAACGGCCTAGGACAATTTTTAAACCAACAAAAAATAAATCATTCGCATATATCCTATTGGTCGACCCCATAATCAATCGGGGTCCATATAAGCATATTATATCTAACATATCTGATCCATACAATAAAATCTTATGAAAAAGATAAATACTAAAATTACCAACTTGCGTCTTAATTAATCGATTAACGTTTAATCAATTAAATACTTTTATCCAATCAATTAACTAATTAACATTTAATTAATTAAATGATTTTAATCGAAAGAAAATTAACTATTCACTTCAATTTTAATTTTAATCAATTAGAACTATTCCAAAATAAGTCAAAATTAAAATTAAGTCTCTTTTATTTCTTTTCTTTTGATTCTTAATCAAAAGGGATGTATTTCGTTTCCAAAACCAAAACCCACCTGGGCCTTTTCCAAAATCAAATAATTTGAAAAAGGCCTAGGCATATTCCAAACATAATTTAGAAAGGCCTAAGTTTATCATAGGCCCATAATTATGGACCATAAACCAAATAGTGTCATGTGTCATCCTAATGGTCCAAACTATTTGAATCATTAGTTAATCGCATGATCAACTAAACAAAAGAGGAATTACCAACCACAACTACGAACCATATTAAAACACAAATACACAAAACAAAAGAAGGAACCCACCAAGCAGTCGCCAGCCGACGCCAACAGCCAGTCAGCCGAGCACCACCTGGTCTCCCTTTTTTTCTTGTCATATATCGTTTTGCGAATAAAAAATCTTTCATCTTTCAATTACGTGATTTAAACAATATAATTAACTACGCAAATTACTAATGCTTATTACTTAAGCTCGAAGCTCGCTCTGATACCACTGTTAGAAAATCTACGCGGGAACACAGCGGATTTAAAATTTATTTCCTATTAACCAGGATCGACTTCGTTTAAGCAACAAACATATTAAGTAAGTAAACGGTGGTTACCTTGCTTGATCTAAAAGATCGACGCTTTGACCGTCTATGGTGAGTAGTAGTGCGCGAGCCATCCACGTGTCCGACCTTTATCAATATCTTTATCTTATTAGCATAAATCTATCCAATATTAATATATGGTAAAATCATTAATTAAATTGCACAATCCATGTGTATCATTTACACTCCAAAATTGCGCCATATATTGTCCATATATTGGCATCCGAATATTCTTAATTAATATAATACTATTTTTAATTAATTTGCAAGATACATATGTATCAATATACACACACATGCGCCACATACATATACATTATATGTATGTTTAACTAATCAACATAATTAATATCTTGTATTATACTTATTCATAATAAATAAATACCATCATATTATTTTATCACCATAACACTTTATAGTCGAGATAAAACTTTCCTTATTTGGCTAACTCTATAACCGCATTTCAATCCGGCTAGATGTTCTTATGTGTGTGTCCTGATAGGCTTCCGAATATGTTGGCAAGCACAAAGTGCAATTATGAAAATGCCCTTTATACCCAACGATCACGGAATAGCGTCTAGCAACACACTATGACCCACAATAATCAGAAGAGTCAAAAGCGATGACTACTACCCTTCATGTGAAACAGTTACCATGTAAATATAATCCTATTGATGTTACTATATCTATACAAGTCGTAGGTCGAATGTCAAACATCAACGATCGTAGCTTATAATCCGGATATCCTAGTCTCTCGAAGTAACTCATTTACTTCCACTTTGCAAAGATTCATGAGAGTAAGACATTCCTTATAAGAAGGCCTTTTCGAATATTTACTCATATTCATAGGATACGCGATTTCCGGAAGAGCAACATGAACTCTACACATGCTTCAGTATCGCACCCAATCACTACCGCATGATTGCCATATGGCTAGAGGACACCTCAATAGTGTCAAAGTATAACGTCCACACCATGATGTCATTAAGACTCTGGTCTTAGGATAAGTACACAACCGCCACATAGTGCGACACTTAATAAAGTAAGTGGGTCAGTCTAATATACGCATTCTATAATGCACGTCCACGTATAGTCCAAGTGTCACTACACTTCGATAGACCAGATCTATCTCTATCTTCGAAAAGATAAAAGACATCTAATACGTGCTAGTCTAATCGTACTATTAATGTCCTGTTTAATAGCACATACAACTAGAGACATTTAAGTATCAAACCTTTTAACGTGATTCACGATCTCATCAACCATAATAACTATTATGATTTCTCTTTTACAATTTGACACTAAGGACAGTATCATATATACAATCACAAATTGGTTCATATAGATAAACGCAATATATAATAACAGAAGAGTCATTTATCATATGTATAAACATAAAGAAATAGTGGAAATGATCCGACCTGGTCGGATCCGTTCCAACCCAATTGGGTTTAGGAAACTATTTCAACAATCTCCCACATGGCCTAAAGCCAATCACTCGTCACACAAGACCAAGTTAAAACACAAGAATCTCATGCAATACTCGCAACCAACCCTAAGCATGAATGGATCATTATCCGTGGGGACTCAGACTACCTTCATATCATTCTCAAAATGATCAAGTCAGATGAAACCGCCTCAACACTCACATGAATCTCTGACGAGACCTTGGTCCTTGCTTCAAGCAATGAATCCACCATGATATCAGCTATATAGTTAAGGTGGAAGAACCGTACTAGGTTTAGGAATGAACCTTTTAGATCTATGTACTTCTCCCGCTGCGCCTCTAAGGCACTATTGTGTTTTGGCCCAGTTGTAGAATCTATAGTGATTTCTAGCTAAGAACATTTCCATCTCACTGTATCACTTGATCAAAGTGACTGCAAACCCAGACTGTAGCTCCAACTGTCTTCATAAGACTCAGGTTATACATCTGTATATCTACATTTCTTCGATTCCAAGTTTCAATAAACTAGGAACTCATCCCTAACACTTTAAGGATATTCTTGACATATACCAGAATCACTTTCATACCTGCTTATGACTCTTCATGAAGTATGAACATCTTGTTTAACTCACAACACTTATGATGGACCCTATTGCAGAAGCAAAGGGGAACTTCCATAAATATCATCTTTCACCATATATTTTAGGACTGATGTCCTATCATAGATAGATCCCGAGAATACTGGCCAGCAGTATCTCTTGACGAGATATATGCTAAGCTCGTTTAGCATTTCATATATCCAAGTGAACCGTGATAATCGTGCAGTATCTAAACCTATCACTTATACTCCTATTTCTAAAATAAGAACTACTACTTCCAAGAGCTTTCATAAAGGCCTTGAACTACCAAATATTAACTGTCGGTAACTTGGGATGACGGTTCTCGCAAATGATATTTAATACCTTGCTAAAAACCTATGACACTCCCACTAATCCTTTTGCACATCTGGCAAATCCTTTCTTTTGATCAAATCAAAGTATTTTGATTATCAAAGAAAAGAACTTATATAGAGAAACTTGTTTGAGTCCATAAATGGATCTCATGAGCTCACATATCATGTTGTCATCTATGAACATCAAGCCTTTGGCCCAACATTTTCAACACTAGCCATGAAACGTAGCTACAACAAGCACTATCTGAATAGCCTTAACCATAGCTAGTAGCATAAAGGTAATCACATGGTTTTGGCCTCGTAGTCCTTTAGCCATCAACTTAGCTTAACTAGTAATCTTATTACTATTCATGTCAGCCTTTCATAAAGACATGCTAAACCTTTTAGAGACATTCCCTTCAAGTGAGATAGATCATGTTCATAACCTGTTATGTCACTCATGGAATATACTTCAGACATTATGGCTCCAAGCCATATCTCTTAATCTTTCCTTTCAAGCATTCCTTCAAAAGTCACGAGATCTTCATTCTTCAAGATGAACACACCAAGTAGCCATTTCAGGCATGTCGTTATCTTCAAACTCATAGAATACTTGTGTGCGCTGAGTAGTGTCCTGCACCTTATCGCTATACTATGCCTGTTCATGTTCCAATGGTTGAATATCTCTTTATGGTTATCAAACTCTTTTGAAATATTATTTACTCCCACTATTTCTTTTGGAGGAAACACTTCCTCTAGAAGACAGCATGTTTTGAGACAAACACCTTTTGCTCCGCGGGCAAGTAAATAATATCCAGCGTGCTAGATAAGATATTCCACAAAGTTGTACATGTCTACTGTTGGTCCTTTGGAAAAGCTAACACAAGTTTAGAGGGGGGGTGAATAAACTTGTCCCTAAAACTGGATTTAAAACAAATTAAAGTTCAGTTAAAACTTGTGTGGAGTTCAGTTTACTCAACTGTGTATAAGTCAATACTGACTTATATTTAGTCTAATTAACTGGCAGTGGATTAGTTAAGCTTTTATCAGATATAAGTTAACAAACAGCTTGTTGACTTGATTTCAGAACGAATACTAGATAAATATAACTGTAATGAAGCAAATGTATGCGTAAAGTAAATAAGAAAAATATTATAGAGGTTCCAGGTGGTGTAATCATGTACGTCCTCTCTTCCCCTGTGATGCGAAGGAAAATTCCACTAGAACTTCTTTGAGATGGCCCGGTTACAAAAAGTTCTAAACTGATAGTCTTTGACTAATCCCTAGCTTCACTATCTAAACACTTGTAGAACAGGTAGAATTGTTGCTCTTCAATTTTTTGAAACACTGGTCCGTGGAGGGTTGAATTTCCTCTTCACCAGCTCATCACAACCACAGTCTTCCTGACTGCACTCAACTGTCCTTCACACCTTCTTGGTGTTTCACAGTCTAGACCTTTGATAGAATCAAAGTTGAGACTTGAATCAATAACTATGATTCAATTGTGATTTGAGCTTTTCTTCTAGATATATAAGTTATGCTCGGCTCTGTATTTCTTCAAATGAGTGATCTTGATTTTCCTTGAATGCTTAAGAATACTTGAAGAAATTTCTTGATCTTGCAATAAAATATTTAGCAAGAATTCTTTTAGATTGGCTTTCCCCCTTTAATTTTATCTTTCTTGACTAGATAGATTCTTTTTAATTCCTCCTGCTCTTCCTTTGTTGTTGTAGAAGTAGTATATTTATAAGGGTTTATCTAACGGTCAGATTCCTTTGAATCCAAATTCTTGTGGCCGTTAGTGGTCCTGCTTTCTTGCTTGTACGATTATGTTAGAATGGATAGATTATCCTCCAATCATAATTCTTGAATTGTAACGGTTGAATCCTTTTTCAGTTGTAGTTAAACCTTAGTTCTAAAGCTGATTTATTGAGAATATTATCAGTTCTCAGTTTCTAAGAACATTAATTGAGTTTTTACTCTTCTTCAAAATCAGTACTCAAGTTTTCATCTGATTACAATTGACTTAATCAGAGTACACCAAGGAATTAATCATCAAAGACATCATTGTCCTTATGTGTCTTAGCTCCTGATACAAGATCCATAAAGTCAGTTTAGGTCATCATAAACTTGTCTGAAGTCTAACTTTACAGTATCGACGTAGTCTTCATAAACTGAGTTTGAACCCTAAGTTCTTCAGTCTTCAAGAACTGAGTCTGTGACCCTCTGTTCTTCAGTCTTCTTAGATAAGCCAACTGAGTCTGTGACCCTCAGCGAACTTATCTTCTTCAGTTTTACGTTGGTGTGCTCCGCTTTCCAATTTCACTAATTTCCAATTTCCCGATAACTTAGTTTCTTGTTATCTCAGTTCACGACCTAGAAGTATTACAGTGCTTGTCTGATTTAACTTATACAAATATCAGACTCTATTAAATCATATACATTGATATCTAGACATCTTTTTGCTTTGCCCTATAACAGCTAGTTATGACACTTCATCGATGGGGTTTAGAACCAAGACTAAATAAGTGATGAATCATCATCAAAACATAAATTTTATTTCCAACAATTTCCCCCTTTTTGATGATGTCAATACCCTCCTTAAAAACAATGCAAAAAGATAAACAAGATACAGTAAATAACACAGTGAACTGAGAAACTGAAACTTTATTTGATAACTGAGTTACAGCGCTGGGTAGTAAAATACAACACAATAAAAAGAACTAAAAAACAGTTTCTTTTTACTTGACAGTTAAACAAAATTGATTATCATAGGCTTTCGCAGCAGTTCTCATAGCATTATTTGTTGCTATGCTTTCAATTCCATGAATGCTTGCCCATATATTCCAAGATTCCGATAAGTTGTGCTTGCTGAAAAATTTGCTTTTGAAAAGAACTGCGAAAGTAAAGACAATTGTCCTTAGTCTTTCACTGGTGGCTATTTTCAGTAGATTCTGAATAAATTCAGGTTCAGCTTTTTCAACTTTATCTGATACTTTATCTAGAGTACCATTATTTTCCTATTTCTTGAGTTTTTTAAAGTAGTACATGAGCATCTTCTGCATGTGTAGAAATATTTCTAGAGATTCTTCTCTTGATACTCCTTCTCTTTCTGGTAGATTTTTTAATAGATTGTAGAGACAAGAATCCAAGCCAACTCTTTTGTCAGTCGGTTCTGAGTATTTAACAATCAGTTCCATCTCCTCATCAGTGAATTCTCCTCTAGCTTTCTTTAGTTCATTCAGTTTGTCATCAACGTTTGTAAGGACTTCTGGTATCTCAGTTGCATGGACTTTTAAGGTATCCAAACTTTCCCTCTTATTGACATCATCTTTATGAATCAAGCTCTTGATGTAAGCGTTCAATGTTTGTTGAGTTGATGCCAAAATGGCTTGAGCTATAACTGTGTCCTTCAAGCCCTGTTCCATTAAAATCATTCTGTCTACTAGATTGTTAAGAATAACTTCCCATCTATCTTGAGTTTCATCTCTTCTTGTGTCATTCTTAATGAATGTTTTCCGAAGCTCAATCAGAGTGTTTTGACAGTTATCAGTGACGATATCCATCTTCTTTTCAAGTTTGCTTCTTTCATCTTTCCTAGCCTCTAAGGATTTTAGAACCTTTCCAAATAAGCTGTTATCGTCTTTCTGAATTCTGAGTATCTCATTATGATAGAATTTAATGAGATCAACCTGAGTAGGTACATCTTTTGAGCTTCCAGCTTGTTGTTCATTTACTTTGTTTGTCTCAACCCCAGTTGATTTGGCTTGCTTTAGAGGTGAGATAACAACTTGCTTCAGTTTTTCTCTATATTCTGCCGATCTTCTTCTTTCTTCAGATTGTTTCCTAGCTTCTTCCAGGCTTGATTGATCAATATTTCTTGCAGGTGACAAGTGTACATTGAGTTCATCATCAGATTCTTCTCCAGGCATGTTTGCCACAGTTCTTGCTAATTTAAGTGTAGACTTGTCAGTAGGAGATTGATAACCTCATTCTTCTTCTTTATCTTGCTGTGCAACAGATGCAGTTTCAGAACTTGAACTTCCATTGGTTTCTTCAGAACTATTAGAATCATCATCAGTATTCTGTTCTGTTGCAGTTTCCTTTTCTTGTAGAGAGGCAAGAATCCCTTTTTGCAAGTTGGGATCTTCCTGAGGATCATCATCATCATCATTCTTTTTGGAACTTCCACCACCTGTGGCTTCCTTCCAATAACTATTTCTGATCAGCGCATATCATTGATTTAAGAATTCATCGGTATTGATTATCTCCGATAGATTTGTGATGTTGTAGAGATCAAATACCCATTTTTCGATAACTTCTATTTCTTCTTACTGACTCCTTTGATTGGCAATGGAACTGAATTTCCAAGTTTGATATCTGCACAATCGCTCATAATCAGCTATCATTAGTTCTCCATGATCAGTTGGAAGCTTAGATTGAGTTACAATTTCTACAGATTCTCTTGTGATTTCCTGTTCATCTTCCAGGGTAGCATCCTCAATTTGCATGGGATCAGTTCTGCTAGTTCCTTCCTCGGCGATGACTGATGTATCTTTTTCAACGACTGAAACTGAGATTATCGGCTCAGTTTCCAAGACTGTGTCTTTAACAAGTTCTTCAGGAGGCTCAGGTTCCAATGAAGTAACTGGAACTTCTTTCATTGTGAATTCAGTGGGTCTACTTCATGTATCAGCTCGTCCAAGAGGATAATCTTAGTCAATCTTGAGTCTACTTCATCTCCTTTTTCTATAGATTGAGAAGCTGAAAATCCTTTAACTGATTCTTCAAATTTTGATCTGGAAATAGATTTTTGAGGGGTGGATCTGGATTTTGAAAGTAACAAAAGCATATCCAACGTTGTTTTGTCAATCAGTCTTTCTTCACTGTCAGATTCTTCATCATCATGCTCAGTTCTCAGGGTCTGTTCCCCCTGAGTCTCAGCTTCCTTTTGTATGTCAGCTTCAACATTCTGTTCTCTGTTGACAACTTCGTTTCCTTTGTCATTTCCATTTCTTGTGTATGCGTGGCTGGTTCTTGAATTGGTAAAGCCTCAGTTACCAAAACTGGAATAGATTCGGTGAGAGTAACTTAAGTCCTCACTACTGGTGCTGACCCTTCAGCAACTTTAGTTCTTATTACTTATGTTGGTGACACTTCTACTGATTTCTCAATAACTTGATCAGTTTTGCCTTTTTCTGAATCTTCCAACTGTTTCCTTCTTTTCCTTAATTCTTCAACTTGTTCTAAGGCTTCATCTCCAGTTACAGTTTTCTTCATCTTTCTGCTTTTCTTCTTTTTTGGTTCACTTATAGAACCTTCAGGTTTTTTTTTTCCAGCTTTTTCTTCCTTAGTAACGATCTTCCCATCGGCAACTGGTGTTTCTTTCCTTTTTGCGATTCCAAAATGATCGAGTATTCTTTGGACCACCAATGCAAGAGTCTTTTTGTGATAAAATTGACCTTTCTTGACATCATTTTTTTTCTTTGGTGTGTCATTTCATTGTGACACTAATTGGTCAAATAGATATCTTTGCCAATTAAAACTTTCTCCAAACCAAATCACATATAGAAAATCCAACTTTGCTCCAGATAGATTGCTAAAGTTTCCTGCATTTCCAATTATGGAATTTGCTAACATTTTGGTGAGAAAATTGAATTCTGGTTTGAGTAGACTTGTGCTCCCGGTCTGTGAAACGGTGAAGTCTACATCAATTGCTATGTCTTTCCACAATTTTTCCTTCTGTTCTTTGGTCAACTTGATGGCTGCCGTACCTCCAGATTTATCGAATCCAAAAATCTCTGAAATTAGGTCTTCAGTAACCTTGATCTGTTTACTATTGACAGTAGTGGTAAAGGTGTGTGTGCTCTCTCCTTCTATAGCTGTACTTCCAAATTCATAGAAGCCTCCAATGCTTTACAGATATACACTTTTCAGATCGATGTTGAATACAGAATCCAATCCGTTAATTTTCTAAATCTTCGTTGCAATTTATTTGGCTAGATTTTGATCAGCATACTCGGCAATGAATTGATCAAGTGAAATGATCATTCCGGTTCAACAAGTGTAGAAACCATCGTTTTCTGGATTTGATTGAGAATTTGAAGATTGGGGGTATAGAAGGTACATTCAAAATTCGAGTGTAAAGAATTATAAAAGAAAATTCTGGGTTATTTATAATTTGTAGCAAGGGTACTTAAGAATTGAGTGGGACTTAAAACGTCTTGTCATAAATGTTTTGAGATTGTGAAAAAGAAGATGAGTGGAAAAGATGTACGGTTGAGATTAGAAAAGGTCACGTCTTTTCCTGACGTCCGTAGCTAGACAGTAGTAAGTAGGGTAGATGTTGTGTAACTCCAGCAGTATACTTTCAGTCTTGTACTTGTACTGAATTCAAAAACTCAGTTGTGAACACAACTCAATTTTGTGAGTCACACTTCTTCAGTTCTCAGTTAGCGATATTTCTCCTACAAAACAAAATGAGAAATTTTTGGTACCCATATATGTTTGGGTCCTAACTGATTATTTTTGATGATATAATTTTATTTTTAACTCTATACCTCTCTTGATATCTTGACTGAGTAAAGTCAGTTTTCACAAACTTTTCCTGTTTTATCCTTACAATTTTTAGTTTGTGATACTGATATGATGGTTCATTTCAATCTTCATCATTGGGAAATAGTCTTCCTTTCCCTCTGAGTCTATTTTTCCATGAATGATCTTCATTTTTAGATGGATATGACTTGAATATTTTTCTTACTGATCTCGGATCAGTTTTGTTTTTTTTCAGCCTTCTGAGTTTTTCTGTAAAATCTGTTGGCTTGGTGCATTTTACCAACTAATTTATCAGTTCTATCAGTTTGTACATTTGGCTGTGCTGAGTTTTTGTCAGTTCTAATAACTTTATCAGTTTTCTGAGTTCCTGACTTTTGAGTAGTCACAAATTTTATTGCAACTGATCTTGGTCTGAACTTAGAATTATACCGATTATCAAACCTTAAACTAGATCTATCCCCAAATGGTTTTCCAGGTTTGAACTGAACACTGGGAGTTGGATCAACTGATGATTCTGTAATGTTTATTACTTCTGTCAGTTCATCAGTTGGTCGAATTACCTTGGTTCCATTATTAGCCTTGATTAAATTGATCTCAGCATTCAATCTTGAAATTTCTGATTTCAATAACTTTTTCTCCTTTTTGACAATCTCATAATTCTTTTGAATTACCACTAATTCCTTTATGAGTATGTCCAAGGTTTCATTAAAATCTTCATTTCTCTGATAGTTCATGGCAATGTGAGTGTTGGATGTAGATGCAGTTACCTCCTGGTGTTTGATAGATAAAGTTTCTGTCGAGGAATCGTCATCAATTAAAACTTGCTTTCCTTTATCATTAGCATTTGTCTGTGATGTTCCTAGCAGTATGATTTCCTCATCACTTTCACCTCCATAACTGATGGGTAGTACAACATATTTTTCCTTAGTCAAATTTTCTTCTATAAGATCAGCTACTCATAGCAACTCTTTTTCTGCTTCTTCTGAAAGATCACTTAGGGATGGAAATCCCCTGGATTCATCATCAACATTCGCATTAAACTCAATGTCTTCATCATAACTAAAATGAGGTTCCAGATTTGTATGTGAGCTCGTGGTACTGAATCTTTCAAGTACTTGATCCTGAATATCAAAAACAACATTCTGCCGATAGTCAGTCAGGGTGTTATTCAGCCAATTTCTAATTCTAGATGTATCCATTTTATTTTAATAAAATACAGTAAAGGGTCTTCAACAACTGGTTTGTAAGATATCAACTATTGCTCTAAGAAAATAATTAATACTTAAACAAAGTTCTGGATCTCTTCGTAACAGAAGCACGGCTCTGTTACCAATTGTTGGTCCCTTGGAAAGGCTAACACAAGTTTAGGGGGGGGGGGGGGTAAATAAACTTGTCCCTAAAACTTGATTTAAAACAAATTAAAGTTAAGTTAAAACTTTGGTGGAGTTCAGTTAACTCAACTGTGTATAAGTCAATACTGACTTATATTTAGTCTAATTAACTGGCAGCGGATTAGTTAAGCCTTTATCAGATATAAGTTAACAAACAGCTTGTTGACTTGATTTCAGAACGAATACTAGATAAATATAACTGTAATGAAGCAAATGAATGTGTAAAGTAAATAATACAAATATTATAGAGGTTCCAGGTGGTGTAATCCGGTACGTCCTCTCTTGCCCTGTGATGCGGAGGAAAATTCCACTAAAACTTCTTTGAGATGGCCCGGTTATAAAAAGTTCTAAACTCACAGTCCTTGACTAATCCCTAGCTTCACTATCTAAACACTTGTAGAACAGGTAGAATTGTTGCTCTTCAATTGTTTGAAACACTGGTCCGTGGAGGGTTGAATTGCCTCTTCACCAGCTCATCACAACCACAGTCTTCCTGACTGCACTCAACTATCCTTCACACCTTCTTGGTGTTTCACAGTCTAGACCTTTGATAGAATCAAAGTTGAGACTTGAATCAATAAATATGATTCAATTGTGATTTGAGCTTTTCTTCTAGATATATAAGTTACGCTCGGCTCTGTATTTCTTCAAATGAGTGATCTTGATTTTCCTTGAATTCTTAAGAATGCTTGAAGAAATTTCTTGATCTTGCAATAAAGTATTTAGCAGAATTCTTTTAGATTGGCTTTCCCCTTTAATTTTATCTTTCTTGACTAGATAGATTCTTTTTAATTCCTCCTGCTCTTCCTTTGTTGTTGTAGAAGTAGTATATTTATAGGGGTTTATCTAACGGTCGATTCCTTTTGAATCCAAATTCTTGTGGCCATTAGTGGTCCTGGCTTTCTCTTGCTTGTACGATTATGTTAGAATGGATAGATTATCCTCCAATCATAATTCTTGAATTGTAACGGTTGAATCCTTTTTCGTTGTAGTTAAACCTAAGTTCTAAAGCGATTTGCGAGAATATTATCGGTTCTCTCGTTTCTAAGAACATTAATTGAGTTTTTACTCTTCTTCAAAATCGGTACTCAAGTTTTCATCGATTACGTTGACTTAATCAGAGTACACCAAGGAATTAATCATCAAAGACATCATTGTCCTTATGTGTCTTAGCTCCTAATACTAGATCCATAAAGTCAGTTCAGGTCATCACAAACTTGCTTGAAGTCTAACTTTACAGTCTCGACGTAGTCTTCATAAACTGAGTTTGAACCCTCTATTCTTCGGTCTTCAATAACTGAGTCTGTGACCCTCAGTTCTTCAGTCTTCTTAGATAAGCCAATTGAGTCTGTGACCCTCAGTGAAATTATCTTCTTCAGTTTTACGTTGGTGTGCTCCGCTTTCCAATTTCACTGATTTCCAGTTTCCCGATAACTCAGTTTCTTGTTATCTCAGTTCACGACCTAGAAGTATTACACTGCTTGTCTGATTTAACTTATAAAAATATCAGACTCTATTAAATCCTATACATTGATATCTAGACATCTTTTTGCTTTGCACTATAACAGCTAGTTATGACACTTCATCAAAGGGGTTTAGAACCAATACTAAATAAGCGGTGAATCATCATCAAAACATAAATTTTATTTCCAACACATACTAAGCTCCAATCCTTTCGACATTACCTACTTGCTAGACGCCCGACAACCCTAAATCATTGGTTAAGATGGATTTGATGTTATCGTCTTTCATATCTGATATGGAATTTATTCAACCGTTATTGTTTGGAACTCGGTTAAGTATATATATTGTATAAGGGAACTATCCCGAAATAGGTAAGGGAGACTTCGTATGGCTTACGCCACATCTTTATAAAGTGTTGTTTCCATTTTATGAACACAATCTAACTGGTATCCCAAAGATGGTATCCTTCAAGGAAGAATCTGATTCTATTTCAGACAGCTTCTGAAACACCCTTCAGGGATTAGTTACTTCGGTCAATTGAAGATTAACTCGTAAGTAGCTCATCAATCTCATATTCGTACTAGCTTGAACTTTTAGAGCTTTCCAAATTGTTGTTCTTCACTAAGAACATTCAACTATTTCTAAAAAATAGTCATAGAGATTAATAAACAATTATTTGTGGTATTAACTGTCATAAGCCAACAAACATCGGTATGTTTAGGCTTTAGACAATTTTCTAGATTTTATAACATTTTCATAAAAGGGTATTTTAGTCATCTTTAGATAAGATACGTATTACCCACATGATTCATAATCACATGGTTCAGACATCATCAAAATGACATTTGATTACACATTTCTCTTCCAGAGAGTCTATATCTAGGACAACCACAAATATCAAGGATAAAAGCCATTCAAACATTTGGTTAAGATTTATTCACCTATATCGACTATATAGCAACTTAATTTAGTATATTAGATTCAGTGAATGTCCAACTTTATTGGAATAACATTTATTCCTTACAATTGAAGATGTCTATTAAATTCTAACAAACAATTGAGCTCATGTTCTTCATAAGAACCGGAACACAATAACATCTATTTAGTTCTTTTATCAGTTTACTAGACTCAGAATACAAAACCGAAAATGTCGCAATGTTTGCTTCACTTTTCGTATCTTGGTGTATTCCGTATTTTAATCTTTCTAATTTAATCATACTCGTAAGATATCATATATCTAACAGTTGACTTAAACTTAGATAGATTTATCTCAATACTCTTGCCTAGAAAGCAGAGACTTCGATAAGGTCTCTTATTTTAAGCACATACACTAACTTTCATTTTTAATCCCTTAAGCATTAGTAAATATTTCTTAGTTTAGTCATCATAAGACTTAAGAAAAATCACAAGAGCTATGACTCCAATTTTCTTTCGTAAAGAAAATCTAAATTTTATTAGTTAGTTTGTTAGCCTTTTCAATCATATTCAAAACAAGAACTATTTAATTAAGCTTCAAGCAATGATTAAAGAAATAAGTCGATACTTAAATCTTACAGTTTTGAAAACAACCTTTCCAAAGTTCAATGTGGTCTTTCTTATCCAACGCTGAATTAATTGTCGCCGTATGACATAATGATCATATTGGATCGTATCCAATACATGTTTAATTCGTTGAAAGATATTTCAAGTGATTCAGTCATATCACGAGCTTCCATTTTGTCTAGTAAATAAAGTCTTAGAGCACTTCATCATATACGTAGTCTCCTTGTTTTCCACTACCATAACGTAGGTTGCTCGTGTCATTGTTTATTTTAAAAGGATTAAAATTACTTAACCATACTTGAGAACGTTTCTCTAAAGGTAACAATCAGAATTCGGTTTTACAAATCGAGAATAGAAACATAGAAATAAAAATTTGCTAGAAAACCACAACATATAATAAAGATAAATGAGTGTTGTTGTTTATACACGCACAATCAAAATTGGTCTTTTGATTTATGATTTTGCTCCCACTGGTCAACTACTCCCATTGACTTTCAAAAAAAAATCAGATATTCTTTAGTGGCCAAGATCCCATTTAGTTACCCTGAATCCAGACGAGGGCCGATTAACCGGAATAATTCGAAGGTAGGTAACACTTTACCAATCACATCTCTATGTGACTCTTGGTGGTTGACTAGTCAACTCTTTGACACTACACATCTCTGTGTGGTAGCCAACCTCTTGCCTCTAAAATAAGACGGTCCTGACGATGGCCAATCACCGCCATATTCTAGCCAATATTTGTGTGATCTTATACGATCATCTCTCAATAACGACGATATACCCGAGGTAGGTCGACTCCCGATGATGGCTGATCTGTTGGATCCGAATAAGGGCTCTTCACCATCGCTATAATATTGGGAGACAATATTTCGACTTGATTTTGTTGTGAAAGTATTTTGTAAATTAATTCACTTAATTAATTTTAATTACGGTCTAATCCAATATATCTATCTCTATAGACATACATCCTACATATTCATCTACATCGTTCCTAGTCATGCATCTATTGTATCCTATCAAACATATACAAGCACAAAATAAATAAATGCGTAAAGTAACCGGTATGATCATGGACTTTTCCTATGTGCAGTTTCGAATACAAACTGGCGAAACCGCGGGTCACAATCTAAGGGTAGCTGCAACCGCCAATAGGATCTTTAATGCGCCATCTCCAATGGGATCTATATTCGTCTTTCTTTGGTCTCTGTCTTCTGCTCCATTCTTGTTACAAAAAATTATATCTAATAAAATAAATACACCCGCCGCGCACGGAGGGGAGCTAATGGGAATGGGATAATGAAAAAAATAAACTAGTTCATGTTCTTCATAACGGCATAGGACCATTTTTAAACCAACGAAAAATATATCATTCACATCTATCCTATTAGTCGATTCCATTATCAATCGGTGTCCATATAATCATATTATATCTAACATATCTAATCCATACAATGAAAAAGATAAATACTAAAATTACCAATTTACGTCTTAAATAATCGATTAACATTTAATCATTAACTAATTACATTTAATTAATTAAATGATTTTAATCGAAATAAAATTAACTATTAAACCAAATAGTGTCATTTGGCATCCCAATGGTCCAAATTATTGGAATAATTAGTTAGCCACATGACATCAACTAAACAAAAGAGAAATTACAAACCACAACTACGAACCATATTGAAACACAAATACACAAAACAAAATAAGGAACCCACCGAGCGACCGACGGCCATGAGGTTGCCAACGCCGCCGGCCGCCGGACGGTGGTGGTGCCACCGCCAGTCGGCCGAGCACCACCCGATCTCCCTTTTTTTCTTTTCGTGTATCATTTTATGAATCAAAAATATTTCACATTTTAATTACGGATTTAAACGATAAAATTAATTACGCTAAATTACTAATGCTTATTGCGTAAGATGGAAGCTCGCTCTGATACCTCTGTTAATAAATCTACGCGGGAACACCGTGGAATGTAAAATTTATTGCCTATTAACCATGATCGACTTTGTTTAAGCAACAAACATATTAAGTTAGTAGACGGTGGTTGCCATGTTTGATCTAAAAGATCGACGCTTTGACCTTCTACGGAGAGTAGTAGTGCGCGAGCCGTCCACGTGTCCATCCTCTATCAATATCTTTATCTTATTACCATAATCTATTTTTCATAAATCTTTTAAAATCCGATATTAATATATGGTAATATAATTAATTAAATTGCATAATCCAAGTGTATCATATACACTCCAAAATTGCGCCCCATATTCCCAATATATTTCTTAACTAGAATATTTTTAATTAATATAGTACTATGATTAATTAATTTACAACATACATGTGTATCAATATACACACACATGCACCACATACATATACATTATAAGTATATTTAATTAATCAACATAATTAATATTTTGTATTATACTTATTCATAATAAATAAATACCACCATATTAATTTATCACTATAACGCTTTATAGTCGAGATAAAACTTTCCTTATTCTCGTTATCACTATAACCGAATTTATTCCAAACTAGATGTTCTTATGTACGTGACCCAATAGGCTTCCGAATATGTTGGCCGTAGGCACAAGTACAATTACGAAAATGCCCTTTATACCTGCTTGTTGGTCCATTGAAAAGGCTTTGGTTAAGTTTAGAGGGGGGGTGAATAAACTCAACACTTAAAACTTTTGGAGTTAACAAACTCAAAGCAACTTCGGCGGAAATTTCGATACTTGATAGTCCGCGACACTCGTAGTCCGGCGACCGTTGAGTTTACTGAATTTGTGCAGTGGAAATATACCAAAAATTATGCCTTATCACTTGTTGTTAAATATGATACCAAGTATTATATACTCAGTAGTGTATGTGTGTGATTCAGTTGCTAGATTCAGTAGATTGATGTGCTTAATAAACTAAATGCAAAATATAAATGCAGAAAGTAAGTAGGCAGATTTTATAGTGGTTCCAGGTGGTGTAATCCTGTCGGTCCACTCTTCTCCCTGTGATGTTGGAGGTAATTCACTAGAGATTCTTGATGTAGTCGTTACAAAAATCCCTAAGTTACTTGTCCTTCACCAATAACTATGGCTTCACAAACTGAACACTTGGAACATGTAGGATTGCTGCTCCAAAGTCTTCCACTGGTCCTTGAAGGGTAGGATTGCCTCTTCACCAGCTCCACCACAAACAACAGTCTTTCACACTTAAAGATGCTTCACTGTCTACAGTAGATTTCTTGTAAAAGAAAGATTGAATCAAGTAAGTGATCCAGCTTTTAGCAGCTTGATCAGGATGATATGACCAGCAGCTTGATGTCTTCAAGTGTGTAAACTTGATGCAGCTTGAATGCAGATTACACTTGAAGAATTTTTCTGGATCAGTAGCCTTATGCTCAGTAGGGTCAGCAGGGTGTTTTTCTTGATCAGAAATCGAAGCTCAGGATTATCTATATTTTTCTCTTAATGTTCACACTTGTATCTGAATTAGGAATCCTTGTGACTTATGTTTGAAATTCAAACATAGCCGTTTTGGATTTGTCTCCATCTTGACTTGCATTTTCTGACTGTTCCGAGGACTGACACTGTCAGACTCCTTTTTGACAGTTTACAGTCTGTCCACCCTTTGACTTGTATCCATTGGATAAAGGTCTGAATCTTTCCAGTGTCCATTTATTCTTAACCATTGATTTGTTTGATAAAATCAGAGGTTGTTAGCTGTCCCTTTCTTTGTATTCTTCCAATGTAGCCTTTGATTAAATCGAAATATGTGTCCAAGCAGTTCCCGAGAACATAAGTCCGTCGATATACACATCCGTAAGTGATCCTTATTTTCTTGTGTTTAAAAACACTTGACTTCTTGTCTTTTATCTAACTTTTATTTATGAAGTTAGATTACACCTTTTTGCAAATAACTAACTTCCAATCACCACTTTACTTGTGGAACTTAGACCTTGTACACAAGGTATATGTAATCAGTTTAGGTCATCACAGACTTCCCTAAATTCGATTCCATATCCTTGACTTTAATTAGTATGTTTGATCCCTTAGCCTTCAATAAGCGAGTTTGAGCCCTCGGCCTTCGTCTTCGGCGGGTTCCGACTAGTCTACCGACTCGGCTACCCCTGCGATCTAGACTAGTCGCGATGTAAGTCGCTGACCTATTACAGTGCTTGTTTGATCAAACCTATACAAGATCAAACTTTAATAAACCTATACATTTGATCTTGACATCTTTTTACCTTTGCTCTATAACAGCTAGTCTGGCACTCATCACTAAAACACAAAAATAAGTCCAACAATTTCCCTCTTTTTGGTGATGATGCCAATACCCTCCTAACAGCAAAGCAAAAAGATTAAAAACAAAAACAGAACAAACTTAGTCATATCTCATTATAATCAGTTGTTCAAAGGTATTACAGTCTAGATACAGCAAAAGATAAAACAGATAAGGTATGCCGATCTACTGTCTTCTTTCTCTTTCTTCCCTTGCCTTTCTCGCTTGCTCTTGATAGGCTCTTATCTCTCGATCATTTCTCTCATCCATTCATTTTCAATCGAGAGAAATCAATATGAGGATTCACTTGTTTCCACCAATGCCATGCTTCGGGTAGAGTAAGGTTGATTTGATGTACTCTAAAGCCTAAACGTATGTATACTTCCTTGAATTCATTAAGTGACTCATTAGCATTGGTAGTAGGTAAACTCCTTCCACCTATACCACCTCTTCCACCTCTACTACCTCTGTGTGCAGCCCTCATGGCTTTAACCCCTGCTTCCCAAAACTTGAGTCCAAGAAAGGAATTGAGTCCCTCATGGAAACCTTTATCATAAGGTCTACTTTTGCTGTTGTAGACCTTCTTGTATTCTCTGAGAAGATCATCAGTAAGTGGAAGTCTGCCAAGTGCAGGCTCCCTAAAAGCATTAGTGTCATCTTCCCATCTTTTCTTAGCAAAGATTCTGGCAGCCTCTTTTGCTACTGCTCTTTGGCTCTCTTCACCCTTATTGAAATCATCAACAAAACGGGACAGCATGCCATGTACAATCTCCTGTGTGAGCACTAGGCTGTTCAGTTGACCCTCCATAATTTCAGTCCTAGTGTCAACAGCTGTGATCCTTCCTTGCAATGTTTGCTCCAGTAGATTTCTCCTCTCAGTAACTTTAGGATCCAGTACAGCAGGTTGCAGTGTTCCAGCAGATTCAGCCACAGCAGGCTTAGGTGTCTCAGCAAGCTTATCAAGTTTCTGGTGAATGGATGTAAATTTTTATTTCAGAAACTTGTCCTTCAATGTATTTCCTTGCTTGATCCCCTTCACATCTTGAGCAAGGTCAGCAAGAGCATACTGGGTGGAGGTAATATTGGAAGCAACAGTTTCAGTAGTTCTTCCTCTATTCTCCACTAAATTCATTAAGTCTTCAAATCTCTGCTCTTGCCTGTCATGTTGAGTTCTTAAATTAGCAATGTCATTTCTGAAAGTCCTCAACTCATTCAAAACCTCTTCTAGTACTCCACCAGCCATTCCTCCAGCCATATGTCAAGTAGCTTAATCAGCAGGCTCTTCAATGTTGTATTGTGCCATCTGTCTGCTGAAAACCATGGCAAAGCTCATATCCCTTCCAGCAGGAGTTGGTCCCAGAGAAGGGTGAAACTAGAGTCAGAGGGGGGGGGGTGAATGACTATAGTGGAGTTTCAAAAACTTTTCTTTTATTTAAAAGCTTTTGGGCAGCGGATAAGTCCCTTCTTACTATGTTGTTTTCAAATCAGTTTAGACAATCACAGATATAAGTTATGATGTAGGCAAATTAAATAAATGCTGTAAAGTAAATTGCAGAAATTAAATTGACACAAGGCTTATAGTGGTTCGGGGTGGTGTAATCCCTTAATCCACTCTTCTCCCGTGATGATCGGAGGAATTCACTATTGCTTTCACGAGATACAATAGTATGATTGTCCTTGGCTTCCCAAGCTTCACAATCTACAAGACTATCACTCCTTGATCGCAATGACTTCGGTGATTCGGTCTTCCTTTTTGCTGCTCCTTAAGATCAAAATCCTTCAACAGCTATCACAGATTCAACTCCTTCTCAGATTGCCTCTGATTCAGTTGCTTTAGTTTCATATGAATGTGATTCACACACTTGCTTGATCAATCTAAGTTCTGATTATGACTTTGTAGCTTTGATATTTGAGTTGATCACTAGATGTATCCTTGTAAGTTCAGAGAGAAGGCTTTTCAAATTGACAGAGTTTCTACTTTCTTTCTTTTTCAATCGTTGTTTTCTTTTTCTGTCAATGCCTTCTATTTATAGCCTTGAATAACCTTGGTTTTGAAATTCCGTCCGTTGACTATATTAATGAGGGAATAATCCTTGATTTTATTCTTGATTCCCCCTTAATTGCATTCTCCTTGATCCTAGTGATCGGATTCTTTCTTCAAACGTATAGCAGAAAATCCGTCCTTGATTGATCCTTTATTGATTGTGCATTTAATGCATGATCTTCTGTATCTTCAACATATATCAAATCTGATCTGGTAAGTGTTACTTCGCCGTTTTCAGAACGGTAGAGTGAGCCTTCTGACGTAGCCGATTCACTATTTTCTTCTTTGTTTTAGTTTCAGGAGAATCTTTGTACTTCACTGATCCTTGATTTGGGTGAGACCAGTGTACACCATATTTGAATATTGAGTTTCATCACTTGAAACATAACTTAGACTTATCCAAGGTCATCACAGACTTCCTTGGTTATAAGTCAGACCATAATGTCTTCACTGCTTCTCTGCTGGTGCTTGGCTGGCTTCACTTTGCCAAATATCTGTTTTTGCTTTGCCGTCCTACCAACTAGTACAATACTTGTCGACTCAACTTATACAACATGTCGGACTCTAAGTAAAGACTTATACAGAGAATTCTAACTTATTCCAGGCTTGCTATAACAGCTAGTATGGCCATCATCAAAACATAATAAAATGTTCCTAACAATTTCCCCCTTTTTGATGATGCCAAAACCCTCATAAGCCTGAACATAAGTAATCAAAAATTTTCATAATAAACAACAGAATAAAACTCAACAATTTTGTTCATCCATCACAGGGCAATAAGATATTGCATCGTTTTATTTAAAGAGCAAAGGCAAATGATAAAATCAAATTGAATTAAGCAATAGGTAACAGGTTTACTTATTCATTTCTTCAATCCTTATGCCTTTGCCTTTGCTGCCCTTTCATTTTCCACTGGAGCTCTCAGGCTTTGAGTCTCCTTCCCCCTTTGTGGCAGCATCAAAATGTGCTTCAAGGTCTGCAATTGCTGCTTCAGATTCAGGGAGAGGGCCATACTTTTTCTCCAGTATTTTGTTGTTGGCCTCACCAACTTTAATTAGAAAGTCCAGCTGCTTGCCAGAATGCTCCATTATCTCATCCAGATGCTGAATTTGTTGAGTGTGAGCATTTAGAGTGTCCACAAATGGTTTGAGATTATTGTCAGTTGTTTCAGCAAGGAACTCAAGATTGGTTTGGACATGATGAGGGATGAGTTGTTGTAAGTTGCAAAGTAAATTTCCTTGTCTCTCCATGACCTCATCTTGGATCTTGATATGGCTGAGGAGAGCCTCAATCTTGTGATTGAAGGAGGTTGCTTCACTCCTTAAGGCATTCTTCAGGTTTTGCCTGCTGTTATATTGCCTTTCCATGTCCACAATGAGGGGTTGAATGTCCAGATTGAAGACTCTCTCTGGATCAATTTCTTCTGGTGCCACATGGACATCCTCTTCATCCCCATCAGTTTCATTCTCAGCATCTTTACCTTGCTTCTTCTCATTTTCCACTTCAATTTCTTCTTTTTCTTCTTCTTCTTCTTCCTCTTCCTTCTCATTTTGTGCTTCTTCTTCTTTTTCTTCCATCTGTTCTTGTTGAGTGTGTACTGCTTCATCTACCGTTGTTCCCCCTTGTGCAATTGTGGGGGAGTTGACAAGTTCGGCTGAGTGAGCTTTATCAGCTGGCTCACTTAGCTGGTTGTCAACTTTACTGTGCTTTTGAAAAGCACTTCTTGGAGAGTCAGTTCATCATCAGAAATCCCCAAATCTTCTTGAATTGCTTCAAGATTTCCTCCTTCTGAACGTTCATCCTCTGACTCATCCTCTTCCTCATGTATCTCCTCCTCTTTAGATGAAGTGATTTTATATCCTTCTTCACCTTCCTCTAGGTAGGTGATTTCCTCTTGTTCCTTTTCTTCTTATGTTTCTGTGTCATCACTGATTGTCACAGAGTCAATTAAGTTCTTTGGTTCCAGCGAGAGAGATGTTTTCATGCGCCGTCCGGGATGCGGTTCTTCGTCCCACTCCTGATCTACTGCCTTCAGGCTGCTTTCTTTTGCTCCCGGCTATGGGTATGGGCTTCATGGAGGCCTTGATATAAGTGAACATCGTCTTTGACTTGTGTGGGGACTGCAGATTTGTAGGTTTCACGTTCAATGCGTTGAATAGGTGTTGAAGAGGGAACCCGTATGATTTCTTTTCCCAGAAATCACCTTTCTTCTGCAAACCCTTGTTTGGTGCCGTAATTGAAAGGTCAAATTCCTTTTGTATCTGATCCTTTAGTCTATTGAATACAAAAGTTGCCCAGTCGAATTTGATGCGTTCGTAGATGATGGCCATCAATCTGATCCGAACCTCAGTCAGGTTTTCCATGGATCCTTTTCTGCCTTCGATATTCTTGGTGATGACTGGTGCAAACTCGGAAAACGGAAGTTTGAGTGTTGATCTAGGTAGATTGTATGTTTTGCTGTTTTTCCTCGGATTTTTAGCTATCTAAGCCCAGAATTTTGTGATGTCAGTCTCCACAAACTTGACATTGTGCGGGCCTATCATTGGTAATTGTAGGAACCTATTGAGAAGTCCAGGCGTTATGACTATCTCTTTCCCAAAAATTGAACTTTTTATGCAGTCGACCTCAGTTTTCTTTGTGATGGGCACAAACTTGGCATTTTTCCAGAATGCGATCAGGTTTTCATAGCAGATTCCCGTAATTGGGGGGTTTAGAAACGTCATTAGCCCCAAATTTGTACAGCAATCGACCAAGCGTTGAGCTTTTGCATCGTTATCACAAAACGATAGATAGTGTTCAGGTTTGAAATATGAACCAGTGATGATTGATTTTTCATAGTATTTTTCAGTGGGAGAAATTGTGGAAGATGAAGCCATTGATAGTAGATAGATGTTTAGGAAGGAGTTTTTCAAGTTTTCAGTGATAATCAGAGATTAGGTTTGTAATTTGCAAGAGAGAGTAAAGATTTCTGAAAATCTCTGAGTCTGTTTATATAGTGTGATTTGGGTAGTGTGAACGTGGTTTGAATATGGAAGGATTTTGTGACATAATGGCGTGATTTTGTGTATGTAAATTGCGATATTCGAGTGGAATGGGGGAGTGGTTTGAGGTAAGTAATGATAGAGCCTGGGAATCGAGGAGTTAATAATTCGAAAAATAATATAATTACCTCCATGATCATACGTGTGTAATCTTCCACAGAATAATCCTCCATAATTTCCTTATTCTCCACGTGTAATCAGAATTGATTTTGTTCACACTTTTAATTTATCCAAGTCTTTATTTCGGTGAAGTGTCTTGGCTGGTCACTTAGCCGATCCAATGAGTTCTTCACTGAGCTGCTCCATTTAACTGTTCCTAACAATCAGTTAAGTTATCTTCGCTGGATACCAGTGCCGTACCTGCTACATCTCCTGTAATGGCAAAGGTTTTACCAGTTTATGAAGTCACTTAGCCGATTACTCCAGTTAGCCGCTCTTTGATACTTATTCAATTTCAATCATCCCTAACTCAGTTCTCAACATACTAAATCTTTCATAGCTGAGTGGTTTAATGAAGATGTCAGCCAATTGATCTTCAGTGGGCATGTGTTTTAGGATGACATCCCCCTTTTCAACATGGTCTCTGATGAAATGATGTCTCACATCAATGTGCTTTGTTCTTGAATGCAATACTGGATTTTCAGTAATGGATATTGCACTTGTGTTATCACACATGATTGGAATTGTTTTCTCTTCCACTCCATAGTCTCTTAGCTGTTGTCTTATCCACAGTACTTGTGCACAAACTACTACTGTCGCTATATATTGCGCGTGTTTGTTGATGTAGATATGGAGTTTTGCTTTTTACTGAACCAAGAGACTAGTCTGGTTCCTAGCATTTGACATGTTCCAGAGGTGCTTTGTCTATCTATTTTGCATCCAGCATAGTCAGAGTCTGAATATGCCATCAATTTAAATCCTCCATCTTTTGGATACCAAATTCCAACATTTATAGTGTTTTTCAAGTATTTGATTATCCTTTTAGCTGCTAGAAGATGTGATTCTTTTGGTTGAGCTTGAAATCTTGCACACACTCTTACCGCAAATGCTATATCGGAGTCCGCTTGCGATTAAGTATAATAAGGAGCCAATGATTCCTCTATACATTTTCTGATCAACGTCCTTTCTTGCTTCATCTTTTCCAAGTATGACTCTGGCACACATTGGTGTGTCTGCTGTGCCCCTTGTATCCATCCCATACTTGTGTATCAAGTCTCTTGTGTACTTGGCTTGACTAATGAAAATGCCATCCTTCATTTGCTTTACTTGAAGGCCAAGGAAATAGTTAATTCTCCCATCATGCTCATCTGAAATTTGCTCTTCATCAGGTTTGCAAATTTCTCACACAGCTTTTCATCCTCTGATCCAAAGATTATATCATCAACATAGATTTGTACTAGCAATGTGCTTGCTCCTTCCTCTAGTTTGAATAGAGTCTTGTCAATAGTTCCCTTGTTGAATCCATTCTTGATCGAAATTGTGATAGTGTTTCATACCAGGCTCACAGGTGCTGTTTGAGGCCATAGAGGGCCTTCTTGAGTTTGTATACTTTGTCTTCTTTTCTTTTGATTTGAAATCCAGGAGGTTGTTCTTCCAAGAGTCCATTTAGGAATGCACTCTTTACATCCATTTGATAGACTTTGAAGTCTTTGTGTGCAGCAAATGCTAGAAAGAGTATGATTGCTTCCAATCTTGCTACTGGTGCAAATGTTTCTTCATAATCTATTCCTTCTGCTTGAGAGTAGCCTTTTGCAACTAGCCTTGCTTTGTTTCTGACAACAGTTCCTTGCTCGTCCATCTTGTTCCTGAATACCATTTTGCACCAATGATGTTGGCCATATCTGGTCTGTCAACAAGTTCCCAGACTTCATTTCTTTCAAATTCATTTAGTTCTTCTTGCATGGCTGTGATCCAATCTGCATCTTGGATTGCATCATCTATGGTCTTGGGTTCCACTTGTGATAGAAAGAAAGTTAGCATGTGCTCCAGTTGTCTTCTGGTTCTAACTCCTGTGTGAATATTTCCAATGACTTGTTCTTCAGGATGGTCTCTTAGCCAATTTAGATCTGGTTGAAGATGTTCTTCACTAGGTGCTTCCATACCTTCATGCTGAGCATGAACTTCAACTTCAGGTACTTCTTCTGTTGTATTGATATGTGGTTCCTCTTGATTTTCAAAATGATGATTCAGGATAGTAGCTGGTATGGTTGCATTTGTATAGATTTCCCTTTGTGCTGCTTTCTTTTCTTGGTCTTGAAGATCTTCACCATTTGTATTTGGTTCATCAAAAACCACATGTATTGATTCTTCAATCACCAATGTTCTTTTATTGAGTACTCTGAATGCTCTGTTGGTGTCTGAGTATCCTATGAAGATTGCTTCATCAGCCTTCTCATCAAAGGTGTGCAGCTGATTCCTGTTTATGACAAAACATTTTGATCCAAACATATGAAAATATGAGATATTGGGTTTTCTACCATTCCATATTTCATATGGAGTCTTTCCATGATATTTGTTGATGATTGATCTGTTTTGTGTATGACATGTTGTGTTGGCTGCTTTAGCCCAAAACCTCTTTGGTAACAATGCTTCAGCAATCATTGTTCTAACTGCTTCTTTGAGAGTTCTGTTTCTTCTTTCTGCTACTCCATTTTGTTGTGGAGTTCCTGCTGCAGATAGTTGATGTAGCACTCCATTTTTTTCACAATAGGTTCTGATAATTTCATTTAGAAATTCAGTGCCTCTATCTGATCTGATCTTGATAATCTTTAGCTCTTTCTCATTCTGGAGTCTTCTAAGCAAATCTGGCAGCTTCTTAAGTGTTTCTTTCTTCTTGTTCATGAAGATGGTCCAGGTGTACTTTGAGAAGTCATTCACAACTACAAGAGTATATTTCTTACCACTCACACTTCGGGTGACCGGGTCCAAACAGGTCCATGTGTAACAGATGTAGAACTCTTGTTGTAGATTGATGAGGCTTTGACTTGAATGAACTTTTTATCTGTTTTCCTTTCTGACATGCATCACATAGACTTTCTTTCTTGAATGTGATCTCTGGCAGCCCTTCAACTAACTTGTTCCTTGATAGTTTGTTGATGGTCTTGAAATTCAGGTGATTTAATCTTCTGTGCCAAATCCAGCTTGTTGATTGATTATTCTTGACAAGTAGACATGTTTCTGCCTTGGATGTTCTCCAGTCCACCACATACATGTTGTCTTGTCTTCTACCTGCAAGAACTACTGTGTTGGTTTGGCTGTGAATCACTTTGCATCCTTCTTTGTTAAAGTGCACATTGTAGCCTTTGCCACAGAATTGACTGATGCTCATCAGATTGAAGTTAAGTCCCTTGACATATGCCACATTTTGAATCTTTAGATTGTTCTTGAGTATTATGCCTTCCCCCTTAATCTTGCCAGGGTTTTCTTTACCTCCAAATGTGACTTTGGGTCCATCAAAAGCTTTGAAGTCAGTGAGCCAATTTTTGTTTCCTGTCATGTGTCTGGAACATCCACTGTCTATGTACCAGATATCCTACAAAACAGATTAATTAAGTTTAGGTACCCAACACTGTTTGGGTCCATACCTGTTAGCAATCATGCCTCTCATACCAAGGGTGTATCCAAAAGGTCTTCTTTTTGGATAATTGAAGTCATCAACTTCATATGTATAAGGCATGGCAGAATAGCTTCTAATATTTTTACTGAAGGTATTCTGATACTTTTCTCCACCTTTTGGTGCATTTACATCCTTCTTCACTTTCCAATATGCAGTAGGAAACCTTTCTTGCTTCATGTGTCTAGGAAAAGATTGGTTTTTCACATGATGCATTTTGTGGAATGGTTTCCTCTTGTATTTTGGAGGTGCAACATTCCAATAATCCTCTGAAGGGTAAAGTCTGCCTTTACCTTTCAGATGGCTGTTGTTCTTGATTGACTGGAATGAGGATTTGGTTTGTTGTTTCACTACACTGGGTTTTGACTTCACCGGAACGGGATGATCTGTTGGAACTATGGTCTGTCCCTTTCTAAATTTTGGTCCATTTGTGGTCCTAAATTTAGAGTTGTGTTGAACATTATTCCTACTTTCATCCTAACTATTGTAGCCAAGACCAGATCTGGATCCAAACCTTTTTGAGGGTTTGTAAGCTGGTGCTTTTAGTGGTGCAGTGGTTACCTTTACTGGTGAGGAGATTTTCTTAACTGATCTGTTAAAAACAAATGTATGATCATCTGGTTTTTTTTTATCATTTAAGTAGGTCTCCTTACTAATTAATTCAGCTTTTGCTTTATCCAGTTCTTTCTTTAATCTCTTATTCTCTTTTCTTAGATCCTTGCATTCCATTTCCAGAATTTTATGATTCTTTTCAATTTCATCAAATTTAGTCATGAGATTTTGGACTAGGTCTGCTGTATCTAATGGGAGACTAGAAGATTGTGCAGTGTTAGATGTGGATGCATTTGATGAGGAACATGAACTAGATATTACCTCAGTTTCACTTGATTCTTTAGCCATTAGACATAGGCTTGTTTCCTCAGTGTCTGAGCTATCACCTTTGTCTTCATCTAATTCTTTGGTCATGAGGCATAGACATGCTTTTTCATTTTCTGAGTTGTCTTCTTCATCACTATCATCTGAATCATTATCAGATGATTCTTCATTCTTTTCACTGCTGGATTCTGCCTTGAGTGCCTTCTTGCTCTTTCGCTTTTCAGATGCTTTGTATTTCTTCTTTTCATCATCTTTGTCATTTTCTTCAGGACAATCAGCCTTGAAGTGACCTTTCTTGTTGCGGTTGAAGCATCGTATTCATCATCTTTCTTCTTCATATCTTTGTTTGAGCTTGACCTCTTGTTTGATGATGAATTTCCTTTGAATGGCTTCTTTTTGCTAAACTGTCAAAACGTTTAACTAATAGAGCTACTGTTCTTTTAGTTCATGTGTCTCTTTCTTCGATGCATTCGGCAAAGTTACTTTCTTTGGGGTGCGGCTAATGCGGTGATTTTATGTGTCTCTGCTGGGGCACCATCTTCACCGTTCAATTCGAGTTCATGAGCTATTAATTGAGACATCAGTGTCAGAGTGTCAGTGCTTGCAAGATTTGTTGTTCCTCTAATTAATGATGTTATGATCTTCTATCTTTCAGGCAGTCCTCTCAAGATCTTCAATCATACTTCTTTCTGGGGATATATGTGTCCAAGCTGTTGCAATTCACTGATGATGCTTGAGAATCTGTTGTCCATTTGATCAATGGATTCACCAGCCTTCATTTTAAAGTTCTCAAATTTTTGTTTTGCAACAGATAATTTGTTTTCTTTAACTGCTTCAGATCCTTCATTTATCAATGATAGCGTGTACCACATCTCCTTTGCTGTTTTGCAGTCTTTGATTCTCATGAACATGTTGCTATCTAGGGTCTTCAAGATCATGTCTTTTGCAACAAAGTCCAGATTTGCTCTTCTCATGTCATCCTTGGTCCAATCCTTTTTAGGTTTGTCAATTTCCTTTCCTTGATCTGCTCCTGTGCCTACCACCGTAGTGATTGTGATTGGTCCATCATTGATTACATCCAGCATCTCTTCATGAGTTGTTGCAAGATGAGATAGCATTCTTATTTTATATTCATCGAAATTATTAACATTAAAAACAGGTACTTTTGACAAGAAGTTTGAGGAATCCCTCAGTGCAAATGAAGATATTTGAAAACTACTTTTGAAAATATATGATCTCCTTGTTACCAGAAATTAGATCTGAACAGGTTCTGATACTAGGAACACTGCTCCGATACCAATTGTTGGTCCCAGAGAAAGGTGAAACTATAGTCAGAGAGGGGGGGGGGTGAATGACTATAGTGGAGTTTCAAAAACTTTTCTTTTATTTAAAAGCTTTTGGGGAGCGGATAAGTCCCTTCTTACTATGTTGTTTTCAAATCAGTTTAGACAATCACAGATATAAGTTATGATGTAGGCAAATTAAATAAATGCTGTAAAGTAAATTGCAGAAATTAAATTGACACAAGGCTTATAGTGGTTCAGGGTAGTGTAATCCCTTAATCCACTCTTCTCCTGTGATGATCGGAGGAATTCACTATTGTTTTCACAGATACAATAGTATGATTGTCCTTGGCTTCCCAAGCTTCACAATCTACAAGACTATCACTCCTTGACCGCAATGACTTCGGTGATTCGGTCTTCTTTTTGTTGCTCCTTAAGATCAAAATCCTTCAACAAGCTATCACAGATTCAACTCTTTCTCGGATTGCCTCTGATTCAGTTGCTTCAGTTTGATATGAATGTGATTCACACACTTGCTTGATCAATCTCAGTTCTGAGTATGACTTTGTAGCTCTGATATTTGAGTTGATCACTAGATGTATCCTTGTAAGTTCAGAGAGAAGGCTTTTCAAATTGACAGAGTTTCTACTTTCTTTCTTTTTCAATCGTTGTTTTCTTTTTCTGTCAATGCCTTCTATTTATAGCCTTGAATAACCTTGGTTTTGAAATTCCGTCCGTTGGCTATATTAATGAGGGAATAATCCTTGATTTTATTCTTGATTCCCCCTTAATTGCATTCTCCTTGATCTCAGTGATCGGATTCTTTCTTCAAACGTATAGCAGAAAATCCGTCCTTGATTGATCCTTTATTGATTGTTTATTTAATGCATGATCTTCTGTATCTTCAACATATATCAAATCTGATCTGGTAAGTGTTACTTCGCCGTTTTCAAAACGGTCGAGTGAGCCTTCTGACTTACCCGTTAGTTCTTTCTTCGCTGTTTTGTCTTTGCCGAAAGTCAGTTTACTCAGCCGATTCACTGTTTTCTTCTTTGTTTTAGTTTCAGGAGAATCTTTGTACTTCACTGATCCTTGATTTGGGTGAGACCAGTGTACACCATATTTGAATATTGAGTTTCATCACTTGAAACATAACTTAGACTTATCCAAGGTCATCACGGACTTCCTTGGTTATAAGTCGACCATAATGTCTTCACCGCTTCTCCGCTTGGTGCTTGGTCGGCTTCACTTTCCCGAATATACGTTTTTGCTTTGCCGTCCTACCAACTAGTACAATACTTGTCTGACTCAACTTATACAACATGTCAGACTCTACGTAAAGACTTATACAGAGAATTCTAACTTATTTCAGGCTTGCTATAACAGCTAGTATGGCCATCATCAAAACATAATAAAATGTTCCTAACAGCAGGGTTAGGTCCTTGGAATTCCTCCAGAATAGGATCAAGAGCAGGTACTTCAAAAACTGGTACAAATGCCTGTTGAGGTTCTTCATCAATAGGTTCTTCCTCAGGCACTTGAAACTCCTCATCACTGTAGTCGTAGTCCACCAGCTGCTCCTCCTCATCAATAACAGCAGTCTGCTGACCATCTTTCCCTTCAGTGACCTTTCCTCCAGAAGGCTCCACCACAACAGCATAGTTTGTTCCAATCTATGTCCCGGTGCTGTTTGTACCTCAGCAACCTGTACCTTCTGTTCCAACCTTTGTTCGGGTGCTGTCTGTACCTCAGCAACCTATACCATCTGTTCCAACCTTTGTTCAGGTGCTGTCTGTACCTCAGCAACCTGTACCACCTGTTCCATCCTCTGTTCAGGTGCTGTTTGTGCCACAACAACCTGTACAGGGAATACATCCATATTCTCTTTTTGAAATTCCCTAATATCAGAAATCCTTCTTAGAAAATTTGCAGTCTTGGTTAGAGTGTCCTCAATGTCAATCCAGTCTTGATATTGAATTGAATCCTCAAAACTAACATTAGGCTCACTAAGATCAGTAACCCTTTCTTCATCTGAATTCACAGTCTGCTAATCACCAGTATGCTCAGCAGGTTCAACAACAAATAAAGTGTCTATCTCACCAACCATCATGTTTGCACCAATAGATATTGAAGGATGTAGGAGCTCAGATCTAAACGAATTAGATCTTTGCGCAGCGGATGGATCACGACTCATACAACACAATACATAATTGAAGGACTTAAACTACTACAAGAGGGTTAAGATCATGTTACCAATATCGGGAAGAGACGCCTTGATCTTCCGATGTGTTCTCCAAACGGCGGTTGGTGGACACCCTTCTTGATATGAGAATCTGCTTGATATGCAACACCAAGAAAAACTCCAAGTTTTTCTTCAACCAGAAAACCAAGACAAGGAACAATTTTTTCTCTCTTTTAGTGTATAGGTCGAAATTTCCCTTGGCATTATGTCTTGGAAGAACTCTCTTTATATAGGAGAGTAAATCCTTGGCCTCTAAGTTTCTAATTAATTAAATAATTAATTAAAAAGAAATCACAATAAAGGATAATTCCATTTATAAAAGATTGTGATTAATCAATCAATCAATTACAAATCAATCATCTTTTATTAATCATTAATCACACAAGAAAATCAAATCTTGCATTTAATGAAGTATGAGGCGCCATATACACTAGGTTTTAGGCCCACAGAAAATGTCTTTTCTGTGTATTATATTATTTAGCCCAACTAAATAATATCCATGCATATCAATTAATTAGTCCAGCCAATTAATTATCACTGGGGCCCAAATAACAAGATTATTAGTCCGAATTACAGAAGCCACATCGGGGACCATGGACCTATAACCAGTAGCTCCAATAATTAATTATTCATTGAACAAAATAAGTACATTAATTATTAATTCCGGGATTACACCACCATAAACCCGAAACTGAACTCTACCGATTATAGATGTATACTTATACTCAACCCATAGAGTGAATAAGCGTCCATTGATATAATCACTACATACAGATTAACCATCCATAGATTGTCCATTCTGAGAGGGAAGTCTCTGTGAATCCGACTTAGAATATCTTATCCTTATTTACCATTAACCCCCTAGTGATCAATTAGTTCACATATCTGACTAGTAGCTAATTAGACTAAATATGAACTCGGCCGATCGATCACATTCTTAGGGCTAACAAATAAGGGGACCGTCTCTCTACTTCCCGCAGGAAGGAATGGATTCCATGTCTATCAAAATCAGAACTACTCACTCATCAGGAGATAGTGCCAATGGGAAGTGGCTTGGAACATATATCTAAGTGAACCGTAACTAACACATCAAACACTACCCCGAGACAAGCAGCACCCTGTGATCACCTTAGGATTAAGGTTGATCCATATATGATTATCTAATGATTTAATAAGATTCCTCGATTACGGAATTACACCGATAAATACAGATTAAATCGGTCCAGTCCTATATGAATGCCATCATATATAAATGCCCCACGTAGGTACCCTCCACTGATAGTCCGAATAAGACTATCACACCCTAAGGTGTTCTGGGCGCATTATTGGTGTTTTAGTCAAGAGACCCTAAACTCTGATTAAGTTCACCACGGACTAACAGTTTAAGTATATCACCACTAACTCAATCCTCACGTGTAATCTATACACTGAGTTAAGCGGTTACATACTGATATACTTAGGGTTTGCAGCAGTGTATTACTTTACAAGCACAAAGCAAGTAATAAGGTGAGATAAATTCTGTCATCCATTATTAAAAACAATTACATAAATTGCCTTTCGGGCACTACATCTAACAGATATTCCCTCGTTGATTTGTGCCTCTATATCATCCATGGTGAGATCCTCCAGATCCTTATTCATTTGTTCAGTTTGTTGCCTCTCAGTGGATTGTCCAGCACCAGCAGACTGCTCTACTCTTGGTTCAATAATCATAGCAGTCCCACTGACTCCTCCTGGACCAGAGGGGTGATCATCACCAGAATCAGATGATGATGAGTCATCATTGCCATCTCTTGGGTCCCTGAATTTGATACCCTCTTCCTTCTGTTGTTCATCAAACAGATCCATCAGTCTTGATTCCAATAAAGAGGTATCAATCAGATCTAGCAAATTATCCACTCCCAACTTTTCAAAAGCCCATTCCTCAAAGTCCGTCATTGGTTGGGCAGCTGGCTTTTGTCTTTTATAGATTCCAAATTTCCACTGAAAATAATCAGCCACTTGCTGGAGTTTAGGATCAACAAACTCCTCTTTCTTCTTCTTCTCATGTCTCTCAAATGGCATGGTTGGTTTTCTGGGAGCTGTTCCAGTACCTTGTAGACCTCCAAAGGTCTCAACAAGTAACTTAAGAGTTTCTTCCACAGATGCTTCTAGGTCAGTAGGTTGCTCAGGTTGTATGTTAGTCCCTACTACCTCCATCTGTACTACACTTGGTTCCCCCTGACTTATATGCTCATTAGCAGGGATAGCAACAAATTGCCCTTCCCCCTGAACTATTGCAGAACTTGCAGGGTCTTGTACCAACTTTTCCACTTCCACAGCAGGTGTAGACTCAGTAGTTTTCTGTGGTTCTTCTACAAGTTGCTCAACAACAACTTGTGTAGATTCAGTAGGCTCAGCAGCCTTTGCAGGGGAGGATTCAGTAGTTTCTACAGCAGGCTCAGGGTTAGTAGTCTGTTGTGATTCTCCAGCAGGTTGCTCAATAACAACCTCTACATCCTCAGTAGGCTTGATAATTGTTAAGGGCTCAGCCTCAATAGCCTCTCCTACTTCTTCTTCTTCTTCTTGTTGCATTTGAGCCTCCAAAGTTTTTAATTGCTTCCCTTTGCCATGTTTCCTTTTCTTGCCAATCTCTTTCATTCTTTTGGATAGTTGTTCAGCTTCAATCTCAATAGACTTCCTATTTCTACTGGCTTCCTTCTGTTGCTCCTTCAAGATTTTAGCAACAGTCTTCTTCTTTGCAACAGCAGGGTCAGTAACCTCAATTTCAGCTGGACACTCAGCACACTCAGCAATCTCTGCTGTTTGCTTCCTTGTCTTTCTAGGCTTTAGCAATTCTCTAATTTTTCTTGTGTCAGCAGCCTTCCTCTTTTCAGTAACCTTCTTAGGTGCAACGGGCTTTACAACTTTCTTAACCTGCTCACCACCAGCATTATCATCTCCACCATCACCATCACTTTCAGTAGCCTCATCCTCTACATCTTCATCATCATCCAGACCAGGGATAGGAGTAGCAACTTCTGGCTTGAATCTGGAGTTAATCTTTTCAGATAAAACATCAGGTATCTGAAGATGATTCAACAAGGTTTGAATCATTAGACCTAAAGGCTTGACCTTGGACTTCCTTGTACCATCTGTATCTTCAATACACATTTTCTTCATGTAGTCTATGAGGAATCCAGCCCAATCAAACTTCATACTTCTGCAGATGATGATCAGCAGGTCTATTTTTGGTCCATACAGTGTATCTAAGCTTCCAACAAATCCCAAAATGGTTTTGGCAATCAATTTGCTCCGCAGGTTGTACTCATAACCAATATACTTCACATTAATGCCCAGATTTGAATCAATTGAATCATCTGTCTTTATTGAATCCACAAACCTCATTCTTCGTAGATTCATTGTTTATGGATTGGTGGGTGCATTGTTTCCAGGTGCGAATTTAAATACCTCTCTCAGTAGGTCTGAAGATATTTCAATCTCTCTTCCATTAACAGTTGTAGTGAAGGCCTCTCTACCTTCATGTATGACAATGTTTCTCCAGAATTCCAACACATTGACATAAGAGATTCGTTCCAATATTCTGTTTATAACACCTTCTAGCCCAGCAAACCGTCTAATTCTTCGTCCAATATTAATGGCTAACTCAGTGGAGTTACAGTCAGTAACATATCCTCTTACACTCTGACTGGTTCCAATATGAACCTTATCCTTCTTTGCCATTGTTGTAAGAAAAAGATGAAGAAGATAGCTCTCAAATCTGTGTTCACACAGTGTATACGCAAAGAAAATCAATCTGAGTTTTTGAAAGTAGTCTCTGTGTATAGGTCTGTATATATAGATAGATGTAGTTGTAACTGTCAGAGCATGTACAGTGGTATTAACCACGATTAAATCTGAGTGAATACTGTCTTGACACGTGGCCCATTACTTTTCCATAATATTTTGTAACCGTCAGATCGTGTAACTACGGTTATAAGGATATAATATATATCCTGCCATTTGCTTTTTTGACTTTAGTAAGTTTGACTGTGTATCGTTTCTTTCAGCAGCATTTTCATCAGTAGACTTGGCTCAGCAGCCTGCTGACAGAAAGTCTCTGCAGCCTGCTGACGAATTCCTCTGCTGATTCTTAAATCCTTTTGTGTTCTCCAATTGATAATACAAGATGAAGTTTAATACCAATGATTGGTTTGTCAAGTGAGCTCACCCAATATGACAAAGACCAATCCACTTGGCAACTTCATTTGCTCAATTGTCCAAACATAAGTACATGGAATTGTTGATACCAATGACTAATCTGCTAAGTGAGCACACCCAACATAGCAAAGACTAATCCCCTTGGTGAATTCCAGTACACTGCTGATCAAAGATGTATCAGTCAACTTTTATAATTCCAAGTTCAGTCCTTAGTTTATCAAATCTTTCACTATCCAGCGGTTTGATGAAAATATCAGCAAGTTGATCTTCAGTAGGGATATAAAGAACCACCACATCTTTCTTTTCAACATGATCTCTTATAAAATTATGTCTCACATCAATATGCTTGGTTCTTGAGTGCAAAACAGGATTTTCTGTGATAGCAATTGCACTTGTGTTGTCACACATTATAGGAATTTCTCTTTCTTCAATTCCATAATCCCTTAATTGTTGTCTTAACCACAGTATTTGTGCACAGCAACTTCCAGCAGCAATATATTCAGCTTCAGAAGTGGAAGTTGATATTGAATTCTGTTTCTTGCTAAAGTAGGAAACCAGTCTATTTCCCATTAACTGACAGGTTCCTATGGTGCTTTTTCTATCAATCTTGCATCCAGCATAGTCTGAATCTGAGTAGGATATAACCTTGAAGCTTCCATCTTTTGAATACCGTATCCCTACTCCCAATGTCTCTTTTAGGTACTTGAGAACTCTTTTGACTGCACCTAAATGACTTTCTTTAGGTTTTGATTGAAATCTTGCACAAACACCTACAACAAAGGATATATCAGGTCTGCTGGCAGTAAGGTACATCAGACTGCCTATCATCCTTCTGTATAAAGTCTGATCAACATCTTTGCCTTCTTTGTCTTCATCCAATCTTATATTTGTGCTCATAGGAGTTGATACCTTGGTGCTGTTTTCTATACCGAACTTCTTCAGTAGCTCCTTGGTATACTTGGTTTGATGAATGAAGATTCCATCTTTCATTTGTTTGACATGTAAACCCCAAAAGTGGTTCATTTCTCCCATCATACTCATTTGGAATTTACTCTTCATTAGATTTGCAAACTTCACACATAGCAATTCATTTTCAGAACCAAAAATTATGTCATCAACATAAATTTGTACCAGCAGGGTGTTGTTCCCTTCATTGATTCTGAAAAGAGTCTTGTAAATGGTGCCTTTTGTAAAACCATTGTCCACCAAGAATTGAGATAGAGTCTCATACCATGCTCTTGGTGCTTGTTTCAAACCATAAAGTGCTTTGTTGAGTCTATACACTTTATCTTCTTGATCTTTAACATCAAATCTAGGAGGTTGCTGAACATACACCTCCTCTTCCAAAATGCCATTCAAGAATGCACTTTTGACATCCATCTGATATACTTTGATGTTTTTGTAAGCAGCATGTGCCAGGAATAATCTGATAGCTTCCAATCTTGCAACAAGGTCATATGTCTCATCAAAATCTATTCCTTCTGCTTGAGAATATCCTTTTGATACTAGTCTGGCCTTATTCCTTACAATGGTACCAGATTCATCCAATTTGTTTCTGTATACCCATTTTGTTCCAATTATATTAGCATGATTAGGTCTTTCCACTAGTGTCAAACTTGATTTCTTTCAAATTCATTCAATTCTTCTTGCATAGCAATTATCCAATCTGGATCTGAAATTGCTTCTTCAACAACTTTAGGTTCCATTTGAGATAGAAAACAAGTAAACATTGCTTCTAATTGTCTTCTAGTCCTCACACCTTGCTGTATATTGCCAATGACTTGCTCAGCAGGGTGATCCCTTAACCATTGTGGATTCTGGTTAGATTGATTCTCAGGAACCTCATCTTCAGTAGGGTCTGCTGTTTCTTCAACAGGGGGTTCAGCAGATCCTTGAACTGCTTCAATTGTTGCATCAGTAGTGTTACCAGCAGGGTGTTCAGCAGAGGCAGAATCAGAAAATTTTAAGTCATTAAACCTTTCCAGAACTTCAACACATTCTGGATCAGTGACTTGTTGATTCTCAGCAGGTTTTGAAGCTTCATCTTCCATTCCAGTGAACTTAGGTTCATCAAATACAACATGTATTATTTCTTCATGTTTCAGTGTCCTTTTATTCAGTACCCTGAATGCCTTGCTGACTGAAGAATATCCCAAGAAAATTCCTTCATCTGATTTTGGTTGGAATGTCTTCAATTGTTCCTTATGATTCAAGATAAAACAATTGCTTCCAAATGGATGGAAATAGGATATATTAGGTTTTCTTCCATTCCAAATCTCATAAGGTGCCTTCGAGCGGCTTCTTGTTCACCGATGTTCTGCGTTTTGTGTATAGCATCTTGTATTAAGCTGCTTTGACCCAATATCTTTCAGGTAACAATGCTTCACAAATCATAGTTCTTCCTGCTTCTTTTAGAGTTCTATTTCTTCTTTCAGCAACCCCATTTTGTTGAGGTGTACCAAGCGACGACCGATTGATGTAGTACACCATTCTGTTCACAATATTCTCTTATAACTTTATTGAGAAATTCAGTACCCTTGTCTGACCTGATCTTCACTGCTGTCAAACTTTTCTCATTCTGTAGTCTCTTCAAGAGTTCATGCATCTTTTGAGGTGTTTCACTTTTCTTGTTCATGAATATCACCCAAGTGTATCTTGAATAATCATCCCCAACCATTAAGGTGTACTTCTTTCCTGTTACACTTGATGGTGTTACTGGTCCAAATAGATCCATGTGCATCAGCTCCAAAACTCTTTTATTTGATTGCTTAGTCTTTGATTTGAAACTTGATTTTGTCTGTTTACCTTGCTGACAAGCATCACATATAGCATCCTTTTTGAATGTGATCTCAGGTAAACCAATCACCAGTTTCTTCTTCACCAACTGATTGATATCATCAAAATTTAGATGATTCAACTTCTTATGCCATAACCAATTAAGTTTTGACTTGGTATGTACAATCAGGCATGTTTATGGAATAGCAGTAGACCATTCCACAACACACATGTTTTGTTGTCTTCTTCCAGCCAACACAACTTGATCACTCACTAATGAAAGTACAAGTGTTTTTGTCAAAAGTGATCTTGTATCCCATGTCACAGAATAGTCCAGTGCTCAGTAGGCTGTAGTCCAATCCTTCCACATATGCAACATTCCTGATTGTTAATCCATTTCTCACAAGTGTGCCATATCCTCTTGTGTATCCTGGTGTGTTGTTGTTGCCAAAATTCACTCTTAGACCATCCTTCACCACAAAACTTGACAAACAGTGCTTATTGTTTGTCATATGTGTGGAACATCCATTGTCAAAGTACTAGACACCCTACAAAACAAAGTTAATGCATTTTAGGTACCCAAACTTGTTTGGGTCCATAATGGTCAGTGGTAAGCCTGACCCTTGGCAAGTTTCCATAAGGTCTTCTTTGAAAGGTATCATACTTTGGTTCATACATGTACTCTAAACATCCATAAGGTCTAACAATTGGTGGTGTAGGATTCATATATGCTTTCTGGCCTTTTGGAATATAATGCTCTTAAAAGTAATTTCTTTTGTTAGAAGCACTAGGATAACCATAGGTTTCTTTGTCGTTAGGAACGACCTGTAATATGGAGTCGTCGAGGTCCCACCGAGGTCTTATATAAGTCTCTCGCCGAGCCCTCTCGTCGATTCCATTGCTTAGGTTTTACCCTAGCAGCATGGTTATATCTGTTGTTTCTAGCAGTAGGTGCAGAAATATTCCAATCATCATCAGTAGGGAACAGTCTACCTTTCCCCCTGAGATAAGTATCCCTTGAATGATTAGCATTCTTGGATTTAGGATTCTTATTCTTGGAATATTTCTGGTTTTTCCCTTTTTGTGGTCCAGCAGACTTGGTAGCAGGTCTGCTATCAGCAGGTCTAGAAGGCACAACAGTCCTGTTTTTAGATTAATTCTTTTTATTAGGAGCTATTGACTTCCTTGTCTTCTGATTTTGCTTCCTTGAAGCTTTCTCAGTAGGCTTTACTGCCTCAACAACCCTTTTGGGAGTTGGAACTTGTGCAGGCTTGTACTAGGTTCAGTGACCTTACTGGATCCACTCTTATTGGATTGTTGAGTTCCAAATCCAAGACCTGTTCTATCACCATAAGGATTTCCAGATTTGAATGCAATGGAGGAACAAGATGGTTCAGCATACTCAGCAGCTACTAAATGTTCAGCAGGCTTATGCTGATTCTGTCTGACTTCTTTTTCCTTTCCTTTGAGAATTCTTAATTTAGCATTTAACCTTTCAACTTCTGATTGAAGAGCTTCTTTTTCAGCCTTCACAATCTCATAACCAGATTGTATTATCCTCAGTTGATTAAGGATGGCATCTAAAGTTTCTTCATTGTCAGAATTTTTTGGATTTGAACCACAGGTTGAATCACAATCACTTCCAGCAGGAGTATTGATAGATACAGAATTGTATACCTCCTCTGTTTCATCCATATTTGCCATTAAAGCATAATCTTCCATATCAGCAACAAGTTCAGTATCATCAGATTCATTTCCCTTTTCTGATTCTACTTCACATCCTGATTCATCTTCAGCAACCATAGCCTTCTTGCCATGTCTTCTTTGTTGACTTTTGGTCTTCAGTAGGTCTGGACAGTCAGGTCTGAAATGTCCAGGCTTCTTGCAATTAAAGGAAAGATAATCAGGTTCCTTTTTCTATTTTAATTTAGGACAATCAGGTTTGAAGTGTCCTGGCTTCTTGCAATGATAGCACAAGTAATCATTATCTTTCTTTGATTCATCCTTCTTCTTTTCACTGAATTTCTTTGTGAAATTCCTTGGAGAACCCTTTCCAGTTTTCATCATTCTGATTTTCTTGCTCAGTAGGGCAATCTGCTCCTACATCTCATCCAGTAGATCATCTTGAGCTCCTGATGTCTCTTCTTGATATGAAGCAGCCAATGCGGTGGTCTTTGGCTCTTCTTTTTCAGTTTCAGGCACAAGCTTTTTGCTAAATTCATAGGCCTTAAGATCTGAAAACAGTTTGAAGGTGTCTTCTTCATGCAAACTCCTCATTTCTTCTATGGCAGTCACCTTCATCTCCCACACTTCTTTTGCAGGTAATGCTTCCAAGATTTTTGAGTTTATTTCTTCCTGTGAGTACTTCACACTCAGTAGGGTGAGTTCATCAATGATTGAATTGAATCTTGATTCCATTTGTTCAATGGTCTCATTTGGTTTCATTTTGAACTCCTGGAACTTCTTCTTTGCCACACTAATCTTGTTCTTTTTGATTGCATCAGTGCCTTCACAGATTAATTGCAACTTATCCCGAAGTTCCTTTGCAGTCTTGCAATCTTTCACCATCATATACATATTGCTATCCAAAGTTCTGTATATAATATCAATAGAAATATTGTTGAGATTTGCTCTTTTTCTATCTTCAGCAGTCCATTCCCTTTTTGGTTTTGGAATGTACTGTGTCTCATCTCCCACTGTTACTGACTTGGTAATCTCCAGTGGTCTATCTGTCAGCACTTCCATCATTTCATCATCTGTTGCAGCTAGATAAGCCTGCATACGACGTTTATACTCATCAAAACGATCTAAAGAACACATCAACATTGTTCTAGCATACTGGTTGTTATCAAAGATGCAAAGCTTTGAAAATCAGAAACTTGAAAAAGTTTTTCAAAGTATTTTCACAGGCCCAATAAGTAGGATTACTTCAGAACAGAAGCACTGCTCCGATACCAATTGTTGGTCCCATGAAAAGGCTTTGGTTAAGTTTAGAGGGGGGTGAATAAACTTAACACTTAAAACTTTTGGAATTAACAAACTCAGCAACTTCAGCAGCCTGCTGATACTTTAGTAGTCTGCTGACACTCAGTAGTCTGCTGACTGTTGAGTTTACTGAATTTGTACAGCGGAAATATATCAAAAATTAAGCCTTATCACTTGTTGTTAAATATGATACCAAGTATTAGATACTCAGTAGTGTATGTGTGTGATTCAGTTGCTAGATTCAGTAGATTGATGTGCTAGATAAACTAAATGCGAGAATATAAATGCGAAAGTAAGTAGGCGAGATTTTATAGTGGTTCCGGGTGGTGTAATCCTGTCGGTCCACTCTTCTCTGTGATGTTGGAGGTAATTCACTAGAGATTCTTGATGTATTTGTTACAAAAATCCCTAAGTTGCTTGTCCTTCGCCAATAACTATGGCTTCACAAAGGCGAACACTTGGAACGGGTAGGATTGCTGCTCCAAAGTCTTCCACTGGTCCTTGAAGGGTAGGATTGCCTCTTCACCAGCTCCACCACAAGCAATAGTATTTCACACCCAAAGATGCTTCATTGTCTTCAGTAGATTTCTTGTAAAAGAAAGATTGAATCAAGTAAGTGATTCAGCTTTCAGCAGCTTGATCAGGATGATATGATCTGCAGCTTGATGTCTTCGAGTGTGTAAACTTGATGCAGCTTGAATGCATATTACACTTGAAGAATTTTACTGGATCAGTAGCCTTATGCTCAGTAGGGTCAGCAGGGTGTTTTTCTTGATCAGAAATCGAAGCCCAGGATTTTCTGTATTTTTCTCTTAATGTTCATCACTTGTATCTGAATTAGGAGTCCTCTATTTATAGGTAGGAATCCTTGTGACTTATGTTTGAAATTCAAACATAGCCGTTTTGGATTTGTCTCCATCTTGACTTGCTTTTTCTGACTGTTCCTAGGACTGACACTATCAGACTCCTTTTTGACAGTTTACAGTCTGTCCACCCTTTGACTTGTATCCATTGGATAAAGGTCTGAATCTTTACAATGTCCATTTAATCTTAACCATTGATTTGTTTGATAAAATCAGAGGTTGTTAGCTGTCCCTTTCTTTGTAATATTCCAATGTAGCCTTTGATTAAATCGAAATATGTGTCCAGCAGGTTCCTGAGAACATAAGTCTGCTGATATACACATCTGTAAGCTGATCCTTATTTTGCTGTGTTTAAAAACACTTCAGCTTACTGTCTTTTATCTAACTTTTATTTATGAAGTTAGATTACACCTTTTTGCAAATAACTAAGTTCCAATCACCCCTTTACTTGTGGAACTTAGACCTTGTACACAAGGTATATGTAATCAGTTTAGGTCATCACAGACTTCCCTAAATTCTGATTCCATATCCTTGACTTTAATTACTAAGTTTGATCCCTTATCCTTCAATCACTGAGTTTGAGCCCTTAGCCTTCAGTCTTCAGCAGGTTCCTGACTAGTCCACTGACTCAGCTACCCTACTGATCTAGACTAGTCTGCTGATGTAAGTCAGCTGACCTATTACGGTGCTTGTTTGATCAAACCTTTGCAAGATCAAACTCTAATAAACCTATACATTTAATCTAGACATCTTTTTCCCTTTGCTCTATAACTGCTAGTCTGGCACTCATCACTAAAACTTACAAATAAGTCCAACACTAAAGATCACGAAATAGCGTCTAACAACACACCGTGACCCCCAATCATCGATGACTAATACCCTTCCTGTGAAATGGTTACCGTGTAAATATAATCCTATCGCTGTTACAATATCCATACGGTCGTACGTAGAGTGTCAAACATCAACGACCGTGTCTTATAATCTGGATATCCTGCTCTATCAAAGTAACTCATTTACTTCCGCTTTGCAAATACTCACAAGAGTAAGATATTCCTTATAAGAAGGCCCTTTTGGATATTTACTCCTATTCAGAGGATACGCAATTTCTGGACGAGCAACATGAATCCAACACATCCTTCAGTATCACACCCAATCACTACCGCATGATCGCCCTATGGCTAGGGGAAACCTCAATAGTGTCAAAGTATGACGGTCCACACCATGATGTCATGAAGACTTCGGTCATAGGATAATTACCCAACCACCACATAGTGCGACACTTAATAAAGTAGGTGGGTCAGTCTAACGTATGCAGTCTCTAATACACGTCCACGTACAGTCCAAGTGTTGCTACACTTTGATAGACTAGATCTATCCCTATCTTCAATAGATAGAAGACATCTAATACGTGCTAGTCTAGTCGTAATATTAATGTCTTGTTTAATAGCACATACGACTAGAGACATTTAAGTATCTAATATTTTAAAGCGAGTCGAGATCTCATCAACCAAAATCACTATTATGATTTCTCTTTCACAGTTTGACACTAACGACATTATCATATATACAATCACAAATTGGTTCATATAGATAAACTCAATATATAATAACAGAAGATCCATTATCATATGTATAAAATATAAAAATAGTAGAAATGATCCGACCCGGTTGGATCCAGTCCAACCCGATTGGGTTTAGGACACTATTTCAACATATTCATCTATGGGAAACAATGCATACAAATATTCGACTTCAAGATTTTCTACAAACCAGTTTTCAAGGTTTCTTTGAAAGATTCCTGAGAGCCCACAGTCTTCAACTTCATTCTCTTGAGTTTGATAATTCTTTCGGGTCAAAAGAACTCTCTTGTTGCTGAGTTTGTTGAGTCTCTTCTATAGTATCCATATCAGAAACTTGTTTCTCTAATAATATTGGTCTCTTGTGAGAAACATCTTCAGCTAGCTGATCATTTCCTAGTTTCAGTCCTTGTTCCCCCTCAGTTGATGCTGTCTTGCTTGTTTCAGTTTCCTTAACTGAAGTTTCTGGGAACAAGCTTCTTTATACTGCTCTCTTTCCTTGTGAGTCAGCTTTACATTTGACTCCTTTCTGTTCAGCTATCTGCTGAAAGACAGTCTTCTTTCCTTCAGCCTTTGATACTTCTTCTCTTGAACTCACAACTGCTGGAGTCTTCTCAATTTTTCTTGATATAGCAGCTTGTTTGGCTTCTTTTCCACGACTGAGTCTTTCTAGGTAATATTGTATTACCAAACGGAGTGATTTCTTCAAGTGAAGTCGTCCTATTTTCTGTCTTTCTTCAGCTTGGGCTTTACTAATACTTTCAATTTCAGCAATGTGTTGCCGCTCGATTTGGTTGAACACATAACCTGCCCAATTGAAATAAAACTCATCCTAAATGATATTAATTAGGTGGATTGCGTCCGCAGATAGCCATTTTAGCCCTTGATATTTTCCAACGATAGTTTTGCTTATCCATTTCTTTGAGTAAGGCGAATTCCCTTTTGAGACTATCCATATATGAATAAACTTCTGCCGGTTTGTCTATTGAAGAAATCTGAGAGAGAAAAGCTTCACGTTTGAGTGGTAAATTGAGTAGGTTGATTGATTTCTCAAGTGGTTTCTTGAAATCAATCAATTGTCGTAAAATTTACATGTTGATGCAGATTCTTTCTTCATGAACGGTTGTTATTGTTGGAAGTAACGCCCGAAAGAAAATTTATGTAATTGTTTTTAGAATTAATAAATGACTGATTTATTCTCATCTTATTATTTGCTTTGTGCTTATAAGAAATACACTACTGAAAACCCCAAGTCGTATCATATGTAGCCATATAACTTAGTGTGTGTCACACATAAGGATTAAGTTTATGGTGATACTTGAACTATTAGTCCGTGGTGAAGTTAATCAAAGTATGAGGTCTATTGATTAAACCACCATTAATGCGCACAGAACACTTTATGGTGTGACCGTCTTATCCGGAGCGTCGACATTGGTTGTCTAAGTGGGGCATTTATATATGATGTAGTCATATAGGACTGGACCGATTTAATCTGAATTTCTCATATAATTCTGTGATTGAGAAATCTTATTAAATCACAAGATGATCATATATGGATTAACCTTAATCCTGAAGTGATTGCAGTCTCCTGCTTGTTTCAAAATAGGGTTTGATGTGTTCGTTAAAGATCGCTAAGAGGCACGCTCCGAATCACTTTCACGTTGGCACTATTCTGGAATAAGTGAGAAGTGTGTGTCTCACAAATATGGAATCCATTCCTTCCTATGGGAAGTAGAAAGACAATCCCCTTATTTGTTGATCCTAGAAACTGATCAATCCCGGGAGCTCGTATTGGTTATGAACTAATTGATCACTAGTGGGTTAATGGTAAATTAGGATAAGACGTATTGAAGAAGTTTACGGAAATAATCCTGCTTCATTACGGATAGTCTATGGATGGTTAGTTTATATGTAATGATTATATCAATGGACACTTATCGACTCGACTCGACGTTTTGAGAATAAGTTATATCAATAATCGATAGAGTTCAGTTTCGGATTTATGGTGGCGTAATTCCGGAATTAATAATTTGAGTAGAAATATTCTATTCAATGAATATTTTATTCAATTTATTGTAGCTACTGGTTATAGGTCCATGGTCCCCGGGTTGGCTCCTAACACGGGAGTGTTTTCTTGTTTTATGGAACCGCGAGAATAAATTAAATATTGGTCTATTTAATGAATATGCAATATTGTTTATTTAGTAAATAATATGAAAAAAAGAAAAGACATTTTCTATTATAAAAATGATAAAAGTGGCGCCTCATGTGGATGAATTTGGGTAAAGAAATTTTTATTAATTAATTATCTATTTGTTGGATAACTAATGGAAAATTAAGAGATTGATTTTTTGGGAATTATCTCTTATTTTGTAGCAAAATTATCTTTTCCTTATGGGAATAGGTAATTGTGTTGGCAAATATCTTTTCCTTATAGTAATAGGTTTTTGTGATGTGAAAATGATAACTCTCTTGACTAGTTATTTTCCTATATAAAGAGAGTTCCTCCTAGCATAGTACTCAACACAAATTGGTGCCACCATTATAATAAAAAAGGAAGAAAAATTAGTTTCTTGCCTTAGTCATTAAGAAGAGAAAAACCTAGGGTTTTTCTTGTGCATATTCAAGGAGGTTCTACGGTGAGGATCGACGTCCACCAGTCATCGCTTGGAGATACAATCCGGAAGATCACGGCTTCTTTCTTGGTCGATTTTATCATCTCTCCGGAATGGGTAAATCTACTAACCTTCTCGTAGGATTATTTAGTTATGTTTCATATCGTAAATCGCATAAGCTTCCCCTGTGCTAAGATCGAGTGTCTCGGCCGGTGTAATTAGCAGTTATCAGAAGAATGATTTACCACCTTCATATTCTCCCGAAACTGTAGAATTGCTTCCAAATTGAAATCTTTTTCCAGTTTGATCTCCAATAGATTCTGTTAGGAACACTTTATTATGTTTTGATGATGGGCACACTAGCTGTTATAGCAAGCCTGAAATAAGTTAGAACACTCTGTATAGTCTTTACTTAGAGTCTGACATGTTGTATAAGTTGAGTCAGACATGTATTGTACTAGTTGGTTGGACGGCAAAGCAAAAACAGATTTTCGGCAGAGTAAAGCCAGTCAAGTACCACCAGAGAAGCAATGAAGACATTATGGTCCTACATATAACCAAGGAAGTCTGTGATGACCTTGGATAAGTCTAAATTATGTTTTGAGTGATAAAACTTAATGGTTCAATATGGTGTACACTGATCTCACCCAAATCAAGGATCAGTGAAGGAAACAGTGAATCGGCAAAGTAAACTGACTTTCGGCTGAGTGAAAGCAAAGCAGTGAAGGAAGATCTAAGCGGAAAAGTCAGTTGGATCACTTGACCGATCAAAGAATCGCTGAGTAAACCTTACTTAGTCAGATTATTGAAATATGAAGAAGATACAGAAGATCAAGCATTAAATGCACAATCAATAGAGGATCAATCAAGGACAGATTTTATGGTAAACGTTTGAAGAAAAATCCGATCGCTAAAATCAAGGAGAATACAATTAAGGGGGAATCAAGTATAAAATCAAGGATTATTCCCCTCATTAATATAGCCAATGGACGGAAATTCAAAATCAAGAATAATCAAGGATATAAGTAGAAGGCACTGACAGAAAAGAAAAAAAACACGCACGATCAAGAATCTGAGCAAAAACCCTGTAAAGTAAAAAGTCTTCTATCTGTGCTAAAAAGAAATATCTAGTGATCAACTCAAATCTGAGAGCAACAAATCAAACATCAAGCTATGAGATTGATCAACAAGTTTGTGAATCCAATTCACATCAATCAAGAAATTGAATCAGAGCCTTCTGAGAAGGAGTTGTGTTTGTGATAGCTGCTGAAGGATTTGATCCTAAGGAGCAGTGAAAGAGACTGAGTCACTGAAACTGTTGCAGTCAATGAGTGATAGTCTTGTAGATTGTCAAGCTTGTGAAGTCAAGGACAATCGTACTATTGTATCTATGAAAACAATAGTGAATTCCTCCGATCATGACAGGAGAAGAGTGGATTAAGGGATTACACCACCCTGAACCACTATAAGCCATGTGTCAATTTACTTTCTACAATTTACATTACTGCATTCATTTAATTGCTCATATTATATCATATTTTTGTGTTTGCTTAAACTACCTTGAAATAACTTAGTAAGAAGGGACTTATCCACTGCCCAAAAGCTTTTAAATATAAGAAAAGTTTTTGAAACTCCACTATAGTCATTCACCCCCCCCCCCCTCGACTATAGTTTTATCCTTCTTTGGGACAAACAATTGGTATCGGAGCAGTGTTCCTAGTATCAGAACCTGCTCAGATCTAATTTCTGGTAACAAGGAGATCACATATTTTCAAAGTAGTTTTTAATTCTGTGCTTTCTACTTATATACATAAATATATCAAATTTGTACTTATGGATTCCTCACACTTTATGTCTAAAGTACCAGTTTTTAATGTTAATAATTTCGATGAATATAAAATAAGAATGCTATCTCAACTTGCAGCAACTCATGAGGAGATGTTGGATGTAGTTAATGATGGCTCAATCATGATCATGACTGTGATAACCATAGGAGCAGATCAAGGAATAGAATTGGATAAACCCAAGATAGATTGGACCAAGGATGACAGGAGAAGAGCAAATCTAGACTTTGTTGCAAAAGATATTATCTTGAAGACCCTAGATAGCAACATGTTCATGAGAATCAAAGACTGCAAAACAGCAAAGGAGAAGTGGGACATGCTGGCACTGATAAATGAAGGATTTGAAGCAGTTAAAGAAAACAAATTATCTGTTGCAAAACAGAAATTTGAGAACTTCAAAATGGACAACAGATTCTCTAGCATCATCAGTGAACTGCAACAGCTTGGGCACACATATCCTCAGAAAGAAGTATGTTTAAAGATCTTGAGAGGCTTACCTGAAAGATGGAAGATCATAACATCAGTAATCAGAGGAACAACAAATCTGGCAAACACTGATACCCTGACTCTGATGTCCCAACTAAAAGCTCATGAATTCGAATTGAACGGTGAAGATGGTGCTCCGGCAGAGACACAAAGAACCAGTGCACTGATAGCACCACAGCAAAGTAACTTTGATGATTGCATCAGCAAAGAGACACTAGAACTCAAAGAATGGGTAGCTTTATTAGTTAAACGTTTTGACAGGTTTAGTAAAAAGAAGCCATTCAAAGGAAACTCATCATCAAACAAAAGGTCAAGCTCAAACAAAGATATGAAGAAAAAAGATGATAAATACAGATGCTTCAACTACAACAAGAAATGTCACTTCAAGGCTGATTGCCCCGAAGAAAACAATAAAGATGAGGAAAAGAAGAAGTGCAAAGCATCCGAAAAGAAGAAAGGCAAGAAAGCACTCAAGGCTGAATCCAGCAGTGAAAAGAATAAAGAATCATCGGACAATGATTCAGATAATAGTGATGAAGAAGACAGTTCAGACAATGAGAAACCATGTCTATGTTGAAGGATGCAGGTTCTTAGATCTAAACGAGTTAGATCTACGCGCAGCGGATGGATCACGAATTATATATCACAATACATAGTTAAAGGACTTAAACAACTACAAGGGGGTTAAGTTTGAGTTACCAATATCGGGAAGAGAAGCCTTGATCTTCCGATGTGTTCTTCAAACGGCGGTTGGTGGACACCCTTCTTGATACACGAACCTCCTTGATATGCAACACCAAGAAAAACTTAGAGTTTTTCTTCTTCCAAAAACCCTAGGCAAGAAAAACTAATTTTCCTCTCCCTTTTTTTTATCATAGTGGTCGAAATTTGCCTTGCAATTTCCCTTGGAATAACTCTCCTTTTATAGGAGAGTAAATCCTTGGCCTCCAAGTATTAATTAATTAAATAATTAATTAATTAAACAAAATAAAGATATTTTCCTTAATGACTAATTGTGACATGTATTGACCAATAGGAAATCAAATAACAAGTCATCCAACCAATCATAAAACAATAATATCTTTTATTTTCCACATCACAAAAATTAATTCTTGTGATAAATAATGAATATTAGGCGCCACATTTAGGGTATAAAAAGCCCACATAAAATGTCTTTTATGTGTATTATTTAGCCCAACTAAATAATATCCATGCATATCAATTAATTGACCCAGCCAATTAATTATTTCTGAGGCCTAAATAACAAGAATATTAGTCCGAATTACAGAAACCACATCGGGGACCATGGACCTATAACCAGTAGCTCCAATAATTAATTATTCATCGAACAGAATAAGTACATTAATTATTAATTCCGGGATTACGCCACCATTAACCCGAAACTGAACTCTACCGATTATAGATGTATACTTATACTCAACCCATAGAGTGAATAAGCGTCTATTGATATAATCACTACATACGGATAACCCTCCATAGATTGTCCATTCTGAGTGGGAAGTCTCCGTGAACCCGACTCATAATATCTTATCCTTATTTACCATTAACCCCCTGATGATCAATTAGTATGCATATCTGACTAGTAGCTAATTAGTCAAATGCGGAACTCCCGGGATCGATCACTTTCTTAGGGCTAACAAATAAGGGGACTGTCTCTCTACTTCCCGCAGGAAGGAATGGATTCCATGTCTGTGAAAATTAGAACTACTCACTCATCAGGAGATAGTGCATGAGAAGTGGCTTGGAACACATATCTAAGTGAACCGTAACTAACACATCAAACACTACCCCGAGACAAGCAGCACCCTGTGATCACCTCAGGATTAAGGTTGATCCATATATGATCATCTAATGATTTAATAAGATTCCTCGATTACGGAATTATACCGAGAAATACAGATTAAATCGGTCCAGTCCTGTATGAATGCCATCATATATAAATGCCCCACGTAGGTACCCTCTACCGATAGTCCGGATAAGACTATCACACCCTAAGGTGTTCTGGGCGCATTATTGGTATTTTAATCAAGAGACCCTAAACTCTGATTAAGTTCACCACGGACTAACAGTTCAAGCATATCTCCACTAACTCAATCCTCACGTGTAATCCATACACTGAGTTAAGTGGTTACATACAGATATACTTAGGGTTTGCAGCAGTGTATTACTTTACAAAAACAAAGCAAGTAACTAAGGTGAGATAAATTCTGTCATCCAATATCAAAAACAATTACACAAATTGTCTTTTGGGCACTACACCTAACAATCTCCCACTTGCACGAAATGACAAGCAACGATTGTTTTTTGAGCACACCCTTTCTCATCTTATTCACAACACTCTCCCACTTGCTCTAAAGGCATATGAGACATATCCATCAATGCTGTACCCTCCAAGCACTCGACTTGGTACACTGATTAGTTAGGTTGTCGACTCGAGACGATCTTTAGGATTGAAACATTGTCGATCCTTCCAATCAGGCGGTACTCTCTCTCAATATGCTTTTGACCTCTTGTGACTGAGAAGATCCTTCTAAGCTATCTCTTCACTGTTTTCACAATGAAGTGATATCGGCTTATCAGACCTGGAATTACTCCTAGAACAAAAAGGAAATTCTAAGCACTATGAGTAAACACTGAGCCCGAGATCAACTTAATGATCATCCTTAATCTGACTACAAGTCAGAATCAGTGTAGTCAACCATATTCAAGTTTGCACCTGAATATACAAGCATATGATTCCTCGTTCTCTAAAGATACTTGAGGACGTACTAAACCGCTATTCAAAGCTCGAATACGAGATTCGACTACTATTGACTTGTTATAACCTGACTTGCCGTTATCCAAGAGAGACTCTATCGCATTTTCTCTTTATCCGAAGATTTGGAGAATCATTCCTGAGAGGTAGGGTAGGACTACTCTCGATGAATGTTGCAAACGTATATGCATGATCATCTTATTCAATAAGATGGATGGGATAGCCAATGACTCATTCCTGTGATTTTGACCGAATTAAATTCTTAGAATATTGTCCAATTCTCTCATCCAGAGAATCTTGGCCTGTCAGTTTCCGACTTCAGATAGCACACACATGTTGTTTCCAACCGTTTCAGTGTTATCATTCATGAACACTAATACTACTACTTTACCAATATTGATATCCAGTCTACTAAAGACTTATCAATATTCTGGTCAAGTCCACATATTTTAAAACATGTGACATTAAATGACCGAGAGGTTCTCTTAAATCCACAAAGGACATAAGTCCCGGCAGTCAACTTGCCATTTGTTCTAACCAAGACCCTTCTGTTCCTAATGAATCCAGACTCCGTTTTACGGCAAGAAAGTCTCAGGGAATCACCCCTATTTTCTGCTTTCTAACGAAATCTAGCAAGACTGAGTGGTGAGAGAGTTCTAGGTCTGGTTAACTCTCTACTTTTTAGGGAATCACCCCTAGACCACTCAGCTTTGTGCTGAAAGTTAAACTTTCCTATTCATTCGACTCTTTTTGGCGTAGATCCAATTACTCCCACTGGGCCTGAGACACTCAGGTGGTTCTACAAGAGGCTGAACAGAACTAGAGTACTAAAACTCCATTTACAGGGATAAGGTTTTCGAACCAACCTCTATGATCAGAATCCTATACAGCCCACCAAGAGCCATAGGTTATCAATCACCCTAGCAGACTGTAAAGTCCACAAAACCACAATGGGTCAATACTCCCACTACGTTCTGGGTGGATTGACATTCTGATCTAGTAGTATTTATCAGTGTAATCACCAACAACCGATGTTGGACGTGGTCTGATTAAATCAGATAGTAACTTCCTTTGGGTAACCGTACTCCAAGGTCTAAGGCTATTACTTATAGATTTTATCAGAAGTCTTGTGACAGTCCAACTGTCACTTTCTGATCTCAAGAATCTTACAACCAACCTTCACTCGTCTCATTAAGGCATTTCACGAACAGTCAAAATCTGAACGTATGCGCAAAATCTCCAGTCCTACCTTCAAGTATTAAATGCTAAATGCCTACATTTATGGAAGTGGTGTGAACCGAATTCACTCCTTATCCATAAATTCACTAGCATCTTCTAGGTAGACTTCTCAGTTTACATAATAATGTTAACCGTTATTTTGCAACCAATTATCTTAATCGATTTTAGCATTGCATTGTAGTACATCAATAACTATATAGGGCAAGTCTATGGTTTCTTTCTCAGTGAGAAACATTCCACTAGGAGGCAGGCTGAGCATCAGTCCCAAGACTATGCTATAGCCTATTTATGAGCATGGAATACTCTATTCTATGCTAAAATCAATGACTCCTCCTCGTATTCTTTTGATAAACTAAATCGCGTTTCGAGTAGTTATCAGACAAAATATCACCACTCAAAAACTCCCACTAGCTTGTGTCTCTCACTAGACCCCGAAGATCATGATGAACAAGCTATGTTACCCCTTCAAATCTATTACCCTCTTCCGATTGAAAGGAAACTTAGTCATTGTTCCTTTGAGATAGTGTTCTTAGACTGGGAGATAGGAATCACCCTTAGCCAGTCGTCAGGTCTTATCTCTAGGATATATGCACTAATTAATAGATATTGAAGGGTCCTTTATCTTAATACAGAAACCTTTTACCTTTAATAGTTTTAGATGTGTTACACATACCTATTCGGCTTTTCTTAGTGGTTCGTCTTTATCAAACAAAAGTCCGAGTCACAGATTCGTACTACAAATGTCATCTTCACTTTGTTTAAGGCAACTGTAGTATCGAGATGAAAGTGAATCAATTTGTTTCAATGAATGCAGAAACGTAAACGAAAAATAATTTTTTTTCGTGATATTCAAGGATAGAATCCGAAATTCATTTCCTTATATCACTCCCACTATTATAGCTGAAATAACTGCCCGTTGTCTACTTTATTAATTGTTAATGCACAGCTTCCTTGTTCTTCCAAAGAACTAAGCTACCGAGTCGAGTTACTCGGTTTAAGAAAGTCACTAAGGATTCATTGGTTAAGTGATCCGAAATCACTTTCCTTATCCTATAATTTCTATAATTAATTATTCGGTTTAGCCTCAAAACTTCAGTTAAGATGATTAACACTTATAGACATTCTTTCCCATTCTTAACTTTCCTTAAAAGGAAATAGTCTTGAACTAGCGGTTCATATGAGTGCACACTACTCATGAACTGTGGGATGTCTAATGAAAGCGTTACCCAGTGGGACTAATTTTCTAAATTAGAAAAACATAAGACAAAAGCTCCCACTAGTTTATCGGTTCCAAATACCGTCTAACTAGCGACACTTTAATTTATGATTCTCTAATTTTTCTATTAGAAAATTTCTCGTGTAGACACTACACAATTAAAATTCACTAGAAGAATTTTATCGTCCCAATCATCTTTCAAACTAACTATGGTTGTCTCTCGTTCAACACGAGTGACAGCAGTGACATACTTATTTACGTCACTTAAGTCTTGAAGGCTCAAGAGAAATATCTCTTCCGAAAAATTAATCGCATGTAAGATCAAAAAGTACAATGTTCTAGTTACTTGCCACTTTTTAACGAAGTCATTACTAGTCAATTTTACACTAGCAGTGTAGCATCCTAGAGATATATAAATAGTTGTAAATAAAATTGACAGAAAATAAATCCAAATCACACACTACTAATAAATTTTAAGAACATAAACTTAGTACTAATAGTCTATCCTACCGTTCCAAGGATTTAATCTAATGCCTCAGTGCTGCCTTAGGGTAGGTCAAAGAGGTTTCGATTAATATTGAAGATCAGATTGAGAATCGAACATCTCATTTGTGATCGTCAATCACCTTTCCTTTTTTCAGCCAAGGTACTACCAAAAATACCTTTATGAGTGTGACCTACTGTCTCAGATTTTTAGGTAGACCTCGAGTGTGCCGCCTTAAGGTCGGTCAGTGACCCGACGAGTACCAAAAATCCTATCCTTTCGGAGACCAAGCCTTGAATTTTGATAGCGGTGAAGGCCTTCCTTAGGGGGCCGAAATCAAAGCTGGCACGAGGCGTCACCATTCTCTCACGTTGCTTGTGTCAACGGTAGAGGCCGTGGGGTCGGTGTCGCCTCTCCCGCTCCCACTCAATATTTTGAAAAAGTGGTGGGTTTACTGATCACGTTTTTGGACTTGATGTTACATCAAGGAACAATAAATCATAGGCCCGAATGTTTCCGGTTACGTGGGCTAGCCCACCCGACCTATTCGTTGGAACATATGTGGCCGTCGGGCGGGTCAAGACTAGGGGAGCTCCGTTGAGCCGTAGTGGCTCTTCGGATGGCTCAGCCTTGCCAGACCCCCGTGCAAACGCCACACGTGGAGGGTGAAGTCGATTGAGCCGTAGCTACTGTTGACCACCCAACCGTGGTTAAACCACTTTCGAACCAATTTGTCCATGATTATCCAATCCTTAAACATCAAACATTCACGTAGATACTACGGAACAAAAACGTAATCTCGTCTTAGGTAAGGTGGAATTCACCGAGAATCCAACACCTTAACCACGAGGTTTCGGGATTTTACTCCTTATGCTTTCGCAGAGTGGGATTCACCGAGAATCCATCACCCAACCTCGACGATTGAAAAAACCCGTGTTCCTCGGTTTTTACCCTAATTAGTTTCTAATTAATATCAAACAATTAATTAAAACTAATCGTGTGTTTTATACATGCCTAACTAATTCCTCGAATTAATTTCTACATGTATGCTTATGGAGTGGAATTCATGATATGATGCATGTCATGGCAATTTTCCGGTTCTACACATACAATCTAAACATGTATTCTAGTGCGGAAAATAAACACCGAGATGGACCGTTGGCACCCCCGTATCTAATCTATTAGAAAATAAATAACCAAAACCCTAACTAGGGTTTACTTCTTTCTAACATAATCTGCAGCTGTTCAAAATCGTCGACGATCGGCAAACTAAACGAACTCGGATCGCGACGAAACTTTCCAGATCTGTTCCTCACTCCTTGGGCTTCAATATGGACGGTTGGATCGGATGTTTGACTTGTCAATATTCTGCGGTGAGCCGCCCAACTTGCTGCTGGATCTGACTTTTATAGCAGCGCCTCAAAGACTTCCTGAGGCCGATCGGGAATCGAGATGAATTCAGATCGATCTGAAATTTTTATGCCAAGTCCAAAAATCCATATTCATTGATCTGACCGGTTGGATTTGCGTTTCAACGGTCCAAACTCTCCCAGAAATTCATGGAAGTCACAGGTAGGGTTTCTGTGAATCCTGCGTTTTTCTGTTACAGCAGCTTCCTTGTTGCATCGAACGGATATCAAAAAGGACTCCGATCGACGCCAAATTTTGTGTAATTGTTCATCATCTTCAAATCTTGATTCTGACCGGAGGGATCGTTGTTTCAACGGCTCGATCAACGGGGAAAGTGAAATAACTAAACAGCTACTAAACAGATCTATTTTCTGGAAATTAAAATTTCAATAAAAATAAATTACATAATTTCCTATACTCATATGAACGAATTTTCATCGTTTATATGAGTTTACAATAGATCTAACGGGTAAACAGTGCCAACCCCAAATCCATCTCTTCAACCATAGCAATTAATCATTATCAATGCATAAAACAGTAAATAAAATTTACCTACATGCAATTCCACTCCTTTAAATCGTTTAATTATGATTATGACTATATAAACCGTGGAACATTGCTCTGATACCACATGAAGGATGCAGGTTCTTAGATCTAAACGAGTTAGATCTACGCGCAGCGGATGGATCACGACTTATATATCACAATACATAGTTAAAGGACTTAAACTACTACAAGGGGGTTAAGTTTGAGTTACCAATATCGGGAAGAGAAGCCTTGATCTTCCGATGTGTTCTCCAAACTGCTGTTGGTGGACACCCTTCTTGATACACGAACCTCCTTGATAGGCAACACCAAGATAAACTTTCTTCCAAAAACCCTAGGCAAGAAAAACTAATTTTCCTCTCCCTTTTTTTATCATAGTGGTCGAAATTTGCCTTGCAATTTCCCTTGGAATAACTCTCCTTTTATAGGAGAGTAAATCCTTGGCCTCCAAATATTAATTAATTAATTAAACAAAATAAAAGGATCCAACCAATCATATAACAAGAATATCTTTTATTTTCCACATCACAAAAATTAATTCTTGTGATAAATAATGAATATGAGGCGCCACTTTTAGGGTATAAAAAGCCCACATAAAATGTCTTTTATGTGTATTATTTAACCTAACTAAATAATATCCATGCATATCAATTAATTGACCCAGCCAATTAATTATTTTTGAGGCCCAAATAACAAGAATATTAGTCCGAATTATAGAAGCCACATCGGGGACCATGGACCTATAACCAGTAGCTCCAATAATTAATTATTCATCGAACAGAATAAGTACATTAATTATTAATTCCGGAATTACGCCACCATAAACCCGAAACTGAACTCTACCGATTATAGATGTATACTTATACTCAACCCATAGAGTGAATAAGCGTCCATTGATATAATCACTACATACGGATAACCCTCCATAGACTGTCCATTCTGAGTGGGAAGTCTCCGTGAACCCGACTCAGAATATCTTATCCTTATTTACCATTAACCCCCTGATGATCAATTAGTATGCATATCGACTAGTAGCTAATTAGTCAAATGCGAAACTCCCGGGATCGATCACTTTCTTAGGGCTAACAAATAAGGGACCGACTCTCTAATTCCCGCAGGAAGGAATGGATTCCATGTCTGTGAAAATCAGAACTACTCACTCATCAGGAGATAGTGCCAATGAGAAGTGGCTTGGAACACATATCTAAGTGAACCGTAACTAACACATCAAACACTACCCCGAGACAAGCAGCACCCTGTGATCACCTCAGGATTAAGGTTGATCCATATATGATCATCTAATGATTTAATAAGATTCCTCGATTAAGGAATTATACCGAGAAATACAGATTAAATCGGTCCAGTCCTATATGAATGCCATCATATATAAATGCCCCACGTAGGTACCCTCACCGACGGTCCGGATAAGACTATCACACCCTAAGGTGTTACGGGCGCATTATTGGTGTTTTAATCAAGAGAACCTAAACTCGATTAAGTTCACCACGGACTAACAGTTCAAGCATATCTCCACTAACTCAATCCTCACGTGTAATCCATACACTGAGTTAAGTGGTTACATACAGATATACTTAGGGTTTGCAGCAGTGTATTACTTTACAAGCACAAAGCAAGTAACTAAGGTGAAATAAATTCTGTCATCCAATATCAAAAACAATTACACAAATTGTCTTTCGGGCACTACACCTAACATATGTCTCATGACCAAAGAATTAGATGAAGACGAAGGTGACAGCTCAGATAATGAGAAAGCAAGTCTATGTCTTATGGCCAAAGAGACTGATGAAACTGAGGTAACATCTAGTTCTTACTCTTCATCAAATGCATCCATATCTGACACTGCACAATCTTCTATTCTCCTATTAGATCCAGCAGCCCTAGTCCAAAATCTCATGACTAAATTTGATGAAATTGAGATGAATCATGAAATTCTGGAAAATGAATGTAAGGATCTAAGAAAAGAAAATAAAATATTGAAGGAACAACTGGACAAATTGAAAGCTGAACTAGCTACTAAGGAGATATACTCACTAAATCAAAAAGCAGCAGATGACAACTCCTCTACTGCTAACAGATCAGTTGAGGAAATCCACCTAGCAGCTAAAAACACCACTACACCATTAAATGCTCCAGCTTACAAACACTCAAAAAGGTTTGGATCCAGGTCTGGTCTTGGCTACAACGGTCAGGATGAGATTAGAAATAATGGAAAACACATTTCTGAATCTAAGACCAATAATGGACCAATGTTCAGAAAAGGACAGACCATAATTTCAACCACTCATCCTATACCAATGAAATCAAAACCGAATGTAGTGAAACAGCAAATTAAACCATCATTCCAGTCAACCAAAAACAAAGATCTACTGAAAGGTAAAGGAAGAATTTATCCTTCAGAGGATGATTGGAATGTTGCACCTCCAAAATACAAGAAGAAATCATACCATGACATGCATCATGTGTTTAAGAAAAATCAACCAAGATATGTTCCTAGACACATGAAGCAACATAGATTTCCCACTACATATTGGAAGGTGAAGAAGGATGCAAATGCACCAAAAAGTAGAGAAAAGTATCAGAATACCTTCAGTAGAAATATTAGAAGCTATTATGCCATGCCTTATACATATGAAGTTGATGATTTCAATTATCCAAAAAGAAGATCATTTGGATATACACTTGGAGTATGAGGCATGACTGCTAACAGGTATGGACCCAAACAGTGTTAGGTACATAAACATATTTAACTTGTCTGGTACATAGACAGTGGATGTTCCAGACACATGACAGGAAACAAGAGATGGCTTACTGACTTCAAAGCTTTTGATGTACCCAAAGTCACCTTTGTAGTCAAAGAAAACCCTGGCAAGATTAAGTGGGAAGGCACAATGCTCAAGAACAACTGGAAGATTCAAAATGTAGCATATGTTAAGGGACTCAATTTAAATCTACTAAGCATCAGTCAATTCAGTGACAAAGGCTACAATGTACACTTCAACAAGGAAGGATGCAAAGTGATTCACAGCCAAACCAACACTGTAGTTCTTGCAGGAAAAAGGGAAGACAACATGTATGTGGTGGATTGGAAAATAGCTAAGGCATAAACATGTTTGTTTGTCAAAAATAACTAATCAACTAGCTGAATTTGGCATAGAAGATTAAATCATCTAAATTTCAAAACCATCAACATATTATCAAAGAAAAAGTTAGTTGAAGGGCTCCTAGAGATCACATTCAAGAAGGAAAGTCTCTGTGATGCATTTCAAAAAGGAAAACAAATCAAAAGCTCATTTAAGTCAAAGCCCTACCAATCCACAACAAGAATTCTGCATCTGTTACATATGGACCAGTCACACCAGTGAGTGTTAGTGGAAAGAAATACACTCTAATAGTGGTAGATGACTTCTCCAAATTCACCTGGACCATATTCATGAACAAGAAGAAAGAGACACTCAAGAAGATGCCAGACCTACTCAGAAGAATTCAAAATGAGAAAGAACTAAAGATTATCAAGATCAGATCAGATAGAGGCACAGAGTTTCTAAATGAAGTGATCAGAACTTATTGTGAAGAAAATGGAATATTACATCAATTATCTGTAGCAGGAACTCCACTACAAAATGGTGTAGCAGAAAGAAGAAACAGAACACTCAATGAACCAGTCAGAACAATGATTGCAGAAGCATGCCTACCAAAGAGGTTTTACACAGCATGCTATACTCAGAACAGATCAATCATCAACAAAAATCATGGAACAACTTTATATGAGATATGGAATGGAAGAAAACCTAACATCTCACATTTACACATGTTTGGATCTAAATGTTTTGTTTTGAACAGGAATCAGTTACACACTTTTGATGAAAAAGCTGATGAAGCAATCTTTATGGGATACTCAGACACCAGCAAGGCATTCAGAGTTCTCAACAAAAGAACATTGGTGATTGAAGAATCAATACATGTAGTATTTGATGAACCAAACACAAATGGTGAAAGTTTACATGATCAAGAAGAGGAAGTAACACAAAAGGAAATATATACAAATACAACCATACCAGCTACCATTCTGAATCACCATTTTGAAAATCAAAATGAGCCACATGTCAACACAACAGAAGAAGCACCAGAACTTGAAGCTCATGTAGAACCTGAAGTTGTAGAAGCACCAAGTGAAGAACAACTTCATCTTGACCTAAATTGGCTAAGAGATCATCTTGAAGAACAAGTCATTGGAGACATTCACACAGGAGTTAAAACTAGAAGAAAGTTGGAGCATATGCTTACATATTTTCTATCACAAGTGGAACCCAAGAAAATAGATGATGCAATCCAAGATGCAGATTGGATTACAGCCATGCAAGAAGAAACTAAATGAATTTGAAAGAAATGAAGTCTGGGAACTTGTAGACAGACCAGACACAGCCAACATCATTAGAATAAAATGGGTATTCAGAAACAAGATGGATGAGCAAGGAACAGTTGTCAGAAACAAAGCAAGGCTAGTTGCAAAAGGTTATTCTCAAGCAGAAGGAATATATTATGATGAAACATTTGCACCAGTGGCAAGACTAGAGGCAATCTGACTCTTTCTAGCTTTTGATGCACACAAAGACTTCAAAGTCTATCAAATGGATGTCAAGAGTGCATTTCTGAATGGACTTTTGCAAGAAGAATTATATGTGGAACAACCTCCTGGTTTTCAACTCAAAGGAAAAGAAGACAAAGTATACAAGCACAAGAAAGATCTTTATGGACTCAAACAAGCACCTAGAGCTTGGTATGAAACACTATCACAATTTCTGATCAAGAATGGATTCAACAAGGGAACTATAGATATAACTCTGTTCAAATTAGAGGAAGGATCAAGTACATTGCTAGTACAAATTTATGTTGATGACATCATCTTTGGATCAGAGGATGAAAAGCTGTGTGAGAAATTTGCAAATCTGATGAAGAGCAAATTTCAGATGAGCATGATGGGAGAATTAAATTACTTTCTTGGCCTTCAAGTGAAACAAATGAAGGATGGTATTATTATCAGTCAAGCCAAGTATACAAAGGACTTAATACACAAATATGGTATGGACACTAGTGGCACAACATATACACCAATGTGTGCAAGAGTCATTCTTGGAAAAGATGAAGCTGGAAAAGATGTTGACCAGAAAATGTATAGAGGAATCATTGGATCCCTACTTTATCTAACTGCAAGCAGACCTGATATAGCATTTGCAGTAGGAGTATGTGCAAGATTTCAAACTCAACCAAAAGAATCACATCTTCTAACAGCCAAAAGAATAATCAAATACCTGAAGAACACCATCAATGTTGGAATTTGGTATCCAAAAGATGGAGGATTCAAGTTAATATCATATTCAGACTCTGACTATGCTGGATGATAGATAGAAAAAGCACTTCTGGAACATGCCAGATGCTAGGCACCAGACTAGTCTCTTGGTTCAGTAAAAAGCAAAATTCCATATCAACATCAACAGCTGAAGTAGAATATATAGCAGCAGGCAGTTGCTGTGCACAAGTACTATGGATTAGACAACAGCTAAGAGATTATGGAATAGAGGAAAAAACAATTCCAATTATGTGTGACAACACAAGTTCCATAACTATTACAGAAAATCCAGTATTACACTCAAGAACAAAGCATATTGATGTTAGACATCATTTCTTCTGGGATCATGTTGAGAAAGGAGATGTTATTCTAAGATATATACCCACTGAAGATCAATTGACTGACATCTTCACTAAATCACTCAGTCATGAAAGATTTATCATGTTAAGAACTGAGTTGGGAATGATTGAAATTGACTAAGTACCAAGGAGCGGCTAACTGGAGTAAATCAGCTAAGTGACTTCATCAGCTATTTAAACCTTTGCCATTACAGGAGATACAGTAGGTAAGGCACTGGTACTCAGCGAAGTTAACTTCACTGATTGTTAGGAACAGTAGAATAAAGCAGCTCAGTGAAAAATTCACTACATCGGCTAAGTGACCAGCCAAGGCACTCCACCGAAGTGAAGAATGAAGAAATGGGCAAATTAAAGTGTGAACCAAATCAACTTTTATACACGTGGAGAATAAGGAAGTTATGGAGAATTATACTATGGAAGATTATACACGTGGAGATCAATTTACAATTATGGAGGTAACCATATTATTTCTTTGATTGTAAACGCCTCGATTCTCGGGATTTATCATTAGTTACCTCAATCCACTCCCCCACTTTACTCGAATATCGGGATTCATATACACAAAATCATGCCATTATGTCATAAAATCCTTCCACATTCAAACCACGTTCACACTACCCAAAACATCCTATACAAATAACACTTAGTGGTATTTCAGAAATCTTTACGCTCTCTTGCAAATCAAAAATTCTATTGCAAATTCAAAGCTCTCCTTAAAAAATTCTCTTAACTTCCAGCAATGGCTTCATCCTCCTCAAACACCCAAGCTGGATATGAAAATTCGATTGCTACTGGATCGTTCTTTCAGGAAGAACACTACTTAAAACTATGCAGAAATGATGTGGAAGCAAAACGCTTGGCAGCTGGATGCAAAAACATAAGATTATCAACGTTTTTAAATCCTCCAATAACTGAAATCTGTTATGAAAGTCTAATATCCTTCTGGAAAACTACAAAATATGTTTCTAGGCTCCTTGTAGAAGAAGGTGATGAATGGGAGAAAGACAAGATTGTTGCATCTGGCAATGGCATAGAAGTGGTCATCACGGTAGAGGTAATTTGTACTCACCTTAAACTTTCAAATAAGGGTCAAGGAAAAGTGACTTTGGTACCACAAAATTTGGATGATTTCTAGACAACAATCGCCAAAACTGCAAATCCAGGATCTAAGAAGGTCAATTGCCTCAGATCTACACTAAAGAAACCATTCAGTGAGTTCGGTGCCCTAATTGGAAAGAGCATTGAAGGAAAGCTAAGGGCAAATAATGCCATGACAGAAGCCTGAATGCGACTGATTGGAATCATCTACAACAATTTGGAATTCAATTAGGCAACCTACTTCTTCTTGAGAATCAAAGAGCAAATTCAAGGTGAAGCTAATGCGGCCAAAAATGGGATAGCAGAAAGGAAGAAGAAGAAAGGCCAATTTTGGGTGAAAAAGTCATATGGGATTCAGTTGCACTATTTGCTACAATGTCTCCAAGTCCATGTTGTAAAACTCCACAAACTGCATGAATCCAAAGTCATGTTTACCTATGTTAAACAGCAAAAGAAAGCAGAAGGAGGGAAGAGAAAGAAAACCACAACACATCTCTCTGGCCAAAGAAAGAAACAAAAAGTTCAAAGAAACTTGGAGAAAGAAAACTTTGGACGGTTAATTGATGAAGAAGAAGCAGAAGATTCTGAAAGTGAAGCAGAACAACCACAGGAAGAAAGTTTCAGTGAAAATGAACAACCTCCACATAAAGAGACCGCAAGTGATGCTGGAGATAACGATGAAGAAACTCCAGAAGAACCTGCACAAATGTCTGCAAATGACATTGATGATAGAATTGCAGAATATCTTGAATGGAAAGAGGGGGTTTCCAGAACTCAACTTCAAGACTCCGAATGCATGCTTTCTGAGGAGGCCTGGTTTTTCAATTTTCTGGGAATCACAACCCTGGTTGGTGTACTTGATGAATCTCCACTCTGTGACATGGTTGATGCAGCAAAGGCAAAACTGCCACATATCCATAACCAAAATAGTGATGACTTGGAAGACGGTGAAGATGATCAGGACAATACTGATCAGGATGATGGTGATGATCATGATGACAATGATGATGATAATCCCCACGCTGATGATGGTGATAAACAAGGAGAAGAGGATACCCCTACACCAGATGCAATTGATGATAACATTCTCCTAAGTTCGTTTCTACAACCACAAGGTCCAGCAAAGTTGACACCAGCTGAGATAACCTCACCAACATCACAAACTAAGCCAGCTAACAACCCTGAGCAAATTCCACAAACTCCTGTGGATACTACTATTCAGCCGATAGTAGTATTAGACATTGGCTCAGTTGCTGCCACTCCAGTCAAGGAAATCCCCAGCAAAGAGCAAGGGGGAATAGCTGGCAAAACTACACCAGCATACGCATCCACCCAAATACTTGAAGATTTGGAAGGCGATGCAGATGTTACCCAACATCAAGACAAAGGGCAGCAAACAGATCCAGAACCAGCTGACAGCCGACAAAAACTCTCTCAGCTGGTCACTGGCATCTCCAATGAGACTTTTGAAAAAGAAGCAGATCTGCTGGTGAAGAATTGGAGCAGCAAGCCATGTACCTCAGATCCATGACTTCAGCATTTAATGATAAAAGTTACTCCATTGAGCAAAAGTTCCAAGCCATTCCAGAGTACATTGATGCGCAAAATATTGTTGTCCAACTACAAGGAAATCAGATGAGACTGCACAACATCAATATTACTAACAACCTTACAGGTCTCAGACAACACATTTCCCAAGAAAATGATTCAATGGCATTGGCATTCGGCACCAGATTTCGTAATGTCACTGAGAAATTGACTGATCATGACAACAGATTCACATCCAATGAGTCAAAATTGGACTTTCTGATTGGAACAGCAGAGGCTACAAACAGCATCCTACTCCACTAAAGGGACGATGCTGCCAAAAAGGGGAAACAAACAAGCCTGAAGGATCAACGATAAGACCCCCAAATTTTACAGAGGAACAGCTGAGAGCAAGGGACAGAGAAATAAGAATAAAAAATGAAGCAGAGGAGAAGCAAAGAAAGGCTAGATAAGAAAGATAAAAGGCCTCAAATGAACCGTGTGTAGGATTTCCCCATCCTATTCAAAGAAGGGATGATGATAGAGATAGATCAGGTCGACAGCAAAGACCTGGATAGCAAAGATCTAGATCAAGTCATCAAAGAAGGTCAACAAAAGAACACAGAACTAGCAAAAGCAGAGAGAAAATAATTTTTCCAACTGATGTAAGTCAACTAGATGATACTTTTTATGATGTTTTATCCCCATTTCTCATTCATTTATTGAAGTTTTCGTATCAATTTGAGTCATTATATGCTTAGCTTCATCCATATGTGTAGATAGTAATTATTATATAAAATATCATATTTTGATAGGTTTTGTACCGGTTATAGTAACCGGAGCGTCGTGTCGGGTTTACTCTTGGTATTTTTGTATTGTATTGCAGATTATAGGTTGACCAAGACCCCGATGGATGACACGTGTTGATCCTAAACACGTCTTTTGAGGGCTAGAAGAGTATGCCTGAAGCTATCAAAGTCAAGCGGATAGCATCTAATTCCACTTGTAACATTAAGAATTCTTAATTTTGATTTCTAGAATCATTTAATGGAACCAAGTTTTCATCCTTTTGGGTGTGAACACCATTGGTGCACTTCAAGATCTTGAATGCAAGTTTCTCTTCTTAAAGTTGATAGCTTTTGGTTGGGTAAATTCTTAATCTTTACTTTGAATTAATTGTTCTTATGATTATGAATGCTTACATTGACAAGTTTGTGTTTTTAATCATGAGTGGCTAGCTCACCACTAGCCAAGATGGTGTTGTAGAAGTAGTGTAATCTCTTATGTTGATTGGGAATAATTGTTCATGTTGTTTAGTTTCAATTGTTGTGAATCTTTTCCTACTTGCATTGTATGGTTTGCTTGTGTTGGAGTAATTAACTAATGCTTGCATTTACACACTTAATGGAGACCGAAAGGAGATATTAGGTGTGAGAAGAGGGTAGGAGAACCGGAAGGTAAAATCGACCTTTCGAGGCATTCGATTTCTTATCCGGGGATAGTTGACATTGTCATTGCATTCAAGTGCTTATCATACCAATTCATTAGGTTTAGGGCACCTAGGCCAAGGAGGAGGTATAGAGTAGTTTCATACACTCGTATGAGGGGAGACTACTTGCTTAGGAATGCACCGTTTCACACTTTGAACACCAAGGGTAGGATGGATGGAAATCATTCCCATGATACTACGAGAGATTAGCTTAATCTACACATTGTCTTGGTCAGGTTTCTTTTATCATTTTATCAACCTTTGTAGTTAGTCATTAGTTTCTTAAACAAACTTACGACTCGGATCAATATAATAATAACTAATTGGTGTTTGACCTCACATCCCTGTTGGATACGACCTTGACCACCGTACTAGACTACAATTGACCCGGAACACTGCCGGTGAGATTGGACACCTAGGAAAGTCTGCATCATGTTTTTGGCGCCGTTGCCGGGGATGTGTAACGGTTGATACTTGTATTAGTTCAAAATTCTTGAGAATGAGTCAAAACTTTTTTCTATCCTAATTTCTATTTTGTTTTTTTTGTTGTGCTTACCTCTTTGGTAAGTCACCAAGTGCTATTAATTGTGTTCTTGTTGTTTTCTATCTTGTAGTTGATGAACCACTCTCGATGTGGTAAGGCCCCCGATACTAATTACATCCCGGATATTAACACTTATATTAGGGATCTATTATTTGAGAGAAAGGTTGGCCAAGCTCGTAGTGAATTGGATCTTGTGAAGCATCTTCACAAGTGTCATTACATCATGAAGAGGAAATGAATGAGGTACAAGGATGGCATAACCACGAAAATGCCATTTTTGAACAAAATCCCTTAAATCCAAATGACTATCCTCCACCACCACCCCAAGAACCATATCCATATGATCCACCTCCAAATCCACCTTACCAATATAGACCGCTTTGTGAGCAAGCCACTCAAAGAAAAAATCAAGTTCATAATCCTATTAGGCTACCTCACATTGATGCTAAAAACTTTTCAATCAAGTCACATATGTTCGGACTAGTGGAGAGTAGAGCTCAATTCCATGGAAAGGCCCATGATGACCCGCATTCACATATTTATAACCTTGAAGAAATATGCAATACGGGATTCCAAAGTAGTGCTTGTCAAGAATTTACCCGTCTTGCATTATTTCCTTTTTCTTTGAAGGGTCAAGCAAAGGAATGGCTTATGTCACTTCCCCACCACCACTTGAAATCATGGGATGATATACAAACCGAGTTTTTGAAGCAATACTTTCCACCGGGTACATATTTTGAGTTGAAGGTAAGAGTTGCTAATTTCAAGCAAGATTTAATTGAATCTTTGGACAATGCATGGGACCGTTTTAAGAAGCTTTTGAGGGCATGTCCAAATCATGAATATACTTTGGAAATGCAAGTGCAATTATTTTGTAGAGGCTTGCATAAATTGTCAAGAAAAAAAATTGATTCGGCATGCCATGGATCACTTATGATGAGCATGGCCCAAGATGTTTATAAGGCTATTGAAAGAGTGACAAGAAATGAGAAATTATGGGATCCCGGTCCAAGTGAAACGGAAGTTGCCATTGGGGATGATCATAATTCGAACGAGGAAGAAATTTTGAGAGAAATGACGGTGATAAACAAGAAGATGGATGAATTACAAGCGGGGAAGAGAGAGTTGAAGCGTAGAAAATGTGATGATGTGACATTTGGTGTTTTTCATATCGAAGAATTATCAAACTCCGATGTACCTACACAAGAAGAAATGAGTTTATTGAGACAACGTCAGGATTTGAACAACACTCACACCAATATTATTGAACCACATCCTTTTTACCATCAAGTTCCTAATCAACAAGCCCATGTTCAACAAAGTTCTCAATCAATGGAAGATGTCTCCCATTTGAAAATTTTGATGGAAAACTTGATGGGAGTTGTGTCTACTCAAGCCGCCAATATGCAAACAATGATGACTTCTATTGGTATGATATCTCAAAAGGTTGGTACTTTGAAAACATCAATAAGAGTTATTGAAGACCTTTTGATTAGGGAAGGCGAGAGACATAGTAGTAGACCACTGGGAGGATTACCAAGCAACACCGAAAGAAACCCGAGAGAAGTCAATGCTATTATTACTCGAAGTGGAAGGTTATATGGGCATAATGAAGGAAGCAATGAGGATGAAGAAGATTTGAATGTTGAGAAAGAAAAATAAATAAGTGAAGAAGAGCAAGATATTGTTGATTGTTTCTTGAAAAATGATGACTATGTTGAGGTGGAGAAAGAAGGAGAAAAATTGAAGGTGCCAAGAATATTGAAGAACCCAAGGGCTAGTGATCTAAGAAATCTATTCAATGAACACGTGAGAGAAGATCATGTTGAAGAAAACACGGTTTCTAAGGAGCCTTTGGCGGTTCCTATCCAACAAGCTCAAAGGGAACCAATGCAAAAGTCAAGGAAAGAAAAGCAAAATGACCCAAATTGGCGCCCAACCAATGCACAAACTTTCAAGGAAGCTTCACCATCTTCATCAAACAAAAAGGGTAAGGGAGGTATACATTCAAACCCTACTTTAATTGATCTTGAATCACTTCCCTATCCCCCGAGAGATGAAATCAAAAAGATGAAGTTGGATAAGAAATATGCACGTTTTCTTGACACTTTTCAGCACTTAACGATTAATATCCCTTTTATCGAAGCACTCACAAATATGCCGGCGTATGTTAAGTTTCTTAAGGACATACTCTCAAACAAGAAACGGTTGGAATAATATGAGATGGTGTGTCTAAGTGAGGAGTGTTCCGCCGTGCTTCAACACAAGCTTCCTCCTAAACTGAAGGACCCCGGGAGATTTACACTCCCATGTGATATTGGGGGACTTTTGTTTGAGAAGACGCTATGTGATCTCGGTGCGAGCATAAACCTCATGTCCTACAATGATTTCATGAAACTTGGCATAGGCAAGCTTAAGTGTTCGGAGATGACTCTCCAACTTGCGGATATGTCCATTAAACGTCAAAAGGGAGTCATTGAGGATGTACTAGTGAAGGTCGATAAGTTTTACTTCCCCGTCGATTTTGACGTTATGGATATGGAGGTAGGGTACACTACACCCCTTATCCTCAATAGACCATTTTTAGCAATGGTGGGAGCTGTGATCGATGTTCGTAAGGGAGAGCTTAGTTTGGGAGTAAATGATGAGCGCGTTGTCTTCAACATATACACTTCATTGAAATATCCACGCATTACACTAGAATCTTGTTCTTTTGTGGACACTTCATGTCCCCTTGTTGTGGATCGTACTAACACACAGGTAGTTGAAGAAGATGACTCTAATAATAATATGAAATCTCACAAATGAAAAGCTCGGAAATCAAAGGAAAATGTCAAGAATCGTTGGGATTGGTGGAATTCGTCTAACCTATGTTGGAGACCGGTATTGATAAAAAAGACGGATACGGTGCACGAGGATGACCCACCACCGGTGCATTAAAGACCTAAGTAAGGAAAAGTCTAGCTATGGACTATAAATTTAGCAAACAACGGGTACTATCTTTCTTATTATTCCTTAAGCATTATCTTTCGGTTGGCTTGGTGCTTATTTGCTAAATGCTTATGTGAGTAATTGTTAGTGGTATCTTTCACGATGGTCTGTATAATTTCCATCACTTTCTACCGTATAATCCCGTCGAGAAAACGACGTTAAACAAAAGCGCTACCGGGAGGCAGCCCGTAAAAATTAAGTATAATCTTTTTTTTGTTGCTCTTTTGTAAGGCCCGGTGTGGCCAATGATCATTTTCTGTCTACATTTTGGTTGATATTTTGCTAGGTTCTGGGATTGTTTGTCATTTTATTGGTTGTCGTTCATGTTCTTACCCACCCAGCCACCCTTTCAAATTCTTACCCACCACCCACCCTTTTATGGCATCCCGGTACTTGTTTTGACTAGTTTTGATTCCCTTTTGTTTCCCTAACTACTTTCTTACCACTCACTTTACATTGAGGACAATGCAAGTTCGTAAGTGTGGAGTGGGAACGTGGTTAGTCCAACAAAAGGTAATGTCATAAATGTTTGAGAAAAACTTAGTTTTGTGAATTTTGAGCAATTTAAAGTTGAACAAACTATCTTTTGTCATGATTTATGGTTTTGCAATTGATTGAGTGAGTACCTTAACAAAACAAAGTTAATGCATTTTAGGTACCCAAACTTGTTTGGGTCCATAATGGTCAGTGGTAAGCATGACCCTTGGCAAGTTTCCATAAGGTCTTCTTTGAAAGGTATCATACTTTGGTTCATACATGTACTCTAAACATCCATAAGGTCTAACAATTGGTTGTGTAGGATTCACATATGCTTTCTAGCCTTTTGGAATATAATGCTCTTAAAAGTGATTTCTTTTGTTAGAAGCACTAGGATAACCATAGGTTTGCCGTCTGTTAGGAACAGCCCTGTAATATGGAGTCTGCTGAGGTCCCCGCCGAGGTCTTATATAAGTCCTCTCGCCGAGCCTTCTATTTCGATTCCATTGCTTAGGTTTTACCCTAGCAAAGCATGGTTATATCTCGTTGTTTCTAGCGGTAGGTGCGGAATATTCCAATCATCATCGTAGGGAACAGTCTACCTTTCCCCCGAGATAAGTATCCCTTGAATGATTAGCATTCGGGATTTAGGATTCTTATTCTTGGAATATTTCTGGTTTTTCCCTTTTTGTGGTCCAGCAGACTTGGTAGCAGGTCTGCTATCAGCAGGTCTATAAGGCACAGCAGTCCTGTTTTTAGATTAATTCTTTTTATTAGGAGCTATTGACTTCCTTGACTTCTGATTTTGCTTCCTTGAAGCTTTCTCAGTAGGCTTTACTACCTCAGCAACCCTTTTGGGAGTTGGAACTTGTGCAGGCACAAACTTTGGACCAATTCTTGTACTAGGTTTAGTGACCTTACTGGATCCACTCTTATTGGATTGTTGAGTTCCAAATCCAAGCCCTGTTCTATCACCATAAGGCTTTCGAGATTTGAATGCAATGGAGGAACAAGATGGTTCAGCATACTCAGCAGCTACTGAATGTTCAGCAGGCTTATGCTGATTCTGTCTGACTTTTTTTCCTTTCCTTTGAGAATTCTTAATTCAGCATTTAATCTTTCAAATTCTGATTGAAGAGCTTCTTTTTCAGCCTTCACAATCTCATAACCAGATTGTATTATCCTCAGTTGATTAAGAATGGCATCCAAAGTTTCTTCATTGTCAGATTTTTTGCATTTGAACCACAGGTTGAATCACAATCACTTTCAGCAGGAGTATTGATAGATACAGAATTGTATACCTCCTCTGTTTCATCCATATGTGCCATTAAAGCATAATCTTCCATATCAGCAACAAGTGCAGTATCATCAGATTCATTTCCCTTTTCTGATTCTACTTCACATCGTGATTCATCTTCAGCAACCATAGCCTTCTTGCCATGTCTTCTTTGTTGACTTTTGGTCTTCAGTAGGTCTGGACAGTCAGGTCTGAAATGTCCAGGCTTCTTGCAATTAAAGCAAAGATAATCAGGTTCCTTTTTCTGTTTTAATTCAGGACAATCAGGTTTGAAGTGTCTTGGCTTCTTGCAATGATAGCACAAGTAATCATTATCTTTCTTTGATTCATCCTTCTTCTTTTCACTGAATTACTTTGTGAAATTCCTTGGAGAACCCTTTCCAGTTTTCATCATTCTGATTTTCTTGCTCAGTAGGGCAATCTGCTCCTGCATCTCATCCAGTAGATCATCTTGAGCTCCTGATGTCTCTTCTTGATGTGAAGCAGCCAATGTAGTGGTCTTTGGCTCTTCTTTTCGAGTTTCGAGCACAAGCTTTTTGCTAAATTCATAGGCCTTAAGATGCGAAAACGGTTTGAAGGTGTCTTCTTCATGCAAACTCCTCATTTCTTCTATGGGTCACCTTCATCTCCCAAACTTCTTTTGCAGGTAATGCTTCCAAGATTTTTGAGTTGATTTCTTCCTGTGAGTACTTCACACTCAGTAGGGTGAGTTCATCCATGATTGCATTGAATCTTGATTCCATTTGTCCAATGGTCTCATTTGGTTTCATTTTGAACTCCTGGAACTTCTTCTTTGCCACACTGATCTTGTTCTTTTTGATTGCATCAGTGCCTTCACAGATTAATTGCAACATATCCCAAAGTTCCTTTGCAGTCTTGCAATCTTTCACCTTCATATACATATTGCTATCCAAAGTTACGTATATAATATCAATAGCAATATTGTTGAGATTTGCTCTTTTTGTATCTTCGCGATCCATTCCCTTTTTGGTTTTGGAATGTCTTGTGTCTCATCTCCCACTGTTACTGACTTGGTAATCTCCAGTGGTCTATCTGTCAGCACATCCATCATTTCATCATGTGTTGCAGCTAGATAAGCCTGCATACGACGTTTATACTCATCAAAACGATCTAAAGAACACATCAACATTGTTCTAGCATACTGGTTGTTATCCAAGATGCAAAGCTTTGAAAATCAGAAACTTGAAAAAGTTTTTCAAAGTATTTTCACAGGCCCAACTAGTAGGATTACTTCAGAATAGAAGCACTGCTCCGATACCAATTGTTGGTCCCTTGAAAAGGCTTTGGTTAAGTTTAGAGGGGGGGTGAATAAACTTTACACTTAAAACTTTTGGAATTAACAAAATCAGCAACATCAGCAGCCTGCTGATACTTTAGTAGTCTGCTGACACTCAGTAGTCTGCTGACTGTTGAGTTTACTGAATTTGTGCAGCGGAAATATATCAAAAATTAAGCCTTATCACTTGTTAAATATGATACCAAGTATTAGATACTCAGTAGTGTATGTGTGTGATTCAGTTGCTAGATTCAGTAGATTGATGTGCTAGATAAACTAAATGCCGAATATAAATGCAGAAAGTAAGTAGGCAAATTTTATAGTGGTTCCAGGTGGTGTAATCATGTCAGTCCACTCTTCTCCTGTGATGTTGGAGGTAATTCACTAGAGATTCTTGATGCTGTTACAAAAATCCCTAAGTTGCTTGTCCTTCAACAATAACTATGGCTTCACAAACTGAACACTTGGAACAGGTAGTATTGCTGCTCCCAAGTCTTCCACTGGTCCTTGAAGGGTAGCATTGCCTCTTCACCAGCTCCACCACAAACAACAGTCTTTCACACCCAAAGATGCTTCATTGTCTTCAGTAGATTTCTTGTAAAAGAAAGATTGAATCAAGTAAGTGATTTAGCTTTCAGCAGCTTGATCAGGATGATATGATCAGCAGCTTGATGTCTTCAAGTGTGTAAACTTGATGCAGCTTGAATGCAGATTACACTTGAAGAATTTTACTGGATCAGTAGCCTTATGCTCAGTAGGGTCAGCAGGGTGTTTTTCTTGATCAGAAATCGAAGCCCAGGATTATCTGTATTTTTCTCTTAATGTTCATCACTTGTATCTGAATTAGGAGTCCTCTATTTATAGATAGGAATCCTTGTGACTTATGTTTGAAATTCAAACATAGCCGTTTTGGATTTGTCTCCATCTTGACTTGCTTTTTCTGACTGTTCCTAGGACTGACACTGTCAGACTCCTTTTTGACAGTTTACAGTCTGTCCACCCTTTGACTTGTATCCATTGGATAAAGGTCTGAATCTTTCCAATGTCCATTTAATCTTAACCATTGATTTGCTTGATAAAATCAGAGGTTGTTAGCTGTCCCTTTCTTTGTAATCTTCCAATGTAGCCTTTGATTAAATCGAAATATGTGTCCAGCAGGTTCCCGGAGAACATAAGTCGGCGATATACACATCTGTAAGCTGATCCTTATTTTGCTGTGTTTAAAAACACTTCAGCTTACTGTCTTTTATCTAACTTTTATTTATGAAGTTAGATTACACCTTTTTGCAAATATCTAAGTTCCAATCACCCCTTTACTTGTGGAACTTAGACCTTGTACACAAGGTATATGTAATCAGTTTAGGTCATCACAGACTTCCCTAAATTCTGATTCCATATCCTTGACTTTAATTACCAAGTTTGATCCCTTAGCCTTCAATCACTGAGTTTGAGCCCTCAGCCTTCAGTCTTTAGCAGGTTCCTAACTAGTCTACTGACTCAGCTACCCTACTGATCTAGGCTAGTCTGCAGATGTAAGTTAGCTGACCTATTTGTTGGAAATATTATTTATGTTTTGATGATGATTCGTCACGAAATTAGACAAATCACTTACAACCCATGATGATGAAGTCGTAACTAATTGTTATAGTGCATAATAAAAGAAGAAGCAAGAAATGGTCTAGAGACAAATGTATAAGTTCTATCTAGAGTCTGAACTTTGTATAGGTTGTTTCGGACAAGCATTGTAATAGAATAGGAACTAGGCGAACAAGTGGGTCATAACAAGGAAAGCGAGTTATAACAAGAAAAGCGAATATGCACTTGAAGAAGCGAGGGTTCAAACTCGGTTATCGAAACCGAAGAAGATAAGTTCGCCGAGGGACACGAGACTCGGTTGGCTTATCTAGAAGACCGAAGCGAGGGACACAGACTCGGTTGTTGAAGATTGAAGAAGCGAGGTGGCAAACTCGGTTAGAAGTCGATTAAGTCATGACTATAAGTCGGGATTCGAGCAAGTCGTGGTGACCCGAAAGCGAGTTATAGATCATATAAAAGCGAATAATCTTAAGGACAAAAATTATCGAGTTACCCGGAAAGAGAGAAAGCGAGCGGTGTACACCGACTTAGTGAATTAAAGTCGATATTAAGTAAACAAGGTACTCAGTTTTGAAGAAGAGTAGAAAACTGAGTTAAGGCCTTGATTGAATTCAAGCTATCAATACGACAAAAGATCGTACATATGAATGTTGGCTAAATGACAAGTGTAACGGCTACAAGAGCTAGTAATCATCACATCACCCCTATAAATATACAAGAGAATCACTTGAAGTAAGTGAGAGGAGGATCAGAAAAAGAGCTTTACAAGCATACATTCAAGATCCAAATCCAGATCCATAAAAAATCAGATTATATTTATCCAGATAAAGGGGAGCCAATGACACTGCCTTGAAAACTTCAAAGGAAGATCCAGTAACCCATCAAGGGGGAATGAAGGCATCTTGGAGCTACAAAGTCAGATCCAGAAAAAAATCAAACAGCTCACTGAATTAATCCTTGATTAATTCTAAACCTAACCTTTGTGAAAAAGGGTTGGCTGTGCATATTTTGAAGAGAGCAATTCTAACTTTCTTCATACGGTGTTGCTACAGCAGTTGGTGCAGTCTGCGGACTGTGTGTGTGAGTAGTGAGCTGGTGAAGGAGCAATTCCACCTCCGAAAGATCGGTGTGCGAGTGAAGGGAGCAATCTCACCTTTCTTCATTTTGTGTAGACAAGTGAAACTAGGGTGTCGTGAAGGATTTGTCATAGTGCTAGAATTTTGTAACGGTTATCTCATTTTTCTAGTGATACCTCCTACGCCACGGGAGAAGGGGAGACGTACGGGATTACACCACCCGGAACTTCCATAAACAAATCTTGTGTTGATTTACTTTATGCATCGTGTTTGTTTTATTTATTGCATTATCTCTCAGCAAACACTAGACACTGAGTCAGCACTTAACTGTTACATAGAAGGTCTAGTTTTCTAATTACACACCTGTTGCACTAAAGGCTAGTTTTATCCGCTGCCAGTTAACGAGACTAAATATAAGTCAGTAATAACTTATATTTAGTTAAGATAACTGAACTCCGTACAAGTTAAAGGGACAGGTACTGAAGATCAGCTTAAGTTTCAGAGAAACTCAGTTCCTGGGACTTTTCCAGTTCAGGATCAGTTTTTGGTGACAAGTTTATTCACCCCCCCCCCTTAAACTTGTGTTAGCCTTTCCAAGGGACCAACACTATTATAGTGCTTGTTTGATCAAACCTATGCAAGATCAAACTCTAATAAACCTATACATTTCATCTAGACATCTTTTTGCCTTTGCTCTATAACAGCTAGTCTGGCACTCATCACTAAAACTTAAAAATAAGTCCAACACTAACGATCACGGAATAGCGTCTAACAACACACCGTGACCCCCATTCATCGATGACTAATACCCTTCCTGTGAAATGGTTACCGTGTAAATATAATCCTATCGCTGTTACAATATCCATACGGTCGCACGTAGAGTGTCAAACATCAACGACCGTGTCTTATAATCTAGATATCCTGCTCTATCGAAGTAACTCATTTACTTCCACTTTGCAAATATTCACGAGAGTAAGACATTCCTTATAAGAAGGCCCTTTTGGATATTTACTCCTATTCAGAGGATACGCAATTTCTGGACGAGCAACATGAATCCAACACATCCTTCAGTATCACACCCAATCACTACCGTATGATCGCCCCATGGCTAGGGGAAACCTAAATAGTGTCAAATTATGACGATCCACACCATGATGTCATGAAGACTTCTGTCATAGGATAATTACCCAACCACCACATAGTGCGACACTTAATAAAGTAGGTGGGTCAGTCTAACGTATGCAGTCTCTAATGCACGTCCACGTACAGTCCAAGTGTTGCTACACTTTGATAGACTAGATCTATCCCTATCTTCACTAGATAGAAGACATCTAATACGTGCTAGTCTAGTCATAATATTAATGTCTTGTTTAATAGCACATACGACTAGAGACATTTAACTATAAAATCTTTTAAAGCGAGTCGAGATCTCATCAACCATAATCACTATTATGATTTCTCTTTCACAGTTTGACACTAACGACATTATCATATATACAATCACAAATTGGTTCATATAGATAAACTCAATATATAATAACAGAAGATCCATTATCATATGTATAAAATATAAAAATAGTAGAAATGATCCGACCCGGTTGGATCCAGTCCAACCCGATTGGGTTTAGGACACTATTTCCACATATTCATCTATGGGAAACAATGCATACAAATATTCGACTTCAAGATTTTCCAGAAACCAATTTTCTTTAGTTTTCAAGGTTTCTTTGAAAGATTCCTGAGAGTCCACAGTCTTCAACTTCATTCTCATGAGTTTGATAATTATTTCGGGTCAAAGGAACTCTCTTGTTGCTGAGTTTGTTGAGTCTCTTCTATAGTATCCTTATCAGAAACTTGTTTCTCAAATAATATTGGTCTCTTGTGAGAAACATCTTCAGCTAACTGATCATTTCCTAGTTTCAGTCCTTGTTCCCCCTCAGTTGATGTTGTCTTGCTTGTTTCAGTTTCCTTAACTGAAGTTTCTGGGAACAAGCTTCTTTATACTGCTCTCTTTCCTTGTGAGTCAGCTTTACATTTGACTCCTTTCTGTTCAGCTATCTGCTGAGAGACAGTCTTCTTTCCTTCAGCCTTTGATACTTCTTCTCTTGAACTCACAACTGATGCAGTCTTCTCAGTTTTGCTTGATGTAGTAGCTTGTTTGGCTTCTTTTCCACGACTGAGTCTTTCTAGGTAATATTGTATTACCAAACTGAGTGATTTCTTCAAGTGAAGTCGTCCTATTTTCTGTCTTTCTTCAGCTTGGGCTTTACTAATACTTTCAATTTCAGCAATGTGTTGCTGCTTGATTTGATTGAACACATAACCTGCCCAATTGAAATAAAACTCATCCTAAATGATATTAATTAGGTGGATTGCATCCGCAGATATCCATTTTAGCCCTTGATATTTTCCAACGATAGTTTTGCTTATCCATTTGTTGAGTAAGGCGAATTCCCTTTTGAGACTATCCATATATGAATAAACTTCTGCCGGTTTGTCTATTGAAGAAATCTGAGAGAGAAAAGCTTCACGTTTGAGTGGTAAATTGAGTAGGATGATTGATTTCTCAAGTGGTTTCTTGAAATCAATCAATTTTCGTAAAATTTACATGTTGATGCAGATTCTTTCTTCATGAACGGTTGTTATTGTTGGAAGTAACGCCCGAAAGAAAATTTATGTAATTGTTTTTAGAATTAATAAATGATAGATTTATTCTCATCTTATTATTTGCTTTGTGCTTATAAGAAATACACTACTGAAAACCCCAAGTCGTATCATATGTAGCCATATAACTTAGTGTGTGTCACACATAAGGATTAAGTTTATGGTGATACACTTGAACTATTAGTCCGTGGTGAAGTTAATCAAAGTATGAGGTCTATTGATTAAACCACCATTAATGCGCACAGAACACTTTATGGTGTGACCGTCTTATCCGGAGCGTCGACATTGGTTGTCTAAGTGGGGAATTTATATATGATGTAGTCATATAGGACTGGACCGATTTAATCTGAATTTCTCATATAATTCCGTGATTGAGTAATCTTATTAAATCACAAGATGATCATATATGGATTAACCTTAATCCCGAAGTGATTGCAGTCTCCTTCTTGTTTCAAAATAGGGTTTTATGTGTTCGTTAAGGATCGCTAAGAGGCACGGTCAGAATCACTTTCACGTTGGCACTATTCTGGAATGAGTGAGAAGTGTGTGTCTCACAAATATGGAATCCATTCCTTCCTATGGGAAGTAGAAAGACAATCCCCTAATTTGTTGATCCTAGAAAATGATCAATCCCGGGAGTTCGTATTGGTTATGAACTAATTGATCACTAGTGGGTTAATGGTAAATAAGGATATGACGTATTGAAGAAGTTTACGGAAATAATCCTGCTTCATTACGGATAGTCTATGGATGGTTAGTTTATATGTAATGATTATATCAATGGACACTTATCGACTCGACTCGACGTTTTGAGAATAAGTTATATCTATAATCGATAGAGTTCAGTTTCGGATTTATGGTGGTGTAATTCCGGAATTAATAAGTTGAGTAGAAATATTCTGTTCAATGAATATTTTATTCAATTTATTGTAGCTACTGGTTATAGGTCCATGGTCCCCGGGTTGGCTCCTAACACGCGAGTGTTTTCTTGTTTTATGGAACCGCGAGAATAAATGAAATATTGGTCTATTTAATGAATATGCAATATTCTTTATTTAGTAAATAATATGAAAAAAAGAAAAGACATTTTCTATTATAAAAATGATAAAAGTGGCGCCTCATGTGGATGAATTTGGGAAAGAAATTTTTATTAATTAATTATCTATTTGTTGGATAATTAATGGAAAATTAAGAGATTGATTTTTTGGGAATTAACTCTTATTTTGTAGCAAAATTATCTTTTCCTTATGGGAATAGGTAATTGTGTTGGCAAATATCTTTTCCTTATAGGAATAGGTTTTTGTGATGTGAAAAGGATAACCCTCTTGATTAGTTACTTTCCTATATAAAGAGAGTTCCTCCTAGCATAGTACACAACACAAATTGGTGCCACCATCATAATAAAAAGGAAGAAAAATTAGTTTCTTGCCTTAGTCATTACAAAGAGAAAAACCTAGGGTTTTTCTTGTGCATATTCGAGGAGGTTCTACGGTGAGGATCGACGTCCACCAGTCATCGCTTGGAGATACAATCCGGAAGATCACGGCTTCTTTCTTGGTCGATTTTATCATCTCTCCGGTATGGGTAAATCTACTAACCTTCTCGTAGGATTATTTAGTTATGTTTCATATCGTAAATCTCATAAGCTTCCCCAGTGCTAAGATCGAGTGTCTCGGTCGGTGCTACTATAATTAGCAGTTATCAGAGAATGATTTACCACCTTCATATTCTCCCAAAACTGTAGAATTGCTTCCAAATTGAAATCTTTTTCCAGTATGATCTCCAATAGATTATGTTAGGAACACTTTATTATGTTTTGATGATGGGCATACTAGCTGTTATAGCAAGCCTGAAATAAGTTAGAACACTCGGTATAGTCTTTACTTAGAGTCTGACATGTTGTATAAGTTGAGTCAGACATGTATTGTACTAGTTGGTAGGACGGCAAAGCAAAAACAGATTTTCGGCAGAGTAAAGCCAATCAAGTACCAGCAGAGAAGCAATGAAGACATTATGTTCCTACTTATAACCAAGGAAGTCTGTGATGACCTTGGATAAGTCTAAATTATGTTTTGAGTGATGAAACTTAATGGTTCAATATGGTGTACACTGATCTCACCCAAATCAAGGATCAGTGAAGTACAAGGATTCTCCTTAAACTGAAAGAATGAAGGAAACACTGAATCGGCAAAGTAAACTGACTTTCGGCTGAGTGAAGGCAAAGCAGTGAAGGAAGATCTAAGCAGAAAAGTCAGATGGATCACTTGACCGATCAAAGAACGGTTGAGTAAACCTTACTTACTTAGATTATTGAAATATGAAGAAGATACAGAAGATCAAACATTAAATGCACAATCAATAGAGGATCAATCAAGGACAGATTTTATGGTAAACGTTTGAAGAAAAATCCGATCGCTAAAATCAAGGAGAATACAATTAAGGAGGAATCAAGTATAAAATCAAGGATTATTTCCCTCATTAATATAGCCAACGGGCAGAAATTCAAAATCAAGAATAATCAAGGATATAAATAGAAGGCACTGACAGAAAAGAAAAAAAACACGCACGATCAAGAATCTGAGCAAAAACTCTGTAAAAGTAAAAAGTCTTATATCTGTGCTAAAAAGAAATATCTAGTGATCAACTCAAATCTGAGGGCTACAAATCAAACATCAAGCTATGAGATTGATCAACAAGTTTGTGAATCCAATTCACATCAATCAAGCAATTGAATCAGAGCCATTGGAGAAGGAGTTTTGTTTGTGATAGCTGCTGAAGGATTTGATCCTAAGGAGCAGTGAAAGAGACTGAGTCACTGAAACTGTTGCAGTCAATGAGTGATAGTCTTGTAGATTGTGAAGCTTGTGAAGTCAAGGACAATCGTACTATTGTATCTATGAAAACAATAGTGAATTCCTCCGATCATCACAGGAGAAGAGTGGATTAAGGGATTACACCTCCCTAAACCACTATAAGCCTTGTGTCAATTTACTTTCTACAATTTACATTACTGCATTCATTTAATTGCTCATATTATATCATATATTTGTGATTGCTTAAACTACCTTGAAATAACTTAGTAAGAAGGGACTTATCCACTGCCCAAAAGCTTTTAAATATAAGAAAAGTTTTTGAAACTCCACTATAGTCATTCACCCCCCCCCCCCTCTGACTATAGTTTTACCCTTCTTTGGGACAAACAATTGGTATCGGAGCAGTGTTCCTAGTATCAGAACCTGTTCAGATCTAATTTCTGGTAACAAGGAGATCACATATTTTCAAAGTAGTTTTCAATTCTGTGCTTTCTACTTATATACATAAATATATCAAATCTGTACTTATGGATTCCTCAAACTTTATGTCTAAAGTACCAGTTTTTAATGTGAATAATTTCGATGAATATAAAATAAGAATGTTATCTCATCTTGCAGCAACTCATGAGGAGATGCTGGATGTAAATAATGATGGCCCAATCATGATCATGACTGTGATAACCACATGAGCAGATCAAGGAATAGAATTGGATAAACCCAAGATAGATTGGACCAAGGATGACAGGAGAAGAGAAAATCTAGACTTTGTTGCAAAAGATATTATCTTGAAGACCCTAGATAGCAACATGTTCATGAGAATCAAAGACTGCAAAACAGCAAAGGAGATGTGGGACAAGCTGGCACTGATAAATGAAGGATTCGAAGCAGTTAAAGAAAACAAATTATCTGTTGCAAAACAGAAATTTGAGAACTTCAAAATGGACAACTGATTCTCAAGCATCATCAGTGAACTGCAACAGCTTGGGCACACATATCCTCAGAAAGAAGCATGTTTAAAGATCTTGAGAGGCTTACCTGAAAGATGGAAGATCATAACATCAGTAATCAGAGGAACAACAAATCTTGCAAACACTGATACCCTGACTCTGATTTCCCAACTAAAAGCTCATGAATTCGAATTGAACGGTGAAGATGGTGCTCCGGCAGAGACACAATGAACCAGTGCACTGATAACACCACAGCAAAGTAACTTTGCTGATTGCATCAGCAAAGAGACACTAGAACTCAAAGAACGGGTAGCTTTATTAGTTAAACGTTTTGACAGGTTTAGAAAAAAGAAGCCATTCAAAGGAAATTCATCATCAAACAAATGGTCAAGCTCAAACAAAGATATGAAGAAAAAAGATGATGAATACAGATGCTTCAACTACAACAAGAAAGGTCACTTCAAGGCTGATTGCCCCGAAGAAAACAATAAAGATGAGAAAACAAGAAGTGCAAAGCATCCGAAAAGAAGAAAGGCAAGAAAGCACTCAAGGCTGAATCCAGCAGTGAAAAGAATGAAGAATCATCGGACAATGATTCAGATAATAGTGATGAAGAAGACAGTTCAGACAATGAGAAACCATGTCTATGTCTCATGACCAAAGAATTAGATGAAGACGAAGGTGACAGCTCAGATAATGAGAAAGCAAGTCTATGTCTTATGGCCAAAGAGTCTGATGAATCTGAGGTAACATCTAGTTCTTACTCTTCATCAAATGCATCCATATCTAACACTGCACAATCTTCTATTCTCCCATTAGATCCAGCAGCCTTAGTCCAAAATCTCAAGCTAAATTTGATGAAATTGAGATGAATCATGAAATTCTGGAAAATGAATTTAAGGATCTAAGAAAAGAAAATAAAAGATTGAAGGAACAACTGGACAAATTGAAAGCTGAACTAGCTACTAAGGCGATATACTCACTAAATCAAAAAGCAGCAGATGACAACTCATCCACTGCTAACAGATCAGCTGAGGAAATCCACCTAGCAGCTAAAAACACCACTGCACCACTAAATGCACCAGCTTACAAACCCTCAAAAAGGTTTGGATCCAGGTCTGGTCTTGGCTACAACGGTCAGGATGAGATTAGAAATAATGGAAAACACATTTCTGAATCAAAGACCAATAATGGACCAATGTTCAGAAAAGGACAGACCATAATTTCAACCACTCATCCTATACCAATGAAATCAAAACCGAATGTAGTGAAACAGCAAATTAAACCATCATTCCAGTCAACCAAAAACAAAGATCTACTGAAAGGTAAAGGAAGAATTTATCCTTCAGAGGATGATTGGAATGTTGCACCTCCAAAATACAAGAAGAAATCATACCATGACATGCATCATGTGTTTAAGAAAAATCAACCAAGATATGTTCCTAGACACATGAAGCAACATAGGTTTCCCACTACATATTGGAAGGTGAAGAAGGATGCAAATGCACCAAAAAGTAGAGAAAAGTATCAGAATACCTTCAGTAGAAATATTAGAAGCTATTCTGCCATGCCTTATACATATGAAGTTGATGATTTCAATTATCCAAAAAGAAGATCATTTGGATATACACTTGGAGTAGGAGGCATGACTGCTAACAGGTATGGACCCAAACAGTGTTGGGTACATAAACATATTTAATTTGTTTTGTAGGATGTCTGGTACATAGACAGTGGATGTTCCAGACACATGACATGAAACAAGAGATGGCTTACTGACTTCAAAGCTTTTGTTGGACCCAAAGTCACCTTTGTAGGCAAAGAAAACCCTGGCAAGATTAAGGTGGAAGGCACAATGCTCAATAACAACTGGAAGATTCAAAATGTAGCATATGTTAAGGGACTCAATTTCAATCTACTAAGCATCAGTCAATTCAGTGACAAAGGCTACAATGTACACTTCAACAAGGAAGGATGCAAAGTGATTCACAACCAAACCAACACTGTAGTTCTTGCAGGAAAAAGGGAAGACAACATGTATATGGTGGATTGGAAAATAGCTAAGGCGGAAACATGTTTGTTTGTCAAAAATAACTAATCAACCAGCTGAATTTGGCATAGAAGATTAAATCATCTAAATTTCAAAACCATCAACATATTATCAAAGAACAAGTTAGTTGAAGGGCTGCTAGAGATCACATTCAAGAAGGAAAGTCTCTGTGATGCATGTCAAAAAGGAAAACAAATCAAAAGCTAATTTAAGTCAAAGCCTACCAATCCACAACAAGAATTCTGCATCTGTTACATATGGACCTGTTTGGACCAGTCACACCAGTGAGTGTAAGTGGAAAGAAATACACTCTAGTAGTGGTAGATGACTTCTCCAAATTCACCAGGACCATATTCATGAACAAGAAGAAAGAGACACTCAAGAAGATGCCAGACCTACTCAGAAGAATTCAAAATGAGAAAGAACTAAAGATTATCAAGATCAGATCAGATAGAGGCACAGAGTTTCTAAATGAAGTGATCAGAACTTATTGTGAAGAAAATGGAATATTACATCAATTATCTGCAGCAGGAACTCCACTACAAAATGGTGTAGCAGAAAGAAGAAATAGAACACTCAAAGAACCAGTCAGAACAATTATTTCAGAAGCATGCCTACCAAAGAGGTTTTGGGCTGAAGCAGCAAACACAGCATGCTATACTCAGAACAGATCAATCATCAACAAACATCATGGAACAACTCCATATGAGATATGGAATGGAAGAAAACCTAACATCTCACATTTACACATGTTTGGATCTAAATGTTTTGTTTTGAACAGGAATCAGTTACACACTTTTGATGAAAAAGCTGATGAAGCAATCTTTATGGGATACTCAGACACCAGCAAGGCATTCAGAGTTCTCAACAAAATAACATTGGTGATTGAAGAATCAATACATGTAGTATTTGATGAACCAAACACAAATGGTGAAAGTCTACATGATCAAGAAGAAGAAGTAACACAAAAGGAAGTATATACAAATACAACCATACCAGCTACCATTCTGAATCACCATTTTGAATATCAAAATGAGCCACATGTCAACACAACAGAAGAAGCACCAGAACTTGAAGCTCATGTAGAACCTGAAGTTGTAGAAGCACCAAGTGAAGAACAACTTCATCCTGACCTAAATTGGCTAAGAGATCATCCTGAAGAACAAGTCATTGGAGACATTCACACAGGAGTTAAAACCAGAAGAAAACTGGAGCATATGCTTACATATTTTCTATCACAAGTGGAACCCAAGACAATAGATGATGCAATCCAAGATGCAGATTGGATTACATCCATGCAGGAAGAACTAAATGAATTTGAAAGAAATGAAGTCTGGGAACTTGTAGACAGACCAGACACAGCCAACATCATTGGAATAAAATGGGTATTCAGAAACAAGATGGATGAGCAAGGAACAGTTGTCGAAAAAAAAAAGGCTAGTTGCAAAAGGTTATTCTCAAGCAGAAGGAATAGATTATGATGAAACATTTGCACCAGTGGCAAGACTGGAGGCAATCTGACTCTTTCTAGCTTTTGATGCACACAAAGACATCAATGTCTATCAAATGGATGTCAAGAGTGCATTTCTGAATGGAATTTTGCAAGAAGAAGTATATGTGGAACAACCTCCTGGTTTTCAACTCAAAGGAAAAGAAGACAAAGTATACAAGCACAAGAAAGCTCTTTATGGACTCAAACAGGCACCTAGAGCTTGGTATGAAACACTATCACAATTTCTGATCAAGAATGGATTCAACAAGGGAACTATAGATAAAACTCTGTTCAAATTAGAGGAAGGATCAAGTACATTGCTAGTACAAATTTCTGTTGATGACATCATCTTTGGATCAGAGGATGAAAAGCTGTGTGAGAAATTTGCAAATCTGATGAAGAGCAAATTTCAGATGAGCATGATGGGAGAATTAAATTACTTTATTGGCCTTCAAGTGAAACAAATGAAGGATGGTATTTTTATCAATCAAGCCAAGTATACAAAGGACTTAATACACAAATATGGTATGGACACTAGTGGCACAACAGATACACCAATGTGTGCAAGAGTCATTCTTGGAAAAGATGAAGCTGGAAAAGATGTTGACCAGAAAAAGTATAGAGGAATCATTGGATCCCTACTTTATCTAACTGCAAGCAGACCTGATATAGCATTTGCAGTTGGAGTATGTGCAAGATTTTAAACTCAACCAAAAGAATCACATCTTCTAACAGCCAAAAGAATAATCAAATACCTGAAGAACACCATCAATGTTGGAATTTGGTATCCAAAAGATGGAGGATTCAAGTTAATATCATATTCAGACTCTGACTATGCTGGATGCAAGATAGATAGAAAAAGCACTTCTGGAACATGCCAGATGCTAGGCACCAGACTAGTCTCTTGGTTCAGTAAAAAGCAAAATTCCATATCAACATCAACAAGCAGAATATATAGCAGCAGGCAGTTGCTGTGCACAAGTACTATGGATTAGACAACAGCTAAGAGATTATGGAATAGGGGAAAAGACAATTCCAATTATGTGTGACAACACAAGTGCCATATCTATTACAGAAAATCCAGTATTACACTCAAGAACAAAGCATATTGATGTGAGAAATCATTTCATCAGGGATCATGTTGAGAAAGGAGATGTTATTCTAAGATATATACCCACTGAAGATCAATTGGCTGACATCTTCACTAAATCACTCAGTCATGAAAGATTTAGCATGTTAAGAACTGAGTTGGGAATGATTGAAATTGACTAAGTACCAAGGAGCGGCTAACTGGAGTAAATCAGCTAAGTGACTTCATCAGCTATTTAAACCTTTGCCATTACAGGAGATGTAGCAGGTAAGGCACTGGTACTCAGCGAAGTTAACTTCACTGATTGTTAGGAACAGTAGAATAAAGCAGCTCAGTGAAAAATTCACTACATCGGCTAAGTGACCAGCCAAGGCACTCCACCGAAATGAAGAATGAAGAAATGGCCAAATTAAAGTGTGAACCAAATCAACTTTTATACACGTGGAGAATAAGGAAGTTATGGAGAATTATACTGTGGAAGATTATACACGTGGAGATCAATTTACAATTATAGAGGTAACCATATTATTTCTTTGATTGTAAACGCCTCGATTCCCGGGATTTATCATTAGTTACCTCAATCCACTCCCCCACTTTACTCGAATATCTGGATTCATATACACAAAATCATGCCATTATGTCATAAAATCCTTCCACATTCAAACCACGTTCACACTACCCAAATCATCCTATATAAATAACACTTAGAGGTATTTCAGAAATCTTTACGCTCTTTTGCAAATCAAAAATTCTATTGCAAATTCAAAGCTCTCCTTAAAAAATTCTCTTAACTTCCAACAATGGCTTCATCCTCCTCAAACACCCAAGCTGGATATGAAAATTCGATTGCTACTGAATCGTTCTTTCAGGAAGAACACTACTTAAAACTATGCGGAAACGATGAGGAAGCAAAACGCTTGGCAGCTGGATGCAAAAACATAAGATTATCAACATTTTTAAATCCTCCAATAACCGAAATCTGTTATAAAAGTCTAATCTCCTTCTGGAAAAATACAAAATATGTTTCTAGGCTCCTTGCAGAAGAAGGTGATGAATGGGAGGAAGACAAGATTGTTGCATCTGTCAATGGCATAGAAGTGGTCATCACGGCAGAGGTAATTTGTACTCACCTTAAACTTTCAAATAAGGGTCAAGGAAAAGTGACTTTGGTACCACAAAATTTGGATGATTTTTGGTCAACAATCGCCAATACTGCAAATCCAGAATCTAAGAAGGTCAATTGCATCAGATCTACACTAAAGAAACCATTCAGTGAGTTCAGTGCCCTAATTGGAAAGAGCATTGATGGAAAGCTAGGGGCAAATAATGCCATGACAGAAGCCAGAATGCGACTGATGGGAATCATCTACAACAATTTGGAATTCAATTGGGCAACCTACTTCTTCTTGAGAATCAAAGAGCATATTCAAGATGAAGCTAATGCGGCCAAAAATGGGATAGCAGAAAGGAAGAAGAAGAATGGCCAATTTTGGGTGAAAAAGTCATATGGGATTCAGTTGCACTATTTGCTACAATGTCTCCAAGTCCCTGTTGTAAAACTCCACAAACTGCATGAATCCTAAGTCATGTTTACCTATGTTAAACAGCAAAAGAAAGCAGAAGGAGGCAAGAAAAAGAAAACCACAACACATCCATCTGGCCAAAGAAAGAAACAAAAAGTTCAAAGAAACTTGGACAAAGAAAACTTTGGACGGTTAATTGATGAAGAAGAAGCAGAAGATTCTGAAAGTGAAGCAGAAAAACCACAGGAAGAAAGTGGCAGTGAAAATGAACAACCTCCACATAAAGAGACTGCAAGTGATGCTGGAGATAACGATGATGAAACTCCAGAAGAACCTGCACAAATGTCTGCAAATGACATTGATGATAGAATTGCAGAATATCTTGAATGGAAAGTGGGGGATTCAAAAACTCAACTTCAAGACTCCGAACGCATGCTTTCCGAGGAGGCCTAGTTTTTCAATTTTCTGGGAATCACAACCCTGGTTGGTGTACTTGATGGAATCTCCACTCTGGGACATGGTTGATGCAGCAAAGGCAAAACTGCCACATATCCCTGACCAAAACAGTGATGACTCGGAAGACGGTGAAGATGATTAGGACAATACTGATCAGGATGATGGTGATGATCATGATGACAATGATGATGATAATCCCCACGCTGATGATGGTGATAAACAAAGAGAAGAGGATACCCCTACACCAGATGCAATTGATGATAACATTCTCCTAATTTCGTTTCTACAACCACAAGGTCCAGCAAAGTCGACACCAGCTGAGATAACCTCACCAATATCACAAACTAAGCCAACTAACAACCCTGAGCAAATTCCACAAACTCCTGTGGATACTACTTCAGCCGACAGTAGTATTAGACACTGGCCCAGCTGCTGCCACTCCATTCAAGGAAATCCCCAGCAAAGAGCAAGGGGGAATAGCTGCCAAAACTACACCAGATTTACACATCCACCCAAATACTTGAAGATTTGGAAGGCGATGCAGATGTTACCCAACATCAAGACAAAGGGCAGCAAACAGATCCAGAACCAGCTGACACCCGACAAAATCTCTCTCAGCTGGTCACTGCCATCTCCAATGAGACTTTTGAAAAATCAACAGATCTGTTGGCTGAAGAATTGGAACAGCAAGCCATGTACCTCAGATCCATGACTTCAGCATTTAATGATAAAAGTTACTCCATTGAGAAAAAGTTCCAAGCCATTCCAGAGTACATTGATGCGCAGAATATTGTTGTCCAACAACAAGGAAATCAGATGAGACTGCTCAACATCAATATTACGAACAACCTTACAGGTCTCAGACAACACATTTCCCAAGAAAATGATTCAATGGCATTGGCATTCAGCACCAGATTTCGTAGTGTCACTGAGAAACTGACTGATCATGACAACAGATTCACATCCATTGAGTCAAAATTGGACTCTCTGATTGGAACAGCAGAGGCTACAAAAAGCATCCTACTCCAGCAAAGGGACGATGCTGCCAAAAAAGGGAAACAAACAAGCCTGAAGGATCAACGATAAGACCCCCAAATTTTACAGAGGAACAGCTGAGAGCAAGGGACAGAGAAACAAGAATAAAAAATGAAGCAGAGGAGCAGCAAAGAAAGTCTAGATAAGAAAGATAAAAGGCCTCAAATGAACCGTGTATAGGATTTCCCCATCCTATTCAAAGAAGGGATGATGATAGAGATAGATCAGGTGGACAGCAAAGACCTGGATAGCAAAGATCTGGATCAAGTCATCAAAGAAGGTCAACAAAAGAACACAGAACTAGCACAAGCAGAGAGAAAATAAGTTTTCCAACTCACAGAAACAGGCAAGAATATGAGGCTGAGATCCTAGATCAAGTGAGAGAATTCTTCAGACCTCAAGAAGGGTTGTATCCAAATCAGACACAAGATCATGCATGGGCAGACTGGCTAAGCTACCAGGATGAAGAGAGGAGAGTTGACATGGCCAAAATATACAATGATATTAAAAGACAACATGCATCTCTCCAGCAAAGTGGTGGAACCAGCAGACCGAGTTCAGCCATACCTTTTTCTGCAAAAGGACCAGAAGACTTGCCAACTGAGCAACAAGAAGACTTCAACTATATGGCAAAAGTCTTCAACCCTATGGGGAAAATGAATAAACAAGACCAATGGGGTCTATACAAAAATCTCAAGTTTGCTGACTCACACATTGCAGAAGCTAGGAAAAGACTTGAGAAGTACTTTGGAGAGCCCAGGGCAAATGAAACTATGCTTGACTTTAACAGACTCTTTGCCAAAAGAGTTTTTCAAGGAGTATCTGAATACACTGCTATGGCATACTGGAAGTGGAAGTTTCCAGAAATTGATTGGAAAGACATTGAGGAGGTTCAGACTACAAAATTCAAGAGTTACAAAGCAGAATTAAGCAAAATGTAGTTACGGTTCCTTTAGTACGTTTTGAGATCATCCTTTCTGATTGCCCAACAATGGATGAATAAAATTATTGAGCTATATTATGTTGTTCTTTTATAAAAAATTTGGCATACTTATGTTTAGGCTTATGAGGGTTTTGGCATCATCAAAAAGGGGGAAATTGTTAGGTACATTTTATTATGTTTTGATGATGGCCATACTAGTTGTTATAGCAAGCCTGAAATAAGTTAGAACACTCTGTATAGTCTTTACTTAGAGTCTGACATGTTGTATAAGTTGAGTCAGACAGGTATTGTACTAGTTGGTAGGACGGCAAAGCAAAAACAGATTTTCGGCAGAGTAAAGCCAGTCAAGTACCAGCAGAGAAGCAATGAAGACATTATGTTCCTACTTATAACCAAGGAAGTATGTGATGACCTGGGATAAGTCTATATTATGTTTTGAGTGATGAAACTTAATGGTTCAATATGGTGTACAATGATCTCACCCAAATCAAGGATCAGTGAAGTACAAGGATTCTCCTTAAACTGAAAGAATGAAGGAAAAGTGAATCGGCAAAGTAAACTGACTTTCGGCTGAGTGAAGACAAAGCAGTGAAGGAAGATCTAAGCAGCAAAGTCAGATGGATCACTTGACCGATCAAAGAACGGCTGAGTAAACCTTACTTAGTCAGATTATTGAAATATGAAGAGGATACAAAAGATCAAGCATTAAATGCACAATCAATAAAGGATCAATCAAGGACAGATTTTATGGTAAACGTTTGAAGAAAAATCCGATCGCTAAAATTAAGGAGAATACAATTAACGGGGAATCAAGAATAAAATCAAGGATTATTCCCCTCATTAATATAGCCAACGGACGGAAATTCAAAATCAAGAATAATCAAGGCTATAAATAGAAGGCACTGACAAAAAAGAGAAGAAAAAAAACACACATGATCAAGAATCTGAGCAAAAACTCTGTCAAAGTAAAAAGTCTTCTCTCTGTGCTAAAAAGAAATATCTAGTGATCAACTCATATTTGAGAGCTACAAATCAAACATCAAGCATTGAGATTGATCAACAAGTTTGTGAATCCAATTCACATCAATCAAGCAATTGAATCAGAGCCATCTGAGAAGGAGTTGTGTTTGTGATAGCCGCTGAAGGATTTGATCCCAAGGAGCAGTGAAAGAGACCGAGTCACTGAAGCTGTTGCAGTCAAGGAGTGATAGTCTTGTAGATTGTGAAGCTTGTGAAGTCAAGGACAATCCTACTATTGTATCTGTGAAAACAATAGTGAATTCCTCCGATCATCACAGGAGAAGAGTGGATTAAGGGATTACACCACCCTGAACCACTATAAGCCTTGTGTCAATTTACTTTCTGCAATTTACCTTACTGTATTCATTTAATTGCTCATATTATATCATATATTTGTGATTGCTTAAACTACCTTGAAATAACTTAGTAAGAAGGGACTTATCCGCTGCCCAAAAGCTTTTAAATATAAGAAAAGTTTTTGAAACACCACTACAGTCATTCACCCCCCCCCCCCTCTGACTATAGTTTTACCCTTCTCTGGGACCAACAGATTCACTAGCCCGTGTATCTTTTTTATTCTTTCATAGAGTAGGCTAGCTAACAGAGTGTTTTTACTTTCTTCTTCAAATCGATCTAAGGAAAAGGTCTCTCCTTTAGCTATCAATCTGGTTTCTTGAACTTCCTTTGATGCCATTTTGCTGATTTTCTTTTTTGTGTTTGAGAAGATATTTTGTTTGAGAGGATATATAGAGGATAGACGGTTATAGATTTGATCCCACGATCTTTGTAGAATCGTGTTGTACCAATTGAAATTCCTCTGAGTATATCGGTATTCGATGCATGTACAATTTGGCTTTTTGTGGGTATACACGCAACATTTTCTGACAAATTCGGTGGTAATTAATTGTGATGTTACTTTTGTCAAATTTATCCTTTTAACCTTTGAATACCCTTGACCAGGTAAAACTGAGTTGAAGTTTCAGTAGTCAGTTCTTTGTAGAGGTCAGTTCTATTCATGTTTTGTTACCTAGTCTGTTTGAGATTATTGATGTCAATAAATGATCTAACAAGTGAGCTCACCCTTATGACAAAGATCAATCCCTTTGACGAATCTCAGTTGTATAACTGACTTAGCTAACTTTGATAATTCCCAATTCGGTTCTCAGTTTTGAAAACCTTTCTTTATCCAAAGGTTTTGTAAAGATATCAGCCAACTGGTCCTTAGTTGGGATATAGAGAATTGTGATGCCCTTCTTCTCTACATGGTCTCTTATGTAGTGATGTCTCACATCAATGTGTTTTGTCCTTGAATGTAGAACTGGGTTGTCTGTTATTGCGATTGCGCTAGTATTGTCACACATAATGGGTATCAACCCTTCTTCAATTCCATAATCTCTCAGCTGTTGTCAAATCCACAAAACTTGAGCATAATAGCTTCCGGCTGTAATGTATTCAGCTTCAGCTGTTGATGTTGAAATTGAGTTTTGCTTTTTTCTAAACCATGACACGAGTCTATTTCCATGTAACTGACATGTTCCTGAGTGCTTTTTCTGTCTATTTTGCATCCAGCATAATCCGAGTCTGAGTAGGATATCAGTTTGAATTCTCCTTCTCTTGAATACCATATCCCTACTCCAAGTGTGTCTTTAAGATACTTCAAGGTTCTTTTGACAACAGTCATGTGACTCTCTTTGGGTTTAGTCTGAAATCTTGCACAGACACCTACTGCAAAATATATGTCAGGTCTACTTGCTGTGAGATAAAGTAAACTTCCAATCATTCTTCTGTAGAGTGTTTGATCCACATCTTTTCCCTCTTTGTCTTCATCCAATTTTTCATTGGTTCCAATAGGTGTTGCTATTCTTGCACTGTTATCCATTCTAAACTTCTTGATTAGTTCTCTTGTGTACTTTGTTTGGTGAATGAAGATTCCATTATCCATTGGCTTTACTTGTAATCCAAGGAAATAATTTAATTCACCCATAATACTCATCTGAAATTTTCTCTTCATTAAACTTGCAAATTTCTCACAAAGTTGTTGATTCTCTGATCCAAAAATTATGTCCTCCACATATACCTGAACTAGAAGTGTGCTTTCACCCATCTACATTCTTAACAAAGTCTTGTCCATGGTTCCTTTGATAAGACCATTGTCAACTAAAAACCGTGATAGAGTTTCATACCAGGCTCTGGGTGCCTGTTTTAGTCTATAGAGTGCTTTTCTCAGTCTGAAAACTTTTTCTTCTTGATCCTTGATTTCAAATCCAGGTGGTTGTTGCACATATACTTCTTCTTCAAGTATTCCATTCAAGAATGCACTTTTAACATCCATTTGGTAAACTTTGAACTTCTTGTGTGCGGAAAATGCAAGAAATAATATGATTGACTCCAACCTTGCTACTAGAGCATAAGTTTCATAAAAGTCTATCCCTTCATCTTGTGAATATCCTTTGCCACAAGTATAGCTTTATTTCTAACAATGTTTCCATCTTCATCAAGTTTGTTTCTGAAGACCTATTTAGTGCCAATTATATTTACATAATCCGGTCTCTCAACTAATTCCAATTCTTGATTTCTTTCAAATTCATTGCATTCTTCATGCATGGCTAGTATCTAGTCTGGATCTTTCAAATCTTCTTCAATCTCTTTTGGTTCAGCTTGAGATAGAAAGCATGCTATCATTGCATCTAACTGATTTCTTGTGCGAAGTTCTTGTTGAAAATCACCAATTACTTCGATGGTATCATGTTTAAGCATATTCACATCAGTTGAGCCAGCTCGGTTTGAGTTCTCGCGGATCTCCCTATTACCGGGAAACCTACAGAAGTAAGAATGGGAAGAGACCATGCTTTACAAACCGAGCTGGCTCGACTGATGTGAATATGCTTAAACATGATACCATCGATTCCTCCTTGACCTCAATCCTACGGTTAGACTAGATGATCTTTTTTAATGCACCTACATATACTTCTACATGGTATACTGATCCTATGATCTGGCTTAAGTACTAAAGGATGCTTTCGATTGGTTTCATAAGGGGGTTGTTCACTACAAGCTATCAGTGCTCAGCGCTGTCTTAGATTGAAGGTCGAAGAGAATTCCATAATCGATTTCATAGATTCATATAGAATTCTACAGAAAGCCGTATTCGATGAAAGTTGTATGTACGGCTTGGAGGGAGATCTTTCATATCTTCCGAGATCCACCCTACAATATGGGGTCAAAAAGCCAAAATAAGTTTTCTCAGGATGATCTCTCGTCCATTGATGAATTGGGGGTTGCATAATAGGACCTTGATTTTCTGGTTCTCCATGAAATTCAACTTCTGTAATCTGATCTGCTTGAGCTTGATTTTCTTGATCTTGTGCTACATCAGTTTCATTTTGTACTGGTTGTTCAACTGTAGGTTCAGTTGTTGGTAACTGAGACTAATCTTGATCTGAATATTCTGATAATCTTAACCTTCCCATATCAACAATAACTGACTCTGGAGTCTTTTTTGACTGAGGTTGAGAAACTGGCTCTGGTTTGTCTATAATTGTATCACCAGCAAAATTTGGTTCATCAAAAACAACATGTATTGATTCTTCTTGCTTGAGTGTCCTTTTGTTTAAAACTCTATATTCTTTACTAACACTTGAATATCCTAAGAATATTCCTTCATCAGCTTTGGGTTGAAAAATCTTGAGCAGATCTTTTCCATTATTATGTATATAGCATTTGCTTCCAAAAGCATGAAAGTATAAGACATTTGGTTTCCTTCCATTCCATATCTCATAGGATGTTTTCTCTAACATTTTGTTCATTAGGGCTCTATTTTGAGTATAACAAGTTGTGTTTACTGTTCTGCCCAATACCTTTCAGGTAATTTAGATTCACAGATCATTGTTCTTCCTGCTTCTTTGAGTGTCTTGTTTCTTCTTTCAGCAACTCCATTTTGCTGATGTGTTGTTGTTGCTGCAAGTTGGTGTAACACTCCAATTTCTCCACAGTATTCAGTTATCACACTATTGAGAAATTTAGTTCATTTGCTAGATCTTATCTTTACAACTGTAACTCTTTTCTGATTTTGAAGTTTTTTCAGCAGCTATGTGAGTCTTTGCTTAGTCTCAGTCTTCTTTGTAGTGGTTGAGTAATCATCAACCACTACAAATGTATACTTCCACTGACACTGATAGGTGTAACTGGTCCAAAACAAATCCATGTGTAGTAGTTCTAAAACTATTATTGAATGCTGAGATTTGGTCTTGAAGCTCACTTTTACTTGCTTTCCTTTTTGACAAGCATCATATAAACTGTCCTTCTTGTAAGATATTTCCAGTAGTCCAGTTACTAATTCTTTCTTGACCAGAAGATTGATGTCATCAAAGTTGAGATACTCAAATTCCTGTGCCATAGCCAACTGATTTCTGATTTGGTATGCACAAGCAAACAGGTTTCTGAAATAGCTGTTGACCAGTCCACAACATACATATTTTCCTTTCTTTTGCCAGCAAGATGTACTTCATATCCAGTTTCACTTATGACAATGCAAAACTCTTTGTCAAAAGTAACTTTTTATCCCATGTCACAGAATTGACTTATGTTGAGTAGATTGTAATTGAGTCCTTCAACATAAGCTAGATTTCTGATCTTCAAGCCATTCTTGATTAAGGTTCCATAACCTCTTGTGTAACCAGGTTTGTCTTTTCCACCAAAATTGACTTTGGGTCCATCTTTAGCTTGAAAATCAACCAAGAAGTCTTTGCTCATTATCATGTGTCTAGAGTAACCACTGTCAAAATACCATATTTCCTGCAAAACAAGTTAATAAGTTTTAGGTACCCAATTCTGTTTGGTTCCATTAGGGTCAGTTGTATGTACAACATTTGGGACATTTCCATAGGGTCTCCTTTGGAAATTGTTGCACTTGTTATCATATATATAACCTACATTCCCATATTATCTATTTCTGGATTGTGTCTTATTTATATGATCTCTCAAGTCTTCTGGTCTAAACTGACTTCCATATTGCTTTTATTGTTAAAAACTGAGTAAGAACCATCATTATGCTATCTGTGATGAACAGCTCTGTACTGAGGTCTATACTGACTTATGTACTGAGGATTCTGCTGAGATATATGATAATTTCTCTACTGAGTCCTTGACTGAGACTTGTAGTAAGTTCTCTGTTGTGAATGATTGTTCTTTTCAGTTTTAGCAATAGGTTCTGAAAAGTGCCAGTCCTCATCAATGGGAAATAACTTGCCTTACCCCCTGAGTTTGTAATTCCTTGAATGATTGTCATCCTTTGATTTACTTAGATTTGATCTTTTATGGTCCTTAGCATGGTTAGCTTCTATAGATCTGGCATTTCATCTACCATCCTTGTTCCTTTGAGATGCAGCTGATCTACCTTTAGATTTGCCTTTGTTATTTTGTGCAGCTGACTTCGTAGAAAACTAATGTTGAAACTGGGTTGATTTATTTTGAGCTAACTTAACTGGTTCAGCATGCTTCTTTGTTTGAGGAATTTGTTCAACTACAAACTTAATGCCAATTTTGACATTTGGTTTACAACCTTTACTAGTTCCTTCCTTTCAACTTAAGCCAGTTCTGTCACCGTAAGGCTTTCCAGATTTGAATCCAATTACAGAACTTGATTGAGCTAAAGATTCAGCTATTGTTATTGAAGTAGTAGGCTAATGTTGATTCTTTGTTGGATCAATTCTTAGCCATCTCAAAATGTTCAATTTTGTTTTTAATCTTTCAACTTCCATAATTAGAGATTCATTCTCTACTTTGATTGACTCATAACCAGCTTGTATTGCTACTAACTGATTCATCAGTTCATCGAGAGTTTCCTCTAATTCAGGATTTCTAGGATAAAAACCAGCTGTTAAAGAACAAGCATTTTGTATGGAATTTTGCACTGAGGTGTACTTATAATTTTATTCACATACCTCATTTGAGTTTTCCATGTGAGCCATTAAAGTTGTGTCATCTGAGAGTGCCTTCTCTGTTTCAGCTTCATAATCTGACTCATCATCAGCTAATAGTGCTCTTCTTCCAGTTCTTCTTTGCTGAGTTCTCTTGGTGGTCTGTTCTGGACATTCAGCCTTGTTCTGGACATTCAGCCTTGTAATGTCTAGGCTTTTTGCAGTTGAAGCACAAGTACTCATCATCTTTCTTTCTTTTTGGAGTTTTCTTGATGTATTTCGAAGTAAATGGCTATCCATTATTCATTCACCTAATTCTTTTCATCATTAATGCCATATGTCCTCCATATCATCCAATTTCTGAAGATTGCTTGCTGATGTTTCCAAGTTATCATCAGCTGCTGCAAGAGTTGTAGTTTTTGGATCCTCAAGTGCTCTGATTGCTGTAGAGATTACTGTGAAATCTTCACTGAACTCATAGGCTTTCAAAACTGAGAATATTTTGAAAGTATCTTCTTCATCAAGCTTCCTTGACTCTTTCATGGTTGTATAACCTTCATTTTCCGGCATGAGGGTAAAGCTTTCATAATTCTACAATTGATTTTCTTCTTGGTGTAGACTATCTTGAGAAGCGCTAGCTCATCCATAATTGCACTGAATCTTGTCTCCATTTGTTCAATGGTTTCTCCATGTTTCATCTTGAAATCATGAAACTATTGTTTTGCCACAGAGATCTTGTTCTCCTTGATTGAATTAGTTCCATCACACACCAGTTGTAATTTCTCCCACATCTCTTTGCCAGTTGTACAGTCTTTGACTTTTAGGTACATGTTGCTATCCAAGGTTCTGAGAATGATATTCGTAGCAACATTGTTGAGATTATTCCTCTTTCTATCTTTATTTTTCCATTCACTCTTGGGTTTGGGAACTCTAACTTGAGCACCACCATCAACAGTTTGCATGTAAGTGATCTGAATTGGTCCATCAGTGAGTACATCCATCATTTCATCATGTGTAGCCACAAGGAATACCTGCAAACGTCTTCTATATTCATCAAAACGGTCCATGTTACACATAAGCATTTGTCTAGCATACTGATTGTTTTCCATGATGCAAGTATGTGAAAACTGTATTATACAAAAACTGAAAGCTAAAAACTGGGCATTTTCAGAAGATCAACTAGAGATTTTCAGAACAAGTTCTTGTTAGAGAACACTTCTCTGAAGCCAATTGTTCGATTGGTATTGGAAATAATTGAATATCAGTAACTTCAATCAAAAAAAAGTGATATAGAGAACATCTAAGGATCTCTGCAGAACGGAAGCTCTGCTCTGATACCAAATATTGGTCCCTTGAAAAGGCTGACACAAGTTTAGAGGGAGGTGAATAAACTTGTCACCAAAAACTTAGACTTAAAAACAAATTAGATTCAGTTTTAAACTTGTGTGGAGTTAAGTTAACTAAGCTGAGTATAAATCAATTTGACTTATGCTAAAACTGAGTTAACCGGAAGCGGATTAAGTTTTTGCCTTTTTAACTGATCTTGTTGTATCTATGAAAAAACTTGTTATGCAAAACTGAATTCTGATGAATGTCAGTTTGTGTGTTGTGTGAGTATCAATCAGTTCTGTATGCTTGAACAAACAGTAAAAAAACAATCACAAGTACAGTAAAGTAAATAAGGCAAGAAATTATAGAGGTTCCAAGTGGTGTAATCATGTCAATCCTCTCTTCCCCTGTGATGTCGGAGGAAAATTTCACTAGAACTCTTCGAGGTAGACGATTACAAAAAGTCCTAAATTGAAAGTCCTTGGCTAATCCTTAGATTTATTATCTAAGCAACTATAGAACAGGTAGTATTACTGCTCTGCAACTGCTTGCACTGGTCCTTAGAGGGTTGTATTGCCTCTTCTCCAGTTCCACCATAAACACAATCTACCCGACTACAAAACCAACTGTCCTTGGCAAATCCTAGACCGGATTGCTTCACAGTCTTAACCTTTGATTAAAATCAAAATTGGGCTCAGAATCAAGTTAGTGATTCTTGCTTGTGGTACTTCAAAGTGTTGATTTCTTGATCAATTCTTTGTAGCTTGAACACTTGGAAGATTTCTTGATGTATTCTTTGTAAGCAAAATGATGATAGCAAAAGATGAACAGAACTTAGGCTCAATGCTTGTAAAAACGGTGTTCTTGTGTTGTTTGATCCTTGTTTCTAAGTCCTCTATTTAGAGTGTGCAATCCAACATTCATCTTGTTTGTATTTGAATCCTTTTAGCTATCAAAGGCTATATGTCAGATGTCAGTGACCGTTCTCACATGTCAGTCCATCATCCAATGAAAATGCCTGATTTGCAACGTTCTGATTTTCTTTCAGTTCTTGGATGCCTTCAGCTTTAAAAATGAGTGTTTGAGAGAAGTCAGTTTTAAGCTTTATAAACTAAGTAGGTCATTTTTCAGTCTTTAACTGATCTAGAGCGTTAACTGAATTTTAGCTCCTCTTCAAAACTTAGTACTCTATTTTTCATCTAATCAATATTGACTTAATCAGAGTACACCATACCACTTAAGTTATCCAAGATATCATTGTCCTTATGTATCTTAGTATTCCTACAAGATCCATAAAGTCAGTTCAGGCCATCATAGACTTACCTGAATTCTAACTTTACAGTCTCGACTTTAAGTCTTCATAAACTGAGTTTGAACCATCGGTTCTTCTATCTTTAGTAACTGAGTCTGTGTCCCTCATCCTTCTTAACTGTTTTTGTCCCCTCAGCCTTCAGCTTCTAGATAAGCCAATTGAGTCTGTGTCCCTCAACGAACTTACTTTCTTTAGTTCTGAGTATATTTTAGTTTTTGGCTCTGAGTAACACTTTCAGTTTGATGTAATGTCAGTTTTTTATATGGTTTCCAGTTTTCTACATGATTTCCAGTTTTCAGTTCTATGACTCCGTATCTATTACAATGCTTGTTTGATTCAACCTATACAAAGAATAGACTCTAATAAATCTTATATATTCATTTCTAGACATCTTATAGCCTTTCACTATCATAATTAGTTTCAACACTTCATCAATAGGGTATAAACAAACAATTAAATAAATAGATGAATCATAATCAAAACTCAAATTTTATTTCTAACAGTAGTCGATGGAGATGAAACATGAGATGTTTATCAAGTTGTGGTTGCTGGTTTAGAGGCAATTCAAGAGTTATCTAAGGTACCTTCTACCTGAATTGTTGGACAAGTTGTTGATGTGACAGCTCAAGCATCCCCAACTCCAAATGTTATGCAAGTTCAACAGGTAATAATTGAGCCACCCCACATCAAATATTGGCCAAGTGACAAGTGGGGCTGCTCAAACTGAGAGATCAAGGACAGCAGTAGAAGAATCTTAGAGTGACAGGGAAACAATAGAGGAAAGTGAGGGCTCACATGATGTTGATGGTAGTGATAGTGATGTGGAGGAAGACACCGCTGAATTGTTGAGGGATTGGGAGAACCATTTTGCATATGGTTTGTGGAAGAAAGCAAAGGTATGTTAATTTAAAAAAATTTCCATAATTTGAGATGGTTTGTTTTTATATATCCTTGACGTTTGATTCGTTTATTTGTACAGGATCGGGGTCTCATAACTTGTAAGCAATACACAACTTCAATGAAGCTTTGTAATGTCGAAAAGGAAAGCGAGGAATTTCAGACAAGCCTAAAGTCCAATCCATTGTATAGCTTGATCAATACCTCTTATTTGCAAGCCAATCAATATCTTGTTTGTGGATTTATTGAGAGGTGGCAACCAAAAACAAACACCTTCCACTTAACCTTTGGTGAGATGACCATTATCTCTGTTGTATCATGCTACCGGTTAGTGGAAAAACAATGAATTATGAGGTTTTAAAAGAGGTCAACCCAGTACATTTTGTGCACAAGCTTCTCGGTATTGATATGAATGTAATGCGTACTGAGTTTGACCATTGTAGTGGGCCAAGGGTGTTGAAATGTTGGTTGAAAAACATCATTGCGGGTAAGAGTGGACATGGTGGAATCACTGTTGATCAAGTTGTATGGGTGTATCTGTTGTATTCGTTGGGTGTACCCTTTTCCAAGACAGGTATGGAGACAAGATACGTGTAGCGTCTTCATTTTATGATGGATTTGGATATGGTGCATGAGTGGGCTTCGGGTGTTGTGGCACTTGCGCAACTGTACCGGTAAATTTTGAAGACTACACTTATCAGGGAGTGTTCGGATACCTTACACTCTTGGAGGTATCATTGTATATTTTAATTTCTTTTGGGTTTGATGGTTTATGCTAATACATTGACAACTTTTTGTGTATTTTTATGCAGGTATGGATTTATGAACACTTTCCAAAATTTTGCCCCCACAGAAACAATACGTACAAGGAATCGAAGATGGTTCTATCGATGAAGTGAAAACCTATCGGAGGAATGAAGAAGTCGATTGCGGTGACTGCACTACGGCATTTGAGAGATAAATTGGACTTCATGCAGGTGCAAGATGTAAGTCGGTTCATTGGATGATGATGTTCAATGTAGTTGAGTTTTTCCTATAACACTTGTCATTGTTGCAGGTTGTGTGAAATGCATATCAAAATATCATAACATTGTCCGATGACAACATATGTTGGTATTACGGGTGTATATGGACACTAGATTTTGTTGAGCCTTATCACCCCAACCGCGTCGTCCGTGTGCTCGGTCATGTCCAATCTATAACACAATCGCCAATCCCTCCGATGACACCAACTAGAAGTGGGAGTTTGAAAGAACATATTGTCACGTACTTTACAAATGATGACAACTTTCATAATTATCTTAATCACCTAGTGCACAAAAGTAAACGGATGGGAAAGGCTATATCTGAGTGGTAAACCACTAGTGGTTACATAACGTGGTATCGATCAGCTGTCGGGCGTCGATTGTCAGGTGTGAACAAATAGAAAAGACATTCGAGAGAGGTATGAATAATGGTGTTTACCAATTTGTTGTTGTGCTTTCCATTAAGTAAATACATATTTTAAATTATTGTATTTCCATATAGGTTGAAGGAAGCATGATGAAGGTTATAAGCGCGATAGATGATGCCATAGAAAATCAGTCGAAGAAGAATAAGAATGATATGTTGAAGATATTGGGTATGGCATACGGGTTCTTGGTAACCGGAGTATGTAGCTCAGATGTTCTAGTGGAGGTAGAGCCAGAAGACCAAGGGCCGGAAAACAAGAGCAAGAAAGAAGACCAGCTAAACATTCAAGGGCGTCGAAGAATAAGAAGTGATTGTTGCATGTTCTCATTAATTCTAGTCTATTAACATTGAAACTCGTTACTTTTTATTGTTGCACATGTTTGGTTTTCTTTATCGTCATTTGATTCATATTTGGATCTTGTTTGGATAATGTTTTGGTTTGATTTCGTTTTTATGGATCATGTTTGGATTCGTGTGGTCGTTGTTTATGTATCATTGTTTTGTGTTTGGAATGTATCTTTGTGAAGTTCAATCCATAATGTGTTTCAATTCGTTGAATTTTACGTTATTGGGTTGACAAGCATATGTTTGGACACTAGTTGACCGATCATTGGTAAATTGGACGTTTTACAAAAAAAAGATGTCGGATGTGTTGATGTCTTGAGCTACAGAAGGTTTTGATCAAATGATTCAGCAAAAGTCACCTAACATGATATCCATAGAGGCATATAACGTCAAGATTGATTACGTTTTTCTTCCTTCCTCGGGAAATCAAATCTTGAACTTCCGTACTTGTACTAGCCTTTTTCTTTTTTCCAGAACCTGTCAAGTCATCACAACCGGCTAACTCTTGTTCAACACGCTCATGCATGCCCAAATCCCTCTTTGTGAATGTGCCTTCCACTATCTTCCTCTTGTTTCCGGATCCCTTAGGCCGGCCCAGTCCAGTCGATTGTGTTTTCGATTCTTCCATCAAGGTTCTTATGGGTGCACAAATTTCTCGTATCTTCACTAGCAACCTATGTTTCTCCCACGCATTTTCTAATTTTCAATTTCTCTTTCAATGCATGTAAGACCGGCACGTAGTCTTACTCCGACTCATTTAGAGGTGGGCCCTTGATATGAAGAGTCTTTCAATGAATATCAATCGATGAAAGCATAATGAAGCCTGTATTTTTCTTAAACCATGTCATCTCGTGTGTACATGGCAACCCGTGTGTCTTTCGAATAGAGCATCCATATTCCTTCTTTGAAGCACCGTCATTACTTTTTTCTCAATTCATAATATAAAAACTCCATTGCATGTATAGATAAATAATGCCTGAGCTCTTTGAACAAAGGCTCGTCCTTGAATCTTTTGGGATCCATGAATAGAGAAGTTTCAAACGATTTATTTATGTTCCATATCTCCTAAACTATCATGAAAACGCCAACTTCCAAAGCCAACACAAAGTCACCAAGGCTGGTTTTTAGCCATTTTTTAAAAATATAATGCATTCCCTCCACCCTCAAGGTTAATGTGTTTCCTAGGTGCAACACAGAGTCAGTCTATGCAGAAACAAAGGTCTCCTTGTGTGCCTCTAACCATGTACCTGAAATGTATTTCATTGCCTCTTCGCTTAATGTCTTCTTACATTCCTCCAATAGATCATTGAGCTCTTCTACCAAACATGAGTTAACAACTTCATTCCATGTTGACATTAAATTCTTCCAAACCGTGCCCGGCGTCTGACACTGTGTACACTTTTGACGATCATATCTCATAAAAAATCATAAAACATCTTAGGGCACGTACTTCTCATATACTTTTATTTTATAAAAGAAGTACCTACTCACGTTCGTTTGAGTGACTACGTAGCTATGCGTGGAATGTGTTCAAGTTTGCAACAAGACCCTTTTCGATGTGCCAACAGCATAAGAGATTCTTCTCTTTAGGGAATACAACATGTACCACATTCATTAATTCCCCTTCTCTATCCATCACAATACAAGCTATATTCTCACTTTTGTCGCCTATTTCTTGTCAAAAAATATTCAACGCCTATATGTAGTTCTCTTACCTTTCCAAACATAAAAGTGCAAACCCCACTAAGAAAGACAAGTCCGTACAAGTAACACCAACAATCTGCAAAAGTGTCGTCTTGTACTTGTTCGTCTTGTACGTATAGTCCATAAGCATCTTGGAAGGAAAGCATCTAGCAAGAGACAAACTATCGGTATGTTCCCAAAACAATCTTTCGCTACGTTTTTGCCTTCTTTATAGTGAACAAAATATTTGGATTTATCCGCAAGATAGAATACTTGTTGTTGGACATATTTTAAGTTTTAGTGATTAGTGCCAGACTAGCTGTTATAGGACAAAGGCAAAAAGATGTCTAGATTAAATGTATAAGCTTATTAGAGTTTGATCTTTGTGTAGGTTTGATCAAACAAGCATTGTAAAAGGTCAGCTGACTTTCATCAGCAAACCTGTCTAGGTCAGTATGGTAACTAGGTCAGTAGACTAGTTAGGGACATGCTGATGACTGAAGGCTGAGGGGTCAAACTCAGTTATTGAAGGCTAAGGGATCAAACTTAGTATTTAAAGTCAAGGATATGGAATCAGAATTTAGGGAAGTCTGTGATGACCTAAATTGATTACATATACCTTGTGTTCAAGGTCTAAGTTCCATAAGTTAAGTGGTGATTGGAACTTAGTTATGTTCAAATTGGTGTAATCTAACTTCACAGTTAAAAGTTTGATAAAAGACAGTCAGCTGGAGTGCTTTATAAACACAGCAAACTTTAGACAGCTGACTGACAAGCATTTCAGAGACTTACATACACAGGAATCTGCTGAATGTATATTTCGATTTAATCAAAGGTTACATTGGAAGATTACAAGGATAAGGACAGATCACAAGTCTTGATTTTGTCAACAAATCAATGGTCAAGATTAAAGGGATGTTAGAAAGATTCAGAGCTTTATCCAATAGACACAAGTCAAAGAGAGACAGTCTGAAAACTGACAAAAAGAAGACTGACTGTGTCAGTACTATGTACAGGGCCAGAAAGCAAGTCAAGATGGGGAAAAAATCTGAAACGTCTATGTTTGAATTTCAAACATAAGTCACAGGATTCTCTACTATAAATAGAGGACTCCTGATTCAAATACAAGTGATGAAAAACAACAATCAGTCTTAAGCTATCAAGTTCTTGTCAAGAAATTCACCCTGCTGAGATTACTGAGCTTAAAGCTACTGATCCAGTATATTCTTCAAGTGTAACCTGCTATCAAGTCACATCAAGTTTACACACTTGAAGAGATCAAGCTGCTGATCATTTCATCCTGGTCAAGCTGCTGAAAGCTGAATCATTTACTTGATTCAAACTTTCTTTTACAAGAAACCTGCTGAAGACAGAGAAGCACTTAGGTGTCAAGAACTGTTGTTTGTGGTGGAGCTGGTGACGAGGCAATCCTACCCTTCAAGGACCAGTGGAATACTTTGGAGCAGCAATCCAACATATTTTAAGTGTTTAGTTTGTGAAGACATAGTTATTGGTGAAGGACAAACAACTTAGTGATTTTTGTAACTGCGACCTCAAAGATCTCTAGTGAATTTCCTCCAACATCACAGGAGAAGAGTGGACTGACAGGATTACACCACCTGGAACCACTATAAAATTTGCCTACTTACTTTCTGCATTTAATTTCTGCATTTAGTATACTAACCACATCAACTTACTGAAACTAGTAACTGAATCACACACTTACACTACTGAGTATCTAATACTGGGTATCATATTTTAACAACAAGTAATAAGGCTTAACTTTAATATATTCTGGTGCAACAAATTCAGTAATATCTACTGTCAGCAGACTACTGAGCAGTCAGCAGGCTACGACCTTTCTGAGTTTGTCAACTCCAAATGTTTTAAGTGTTAAGTTTATTCACCCCCCCCCCCTCTAAACTTAACCAAAGACTTTTCAAGGGACCAACAATTGGTATCAGAGTAGTGCTTCTGTTCTGAAGTAATCCTACTTGTTGTGCTTGTGAAAATACTTTAAGAACTTTTTCAAGTTTCTGATTTTCAAAGTTTTGCATCATGGATAACAATCAGTATGCTAGAACTATGTTGATGTGTTCCTTAGATCGTTTTGATGAGTATAAACGTCTTATGCAGGCTTTTCTAGCTGCAACACATAATGAGATGATGTATGTGCTGACTGATGGACCACTGGAGATCACTAAGTCAGTAACTGTGGGAAATGAAACTTAGTATATTCCAAAACCAAAAAGAGAGTGGAATGCTGAAGATAGAAAAAGAGCAAACCTCAACAATATTTCTATTGATATCATAAACAGAACTTTGGATAGCAATATGTACATGAAGGTGAATGATTGCAAGACTGCAAAGGAACTTTGGGATAAGTTACAACTAATCTGTGAAGGTACTGATTCTATCAAGAAAAACCAGATCAGTTTAGCCAAAAAGAAGTTTCAGGATTTCAAAATAAAACCAAATGAAACTATTGAAGAAATGGAGTCAAGATTCAATGCCATCATGGATGAACTCACTCTGCTGATGTAGGCTACTCAGAAGAAGAAATCAACTCAAAAATCTTAGAAGCCCTACCAGCAAAACAAGTTTGGGAAATGAAGGTTACTGCCATAGCAGAATTGAGAAGTCTACATGAAGAGGACACCTTCAAGTTATTTTCATATCTCAAGGCTTAGGAATTCAGTAAGAAACTTTTACCTGAGACTGAAAAAGAAGAACCAAAGACCACTGCATTGGCTGCTACACATCAAGAAGAATCATCATGAGCTCAAGATGATCTACTAGATGAGATGCAAGAGCAAATTGCCCTACTGAGCAAGAAGATCATAATGATGAAAACTGGAAGGGGTTCTCCAAGAAACTTCACTAAGAAATCAAGTGAAAAGGAAAAGGAAGAATCCAAGAAAGACAATGATTACTTGTGTTTTCAATGCAAGAAACCAGGACACTGATGACGGTCAAATTATACCCGTAAAAGTCATCAACGTTGACCTTAAATCGAGATTAATAATATATATTTTATAATTAAATCACGTGTTATATTGATTATTTAATGTTATGTGATTTATAATTTGGTATTTATCCATTTTGTATTATTTAAAAGAGATAATTTGGTATTTCTCTGTTTTTATTTATAATTTGGTATTTATCCATTTTTATTATTATTTAAATATGATTTACTTTGGGATAAATATTTATTTTGTAGATTGAGATAAATTTTGGAGGATAAATGTAAATGGAAGAATTAAATCTCAAGATAAATCAAAGGAAATTCAAGATAAAGATCGGATAAGCACGAAAAGAGGAGTAAGGCATGACAAGAGCAAGCAAGCCAATCCAAAACTTGAGAGCTCACATGTGGCGGCCCTTCCACACGCATAGGGGGGGGGCGCATTTTATTTTCTGAGATCGGCCGGGAGTTATCTTTAATTGTTTTGATATTTTGAAGTATATCTTTTAATTAGCTTGAACCCTTATAAATAGAGCTGTACAAATTTCATTTGAGACACACCTCAGACACTTCTCTCAGTATATAATAAAATCCTCAGTTTTCCTTAGAGTGGTTTTTACAAGTTCTGCAATTATGTAAGTTCTTGTATTTATTTTCTCTTAGTTCTTTATAATTAATTCGCCAATTATTATTTATCGTTTGAGGTTGTTCGTTCTTCACCGAATGATGTAGATCTAAGGATACAATATGAGGCAGTGGGGATTACTTGTCTTTGAGGATCCACACGCCCAGATCTGTTATCCGGTGACCTATAGATGACTTTGGTATGATCGACAACCGTGTTTTTAGTAGATCTATATAATTTCTTTATGAATCTCTATTTTATCCGTTACGTATGTAGAAACGCTAAGATTTAGTTGTTCGTCGTGTCAATCTAGCCATGTCTTTATGGTGTGATTGTCCACCTAGAATTTCTTGTCTTAGTAGGTATGGCTACGGCTACGTTGCTCGTCTGTTTTAATTAGCGTATGATTAGGAAATACCAATATAGAGCACCTAGGTCGGCTCATGAATTGATCTTCCGGGACTTTCAGCGAGATCTAGATATGTTCTGTATTAGGGAATTGAGCTCACCTAGTTATACATAAATCGTAGATTAACATGAGACCGTGCAGGTAATTGTTAATGGGAATGTTGCCTAGGTGAGGAATACGGTTAATATCGGCATCCCTAGTTTTGTAAGCGTGCAAGTTATATGAGATGGAGGCCTAAAAAGCGAAGTCACGTAATGTAGCATAGTGATCTATATGGCCTACCCGGAGCTAGATCTAGTTTAGGGGATGACTCCCGTAGCCAATATAAAAGAAATACGAATCGGGTTAATAGTTGTCGAGTCTATCTTAATTATGTAGAATCTCTAGATCCAAACGATAACATAATAATTGGGGAAGTTAATTACGTTGTTTATGTGTTGTGTCGAGTCGTGTCTTTATCTTTTCTTGTCTTTTGTTGGCGTAGACCGCCTTCGTGTCTTTGACATGAGTAATTAATTGTTCGTATATAAATGACCCACAATTGGTTCCATGTGGGATCGACCTTGATTCGCTATAGCTATACTACGATGGACCTAGTCCTCTTTCTAGTGTTGGTTTATGGTGGTCAAGTATTTTATTATCACTTGATCTACGTCATCAGACACTTCAAACATGACTATCCTGAATTAAAATATAGAAAAAGGAACCTGATTATATATGCTTCAACTGCAAGAAACCTGGACATTTCAGACCGATTGTCCAGACCTACCGAAGAGTAAGAATCAAAGCAAAGGAGACCTGGCAAGAAAGCAATGGTTGCTGATGATGAATCGGGTATGGAGTTGAATCAGAAAAAGGATATGAATCTGATGATACTGCACTTGTTGCTGACATGGAAGATTATGCTTTGATGGCAAATATGGATGAAACTAAGGAGGTATACAATTATGTATCTATAAACACTCCTGCTAAAAGTGATTGTGAATCAACTTGTGGTTCAAATCCTAAAAATTCTGATAATGAAGAAACTTTGGATGCCATCCTTAATCAACTGAGGTTAATACAATCTGGTTATCAAATTGTGAAGGCTGAAAAAGTAGCTTTTCAAGCAGAAGTTGAAAAGTTAAAAGCTGAATTAAGAATTCTCAAAGGTAAGGAAAAAGATTTTAAGCAAAATCATCATAAGCCTGCTGTACACTCAGTAGATACTGAATCTGCTGAGCAATCTAGTTCCCCCACTGCATTCAAATCTAGAAAGCCTTATGGTGATAGAACAGGCCTTGGATTTGGAACTCAAAAATCTAATAAGAGTGGATACAGTAAGGTTACTGAACCTAGTACCAGAATTGGTCCTAAGTTTGTGCCTGCACAAGATCCAACTCCCAAAAAGGTTGTTGAGGCAGTGAAGCCTACTGAGAAGACTTCAAGAAAGCAAAATCAGAAGTTAAAAATGTCAACAGCACCTAACAAAAGGAATAAATCCAAGAGTAAAACTGATGTACCTTCTAGACCTACTGATAGCAGACCTGCTACCAAGTCTGCTGGACCACAAAAGGGCAAGAATCAGAAATATTCCAAGGATAAGAATCCTAAACCTAAAAATGTTAATCATTCTAAGGATACTTATCTCAGGGGGAAAGCTAGATTATTCCCTACTGATGATGATTGGAATATTCCTGCCCCTACTGCTAGAAACAATAGATATAACCATAATGCTCGGGTAAAACCTCAACAGAGGACTCAATAGAGGACTTATACAAGACCTCAGCAGGGACTTCAGCAGACACCATATTACAAGGCGGCTCCTAACAGACAACAAAACTATGGTTATGCTAGTGCTTCTAACAATAGAAATCACTTCAAACAACACTATGTACCAAAAGGCCAGAAAGCATATGTGAATCCTACACAACCAAATATTAGACCTTATGGATGCGTGGAATACATGTATGAACAAAATTATGATACTTTTCAAAGAAGACCTTATGGAAATTTGCCAAGGGTCATGCTTACCACTGACCACTATGGACCCAAACAGTTTTGGGTACCTAAAATACATTAACTTTGTTTTGTAGGGTGTCTGGTACTTTGACAGTGGATGTTCCAGACATATGACAAAGAATAATCACTGTTTGACAAACTATGTGGCGAAGGATGGTCCAAGAATGAATTTTGGCAACAAGAACACGCTAGGATACACAAGAGGATATGGTACACTGGTGAGGAATGGATTAACTATCAGGAATGTTGCATTTGTGGAAGGACTGGACTACAACCTACTAAGCACTGGACAATTTTGTGACATGGGTTACAAGGTTACTTTTGACAAAGGCTATTGTGTTGTCATTAGTGAAAGAGGTGAACAAGTTGTGTTGGCTGGATGAAGACAACAAAACATGTATGCTGTGGATTGGTCTACTGATGTTCCAGAGACTTGCCTGATTGTGCATACAAAGTCAGAACTGAACTGGTTATGGCATAAGAAGTTGAATCATCTTAACTTTGATGATATCAATCAGTTGGTATTGGTTTGCCTGAGATCAAATTCAAAAAGGATGCTTTATGTGATGCTTGTCAGCAAGGTTAACAAACCAAGTCAAGCTTCAAGTCAAAGACTAAGCAATCAACAAAAAGAGTTTTGGAGCTGATGCACATGGATTTGTTTGGACCAGTAACACCAACAGTATGACAGGGAAGAAGTACACTCTTGTGGTTGTGGATGAATATTCAAGATACACTTGGGTAGTATTAATGAACAATAAAAGTGAAACACTTCAAAATATTCCTGAACTTTTGAAGAGATTGCAAAATGAGAAAAGTTTGACAATAGTGAAGATCAGATCAGACAAGGGTACTGAATTTCTCAATAAAGTCATAAGAGAATATTGTGAACAAAATGGTGTGCTACACCAATTATCAGTTGCCGATACACCTCAGCAAAATGGGGTTGCTAAGAGAAGAAACAGGACTTTGAAAGAAGCAGGAAGGACTATGATTTGTGAAGCATTGTTACCTGAGAGATATTGGGCTGAAGCAATCAATACAGCATGCTATACACAAAATAGGACCTCAGTAAACAAGAAGCTGCTGAAGACACCTTATGAGATTTGGAATGGAAGAAAACCAAATATATCCTATTTCCATCCATTTTGAAGCAAATGTTTTATTCTAAACCATAAGGAGCAATTGAACACATTCCAACCAAAATCAGATGAAGGAATCTTTTTGGAATACTCTTCTGTCACCAAAGCATTTAGGGTACTGAATAAAAGGACATTGAAACATGAAGAATTAATACATGTTGTATTTGATGAACCTTGGTTCACTGGAATGGAAGATGAAGCTTCAGAATCTGTTGAGAATCTCTAAGTCACTGATCCAGAATGTGTTAATGTTTTGGAAAGGATAAATGACTTAAAAGTTTCTGACTTTGCCCCTGCTGAAGAACCTACTGGTAACACTGCTGATGCATCAACTGAGGCAGTTCAAGGATCTGCTGAAGCAACAGCAGACCCTATTGAAGATGATGTTCTTGAGAACCAATCTAACTAAAATCTACAATGGTTAAGGGATCACCCTGCAGAACAAGTGATTGGAAATTTACAGCAAGGTGTAAGGACTAGAAGACAATTGGAAGCAATGTTTACTTGTTTTCTATCTCAAATGGAACCTAAAGTTGTTGAAGAAGCAATATCAGATCCAGATTGGATAATTTCCATGCAAGAAGAATTAAATAAATTTGAAAGAAATCAAGTTTGGACACTAGTGGAAAGACCTAATCATGCAAACATAATTGGAACTAAAAGGGTATACAGAAACAAATTGGATGAATCTGGTACCATTGTAAGAAATAAGGCCAAACTAGTAGCAAAAGGCTATTCTCAAGCTGAAGGAATAGATTTTGATGAGACATATGCCCCAGTTGCAAGATTGGAAGCGATTATTCTTGGCATATGCTGCTTAAAAAAACTTCAAAGTATACCAGATGGATGTCAAGAGTTCTTTTTTGAATGGCATTCTAGAGGAGGAAGTGTATGTTTAGCAACCCACTGGTTTTGAAGTTAATGATCAAGAAGATAAAGTGTACAGACTTAACAAGGCACATTATGGTTTGAAACAAGCACCAAGAGCATGATATGACACCTTATCTCAATTCTTGGTGGACAATGGTTTTACCAAAGGTACCATTGATAAGAATCTTTTCAGAATCAATGAAAGAGATCGCACCCTGCTGGTACATATTTATGTTGATGACATAATTTTTGGTTGTGAAAATGAATTGCTATGTGAAAAGTTTGCTAATCTCATGAAAAGCAAGTTCCAAATGAGTATGATGGGAGAGATGAACGATTTCTTCGGATTACAAGTCAAACAAATGAAAGATGGAATCTTCATTCATCAAACAAAATATACCAAGGAGTTACTGAAGAAGTTTGGTATGGAAAATAGCACCAAGGTATCAACTCCTATGAGTAAAAACATCAGACTGGATGAAGATAAAGAAGGCAAAGATGTTGATCAGACTTTATACAGAAGGATGATAGGCAGTCTGCTATATCTCACTGCCAGTAGACCTGATATATCCTTTGCTGTAGGTGTTTGTGCAAGATTTCAATCTAAACCAAAGGAAACACACTTAGCTGTAGTCAAAAGGATTCTCAAATATCTAAAAGATACTTTGGGAGTAGGGATATGGTATTCAAAAGATGGAAGCTTCAAAGTTATATCCTACTCAAATTCTGATTATGCCGGATGCAAGATTGATAGAAAAAGCACCACAGGAACCTGTCAGTTGATGGGAAATAGATTGGTTTCTTGGTTCAGTAAGAAACATAATTCAATATCAACTTCTATTGCTGAAGCTGAATATATTGCTGCTGGAAGTTGTTGTGCGCAAATACTTTGGTTGAGACAACAATTAAGGGATTATGGATGTAACACCCCGGTTTCCAATCCCGTCAGCCGCCGGTATTGGTCAATGTAGTGCCACTCATCACGACACACAGTCGTGGCGGTAACATTCAACATTCCACAACAGAAGAAAATAAACATTCACCATTCATTATTTTAAAAAGAAAATATTCAAGTGAATACAAATATCCTGAAGAGAATGAAATTATGCGGAACGTCAAAGTTTTTAGAATTTAAATTTTTTTTTCAAATAATGTAGAAACGTGTGACTGCGACTACGTGGCTCTCAAACCCCGCGACATCCCAGCAACAAGCAGACATCCATAAAAGTACCTGCTAAGAATCTGCTCCCCATAAATGGATCATAGCAGGGTCAAACGAAAGTAGAACCGTCAACTAAAAGTTGAGTAAGAATAAATCTAGTGTACAAAAGTAAAACCAACTCAAGAAAGGTACTACTAAATTTATGAAGGACCCAACCAATCTATAACAGTTACGACCAATCCATAACGGATTCCATACATCACAACTACCCACCTAAAGGTCCCGAATGTGCACATCCCCCAAAAGGGTAAAGCCCTAGAGAGGAGGGTCCTAAAGGTCATCCAATGGTACCATACTAGATGGACCATCACATGCTGGGGTGCAAGGAAACCTTCCCGGGATCCCGGCTTCGGGTGCTACCCTATCCGGTCCGACCGTACCAATGTCTGCAACTCCCCAAACACGCTAAGGTCATTGAAGTCGTAAGGAAACCTTCCCGAGTTCCCCGCTTTGGGAGCTACCCTATCCGGCCCAACCCCTAAGGGTCTACGAACTTCAATGCCCAACACCAAGTCCCACAATGATATCAAAGCCTCTGACTCATCAAAACCCAACTTACCATACATATTCATAAGACTTATCAACAACCCACAAAGAAAGGAAAACAACATAGACTGGACGCCCGTCTGGAAGACCGAACGCCCATCCAAGGACTCTACTGGACGCCCGTCCAAACAGTCAGACGCCCGTCCAAAACATCAGAGTTAGATCCTGAATGTAAAACAACCCCTCAGACGCCCGTCCAGGTAACCCAGACGCCCGTCCAAAACCAACTCAAAGCAGACGCCCGTCCAGAATGTATAGACGCCCGTCCACTTTAGCAGAGTTAGATCCTGAATGTAAAACAACCCCTCAGACACCCGTCCAGGTAACCCAGACGCCCGTCCAAAATCAACTCAAAGCAGACGCCCGTCCAGAAGGCCTGGACGCCCGTCCACCTGGGTTTCATCTCGAACCCTAACAATTTTCTCCGCGATTCTGAGCCGTTTTTCAACAGTGCAGCAGCGAAAGCAACCCCTTAAGCCCAGAAAACCCCATACAAAGGTATCATATCGACTGTAGATTTTAACTAACACAAGAACACACTACTAGGAACGTTTAACACACCAAAACCGTGGCACACAAGCATAGAAGTCTTAAATTAAACTTTTACAGCATCAAGTTAAACTTTTGACAGCATAGAATTATCCTTACCGGAATTGCTGCGTTTTTGAAAGCCCTTGCTAAGCTAGAAACGATCCTCAATGAAGCTCGAATCTATAAAAGAAAACAGCGATTACCGATGACGAATTCCTAAACACCAAGGAGAGATTTTTCTCTCCTTCCTCCTCACAAGCAAGTCGGCGGCAAGGGAGGGTTTTGAGGCTGAAAATTTTTGCTTGGGGAAAATAAGGGAGGAAAAATGAGTGAAAACCCTTTTAATTCATTAAGTGATTAAAACTCCTTTTTAATTACTAATAAATCCCTTCATAAAAACTATTAAATCCCATGATTTCCCGAATAATTAGATCCTTTATTAATTAATTAGTAAGTCAAAATTTTGGGATATTACATCCTCCCCCCCTTAAGACAAAACTTCGTCCTCGAAGTTCAGGTTCGTACCGGGCGTTAATCCACCCCCCCTTAAGACACCCTTCGTCCCCGAAGATAAGCTAAAGGATTAAACGTACAAGACTTGAGAATTGAATACCTTAAGAGAACAAATGTGGGTACTTTTGTCGCATAGCATCCTCAGCTTCCCATGTCGCCTCCTCGGTGGCGTGGTTAGACCATAAGACCTTGATGATGCTAACTTCACGTCCTCTTGTTTTCCGTACCTTGGTATCCAATATCTGCACCGGTACCTCCTCGTAAGTCAAGGACTGATCTAACTCAACCACCTCCGGTTCGATCACGTGAGAAGGATCACTCACGTACTTGCGCAATTGAGATACATGAAACACGTTATGCACTTTATCCAACGCCGGTGGCAAAGCTAGTCGATATGCCACTTCACCTATGCGGTCCAAGACCTCATATGGCCCCACATACTTGGGACTCAACTTCCCCTTTTTGCCAAAACGCATTACTCCTCTGGTTGGTGATACTCGTAGCAATACTTTATCGCCCACGGCGAACTCAATATCCCGTCGGTGTAAGTCTGCATAACTCTTCTGCCTATCCTGGGCAGCCCTCATCTTTTCTCGGATCACCTGCTTGACCGTATCTTCGATCATCTGCGGTCCCAAAACCACTGCCTCGGACGAATCGTCCCAACAAACCGGGCTCTTGCACTTCCTACCATAGAGTGCCTCAAAAGGTGCCATCTTAATACTGGCATGGTAGCTGTTGTTGTATGAAAATTCGATAAGATCGAGCTTTTCCTCCCAAGAGCCTTTGAATTCTAACACACATGCCCTCAGCATGTCTTCCAAAGTTTGTATGGTCCTCTCCGTCTGACCATCGGTAGCAGGGGGTGAAAAGTCGTACTCATTCGTAGCTCCGTCCCCAAGGCTGTCTGTAGCTCCTGCCAAAACCGAGATATGAATCTCGCATCTCTATCTGACACAATGCTGCTGGGTATACCATGTAGTCTCACAATATTCCTCCGGTAAGCCATAGCCAACTCCGTCTTACTCCAAGTGTCTTTCATCGGAATGAAATGCGCCGCTTTGGTCAGCCTATCCACAACGACCCAAATCATATTATTCCCCTTAGGGCTCCTCGGTAATCCGCATACAAAATCCATGGAGATGGAATACCACTTCCAAACCGGCACATCCAACGGCTGCAGCATACCCTGTGGCCGTCGATGTTCGATCTTGACCTTCTGACAAGTCAAGCACTTTGCCACAAATTTTGCTACTTCGCATTTCATATTGGGCCACCAAAAGGTTTTCTTGAGGTCCTTATACAGTTTGTCTCCTCCCGGGTGAACAGAATAAGGCGTACTATGAGTTTCACTCAAGATCCGCCTCTTGAGTTCTTCGTCGGCTGGTACACACCACCGACCCTTAAACCGGATACTACCATCCTCGTGTAACGTAAAATCAGCCGCTCCATCTGTACCAATCTTGGCCTTCTTTGCCTCAATTACTTTGTCGCCCACTTGTCTCACCCGGATTTCAGCATACAACTCGGGTTGCAAGACGAAGTCGCTTTTATCTCCGCCTTTCTGGATGACACAAATATCCATACGGTCCAACTCTTCTCACAATCTGATCCGTGCTACTTCCTCGCACAAGGAATGAATCGACTTCCGACTCAAAGCGTCCGCCACTACATTGGCCTTCCCTTCGTGGTATTGGATTTCCATGTCATAATCTTTAATTAGCTCGAACCAACGCCTCTGACGCATGTTGAGCTCCTTCTGTGTAAATATGTACTTCAGACTCTTGTGATCTGAAAACACCTTGAAAGTTATTCCGTACAAGTAGTGTTGCCATATCTTCAATGCGAAGACCACAGCTGCCAACTCTAAGTCGTGAGTCGGGTAGTTACCCTCGTATGGTTTGTTTGCCTCGATGCATACGCGATCACTCGCCTCCGTTGCATCAGTACGCAACCCATACCATTCTTCGATGCATCAGTATAAACCTCGATGTCCTCATTCCCGTCGGGTAATGCTAGCACCGGAGCTGTGGTCAACCGTTCCTTAAGTAGTTGAAACGCCCTCTCGCAATTGTCATCCCACTTAAACCGGTTCTCTTTCTGCGTCAACGCAGTCATCGGCCTCGCAATCTTGGAAAAGTCTTTTACAAATCTTCGGTAATATCCAGCCAAACCCAAAAAGCTTCGAATTTCTGCAACATTCTTAGGTGTTGGCCACCTCGCCACTGCCTCTATCTTGCTCGGATCAACGGATACACCGTCTTTCGAGACAACATGCCCCAAGAATGCCACTCGTTCCAACCAGAATTCACATTTAGACAGTTTCGCATACAGTTAATTTTCTCGTAAAACCTGCAGTACGAGCCTCAGGTGCTTGGCATGTTCTTCCTTAGTCTTAGAGTAGACCAGGATGTCGTCGATAAGGACTACTACAAACTGGTCTAAGTAGGGTCTGAATACCCGGTTCATTAAATCCATGAAAACTGCTGGTGCGTTGGTCAATCCGAAAGGCATGACCGTGAACTCATAATGTCCGTACCTGGTACGAAATGCGGTCTTTGGGATATCCGCATCTGCTACCCTGAGCTGGTGATATCCTGATCGCAAATCAATCTTCGAGAAAATACCTGCCCCCGTAGTTGATCGAACAAGTCATCGATCCTAGGTAACGGATACTTGTTCTTCACTGTGACGTTGTTCAGCTCCCGGTAATCAATACACAGCCGCATACTACCATCCTTCTTCTTCACAAACAACACCGGTGCTCCCCACGGTGACACACTCGGTCGGATATACCCCTTATCGAGCAGTTCTTCCAATTGTACCTTTAGTTCTGCTAATTCCTTAGGTGCCATACGATAGGGTGCTTTCGATATCGGTCTGGTCCCGGGCACCAACTCCACTGCAAACTCTACTTCCCTCTGGGGTGGCATACCTGGTATCTCATCCGGAATACGTCCCCAAAATCACGGACTACGTCAATGTCCGTTAGTTTAGGATCCCTTGTGCTTACATCATGCACGTGACACATAAACAACGGGTACCCTCTCTTGACGAGAGATCCCAAAGTCACCACCGAAATGATCTTCACATTCGGTTTGTCCACAAATACCTTGTAAGATACTCGCACCCCTTTAGGGCCTCTCAACATCACCTTCTTCTGCTCACAGTCAATTTTGGCTTTATGCCGGTTCAACCAGTCCATACCCAAAATAACATCGAAGTTCTCAAGAGGAAACTCGATCAAGTCAACCGTCAAGTTGGCTCCCAAAATCACTAATGGTACATCTCTATACAACTTAGAACATGGTACTAACTCTCCTGATGGTTGCATAAACTTACTGTCAATCACCTCGAATGTAACTAGGCCTAACCTCGAAACATGCGAACTTGCTACAAAGGAACATGATGCACCCGAATCAAAAAGTACATAGGATAAAAATGAGTTAACCGAAAATTACCCGTCACTACGTGGTTGCTCTCGCTCGGCCTCCTCTGCGCCGGTGCGAATAATCTCCCAGTCTGATTTTTCTCAGCCCCCTGAACTGTGCTGGCCGACCCTGATGGTCGATTTCTGTTTCCGCCAGTGGCCGTAGGTGCACCCCCATGTCGGCTCTGTGCAGGAGTACCGCTCTGCTGCTGGTTACCCCTACCCATGTTCCCCGTGTTGCTCCCTGGAGTCCCACCCATGTTGCTTCCCGTAACCGATGCCGACCCGGCAGGTGTGGGAGCCGTAAAGCACTCATACCGTCTATGTCCAAACTTCCCGCAATTGGACACTGAACCTGCGCACCTGAACAATCGGTACCCGGATGATTTCTCTGGCACCGCTTGCAATGATAACTTCGTGGCCGACTAAACCCCTGAGAGTTACCTCTCGCTGGCTGACCGCCACTGCCCCTGGTAAGGTGGGAATTTTCCGAAAAGGACGGTCGTACTGGTGGGTTTCCAGAATTGCTCCGCTTTTGCTGCCCCTGATTGTCCTCAGAGACACTCTTCCTCTTGTTAGTAGCATATGTCGCTTTAACCTCTCTCCGAATTCTTTCAATGTTGCATGCTACTTCACACATCTCTTTTAAGCTCGTGAAGCCCCTGCTTGCCCCCATACGATCCCGGATCGCTAAATCTAAGTGTTGCTCAAACTTCACCATCTTGGCCTCTTCAGTCGGCACTAGCTCAGATGCATAAACTGCCAAGTCGACAAACTTCTCGTATTATTCTTGCACGGTCATATCCCCCTGTCGGAGATTATCGAACTCCACCCGCAGCTCTTTCCTCTTGGATTCGGGAAAGAATTCACGCCTCAGCTCCTGCTTAAACTCGGTCCAGTTCAGTGGTACCAATACCGTTTCCCCTTGCTCATTTACAAGTCTGAGCCAACCGATCTTTGTTAGCACCCCACCATAAATCAGCCCTGTCAACCAAGTAGAAGGCAGCTTGGTCGACCTTCAGTTCCTCTGGACTGCCTAGAGTGGCGAATATTTTCTCAAACTCCCTAATCCACCGCTCAAGTCCCTTAGGATCTCCCTTACCATCGTACTGGCTAGGCCTCTGCTGACTCACGGCCCTAGTCATGCCGGAGGTTGACCCCCGAGAATGATTCTCGGTTAGCTTGTTGACCGCCTGAATCATGTCTTGATTCATCTTAACCAACTGGTCAATCAGCTGGTCCCTCTCATTTCCATTCCTAGGAGGCATAGCTAAAACTACAAAAGTAAACAATCATACATTCAATTATCGCCTATATTATGCCACAGACTATTTCACAAATACTAACACTCACTGTCCAAAATGAATTGCAACATGCAGCCACATTTCCACATACATCAGAATTCACCGTACCTTCCCTACATAGACCTCAATATCTACCCCACACATCCTCACTGTGCTTATTTTAGTGAATTTATTCTTAAGGTTCATTTTAGGTGGTGGTCCTGAAGTCGAACGGCTCTGATACCACTTTGTAACACCCCGGTTTCCAATCCCGTCGGCCGCCGGTATTGGTCACTGTAGTGCCACTCATCACGACACACAGTCGTGGCGGTAACATTCAACATTCCACAACAGAAGAAAATAAACATTCACCATTCATTATTTTAAAAAGAAAATATTCAAGTGAATACAAATATCCTGAAGAGAATGAAATTATGCGGAACGTCAAAGTCTTTAGAATTTAAAATTTTTTTTCAAATAATGTAGAAACGTGTGACTGCGACTACGTGGCTCTCAAACCCCGAGACATCCCAGCAACAAGCAGACATCCATAAAAGTACCTGCTAAGAATCTGCTCCCCATAAATGGATCATAGCAGGGTCAAACGAAAGTAGAACCGTCAACTAAAAGTTGAGTAAGAATAAATCTAGTGTACAAAAGTAAAACCAACTCAAGAAAGGTACTACTAAATTTATGAAGGACCCAACCAATCTATAACAGTTACGACCAATCCAAAACGGATACCATACATCACAACTACCCACCTAAAGGTCCCGAATGTGCACATCCCCCAAAAGGGTAAAGCTCTAAAGAGGAGGGTCCTAAAGGTCATCCAATGGTACCATACTAGATGGACCATCACGTGTGGGGTGCAAGGAAACCTTCCCGGGATCCCGGCTTCGGGTGCTACCCTATCCGGCCCGACCGTACCAATGTCTGCAACTCCCCAAACACGCTAAGGTCATTGAAGTCGTAAGGAAACCTTCCCGAGTTCCCGGCTTTGGGAGCTTCCCTATCCGGCCCAACCCCTAAGGGTCTACGAACTTCAATGCCCAACACCAAGTCCCACAATGATATCAAAGCCTCTGACTCATCAAAACCCAACTTACCATACATATTCATAAGACTTATCAACAACCCACAAAGAAAGGAAAACAACATGATCGGACGCCCGTCCGGAAGACCGAACGCCCGTCCAAGGACTCTGCGGACGCCCGTCCAAACGGTCGACGCCCGTCCAAAACATCGAGTTAGATCCCGAATGTAAAACAACCCCTCGACGCCCGTCCAGGCAACCCAGACGCCCGTCCAAAACCAACTCAAAGCAGACGCCCGTCCAGAATGTACAGACGCCCGTCCACTTTAGCAGAGTTAGATCCTGAATGTAAAACAACCCATCAGACGCCCGTCCAGGTAACCCAGACGCCCGTCCAAAATCAACTCAAAGCAGACGCCCGTCCAGAAGGCCTGGACGCCCGTCCACCTGGGTTTCATCTCGAACCCTAACAATTTTCTACGCGATTCTGAGCCGTTTTTCAACAGAAGCAGCAGCGAAAGCAACCCCTTAAGCCCAGAAAACCCCATACAAAGGTATCATATCGACTGTAGATTTTAACTAACACAAGAAGACACTACTAGGAACGTTTAACACACCAAAACCATGGCACACAAGCATAGAAGTCTTAAATTAAACTTTTACAGCATCAAGTTAAACTTTTGACAGCATAGAATTATCCTTGCCGGAATTGCTGCGTTTTTGAAAGCCCTTGCTAAGCTAGAAACGATCCTCAACGAAGCTCGAATCTATAAAAGAAAACAGCGATTACCGATGACGAATTCCTAAACACCAAGGAGAGATTTTTCTCTCCTTCCTCCTCACAAGCAAGTCGGCGGCAAGGGAGGGTTTTGAGGCTGAAAATTTTTGCTTGGGGAAAATAAGGGAGGAAAAAGGAGTGAAAACCCTTTTAATTCATTAAGTGATTAAAACTCCTTTTTAATTACTAATAAATCCCTTCATAAAAATTATTAAATCCCATAATTTCCCGAATAATTAGATCCTTTATTAATTAATTAGTAAGTCAAAATTTCGGGATATTACAATGGAATTGAAGAAAGAGAAATTCCAATAATGTGTGACAACACAAGTGCAATTGCAATCACAGAAAATCTTGTTTTGCACTCTAGACCCAAGCACATTGATGTGAGACATCACTTTATAAGAGATCATGTTGAAAAGAAAGATGTGGTGGTTCTTTACATCCCTACTGAAGATCAACTTGCTGATATACTAAGCCATTGGATAGTGAAAGATTTGCAAAGTTAAGGACTAAACTTGAAATCATAAAAGTTGACTGATGTACATTAATCAGCAGTGTACTGGAATTCACCAAGGGGATTAGTCTTTGCTATGTTGGGTGAGCTCACTTAGCAGACAAGTCATTGGTATTAACAATTCCATGTACTTAATAAGTTTTGACAATTGAGCAATTGAAATTGCCAAGGGGATTGGTCTTTGTCAGGTTGGGTGAGCTCATTTGACAGATCAGTCATTGGTATTAAACTTCATCTTGTATTATCATGTTGACAAATTAAGTGTGTATGAAGATCAGCAGAATAATAGTCTCAGTAGGCTGCTCAGGAACCTTGTCAGTAGGCTGTTGATACAAGTCTACTGAAGACTAAGGATACTGACTTATACGTTACTAGACCGTCAAACTTAAATGAATGTCAACAGTAATTGGATATTATTCTTATCCTTTATAACTGCGGTTACAAATATCCAACGGTTACAACTCTTATGGAATCAATTAGTGGGACATGTGGCAACATCACATTTACTCCAACTTTAATCGTGGTTAAATGTTACAGTACGTGTACAGTGCTTTTTCTGACAGTTACTACCCACTTTCTATATATATACAGATATATACACAGAGATGATGCATACAACCTTCAGATTGATTTTTCTCTGAATATACACTGTGTGAACATGGATTTGAAAGCTTTCTTCTTCATCTTTTTCAAAAGGCGGATAAAGATGATGTTCGCATTGGAACGAGCCAAAGTGTGAGAGGGTTCGTTGTTGATGCTAACAAAACTGAACTAGCTATCAACATTGGTTGAAGAATCAGAAGATATGAAGGACTGGAAGATGTTCTTAATCTGATTTTGGAAAGCATATCTTACACAAATGTTGTAAATTTCTGGAGGAAAATTGTGATAAGAGATGATAGAGAGGCATTTACTACCACATTTAATGGCCAGGAGATTGAAATTTCCACAAACCTGCTGAGGGAAGTGTTTGGGTTTGGACCTGGAAATAATGCTCCTACAAATCCTGAATCAATGGGGCTGTCAAGAATATATTTTGTTGATATAATAAAGACCAACAAATTCATTAAGTCCTCACTAAGTATCAATGTGAAGCATATCAAAATGGAGTATAATCTGCTCAGTAAGATTATAGCAAAAAACATTCTTGGTTTCAGTGGAACACATTATCTGGACCCAAGATTGACATGATGATAATCATATGCAAGAGTATGAAGTTTGATTGGGCCGGATTCTTTGTCCAATACACGAATAAGATGATAATAGAGGAAAGAGATGGGACAAGGAAGTCCAAGACACTGGCTTTGGGTTTGATGGTGCAGGCCCTGCTGACTCATTTGAATGTTGCTGATGTTACACCTGAGAAACTGAACAAGTCCAGATATAAAAAGGAGATCAGTTACCTCATCCCTGGCTTGGATGATGATGAAGATGTAGATGATCAAGCAACAGAGAGTGATAATGATGGAAATGATGATCCAGGTGGTGAGCATGTTAAGAAAGTTATACAACCTGCTGCACCTAAGAAAGCTGCTGAGAAGTGAAAGGCTGCTGACACAAGGAAGATAACTGAGATGCTAAAGCCTACGAAAATAAGGAAGCAACCAGTAGAGACTGCCGATTCTACTGAGGGTCCAGTTGAAGTTGAAGTTACTGACCCTACTGAAGTTATAAGGAAGAAATCTACTGCTGAGATTTTGGGAGAGCAGATAAGAGAAGACAAAAGAACGAGAAAATCTGCTAAGGATCTGGAAAGTGAACAACCTGCAAAGAGAATGAAAGAGGTTGTAAAAAAAAAGAAGAAGCATGGAAAGGGTAAAGAATTAAGGGTCCTGGAAGACCAAAGGGAAATAGAAGAAGAGGCTGTTGAGCCTATTGCTGGTGCTGATGTTATTGTTGACCAACACATTGAAGAACCACAGCATCCTGCTGTTGAAACTACTAAGATTGCAACTGAAGAACAGAGTGAAGCACCACACAAACCGGCTGAATCAGAACTAGTTGTGGAAGTTATTGAATCTGAACCTATAAAATTTGTTGAGCCTACTGAGGCTGGAGAGATTGTTGTTGAGCAACTTACTAAAGAACCATAGCAGATTACTAAATCTGCACCTGCTGTGGAGATTGATACAACTGTACAAAACCCTGTCATTTTTGCAATAATTCAGGGGGAAGAGCAATCTGTTGCTAACCCTGCTTATGATCATGTAAGTCAGGGGGAACCTAATGTTGAGCAGATGAAGGTAGTAGGGACAAATTTACTATCTGAGGAGCCTACTGACCTGATGGCATCTATTGAGGAAACACTGAATTTGCTTGTTGAGACCTTTGGAGGACAACAAGCTGAACAAACAGCTCCTAGAAAGCCATCAATGCCCTTTGAGAGGAAGGAGAAGAAAAAAAGGAAGGGTATGTTGATCCTAAACTCTAGTTGGTTGTTGATTACTTTCAGTGGAAGTTTGGCTACTACAAGAGACAAAAACCAGCTGCTGAGTGATGTATAACATTTATATGATAAAAATTACGATATATTATATATTTTATCGACTCTTTCTATATAAAATATAAGAAATTATAACGATAATCTTATGAAATATTAATAGTTATGAATACATCTAATTAATATAAAAATCTAGTAAAAGTAATAAAAAGTTATAAATTTTGTACCGTTTTAGTAACCGGAGTGTCGTGTCAGATTTACGTGGGTATTTTTGGTATTTGATTGCAGATTTTTAGGTAAACCAAGAGCCCGAGTGACTACACTTTTTGAAGTCAAATCATATCTTTTGAAGGAAGTAAGGAAGTGTCACAAGTTTAAAAGTTCAAGTGGATCAACGGTTCGTAATACTATTATCAAGATATATATTCGACGAACGAATGGCCCATCAAAAATGCATTTTCTGAAGAAGAGTCCTTCATGATAGTTTTAGATCTTTCAAAGAGCTTTCCAACGCTTCTTGAATCATGTTAATTGGAGATATACAACTCAAGATATGATTTTATCAAGTTTCAGCTAAAAATTGGAAGAATTACACACGGATCAATCCGACATCACCTCGGATCGATCCGGATTATCAAATAATGCGAAGTAATGATGATTAGCACATGGTTCTGCAGAAAATAAGCAAGTGATAATGTTTTTTATTCTCGGATCGATCCGACCTTGATCCCGGATCGATCCGGCCATGAAAAATCTGCCTATAAATGAGACATTTTATGCAGACTGTAAGGGTGTACCAATATATATATATATATATATATATACTAGCTTATATGTATATATATCTCTCAGAACCTTTTCTTAGTAGTAGTATGTATGTATATAGGCCTTATGCCATAAATAAATAGTAGTATCGTTGTAATGCTCGGGAAATTATCGGAAGATCAATGTTGTTGAAGTCGTTGTAATGTCCGGAAGAATACGACCTCTGAATCAAGCAGTTGTAATCGGGTAATTTTCTAAAGTATTTATGTTTGTTATTTTTAATTTTATCTTTTTAATCGGTATAATGTTATTAGGCTAAATCTAATAACTAGCCAAGATTATGTAATCGTATTATTTCGATCTTTTCGGTAAATGAATATTATCTAAGTAAAATTGACTAAAATTGAGTTAATTGAATCTTTTTCTATTTTGCAACGTATTGATAATATTCAGATTGAAGTAATTAATCAAGATGAATCGCAACATATAACCTAACGATGAACTGACCAGAGAAGTTAGGATATGAGATAAATGATAGAAAAACCGGAGGGTAAAATTGGCCGTGCGAAAGCGTGACAACGGAATCCTATTTCCTACCCGGGGGTAGATTTGTCTTGGGAAATATGAATCTTATTAAAATTTGTGCTCAAGATCGTAATAATGTTAAAATCAACAGAGTTTAATTGAAACTAACACCGGAAAGTTGAATCGATCCGCCCGACAACCGGAGCCTTTTGAATAACATCGGCCGTCCGACAAACGGAGCAACCTCTTTTATCCGGGGTAGATTTGTACTCGGTACTGCTCGTACTAACCGAGATTAGCATGCGGCGCTTGTGGAGATTGAACCGATGACAAGTTAACATATGACAATTTCATACGCTCGTGTGAGGAGGAATTGTTAACCTCGGAGTGCACCGTTTCATTTACTCATTGGATCTAATAAAAGAAAGATAGAGCATATCCATTAAACCAAAAAGATTGAATAATTCAATTATATATATCTTGGCTAGTTCTATAATAATTATTAGTATTATAATATATTAGTATTATAATATATTGGTATATATATATATATATATATATATATATATATATATATATATATATATATATATATATATATATTGTATATGGTTATGTATTACTATATATATTTATGTATTTATATATATTATAATAGTTTAGTTTTAATTTATGCATTTATTTTCTGTTTATTAGTATAGTAGCGACTCGTACGATAAAACCTGCGATTTAGATCAAGATAATAATAGATGTTTGGTGTCTAACCACACTTAAAAGAATTACCACGTTTCCCTGAGGATTCGACACCTGACTCACCATACTATCACTATGATTTGACCCGGTACACTGCCGGTAAGGATTGTATAGCACAAGAAAACGTCCGTCAGCTTTCTGGCGCCGTTGCCGGGGAAAACGTCGCTAATTTTTCTTTGTGTCTATGGTTACTACTTGTATTAGCTCAAAATTCTCGAGGATAAGTCAACACTTTTTCTTATCTCATTTCTATTTTATTTTTCGTTGGTATCTACTTTCTTTTAGTTACCAATTTTCTTCTTTTACAAAAGTCGAGTATTTTCTATTTTCTTTAGTTGATGACCAGAAGTGGTAAGGCCCCACTCACTCCTTATAAGCCTGACATAAATACTTACGAAAGGCAGTTAAGAGTAGAGAGTAAACGTGGTCATACTAGTCAGGGAAATCCTGACGAATCATCTTCAAACAGAAATACGAGAATGGCCGAAATCAGTGATGAAACACCTGAACAAGGGCTAGAACATGCTCTAGGGCATGGACAACACCCTATCAACCCTAATAATAATCAAAATCCTAATAATAGGAATAATCAGAATCGGAACTAGAATAATCGTAATAACCCACCAAACCCGAGACCTATCTGTGATCAGACCATAAGAAGGAACCAGACTAATAATCCCATTCTTTTACCAAATGAAGGAGCAAACAATTTCGAAATTAAATCTCATCTTTTTGGTTTAATTGACGCAAGAGCCCAATTTCTAGGAGAGGATGATGAAGATCCACATCATCATCTCTATCTTTTCGAAGAATTGTGCAATACAGCCAAAAGTCAAGGTGCTCATCGTGAATTAACGAGGATGTCTATGTTTCCTTTTTCTTTAAAAGGACGAGCACGAGATTGGTTTATGTCTCTTCCACATCATTCACTGACTAGTTGGGAGGATATTCAAACCGAATTTTTGAAACCATATTTCACTCCTGGATGAAATTTGGAATTAAAAGTCGAGGTTGCTAACTTTAGACAAGGATCTGAAGAAACGCTTGGGAATGCCTGGGAAAGATTCAAAAAACTGTTAAGAGCTTGTCCCGACCATGGTTATTCCTTAGATATGCAAATCCAACTTTTCCGTCGTAAATTACGAAAAGACTCACGTGCGGATGTAGATCATGCATGTGGTGGTTCTTTAATGATGAGTGAAGCACAAACAGTTTACGATGCTATAGAAAAGATTTCCAAAAATAACAGAATGTGGGAAACCGGTTCTAGCACCAGAAAAGTAACTTTTGAAGGAGAATGTACATCTAATACAGAAGTTCTAGCACATTTGGAGAATTTGAGTAGGAAATTTGATGGCCTACAATCTAACAAAAACCTAAGTTCAGAAAATAGTACACCCACTGAATATTCAAATCAGGATAATATGCCAATAGGGATTGAAGAACCAAAAGGATATTCGAGAGAGGAGGTAAGTTTTCTTCAGCAGCATAGGAATTTGAACAATGCATATTCAAACTCGTTTAATGCTATTAGAAGAGACCACCCAACATTTCGATGGTCCGAAAACCCTAGTAAGCAAGGACAACCGCCATATCCAGCTCCATATAGGAAATCGTCTAATAATCAAGTTTATCGGGAGATACCTCTAATCGAATCCGCAACCATTACCTAGATCCTATCCTCAACACACCACTCAAAGTATACCAAGAACTCAAAGTTCAACTCACCGTTGTAAGGGGTTGAAAAATGGGAGAAACTAATGGAAAATATGATGGGTGTGGTGTCTACTCAAGCTAAAAATATGGAAACAATGATGACTTCTATAGGTACAGTAACTAAAGATATGAGTACAATAAAAACATCTATGAGTGGCCATGATACCAGAATGAGAATGATAGAAGCCTCATTAAGAAATATGGAAGATCATTTGAGTAGGGAAGGTGAACGTAAAAACAGTAGACCACCAGGAGGATTACCAAGTAACACTGAAAGAAATCCGAGAGAGGTAAATGATGTAGTTACCAGAAGTAGAAAACTCTGTGGTAGTAATGGAGTAGAAAGTTTCGGAAATAACGAAGTAGAAGATGATTTAGATGGTAAGAATGATGAAACTAAACATGAATTCACTAATGAGGAAGAAGAAATTATAGAAAATTTCTTGAAAGGAAATAGAAGTATGGAACCTGAAAATAAAGGTGAGAAATGGGTAAAAATCCCGAGAATTCTGAAAGATCCCATGGATGAAGATTTGAGAAATTTATTCAAGGAACATGTTAGAGTAAGTGATACGGAAAACAAGGATGATAAACAGGAAGAGTTGAAAAATTCTGAAGAAGAGATCGATTCAGGGAGCATTTTAAAGAAAAAAGATTATGAGACATGGCAAACAAGTAACACTTCAAGATTTAAGGAGAAAGGAAAAGAGAAAATGACTTCGGGATCAAGGGTTATAGATTTAGAATCTTTACCTTACCCACCTAAAGATCAAATTAAGAAAATAAAAACTGATAAGAAGTATGCTCGTTTCCTTGATACTTTTCGTCATCTTCATGTTAATATCCCTGTTATCGAAGCTCTAGTTAACATGCCTACCTATGGAAAGTTTCTGAAAGATATTCTCTCAAATAAGAAAAAGTTAGAAGAATATGAGAATATTTGCCTCAATGAAGAATGTTCGCAATTTTACAAAGATAAATTACCACCTAAAATGAAAGATCCTAGTAGTTTTACAATTCCTTGTGAAATTGGAGGATTTTTGTTTAAAAAGGTACTATGTGATCTTGGGGCAAGTATTAATCTCATGTCTTATGAGGATTATAAGAAACTAGGCATAGGAAAACTTACGAATACTGAAATGACTCTTCAAATGGCAGATAGATCAGTTAAATACCCTAAAGGAATTATCGAGGATGTATTGGTTAAGATAGATAGATTCTACTTCCCAGTAGATTTTGTAGTCATGGAAATGGAAGAAGGATATTCAGCGCCACTTATTCTAGGTCGACCATTCCTAGCTACAGGAAGAACGTTAATCGATGTCCAAAAAGGAGAATTAATACTGAGAGTTAACGAAGATGCAATTGCTTTCAATATATTCAAAGCTATGGAACATCCATACAGATCACCAGAATCATGTTCTTTTATAGAGGATATTCATGATGTCTATGATATTCAATCACCAGCTTATGAAGACAGATTAGAAGAATGCCTAGCATTGTCTATCTATAAGGAGAATAAGAAGGACACCGAAATGAAAGAGGTAATCCTTTATCTGAATAATGGAAGTTTTAGTCCTAAACCACCATGGCATCAGGATCTGGAATTAGAACTAGAAGGACCAGTTCTAAAACCTTCAGTAGAAGATCCACCCAGTAATCTAGAGTTGAAACCACTTCCCTTAAATCTTAAGTATGCTTTTCTTGAAACTCATAATCTATTGCCGGTTATTATTTCGTCAACCTTAACTGAGCTACAAGAAGACCAATTACTTAGAATGTTGAAAAAGCATAAGAATGCTTTTGGTTGGACAAGAGTAGCTGATATTCAAGGAATTAGCCCTGAGATTTGCGTTCATAAAATTATTCTAAAGGAAGACGCTAAACCTTGTATTCAGCCACAATGCCGCTTCAATCCGAATTTGCAGCTAATTGTTAAGAAAGAGGTTATTAAACTACTAGAAATAGGGATAATCTTTCCTATATCCGATAGTGAGTGGGTAAGTCCAACTCAAGTGGTACCAAGAAAGGAGGTTTCACAGTAAAGGAGAATGATAAAAACGAATGGATTCCGACAAGAGAAATTACCGGATATCGAATGTGCATTGATTTTCGAAAACTTAACGATCATACTAAGAAAGATCATCATCCACTTCCATTCATAGTGCAAATGTTGGAACGCTTAAGTGGACATAAGTATTACTGTTTCTTAGATGGTTATTCAGGATATTTACAAATATTCATTGCAGCAGGAAATAGAGAAAAGACCACTTTCACTTGTCCGTATGGAACCTTCGCTTATAAAAGAATGCCATTTGGTTTATGTAATGCACCAGCTACATTTCAGAGATGTATGATGGCTATATTTTCTGACATGGTCGAGAAGTTTTTAGAAATTTTTATGGACGACTTTAGTGTTTACGGAGATTCCTTCAATGAATGTTTATCGCATTTAGAAAGAGTTTTACAACGCTGTGAAGATACCAATTTAGTTTTAAACTGGGAAAAATGTCACTTAATGGTATCAGAAGGGATTGTTTTAGGACATAGAATCTCTGAAATAGGTATCGAAGTTGATAAAGCTAAAGTTGAGGTAATCGAAAAGTTACCTCCACCAATTAATTTAAGAACTCTAAGAGGATTTCTTGGACATGCAGGTTTTTATAGAAGATTTATTGCAGATTTCTCGAAAATAGCAAAGCCTCTAAGTCATTTGCTTGAAAAGGAAGTACCTCTTAACTTTGATAGTAAATGTATGGAAGCCTTTCAGACCCTAAAAGCGAGGTTGACTATTGCACCAGTGCTAGTAGCACCAGATTGGAGTTTGCCGTTTGAAATTATGTGTGATGCGAGTGATTTAGCTGTAGGAGTCGTTTTAGGTCAAAGATATAACAAAGTACTCAAAGCAATTTACTATGCATCTCACACATTAAACGCAGCTCAACTTAATTACGCAACTACAGAAAAAGAACTGTTGGCTGTAATTTTTGCCTTAGATAAGTTTAGATCGTATATCGTTGGATCTAAGGTCATTATTCATATAGACCATTCAGCGTTGAAGTACTTACTGAGTAAAAAAGATGCTAAACCACGTCTTCTTAGATGGATACTCTTACTACAAGAATTTGATATTGAAATTAAAGATAAAAAGGGAAGTGAAAATGTAGTAGCAGGTCATCTAAGTAGAATGGAAAATGACGAAGGGCTAGGAAATGAAATACAAGATTCATTTCCTGTTGAACAACTGTTTAGAATCGATACTCCTTCAACCATGGAATTATTAAAGAATAGAATTCCTTCTAAGGAGATGTCACCTTGGTTTGGAGATATCATTAATTGCTTTACCTGTGATTATATTCCGTCTCATTGGACTTGGCAACAGAAAAAGAAATTCTTTTATGACTTAAAATTTTATTACTGGGAAGAACCAGACCTTTTCCGTAAATGTTCGGATGGGATAATCAGAAAGTGTGTGCCTAATAATGAGATTTTAAGTATTTTGTCGTTTTGCCATGATCGTGAGGCAGGAGGACACCATGGAGGATGGAAAACTGCTTTTAAAGTTTTACAATGTGGTTTTTATTGGCCTACACTATATAGAGATGCATATAAATATACAAAATCTTGTGAATCATGCCAAAAATGGGGAAATATATCGAAAAAACATGAAATGCCTCTTCAACCGATTTTAGAGTGTGAATTATTTGATGTTTGGGGTATAGATTTCATGGGACCTTTCCCTATATCTTTTGGAAAAAGATTTATTCTTGTGATGGTAGATTATGTTTCAAAATGGGTAGAAGCTGAAGCTCTTCCAACTAATGATACCAAAGTTGTCATAAGGTTCCTTAAAAAGAATATATTTACTAGGTATGGCATTCCGAGGGCTATCATTAGTGATAGAGGGTCACACTTTTGTAATAGACCATTTACCAAGATAATCGAAAAATATGGTGTAACACATAAGTTAGGCACACCCTATCATCCGCAGACCAGTGGTCAGGTAGAGGTGTCTAATAGAGAAATTAAAAGAATTGTAGAAAAAACAGTGGACTCAAATCGTAAAAACTGGGCAGAGAAACTGGATGATGCATTATGGGCATACAGAACAGCCTTTAAGACACCAATTGGTTGTTCCCCCTACAAACTAGTTTTTGGTAAATCTTGTCATCTCCCAGTTGAATTAGAACACCGGGCCTTTTGGGCTATTAGATTTTTGAATTTCGATCCTAAGGCTGTCGGTGATCACATTACTTCAGTTAACAGAACTAGAAGAATTTCGTCTTGATGCTTATGAAAACGCTCGAATCTACAAGGAACGCACGAAATCTTTTCACGATAAGAGAATTTATAGTCGTGAGTTCCATGTAGGTGATCGAGTGTTATTGTACAATTCACGTTTAAGGTTATTTCCAGGTAAGCTTAAATCAAGATGGACAGGTCCATTTAGAGTAACAAGGGTTTACAAGTCTGGAGCTGTTGAACTAACTAATGGAAGTACAACTTTTATAGCCAATGGCCACACGGTAAAGCTGTTTGTGGATAAAGAAGGGACCTCTCTGAGGAAAGAACTAATGTTGCTAACAGATCCGCCGCAAAACTGAAAAGCAGGAAAACTAAGTTCAGCTGAATCCCAGGTACTATCTTTCTTGTTTACTTTACCTTTCTGTGTTTTTATATGTTTAAACTAGTTTCGTCTTTTACCGGACAGACGTAAAAGAACTGGATGTCTTTTTTAGATAGAATAGGAGTTTTTATTTTGCTTTTGAAGTTAGGCCTTGATAAGGATGTCGCGTTTACAATAGAAGCTTCAGTTTTTTAGAAAAATAAGCAATTATTGAGAGAGATCAGATTGAAAGAAGCTTGTAATGGAAAATTGAGAAGTTCGATAAAGAGAAGGGCAAAGTTTTTAATGCGATGCAGAATCTGTGGAAAAAGTGAGAATAATGGGAAATGTGGAGAAAACACAACCAAATCTCAGGATGAGTGTTTGAATGTTGTCAAGAAGGGAAAGATTAGGTGGTTATCCGAAAATCCCGATGGAGATCAAAGAGAAAACTCAAATGCATCATTTCTCAGGGTTAGGTTGATAGAACGTTATATCAGAACTCTGGAAGATTTAGAAATAGAGGAATAGGACCCCCATAAGTCTCGAATATTTTACTTTTTATTTCAAAGGCTTTTTATTAAAAAAAAAATTTGCATAACCTTTGAAAATTTTATAAATTGGATCTTTATAAAATTTATGAAAGTTTTATTAAAAGTTTTATAAAAAAGTTTTATAAAAGTTTTATTTCAAATTTTAGTTTAAAAAAAAAAATTTTGGTCGGATCGATCCGACATGACCCCGGATCGATCCGGGACCTGAAAAACCTAAAAAGAACGGGTTCTTTCTTCTTCTTCCTCTTCCAATTTCTTTTTTTCATCACTGCCGCCCCCACCCTCTCCCCCACTCGAAATTTTTTTCCTTTCATCACATAAACACACTATCACATTACCCCACTCTTTATTTTATTCTCCTTTTCCCCTCTTCTCTTCAATCTCTCACTTAAATTTCAAAAATTTCAAGAAAAAGCTTCGACTTTCACTCCGGTGAATTTTCATCTTTTCCGGCCAACTTTTCAACCTTTATAGTCTACCAAGGTAACAATGTAGTATTTAATCTTATCAATTTCGTTTTTTTTGTAATTTTAGTAATTTATTTTCAACTGTACTGTTATTCACTTGTGTTGTGTTGTTTTGGTTTTGTTTGTTTTGTTTTTGAATTGTTGGGTCACTATCGTAGAATGGCCGAATCCTCTAGAACAGCAGCTAAGAAACGAAAACAAGATATCCCAATCTCAGTACCGGTTATAGAAACAAGACCTTTAACACCTGAAGAACAGGCCGTTAGTTATGAGCAACCGCGTCTAGAGCAGCTAGAAATGCATACAAGAATATTTTTGGAAAGTGTATAGCTGAGATAGAAAGGGGTATAGATTTTACGGTTTTAGGGGATGAAGTTAGAGCAATATTTGAGAAAAGACAATGGTTGGAGATAGCAGCATTGAGAGAAGGGGAGGTTAACACGACTATAGTTTCTGAATTTTATTCTCTGCTAAGGACGCATAATTTGACAGAGAATGGAGAGTTGACCTTTGTTACCCTTAGAACTAAACAAGTTCCGTTTAATCCTAGCGTCATCAATGCTATTTATGGTATAGAAGATGTCCCTGATGAGGAGGATTATTACACGGTATGGAACCTTAATGATGATGCTGCTTTTGAACAGAGAGCCTTTTTAGCCCAAAACGAGCTTGATCCTACGACTAAATGGCATGAAAATAGGTTTGGTTACGGGAACTGTATTAGGGATATTAGAGCACTTAAGCGTTTTATTGGCTACACTCATTACCCCACTCGTCATTTGACATCTTTCGGTAAAACGGATGTTTGTATTGCTTGGGCAATGGTAAATGATGTTCCCATAAATGTGGGAAAAATAATGTACAAGAGGGCTTTGAAATTTTCTGCGAAAGCTAGGCCGGGAAGTCATATGCCTTTCCCGTGTTTTATTTCTGCCTTATGTCAAAGACTCGGTGTTCCGACCTTGCCTAATGATAAGTTAATCTTGGCTAATGAAGCCTTAATTGGCCCTAATTTGAAGCGTCTTCCGGATGGAAAAATTGATTATAATAACCCGAACCGCCGCCAACCTCAACATATTCCACCGGTTTCCCAACCTACCATTGTTCCTCCATCATCTAGTCATACACAATCTCATCTTCCAAATACCATCACGTATGACATGTTTCAATTCCTATCCTATGATGTTTATCGTGCCAATGCCAATATGGCTGTCTATGTAGAAAGGAATAGGCAATGGTCTGAAGATTTGAGACAAGGGATGCGCGGTATATATCAGATGAATATACTTCAGAACCCTGCCTACGCCGAAATGAACATTCCGCAATGCCAATCTGAGCCGTATACCATGCCCGATTTAATTCCACCGATGCCACCCCAATCCAGCTTCCAACCAATGTCACATGCCTTTGGAAGTCAAACTAGTGGTGTAGGTCAATTTTGTACAGGTATGACGGCTCCAGTTACGTCAAGTTGGGGAGGTTTTGCAGCATTTGCCAATATCACGGCTGGGATGAGTTCGATTGGTTTAGATAGCACGGTTAGGATGACGACGCCATTTCAAGATACATTGTTCGAGTCGACCGACGATCCTGCTACTTCCCAAACCATGCCGGGATCGAGTTTCAATGTGGAGATTGATGATACCGACGAATGATTTAAAATTTTTTTGATAATTTGTCACTTAAACAATTTACTTTAGTCTTTTATGTTTGTTTCGACAGTTAAGCGTTTTTTTTTCATTGTAGTTTTGGTTAAGAAAAATTTATAATTATTTTACGCTATTTTGTATTTCATAACGTTTTATGTCATGTTATAAATATTTTAAACTACAAAAATATCATAAGTTTGAAAGTTAGAAAAATCTGTGCATTTGAAAGACAAATTTCGTCTCTGTATTGCTACAGTACCTGCCCGGATCGATCCAATCTGAACCCGGATCGATCCGGCCTGTCATTGCCGACCTGACACAGCTATATACCTAATGGTCCGGATCGATCCGGTCCTTTCTCGGATCGATCCGGTACTACTTTAATGTCAAAGTACAGATTGTTTTCTACTTTTGCCTGGTATTTACGTTTCTATAAAAGGAAATAGCAAGTCAGCTTATCTTTGCTCATTCCTTTCTCGTTTCTACCTAAACTTCTTTTATAAAATGTCTAACCACTCATCTCCCTCGGTTAATAGCTATGAACCACATACGCCTGACGGTGTGGTTCCCGAGAGTCAAGCCTCTTGTTTTCATAACAATCTTCCAAGACATCTGAATTTTGTTCAATCTCCTATTCTGATGGAGAAAGGTTTAAACACTGAAAAAATTGATCAATGGGGTAGAAATCTGATACGGGGATTTGGTTGGAAGAAATTTGTTAAACATCCGAGGGGTAGAATAAATATTTCTGTAGTTCGGGACTTTTATTCATCTCTATATGAAGACACTGCGATAGCAGCAACTCAACTCATTACTGTCCGAGGCATTGTTATTCCCTTTTCGTCCTTCGTTATTAATCAAGTTTATGAAATTCCGCCTTGTGGTTTTTTTCCTAGTACACATTTTGAGTTCCAATGGGAACTAGAAAATCCTTCTAATATTGTCAATAGAACCGCAGAAGCATTCCAATATTTGTTTCCTCTTTTTGATAATAATTATGATTTTTCCACTCTTGCGTTATCCCCTCACCTGAGGGCGTGGAAACATTTTATTAATTCACGAGTCTATCCCACAAATGATTTCTCGGGAATTAATGACTGCGAATTGCTTCTGATGTATGCAATCACTATTGGAGCATATATTGACTGGGGGATATTGATTCACAAGACAGCGGTCAATTTCGCAGTAGAGCGACGTAGTAGAGGGAAGCCCATGCCGTTTGCATAGCTTATATCTCGACTTTGTGTTTATTTACATGGAGTACCTGAGTTTGATCAAGACGAGATTTTTCCATCTCGTGGTTCTCAAGTTGGACTACTTCCGGTTGATACTCCCGGATGTTCGTCAACAGTTTGATATATTCACCTGAATGAAAGTTGTTTTTAGGTCAGTCTGGCAGTGACTGTTAGAGAGTTGTTAGTTAAGAAGTTAGTCTGTTTAAGTTAATAGTTCTTTAAGTTAGTAGATTAATAATCTGTTTAATTATGTTTCCCTTTGAGTTTAATAATTTTAATAATCTTGTTTAATATATATGCTTTTTTTTATGTTGGTTCTATTAGCAGAAACATAATAATACACGCAAGTAATATCGCTAAAATAATAACATTCATCTAAAAAATTTTAAATTTATTTTCGAACCTACTTTTTATTACTCACTGAACATCGAGATGATGCCACTTCGTAAGTGGGGAGTAGAGTTAGGTTAGTAAATAAAAATTAAAATTTTTTTCGTATAAATTTATACTTAATTGCTTAATACTTAGTTTAATTTTTTCTTGAATAAATTTAAGTAGATAATATATAATTAATATGAATAAAAATAATATAAATTGGTAAAAATAGATTTTAATTTAGTAAAGTAAAATAGATATATTATAATTATATTACATATGTCAGTTTTAGATTTTCATAAGATTTTAAGTATATGTAACTATACATAAATATTATCAAGTAATTTTCTTATGAAATTTAGCAAATATACTTATATTTATAATGAAATGTTAGAATAATTTTCTTTTCAAAACGAAATATGAATATGGAATCGGACTAGGGATGACGATTTTTGGCATAACTTTGATCAGCTATAGCCAAATAGCCTACCTGAATAAAATTTCCAATTTTTGTCCCCACCTCAGCCAAATAGAGTGGACAGACCTCACTCGAAATAGCCAATTATGATTAAACAAATTATGACCGACCCTTAGCCTATTTTGGTCTACATTTCCTAAAAATCCCACAAGTTTGTACGTACTTATGAATGAAGATGATGACATAAAAGCTAAGTATCGATGCAAAAGAATGGTATATGCTGAGAATGGAAAAGTTGGATAGGTATTAATATATTCGACCTCACCTCATGACACTTGCAAGATAGTCGATTGTGGTAATGAGTTCGGGTATGTTAGTATTCTCTAAAAAATAAAAAAAAATAAAAAAAAAGTGAAATGATATCAGAATGTTATTAATCGAGATATTTTTGATCAAAAATATGAAGGTGTAAGTACGTACGACTTGCTTCTTTCTCTTTTGATTTCCTTTTCTATCCTTTCGATTAACCAACACCCTGAGCCTAAAACATTATAAGCCGCTTTGCCAACTACTTGACTTAGTCCTTGATTCCAAATATTTCATATAAGTTAAGGTAGGAGAATAATTCTAGAATTTTAATTATATTTATTAAGTAAATTATGTGGAATTTCATTTTAATGATATTTGATAAATAATTTATCTAAGTTATATACACTTTTTATCTTGTTAATTTCTAATGAAGATATAATATATTTATAATATTGAAATGACATTTTACAGACTTGAGATTTAATCTACCAAGTATGTCATTTTTATCGTAATTTTTATATATTACCGCTTATTTTGCTCGAGGACAATCAAAGAGCTAAGTCGGGAGTAGTTGATGTATAACATTTATATGATAAAAATTACGATATATTATATATTTTATCGACTCTTTCTATATAAAATATAAGAAATTATAACGATAATCTTATCAAATATTAATAGTTATGAATACATCTAATTAATATAAAAATCTAGTAAAAGTAATAAAAAGTTATAAATTTTCAACCGGTTTAGTACCCGGAGTGTCGTGTCAGATTTACGTGGGTATTTTTGGTATTTGATTGCAGATTTTTAGGTAAACCAAGACCCCGAGTGACGACACTTTTTGAAGTCAAATCATATCTTTTGAAGGAAGTAAGGAAGTGTCACAAGTTTAAAAGTTCAAGTGGATCAACGGTTCGTAATACTATTATCAAGATATATATTCGACGAACGAATGGCCCATCAAAAAGGCATTTTCTGAAGTAGAGTCCTTCATGAAAGTTTTAGATCTTTCAAAGAGATTTCCAACGCTTCTTGAATCATGTTAATTGGAGATCTACAACTCAAGATATGATTTTATCAAAATTCAGCTAAAAATTGGAAGAATTACACACGGATCAATCCGACATCACCTCGGATCGATCCGGATTATCAAATAATGAGAAGTAATGATGATTAGCACATGGTTCTGCAGAAAATAAGCAAGTGATAATGTTTTTTATTCTCGGATCGATCCGACCTTGATCCCGGATCGATCCGGCCATGAAAAATCTGCCTATAAATGAGACATTTTATGCATACCGTAAGGGTGTACCAGTATATATATATACTAGCTTATATATATATATCTCTCAAAACCTTTTCTTAGTAGTAGTATGTATGTATATAGGCCTTATGCCATAAATAAATAGTAGTATCGTTGTAATGCTCGAGAAATTATCGGAAGATCAATGTTGTTGAAGTCGTTGTAATGTCCGGAAGAATACGACCTCTGAATCAGCAGTTGTAATCGGGTAATTTTCTAAAGTATTTATGTTTGTTATTTTTAATTTTATCTTTTTAATCGTTATAATGTTATTAGGCTAAATCTAATAACTAGCCAAGGTTATGTAATCGTATTATTTCGGTCTTTTCGGTAAATGAATATTATCTAAGTAAACTTGACTAAAATTGAGTTAATTGAATCTTTTTCTATTTTGCAACGTATTGATAATATTCAGATTGAAGTAATTAATCAAGATGAATCGCAACATATAACCTAACGATGAACTGACCAGAGAAGTTAGGATATGAGATAAATGATAGAAAAACCGGAGGGTAAAATTGGCCGTGCGAAAGCGTGACAACGGAATCCTATTTCCTACCCGGGGGTAGATTTGTCTTGGGAAAGATGAATCTTATTAAAATTTGTGCTCAAGATCGTAATAATGTTAAAATCAACAGTTTAATTGAAACTAACACCGGAAAGTTGAATCGATCCGCCTGACAACCGGAGCCTTTTGAATAACATCGGCCGTCTGACAAACGGAGCAACCTCTTTTATCCGGGGTAGATTTGTACTCGGTACCTATTCAGACCAACTGAGATTAGCATGGGGCAGTTGTGGAGATTGAACTGATGACAAGTTAACATATGAGAATTTCATACGCTCGTGTGAGGAGGAATTGTTAACCTCAAGAGTGCACCGTTTCACTCAATTGGATCTAATAAAAGAAAGATAGAGCATATCCATTAAACCAAAAAGATTGAATAATTCAATTATATATATCTTGGCTAGTTCTATAATAATTATTAGTATTTAATATATTGGTATCTATATATTTATATATATATATATATATATATATATATATATATATATATATATATATATATATATATATATATATATATATATATATATATATATATATATATATATATATCGGTTATGTATTACTATATATATTTATGTATTTATATATATTATAATAGTTATGTTTTAATGTATGCATTTATTGTTTATTAGTATAGTAGCGACTCGTACGATAAAACCTGCGATTTAGATCAAGATAATAATAGTTGTTTGGTGTTTAACCACACTTAAAAGAATTACCACGTTTCCCTGAGGATTCGACACCTGACTCACCATACTAGCACTATGATTTGACCCGGTACACTGCCGGTAAGGATTGTATAGCACTAGAAAACGTCCGTCACTGAGCCAATGACAGATTTTGAGGAATGAGCTTTCGAAAAGTTAGAAGTGGATAATCTACTTGACTTGGTTGATATTTCTATGCCGGAAATGAAGTTGATGGAACTCATTGAAGGAGAAAAGGGACAAGGAAGTATCTTGTTTAAGGACCCTAGGGATGCACCAGATAGTGATGATTCATCATCATCTGACTCTGATGATGATCATCCTACACATCGAGGAGAAGCCAGTGGAACTGTATTGCCAATATGTAATGAGGAAGCTGGACAGGGGTCAACTGAACCAAGAGTAGAACAATCTGCTGGTGCTGGCAAGACTGCTGAAAGCAAGCAAACTTATGAGATGGATGAAGATCTGGAGGATCTAACCATAGATGATTTGGAGGCTCTCATAAGTGATGGAATAAATTTTGGAGATAACAGGCTGGTCAGTATGTCTGACACCTTACTAGTTGTAGAGTCTGATGCACATTCTAAAAATCAACAGACTGATTTGATTAATGAAGAGCTGGGAACCGTTTTTACTGAAGATTTAGATGGATAGCTTGATGTAGCAACATCTTTGGAAGAGGCCATCATATTTACTCTTGATGATGTTGTGGTATTTGAAGAAGCTGTTGAAAGCTCAGAGGACTCAGCACAGTATCAGGAGTTGTTTGACACTCAAGAAACTTTGACACAAGTTGCAAATCATTTACAAAAGGTTGATGAGGCTAGAGGAGTACTAGAAGAGAACTTAGCTTTATTTCCTCTTATCTCTATTGAAGAGGTGGTTCAGGTTGCTGGGGAACAAACAGCACCGAATACAGGTTGGAACAGGAGGTACAGGTTGTAGAGGATCAGACAGCACCTGGACAAAGGTTGAAACCAACAATAGGTTTGGAGGAAACTCCTGCACTAGTTGAAAAATCTGTTATAGAACAGGTTGCTGGAACACCGGTTAGTTCAGTGCAGGCTACTGAAGTTAAAGCTACTAAGGGAAAGGATAGTCAGCAGGCTGCTGTTGGTGAGGATGAACAGCTGTTGGACTATGATTTCAGTGATGAGGAGTTCCAAGTGCCTGAGGAAGAACTAATTGCTGCTGAAACTCAACAAGCACATGTACCAGTATTTGAACAAGAACATGTTTTGGAACCTCAACCTGTATAAGATCCAATTTTGGAGGAAGTGTTTGGAAATGTGTTTGAGGAAGGTCCTGAACCTGCTGAGTGGAACAGGGCAGGAGCCTTGGTTGTTAGCAGACAGAGGGCATATTACAATGTTGAAGAACCTGCTGATGATGGTGCTGGACATATGGCTGGTGCAGTACCAGCACATGTTTTGGAAGAATTAAGGGTAGTAAGAGCTAATATTACACAATTGAGGACTCAACTAAGTAAACAAGAAGAAATATTTGAGGAGTTGGTGAATCTGGTGGAAAACAGAGGAAGAACTACTGAAACAGTTGCTTCCAACATCACATCCACTCAGTATGCTCTTGCTGATTTAACCAAAGATGTGAGAGGTATAAAACTAGGCAATACACAAAGAGATAAGTTCTTGAATGAGCAGTTTGCCTCAATACACAAAAAGCTTGATAAGCTTGCTGAGGCACCCAAGTCTGCTAAAACACCTCAACCTGCTGTATTAGATCCTAAGGTCACTGAGAGGATCAATCTACTGGAGTAAACAATGGAAGGCAGGATCACTGTAGTTGACACAAGGACAGAGATAATGGAAGGTCAACTTGCTAACTTGGTGATCACACAGGAGAGTGTTCATGGTCTTTTGTCCCGTTTTGTTGATGATGTCAATAAGGGGGAAGAGAGCCAAACAGCAGTAGCAAAAGAGGCTGCAAGAATTTTTGATCAAAAGATATGGGAGGCTGACACAAATGCATTCAGAGAACCTGCACCTGGCAGGATTCAGTTGACTGGTGACCTCTTAAAAGAATATAAGAAGCTATACTATAGTAAGAGGAGACCATACCATGAAAAGGGTTTCCATGAAGGGCTAAATTCCTTTTTGGGACTTAAGATCTGGGAAACTAGAGTTAAAGCTTTAAGAGCTGCACACAGAGGTGGAAGAGGTGGAAGAAGTCTACCAACTACATCAGAAAAAGAGTCACTGGAAGATTTCAAACTCTTGTACATGCGTCTAGGATTCTCTGTACATACAATCAATCTGACCCTACCTAAGGCATGGAAATGGTAGAAGGAAGTAAATACCTATGTTGATTTTTCCTCTATTGAAAATCAATGGATACGTGACATGGTCAGGGAGATAAGAGAATATCAAGAGAGAAAAGAAAGAGAGAGAAGGACCTAGATCAGCATACTTACACCTTTCTTTATCTTTTGCTGAATCTAGTTTGTAACAATGTTGAACAAATATGATTATAATGAGAAATGACTGAATTTGTTCTGTTTTTGTTTTTATCCTTTTTGATTTGCTGTAAGAAGGGTATTGGCATCATCACCAAAAAGGGGGAAATTGTTGGACATATTTTAAGTTTTTGTGATGAGTGTCAGACTAGCTGTTATAGAGCAAAGGCAAAAAGATGTCTAGATTAAATGTATAGGCTTCTTAGAGTTTGATCTTTGTATAGGTTTGATCAAACAAGCATTGTAAAAGGTCAGCTGACTTTCATCAGCAGACCTGTGTAGGTTAGTATGGTAACTAGGTCAGTAGACTAGTTAGGGACCGGCTGAAGACTGAAAGCTGAGGGGTCAAACTTAGTTATTGAAGGCTAAGGGATCAAACTTAGTATTTAAAGTCAAGGATATGGAATTAGAATTTAAGGAAGTCTGTGATGACCTAAACTGATTACATATACCTTGTGTTCAAGGTCTAAGTTCCATAAGTTAAGTGGTGATTGGAACTTAGTAATGTTCAAATTGGTGTAATCTAACTACACAATTAAAAGTTAGATAAAAAGACAATTTGAGTCTTTGTATAAACACGACAAACTTCGACAAACGGTGACGATCGACAAGCATTTCAGCAGACTTACATACACAGGAATCTGCTGAATGTATATTTCAATTTAATCAAAGGTTACATTGGAAGATTATAAGGATAAGGACAGATCACAAGTCTTGATTTTGTAAACAAATCAATGGTCAAGATTAAAGGGACGTTGGAAAGATTCACAGCTTTATCCAATAGACACAAGTCAAAGGGAGACAGTCTGAAAACTGACAAAAAGAAGACTGACTGTGTCAGTACTATGTACAGGGACAGAAAGCAAGTCAAGATGGGGACAAATCTAAAACGGCTATGTTTTAATTTCAAACATAAGTCACAGGATTCTCTACTATAAATAGAGGACTCCTGATTCAGATACAATTGATGAAAAACAACAATCAATCTTAAGCTATCAAGTTCTTATCAAGAAATTCACCCTGCTGACATTACTGAGCTTAAAGCTACTAATCCAGTATATTCTTCAAGTGTAACCTACTATCAAGTCACATCAAGTTTACACACTTGAAGAGATCAAGCTGATGATCATTTCATCCTGATCAACCTCCGAAAGCTGAATCATTTACGTGATTCAAACTTTCTTTTTCAAGAAACCTGCTGAAGACAGAGAAGCACTTAGGTGTCAAGAACTGTTGTTTGTGGTGGAGCTGGTGAAGAGGCAATCCTACCCTTCAAGGACCACTGGAATACTTTGAAGCAGCAATCCTACATGTTTCAAGTGTTCGGTTTGTGAAGCCATAGTTATTGGTGAAGGACAGACAACTTAGGGATTTTTGTAACTGCAACCTCAAAGATCTCTAGTGAATTTCCTCCAACATCACAGAAGAAGAGTGGACTGACAGAATTACACCACCTAGAACCACTATAAAATTTGCCTACTTACTTTCTGCATTTAATATCTGCATTTAGTATACTAACCACATCAACTTACTGAAACTAGTAACTGAATCACACACTTACACTGCTGAGTATCTAATATTTGGTATCATATTTGAACAACAAGTAATAAGGCTTAATTTGAATATATTCCACTGTAACAAATTCAGTAATATCTACTATCAGCAGACTACTGAGCAGTCAGCAGGCTACTGACCTTGCTGAGTTTGTTAACTCCAAAAGTTTTAAGTGTTAAGTTTATTCACCCACCCCCCTCTAAACTTAACCCCAAAGCCTTTTCAAGGGACCAACACTTGTTGAATCACAGATCGGCCATCTCGTATTTTCTTTCTTATCTTCACACGGATTTTGTATATCGTCTTCAATGGCGTGCAATTCTTATCATCTTTTGTTTTCAACTCCCTTAGTATGTTTTTGGGCAAAATACCGTTCTGGATCATTCTAGAAACCTCATCATTTTTTTCTTTATCAATTCTTCCAAGGTATGCATGACCCTCCTCAAACTTGACACTCGTGTGATTATGAGTCTCATTCAAGACTTCTACTGTCCAAAACCCCTACAATCTATCTTGTATGGTTTTTAATATGAACGGACATCCACATTTCCTTGTCGATTATTCCCTTGGTGCGTTCTTTCCTCTACCACCCATTTTTTTCTTATATTTACCTCCTTTGCAATGGTCCTTTTGTACTCCGCCCCTATCACATTTAAATTTTTTTTCATTTTCCGGTCAAATTTGATGTCAACTTAATAAGGAAAACCCATTTGATCTTGCCAATTCCTTTAGATATTTGGTTACCTCTTCGTGCATATGAAATACCTGTTAGAAAAATAAAATGTAATCAATAAAAATAAAATTTACATTTCACAAATAATACAAAAATATGTTTATGGTACATACACAGTTGGTTGTAAAAAGTGAAGTCATGTCAGTTGATAGCTCTTCATGCACAACATCTCTCAATACAATTTGGTAGTCATCAGGATTGTTAAGAAACTCTTGATCCTTATCAACCATAACATCAACCAAATGCTGCAAAAATAGAAATTTGTATTAGCTACATTCCAGTTAAATTACAAAAATCAAAACACATGTTCACTTAAATGTTGCTTACCTCTAAATACTCTGCATCGTCTGTACTTATCTCTAGATCATCCATTGGTCTCTTACCCTTGTCATTATCCATCGCCGTTTAAGAGAAGACTGGTCACACTGAAATTAGTACTATAAAGTATACCTTTATTTGCCCTGAATTATGCTCAATCGATAAGTGACAGTTGGATTATTGTATGAAATACATGTCAATTGCCTAATGTCGGTTCCTTGGTTGTCAATTCTGCATTTATATGTTATCCCATGAATATGGTGCTGTTCCGTCTCGTTTTGTGTACTTTCCAGGTATACCATATTTGGAGCTGAATAAGTATGGATCCGAGTTAGAAGATGTCATTGGGCTGAAGTCAATAAAATCTGAGAAGAGTCTGCTAGGCTAGAAAATGATACAACCAGGCCCGCAACTGCAGAAGCCATAGCCGTAGTTGTACGACTTGGGGAGCATGAAACTGAAGCTGCCGTGATTTGTATTAAGTTGGCTAAAATTAGGTTAACTAGGTCGGTTTACAGCTCTATACAAAGGCTATGCTAGTCTCTTGTAAAGAAAATTCACAACAAATACTTGAATACTCAGTTCCAATTATTTTCTCCATGAAATAAAGTTCTAGCTTTTATTTTGAGTTTGTTTGTTTGGTTATCTTCTCCAATCCATCAACTAGCTTGAGTTGATCAAGCTAGATTCACCTTCGATAAAGGAATGAAGCTTTGAATGTCACTTTATGTTTTTATCACGGTAGATTAGTTAGATTAACACGATGTAATTAATTTGCATGTCTAAACAAACCGTAATTAACAAGAATTAATCAGAACAGAACGATGATATTCAAGAAGTAGGAACCACCACCGCCGTAGTTGCGACGGTCTATATCGCAATTGCGGGACACTTTTAGGTCACCCTAAGTTTGGAGATTCCGCGTCAGCTACGTTGATCGACGGATTTAATTAGTAGTAGGTTAGATCTAGCCAATCTACTTATTGTACATCGTAAATTAACATGAAGGAGATAAAGTGAAGTGTTAGTTTTGACATAGTCTAGATCAATCCCTAAGAACGTGCTAGTCAATCCACGATAGCTGCTTAGGGAGGTTCTCGGTCTTGATCCAGCATTTTCTAGCACTTATTACGTGTGGGTTAATACAACCAATGAAGGAGGTTAACTGCACATAGACGTCTAATGTCCTTTCAATGTAAGTAGATAAGACTAGGAGATTGCACCTGCAGCTAAAACTAAACTAAAAACACGTGTTCTGGTTAAATCAGGTAAATACGGGGAAACATAGACATAAGGATTAGTTACACCAAGACATGAGATAAGAGAGGAAGGATACACCAATTACTTTTATGTCTTTATGTTGGTCTAGGGACCATTATTTGTAGTCTGAGTTAGATTTGTGAGTTCTTATTTGTGTTGCATCACCTCTATAGGATCGACCTTGACTCTCCCTTAATATACTGCGATTGACCTTGTACTCTTGTGATTATTTCGAGAGTAGAGTGACTTACACCGCGGATCAAAGACAAAACGTCAGAGTTATCGACGCTCGAACATTATAGAACCTTATTTTACACAGTTCATCTTAATGTCAGCAACGTTGATGTGTTGTGGACCGTGGATCAAAGACAAAACGTCAGAGTCATCGATGCTCAAACATTATAGAACCCTATTATACACAGTTCATGTTAACGTCAACAACGTTAACGTGTTGTGGTTAACACAACGTCAGTCCCACTAATGTTACGGGAACAAAATGATCGGGGACGCTTCTAACGTAACACAACGCCGGATAAACCCAATAATCGATTGTAAAACGCAAACAAAAAAAAAACTCGACTTTTATCACCCAAAACATGGTGTTACATGTTATTGAGTGAGATTCCATCAACTTCTTCTTTTCTTTTGCTTAAAGCCCCCGGTTTCCAGAACCCACTGGTCCGACTAATCCGGAGTTCGGCCCGGGTCGTGCCTGCAGAGTTTGACACTTACTCAGGGGTAAGGCCTGGCCAAGAGCTCTTTCAACATGGCTCCTCGGAGTCGAATTAAACCGGTGACCTCCCCAGGAATTCTCAAATCACTTACCACTTGAGCCAAGCTACTTGGTTATTCCATCAACTTCTTCATTATAATGCATTTGGGAATGAATGGAATGTGTAGATTGAACTTGGTTTTCTTGAAGGTTTGTATGAGAAGATGAAGAATGATTCATCTTTTTTATGTTTATGTAATTGTTAAGGTGATGAAGGTGACGAAGAAGAATGTTGCGATGAAGAAGGATGATGAAGATGAAGATGAAGAATGATGATGAAGATGAAAAAGGGTTTTAGTTTTTTGATATGGTTGTTTTGGATTAAGATTTAAGTGTGTTTTGGATTAAAATTAAGATTTTTGGAAGATATGGACTATTGGTTAATGTTAAGAGAGGAATTTATGAAGGACTAAAATGTTCTATAAATTTAATAAAGGACTCGGTTGTATTTTTATATAATCGTGGTATACGAAATATTTGTGTTTTTTTGTGGTGTTTGAAGTAAAAATAATAATAATAATTTTATGGTGGTGCCAAAAATAATTTAAAGAGTGTCGATAGTAAGCGTGGTGTCGATAGTAATAGTGTGGTTTCGATAGAAGCCGTCTATTTAGAATGATGATTCTTTGAACTTATAAGGTGTTCTAATTTTAATAGTGTAAATAAATTTAGTACTCAAAAGCAGCAATTCGTATACTCTAATTCCATTTTTCAATACAGATATCGTAATGAAATTTTTATACCAAATAAATGAAATAAATTCAACTTGGAACACACAACATATTGTTTCCCAAAAAAACACACAACACATTAAAGTTTCTAGACTCCATATTTGGGTTATATGTAATATCCCGACCTTTCGTAAAAAGGAAGATGTGTCTTTTTACAAAACACGGAATATTATATTTATTATTTATGGATTTAAAATTAAAAGGAAAATAAAAGCAAAAAGGGTTATTGAAAAAAATAAGGAAGTTTGGGGATTTAATTATAATTAAGGAAGGTTAAGTGTAATTAACTCTTTGGGAAGTTAATTTTGGCAATAACTTCCCACTAATAGAGAAGTTGTCAGAATCCCAAATTTGCTGAGCATTGTTCAACCTTGCTCTTGAGAAAAAGAAGAGAAAATAGAAAAGAAAAGGAAAAGAAGACTTCTTCCAAATTCTCATAAGTCTGTGATCGGTTTTCAGAAAGAATTGAAGAATCGGAATCGGCGGGAAGAGAGGATCGTTTTGATTCTAAAAGTGCAGAGTTTTGAAAGGTAATAATTTTAGCCCTAATATGTGGTTTTGTCAAGGTTTGATCAATCTTCAAGGCTTGGTTGGTTTGTTTCGTAGTTCTTGTAGTTTAGAAGCTTTTGATCATCAATTAATTCAAGTTTAATTGTAATCAAATAGGTTTTTGGTGGAAGTTTGAGAAAGTGCTGCAGGTTTTGTCTTGGAGTTTTGCTTTGATCAAGTAAGAGGCGCTTCCTAATGTTTAATTAAGGTTGTATGATGTTAAGGTTGTGTTTTGGGTATGATTTGTAGTTAGAAATCATGCTAGTTGTTGTTGTTGTTGTAATATGATGTGTTATAGCATGTTTAGAACCTGTTTTGATGCCTTTTAGATGTATATTTTGATGTTAAACTTGGTTGGGTTTGAGTAGAAATCGCTAGAGTGTAGAAAACTGTGTTTTGTGCAGTTTTGCCCAGTTTTGGCGCCCACCAAAGCTTTTGGCGCCCCCCAGACCTATTTCAGAGAGTTCTGTGAACTCTCTGATGCATTTTTTGCGCGCCCCAACATGTTTGGCGCCCCCCAAACCTGAACAGAGAGTTTAGTGAAGTTTCTGAAGCTGTTTTGGCACGCCCCAAAGGTGTTGGCGCCCCCCAATACTGTTTAAATGTGATTTTGAGTGTTTTAAGCTACGAGATGAGTTTTAAATGTTATATATTGATCTAATAACAATAAATGAACATGAACAAGCCCGGATTAAGCTTCTGATGCATTTAGTTCCGGCATCGGATGTACTCTTCCATAGAGTTGAAGTTCGGGACCGTCGGAAGGGTATGAGTGGTTTGTGCTTTGTGGAATTAGCATTCCTCAATGTCTGTGTATATGCTAGACCTTGTCCGTGTCTAGTGGTCTAGGAAAGAGAGTAATATAGGTGAGGGAGCTTACTTGAAAATACTTAGGTGGCTAGTTAACAATTAATAATAAACATACTTGTGTAGTAAAAAGATTAAACATCAACCCATTCTTGGTAAGGCACAAGTCTATATCGCGATGTGTGGGCGCTCAGATATAATGGATAACTTCGTAAGTCTTTGGACCCTACGTACGGAGGAACACCACCCCGTAAGTCCAAGACCCTACGTACGGAGGGACTCCGCCGAGCGTGTACACTATCGGGCTTTCCCTCATGGATATTGGTGTGATCCTCCAATATGTTGCACACAGATACTTCATGGTGAGTAGCACCATGCGTAGTGACCTTGAATGATGATGTAACAAAGATAAGCTAATCTAGAAACCAATAGTCACAACATGTTGATGAGCATGAAGTGAACCTAGAGTTGAGTCGGTCTCATAAAGATAACTTGATAATAACTAATGAACCTTTCGTTGTGGACTCTAATTATACATTAGCTTCTTCTTCTTGCTAAGTATTTGTACTTACCTCAATTGCATGTTTTGTTGTATGCTTTTGGGGTGAGAAGATGAAAAGGTTGACCTTGAGCTCATTGAGGAGTTTGATGATGAAATGTGATGGAGATGCTCGGGCATGTTTCCTTGTTGTTTTGGTTTATAAACATTGTACTAGTTTATGTTGTATCTTATCTTTAAAGAATATGTTGTTCTTTTATTTTCATGTTTTAAGACAAGTTTGCAAGTCCTTTCTTTGAGATTTCATATGTTGTAAGTTTCTTTTCGTTATTGTAAGGATAACCTTCTATCTCGAGTCGGTTTGTATCTATTCTTAGTAGCTTTTAAGAGGTTTCATCGAGTCTTTTTAGCTTCCGTTTGCTAAACTCGATACGATGTAGTAGAGGCTTACGTATAATATTGAATTTATTTAATATTATACGTGCCGAATGTTTCTTTTCCGGATAAGGACTCGGTATCCGGGAACGGGGCGTTACATATACTCCCTTCGTTCCATAATATATGAGGCAGTTTGCAAATACACACAGATTAAGAAAGCAATTTATTGCATTGACTTTTAAGTGAAATAGACTAAAATACCCTTAACTAACCTTAAAAAAAAATTAAAGTGCCGATGTATTTGTGCTTGGAATTAGGATTATGCATTAATAATTGGTAGTGTAAGAGTCACTCATTACTACTCTCTCCCCCAAATTCACTCATTTTTTCTCAATCCAAACCATCTTTTATGAACCAATAGAATGAAACCATGAGCCAATGAAAGCTCCCCAATTAGTATCAACTGGATCGACATTTATCAAAGGGAAAAAAATGCTCTGAAACTGCATTTTAAAATAGGGGTATGCTCTAAAACTGCATTAACAGGGGTAATTTTCAACAAAAAAAACAGGGGTTGAAGGTGATATACCCAAGTTGATTTATCCATGGATCGTAACATACCACAATATGAGATTGATTTAAATTGTGTTCCATGCGTTGAAGAAGATGACAATTTACTCTTTGGGAACTAACAATATGAAGTGCAATCCATTCATAATACTCTTGAAGATGAAGACATATGCAATGCAAATCTCGCATACGAGTTCGACTTGAATTCTGTCCCATATAATGAGGAATATGATGATATATTGATATTCACAATGAGGATCCAGAACATGAGTTCGACTCAAATTTTGATCCATATGAAGAGGAAGACGATGACATGTGCGTAGAGAACCAAAGTGAAGGAGGAGAAGAGGATAATGCCTTTGAGATGGAGTATGATATATACTTTTCTCTCAAAAAAAACCCTTTAGAATTCCGGTGAGTGTGTCCCGGTGGAAAACTTTGGAGTACAAAAAAAGGAGCATTTAATGAACACAGATGCAAAAATTAAAAAGAATGGTAGAATGGGAATAATACATTAAATATTCCATTGAAATGTGTAATGCCTCAGTTATTTTGTAACGGATCTTTTTGGCAACTGCCTCAGATATTATGGATTATCGATGACTTTTGCTTAGTTATCGTAACAGCGGGAATTTGAGGCCAATGATCATATGGTGTATTTGATAATTATAATAACAAACACGTGCTCAAAGAATTCATTTATAACCAATATTTAAAATAAAATGTAAATTAGTTAATAAAAAAAAATACTTCCCTGATATTTAATGGACGGTAGCACCATTCTCTCACATCAACGGATTCTAGCAAACTATCGTTGTATTTGGATGCTCACTCATACAAAGCTATCATTAGAGCATTTATAACCAACTTCGAACCCATCAGCCAACTTATAGTAGTCTATCGCCATGTCCGAGTAATTGAAGGGTTTTTGTTCATCTCAATCGTTGAAGAGACACGGTTTTCATGATAGACTACTCAATTGGCAAAGTCTTGTCCTGATAACGTGTTATAAAATAATTAGAAGACAAATAAGACTATAAGAGCAAGGATGTAGACAAAAAGAAAATTGTAGTTTTCTTATTGCTTCACCGTATCTGTACAACCAAGAAGGGGATATATTTATATAGGAAGTGAACCATCCGTAACTTATATTACAATTAGTACTTCCTCCGTTTTTTTACTGTCATTTTTCCAGAATTTGCTTTGTTTTGATTTATCTGTCATTTCACATTCCAATACATCATTTATTATTTTTTCCACTTATACTCTTATTTTAATTAGATTTATTTAAAAAAAGTTTTGACTTTCAATATCTATTAAAATTGGAAATTGAAAGTAGACCCCTTTCCAAAGACACTGGGGATTGCAAAAGACATGACTTGAAAAGAAAATATTACAGGGAAAGGGAAAAGGAAAAAAAATTATTAATAGAAGACTAAAGGGAGGGAATGAATTAATTGGCAGGAAAAAAAATTAGAAGACTAAAAAAAGAATTAGAAATGGAAAACTAAAGGGAGGGAATGAAATAATTGGCAGGAAAAAAAATTGGAAGACGGAAGAGATAGAAGGGTGGGATTGAAATCAATGATGGCATTGACAGGAGTAACTGCTTAATGCAGGAGTAACTGCATTGTCCTTTTTTCCCATTTTGTATCTTATTTTGTCCTTCTCGCCTCTGGCCCCTAATCTAAATGATACTACTTCCTCCGTCCCAATTTGTTTGGGACATTTTGAAACTTTTGAAATTTAAGGAAACATCATTTATTACATTGTCTAATCATTAAATACAATTTACAAATACACCCCTATTATATTGTCTTTACATTTTTCAATAATGTTGATATGTGGGCATTTTAGATATTTAAGAAGCAACTTTAAATCTAAACATTAGTAATGGGACTTATTTTAGGACATCCATAAAAAGAATATGTCCCAAACAAATTGGGACGGGGGGAGTATTATTTATGGCAAAAAAAGATAGAACAATGAAAAGAGAAGGGCATTTTTGTCATTGTATACTATAATTCAAACGTATTAATGACTTTCTTAATATGTATGATTCTTCTTTCAGCGACAGTAAAAAAAATGGGGGATACTGCTGGATTTACAGAAATTCAAATCCAAATCCGGATCCGATCCATATTTGGATCGTCAGATCTGATTCACAGTACCGATCGAGACACTCGATCATGCACTGCGGAAGCTACGAATCGAAATTCGTTTACGATTATACCACGACATGATTCACGTAATAATTAATAATCTACAAGAAGGTTTAAGATTTACCCAACCAGAGAGAAGTCGTGATCTTCCGAGTTATATCTCCAAGCGACGACTGTTGGACGTCGATCCTCGTAGTAGAACCTCCTCGAATATGCTCAAGAAAAACCCTAGGTTTTGCTCCTCCTAATGGCTTTCCCCAAAAAAAAGGTGCGTCCCCTTTATTTCTGAATATGGCGTTGGATATTCTGGTTAAATTTTGTGTTGGGAGTGTTGGATATATAGAATCCCAAATTCGGATCCGATCCATAATTGGATCGTCAGATTCGATTCACAGCACCGATCGAGACACTCGATCTTGCACAGCGGAAGCTACGAATAAATTCGCATGTGATTTTACCACGATATGATTCACATAAATAAATAATCTACAAGAAGGTTGAAGATTTACTTAAACAGAGAGGGATAGTAAATCGACAGAGAGGGAGAAGCCATGATCTTCCGAATTGTATCTCCAAGCGACGACTGGTGGACGTCGATCCTCACCGTACAACCTCCTTGAATATGCTCCAAGAAAAGACCCTAGGTTTTTCTTCTCTGAATGACTAGAATGAGAAACTAATTTTTCTCTTCTCTATTTTAAGTGTGGCGCCAATATTGGTGTTTTTGTGTTGGGAGGAACTCTCTTTATACAGGAAAATACCTAGTAAATAGAGAGTTATCCTTTTCACACCACAATTACCTATTCCCATAAGGAAAAGATATTTGCCATAACATAGCTGAAACAATATGCGTCGGGTACGAAAAGGGGATTTCTAGAGAGATGTTTCTCTCAGCCGGTTTCTTCTACCTCAAGAATGAGCTTGCCAAATCCTCTCTTTAGCTGTGTTTTAGCTTCTGTTTCTTGTTCATTTTGCTTTCTTGTTTCCTTATCTTTCTCTTCTCTGATTTTTAGCCTCTGATTTGAGCCATGGCTCGCAAAAATAGGAAAACTATTGGAGATGACACTGTTCATGATTCGGATCCAGATGAAGCTGAGTCTTCTCTTGATTCTCAGGTTGCAGCAGCACCTAATGCCACAGCTGCTCTTCCTGCAGCTCCAATTGAAGTTCAGAATGTAGTGGTAAAGCTTCCATTGATGGATCTCCCTGTTTCTACTCAACATGCAGATGTTGCAGTTACTTCTGGAGTGGATGATGCAATGGTGGAAAGGAAGGAACCTGCTTCTAAGTGTTGTAATCCTAGAGTTTATGAAGCTATGAGGTTGAAATCTGGGAGGTTAGTTACACCTGCTACTACTATTTCGAAAAAGAAATCTGTCTTGGCCGAAGGTGATTTGGCAGGTATTCCAACTCTTTCAGAGCTGTTAGAAGTTGAAAAACAGGCTGATAATGTTTCAATTGATAGTTTAAATATTGGGGGTATGTCTCAAAAGACAATTGAGAGTGTCAGTGCACCTGTTGGGCAGGTTTCAGCTTTTGTAGAGCCTGTTTCTGATGGTGGTGGGATAGAACATGGTTCTTCAGTTGCTGAGCTTGTTACCGAAGGTGTTTCTGGCACTTTAGGACCTGGTGGTGTGATAGAACAGGGGACTCAAGTAGAGGTGGATCCTGGTTCTGTTGCAAGTAAGGAAAAAGATAGTGTTTCTGGTGCTATTCATACTGATACTCCTTCTGGAGTTTTTTTGGGGAAGAATGCTGAAAAAGCTGTGGAAGAAGTTGCTTCTTGGTCACAAATGGTAAAGAAGAATAGGGAACCTTCAGATGAGGTTGTTATCTTGACAGATCATGTGGATTGTGTTTCACAGAATACTGTGTTTTTGGAGGAAGAGGACTTAAATGATGATTCTTTGGAGAAGTTGAGTTTGATTGGCATCTTTCCTTCCAAATTTCCAAGTAGATATGCTGTCCAAAAGATTGTTAATGCTTGGCCAAGGAAGTGCAGATATCATTACCACAATTCTGGGTGGATAGTGTTCCTGTTTGAACAAGAATCTGATCTTAATGAGGTATTGCAGGCTGGTCCTTTCTATGCTTTTGGAAAGGCCTTGCTGTTGAAAAAGATGCATGTTATGTTTAATTTCAGTAAAGATGCATGTACTGATGTTCCAGTTTGGATTCAATTGCCTAATCTACCATTAAGGCTTTGGAAATATATGGCATTGAGTAGGATTTGTTCATTTTTGGGGAGTCCTCAGTATACTGATAAAGTTACAGCTTCCAGGAAAGTTCTGAGTTTTGTTAGATGCCTTGTGGAGACTGACTTAAAGATGGAGTTACCTTCTGTTATTCCAATTACTTTGCATGATGGGAAGGTCCTAAAGCAGCCTATTTTTTATATGAAGAGAGGCCTAAGTTCTGCTCCAAATGCAACAAACTATGGCACAATGAAGAAGGACATGATGATTCAAAAAAGGAAGTTCCAGCTTTGTATGTGGCTAGGTCAAAAAAACCTGGTGTGTCTAAACCTAACCCCCCAAAGAAGAAGAAAGTGATTATTATTGAGGATGATGGGAAGGCAAATAATTCTGTGAATTCTGATAAGGCTCCTGCTCCTGTTCCTGAGGATACTGCTGGTGCAACTGCTTCTGTTTCTGATAGAGGCAAGAATGTGGCAAAATATAAAGGGAAGGAAGTGGAGAAAGGGGTCACTCCTATCACTAATGCATTTGATGTTTTGTCTCCTGATAAGAGCAGCTCTTGGGCAAATGTAGTGGAGGAAGATGATCAATTGAATAAGGATGGCCCTGGTGCTTCTGGTTCTAAGAAGCTTAGGAAGAAAAAGAAGAATAATAGGCATAACACCACTGGTGTTTCTGGAAATGGTAAAAATTTTACAGATGATGTCTCTAGGGGTAGATCACCTCTAGTTAGACAAAAATGATAGGGTTTTGGAATGATAGAAGGTTCAATAAGGCTTTTAAACAATCTGTTGTTGTCTCTTATCTCAGGCAGCATCAGATTTCCTTATTTGGAATTCTTGAGACTAAACTGTCTCAAAAAAGTTTAGATTCCTTCCTTGGAAAGAAAATTCCTCTTTGAAAGTCTGTACATAATTTTGATTTTCATACTAGTAAGAGAATGACGGCTATTTGGGATCCTGCTATTTTGGATGTGGTGGTTTTGGAGATGGATGTTCAATGGATACACTGCAAAGTTAAGATCCTTGTTTCGGGTGATTGTTTCCTGATCACTTTTGTTTATGGCCTGCATTCTATTGGTGATAGGAGATCCATGTGGGATAGAATCAGGGAACTCAGCGTCTGTTATGATCTCCCATGGATGGTCCTGGGTGATTTTAATGATGTTTTATCTGTTGAAGACAATAGGGGTGGGAATGTGCCTTCTGATTATGAAATGCAGGATGGTATTGACTGTTGTCTGGATGCTAATCTCACTGATATGAACTCCTCAGGTGAGTTTTTCACTTGGAATGCTGCTGGTGTCTTCTCTAGAATTGATAGGGTCGTGATCAATGCATATTGGTATGATTGGAACCTGAATCTCTGGCTTTTTTTGACCCTCCTGGTCATCACTCAGATCACTCTCCCTGTAGAATTACAATTTTTGCAGATTCTATGGTCAGAAGGAAACCCTTTAAGTTTTTTAATATGTGGATGCAACATGACAGTTATATTGATATCCTAGTGCAAAGTTGGGGACAAGAGACTGTTGGTACTGCTATGTATCAGCTTTGTAAAAGACTTAAAAGGCTCAAGTTCCCTTTGAAAGTCTTGAATCAAAAGCATTATGCTCATATCTCTGTTAAAACTGAAAATGCTCTCTAGGTGCTTGGTAATCTTCAGTCTGAGTATAATCAGAGGCCTTCTGATTTTTTGGCTACTCACATTCTGGATCAGAAAATGGTTTGCCATGGTTTGGAAGCTGTTGAGGCTTCTTTTTTAGCTCAAAAAGCCAAAGGTGTGTATTTGAAGCTCAGTGACAGGGGATCCAAATTCTTTCATTCCTTGGTGAAAAGGAACAATGTCAGGAGGCATATATCCTCTGTTAAACTTCCTGATGGATCTTTCACCACTTCTTATGACCAGGTTGGAGACACTTTTGTTGAGTTTTATACTGATCTGTTAAGTACTGAGGCTTCTGTTGTTCCTATAGAAGAAGATGTGGTTAATGCTGGTCCTAAAGTCTCTGGTACAGCTGTGGAACTGTTATTAAAGGAGGTTACTACTGTGGATGTAAAAGAAGCTTTGTTTTCTATCTCTGATGATAAGTCTCCAGGACCTGATGGTTACTCAGCTGGTTTTTTCAAAAAATCTTGGGATATTGTTGGGGATTCTTTTACTAATGTTGTCTTGGAATTTTTCAGAATGATGCTATGCTGAAACAGATTAATCATGATGTCATTGCCTTGATTCCTAAATCTACTCATGCCTCTTCTGTGGGTGATTATAGGCCTATATCTTGTTGCAATGTTACTTATAAGGTGATTTCTAAGATTTTGGCCTATAGGCTTTCTGTTTGGATTCCTGGTATTATTGATGAGGCTCAGACTTGTTTTGTGGATGGTAGATCTATGTCAGATAATATTTTCTTGTGTCACAGGAGTTGATCAGACATTATGGAGTTAAAAGGGGCCCTCCTAGGTGATTGAATAAGGTGGATATTAAAAAGGCTTTTGATTCTGTCCATTGGTCTTTTTTAGAGGATGTCTTAAGGGGCTTTGGATTTCCGAATAGGTTTATAAAGTGGATTATGCTTTGCGTTACTACTGCTTCCTATTCTATATCTATTAATGGAGAAATGAAAGGGTTTTTCCCTGGAAAGAGAGGCCTGAGACAAGGTGATCCCTTATCTCCCTTTCTATTTGTTATTGGTATGGAGTATCTGTCCAGAATGCTGAGGATTCTGGGGGAGGATTCTGATTTTAATTATCATGCTGGCTGTCAGAGTTTGAAAATTAATCACCTTGCTTTTGCTGATGATCTGATGTTGTTTGCTAAGGGGGATCCCTTTTCTGTATCTCTTCTTATGAATTGTTTATCTTGTTTTGGTGAGTGTTCTGGCCTGGTTGCTAATATGATGAAATCTGAAATGTTTTGTGCTGGTTTAAATGAGGAGGATAAGGCTGATCTGCTTGATATCATTGGTTTAAATGAAGGGGTTTTTCCTATCAGATGCCTTGGAATCCCTTTATGTGTTGTTAGACTGAATGTTGTCCATTATGATCCTTTGTTCACTTCTTTGAGGAATCATTTCTGTAATTGGAAAGGTGGTTCCCTCTCTTATGCAGGCAGATTGCAGCTTATACTTTCTGTAATCCAAGGTGTTTATTGTTTCTGGCTTGGCATCTATCCTGTTATTGGCAGTGTCAAGATGAAAATGGACCAACTTTGTAGGAGGTTTTTGTGGGGTGGATCATGTGACACTTTCAAGAAATCTTTGGTAGGTTGGGACAGGATTTGTGTTCCTAAATCCGAAGGAGGCCTGGGGATTTTCCAGTTGGATGCCTGGAACTTGGCTCTTCTTTCCAGAATCCTGTGGAATTTTCAATGCAAAAAAGACAGTCTTTGGGTCAAGTGGATCAGTGAAGAGTACTTAAAAGGTTGTGATCTTTGGAGCTATCAATGCAAACTTGGTGATTCTTCTTTGATTAAGGCTCTTTTTAGAATCAGGGACAGGCTTTTGGATGCCTCTGGTTCTGCTGATGCTGCTGTTTCTTTGATGCATACTTGGTGCTTAGGTCCTAGACTAAGACCTAGTGTTGCTTATGACTTCTTTAGGAGAAAGCAGACCAAAGTCTGGTGGTGCAAGACTGTTTGGAAATCTAGGGCTACTCCAAAACACTGCTTCATGCTGTGGATTGCTATGCAGAATAGTTTACTTACATCTGATAAATTGGTTACTGATGATAAGGTTTTCCTCTTTGTGGTTTGGTGGAAGAGTCTGCTTCCCATTTGTTCTTTCAGTTGTTAGGAATACCATCCGCAACGGAAGCGATTTAAGGATCTAGATCTATAAAATACACGTAATAAAATAACTAGATCTATATCTACAAGGGGGTTGTAAAACATACCTCTTGGATCTCAAAACCCAAGTTGAAGAGCCGCAATAGAAAACAAAGAAAGATGTGAAGAGCACCACGATCTTCCGTACGTGTGATCCAAGCAACTCCCGGTGGAAGGAAATTCTCGACTCGAATCCTTCCGATATGCTAACCGGAAAATCTCCAAGATTTTCCCCTTAAACCCCATGGCCGAATTTTATTCCTTCTTCTCTCTAAGAGGAGAAGTCGAATTTCATTGTGTGTTAAAAAAGCTTGGGTGAACTCTCTTTATATAGGAGAGTAAAACTTAGCCTCCAAGGATTTAATAATTAATACAAAATCAATTATAATAATCCATTTAAATAAAAGATAATCCCATAATATTCTAGAACAAATCTAGAATAATATTTTATCTTTATTTCTTACCATAAATATTTATCCAATAAATATTTTATGCACATGTCTTATTAATACACAAGAAAACAATTTCTTATTCCAAAAATAAGAGGCATGGGGCGAAATTAAAAATATTGACCTAGTCAATATTAATTTTGCCATCACACAATAATTGGGCCAAGATTATGGAAAATGTCTTTTCCACATATTTAATTATTTAGCCCAACTAATTTAATAGTCCACTAAACAATTAATTCACATATCGTTTTAATAAAGTCCAACAAGAACTAAATTAATATTATTAGGATTCGACGTCCGAGAATAGCTATGCTATATTAGGAGGCACGTCGGGGACCATGGACTAATAATCAGCGGCTCCGATAAATCAAATAAATAATTATCTTACGAACAGAATAATTATATTCGATAAATCAATCACAGGAATATGCCACCATAATCCCGTGATCGCACTCCTCCGATTATGTGATTATATTTATCTCCTCACGAGAATAATAATAAGCGTCCATTGATATAATCATTACATATGGATTAATCCTCCACAGACTGTTCATTCTAAATCGGGAAGTTACCGTTAACCCTTTTTAGAACCTCTTATCCTTATTTACCATTAACCCCCTAGTGATCAATTAATTCATATAACTCACTGGTAGCTAATCAGTGTAATATGAACTCACGCGATCGATCAGTTTCTAGGATTAACAAACAAGGAACTGTCTATCTACTTCCATAAATGGAAGGAATGGATTCCGTATCTGTAATAACACAGACTACTCACTCAATCCAGTACAATGCCAAGATGGGGTAATTCAGATCACAGACTCAGTGTAATCCTTAACCGTCAAGTCAAACCTCATACTGATTCAAGCAGTTGACTGTGATCACCTCATGATTAAGATATATCCATAAATATGATCATCCATTGATTCGATAAGACTTCTCGATTACGGAATTATATCGTGAACTCTAATCAAATCGGTCCAGCCCTATATGATATATCTATCATATATAAATGCCCCACTAGGTTCTCTTAACCGAAAGTCCGGATAAGACAATCACACCTACTATGTTCTGGGCGCATTAATAGCACGTTAAAGGAGAGACCCGATACTCTCGATTAACTTCACTACGGGCTAATTGTATTTTAAGTACATCTTCACTAACTCAATCCTCCCATGTATATCCCATACACTGAGTTAAGTGATTACATAAATGATATACTTAGCGTTTTCTGTAGTGTAAATACTATTGTCACATCGGTGATTATGAGAATAATAAATATGAATAATAATATCATTTCATTTATTAAATAAAACAATTACAAAATTGTCTTTCGGGCATCACACCTAACATCAGTGCCCTATCTCTTGTATGGTTTGGGGGAAGATCAAAATTTGGTTTGGAATCAATAAGAGTTTGGAGACTGTTCTTAGTTCTGTGAGATGGATTACCAGGCATTGTAAGGGGACCTCCCATGCTAATGTGGCTTGGGCTGCTTTTGTCTCTATGGTTGTGTACTGGCTTTGGCATATGAGGAACAAAAAGAGATTTGAAGGCTTATTGATGAAGATTAATGACATTTTGCATTGTATTAAGACTCACCTCTATTATATATTGCAAGCTGCTTTTCCTTTGTACACTTTTACCCCATGATGTTAGGGTTTTGTATATCTTTTGTTTTGGCTTCTGGTAGCTGTTGGTGGTTGTTTGAGATAATTTTCTTTCTCTACACACCAAGGGATACGCTCTGTGAGTTGTGCTCTCATATGACCCGTTTTTGGCAGTTTTGAGTGTTGATAGGGGTTTACTGGCTATTGTTTCTTGTAGCAAATAACCTCAGGGGTCTTATGCTGCTTGAAATCAACAAATCTAACTTCTTCTCAACTTTTTGTAGATACTAGACTAGTTCTTTTGTTTAGGATGTAGCTCTTGTAGTTTGCATACATTGGTTTAATATATTTACATTTAACCAAAAATAAGATATTTGCCATAAAATAAGAGATAATTCCCAAAAAAACCAATCTCGTATTTTTCCATTAATAATCGAACAAATAGATAATTAATTAATTACACATGTGACATAATCTAAAAAAAATTCTTTTCCTAATTATTTATCACATGGGGCGGCACTTTTAATATCATTTTAATAGAAAATGTATTTTCTATTTTACATATTAGTTACGAAATAAATAATATTGCATATTCAATAAATAGACCAACTATTTAATTTATTCTCGAGGTTCCATAAAATGAGAAAACACTCGCGTGTTAGGAGCCAACCCGGGGACCATGGACCTATAACCAGTAGCTACAATAAATTGAATAAAACATTCATCGAACAGAATATTTCCACTCAACTTATTAATTCCGGAACTACGCCACCATAAATCTGAAACTAAACTCTATCGATTATAGATATAACTTATTCTCAAAACGTCGAGTCGAGTCGAAAAGTGTCCATTGATATAATCGTTACATATAAACTAACCTTCCTTAGACTATCCGTAATGAAGGGATTATTTCTGTAAACCTTCTTCAATACATCTCATCCTTATTTACTATTAACCCACTAGTGATCAATTAGTTCATAACCAATACGAACTACGCGGATCGATCAGTTTCTAGAATTAACAAATAAGGGGATTGTCTTTCTACTTTCTGCAGGAAGGAATGGATTCCATATAAACACACACTTCTCACTCATTCCAGAATAGTGCAAACGTGAAAGTGATTCGGACCGCGCCTATTAGCGATCCTTAACGAACACATCAAACTCTATCCTGAAACAAGTAGGAGTCTGTAATCACTTCAGGATTAAGTTCAATCCATATATGATCATCTTGTGATTTAATAAGATTTTTCAATCACGGAATTATATGAGAAACGCATATTAAATCGGTCCAGTCCTATATGACTCTCTCATATTTAAATGCCCCACTTAGACAACCAATGTCGACGGTCCGGATAAGACGGTCACACCATAAAATGTTCTGGGTGCATTAATGGCGGTTTAATCAATAGACCCCATACTTTGATTAACTTCACCACGGACTAACATTTTAAGTGTATCACCATAAACTTAATCCTCATGTGTGACACACACTAAGTTATATGGCTACATATGATACGACTTTGGGTTTTCAGCAGTGTATTAAATATAAGCACAAAGCAAATAATAAGATGAGAATAAATCTGTCATTTATTAATTCTAAAAACAATTAAATAAATTATCTTTCGGACGTTAATTCCAACAATCTCTCACTTGCCCGTAAGGACAAGCAACAATTGTCTTTCGGGCACACTATATCTAACAGGGAGAAACTCGGATAATAACCAAATAGTTTGAGAGTTTATCTTTTACTCACAAATTTATCTTTTCCTTTTAGGAAAATAAAACATTTATCCAATAGGAAAACAAATTTCCTATTTATCCAATAAGAAAACTAATTTCTTATTTATAATTATTTAACACATAAATAATTATTTTATCCACATTATAATTAATTTGGAGAAAATTTCTTTTCCCAAAACCAAATAAATATGGCATCATTTTTATGCCATTTGGTATAATAGAAAATGTATTTTCTATATTACATATTATTTACTAAATAAATAATATCCGCATATTCATTAAATAGACCAACTATTTAATTTATTCTCGAGGTTCCACAAAACGTGAAAACACTCGCGTGTTAGGAGCCAACCCGGGGACCATTGACCTATAACCAGTCACTACAATAAATTGAATAAAATATTCATCGAACAGAACATTTCTACTCAACTTATTAATTCCGGAATTACGTCACCTTAAATCTGAAATTGAACTCTATCGATTATAGATATAACTTATTCTTAGAAATTCGAGACAATAAGTGTCCACTGATATATTCATTACATATACTAACCCTCCATAGACTATCCATAATGAAGCAGGATTATTTCTATAAACCTTCTTCACTACATCTTATGCTTATTTACCATTAACCCACTAGTGATCAATTAGTTCATAACCAATACGAACTCGGCCGATCGATCAGTTTCTAGGATCAACAAATAAGGGGATTGTCTTTCTACTTCCCGCATGAAGGAATGGATTCCATATCTGTGAGATACACACTTCTCACTCATTCCAGAATAGTGTCAACGTGAAAGTGATTCGGACCGCGCCTCTTAGCGATCCTTAATGAACACATCAAACCCTATCTTGAAACAAGTAGGAGTATGCAATCACTTCAGGATTAAGGTTAATCCATCTATGATCATCTTGTGATTTAATAAGATTTCTCAAACACAGAACTATATGAGAAATATAGATTAAATCGGTCCAGTCCTATATGACTACATCATATATAAATGCCCCACCTAGATAACCAATATCGACGGTCCGGATAAGACGGTCACACCATAAAGTGTTATGGGCGCATTAATGGTGGTTTAATCAATAGACGCCATACTTTGATTAAGTTCACCACGGACTAACATTTCAAGTGTATCATCATAAACTTAATCCTCGTGTGTGACACACGCTAAGTTATATGGCTACATATGATACGACTTGAGGTTTTCAGCAGTGTATTACTTACAAGCACGAAGCAAGTAATAAGATGAGAATAAATCTGTCATTTATTAATTATAAAAACAATTACAAAAATTGCCTTTCGGGCGCTATTTCCAACAATCTCCCACTTGCCCGTATAGACAAGCAACAATTGTATTTCGGGCACTACATCTAACAATCTCCCACTTGCCCGTAAAGACAAGCAATGATTGTTTTTAGAGCATCACGCCCTTATTATTTCTATCCACTACATTCTCCCACTTGCTCTAAAACAGATGAGACATATCTCCCAATTTCATACCTGCCAAGCGCTTATCAGTGACAGTAGATGCCACACGACTCGGTAAATGATCAGCTAGGTTGTCGGCTCGAGGCGATCTTTTAGGACCGAAAATCTGCCTCTCTGCACGGTCTGTCTGATCAGGTGGTACTCTCTCTCAATATGCTTTTGACCTCTTGTGATTGCAAAGATCATTTGCATGAGCTACCTCTCAGCTGTTTTCACAGTAAAATGGTATCGGCTCATCGAGACCTGGAATCAATTCCTGATCCAACAAAGAACTTCTCAAGCCATATTGCCTCTTTAGCTGCTCCGAAAGCTGCTATGTATTTGACTAACATAGTCAAATTGGCAGTGCTGGATTGCTCCAGACTATAGCTCCATCACTATAAGAAAACACTGAGCCAAAGATCGATTCACGATCATCCTTAGTCCGACTTAAAATCAGAAACAATGTAATCAACAATACTCAAGTTTGCACCCCGAATACTCAAGAATACAACTCCTCTTTCTCTAAAGGTACTTGAGGATACACTATACTGCTACTCAATGTCCGAATCCAAGATTCGACTGTTATTGACTTTTAATAATCTGACATTCTCTATCTACCAGAGAATTTATCCCATTTTCTCTTTATCCAAAGACCGAGAGAATTATTCAATGAGGGGTTGGGTAGGAAACCTCTCATTGAATTTTGCATACGAAAAAGCATTATCATCTTAACCAATAAGATTCATGGGATATTTCCGACAACTTGTTCTCATGAATTCAACCGAATCAATTTCTAAGAATATAGTCCACTTCTTGATTCAGAGAAGCTTTGGCTCGTCAGTTCCTGACATCAGATAACACGCCCATGTTTCTTACAACTATTGCAGTGTCACCTTTATGAACACCAATATTCACTACTTTACCAACATTGATACTCTGTCTATGAAAGACTCATCAATATTCTGGTTAAGCCCACATATTTCAAACATGTGGCTTTTAATGACCTAGAGTTTTGCTTTAATCCACCAATGGATGTAAGCACATGCAGTCAATCTACCATTCGCTTTGAGCTAAAACCCTTCTGTTTCGATTGAATTCAGGCTCCGTTGCACCGCAAGAAAGTTTCAGGGCATCACCCATGGTAATCTTTCTGCTTTCCATAGAGTAAAGCAAGGCTGAGTGGTGAGAAAGTTTCAGGGCATCACCCTTATTAAAATATCTACTTCTAAGGGAATTATCCTTAGACCACTTGGCTTTGCTTAGAAAGGTAAACTTTCTCATTCATTCCACTCCTTTTCAAGTAGATCCAATTTCTCCCACTGGGCCTGAGACACTCAGGTGGTTCTACAAGAGTGTGAACAGACATGGAGTACCAATAACTCCATTTAAAGGTATATGACTTTAAGCCAACCTCCTTTATTCAGAATCCTATACAGTCCTTCCGAAAGACCATAGGTTATCAATCACCCCTATCGGACTATAAAGTCTGCATGATCACTGTGGGTCAATGGTTAAACCATACTCCTACTACATTTAGGTGGATCGATATTCTGATCAGGTTCAGTAGTATTTATCAGCGTAATCCCCAACAACCAATGTTGGATATGGTCTGATTAAATCAGATAGTAACTTTTTGAGTAACTTTACTTCAAGGTCTAAGGTTGTTATCTAAACATTCTTTTAGAAAGGATGTAACAGTGTAACCGTCACTATCCGATCTTAAGAATATTATAATCAACTTTACTCATTGCATTAAGATATTTCATGATCAGTCACCATATGAACGTGTACGTAAAATCTCCAGTCTTACCTTCAAGCACTAGTGCTAAATGCCTCTATTTGTGGAAGTGGAGTAAATTTACTTCACTCTTTATCCACAAATTCGTAAGCATCTTCTAGGTAGACTTCTCAGTATTACATAATAATGTAAACCGTTATTTTGCAACTAATACCTTAATTGAGTTAAGCAGTGTAATATAGCATATCAATAACAATACAAGACAATATATGGTTTATCCTTTCAGTGAAATCGTTTCACTGGGAGGTAGGCCGAGCATCAGTTCCGAAAACTATGTTATAGCCTATATCTGAGCATGGAATACTCGCATCTCTGGTCATATCAGAGATTCCTCCAAATATTTAGATAAACTTTGGAATTTCAAGTAGCCATCAGACAAAATGTCTACCACTCAGACACTATCATTGGCTTTTATCTTTCATAAGACCCCGAAGGTCAATATGAACAAGTATGATACTTCTTTAGCTCTATTACCCTTTTCTAATTGAGAGGTTACTTAGTCATTTTTCCTTTGAGACTGTGTTCTTAGACTGGGAGATAGGAATCACTCTTAGCCAGTCTCCAGATCTTATCTTTAGGATATATGCACTAATTAATAGATGTTGAAGAATTGTTTATCTTAATATGGAAACCATTTGTCTAAATAGTTTATGACGTGTTACATATACCTTTTCAGCATTACTTAGTGGTTCTGACTTTATCAGAAAAAAGTTCGAGCCTCATAATCGTATACAAATGTCATATTCACTTTCTTAAGGAAACTATATTATCGATTTGAAAGTGAATCCATTCGTTCCAACGAATCTGAAAACAGAAATAAAATTTCTGCGATATTCAAGGATTAAAATCCGAAATTTGTTTCCTTATATCACTCCTACTATCTTAGCTGAAATAACTGCTCGTTGTCTACTCTTCATCATGAATGCCCATCTACCTTGTTCTTACAAAAGAACTTTAGCTTCTGAGTCAAATTACCCGGTTAAGAAAGTCTTTAAGGATTCACAGGTTAGTAATTCAAAATCACTTTCCTTATCCTATGCTTTACTTTATTAATGTTCTGGTTTAGCCTTTAACTTATTTAGTTTAGATGACTTACACTTGCAGACATTTACCTTCCCATTCTCGACTTTCTTTAAAGGAAATGACCGTGAACTAGCAGTTCATTTAAGTAGACACTACTCGTGAACTGAGGGATGTCTAAGTGAGATTGATACCAAATCATTCTCATCATCTTTGAACTAATTTTGTTTTGTCTCTCGCACTACACGAGTGACAGCAGTCACATTCTTATCAATGTCACTTAAGTTTGAAGGCTCAAGAGGAGAATCCTTTACCGAAAAATTAATTTGCATTCTCGATTACTGAGTTCAACGTTCTTGTTACTTTTCCAGTTTTACGAAGTCGATTACCAGTCAATTTATCGTGTTTAGCAGTTTAGATACCATGAGATGATATGCAGTTGCAAAAATAAATTATGACAGAAATATAAATCAAATCATACACCACAACAAATGATGATTTAGGAATTATAAACGTGATGTCATGCATGCAGTTTATCCTACCATTCCAAAGATTTAATCTCACACCTACAGTGCCGCCGTAGGGTAGGTCAAAGAGGTGACGATTAAATTGAGACAATCTCTCTCAACAATTAAACCATTGAGAATCAAACATCTCCGTTTAGTTGTCGATTACCTTCATTTTTTAGCCAAGATATTTCCAAAAATATCCTTGTGAGTGTGACCTACTATTTCAGATTTTTAAGTTCACCCCGAGTATGCCGCCGTAGGGTAGGTCAGTGACTCGACGAGTACTCAAAATCTTATCTTTTCGGAAACCAAGCCTTGAATTTTGATGCAGTGAAGGCCATCCGTAGGGGCCGAAATAAAAACGGCACGAGGCGTCACCATTCTCTCACGCGCTTGTGTAAACAGTAGAGGCCGTGGGGTCGGTTGTCACCTTCCCCGGTCCCACTCATTTTAAAAAATAGGTAGTCTTATTAGGATTTTCAGAATTTCTTCCCAACTCGGAAAAAAAATAAATCATGAATATGTAAATTAATCCTCCCACTAGTTCATCGGTTCCAAATACCGTCTAACCAGTGTCACTTATTCACGACTTTCCAATTTCTCGGATTTATAAATTCTTTGTGTACACACTACACAAATAAAAATCACCAAGAATTTTTATAATCCTAATACATTAGGACTTATGATTCCCCATTAATTCCAAAAACAATAAATCACAAAATTTAAAGCTCTCTGTTGGTCCCAGAGAAGGGTAGAACTATAGTCAGAGGGGGGGTGAATGACTATAGTGGAGTTTCAAAAAAATTTCTTGTGATTAAAAGCTTTTGGGCAGCGGATAAGTCCCTTCTTACTAGATTGTTTCAAAGCAGTTTATACATTCACAGATATAGGGTATATCGTAGGCAATTAAATGAGTGCAGTAAAGTAAATTGCAGAAAGTAAATTGACACAAGGCTTATAGTGGTTCAGGGTGGTGTAATCCCTTAATCCACTCTTCTCCTGTGATGATTGGAGGAATTCACTATTGTTTTCACAGATACAATAGTAAGATTGTCCTTGACCTCCCAAGCTTCACAATCTACAAGACTATCACTCCTTGGTTGCAACAGCTTCAGTGATTCAGTCTCTTTCACTGCTCCTTGAGATCAAATCCTTCAGCAGCTATCACAAACACAACTCCTTCTCAGATGACTTCTGATTCAGTTGCTTCAGTTTATTATGAATGAGATTCACAAGCTTGATTGATCAATCTCAGTGATAAATATAAAATTGTAGTTCTGATGTCTGAGTTGATCTCTAGATGAATCCTTGTAAGTTCAGAGAGAAGGCTTTTCAAATTGACAGAGTTTCTGCTTGGTTTTCTTTTTTCTTGATCGTTTTTTTTATCTGTCTGTCAATGCCTTCTATTTATAGCCTTGAGTATCCTTGATTTGAAATTCCGTCCGTTGGCTATATTAATGAGGGGAATAATCCTTGATTTTATTCTTGATTCCCCCTTAATTACATTCTCCTTGATTTCAGTGATCTGATTTTTCTTCAAATGTATAGCAGAAAATCCATCCTTGATTGATCCTCTATTGATTATGCATTAAATGCATGATCCTCTGAATCTTCATCATATTTCAATTCTATTCTGATAAGGATTACTTCGCCGTTCTCTGAATGGTCGAGTGATCCATCTGACTTTGCCGTTTAGATCTTCCTTCATTGTTTTTGCCTTCACTTAGCCGAAAGTCAGTTTACTCTGCCGATTCACTGTTTCCTTCATTACTTCAGTTTAAGGAGAATCTTTGTACTTCATTGATCATTGGTTTGGGTGAGATCAGTGTACACCATATTTGAACATTAAGTTTCATCATTTGAACCATAACTTAGACTTATCCAAGGTCATCACAAACTTCCTTGGTTATAAGTCATACCATTAAGTCTTCATTGCTTCTCTGCAAGTACTTGGCTGGCTTTACTCTGCCGAATGTCTGTTTTACTTTGCCGTCCTACCAACTAGTACAATACTTGTCTGACTTAACTTATACAATATGTCAGACTCTAAATAAAGACTTATACAGAGAATTCTAACTTATTTCAGGCTTGCTATAACAGCTAGTATGGCCATCATCAAAACATAATAAAATGTTCCTAACAATTTCCCCCTTTTTGATGATGCCAAAACCCTCATAAGCCTGAATATAAGTAAGCCAAATTTTTCATACTAATTAACAGAATAAGAACTCAATAGTTTTATTCATCCATTAAAGGGCAATAAGTTCAAAATTTTATTCAAGTGTTACAAACTACATTTTGCTTAATTCAGCATTGTACCTTTTGAACTTTGTAGTCTGAACCTCTTCAATGTCTTTCCAATCAATTTCTGGAAACTTTCACTTCCAGTATGCCATAGCAGTGTATTCAGATGCTCCCTTGAATACTTTCTTGGCAAAGAGTCTGTTGAAATCTGGCATGGTCTCATTTGCCCTAGGTTCTCCAAAGTGCTTCTCAAGTCTCTCCCTAGCTTCAGCAATATGTGAGTCAGCAAACTTGAGACTTTTGTAGAGACTCCACTACTCCTGTTTGTCCATTCTTCCCATAGGGTTGAAGAATTTTACCATATAGTTGAAGTCTTCTTGTTGTTCAATTGGCAAGTCTTCTGGTCCTTTTGCAGAAAGTGGTATGGCTGAACTTGGTTTGATGTGGGTTTGTTTTAGAAGTGCAAATTCTCTCTTGACATCATTGTAGAGTTTGGCCATTTCAGTTCTCATCATTTCATCCTGATAGCTTAGCCAATCAGCCCATGCTTCATCTTGTGAAAAATGAGGATAAAGTCCTTCATGTACTCTGAAAAATTCTCTTACATGGTCCAGTACATCTGCTTCATATTCTGCTTTGCTTTTGTGACCAGTGTACGTTCTGTGCCCACCAGTGTATTTGGAGCTGCTGCTGCCTCTGCTGGCGTTTCCTCTGGTGCTAAGTCTATGTTGACTTGCTGATCCTCTTTGCTGGCTAGATCCAAGTCTTTGCTGATTGCCAGGTCTGTCTCTGTCATCATCTCTTCTTTGCATAGGGTGAGGAAATCCAATGCAGGGTTCGTTTAGGGCTTTTTCTCTTTCTTCTCTAGCCCTCCTCTGCTGTTCCTCTGCTTCATTTCTGATTCTGATTTCTCTGTATCTTGCTCTCATTTGTTCTTCAATGAAGTTTGGGGGTCTAATAGTTGATCCTTCAGGCTTATCCTGATTTTCCCTCTTTTTGGCAGCATCATCCCTCTGCTGGAGTAAGATGCTATTTGTAGTCTCTGCCGTTCCAATCAAAGAGAGTCCAGCTTTGATTCAATGGATGTTAATCTGTTATCATGACTAGTCAGTTTCTCAGTGACACTGCGGAATCTTATGCCAAATGCCACTGCCATCGAGTCATTTTCCTGAGAAATGTGTTGCCTGAGACCTGCAAGACTATTTGTGATGTTAATGTTGAGTTGTCTCATCAATCTCCTTGGCGTTGAACAACAATGTTCTGTGCCTCGATGTATTCAGCAATGGCCTCAAATTTTCGCTCAATGGAGTAGCTTTTGTCATTGAATGCCAAAGTCATGGATCTGAGATGCATGGCTTGCTACTCTAGTTCTTCTGCCAGTAGATCTGCTGCTTTTTCAAAGGTTTCATTTGTGATACCAGTGCCCAGCTGAGAGAGTTTGTGCCGGATGTCATTTGGTTCTCGGGTCCGTTTCTTTGTCCTCTCGTCTTGATCTTTGAGTCACATCTACATTGACATCCGGATCTTCAAGAATTTAGGTAGATGTGTATCTTTGGTGTAGCTTGAGTGCTATTCCCCCTTGCTCGTGTCTTTGGGGATTGCCTTGACTGGAGTGGCAGCAGCTGAGCCTGTGTCCACTATGTTTGTGCTGTCAGCCGGAGTTGCATCAGATAGTGGTTGAGTGGTTGTCTTAGCTAGTGTTGTGGACTTGTTAGATGCATGTGACTGTAGAAAAGTTTTTAGAGGAATGTTATCATCAATTGCATCCGGTGTAGAAGTAACCTCTTCTCCTTGTTTGCCATGATCATCAGCATGATGATCATCATTATCATTGTCATCCTGATCATCTCCATCATCTTGATCAGTATTGTCATCACCATCTCCACCATCTTTCGAGTCATCACTGTGTCCGTCAGAGATCTGGGACAGTTTTGCCTTTGCTGCATCAACCATGTCCCAGAGAGGAGATTCATCAAGTACACCAACCAGAGTGGTGATTCCCAGAAAGTTAAAGAGCCATGCCTCCTCAGTAAGCATGCGTTCTGAATCTAGAAGCTGGTTTCTGGAATCACCTTCTTTCCATTCAAGATATTCTGCAATTCGATCATCAATATCGTTTGTAGACATATGTGCGGGTTCTTTTCAAGATTCCTCGTCATCTCCAGTGTCTCCTGTAACTTCCTCATTTGGAGGTTGTTGATCCTCACTTTCATTTTCTTCTTCTTGTTGTTCTGCCTCAACATCAGATTCCTCTTCTTCTTCTTCATCGAATAATTTTCCAAAGGCCGTCTTTTCCAGATTGCAGTGAACCTTTTGCTTCTTTCTTTGACCGGAGGGATGAGTTTTGGTTTTCTTTCTCTTCCCTCCTCCGGCTTGCTTTTGCTGTTTGACATAGGTAAACATGACCTTGGACTCATGCAATTTGTGAATTTGTACAACAGGGACTTTGAGGCATTGCATCAGATAGTGTAACTGAATCCCATACGACTTTTTCACCCAGAATTGTCCTTTCTTTGTCTTTCCTTCTGTTGTCCCCTTTTCGGCCGCTTTTAATTCACCTTGGATTTGTTCTTTGATTCTTAAAAATAAGTATTTTGCCCAATTGAACTCTAGATTGTTGTAGATGATTACCATTAGCCGCATTTTAATTTCTGTCATAGCATTATTTTCTCCCAACTTTCCTTCAATGCTTTTGCCAATTAGGGCACTAAACTCACTGAATGGTTTCTTTAAAGCGGATCTAAGACAATTGACCTTCTTGGACCCTGGGTTTGCCATTTTGGCGATTGTCGGCCAGAAACCATCCAAGTTTTATGGTACCAAGGTCACTTTTGCTTGACCCTTATTTGAAAGTTTAAGATGTTTTCGAATTACCTTTTGCTGTAATGACCACTTCTTTGCCATTGACGGATGCAACAATCTTGTCTTCTTCCCACTCGTCACCTTCTTCAGCAAGGAGCCCAGATACGTATTTTGCAGATTTCCAGAAGGAGATGAGATTTTCATAGCAAACTTCGGTTATTGGAGGATTGAGAAAGGTTGATAATTTTAGGTTTTTGCATCCTGCTGCTAATCGTTTTGCTTCTTCATCATTTCCGCATAGTTTTAAGTAGTGTTCTTCTTGGAAGAATGATCCAGTGGCAATCGATTTTTCATACCCAGCTTGGGTGTTTGAGGAGTGGATTATGGTAAGTAATTAGTGGATTATGATAAGTAAATCGCGATATTCGAGTGAAGCGGATGAGTGGATTATGGTAAGTAATGATAGAGCCCAGGAATCGAGGCGTTTGTAATTTGAAAAAAGTAATATGGTTACCTCCATGATTATAAGTTGATCTCCACGTGTGTGATTATCCACAGAATAATCTTCCATAACTCCCTTATTTTCCACATGTATAAAGTTGATTATGTTCACACTTTAATTTACCCATGACTCCAATCTATATTTCGGTGAAGTGCCTTGGCTGGCCACTTAGCCGGTGTAGTGATTCTTTCACTGAGCTGCTTTATTTGACGGTTCCTAACAATCAGTGAAGTTAACTTCACCGAGTACCAGTGCCTTACCTACTACATCTCCTGTAATGGCAAAGGTTTAAACAGCCGATGAAGTCACTTAGCCGATTACTCCAGTTAGCCGCCCTTTGGTATTTAGTCGATTTCAATCATTCCTAACTCAGTTCTCAACATGCTAAATCTTTCATGACTGAGTGGTATAGTGAAGATATCAGCCAGTTGGTCTTCAGTGGGTATGTATTTTAGAATGACATCTCCTTTTTCAACATGGTCTCTGATAAAATGATGTCTCACATCAATGTGCTTTGTTCTTGAATGCAACACTGGATTCTCAGTAATAGATATTGCACTTGTGTTATCACACATGTTTGGAATTGTTTTCTCCTCCACTCCATAATCCCTTAGCTGTTGTCTAATCCAAAGTACTTGTGCACAACAAGCACTTTCTTGCTATATATTTCGCTTCAAATTTGTTGATGTAGATATGGAGTTTTGCTTTTTGCTAAACCATGAAACTAGTCTGCTGCCTAGCATTTGACAAGTTCTAGAGGTGCTTTTTCTATCTATTTTGCATCCAGCATAGTCAGAGTCTGAATATGATATCAACTTGAATCCTCCATCTTTTGGATACCAAATTCCAACATTAACAGTGTTTTTCAAGTATTTGATTATTCTTTTGGCTGCTAGAAGATGTGATTCTTTTGGTTGAGCTTGGAATCTTGCACATACTCCTACTGCAAATGCTATATCAGGTCTGCTTGCAGTTAAGTATAGTAGGGATCCAATGATTCCTCTATACATTTTCTGATCAATATCCTTTCCAGTTTCATCTTTTCCAAGAATGACTCTTGCACGCATTGGTGTATCTGTTGTGCCACTTGTATCCATACCATACTTGTGTATTAAGTCTTTTGTATACTTTGGCTTGACAAATGAAAATGCCATCCTTCATTTGCTTTACTTGAAGGCCAAGGAAATAATTTAATTCTTCCATCATGCTCATCAGAAATTTGCTCTTCATCAGGTTTGCAAATTTCTCACATAAATTTTCATCCTCTGATCCAAGATGATGTCATCAACATAGATTTGTACTAGCAATGTGCTTGTTTCTTCCTCTAGTTTGAATAGAGTCTTATCTATGGTTCCCTTGTTGAATCTATTCTTGATCAGAAATTGTGATAGTGTTTCATACCAGGCTCTGGGTGCCTGTTTGAGTCCATAAAGAGCTTTCTTTAGTTTGTATACTTTGTCTTCCTTTCCTTTGAGTTGGAAACCAGGGGGTTGCTCCACATATATTTCTTCTTCCAAAAGTCCATTCAGAAATGCACTCTTGACATCTATTTGATAGACATTGAAATCTTTGTGTGCAGCAAAAGCTAGAAAGAGTCTGATTGCCTCCAATCTTGCTACTGGTGCAAATGTTTCATCATAATCTATTCCTTCTGCTTGAGAATAGCCTTTTGCAACTAGCCTTGCTTTGTTTCTAACAACAATTCCTTGCTCATCCATCTTGTTTCTGAATACCCATTTTGTACCAATGATGTTGGCCATATCTGGTCTGTCAACAGGTTCCCAGACTTCATTTCTTTCAAATTCATTTAGTTCTTCTTGCATGGCTGAGATCCAATCTGCATCTTGAATTGCATCATCTATTGTCTTGAGTTCCACTTGTGATAGAAAACATGTTAACATATGCTCCAGTTGTCTTCTGGTTCTCACTCCTGTGTGAATATCTCCAATAACTTGTTCTTCAGGATGATCTCTTAGCCAATTTAGGTCAGGTTGAAGTTGTTCTTCACTTGGTGCTTCTATAATTTCATGTTGTACATGAGCTTCAAGTTCTGGTGCTTCTTCTGTTGTATTGACTTGTGGGTCATCTTGATTTCCAAAATTGTGATGCAGAATAGTTGCTGGTACTGTTGTATTTATATACACTTGCTTTTGTGCTGCTTCTTCTTCTTTTTCTTGAAGACTTTCACCATTTGTATTTGGTTCATCAAAGACTACATGTATTGATTCTTCAATCACCAATGTTCATTTGTTGAGTACTCTGAATGCTTTGCTTGTGTCTGAGTATCCTATAAAGATTACTTCATCAGCCTTTTCATCAAAGGCATGCAGCTGATTCCTGTTCAAAACAAAGCATTTTGATCCAAACATATGCAAATATGAGATATTAGGTTTTCTACCATTCCATATTTCATATGGAGTCTTTCTATGATGTTTGTTGATGATTGATCTGTTTTGTGTATGGCATGCTGTGTTTGCTAAATCAGCCCAAAATCTCTTTGGCAAGCATGCTTCTGCAATCACTGTTCTGACTGCTTCTTTGAGAGTTCTGTTTCTTCTTTCTGCCACACCATTTTGCTGTGGGGTTCCTGATGCTGATAATTGATGCAGTACTCCATTTTCTTCACAATAGGTTTTGATAATTTCATTAAGAAATTCAATGCCTCTATCTGATCTGATCTTGATGATTTTCAGTTCTTTCTCATTTTGGAGTCTTCTTAACAAATTTGGCAGCTTTTTGAGTGTCTCTTTCTTCTTGTTCATGAAGATGGTCCAGGTGTATTTTGAGTAGTCATCCACCACTACTAGGGTGTATTTCTTACCACTTACACTTACTGGTGTGACTGGTCCAAACAGGTCCATATGCAACAGATGTAGAATTCTTGTTGTTGATTGATAGGGTTTTGACTTGAAGGAACTTTTGATTTGTTTCCCTTTCTGACATGCATCACATAGACTTTCTTTCTTGAATGTGATCTCTGGCAGGCCTTCAACTAACTTGTTCTTTGATAATTTGTTGATGGTCTTGAAATTTAGGTGATTTAGTCTTCTATGCCATAACTTGACTAGTTGATTTGTTTGTTTTTGACAAACAAACATGTTTCTGCTTTGGCTGTTTTCCAATTCACCACATACATGTTATCTTTTCTTCTTCCTGCAAGTACTACTGTGTTGGTTTAGATGTGAATGACTTTGCATCCTTCCTTGTTGAAGTGCACATTGTAGCCTTTGTCACAAAATTGACTAATGCTCATCAGATTGAAATTAAGTCCCTTGACATATGCCATATTTTGAATCTTCATATTGTTCTTGAGCATTGTGCCTTCCCCCTTAATCTTGCCAGGATTTTCTTTGCCTCCAAATGTGACTTTGGGTCCATCAAAAGCTTTAAAGTCAGTGAGTCATCTCTTGTTTCCTGTCATGTGTCTGGAACATCCATTGTCTATGTACTAGACATCCTTAGTTTCATCTGATTCTTTGGCCATTAAACATAGGCTTGTTTTCTCAATGTGTGAGCTATCACCTTCATCTTCATCTAATTCTTTGGTCATGAGGCATAGACATGTTTTTTCATTTTATGAGCTGTCTTCTTCATCACTGTTATCTGAGTTATTATCAGATGATTCTTTATTCTTTTCACTGCTAGATTCACCCTTGAGTGCTTTCTTGCCTTTCCTCTTTTCAGATGCTTTGTATTTCTTCTTTTCATCATCTTTGTCATTTTCTTCAGGACAATCAGCCTTGAAGTGACCTTTCTTGTTGCAGTTGAAGCACCTGTATTCATCATCTTTCTTCTTCATGTCTTTGGTTGAGCTTGACCTCTTGTTTGATGATGAGTTTCCTTTGAATGGCTTCTTTTTGCTAAACCTGTCAAAACGTTTAACTAATAAAGCTACATGTTCTTTAAGTTCATGTGTCTCTTTGCTGATGCAGTCGGCAAAGTTACTTTGATGGGGTGCTATCAGTGCAGTGGATTTTTGTGCCTCTGCCGGAGCACCATCTTCACCGTTCAGTTCGAATTCATGAGCTTTAAGTTGGGACATCAGTGTCAGAGTGTCAGTGTTTGCAAGGTTTGTGGTTCCTCTGATTACCGATGTTATGATCTTCCATCTTTCAGGTAAGCCTCTCAAGATCTTTAAGCATACTTCTTTCTGGGGATATGTGTGACCAAGCTGTTGCAGTTCACTGATGATGCTTGAGAATTTGTTGTCCATTTGATCAATGGATTCACCAGCCTTCATTTTGAAATTTTCAAATTTTTGTTTTGCAACAGATAATTTGTTTTCTTTAACTGCTTCAGATCCTTCATTTGTCAATGCTAGCTTGTCCCACATCTCTTTTGCTATTTTACAATCTTTGATTCTCATGAACATGTTGCTATCTAGAGTCTTCAAAATCATATCTTTTGCAACAAAGTCTATATTTGATCTTCTCCTGTCTTCCTTGGTCCAATCTTTCTTGGGTTTGTCTACTTCCTTCCCTTGATCTGCTCCTGTGGATACTACAGTCATGATTGTGATTGGGCCATCATTAATTACATCCAGCATCTACTCATAAGTTGCTGCAAGATGAGACAACATTCTTATTTTATATTTATCAAAATTGTTAACATTGAAAAAAGGTACTTTTGACATAAAGTTTGAGGAATCCATAATTACAAATAAGAGATCTATATGTGAATGAATAGAAAACTCTGATTTGAAAACTACTTTGAAAATATGTGATCTCCATGTTACCAGAAATTAGATCTGAACAGGTTCTGATACTAGGAACACTGCTTCGATACCAATTGTTGGTCCTAGAGAAGGGTAGAACTATAGTCAGAGGGGGTGAATGACTATAGTGGAGTTTCAAAAACTTTTCTTGTGATTAAAAACTTTTGGGCAGCGGATAAGTCCCTTCTTACTAGATTGTTTGCAGTTTATACATTCACAGATATAGGGTATAACGTAGGCAATTAAATGAGTGCAGTAAAGTAAATTGCAGAAAGTAAATTGACACAAGGCTTATAGTGGTTCAGGGTGGTGTAATCCCTTAATCCACTCTTCTCATGTGATGATTGGAGGAATTCACTATTGTTTTCACATATACAATAGTAAGATTGTCCTTGACTTCCCAAGCTTCACAATCTACAAGACTATCACTCCTTGGCTGCAACTGCTTCAGTGATTCAGTATCTTTCACTGCTCTTTGAGATCAAATCCTTCAGCAGCTATCACAAACACAACTCCTTCTCAGATGACTTCTGATTCAGTTGCTTCAGTTTATTATGAATGAGATTCACAATCTTGATTGATCAATCTCAGTGCTAAATATAAAATTGTAGTTCTGATGTCTGAGTTGATCTCTAGATGAATCTTTGTAAGTTCAGAGAGAAGGCTTTTCAAATTGACAGAGTTTCTGCTTTGTTTTCTTTTTTCTTGACCGTTTTTTTTATCTGTCTGTCAATGCCTTCTATTTATAGCCTTGAGTATCCTTGATTTGAAATTCCGTCCGTTGGCTATATTAATGAGGGGAATAATCCTTGATTTTATTCTTGATTCCCCCTTAATTACATTCTCCTTGATTTCAGTGATCTGATTTTTCTTCAAATGTATAGCAGAAAATCCGTCCTTGATTGATCCTCTATTGATTGTGCATTAAATGCATAATCCTCTGAATCTTCATCATATTTCAATTCTGTTCTGATAAGGATTACTTCGCCGTTCTCTGAACGGTTGAGTGATCCATCTGACTTTTCCGCTTAGATCTTCCTTCACAGTTTTTGCCTTTACTTAGCCGAAAGTCAGTTTACTCTGCCGATTCACTGTTTCCTTCATTACTTATCTTTAAGGAGAATCTTTGTACTTCACTAATCATTGGTTTGGGTGAGATCAGTTTACACCATATTTGAACATTAAGTTTCATCATTTGAACCATAACTTAGCCTTATCCAAGGTCATCACAGACTTCTTTGGTTATAAGTCATACCTTTAAGTCTTCATTGCTTCTCTGCATGTACTTGGCCGGCTTTACTCTGCCGAATGTCTGTTTTACTTTGCCGTCCTACAAACTAGTACAATACTTGTCTGACTTAACTTATACAATATTATAGACTCTAAGTAAAGACTTATACAGAGAATTCTAACTTATTTCAGGCTTACTATAACAGCTAGTATGGCCATCATCAAAACATAATAAAATGTTCCTAACACTCTCACTAGTTTATCGGTTCCAAATACCGTCTAACTAGCAACACCTTATTCGTGATTTTCCAATTTATTGATTATTCAGAAATTTGTGTAGACACTTCACAATTAAAATTCATCAAAGAATTTTATAGTCCTAATTAGTCATGATAAAAGTTTTAGGATTATAGAATTTTCCAATAATTCAAAAACAATAAATCAAGAAAAAAAAACAACCACCAACTTATCGGTTCCAAACCGTCTAGTTGGTGTCCAATTTTTCACGATTTTCTAAATTTTCGATTATTAAAATTCTTTTTATGTAGCCACTACATTATTAAATCCCCGAAGGATTTATAATCCTAAATCAAGTTTATCATGTGAATTTTATATCCCGATAAAATTCCGTTTTCCTTTAATTAATTAAATTAATTATTAATCTAAATTAATTATCATCTTCATACATGTCTAATTAATGCCAAAATTAGATGCTAGGAGTGAAATTCATGAATATGATGCATGGCATTGTTATATCAGATAAATAATCACATAAGAAAATAAATCACTGAGATGGACCGTTGGTACCCCCGTACCTAATCTATAAATTTACAATCAAATAAATAAATAAACCCTACGTTTAACGGATTTACTAATTTCAAATTAATCTGTCGCCGCTCTGTATATTAATTTGCTGCTCCGTTTCTTGAACAAAAGTGCTGCCAGCCGAGTTGGTCGCATGCTTCTTTTCCTACTGTGGCAGCCCAGGTTCGAATCCTGGCTACTGCAATTTTTTTTCTATAAAACTGCAACCTTTGGGGAAAAAAATTCATTACACCGCATCGATGGTAATCGAACCAGGGTCTCCATGATGCAGAACTAGCATCTTCACCAGTGTGTTGTCATGATCTTCATGATGACAAATGCTGAACAGAAAATAAAAGTTTGGGGAAAAAAATTCATTACACCGCATCGATGGTAATCGAACCAGGGTCTCCATGATGCAGAACTAGTATCTTCACCAGTGCATTGTCAGGATCTTCATGATGACAAATGCCGAACAGAAAATAAAAGTATCAGCAGCAACGGAAACATTATTCTTTCTATAGAATTAAAATTACAACAATTTTCATAATTTCCTATACCCGAAACAACGAGTTTACAACAGATCTAACGGGTAAACAATATCAACCTCAATCCATCTCGTCAACCACGCAATATATATATAATGAATAAATAAAAAAAGATGCAACTTTTATTCAATTCTAATCCTTATTAATTAATATGCAATCAAGATCGCAAAATCGCTTTAACCTAGCTCCGATACCACATGCTGGATATACAAAAACCCGAATTCGGATCTGATCCATAATTGGATCGTCAGATCTGATTCACAGCACCGATCGAGACACTCGATCATGCACAGCGGAAGCTACGAATCGAAATTCGTTTACGATTATACCACGATATGATTCACATAATAATTAATAATCTACAAGAAGGTTTAAGATTTACCCAACCGGAGAGAAGCCGTGATCTTCCGAGTTGTATCTCTAAGCGACGACTGGTGGACGTCGATCCTAGTAGTAGAACCTCCTCGAATATGCTCCAAGAAAAACCCTAGGTTTTTCTCCTCCTGATGGCTTTCCCCAAAAAAAAAGGTGCATCCCCTTTCTTTCTCAATATGGCGTTGGATATTCTGGTAAAATTTTATGTTGGGAGAAACTCTCTTTTTATAGGATAATAACCAAATAGTTTGAGAGTTCATCTTTTACACACAAATTTATCTTTTTCTTTTAGAAAAATAAAACCGTTATCCAATAGAAAATTTTCCTATTTATCCAATAAGAAATGACCCAGGGAACTAGGAAGTGATGGTACGCCCCTCTAGCAGTGTTGGAAGTGATCATCTAATTTCTTATTTATAATTATTTAACACATAAATAATTATATTATCCACAAAAATTAATTATGAGAAAATTTCTTTTCCCAAAACCAAATAAATATGGTTCAATTTTTATGCCATTTGGGATAATAGAAAATGTATTTTCTATATTACATATTATTTACCAAATAAATAATATCTGCATATTTATTAAATAGACCAACTATTTATTTTATTCTCGAGGTTCCACAAAACGAGGAAACACTCGCGTGTTAGGAGCCAACCCGGGGACCATGGACCTATACCCAGTAGCTACAATAAATTGAATAAAATATTCCTCGAACAGAACATTTCTACTCAACTTATTAATTCTAGAATTACACCACCATAAATCCGAAACTGAACTCTATCGATTATAGATATAACTTATTCTCAGAAAGTCGAGTCAATAAGTGTCTACTGATATAATCATTACATATAGACTAACCCTCCATAGACTATCCATAACGAAGCAGGATTATTTCTGTAAACCTTCTTCACTACATCTTATCCTTATTTACCATTAACCCACTAGTGATCAATTAGTTCATAACCAATGCGAACTTAGCCGATCGATCTGTTTCTATGATCAATAAATACGGGGATTGTCTTTCTACTTCCCGCAGGAAGGAATGGATTCCATATCTGTGAGACACACACTTCTCACTCATTCCAGAATAGTGCCAACATGAAAGTGATTTGGACCACGCCTGTTAACGATCCTTAATGAACACATCAAACCCTATCTTGAAACAAGTAGGAGTATGCAATCACTTCAGGATTAAGGTAAATCCATATATGATCATCTTTTTATTTAATAAGATTTCTCAAACACGGAATTATATGAGAAATGCAGATTAAATCGGTCCAGTCCTATATGACTACATCATATATAAATGCCCTACTTAGATAACCAATATCGACTGTCCGGATAAGACGGTCACACCATAAAGTGTTCTGGACGCATTAATGGTGGTTTAATCAATAGACCCCATACATTGATTAAGTTCACCACGGACTAACATTTCAAGTGTATCACAATAAACTTAATCCTCGTGTGTGACACACGCTAAGTTATATGGCTACATATGATACGACTTGGGGTTTTCAGCAGTGTATTACTTACAAGCACGATGCAAGTAATAAGATGATAATAAATCGGTCATTTATTAATTATAAAAACAATTACATAAATTGTCTTTCGGGCGCTACTTCCAACAGATACTACATTAAACACAACAAAGTATTAGATGCCTTTTGAGATTTCTAACTTATAAAGATATAATGAATAGTATTAAGTTGTAAGAATGCAAATGGACATCCATAATAATTGTTTCATAATACTCATACACTAATGCTAATGAATTTGAAACATACGTCATTCGTCACAAAATATAAATATGTTGAGATTAAAAAGGCAAGAGGACAAGCATTTTGGGTTCTTAGAGACATTTCAACAAACACTTAGGAAGGTGGTTAGTTAGTTAGTTAGTTAGTTATAACTGATTGAGTTCACACATCCAGTATAAATACTAATTGGAACTGCTGAGACCCAATTAAGTTGTTCAATTACATTTTGATGTAAAGATTTCACTCTAATTCGGTCGGATTCGATTTCCCGCTCTTTTAGTTCTCAAATTTGGGGAAGAACGCCTTCAAGTGTTCTTGAATAGTTTTCGTTTCCAGAATTTGTTTTTCTTTAATCTTTTTATGTTCTTTTCTTATTTGTGTTTTCAACATGGTATGAGGACAAGATTTTTGGGCAAGCTTCACCTAGATTTCATCTATGTTCAGCTTGAGGGGGTGTTGAGATTAAAAAGGCAAGAGGACAAGCTTTTTGGAGCTAGCAGCCCTAGATAAAACAAATACATGGTCATTGGTTCCCTTACCAAAAGGGGTCAAACCAATAGGAGGCAAGTGGGTTTTCAGAATAAAAAAAAGGCAGATGGTTCAGTGGAAAGGTTCAAGGCAAGATTGGTTGCAAATGGTTTGACACAAATATAAGGTATTGAATTTCTGGAAACCTTCTCACCTGTGGCAAAACAGACAACCATAAGACTCTTCATGGCCTTAGCAGCACAAAAGGATTGGCATTTGCATCAATTAGATGTAAATAATTCCTTTTTGCATGGAGATCTAGAAGAAGAAGTCTATATGAGACCACCACCTGGTTTAGCAGCAGCTGGTTTAGTATGCAAACTCAACAGGACATTATATGGACTGAGACAAGCAAGTAGACAATGGAATGAAAAACTAACACAGAAATTACTAGACCATGGCTACATGCAATCTCAGAATGACCATAGCCTCTTTACAAAAGGTCAAGTGTAAAATTTGTAGCTCTATTGGTATATGTGGATGATATAATTGTTGGTAGCTCAGATTTGACAGAAATCCAATACCTAAAAGATTTATTGCATTCTGCTTTCACCATAAAAGACCTTGGCACACTCAAGTACTTCTTAGGCTTTGAGGTGGCAAGATCAAAGGATGGCATAGTAATTAATCAAAGGAAATACTGCTTGGACCTTCTCACAGAGTTTGGTTTTTTAGAATGCAAACCAGCAGCTACACCAATGGATACGTCACACAATTTAACAAATGTTGAAGCTCCTCTTCGGGAATCTAATACACTTTACAAAAGCATGGTTGGTAAACTATTATATCTTGGGAATACAAGACCAGACATAGCTTTTCCAGTTCAACAATAAAGTCAGTTTTTGGCCCAACCAAATGAAGCACACTTAAAAGCTACACACGGGCTTCTCAGATTTCTCAAATCAGCACCTGGAAAAGGATTATTCTTTCGTAGATGATGGCCAAATTATAGTCAACCAACTTTAACCGGCAGAGTATCGGGTCGGTTGTACTACAACGGCGAGCAAGGTCGTATCCCACGAGGAATCCGTCAAGTACCACAATCACGGTCGTATTTAGTTTAGGCTCACAAATGATGTGAAAGTAGTTATAACAAAGCAAATAAAAATGATAACTTTAGTAGTATGATAAAAAGGATTAGCTAAACTATGATCATGAACACTACTCTTAACACCGTTACCGAATCACTAGGGACGAGCCTTAACCTACCAACCAACCAATGGTTTCCAATGAATGTGTTGTTGGTGCAATCTCCTAAACTGGTCTCTAGGCGCTAATACCACAACCTAGCTACCCTATATTCGGTTAAACAGTCCCCTCAATGAGATTTAATTGACCTACTATGATGAAAAAACTATGAGACGCTCCGCATCCATCTGGCTTAGCTAGAATAACCTTACCAAGGAACAGGCTACGAATGAATCGACAAGTTCGTGCATGGAAATCCTAAAATTCTAGTTCGCACACTCCCTCGCAAATACATTTATAAAGGTTATGTGTTGAATCATGAATTAGGTGATCAAATTAATTCAAGCATTAAGATCAAAGTTTGGGACACAACAATTCAAAGGATTTAATTTTTAAGCTCTACTCATCCCTAGATCATCGTTTAGGCATCAATTTCGTGATCCATCACATAATCTAGCTATCAAAAAATTTAGCTATGCATAATAAAATCAAGAACGCAAGAAATCATAAATAAATTGGCAAACAACATGATAAAAAGCTAAATAAAATTACCACAAAAAATTGAAGCAATCCACCACTCGAATCATCATTTCGTTGTGTTGAAATCGCAAAATAAAATAAATAAACTATTGATGTTCTAAGGGAATTTTCGTAGAAAAATAAAATAGATCTACTCTAATTGAAGAGAAAAAACTGTTGCAGAGAAAAATCAAATTGTGCTAGGAAAGCTGTCAATAATAATTTGACCTAAATGGTTTTTTATAATTAAAATAGCCGACGTAATTCTTCCGCATATATCCGGAAAATCCAAAAATATGTTGCGTCCCTTCCTCTGTTTCTCGGACTCATTCATGCCACTGGCCCCCAGCCAATTGATTTCCTATTCTTTTCTTTCTATGTTTTATTTTATTTTATATATCATTCACAAAGAGTGCAAAACTGACCGGAGGAACTGGGATTTACTCCTCATCATACACCAAATTGGGATCCTAAAAAAAATACTCCATTAATAATTCATTTCTTTTTTCTCGTTTGCTTAATTTGAATATCGCGTCATTTCTTCATAGAACTCCTTTTCGGACGATTTTTATACCATTCTGATCCTCGTCATTCCCTCTATCACGTCATACCTGTAACAAAAATAAACCACATACCCAAGTGTGACAAATACCGATAAAACACGCACAAATCACCCAGAAATGTCGAGATTTTGGACGTAAACATCTTTTGTCTCTTGATTCAACACATGATGCAATGTGTCTTTAAACACCACTTAACTACCCAAAAATCACATCGAATAGGCTACAACTCTATGGGTACAAAAAAAGTATGAAAAAAAACGTTTGTAATTCTCTATGAAGTACTGATGTGATATCGACCAGAACGATAAATAAGGCACGCCGGCGCAAACGGCAAGCAAAACGGAGCCCAGAATGGCCTTGTACAAAGAATCAAATATCACACCGTTAAGTACTCTATGGGTACAAAAAAATTACGAAAAAAACGTTTGTAATTCTCTATGAAGTACTGATGTGGTATCGACCAGAACGAAAAATAAGGCACGCCGGCGCAAACGGCAAGCAAAATGGAGGCCAGAATGGCCTTGTACAAGGAATAAAAATCACACCGTTAAGTACTCTATGGGTACAAAAAGAAGTACAAAAAAAAACGTTTGGAATTCTCTTTGAAGTACTGATGTGGTATCGATCAGAACGATAAATAAGGCACGCCGGCGCAAACGGCAAGCAAAACGGAGGCCAGAATAGCCTTGTACAAGGAATCAAAAATCACACTGTTAAGTACTCTATGGGTACAAAAAGAAGTACGGAAAAAAAAGGAATCAAAAATCACACTGTTAAGTACTCTATGGGAACAAAAAAACGTACGAAAAAAACGTTTGTAATTCTCTATGAAGTACTGATGTGAGATCGACCAGAATGATAAATAAGGCACGCCGGCGGAAACGGCAAGCAAAATGGAGGCCAGAATGGCCTTGTACAAGGAATCAAAAATCACTCCGTTACTACTCTATGGGTACAAAAAAAAAAGTACGAAAAAAAATGTTTGTAATACTCTTTGAAGTACTGAGGTGATATCGACCAGAACGATAAATATGTCACGCCGGCGCCAACGGCAAGCAAAACGGAGGCCAGAATGGCCTTGTACAAGGAATCAAAAATCACAACGTTACTACTCTATGGGTACAAAAAAAAGTACGCAAAAAAAAGTTTGTAATTCTCTTTGAAGTACTGATGTGATATCGACCAGAACGATAAATAAGTCACGCCCGCGCAAACGGCAAACAAAACGGAGGCCTGAATGGCTTTGTACAAGGAATCAAAAATCACAACGTTACTACTCTATAGGTACAAAAAAAAGTACGAAAAAAAACGTTTGTAATTCTCTTTGAAGTACTGATGTGATATCGACGAGAACGATAAATAATGCACGCCGGCGCAAACGGCAAGCAAAACGGAGTCCAGAATGGCCTTGTAAAAAGAATCAAAAATCACACCGTTACTACTCTATGGGTACAAAAAAAGTAAGAAAAAAACGTTTGTAATTCTCTATGAAATACTGATGTGATATCGACCAGAACGATAAATACGGCCCGCCGGCGCAAACGACAAGCAACACGGAGTCCAGAATGGACTTGTAAAAGGAATCAAAAATCACACCGTTACTACTCTATGGGTACAAAAAAATGTACAAAAAAAAATATGTGTAATTCTCTATGAAGTACTGATGTGATATCGACCAGAACGATAAATAAGGCACGCCGGCACAAACGGCATGCAAAACGGAGGCCAGAATGCCCTTTTACAAGGAATCTAAAATCACACCGTTAAGTACTCTATGGGTACAAAAAGAAGTACGAAAAAAACATTTGTAATTCTCTATGAAGTACTGATGTGGAATCCACCAGAATGAAAAATAAGGCACGCCGGCGCAAACGGCAAGCAAAACGGAGGCCAGAATGCCCATTTACAAGGAATCTAAAATCACACAATTAAGTACACTATTGGTACAAAAAGAAGTACGAAAAAAAAGTTTGGAATTCTCTTTGAAGTACTGATGTGGTATCGACCTGAATGATAAATAAGGCACGCCGGCGCAAACGGCAAGCAAAACAGAGGCCACAATGTCCTTGTACAAGGAAATAAAAATCACACCGTTAAGTACTCTAAGGGTACAAAAAAAAGTACAAAAAAAATGTTTATAATTCTCTTTGAAGTACTGATGTGGTATCGACCAGAACGATAAATAAGTCACGCCGGCGCAAACGGCAAGCAAAACGGAAGCCAGAATGGCCTCGTACAAGAAATCAAAAACAGAGGCCACAATGTCCTTGTACAAGGAAATAAAAATCACACAGTTAAGTACTCTAAGGGTACAAAAAAAGTACGAAAAAATGTTTATAATTCTCTTTGAAGTATTGATGTGGTATCCACCAGAACGATAAATAAGTCGCGACGGCGCAAACGACAAGCAAAACGGAAGCCGGAATGGCCTCGTACAAGAAATCAAAAATCACACCGTTAAGTACTCTATAGGTACAAAAAAAGTATGAAAAAAAACGTTTGTAATTCTATTTGAAGTACTGTTGTGGTATCGATCAGAACGATAAATAAGGCATGCCGGCGCAAACGGCAAGCAAAACGGAGTACAGAATTGCCTTGTACAAGGAATTAAAAATCACACTTTTAAGTTCTCTATGGGTACAAAAAAACGTACGAAAAAAAAACGTTTGTAATTATCTTTGAAGTACTGATGTGAGATCGACCAGAACGATAAATAAGGCACGCCGGCGCAAACGGCAAGCAAAATGGAGGCCAGAATGGCCTTGTACAAGGAATCAAAAATCACTCCGTTACTACTCCATGGGTACAAAAAAAAGTACGAAAAAAAACTTTTGTAATTCTCTTTGAAGTACTGATGTGATATCGACCAGAACGATAAATAAGTCACGCCTGCGCAAACGGCAAGCAAAACGGAGGCCAGAATGGACTTGTACAAGGAATCAAAAATCACAACGTTACTAGTCTATGGGTACAAAATAAGTACGAAAAAAAACGTTTGTAATTCTCTTTGAAGTACTAATGTGATATCGACCAGAACGATAAATAAGTCACGCCGGCGCAAACGGCAAGCAAAACGGAGTCTAGAATGTCCTTGTACAAAGAATCAAAAATCACAACATTATTACTCTATGGGTACAAAAAAAGTACGAACAAAAACGTTTGAAAATCTCTTGGAATTATTGATCTGATGTCGACCAGAACGATAAATAAGGCAAACGTTTGTAATTCTCTTTGAAGTACTATTGTGTATAGACCAAAACGATAAATAAGGCACGCCGGCGCAAACGGAAAGCAAAACGGAGGCCATAATGGCCTTGCACAAGGAATCAAAAATCACACCGTTAAGTACTCTATGGGTGCAAAAAAAAGTATGAAAAAAATGTTTGTAATTCTCTTTGAAGTATTGATGTGGTATCGACCAGAACGATAAATAAGGCACGCCGGCGCAAACGGCAAGCAAAACGGAGGCCATAATGGCCTTGTACAAGGAATCAAAAATCACACCGTTAAGTACTCTATGGGTACAAAAAAAAGTAGGAAAAAAAACGTTTATAATTCTATTTGAAGTACTTATTTGAGATCGACCAGAACGATAAATAAGGCATGCCGGCGCAATCGGCAAGCAAAATGAAGGCCAGAATGGCCTTGTACAAGGAATCATAAATCACACAGTTACTACTCTATGAGTACAAAAAAAAGTACGAAAGAAAACGTTTGTAATTCTCTTTGAAGTACTGATGTGATATCGACCAGAACGATAAATAAGTCCCGCCGGCGCAAACGGCAAGCAAAACGGAGGCCAGAATGACCTTGTACAAGGAATCGAAAATCACAACGTTACTACTCTATGGGTACAAAAAAAAAGTACGAAAAAAAACGTTTGTAATTCTCTTTGAAGTACTGATGTGATATCGACCAGAACGATAAATAAGGCACGCCGGCGCAAACAGCAAGCAAAATGGAGTCCAGAATGGCCTTGTAAAACGAATCAAAAATCACACCATTACTACTCTTTGGGTACAAAAAAATTACGAAAAAAACGTTTGTAATTCTCTATGAAGTACTGATGTTATATCGACCAGAACGATAAATATGGCACGCCGGCGCAAACGGCAAGCAAAACGGAGGCAAGAATTGCCTTGTACAAGGTATCAAAAATCACACCGTTAAGTACTCTATGGGTACAAAAAGAAGTACGAAAAAAAAAGTTTGTAATTCTCTTTGAAGTACTGATGTGGTATTGACCAGAACGATAAATAAGCCACGTAGGCGCAAACGGCATGCAAAACGGAGGCCAGAATGGCCTTGTACAATGAATCAAAAATCACACCGTTAAGTACTCTATGGGTACAAAAAGAAGTACAAAAAAAAACGTTTGTAATTCTCTTTGAAGTATTGATGTGGTATCAACCAGAACGATAAATAAGGCACGCCGGCGCAAACGGCAAGCAAAACGGAGGCCATAAAGGCCTTGTACAAGAAATCAAAATTCACACCGTTACGTACTCTATGGGTACAAAATTAGTAGGAAAAAAAACATTTGTAATTCTCTTTGAAATACTGATGTGAGATCGACCAGAACGATAAATAAGTCACGCCGGCGCAAACGGCAAGCAAAATGTAGGCCAGAATGGCCTTGTACAAAGAATCAAAAATCACACCGTTACTACTCTATGGGTACAAAAAAAGTACGAAAAAAAACGTTTGTAATTCTCTTTGAAGTACTGATGTGATATCGACCAAAACGATAAGTCCCGCCGGTGCAAAAGGGAAGCAAAACGGAGGCCAGAATGGCCTTGTACAAGGAATCAAAAATCGCAACGTTACTACTCTATGAGTACAAAAAAAAGTACTAAAAAAACGTTTGTAATTCTCTTTGAAGTACGGATGTGATATCGACCAGAACGATAAATAAGGCACGCCGGCGCAAAAGGCAAGCAAAACGGAGTCCAGAATGGCCTTGTAAAAGGAATCAAAAATCACACCGTTACTACTCTATGGGTACAAAAAGAAGTATGAAAAAAAACGGTTGTAATTCTCTTTGAAGTACTGATGTGATATCGACCAGAACGATAAATAAGTCACGCCGACGCAAACGGCAAGCAAAACGGAGGCCAGAATGGCCTTGTACAAGGAATAAAAAATACCATCGTTAAGTACTCTATGGGTATAAAAAAAGTATGAAAAAACGTTTGTAATTCTCTTCAAAGTACTGATGTGGTATCGACCAGAACGATAAAGAAGGCACGCCGGCGCAAACGGCAAGCAAAACGGAGGCCGGAATGGCCTTGTACAAGGAATCAAAAATCACACCGTTAAATACTCTAGAACGATAAATGAGGCACGCCGGTGCAAACGGCAAGCAAAACGGAGGCTAGAATGGCTTTGTACAATGAATCAAAAATCACACCGTTACTACTCTATCAGTACAAAAAAAAGTACGAAAATAAACGTTTGTAGTTCTATTTGAAGTACTGATGTGATATCGACCAGAACGATCAATAAGGCACGCCGGGCAAACGGCAAGCAAAACGGAGGCTAGAATGTTCGTATACAAGGAATCAAAAATCACACCGTTACTACTCTATGGGTACAAAAAAAGTACAAAAAAACGTTTGTAATTCTCTTTGAAGTACTTATGTGATATCTACCAGAACGATAAATAAGGCACACCGGCGCAAACGGCAAGCAAAACGAAGGCTAGAATGGCCCTGTACAAGGAATCAAATATCACACCGTTACTACTCTATGAGTACAAAAAAAAAGTACGAAAAAATAGATTGTAATTCTCTTTGAAGTACTGATGTGATATCGCCAATGGCGATAAATAAGGCACGCCGGCCCAAACGGCAAGCAAAACGGAGTCCATAATGGCTTTGTACAAGGAATCAAAAATCACACCGTTACTACTCTATGGGTACAAAAAAAAGTACGAAAAAAAATGTTTGTAATTCTCTTTGAAGTACTGATGTGATATCGACCAGAACGATAAATAAGGCACGCCGGCGTAAACGGAAAGCAAAACGGATGCCAGAAGGGCCTTGTACAAGGAATCAAAAATCACACCGTTAATTACTCTATGGGTACAAAAAAAATGTACTTAAAAAAACGGTTGTAATTCTCTTTGAAGTACTGATGTGGTATCGAGAAGAACGATAAATCAGGCACACCGGCGCAAACGGCAAGCAAAATGGATGCCAGAATGGCTTGGTACAAAGAATCAAATATCACACCGTTAAATACTCTATGGATACAAAAAAAAGTACGAAAAAATGTTTGTAATTCTCTTTGAAGTACTGATGTGGTATCGACCAGACGATAAATAAGGCACGCCGGCGCAAACGGCAAGCAAAACGGAGGCCAGAATGGCCTTGAACAAGGAATCAAAAATCACACCGTTAAGTACTCTATGGGTACAAAAATATTACGAAAAATCGTTTGTAATTCTTTTTGAAGTACTGATGTGGTATCGACCAGAACGATAAATAAGGCACGCCGGCGCAAACGGCAAGCAAAACGGAGGCCAGAATGGCCTTGTACAAGGAATCAAAAATCACACCGTTAAGTACTCTATGGGTACAAAAAAAATGAAAAAAAAACGTTTGTAATTCTCTTTGAAGTACTGATGTGTATCGACCAGAACGATAAATAAGGCATGCCGGCGCAAACGGCAAGCAAAACGGAGGCTTTGTACAAGGAATCAAAAATCACACCGTTAAGTACACTATGGGTTCAAAAAAAGTACGAAAAAAAACGTTTGTAATTCTCTTTGAAGTACTGATGTGGTATCGACCAGAACGATAAATAAGGCATGCCGGTGCAAACGGCAAGCAAAACGGAGGCCAGAATGGACTTGTACAAGGAATCAAAAACCACACCGTTAAGTACTCTATGGGTACAAAAAAAGTATGAAAAAAACGTTTGTAATTCTCTTTGAAGTACTGATGTGTATCGACTAGAACGATAAATAAGTCATGCGGGTGCAAACGGCAATCAAAACGGAGGCCAGAATGGCCTTGTACAAGGAATCAAAAATCACACCGTTAAGTACACTATGGGTTCAAAAAAAAGTAAGAAAAAAAACGTGTGTAATTCTCTTTGAAGTACTGATGTGGTATCGACCAGAACGATAAATAAGGCACGATGGCGCAAACAGCAAGCAAAACGGAGGCCAGAATGGCCTTGTACAAGGAATCAAAAATCACACCGTTAAGTACTCTATGGGTACAAAAAAAGTATGAAAAAAACGTTTGTAATTCTCTTTGAAGTACTGATGTGTATCGACCAGAACGATAAATAAGGCATGCCGGCGCAAACGGCAAGCAAAACGGAGGCCAGAATGGCCTTGTACAAGGAATCAAAAATCACACCGTTAAGTACACTATGGGTTCAAAAAAAAGTACGAAAAAAACGTTTGTAATTCTCTTTGAAGTACTGATGTGGTATCGACCAGACTATAAATAAGGCACGCCGGCGCAAACGGCAAGCAAAACGGAGGCAAGAATGGCTTTGTTCAAGGAATCAAAATCACACCGTTAAGTACTCTTTAGGTACAAAAAAATTACGAAAAAATGTTTGTAATTCTCTTTGAAGTACTGATGTGGTATCGACCAGAACGATAAATAAGACACGCTCCTTCCTATAATATTGTTGATTGCAAATGGGTATTCCGTATCAAGCGCCATTCTGACGGGTCTATTGATCGTTACAAAGCTCGCCTCATTGCCAAGGGTTTTACCCAAAGGCCTGGTCTTGATAATTATGACACATTTAGCCCGGTTGTCAAACCTACCACGGTTCAGATCCTCTTGTCCTTGGCACTCCTAAATGGTTGGTCCCTTCGGAAACTTGACGTTAACAATGCCTTTCTCTAAGGCGCACTATATGAAACTGTATACATGTCTCAACCGCTTATACTTCATAATAATCTCCACTAATCGAGGTCAAATCAAGGCTAACTAAGGTCAGGCTGGACTTGCACGGTTGTAACATTAGGCTAGGGACGGGGCTAAACGAAAGGATAAAAGAAATATCAAAAGAGAAAAACGAGTGAACTTAATCAAAACTTCTTGAAATTGCCTCATAACTCACCTCCTTAGCTTGGTTCAAGCAAGCATTCTCCTTCTTTACTTTAAAATTCCAACATACTTCACTATGAACTCGTCCCACCAACGCCACATTGGAAGAAATAATACATTGCCTTTCAAACATTATTTGACTCAACTTTATTCAAACTTTTTATTCAATATTTTTTTGTTTTCCTTTTTTCGTTTTTCTTTTTCTTTTTTTGATAAACCAAACACCAACACTTTTTTTTGCTACACCTTCTCATTCATAATACGAAGGAACCACCAACACCATTCTTCGGATACACATCTCCACCCCCTCACACTTGTGCTAGCTAGTGTGCCCAAAATAAGATTAAAACTCACTCAGAGGGTGCCAAAGAAATATAGACCACAATTAAAGGCTAAAGGTCGGTAATTTTAGGCTAATTGTCCCGGATTTTATCAATACAAAATAACAAGCAATAAACCGGTTAACCTCAAGTGCAAGGATCGTAGTATGGAGGCTAATGCCGGGTCGATCTTACGGGGAACTAGACGAATGTGAATCCTAGCTTTTGTTTTCAACTAAACTATTGTCACGAAACTAACCTAACGAACAACTAACCTAAACAAATATGCATAAAATAACTAGACAGAGGAGATTAATCCAATGCTAGGAAAGATTGAAAGCAATAAAAACTAACTAAGTCGCGAGAAAAATAAAATAAACTAAACTAAGCTAAGCAATTCGAGTCAAGTGATTTAAATCAAATTTTAACGAACGAACGAGCAATTGTTCCACCTATCCTATCAACGTTTGATACTAATTCGGATTATTTCGTGATCTCTACTCAAGTTGTGATTCACCTATCTAAGGCATGAACACCTACTTTCGTAGACAAGTTCGTTTTCTAATCTTCGATCTTTCGATTAAAGATTAAGTCTTTCTAACCTAGGCGTGAAATCTTTCAATTTCTAATCTAGAGATTCAATCTAATAACTTTCGTTGTGATTAGATTAAAGGTCTAAACTTTTATCATGGTGTTCTAAGGTTAACATGACTTTCATCAAGCAAACAAGAAACAAAGGCACGGATCTTTCGATATAGCATGCAATCAACATATAAAAACATGATAAAGGTAACAAATTTAATAGACACTCACAAAATAATCACGAACTCGAGATCAAATTGTTGAAACGGACGGCTTCACAACGCTCGTTCAAGGAGGATTTAGCCTCCTAGCATCCTTTGCACATCGAATTGTTGAATAAAAAGTACATGAAATTATCTAATCTAATCTAGAAGTTTAAGTGCATAAAACTAGAGAAAAAGCTGAAGGAAAAACGCAGCCAAGCTGCCCCTAGGGTTTAGGGTTCGAAAATTGTATGATTAGGGTTTGGGAAATCGCGCCTATTTATAGATTTTTAGGTCGGTTTCGCCGAGTCGGTGCCGTGGACGCCCGTCCACTATCTTGGACGCTCGTCCAGCCTCTATGAACGGAGAATGAACGCTCGTTCGAACGCGTCCGAACTCTCGAATGTAAAATACGATTTCGGGACGCCGTTCACTTTTATGGACGCCCGTCCACTACCTTGCTCCAGTATTTTGCTCATAACTTCACTTCTAGGGCTCCAAATGAGGTGATTCAACATGCGTTGGAAAGCTATTTCAATCCTCTACAACTTTCATCAAGACAACTTTCCCTGAAAGTGCCTACAAGTGTGGACAAAATCCCCATGAAGTGCCTGGTTCCGGTTTCTTCAATGATTCTTCACTTAAACATCTTTCAACTCTTCCATCTTCATGTGATCATCGTTTAAGCTCCTTACTCATCATGAAAACGTACCTAACAACATGATAGAAACATGCAAAATGTAACATCATACGAATAAACATAAAACACCGATAAAATCACGTAAATATCTCGATTTTGCATTAAACACATTTAAAACTCGTTTGCTCAATAAATCTAATAAGCACCTACTTTTCTATGCAATTTATCAGATTATGGGAGAAATCGTTACGAAATATAACGGTATAAATCATATAAAATCACCCTTAACAACTCCCCCACACTTAAACCTTGCTCGTCCCGAGCAAAACAAAACAAAATCAAGCTCGAGATAGTATAGACATCTCAACAAATATAACATATATTCAATAACTTAGAAGTTCACCATCGTGTGTGTGCATAGCCATAGAAAACTTCCACTAAATCCAAACTTGAGGAACTCAAAGTAAAACTAGCTAATACCCCCTCGTAGACTAGCAATAAATGACACTCATAAGATGCACCCTACAAACGTGACATATCCCGAAAAGAATGATCGAATATATCTAGGGCCTTTCGAAATACTCGAGAGGATAATCCCTACAACATATCTATCGGTTTATACTTGGGGATAAGATTAACGAAAGACTAAGTCTTATATTCATTTCATAACCAATTTCAAGTTGATTTAATTACTTCACATTTAAACACACATCGAATGAGCTATTGCCCGTCATAGCGAATAGGACATTTCAAGATAATACCCTACCTTACTCCAATCATAAGGCAGCTTTTTTCTAGCTGTCGTGAGCTTTTAGTCATCATAGTGGTATAGGACATACGTGGTATACATGCCTACCTCACTCAAATCATCGACTAGCTTCCGACACACCCGATAGATTCATTTAATTATTCAACTTCTCATTTGACAATAGTTACGTGCTACTTATCACATTCAAACGTCTAGATATTCACAGTATAACATACTACGGAACTAAATACAAACTATCATAAATCTCACGATACATACGTAGCACTAAGCACATGACTTATAAGAAAATCAAAATTACTAATCCAAACGGGGTATAGCTTTATAAATTAGCTCATCATTCACTATGGCACGTGGAAAATAAATCTTGGTGAAACAACTAACTCACTAAAAATATGGTATATAGCATCAATGACTATAACAAACCGAACAAAAACGTGTATTGCCTACTCGGGACAAAACAAAAACAAAAGTGTCGAAAAATTTTCAAAAATTAAACCCCCATTTTGCACAAAAACATCATATATTAAGCAAATGGTAGATACATAGCGATCATTCCCCTCCCCCACACTTAAATAACAACATGTCCTCATGTTGTGGAGAAAATAAAAGGAAAGGAAAACTTAGCTGTTCGTATGTCGAAAGAGGCAATTCTGGAAATGGTCCGGAGCCAGGTCCAAAAATGTTGAGGAAATCAGTAGACTGTGGACCATCCACCGGAAAACTGACTTCATCTGAAACTCACAAACGCTACCGAAAATACCCTGCACACTTGAAAAGCAAAGAAATACCTCGGGGGATACAAGGGATTAAACCATATCGCGCAAAAGTGATAGAGGTAAAGATAAGAGGAAATCGTAAGCAAAACAACACTTCGACCCTGTATAAGATTAGGACGGCTGACTGACAAAAACAACACAATCCTAATAAGATTAAAACAACTAGAACAAGGAAAAATAACTAAAGAAAGAAACTAACATAATAAGGGATATCTAGGATGCCTCCTAGTAGCGCTAATGGTTATTGTCGTTAGCTCGACACATTTGAAGCTCCGCCCGGATCAGGCCATTTAACCTTTCTGCCAGCCACTACCTCGTTTAAGCTCCGGTTCGTAGTGTGGCTGCAGAAATAGCATCTAACACATGGGGTAAAATCTTTTATAGCCTTCCAAACTCGTTTAATCTTCCCCATGGCTAATTTCTTTCTTCTCTGATTCCTTTGATGACGTTTAAGCTTTTGCTCTCTTTCATACTCCTCCATATCCCAACTACCTGCTAGAACTTCTGCTGATGAACCAATACCGTCATTCTCGGAGAATAAATCGGATGAAAACTCGTCAAATTCATTGACCTTGAGTAACACCACATCCGAGAATATCGAGAAATTTAACAATCAAAGGTTTTTCTTTAGGTTCACCAATGTAGTGCTTGCACCTTTGACCATTAACTCGAAACGGTTGGTCACGGATAACCGCGTAGTTCTAGAACACCTCCGGGAATGATTTGGAGAATCTCAAAAGGACCGGACCAACGTGTTCTCAACTTCCCGGAAACAAATGTAACCTAGAATTGTATAAGAGAACTTGCTCGCCGACCCGGAATTCTCTCTTCTTTATCTTGGCATCATGGAGTAGTTTCATCTTCTCTTTACTAATCCCGGCGCTTTCATAAGCACGGAGTCTAAATTCATCCGGCTTATGCAACCGCTGCGATCGATGTTTCCCACAGGATTGGGAATCGAAGTTCAAAAACTTCGTAGCCCAATACGCCCTGTGCTCTAACTCGACTGGCAGATGGCATGGCTTACCGTAAACCATTTGATATGGCGATGTACCCATAGGGGTCTTATAGGCAGTCCTATATGCCCAAAGTACATCGTCCAACTTCAGACTCCAGTCTTTTCTATGACTATTCACCGTCTTCTCCGGGATTTTCTTAAGACTCGGTTGCTTCGCTCAACGACCACTAGTCATCGGATGATATGGTGTGCCGTTTATGGCGAACACCATACTTCTCGAGGACTTTTTCCAAAGGTCGGTTGCAGAAGTGTGTCCCTTCATCACTGATCAAGGCACGTGGACATCCAAACCTCACAAAGATGTTCTTCTTCAGAAATTTCATGACCGTTTTATGATCATTGTGAGGAGTGGCAATTGCCTCCACCCATTTCGAAACATAGTCAACGCAGACTAAGATGTATTTGTTGCCACAAGATGATGGGAATGGTCCCATAAAATCGATGCCCCAAACATCAAAGACTTCGCATTCAAGGATGGGTTTCAACGGCATGTCAAACCGCCTTGTCAGAGTACCGGTTCTTTGGCACCTATCACAAGCTTTACAGAAAGCTTCTACGTCCTTAAAGATCGTGGGCCAATAGAAACCGGATCGGAAGATCTTCGCAACCGTTTTCCAAGGACCAAAGTGACCACCGTGGGTCCACTATGGCATTGCTCGATTATATCACGTTGCTCGGATTCGGAACACATCTCCTAAGCAAACCATCTTTACGAGATCTTGAAAAGATAAGGTTCATCCCAAACGAAATATTTCATATCGAGAAGAACTTCTTCTTCTCTTGATAAGACATTTTCGGGATCGAGATAACGGGCATGAAGGTAGTTTACAATGGAGGAATACCATGGAACATCGGGAGGACAACCGTCTATCAACATAATGTTTTCTAGAGGAAAGTAAAGATCTATATCATCGGTTCATCCTTTTCCTCACGTAACACCCTAGAAACATGATCCGCCACTACGTTCTCACCGCCCTTTTTATCTTTAATTTGAACGTCAAACTCTTGGAGGGTCGGTATCCAACGCAAGTAAGCGCGGTTTAGCCTCTTTCTTGGTCATGAGATAGCGCGGCGCGAGCGTGGTCGGTCCACACGATCACTTGAGCTCCCAACAAGTAACTACGAAACTTGTCCATAGCAAAGACTACAAACTAATAATTCCTTTTCGGTGGTCGTGTAGTTAACTTGAGAAGGATTTAGTGTGTGACCGGCATAATAGATAGGTGGAACTTTCCGTTAAGCTTTTGTCCTAAGGCGCACCAACCGCATAGTTGGATGCATCACACATAAGCTCAAAGGGTAGGTTCCGGTCGGGCGATATAAGAATTGGAGCGAGAGATCGTCTACTCTTAAGCTCCTCAAACGCGCGCTTGCAATTCTCATCAAAATCAAAAGTAACGTCTTCTTTGAGTAAAGTAGACGGGGGCTTGGCAATCTTTGAAAAGTCCCTGGATGAACCTCCTATAGAAGCCGACATGTCCGAGAAAACCTCGGACCTCCCGAACATTCTTAGGATAACTCATCTTCTCAATAGCTTCAACCTTGGCCCTATCTACTTCTATACCTTTGGCTGACACTTTGTGGCCAAGGACTATGCCTTCATCTACCATGAAATGGCATTTTTCCCAATTAAGCACTAAGTCCTTTTCCACACATCTAGACAACACCCGATCAAGATTATCGAGGCAATCATCGAAGGATTGACCAAAGACCGAGAAATCATCCATAAAAATCTCCATGCACTTTTCAACTAGCCCGTCAAAGATTGCCATCATACACCTTTGAAAGGTGGTGGGGCATTACGAGAGACCAAATGGCATCCGCCCGTAGGCGAATGTCCCATAAGGGCAAGTGAAAGTAGTCTTCTCTTGGTCAACGGGATCGATGGGTATCCGGAAGTATCCCGAATATCCATCCAGAAACGAGTAGAATGCGTGCCCCGCCGACGCTCAAGCATCCGGTCAATGAATGGAAGGGGGAAATGATCTTTCGGTGTGACCTCATTGAGCTTTCGATAATCGATACATACTCGTATCCCGTAACGAGCCTCAATGCTATCTCTTCGCCCTTCTCATTCTTTTCAATAGTAATTCCACCTTTTTTGGGAACTACTTGAGTCGGGGAAACCCATTCACTATCCGCGATGGCATAAATGATTCCCATGTCCGAAGTTTGATGATTTCCTTTTTAACAACTTCTTGCATGTGAGGGTTAAGCCTCCTTTGGGGTCGTCTTACACATTTAGCACCCTCACTAGTCTTGATCTTGTGCATGCGGATGTCGGGAGATATTCCTTTGATATCTCCCACTTGCCATCCAAAGGCTTTCTCATTTTTGCGCAAGACGCTTAACAATTTAAGCTCTTCTATACGAGATAGCTTGGCGAGAGATGATCAAAGGAAGCTTGTCACCTTCTCTTAAAAACACATACTTAAGATGTTTAGGCAACGGCTTCAGTACCAAATCTACGGGAGGATCCTCTAGACTTGATTTAAGATCTCCACTCTTCAACTCAACATCGTTGAGCTTACTTAGTGGCCCTACTGCCAAAGCTTCTTCTCTTAGCTCATCATCGAATTCACCGCTAACCGATCTAGATTAACCACACCATGGCTATTCGGATTATCGATCAATCGCTCATATTCCGCTTCCACACCTTGACTTGCTCGTCCATACGATCATTGAAGTCATGAAATGACTCCTCAATGGAAAAGCCGGTTGGAGAACCAGAGGGTACTTGAATAGATTTAAACACTATAGCTCACCTCTTGGTCACCAACTCGGATAGTTACTTGCCCACCATCGCAATCGATGAGGGCTCTAGCCGTGGACGGGAATGGTCTCCCAAGAATCGGGGGACTTTCTCATCTTTTCCCATATCTAAGACGTACCAATCAACGGGAAAGGTAAATCTATCGATCCGGACTAAAATGTCTTTCGAATCCCCGAAGCTTTCTTAGAAGATCTATCGGCGAACCGAAGGTTCATGGAAGTGGGTTCTAGAAGACTTTGTAAACCCAGTTGCTCACACACGAGACAATGGCATCAGTCGATGGATGCACCCAAGTCACATAAAGAATTTGGAAAGACTAAGCCTCCCATCCGCAATGTGAGCACGAATTTTCCGGGGTCACCTCTTTTGATTGGTAAGTCCGGATAATTGATCATTGAACAATCCTCACCAATTGCACGATCCATTTCTCGCTAACTTTTTCTTCGAAGACACAACATCCTTGATGAATTTTGTGTACTTAGGCATCTCGACCAAGACCTCGGATAATGGCGGCATTTACCCGAGTATTTTTCAAAAGGTTAAGCACATTTTCATATTTCTTATCCTCACTCGGAGGGATGTTGCTCTTCCTCGGTGGAAATGGAAGCTTCTTCAACTCACTCTCGAGAAAATACTTTCTTTGAGGAAGCACTAACGACTTTGTCTTCCATGTCCTTCCACCTTACAACTTTTTCGACTTTTTATTAGTCGGGGGATCACCACCGACTATCATTTAACTCATCAGTCCTCAGGGGATCAGCCACCTGAGGATCCTCAATTATTTCACTTCTCAGGGGAACAGCCACCTGAGGATATCCGATCGATTCTTTATTCCTCAAGGGATCAGCCACTTGAGGGATCTCAACTCTTTCTTCTATCAGGGGATCAGCCACCTGATTTGCCTTCTGCAGCCAAGGGGACGATGGGTGCTCAACTTCCCCTCCTGCCTTATCAGTGGCGGGAGGGGCTAGTGGTTTCCCTGGAAGCCAGGGGGACCACTAACTTGAGAACCACTTCTCAAATTCATTGCACTGGCCTCTTCTCTACCGTACGGAGGTGAAGGAACCAGGTCAGTGCATTGACTGCTGCTTAAATCGGCCTGAGCGACGTGCCCGCCTCTTGGATTCTTTTCCGTGAAGCTGGGAAACTGCCCTGACGGTCTAGAGGCTAACTGCTCAGCCAATTGCCCGATTTGCCTCTCAAGACTTTTCATCGTCCTGCTTTGCTCCTCCCGAAATGAATTCCATTCGGCTTTTATATCGTCTGGTGGGAGGTGCCTTGAGAGTTTTGGAAGTTCGGGGAAATGGGCGGCTTGGCCGACTTTGGAATGCGAGAATTAGAATTGGCGGGCCAATTCTGATTGAACCTTTGCTGTGGATTGGAAGAATTATAGCTTGGGTTCTGATTAATACCAGGGTTTCTATTGAAGTTTAGGATTAAATCCCGAAGATTGATTAAACCCTTGGTTTTGGAAACTGTTCTGGCCAGAGAATTGGTTATTGAATCTCTGATTTGTCTGGCCAGAGAAAGCATTGACTTCCGCATTCTGCCCAATCATGGGACAGAAGTGAGCAGTATGCCCCATGCCATCACATACTTGGCATGCGATTGGATTATGCTGTCCATAGTCATGAACGCATTGACTTGCCGAGCGAGAGGGGAAGAAAATTGACATTGGCCAGTCATATGGCCAGTCTGACAGCATGCTTCACAATACAGAACTTGAGAGTTTTGTGAAAGTGAAGGAGCCTGATAACTCGGGTAGGGGCCGGTGTGAGAGGCTGTCAGTTGAGAAGGTGCCATCTCGCTTTTGCGGTATGGCAACAAGACTTTGCATAGTCACCTCTTCGACCTTGGGAGGGGGAGGAGGTGCTTGGATGGCTTGATAAGAGGGGGCGTAGTTATATTTGGCAATGTCCTCGAACAACGCCCACCCCTCATCAGGTGTTTTCTTGAGAAATGCCCCACCAGAGGAACTATTGACCATGCCCTTGGTGAGCTCGGTCAATCCGCGAAGAAAGTATGGACTTGCCTTTGCTTTGGCAAGCCATGATGGGGACACTTTCGCAGGAGAGACTTAAACCTTTTCCACGCCTCAAAGAATGATTCATTTTCCAGCTGACGGAATGTGAAGATTTCGTTCAGACAGTGGGCTGTTTTTGAAGGAGGAAAGTATTGACTTAGAAATTCCTTCTCGAGCTCCGCCCACGTAGTGATGGATTCGAGAGGGGAGAGAGTGATACCACTCGAGTGCCTCCCCCCGTAAGGAAAATGGAAATAGTTTAAGCTTGATGGCGTCCTCACTTACACCTTGGATACGGGTAGTACCGCATATTTGCAAGAATGTGTGTAAGTGAGTGTGGGGGTTTTCAGATGGGAAACCATGGAAAATTGATGCATGCTTGCATCATCCGTATAAGTCCAGGTTTAAGCTCGAAGTTTGGAGCAAGTAATGGTAGGCATGACGATAGCCGGGTTGATGGTGATTTGTACCGGGCATGGCATAGTCGGCCAACGTCCGTCTATCTTCCGCTCGCCATTATTACTATTCTTTCGATTTCTCCCGAAAGATATTGCTCAAATTCTTGATCTAGAGCGTTTCCTTCGTCGAAACGAAGTCTCCGCCTATTGGGTCGGACTATGGTCCGCTCGGGGTCGGGGAATAGATTAGTGGTCCCTTATGACTACGAGTTTGCATAAACCGAACACCAACTCAAGGTGTTGAGCAAGAAAGGATAGAAAGTGACGAAAGGACAGATCAGACAGAGGGAAAGGATAACTAAACCTAGAGGAATCAAAAACTACGAAACTTAACTACGAAAAATTTAAAAACAGAAAAACAGGAAACACCAAAAACGTGTTGAAATCTTCTGAGCCCAAAATGGAAGGGAAAAGAGTGGATTTTGACCTCGAAAACGGTGTCGGACGGCCTTTGGCCGTCTGCCACGTCGTCGGCGTCGGAACGAGCTTTCCGAATTGGGGTCCTGCGCGCCAATCCGACACTCGAGCCGAAAGTTATGGCCAAAATACTATCAAGTGCTAAAACGGACCCTTTTATCCTAAAATTTGATCGTGAAAGGTGTGGAGTCAGATGATTCAACCTTAGATGTCACCGAATCAACGTGGAAACTAGAAAGGATAGAAACAAAAACCCTACCTACGAAAAGACACGAAACGGGGGAGGACGGACGGGCGTCCAAGGTCCCGGGACGGGCGTCCGCCGGAGGTTGAAGTGGACGGGCGTTCGAAAACCGAACGCTCGTCCGAGGGGTCGAAACGAACGAGTTGAAATTTTTACGGTGGACGGGCGTTCATAGGTATGGACGCTCGTTCATATGCAAAATTTTCCGGAAAAAGAACGAAACGATTTCGAACAGAGAGAAAAGTAAAGAAAACAGAGCAGGAAAAACAGGGAGAAAAAAACTAATCACTAACAGAAACTTTAACCCTAATCTAAAACACCAATATCCTAACTACTTAAAGGTTAATCTTCCTAGGAATCGACCTAAAAACAGGGATTAAAACGCAGAAAACAGAAAGAAAAAAAAACTGAACTAACACAGAAAAACGAAAAACAAACAAAAACAAAAACTAGGCAAACCGTCCGGTTCCCCGGCAACGGCGCCAAAAACTTGTCCCGGATTTTATCAATACAAAATAACAAGCAATAAACCGGTTAACCTCAAGTGCAAGGATCGTAGTATGGAGGCTAATGCCGGGTCGATCTTACGGGGAACTAGACGAATGTGAATCCTAGATTTTGTTTTCAACTAAACTATTGTCACGAAACTAACCTAACGAACAACTAACCTAAACAAATATGCATAAAATAACTAGACAGAGGAGATTAATCCAATGCTAGGAAAGATTGAAAGCAATAAAAACTAACTAAGTCGCAGAAAAATAAAATAAACTAAACTAAGCTAAGCAATTCGAGTCAAGTGATTTAAATCAAATTTTAACGAACGAACGAGCAATTGTTCCACCTATCCTATCAACGTTTGATACTAATTCGGATTATTTCGTGATCTCTACTCAAGTTGTGATTCACCTATCTAAGGCATGAACACCTACTTTCGTAGACAAGTTCGTTTTCTAATCTTCGATCTTTCGATTAAAGATTAAGTCTTTCTAACCTAGGCGTGAAATCTTTCAATTTCTAATCTAGAGATTCAATCTAATAACTTTCGTTGTGATTAGATTAAAGGTCTAAACTTTTATCATGGTGTTCTAAGGTTAACATGACTTTCATCAAGCAAACAAGAAACAAAGGCACGGGTCTTTCGATATAGCATGCAATCAACATATAAAAACATGATAAAGGTAACAACTTTAATAGACACTCACAAAATAATCACGAACTCGAGATCAAAGCTGTTGAAACGGACGGCTTCACAACGCTCGTTCAAGGAGGATTTAGCCTCCTAGCATCCTTTGCACATCGAATTGTTGAATAAAAAGTACATGAAATTATCTAATCTAATCTAGAAGTTTAAGTGCATAAAACTAGAGAAAAAGCGAAGGAAAAACGCAGCCAAGCTGCCCCTAGGGTTTAGGGTTCGAAAATTGTATGATTAGGGTTTGGGAAATCACGCCTATTTATAGATTTTTAGGTCGGTTTCGCCGAGTCGGTGCCGTGGACGCCCGTCCACTATCTTGGACGCTCGTCCAGCCTCTATGAACGGAGAATGAACGCTCGTTCGAACGCGTCCGAACTCTCGAATGTAAAATACGATTCGGACGCCGAGTTCACTTTTATGGACGCCCGTCCACTACCTTGCTCCAGTATTTTGCTCATAACTTCACTTCTAGGGCTCCAAATGAGGTGATTCAACATGCGTTGGAAAGCTATTTCAATCCTCTACAACTTTCATCAAGACAACTTTCCCTGAAAGTGCCTACAAGTGTGGACAAAATCCCCATGAAGTGCCTGGTTCCGGTTTCTTCAATGATTCTTCACTTAAACATCTTTCAACTCTTCCATCTTCATGTGATCATCGTTTAAGCTCCTTACTCATCATGAAAACGTACCTAACAACATGATAGAAACATGCAAAATGTAACATCATACGAATAAACATAAAACACCGATAAAATCACGTAAATATCTCGATTTTGCATTTAAACACATTTAAAACTCGTTTGCTCAATAAATCTAATAAGCACTTACTTTTCTATGCAATTTATCAGATTATGGGAGAAATCGTTACGAAATATAACGGTATAAATCATATAAAATCACCCTTAACACTAATCAACGAATGGCTAAAGTTTCGGGTGGGGGTCTAACCACCCTACAAAGGTGGTTATGTACAGGGTTGGCTATTTGGCTCTGGTTGGGTCAAAGAAATGCCAGGACCATCATTCCTTAGTCTACCAAGATTGACCTTTCTATTTCGCCTCGAAGTTAATGGTATAAGTTTTAGGTAACAGATTAATGTCTATGGCATCTATAATCATTCACTAACCAACCATAATCATGAAAGAAAAGCTATTACGTGCATAAAAATTCCATTCACACAACAAGATGAAGGTTTGACTTACATGCATTCAACTCATGACTAATATTTAACCAAAAATAATAATGACTCACATAGGATTCACAACGTCAAAATCATGAAAAATTTTAAAAATGGCTCAATTTTTCTCAATAAAGACCAAACGCCAAGCATATAACTTATTCGATGGATATAGAAATAAAGCACACAGTTAAGCGAAGCTAAGCCTACCACCCCCCCCCCCCACTTAAAACGGAACACCGTCCTCGGTGTGTGAGTGATAAAGTAAAGAAAGACTTGGCTGAACCGGCAATAGGACGCAACCATGCAAAGTGACAACCTCCAATGTATCTCCCAGGGTACCTGTGCAATCACAACAAAGAAACCAAGAAACCACTACTGCGAAAGGCTGATACCTTAAGCGTAAGTCAGCACGAGTATGGAGATGTATATAGCAAATAAAACATGGGTTATCACCAAGCATTATGCGGAATTCGGGATGCGCGGTCAAATTTTTATCACACTTTTCAAAAACAAACCTAAAACCTAAGAAAAAATGGGTTGCCTCCCATAAGCGCTTTTGTTTATTGTCGTTAGCTCGACTTATTAAGAAATTGAAAGAGAAACATAGAAATACGAGTGAAAAGAAAAACAAACTACCTAATACAATATAAGTTTAAAGTCTTTAGCTCGACTTTCTACCACAAACAATGCTAATTATAGTTATACCAAAGGAGATCAAACCGTTGCGTCTCCCTACACAAATCATAAGAATTGAGCACCCCCTCAAAATGAGAAAGAAAAACAAGGGGCTCAATCCCCACCACCAAGATTGGCTCAAGGAATTCATTATGCAACACAATGAATTCACTTTCCCCGAAACAGAACATATGCCAATTAAGAGTGATTCAAGCACCACATAGTAACAAATTGGCTCAACAAAAAGCATCAAAAGACTTAAAAGAACTCACATCTACCAATGTCTCAATAGGGCTCACTGAGGAAGGAATTGATAATTCAATGGGGACAGTATTCATACCTTCTTCAAGGCATTCCTCAGGCGTGATTACCTCAGTAAGAGATACTAGAGGATGCGCATCTTCGTCACCTTTAATGCTTCTCTCAGGCCTCCTCTTCTCAACCAACTGCCCTACCCGGCTTTCCAGATCAACCACTTCAGATTGCAAGCAGAGCTGAGAATCATTCAATTCTTTTAGATCCCGTCTGAGCTCTTGGTTAAACTCTCTCAGCTCTTGGTTGGACCCTTTAAGTTCTTGGCTAAGTCGCTCCAACAAAACCGCAGTTGTGCTCTTTGGCGGTGGAGCAACCTGTGGCAGCTGTGAGTATTGCGGATAGGCGTTGGGGTGCCGAAACTGAGAACCAAAAGGACTCTACCACTTATTGTTGTATGGTGATGTGTACAGGTTGAACTGATAATATGGTTGTGTACCAAAACTCATACCACCAAAATTAAATCCCTCAAATGAGTGGGGGAAGTAGCCTCCTTGGCCATAAGGATCCATGCACTGCAATTCAAGGAAAAAACAAGGACACAATCAAGGTATCAAGTCACTACCACTACCGGAGTATGTGGCGTGACTCCTCAACAAACCATCAAAATAAATTAAAAAATAATTTAAAAAATTAAACTAAAGGCCTAATCCTAGATACTCCTGTGATTTTCTGATATTGACTGATTCCCCGGAAACGGCGCCAGAAAAATTGATGGCCAAATTATAGTCAACCAACTTTAACCGGCAGAGTACCTGGTCAGTTGCACTACAACGGCGAGCAAGGTCGTATCCCACGAGGAATCCATCAAGTACCACAATCACGGTCGTATTCAGTTTAGGCTCACAAATGATGTGAAAGTAGTTATAACTAAGCAAATAAAAACGATAACTTTAATAGTATGATAAAAAGGAATAGCTAAAGTATGATCATGAACACTACTCTTAACACCGTTACCGAATCACTAGGGACGAGCCTTAACCTACCAACCAACCAATGGTTTCCAATGAATGTGTTGTGGGTGCAATCTCCTAAACTGGTCCCTAGGCGCTAATACCATAAACCTAGCTACCCTATATTCGGTTCAACAGTCCCCTCTATGAGATTTAATTGACCAAATATGATGAAAAAACTATGAGACGCTCCGCATCCACCGAGTTCACGGCTTAGCTAGAATAACCTTACCAAGGAACAAGCTGCGAATGAATCGACTAGTTCGTGCATGGCAATCCTAAAATTCTAATTCGCACACCCCCTCGCAAAATACATTTACAAAGGTTATGTGTTGAATCATGAATTAGATGATCAAATTAATTCAAGCATTAAGATCAAATTTTGGGACACAACAATTCAAAAGATTTAATTTTTAAGCTCTACTCATCCCTAGATCATCGTTTAGCATCAATTTCACGATCCATCACATAATCTAGCTATCAGAAAATTTAGCTATGCATAATAAAATCAAGAACGCATAAAATCGTAAATAAATTGATAAACAACATGATAAAAAGCTAAATAAAATCACCATAAAAAAAATTGAAGCAATCCACCACTCGAATCGTCACTTCGTTGTGTTGAAATCTCAAAATAAAATAAATAAACTATTGATGTTCTAAGGGAATTTTTACAGAAAAATAAAATAGATCTACTCTAATGGAAGAGAAAAAACAGTTGCAGAAAAAAAATCAAATTGTGCTATGAAAACTGTGATTAAAATTTTGACCTAGATGGCTTTTTATAATTAAAATAGCCGACGTAATTCTTCCGAACATATCCGGAAAAACCAAAAAATGCTGCGTCCCCTCCTCTGATTCTCGGCCTCATTCATGCCAATGGTCCCCAACCAATTGATTTCCTATTATTTTCTTTCTTTATTTTATTTTATTTTATATATTATTCACAAAGAGTGCAAAACGGACCAGAGGTACTGGCTTTACTCCTCATTATACACCAAAATTGGGATCCTAAAAAAAATACTCCATTAATAATTTATTTCTTTTTTTCTCAATTGCCTAGTTTGAATATTGCGTTATTTTCTCATACGAACTTCGTTTTGGATAATTTTCATACCGTTCTGATCCTCATCATGCCCTCTATTATGTCATACATGTATAATAATAAACCACATACCCAAACGTGACAAATACCAATAAAACACACACAAATCACCCGAAAATGTCGAGATTTTGGACGTAAACATCTTTTGTCTCGTGATACAACACATGATGAAATGTGTCAATAAACATCACTTAATTACCCCAAAATCACATCGAATAGACAACAAATAGGGGTAAAATGCACACAAAATTATTGCAAAGTTGACTCTTATCAGTAGACAATGTTCAGTGACACTAAAAGCTTTTAGTGATTCAGATTGGGCAGGATGTGTAAAAACAAGAAAATCTACCACAAGCTACTTAGTTTATCTTGGTGATGCCCTAGTATCCTGGAAATCAATGAAACAACCAACTATTTCCAGAAGTTCAAGTGAGGCAGAATACAGGGCCATGGCCATTACAGCTTGTGAAATCCAATGGTTGATCTATCTCCTTAAAGACTTTCAAATCAACTATTCTCAGACAGTGCCACTTTATTGTGACACTCAAAGTGCATTGGACATTGTGGAAAATCACGTTTTCCATGAAATGACTAAACACATAGAAATTGATTATCATTTTATTAGGGAAAAGTATATGGCAAAGGTACAAGTTCCTCTACCTATCAACACCAAGGACCAGCCAGCAGACATCCTCACAAAGCCTGTTGACAGCAAGACATTGGACTGATTATTTCAGGCTTTTCCTTTCAAAGACATAAACAAACATACTGATCCAAGTGCTCAGATCTAAACAACACAGCAAAGGCAGGAGGACAAGCTTTTTGGGCAAGCTTCACCTAGATTTCCTCTATGTTCAGCTTGAGGGGGGTGTTGAGATTAAAAAGGTAAGAGGACAAGCCTTTTGGGTTCTTAGAGACATTTCAACAAACACTTAGGAAGATGGTTAGTTAGTTATAACTGATTGAGCGCACACATCCAGTATAAATACAAACTGGAACTGCTGAGACTCAATTAAGTTGTTCAATTACATTTTGATGTAAGGATTTCATTGTAATTCGTTCGGATTCGATTTCCCGCTCTTTTAGTTTTCAAATTTGGGTCAAGTGTTCTTGATCGGTTTTCGTTTCCAGAATTGGTTTTTTTAATCCTTTTCTATTCTTTTCTTTCGTGTTATTCAACAAAATATGTTTATCTTTTTTATTTTATCACATAATATAAATCATTTCACAATAACAATATACAATTTTCATTATTGTCTCTTATTTATTATATAACAACTTTTTCACTATATCACAATCACTTCATCTATGACGGTGAAAGAGTATTTTAAACTTTTATCATTAAAATTATATGTCACCACTTATTTTTAGGGTTCACCACTTTCTTAAACTGTGTATAGAATCCCAAAATAAACTTATATTTTGAGACGAATGGAGTATAAACTAAGAGACGGTAATTGTGGACTTCTTGGGAAAAAATGGATGTGTGCGCTTAAGTTTTCGTTTCGGTAGGAAGAAAAAAAATCATGGACTTTAGAACACTTCGTTGATGCACATTGAATATTCCAAAATATTTTCCGCCATTTTTTTGATGAGTTCTATTGGCACCACGTTTGTACTTACGACACCACATTTATATGTAAAAGTTGTGTATAAAATATAATTCCGAAATATTTACGTAATGTCAATAAAACTAAGCTTGTTTATAGGCAATTCTTTTTTTTTTTTAAAATTCATCATCGGTGGTTAGCTGCTACCACTGCGCTACCCCGCCTCCAGGTGGGAGGTCCAGGGTTCGATCCCATCCCCAGTAATTTCGTTTCCGGGATTAAAAAAAAAGAAAAAAGAAAAGACAATTCTTTTTAATTTAGTTTTCTTTTGTATGAACAATTTTTCTTCTTTTGGCTTTCAAAAGAGACCAAAGGGCCATGCACAAAAAGCCAATGTGATAAATTCACTTTTTCGAAGATCCGGTACCCCATTTGCTACCCCTCCCCCACCATCCACCCACCAACCCACCACCACCATTTCCTTCGCAAATCGGGAACAAATTGAGGAACCCATATCCCAACTCTCTCTCTTTCCATTTTACGAATCTCCATGAAGAAACGCACTTTAAGGTATTGACCTCTCATCCATTATATCAAAAGCAACTCTAAAAAATAGAGGCACAATTGTTGTGATACAATGAGTGCCATAAAATGTATCTACACCGTTGCTTTTTAAAATAGACTTATTAATAATCATTACTTCTTCATAATTAATGGTGTAGATGCACGTTGTGGCATTCATTGTATCACAACGATTGTGTCTCTATCATTACTCGATACGAATACGGACTACTACTACATAAATTATCACAAACAATAATAAAGATGGTAAAAAAAAACTTCCATCTCTCATAAAATTTGCGATCACGTCAATTTCATAAGACAAATTATAATGCAGCAGGTATTTATGAATTATATCATATGGATAGATGTGATTAATTCTTATACACTCTTACATAATAGTGGTGTATAGGGGTAATTTTGATGCATCACACGTTCATTTTGTACAACCCATAAATAACTATTGTACAATAACTGCTCTCCAATTTCGTACACAACTCGACAACATTAGTAAATAGGATGAAAAAAATCAAACAAAAAGGTAATCCGCAGAACAAATTAAAATCGAAAAGAGGGAGCCTTCACCGAGTCAACAAGACAAAGTACTAATTGATCAAAATCACAGTTGCTGGCGAATTACCAAAAACACATTCAGAAATATTTACTACTACTAGACTACTAGTACTATTTGTGATAAAAAAAAAATTGAGGGTAATTATTGTGATAATTAGTAGTGGAAATGTAGGTCCCTGGGTCAAAATGTTGGGAAATCTACTATGAAGACTCCAACATAGGGAGTGAGCCGTGTGGTACAATCTGGATCACACAATGAAACTGTGTGATCCAGATTATGCTACCCTTCGGTGAAGATTATGCTACCCGTGTGGCACAAACTGTGTGGTCCAGATTGTGTCATACGGTCACTCCTTATATTTGAGTCCTTAGGTTAGAATGTAATGAAACTGTGTGGTTCAAATTGTGCCACACAGATCACTCTCTATGTTGGAGTCCTTAGTTTAAAATTTCCCCAAAATGTTTTCTTTCCTTTTCCAAATACCACTAATAATTTTTCCTTGCGTTTATGGTTAAAAAGGAGTGGAACATTTTTCGGGTCAAAAAGACATCTTTTTATTTCGCTCTAATAGTGAAACATTAGATTTGAAGCTAATTTCATTGCAGAAAACAATGTATTTTAGGTTATGAATCGTGAATTTCTCCTTAACAACCATTTTATATTTCCTATCCTAATTGCAATTTTTTTTAAACCTTTTAAACCGCTACTTTTTTTTTTTTTTTTTCCTTTAAGTACCAAATACTAATAAATTCATAAAATCAATGTACTGCTACCACTATTATATTATAGTACTAATATAATAAAAGAAACTATAGAAAGATGAAACATTCCAAAGAAACAAGGGGATTATCAAGGGACTCTCTCTCTTCTTCATTGTCCTTTTGCTTTTCTACTGTTTTGCAGCTGCTCTCGGTCGGAACCCCATCGCTTTCCGCCTCCTCACTTTTACCTCCACTGTTCTCAACTGCCCTCGCCGCCCGGTGACTGTTCTCAACTGCCCTCACCGGCGACCGCCCTGCTGTCTTCCCTGTCTCATTCCTACCAGCTGTGCTCTTATACATCACATTTCCGCGTGTAACCGGGGACCTCGATCTCCTCTGTACCGGAACTTCGCCGCCTTCACGCCGGGGACCTAAATTCCTTCTGGGCCCTGCTGGCATTCCCCTCCCTTGTTGGACCGTTTTCCTCTTCTCCGGCGATGGTACCGGCCTTCTAGCTGGAGACCTAACATTCCTCTCCCTAGTAGCTCCGACGACCATGTCTCCGTTGTTTGGCCTCTTCCGACGAGGCCTCAGAGGAGACCTCTGAGTAACTTCCTCACCGTCGTCCCTCTTCTCCGGCGCCGTCACTGTTGCAGTCGTAGTCGTCGAGAAGCTCTCCGTGTAACTACACAGATCCGACTGCTCAGAGACTTGAGAAATAAAGTCTTCACCGCATGGCTTGAACTCAGCCGTTGATTCTTTCTGTGTAATCTCAGCCGGTGGTGTATCAACCTTCAGTTCGTGATTCGCTGGCGGCTCCCATACTGCAGCGTCCTCGATCAGAGTGGGTTTTCTTAAAATGGGAGTCTCAGATAGGACAACTTCTTTCACGGCCTCTTCTTCTGGTGGAGGCGGTGGTGCCGGTGGTGAAGCTCCACCGCATTTTTTGTTGTCAGCTTTTGTGCGTCGCTTTTTGCTTAGAAAGCAACCCATTTGATATTTAATACTGCGAGATTTGGTTGGTAGCTTTAGAACCTGATTATATAACGCATTAATTTGATATACAAAAGGAAGGAACTTCTGGAATTCTAACTTTGGGAGGGGGGAAGAAGTAAAGGGAAGGGAGAAGGGGAGGAGAAAAGACAGATTATTGGGATTTGAAAGTAAGAATGGATTAACAAAGGTTGATAATGCTTGCTGATGTTGAAAGAAAAGTTATAGAGCCGTTGCATAGATAGACAAAAGATTGCTATGTTAACAAATTACGTTCACTTTTTCAATTTTAATCAACAATTACGGTTCATAAAAACAAATTAACATCTTTAAAAAAAAAAAAAAAAACATACTGTATGAACATAATACATCGTCTAATAAAAAATGTTTATTTTTTGAAAATAAATTATACGATAAAAATTGTTTATTTAAAAAATCAATAAATTATTTAATGCATTTTTTCCAACATGCCTATTTAATAACATTTAATGTTGCTATAATCACTAGTCACAAACCCGTGCATAATGCACGGGGTGAAAAAAAAAACATAAAATTAAAATATGTCATGTATACTGAGGTTGTTAACCCAAAGGCATTATGTCTCTGGGTAATTATTGAGGTTGTTAGTCCGGAGGTTCCGGGTTTGAATTCTAGTGGGGACAAAAGTGTGTGTGCATGTGTAAAAAAAAATGTCATGTATACTTAAAAGACGTCAAATGGGAAATATACACTTTACTCAAAACCAAACATTAATTCATTAAAAGAATAATTTCAATACAACATGACAAAAAATTATCATTCCATGTAATTTAAAAGCATAAACAAAAGAACGACACCACTGTCTCTTCACAAATTAACAAAATGTGGGGTTTTCATAGTCATATCCTGATTTACAAAACACTCCACTCTAATGGCTCGTTTGGATTGATGGAATGTAATGGAATGAATCTCTTGGAATAGAATGCAATGGAATGGTATCATTCCGTTACTGCGTTTGGTTTGCAACGGAATGAAATCGTTTTCTTACTGCAAGGTTTATTTTTTCATTCCATTCTTCTGTTGCCAAACACGCCAAATTGATGAAATGGAATGAAAAAAAGAATTTAAATGCATTCCATTACCACAATCCAAACGTGTCATAAGGATCCTAATATCGTACATCCTCTACTCCACAACCTAACGATGTGACCAGTGATTTAGTTCCGAATGACTTTTATGGATCAGACATGTATTCAACATTTTGGACTTCAAAATTTCTTAAAATTCTATGCATGGAAGGATCATATACAATGGTTACGGACAATGAAAGTCTTGCATATGTCTGTTAGCACGAAAGTAAAAGTTATGCCTCAATAGATCCATAGACTGAATTGAAGCATCTGACATGAAAAATGAAAGTCATACCAAAAAGAAAAGGTATGCCTTTGTAACACATTGGCCAATTGATAAATAAGTGGAAAACACGTAACAACATCAGTAATAATGCCTAAGCAAACAAAGCAAGATGAGAATGAGTGATATTAACTTCAACCACCGACACGCGGCTGAAACGGAGAGCTACAGTAGCCTGGAACCACATTTTGTAGCATCGTCGATAGCCGACATATGGAAGTTCTTTGTTGCCATAGTCCACACACACTGACTTGTTAGAATAATAAGAATAAGTATAAATAAAATAAAGTCTTAATCATCAACCACAAATCTATTAAACGACAAACATGTTATAAGCACCAAATTTTGACAAAAGTACAAAGCAAGGAAGACAAAAACCCAATCATTGAAAAGATAAACCTAGTATATTCCAAATATGCATGCCAATTATATCAAATTTATCCCGGAATAAGGTGCCAATGCCTAATCAAACCAAATAAAAACAAATGAGAAAAATTAAAAAAGAAATTGTACCTTGATTTAATATATCATTTTTACTAAAGAGAACAGTTTTGCCATCTCGGAGTGCTATTTCGAATACATCTCTTTCCATTCCTATAAAGATATATAGTAGAATAAACAAAATAGAGAGGAAAAAATGGACACATGATGAATGAAAATATAAGTGCATAATGTCATAATATATTATTTGCTTATGAAAAGGATCAACAGATAAAATGTAGCACCAAGATAGCAACACTTGAGTTACTGTGTTCAAATGTATTATCTGTCTTCTGCTTCATATTGAGAACTAATACCTTCACAAAGAGAGAAAAGAGTAATAATTTCAAGAATGTATGGAATATAATCACAAAAGGGCAATGCTTGATGTGATGTAAACTGTTAGGTGTAGTGCCCGAAAGACAATTTTTGTAATTGTTTTAATTAAAAAATGACAGATTTTATTATTCTTCTTATTTGCTTTGTGCTTATATAGTATATACTGCTGCAAACCCTAAGTATATCAGTATGTAACCGCTTAACTCAGTGTATGGATTACACGTGAGGATTGAGTTAGTGGTGATATACTTAAACTGTTAGTCCATGGTGAACTTAATCAGAGTTTAGGGTCTCTTGATTAAAACACCAATAATGCGCCCGAACACCTTAGGGTGTGATAGTCTTATCCGGATTTGTCGGTAGAGGGTACCTATGTGGGCATTTATTTATGATGGCATTCATATAGAGATGGACCGATTTAATCGAATTTCTCGATATAATTCCGTAATCGATGAATCTTATTAAATCATTAGATGATCATATATGGATCAACCTTAATCCCGAGGTGATCACGGGTGTCCGCTTGTCTTGGGGTAGTGTTTGATGTGTTAGTTACGGTTCACTTGAATATGTGTTCCAAGCCACTTCTCATTGGCACTATCTCCTGATGAGTGAGTAGTTCTGATTTTCTCAGACATGGAATCTATTCCTTCCTGCGGGAAGTAAAGAGATAGTCCCTTTATTTGTTAGCCCTAAGAAAGTGATCGATCCCGGGAGTTCACATTTGACTAATTAGCTACTAGTCAGATATGTGTACTAATTGATCATCAGGGGGTTAATGGTAAATAAGGATAAGATATTCGAGTCGGGTTCACCGAGACTTCCCACTCGAATGGACAATCTATGGAGGGTTAATCCGTATGTAGTGATTATATCAATGGACGCTTATTCACTCTATGGGTTGAGTATAAGTATACATCTATAATCGGTAGAGTTCGGTTTCGGGTTTATGGTGGCGTAATCCCGGAATTAATAATTAATGTACTTATTCGTTTGATGAATAATTAATTATTGGAGCTACTGGTTATAGGTCCATGGTCCCCGATGTGGCTTCTGTAATTCGGACTAATAATCTTGTTATTTGGGCCTCAGTGATAATTAATTGGCTGGGCTAATTAATTGATATGCATGAATATTATTTAGTTGGGCTAAATAATATAATACACATAAAAGACATTTTATGTGGGCTTAGTAACCCTACAAGGTGGCGCCAATATATGTTATTTAATTAGAGAGAAAATAGTTTTCTTAGATAATTATTTGACATGTGATTTATCTTTTATTTGTTAAATGATAATTCATGGAATATTAGATAAATATGATTTATCCTAATTTGTTTGGGATAATCATTTTATTTATATTTTATTTGGAATAAAGGATTAATGTGATAATTATCTCTTAATTATTAAATCATTGGAGGACAAGGATTACTCTCATATATAAAGAGAGTTCTCCCAAACCTTAGGCATTGGCAAATTTCGACTAGACCACCAAAAAGGAGAGAAATAATTAGTTTTCTTGTCTTGGGTTTTAGAAGAAGAAAAACTCTAAGTTTTTCTTGGTGTTGCATATCAAGGAGGTTCGTTTATCAAGAAGGGTGTCCACCAACCGCCGTTTGGAGAACACATCGGAAGATCAAGGCGTCTCGTCCCTATATTGGTAACATGATCTTAACCTCCTTGTGGTAGTTTAAGTCCTTTAATTATGTATTGTGTTGTATAAGTCGTGATCCGTCCGCTGCGCGTAGATCTAACTCGTTTAGATCTAAGATCCTACATCCTTCATGTGGTAGCAGAGTCAGGTTCCACGGTTTATATAGTCATAATCATAATTAAACGATTTAAAGGAGTGTAATTGCATGTAGGTAAATTTTATTTATTGTTTTATGCTTTGATAATGATTAATTGCTTTGGTTGAAGAGATGGATTGGGGGTTGGCACTGTTTACCCGTAAGATCTATTGTAAGCTCATATAAACAATGAAAATTCGTTCATATGAGTATAGGAAATCATATTTTTGTTGCAATTTTAATTTCCAGAAAATAGATCTGTTAAGTAGCTGTTTAGTTATTTCGTTTTTCCCATTGATCGAGCCATTGAAACGACGATCCCTCCGGTCAGAATCAATATTGGAAGATGATGAACAATTTCCCAAAATTTGGCGTCGATCGGAATCCGTTTTGATATCCGTTCATTGCTGCAACGAAGCTGCTGTAACAGAAAGACGCAGGATTCACCGAAACCCTACCTGTGACTTCCTCGAATTTCTGGGAGAGTTTAGACCGTTGAAACGCAAATCCAACCGGTCAGATCGATAAATATGGAGTTTTGGACGTGGAATTAAAATTTCAGGTTGATCGGGATTCATCTCGATTCCCGATCGGCCTCGGGAAGTCTTTGATGCGCTGCTGAAAAAGTCAGATTCAGCAGCAAATTGGGCGGCTCACTGGAGAAAATTGACAAGTCAAAGCTTCGATCCAACCGTCCATATTGAAGCCCGAGGAATGAAGAACAAATCTGGAAAATTTAGTCACGATCCGAGTTCGTTTGGTTTGCCGATCGTCGAAGTTTTGAACAACTACAGATTAGGGTTTTTATTTTTATTTTTAATAGATTAGATACGGGGGTGCCAACGGTCCATCTCGATGTTTATTTTCCGCACTAGTATACATGTTTAGATTGTATGTGTAGAACCGGGAAATTGCCATGACATGCATCATATCATGAATTCCACTCCATATGCATACATGTAGAAATTAATTCGAGGATTTAGTTAGGCATGTATAAAACGCGCAATTAGTTTTAATTAATTATTTGATATTAATTAGAAACTAATTAGGGTAAAAAACCGAGGAACACGGGTTTTTTCAATCGTCGAGGTTGGGTGATGGATTCTCGGTGAATCCCACTCTGCGAAAGCATAAGGAGTAAAATCCCGAAACCTCGTGGTTAAGGTGTTGGATTTTCGGTGAATTCCCCCTTACCTAGACGAGATTACGTTTTTGTTCCGTAGTGTCTACGTGAAAGTTTGATGTTTAAGGATTGGATAATCACGGGCAAACATGGTTCGAAAGTGGTTTAACCACGGTTGGGTAGTCAACAGTAGCTACGGCTCGATCGACTTCACCCTCCACATGTGGCGTTTGGACGGGGGTCTGGCAAGGCTGAGCCATCCGAAGAGCCACTACGGCTCAACGGAGCTCCCATAGTCTTGACCCATCCGACGGCCACATATGTTCCAACGAATAGGTCGGGTGGGCTAGCCCACATAACCGACAACATTCGGGCCTATGATTTATTGTTCCTTAATGTAACATCAAGTCCAAAAACGTGATCAGTAAACCCACCACTTTTTCAAAATATTGAGTGGGAGCTGGAGAGGCGACAGCCGACCCCACGGCCTCTACTGTTGACACAAACAACGTGAGAGAATGGTGACGCCTCGTGCCGGCCTGGGACCGGCCTCCCTAAGGAAGGCCTTCACCGCTATCAAAATTCAAGGCTTGGTCTCCGAAAGGATAGGATTTTGGGTACTCGCCGAGTCACTGACCGACCCTAAGGCGTCACACTCGGGGTCTACCTAAAAATCTGAAACAGTAGGTCACACTCATAAAGGGTATTTTGGTAATACCTTGGCTGAAAAAGGAAAGGTGATTGACGATCACAAATAAGATGTTCGATTCTCAATTTGATCTTCAATATTACTCGAAACCTCTTTGACCTACCCCAAGGCGGCACTGAGGTGAGAGATTAAGTCCTTGGAACGGTAGGATAGACTATAAGTACTTAGTTTATAGTTCCTAAAATTTATTAGCAGTTTATGAACTTGAATTTAATTTCTGTCATTTTACTTTACAGCATCATATCGTCTCAGATTTCTTTACTGTTAAATGATAAGTTGACCGGAAACAATTTTTCAAAATGGAAAAGTAACCTCAACGTTGTTCTCGTCTTTGAAAATGTTCAACACACCTTGACTTCGGATATTCCAGCACTTACCACTCGGTCTTCCAAATCCGAAAAAGAAAATCGGCAGAAGTGGACTGAAGCTGACAATAAGGCGTGGGGCATCATGTTAGCCTCAATGTCGGAGATCATAAGGACCAAATGTGAGAATTTTGGCATTGCAAAAGAAATGATGCAGCACTTTGTTTCCATGTTCGGCTCACCTTCTGATCAGGCCCGACATGAGGCTGTCAGGATGGCTGTTAACGCGAAGATGAGGAAGGGTCAGTCGGTAACGGGTCATGTGATGAACATGATCAATTACTTCGCTGATGCTGAGACTCACGGTTCCAAGTTCGACGAAGTGACTCAGGTGAGCATGATTCTCGAATCACTGTCACCTGATTTCCTCCAGTTCAAGACCAACTACGTCATGAACAAGCTTAAGTTTGACTTGACGCGGTTGATAAATGAGCTGCAGATATTCGAGGGTTTCCAGTCTAACAACCGGTCCCGAGAAGGGGAAAAGAAAGCTGGAGCCAATTTGGCTGAGGCTAAGTCGTCAAAGAAAGGAACAAAGGGAAAGCCGAAAGCCAAGCCTGTGAAAGAACAGAAATCAAAGCCCATGAAGAAGAAAGGGAAAAAGGCTACACCTTCCAAACCTAAGGGTAAGTGCTTTCACTGTGGAGAAGTAGGGCATTGGCGCAAGCATTGCCCGAAATATCTAAATGAGGCGAAGGAAGGAAAGGGCCAGGCAAACAAGGGGCAGGATAAGACAGGTAATTTACTTGTCTTGGAATCCTACAGTGTAGCTAAAGGTGTATCGACTTGGATACTGGATTCTGGGGCTACTAACCACGTTTGTTCTTCTTTGCAGATCCTTAGTTCGTATGAGGAGCTAGAGGACGGGGCACATGTGATGAGAGTTGGAAACGGGGCAGTGGTTTCAGTGAAAGCAGTGGGAGTAGTTCGTTTAATGTTAGGAAATAAAGTCCTTAAGTTGGACCATGTCTTTTATATTCCGCAATTTAGGAGAAATTTAATTTCTGTGTCTGTTTTGCAAGAACAATTGTATTCTTTATCTTTTGAGTATAATAAGATTTTTATTTCCAGAAATGGACGTGACTTTTGTTCTGCAATGTTAGAAAACGGACTGTATGTCATTAAACCAACAGATACTCCACTGCTTAATACTGAAATGTTTAAAGTAGCACATCAAAGTTCTGCAAAAAGGCAGAAAGTTTCTCACGAAGATAAAACATATCTTTGGCACCTTAGGCTAGGTCATATTTCCTTGGAAAGAATCAAAAGACTGGCCAAAGATGGTCCCTTAACTGAGTTATCTGTTGACTCACTGCCAGTTTGCGAATCTTGCCTGGAGGGAAAAATGACTAAGCGTCCCTTCACGTCAAAGGGTAATAGGGCCAAAGATCCTCTAGAATTGATGCATTCAGATCTGTGTGGTCCGATGAATGTACAGGCTAGAGGCGGATTCGAGTACTTTGTGACTTTCATCGACGACTACTCGAGATTCGGATATGTTTATCTACTGCATAGGAAATCCGAAGCTTTTGGAAAGTTTAAGGAATTCCAGGCAGAAGCCGAAAGACAGTTGGGCAAGTCTCTAGAATGCCTTCGCTCTGATCGCGGAGGTGAGTACATGGATACTGATTTCACTGACTACCTTTTGGAACATGGGATTTGTTCCCAACGTTCTGTGCCCAGAACACCTCAGCAAAACGGAGTTGCTGAGCGGAGAAATAGGACTTTAATAGACATGGTCAGATCAATGATGAGCTACGCGTCACTGCCGGTTTCCTTTTGGGGACATGCCTTAGAAACAGCGGTCCGCATTCTAAATGTGGTGCCGTCAAAGTCTGTCGAGAAAACACCCATTGAGTTATGGAGTGGGAGTAAACTTAGATTGCGACACTACCGTATTTGGGGGTGTCCTGCACATGTGCTGGAGGATAAGACTAGCAAATTGCAAGCACGTACGAAAGTATGTCTGTTTGTAGGGTATGCAAAAGGGACGCTAGGAGGTTTCTTCTATGATCCAGAAGATCAGAAGGTAATAGTTTCGACTAATGCCACTTTTCTCGAGGATCAGTACATGAAGGACTTCAAGCCTCAGAGTAAAGTTGTACTCGAGGAGTTACTTTCTGATGAAGTCAGACCACTGGTGACACCTAGTGTCACAAACAACAACACCACTGATACACCTGTCGACCCTGAAAGTCCTAGATCACTCAGACGTACCCCCAGAGTGGTTCGGCCACCAGTGCGGTACGGTATGCAACCAGAGGCAAATATCGTGGTCTCTGATGGAGTGCAGGATGATCCAGTGTCCTATCGTAGGGCTATGAATGATTCTGATAAGGACATGTGGGTTGAGGCGATGAATTAGGAGATGGAGTGTATGCACTCTAACTCAGTCTGGAAACTTGTGGATTGCCCTGAGGGTGTACAACCCATAGGCAGTAAATGGATCTACAAGAGAAAGCGAGGAGTGGATGGAAAGGTTGAAACCTTTAAAGCTTGGCTAGTGGCAAAAGGCTACACACAGAGAGAGGGAATCGATTACGAAGAAACCTTCTCCCCTGTGGCCATGCTGAAATCCATTCGGATCCTCCTTTCGATTGCCGCATGTCTGGATTATGAGATCTCGCAGATGTATGTTAAGACAGCCTTCCTCAACGGCTATCTCGACGAGGAAATAAATATGCAACAACCAGAAGGATTTGTCTAGAAAGGCCAAAAGCACAAAGTGTGCAAGTTGCTCAGATCCATTTATGGGTTAAAGCAAGCATCTCGGTCTTGGAATCATAGATTTGATGAAACAGTCAAGTCGTATGGTTTCGAACAAAACTTTGATGAGCCTTGTGTATACAAGAAGGTCATCAAAGATCAGGTGGCGTTCATAGTGTTGTATGTTGATGACATTCTGCTAATAGGACCCAATAAGGGGATGTTGTCAGAAGTGAAAAATTGGTTGTCCACGCAATTCCAAATGAAAGATTTGGGAGAGACGAGTTATATTCTCGGGATCCAAGTTATACGGGATCGCAAGAATATGATGTTGGCTCTGTCCCAAGCATCTTACATAGATAAGATGTTGTTGCGTTACAACATGACAAATGCAAAGAAGGGTTTCCTACTAACCCGTCACGGCATTCAACTCTCTAAGAAGCAGTCTCCACAGACTCCTGAGGAAATTGAGAGTATGGGACGAATACCATATGCTTCGGCTGTTGGTAGTCTAATGTATGCTATGTTGTGTACTAGGCCAGACATCTGTTATGGCGTGGGCTTGGTCAGCCGTTTTCAGTCCAATCCGGGCATGGACCATTGGACGGCAGTGAAGAATCTCCTCAAGTATCTTAAGAGAACGAGGAATTATATGCTTGTATATTCGGGTGCGAACCTGGATATTACAGGGTTCACTGATTTTGACTTTCAGTCAGATAAGGATGATCGCAAATCGACATCAGGCTCAGTGTTTACTCAGGGAGACGGAGCAATAGTCTGCAAAAGCGTCAAGCAATCCAGTACGGCCGACTCAACTATGGAAGCCGAATAAATAGCGGCCTCTGAGGCAGCTAAAAAAGCGGTGTGGCTCAAGAAGTTCCTGGGAGATTTAGGAGTAATTCCAAATCCAGAAGATCCGACACGTCTCTACTGTGACAACAACGGGGCCGTGTCGAATTCCAGAGAACCCCGAAGTCACCAAAATTCAAAGCATATAGAGAGAAAGTACCATTTGATCAGAGAGATTGCTCAAAGATGAGACATTTCCGTCATGAAAATCCCCTCAGCCGACAACCTTGCTGATCCGTTTACAAAGACGCTTTCCATTGAGGTCTTTATGAGGCACTTGGAAAACATGGGTATTCGAGACATGAGTCATTTGCTTTAGAGCAAGTGGGAGATGTAGTTCTTGTTGTAATAGTTGATAGGTGTGCTCTAAAACAATTATTACTTGTCATTCGTGCAAGTGGGAGATTGTTAGGTGTAGTGCCTGAAAGACAATTTTTGTAATTGTTTTAACTAATAAATGACAGATTTTATTATTCTTCTTATTTGCTTTGTGCTTATATAGTATATACTGCTGCAAACCATAAGTATATCAGTATGTAACCGCTTAACTCAGTGTATGGATTACACGTGAGGATTGAGTTAGTGGTGATATACTTAAACTTGTTAGTCCGTGGTGAACTTAATAAGAGTTTAGGGTCTCTTGATTAAAACACCAATAATGCGCCCAGAACACCTTAGGGTGTGATAGTCTTATCCGGACTGTCGGTAGAGGGTACCTATGTGGGGCATTTATATATGATGGCATTCATATAGGACTGGACCGATTTAATATGAATTTCTCGATATAATTCCGTAATCGAGGAATCTTATTAAATCATTAGATAATCATATATGGATCAACCTTAATCCTGAGGTGATCACAGGGTGCTGCTTGTCTCGGGATAGTGTTTGATGTGTTAGTTACGGTTCACTTGAATATGTGTTCCAAGCCACTTCTCATTGGCACTATCTCCTGATGAGTGAGTAGTTCTGATTTTCACAGACATGGAATCCATTCCTTCTTACGGGAAGTAGAGAGACAGTCCCCTTATTTGTTAGCCCTAAGAAAGTGATCGATCCCGGGAGTTCACATTTGACTAATTAGCTACTAGTCGGATATGTGTACTAATTGATCATCGGGGGTTAATGGTAAATAAGGATAAGATATTCGAGTCGGGTTCACGAGACTTCCCACTCGAATGGACAATCCATGGAGGGTTAATCCGTATGTAGTGATTATATCAATGGACGCTTATTCACTCTATGGGTTGAGTATAAGTATACATCTATAATCGGTAGAGTTCAGTTTTGGGTTTATGGTGGCGTAATCCCGGAATTAATAATTAATATACTTATTCTGTTTGATGAATAATTAATTATTGAAGCTACTGGTTATAGGTCCATGGTCCCCGATTTGGCTTCTGTAATTCGGACTAATAATCTTGTTATTTGGGCCTCAGTGATAATTAATTGGCTGGGCTAATTAATTGATATGCATGGATATTATTTAGTTGGGCTAAATAATATAATACACATAATAGACATTTTATGTGGGCTTAGTAACCCTACAAGGTGGCGCCAATATATGTTATTTGATTAGAGAGAAATTAGTTTTCTTGGATAATTATTTGACATGTGCTTATCTTTTACTAGCAAAATGCACGTGCGTTGCACGTGTAGTTTTTGGTTAAATTGATATAGTTATATGAAATTTAATAACATAATTTAACGGTATACATTGTTAAGCACATGTTGTCATAAAATAATTGTATAATGTACAATGATAACCTTTTATGAGTTTGTTGTTACAATTGTAAATTCAATTGTAGAATAGACATCAATACAAACAGAATCTAAACAATATAACTTTATAAACACGTCTATCGTTACAACATAATATAAACAAACTGAAGCATAAAAGAATGGATACGGAAAAAACCTCTGGACCGGCCAAATTTCCGAACATGTATGAGGGCTGGATTCAAAGGCAATCGGAGAACTCCCATTATTGTTCTTTGTAAATGGTCAAAAAACCTTCAGGAGGTTTATTGGCCCTCTCATCAGATGACGGGAGGCGAGTATTGAATTTTCAGGTCGATATCATAAGTCCGGCAAATCTCTTTAATGACAGCATCGACGTTAAGAGAGGATCGAATATCCTCCACACCAGGAAGTACAACCACAATCTTAGATGAGTTTCTACCTTTCTTTTGAGCGGGTTGAGTAGTTTCAGATGGACCCAAAATTTCTGGAATTGAGGTACCTTAATCTTCAAAGAAGCCGTTGAGATTTCGAGGAGGATTTCAGCTTCAGTAGAAGAAGTGAATTACTTTGTTGATGGATATTGAATTTCAAAAGACAACTGAAAAACGTATTCATATCAGAAACCTTTTGGGTTCCCACTTCTTAAGAAGTGCCACATCATCTCCAATAAGAATTTACATATGACCTCCGTTCTAGCTTATGTCTATGGGGCTTTTGATGTGGGTATGACCCGACGTCACACACGTGGCACCTAATGGGCTACATTAGATCCTCTTACCATATAGGTCATAGATGTCCAGCCTAATTTAGGGCCTTATACTCTAGATAACTTTGATGAGCATTTCTCAGTCGATATGATGTGTTTCAACTCTAGTCTAACCGCCTTCCTGCATTGATGGACTGAAGCAGGAATGAGAATAGCCTAGTCTCCTTTATTTTTGAAAATTGTTAAATATACAAAGGAAAATGGAACGTCCACGAAGAAGGAATTTTTTTTTTTTGGGAGAGTTTGCCAATATGATCGTCAGAGGAAGCAACCCGCCTGCTGTGGCGGGGAGGCTCTTTCACAATAAGACCTGGACGATTATCCCTACCTTCGGTAGTTTACGAGTTTACGAACGTGCCAAAGCACCAAGAGCGGAAATTCCAAGTTATTTCATACCCTCAGCTCAGGGAAAAGAGCTAACTGCTGCGGGAGAGGCGACTTCCCTTTCACTTCATTTCCTTTGAACCATTTACATATCATCTTTATGCCATTGCATAATCCTTCTGTTAGATCTAAGTTCCTTAACATTATTATTGATGAATACTTTTTCAACACTAATTTGTGAGGAGACGATTCATTTTGTGTCAAGGTGTTGAGAATTCTTTTTTATAATAATCATTAGTATCATCAATAGCCTTATCAAAGCTGTTGAATTGTGAAATGTTTTTTCACACAATTAAAAATCTTAATACACAACAATTTTTTTCCCCACATTTACCCTTTAATTTTATGTTTTTTTTCGCTCGATCATTCTGACCGAATTTCACACAGAATGTTAAAAGTATTCATGACTCAATTTTAGTAAGAAAGTATTTCTGACCGGTTTTGGGTATGGAAAATATTCAAAATTCTGACTCGAATAAAATCAGAATAATCATCTTTCCTGACTCAAATTGGGTCAGAATAATTTTGCAAACCCGTTGATTCTGACTGAATTTCAGAAATAATATTAAAAGTTTTCTCGACTCAATTTTAGTCCGAAAGTCTTTCTGACCGGATTGGGTATGGAAAACATTCAAAATGCGGACTCGAATTGAATCGGTATAATGATCGTTTCCTGACTGGAATTGGGTCAGAATATTTGCTGTGTGAAAAGATGTTCCCAAACAATATCAATCCCCTGGAAAGGTTGATATCAATTTTTCATTCAACTTATCAACATGTTCATTAGTCGTGCTACGTATTGCTATTCTTGTAATGCATTCTACTGAGAATGCATTCTCATGTATCGACAGAAAGATAGAACCGTTTAAAAGATTTTTGAAAACCTCATCATCATTTTCATCATATTCAATGATCATTTCTTTTGGTAACTCTTTGTCTCATTTAGTGTTTGTTGGTTTTTCACCACAACCCACCCTTAATGAATATTGACTGAAGTGTAGATCTCCTCTTGCCCTTATATTCTTGGAAAGATATAAATTTTCCATCATTTTCCACAAATATGACTTCACCAAGCTTGCCTCTATTGTTTGTAGTATCGTTCATTTGGAACATGAAGCACCTGTCTAAAATCACTTCCAAATACAACCAGATTTCTTCCAAATGCGTTATAATTTCTCATGATGTCCTTTAAGCTTCTGTCAAGTGTCTCAATTGCCAATTTCTTTGTCATTGGTGATTTCTTTTCATAGTAATTTTGCATTTCCACTATGCATTGGAATATTGCACATATTTATTTCATTCACACTAATTGGAATTTTAAAATGTGCATGAGCAATCTGGTCTCTAGACATAATTTTAGCTGCAACTCCTGATGTGGATGTTGATATGCCTATCTATTGTCTCATTCTTAGATTTTCTAGAAGAGCCTTATACATATGTTTTGTCAGTGCCACCAGACCTTCAATAAAAAACTTAGCAATGTGGCCATTACAAACTTGATATAGAAATTTGCAGAATATACTTTGTTGTTAATGATTAAGCATTTCTTCTAAAATGTAGTCTTCTTGGGGAATCTCTATCAACAATTCATCACGAATCACTCTTAGTATATTTTCTACAGTGTTGTTGCAGTCTTCTTGTATACTTAACAAGTCGTAAGATGTCAAGTCTTTACCCATGCTTTCTAGAAAATAATTAATGGATTCTAATGTTTTGTCCATAATTGATTTAACTGACTATGTATGATCCCACGCGTAATCTTCCGACACTGGTTTCCAAAATGAATCTCATAGTTGTCGAATGTTTGTTGGTTGACAGTAAACTAATAGATTTGCAAACAATATTCTTAACGTATTAGGCATTTGAATGACAATAACTTTATTTAAGCATTCTGAGATGATCTGGTCTGATTCTAATAAACCTCTTTTCTTTGCATCTTCTTTAATACCGGTGAAATAACATAATAGACTTGACTCACATGAATCTTTATGCAATTGATGTTGATAAATGCGATGAGGTTATTGCATTTGACATGTTTGTTTCATTACTATATTTTTTTGTTTTAATTTCTTATTATTCTTGTTGTTTCTTTTTTTTGCTCAAGTCTTTGATTGTTGTGTAATGACACCGTCAATCATTACTTGCATTGATCTCTAATTTAAATGGGATGATGAGAATGTTATATGTTCTTCTTTGTGTTATGTATGTATGTATTTTTATATAAGAACAAAAAAGTTTTAGCCATATTTACAAGAAATCTTCACATTTCATTGCGATTTAAAGTAGATATCAATTCAGCGTTTCATTTGCTTCTAATTTCCACGACACTACTGATCTTATTGCACAGTTCATCGTTGGTCTGTTGAGAATATTTTATTCTTTTAACTTCTAGTTTGCGCAAATCGTCTTCTTTACCTTCTCAAAAAAAACCTTCACAGTATAGCGATTAAAGCGATAATGTAAAGATGATAATAATAAATAAGAATATACTTTTCATTCCACTTGTGTATGATGCAGATTTCATCTTGTGCTTAACTATATTGTAAAATTTACAAAAATTAATTTTCACATCATTGATATGGGTTAAAATGTGATATAATGTGTTGCTTTTGCATTCCGTAGATTATGTTTCTTTTACCATATTGTTTTTGTGTTTCCGGATTTTCAATAGCTATTGAGAGAGAGAGAGAGAGAGTTAAATATGTATCTGTTTAAATTTTTTGGTTTCAATTAATAATCAATAATCAATCAAAGTTATTTGGTTAAATATATAATCAATCAAGGGTTTTAATTGATTTTGTAGTAATAATGATATACAGATTTTAATTGATTTTGTATTAATAATTATATTTGGTTTTTAATTAAAAATCGACTATTTCATAAATTAATTAAAAAAAATTATAAATATGAACGTGATGTTTTTTTTATATTTTTTATATCCTCTTTCTATTTTTATTTACTCAATAATGATTCAATAATCAATCAAGGATTTTATTTCTATAATAATAAATTAATGATTCAATAATCAATCAAGGATTTAATTTCTATAATTTTAAATTAATGATGATTAATTAATCAACATTCAATCAATGAGTTTGCTGAATTTTCTATTTTGTGTTTCTAGTTGTAATTTATTAATTTTTGTTTTTATATTGTTAGTTAAAATTAATTAATTATATTATATTAAATTAGGGAGAAACATTTTTTGGGAGAAACATTTTTTGGGGGAAACACACTCACACTTTTATTATAGTAGAGATTTGTTAAATGATAATTCATGGAATATTAGATAACAATATGATTTATCCTAATTTGTTTGGGATAATCATTTTATTTATCTTTTATTTGGAATAAAGGATTAATGTGATAATTATCTCTTAATTATTAAATCCTTGGAGGACAAGGATTACTCTTCTATATAAAGAGAGTTCTCCCAAGCCTTAGGCATTGGCAAATTTCGACTAGACCACCAAAAAGGAGAGAAATAATTAGTTTTCTTGTCTTGGGTTTTAGAAGAAGAAAAACTCTAAGTTTTTCTTGGTGTTGCATATCAAGGAGGTTCGTTTATCAAGAAGGGTGTCCACCAACCGCCGTTTGGAGAACACATCGGAAGATCAAGGCGTCTCGTCCCGATATTGGTAACATGATCTTAACCTCCTTGTAGTAGTTTAAGTCCTTTAATTATGTATTGTGTTGTATAAGTTGTGATCCGTCCGCTGCGCGTAGATCTAACTCGTTTAGATCTAAGATCCTACATCCTTCAGTAAACATCATAACAAACTTCATGTGACCAATCTATGAAATCTGCCAATTGAGATTACAAGCCTACAATTCAGTTCAGAAGCAAGCAAGAGTAAGGGCGCTACAAATTTGAACAATCATGAATTCAGCCTTTTTAAAAATCATACATTTTTTAAAACACAAAAACCAAGATACTTATTATCAAAACAATTGAATACGTACCTTCTGAAAAAAATGAATACAAAAGCGTTCAAAAGATAATCAACTCATATATGGATAAATTAAAATATTAGAACCTCACTGCATATGTAGCAGAGTTAGACCAGGTGCCGCGCTTTAACATTGTGATATTTTTCATTGCTCACTGACGATCCAAAAATCATCTCCTTCAGTTTCGGGTTCCTTTCTTGATGACAGCTTGAAGAAACTTCCCAGAATATGAAGAACAAAACGAGGGGGTAATTTTTGGGGTGTTTTAGACTACACTTGAGATGTTGTTTCTCAAGCTGCCTACGTGTCCAATGCTGGGATTGGAATCAAGTCTTCGTAGTTCCTTAGGGATTTATTTATATAGAGGGACTTGTGCCCTAGGGGTAGCTTGAGGCGTGTCTGTGATGGTCACTGATTAGCGTGTTCCCTAGGGAAAATAGATTACGGTTGGTTTATCTCCTCAATTTTAGGAGATAATTATAGTATTCGAATATTTGTATTAAATGATAAAGATTAGAGCCTATATGGATCAGGATTCTTTCCTTAGTTATCTGTCTATTAAACACGTGGGAAATATGATAAGAGACGACTCGGGCTAGACAGATCGAACCCTTCTATGCTTGGACTGTTCCGAGGGGACAGGTAGCCGAACAAGAAACAGCTCGGCTAGGTGTAAGTAGAATGGTAGATCGGAGAGGGACCGACCCGAGCATGAGGATTGATTACGGGTTGAGTAGAGCACAAGGGTTGGGCGACCAAAAGGAAAATAGGACGAGAGATATATTCGGGCTGACGACGTAACCCGAACTGACTTAAGCTGCTCGGCCGACCTATGGAGGTCAGGGAGCATAGCCGAACTAACACCAACCAAAAATGTTTTATAAACATGATGACCTAAACCGAGCACCAAGGCCGGTCGCGGACATACTAGAGTACTTGTACCAGCCGACCTCAGGAGGTCGGAGCGGGGTGCAAGACGTACTCGTAAATGTCAGGGACGAATGTGCGAGATACACCAGTGAGGTTCTTAACACCATTTTCTCCATACTGATCGTCGAGCCACTAAGGAGGTGCCACGTAGGTAGGTACAATTCTTGGCATCGTCATAAGCCCCCTAAATCCAGCCGACCCTTTGTTGGTCGGTTTGGATCTATCGAGGTGGTGGCTCGGCATGGAGGTTTAACTTGCAGATTTTGAAATGATGTGAAGTTGCCAGATGTTAAGGCTAGTAATGACGAATTTATGGCTATCCCGGGAAACGAGGCGTCATTGCCCACTGAGGCCGTTTATCGAGGTAAGTGGGGGGGGGGGGTTAAGAACACACCACTCCAAATGTCACTTCATTCTTGGTTGTTTTCCCATTTTTCACTACTACTTTCGTGTAGCAATCCTTTCTTTGGTTTTGCTCCTGCTTCCCATATGTCCAATTCTTCTGGAGAGGAACCACTTTCTCTCAGGACCGAAGCATTCTTCAGGGAATCCTGGACCAGACTCGTGGTGTTTGAAGAAATCCCTTGGGCTCCTCCCCAACCGATATCCGTTGCCTCCTCATCTGCCCCGTCGTCAAACACCTTTGATCCTCTCTTTAGGTATAAGATTCAGAAGGCTACTCAGGATATCATGGGGAGTCACGGGTTGGCCTCAGTTTTGGCCCAAAGCAGTGTGGAAAATATTTGACAAGAATACGGGATACGTCGGGAGGAGTTCATCACTTTACTACCTGCAGACCCTCGTCCATTTGCATCTCGTCCTCCGAATGGATATTTTACTGTCTACGAGACTCAGTTAAAAGTGGGTCTAAGGCTGCCATTATGCCCTGCTGTTGTATCTGTCCTGCGGTACTACGGCTTGGGAGTGGCTCAACTAGCTCCCTCTGAAGTTAGAACGGTGATAGGTTTCGCAATACTGTGCCGTGCAGTCGGGGTACGGTTTTCGGCGGGTCTCTTCCGGACCTTTCATCGTATAGCCCTGGGTTAAAAGGATGGTACCACTTCTCCCGTCGATCGGGAGTGAATGAAATGATGCCCGAGGATCCCAAGTACAATGCATGGTGGGGACGTTTCTTCTTTGTTCAAGATGGTGGGGATTCTCGGCTATGACGGTGGAACACAAGCTCCCTCCAAAAGGACGAGTGCCCGACTCTCCCGGAGTCAGCTCCCGTAGATGCTATCCAGAACGCAGGGGCCGTCCTGAGACTTCATGACATGTCCTCTGAGCTGATTACAACAACTCGTCTGGCCGAGGCTGGTCCCGACCCTTACCTTCCCTTGGATAGCAACAGCCGTGACCGGGGTAAGTATCGTTTCTCTCTTTTACATTTCTGAGTGACATAAGTAATACGTCTATATTCTTGCAGTTAGGTTTCTGGACGGCCTCCAAGCCCCCGGTCTCAGAGAGGAGGTAGGACAACAAACCAATAAGGTGGACAAGACCTTTGGACACACTAGTCGGCCTCAGACGACCAGGGTCGTAGGGTCTCTCATCGGGCCTGACACAGCTCGTCTGTTAGCCGAACTGGAGGAAGATACACATGAGGAGCCTCATGCTTCTCGGAGGAACATGAATGTTCCTGTTATTGTGGTGGACGAAGAAGAGGATGAGGAGGAAGAGGAGCCTGTGACTCCTCTTGTAAGGAGATCCTCTGGCTCTAGGCCAAGGGAAGCTGATGTGGAAGAGATGGTGAACAAGAGATGTAGAATTGATGTGGGATCGGACTCAGAGAAACATGACGTGGGTACGTCTGGGGTTCGTCAAGAAGATGAAGAAGTTCGGGGCGATCTCCAGACTTTGCCTTATGTTGCCGATTATGTGCGAGACGTTTCTCAGATGTCCGACCTGGACTTAATCGAAGTGGGCTTCGAAGCTATGAGATACGTAAGTATCATTTGTTTCCTTAGTACTTTCTTTCTGAGTGATCTTGATCGTACATCGCGTTATTTCAAGGGTCGGTCGTAGGTGAAGAGATTTTTTGCTGTCTTGCGCATGCGTCTGCTGAAAGAGAGAAGAGGGCTTCCGATCTAAAGTCCAAAGATGATCAAATACAAGAACTTGAAGAGTAGCTGCGGTTACAAGTGTAAGGGACGAAGGCGTTAAGGTCCGAATATGACGCTCGTCTTCAGGAGTTCATGAACGAACACTTAGAAAAAGAAGCTGAGCTAGACGGTCATGTCGTAAGGCTTCGGGGGGAGCTCTCGACATCCAAGGCAATTGTCCGAGCTTTCCCTGCTCGTCTACAAGAGGCCTCGGCTCAAGCCATTAAAGATTACAAGGCATCCTCTGCCTTTATTGAATCCTTAAAGCGGCTGCTGAGCCCTGTTGTGTGAACTAGCTACACACTAGGGGTAAACGATTGTATGGTCCTTCATCCGGACCTTACAATTGACAGCTTGGCTCACTCCGACTTGCATAGCCCTGACGCCGAATCGATGTACTCTATTCGGGTGAAGGAATTTCAAGCGGGGGTGGATCTCGAGGCGAAGTACCCTATGTAGGCTCAGTTTTTATATTTTGATAGTGTAGATTAGTTCGGTGATTTTTTGTAATTACGCTTTTAGAGCTAATGAAATTTTGAAGCTTTTGTTTTGTTTGACCGTGATTTGTATTTGTAGTATTATTTATGTGAGTGATGTAGTTGTCCCCTAGTATGTCATACCTATGATTATTCAGGGATGGCATACTAGTGTGTTATTATGTATTATTTGTGCAAATAGTTAAGTTTTTGTTAAAAGGCACCGCGGTATGGGTCGGACTGAACCGACCTATCGTATGAATGTCTTGGCGAGCAAGGTCAGTGTTGGAAATAAAATTTATGTTTTGATGATAATTCATCATATTTACTCAGAATATTATCTTAACCTCATTGATGAAGTGCCGAAGATAGCTGTTATAGTGAAAAGCTAAAAGATGTCTAGAATTGAATGTATAGGTTTCACTAGGGTCTGATATTTGTATAGGTTACATCAGACAAGCACTGTAATAGTTAGTGTGTCGTGAAACTGAAAACTGGAAGTCATTTAGAAAACTAGAAATCGTTAAGATAAACAAACTGACTCAGACTACACCAATATGGAACTGAAGAAGATAAGTTCGCTGAGTGACACAAACTCGGTTGGCTTATCTAGAAGATTGAAGAACTGAGGGTCACATACTCAGTTATAGAAGATTGAAGAACTGAGGGTTCAAACTCAGTTATGAAGATTACAAGTCGAGACTATAAAGTTAGACTTCAGGCAAGTTTGTGGTGACCTGAACTAACTTTATGGATCTTGTATGAAGACCTAAGAATTATAAGGACAATGAATTCTTAGAAGATAAATGCTTATGGTGAACTCTGATTAAGTCAATTATAATCAGATATAAACTGGAGTACTGATATTTGAAGAAGAGTAAAATCTCAGTTAATGCTCCAAGTCAGTCAAAAAACTGACAACTGATGAACACAGTAGAAAACTGATCAGTAAACTCGTTTTATATGTCAGCCATCCAACAAACTGATAGTACAGTCGAAAGTTGTATAGGAAGCAATCTTATTGGATGAAACACTGACACATCAGAATGGTCAGAAAATATAGCCGTTACAAGATAGACGTTGATACAATTCGAATTCAAGCAAGATGAACGTTGGACCTCACACTATAAATAGGGGACTTTGCACATACGAAGATTTAACAGAACTATCAAGATCAACAAGCATTTTGAGCACTAGTCTTAGTTATTCGAATTGCTATCATCTCTGCGCTATAACAAGATCATATCAAGAATCTCTTCAAGTGTTCAAGCTACACAGAATTTATCCAGATTCAGACACTTTGAAGAACCACAAACAAGAATCAATTTATTGATTCTCAGCCCAACTTTGATTCTACATCAAAGGTTTAGACTGTGAAGCAAACCGGGAAGGTTTTGCCAAGGACAATTGTTACAAGCAGTCGGGTAGACTGTGTTTGTGATGGTAGCTGGTGAAGAGGCATACGTAACCCTTTAAGGACCAATGTTCAAGCAATTTAAGAGCATCAATTATACATATTCTACAACTGTTTAGATAGTGAAGCTAGGGATTAGCCAAGGACTATTGTTTAGGACTTTTTGTTACAGTTCACCTCAAGAAGTTCTAGTGGAATTTTCCTCCGCACCACAGGGGAAGAGAGGACTGACAGGATTACACTACCTGGAACCTCTATAATATTTGTCTTATTTACTTTACGCATTTATTTATTTACTTAGAATTTATCTATAGCATTCTGATAATTGATTGTTATACAGCTCATTGTTCACAGAGTGACATTCACCAGAATTCAGTTCTACACACTTAGCACTCACATAGAATAACAAGATCAGGAAAAAGGCTAGAACTATATCCTCTGTCAGTTGACTCAGTTTTTGCTTAAGTCAGTTTGACTTAAACTCAGCTTAGTCAGCTTAAGTGCACACAAGTTTTAACTAAACCTTAATTTGTTTTAAATCCAGTTTTTGGTGACAAGTTTATTCACCCCCCCTCTAAACTTGTGTTAGCCTTTCCAAAGGACCAACAATTGGTATCAGAGCAGTGTTTCTTTAACAAGCCATTGTTAAAAGCTCATTTGCTCTAAATCTCCTTTAGTTGTTCTCATAAGAAAGCTTAGTTTCCAGTTCTTATACAATCAATTTTCACTCACTCACAATGGATAAAATCAGTATGCAAGATAGATGCTTATGTGCAACATAGACAGATTTGATGAATATAAACGTCGTATGTAGGATTTTCTGGCTGCTACTTGACATACTACTTTTATATGATTAAATATACGCTATATTATTATGTTTTATCAACGAATTCTATATAAAATATATGAAATTATGGTATAAATAGTATGAAATGTTAATCTTTATAGTTTAGAGTAGTTAGTAGTAATAATAGTAAAAAGTTATCATTTTGTACCGATTTTAGTAAATCGGAGTGTCGTGTCAGATTTACGTGGGTATTTGTGGTATTTTATTGCAGATTTATAAACCGAGACCCCGAGAATCGACATGTTGAAGTATAATCATATCTCTGGAAGGATTTAGAGAGTGTCACGAGCTTAAATGGTCAATCGAATTGCTTAAGTGGTCAAATGGTCAATCGAAGTGGTCAAGTGGCTAATCGATTCGATTAAGTGGTAATCGAGAAATATCTTCGACAAACGAATGGCTCATCAAAACGACATTATCTGAAAAAGAGTCCTTCACAAAAGTTGTAGATTTTCCCGAGAGCTTTCCGATGCCGCTTGAATCATGATTTTTGGAGATCCAGAACTCGAGATATGAATTTTATAAGTTATATATAATTATAATTATAATTATCACCGCACATGCTGATTGTAATCAAGGCGGTGGAATCAATCATTACACTGGCCCAGTCCGGCTTGATCTCGGACCGGTCCGGCCCCAAGACTTTCATCTATATAAAGGAGCTCATTGCAACAGAGCCGGATGTACCAATATATATACACAATATCATACATATATTTTCTCCTCTATCTTTTCTTTTTCTTTTTAGTAGTAGTAGTTTGTAAATAGGCCTTACGCCAAAAATAATAATCTCGTAGTATCGTTGTAATACTCGGGAAATTATCAGAAGTTCGGTGTTGTTGAAGTCGTTGTAATGTCCGGAAGAATACAACTCTGATTCAGCATTTGTAATCGGGTAACTTTTCTAAAGTATTTATGTTTGTTTTTATCTTTTTCGTTGTTATAATGTTTTTAGGCTAACTCTAATAACTAGCCAAAGTTATGTAATCATTTTATTTCGATCTTTTCGGTAAAGGAATGCTGTCTAATTAAAATTGATTAAAATTGAGTTAATTGAATCTTTTTCTATTCTGTAACGTATTGATAATATTCGGATTAACGTAATTAACCAAGATGAATCGCACCATATAACCTAACGATGAACTGACCAGAGAAGTTAGGATATGAGATAAAAGATAGAAAAACCGGAGGGTAAAATTGGCCGTGCGAAAGCGTGACTACGGGATCCTATTTCCTACCCGGGGGCAGATTTGTCTTGGGAAAGATAGATCTTATTAAAATTGTGCTCGAGATCGTAATAATGTTAAAATCAACGGTTTAATTGAAACTAACACCGGAAAGTTAAATCGATCCGCCTGACAACCGGAGCCTTTTGAATAACATCGGCCGTCTGACAAACGGAATAACCTCTTTTATCCGGGGTAGATTTGTACTCGGTACACTGCTCGTACTAACCGAGATTAGCATGGGGCGCTTTGGAGATTGAACCGATGACAATGACATATGACAATTTCATACGCTCGTGTGAGGAGGAATTGTTAACCTCAGGAGTGCACCGTTTCATTTACTCAATTGGACCTAATATAAAAGGAAAGATCGAGCACATTCCGTTTACTGAAAAGATCGTATAAATCAATTATATAAACTTTGGCTAGTTCTATAAAATTATCTCGTCTAGTACTATAAACTATATATTGGTATCTATATATTTATATCTATATATATATATTACAATCTATGTACATCTATATAAATTATATATATATATATATATATATATATATATATATATATATATATATATATATATATATATATATATATATATATTATATTAGAATAACTTTTAAATTACGCATTTATTTTATGTTAACTAGAATAGTAGTCATCCGTGTTATAAAATTGCGATTTAGATCGAGTTAATAATGACTCTTTGGTGTTTAACCACACTTAGAAGAATTACCAAGTTCTCTGAGGATTCGACACTCTGACTCACCACACTAGCAATACAGTTTGACCCGATACACTGTCGGTTAAGGACTGGTATAGCACTAGAAAAGGCCACATCAGCTTTCTGGCGCCGTTGCCGGGGAACGTCGCTAATTTCCTTCTTTGTGTCTATGGTTACTACTTGTATTAGCTCAAAATTCTCGAGAATAAGTCAACACTTTTCTTATCTCATTTCTATTTTATTTTTCGTCGGTACTTACCTTATAGGTAAGTTACCAATTTTTACTACTATCAATTTCGTGTTATTTTCTATTTTCGTTAGTTGATGACCAGAAGTGGTAAGGCCCCACTCACTCCTTATAAGCCTGACATAAACACTTACGAAAGGCAGTTAAGAGTAGAGAGTAAACGTGGTCATACTAGTCAGGGAAATCCTGACCAAGAATCATCTTCAAACAAAAATACGAGAATGGTTGAAATCAGTGATGAAACAAATGAACAGAGGCTAGAACATGCTCTAGGGCACGGACAAAACCGTGTTAACCCTAATAATAATAATAATAATAGAAATAATCAGAATCGGAACCAGAATAATCGTAATAACCCACCAAACCCGAGACCTATCTGTGATCAAACCATAAGAAGAAACCAGACTAATAATCCCATACTTTTACCTAATGAAGGAGCGAATAATTTTGAAATTAAATCTCATCTTTTTGGTTTAATTGACGCAAGAGCCCAATTCCTAGGAGAGGATGATGAAGATCCACATCGTCATCTCTATCTTTTTGAAGAACTATGCAATACAGCCAAAAGTCAAGGTGCTCATAAGGAATTAACGAGGATGACTATGTTTCCTTTTTCTCTAAAAGGAAGAGCACGAGATTGGTTTATGTCTCTTCCACATCATTCACTTACTAGCTGGGAGGACATTCAAACTGAATTTCTGAAACAATATTTCACTCCTGGACAAAATTTGGAATTAAAAGTCGAGGTTGCTAACTTTAGACAAGGATCTGAAGAAACGCTTGGGAATGCCTGGGAAAGATTTAAAAAATTGTTAAGAGCTTGTCCCGATCATGGTTATTCCTTAGATATGCAAATTCAACTCTTCTGTCGTAAATTAAGAAAAGATTCACGTGCGGGTATAGATCATGCATGTGGTGGTTCTTTAATGATGAGTGAAGCACAAATAGTTTACGATGCTATAAAAAAGATTTCCAAAAATAACAGAATGTGGGAAACCGGTTCTAGCACCAGAAAAGTAGCTTTTGCAGGAGAATGTACATCTAATACGGAAGTTCTAGCACATTTGGAGAATTTGAGTAGGAAATTTGATGGCCTACAATCAAACAAAAACCAAAGTTCAGAAAATAGTACACCAACTGAATACTCAAATCAGGATAATATGTCAATAGGGATCGAAGAACCAACAGGATATTCAAGAGGAGGAGGTGAGTTTTCTTCAGCAGCATAGGAATTTGAACAATGCATACTCAAACTCGTTTAATGCTATTAGAAGAGATCACCCTACTTATCGATGGTCCGAAAACCCTAGTAAGCAAGGACAACCTCCATATCCAAATTCCATACAGAATATGAATAATACTCAAGTTTATCAAGAAAACACATCTAATCGAATTTACAATCATTACCTAGATCCTATCCTCAACATACCACTCAAAGTATACCAAGAACTCAAAGTTCAACTCAACCCTGAAGGAGTTGAAAAATGGGAAAAACTAATGGAAAATATGATGGGTGTAGTATCTACTCAAGCTAAGAATATGGAAACAATGATGACTTCTATTGGTACAACCACTAAAGATATGAGTACAATGAAAACATCTATGAGTGGACATGATACCAGAATGAGAACTATATAAGCCTCATTAAGGAATATGGAAGATCATTTGAGTAGGGAAGGTGAACGTAACAACAGTAGACCACCTGGAGGATTACCAAGCAATACTGAAAGAAACCCAAGAGAGGTAAATGTCGTAGTTACGAGAAGTAGAAAACTCGTGGTAGTAATGGAGAGTAGTAAAACTTCGGGAATAATGAAGTAGAAAATGATTTAGATGGTAAGAATGATGAAACTAAAGATGAAATTGAATTCACTGATGAAGAAGAAGAAATTATAGAGAATTTCTTGAAAAGGAATAGAAGTTTGGAACCTGAAAATGAAGGTGAGAAATGGGTAAAAATCCCTAGGATTTTGAAAGATCCCATGGATAAAGATTTAAGGAATTTATTCAAAGAACATGTTAGAATAGAAAATAATGAAAACAAGGATGAGAAACAAGAAGAACTGAAGGAATCTGAATTAGAGATTGATTCAGGGAATGTTTTAAAAGAAAAAACTCAAGATCATGATACTTGGCAATCAAGTAATGCTCAAAGGTTTAAGGAGAAAGGAAAAGAGAAAATGACTTTGGGATCAAAGGTTATAGATTTAGAATCTTTACCTTTCCCACCTAAAGATCAAATTAAAAAGATTAAAACTGATCAGAAGTATGCTCGTTTCCTTGATACTTTTCGTCATATTCATGTTAATATCCCTGTTATCGAAGCTCTAATTAGTATGCCTGCTTATGGAAAGTTTCGAAAGATATTCGTCAAACAAGAAAAAATTAGAGGAATATGAGAATATATGCCTAAATGAAGAATGTTCTCATAGCTTTTGCAAAGATAAGTTACCACCTAAACTGAAAGATCCTGGAAGTTTTACCATTCTATGTGAAATTGGAGGATTTCTGTTTAAAAAGGTCTTATGTGATCTTGGAGCTAGTATAAATCTCATGTCTTATGAGGATTATAAGAAGCTAGGCATAGGAAATCTTACGAAGACTGAAATGACTCTGCAAATGGCAGATGGATCGATTAAATACCCTAAAGGAATTATTGAGGACGTATTGGTTAAAGTAGACAAGTTCTATTTTCCAGTAGACTTTGTAGTTATAGAAATGGAAGAAGGATATTCAGCGCCACTTATCTTAGGTCGACCATTTCTAGCTACAGGAAGAACTTTAATAGATGTCCAGAAAGGAGAATTAATTCTGAGAGTCAATGAAGATGAAGTTACTTTCAATATTTTCAAAGCTATGAACCATCCATACAGATCACCAGAATCATGTTCTTTTATAGAAGATATTCATTCTGTCTATGATATTCAGTCACCAACTTTTGAAGACAGATTAGAAGAATGCTTAACTCTGTCTATCTATAAGGAAGATGAGAAAGACACCGAAATGAAAGAGATAATTCTTTCTCTAGATAAAGGAAGTTTTACTTTTAAACCATCTTGGCATAAGTATTTGGAATTAGAACTAGAAGGACCAGTTCTTAAACCATCACTGGAAGATCCACCTAAGAATCTGGAATTGAAACCGTTACCTTTAAATCTGAAGTATGCTTTTCTTGAAACTAATAATCTATTACCGGTTATTATTTTATCATCTTTAACTGAGCAACAAGAAGATCAATTACTTAGAATGTTGAAAAAGCATAAGAAAGCTTTTGGATGGACAGTTGCCGATATTCGAGGTATTAGCCCTGAGATTTGCGTTCATAAGATAATTCTGAAGGAAGATGCTAAACTTTGTATTCAACCGCAACGCCGCCTCAACCCAAATTTGCAGTTAATTGTTAAGAAAGAGGTCATTAAGCTATTAGAAATGGGGATAATTTTTCCCATATCAGATAGTGAATGGGTTAGTCCAACTCAAGTGGTACCAAAAAAGGGAGGTTTCACAGTGAAAGAGAATGAAAGGAATGAATGGATTCCGACAAGAGAAATTACCGGTTATCGAATGTGCATTGATTTTAGAAAACTAAATGATCATACTAAGAAAGATCATCATCCACTTCCATTCATAGTTCGATGTTGGAACGTTTAAGTGGACATAAGTATTATCGTTTCTTAGATGGTTATTCAGATATTTACAGATATTCATTGCAAAGTTAGAGATAGAGAAAAAACTACTTTCACTTGTCCTTATGGAACTTTTGCTTATAAAAGAATGCCGTTTGGTTTATGTAATGCACCAGCTACGTTTCAAAGGTGTATGATGGCTATATTTGCTGATATGGTTGAGAAATTCTTAGAAATTTTTATGGATGACTTAATTTAGTGTTTACGGAGATTCATTTGAAGTTTGTTTGTTACACTTAGAACGAGTGTTACAACGTTGTGAAGATACCAATCTAGTACTAAACTGGGAAAAATGTCACTTAATGGTATCAGAAGGGATTGTTTTAGTTCACAGAATCTCTGAAGAAGGTATCGAAGTTGATAAAGCTAAAGTCGAGGTAATTGAAAAGTTACCTCCACCAGTTAATTTAAGAACCCTAAGAGGATTTCTTGGACATGCAGGATTTTATAGAAGGTTCATTGCAGATTTTTCAAAAATAGCAAAGCCTCTAAGTCATTTACTTGAAAAGGAAGTACCTTTTAACTTTGATAGTAAATGTATGGAAGCCTTTCAGACCTTAAAAGCGAGGTTGACTACCGCACCCAGTACTAGTAGCACCAGATTGGAGTTTGCCGTTTGAGATTATGTGTGATGCGAGTGATTTAGCTGTAGGAGTTGTTTTAGGTCAAAGATATAACAAAATTCTTAAAGCTATTTACTATGCATCTCACACATTAAACGCAACTCAACTTAATTATGCAACTACAGAAAAAGAACTGTTGGCTGTGATTTTTGCCTTAGATAAGTTTCGATCGTATATTGTTGGTTCTAAGGTAATAATTTATACGTACCATTCAAGATCGAAGTATTTACTAAGTAAGAAAGATGCTAAACCTCGTCTTCTTAGATGGATTCTCTTACTTCAAGAATTCGATATTGAAATTAAAGATAAAAAAGGAAGTGAGAATGTAGTAGCAGATCATCTAAGTAGAATGGAAAATGATGAAGTAATAGGAATTGAAATTAAAGATTCATTTCCTGATGAACAACTATTTAGAATAGATACTCCTTCAACCATGCCGTTATTGAAAAATAGAATTCCTTCTAAGGAAATTTCACCTTGGTTTGGAGATATCATTAATTACTTAACCTGTGATTATATTCCGTCTCATTGGACTTGGCAACAGAAACAGAAGTTCTTTTATGACTTAAAATTTTATTACTAGGAGGAACCAGACCTTTTCCGTAAATGTTCGGATGGGATAATCAGAAAATGTGTGCCTGATAATGAAATTTTAAGTGTTTTATCATTTTGTCATGATCGTGAGGCAGGAGGTCATCATGGAGGTTGGAAAACTGCTTTTAAAGTTTTACAATGTGGTTTTTATTGGCCTACACTATATAGAGATGCTTATAAGTATGTTAAATCTTGTGAATCTTGTCAAAAATGGGGAAATGTATCTAAAAAACATGAAATGCCTATGCAACCTATTTTAGAATGTGAGTTATTTGATGTTTGGGGTATAGATTTCATGGGACCTTTCCCTATATCTTTTGGAAAAAGATTTATTCTTGTAATGGTAGATTATGTTTCGAAATGGGTAGAAGCTGAAGCTCTTCCTACTAATGATACCAAGGTTGTCATACGATTCCTTAAAAAGAATATATTTACCGAGATATGGCATTCCGAGGGCTATCATTAAGTGATGAGGTCACATTTTTGTAATAGACCATTTACTAAGATAGTTGAAAAATATGGTGTAACGCATAAGTTAGGAACGCCCTATCATCCGCAAACCAAAGGACGTGTAGAGGTGTCAAATAGAGAAATCAAAAGAATCGTGGAAAAAACAAAGTTGATTCAAATCGTAAAATCGGCGTTAAATTAGATGATGCATTATGGGCGTACGTAATGCCTTTTAAAACACCAATTGGTTGTTCTCCCTATAAGCTAGTCTTTGGTAAGTCTTGTCATCTCCCAGTTGAGTTAGAACACCGAGCCTTCTGGGCTATAAAATTTTTGAATTTCGATCCTAAGGCTGTCGGTGATCATAGATTGCTTCAATTGACAGAACTAGAAGAATTTCGTCTCGATTCCTATGAAAATGCTCGAATCTACAAGGAACGCACGAAATCTTTCCATGATAAGAGAATCTTTAAACGTGAGTTCCATGTAGGTGATCGAGTGCTTTTGTACAATTCACGTTTAAAGTTGTTTCCAGGTAAGCTTAAGTCAAGATTAAGGTAACACGGGTTTACAAATCTGGAGCTGTTGAACTAACTGATGGAAATACAACTTTTATAGCCAATGGCCACAGAGTAAAGTTGTTTGTGGAGGGAGAAGGAATCACACTGAAAGAAGAAGCAATGCTATTGATTGATCCCCCGACAAATTGAAAAAGCAGAAAAACAAAAGAACTGAAAAGCAGAGAAACTGGAATCAGCCGAATACCAGGTGCTATCTATCTTTACTCTACTTTTCTTGTGTTTTTATTTATGTTTAAACTCTTTTCGTCTTTTACCGGATAGACGTAAAAGAACTGGATGCCTTTTTTAGATAGAATAGGAGTTTTTATTTTACTTTTGAAATTAGGCCTAGATAAAGATGTCGCGTTTGCAATAGAAGCTTTAGTTTTTGAACAAAACAAGAAATTGTTGAGAGAGATCAGATTGAAAGAAGTTTGTAATGGAACATCAAGAAGTGCGATAAAAATAAGGGCAAAATTTCTGATGAGATGCAGAATCTGTGGAAAAAGCGAACATGTTGGACGCTGTGGGAAAAACACAACCAAGTCCCAAGATGAGTGTTTGAATATTGTTAGGAAGGGAACGATTAGGTGGTTATCCGAAAATCCCGATGGAATTCCGAGAGATAATTCAAATTATTCATTTTTAGGAGTTAGGTTGATTGAACGTTATATCAGAACTCTGGAGGACTTAGAAATCGAAGAATCAGGAATCCCTTAAGTTTCGAGTCTTTTCTTTTATTTTATAAAATTTTCGCATAACTTCTGAAAATTTTATAAAATTGGATCTTTATGAAATTTGAGGAGTTTTATAAAAGTTTTATAAAAGTTTTAATGTTTTATAAGAGTTGATATAAATTTATTAAATTTTTATAAGCTTTTTATTAAAGTGTTATAAAGATTTTATTAAATTTTTAGAAATTGTTATAAAATTATAAGATTTCCTTCAAATTTTATTTTTAAATATTTTGTTAAGTTTTAAAAATTATTATAAACTTATCTTTAAGATTTTAATTAAGTTGTATTAGAATTTTTATAAATTTTAATCAAAAAAAAAAAAAAATATCGAAAAAGTGGAAAAAAATGGGCACGGACCGATCCGGCCTTAACCCGGACCGGTCCAGGGTCTAAAAACATAAAAAAGGACGGGGACCCCTTTTTTCTTCTTCTTCTTCTTCCCTAATTCTTTCAACAGCCGCACCCCACCACTCAATTTTTTTTTCTTTTCAATTTCTTCCACAAAAATTCATCTCACACTACACCACTACTTGATTTCTTCATCATTCTATCTCCTCTCTTCCACAAAAGTTACAAAAATAAAAAAGGAGCAAAAACAAGCTACATTTTTTTCCGGCGACTTTACCACTTTTCCGGCCTACTTTTCAACGTTTTCTTCAAATTAAGGTATAATTTAGTTTATTTAGTTATCAATTTCGTATTTTTCATAATTTTTTAGCTTAATTTCAACTGTTTTGATTTTTTAGTGTGTTGTGACATTTTTATTTTTTTTGTTGTTTTTTGTTGTTGTTGTTGTTGTTGATTGGCTTTACCAATATCGTAGAATGGCTGAGTCGAGTAGGAAAGTCTCTAAAAAGCGAAAATCAAACATTCCTATTTCAACTCCGGTCGTAGGCACAATACTTTTATCACCCGAAGAAGAAGCCGTGAGCTTCGATAAGACAGCATCACCAGAAGCTAAGAAAGCGTATGAGAAAATTTATAGTAAATGTGATGTCTTGGTTGAAAAAGGATTAGACTTGGATGATTTGGGTGATGAAGTTAAAAATATTTTTACTAGACGACAGTGGTTAGAACTAGCATCTAGAAGAGAAGGGGAGATTAATACGACTTTAGTAGCTGAGTTTTATTCAGTTTTATCTACATTGTCACAAGATGAGCTCACTAAGTCACAAACTGTACCCCTAAGAGCCAGAAATATTCCTTTTAACCCTGAAGTCATAAATGCAATTCTTGGAGTTGAAGTTGTTCTTGATGAGGAGGATTACAGGGTAGTTTGGAATTTAGATGATCCTGCAAGCTTTGAGCAGACTGCCCTGAGAGCTCAGAATGCTTTTGACCCAACCGCTGTGTGGGTTGAAAATCGGTTTAACTACGGGAGGTGTATCAGAGGTTTAAGGGCAATTAAAAGATTTATTAGCCACAATCTCTACCCTTCTAGTAAACATACTGCTTATGGATATGAAGATGTTTGTATCGCTTGGGCGATGGTAAATGATGTTAAAGTGGATGTTGGAAAGGTCATGTTTAAAAGAATTTTTGAGAGTATTGTCATTGCCAGACCAGGGAGTCATCTGTACTTCCCTTGTTTTATCTCAGATTTATGTCATAGGGTAGGAGTACCAGTCCTGCCTAATTACAAGTTATCTCTGGCAGATGCAAATCTGATTGGACCGAGTTTGACTAGTCTTTCAGATGGTAGTATTAGCTCTTTGATTAGAAGACGTCAAACTCAACCAACTCCACCAGTCTTCACATCTTCTTCTTTTCCATATTTTTCTAGACAGCCTCAACAAACTCCTTTCTCCAACACTATCACCTATGATATGTTTCAATCTTTAGTATCGGACGTTGCACGTGGTCAAGCCAACATGGCTTTATATGCTGAAAGTAATAGGTAGTGGTGTGACGATATTCGTAGAGGTTTAAGGAGGAACGAGCAGTTGCTTCGTAATCCTACTTTTGATGATCCTGCTTATCCACCTTGTCAGTCAGATCCTTATACCTTACCAGAGTGGGTAACACCTATTCCACCACCTTTGAGCTTTCATCCATCGTCATATCCTTTTGGGAGCCAATCTAGTGGGACAGGTGTATTTTCGACAGGTGTTCAGAGACCAGCGATGTCTAGTTGGGGAGGATTCACTGAGTTTGCACATATCACGACTGGCATGAGTTCGATGGGTCTTGATAGTTCAGTCAGGACCACGACTACAGTTCAGCCACCAGCTTCTCAGTCATTTCCGAGTTCAAGCTTTCATGTCTATCCTGAGGAAGACTATGAAGAAGATTGAATTTTATAACTTTGTTTGATTAAAAACATTTTTACTGCACATTTTATTCGACATTTGTCATTTAGATATTGGTTTGTTTACGTTTTCGTTTAGTTTGATTTTATAGTCGTTTTATCGAAATTTGGTTTGCATTATAAATCATTTTAATTTTTCTAAAAACTATAAAAAAACCCAAAAATAATTTTTGTATCATTACTACGTCATTTTACAAAAATATAATGTGTCGTTTTATCCGTTAGTATATAGATAGATGAATCTTTATGAAATATCTTCAAGGAGGTAGGTAGTATTATGCACGTGAAGTAAAAAACCAAAATACAATTTGACTTTCACCTCTGTCCTCAGTAAAAGCTGGATGAGGCCGGACCGGTCCGGCCTAGACTCGGCCCGAGCCGTGAAGGGAAATGGCATGAGTCATTTTTTGAGTCTGTCTAGTGCATCCACGTATGTATAATTTTCTATCTATTAAAGGAGGTCAGGGCATGAGAAACCATTCCATATTTTTACTTTCTATCTACTTTCAATTTCTTTTTTTTTTACTTTTCATCTAGCTTTTAAAAATGTCGAACCGATCATCTCCATCTGTCAATTCATACGAGCCTAACACCCGGAATCATCCGGAATCTCAAGCTTCTAACGAGAATATCATTTTACACCCTCGATTTGCGAATTCTCCAATCCAGTTGGAGAAAGGTTTAAATGTCGATAAAATTGATCGATGGGGTAAAACGATTATTCGAGGGTTTGGCTGGAAAAAGTTCGTCAGTACACCGAGAGGAAGGATAAATGTCTCGATAGTTCGAGAATTTTATTCCGCCCTCATGACGACATCCATGATCGATATCACTCAAATTGTTTCGGTAAGAGGAGTGGCTGTTCCCTTCTCTTCTTCTATTATCAACCAACTTTTCGAAATTCCACCGGTTACGATGCAGCATTTTGAGATGAAATGGGGCTTACAAAATTCGTATAATCATTTGAACAAAGTCCATGAGTCTTTCCAATGTCTGTTTCCACTTTTCGACACAAATCACGATATGTCCACGCGTGCTTTACTTCCACACTTAAAGGCGTGGAAACATTTCATTAACTCTAGGGTGTATCCTACTTGGGATTTCGGGAGCCTTAGTGATAATGAAATGCTTCTACTTTATGCTTTGACAGTTGGTGAATTTTTGGATTGGGGTATTTTGATTCAAAGGACAGTGTTGGAATTTGCAATCACGAGAGGTAGTAGGGGGAAACCTATGCCTAATTCTTGGTTGATATCGCGCTTATGTATTCATATGAGTGGAGTGGGAGAGCTAGAGACGGATGAGATTTTTCCGTCTAGAGATAGTCGAGTTGGATTGTTACCGGTTGATACACCGGGTTGTTCGTCTACGATCTAGATAGTTTGTTGGTGGTTAGTTTATAATGTTTAAGTTTTAATGAGTTAAGTTAAGTTAAGTTTGAAGTTTTTTAGTTCGGTTAAGTTTATGTTGTTCTTTTAAGTTTGTAATAATCTATCTTGTTTAATATATATATGTTTCAGTTTTTTTTTAAGTTGTTTGTTATTTAATGGTATAATTAGTATACACTAAAAATAAAATCAGAATAATAACGATAATAGATAATTTTAATTCTATTTTCAAACCTACTTATTTAATACTCATTGAACATCAGGACGATGCCACTTCGTAAGTGGGGAGTAGAGTTAGGTTAGAAAATTCATTAAAATTTTCAAAAATAGTTATAAATTATAAAATTATCAAAATTTTTATTAATTATTTTCAATTTTTTTAGTAGTTAATATATAAATATGAATAAGAAATGATATAATTTGGAAGAATAAGTTTTTAATTAAGTAAAGTATATTAGATATATTATAATTATATTTTATGTCTAATTTAAATTTTAATAAGATTTTAAGTTTATATAATTGAGTAGTTAATATTAGATATTGTTTTTATGAAATTATATAAGTATGTTGATAATTATAAGTAAAATTTTTAGAATAATTTTCTTTTCAATATGAATTATGAGTTTGGAATTGGACTAGGGATGTCGATTTTTGGCACCACAAAAATATAACTATAGCCAAATAGCCTACCTAAATAAATTTCCAATTTTTGTTCATACCTCAGCCTTGATTAGAGTGATCAAGACCTCACTCGAAATGGCTATTGTGATTATCTAAGAAGTAACCAACCTTTAGCTAATTTTGGTCTACATTTCCTTGAAATTCCGCAAGTTTGTACGTACTTATGAAAAGAAATGAAGACATAAAAGCTAAGTTTTGGTATATGCTGAGATTGGAAAAACTAGATAAGTATTAGTATATTAGATCTTACCTCATGACACTTGCAATATAGTCGATTTTGGTAATAAGTTCGGATATATTAATATTCTGAATTAAGAACGAAGCACCATATTTACACAGAATTAATCAAACACAGCTATCTTCCTTATCTGTGATCGACAAATTAAAAGAAATAAAAAGAACATATCGGTTGTAGCTACCAATGATTTGAGTGAGTTGGGTATTATCTCGAAATGTCCTATATCACTATAAGGTTAGAAGCTCCCGATTGCCTGATGATAGTAGTCCAGCTAGGGTATTATCTCGAAATGTCCTATTGCTGGGAATGAAGGCACAAAATGAAAAAGAAAAGTCGAATCATAAGATCTCAAGAATGATTGCAAGTGTAAGGAAACCGGACTTGTAATTTTCGATCGAAAGAGTAGTACTCCGATCAATCTTGATGAAGCAATGCTTGTAAGTTTGATTTTCTACACACACTCACGCTTTTTCTTAATCTTAAAAAAAAAAAAGAGAGATGCTATTAATCGATGATTATTTTTTGATCAAGAATATGAAGATGTAGGTACGTACGACTTGCCTCTTTCTCTTTTTGATTTCCTTTTTTCCGATTAACCAACATCTTGAGCCTAAACTTTATAAGCCATTTTTGTCGACTACCTGACCAAGTTTCCGATTCCAGGATTTCATAATAGTTGCGATTAAAAATAATTCTAATATTTTATTTATACTTATTAAGTATTACATGTACAATTTCATCTAAATAATATTTAATGTTTAAGTTATTTAAGTTATATACACTTTCTGTCTTCTTACAATTTTAAATTAGAATGAATAATATATTTATAATATTGACAATATAAATTACATTAAAAATTATAATCTGATCAATTATATTATCTTTTATTACCGCTTATTTTTGCTCGAGGACGATCAAAAGCTAAGTGGGGAGTAGTTGATATACTACTTTTATATGATTAAATATACGCTATATTATTATGTTTTATCAACGAATTCTATATAAAATATATGAAATTATGGTATAAATAGTATGAAATGTTAATCTTTATAGTTTAGAGTAGTTAGTAGTAATAATAGTAAAAAGTTATCATTTTGTACCGATTTTAGTAAACCGGAGTGTCGTGTCAGATTTATGTGGGTATTTGTGGTATTTTATTGCAGATTTATAAACCGAGACCCCGAGAATCGACATGTTGAAGTATAATCATATCTCTGGAAGGATTTAGAGAGTGTCACGAGCTTAAATGGTCAATCGAATTGCTTAAGTGGTCAAATGGTCAATCGAAGTGGTCAAGTGGCTAATCGATTCGATTAAGTGGTAATCGAGAAATATCTTCGACAAACGAATGGCTCATCAAAACGACATTATGTGAAGAAGAGTCCTTCACGAAAGCTGTAGATTTTCCCGAGAGCTTTCCGATGCCGCTTGAATCATGATTTTTGGAGTTCCAGAACTCGAGATATGAATTTTATAAGTTATATATAATTATAATTATAATTATCACCGCACATGCTGATTGTAATCAAGGCGGTGGAATCAATCATTACACCGGCCCAGTCCGGCTTGATCTCGGACCAGTCCGGCCCCAAGACTTTCATCTATATAAAGGAGCTCATTGCAACAGAGCCGGATGTACCAATATATATACACAATATCATATATATATTTTCTCCTCTATCTTTTCTTTTTCTTTTTAGTAGTAGTAGTTTGTAAATAGGCCTTACGCCAAAAATAATAATCTCGTAGTATCGTTGTAATACTCGGGAAATTATCAGAAGTTCGGTGTTGTTGAAGTCGTTGTAATGTCCGGAAGAATACAACTCTGATTCAGCATTTGTAATCGGGTAACTTTTCTAAAGTATTTATGTTTGTTTTTATCTTTTTCGTTGTTATAATGTTTTTAGGCTAACTCTAATAACTAGCCAAAGTTATGTAATCGTTTTATTTCGATTTTTTCGGTAAAGGAATGCTGTCTAATTAAAATTGATTAAAATTGAGTTAATTGAATCTTTTTCTATTCTGTAACGTATTGATAATATTCGGATTGACGTAATTAACCAAGATGAATCGCACCATATAACCTAACGATGAACTGACCAGAGAAGTTAGGATATGAGATAAAAGGTAGAAAAACCGGAGGGTAAAATTGGCCGTGCGAAAGCGTGACTACGGAATCCTATTTCCTACCCGGGGGCAGATTTGTCTTGGGAAAGATAGATCTTATTAAAATTGTGCTCGAGATCGTAATAATGTTAAAATCAACGGTTTAATTGAAACTAACACCGGAAAGTTAAATCGATCCGCCTGACAACCGGAGCCTTTTTAATAACATCGGCCGTCTGACAAACGGAATAACCTCTTTTATCCGGGGTAGATTTGTACTCGGTACCTGTTCAGACTAACTGAGATTAGCATGGGGCAGTTGTGGAGATTGAACTGATGACAATGACATATGACAATTTTATACGCTCGTGTGAGGAGGAATTGTTAACCTCAGGAGTGCACCGTTTCATTTACTCAATTGGACCTAATATAAAAGGAAAGATCAAGCACATTCCGTTTACTGAAAAGATCGTATAAATCAATTATATAAACTTTGGCTAGTTCTATAAAATTATCTGTCTAGTACTATAAACTATATATTGGTATCTATATATATATTTTGCAATCTATGTACATCTATATATATTTTTATATCTATATATATTATATTAGAATAACTTTTAAATTACGCATTTATTTTATGTTAACTAGAATAGTAGTCATCTGTGTTATAAAATTGCGATTTAGATCGAGTTAATAACTGCTCTTTGGTGTTTAACCACACTTAGAAGAATTACCAAGTTCTCTGAGGATTCGACACTCTGACTCACCACACTAGCACTACAGTTTGACCCGATACACTGTCGGTTAAGGACTGGTATAGCACTAGAAAAGGCCACGTCACTACTCATGATGAAATGATGGACGTACTCACTGATGGACCAATTCAGATCACTCACATGCAAACTGTTGGTGAAGATCAAGTTCGAGTTCCCAAGCCTAAAGTTGAATGGACCAGTGATGATCGCAAGCGAAACATCTCAACAATGTTGCTATGGACTTTATCCTCAGAACTCTTGACATCAATATGTACTTAAAGGTGAAAGATTGCACAACTGCTAAAGAAATGTGGGACAAACTTCAACTAGTTTGTGAAGGAACTGACTCAATCAAGGAATACAAAATCTCTGTTGCAAAGCAACAGTTTGAAAATTTCAAGATGAAAAGTGGAGAGACCATTGACCAAATGGAGAGAAGATTCAGTGCTATCATGGATGAATTAGATCTACTCAAGATTGAATACTCAAAGAAAGTTATCAATACAAGAATATTGAAGGTATTACCAATGTGCTGGAAGATGAAGGTCACTGCTATGGAAGAATCTAGAAGACTTGATATAGAGGACTCCTTCAAAATCTTCTCAGATTTGAAAGCTTTTGAATTCAATGAAGATTTCACAAGCACAACTGCAATAATTAAGGCTCTGGAAGAACCAAAAACTACAGCACTTGCAGCAGCATCAAATGAGTCTCAAGAAACATCCACAAACAGTCTTCAACAGTTGGATGAAATGGAGGAACAAATGGCTCTTATGATGAGAAGAATCAGAAGGATGAAAAATGGTCATCCTGTAACCCAGAAGTTTATCAAGAAGACTCCTGAGAAAAGAAAAGATGATGAGTATCTTTGTTTCAACTGCAAGAAGCCTGGACACTACAAAGCTGAATGTCCAGAACTGACCAAGAAGACTCAGCCAAGAAGAATTGGCAGAAGAGCACTTATTGCTGGAGATGAGTCAGACTTTGAAGCTGGTAATGAAAGACTATCAGATGATACAACTTTAATGGCACACATGAAAGATCCCAATGAGGTATGTGAATCAAATTCTAAATATAGCTCAGCTCAAATTTCCATGAAAAATGCATGTTCTTCAATGGCCAATTCCAATCCAAGAAACTCAGAATTAGAAGAAACTCTTGACGATTTGATGAGTCAACTTGTCACCATACAAGCTGGTTATGAATCAATCAAAGCTGAGAAAGAATCTCTAATTCTAGAAGTCAAAAGATTGAAAGATGAACTGAACACATTGAAACTAAGCAGAACTGACAAATGAAAGAATCAGTATCAGTCTACTTCATTAGCAGCAGCAACTGAATCTTTTGCTCAGTCTAGTTCAGCAACTGGATTCAAATCTGGTAAGCCATATGGAGATAGAACTGGCTTAGGATTTGATACGCAGCAAACTTCGAAAAGAGGAACAAGTAAGGCAACTGAACCTAATACCAAAACTGGTGTTAAGTTCATAGCTGAACAATGTCCTCAAATTAAGAAGCATGTTGAACCAGTAAAACAAGTACAACGTGAATCAAGTCAACCTCAGCGTCAATTTTCAAAAAAATCAGCTGTAAACAACAAGAAGTTCAACAAAAAAGGTAAAACAGCTAAACATCATGAAAATAGAAAAAGTAGATTTACTGCTAAATCTACTAAAGCTGATCAGGCCAAGAACCAGAGAAACTTCAGTCATAGTAAATCCAAGAATATTAATTATTCAAAGATTCACAAAGTCAGGGGAAAGGCAGATTATTTCCAACTGATGATGATTGGAATATCTCTGAATGCAATATTCAAACTGATGAAAACAATCATTCAGGAAGAAAACTTATTACAAGTTTCAGCAAAAAGGTCAGCAAAGGACTCATTACAGTTCTCAATATAGACCTCAGTACAAAGAAAATGATGGTTATGATTCAATTTTCAATAATAGTAATCATCATGGAAATAGTTTTCAGTCACAGTCCAAGCATAGACACTATGAGAGTGTGGCTTACTGTTGGTCCCTTGAAAAGGCTTTAGTTAAGTTTAGAGGGGGGGGGGGGGGGGGGGGGGTGAATAAACTTAACACTTAAAACTTTAGAGTTAACAAATTCTGCAACTTCGGCGGCACTGCCGTGCGATACTTCGCAGTCTGTCGAGACCTCGTAGCTCTGTCGATAAACGGTAGTCTGCGACGGTTCGATTTCTTGCTGAATTTGTGCGGCGGAATAATATCAAAATTAAGCCTTGTTACTTGTTGTTAAATATGTTACTAAGTATTAGATACTCGGTAGTGTATGTGTGTGATTTCGGTTGCTAGATTCGAGCGGGTTGATATGGATAATGACTAAGTGCGAAAGTAAATGCGGTAAGTAAGTAGAGAGATTTTATAGTGGTTCCGGGTGATGTAATCCCTGTCGGTCCACTCTTCTCCTTGTGATGTTGGAGGAAATTCACTAGTGATCTTTGAGTTATCGTTACAAAGAATCCTAGGTTGCTTGTCCTTCACCAATAACTATGGCTTCACAACCGAAAAGCGGGAACATGTAGGATTCTTTGCTCCCGAGTCTTCCACTTGGTCCTTGAAGGGTAGGATTGCCTCTTCACCGGCTCCACCACAAACCAACGAGTCTTTCACACCTAACGGATGCTTCTTGTCTTCGGCGGGTTCTTTATAAAATAAAGAATGAATCAAATAAATGATTCAGTTGCAGCAGCTTGATTAGGATGATGTAATCGCAGCTTGCAGTCTTCAAGTGTGTATGCTTGATGCAGCTTGAACACAGAATGCACTTGAAGGAGATAACTAGATCAGCAGCCTTAAGCTCAGTAAGTTCAGCATGGTGTTTTTCAGCTCAGTATTGTTACTTAAAGTTTTTCCCAAAATTCATCATCTTGTTTCTGAGTTGAAAGTCCTCTATTTATAGGTAAGAATGCATGTGACTTGAATTTAAAATTCAAATGTGACCGTTCCTTGTATTTGTCCCATCTGCACTGCATTCTGTCACTATTCATAGGACTGACACTGTCAGGATTACTTTTTGACAGTGCAGTCTATCCACCCCTTTGACTTGTATCCAATGGATAAAAATAAGGATCATCCCAACGTCTTTTTAATCTTAGCCTTTGATTTGCTTGATAAGTCGAGGTAGTTGGTACGTTCTTATCCATGTAATCTTCCAATAATCTTGAGTTAATCGAGGTATATATCGCAGGTTCATCATCCGTCGTAATACCAATCGATCTCCGTCGAACATCTTATTCTTGTCTCGTAAAATAGAATGCGGTGATTACTTTTATCTAACTTTTATTTGTGAAGTTAGATTACATCATTTTAGATATAACCAAGTTCCAAACATCATCCAACTTGTGGAACTTAGACCTTCTACACAAGGCATATGTAATCGTTTAGGTCATCACGGACTTGCCTAAATTTCGATTCCATATCCTTGACTTTAACTACTAAGTTTGATCCCTTAGCCTTCATTAACCGAGTTTGAACCCTCACCTTCGTCTTCGTCTTCGGCAGGTTCCGGACCGGCCCATACCGACCTATCTACCCTATCGACCTAGACCCGGTCGCGATATCAATCGGCGGCCACTTTACGATGCTTGTTTGATCAAACCTATTTATGAATCAAACTCTAATAAACCTATACATTTTATCTAGACATCTTTTTGCCTTTGCACTATAACAGCTAGTATGGCACTCATCATCAAAACTAAGAAATAAGTCTAACAATTTCCCCATTTTTGGTGATGATGCCACTACCCTCACCTAATCAGCAAAGCAAAAAGATAAAAACAAACAAATTCAGTCAATTCTCATTATAAGTATTTGTTCACAGTATTACAGTCTAGCATCAGCAAAGATAAAATAATGTAAATATACTGATCTACTGTCTCTTCTCTCTTTCTTGTCTAACCTTCTCAGATTGCTCTTGATAGGCTCTAATTTCTTCTATCATGTCCCTCATCCATTCATTTTCAATAAGTGTGAAATCAATATAAGAGTTGACTTGTTTCCACCAATTCCATGCTTCAGGCAGGACAAGATTGATATCATTCACTCTGAATCCAAATCTCATATAAAGATCCTTGAATTCATTAAGTGAGTCTTTTGCTTTTGTAATAGGCAACACCCTATCACCTCTGCCACTTCTTCCACCTCTGCCTCCTCTGTAATTTGCCCTCAAGGCTCTGACTCTTGCCTCCCAAAATTTCAAACTCAAGAAAGAGTTAAGGCCTTCATGAAATCCCATATCATGGTAAGGTCTCCTTTTGTTATAAAATTCTTTCTTGTATTGTGACAGGAGATCATCAGTGAGTTGAACTCTGCCAGGTGCAGGTCTCCTAAAAGCATTTGTATCATCAATCCATCTTTTCTGTGCAAAGAGTCTTGCAGCCTCCTTTTGCCGTACTCGATTTGCCCTCTTCCCCCTTAGTGACATCATCAACAAAACGGGAGATGAGGCCATTAATACCCTCCTGTGATACAATCACTCTATGCAATTGGCCTTCCATGGTTCCAGTTCTAGTATCAATGGTAGTGATCCTAGATTGCAATGTCTCCTCCAGTATGTTGATCCTTTCAGTGAGTTTGGGATCAGGCATAGCAGGTTGTTGTGCAGCAGCAGGCTCAGCAGGTTTAGGAGCTTCAGCAAGCTTGTCAAGTTTCTCATGTATAGAAAGAAGTTGGTCTTTTAGAGACTTGTCTTTGGCTTTATTTCCAACTTTGATACCCCTGACATCTAGTATCAAATCATTCATAGCATTTTGAGTAGATGCAAAGTTTGAAGCAACTGTATCAGTAGATTGTCTGTTATCATTTACCATCTTCATCAGTTCTTCAAATCTCTGTTCTTGCCTGTCCAATTGAGTTCTTAACTGTTGCATGTCATTTCTTACAGTTCTTAACTCATTGACAACTTCAATTGGCACTCCACTAGTCATTCTATTATCGTAGTTCCATCGTTGGGCTCCTCAACTCTATATTGTGCACGTTGTCTACCGATGACCATTGCTTTACTCAAATCTCTCCCGGCGGGGGAGGTCCTTCCTCAACCATTGCACCAAGAATGTCTTCCATGACCGGATCTTGTGCGGGTTCCTCAAACAACTTCTTCTTGTCCAAAAATTTGAAATTCTTCATCACCGTAGTCATAATCCAAGAATGTTGTTCTTCTTGATTAACACCAAGCGGCCTCGCGATTATCCTTCCCTACAAAGTGGTCTTGGCTCCAGAGGGCTCCACTACAAGCGGCCTCGGCAAGAACGGCGGGGTTTTCCTCCAAACCCAAATTTTGTTCCAACCCGTGTCCGTGTCTTTGTTTGAGACTCAAAGAACCCGTACCTCCCCTGTTCCAACCTTTGTCCAGTCGTTTGTACCCCAAAGAACTCCGTACATCCTCTTCAATTTCCCGTGGATTAAAGATATTTGTATTATCCACTTGAAAACCTTCGCATGACCAATCTTGTGCGGGATGATGGCGAGTTTTAGTAAGAGTGCCTTCAATGTCAAATCCATCTTGATATTCAATGGATTCCTCAGAACTAGCACTTGGTTCACTAAAGTCACTGGCTTTTTCCTGATCCAAATCAACAATCTGTTCATCTTCAGGTTGTCCAGCAGGCTCTACAACATGAAATGTAGCAGATTCATCAACTAGCCTACCATCACTCAATGTAATTCCCTCATTGATCAATGCTTCTAGATCATCCATGGTGAGATCCTGTAGATCCTCATCCATTTCTTCGATCCGCGGCCCTCGGCCGACTTACTAGTACCAGTGGAACTGTTGTGCAGGTGGATCATTTATCAATGCAGTCCCACTGGGTTCTCTTGGTCCTGAGGGGAAATCTCCCCTTGAGTCAGATGATGTGGAAGAATCATCATCTCCATCTCTTGGATCTCTGAACTTAATACCTTCCTCCTTCTGTTGCTCATCAAATAAATCCATCAGTCTGGATTGCAGCAGAGTGGTATCAACCAGATCCAGCACGTTCTCCACTCCCAAATTGTTAAAAGCCCATTCCTCAAAATCAGTCATAGGTTCAGCAGCTGGCTTTTGTTTCTTGTAGAAACCAAACTTCCATTGAAAATAATCGCAATTTGTCGAAGTTTGGGATCCACAGATTCTTCGCTTTTCTTCCTCTCTTTCACATGCCTTTCAAAGGGCATGAAAGATCTCCCGGGGAGCGACTTCGGTGGCTTGTTGACCTCCAAAGGTTCCAACAAGCGGACTCATGGTCTCTTCTACGGATGTTTGAAAGTCGGCGGGTTGTCGTGATTGTGTAGTTGTACCTACTACTTCCATCCGTATCACACTTGATTCCCCCGACTCACATGCTCATCGCGGGGTTAGCACGGATCGCTCTTCCCCCGAACTATTGCCAAACTTGCGGGGTCTTCAATCAAGTCTTCAATCACCTCTTCAACTACCACAGCAGGTTCGTAGATTGCTGTGGTTCTTCAACAGATTGCTCAACAACAACCTGTGCAGCTTCAGTAGATTCACCAATAACATCTTCTACAAGCAGGCTCTGGTACAGCAGACTGCTGTGATTCTTCAACAGATTGCTCAACAACAACCTGTTCACTTCCAGTAGACTTAATAACCTCATCAGGTGAGGAATCACTGATTACAACTGGTGGAATAATAGTTAAGGGCTCAGCCTCAACAGCCTCTTCTTCTTCTACTGACACCTCTTCTTGGACTTTTTGTTTTTCCAAGATTCTCAATTCTTTTCCTTTGCCATACTTCTTCTTTTTGGCAACCTCCTTCATCCTCTTGGATAGGGGTTCATCATCATCATCATCATCATGTCCAGTAGATTTTCTCTTTCTACTATCTTCTTTCTGTTGTTTTGTCAGAATTTCAACAACGGTTCTTCTTGAAGCTACGAGCAGGTCGGTAACCTCCACTTGACCCTCGGCGGACTCGGCGATGCGTGCTTTGTTTCCTTTCTTGTTCTCTTTGATTTCAAGATTTCTGTAATCTTCCTAACATCAGCACTCTTTCTCTTTCCAGCAGTTTTCTTTGGTGTAGCAGGTTTGATGGATATCTTCTTAGTTTGCTGAACCTGCTCACCACCAGCATCACCGTCATCTCCATCATCATTTTCACCAGCAGGCTCTCCAGCAACCTCTTCATCATCATCTAGTCCAAGAATCGCATGATCAATCTCCTTCTTGTATCCGGACCGATTTATGTCAAGCGGTTCAAGATCAGGAACCTCCAGATGATTCAGCAGGGTCTGAACCATCAAACCTAGGGGTAAGGCCTTTGATTTTCTTTTCTTTAATTTGTCCTCCATGGCTACTTTCTTCATATAATGAATGAAATAACCACCCCAATCAAATTTCATGCTTCTGCAAATGATAATCATCAGCTCTATTTTGGGTCCTGATAGAGTATCCATACTGCCAACTAGCCCAAGTATGTTCTTTGCAATGAACTTGCTCAGCAGACTGTATTCATTACCAATGTTTTTGCAGTTGATGCCTGGTACTGATTTGATAGTTGTATTTGTCTTGATCTGATCTACAAAAGCCATCTTGTCCAATCCCATAGCTTCAGGATTGACCGAACCATCAACAACTTCTTCAAAACCAAACACTTCTCTCGGCAGATTGGAGGAGATTACAAGCTCCTCACCATTCACAAGTGGTTTTGAATGCTTCAGCTTCCTTCTTCTATAACAATATTCTTCCGTAAATCAATAACATTGGTGTATGATATCGTTTCTAATCGATGTTGAGTTTGTTCTCCGGCCCGCAACCCTTCTTATTCTTCGACCTATATTAATGGCCAGTTCCGTTCGTTTGCATCAACAACATAGCCTCTTACACTTTGGCTTGATTCGATTTGAACCTCAATCCTTTCCGCCATTGAAATAAGAAAAAGATGAAGAAAAATTGCTCTCAAATCTGTGTTCACACGATGTAGATTTTGCAGAGATAAAGCAGAAATTGCAAGTGGAGAAACTGCTGTATAACAGTCTGAATTTATAGACAGTGGGTAGTTGAAACTGTCACAGCACATACATTGAGGTAACCACGATTAAATCTGAATAAATGATGTCTTGACACGTGGTCCATTATTCCTCCATAAAGTTTGTAACCGTTGGATGGTTTGACTGTGGTAATAATGGATAAAATAAATATCCCGCCAATATGCTTTTTGACTTTAATTACTTTGACTGAGTAACGTTCCTTCCAGCAGGGTAATCCTCAGCAGGGTGGGCTCGAAGGTGTCGATAAGTAGACTTCGAGCGGCCGCCGACAAAATTACTCGTCGATCCTTGTTTTCTTCTTGTTTTGTTCAATTGATAATACAAGATGAGGTTTAATACCAATGACCGATCCGTCAAGTGAGCTCACCCAAAATGACAAAGACCAATCCCCTTAGCAACCTCATTTGCTCAATTGTCCAAACATAAGTACATGGAATTGTTGATACCAATGACTAATCTCGCTAAGTGAGCTCACCCAACATAGCAAAGACTAATCCCCTTGGTGAATTCCGACACCGCTCGAATATCGATCAATCTTTATAATTCCAAGTTCGGTCCTTAATTTAGCAAATCTTTCACCGTCAAGTGGTTTAGTGAAAATATCGGCAAGTTGATCTTCGGTAGGAATGTATAGAACCACCACATCTTTCTTTTCAACATGATCTCTTATAAAATGATGTCTCACATCAATGTGCTTGGTTCTTGAGTGCAAAACAGATTTTTTCGTGATTGCAATTTCACTTGTGTTGTCACACATGATTGGAATTTCCCTTTCTTCAATTCCATAATCCCTTAATTGTTGTCTTAGCCATAGTACTTGTGCACAGCAGCTTCCAGCAGCAATGTATTCAGCTTCAGCAGTGGAAGTTGAAATAGAATTCTGTTTCTTGCTAAACCAGGAGACCAGTCTATTTCCCATTAACTGACAGGTTCCTGAGGTGCTTTTTTCTATCAATCCCGCATCCAAGATAATCGAATCCGAGTAGGATATTACTTTGAAGCTTCCTTCCTTGGAATACCATATCCCTACTCCCAAAGTCTCTTTAAGATACTTGAGAATTCTCTTAACCGCACCTAAATGACTTTCTTTAGGTTTAGATTGAAATCTTGCACAAACACCTACAAGCAAAGGATATATCGAAGTCTGTCCGCGTAAAGTGAGGTACAGATCGCCTATCATCCTTCTGTATAAGGTCTGATCAACATCTTTGCCTTCTTTATCTTCATCTAATCTGATGTTTGTACTCATAGGAGTTGAATTCTTAGTGCTATTTTCCATACCAAACTTCTTCAGCAACTCCTTGGTATACTTGGTTTGATGAATGAAATTCCATCATTCACTTGTTTAACTTGCAATCCCAAAAAGTAATTCATTTCTCCCATCATACTCATTTGGAATTTGCTCTTCATTAGATTTGCAAACTTTTCACAAAGTAAATCATTCTCAGAGCCAAATATTATGTCATCCACATAAATTTGTACCAGCAGAGTGCTGTCCCCTTCACTGATTCTGAAAAGAGTCTTGTCAATGGTGCCTTTTGTGAAACCATTGTCTACCAAGAATTGAGATAGAGTCTCATACCATGCTCTTGGTGCTTGTTTCAATCCATAAAGTGCTTTGTTGAGTCTATACACTTTATCTTCTTGATCTTTAACTTCAAATCCAGGAGGTTGCTGAACATACACTTCCTCCTCTAGGATCCCATTCAAAAATGCACTCTTGACATCCATTTGATACACTTTGAAGTTCTTATATGCAGCATGTGCTAAGAATAATCTCGATAGCTTCCAATCTTGCAACAGTGCATAAGTTTCATCAAAATCTATTCCTTCGCTTGAGAATAGCCTTTTGCAACTAGTCCGGCCTTATTTCTCACAATGGTACCGATTCATCAAGTTTATTTCGTATACCCACTTAGTACCAATGATATTTGCATGACTTGGCCTTTCAACTAGTGTCCAAACTTGATTTCTTTCAAATTCATTTAATTCTTCTTGCATAGCAATTATCCAACTGGATCCGAAATTGCTTCTTCAACAACTTTAGGTTCCATTTGAGATAGAAAACGGGTAAACATAGCTTCCGGTTGTCTTCTAGTCCTCACACCTTGCCGTACATTGCCAATAACTTGTTCAAACAGGTGATTCCTTAACCATTATGGATTTTGGTTATTTTGATTTTCAGGAACATCATCTTCAGTAGGATCTGCTGTAGCTTCTTCTACAGGGGGGTCAGCAGATCCTTGAATTGCTTCAGTTTTTGCATCAGTAACACTATCAGCAGGGTGTTTAGCAGGGGCAGTATCAGAAACTTTTAAGTCATTGAGTCTTTCCAAAACTTCAACACAATCTGGATCAGTGACTTGTTGATTCTTAGCAGGTTCATGATCTTCATCTTCCATTCCAGTAAACTTAGGTTCATCAAACACAACATGGATTGTTTCTTCATGTTTTATCGACCTCTTGTTCGGTACCACTCGAATGCTCTCGTGACCGAAGAATATCCCAAGAATATGCCTTCATCGATTTAGGTTGGAATGTTTTCAAATGAACTTTGTGATTTAGAATAAAACATTTACTTCCAAATGGATGGAAATAGGATATGTTGGGTATCCTTCCATTCCAAACCTCATAAGGTGTCTTCGAGCGGCTTCTTGTTTCGATGTTCTGTTTTGTGTATAGCATCGTATTTATTCTTGCTTCACCCAATATCTTTCGGGTAGCAATGCTTCACAAATCATTGTTCTTCCCGCTTCCTTTAATGTCCTGTTTCTTCTCAAAGCAACCCCATTTTTGAGGTGTACCAAGCAGACAGCAAGTTGATGTAGTACACCATTCGTTCACAATATTCTCTTATAACTTTGTTGAGAAATTCGGTACTCGATCCGATCTTATCTTTATGACTGTTAAACTTTTCTCATTTTGTAATCTCTTCAAAAGATTAGGCATGCTTTGAAGTGTTTCACTTTTCTTGTTCATAAATATCACCCAAGTGTATCTAGAAAAATCATCCACAACTACTAATATGTATTTCTTTCCTGTTACACTTGTTGGAGTTATTGGTCCAAAAAGATCCATATGCATAAGCTCCAACACTCGTTAGTTGATTGTTTAGTCTTTGACTTGAAACTTGACTTTATCTGTTTACCTTGCCGACATGCATCACATATATCATCCTTCTTGAATGTGATCTCGGGTAAACCAATCACTAACTTCTTTTTCACCAACCGATTAATATCATCAAAATTCAAGTGATTTAACTTCTTGTGCCATAACCAATTGAGTTCGATTTGGTATGCACAATCAGCGAGTTTCGGAACGCCGTAGACCAATCCACAACATACATGTTCTGTTGCCTTCTACAAGCAAGTACAACTTGATCACCTCTCTCACTAATGACAATACAATTGTTTTTGTCAAAAGTGACCTTGTATCCCATATCACGAATTGTCCAGTGCTCAGCAAGTTGTAGTCCAGCCCCTCCACATATGCCACATTCTTGATTGTAAGTCCATTTCTGATAAGTGTGCCATATCCTCTTGTATATCCAGGTGTATTTTTGTTGCCAAAATTCACCCTTGGACCATCTTTTGCTATAAAGTTTGTTAGACAGTGCTTATTCTTTGTCATGTGTCTGGAACATCCACTGTCAAAGTACCAGACACCCTACAAAACAAAGTTAGTGCATTTTAGGTACCCAAACCTGTTTGGGTCCATAGTGGTCAGTGGCAAGCATGACCCTTGGTATGTTTCCATAAGGTCTTCTCCTAAATGTGTCATACTTTGGTTCATACTTTGGTTCATACATGTATTCCACACATCCATAAGTTCTAACAAGTAGGTTGTGTAGGAACCACATATGTTTTACGGCCTTTTGGTACATAATGCTTTGTTTGAAATGATTCTTGTTGTTAGAAACATTTGCATAACCATAGGTGTCTTTGTCTGTTAGGAACAACCCCGTAATATGGAGTCCGCCGAGGTCTTGTGTAAGTCCTCTCGCCGATTCCATTGCCTAGGTTTTACCCTAGTAGTATGGTTATACTTCTCGTTTCTAGCATTAGATGCGGGAATATTCCAATCATTATCGGCAGGGAACAGTCTACCTTTCCCCCGAGATAAGTATCCCTTGAATGATCAACATTTTTGGATTTAGGATTCTTATCCTTGGAATATTTCGTTTCTTTCCCTTCGTGGTCCAAATAGACTTAGTAGCAGTGTCCGCTATCAAGCAGCTTAGAAGGCACAAGCGAGTCCTATTTTTAGATTTATTCATTTTACTAGGAGCCGTTGACTTCGAGACTTCGATTTTGCTTCCTTGAGGCATTCTCATTGGGTTTTACCGCTTCGGCGGCCTTATCGGGAGATGGATCTAGTGCGGGCACAAACTTAGGACCAATTCGGTACTAGGTTCGGTAACCTTCTTGGATCCACTCATGTTAGATTGCCGAGTTCCAAATCCAAGCCCAGTTCTATCTCCATAAGCCTTTCCCGATTTGTATGCGGTATTGGAACAAGATGGTTCGGCCAGATTCGAGGTCGTTGGATGTTCGACAGACTTATGCTGATTCTGTCCAACTTCTTTTTCCTTACCTTTGAAAACCCTTAATTCAGCTTTCAATCTTCCAACTTCTAACTCAAGAGCCTCTTTTTCAGCCTTCACAACCTCATAACCAGATTGTATTATCCTCAGTTGATTAAGGATGGCATCCAAAGTCTCATTGTTGTCGAATTTCTAGGATTTGAACCACAGGTTGATTCACAATCACTTCCAGCAGGAGTGTTTATAGATACAGTGTTGTATACCTCCTCAGTTTCATCCATATTGGCCATCAAAGCATAATCCTCCATATCAGCAACCAGTGCTGTGTCATCTGATTCATTTCCTTTTTCAGATTCCACTTCATATCCTGATTCATCTTCAGCAACCATAGCCTTCTTGCCATGTCTTCTTTGTTGACTCTTGGTCTTCAGTAGGTCTGGACAATCAGGTCTAAAATGTCCAGGCTTCTTACAGTTGAAGCAAAGATAATCAGGTTCCTTGCCTTGTTTCAACCCAGGACAATCAGGTCTGAAGTGTCCTGGTTTCTTGCAATGAAAGCATAGATAGTCATTATCTTTCTTTGGTTCTTCTTTCCTTCTTTCAGTAGGCCTCTTTGTGAAATTTCTTGTAGGGGCCTTTCCAGTCTTCATCATTCTGATTTTCTTGCTCAGTAGGGCAATTTGCTCTTGCATTTCATCTAGCATATCATCCTGTCCTCCTGATGTTTCTTCATGATGTGAAGCACCAATGCAAGTGGTCTTTGGCTCTTCCTTTTCGATTTCGGTGCACCGACTTCTTGCTAAATTCATAGGCCTTAAGATCGAGAGAACAATTTGAAGGTATCTTCTTCATGCAACTTTCTCATTTCTTCAATTGCGTCACCTTCATTTTCCAAACATCTCTTGCAGGTAAAGCTTCCAAGATTTTGGTGTTTACTTCCTCTTTTGAATAACTTACACTCGGCGGGGTAAGTTCATCCGATATAGCATTGAATCTTGATTCCATTTGCTCAATGGTTTCATTAGGTAGCATCTTGAACTTTTGAAACCTTTTTTTTCGGCCACACCGATTTTGTTCTTCTTTATTGCATCGGTGCCTTCACGGATTAAGTGAATCTTATCCCAAAGTTCCTTTGCGGTCTTGCAATCTTTGACCTTCATGTACATATTGCTATCCAAGGTTACGTAGATGATATCAATAGCAATGTTGTTGAGGTTTGCTCTTTTTCTCGTCTTCTCGCATTCCATTCTCTCTTTGGTTTAGGAATGTACTCGGTTCGTCACCCTTTATTCTCGCCTTTGTAATCTCCAAGTGGTCCTTCGTTAGTACATCCATCATCTCATCATGAGTAGCGACAAGATATGCACGCATTCGACGTTTATACTCATCAAATCGTCAAGAGAACACATCAACATAGTTCTAGCATACCGTGTGTTGTCCATGATGCAAGTCTTGAAAATCGGTAACTTGAAAGAAAGTTTTAAAGAATTTTCACAAGTACAACAAGTAGGATTCCTTGAACGAAGCACCGCTCCGATACCAATTGTTGGTCCCTTGAAAAGGCTTTAGTTAAGTTTAGAGGGGGGGGGGGGTGAATAAACTTAACACTTAAAACTTTGGAGTTAACAAATTTCGCAACTTCGGCGGCCGCGATACTTCGATGCAGTCCGTCGAGACCTCGATAGCCCGTCGATAAACGGTAGTCTACCGACGGTTTAGTTTTTGAATTTGTGCGGCGGAATAATATCAAAATTAAGCCTTGTTACTTGTTGTTAAATATGTTACTAAGTATTAGATACTCGGTAGTGTATGTGTGTGATTTCGGTTGCTAGATTCAAGCAGTTGATATGGATAATGACTAAGTGCAGAAAGTAAATGCAGTAAGTAAGTAGAGAGATTTTATAGTGGTTCCAGGTGATGTAATCCTGTCAGTCCACTCTTCTCCTGTGATGTTGGAGGAAATTCACTAGTGGTCTTTGAGTTATTTGTTACAAAGAATCCTAGGTTGCTTGTCCTTCACCAATAACTATGGCTTCACAACCGAAAAAGCGGGAACGGTAGGATTTTTGCTCCCGAGTCTTCCACTTGGTCCTTGAAGGGTAGGATTGCCTCTTCACCACTCCACCACAAACCAACGGTCTTTCACACCTAACGGATGCTTCATTGTCTTCGCGGGTTCTTTATAAAATAAAGAATGAATCAAATAAATGATTCGGTTGCGGCGGCTTGATTAGGATGATGTAATCAGCGACTTGCGGTCTTCAAGTGTGTATGCTTGATGCAGCTTGAACACAGAATGCACTTGAAGGAGATAACTAGATCAGCAGCCTTAAGCTCAGTAAGTTCAGCAGGGTGTTTTTCAGCTCAGTATTGTTACTTAAAGTTTTTCCCAAAATTCATCATCTTGTTTCTGAGTTGAAAGTCCTCTATTTATAGGTAAGAATGCATGTGACTTGAATTTAAAATTCAAATGTGACCGTTCCTTGTATTTGTCCCATCTGCACTGCATTCTGTCACTATTCATAGGACTGACACTGTCAGGATTACTTTTTGACAGTGCAGTCTGTCCACCCCTTTGACTTGTATCCAATGGATAAAAATAAGGATCATCCCAACGTCTTTTTAATCTTAGCCTTTGATTTGCTTGATAAGTCAGAGGTAGTTGGCTGTTCTTATCCATGTAATCTTCCAATAATCTTGAGTTAATCGAGGTATATATTAGCAGGTTCATCAGTCTGCTGTAATACCAATCAGTCTGCTGAACATCTTATTCTTGTCTGTAAAATAGAATGCAGCTGATTACTTTTATCTAACTTTTATTTGTGAAGTTAGATTACATCATTTTAGATAGAACCAAGTTCTAAACATCATCCAACTTGTGGAACTTAGACCTTCTACACAAGGCATATGTAATCAGTTTAGGTCATCACAGACTTGCCTAAATTCTGATTCCATATCCTTGACTTTAACTACTAAGTTTGATCCCTTAGCCTTCATTAACTGAGTTTGAACCCTCAGCCTTCAGTCTTCAGTCTTCGGCGGGTTCCGGACCGGTCTGCGACCTATCTACCCTATCGACCTAGACCGGTCCGCGATATCAATCAGCAGCCCTTTACAGTGCTTGTTTGATCAAACCTATTTATGAATCAAACTCTAATAAACCTATACATTTTATCTAGACATCTTTTTGCCTTTGCACTATAACAACTAGTATGGCACTCATCATCAAAACTAAGAAATAAGTCTAACACTTACATATATGAAAACAAGTGCAACAATATCCGAAGAATACCTAAAGGATATATTCCTAGAGTTGTACTGACAACTGACCCCTATGGACCCAAACAGAGTTGGGTACCTAAAAATGTTTAATTTTCATTGCAGGATATATGGTAGTTTGACAGTGGTTGCTCTAGGCACATGACGAAGAGCAAGGACTGTCTCAGTAATTTTATTGCAAAAGATGGACCAAAAGTTAATTTTGGAAGTAAAGGCAATCCTGGATACACCAAAGGGTATGGTACCTTAATCAGAAAAGGACTGACAATCAAGAATGTATCATATGTAGAAGGATTACATTACAATCTGCTCAGCACCAGTCAATTCTGTGATATGGGATACAAAGTTACTTTTGATAAAGATTTCTGCATTGTCATCAGCGAAACAACATTTCAAGTTGTTTTAGCCGGAAGAAGAAAAGAAAATATGTATGTTGTAGATTGGACAATAGTTGTTGCAGAAACCTGTTTGCTTATGCATACCAGATCAGAAATTAGTTGGTTGTGGCACAAGAAACCGAGTCATCTAAACTTTGATGACCTCAACACCCTTGTTAAGAAACAACTAGTCATTGGATTACCAGAAATCTCATATAAGAAAGATAGCTTATGTGATGCTTGTCAACAAGGAAAGCAAACAAAAGCAAGTTTCAAGACTAAGTCTCAGCATTCAAAAACCAGAGTTCTGGAACTACTACATATAGACTTATTTGGACCTATTACACCAATTAGTATCAGTGGAAAGAAATATACATTGGTGGTAGTAGACGATTTTTCAAGATACACTTGGGTTATCTTCTTAACCAAGAAAAGTGAAACCAAGCAAAGACTTACCGAACTACTCAAGAGACTTCAGAATCAAAAAGGAGTATCTGTTGTGAAGATAAGATCAGACAAAGGAACTGAATTCCTCAACAATGTGAATATTGAATATTGTGAAGAAAATGGTGTTTTACATCAACTAGCTGCTACAGCAACACCTCAACAGAATGGCGTAGCTGAAAGGAGAAATAGAACACTCAAAGAAGCAGAAAGGACAATGATCTGTGAAGCAAAACTACCTGAAAGATATTGGGCAGAAGCAGTTAACACAGCTTGCTATACACAGAACGGAGCTCTCATGAATAAAAGGCATGAGAAAACTCCTTATGAAATTTGGAATGGAAGGAAACCAAATGTTTCGTACTTTCATGCTTTTGGAAGCAAATGTTTCATACACAATAATGGGAAATATCAACTTCATTTTTCTCAGCCCAAAGCTGATGAAGGAATCTTTCTAGGATATTCAAGCGTCAGCAAAGCTTTTAGAGTACTAAATAAAAGGACACTCAAGCATGAGGAATCAATTCATGTGGTGTTTGATGAACCAAACTTCCTTGGCGAAACAACTGAAGACAGACCAGAACCAGTTTCTCAATCTCAATACCAGTCATGCCAGAATCAGTTTATGTTGATATTGGAAGACTACGGATTTCAGATTTTTCAGATCAAGATCAGTCTCAGTTTCCAACTACTCAACAACCCACTCCTGAACAACATGATTCTGACTCAGATGAAGAAATTCAAGAACCAATTCTTGAAGAACCAGTCGAACAAAATATAGATCCTTTGATGCAAACACCTGCTTATCAATGGATGAGAGATCACCCTGAAGAACAAGTTATTGGTGATACTCAAGCTGGCGTTCGAACAAGACATCAACTAGATGCAATGATTGCATGTTTTCTATCTCAATCTGAACCTAAAGAAATAGAAGAAGCTTTAAAAGTTCCAGACTGGACACTAGCTATGCAAGAAGAATTGAATGAATTCGAAAGAAATCAAGTATGGGAATTGGTAGAAAGACCAGTTCATGTGAATGTCATTGGAACCAAATGGGTTTTCAGAAACAAACTTGATGAAGATGGGAATATCATCAGAAGCAAAGCTAGGCTTGTAGCTAAAGGATATTCTCAAGCAGAAGTCGTAGACTTTGATGAAACTTATGCACCAGTTGCAAGATTGGAGGCAATTAGGATATTTATTACCTTTGCAGCTCACAAAAAGTTCAAAGTATACCAAATGGACGTTAAAAGCGCATTCTTGAATGGAATTCTTGAAGAAGAAGTATATGTTCAACAACCACCTGGATTCGAGATCAAAGATCAAGCTGATAAAGTTTTCAGACTAAGGAAAGCTCTTTATGGACTTAAACAAGCACCAAGAGCTTGGTATGAAACTCTATCTCAGTTTCTAGTGGATAATGGATTCATCAAAGGAACAATCGACAAAACCTTATTCAGGATGAAAAATGAAGAGAATACTCAACTTGTTCAAATCTATGTTGATGACATTATTTTTGGATTAGAAAAGGAACAGTTATGTGAGAAATTTCCAAGTTTAATGAAGAGAAAATTTCAAATGAGTATGATGGGAGAATTGAATTAGTTTCTTGGACTGCAAGTTAAACAATTAGATGATGGAATTTTCATTCACCAAACCAAGTATACAAGAGAACTTATCAAAAAGTTTGGTATGGAGAAATCAACTGGAATTTCTACACCAATGGGGACCAACATCAGGCTGGATGAAGACAAAGAAGGCAAAGATTTTGATCAAACACTCTACAGAAGAATGATTGAAAGCCTACTCTATCTTAAGCTAGTAGACCAGATATATCAATTACTGTTGGTGTATGTGCAAGATTTCAGTCCAAACCAAAGGAAAGCCATCTCACAGTTGTAAAAAGGACCTTGAAGTATCTGAAAGATACAGATGGAGTTGGTATTTGTTATTCAAAAGAAGGAGAATTCAAGCTGATATTTTACTCAGACTCAGATTATACAGGATGCAAAGTGGACAGAAAGAGCACCTCAGGCACTTGTCAGTTACTAGGAAATAGACTTGTGTCTTTGTTTAGCAAAAAGCAAAACTCTATCTCAACTTCAATGGCTGAAGCAGAGTATATAGCAGATGGAAGTTGTTGTGCTCAAGTTTTATGGATTAAACAACAATTAAGAGATTATGGGATAGAAGAAGGAATGATTCCCATAATGTGTGATAACTCAAGTGCAATTGCAATAACTGGCAATCCAGTTTTACACTCAAGGACGAAACACATTGATGTGCGTCACCACTTTATAAGAGATCATGCGGAGAAAAAGGATATTACAGTTCTTTATGTACCTACTGAAGATCAGTTGGCTGATATCTTTACAAGGCCATTGGACAAAGAAAGATTTGCCAAACTGAGAACTGAATTGGGGATAATCAAAGTCAGTTAAGCCAGAGATTCATCAAAGGGATTAATCTTTGTTATGTTGGGTGGGCTCACTTAACAGATTAGTCATTGACTTCAACAATCTCAAACTGACCAACTAAAACTGGAAGATTTAACGGAACTGAAAAACCGAACCCAGAAACAGTTTTACTTAAGTCAACTTAAGTCAAAGGTTGATAAGATAAAACCGACAGTGGTTATATCGCATTTAAATACGGCAGTTCGTTTGTCAGAATATATTGCGTGTTCACCCCATTACCGTCAGAATAGTACATGGCTTGGTTACCCAAACCATCGTGGAATTTGAAAAGTTGTACTAATCAACCGCCAGTATATCATCCCTATATATCCAACCCATGTTCACACCCTCCCAAATCAGACGTTTCAAAATCTCTTTAATCAATCTCTTTCTTGAAAACAAAATTCAAATATTTTTTTTAATCCTTTCAAAGTTCAACTCTTGTTTTCACACTGAACTCAGGAATGACTACTTCAAAGAAATCACAAGAAGAACGATTGATCACAGAGTTAGATGTATATACTTTCAAAATTTATGAAACTATGTGCAACAACACTTTGTTAGCTAGTTATATCTGCGAGAAGATCCAGAAACAACCAGGATTAAGAAACATTTTGGAAGTTCACTTCAATGAAGAACGCGATATAGAAGGAATTTTACAGTTTTAGGAAAATATGCGTTTGGTAAGAGACTCTTTATTCACTACAGTTCATGGAGATCGTATTGTTATCAATGAACGAGTCATGAAGTCACTATTTGGTTTCACAAATTCATCTGTGACATCAATAGATTTGACTTCACTACTATTGAAAAGGGACGCCTTTCTTAGGCAGATTACATTATCTAAGGAACCAGTAGAAATTGGTATTCATGTTGATAAACTCAAACCAGAGCTTGGATTTCTCAGCCGATGGCTTAGCAAACATGTAATTCGAAAATTTAAAGGAATCAGTACACTATCCGAAGACAATGTTTATCTGATGAACATTGTTGGACTTATTTCTGAGTTTTAGTGATGAGTGCCAGACTAGCTGTTATAGTGCAAAGGCAAAAAGATGTCTAAATCAAATGTATAGGTTTATTATAGTTTGATCTTTGTATAGGTTTGATCAAACAATCACTGTAATGGTCAGCTGACTTATATCAGTAGACTAATCTAGATCAGTAGGGTAGCTACATCAGTAGACTAGTCAGGAACCTGCTGAAGACTGAAGGCTGAGGGCTCAAACTCAGTTAATGATGGCTAAGGGATCAAAATTAGTGATTAAAGTCAAGGATATGGAATAAGAATTTAGGGAAGTCTGTGATGACCTAAACTGATTACATATACCTTATGTACAAGGTCTAAGTTCCATAAGTTGGATGGTGACTGGAACTTAGTTATATGCAAAAAGGTGTAATCTAACTTCATAAATAAAAGATAGATAAAAGAAGTAAGCTGCATTGTGTTTTAAACACAACAAATTATGGTTCAGCTTACTGATATGTACTCCAGCAGACTTATGAACATGCTGATACATATACCTCGGTTTATTCAAGATTACATTGGAAGAAAACAAGGATAAGGACATCTAAAAACCTCTGATTTATCAAACAAATCAATGGTTGAGATTAATTGGACGTTGGGATGATTCAAGACTTTATCCAATGGATACAAGTCAAAGGGTGGACAGACTGCATTCTGTCAAAAAGCAGTCTGACTGTGTCAGTACTAGGAACAGTGACAGAAAGCAAGTCAAATGAGACAAAATCTGGAACGGCTATATTTGCATTTCAAATACAAGTCACAAGGACTTCTACCTATAAATAGAGGACTCCTAATTCAGATACAAGTGATCATTTTGGAAGAATAACAAGAGATAATTCTGAGCTGCTTTTTCTTATCAAGAAAAACACCCTGCTGAACCTACTGAACTTAAGGTTACTGATCCAGAGAAAATCTTCAAGTGTAATCTGCATTCAAGCTGCATCAAGTTTACACACTTGAAGACTGCAAGCTGCTGATCATATCATCCTGATCAAGCTGCTGCAACTGAATCATTTATTTGATTCAATCTTTCTTTTACAAGAATCTACTGAAGACGGTGAAGCATATGTTGTTTGTGGTGGAGCTGGTGAAGAGGCAATTCTACCCTTCAAGGACCAGTGGAAGACTCTGGACCAGCAATCCTACCTTTTCCAAGTGTTCAGTTTGTGAAGCCAAAGTTATTGGTGAAGGACAAGCAACATAGGAATCTTTGTAACAGACTACATCAAAGATCTCTAGTGAATTACCTCCAACATCACGGGAGAAGAGTGGACGACGGGATTACACCACCGGAACCACTATAAAATCTGCCTACTTACTTTCTGCACTTACATTCTGCATTTAGTTTATTACACACATCAACCTACTGAATCTAGCAACTGAAATCACACACATACACTACTAAGTACTAATACTTAGTATCATAGTTAACAACAAGTAATAAGGCTTAATTTTGATAAAATTCCGCTGCACAAATTCAAATAGACTCAACGGTCGACAGACTGCGAGTGTCGCCAGACCGCGAAGTATCGACGGCCGCCGAAGTTACTGAGTTTGTTAACTCCAAAAGTTTTAAGTGTTAAGTTTATTCACCCCCCCTCTAAACTTAACCAAATCCTTTTCAAGGGACCAACAATTGGTATCGGAGCAGTGCTTCTGTTCTGAAGTAATCCTACTTGTTGTGCTTGAGAGAATACTTCAAAAACTTCTTCAAGTTACTGATTTTCTAAACTTTGCATCATGGATAACAACCAGTATGCTAGAACTATGCCGATGTGTTCTTTAGATAGATTTGAAGAGTATAAACGTTGAATGCAGGCTTATCTAGCTGCAACACATGATGAAATGATGGATGTGCTGACAGATGGACCACTGGAGATCACCAAGTCAGTAATAGTGGGTGAAGAGACACAGTACATTCCAAAGCCAAAAAGGGAATGGAATGTTGAAGATAGAAAGAGAGCAAATCTTAACAATATTGCTATTGACATCATATACAGAACTCTGGATAGCAATATGTATATGAAGGTGAAAGATTGCAAAACAACAAAGGAACTTTGGGACAAGATACAGTTCATCTGTGAAGGCACTGATGCTATCAAGAAGAACAAAATCAGTGTGGCCAAAAAGAGGTTTCAAAAGTTCAAAATGCTACCAAATGAAACCATTGAGCAAATGGAATCAAAGTTTAATGCAATCCTGGATGAACTTACCCTACTGAGTGTAAGTTATTCAAAAGTAGAAATCAACTCAAAAATCTTGGAAGCATTACCTGACAAAGAAGTTTGGGAGATGAAGGTCACTGCCATAGAAGAAATGAGAAAGTTACATGAAGAGGATACCATCAAATTATTCTCATATCTTAAAGCTTATGAATTCAGCAAAAGATTGGTTCCTACAACTGAAAAGGAAGAACCAAAAACAACTACATTGGCTGCCAAACATCAAGAAGAAACTTTAGGAGCTCAAGATGATCAGCTGGAGATACAAGAGCAGATTTCCCTACTAAGCAAGAAAATCAGGATGATGAAGACTGGAAAGAGCTCTCCAAGGAATTTCACTAAGAAATTCAGTGAAAATAAGAAGGATGATTCAAGGAAAGACAATGATTACTTGTGTTTTCAATGCAAGAAACCAGGACACTTCAAACCTGACTGTCCTGAGTTAAAACAAAGTAAGGAACCTGATTATCTTTGTTTCAATTGCAAGAAGCCTGGACATTTTAGGCCTGATTGTCCAGACCTACTGAAGACCAAGAGCCAACAGAGAAGACATGGAAAGAAGGCTATGGTTGCTGAAGATGAATCAGGGTATGAAGTTGAGTCAGAAAAGTGAAATGAATCTGATGACACAACACTGGTTGCTGACATGGAAGATTATGCTTTGATGGCAAATATGGATGAAATAGAGGAGGTATACAATACCGTATCAATAAACACTTCTGCTGGATGTGATTGTGAATCAACTTGTGGTTCAAATCCTAGAAATTCTGATAATGATGAAACTTTGGATGCCATCCTTAATCAACTGAGGATAATACAATGTGGTTATGAGATTGTGAAGGCTGAAAAAGAAACTCTTCAATTAGAAGTTGATAGATTAAATGCTGAATTAAGAATTCTCAAAGGAAAGGAAAAAGAAGTTAGACAGAACCAGCATAAGCCTGCTGTACATTCAGTAGCTTCTGAGTCTGCTGAACCATCTTGTTCCTCCACTGCATTCCAATCTGGAAAGCCTTATGGTGATAGAACAGGGCTTGAATTTGGAAATCAACAATCCAATAAGAGTGGATCCTGTAAGGTCACTGAACCTAGTACCAGGATTGGTCCTAAGTTTGTGCCTGCACAAGATCCAACTCCTAAAAGAGTTGCTGAGGTAGTGAAACCTACTGAGAATACTTCAAAGAAGCAAAATCAGAAGTCAAAGAAGTCAACAGCTCCTAATAAAAAGAATAAATCCAAAAATAGGACTCCTGTGCCTTCTAGACCTACTGATAGCAGACCTGCTACCAAGTCTGCTGGACCACAAAAAGGGAAAAACTAGAAATATTCCAAGGATAAGAATCCTAAACCCAAAAATGTTAATCATTCAAGGGATACTTATCTCAGGGGGAAAGGTAGATTGTTCCCTACTGATGATGATTGGAATATTCCTGCACCTACTGCTAGAAACAGCAAGTATAACCATGCTGCTAGGGTAAAACCTAAGCAATGGAATCAGCAGAGGACTCAGTAGAGGACTTATACAAGGCCCCAGCAGACTCCATATTACAAAGTTGTTCCTAACAAACAGCAATCCAATGGTTATGGTAATGCTTCTAACAACAGAAATCACTTCAAACAACATTACATACCAAAAGGCCAGAAAACATATGTGAATCCTACACAACCACTTGTCAGACCATATGGATGTGTAGAATACATGTATGAACCAAAGTATGACACTTTTAGAAGAAGACCTTATGGAAACATACCAGGGGTCATGCTTACCACTGACCATTATGGACCCAAACAGGTTTGGGTACCTAAAATGTATTGACTTTGTTTTGTAGGGTGTCTGGTACATTGACAGTGGATGTTCCAGACATATGACAAAGAATAAACACTGTTTGTTAAACTATGTGGCAAAGGATGGTCCAAGGGTGAATTTTGGCAACAAGAATACACCTGGATACACAAGAGGATATGGCACACTTGTGAGGAATGGACTAACAATCAGGAATGTTGCATATGTGGAAGGACTGGACTACAACTTGCTGAGCACTAGACAATTCTGTGACATGGGATACAAGGTCACTTTTGACAAAAACACATGTACTGTCATTAGTGAAAGAGGTGATCAAGTTGTATTGGCTGGTAGAAGACAACAAAACATGTATGTTGTGGATTGGTCTACTGCTGTTCCAGAAACATGTCTGATTGTGCATACCAAGTCAGAACTTAATTGGTTATGGCATAAGAAGCTGAATCATCTGAATTTTGATGACATCAATCAGTTGGTGAAGAAGAAACTGGTGATTGGTTTACCTGAGATCACATTCAAAAAGGATACTATATGTGATGCATGTCAGCAAGGTAAACAGACAAAGTCAAGCTTCAAATCAATGACTAAGCAATCAAATAATAGAGTCTTGGAGCTGATGCATATGGATCTATTTGGACCAGTAACACCAACAAGTGTAACATGAGAGAAATACACTTTTGTAGTTGTGGATGATTATTCTAGATACACTTGGGTGGTATTTATGAACAAGAAGAGTGAAACACTTCAAAAGATGCCTGAACTTTTGAAGAGATTACAAAATGAGAAAAGTTTAACAGTAGTAAAAATCAGATCAGATAAGGGTACTGAGTTCCTAAATAAAGTTATAAGAGAATACTGTGAACAGAATGGTGTACTACATCAACTTGCTGCTGCTGGTACACCTTAGCAAAATGGGGTTGCTGAAAGAAGAAACAGGACTCTAAAAGAAGCAGGAAGAACTATGATTTGTGAAGCATTGCTACCTGAAAGATATTGGGCTGAAGCAGTTAATACAACATGCTATACACAAAACAGAACCTTAGTGAACAAGAAGATGCTGAAGACACCTTATGAGATTTGGAATGGAAGAAAACCTAACATATCCTATTTTCATCCATTTGGAAGCAAGTGTTTTATCTTGAATCATAAGGAACATTTGAAGACATTCCAACCAAAATCAGATGAAGGAATTTTCTTGGGATATTCTTCAGTCAGCAAGGCATTCAGGGTACTGAACAAGAGGTCATTAAAACATGAAGAAACAATCCATGTTGTGTTTGATGAACCTAAGTTCACTGGTATGGAAGATGAAGCTTGTTACCATGCTGAGAATCTACAAGTCACTGATCCAGATTGTGTTGAAGTTTTGGAAAGATTCAATGACTTAAAGGTTTCTGATTCTGCCCCTGCTGAACACCCTGCTGGTAATACTACTGATGCAACAACTGAAGCAATTCAAGGATCTGCTGAACCCCCTGTTGAAGAAACAACAGACCCTACTGAAGATGAGGTTCCTGAGAATCAATCTAACCAGAATCCACAATGGTTAAGGGATCACTCTGCTAAACAAGTTATTGGCAACATACAGCAAGGTGTAAGGACTAGAAGACAATTAGAAGCAATGTTTACATGTTTTCTATCTCAAGTTGAACCTAAAGTTGTTGAAGAAGCAATTTCAGATCCAGATTGGATAATTGCTATGCAAGAAGAATTAAATGAATTTGTAAGAAATCAAGTTTGGACACTAGTAGATAGGCCTAATCATGCAAATATCATTGGTACTAAATGGGTATACAAAAACAAATTGGATGAATCTAGTACCATTGTAAGGAATAAGGCCAGACTAGTTGCAAAAGGCTATTCTCAAGCAGAAGGAATAGATTTTGATGAAACATATGCACCTGTTGCAAGATTGGAAGCTATCAGATTATCCTTGGCACATGCTGCATATAAAAACTTCAAGGTATATCAAATGGATGTCAAAAGTGCATTTTTGAATGGCATTCTGGAAGAGGAGGTGTATGTTCAGCAACCTCCTGAATTTGAAGTTAAAGATCAAGAAGCTAAAGTGTATAGACTCAATAAAGCACTTTATGGCTTGAAACAAGCACCAAGAGCATGGTATGAGACTCTATCTCAATTCTTGGTGGACAATGGTTTTACAAAAGGCACCATTGATAAGACTCTTTTCAGAATCAATGAAAAGGACAGCACCCTGTTGGTACAGATTTATGTTGATGACATAATCTTTGGTTCTGAAAATGAATTGTTATGTGAGAAGTTTGCAAATCTAATGAAGAGTAAATTCCAAATGAGTATGATGGGAGAAATGAACTACTTTTTAGGATTGCAAGTTAAACAGATGAAAGATGGAATCTTCATTCATCAAACCAAGTATACCAAGGAGTTACTGAAGAAGTTTGGTATGGAAAATAGCACCAAAATATCAACTCCAATGAGTACAAATATCAGATTGGATGAATACAAAGAAGGCAAAGATGTTGATCAAACTTTATACAGAAGGATTATAGGCAGTCTGCTGTACCTCACTGCCAGCAGACCTGATATATCCTTTGCTGTAGGTGTTTGTGCAAGATTTCAATCTAAACTTAAAGAAAGTCATTTAGGTGCATTCAAAAGAGTTCTCAAATATCTAAAAGAGACTTTGGGAGTAGGGATATGGTATTCCAAAGATGGAAGTTTCAAAGTTATATCCTACTCAGATTATGATTATGCTGGATGCAAGATTGATAGAAAAAGCACCACAGGAACCTGTCAGTTAATGGGAAATAGACTGGTTTCCTGGTTTAGCAAAAAACAGAATTCAATATCAACTTCCACCGCTGAAGCTGAATACATTGCTGCTGGAAGTTGCTGTACACAAGTACTTTGGCTAAGACAACAATTAAGGGATTATGGAATTGAAGAAAGAGAAATTCCAATTATGTGTGACAACACAAGTGCAATTGCAATCATAGAAAATCCTGTTTTGCACTCAAGAACCAAGCATATTGATGTGATACATCATTTTATAAGAGATCATGTTGAAAAGAAAGATGTGGTGGTTCTTTACATCCCTACTGAAGATCAACTTGCTGATATTTTCACTAAACCATTGGATAGTGAAAGATTTGCTAAACTAAGGACTGAACTTGGAATTATTAAAGTTGACTGATAATCAGCAGTGTACTGGAATTCACCAAGAGGATTAGTCTTTGCTATGTTGGGTGAGCTCACTTAGCGGATTAGTCATTGGTATCAACAATTCCATGTACTCATGTTTGGACAATTGAGCAAATGAGGTTGCCAAGGGGATTGGTCTTTGTCATGATGGGTGAGCTCACTTGACAGATCAATCATTGGTATTAAACTTCATCTTGTATTATCAATTGAACAAAACAAGAAGGAATCAAAGATCAGCAGAATTACACTGTGAGCGGCTGCTTGGAGGCATATTTGTCGCCAGGCTGCTGAGACAACCCCGCTGATGACAAGGCTGCTGAATGAAACATTACTCAGTCAAACTTTACTAAAGTCAAAAAGTAATGGCGGGATATTTATTCTATCCATTATAACCACAGTTACACGATCCAACGGTTACAAAACGTTATGAAAAGTAATGGGCCACGTGTCAAAACCGCATTCACTCAGATTTAATTGTGGTTAATTGCACTGTACATGTTCTGACAGTTTCAACCGTATCTGTCTATATATATACAGACCTATTTACAGAGGCTACTCACAAAAATCTCAAATTGATTCTCTCTGCAAGTTTTCTTCGTGTGAACAAATTTGAACTCTCTTTTCTTCATCTTTTTCATTTATCATGCCTCCTAAGGATGATGTTCATATTGGCACCAGTCAAAGTGTGAGAGGTTATGTCAATGATTGTGACTCTACTGAGTTAGCCATTAACATTGGAAGAAGAATCAGACGTTTTGCTGGATTGGAAGGCATTATCAACAGGAGATTGCAGATAATTTCATATATTAATGTACTGGAATTCTGGAGAAACATTTTTATACATGAAGGTAGAGAGGCCTTCACTACAACTGTAAATGGAAGAAAGATAGAAGTATCTTCAGACCTACTGAGAGAGGTATTCGAATTTGCATCTGGAAATGATGCTCCTACTAACCCAGAGGCAATGAATCTACCAAGAATGAAATTTGTGGATCAGATAAAGACCAATGATGCTATACCTTCAAGCTTAGGTATTAATGTAAAACATATTGGATATGAGTACAACCTGCTGAGCAAACTACCGGCCAAAACTATTTTGGGATTTGGTGGACGTTTAGACACACTGTCTGGACCCAAAATAGACCTGCTGATCATCATCTGCAGGAGTATGAAGTTTGATTGGGCTGGATTGTAAAATTCCGATTTTCGGGAAAGGGCAGACGTGTCATTTTGTGAAAACGAAATATTATTATTCTGACTTCTTTTATTGGAGTTAAATTTTATAAGATAAATATATATATATATATATATTTTCGGAATTTATATATATATATATATATATATATTTTAAGGAAATCTGATTTTTAGGAAAAAGGGTAAATAAGGAAAATAAGGGATTAGGTTAATTATTGGGATTTTCCTATTTAAGGAAAATAGACCCCAAACAGTTTTCCCCTAATTATTCTTATCAGATTTTCCACCTCCAATTCACATTCTGCGTGTGAGAGCCAAGCTAGGGCTGAGAGTTTCTTCCGTTTTCTAAGTCGGATCTTAACGGTTTTTAGATCAGAATAGGGCATCGGAATCGTCGTAGAGAGAGCGTCGATTCAATATCAAAAGTTGGAGCTTTTCCCAAGGTTTCTCTGCAAAAGGTGTTCGTTTTCTGCAGTCTTTCTGGGTTTTGGCTGGGATTAGCTTTCTTATAAGGTAAGAGGCTCTTCCTACAATTCTAATTATGGTTATTGAGGTTTAGATCATGTTTTAAGACGTTTAGATGCAAGGAAGTTGTGCTTTTTCGTTGATCAAAGGATCATAGACGTTTAGATATGTTTTCTATGTTTTTCCGAGTTTAATTCGATGCCAATTAGGTCAGAAACAGATTTGAAATCATGTTTAGAAGATTTAGCGTTTTGGAAAAAACCCAGGCGGATTGGCGTCTGAATTTGTCAGACGGGCGTCCGAGACCCTAGTAGCCCAGACGGGCGTTTGCAATAGGCAGACAGGCGTCTGAGGTCAGATTTTTGATTCAGGATGTAGCTGTTTTTGACGGAGGGGCGTCCGAGGTTAGTGGACGGGCGTCTGATTTTGGACGGGCGTCCATAAGGGTCCAAACAGGCGTCTGGCCTGTTTTACTTTGTTTTCACTATTCTAGCACATTAGTTTGGTTTTTACTTCATAATCATGTTATTATTGTTTTAAACCTTTAATCATAATATGTTAACCATACCACACATAGTAGCTTCTATTTCTAGCAATTACGCATAAAATACACGGTTAATACGCATAATACCAATTTAGTCACCCCAGACGTAGCTTAATGACATTTAGCTAATTAACTCATGATTTCATACATATTATCACCATTGGGAACACAAATCCGGGGTAGATTGATGGTAAATAATGGTACCATTCGACCGTCATCAACGAGCTCTTCAGGTACGAGCTCTCACGCTCTCCAAGTACAAGTTCTCCAACTACGAGCTCTCAAGCTCTTCAAGAATGAGGTCGCTCATTACAAGTTCTCCAAGTACGAGCTCTCTAATTACAAGCTCTCATCAACGAGCTCTCTTATTACAAGCTCTACAAGAACGAGCTCTCTTATTACAAGCTCTCCGTCAACGAGCACTCCAAGAACGAGCTCTTGTTTTACAAGCTCTCCAATTACGAGCTCTCAAGCTCCCCAACTATGAGCTCTCCAACTCTCCAACTATGAGATCTCCAGTTAAGAGCTCTCAAGCTCTCCAACTATGAGCTCTCCAGTTACGAACTCTCAAGATCTCCAGTTATGAGCTCTCATGCTTTCCAAGTACGAGCTCTCCAGATACGAGCTCTCAAGCTCTCTAGGTACGAGCCCTCATTGGAATTCATTCATGTTTCTACAGCTTAAATGATTACACTTCATTTTTTGCAACTTTCCCAACCGAACGTGGCGGGACGAGATCTCTTATTGATATAACTCAATCCGGTTGAACTTAGCTAGCTAAAAACTTACGCCCTGGTCATTTTTATAACACAAAATTAGACAAAAGCTCGACTTGAAGGTCTGCAACCATGAGCTCGCTCATTATCAGTTCTCCAGCTATGAGCTCGCTCAATACAAGATTTCCATCTACGAGCTCGCTCATTACAAGCTCTCTAGCTACGAGGTCGCCATTGGGATCTGTCAGACACGGAGGATCGTGGCTCCGTACAGTAATAAAAATTCAAAACAACATAACTAAGACCGACCAGCTCGGCACTATAAGACCGACTTCAGCTCGGCACCGTAAGACCGACCAAGCTCAGCAACATAAGACCGACTTCAGCTCGGCACCATAAGACCGACCAAGCTCAGCACCATAAGACCGGTCGTGAACCAGCATGGCAAAAAAGATGTCATTACGTGAATGAGCATTGACGCAAACTAAGACCGGTCGGAAACGAGCACGGCACCAAAGACGTCATTACGCGAACGAGCATTGACGTAAAATAAGACCGGTCCCGAACGTGCATGGCACCAAGGACGTCATTACGCGAATGGGCATTGACACAAAATAATACCGGTCGCGAACGAGAACGGCACCAAAGACGTCATTATGCGAACAAGCATTGACGCAAACTAAGATCGGTCACGAACGAGCACGGCACCAAAAACGTCATTACGCGAACGAACATTGATGCAAACTAAGATCGGTCAGGAATGAGCATAGCACCGAAGACATTATTATGCGAATAAGCATTGACTTAAAATAAGACCAGTCGCGAATGAGCATTGACGCAAAATAAGACCGGTCGTGAATGAGCATGAAACCAAAGACGCCATTACGTGAACGAGCATTGACGCGAACTAAGATTGACTCCAGCTCGGTATCATATGTGGAATTCACCCTTGAGTGAATCATCTATAAAATCGACTCCAGCTCGGCATCATGTTTGGAACTCGATCTCGAGCGGATCTTCTGTAAGCCCGACTCCAGCTCGGCATCATATTTGGAATTTGCCCTCGAGCAAATCATGTGTAAGACCGACTCCAGCCAGCAATAATCTGTAAGACCCACTCCAGCTCGGCATCATATTTGGAATTCACCCTCGAGTGAATCATCTGTAAGACCGACTCTAGCTCGGCTTCATATTTAGAATTCACCCTCGAGAGAATCATTTGTAAGACCGACTCCCGCTCGGCATCATATTTGGAATTCACCATCGATCGAATCAATAATAAGACCGACTCCAGCTCGGCATCATATTTGGAATTCGTTCTCGAGTGAATCTTCTATAAGCCTGACTCCAGTTCGGCATCATATTTGGAATTCTCCCTCGAGTGAATCATCTATAAGACCGACTCCAGCTCGGCATCAAATTTGGAACTCTCTCTCGAGCGAATCTTCTATAAGCCCGACTCCAGCTCGGCGTCATATTTGGAATTTTCCCTCGAGCAAATAATCTGTAAGACCAACTCCAGCTCATCATCATATTTGGAATTCACCATCGAGCGAATCATCTGTAAGACCGACTTCTGCTTGGCATCATATTTGGAATTCGTCCTCGAGCGAATAATCTGTAAAACCGACTCTAGCTCGGCATCATATTGGAATTCGCTCTCGAGCAAATCTTGTGTAAGCCCGACTCTAGCTCGGTATCATATTTGGAATTCACCCTAGAGCAAATCATCTATAAGACCGACTCCAGCTCGGCATCATATTTGGAATTCGCTCTTGATCAAATCTTCTATATGCCCGACTCTAGCTCGGCATCATATTTGGAACACGCACTCGAGTGAATCTTATATAGACCCGTCTGCCTCATAGCGCAACAAATTGTAGCCTTACGCGATCCCAACAGGTCACTATACAATAGTCATCTCGACAAACGGGATATCATGTTGACTACAAATTTACTCCATGACATTCACTTGAACAGTTAAAAGGTCAACGAGTATGGGGATTTTGATATGTCAAAATTAGGAAGGCCCCACCAAGTCCAGAGAAGAGCCCTTGGATCCGAACATGGCCCATGCATAAGCCCAACAACGCATAGGGTCCTCGGCCCAGCCAGTCCGCCTCTCCACAAGACGGACCAAGCAGAGCACAATCCCACTCACCTCAAGCCTCTACGATTATCATCATCGTCCAAGGCAATGGGCATGAAGCAGCAAACAGCTAGCTCGATACAAAACATTGGGCGCCAACCTGCTCGTCCACCCAACTCGCCATCCTTTAGCTCGAACGAAGACCGCTCAGTTAGGCAATAGAGTTCATTAAAAGATGCTTACAAATGAAGAGCTTATGATGAGCTCGCCAGAACCAACTCTTAGCCTATCGGCACTCAGCCTGTCGACACTCAGCCCATCGGCTCTCAGCCTGTCGACACTCAGCCCGTTGGAACAAACCCCGACGGCTCACAGCTCGCAGCTCGTCGAACAGCCGGGAAATAGCCTGGCAGTAGCCAACTTATGACCCCTTATAGATAGAAGCATCACCTCCATGATATGGATGCTCCCTCATTCTCTTAAGAACTACGTAACTTGAGCTTGATCCCTTACAAGCTGAGGGTACGTAGGCAGCCATTTTGACCCAACTCATAATCATAAACACAACATTTCCTTCATCTTGTTCTTGAGCAATATTGGAGATATCCACCTCAAAATCCACTCAAACTTGTTGGTGATATTTTTGACAACATCAACTGGTTTTCTACTCAACGCATCTGCAACCACATTTGCTTTACCCGGATGGTACTAAATATCCAAGTCGTAGTCTTTCATTCTAACCATCTCCTCTGCCTCATATTCAGATTCTCTTGAGTAAAAAAGTATTTCAAACTCTTATGGTCCGTAAAGATTCTGGCCTTGGCTCCATACAAATAGTGCCTCCAAGTCTTTAAGGAAAACACTACCGCTGCCAACTCTAAGTCGTGTGTCGGGTAGTTCTTTTCATGCACTTTTAGTTGCCTAAATGCATAAGCAATCACTTAACCTCCTTCCATCAACACACAACCCAAATCCTATCCCGAAGCATCGGTGTAGAGGTCATAATTATCAAAGATCTTCAGAACCGCCAAAACCGGTGCCGTAGTCAATCTATCCTTCAACGTCGGAAAAGCTGTCTCACACTCACTAGTCCACTCATACTGCACATTCTTCTGTGTAAGTTTGGTGAGTGATGTAACTATCTTCGAAAAGTCTTGCACAAACTTCGTGTAGCATCCAGCTAAACCTAGAAAACTCCTTACCTTTGAAACTGTGGTAGGTCTTGGCCATTTCTCAACCGCTTCTATCTTTTCAGGGTCTACTTGTATGCCATCCCCAGAAATCACATGCCCTATAAAACTGACTTGCTTCAGCCAAAACTCACATTTCGAAAACTTAGCATCAATTGTTTCTCTTTCAAAGTCTTCAGCATGGTTCTTAAGTGTTTTTCGTGTTCTTTCTCATACTTTGAGTAGATAAAGATATCATCTATGAATACTTTAACAAATTTATCAAAATAAGGAATAAACACTCATTACATCAAGCCCATGAATGCCGATGGAGCATTAGTGAGTCCAAAAAGCATAACCAAGAACTCATAATGTCCATACCTTGTGCTAAAGGTTGTCTTTGGTATATCTGCTACTTTGATCATCAACTGATGGTAACCAAACCTAAGGTCAATCTTAGAAAACACCATTTTTCCTTGCAACTGATTAAACAGGTCATCAATCCTTTGTAGTGGATACTTATTCTTGATGGTGAGGTTATTCAAAGCTCTTTAGTATGTGCACATCTTCATACTACCGTCTTTCTTCTTTACAAACTGGACAGGGGCTCCCCAAGCTGAGTTACTTGGCTGAATTATATTCCTTTCTAACATATCTTTTGACTGAGCCTTCAATTCCTTTAGTTCATCCGGAGACATCCTATAAAGTGTTTTTCCTACTACTGCTGCCCCTGGTACTAACTTGATTTCAAACTCAAATTCCCTATCCGGCATATTGCCTAGTAACCCATCCAGAAATACCTCGGGGTATTCTTTGTCAATAGGGTCTCTTCCAACTTAGGCTTAACTTGTTCTACATCAATTGCATACAACAAGTAGCCTTCACAACTTTTTTGACATGCTCTTATAGCTTTAACTGCTGAGATTTTCGGATGACGCTTCTTACTCGGCTTGTCAACGTTACCTTAGAAGGACTTAGATTCCATGTACTTTAAAGGTTAATCTCTTTTCCCTACAGACCAAATGTACATAGTTCTTGGACAACCATTCTATTCCCAAGATCACGTCAAAATCCGTAAAGTCCAACATTATAAGGTCACTCTTACACCGATCAGATCCTACACAAATATCCACTTGAGGTAACATCGTCATCACTTTAGTAGTTCTTCCTAACGGTGTAGTTATTTCCAATGTATTCGTTAAAGCTTCCATAGGTAAGTTTAGTTTCTTAGCAACCTTAGATGACACAAAGTGCTAGACGCTCCGGTATCAAACACAGCCTTAACCACTAGATTATCAACTATTATTGTACCTAAAACAAATTTCATTTACTTAAACACAATTATAACATGAATTAACGTGCTATAGATGTATTTTCAAAAAAACAAATAACTCAAAACGTACCTGAAACAATAGTGTCGTCCGGTTCCTCTATCTCCGCATCCATGGCAAACACTCGAACTGGTCGGCTTGAACTCCCTTTTCCAGTTTCTTGACCCTGATTCCCTTTACTTCCTCTCATTGCAAAGGCCCTTGCAAAGTGTCTTGGATCTCCACGGTAATAATAGCTACATGTGATAGCTTTGCATTCACCCAAATGATACCTCTTGCATTTCTGACAAAGAGGTGCACTTGATGAAGGTGTTGTAGACAAAGATGTCGATGTCTTCTTCATATTCTGTTGAGGTGCTACCCAAATACTTCTTTGGCTTGTCCCAAATGTCCTCTTAGCACCAATTACCACGGAAGGCTTGTTCTTAAAAGTTTCATCTTCTATAGCCTTGTTCAACATTTCTTCCATATTCCTCGGCGTAGCTCCCGTCATACTGGCTTGGATCTCATGATATAACCCATCCTTATAAAGAACCATATTCTTTTCCTCGACTCTCATGATCACAGCGCATGATATGGATGATGTAGTCTGTTGGGTGGGTATCCAAAGCCATAATGGTGGTCAAACCGTGGTGATTATGGGATTGTAGGCTGAGGTGAGTGACTCACGGGTGGAGAGTAGAAGGCATGTTGTTGTGGAGGGTAAACCGAGGTTAGAGGATAGCTTATTGGTGGAGGTGGTGGATAAACTTCCGTCACTGGCAGTGTAAAACCTGGTGGAAAGTTATTGACCATAGTAACCAGAACCGACCCTTCCACATGCCACTGTGGAGGTTGATTCTATTCATCCCGTGGTGGTGGTGTCTGGTTTGGATGTTGGGGGGAATTTGGTTGCACCACTCCACCTCCGACTACTAGTATAGGGCTTTCTTGTCGTACCCCAGAACTTTTGACGCAGTGGACTCCTCTTCTGGTAACAACCATTCTGAAAGATCAAGAAGACCAGAATGTTACTAAGTGGTCTAAAGAAACTTGTCTCAAGAAAGGAATCCTAAAGGACGCTTTTCTCTGATACCAACTATAACTCCCCGTTCTCGGATACCGAGACCTTACCTGAAAATAGATCGTTCAGCACGATAATATAAAATAAATTATATATTATACATAATCCTATACTATGTCGTATCGAGTTTAGCATTTACGGAAGCTAAATGACTCAGGTGTATTTAATTTTTCATAAGAAAGGAAACAGACATACTAAAGATAGAAAAGGTATCTTACAACAACGATAACAAGCTTACAACCGTATGATGTCTGAAAAGAAAACAACAAAAGAAAGTACAAAATGTCTTTAAAGGAAAATACAACATACTCTAGAACATAGTGTTGAAATAGTGTCCTAAACCCAATCGGGTTGGACCGGATTCGACCGGGTCGGATCATTTCTACTATTTCTTTATGTTTTTACATATATTAAATGTCTTTTCTGTGGTCATATATATGTCCTTTTAAAGAACCAATTGTGAATTGTTATATGATAACGTCCTTAGTATTAAACTGTGATAGAGAAACCATGATAGGCGATTATGGTTGATGAGATCTCTAATCACTTTACTAAGTTTGATACTTAAATGTCTCTAGGCTGATGTACTATTAAACAGGGCATTGATAGTATGAACAGGCCATCACGTATTAGATGTCTTCTTTCTTTAAGGGCATGGATAGATCTCGTCTATCAAAGTGTAAAGACCCTTGGACTGTACGTGGACGTGTATTAGAGAATGCGTACTTTAGATTGACCCACTTACACTGTTAAGTGTCACACTATGTGACGGTTGTGTAATTATCCTTAGGTCCGGAGTCTACATGGCATCACGGTGTGGATTGTCATACTATGGGGCGATCATGCAGTAGTGATTGGGTGTGATACTAAAGCATGTGGAGTATACATGTTTGGTCATCCGGAAATCGCGTACCCTATCAGTACGGGTGAATATACGAAAGGGCCTTCTTATAAGGAATGTCTTACTCTCGTGAATCTTTGCAAAGTGGAAGTAAATGAGTTGCTTCGAGAGACCATTATATCCAGATTATAAGATACGGTCGTTGATGTTTGACACTCTACAAACGACCGTAGGGATATTATTACAGCGATAGGATTTTATTTACACGGTAACTGTTTCACATGAAAGGTAGTAGTCATTGCATTTGACTCTTCCGATGATTGGGGGTCACGGTGTGTTGCTAGACGCTATCCCGTGATCGTTATGCATTAAGGGCATTTTCGTAATTTGCATTTTGTGTCTACGGCCAACATATTCAGAAGCCTATCGGGTCACACACATATGAACATCTAGCCAGATTAAAACGTGGTTATAGTTGATGACCAAATAAGGAAGGAATTTATCTCACGACTATAAAGGTTATAGTGGTAAATTAATATAGTGGTATTTATTTATTATGAATAAATTAAATACAAGATATTAATTATGTTGATTAATTAAATATGTGTATTGATACATATATATATATATATATATATATATATATATATATATATATATATATATATATTGAAAATTATGTATATATGATATACATGTATTTTGCAAATTAATTAATCATATTATATTAATTAAAGAATATTCCGGAAGCCAATTTTTGGCTAAAGGTGGCGCAACATATTGTGTATTAGGATACATTTGAATTATGCAATTTAATTAATAAGAATACCATAATATTAATATTAGATATTAATTGATTTTGGAAAAATAGATTTATGGTAATAAGATAAAATAGTCAACATTAGATATTGACAATATCTTGGAAATATTTAATATAGGATATTAAATTAAATAAGATAAATCAATCTAATGGATTTTCCTTATTTTATTAGGAAAGGGTTTTCACTCTCATCAATCTACTAGAAGCTAATCCCAATCAGTTTGGGAATAAGATGGGGCTCCACAATGCTATATATATTGGATGCTTGGCTAGCTCTATTGTATAACACAATTCCAAGAGTTAATAGTTCTTGTGAAAAATAGAGAGCTTCTAGAGAGAGATTTGTGAGAGAGAAAAAGTCGGTCTAGCAGCCGAGTTTTTCTGGTAGCAATCCATGATGGGATTCCGGTGAGGTGTTCGTGTGGATCACCGGTAGTGGCCGAATGCTTGGAAATTGGATCAACTGATGATTCTGTGATATTTATTACCTTTGTTAGTTCATCAGTTGAGCAAGTCTCCTTTGTTCCATTATTAGCCTTGATAAGATTGATCTCAGCAGTCAATCTTTGAACTTCAGTTTTCAATAGATCTTTTTCCTTTTTGACATTCTCGTAATTCTTTTGAATCGCCTTTAATTCCTTTATGAGTATGTCCAAGGTTTCATTGAAATCTTCATTTCTATGATTGTTCATGGCAATGTAAGTATTGGATGTAGATGCATTTACCTCTTGATCTTTGATACATAAATTTTCAGTTGTAGCTTCTTCATCTTCTAGTGTCTGCTTCCCTTTATCCAATCCAGCATTGTTGCTTGCTAGGCCAGTTCCAAAATGTATGATCTCTTCATCACTTTCACCATGATTACTTCCACCAAAGCTTAAGGGTAATATTTCAACATTATCTTCATTGCTTGTGGGGGATGTTTCATCAATGAATTTTTCAATCAGCTTTGCTTGAGTTTCAGCGATAAGAGCCTGAAATTTTGTTTTATAGTCATCAAATCTTAAAAACGAACAGCTAAGCATATTTCTAAAATGATTGTGTGACTACATGATGCAGATTTCAAAAATCAGCTAAGGTTGGTCACAGAAACAACTGATAAGAACCAATTGATGGTTATCGAAAATAACTGATGGCCAGTTGCTTCGAGCGAACAATCTTATATGGAGATTCGGCTATGGATCCCTTCGGAACAGAAGTACTGCTCCAATTCCAATTGTTGGTCCCTTGGAAAGGCTAACACAAGTTTAGAGGGGGGAGTGAATAAACTTGTCACTAAAAACTAGATTTTAGACGAATTAAGTCCAGTTAAAACTTGTTCGGAGTTAAGCTAACTTAGCTGAGTCTAAGTCAGAAACTGACTTATCCTTAACTGTGTTAACTTGCAGCGGATTAAATTAAGCCTTTGTAAAATGTGAGTTATCAGTTAATGTGCCGACTTGGTTTTAAGTATATGCCGAGTATGTGAACTAGATGAGTATAACTATTATGCAGTAAGTAAATGCGTAATGTAAATAAACAAGAATTATAGAGGTTCTGGGTGGTGTAATCCTGTCAGTCCTCTCTTCCCCTGTGATGCAGAGGCCAAATTCACTATGTTCTTGAGGTTTACAGTTACAAGACACAAAGTAAATTCTAGACACTTGATTGTCCTTCACTAATCCCTAGTTTCACAATCTTCTAGCTTTAGTCTTCAATAGGTAGGATGGCTATTTAAACTAAGCTTGCTGCACTGGTCATTAGAGGGTTGAATTGCCTCTTCACCAGCTCATCACAAACACAGTCTCCCTAACTGCACTCAACTGTCCTTCACACCTTCTTGGTGTTTCATAGTCTAAAAACCTTTGATTAAATCAAGGTTGAGACTTGAATCAATGACTATGATTCAATTGTGATTCGAGCTTCTCCTTCTAGATATGTAAGTTATGCACGGCTCAGTATTTCTTCAAATGATTGATCTTGATCTTTCTTTGAAGGCTTTTAAGATCACTTGAAGATATTCCTTGTTCTTTCAATAAAATGTATATAGCAGGAATTCTTTTAGATTACTTTCCCCCTTTGTTTGATCTTTCTTGACTAGATTGATTCTCAGAATTCCACCTTCTTCTTGTTAAAGAAGAGATCTATTTATATGGGTTTTTCTAACGGTTTTCATATGAATTTGAATCTTTATAGCCGTTAGTAGTCCTGCTTTTTTGTATATATGTTAGTGTCCTTTTTGACATTCATAACGGTCTGATCCTTAATCAGTTTTGCTTATTTCAGTTCCAAAAACTGTTTCAATACGACTTGGTCAGTTTCCAGTTTTCAAGAGCATTAACTGAGTTTTTACTCTTCTTCAAAAACTAAGTACTCTATCCTTCATCTGATTATTATTGACTTAATCATAGTACACATTTTTCAATTGTTTATCTAAGATATCATTGTCCTTATGATTCTTAGTTCAGCATACATGATCTATAAAGTCAGTTCAAGTCATTACAATCTTGCCTAAAGTCTAACTTTATAGTCTCGACTTTCTCTTCATAAACTGAGTTTGAACCCTCAGTTCTTCAGTCTTATATAATTGAGTTTGAACCATCAGTTCTTCAGTCTTCTATATAAGTCAACTGAGTCTGTGTCCCTCAGCGAACTTACCTTCTTCAGTTCTCTCATAACTGAGTCTGATCCTTCAGTTACGGTTGAAGTACTCTTGATCAAGTTTAGTTGGGAACTCAGTTCAACAAATCAGTTTCTCATTTTCTTAGTTCTGAACCTAGAATAATTACAGTGCTTCTCTGATTAACTTATACAACTATTAGACTCTATTAAATCCTATACAATGATTTCTAGACATCTTTTTGCTTTGCACTATAACAGCTAGTTATGACACTCCATCAATAGGGTTTAAGAACAATAACTGATTAAGTGATGAATCATCATCAAAAAATAAATTTTATTTCCAACATAAGGTATTGGATATGTCTCTAAGGAATTGTCACCCCTTGTCACAGTCAATTAATGTTCGGTAGTTCAAGGTCTTTATGAAAGCACTTGGATTAGCAGTTCTTATTTCAGAAATAAGAATCTATAGTGATAGATTTAACTGCTGTTGGTTTATAGTTTACCTATATAGATGTGATGCTAAAAGAGTTTAGCATAGATATATCTATGTTAGGACGTTAGTCCTAAAGATAAGGTGAAAGATGATGCTTATGAAAGGTTTACTTTGTTACAGCAATATAAACCATCATAAAAGAAATGTCGGATGTCCATAGTCCATGAATAGTCATGAGCAAGTATGAAAGTAAATCTGGTGGATGTCGGGAACATCCTGAAACAAGTTAAGGATGGTTTCCTAGTTTATCAAAACTTGGAATCGGATAAATATAGATATACAGATGTGTATCCTAAGTCTTATTAAGGCGAGTGAGAGCTACAGTCTGGGTTTGCAGTCACCTTGATTATGTGATACAGTGAGCTGGAAATGTTCTTGGCTATGGGTCACTGTAAATTCTATAACTAGGCCATAACACAAAAGTGCCTTGGAGGCACAGCGGGAGCAGTACATGGATCTAGAAGGTTCATTCCTGAACCTTATACGGTTCTTCCACCTTTTCTATATAGCTGATATAGTAAGTGGATTCATTTCTTGAAGCAAGGACCAGGGTCTCGTCAGAGATTCATGTGTGTGTTGAGGTGGTTCCTTTGACTTGGTCACTTAGAGCATGGTATGAAGATAGTCTGAGTCCCCACGGATAGTGATCCGATCATGGCTAGGGCCGATTGTGAGTATTGCAAAAGATTTTTGTGTTTCAACTTGGTCTTGTGTGTGCGAGTGATTGGTTTTAGGCCAAGTGGGAGATTGTTGAAATATTGTCCTAAGCCCAATCGGGTTGGACCGGATCCGACCGGGTCGGATCATTTCTACTATTTCTTTATGTTTGTACATATATTAAATGGCTTTTCTGTGGTCATATATATATGTTCTTTTAAAAAACCAATTGTGAATTTTTATATGATAACGTCCTTAGTATTAAACTGTGATAGACAAACCATGATAGGCGACAATGGTTGGTGAGATCTCTAATCACTTTAATAAGTTTGATACTTAAATGTCTCTAGGCTAATGTACTATTAAACAGGGCATTGATAGTATGAACATGCTAGCACATATTAGATGTCTTCTATCTTTAAGGGCAGGGATAGATCTCGTCTATCAAAGTGTAGAGACAGTTGGTATGTACATGGACGTGTATTAGAGAATGCGTACGTTAGACTGACCCACTTACACTGTTATGTGTCACACTATGCGGCGGTTGCGTAATTATCCTTAGGACCAGAGTCTACATGGCATCACGGTGTGGATTGTCATTCTTGACGCTATTGAGGTTTCCCCTAGCCATAGGGCGATTATGCGGTAGTGATTGGGTGATATCAAGATTATAAGATACGGGTGATTGGTTTTCCCTAGCTTTGACGCTATTGAGGTTTCCCCTAGCCATCGAGAGAGCATGATATCCAGATTATAAGATACGGTCGTTGATATTTGACACTCGACAAACGACCGTATGGATATTATTACAGCGATAGAATTCTATTTACACGGTAACTGTTTCACATGAAAGCTGTAGTCATTGCATTTGACTCTTCCGATGATTGGGGGTCACGGTGTGTTGCTAGACGCTATCCCGTGATCGTTAGGCATGAAGGGCATTTTCATAATTTGCACTTTGTGTCTACGGCCAACATATTCGGAAGCCTATTGGGTCACACACATATGAACATCTAGCCGAATTAAAATATCGTTATAGTTGATGACCAAATAAGGAAGGAATTTATCTCACGACTATAAAGGTTATAGTGGTAAATTAATATGGTGGTATTTATTTATTATGAATAAATTAAATACAAGATATTAATTATGTTGATTAATTAAATATGTGTATTGACACAAATATATATATTTTAAAAATTATGCATATATGATATACATGTATTTTGCAAATTAATTAATCATATTATATTAATTAAAGAATATTCCGGAAGCCAATTTATGGCTAAAGGTGGCGCAACTTATTGTGTATTAGGATACATTTGAATTGTGCAATTTAATTAATAAGATTACCATAATATTAATATTAGATATTAATTGATTTTGGAAAAATAGATTTATGGTAATAAGATAACGATAGTCAATATTAGATATTGACAATATCTTGGAAATATTTAATATATGATATTGAATTAAATGAGATAAATCAATCTAAGGGATTTTCCTTATTTTATTAGGAAAGAGTTTTCTCTCTCATCAATCTACTAGAAGCTAATCCCAATCAGTTTGGGAATAAGATGGGGCGCCCTACTGCTCTATATATTGGAGGCTTGGCTAGCTCTATTGTATAACACAATTCCAAGAGCTAATAGTTCTTGTGAAAAATAGAGATTTTCTAGAGAGAGATTTGTTAGAGAGAAAAAGTCGGTCTAGCAGCCGAGTTTTCTGGTAGCAATCCATGATGGGATTCCGGCGAGGTGTTCATTTGGATCACCGGTAAAGGCCGAACGCTTGGGCGGCTTCGTGCAGAAACTACAACCGTATACAAAGCATCGATCTAATTGGATCAACCAAGGTATTCTTTTGTCTACTTATTTTATGCTTGTTGCTTAATCGAAGCTGATCTTGGGAAAAGGAAATCAAAAATTTTGAATTCCGCTGCGTTCCCGCGTTGATTTCCTAACACATAGTTTATAACTGCAAGAAAACTCTAGCATAGCATTGTAAACGTGATCATATGTCATCCTCAAAGTCCTCATCAAACTCCTGCTCAACCCAAAACACCATATAGTAGCAAGTCTAGCATTTAATAGGCTAAAATGACTAGTTGTGTCATTTTACCTCAAAATCTCATTGCAATTATCATTCTATCAACTTATTTCTTTGGATCCCTTCATGTCAATGCTACTTACTATGTTCAGATACTTAACGATTTGCCGGGAGACAAACCTATGAGTATTCATTGCACTAGGGAGCCTGACGATGGAATCCCGAGGGACTATCTACTAACTTTTCATCAATTGGCTGTGATTGATTTTGATCACGTGTATCGTTACGGTATCCATCCAAAATTCTATTGTACCTTTCAATGGGGGATGAAAACCAGAAGCTTCACTGTCTTTGATAGAAAGATACGTCAAAATCGTTGTTTTGTTTTTCAAGATAACTATTATTGTCGTTGGCTTGTGAAGGATAATGGATTTTATATGTTGGATGCTTCTCAATCTCTTGTTTACATGAACTGGTGGGAAGAAAAATAACGCGGTTTTATGTTTATTGGGATTCATACCAATAATAAATAACAAATTTTTGTATGTAGTTTGTTGAAGTTTATTTCAAAACAAATTATGTGATATCTTATGTTGTGTCTCATGATCAAAATCAATGCGAAGTAGTTATTAATTTTCCAATTGAGAAAAAAAAAAAAAAAAACCTCCTGCTCAACGTGTTCATCTTCTCAACCCCAAACACAAAAAAACATGCATATGAGATAAGTACACTGGTACTTAGCAAGAAACAGAAGCTATTGCATTAATTAAGTTTCATAAAGAGGTTTAATTAATTAGTAAATTATATATGTGATTCCGTCTCAATTCTACAGTTCACTTCATGCTCATCAACATGTTGTGACTAACTTCTTCTAACCTAACTCAAGTTTATTACACCGGCATTCAAGTGCACTACAGACAGTGTTACCCATCACGAGGTATTGTTTGCAACCTATTAGTGGATCACACCAATAGCCACGGGTTAGACCCGATAGTGTACACATTCGGTGAAGTCCCCTACTGACGATACGGGATTTCACCCCTCCACGTGGAATTATCTGGTTGGTCCAGCTGGCGTATGAAAGGTCCAATCCTCTAGTACTCACCTCGAGTCGAATAAGCGACAAGTCAGTGAAGTGCGCAGCAACCAGAAGAATCTGCAAGTGTCCCATCTTGATCACCCATATCGAGGTTATACGAGTCGAGACCAGGGTCCCAGCCCAGATTCCTAAGCCCAACATGCAGAGGGTTCCTTGGGCAAGGGGCAAGGCCCAACAAGGGTTATTTATGTCAATAGACCAAACCGCCTTAAGTTTAGGGCAGAAGAAGGGCATGTGCCTATAAATACACAGCTCCAAGAACTATATAAGGCTTGATTCCTGGACATTACACAGGATACGTAGGCAATCCAAGATACATTCTTGGACTCAGCCATAAAATACCAAAAACACCATTTTACTACAGTACTAGCCTTGCATATTCTTCTTGACTCACCCTTAGATTACACGTGGCCCTTTTAAACCGGTGGTGCATTATTTAGCATAATCATTTGGCGTTAGAATGAGGGCCTTCTACCGGTGAGTTGGTAAAGATATCGCAATGGCACCACCAGGAAGAAGACAGAAACCAACGAGCAGCAAGAACCTACAGGTCGAAGAGCACACGGATGTTGATCCTGCAGGGGTTCAAAGCCGGGTTCAAGAAATCCCCACTGGATCTAGACCCGCAGTTGCAGAACCCCAAAGGCCTCAACTTCCCCCACAGTTTCAAGACATGGTTGATCACTTGGCGTCTTTGGATGAAGACACCCTGAAAAGAATGGTAGCCTCTGCACTCATAGGTAAAGGGATTTACAACACCCCTGATGAGCATAACCTGTTAGACCCACCGGGTCGAAAAGAGATCGAGACCGCAAGGGTAAAAAAGCATGTCGATCCTCGAGAAAAGTGTGAGGATGAAGTAAAAGCCAGCGTCACGAGCACAAAGAAACATCCCGGACATGGAAAGCCCTAGAGGAAAATCGAGGATAGTATTCGAAACGAGTTCAACCACATCGTAGGAAAAGACCAGGTCATAGAGTGGCTCAAGTCGCCATTCAGCCCCGAAATAGAGGTATTCACGATGCCCGAGTCCTTTAAGACACCCCGAAGATGGAACCTTATGATGGTACTACGGACCCAAAGGACCACCTGTATCGATATATATCACTGATGAGATTAAGAAATGCCAACGATGCCATGAAGTGTCGTGCCTTCGATACCTTGCTTACGGGTCGAGCTCGGGAGTGGTTTCATAAGCTACGACCCGGGTAGATCTCACATTTTCTACAGTTGGGGCAAAAATTTCGAGATGCTTTCATCGGGAACAAGAAGTTCCACCTCAGTGCTACTCATCTAATGAACATCAAGCAAGAAAAGAGAGAATCAACTATTGATTTCATGAGGCGTTTTAATCTTGAAGCTATGAAAGTGCATAACGCCAGTGATGCACTTCAGATTAATTCCTTTGTCGGAGGCCTGTGTAAAATGAAGATATACGACAAGTTATCTAAGAAGATGCCCAATGACATGGACGAATGTGTTAACATAGTCCACAAGTTTTGCCAAGGAGAAGAGGCAGTGCGTCTGCACATCATTTCACTCGGCCTCAACTCAAGGAATGATACCCAAGGCCAGACCAAGGGTCAGTCTAAGGGTCGGAACGAAGAAGGAAAGTCAAATGTGTTCGATCGATTGACCACACCGATCACGGATCGGCTCGGAAAGAATGGAAATTTAAAAGATCAAGATTTTATCCCTATCAACCGATCTTGGGGGGAGGTGCTAGCCATCATGACCAAGAAAAACATTGCACGAACACCGAAACCAATGTGCAAAGATCCAGAAAAGAGAAAGAATACCCACAAATATTGCGACTATCACAAGGATGTGGGGCATGACACAGAAGAGTGTTTCGACCTGAAAAGAGATATCGATGCGTGTATTCAAGAGGGTCGGTTAGATGAGGTGGTCGATAGATCAATGAAGTACGAGCCCAAGGGTCGTCAAGAATATAAGAGAAAGAGTTATAACGGGAGGAGAGACCGATCGCCACGTCGAGATAATCAGAGACGTCGGGATAGGTCCCCCGAACCGACTCGTAGAGATAACTACAGGGACGATCGAAGGGAAATCAGAGTTGAGACCTCCACGGGGATAATCGCATCGGGTATGATGTCAATACAATTGTTGCCGAGCATGAGTCAGATCGACCCCGATCCAGTCGATAGTCTACAGACAGATCGAGGGAATCGAAAAAACTTAGGTTCACGACAGAGGTAGGTTATGGACCCAAAGATGATATTCCAAGCTCCCACAGTCACAGTGAAGGGTTGGTGATAGAGGCAGTGATAAGCCGAGGCCGGATAAAGAGGGTCTGTGTTGATAGTGGAAGTGCAGTCAACATCCTCTACTACTCAGCCTTCAAAGCCATGAAGTTGAGAGATGAGGACATTGTGCCGTTATCGACCCCTTTGTTCGGATTCACAAGGCAGGCCATCCACCCTGTCGGATCGATAAACTTACTGACTACAGTTGGAGATGGATAGAAAGGTAGAAGGATGGAAATGACCTACGTCGTAGTTAAAGCCCCGTCGGGTTACAACACGATATTAGGCCGACCAGCCTTATACGACCTGAAAACCATTATTTCAACATTCCACAATAGCATGAAATTTCCAACCTGGTATGGCACTCATGAAGTAAAAGGAGACGTTGAGGTGGCCAGGAATTGCAGTTTGGTTACGATAAAAGGGAAAGGCGTCGGACAAGTGCTAGTCAAGGACTTAATTCCTGAGGAAGAGGAAGATAGAAGCTGGCTCACTGTCGACCCTACAGAGGAAGTCCATGTATGGAAGGAGGAAGAAGGCCAAGGGGTCTAAATCGGGAAGTGGTCCACACCCCGACATGCAAGCCTTGGTCGACCTCTTGGTCGAATATCGAGATGTGTTTGCCTGGAAGGCCGACGATATGCCAGGCCTATCGGTAGAAATTGCAGTGCATCGACTAAATGTCGACCCGAAAAAAAAGCCGATACGACAGAAGAAGAGAAGCCTCGCCCCTGAGAGGAAAGAGGCGGTAAAAAAGGAGGTAGATAAATTGTTAGTTGCTGGAATCGTCAAGGAGGTATTCAAGAAGCCAGATGAGAGCTGGCGAATGTGTGTGGATTTCACGGATCTAAACAAGGCATGCCCTAAAGATTCATATCCACTCCCAAAGATTGATCAGCTGGTCGACTCGACACTGGGTTTCGAGGTATTCGGGTTTCTAGACGCTTACAAGGGATATTATCAGATTTTCATGGACCCTCAAGACTTGGAAAAGACCACGTTTATTACAGAGTTCGGTACGTTTTGTTTCGTGACGATGCCGTTTGGCCTAAAGAATGCGGGAGCCACTTATCAGATAGCGGTTAACAAAATTTTCAAGGGGTTGATAGGTCGTAACATGGAAGTATACGTCGATGATTTATTGATCAAGAGCAAGTCCATGGGACAGTTTCTTGTTGATGCTAGAGAAGTATTTGAGGTGCTCCGGGATGCAAACATGAAGCTCAATCCGAAGAAGTGCACCTTCGGGGTTCGATCTGGGAAGTTTCTGGGCTATATGATATCGAAAAATGGAATTCGAGCTAACACGGACAAGATCGAGATCCTCAAGAATATGCCTGCACCTCGTAACATCAAAGAAGTACAGTGATTGACAGGTCGGATGGCGGCCCTCAACCGTTTTTTATCGATATCAGCGCAAAGAGCCCTACCATTTTTCAAGATATTGAAGAAGGCAAGTCCGTTCCAATGGGATGACAAGTGTCAGAAAGCATTCGATGACCTAAAGGAATATTTATCTGATTTACCAACTCTGTCTTCACCTTGGGAAGGAGAAAAACTATTAGTTTATTTGGCTATCTGTGAGGAGGCAGTAAGTGTAGTGTTGGTTAGAGAAGGGGAACACGGAAACATTCCAATCTATTTTGTGAGTAAGGCGCTACATGGAGCTGAGATCAGGTACACACCTGCATCAAGAAATTTAAAGCCTTATTTTCAAGCACACCCTATTGCTGTAATAACTGACCAACCTCTGAAACAAATTTTGGCCAAGCCCGAGACATCGGGTCGATTAGCAAAATGGGTTGTCGAATTAGCTGAGTACGACATCAAATTCCTACCTCACACAGCTGTTAAAGGCCAAGCTCTGGCAGACTTCATTGCCGAGGGATTATCGATCCAGCTAGAGCAAGGGAAACGAGCAACAGAGGAACAATGGACCATCTATATCGATGGAGCATCTAGTAAAGAGGGAGCAGGAGCTGGGTTACTATTGGTCAGTCCGAAGGGAGAAGAGTTCCCCTATGCGCTTCGATTCGAGTTCAAGGCCACCAACAATGAGGCAGAGTATGAAGCCATGATTACGGGCCTGAAGTTGGCATCTAAGTTGGGGGTCGAGAATCTCCTAGTATATAGTGACTCTCACCTCGTAGTCAATCACATATGAGGCGAATATGAAGCCAAAGAGGAAGCTTTGAAAAGTTATTTGAAAGTGGTTCAAGGGCTGATATCGAAGTTTAAGACAGTTCACATCGAGCAGGTGCCTCGAAGTAAGAATAAATGGGCCGATGCGTTGTCCAAACTCGCATCGAATTTTAAATCAAAAAGGAAGGTCCTGGTCGAGATGTTAGCGGAAAGGAGCTACAACGAGGTGTGCAGCCAGTTACCGAGGGATCGACATGGATGGACCCGATAGCTCTATACTTGAAAGACGGAATTCTCCCGTCTGATAAGGCCCAAGCCAGAAAGATTCGATTGCAAGCCTCCAGGTATGCTCTGTTTGATTACGTTCTTTATCGAAAATCTTTTGTGACCCCCTGGATGCGATGTGCCTCGGAAGATGAAGGGGCATATCTGCTCGAAGAAATACATCGAGGAGTTTGTGGCAATCACTGTGGAGCTCGAATGTTAGCAAGGAAGTGTAAGCTAGCAGGTTACTTTTGGCCGTCCATGCAAAAAGATGCCAATCGATTGGTGATGAGATGTAGAGCTTGTCAAGTGCATGATGTGGTGACTCACCAGCAGGCACATGAAATGAATGCCATCGAGTCGGTATGGCCGTTCGATGAGTGGGGAGTTGACATAGTTGGGCCTTTACCTCGAGCTCCAGGCAACTTCAAATTCGTGGTTGTATCAGTTGAATATTTCACCAAGTGGGTCGAGGCCAAAGCCCACACCGATATCAAGGCCTCAACCATCAAAAAATTCTTTGGGAAAATATCTTATGCTGGTTTGGGATTCCGAAGTATCTGATATCAGACAATGGAACCCAGTTTCTAGATGAAAGAGTGTAGAGTTGGCTTGAAGAGTACAAGATTGAGCATAGAACAACCTTAGTGGCCCGACCTCAGTCCAATGGACAGGTGGAACAGACAAACATGCAGATTAAATTTGGTTTGAAGAAGCGGCTGGAGGATGAAGGTCGAGATTGGGCAGCTCAGCTGCCTAGCATTATATGGTCGTATCGGACGGCACCCAATGCGGCCACGCAGGAAACTCCCTTCGCCATGGCTTATGGATGCGAAGCATTCATACCTGCGGAGATCGGGTTAGCATCACCTCGGGTCTTGGCCTATAATGTCGAGACAAACGGAGCTGATCTACGGCAAGAGAAAGACAGTGTCGAAGAGAGAAGAGAGATCGCAGCGCATTGAGTGGCTAACTACAAAAGAAAGATCTCGCAGTATTACAATGCTCGAGTGAAGTAAAAAGACTTCCAAGTAGGTGACCTCGTTCTGAGAAAAAATGAGGCAAGCATGCAGGACCGGATAGGCAAGCTCGAGCCGAATTGGGAAGGTCCATACAAGATTCTGAAGGTCCATCCCAAGGGATCATATCAACTGGGCAGGTCAGATGGAAGTACAGTGCCTCGAACTTGGCACGCCACCAACCTCAGTTGTTCACTTTACAACATTTGCAACTTTGCTTTCATAGTTACTTGTAACAAGTCGATGCGATAGTTAATCTTGATGTCTTTTATCTAAGTAATTTTATTTTCTAATTATGCTTAACTTGCAAGATGATGTAAAAAAGAAAAGGAAGCTGGAAGAAAAAAGTGCAAAATTCGACCTCAACAACAATTCCTCGACACGATGGAGTTGGATTAATATGGTGAATAAAGCCAAGTCATTGACAGTGCTTATATCACTCCCGACTGCCAATAAGCCACGATGCGAGGCGGTCGGCAGATCCCACGATGGATACCTTATTCGACCAGTTCAGAAGCACCACGAAGTGCGACAGTCGAATAAGGAATTTTCAATTCGACCAAGTCAAAAGCCTGACGAGGCACGACAGTCGACTCGAGCTCCGACCAAATAGCCAAGTCAAGCCGATAAGGCAGTACAATGCTAGGTCGACTCATATTCAAGTGTACCATGAGTCATTTACTCATACTACACTTCGAGGGGCTTAGGGGAATTAAGTCCAAAGGACTACACCCCATAAAACAATGTCGAAAGGGAATTAAGTTCAAAAGGACTACACCCTAAACAAATAACCAAGGACACAAAAGAAAAAACAATGGGAAGCACAGATTGAAATTCGAAATTTAGTGCATATTGAAATTCAAGATCCTTCAAAAGTTACGAGATCGAATCACGTGTTCGTCTCGATGAGAGCATAATTTAATGAATAAAAAGTCAATAAAATGTTATTACTGCCAGATCGAATCAGATTGTTCAAAAAACAATAACAAGAAATAAGGTCAAGCAGCAGGTTGGTTGGCGTTGGGGTCGACTGGATCTTCCGACTCGAGGTCCTCCTCTCCATCCCCCTCCATGGCAGGGGCCACATACTTTTCGTGAAGAGACACACCAGCCTTAAATTCTGTGAAGTATCGGCCATATCGAGGGATGGCCTCAGGATCGTCAAAGTCAGGGATAACCATCTTGACCTGATCCAGGGCATTCGAGAATCCCCCCTTCATAGCCTGACTCATTAGCAACGTCAGGTCATTCACGAGCTCTGCAGAAGCCATGAAGTCCTTTTTGGCCGCCTCCAGACGAGTTGTAAAGCTATCGACCTCAAGCTGAAGGTCGTCTCGAACCTTGAGGGATTTCGCCAGTTTAGCCCTCACTTCCTTAAGTTCCGACTTCACCTTAGCAAGCTCGGATAAATATTTACGCGTTACAGACAACTCGTCCTGAGCAGTGGCCATGTCAGATTCCAGTCTGAGGCGTCGGCCATCTAACTTTTTAACTACCGACTTCTGCTTTTCGATCTCTGAGTTCAACCGGTCGATGGTCTCCCTCTGTTCCTCCAAGGTTGTTGATGGAGACTCAAATCTGGTCATGGCCACTTTAGCTGCTAGCCGAGCCTGCAAATGAGATTACTGTTAATATCTAAAATAGGCAAAAGCCCCAAAGTTAAGGGAAATAAAATGAAAACTTACAGCTCGGCTTCTTTTCATGAAGAAGTCATGCAACTCTTCCGGAGACATAGCTTCCATCTCTGTAACGCTCACTCCAGGGATCGAGTTGGTGGCATTCGAGCTAGGTGGAGCGAGGTTACGAGTTTCTTTCCCGACTCCATGCCTCACCTCGGTTGTCTTATGACGCTTCCTCGAGACAAGGCTCCCTTCAGCCTGCTCAGTCACCCGTGCCTCGTCAGGTTGATCTCTCCGAATGTCGGATGTCGACACTGGGGTAGAAGATCGAGCCGGGGTCCTCTGACCCCCAGAGATTATTGCCCCAGACACTGGCTTTTTCGATCTGATACCAGCCAGTTCTTGAATCTTTTTGGGATCAACCTTTTTGGGGTCAGGCACTTTGCCCACCGCCTCAAACTTTGAAAAGAATTCCACTGAAAACATGGAAAAATCGACATCAGTACACAGTCAAAACAGAGGCAAGTATAAAAAAAAATATATATACAAAAGTGTAGCAACTCGATAAAGTAAATAAAAGTCCTACACAAAACTCGAACGTCCTCATCGAGTTCCAGATAAGCACCCGGACCCGCCGTCTCGACATCAGCAAAAGGGTATAGAGAATGAAGGTTTGGAGTTGCGACATCGGGGTTAACCCTCTCTAGAATCCTACACTCACGGGGGGCATCAGAGTCGAGCCTATCATGCATTTTCCTGGGCCTCTTGTACCAGGTATGGATATCGATATCTTCCAACCCATGTCGGATGAAGAAAAAATGAGGCTTCCACTCGCCCTGAGACGAGGTCGCTCTCCTCACAATCTCTGAGACCAGAAGACGTCTCTGGAAAGTGTACCATCCCGCATCATGTAGGCCTTGGATTGAATAGTACTGTCGAAATAGGCGAACTGTGAATTCGACCTTGGCTATCCGACATGCCAATACGAAGCCCATGACGCTCCTAATTCCATTTGGAGCGAGTTGAGTGATGCAGATCTGATAGTGTCGGAGAACTTCTATGACAGACGGGTCGAAGGTAAACCTTAATCCCTCTTTCAATTGCGCCTCGTATATGGCACAGAACCCAGGGGGAGGGTCACACGCGTATTGAAATCGACCGTGTGACACTTTGATGTTTTCAAAGGAGTATGGGATGCCATATCGTAGACAGACGGCCTTGGCTTTTTCTTGGGTAAGATTGGATATACAACCATAAGGTCCTTGACCCTTCATTCTTGTTTGGCGTTTGGTAGCAACAGGTCGAGAAGTAGATTCTTCTTCTCCTCCCTCTTCTTCTTCTCTGGCTACTCTCTCGCCGGAAGCAAGTGGTTGCTCAGAATCCGTTCTCTCCGCCGATTCTTCTTCTACCACAACGAGTTCTTCCCTATTTTGAGAATTACTCTCACTCCTAGACATGGAATTGAGAAAAGGCAAAGAAATAAAAAAACGAAGGAAGAGTTTGGGTAAGATTAGGACTTACTTGAGATTTTCAGGTAAAGCAGAAATATGAGATGGCAAATGAGAGACTTCAGTGTCTTGGACTCCTTATATGATGCAAATCTTGCAAATGATTTGAAAGGGCAGGATTTGGGGGCAGTTATAGAGTTTGAAACACGGTAATCAAGGATAGTGGACCAATAAAAACACTTCGTTTCCTGCACCCATTAATGCTGATACAGTGTGACATCATCTTACGACAGCCTACATCGGCTAGAAAGACAACTATATTCCCGCCTAAAGAAGGCCACGTATCGAAGAGATAATTCAAATTTTCAGATCCGAGCTCAGCTTACGAGATGAACTTCTCTCCGATCTCGGGGGCTTATAACGATACGGGATTTCACCCCTCCACGTGGAATTATGTGGTTGGTCCAGCTGGCATATGAAAGGTCCAAGCCTCTAGTACTCACCTCGAGTCGAATAAGCGACAAGTCATTGAAGTCCGCAGCAACCAGCAGATTCTGCAAGTGTCCCATCTCGAACACCCATGTCGGTGTTATACGAGTTGAGACCAGGGTCCCAGCCCAGATTCCTAAGCCCAACATCCAGAGGGTTGCTTGGGCAAGGGCCAAGGCCCAATAAGGGTTATTTATGTCAATAGACAAAACCGCCTTAAGTTTAGGGCAGAAGAAGGGCATGTGCCTATAAATACACAGCTCCAGGAACCTACGTAAGGCTTGATTCCTGGACATTACACATGATACTAGCAATCCAAGATACATTCTTGGACTCAGCCATAAAATACCAAAAACACCATCTTTACTACAGTACTAGCCTTGCATATTCTTCTTGACTCACCCTTAGATAACACATGGCCATGTTAAACCGGTGGTGCATTATTTAGCATCATCACCTACCATTTAGACGTTTATAGGCAAGAAGAGTTATTCACTTTATATGATCGTCCACACATTGCATTATAAACATATGCCTTACCAATAGTTACGATGTTTAGTCATTTACTACACACTTGTGTAAATCATAGATCGTTAACTAGCCACCTAAGTATTTTCAAGACAACTTCTAGAACCACGTCCTAACACATACACAGACATTGATGAATACTAATTCATTAAAGCACAGGCCTATCATGCTCTTCCAATGGTCCCGAACTTCAACTCTTAGGAATTATCCATTTGGTGTCGGAACTAAACGCATTAGAACCTCAATCAAGGCTTGTTCTTATTCATTTAATGTTATTAGATCAAGAAACAACATTTCAAACTCATCTCATAGCTTAAAACAAAAATTTTCCCAAAACAGGGATCAATACATGCGCATTCTTTAAAATGCGTACATTGAACGAGCAGAAACATTCAAGATGTCTATGTCCGGCCAATCCGTGTGCATTATCCTCAATGCATGCTTATTGAGCCTGTTGAAAATACATTTGACCATCCTATATCAGCAATATGTGTGCATTGCTAGTCAATGCGTGCGCATTAAGCATCCTGTTCCAAAACCCGATTTTTGTTTCATCAATGCGTGCGCATTCAACGCAGAAAGGCCCTAATTCGGTTTTTTTCACTTCTATGATTCCTACCCAATTTCACACATGAAAAACATCCATCTAAGCATTATAACAACACAAACACATAAATTTTAACCATACATAGCATCATATACTTGCATAACACAATTAGCCATGATTTCAAGCATCAAACTACTTCTACAACTGAAACCATAACTTCATCAAACCAATTAGGCAATAGAGAAGATTTTCTTACTTGATCAAAGAACAACTTCAAAGCAAACTTCAAACAGCTGCAGCACTTCCTCAAACTTCAACAAAACATATTTGATCCATAATAAATTCGAGGACTAATTCGGATCAAGGCTTCTAACTGTTCAGAACTACGAATTACACGCCTTTCTTCAAACAAATGTGATCAAACATGATGAAAACCAGAATTAGGGCTACCTTTCATACCTTTCGAAATCCAGAAATCTTAGTATCAACACGATCCTTTCCTTCTCACAATAATGTTGCCCTACTTGAATCTGAAAACGATTGAGTATCTTGTGAGAATTATGAAGGAATAGCTTTGCCTTCTTTCTCAAACTTTAGAGCACTTGTTCGAATGATGTTTGTGAAATCCAATATTCTGACAAGTAACGTGCGTAGTGGGAGGTTTATTTTTCCCAAAATAAAACCTCTCACTTTTAATTACCATTATTCTCTTAATTACTCATTAATTGCAATTAGGACCAAGCTTTTCCTTATATATATATATATATATATATATATATATATATATATATATATATATATATATATATATATATATATATATATATATATATATATATATATATATATATATATATATAAGTGCATTTTATAGAATCTATAATCCAAAATAAGATGAATCTAGTATTACATTTTCGCAAAATGACGCGTCTACCATTTCCCGAAAATCGGAATATTACATAACTATTATTTGTAACTAATTTGAATTCTTCTGTACATTTACGTTTTTTGTCTTAAAAGTCAATGCTTCTTCTGTGCACTTTCAATGAGGAAACATTTATTTTGGCTTTTAACCTGGGTGACACATTGGCTGGTATTTCGGAGAGACTTTGTTGTAAATGGTCATGTTTGTCACCTACAGGATTGAGGCTATATTATAAACTACCAAATTGTCGTAGGTGTTTGTTAGTGAGTGACGAGGATGTGCGTAATATGTTTGATTCTATTGACTCTTTCAATGTTAATCATCTACACATTGATGTATTACCGTATTCCAATAGAAGCATAAACCACAATAGAAGAGCTTGCCCCACCTATGAGCTTCCCGGATTCATCTCCTTACTTTTGTAGCAACTGTCGATACCACGACCCAGAAGGCCGTGTAGGAATTAACTGTAAACCATGAATAAGTGGCTTACAGAAGCACGCTAGAGCGCGTACTCTTCCTCTATGAGCGAGACTCTATCTAGTCCAGATCTACCTCTCCTTGGGCGACGCTACGGACTTAATTAGATTGAGCCTTAGTATGGAAACCTACTAAGTGATAATTTTCAAATTCAGAGAAACCCTGGAATTAATAGAAAGGGAAATCCTAAGCCAAATCCTATTTTTCGAAAAAAAAAAACTCTTTGAACCCGACTAGCTTTCACCAAGAGGAGTGAAGGTCGGAACGAATGTATAACAAGATTTCTTGGCATTCCTTGGGGATTCTTGGTTGGTGCTGATCTAACCCCCTAAAAAACCAATGAGTCGCACACTACGCATAGCAATTTTATCAAAAAGTCAGTCGAATTTTTATTTAACCCTATAGAATTAAAAGAATTAATTAATGGTTTTGAAAAAAATAAAAAGAATGGAGGGGTTTAATTTTAAAAAGTAAGATTTCACTATTCCTTGTTGATAAATATCCAAAATGGCGATGAAGAAGAAGAACAATCGTATGTTGGATTTGCTGCAAAAATGCTTCAATGAGGGACTGGTCACCATTAATCAGTTGATGAAAGGATTCGGAAGGAAAACCCCCTATGTACCACACCACTGGATGGCTCACCTGAATGCCGAGTCTTTTTATTAGTCAAGCACTCATTGAATTCTAGTACTTCTGTTAATTTGGAAGAATTGGAGGAATTGCCGTATTTTGTTGATGATATTGATGAGCATTGCGCTAGATCAGTGTGCTCGTGGAATGACAGATCATCTATGAATTTAGGGTGGGATAAGATTTTTTTGGATGCTGAAAGTGTCTTTGAGGATGGTGCTCCCCAATTTAGGCTATGTTTGCAGAAGTAGAGTTTGCATAGTGGTTTTCACTATTTGTAGCTGAAGAATGACCGTAACGGGATTAAAGCAGTATGTGCGATAAAAGACAACAATAGGTGTGGGTGGATGTTCTATGCAACTAAGGAAATTGGAAATGGGTTTTTTATGTTAGGCAATTATGTAACGTTCATACATATGGGTGTGCTGGACGTTCATTTGGCGGCAGAAGAATGAGTTTTAACCTTGTTTGTGATATGATTCGGGACAATGTCCGTGACAAACCATCGATGACGCCATCATAAGTTAAGCATTTTTTTTCTCAATTTTGTTATCATGTTTCGTATGACATTGCTAGAGCTGGTGTAGAGAAAGAAAGAGGTGCTATCTTTGGTGATATCAAACATTCGTTCAATAGTTTTCCTGCTTACGTTGAAAGTGTGAAGGAGTCAAATCCTTGTTCTTGTATTTTTTTTGGATGTTGATCTTGTATCCAGAAGATTTCAATGACTCATTGTAGCGTTCAATAGTTGCATACGTGGGTTTAGTTCGTGCCGGCCATTGCTTTTTCTGGACAGGGCTCATTTGAAGTCTCAGTATAAGGGTCTTTTGCTTTCAGCCGCCGGAAAGGATGGAAATCAAGGTGATTATTGAAATTTGTATTACAGTTTTACCCTTTTTAGTGAATCGGTGCATATTTATGAAACTTGTTGAATATGCCTATTTTTTTATAAAACCATTCTTTTATCAATGTGTACAGGTGAATTGTTTTCACTGTATTGTAGTACGATACAATTTACTTTTGTAATTTTCTTGTTATTATGAAATTACAATTTTTTTGTGGCAGGTATTTATCCATTGTGTTTTTCCGTCGTTTACTCTGAAAGATATGAGAATCGGCACTTGTTCCTGTCTCATATGAGGAAATTTCTTAATCTAGACCGTAATCTGACATTCATTACTGATCGTAATAATGGTTTGATTGATTCTATTTCAATTGTTTTCCCATCTTCATTTCATGCATTTTGTTTGTATCATCTTAAACTGAACTTGGGGGCGAAGTGCACTTTTCGAGATGTAGGGAAATTCCTTAGGAATCGGCCGGTTCGTTACTCACTGAGTGTGCATATGCTTCTACTCCTGATTGTGTTCCACCAGAAAATGGATGACATGCTTCGTCATGAAGGCAAGCATATGTACTTGAGTTTTTTGAAAACCTTCGGCCTGAAAGCTAGACTAATGCATATTTCAAGAGTGATCGATATGGTCATATGTCTTCCGCTGCTGCTGAGTCTTTTAACGCTTGGGTCTTAATGAATGTTATCTTCCCGTGGCAAACAAATGGTTTATTCCATTCGTGTCAAGATAATGAAACTTCATTCAGGTTTCTATCATTGTGTTTTTGTTATTTTTACATTTCCTCCAGTTATTTTTTATTTCCGCGATGATCACTTTATTTCATTTCTCCAGGAGGGCAAAAAATTTACACAAGCCTGTTTGGTTCTATTTTCTCCGGTTTTTTGTGTTTCTGTTTGTTGACTTTTCAAACCTTGGTTGTTCTTGAACATGATTGCAGATAGGAGGCAGGTTTCTTCATCATGGATGACGATGCCGGATCTCGTCTATATTTAAATCTAGGCCAAATTTCCTCTTATGACAATTAATCCAAGAACAACCTATAAAAAATTGGGTGGTGTTTATGGTGGTTTTTAGACTGAGCCTGAGAGTTTTTTCTTAAGTTGCCTATGTATCCAATAGGTGTATTGGAATCAAGTCTCCCGTAGTTCCTTAGGGATCGTATATATATAGGGGACATCTCGTCTAGTTCCTTGTCCATCAAGGATTCTAATTCTTAATCCTTAAGGATTATTGCGTGTGTATCCCTATTATTTAGGAGATAATCATGAAGATACTTTAATGTCAAATCCAAAATCATTAAACCACGGGATTCTTTCCATATTTACCCATCTTATTATTAGCACGTGGGCTAGAAGTCGGGGACACTCTGGCCGACCTTTGTTGAGCCCCCGAGGCCCTTATGGCCGAGTTGTGGCGGCTCCCCTCTACCATACACTGACCGACTTGCGGTGGGATAGAGGAAGTATGCAAGCCGATCTCCTTTCTGGGGTCCAGACCTACCCTTGGGCACGTCTTCAGGGCTCCTGCCCATTAAGGTTTACATTTTGCCTGCTGTTCATTTATTGTATGATCAACAAGAGGATGACATGTGGCAAGGCTTGGTTCAGACCTCATCAGAAGCCCCCCAAATCTGGTCAGGATTAAGAGCCGAGCAGATCTGCGCCATGTTTATCCGGCCACGGCCATCCGACCTCGCGATTTGAGTCAGCCAACTGCCAGGTGGCAGCCTGTCTGTCAGACGTTACTGCATTCCCGAAAGTCAAGGCATCGTTTCACACATCTCTAAAAATGACGTCAGTCTTTAACATCTACGGGGGTTATAACCCCCGTCGTACTAGTTGTCTTTCCACACGCTTTCATCCACTGCTATTAAATTGAAGACCGAAGTCACCGTATCAGATTCTCATCTTCTCCTTTCAATTCAAGTAAGCATTTGCTCCTTCATTCTTTATTACGTTTTCTATTTTGTGTTGTTGATGAGGGTGGGTCCTGTCACCAGTAGTTCTATTGAAAGAGAGTTCGAATCTGAGCCTGAATCCGAAGTAGGTACGCCGGATATTGACTTACCGGAGGCTTGCCCTGCACCCCGTCCTTTTGCTAACCGTAGAGGATTAGAGCATCTCATACTAGACCCTCGTTTCACCGCTTTACAAGTTTCCCGTTCTCCTGGGTTTTCCCCTTTTTTCCAGAGCTTAAAACGTCATATGGCCACCAAGGCAGCCGTATGTAGTCACGGAGTAGAGTGTACAATCACCCAGGACGAGATTAATCGTGTTTGCACTAAGTATGGGGTCTATAACGCCCCAATTTTCGCTATTTTTATATAAGGTATTTTTTTTCCACAATTAGATTTAGTGATATATGTCATTCTATATTATTAATTAATCTACGAAAAGTTAAGTGTATTTTTCTGTCGTGATATTTTTATTTTGTACTAAAAGTGATATTATTTTATATTGAAAACGAAACTTGCCTTAGTGATACTTGTAAAAAAAATGAAAACAATAGTTAGCCTAGTCAAAGAGATACATACTAAACCTTATTTTATCTAAACATGTCAACTACTTTAAAAGTTGTATTGTATGTGCATTTTAATTTTAGTTTCTATATTGCTTAGAGTATGACATTTCACAGATAAAAAAAAAAAAAAAAAGCTATCAATATTTTTAATAGAAATAATCTTAATTATTGAAAACATTTCATAACTTAGAGTATTTAATTCAAAACATATTGTTATGGTTATCATATTATATGTTTACCTGATAAATGAAACAGATATATTGATGACGTTTGTTTGAAATAAAATGTTGAAGATATGTTACAATCACATTAGGAAAGTATTTATCAGCATATTTTATTGGAATGAATGCTTCAAAAGAATAAATTAGCAATGTGGGTATTTATTAGAAGATAAATACCAATACTTTTGGAGCTTACGTTACCCTTTGTTAGTCGTCATTAATTCTCCCGTAACATACACAAAACATACAATGAACAATAATGGAGAAACTGACACCAAATTACTTTGGGTTTATTCATTATATCACATTTTCTTTTACATTCTCATTAAAACAACCCATATCACCATATATATCTATCTATATATAATATATGGAGGAAGAGATTTAACCCAATTACCCATGATTTATGCCCAAACCCGAAAATTAAACCCATCTAAAACAAGTACTATATTCCGTTTTCAAAAGGATTCTGATCCCATTGGTAAAAAAAAAAATTCATATCCCGGAAATCATGGAAGACAGGTTCATGAAACCAATTAATTTCAAAGTCCTGCTGCTTTGCAATTCAAATCAATTGAAATTTGTAACAACTTGAATCTCCTCCCCGTGGTTTGTTCTTTTGAAGATTATCTTTTATAACAAGTTCTCAATTAGTTAAACTATTCCGCATATCTCGGTTTATTTTCTTTTGAAGATTATCTTTTATTTTCAATTAGTTAAACTATTCGGACGATCCCATCAGCTATCAACGGAGTATGAATAATCACGTCTCATTCAAATGCCGCACTTCACTTCAATCTGCCACTTCAAACAGATCCTGCGCTATGATGCACGGACACGCCATTTCGGTGGCCGTATCCGTGTCCGACACACGGAGGACACCGACACGCGGTCGACACGCAGGACACGCCACAGGACACGGTGTCGGGCTGAATCGGAAATACTCAAAAGTTGGACACGGCTTCGGATACGCGACGGATACGTCTATGGACACGTGTCCGGTACGTGGACACGTTTTTTCAAAAAAAAAATTATTTTCTTAAAAAAATAGCATTATATATATTCCCTGCTAGTCGGCTACTACAAACCAAAACCCTAAAATATTATATCACTCCCAGGCTCCAGCACGGCAACACCTTTCTCCATTCTCCTGCGTGATCGTAAGTCATACTCTTTTTTATTTTTTTTGCTTCATCTGTTTACATGTTCTTAGAATCTTAATCTCGTAAGTCCTTCTGAAATTGATAGTTGATTTGATTTCGTATTTCGTATTTCGTATTTCATATATAAACACAATTATGTACATAAACATCAAGTCTATCATATGAGGATAATTAAGCAGATGAAGGTTGGGGGTTTGATGCGGTGGGTCGGTGGTAGGTTGGTAGCCCTAGCCCATGTGATTTGCTGCTGTTTTTACTTTTGACTCGTAGGGACTATGGGAGACTTGGGACTTGGGAGTTTTTGCTTTTGCCTTTGATAGCAATTTTTAATAAGCATAGGGTCATTTCATAAAGAAAAATGTTATTTTGTCTACTAAAAATATTTACATTATTTCTTTATATTTTCAGTTTTGAATATGTCTTCTTCCGGCGGTAGTACGTCTTCTAGTTTAGCGACTAATGAAGAAAACAGTCCTTTATGGAGTTACGTAACAATTGTAGACGGAGGAAACAATTATATCGGTGGTGGTAATAAAACATGGACTTGCAATTATTGTAATATGAAGTTTCACAGTAGTTATACCCGAGTTAAAGGTCATTTGCTTAAGATTAAAAATAAAGGAGTTGCACTTTGTAAGGCTGTGTCAGAAGAAAGTGTAAGAGATATGCAGAAGGTTGAGGATGAAGCAGTAAAGAGAGCAAAAGGTAAAAAAAAGAAAACGATTTCTCTTCCTAGTTCAACTTCTGACATGGCTCCTGCCCCAATATTCTCTTCGAACACATTGAAAAAAAGAAAGGGTAACTCCACTGTTGAGGATGCATTTGACTTGAAAAACAGAAAAAAAAGTTGGATTCCCTCATTGCCAGGTTGTTCATGGTACACCTGCACCCTTGCTTCAAACATTAGCTTTGAAAGTCCTTGGACAACCATCTTCATCCTCTTGTTGTGAAAGGAATTGGAGCACGTATTCATTTATTCACTCCATTAAAAGAAACAAACTAGCTCCCAAACGTGCTGAACATTTGGTGTTTATTCATAACAATCTCCGTCTTTTATCACGGGCTAATCCAGAATACCAAGCAGAGAAGACAAAGATGTGGGATGTTGGTGGTGATGAATTTGGAAGCATGGAGGATATTGGATTTCTTGAGACATCTAGTCTCACGCTAGATGAGCCAGATTTGGAGCTTGCATTCTGTGAAGATGGCGAAAATGATGATGAATGAGAACATGATAGTTTATATTATAATAATATTTTGCGTATTTCATACATAATTTTGAATTTTCAAGAATGATGATTATTTGTTTTTTTGGATTGAGACTCCTTGTGTTTGGTGAAGTTTGGAACTACTTTATTTTTTTTTTTTTTGAATTAGGGAATTTTTTACATTTTACTCTATATTTTTTTATTTACATTTTGGTCCTTATATTTTTAATATTTACATTTTGACCCCCCGTGTCCGTGTCCTATATTTTTTAAAAATCTCGTATCTCCGTGTCTCGTGTCCGCGTATCCGTGTCCGCGCATCCTGCGAACCGATAATCTCGCCAAACTGATCACCGCTCAAAGCTGAAAACCATCCATCGCTTCTTTTCATTTCATCAATTACAACCCACTCTGATCTATGCGTATTTTATGAAGCCATTCACACAATCAAATATTTAGACTTTAAAAGATATTGTGACGCCCCGTTCCAGACACCGTGTCCTTATCCGGAATTTAACGCCCGGCACGTATATAATTTAATAGTTAAATCAATTATATACGTAAGCCTTACGTAATTACATCAGAGTTAAAGCGAAAATGAAACGACAGGGGGAAAATCTTAAACGACAAACAATGTCGTACCAACTAACGAAATGTAAATGATGTTTCCAACCACATTTAACTGAAAGTAGCGTAAAAGAGTCTAAACATTATTAAAAGTTCAACTGAAAGATCAAAAGTCTAATGAACATAACAAAACTATCATCCTCTCATTTCTCGAACCATCATAAGAAAACAATAAGCAAAACTTCCAAAAGCTGCCATAAGCTTATGCCTCATAATAAACATCTTCGCCATAGAAACCTGCACCACCTTCTCGGGGTGGGAAAACATACATGCAAATAAAGGGGTGAGTACATAAGCACTTAGTAAAGGGTAGAAGAACCGTGTTTAACATTATCAACAAAAATAAACAAGGCTATCAATCAACAATAACAAAATCACTACTTACTGTCACGTACGTATAGTAACACTCCCCTGTACTAGTCCAACTAGTAACCTTAACCAAACAAGGGATGAGTTGTACACAAGTCCAAGGACACTTTGCGAGGTGAAGACTGCACCACGACACATTCAGCCCCTCATATGGCATAGGGCTATTCCCTAAGTGGAGTCCAACACCCTGAGTCTAACCGACCCTGGGGCATCAACCGTCCCGGCTGCAAAATAGAAACGTGCCTCACCAACGACGAGTGTACTTAATCTTTTAGACTCTCAAATATGTTTAAGCGTAATTAAGCTAACCGCCTAGGTTCATTCCACATAAAAGTCTTCCATAAGGACTTCTAGTCCTAGACCATTCTAATTATACTACTTATGACATTGCACAGAAAGTGATGGCTACTAAGCACAACACCCCACATAGATAAGGGTTGTCTTTCGGTGATCCCGTGTTTCTCCCCGCAGAGGGTCTCCACACGGTGCTGTGCCAAATACACCAGAAACCATACCGTAAACTATGTCCATTAACATTTAAGGCTTATCAAAATACACACTTAATAAAAGATAGCAACAATGAATAAGCATTTCTAAATACAAACACAACACAACTATGGATTATATTTTCATATCATCCACTCTTTCAATGTAAAGAGACTACACGTTATAATCACCACATTATATCAATTTTAGATATGACTATATATATACCAGGGGCGGACCCAGCATAGGAGAGGGGGGGTGCATGGACCCCACTCAATATTCCGGGCGAAGTTACTAGTATACCCCTATAATAATATTAAAAATACGTATGTATACATTTTCAGACACTTTTTAGTGTAATTATGTGTTTAGTTCAACTGGTTAAGAGTTTTATTATACACCTTAAGGTCACTGGTTCGAATCTTGGGTGATGCATGTTTTTTTCACCTTTTTTTTTTAATCTCGCCCCCACTGGAAAATTTTCCTGGGTCCGCCACTGATATATACTACCTTCAGATTTCATCATCATCATCATCATTATTATTATTATTATTATTATTATTACTACTACTACTATCCGTAAAGAAATAAGAATAGAAGTAGTCTCTTTTTTTTCTCCCTCATGGAGTCTTTCGGCATAAGCAGCATAACAACATAGATTAGGTTTTATTATTATTATTAATCTTTTTTTTTTAATTTACATATCAACAGCAACTGGGAAAAATATATACATAAGTATAATGTCCCCTTTCTTTCTCGTCGGCGGCAGACATGTACTACTAACAGAGTACTATATATAACACTAACCATAGGCAAAAGAAATGTATAAAGCAACGAAATCAAAAAGGGAAACACAACAATAACACTATTAATAACCGATTGAACACCCATTTACCTTAAACAATTGCAAAAGCTTTGAATCGAAACGTCAAACTTGAAATTCCAACAACTATGATAATTCTTCGATTCCTACAACAAAATATCATTCTAGAATCAATCTATAACACTTTACAACGCCTAATTGCTTCGAATTCACCAGAAAACTCAAGATTCTAAAAGAGGGCTTTTTGATTCACCAACCTGTTCACAACGATTCTTGTATCAAAACGTTGTCCTCGTCGCGGTGATCGTTTTGATATAAAAATCCTACAACAACGTCGATTGAATTGCTCAGAAAAGATAAGATTCTCCCTTGGTTTTTAGGTATCTCCTTCTCTGCTCTTCTCACGATTTTAGTCGACAAAAGGAATAATGTAAAACTGACAAACGCTTTAGGGGATTAAGGGAGATTAATTGTAGTTAATTCCCATTAATTCTAATTATCCAATTAATTTAAATAAACTAAAAATAAGTATTAGGATTTTTTTTAAACAAATTCCCAATTACCATTTTTACCCTTACTCAAATTATTGGGATATTACATTCTTTCCCCCTTACAAAAAGTTTCGTCCTCGAAACTTGACATACGTGGAAGTTCTCGAAACTCTGAAAACTCTGAAGTCATATCCTTTTCAACTTCCCAACTTGGATCTTACATCCTGGAATTGTCTGATTAGCCTTAGTTGCTTCTCCCAAAGGTGTGGTAACGAACAAGGGTTTCCTTAGTTTCACATAGGGCAATCTTAATTGTGTTGCTACCCTAGTAGATACAAATGTATTAGAGGCACTAGTATCAAACAAGGCGGAAACAACTAGACCATTTACAAAATAGTGAAGCTTCACGGGGTTCCGGTTTCGATTGTATCTGACAGAGATAGCAGGTTTGTGGGCAGATTTTGGAAGAGTCTACAGAAAGCCTTTGGGACCAAGTTAGATATGAGTACGGCTTTTCACCCCCAAACAGACGGACAATCTGAGCGGACTATCCAAACACTTGAAGATATGCTAAGAGCATGTGTCTTGGAAGTAGGTGGATCGTGGGACGACTACTTACCAGTTGCGGAGTTCGCATATAATAACAGCTACCATGCAAGCATTGGAATGCCTCCTTTTGAAGCCTTATATGGAAGGAAGTGCAGGACTCCTTTATATTGGGACGAGATTGGAGAGAAGCATATTACGGGTCCAGAGTTAGTACAACAAGCAAAGGAAAAGGTTATCGTAGTTCAAAGGAATATGAAGGCAGCTCAAGATAGACAAAAGAGTTGGGCAGATGTTAGGAGAAGACCTTTGGAGTTTGTAGTTGATGACAGAGTTTATCTAAAAGCCTCACCTATGAAAGGAGTGAGAAGGTTTGGACAGAAAGGAAAGTTGAGCCCTCGATATATAGGACCATTTGTGATCTTGGAAAGGGTTGGACCCTTGGCATACAAGTTGCAATTACCTGAATCAATGTCACGAGTTCATAATGTCTTTCACATCTCAATGCTATAGAAATGTTTGACAGCGATGGATGCGGGAGTTGATGTGGACCCAGATTTGATTAAAGAGAATCTCACGTATGAAGAGAGACCGATCCGGATTCTCGAGAGGAAAGTGAAGACGGTCAAAGGCAAGGAGATTCCGTTAGTGTTGGTTCAATGGAACAACCATAATACTTCAGAAGCAACGTGGGAAGTTGAAAAGGATGTGGCTTCAGAGTTTCCAGAGTTTAGCGATCTTCCAGGTATATCAAGTTTCGAGGACGAAACTTTTTGTAAGGTGGAAGGATTGTAATATCCCACTAATTTGAGTAAGGGTAAAAAGGGTAATTGGGAATTTGTTTTAAAAAAAAAATTCCTAATACTTATTTTTACTTTATTTAAATTAATTGGATAATTAGAATTAATGGGAATTAACTACAATTAATCTCCATTAATCTCCTAAAGCGTTTGACAATTTTCCCCCATCCCTCCTGTCGACTAAATACTGAGAAATAGCAGAGAAGGAGAAACCAAAAAGCCAAAGGAAAATCTTATCTTTTCTGAGCAATTCAATCGACGTTGTTGCAGGATTTTCATATCAAAACGATCACCGAGACGAGGACAACGTTTTGACACAAGAATCGTTGTGAACAGGTTGGTGAATCAAAAAGCCCTGTTTAGAATCTAGAGCTTTCTGGTGAATTCGTAGCAATTAGGCGTTGTAAAGGGTTATAGATTAATTCTAGAATGATATTTTGTTGTAGGAATCGAAGGATTTCCATAGTTGTTGGATTTCCGAGTTTGACGTTTCAATTCAAAGCTTTGCAATTGAATAAGATAAAGGGGTGTTCAACCGTTATTTAATAGTGTTGTTGTTGTGATTCCCTTTTTGATTTTGTTGTTTTATACATTTCTTTTGCTTATGGTTAATGTTATATATAGTACTCTGTTAGCAGTACATGTCTGCCGCCGACGAGAAAGAAAGGAGACATTATACTTATGTATATATTTTTCCCAGTTGCCGTTGATATGTAAATTAAAAAAATATTAATAATAATAATAAGGGGAGGGGCCACAAGGACAAAAAATTAGTAAATGGGTCTCGAAAGACAAAAGTAACATTTTCATGATTATAAAGGACAATATCACAATTGTTATTTTAAAATTGTTACTTCACGTGTTAATGTTACTTTGTGTTTCACAATTGTTACTTCATATTTACTATATTCCACATTTGTTACTTCATATTTGTTACTTCATAATTGTTACTTTTGTCCTTATTAAATTACAGTTTCCTTCTATCCCGATTTTTGGATAATTTTGTCCTTCTGGACAAAAATCTATAATAATAAAACCTAATCTATGTTGCTGTGCTGCTTATGCCGAAAGACTCCAGGAGGGAAAAAAAAAAAAAAAAAAGAGAATACTCATGTTCTTATTTCTTTACGGATAGTAACAGTAATAATAATAATACTAATGATGTTGATGAAATCTAAAGGTAGTCATATCTAAAATTGATATATTGTGGTGATTAACATGTAGTCTCTTTACTATGAAAGAGTGGATGATATGAATATATAATCCATAGTTGTGTTGTGTTTCTATTTAGAAATGCTTATTCATTGTTGCTATCTTTTATTAAGTGTGTATTGCGATAAGCCTTAAATGTTAATTGACATAGTTTTGGGTACGGTTTCTGGTGTATTTAGCACAGCACCGTGTGGAGACCCTCTGCGGGGAGAAACACGGGATCACCGGAAGACAACTCTTAGCTATGTGGGGTGTTGTGCTTAGTAGCCGTCACTTTCTGTGCAACGTGACAGATAGTATAGTGTTGTATAGTCTAGGACTAGAAGTCCTTAAGGAAGCCTTTATGTGATGAACATAGGTGGTTAGGTTTAAATACACAATTACATACTTGGAGTCTAAAAGATAAAACAGCTTGGTCTTTGGTAAGACACGTTTCTGTTTCGCAGCTTGGGACTATTACCCCTCCACAAAGGTAGCCGCTGCGTGGACTGGGTAGTCTCCCACATGGGTAGTAGCCGTGCCATATGAGGAGCTGAGGATATGTCGTGGTACATTCTCACCATGCAAAGTGTCCTTAGACATTGTGTGTAACAAACCCCTTGTTTGGTTGAGTTTTACTAGTGAGACTAGTAGAGGGGAGCGGGTACTTATACATACGTGGTCATGATGATAACTTTGTGCTAATACTTGTTCTAAATTCGGTTCTTCTACCCTTTACTGAGTGCTTTTGTACTCACCCTTTATATATTGTTCCCAACCCGAGAAGGTGATGCAGGTTACTGTGATGAAGATGTCTATTATGAGGAGTAAACTTGTGTCGGCGTTTGGGAATTTTATACATTGTTTCCTTATTTATGTTTCGAGAGTTGAGAGAAAGATACTTTCGTTATGTTCATTAGACTTTTGAATATTTCTTTTCGAGTTGTAATAATGTGAAGGCTTTATTATGTTTATTTCAGTTAGATGTTGTTGGAAACATCACTTACATTTCTTTAATTGTTACGACATCATTTGTCGTTTAAGATTTCTCCTGTGTCGTTTCATTTCCGCTTTAACTCTGATGTAATTACGTAAGGCTTACGTATATAATTGATTTAAGTATTATATTATATACGTGCCGGGCGTTCGTTTCCGGATATGGACACGGTGTCTGGAACGGGGCGTCACAGATATTCAGCTTTAAACAAACACTCCTGCCAACCTGCAAATGCTCTCAGCATTGCGACTGAAAGGACTCATATCGGGAAGAAGATTATAAGAAATATTTTTATGGTGATTGACATTTTGATTCCCCGTTGAGTTTGTGGTACAATAGTTAACCTTCATTTTTTTCCAGGAAGTTATTTTTTTTTATTTCATTTTCGGCTTCATTATTTTTTATTTTCTTTTTCTTTAGGCTTTTCCTTCAAGGTTTTGTATTATTACTTACTTCTTTGCTATTTGTAGGTCTTTTTTTGTTTTGTTTTTCACATATCCGCGTGGAAGAATCCAAGTCCACCCCTTCCCAATAATTTTTTGACGGCACTGATTGAGTAGTTTTATGGTACAAGTGCGCATATTTTTTTTCTATATTTTAATTAAAAAAAACTAAATGACAGGGATTAATTGCCGCAAGTTGGAGGCCATATTGATGGACATTTTGCAGTAAGAGGTTACCGAATTAAGAGAACATACAATAAGAGCATATTTCACATTGGGAATAGGTATTTTTCAGTCTTCACAATATCTTTATTTTGTGGGTGGGATAGTGGAACTGTCCGCAACATTATTCTCATTGTTTTGAATAAAATAATCAAAACAAATAAAACAATTTTTCTCTCTCCTTTACATCTCATTCGTTTCTCTCCTTTCTTCTTTTTATTTTACTTTAAAAAAAAAAGTGGATGCTTCATTTTGGCTATTGTGTTCTGCAATGTGGAAAAGAAAGTGACAATATGGACATGTAGGAATTTTTTGATTCTTTTGAGAGAAATAGCCAATATGAGGTGCTCTAAGAGATCCAGCTCGCAACTTTTCGACAGTTGGCCGACTTTTGTTGATTGCACGAATTTTGTTGATCACTTTCGATCTCCATGGCAGTGACCATAACAATTTGTTACACTACTCTAACGGGATCGGTTATTGAGGTATTGCAACCAATGTAAATCTTTTCACCATGTATTTTTTCGATCTTCATTTTTATAATGTTAACTATTTTAAATAATGAAAACGGGACAACTCCATTTTTATGCAATGAGAATAAGATGATTGTTGGTGACCTATTTTTTCCTCATTCAATCCACCCTTAGGCTATGTTAGAAGTTGTTAGTCTGGGATGATGTATTAATTGGACTCTGCACTTTGCTCCATCTTATGCAATATCACTTTGTTTCACCTCAATGCATTGCCGAAGTGTGTGAGACGTTGTTTGTTAGTTTTCCCACATCGGCAATCAATATTGATGTTGCCGACTTTGTTGAGTATAAAATAGGCTTTAGGCTTTTGTTTTATTTGTGTACCAAGGTGTCAATTTGTGTACCAATCGAGATAAACTCTCAATTGTCTTAGCCATTTTAGCTATTGTTTTTAGGCGTCAGGAGAGTTGTATCTTTTGTAATCCTCATCTTTAGTAATATTTCTCTTTCGCCCGTGGACTAGTCGGCATATTGTCGGAAACCACGTAAATTTGGTGTTTTGTCTTTTTCCTTCCGTTTGTTATTTTGTGTTACCGTCGTTAAAGCCTATTGCTCGGTTCGTTTTTCCTAACAAACTGGTATCAGAGCTGAGGTTATTTTCGGAGGTTTTTTTTTGAGGTGTTTTTTTGAGAGCTGAGGTTTTACGAGCCGAGATATTTGTTGAGATTTTCCGAGTAGCCACCATGACGGTAACAAAGTATTATTTTGAGAAGTTCGATAGAAACGTCAACTTCGGGATGTGGCAGTTGAAGATGGGGCTATGCTGATTCAGGAGGGCTTCGATATTACGCTGCTTGGGAAGGAGAAAAAGCCGGAGAAAATGTCAGATGAGGAGTTTGATGGTCTCGACAAGAAGGCCAGGTCAGATATCATCTTGTGTCTTTCTGATGAAGTTTTAAGAGAGGTAGCCACTGAGGTTACTGCTAAGGATTTGTGGGAAAATTAAAATCCTTATATATGAAGAAAACCGTTGAGAATAGGCTTTATTTAAAGCAAAGTTTGTATATGCTTCGTATGTCTGAAGGGTCATCTATATTATCGCACTTAGATAAATTTGATTCTCTGCTGATGGATTTGAGTAATATAGATGCTAAGATTGATGATGAGGATCAGGCCTTGTTGTTATTGTGTTCGCTTCCCCAGTCATTTAAGCATTTTAGGAAAATGATGCTTTATGGTAAGGAAACTATTTCTTACAAAGAAATTAAGTCGATTTTTAAATCGAAAGAGAAGATTGATAAAGATATAACTGGGGGAAGTAGTAGTAGTCAGGCAGACGTTCTGGAAGTTCGGGGCAGATCAAATAAGAAGGATGCAGATAGTGAGAATTATGTTTTGAATCCCAGACATAAAGATTTGACGTGCAATTATTGTAAAAATATCGGGCATATCAAATCTGATTGCTTTCGTCTTAAGAACAAAGAAAAACGTGAAAAGAAGAAAGAGCATAGTAAAGAGTCTGGTCAGGCCGGTTTCGTTGAAGATGAGAGTGATGGAGATAATTTCTTTGCTGATGATAAATTAAGGTCTGTTGATGAATGGATATTGGATTCTGGTTGCACGTATCATATGTGTCCCAATAGGGATTGGTTTTCCACGTATGATTCAGTTCAAGGTGGAGTTGTTTCGTTAGGCAACGGTGCAGTTTGCAAGGTTGTTGGTATTGGTACGGTTAGAATCAAGACCCATGATGGTGTTTTCGGAACACTTAAGAAAGTCAGACATGTTCCGGATTTGAAGAAAAATCTTATCTCTTTGGGCGCATTTGAGACTCTTTGATTTAGGTACACCACTAAAGGTGGAGTTCTGAAGATAATTAAAGGTGCTCTTGTTGTTATGGAAACTTGCAGGTCTGGTGGTTTGTATGTTTTGCAAGGATCCACAGTTATTGGCAATTCTGCAATCCGTATGTCATCTCTTTCAGAATTAGAATTACGAAGCGTCGTTCATTTGTTAAGTTCAGGCAGTGCTTGGACTTGTTTGACAGAGTCTGAAGACTTATGAAGTTTGTGGAGCAAGAGTAGTATTACTATTTCTGGATTTGGGCATTTGTCCCAAGGTGGAGATTTGTTAGTTAGTGGGCCAAAGCCCAATTTGACACACATTTGTTATATTTAGTTTTCCCACATCGGCAATCTATATTGATGCCGCCGACTTTGTTGAGTATAAAATAGGCTTTAGGCTTTTGTTTTATTTGTGTACCAAGGTGTCAATTTGTGTACCAATCGAGATAAACTCTCAATTGTCTTAGCTATTTTAGCTATTGTTTTTAGGTGTCAGGAGAGTTGTATCTTTTGCAATCCTCATCTTTAGTAATATTTCTCTTTCGCCCGTGGACTAGTCGGCATATTGTCGGAAACCACGTAAATTTGGTGTTTTATCTTTTTCCTTCCGTTTGTTATTTTGTGTTACCATCGTTAAGGGCTATTGCTCGGTTCGTTTTTCCTAACAGATGTAGTTTTTTTTCTTTCATTATTTCATTGCAACTTATAAATGCATTGTTTGGTCTAGGTTTCAAGCAGCCTAGGATTTGGGATCCTTAAAGGTACATGAGTGAATTTGGGTTTGAGGTTCACAACTTAAATGCGTTGTTGGTACTTCTTACAAAGGTTATGTGTCATATTTTATTATGCACATGGATTATGGATATGGTTGCTCTAGGAGTAGTATTAGAATTTTTTAAGAAATAATTTGAAGTTCCACTTTGATTCCTGCGGGTTTCAGCTTTAAAGTCAGCAAACATGGAATTGAGAGATTGATCTTGGAGCTGGTGAGATCTAAGATACATATCTTTGTCTTTTGGAGTATTGTTTGACAAGGTAGAATAATGTATGTAAGTACATTTTACCATTTTTGTTTTTATTTTCTTCATAATTTTCAAGATGACATGGACCATGTATACGCCAATGATGAGATTAAAGAAAGTCATTGTAAAACCACGTTTACGGAACGTGAGAAATGAAGGGAGGAAACAACATCATTTACATTAATCCACCTGTAGCTATTTTTGTGTGTTTTATATGCATATGTGTCGGGACGGGCAGGTGGAATGTGTGTACACGTATGCACTTACATAAACACATAAACACACTCAATATGATCATGCAACCTTTGGTGAGTTTCTGAATGTTTTTGAAGTGGGTAGATATCTAAGCATTGCAGCTATGCTGAGGACATTCTGCATGCATTAGCACAGAGTGAAGATGCCATCTCACATTATCGGGTGAAAAGGGAGGAATGTATGGAGACATATCGACGCATGTTTCTTCCTACATTGGCTTCTCACGTATTCGTGTCCTCATTGTTTATTTATGAAAGTCACTTTGTTGCCTTTATGTTTGGTAGATATGGCACTTGAGTAGCATATCATGCTATAGAAAATGTTGATTCCTAACAAAAATATTGAATAAATTTGGCCCTAATTAGAAAAAACAGTTCATTTTTGCCAATTAATTCATAATATTCTTATATTAAAGCCATTTCCTACGAAATAGCCACTCCATTTAATGCCATATATTCATACAATCAATCCTATTTTCAAGAATAACTTAATTCAAATGCTTGCGGTGAAATGCGAATGTTTTTAGATTAAATAAATATGTCATTCAATGTGAATTTTTTTTCTATATGAAATTACATTTAAGAAAACAATTTCATATATGCTAAAAGAAAATAATCCTCTGAAACTATTTTAAATTAATTATATGGAACATAAATAAATTCAAATACGTTAAGAAAAAAATCATTCCGTACAAATTAGAGTTCTCCATTGATACAAAATATTCAGAAATTAAATTATATTTTGAAAAATAACTAAATTCAAATATGTCAATTAATACGAGATATTTTTAGACTGTATTATCTCTTACGAATTAGCCACCTCATTTAATGCTTAAGGTAGGTAGGTAGCGTATTTGGATAAGATAGGGTGGTGGGTAAGGTAGGGTATGATGACATGGTGGGTAAGGTATGGTAGGGTAGGTAGGATGAAGTGGTGGATAAGGTATGGTTGGTAGGGTAGGGTAGGGTAAGATAGGGTAGGTTGGGGTAGTGGGTAAGGAAATGTTGAGTGGTGTGGTAGGTAAGATAGGGTAGATTGGAATGGTGGTTAGGGTAGGGTATGGTAGATTATAGTAGGGTAGGATAGGTTGGGGTAGTGGGTAAGGTAAGGTAGGGTGGTGTGGTAGGTAATATAAGGTAAAGTGGAATGGTGGATAGGGTAGGGTAGGGTTGGGTGGTAAGTAGGGTACGGTGGGGTGGTGGGTTGGGTAAGGTAGAGAAGGGGGTGGTGGGTAAGGCAGGGTGGTATGATAGGTAAAGGTAGGGTAAGGTAGGGTATGGGTGGGTCATAGTGGAGTAGAGTAGCTAATGGGTAAGGTAGGTAGGATGTCGAGGGTAAGATATGGTGAAATATGGTAGGGTATGGTAGCGGTGGGTAGGGCAGGGTGGGAAGAGAGGTAGGGTGCAGTGGAGTATGGCGTAGGGCTACCCCACCCCTTCGCCTATATCCTATTTTATGAACCATAACATACACTACTCCAGTCAACATTAATTCAATACCATTCTCTACTCATCACTCATTGTGTCATCTTTTATATAATTTGTTTCATTCCAATCTTGCATATTCCAAACGCAGTAATACACCTAATTTAATCCATTTCGCATATATTATTTTATTCTATTTAATTTCATTCCCGCATAAAAAACATGCCGATAAAATCTTTTTTTCATCCTTCAAAAAATTTCTTCTTTTAAAATATACGTTCTCCCGTGCAACGCTTAAAGTGAAAATATAACCACATTTATTGCTATCAGTATAACTTTTGGACATGTTGTGTTGTCTATTTTTTATTCTATCTGACGCCGGAAACGAATACTAATATTAAATAGAACAATTTTAGTAGCTAGCATTATAATATGTTTTGAAAGGTCTTTGTTTTGTAGTACATATTATACTTATTAATTGATTGAATGTAATCACATTATCATACGTTATATATATATATATATATATATATATATATATATATATATATATATATATATATATATATATATATATATATATATATATAAAAGAAGCCATCACCTTCACTCTTTATATTGCCGTCCCCATTTCCTTGCACTTTACACATCCAATTCTTCACCATAAAACCTCCATGTTGGTAGCATTCTTCATCCTCTTTACCGCTTCTATTAATCATCATTTCAAAACCTTCAGTTACAACCCTTCTTAATTTCTCTTCACTATCCATGAACACACAATCCTAATATATAGCCAAATGAATCCTGTCCAATCCACGATGAAAAACTACAGGTTTTGACGTCTCCGCAAACGGTAGGTTCCATCAGGAACTTCATTTTTTTCCCGGCAATTTCAGTGCTTTAGAAAAATTGATGGTCCCAGAACCTTTTGTAGACATAAAAAAAATTTAACACATTAGAATGTTACATGTCACCTTTATCCAATAAATTAAATTATTTGATTTTTTTCCCACTAAATTATATGAGATAATATCAAAATGTATTTCTGTTTCTCCTTTAAAATTATAAAGCAAAGAATAATTAGAAGAGATATTAATCCTAAATTAAATTATTGGAAATAATATTAAAAATTAATTATTAATTATCTTCTTATTATTTTTTATCGAAGTCAGCCAATTACCTCCAAATCAAAGCCACAGACACAAACAGTCGAGCAAAAGGTCCAATTTGAATTAAAAGATTAAGAAAATAAACAAAATGGATGATAAAGAAAGTATTATCTCCAATAATTAATTATCTTTTAAGAAAATAAATATAAAAGATGATTAGATTATTATTATTTCTTTAAATAAAATAAAAGAGATAATAATAAATTGAATTTCTAATCATCTTTTCAATAAAAAAAGTATAAGATAAATAAGAAATTAAAAGGATAAATAAGAAATTAAAAGGATAAAAGCTTGAAATGATTATCTTATTGAATTAAATAAATAAAAGATAATCATCAGTTGCTTATACTTTGGCTACTCCACACCTATAAATAGGAGGGCCTTAGTCATTTGCAAACCACCAAGAAAAATAACAAAGACAAGTCAAGAGAAATCCAAGAGCAACAACACGGTGAAGAAAGTCAGAGAAAAAAGCTTCAAGCCCTCTGCTCCAACACCAAGAATTGAATATCTAAGAAGCTACAAGCCTTCAAGTTCTTCAACCAACCTTCAAGCAACTTTGAAGATTCAAGTAACCTTGAAGAACTGAGAAGCCAAAATGCTTCAAGTCCTTCAAGCAACTTTGAAGATTCAAGCAACCTTGAAGATCTAAGAAGCCACAAGCCTTCAAGTTCTTCAAGCATCAAGCAACAAAGATCTAAGAAGCCACAAGCCTTCAAGTTCTTCAAGCAACCTTCAAGCAACTTTGGAGATAAAAGAAGCCAAAATCCTTCAAGTTTTTCAAGCAACAAGCAACCTTTAAAGATCAACCGCAACAGCTGGCGTTCTTCAAGAAACCGTCGAAGATCAACCGCCACATCCGGAGATCTTCAACAAACAAAGGCATTCTTCCCACAAATCGGAAGAATATCAACAAATTCCGAGAACAAGTCTCTGTGACCCTCGGAACTAAATCAAAAGGAGAATCAAAGGCATCCCGTAAATATAGGGATTTTGCTAGAGATTGTACTCGCTTTATTTGAAAATTAATAAAATCATTTGTTCTAATTTTCTTGTCTTTCTTTTTATGTTAATTTGAAGGACAACGAAATTTGTGTTACAAATTTCTGGCATGCCCGGTGGGACCAATCTCTCCTTTCATCTCTCCTTGTTGAAAATCAAGAACGAATGGCTCCTAAGACTGCTGTTCCAAAGGATGTCACTGCCAAGAAGGACACTACTTCCAAGGCTGCACCTTCAAAAGCCAAAATTGCCAAAGCCGTTGTTGATTCTTCATCTCAAGAACAACACTCTGGCCCGGTTACCCGGAGTATGGCAAAAGCACGTGGGCAAAGACCAACTCTTCCACAAACAACTTATGAATGGCCAACAACGCCGATGACTACGGACGTCATGATGATGGGTTCCATTACACTTAAGGAGCAGATTGCCAACTTTGCCAAGGCTGTCGAATCCCTCGCAAATCAAATTCAAACTCAAGACTTGCTGATCGTGAAACTTGCAAGCAAACTCGATTCCCCTACGGAATCAAACAAAGGAAAAGAAACATCGTTTGATGATCATGAGGAGAATGATGATTCCTCAAAAGATCAAGAGAATACTATGTCATCAACCCAGGTGAAGAACTTGAACATAGTTCAGGAAGGTACTTCACACAATCAAAGTGCCAGGCCTCTCACATCCGTAGGAGACTTGAAGATCTCCCCTGATGGCACCATTCCTGTCAGCCAGTTGTAGGAATTCATCATGGGTGCCATCAAATACAAGGTTGGAGGGACCATCAAATCATCCCAAACCTATGTCAAACCTTATAAATAGAGGATTGAGGAACTAAAGATGCCTACCGGGTACCAGCCTCCAAAGTTCCAGAAGTTCGAAGGGAAAGGCAACCCCAAGAAACACGTGGCCCACTTTGTCGAGACTTGCAACAATGCCGGGACCTATGGAGATCACCTGGTGAAACAATTTGTGCACTCCCTCAAAGGAAACGCCATTGACTGGTACACCGACCTTGCCCCTGCCTCTCTCAATAGTTGGGAGCAACTTGAGCAAGCCTTTCTCAACCACTTCTACAGCACTCATATGATGGTCAGCATGGTGAAGTTGACTAACTCTCGCCAATGGAAAGAAGAGAAAGTTGTTGATTACATCAACATATGGAGAAGTCTAAGCCTCAACTGCAAAGACCAACTCTCTGAAGCCTCTGCAACTGAGATGTGCATCCAAGGCATTCATTGGGGACTGCAGTACATCCTCAAAGAAATTCTGCCAAGATCTTTTGAGGAGTTGGCCACTCACGCCCACGACGTGGAGCTGAGCATTGTCGCCAATAGAGGTCAGGCCCCTGTCCAAGACCCTAAGAACGGAAAAGAAAAACATGAATTCAAGAAATCCGTTAAAGCCACTCCCAAGGTAGAAAAGAAAGAGTCTAACGCTACAACGGTGGCGCCTTTCAAAGTCAACAACCAGGCGTAAAAACAACCTGAATGGAGGAAGGTTGAGCCGCGACAAAAAGAAAGGAGCAGGCTAACCTTGAATGAAAGGCAACAGAAGAAGTATCCTTTCTTTGATTCTGATGTGCCCGCGATTTTTGATGAGTTGTTCAAACTAAAACTCATCGAGCTTCCAGAAACAAAGTGCCCTAAAGACGTTGCTAAAGCTCACGAAGGCAACTACTGCAAATACCATCGCCTGACTGGGCATCCTATTGAAAAGTGCTTTGTCTTCAAGAACAAAGTTATGTGATTGGCCCAAGAAGTAAAAATAGTGCTTGAAGAAGAGCACGCAAGCATGAATCAAGTCAGTGTGATGGAGCCGGTTAATGGTCAATATGTGGCCATTCAATTTGGATCAATTAATCCTATCGAGATTAAGCTTCCAACAATTCCACAAATTTGTGAGAAAAACGTTGAAGCATCCTACAGAAAAACAAAAGTGGTGGACAAAGCAACGATGGACACCAAACCAAAACAAGACGAGGATGGATGGATTCTAGTAACTCGCAAGAAGAAGAGAGCGACGCCTCACCTCGAGTCAATAAGGCCGAGAACCAACTATTCCAAGGCAGCCAAACCAAAGAGATGTCGAGGGGCTAAAACAACTAAGAAGGCATCAAGAAAGGAGAAAAGTCACCCAAATGAGCTTCTTCCGGAAAACGCCGAGTACAAACATCCTCGCACTCCAGTCACTTTACTAGAATATATGCCCAAGAAAATTTTCGAAGCTGAGCCTGTTAAAATGGATTCAGAGGAAGAAGTTGTCTTATGTCACGCTACCCACGTGGAAGAAGATGACGAAACAAGAGAGGAAAAGGACTCGCAAACTGAAGAAGAGTCTTCACTCAAAGCAAGGATCACTTCAACGATCGAGATCATCTTCACAGACGATGATACGTTGTTAGAGGCAGCACCTCATAATTGCCAGTTATTTGTCACAACCTACACTCGTGAGCAGAAAGTCATCCGAGTAGTGCTAGACGGAGGATCGGCTGTCAACATTTTGCCTCTCCGAGTGATGAAAGAATTGGGAATCGTAATGGACGAACTCTCCGACAGCCGCCTGATGATCCAAGGATTCAACCAAGGGGGCCAAAGAGCCATCACAGTGATTAGACTTGACATCCTGATTGATGAATTAGCTTCAAGAGCGATGTTCCATTTGATCGACTCTAGGACATCTTACAACAGGTTGCTAGGAAGGCCATGGTTACATGAGAATTGGATCGTCCCTTCAACCCTTCATCAATACTTCAAATACTGGCGCAATGGGGTGCTGAGAAAAGTTGTTGCTTATGATAAGCCTTTCACCGAGGCCGAAACCCACTTTGCGGATGCCAAGTTCTACTTGAAGCCGGTTCCGTTGAAAATAGCTAACACCTCCAAGCCCCAGGAAAGACATGAAAAATGGGCCAACATAGAGGAAGAAGAAGCTACAGACGAGAAAAATAAAGGCAATCATGGAGGGAAAAAACCATCGGTACTTCAACACAATTTGAAGATGAATGAAGATGTTCACCCACCTCAAAAGTCCAAGGCTTTGAGTGGATTAACACTACCACTTCCCAAGATCAATGTCGTAGATACTAATGCTCTTTTGCAGGGGTTTACTCACCCGAAGGAAGGTTCGATTATGGAGCACGGTCTATTGCCGGTCACGAGAAAAGAATGTTGTGATCCCATCGCTTACAAACTTTTTGCGAAGGCAACGGATCTCAGAGCCCCACCATAAAAGTGGGGGCAAAGGGCGAAGAACGTGAAAAGGTACCCAAAGCTGTGAAGGCAAAAGTTCCAGTCATCGGGTCCTGAACGGGCCTAAGGTATAATCCTACACCGCCTGTCCATATTTCGATAAGAAAGGCAACCAATAACTATATTGGAATCGAAGACGAATCACCTTCAACAAATGTTCCAGAAGATCTACTTCCAAGGCCATCCATGTTTTGAGAGGTTGCGACCTAAGAAAGAACGTGTCTCTGTCTTTGAAAGTCTTTCTGTCATGACCAAGAATCCACAAAAAAACATAGGGGTGTCAAGAGCCGAAGACGACCAACACGCAGGCATGCTTCCGAAAAGGTGATGAAAAACATTGACTCTAAAGAAATTAAGAGTCTGATCCCGTCCAAAATGAAGCGTCACACGTGTCTTCTCATCCATTGTAGGAATATAATGAAGGCTAAAATGCACAAGGTGGTGTTCACTGGTAATCATGCCAAGACCAATATAGAGGGTGCGCCTTTGGCACATCAAGAAAATGAGCCTGAAGAGAGTGTAGGCTCCTCTTTCTATACATGCATTGCGGAACAAGAAGGCTTCCCACCAAAAAGTGAAGCATCCAAAGAGGCGAGAGATTTGACTCAAGAAGAACTCCAATAAACGTCTGTCCATCATATTACTCTAAGTAATGATGATTTAGAAAAAGATTCCGAAGAAGCGCCCCCAGAACTAGAAGAAGGGGTCAAGTCTACAGTTGATGAGCTAAAAGAAATCAACCTTGGCACCAAAGATGAGCCGCGGCCCACCTATATCAGTGCTCTTCTAACAAGTGAAGAAGAAAACATGTACTTTGAAATCCTTTATGAGTACAAGGATGTGTTCGCTTGGACATACAAAGAGATGTCTGGCCTTGATCCGAAGGTAGCCTTCCATCAGTTTTCTGTAAAGAACGGATCGCGCCTTGTCAAGAAAGCACAAAGAAGATTCAGAACATACCTCGTGCCACTTATAGAGGCGGAAGTCAACAAGCTCATTGACTCAGGCTTCATCCGTGAGGTCAAATATCCAACATGGATCTCAAGCATTGTCCCCGTGAGAAAGAAGAACGGTCAAATTCGTGTGTGTGTGGATTTTTGAGACATAAACAACGCATGCCCAAAGGACGACTTCCCTTTGCCTATCATTGAACTCGTGGTGGATGCAACAACAGGCCATGAAGCGCTATCTTTCATGGATGGCTCATCAGGGTATAACCAAATCCGCATGGCTCCCGAAGATGAAGAACTTACTAGATTTCGGACACCCAAGAGGATTTACTGTTATAAGGTGATGCCTTTTGGTCTGAAAAATGCGGGGGCAACGTATCAATGCAAGATGCAAAAGATCTTTGACGATATACTACACCAACACGTTGAATGCTATGTGGATGACTTGGTTGTCAAGTCGAAAAAGAAAGCCGACCATCTAAGTGACCTAAGACTGGTCTTCGATAGACTTAGAAGGTTCCAACTAAAAATAAACCCTCTAAAGTGTACATTTAGAGTCAGTTCAGGAAAATTTCTTGGCTTCATTGTTCGACATCGAGGAATAGAAATTGACCAATCCAAGGTGGAAGCCATCATGAAGATGCCCGAGCCTCGTAATCTCCATGAACTTAGAAGCCTACAAGGGAGACTAGCATACTTATGAATGTTCATATCAAATCTTACTGGAAGATGCCAACCTTTCAGCCACCTAATGAAAAAGGGAGTCATTTGAATGGGATGATTCATGCAGGAAAGCGTTCGAAGCATTAAAAACATATCTGATAAATGCTCCGGTCTTGGCGGCCCCTGTTAAATGCAAACCTTTGATCCTTTACATCACTGCGCAAGAACGATCAGTGGGCGCACTACTTGCTCAGGAAAATGACAATGGAAAAGAAACCGCCTTGTATTACTTGAGCAGAATGATGACCCCGCACAAGCTGAAGTACTATCCAATTGAGAAGCTCTGCTTGTCTCTTATATTCGTCATCCAGAAGCTGAAGCATTATTTTCAAGCTCATACCGTGCATCTAGTGTCAAAAGCAAACCCACTGAGGTACGTCATGTCAAAATCAGTGTTATCGGATAGATTGGCGAGATGGTACCTTCAATTACAACAATTCGAAATCATCTATGTTCCCCAAAAGGCTGTAAAAGGACAAGTTCTTGCCGACTTCCTGGCAGACCATCCCATACCCGCAGAGTGGGAGTTGTCGGATGACTTGCCCAATGAAGATGTCATGGTGATTGAAGTGCTCCCGCCTCGGAAAATGTACTTCGATTGACCAGCACAAAGAAGTGGTGCCGGCGCCGAAGTTATTTTTGTTTCCCCTGAAGGTGAGTGTTACCATACTCTTTCAAATTAACGGAATGTTGCTCCAACAATGTCGCAGAATATCAAGCCTTGATCTTAGGACTTGAAATGGCAATGGAGGTGAAGCGGTGCAGATTAAATGTTTATGGGGACTCCAAGTTGATCATCAATCAAATTGAAGGTACCTACGACGTAAAGAAGCCTAAGTTAGTCACATACCACAACTATGCAAAAATGATCATCAATTACCTGGGCGACGTCATCATCGAGCACGTGCCGAGGAAAGAAAACAAGCAGGCCAATGCTCTAGCAAATTTGGCTGCAACCCTGGCGATAGGTGGTGAAAAGGTGAAAGTCCCTATCTGTGAACAATGGGTGGTTCCTCCATACTTTGAAGAAGACAGGGAAAGTGACAGTAATAGTCATGCCATGTGTGTCTATGAGATAGTCCAAGAAAATTGCGTCACCCTCTGATGGAATACTTAAAGCAAGGCAGGCTCCCCGATGACCCAAAGAGGAAGACTGATGTGCGACGACGAGTTACACGCTTCATCCTTTACAATGATACATTATATCGCCGTTCTTTTGCAGGAGTGTTCCTTCGTTGCCTTGGAGAAGACGAAGATCTTCATGCTATAGAGGAGGCTCACTCCGGGATCTGTGGTGCCCATCAATCCGTTCCAAAGCTCCACTTTCACATAAAAAGAATGAGGTATTACTGGCCAACCATGGTGAAAGATTGCATGGACTACGCTCGAAAATGTGAATCATGCCAGTTCCATGCTAACTTCATTCATCAGCCTCCGGAACCACTACACCCAACTATAGCAGCTTGGCCCTTTGACGCTTGGGGAATGGATGTGGTTGGCCCACTGCCAAAGTCTTCAGGGCAACATCTTTACATCTTGGCCGCAACTGATTACTTCTCGAAATAGGCAGAAGCCGTCCCCTTGAGACAAGTAAAAAATGAATATGTCATTCGCTTGATCCAGGTAAACATCATCTATCGATACGGAGTCCCATGCTACGTCATCACGGACACTGGAAATCCTTTCGTGAATAGATTGATGAATAAGCTGACCGAGCAATTCAACTTTAAACAACACAAATCCTCAATGTACAACGCACCCGCCAATGGACTTGCAGTGGCCTTCAACAAAACCTTATGCAACTTGTTGAAGAAAATCATGGCGAAATACAAGAAGGACTGGTACGAGAGGTTGGGTGAAGCACTCTAGTCACACCGCACAACTTATCGAATGCCAACACAGGCCACACCATATTCTCTTGTTTACGGTGTCGAGGCCGTACTGCCCCTTGAGCAACAAATACCTTCATTGAGGATTACCCTACAAAAAGGTCTATCAGATGAAGAAAATGCTCGCCTACGGCTTGAAGAGTAAGAAGCTTTGGATAAGAAACGACGACAAGCTCAGCAGAACCTTGAATGCTACCAAGCACGGTTGTCAAAGGCATTCAACAAAAAAGTTCATCCCAGAGCATTCCATATCGGTGGTACTGTCCTTGCAGTAAGAAGACCTATCATCATGACACACAAATCCAAAGACAAATTTACATCAAAATGGGATGGCCCCTATGTTGTTCGAGAGGTCTACACAAATGGTGCATACAAATTGGTGGATAAAGATGCCGTCAAACTTGGCCCAATCAACGGCAAGTTTCTCAAGAAATTTTATGCATGATCAAATCAACGCTCCTAAGCACGAGCTTAAACTGCACAATCAACGCTCCTAAGCACGAGCTTAAACTGCACAATCAATGCTCCTAAGCATGAGCCTAAACCGCATCAACCCCCTCAAAACAAAAACCTAAACGAAAAAAAAAATTGAACTACGTTTGACTTGATTCCTAGAGCAATCTCTAGGGTACGTAGGCAGCTTGGGAAAACACTCCAAGTTCAGTCATACCAAAAAAAAAGGGACAACAAATAAACGGAGGTCCATCATACAAAAAAGGGGAAGTCTACAAACAAGGAAAAAGAAAAGAAGAAAATACGTTACAAGGCGTCGTACATGGAAGTGCATCTAAGCATCCCACCACTACGGGAAAGAACGTCTTCAAGCCATTCCCATTAACGTTCGACATAGAAAAACTCTCCCTGTGTCAAGTGTTTGGGCCCCCATTGCACCTCCCCGTCAATGATGTGCCTTCCAAGGGTCATGAAGTCATGTTCCCGGAAGCTTCAGGTGTGTATGGAAGAAACCAACATTTGGACTAACTCCCCTCCTAGAAGTTTAAGCTCCTTAGAAAGTGGTGATTCTTCGCCGTCATAGGAAGATGGAACGTTAAACACAATGGTGGGGCATATCCAAAGCTTGATCCTGTCTCCATCGGAGCATGGAGATTGTGGAGCACGACAAGATACCTCTCCCCGTCTCATGTTGTGTCTTTGAATACTGCCATCTGGATGTCTTGATCTTCTACGCATGATGGTGTCACAAAGTACCTCACTCGCGTTTTCGAAAGTACGAATATCTGGAGATGTTACGCACGGCGGTGTAACAAAGTACCCTACTCACGCCCTTGATCGTTTGGATGAATGGATGAACTACGCAGGGTGGTGTCATAAAATACCCCACTCGCGCCATTGATCGTCTGGATTAGTGGATGAGCTACGCAGAGTGGTGTCACAAAGTACCCCACTCGCGCCCTTGATCACCTGGATGAATAGATGAGCTACCCAGGGTGGTGTCACAAAGTACCCCACTCGCGTCCTTGATCATCTGGATGAATGGATGAGCTACGCAGGGTGATGTCACAAAGTACCCCACTCGTGTCTTTGACCGTCTGGATGGCTAAAACTCTGAATGCACTACGTAGGGTGAAGTCACTAAGTACTTGTCTCAAGTCCTTTTTGTCCGTTTGCGTATGATGCGAGCCATTCACAAAGCCAACGAACTGACACAGTAAACAAATTCAAAGTCAACAGCGGCTGTGGATATATAAAATAGGCATATGAAATTTGACCAAAAAAAAAAAAGAAAACAAACAAATACGTAGCAGAAGTATATGCCAGATACTATATATGCACCAGAAGTATACATGCATACATTCTTTCTAAAGAAAAAATCTCATGGTAGTGATACTGTATTAAGATATATATGCTTTATTCTAGGGGAATTTACAGAGCAGAAGAAAAGATTGTCGAAGCAATCACTTTGGAAAAAACAGAATCACTGCTTGGGAAGAAAAAAAAAAAAACTGCGAATGTCAAAAAAATAAAAATAAAAGGCTGCGAATGTTAAAAAGAAAAAAGAAGAGGGGTGATGATATGTAGGCCCACTGGGTCGGATTAGTCCTAATTGGGCTAGGCCTAGTACGAAAGTTAGACAATAAAGATAAATGGACTAGCAAGGCAGGACCGCACCATGTGCTGACCAGATTAACCTTCTGGACAGAATAGTCAGAGGAGCAGGACTCCACCACGCGCTGCGCAGAAGTATCGCTAGACAGAATGATCGGCTGAGCATGACGAAGACCGAGTCAGCACCAGCCCAACCGCCTGTAGACGTGTGTAGATCCCACGTCCAGTAACGTCCAGAGATAACCGGTGATAACTTCCCACCACATAAGAGAGAGAATCACGATCTACAGCTATAAAAGGAACATCCTGAACTACGAGGGGGACTTGATTCCAATTTGATACTTGAATTGGATACGTAGGCTGCTCTCTCAAAGAGTTCAATCCAAACTTATACACAAATCTCATTGTTCTTGTATTATTTTCCTAACTCGAATCATCCAATTACCCGATTGTAGTTTTGAACCACATCAGTGACGAAACAATATTGCAGTTTATCAAAAGATTCAACGGAGAATCATCCCAGATAGAAGATCTAGATGATAAATTCTTAGTGGCATCCTTCATATCAGGTCTTAGAGAAAGGCGATTACATGCCAAGCTGAGCAGCAAGAATCCAAGTACGATGGAAGAATGTCTGGAAATTGCGTACAGACATTGTCCAGGTGAAGAGGCTAACAGAGCCAAGAGAGAGGAATCCCACAGGGATTCTAAAAAGGGAAAAGCTGATGATAGGTCTGACAAGAAGAGAAAATATTTTTGGGATAGGGTGACCGCTCCCATATCTCAGAGATTAGGGAAAAAAGGTGCTTTGCAGGACAAAGACCTTATTCCTCTAAGCAAATCTCGTGACCAAGTTCTGGCGATTATGGAAAAGAAAGGCATTGCCAAGACCCCCCCTCCATTGAGGGGTCTAAGAGAGAAGAGAGACCATACCAGATGTTGCAAGTATCACAAAGATATTGGACATGACTCTGAGCAGTGCAGGGACCTGATCAGAGATATAGTTGCATCGGCATTGGAAGGAAAGATCGATGAATGCATCGATCGAGCATAGGGAGATAACCCGAGAGGAAGGAGAGAATTTAAAAAGCAACACAACAATCATGACAGGTACAATCAAAGGAGACACAGGGATCCATCCCCTGTTGCTGATGGACATAGAGAAAATACCCCAATCAACATAGTGAACACGATTGTTGGGGGGCCAGGAGAAGTTAATAAGGCTGCCCAGCAAGAAAAAAGCGGCAGTACAGAAAAAGACGGAGGTGCAAAGAATCAGAAGTTAATGGGAACTGTTCAGTATGGCCCAAGAGATGCACTACCGGCCATCATGAGCAACGAAGGACTGGTAATTGAGGCGGTTATTCAGAAAAACCTGGTCAGAAGGATCTGCGTAGACACCGGCAGCGCAGTAAATGTGTTGTATTACAGTGCGTTCCAAGCAATGAAACTAACAGATTCAGAGTTGACTCCTGTGTCAACTCCTCTTTTTGGATTTACCGGGCCACCCATTCATCCTGTGGGTATGTTAAAGCTATTGACGACTTTCGGCAAAGGACCACAGAGAAGGACTCTGATGGTAAATTATGTGGTAGTAAAAGCGTCATCGGCATATAATGTGATTCTGTGAAGGCCAGCATTGATTGATCTCAGGGCCGTGGTATCTCCGGCACATAACCGTATGAAATTCCCAACATTTGAAGGAGAAGCTACCATTAAAGGGGATATGGATGCTGCCAAGAATTTCTACACAACCACAATCTGTGGAAAGATGAAGGTGCATCAAGAAACAATGGAAGATCTTGTTCCAGATGAAGAAAAAAGTTGGCAATCCAATGATCCTGTGGAATCAATAATGCTAGATGAACTGGACACTGATTCCACAGTCAGCATAGGATCATGGATACCTGCTGAACAGAAACAAATGCTGGTCAAAATTTTGAAAGATTACAAAGACGTGTTTGCATGGAAAGCAAGTGACATGCCTGGACTGTCAACAGAGTTAGCTGTCCGTAAGCTCAACATCGACCCAACCAGGAAACCAGTGAAGCAAAAGAAAAGATCGTTCACCCCAGAAAGGATACAGGCTGTCCAGCAAGAAGTGGAAAAGTTGTTACAGGCTAACATGATTAAAGAAGTTATCTATCCAGTGTGGCTAGCAAATCCGGTGCTAGTCAAGAAGCCAGATGGCAGTTGGAGAATGTGTGTGGATTTTACAGATCTGAACAAAGCTTGTCCTAAAGATAGTTATACTTCCCCTAGAATTGACAGCTAGTAGATTCTACAGTTGGTTATGAAATCGTTGCTTTCTTCGATGCTTATAAGGGATATCATCAGATTATGATGGACCCTATAGATGCCGTAAAAACTGCTTTTATTACTGAATTTGGTTCCTACTACTATGTGTCTATGCCTTTCGGATTAAAGAATGCAGGGGCTACCTACCAAAGAGCAGTCAACACTATTTTCAAACAACAGATTGGCAAATCCATGGAAGTATATGTGGATGATCTATTGATCAAGAGCAGGACTCTAGACCAGTATTTAAAAGATGTAGAAGAAGTTTGTCAAGTACTAAGACAAACCAGGATGAAGTTGAACCCCAAAAAATACACTTTTGGAGTAAGATCAGGCAAATTCCTTGGTTATATGATATCTAAAGAAGGTGTCAGGGCCAACCCTGATAAATTGGAGGATTTGAAAACAATGCCCGAACCGAAGAATATTAAAGAAGTCCAACGATTGACAGGAAGATTAGCAGCGCTGAACCGCTTCCTGTCAAAATCTGCACAGAAGGCATTGCCATTTTTCAAAATTCTCAGGAAGGCCAGCCCATTTGAGTGGACTGAAGAATGTAAACAGTATTTTCAAGATTTAAAGGATCATATCAGTTACCTACCAACTTTAACTCCTCCTCAGGAAGGTGAGGTACTATTTCTATACTTATCTTTTTGCAACGAAGCAGTAAGTGCTATGTTGGTAAAACAACATGGCATGATACAAAGGCCTGTATATTTTGTAAGCAAAGCCCTACAAGGACCTGAGATCAGATATTCTGAGGTGGAAAAATTGGTCTTAGCCCTAGTACATGCCACAAGGAAATTAAGACCATACTTTCAAAGTCATCCAGTGATTATATTGACAAATCAACCTTTAAAGCAAATTTTGGATAAACCAGACAAGTCTGGGAGATTGGCAAAGTGGGTAGTCGAATTAGCAGGGTTTGACATTGAATACAAACCAAGAACATCAATTAAAGCTCAAGCATTAGCCGATTTCTTAGCAGAAGAAAAAGCTTTGGTTGTAGAGCAAAAGGCAGAGCAGAAAAAAGCTGAACAGTGGCAACTATATGTAGATGGAACGTCAAATAAAGAGGGAGCAGGAGCAGGTCTCCTACTCATTATCCCAAAAGGTGAAGAATTCCCGTATGCTCTTCATTTTGAATTTCAAGCTACTAACAATGAAGCAGAATACGAAGCTTTGATAACTAATTTAAACCTAGCACAGAAGCTAGGTGTGCAAAATCTGAAAGTCTACACGGACTCACAGCTTGTAACAAATCATATCAAGAGGGAATATGAGGCAAAAGAAGGCCCCATGAAGAAATACTTAGCAGTTGCGCAAAGGAAATTGCAAAACTTTTTAATGGTAGAAGTAGAACAGATAACCAGGGCCCAAAACACCAGAGCAGATGCATTGTCTAAGTTGGGGTCGAATTTTCTATCCAACAAAAAGGTGTTAGTTGAACAGTTAAGTCAGAAAAGCTGTGACGAGACTGCAGTACAACCAATCACACAGGCAGAAACTTGGATGGATCCAATTGTAATGTATCTGAGAGATGGAAGGCTTTCTAAAGATAAAGTACGTGCCAGAAAATTGATAAGGCTCTCGGCCAGGTATGCTCTGTTCAACGATGTTCTGTACAGAAAATCTTATGCAGCACCGTGGTTGAAATGCGTCACTGCAGATGAAGGAGATTATGTAATAAGAGAAATCCATCTCGGAATTTGTGGAAATCACTTGGGAGCAAGAGCTCTGGCCAGAAAATTTAAGCTCTTTGGATATTACTGGCCATAAATGCAAGAAGATGCAGAGAAACTAGTCAGAACCTGCAAGACATGCCAGGTACATGGCAATTTGTCACATAGACCTGTACAAGAGATGATACCCATTGTATCACCATCGCCTTTTGATCAGTAGGGAGTAGACTTAGTGGGTCCACTACCCAGAGCACCGGGAAATTTCAAGTTTCTAGTGGTGGCAGTCGATTACTTCACCAAATGGGTGGAAGCTGAACATGTGACTACCATCACAGCCAACCAAATACAGAAGTTCATGTGGAGAAATATTCTATGCAGATATGGAATTCCTAAAGTCCTCATCTCTGATAATGGCACACAATTTGAGGATCAAGGAGTGCAGACCTGGTGCACAAACTTAGGAATCTCCCAACCCTTTACATCGGTGGCCTATCCTCAAGCCAATGGGCAGGTTGAGCAGACCAACATGCAAATAAAACATGGATTAAAGAAAAGGTTGGAACATGAGAGATCTCATTGGGTGGATCATCTTCCAAACATCTTATGGGCATACATGACTACTCCGAATGCTGCCACGTAGGAAACTCAATATTCCTTAGCATATAGATGCGAAGCAGTGATACCAGCAGAGATTGGGCACAAATCTCCCCGGACCGAATTATACTGCCCAGAAACACAGGAGGTAGACATGCTACATGTCAAGGATGAGTTGGAGCACAAAAGGGACATAGTATTGATACAGATGGCTAAATACAAGCAAAGGATTGCTCAGTATTACAATTCCAGGGTTAGAGGTACGTATTTTAAAGAAGGCGATTTAGTTCTGAGGCGAAATGAGACAAGCAAACAAGGTCCTACTGGAAAGTTAGACCCAAATTGGGAAGGTCCTTACAAAATTACCAAGGTACATGGAAATGGATCTTATCAACTAACTAATGCCTCCGGAAAAACCATTCCTAGTAGCTGGAATGCTATTCATTTAAGAAAATGTTTTCCTTAGATAGTTTTATTTATTAAGTGACGTTACAGTAAATATATATGTTTTTAAGTATTATCATTATATATGTGAATATTCTAACTTGTGTTGAAACACGGAACCAAAGGCAGAATGCCTGATTATCATTGAACTTACAGCACAAGGGAATTCTGGGAAGAGGGCCCAATTATGAAGCATAAGTACCAAACTTGCAGTGCAAAGGCATTCTGGGCAGATGTCCCAGTTAAGAAACACAAGAATAAAAATTGCAGCGCAAGAGAATTATGGTCAGAGGACCTAATTAAAAAATCCATATAAGTGCCAAACTTGCAGCGCAAGGGCATTCTGGGCAAATGACCCAATTAAAAAACACAAGTGTTAAACTTGTAGGGTAAGAGAATTCTGGTCAGAGGTCCTAATTAAAGTATATATATATAAGTGCCAAACTTGCAGTGCAAGGGCATTCTGGGCAAAGGACCCAATTAAAAAACACAAATGTTAAACTTGCAGTGCAAGAGAATTCCGGGCAGAGGACCCAATCAAAAGATCTATATGTCAAATTTGCAGCGCAAGGATATTCTGGGCAGTGACCCAATTAAATACAAACTTGCAGTCCAAGAACATTCTGCTCAGAAGACCTTTAAAGTCCTACATGTTAAGCTAACGAGGCATTTCTGTGCTGCGTATACATTAAAATATAAAGAAGCTAAGGATAAATAACTCTAACTTCTTTGCAGCGCAACAAGGAGATATAGCACTCTAAGCCCAGAAAATATCAAAATAGAAGCAAATTAATCAACAGCAAATAAGATTAAAGTGTCATCAACAGCAAATAACAGATAAAGTTATTACATCAAAAGCTGATCAAAGTTGCAGAAAAACGCAAGTTTCAAGATAATATATCAACTAAGATGAAGGAGTAGCAGAAGGCTGAGCAGATATCTTCTTAGCATATTGTCACGGATTTTATGCAATGAAAAATAACAAGTAATAAATTTTATAAATCCGGTATTCCGCAAGTGTAGGGATCGTAGTATAGCGATTAATACCGGAGTCAGTCACAGGGAATCGGGGTATCTAGTTCATTAATTTTCCTAAGATTGTTACGATTATTATTAAAACCTGAAACGATAAAATAAACTGGACAGAGGATTGTCATTCCAAAGCCAGGAAGGATAAAAACGAAAACGGAATCTAAACTATAAACTATAAAATAAACGGTAAACAAGAAGATTATCATGGTGATTAAACAATGAACAAACAATAATCCTCCAATCCCGCAACCCTCTATTTCTTCTCTAAAGTTATCTTGTGATGATTTAATTAAAGATGTGGTCCACCTATCAAAGGTATGAATTTCTACTCTCGTAGATAATTCGTCTATCAATCTCTCATCTCTCGATATATAAGATTGATGCTATCAAAACAAGGTGTAAGATCTCTCAATCTAGCAACCTAGATATCTAACCTATCAACTCTCGTTATGTCAAGATTAAAAATCCCATCTTTCCTATGGTGATCTAAGGTTTACACCGACTCTCGTCATACGGTAAACATCAATAACAATTCATCTTTCGATATTGATTGCATAACAAAATAAACACATGGAAAAGATACAACTTTAATCAAATTCACAAAACAAATCTAGATTGAAAATAAAGAACCTGCTGAAACGGATTCACATAGTTTGAACAATTGCTCAGCCTCCAAGCATTCAGCACAAAGGAAAGCAAAACGGAAAATAAACAAGCAAAATCGCAACCCCATCCTCCCCTAAGGGGGCTGGGGCCGCCTAGGGTTTTCTCCTAATGATTTTGTATCAATAGGTCTCAATAATGTATGATTAGGGTTGAAATCCGCGCTGCTATTTATAGAAAACTAAGTCGGTTTTCAGCATGTCGGCCGTGGACGCCCGTCCGATGCCTCTGGACGCCTTCTTCTGGACGGAGGTGGACGCCCGTCCACTCAGCGTCCAAACTCTCTGAATCAACTTTTTCCTCCTGGATGCTCGTTCACTATTCCGGACGCCAGTCCAGACTGGACGGGACTTGGACGCCAGTTCAGCTGGATCCAAAATTTGATCTTCTCATCTTTATCTTCAATCGATTTCATCTTTATCTCTTCTCCTCTTCATTAATCCGATTGTTAACCTCTTTTAATCCTCTTTTCGGTCGAAATTGTGTATCTACAATACATCAAACACATTGCAAAATGTAGTATCTTCCAAATACACATGAAATCATCAATTTTACACATAAATCATACAATTTTGCAACTAACCCATTAAAAACATCACTTGCTCAATATTTCAATTATAAAGCTCGATTTCTATGAAAAACATCCAAATATGGGGGAAATTGATATAAAATATATCATTATAAAACGTATAAAATCACCCTTAACAACTCCCCCACACTTAAACCTTTCTCGTCCCGAGCAAGACAAAACAAAATCAAGACTCAAGACATATAAACATTTATGCAACCATAAAGCATATTCAATAGTTTAGAGGTTCACCCAAGTGTGTGTGCATAGCCATAATAAATTTCCACTAAATCCAAACTTGAAATTGATTCAAGCAAAACTAGCCAACATCCCATTTAAATTAGGAATAAAAATGATTATAACATGCACCTCACAAAACATACATATTCCGAAAAGAATGATAGAGGGTATTTAAGACCTTTCTGACATACTCAGAGGATAATCCCTACAACATATCTTTCAGTTTATACTGGGGATAGTCTGAAGATAACTACGGTTTTTCACCCATCTTTTCACATTGCCATGCTCTAATTTTCTTAAAGTTCTCTTAATTACACACGTATAGCATATGCCCTCATTCCCGGCAATAGGACGTTTCGTGATAACACCCTAGCTGGACTACTATCATCAGGCAGTCGGGAGCTATTAACCTCATAGTGGTATAGGACATTTCGTGATAATGCCCTACCGCACTCAAATCATCGGTAGCTACATCCGACATATACATATTTTATTCATACAATTCATCTTAGAGTGGTATTCAAACCTTAAATTATATCCCTCCTATCACATTCAAACCTTCAGATATTCACAGTATGTCATACTTTAATTCTAAACACAAACTATTAAAATTTTCAAAATTCGTATGTAAGCAAAGAATCATGCGATAATCATCAAAAATCTCTAATCAAATGGGCATAGCTTTAAAATATAGCTCATCATTTACTATGGCACGTGAAAAATAGTGTTGGGTGAGACATCTAAATTTACTAAATATGCAAAATAACGCATCAATGATATAAAAACTCAAATAAAGATATGCCTTTGCTCACTTGGGACAAAACAAACAAAAATTTTAAAATTTAGCACTTTTTCATAGAAATATAATAGTATGGCAAATGAATGTAGATACATGAAACTATTTCCCTCCCCCACACTTAGATTGCAACTTGTCCTCAAGTTGTGCAGAATTAAAGAAAAGATAAAAGAACTTAGCTGATTTGGTAATGATATGAAGATAGGCTGAAGAAGGATAGATAATCGATCCGCGTTTCCGAGGCACGAGATGTCATAGGTATTCCTCTCCAGATTCACTTCCAAGGCCAGCTTAACAAGAACAAACTAAAAAAAAAAATACCCGCACCACTTGAAAAACATGGCGTATCTCGGGGAACACGGGGGAATATAACATGGCAAAAATAATTATAGACAAGAAATAAGCACATGATATAATGGCTCAGATGGAAAAATCACCACACAGGGAAAGTACAGGACACCTAAGCGTCAAATAAGCCACAGAAGCTTACAATACAAATATGATCCCACATGTGCATAAAGAAGTGAGGATAGAGGACACTACAAAGTAGCAGGGCTAGGTGCACTAAAAAGAAAAGAAAATAAAAATAAAAATAAAAAAACAAAATAAAATACAATGCAACTAAATGATATGCAACTATACTAAAAAGGCAAAACGAAAATAAAGAAAATAAACTAGCCCAACTAATTCCATAGATATCGCCCTAATCCAAGCACGGTCAAGAATATAAACGTCTACTAAACTAGCGCCACAGAAGCGTAACAAAATTCGATTATGCAAAGCCACAGAAGCTTGCCATGTGAAGTGTAGACGTGCCGTTAACAACCCTAACACCCTAGATAGACGACAAAAGGAACAGCATAAGTCAAATTTGGAATCACGTCTAGCTAGGTGAATTACTCAACATGGATTGCAATAGATGGAAAGGAAACCATAATGGTGAAAGAACAGGACATCTACGCATATACAAAGGCCACAGAGGCTCACACGGAAAAGAAGTTATAGAGATTTTTTCAGATTAAGCTCATATAAAGATGGAACATATACATGGAACATTACAAAATAGTTAGGCTAGGTGCAACTACATGAAAATATATTACAATGCAATCTACATGATATGCAATTAAATGATATGCAAAAATAAAAAAAAGTAAACTAGCCCACTCATTTGCAACACGACATGTATATAATAAACGTCTACCAAATAATGACAGTTTACGATAAACGACAGTACTATTCATTACATGCAATGTAGACGCGCCTTAAGACTCATCAAAGGTGATAGCATTATGGAAAACCAACAGTTAGCTATACTAAACAGATATAACTCATAAGCCAAAGATAGTAGCAACGGAAAACCGACAGTAGCTACCCATATGAGTTACAAAAATAACAAGAAAGCACATAGGTCTCAAAGCTCACAAGATTCATCACAACGATATGTAGGATACGGAAACCGACATTAGCTACTAAATAACAATAAGAACAGTTATAGCATACGAGAACCGACATTAACTATAACATGCATAGATGAATCATCAATTATTTAACATGGATCCGTATATGGAAAGATGTACACATGCAAGTTCAGAACATCTACGTAAAAATAACTAGCCACAGAAGCTCATATAGAAGTATCCACGTCAAATAAAGCATGAAAAATCAAGTCAAGAAAAATTGGAACCTGAACGTGCGTTCAACATACCAAACGGGCGGTTGCCTGGAATTTATGAACTGGACGGGCGTCTGGATTAAACCGGACGCTCGTCTAGTTGCCCTAAGACTTAACAGAATAGGTGCATGTTGGATGGACGGACGTCCACTCACTATGGACGTACGTCTGGTTACCACAAAGAGTGGCCGGGCGTTCACAGAGAGTAGACTCCCGTCTGGTCTTAGCATAAAGCACAAAACGAGACACCTGAGCAACCTCAGAAACCCTAGATATAACATCAAAAACCCTAGATACTTAAGAAACCCTAGAAATCCTTTATTTATTTATTTAAAACAGAAAACAGGAAACAATGAAAGGGGGGAAAACGTGTTGAAATCTTCTGAGCCCAAAATGGAAGGGAAAACAGTGGATTTTGACCTCGAAAATGGTGTCGAACGGCCTTAGGCAGTTCACCACGTCGTCGGCGTCGGAACGAGCTTTCCGAATTGGGGTCCTGCGCGCCAAACGGACACTCGAGCCAAAAGTTACGGCCAAAATACTAACAAGTGCAAAAACGATCCCTTTTATCCAAAAGTGCGATCGTACAAAACGTGGAGTCAGATAATTCAACCTCAGATGTCCTTGAATCAAACTAGGTTACACTTCACGTTTAACAAATCGAGTAAAAAAAACTTTTTGCACATTCTTAACCCTACGGTCATCGAAACACGGCAAAAATATAAAAAAAAACCTCAATTTACTTAACGCTACTTTTATTGAAAGAAAAATAAATCGTAACAAAATACTCACCACTATACTACCTTAGAAAAATTAATAATGAACTGGACAACCGCACCGATTCCCCGGCAACGGCGCCAAAAACTTGTCACGGATTTTATGCAATGAAAAATAACAAGTAATAAATTTTATAAATCCGGTATTCCCCAAGTGTAGGGATCGTAGTATAGCGATTAATACCGGAGTCGGTAACAGGGAATCGGGGTATCTAGTTCATTAATTTTCCTAAGATTGTTACGATTATTATTAAAACCTGAAACAATAAAATAAACTGGACAGAGGATTGTCAGTCCAAAGCCAGGAAGGATAAAAACGAAAACGGAATCTAAACTATAAACTATAAAATAAACGGTAAACAAGAAGATGATCATGGTGATTAAACAACGAACAAACAATAATCCTCCAATCCCGCAACCCTCTATTTCTTCTCTAAAGTTATCTTGTGATGATTTAATTAAAGATGTGGTCCACCTATCAAAGGTATGAATTTCTACTCTCGTAGATAATTCGTCTATCAATCTCTCATCTCTCGATATATAAGATTGACGCTATCAAAACAAGGTGTAAGATCTCTCAATCTAGCAACCTAGATATCTAACCTATCAACTCTCGTTATGTCAAGATTAAAAATCCCATCTTTCCTATGGTGATCTAAGGTTTACACCGACTCTCGTCATACGGTAAACATCAATAACAATTCATCTTTCGATATTGATTGCATAACAAAATAAACACATGGAAAAGATACAACTTTAATCAAATTCACAAAACAAATCTAGATTGAAAATAAAGAACCTGCTGAAACGGATTCACATAGTTTGAACAATTGCTCAGCCTCCAAGCATTCAGTACAAAGGAAAGCAAAACGGAAAAGAAACAAGCAAAATCGCAACCCCAGCCTCCCCTAAGGGGGCTGGGGCCGCCTAGGGTTTTCTCCTAATGATTTTATATCAATAGGTCTCAATAATGTATGATTAGGGTTGAAATCCGCGCTGCTATTTATAGAAAACTAAGTCGGTTTTCAGCATGTCGGCCGTGGACGCCCGTCCGATGCCTCTGGACGCCCGTCCATTCTTCTGGACGGAGGTGGACGCCCGTCCACTCAGCGTCCAAACTCTCTGAATCAAATTTTTCCTCCTCGACGCTCGTTCACTATTCCGGACGCCAGTCCAGACTGGACGGGACTTGGACGCCAGTTCAGCTGGATCCAAAATTTGATCTTCTCATCTTTATCTTCATTCGATTTCATCTTTATCTCTTCTCCTCTTCATTAATCCGATTGTTAACCTCTTTTAATCCTCTTTTTGGTCGAAATTGTGTATCTACAATACATCAAACACATTGCAAAATGTAGTATCTTCGAAATAAAAATGAAATCATCAATTTTACACATAAATCATACAATTTTGCAACTAACCCATTAAAAACATCACTTGCTCAATATTTCAATTATAAAGCTCAATTTCTTTGAAAAACATCCAAATATGGGGGAAATTGATATAAAATATATCGTTATAAAACGTATAAAATCACCCTTAACACATATTTGTGAACAAGATCTTCTCCACTGTTGTACTCATCATATCGCTTAGTGAAGATCTCGCCAGCTTTCTTATCATACAACTTGTGATTAGGCAAAGTGCTAATCACTAAGTCAGCTGGTTTAGCCTCATCGACACAAAGTGTGTACCCTCTGCACAGAGCTGGAGCTAAAATGATCTGGATCTCCTCATAGGTCTGCTGAGATGCTTTATATCTAGCAACAACTTTTTGGACGACGTTCTGGGCAGGAGTTTCCTCCATTAGCCTTAAAGTTTCGTCGAAATCCGCTTTCATCTTTTTTGCTGTGGCCAAGTGCTGTTGGTTCTCCTCTTTCATCTTCTTCAGCTGCTCATCTCTAAATATTAACTGCTCTTCTTGGGTGAACAATAAACCCTCAGTTTTGGCAAGAGTGGCCTTCAATTGTTCAACTTCAAGACGAGCAGCTGCCTCTGAAGACAGCAACACACGGTTGGTTTCCTCCAAACTTGTAACATTGGCATTGGCCTCCTCCAGACTGGCAACTTTCTGTTGCAGGGCAGAAATCTCCCCAGACATCCCAGAAGTCTTCTTGTACAGAGACTTCCCCAGGACGTAACACTACAAAAGATCAAATCTTAGCGGATATATATGAAAGCAGAGAAGAGGAGGATAAACAAAGGAGTACTTACAGAATCAACAAAATCCTCTGCAGACATGTCCTCAAAGTCAAAAGAGAAATCACTGGCAGACGTCCCCGATGAAGCACACCTGTGCCTCTTCTTACTTTTCTGAGAAATAGTTCTCAGTGGCAAAGCAGCCAGAGCAGAATCTGGATTTGTAGGGGGAACCCCTAATTCAGTTGATGTCGTATTCTCAACGATGCTCGGCAATATATGAACAGAAGGTTCCATTACAACCTCTTTACCCTGAGAAGCATCACCAGAGTCAACACCTCTCTCCCCAATTTCTTTTTGAGCAGAAACATCACCTTGCTCAGGAATGGCCGATAGACTCCGCTCAGAATCATCAAGCATCTGCTCTGTTTCCTCCTCCTCATCGACATCGATGTTAATCAAATTGTCTACATTGTCCACTACAAAGACAAAAGACAATTAAAGTACGTTCAAAAATAAGAACAAAAGATAAACCCAAACGTACATTTTCAATACTGTTCTTTAAAGAATTCCACAAAGCCATCAGGCCCTGCAGTGTGAAGCTGGGCCGCATTTATCAGCTCAGAACTTATGAAGTCTAAATTGAGGGAAATCTTGTTACTAGCAAGATATCTGGCTAGAGTAGCAGCAATGAAATTTTCTAACTTATTTTTCATGGAAGAAGTATTCCACCGCCCCAAATTCACATCCGAATTATGCTTTACAAAGAAGAAGTGTTCTTGCCACTTCTTCTTGGTCTTATCTTTGCCTGATATAGGAATAATCTGAGTACCAGCTCTACGACAGAAGTGGTACCACCCCCACTACCCTGTGTTAACTTACATTGGTAGAAATTCCGGAATAAAGTTACAGAGAAGGGGGAGGTGTTCAGACGACACCAAATCATGAAGCCTATAAGAAATTTGACGTTGTTTGGGTGTATTTGGCCGACCCCCAACTTATAATATTTCATCACCTCGACATGCCCGGGGGGAAGAGGAAATCTTAAACTGCTACGAAGCTGGTCAGCGTACACTGTACAAAAACCTGCTAGAGGATTGTAAGCATACTCGGTTGGTTTGGGAAGAGCAACTTCGAAGGGATCAGTACGAATCTGATAGGTTTTCAGAAAACCAACCATCTCAGTCTTGGTCATCTTGCTAGCAACACCATGGCAAGCCATTATAGCTTTGGTTTTATCAAATCGATTGATCTCCCTTTTTAGAGTACTCAAAAAAGCAGAATGGTCTTCTGGATATTGATGGACAATTGAAGTAGGAGTAAAAATCCCAGGAGGAAGAAGGTGAGATGGCAAAAGACACAAGGGATTATCCCCAAAAGTGGAAGTATTTCTTAAATCAATCGAAGAAGACGGATGATCGATGTTTATTACAGTTTCAGGACAAGGAATGGGGGTAGAGGAATTCAATTATTCACTTTCTACTGCGATCGAAATTTTTTCCAGAGACTTAAACAATTTCTCTACAGAGTCGCTAGAGACAGTATCGGCTCTCAAACTCATGAATGGAATAAAGATTCAAAAGAAATAACAGAATGACATAAAGACAGAGACTTACTTGTGATTGCAGAGGTGCGGTTCCAAAGGTTTAAAATAGAAGAGTCGTGTGGAAAGAGGGATAATAATGTGACAAGAAGTGAAGCGACGCAAGGGTTCAGCCCGCAGTTATGATAATGAGCGGGTGTGACTTGGCCTCGATTCGCGGTATATTAATAACGGAAGTTAAACCATCACACACTAGGGCAACTGTAAAGAAGTCCACCCCAGTCTGGGGGGACTTATGATGATATATAGGCTCACTGGGTCGGATTAGTCATAATTGGGTCAGGCCCAGTACGAAAGTTAGACAATAAAGATAAAACGGACCAGCAAGGCAGGACCGCACCATGTGCTGACCAGATTAACCTTCGGGACGGACGAATAGTCGAGGAGCAGACTCCACACGCGCGCGCGCGAAGTATCGCTAGACAGAATGATCGGCTGAGCATGACGAAGACCGAGTCAGCACCAGCCCAACCGCCTGTAGACGTGGGTAGATCCCACGTCCAGTAACGTCCAGAGATAACCGGTGATAACTTCCCACCACAAAAAGGAGAGAATCACGATCTACAGCTATAAAAGGAACATCCTGAACTATGAGGGGGACTTGATTCCAATTTGATACTTGAATTGGATACGTAGGCAGCTCTCTCAAAGAGTTCAGTCCAAACTTATACACAAATCTCATTGTTCTTGTATTATTTTCCTAACTCGAATCGTCCAATTACCCGATTGTAGTTTTGAACCACATCAAAGGGAAAAGGCTACTTGCGGGAAGAGGCATACAATACAAGTATATGCAATGCTTGAGAAGAGGGATGCGTGAAAAGAATCAGCGGTTTTGTACAAGGTCAATGCATCTGTTTAAGAGGAGATACAATCACTAAACAACTTGTGCTTTAATCAGGAGGAAAGCACAATGCTGGAACTACGGAGCAAGAATCCCGAGTTTCGTAAAGAACATGTCAGATGCAACATGAAAAGTACTGTAAAGAAACTTGATACGTTTGATGGTCGTTCTTTTGGCCCTGATAAGAAACCGGTTATGTTGAGCAACTATGTCTGTCGGTGACGGACATGCAAATCCTATATGGATTGAAAGATCCTACCATCTAAAGGATTAGTTTCGGAAATTTTATGGTGGTCTTGGACCAAGTATGATTTGGTGATCCAGGACCAATAGAAATCCAAGAAAAACACACGGGCTCCACCGTGTAAAATATAAATACCATGTTTTTATAAACACACGACCAATAGAAATCCTATTAGAGGACAAGTATGATATGGTGGTCCTGGACCACCATAAAACTACAGGATTAGTTTGTATCAAGTACGAATCTGAATAAAAAAAGAGGAGGTATACGCTGAATGATGCCTCCGTGGAAAATAATGTAGCTATCTTTGGACCCCAAAAAAAGTGAAGAAGAGAAAATTGGAGTTATGATATACAAGTGTGTATAATAGGAAAAAAATCAGGAAATAATTCTCAGCCTTGAGTTGGATGAAAAGATTGTCGAGAGTGGTCACCACAGTTGATTAATTCGGCGAACAAGTCTCGAGGGGGCATTTGTTGTAACGCCCCGCTCCTGGATATCGAGTCTTTATCTAGAAACGAAACGCTCGGCACGTATAACATTAAATAAATCTAATATTACACGTAAGTCTCTACTACGTCGTATCGAGTTTTGCAAAACGGAACCTCAAAAGACTCGGCAAAACATCATAAATGCTACTAAAAATAGAAATCGACATACTAAAGATAGAAATGTAACATTTATTACATTGGAAAACCAAACGAAACGTAACAACGTATGAAATCCTATGAAAGCAAGTACTAAAGAAAATTACAAGAAATTCCCCAATGACAACAAATCTAGTGAATATAAATATAAATAAATAAAGCATTCAACTTCGGCGTCCCTAAACGTCGTCATCAAAGTCCTCCTCGATCTGCGGGATTACCTGTTCGTCTTCTCTCCCCCAAACACATAAATAAACATGCATTTGAGGTAAGTATATTGTACATAGTAAGAAGTATAAGCTACAATCTAATTAAGGCTCTTTAACAAGTTTATTATTTTAATTATCTTTATGAGACCGACTGAATCTAGGGTTCACTTCATGTCCATCAACATGTCATGACTAACTGTTTCTAACTTAGCTTATCTTTGTTACATCCGCATTCAAGGGCACTACGCATGGTGCTGCCCACCACGAGACATCTGGGTGCAACCTATTGGTGGATCGCACCAATAGCCACGGGCTAGTCCCGATAGTATACGCGTTCGGTGAAGTCCCTCCGTACTTGGGGTCTTATGAACCTACGGAGTTATTCAATTGTAAAGTCCCTCTGCTCCTGGTGCCCTCTAATGGCCAGCAAAGTTATTCACCTGTGAAGTCCCTTTACTCCTGGTGCCCTCTAATGGCCAGCAAAGTTATCCACAACGAGTACCCTCTACTCCTGGTGCCTCTAGAAAGGCCAGCAAGTTTACTCGCTCTATCCGAAGGCCTACACATTGCGATATAGTCTTGTGCCTTACCAAGGATGACATGATGTTTAATCTTATTACTATTCAAGTATGTAATTATTAATGGTTATTAACTAACCACTTAAGTGTTTTCAAGTAAGCTCCCTCACAAACTCAACTCTCTTTCTTAGACCATTAGACACGGACAAGGCCTAGCAATTACACAGACATTGATGAACTCTATTTCATCAAAGCACAAGTCCTTTCATGCCCTTCCGACGGATCCGAACTTCAACTCCCTTTAAGAGTACATTCGGTGTTTTAACTGAACGAATCAGAAGTTCAATCGAAGCTTGTTCATGTTTAATTAATGTTAACATATCATGATTAAGGGTTTAAAACGGTGAAAACACGTTTATGAAGCCAAAACCAAGCTGAAAAGATAAAACAGTAAGAACTAGGTAAAACAGGTCAAACGCACGTTTGACATCCTATGGATGCCCGTTTAGCCATGAACGCCCGTCCACTAAACCCCAGACACCTGTCCGTTAAAAATAGCTACATCCTGAATCAAAATTCTGACCTCAAACGCCCGTCTGCCTTGTGCAGACGCCCGTTTGAGCTACTAGGGTCTCGGACGCCCGTTTGCCTAATGCAGACGCCCGTCTGACTGGGTTTTCCCCAAAACGCTAAATCTTAAAAACAAGATTTCTGATCCGTTTCTAACCTAATTGACAACGATTTCAACTCAGAAAAACGTAGAAAACATATCTAAACGTCCATGATCCTTTGATCAACGAAAAAGCACAATTTTCTTACATCTACGCATCATAAAACGCGATCTAAACATCAATAACGATAATTGAAATTGTAGGAAGAGCTTCTTACCTTATAAGCAAGCTAATCCAAGCCAAAACCCAGAAAGACTGCAGCAAACGAACACCTTTTGCAGAGAAACCTTGGGAAAAGCTCCAACTTTTTGATATTGAATCGACGCTCTCTTTACGACGATTCCGATGCCCTATTCTGATCTGAAACCGTTATGATCCGACTTAGAAAACGGAAGAAACTCTCAGCCTTTCTCTCAAGCTCTCACACGCTGGTAGAAGGGATTAGGAGGTGGAAAATCTGATAATAATAATTAGGGAAAACTGTTTAGGGTCTATTTTCCTTAAATAGGAAAATCCCAATAATTAACCTAATCCCTTATTTTCCTTAATTACCCTTTTTCCTAAAAATCGATTTCCTTATATATATATATATATATATATATATATATATATATATATATATATATATATATATATATAAATTCCGATATATATATATATATATATATATATATATATATATATATATATATATATTTATCTTATAAAATTTAACTCCAATAAAAGAAGTCGAATAATAATATTTTGTTTTCGCAAAATGACACGTCTGTCCTTTCCCAAAAATCGGAATATTACATTCCTTCCCCCTTAGAGGAGTTTCATCCTCGAAACTTGATCGTACCCAATCCATTGACCTCCTTAGCAACTTCTTCTTCAGCCCAAACCAAATCCGAACTCCGCTTGCTTTCCCACGGACAACCTCTAACGAAACTGCCCTTGTTAACCTCGTAATCAAACACTACTGATTCCCAGATCATCCGAAACCCTTGTTCATGAATTCAACTGACCAAACACTCTTAAACCACTGAACCGCACTTAATCACTCTTCTACCAAACTCTCGAGCCTTATCTAATTCACTGTACCCAGATGATCCATAAAGGTTTCTTAAAGATTGAGGGTAGGCTTAACTTGCTAGCTGCCTTACTTAACACCAAAAGTTTTGACACTCTCGTATTAATTAATGTTGATATAGCTATGTTACCCGTTATTAACGTGCCTAAAAGTTAGTTCATTTATTTAACCATAATTACAACGTGAACTTAATTCATGTCATAAGAATATCTTGATAAAACAAACGAACTGAAAGGTACCTGGTATGACTGCATCCATAGCAAACACCCTCGTTGGTCGAGTTGCACCTCCATTGCCATTTCTTTGACTTTCCTTTGTGTTCTCGCATAGGAAACACGCCTTGTGTAATGTCCGGGGTCTCCACAATGATAACAACCATTTGTATCAGCCTGACATTCTCCGGAGTGATTCCTTTTACACTTTGGGCAACCCGATGTGCTGCCGGATGACCTAGCTGCTTGAGGTGCCGTAATTCTTTTCTCATCTTGCGGCTGAGGTGCTTCTTGATCTTCTACTTGGCTACTCTCCAAAGGTCTTTTTACTCCAATGTCAACGGTGGCCTTCTTCCTGAAGTTCTCAACTTCCAAAGCCTTATTCAACAATTCAGCCATGTTCCCTGCCGTGAAACCCAACATACCGGATTGTATTTCATAGGCCAAACCTTCCTTGTAGAGTGTCATCTTCCTCTCTTCAACCTTCACAAGCTCAGGGTAAAACCTTCCAAACTCGTTAAACTTGTTGGTGTACTGAGATACCGTCAAATAGTTACCATGCTTGAGCTTTAAGAATTGGCTTGCCATGTCTACCTGCACTGTTGCTGGAAAATACTCATTGTAGAACATGGCCTTAAAGCCTTCCCAATCTGCTACCTTGCCATTGCTACTCTGTATAGCATCTATCCATGCTTCAGCTACACCCAAAAGAAAGCTGACCGCCAGTTGTGCCATCTCTGTTTCAGGAACATGTATATTCCTACAAGCCTTTTCGAAGCTTCTTAACCATTCTTCAGCCTTTGAATGCTCCACATTCCCATAAAAGTCTTGAACTCTGTTCCTCCTTAGTCTCGTATACCAATCAACTGATGGTGCTTGCTCGAACACTGGTCTAACTGGGGGACCATGTTGATAAACTGGAGGGTATCCAAAAGGTATTTGCTGCTGGTACTGCTGTTGCTGAGGGTAAAGTGAGTTCACTTGAGGCTCAATCTGATAAGGGTAATATCCCTGATGGTAATTCTGGTGGTTCTGTGGGGTTGGCTGAGGTTGTTGGAAACCGAATGGTGGGTAACCAAAACCTTGCTGATGGTCGAAACACGGTGAAAATGGTACGGTAGGTCGAGGGGTATGACTTACAGGAGGTGGGTAGAGGGTCTGCTGCTGTTGGTGAAACACTAGTGGTGAGGGGTGGCTCGCTCGTGGAGGGTAAACGCTGACCGGTGGAGGGAAAACACTGGCTGGTGGAGGGTAGAAGGTTGGTTGGTGTGGAGGGTAGCTTACCGGCGGAGGTTCAAAACCAGCTGGAACATCGCTTACCAAAGAGAACTGAACTGAACTCCCCACGTGCCATCGTGGAGGTTGCTCCTGATGAGGTCGCGGTGACAAACTCAGTTGAGATCTTGGTGTAGGTGTCGCTGTATGAGGTGGTGGTGACAAACTCCGATGAGGTGGAGGAATCTGCCTCACAACACAACCTCCTACGACCGGTGTTGGACTTTCCCGTCGAACTCTGGGAGACTCTGCACCCGCTCCAGTTCTCGTGAACACCATCCTGATGATCAAGGAAAACCATAACGTTACTAAGAGATCTAGAGAAACTTATCTTAGAAGAAAGGATGCCTAAAGGACGCTTCGCTCTGATACCAACTGTAACGCCCCGCTCCCGGATACCGAGTCCTTATCCGGAAACGAAACGCTCGGCACGTATAACATTAAATAAATCTAATATTACACGTAAGCCTCTACTATTTCGTATTGAGTTTAGCAAAACGGAAGCTCAAAAGACTCGGAAAAACATCATAAATGCTACTAAGAATAGAAATCGACATACTAAAGATAGAAATGTAACATTTATTACATTGGAAAACCAAACCAAACGAAACGTAACAACGTACGAAATCCTATGAAAGCAAGTACTAAAGAAAATTACAAGAAATTCCCCAACGACAACAAGTCTAGTGAATATAAATATAAATAAATAAAGCCTTCAACTTCGGCGTCCTAAACGTCGTCATCAAAGTCCTCCTCGAACTGCGGGATTACCTGTTCGTCTTCTCTCCCCCAAACACATAAATAAACATGCATTTGAGGTAAGTATATTGTACATAGTAAGAAGTAGAAGCTACAATTTAATTAAGGCTCTTTAACAAGTTTATTATTTTAATTATCTTTATGAGACCGACTCAATCTAGGGTTCACTTCATGTCCATCAACATGTCATGACTAACTGTTTCTAACTTAGCTTATCTTTGTTACATCCGCATTCAAGGGCACTACGCATAGTGCTGCCCAGCACGAGACATCTGGGTGCAACCTATTGGTGGATCACACCAATAGCCACGGGCTAGTCCCGATAGTATACGCGTTTGGTGAAGTGCCTCCGTACTTGGGGTCTTATGAACCTACGGAGTTATTCAATTGTAAAGTCCTTCTGCTCCTGGTGCCCTCTAATGGCCAGCAAAGTTATTCACCTGTGAAGTCCCTTTACTCCTGGTGCCCTCTAATGGCCAGCAAATTTATCCACAACGAGTACCCTCTACTCCTGGTGCCTCTAGAAAGGCCAGCAAGTTTACTCGCTCTATCGGAAGGCCTACACATTGTGATATAGGCTTGTGCCTTACCAAGGATGACATGATGTTTAATCTTATTACTATGCAAGTATGTAATTACTAATGGTTATTAACTAACCACCTAAGTGTTTTCAAGTAAGCTCCCTCACAAACTCAACTCTCTTTCTTAGACCACTAGACACGGACAAGGCCTAGCAATTACACAGACATTGATGAACTCTAGTTGATCAAAGCACAAGCCCTTTCGACGGATCCGAACTTCAACTCCCTTTAAGAGTACATTCGGTGTTGTAACTGAACAAATCAGAAGTTCAATCGAAGCTTGTTCATGTTTATTTAATGTTATACGTGCCGAGCGTTTCGTTTCCGGATAAGGACTCGGTATCTGGGAGCGGGGCGTTACATTTGTAGACATAAAAAAAATGTAACACATTAGGATGTTACATGTCATCTTTGTCCAATAAATTAAATTATTTGATAACTTCTCCCACTAAATTATATCAGATAATATCAAAATGTATTTCTGTTTATCCTTTAAGATTAAAAAGCAAAGGATAACTAGAAGAGATATTAATCCTAAAATTAAATTATTGGGGATAATATTAAAAATTAATTATTAATTATCTTCTTATTGTTTTTAATCGAAGTCAGCCAATTACCTCCAAATCAAAGCCACAGACACACACAATCGAGCAAAAGGTCCAATTTTTTTTTTTTTTTTTTTTGCTTAAAGCCCCCGGTGTCCGGAACCCACTGGTCCGACTAATCCGGAGTCAGTCCTTGTTGTCCCTGTAGAGTCTGACTCTTACTCAGGGGTTGGGACTTGGCCAAGAGCTCTTTAAACATTGGCGCCACTAAGGAGAATCGAACATGCGACCTCCTGGGCATTCTCAAGTCACTCACCACTTGAGCCAAGCTACTTGGTTAGCAAAAGATCCAATTTGAAATAAAAGATTAAGAAAATAAACAAAATGGATGATTAAAAAAGTATTATCTCCAATTATCAATGATCTTTTAAATATAATATAAAAGATAATTAAAGTATTATTATTTCTTTAAATAAAATAACAGAGATAATAATAAATTGAATTTCTTATCAACTTTTTAATAAAAAAGTATAAGATAAATAAGAAATTAAAAGGATAAAACTTGAAATGATTATCTTATTGAATTAAATAAATAAGAGATAATCATTAGTTGCTTATACATTGGCTACTTCACACCTATAAATAGGAGGGCCTTAGTCATTTGCAAACCACCAAGAAAAATACCAAAGACAAGTCAAGAGAAATTCAAGAGCAACAACACGGTGAAGAAAGTCAGAGAAAAAAATTTCAAGCCCTCTGCTCCAACACCAAGAATTGAAGATCTAAGAAGCTATAAGTCTTCAAGTTCTTCAACCAACCTTCAAGCAAATTTGAAGATTCAAGCAACCTTGAAGATCTGAGAAGCCAAAATCCTTCGAGTCCTTCAAGCATCAAGAAACGAAGATCTAAGAAGCCACAAGCCTTCAAGTTCTTCAAGCAACCTTCAAGCAACTTTGGAGATCAAAGAAGCCAAAATCCTTCAAGTTCTTCAAGAAACAAGCAACCTTTAAAGATCAACCGCAACATCCGGCGTTCTTCAAGAAACCGTCGAAGATTAACCGCCACATCCGGAGATCTTCAACAAACAAAGGCGTTCTTCCCCCAAATCGGATGAATATCAACAAATTCCGAGAACAAGTCTCCGTGACCCTCGGAACCAAATCAAAAGGAGAATCAAAGACATCCCGTAAATATAGGGATTTTGCTAGAGATTGTACATGCTTTATTTAAAAATTAATAAAATCATTTGTTTCAATTTTCTTGTCCTTCTTTTTATTTTAATTTGCAGGACAACGAAATTTGTGCTACACCTTTCTAACCAAATCAATGGACTTGTCAGCCTTGATGTGTATTACCAAAATTAAAGCAAAATAAAAGGTTGAAGTCGTTGGTAGGTGTTTTCTTTTGATTAAGAGTTTGGAGGTGGTGCGAAATACATGGTGTCGTAGGTGGCAGAACGAATTGTTGGGTGATATATATATATATATATATATATATATATATATATATATATATATATATATACACACACGGCTATTTGACCAATTGAATGTTACGTAGAGTTTATATCTTTAGGACTTTCAATGACAAGCGAACAATGCTGATCTATTGAAGACTAAATGTGAGTTTAATTTTATTTTTTATAAAAGTCAAAATGTGTTTTTATCAAACTATTTTAATTGAATATATTATTGTTATAGATATATAATATTTATCTTGTTAAAAATGATTCATGAATTATCTCGCTTTATCAATAATAACTTAATAAAACAAACATTGTACAAATGACACTGCATGTCCTATCTTGGTGGCATGGTACCGTACTACCCGCTACTCGCAGTGTAGTATATCGTACTTGTACCTTTCCCGCTTCGGCTTCATGGTTCTCGTACTCACTCGATAGGCCCGCCGAGGGTTTCGCAGTCGGGTTAGCTGTGCATTGGGCCTGTGACCGCAGTTGTGGGATCTGAGGCAAGTGGACCCTCTGGAAGCCTCATGAGATTGGGTGTCGGAAGGACGGACTTCACTCTAAAAATTACTAGTTGTGGATATAAGGTGTGTGAAAGGGGAGTCATAAGGCAGAGACAATCATATCAGCTGTATCGATGTCTAGTAAGGGAACTTGATGAATTGACGGATATCGAATTAACATGTTTGACTTGAACTTGATACACAACTTTAGACAAGTAATTTACTGCGTAAAGGCGGAACGGGTTTGTTTTTAGAATATATATATATATATATATATATATATATATATATATATATATATACAACAATTATTTTTAACACTCGCGCACGGCTCATACCAGCCTTTTTGCTGACGACTTGTTTTCTTTGTTTCTTTTTTTTTCCTATAAATAAAATCAGGTAAAAGGTCGAAGGAGATGTAATGAGGATGAACGTGATGACATGGACCTGGATTTAGAACATGCTGCGCAAATTTTAATTAGTGACAACTGTAATATTTTACCTGTGGTAATATTGTAATGAAATCAATTAATGAATTATTTCTAAATCATTTGTGAATAGTAAGTTATTTTAAAAAAATTTGTCTTGTTATTGAAGTCGCAGCGAGAGCTTCGTAGCCCCTCCTAGAATTACCCATGTGGACCTAGAGGTCGGGAGTAGGGTATTACAGGGTCGACCTGAATAGGTATGCTCTTCGCCGTCCTACCTACCCAAACAGATACGCATACCAGCTCACGGAGGGATACAATGTTGTTTACAAGGAGCAGTTTGAGTATGGGTTACGGGTCCCTTTTTCCCGGCTTTCCTGGCCGTACTTAGATATTATAAGCTAGGATCTTGCCAAATAGCCTCCAATGGAGTTAAGATGATCATAGAATTTGTGATTGGTGTAGGTGCTTGGACATCGATTTTTCTGTTAGGTTATTTAAGACCTATTATCAACACAAAAAGGTTAAGGACCACGCTGGGTGGTATTACTTTCCCCACCGAACTGATGACCGGAGAACCATTCATATTCTTTCTAAGGGGAAGTCTTCTATTCACAACTAGAAATCCCACTTATTATTTATCTGTCATGACAGTCACACGGAGTTGGGTAGATGGAACTCCAACCCCATCCCTCAAGACGTGTGCCCCATAGGGGTCAGCTCAAAGTTGTTAGAGGATATTGACAATTCTGGCATTTTTCTGAACATCAAGGAATACTCCTCCAAGCTGATCGAGGCTGCTCGGCTGGCCGATGCAGGGCCAGACCCATACATGAGGTTACCAAGAAAGAGTATAACAATTGTAGGATTTAAAACTTTGCATTGTATATTTTTATGTACTTTATATGCTCTGTTCTACTCTTACTAACCTTGTCTTACCTTGTTTTTGTAGTGGATGACTTTGCCAACATCTTTGCTGAGGCTACCGGGGAGGAGGAGGTCATAGGTGAGTTGTACGAGCCGAGCTTAAACTCGGAACGTACCAAAGATGCTGGCACCTCGAGAGCTCCACCCGTAAATGCCGAGGTGAACACTGGAGTTGTGGACCTCCCCAGGTCTTCAATGGGACGAGCAGGCTGATCCCCAACGACAAACCGAACGGTTGGGGAGGACAACCTGGTGGCTCTGGATGGCTCAGACCATGAAGCTGCAGAAGGGCAGCTTCAGCTAAGGACCCGATCTGGGTAGAAGAGGAATAGATCCTCAGAAGACAACCGGGGCCTCTCCGACCTATGTGGGGGGTTCCTTCCCTGGTTTGGGGGACATAGCTGAGATGTCCGATAAGGACCTGGCTGCTGCTGTAAGTTCTTTATTTTTTTATTTTTTTTATCAAACTCTTTTCTGAGTGCTGCTGACACCTTAAGTTATATTCATAGGGTGCCGAGATTTAGGTCTTGAAGAGGTTTAATAACATCTCATTCCAAAAAGGATCTCTGGAGTAGTGAGTTGTTGTGCTGTCAGCAAGTCATCAAAAGCACACGTACGCATCTGAGTCTAAGGACCAGGAGATCTTAGCCTTGAAAGAGTAGCCCTCTGCTCACAAGGTCGACCTATAGAATGTTAAATACAGTTCTCCGCTGACCCCCAGACGGCCACAAATGAGCATCTAAAACACATTTTCGAGCTGGAACAGGCAATTACCTGGCTCATGTCTATGAAAGAGGAGCTGTGAGCTGCTGTACCTGGGCAGATCGCCCATGTCCTTCAAGAGTACAAAGGATCTACCCAGTTTGCTAGCGTCTTGAGGGCTTTGCTGACTCGTATCATGTGACATGGCTACACCTTGGGTGTAGACAAGGCGAAAAGTCAATGTCCCGAGCTGGTCATTGAAGATCTTCCCCACCAAGGAATGCATAAGCCATGCTCTAACAAAGTTTATGATGATCGGCTCAAGGAGTTCCAAGATGGAGAGGACATAGGCGCCAAGTATGCTCGGTGACCTGCTGCTGCTCGTCAAACTTCTGCTTCTGCTGCTGCTTCTGCCCAGTGAGACCCTGCTCCTGAATCTTAGACTAGCCTTTTAGTCATTTATTTAGCTTTTGCTCGTTTCAAAAATTGTACTATGACAATTATTGATATTTATATGTATGCAACTTATTTGGTTTTTATGATATATGCAACTTATTGCTTTTATGTCTTACCGCTTTGTTTTCACAGTAACTTCCTAGGGGACCTGCCCTTTCATTATGCCATGTGTGAGTTTAGGTCGTGAATGGCATACTTAGCGTATTTTTGGATTTTTATGGTAGACCCGATTAGCTCAGTTCTAATCGTCTGTGCGGAAGACTTAGGAAGTCCGTCCTTTCCAAACTTTCTGAGTCTGACCTGCAGCTCAGTTATGATCGTCTGTCTTGTAGAGTTAGGGAGTTTGTCCTTTGCAAACTTTCGGAGTCTGACCTACAACTCAGTTATGATCGTGTCATGCAAACTTAGGGAGTTTGTCTTTTGCAAACTTTCTGAGTCTGACCTGCATCTCAGTTCTGATCGTCTGTCCTGTAGACTTAGGGAGTTTTTCCTTTGCAAACTTTCTGAGTCCTGCCTGCAGCTCAGTTCTAATCGCCTGTATTGCAGACTTAAGGAGTTTATCCTTTTGAAACTTTCTGAGTCTGACATGCAGCTCAGTTTTGATCGTCTGTCCTGTAGACTTAGGGATTTTTCTTTTGCAAAGTTTCTGAGTCTGACTTGCAGCTCAGTTCTGATCGTCTGTACTACAGACTTAGGGAGTTTTTTCTTTGCAAACTTTCTGAGTCTGACCTGCAGCTCAGTTCTGATCGTCTGTCCTGCAGACTTAGGGAGTCTGTATTTTGCAAACATTTATGACCAACTTGAGACCTCAATCAATAAACTTGCATATGTGAAAATTTTAAACTTCATTATTATTATAACTGATTTTCAATTACATTTTATTTGGAAAATATAAATTGAAATGCAAAATAAACAAAAATAATGAGGTCTGGAACCTGTCCTAGACATAGAATCTTCTCAAGTTGTTGGCATTCCAACTGCGTGGGATGGTCTTGCCATTAGCATCAGATAGCTGATATGCTCCATTTCCATGTACCTTAACGACTTTATAAGGCCCTTCCCAGTACGGATCGAGTTTGCCCTGGGGCCCTTGCCTGCTCACTTCGTTCTTCTTTAGTACTAGATTTTCTTCTTTAAAATACTAGTATTTGACCATGAAGTTATAGTACTGAGAAATTCTTTGTGTATACTTGGCCCACATTCCGAGCTTCTTCAAGGTCGTCTTTAGAATGCCTAAGCTCGGTTAATTGCTTCTCTTTAGAATAAAGTTCTGTCCTAGGTGAGGGTAGGTCGATCTCGCCGGAATTACTGCTTCACTCCATATGCCAGGCTAAATTGGGTCTCTCATGTGGCCGAGTTTGGCGTTGTTCTGTATGTCCATAGCATGTTGGGTAGGTGCTCTACCCAATTTTCTCCCTCTTCCTTGAAGTGCTTCTTCAGCCCAGTTTTGTTTGCCTGCTGGTCTGCTCGACATGCCCATTAGCCTGGGGATGACCCACGGATGTAAAGTGCTGAGTTATGTGTAGCTCGGTGCACCAGTCATTAACAGTTTTATCGTCGAATTCAGTTCCATTATCAGAGGTCAACGTCTTGGGGATTCCATATCTGCATACGATGTTTTTCCATAGGAAATTTTAGATTTGTTTGCCAGTGACTGTAGTTAGCGGCTCGGCCTCCAACCATGTGGTGAAGTAGTCCACTGCTACCACAAAAAAATGAATAAAATCGGTATCCTCTAACAATGTGTTATAATATATGTATATAATTTAGTACTACATCTGTCTCATAAAAAGTGTCCACTTTTAATGGTGCACACTGATTAATAAAATAACTAATGTGTTTTATTTAAGTGCTAATCGACAAATTCACACTATCATATTAATAAATTCTATATTGGAAGATAAAATCTATACTATATAATACATGAGAGCACTTTTAACCCAATTACCCAAAAATTATATCCAAGATCTGCTTCTGACCCAGTTCAAACCCGTACACAGCTAGGCAAAGGATAAGTAAATAAATAAATCTTGCTACTTTGGCTGAAATCTAAGCTGCAACCAATTCACAGTTACACATGATGTGATTTTTCAAAAAATATGAGTGGAGGATAAACCACCGATTACGCTATCCTAATTTTCGGATGCAAAAAAGCTTACAATCATATCAATTCATACTCACGGAATCAATTCCAGCAATCTCGCAAAATCCATTTCACTATCCCTCATACTTCATATTTCAACCCCTTATCTCTAGGACGAGGGACTATACACGGAATAATAAACGCTATAGCTTTGGATCCCGAGTGTCAATTGTCAGATACCGAGCAGATTTTCAGATTTGATTCAGGCTTATTTCTTATCGGCAAATCGTTGATTTTAACATTCTTTTAATCACAACAAAAAATCTGCCGACTTTGGAGACTATGAGATGTAAAGAAAATGTGGTTTCGATATCTTGATGAAAAATCTGTCATTATTTACCGTAAGTAATTCTACTAGAACTCAATTCTCAAACTCCATGGCGATCATCTGGCTTAGGCACTCTATTCATTCATTTCTTTCGTTCTTCACTCTCTTTTTTTCCTTCGATTCACAGGTCGGTTTCAGGATTCACAACGGTTAGTTTTTTAGTTTTTTGTAAGTGGATACTAATTTTCACATCCTCTATATTTTGATATCCATATGTTAGAATTTGATTGCATTAGTGACTCATTTTTAGAAAAATTCATCAATAGATTTTTTGACTAATTTCTTGATTTCATTACTGAACATTCTTTACTAATTTATTGAAAATTTTCATGATTGCATTATTGACTCATTTATAGGGGAATTCCTTAATATATTTATTGAGTAATTTCTTGATTGCTTTATTTGGACAACGATTATGTCGTGCTTTTACTATTTTTGTTTTCGTTTAAGTTCTTTTGAGAACAGACTAAAGATTAATGGATAATATTTCCGTGCCTCAAGTTCCGAAAGCAACAAAAGCTTTGGTGAGTGACGATGCCAAGAATTGTACCTACCTACGTGGCACCTCCTTAGTGGCTCAACGATCAGTATGGAGTAGCTCGCACATTCTACCCTGACATTTATGAGTACGTCTTGCACCCTGCTCCGACCTCCTGAGGTCGGCTGGTACAGGTACTCTAGTCTGTCCGCGACCGGCCTTGGTGCTCGGTTTAGGTCGTCATGTTTATAAACCAGTTTTGGTTGGTGTTAGTTCGGCTCTGCTCCCTGACCTCCATAGGTCGGCCGAGCACCTTAAGTCAATTTGGTTTACGCCGTCAGCCCGAATCTATCTCTCATCCTGTTTTCCTTTTGGTCGCCCAACCCTTGTGCTCTACTCAACCCGTAATCGATCCTCGTTGTCGGGTCGGTCCCTCTCCGATCTACCATTCTACTTACACCTAGCCGAGCTGTTTCTATTTCGGCTACCTGTCCCTTCGGAACTGTCCAAGCATAGAAGGGTTCGATCTGTCTAGCCCGAGTCGTCTCTTATCATATTTCCCACGTGTTTAATAGACAGATAACTATGGAAAGAATCATGAGCCATAAAGGCTCTAATCTTTATCATTTAATACAAATATTCGAATACTATAATTATCTCCTAAAATTGAGGAGATAAACAAACCGTAATCAATTTTCCTTAGGGAACATGCTAATTAGTGTCCATCACAGACACGTCACACGCTAACCCAAGGGCACAAGTCCCTCTATATAAACAAATCCTAAGGAACTACAAAGACTTGATTCCATTCCCAGCATTGGATACGTAGGCAGCGTGAGAAACAACATCTCAAGTGCAGTCTAAAACACCTCAAAAATTACCCCCTCGTTTTGTTCTTCATATTCTGGGAAGTTTCTTCAGGCTGTCATCAAGAGAAGGAACCCGAAACTGAAGGAGACGATTTTTGGATCGTCAATTGGCGCTAGAAGGAGGGTCTTTTTTTTGTAAGTAATTTGTCTGTAGAATCTGCCTGAAGATGAAAGGCGTGAACACCATCTCTGGTGAGTATGGCGTTCAGATCTTGACACAAGAAGGTAATCAATATCCCGGGACCCCAACGCCCTAGAAAAGGCGATGATTTCTCAGGGAGGTGACTTACAACGCTGAAGACCCTATCCCTTTGGTATTTAACAATAGTGGCCTCATGATCGAAACCTTGGTGGATCAAAATCTGGTAAGACGCATTTGCATTGACACCGGAAGTGCGGTTAGTATTTTGTACAATTCTACTTTTCTTTTAATGCACTTAAATGACTCTAAGTTAGCCCCAGCAACTACCCTATTGTTCGGCTTTGACGAGTTACCAGTGTATCCTGAGGGAACCATCATCCTCCCTACCACATTCGGTCGACCTCCATTAGGCCGAACTCTTCTAATTATGTATGTGGTGGTTAAGGCACCATCCCCTTACAATATAGTTTTGGGACGACCCTCGTTGATCAGTTTACAAGCCGTCGTATTACTTTCACATAATAGCCTAAGATTCTTGACCGATGGGGGCCTTATGGAGATCGAAGGAAACGTGAATCAGGCAAGAAGCTTCTTGGCATCCGAAACAAGCAAAGACGTCCGATCGGCACCCATCCATATCGAAGAATTGCTGCCTGAGAATGAAGAAACCTAGTCCTCGCGCGATAGAACAGAAGAAATCTGTCTGTGGGAAGATCGAGATGACCGAACCGTCGAAGTAGGGGTATGGATCCCCGATTCTCACAAAGGGATATTGGTAGCCTACCTAAAGGAGTTCAAGGATGTGTTCTCTTGGACTACGGAGGAGATGCCTGGCCTATCCCCAGCTTTAGCGATGCATCAGTTGAATGTCGGTCCGACCCGAAAACATGTTCGCTAGAAGAAAAGGCATTTTGCACAAGAACGAATGGACGCCGTTAAGAAGGAGGTGACTAACCTGCTCCAGGCCAACATCATTCGAGAGGTGAGTTACCCAGACTGGCTAGCAAACCCCGTCTTATTAAAGAAGCCGGACGGTAGTTGGAGAATGTGTGTAGACTTCACTGATCTCAACCGAGCTTGCCCTAAGGACTGTTACCCTTTACCCAACATAGATTGAATGGTAGATTCTAATATAGGCTTTGGAGTTTTCGGTTACCTAGACGCTTATCGGGGTTATCATCAGATTGTCAGGGACCCACAAGATGCCGAAAAGACCTCGTTCATCACTGAGTTTGGAATGTATTGTTACAAGACTATGCCGTTTGGTCTCAAAAATGCTGGAGCGACCTACCAGAGGGCCGTTAACAAGATATTCGGTGACCGGGTTGGGAGGTGTATGGAGGTATATGTAGATGACCTTCTCAACAAAAGCAAGACCCTGGAGCAGTACCTGACGGACGTAAAGGAAGTCTTTCAAGTACTCCGAACCTCATAGATGAAGCTTAACCCCAAAAAATGCATGTTTGGAGTCTGGACGGGGAAGTTCCTCGGATATATGATATCACAAGAAGGCATCAGAGCTAATCCAGACAAGGTGGAAACATTAAGAACTATGCCGACACCGAGAAACATCAAAGAAGTACAGAGGTTGACAGGAAGAATAGCCGCGCTAGGACGATTCTTGTCCAAGTCGGCCCAGTGGGCCCTTCCTTTCTTCAAGATTCTAAAACAAGCCAATTCATTCAAGTGGGACGAAGAATGCCAGCATGCCTTCAAAGATTTAAAAGACTACTTGGTCGAACTACCCACGTTGACATCACCTCGGCAGGGGGATACCCTGTTTGCCTACCTGGCAGTATGTGGCGAGGCCATCGGTGCCGTCCTCGTCAAGGAGCAGGGCAATGTACAGAAACCAATTTTCTATGTCAATAAAGCTCTTAGTGGCCCAGAATTCAGATACTCAAACGCCGAGAAGTTAGAATTTGCTTTAGTGCACGCATCCAGAAAACTAAGACCCTATTTTCAAGCTTACCCGGAAGTTGTGATTACCGACCAGCCTCTTCAACGGATATTATCCCGACCAGAAACTTCTGGGCGATTGACCAAGTGGGTAGTAGAGCTGGCCGAATACGACCTAGATTTTCATCCCCAAACAGCAGTCAAAGCCCAAGCGATAGCGGAGTTCCTAGTAGAAGAAGCGGCCATAACCATCGAACAAAGTCAACTGAGTGCCGAAGTTGAATATTGGACGTTGTACGTCGATGGGGCCTCTAACAAGGACGGGGCCGGAGCAGGACTCCTACTCATCAGTCCAAAAGGTGAAGAGTTTCCCTACGCGCTCCGATTCAACTTCTCGGCCACCAACAATGAAGCCGAGTACGAAGCTCTGATCACTGGACTGACTTTGGCAGCCAAGCTGAGAGCAAGAAACTTATGGGTATACCGTGACTCCTAGTTGATCATCAACCATGTAAAAGGAGAATATGAAGATAAAGAAGAACCTATGAAGAAATACTTACTTGTAGTTAACGTCCGACTAAATTTTGGCAAGGAAGATGAAATTCTGGGTAGTTAACGTCCGACTAAATACTTACTTGTAGTTAACGTCCCAAGAAGTTCAGCCAATCACCCAGGAAGATACTTGGATGGATCCCATAGTGTCCTACCTCCGTAATGGAATACTACCGGAGGACAAAATTTTGGCAAGGAAGATGAAATTCTGGGCTGCACGATACTTGCTCTTTGATGACATACTCTATAGGAAGTCTTTCAGGGCGCCCTGGCTCAGGTGCACGACCGAGGATGAAGGGAACTATCTATTACGACAAATCCATCTATGAATTTGTGGAAACCATCCTGGAGCTCGGACATTAGCGTTGTTGACTATTCGGTTACTACTGGCCTACCATGAGACAAGATGCCGTGGACGTCGTTCGCAGGTGTAATTCTTGCCAGATGCATGATAATATATCCCACCAAGATTCTTAGCAGATGACCCCCTTAATCGCAGCATGGCCTTTCGATCAGTAGGTAATCGACCTAGTCGGACCCCTACCTCGGGCACCGGGAAACCTCAGATTCTTGGTTGTCGCCATTGATTACTTCACCAAGTGGGTGGAAGCCAATCCCCTCACCACGATCACCGTTAAAATCATTCAGATGTTCATCTGGAAAAACATTGATTGCCGTTACGGGATTCCAAAGACTTTGGTATCAGATAATGGCACACAATTCGAAGATAAGTGAGTCGAACCTGGTGCGCCGAGTTAGGAATCTCCCAACATTTCACTTCAGTAGAATACCCCCAAGAAAACGGGCAGGTTGAGCAAAATAATCGACAGATCAAGGTCGGCCTAAAGAAAAGACAGAAGAGGAAGGAGAGAGCTCGGTAGAACATTTACCAAATATCCTATGGGCGTACCGAACGACCCCGAACTCGGCTACTGGAGAAACACCTTTCTCCATGGCCTATGGAAGTGAATCCGTCATACCCGCCGAGATCGATTACCCTCGCCAAGACTTGAGCTTCACGCAAAAGCGGACATGGAAGTAGAACTCAGGCATGCCAAGGATGACCTAGAAGAGAACATGGAGATAGCATTCATCCGAATGGAAAAATACAAGAAAAGGCTTTCTCAGTACTACAACGGTAAGGTGAAGCACTCATATTTTAAGGAAGGGGACCTAGTACTCTGAAGGAATGAAGTTAACAAGCAAGGACCCGAGGGCAAGCTAAACCCGAATTGGGAAGGACCCTACAAAGTGGTCAAGGTACATAGAAAAGGTGCTTATCAATTGGCTGATTCTAGGGGAAAGACCATCCCCAGGAGCTGGCACGCCAACAACTTGCGAAGGTTCTACCCTTAGAACAGATCTCTTCAACAGCCCCTACAGGGGCTGGTCTTTTCTTTTAAAAGCCTTGTTTTATCTTTTTGCCATTTGAATAAAATTGCTTTTATCATTTATTTTATCGGCAATGTTTTATTATAATTACTATACTCATGTTAGGCGTCAGTCCGAACTGGCCCTGCTCGCCGCATCTTTAAGATGAGAAGTCAGCACTAGCCTGGCCCTGCTCATCCTTAATACTCCGTGCGAGACGTCAGCCCAGCCTGACTGTTGGTCCCTTGGAAAGGCTAACACAAGTTTAGAGGGGGGTGAATAAACTTGTCACCAAAAACTGGATTTAAAACAAATTAAGGTTCAGTTAAAACTTGTATGGAGTTAAGATGACTAAGCTGAGTTTAAGTCAAACTGACTTAAGCAAAAACTAAGTCAACTGGCAGCGGATATAGTTCTAGCTTTTTTCCTGATCTTGTTATTCTATGTGAGAGCTAAGTGTGTAGAAGTGAATTCTGGTGAATGTCAATCTATGAACAATGAGTTGTATACCAATCAATTATCAGAATGCAATAGATAAATGCTAAGTAAGTAAATAAATGCATAAAGTAAATAAGACATATATTATAGAGATTCTAGGTGGTGTAATCCTGTTAGTCCTCTCTTCCTCTGTGGTGCGGAAGAAAATTCCACTAGAACTTCTTGAGGTGAACTGTTACAAAAAGTCCTAAACAATAGTCCTTGGCTAATCCCTAGCTTCACTATCTAAACAGTTGTAGAACAGGTAGAATTGCTGCTCTTCAATTGCTTGAACACTGGTCCTTGAAGGGTTACGTATGCCTCTTCACCAGCTACCACCACAAACACAGTTTACCCGACTGCTTGTAACAACTGTCCTTGGCAAAACCTTCCCGGTTTGCTTCACAGTCTAAACCTTTGATATAGAATCAAAGTTAGGCTGAGAATCAATAAATTGATTCTTGTTTGTGGTTCTTCAAAGTGTCTGAATCTGGATAAATTCTGTGTAGCTTGAACACTTGAAGAGATTCTTGATATGATCTTGTTATAGCGCAGAGATGATAGCAATTCGAATAACTAAGACTAGTGCACAAAATGCTTGTTGATCTTGATAGTTCTGTTAAATCTTCGTATTTTAATTCTTGGTGCAAAGTCCTCTATTTATAGTGTGAGGTCCAACATTCATCCTGCTTGAATTCGAATTGTATCAACGTCTATCTTGTAACGGCTATATTTTTTGACCGTTCTAATGTGTCAGTGTTTCGTCCAATAAGATTGCTTCATATACAACATTCGACTATACTATCAGTTTGTTGGATGGCTGACATATAAAACTGAGTTTACTGATCAGTTTTATACTGTGTTCATCAGTTGTCAGTTTCTTGACTGACTTGGAGCATTAACTGAGATTTTACTCTTTTTCAAATATCAGTACTCCAGTTTAAATCTGATTATAATTGACTTAATCAGAGTACACCATAAGTGTTTATCTTCTGAGAATTCATTGTCCTTATAATTCTTAGGTCTTCATACAAGATCCATAAAGTCAGTTCAGGTCACCACAAACTTGCCTGAAGTCTAACGTTATAGTCTCGACTTGTAATCTTCATAACTGGGTTTGAACCCTCAGTTCTTCAATCTTCTATAACTGAGTCTGTGACCCTCAGTTCTTCCATCTTCTAGATAAGGCAACTGAGTCTGTGTCCCTCAGCGAACTTATCTTCTTCAGTTCCATATTGGTGTAGTCTGAGTCAGTTTGTTTATCTTAACGATTTCCAGTTTTCTAAATGACTTCCAGTTTTCAGTTTCACGACACACTAACTATTACAGTGCTTGTCTGATGTAACCTATACAAATATCAGACTCTAGTAAATCCTATACATTCAATTCTAGACATCTTTTACCTTTTCACTATAACAACTAGCTTCAGCACTTCATCAATGAGGTTAAGATAATATTCTAAGTAAATATGATGAATTATCATCAAAACATAAATTTTATTTCCAACAATTTCACCCTTTTTGATGATGCCAAAACTCTCCCTAAAACAATGTAAAACTGGAAAACTGGATTTCATTAGAATACGCAAAAACTGGAATAGTTACACTTTGTTCAAATAAATTTTGCTAGATTCTAAGCTCTTTTCTGTGCTTTTTGTGTAACTGAGATATACTTCATCTCTTTGTCATGTAGACGAAAATCATGTTCTAGTTTGGAGTCTTCCTTAGAAAAGGTCTTGTTATAGTCTACTTGACTTCCTTCTTTCCATTTTCTCAATAAAATTAACTTAGGTAAAGCTGATTCATCCAGGTAGTATTTTTCAAATTCTGCTACATCAGCTTTCATCTGTTCAGTTTGTCTTTAATCTTCAGTTTGTCTTCAATCTTCTTGATTGTAGAGTTCATCAGATAGGAAGTAGTTCAAGGATTCTTTGATTGTCTTATCCTTGTACTTGGCTTTGATAGGGTTATGATCTTTGACAAACTTTAACCACAGATCCTTTGTAAGAGTAGCTCTCCGATCTTCAGGTTGATTTTATTTCTTAATGAGCTGCTCGTCAGTTAACTCTTTCTTTAAGAATTTTGGATCTGATTTATATCTTTCCAATTCATCTTCGAGTTGCTTCTTTTCTTTGAGTAATTTCAGCTTTTCTTCTTCAGCTTCCCCCTTTTTGGCATCATACAATTGATCTACCAAGGCATGGGTTGCCTGTTGATCGGCTGAGATACATTACTGAGAAGCAAGTACCTCTTTGAGTTGATTCTCTAACCCGTAGATGTGCTGATTCATATGCCAGTGATCCTGTGCATGTGTTTCCCTATCTACTGCGGTTGAGTCTTCAAATTTCTGTTTAAGTAACAAAATTTCTGAAGCAGATCTGGAACTTGACTTATGGATCATATCTAATCTTGCATTAACTGAGATATGTGTTCTAGTTCTATAATCTAAATATCCAGAGATGTTTGATAGAAGGCCATTATGTGCATCCCTTTGACTGAGCACAATTTTCAAGTTCTCATGAACTTTGGCCAATTCATCCTTAGTTAGGATATCAGAAGGATCATATGTTGCTTCTGTTTGATCTTTAGACTGAGTGATATCTTCAATGATCATAAGTTGTTGATTATCAGTTCCATCAGCTGCTTGCTGAGTGTCAGTTGTCTGATTTCCAACAGGCAAATCTTCTTGCTGTGTTACAGTTTGCGTTGCTAGAGGTTGAAGTTGAGTTTATGTCTATAAAACTGTAGTCATATCAGCTTCTTTCCTTGAATTATCATCTTCATCATCATCCTTCTTCTTTGAAATATCATAGGGAATAGATGATTTGGCTGATCTTCGTTGAGCTAGTTCAGTGAATCTATCGAAGCAATTTGCAAGAAATTCTGACATATGAAACAGAGTATATAGATCTCTAATTTCCAATTCCTTTAAGAGTAAATTTTCTTCAGATTGTAAAGTAGCATCATGAGAATCTTCTAGTTTGAGTTTCATCTTCATTAGCTCGATAATTCTATCAGCTCCAAAAACTGGGGCTTGTTGTTGTAACTGAGAAGTACAATCAGCAGTGATATTTTCCTTTGTAACTTCAGTTGTCAATTGTTGTTGTTCCCCCTCAGTTTGTGCTTTCTTACTTGAAGTTTCTGGGTACAAACATTTTACAACTGATCTTCCTTTCACTGATTCAGCTTTCCGCTTGGCTTCAGGTTGGGAAGTTGTTCTAGTAGCTACTGCGATTTCCTCTGTAGCTGCAGTTTGTCTTGCTTTCTTCCCTTCCTTGAGTTTTTCCAAATAAAATTGAATGATTCCACTAAGTGTTATCTTCAGTCGGAATCTGCCAATAGTTGCTTGACCTTCAGCTTGAGCTCTTTGTACAGTTTCTAATTCGGCTAAATGTTGCTTCATTATATGATTGACGACATAACCGGCCCAATTGAATTCTATTTCGTCCCAAATTATGTTTGTTGGTCCCTTGAAAAGGCTTTGGTTAAGTTTAGATGGGGGTGAATAAACTTAACACTTAAAACTTTTGGAGTTAACAAACTCAAAGCAACTTCGACGAGTTTCGTCGATACTTCGATAGTCCGCCGACACTCGCAGTTTGCTGACTGTTGAGTCTACTGAATTTGTGCAGCGGAATTATATCAAAATTAAACCTTATTACTTGTTGTTAACTATGATACTAAGTATTAGATACTCAGTAGTGTATGTGTGTGATTTCAGTTGCTCAATAGGTTGATGTGTGTAATAAACTAAATGCAGAATGTAAGTGCAGAAAGTAAGTAGGCAGATTTTATAGTGGTTCCAGGTGGTGTAATCTTGACAGTCCACTCTTCTCCTGTGATGTTGGAGGTAATTCACTAGAGATCTTTGATGTAGCTGTTAAAAAGATTCCTATGTTGCTTGTCCTTCACCAATAACTATGGCTTCACAAACTGAACACTTGGAACAGGTAGGATTGCTGCTCCAGAGTCTTCCACTGGTCCTTGAAGGGTTGAATTGCCTCTTCACCAGCTCCACCACAAACAACAGTCTTTCACACCCAACAGATGCTTCACTGTCTTCAGTAGATTCTTGTAAAAGAAAGATTGAATCAAATAAATGATTCAGTTGTAGCAGCTTGATCAGGATGATACGATCAGCAGCTTGCAGTCTTCAAGTGTGTAAACATGATGCAGCTTGAATGCAGATTACACTTGAAGGTTTTCTCTGGATCAGTAACCTTAAGTTCACTAGGTTCAGCAGGGTGTTTTTCTTGATAAGAAAAAGCAGTTCGGAATTATCTCTTGTTATTCTTCAAAAATCATCACTTGTATCTGAATTAGGAGTCCTTTATTTATAGGTAGAAGTCCTTGTGACTTGTATTTGAAATTCAAATATAGCCGTTCCAGATTTTGTCTTATTTGACTTGCTTTTCGTCATCGTTCATAGTATCGACACGGTCGATCGCTTTTGACGAGAATGCGTCCGTCCACCCTTTGACTTGTATCCATTGGATAAAGTCCGAATCATCCCAACGTCCAATTAATCTCAACCATTGATTTGTTTGATAAATCAGAGGTTGTTAGATGTCCTTATCCTTGTTTTCTTCCAATGTAATCTTGAATAAACCGAGGTATATGTATCAGCAGGTTCATAAGTCTGCTGGAGTACATATCAGTAAGCTGAACCATAATTTGTTGTGTTTAAAACACAATGCAGCTTACTTATTTTATCTAACTATTATTTATGAAGTTAGATTACACCTTTTTCATATAACTAAGTTCCAATCACCATCCAACTTATGGAACTTAGACCTTGTACACAAGGTATATGTAATCAGTTTAGGTCATCACAGACTTCCCTAAATTCTGATTCCATATCCTTGACTTTAATCACTAAGTTTAATCCCTTAGCCTTCATTAACTGAGTTTGAGCCCTCAGCCTTCAGTCTTCAGCAGGTTCCTGACTAGTCTACCGATAGCTACCCTACTGATCTAGATTAGTCTGCTGATATAAGTCCGCTGACCATTACAGTGCTTGTTTGATCAAACCTATACAAAGATCAAACTCTAATAAACCTATACGTTTGATCTAGACATCTTTTTGCCTTTGCACTATAACAGCTAGTCTAGCACTCATCACTAAAACTCAGAAATAAGTCCAACAATTTCCCCCTTTTTGGTGATGATGCCAATACCCTCTCCTAACAGCAAAGCAAAAAGAGTAAAACAAAAACAGAAAAAACTTGGCCATTTCTCATTATAATCATTTGTTCAAAGTATTACAGTCTAGAATCAACAAATATAAAACAGTGTAAAGTATGCTGATCTACTGTCTTCTTTCCCTTTCTTCTCTTGCTTTCTCTACTTGTTCTTGGTAAGCTCTTATTTCCATGATCATCTCCCTCATCCAATCATTTTCAATCAGAGAGAAGTCAATGTGAGGATTCACTTGTTTCCACCAATGCCAAGCTTCAGGAAGAGTTAGATTTATCTGATGTACGCTAAAGCCTAACTTCATGTAAACTCCCTTGAACTCATTCAGCGATTCCTTTTGCATTTGTGGTAGGTAAACTACTTCCACCTCTACCACCTCTTCCACCTCTTCTTGAAGCCCTCATGGCTTTAACTCTTGCTTCCCAAAATTTCAAACTAAAAAATGAGTTAAGACCTTCATGAAAGCCCTTGTCATGATAAGGTCTCCTTCTGTTGTTGTACACATTCTTGTATTGCTTGAGAAGATCATCTGTAAGTGGAAGTCTTCCAGGTGCAGGTTCTCTAAATGCATTTGTATCAGCTTCATATCTCTTCTTTGCAAAAATTCTAGCAGCCTCTTTTGCTACTGTTGTTTGACCCTCTTCCCCCTTATTGACATCATCAACAAAACGGGAAAGCAAGCCATGTACACTCTCCTGTGTCAACACTAGATTGTTCATCTGACCTTCAATAATCTCACTCCTAGTGTCAATGGCGGTGATCCTTTCTTGCATAGTTTGCTCCAGCAGGGTTATTCTTTCAGTAAATTTATGATCCAGTACAGAAGGTTGAGGTGCAACAAAGAAAGCGAGGTCATGTACCACAGCAAGATTATCCAACTTTTGATGAATAGAGGCAAGTTGGTATTTCAAAAATTTCATCTTCAGTGTGTTGCCTTGTTTGATTCCCCTCACATCTTGTGTTAAATCATCAATGGCATACTGAGTAGATGTGTAGCCTGAAGCAACTGTCTCAGTAGACTTTCTATTGTTGTCCACCATGTTCATCAGTTCTTCAAATCTTTGTTCATGTCTATCAAGTTGAGTCCTTAACTGTGTCATGTCATCCCGACAGCCCTCAACTCATCCAGGACATGTGTTGGTACCCCACCAGTCATTCCTCCAGCAGCTCCATCAGTAGGCTCTTCTACATTGTATTGTTGCTGCTGACTGCTGATCACCAAGGCATAACTCATATCCCTCCCAGTAGGGTGATGTCCTTGGTATTCTTCCAAGATAGGATCAATAGCAGGTTCTTCAATCACTAGTTCTTCATCAATAGATCCTTCCTCATTAATTTGAAATTCTTCATCACTGTAGTCATAGTCCACCAGCTGCTAATCCTCATCAATAATAGCAGTCTGCTGACGATCTTTCCCTACAGTGGTCTTGTCTCTAGTAGGCTCTACTACAGCAGCCTCTTCAACAACAACAACAACAACAGGGGTTTCCTCCAAACCCAAAGATTGTTCCAACCTTTGTCCAGGTGCTGTTTGTACCTCAGCAACATGTACCTCCTGTTCCAACCTTTGCTCAGGTGCTGTTTGAACCTCAGCAACCTGAACCACCACTTCAATTCTTGGATCTGGTGCAATTTGTGCCACAATAACCTGATCAGGGAATACATCCATGTTTTCTTTTTAAAATTCCCCTATATCAGGAATCCTCCTTATAAAGTTTCCAGCCTTGGATAGAGTGTCCTCAGTGTCAATGCAATCTTGATATTGAATTGAATCCTCTGAACTGGCACTAGGCTCACTGAAATCAGTAACTCTTTCTTCATCCAAATCAACATTCTGTTGACCCTCTGGTTGTTCAACAGGTTCAACAACAAACAAATCATCTACCTCACTAACCAATATGTTTGCACCAATATATATTCCTTCATTAATTTATGCCTCCAGTTCATCTATGGTGAGATTTTCCAAATCCTCATCCATTTGTCCAGTCTGTTGTCTCTCAGTAGACTGTCATGTACCAGTAGACTGCCCTATAATTGGCTCATTAATCAATGCAGTCCCACTGGTTTCTCCTGGACCTGATGGATGATTGCCACCAGAATCAGATGATGATGATGATGATGAATCATTGTCATCTCTGGGGTCCCTAAACTTGATACCCTCCTCCTTCTGTTGTTCATCAAAGATATCCATCAATCTTGATTGTAGCAAAGTGGTATCAACTAGTTCTAGTAAAATTTCCACTCCCAACTTTTCAAAAGCCCATTCTTCAAACTCTGTCATAGGTTCTGCAGCAGGCTTTTGTCTTTTGTAGAATCCAAATTTCCATTGGAAATAGTCAGCCACTTGCTGGAGTTTAGGATCAACAAAATCCTCTTTCTTCTTCTTCTCAAATCTTTCAAATGGCATGAATGACTATCTGGGAGCAGTTTGTCCACTCTGCTGACCTCCAAAGGACCCAACTAGCAGAGTCAGAGTTTCTTCAACAAATGCATGTAGGTCAGTAGGTTGCTCAGATTGTATATTTGTTCCAACTACCTCCATCTGTACCACACTTGGTTCCCCCTGACTTATATGCTCATCAGCAGGGTTAGCAGCAGACTGCTCTTCCCCCTGACTGTCTGGGAGCAGTTTCTCCACTCTGCTGACCTCCAAAGGTCCCAACTAGCAGAGTCAGAGTTTCTTCAACAGATGCATGTAGGTAAGTAGGTTGCTCAGATTGTATATTTGTTCCTACTACCTCCATATGTACCACACTTGGTTCCCCCTGACTTATATGCTCATCAGCAGGGTTAGCAGCAGACTGCTCTTCCCCCTGAACTATTGCAGGAATTTCAAGGTCTTGTACCAATGTTTCAGTTACCACAGCAGGTGCAGACTCAGTGGTTTGTTGTGGTTCTTCTACAAACTTTTCCACTTCCACAGCAGGTGTAGATTCAGTTGTTTGTTGTGTTTCTTCAACAAGTTGCTCAACAACAACTTGTGCAGTTTCAGTAGGCTCAGCAGCCTTAACAGGTGAGGATTCTGTAGCTTCAACAGCAAGCTCAGATACAGTAGACTGCTGTGATTTTCCAATAGATTGCTCAACAACAACCTCCACATCCTCAGTAGGCTTTATAATGGTTATAGGTTCAGCATCAATAGCCTCTCCTTCTTCTTCTACTTCTTCTTCTTCCTGTTCCCTTTGAGCCTCCAAAATTTTCAATTGCTTCCTTTTGCCATGTTTCTTCTTTTTGGCAATCTCTTTCATTCTTTTGGAAAGTGGATCATCTTCAAGATCAATAACTTTCCTTTTTCTACTAGCTTCTTTCTGTTGCTCCTTCAAAACTTCAGCAACAGTCTTCTTCTTAGCAACTATAGTAGGGTCAGCCACCTCAATCCCTACTGGGCCCTCAGCAGACTCAGCAGCTTTTCTCTTCCTTGTTATTTCGGCTATATCAATAACTTCATCTGACTGCTTCTTTGTCTTTCTAGGCTTTGACAGTTCTGTAATTTTTCTTGTATCGGCAACCTTACTTTTCTCAGTAATTTTCTTTGGTGCAGCAGGTTTGACAGTTTGCTTAACCTGCTCACCACCAGCATCACCTTCATCTCCATCATTACCATCACTTTCAGTAGCCTCATCATCTATATCTTCATCATCATCCAGACCAGGAAGAGGAGCACCAACTTCTGGCTTGAATCTGGATTGATTTATCTTTTCAGATGCAACATCAGGTATCTGAAAATGATTCAGCAAGGTCTGAATCATTAGACCTAAGGGCTTGACCTTGGATTTCCTTGTACCATCTCTATCTTCAATGAACACCTTCTTCATGTAATGTACAAAGAATCCATGTAACGCCCCGCTCCCGGATACCGAGTCCTTATCCGGAAACGAAACGCTCGGCACGTATAATATTAAATAAATCTAATATTACACGTAAGCCTCTACTATGTCGTATCGATTTCAGCAAAACGGAAGCTCAAAAGATTCGGCAAAACATCATAAATGCTACTAAGAATAAAAATCGACATACTAAAGGTAGAAATGTAACATTTATTACATTGGAAAACCAAACGAAAACTAAAACGTACGACAATCTCCAAAAGAGAAAAAAACTAGGAAGTCATTACGAGCTCCCAAATGAAACTTCAAGTCTAATGAATAAATAAAACATAAATAATTAAAGTCTTCAACTTCGGCGTCTTTAAACGTCGTCATCAAAGCCCTCTTCCAACTCCGGGATTACCTGTTCGTCTTCTCTCCCCCAAACACATAAATAAACATGCATTTGAGGTAAGTACATTGTACATAGTAAGAAGTAGAAGCTACAATTTAATTAAGGCTCTTTAACAAGTTTTATTATAATAATTATCTTTATGATACCGACTCAATCTAAGGTTCATTCCACGTCCATCGACACTTCATGACTATACGTGTCTAGCCTAGCTTATCTGTGTTACATCAGCATTCAAGGACACTATGCATGGTGCTGCCCACCATGAGACATCTGGGTGCAACCTATTGGTGTGTCTCACCAATAGCCACAGGCTAGTCCCGATAGTATACGCGTTCGGTGAAGTCCCTCTACTCCTGGTGCCCTCTAATGGCCAGCAAAGTTATCCACAACGAGTACCCTCTACTCCTGGTGCCTCAAGAAAGGCCAGCAAGTTTACTCGCTCTATCCGAAGGCCTACAAATTGCGATATAGTCTTGTGCCTTACCAAGGATGACATGATGTTTAATCTTATTACTATGCAAGTATGTAATTATCAATGGTTATTAACTAGCCACCTAAGTTTTTTCAAGTAAGCTCCCTCACAAACTCAACTCTCTTTCTTAGACCACTAGACACGGACAAGGCCTGGCAATTACACAGACATTGATGAATACTAATTCATCAAAGCACAAGCCCTTTCATGCCCTTCCGACGGATCCGAACTTCAACTCCCTTTAAGAGTACATTCGGTGTTTTAACTGAACGAATAAGAAGTTCAATCGAAGCTTGTTTATGTTTAATTAATGTTAACATATTATGATTAAGGGTTTAAAACAATAATAACATGATTATGAAGTAAAAAACCAAACTAATGTGCTAGAATAGTGAAAACAAAGTAAAACAGGCCAGACGCCCGTTTGGACCCTTATGGACGCCCGTCCAAAATCAGACGCCCGTCCACTAACCTCGGACGCCCGTCCGTCAAAAACAGCTAAATCCTGAATCAAAAATCTGACCTCAGACGCCCGTCTGCCTATTGCAAACGCCCGTCTGGGCTACTAGGGTCTCGGACGCCCGTCTGACAAATTCATACGCCCGTCCGCCTGGGTTTTTTCCAAAACGCTAAACCTTCTAAACATGATTTCAAATCTATTTCTGACCTAATTGGCATCGAATTAACCGTACCCAGATGATCCATTAAGGTTTCTTAAAGATTGAGGGTAGGCTTAACTTGCTAGCTGCCTTACTTAATCACCGAAAGTTTGATACTCTCGTATTAATTAATGTTGATATAGCTATGTTACCCGTTATTAACGTGCCTAAAAGTTAGTTCATTTATTTAACCATAATTACAACGTGAACTTAATCCATGTCATAAGAATATCTTAATAAAACAAACAAACTGAAAGGTACCTGGTATGACCGCATCCACAAGCAAACACCCTCGTTGGTCGAGTTGCACCTCCATTGCCATTTCTTTGACTTTCCTTTGTGTTCCGCATAGGACTTGCCTTGCGTAATGTCCGGGGTCTCCACAATGATAACAACCATTTGTATCTCGCCCGACATTCTCTCGGAGTGATTCCTTTTACACTTTGGGCAACCCGATGTCTTTGCCGGATGACCTAGCTGCTTGAGGTGTCGTAATCCTTTTCTCATCTTGCTGCTGAGGTGCTTCTTGATCTTCTACTTGGCTACTCTCCAAAGGTCTTTTTACTCCAATGACAACGGTGGCCCTCTTCCTGAAGTTCTCAACTTCCAAAGCCTCATTCAACAATTCAGCCATGTTCCTTGCCGTGAAACCTAACATACCAGACTGTATCTGATACGATAACCCTTCCTTGTATAGGGCCATCTTTCTCTCTTCTACCTTCATTAGCTCGGGATAAAATCTTCCCAACTCGTTAAACTTATTGGTGTATTGCGATACCGTCATATAGTTACCCTGCTTGAGCTTCAAAAACTGACTTGCCATGTCTGCTTGCACGGTGGCTGGAAAGTACTCGTTATAAAACATGGCCTTGAAACCTTCCCAGTATGTCACTTTACCATTACTGCTCTATATAGCATCTATCCATGCTTCAGCTGCACCCAAAAGGAAACTAACCGCCAACTGTGCCATCTCAGTGTCAGGAACATGTATGTTCCTACATGCCTTCTCAAAACTTCTTATCCACTCTTCGGCCTTCGAATGCTCAACATTCCCAAAGAAATCCTGGACTTTGTTCCTTCTCAACCTTGTATACCAGTCAACTGGCGGTGCCTGCTCGAAAATTGGTCTAACTGGTGGGGCTTGTGGGTACACTGGAGGGTATCCATAAGGCACTTGCTGCTGGTACTGGTATTGTTGTGGGTATGGTGGAATCACTTAGGGCTCAGTCTGATGGGGGTAGTACGCCTGGTGGTAACCCTGATGGTGTTGTGATGTAGGCTGTGGTTGGTGGAAACCAAAGGGTGGGTGACCAAAACCTTGCTGAAAGTCAAAACGGGGTGACAAAGGTACAGTAGGTCGAGGAGTGTGGCCTACTGGAGGTGGATAGGGGTCCGTTGTTGTTGGTGAAACACTAGTGGTGAGGGGTGGCTCACTAGTGGAGGGTAAACGGTCTGTTGGTGTGGGGGGTAGCTTAATGGCAGTGGTACTGAGCTTACTAGAACCTCACTTACCAAAGAAAACAGAACTTAACTTCCCACATGCCACTGTGGGTGTTGCTCCTGACGAGATCGTAGTGGAGAATTCCGTTGGAAATCCGGTGTGGGGGTCGCCGAACGAGGGGGTGGTGACAAGCTCCGCTGAGGTGGATGATTCGGCCTCACAACACCGCCTCCTACGACAGGTGTCGGACTCTCTCGTCGAACTCCAGAGGTTTCTGCACCCGCTCCAGTTCTCGTGAAGACCATCCTGATGATCAAAGAAAACCAGAACGTTACTAAAAGGTCTAGAGAAACTTATCTTAAAGAAAGGAAGCCTAAAGGACGCTTCTCTCTGATACCAACTGTAATGCCCCGCTCCCGGATACCGAGTCCTTATCCGGAAACGAAACGCTCGGCACGTATAATATTAAATAAATCTAATATTACACGTAAGCCTCTACTATGTCATATCGAGTTCAGCAAAATGGAAGCTCAAAAGACTCGGCAAAACATCATAAATGCTACTAAGAATAGAAATCGACATACTAAAGGTAGAAATGTAACATTTATTACATTGGAAAACCAAACGAAAACTAAAACGTACGACAATCTCCAAAAGAGAAAAAAACTGGGAAGTCATTACGAGCTCCCAAACGAAACTTCAAGTCTAAAAAATAAATAAAACATAAATAATTAAAGTATTCAACTTCGGCGTCTTTAAATGTCGTCATCAAAGCCCTCTTCCAACTCCGGGATTACCTGTTCGTCTTCTCTCCCCCAAACACATAAATAAACATGCATTTGAGGTAAGTACATTGTACATAGTAAGAAGTAGAAGCTATAATTTAATTAAGGCTCTTTAACTTGTTTTATTATAATAATTATCTTTATGATACCGACTCAATCTAAGGTTCATTCTACGTCCATCGACACTTCATGACAATACGTTTCTAGCCTAGCTTATTTGTGTTACATCAGCATTCAAGGACACTACGCATGGTGCTGCCCACCATGAGACATCTGGGTGCAACCTATTGGTGTGTCTCACCAATAGCCACAGGCTAGTCCCGATAGTATACGCGTTCGGTGAAGTCCCTCTACTCTTGGTGCCCTCTAATGGCCAGCAAAGTTATCCACAACGAGTACCCTCTACTCCTGGTGCCTCTAGAAAGGCCAGCAAGTTTACTCGCTCTATCCGAAGGCCTACACATTGCGATATAGTCTTGTGCCTTACCAAGGATGACATGATGTTTAATCTTATTACTATGCAAGTATGTAATTATCAATGGTTATTAACTAGCCACCTAAGTGTTTTCAAGTATGCTCCCTCACAAACTCAACTCTCTTTCTTAGACCACTAGACACGGACAAGGCCTAGCAATTACACAGACATTGATGAATACTAATTCATCAAAGCACAAGCCCTTTCATGCCCTTCCGACGGATCCGAACTTCAACTCCCTTTAAGAGTACATTCGGTGTTTTAACCGAACGAATCAGAAGTTCAATCGAAGCTTGTTTATGTTTAATCCCTATTTTGAGTATTAAATGAGGTTTTATTGTACGGCGAGTGACTGTCGGTTTTCCGTAAACTCGACCTTATTTTAGCATTTTATACTCATTTTTCCCAAGCACCCGTAGTTTGCGGGGTTATGCGTTTGCTTGTTGTTTTCATATGGATGCAGGACTAGGGTGTCTCGAGAACCCGGAAGGCGAAGATTTATGATGATAAGTGTGATCAAGGTGCAAGAATGAGCCAAGGAAGAAGAAAGAATAAGAAAAGGAAGAGAAATAGTTGTTGCTCTCACCATATGTTCACTTCATCAGCATTTTGACCGATTATGGAGGCATTTTCTGGTCATGCTGTCTTCACGAAAGTTGTAGATAATTCAAATATCTTTCTAATGGTTTTTGAATCACCCCAATCAGAGGTCGGATAAAGAAGTTATGAAGTGTTTACTGCAGAGCTGTCAGAAATGGAGCAATCAGGAGGCAAAACCAGAGAGTTGTCCGTACGGATGACACATTTTGTCCGTACGGACGACGGGAAAATGATGAACTATCCGTACGGATAGCCTTGTATCCGTACGGACAAGTACCCTGGACTATATATACACCTCAAACATCGCAGCAGCAGCAGCAGATTGACAGCAGGTTTAGTTTCCACCAGTCCGGTCCTTTGAGATGCATTTTGACCCATTGAGGAAGCATTTTCTGGTCAAGTCGTCTTCATGAAAGTTGTAGGGAATTGAACGAGCTTTCCGACTCATCTTGAATCGTTCAATTCGGAGCTACACACAGGGAGATTTTAATGACTTACTGAAGACGGGTCAAACGAGCCGAGTTGGTCGGCCCACCAGCTCAAACTCGCGATTTTTGCACTATATAAGGGGCTCTCTAGTTGAGAGAGCCAAAAACTCCTCTCACTTTTTGGCTGGACTGAGCTCGAGGCCGGCTTAGGTGCTCAACCCAGCCGCTCCGGCGGCTGTTATGCAGGTTGACATCTAAATAGTCGGATCAAGGCTTGGGTCCATGCTTTTAGATTAGATTTTTGTATTTAGCGTCGAACGCGGTATTCGATCGATTGCTTGTGGATTTCGCGTCGTGGGTCACGATAGGGATTAAAGACTGGATCTTTTGTCGATTTGGGACATGGGCTTTCGATCTAATGTATTTCGATGTCGATTTGGTGAGTTTCCTTTGTCGATTTGCTTTCTCTCGATTTTGCTTTGATTGTTTCGATCTTTTGTCGATGGGATTGCTTATTGTTGTTAGTTCATGCTTTAAATCCCTTTTTCGTGCCGTAGTTTAGTATGGGCTTCGATCGTTTATCCCGTTGGTGTGCTCTTTGTTCACCGATTTTAACACAGGTTTCGTATTCGACCCAATTTCCTCGTGGGATCGACCCCGTACTCTTTGCCATTCTACTACGATCGACCCGGTGTTTGGCCGGTTAGAGAGTGGTTTCACGGTATATGAGTTTCGTGGATTATAAATATTGTTTGGTTTTTGGATCGTGAAAAATCCTCTCATCACCCATTGACTTCAGTCATACCACATCCGAGGATGTCGAGGAAGTGAATAATCAAAGGTTTCTCTTTAGTTTGTCCTATATAATGCTTGCACCTTTGACCATTCACTCTGAACGGCTGGTCACCATGACCTCTTAGTTCTAAAACACCTACAGGAATGATTTGCAGAATTTCAAAGGGGCCGGACCAACGCGTCCTCAACTTTCTAGGAAACAGATGCAACCTGGAATTATAAAGTAAGACTTGCTCCCCAACTTGAAATTCTCGCTTCTTGATTTTAGCATCATGGAGGAGTTTCATTCTGTCCTTGCTAATCCTGGCACTCTCGTAGGCCCGGAGTCTAAACTCATCCAATTCATGCAACTGCATCAGTCGATGTTCACCACATGACTGGTCATTAAAGTTTAAGAACTTAATGGCCCAATATGCTCTATGCTCTAATTCGACTGGCAAATGGCAGGGTTTGCCATACACCATCTGATAAGGAGATGTACCCATGGGAGTTTTATAGGCAGTACGGTATGCCCATAGTACATCATCCCGGTTGGAGACTCCAATCCTTTCTATGATTTGTTTACAAGTTTTTCCAGGATCCTTTTCAAACTCGATTACTTCTCTCGACTCGGCCACTAGTCATAGGGTGATATGGTGTGCCAATTTTGTGCCGGACACCATATTTCTCAAGGACTTTTTCTAGTGGCCTGTTGCAGAAGTGCGTCCCTCATCACTGATTAAGGCACGGGGACATCCAAATCTCACGAAGATATTTTTCTTGAGAAAGTTAATGACCGTTTTGTGGTCATTGCGAGAAGTGGCTTGAGCCTCCACCCATTTCGATACGTAGTCAACGCAGACTAAGATGTATTTGTTTCCACAAGAAGATGGAAACGGGCCCATAAAATCAATACCCCATAGATCAAAGACCTCACATTCTAAAATGGGCTTTAATAGAGCACCGGTTCGTTGGCACCTATCACAAGCCTTGCAGAAGGCTTCTGAATCCTTGAAGATCGTGGGCCAATAGATACCGGACTGAAAGATTTTAGCAACGGTTTTTCAGGGACCAAAGTGACCACCAGTAGGTCCACTGTGGCATTGTTCAATGATATCACGTTGCTCTGATTTGGGGACACATCTTCTCAACAATCCATCTTTACAGATTTTAAAGAGGTAAGGTTCATCCCACACGAAGGTTTTCAAATCAGAGAAAAATTTCTTCTTCTCCTGATATGAAAATTCTGGATTTAAATACTGGGAATGCAGGTAGTTGACGATTGAGGCAAACCATGGAAGATCTGGAGTGCACTCGTCTATATGCATAACATGCTCGAGAGGAAAGTAAAGGTCTATCTCTTCAGGTTCTTTCTTTTCATCATTCGGCATTCTAGAAACATGATCTACTACTACGTTTTCACTGCCCTTTTTATCCTTAATTTGAACATCGAATTCTTGCAGGATCAGTATCCAACGTAGTAAGCGCGGTTTAGCATCTTTCTTTTTCATAAGATAGCGCAGAGCAGCGTGGTCAGTCGAAACAGTGACTGAGGCGCCCAACAAGTAACTACGAAATTTGTCCATAGCAAAGACTACAGCCAATAATTCCTTTTCAGTGGTTGTGTAGTTCACTTGCGTGGGGTTTAGTGTGTGACTGGCGTAAGAGATGGGCTGGAATTTTCCCTTAATTCGCTGTCCTAAGACTGCACCAACGGCGTAGTTGGATGCATCGCACATGAGTTCAAAGGGTAGGTTCCAGTCAGGAGAGATAAGGATCGGGGCGGAAATCAGTTGACTCTTAAGCTCATCAAACGCATGCTTGCAACCATCATCAAAATTGAAAACAACATCTTCTCTGAGTAAAGTGGAAAGGGGCTTAGCTATCTTGGAAAAATCCTTAATGAACCTCCTATAAAAACCAACGTGTCCAAGGAAACCTCTTACTTCACGCACATTTTTAGGGAATTTCATCTTCTCTATAGCCTCAACTTTTGCCCTATCTACTTCCATTCCTCTTTTTGATATCTTGTGGCCAAGAACTATTCCTTCGTCTACCATAAAATGGCATTTTTCCCAGTTTAGGACTAAGTTCTTCTCCACACAGCGGGATAATACTTGATCAAGATTATCAAGACAGTGATCAAAGGATTGACCAAAGACTGAGAAATCGTCCATGAATATCTCCATACACTTTTCAACAAGCCCATCAAAGATTGCCAGCATACATCTTTGGAATGTAGCTGGGGCATTGCAGAGACCGAATGGCATTCGCCTATAAGCGAATGTACCATAAGGGCAGGTGAAAGTGGTCTTTTCTTGGTCGACTGGGTCTATGGGTATCTGGAAGCATCCAGAATATCCATCAAGAAAACAGTAGAATGCATGTCCTGCCAGACGCTCAAGCATCTGGTCAATGAACGGAAGGGGGAAATGATCTTTCATCGTGACTTCAATAAGTTTTCTGTAGTCAATATAGACTCTATAACCAGTTACTAGTCTCAATGCTATTTCTTCACCCTTTTCATTTTTCTCGATAGTAATTCCTCCTTTCTTAGGAACTACTTGAGTAGGGGACACCCATTCACTGTCAGCAATTGCAAAAATAATACCCATGTCCAAAAGCTTGATAATCTCTTTCTTAACCACCTCCTGCATGTGAGGGTTGAGCCTCCTCTGGGGCTGTCTAACACACTTAGCACCCTCTTCGCCTTTGATCTTGTGCATGCATATGTCAGGAGATATCCCTCTAATGTCTCCCACTTGCCATCCGAAAGCCTTTTCATTCTTCCTTAACACATTCAACAACTTCATTTCTTCTAACCGGGATAACTTGGCAGAGATAATTAAAGGAAGCTTGTCACCTTGTCTCAAGAAAACGTATTTCAGGTGCTGAGGCAAAGGTTTCAGTACCAAATCCGCAGGTGGTTCTTCTAAACTAGATTTAAGCTCCCCACTTTCAACTCAACATCACTGAGTTTACTCAGTGGTCCTACTGCCAAAGCTTCACCATTCAACGAACCTTCATCAACTTCAGCTCCTAATTGTTCTAGATTCACCCAACCATGATTATTCAGATTCTCCACTAATCGCTCATATTCAGTTTCAACAGTCATGACTTGCTTTTCCATAGAGTCATTAAAGTCATCTGACATGTCCTCAATGGAGAAGCCAGTTGGATAATCAGAGGGTCTCTGAATAGCTTTAGAGACATTGTAGCTCACCTCCTGATCACCAACTCGTATAGTCACTTTGCCACCATCACAATCAATGAGGGCTCTGGCTGTAGAAAGAAAAGGTCTGCCGAGTATTAAAGGAACATTCTCATTATTCTCGATGTCAAGGACGTACCAGTCAACTGGGAAAGTGAATCTATCGATTTGAACTAAAACATCCTTTAACATCCCAGCAGCTTTCTTGGAAGATCTATCAGCGAATTGAAGATTCATGGTTGTGGGTTCTAAAAGATTATCTAAACAAAGTTGTTTACAAACAGACAATGGCATCAGACTAATGGATGCACCTAGGTCACATAAAGAATTTGGGAAGACTAAACCTCCCATCAACAATGTGAGCACAAATTTCCCAGGGTCACCCCTCTTGATTGGCAACTCATCATAACCAATCACAGAGCAGTTCTCACCAATTAACTGATCCATTTCTTCGAGCTTCTTTTTGGAGGACACAACATCCTTGATGAACTTTGTATACTTAGGCATCTCAACTAAAACATCAGATAATGGAAGATTTACCTGAGTATTCTTAAGAAGATTAAGCACTTTCTCATACTTTTTGTCTTCATGCAAGGAGATGTTATTTTTTCTGGGTGGAAATGGAAGTTTCTTTAAATAATTCTCAGAAAACACTTGCTTTGAAGATGAACTAACAGCTTTATCTTCCAAATCTTTCCACCTCACCACTTTTTCACCTTTCTTGCCAGTCAGGGGATCAGCCACCTGACTTCCACTAAATTCCTTATTTCTCGGGGATCACCACCTGAGTACTTTCAAACTCTTTATTTCTCAGGGGATCAGCCACCTGAGTACTATCATCCAAAACATGGGGGCATGGATGTACGACTTCCCTCCCCGCCTCATCATTGGCGGGGAGGGGTTAGTGGTTTCCCGGTTCGGGGGACCACTAATCTGAGTGCCGGATCTTAAATTCATAGCACTGGCCTCTTCTCTACCATAGGGAATTGTGGGAACTAGATCAGTGCATTGACTTTGATTTAACTCGGTCTGAACCACTTGACCACCTTTGGGGTTCTTCTCAGTGAAGCTGGGTAACTGCCCCGAGAGTCTAGAAGCTTTTTGGTCAGCTACTTTCCCGAGCTGCCTCTCAAGATTCTTGATTGTATTGAGAAGGAATTGGAAATTATTATTCTGCTCCTTCTGATAGGAGTCCAATTTAGTGTCAAGATCACAAGCTTGAGAGGGGCCTTGAGAATTCTGAAAGTTTTGTGGGAAAGATTGGATATACCAACTTTGAAACATAGGATTCGGATTGTTCGGCCAGTTCTGGTTGAACCTCTGATTTTGATTAGGAAAATTCATATTATGGTTCTGATTGAAGTTTGGATTTTGATTAAAACCCTGGTTTTGAAAATTGCTTTGGCCAGAGAACTGATTGTTGAATCTCTGATTTTGCTGGCCGTTGAAAGTATTAACTTCAGCGTTCTGTCCACCCATGGGACAGAAACGAGCGGTATGCCCCACATTATCACATGTCTGACATGTGACTGGACTGAACTGTCCCTGATTCTAGATAGTATTGACTTGATACGCAGGATGGGAAAGAAACTGACACTGGCCAACCAAATGGCCAGGCTGACAACAACTTTCACAAAACAGAACTTGAGAGTTCTGAGGAAATGACTGGTTCTGATTTGTAGGATTAGAGGATATTTTGAGAGCTTCCACCTGCTGTTGCAGCATGGCGATCTGATTTTTCATGTTCACCTCCTCGATCCTAGGTGGAGGAGGTGTCTGGATAGCGTGAGATGAAGGGGCGTAGTTGTACTTGGAAATATCTTCAAATAACTGCCATCCTTCTTCAGGCGTTTTTCTAAAAAATGACCCTCCTGATGAACTATTGGCCATACCCTTGGTGAGTTTGGGGAATCCACTGAAGAAAGTGTTGAGTTGCCTCTGCAAGTCTAAACCATGATGAGGGCATTTCCGCAGGAGTGCCTTAAATCTCTTCCAAGCATCAAAGAAAGATTCATTTTCCTTTTGGAAAAATGTGAAGATTTCACTCAAGCACTGGGCTGTTTTGGATGGTGGGAAATATTGACTCAGGAACTCGTGCTCGAGTTCATCCCAGGTTGTAATCGACTCGGCAGGAAGAGAGTTGTACCGCTCTTTCGCTTCCCCTCTTAAGGAAAAAGGAAACAATTTCAATTTAATTGCATCCTCACTAACTTCTTGTATGCGAGTTGTACCACATATTTCTAAAAATGTGTGTACGTGAGTGTGAGGATTCTCAGATTGAAAACCATGAAAGATAGATGCGTGTTGCATCATTTGAATAAGACCTGGTTTAAGTTCGAAGGTTGGTGCATTAATAGCTGATAAAACGACTTCTGGGTTGACTCTGACTTCACCAGGCATGGCGTAGTCAGCCAACGTGCGTCTTTCATTCGCAGCCATGATAATGATTTCTTCAATCTCCTCTACTAAACGTCGTTCGAAATCTTTATCGGCCGTGTTCCCTTCGTCAGGAAGAACCGCAGGACGGACTCTTCGCCTGTTTGGTCTGACTATGGTTCGCTCGAGGTCAGGGGTGTAAAGCAGTGGACCTTTCTGACTCCGATTTTGCATAAACCAGAACCAAAACCAAGCTGTCCGCACGAATTTTATTTTTATTTTATTTTTATTTTTATTTTTTATATGTAAACGGAAAAACTGAGAGCACCTGCCTACGAAAAATCAAAACAGAAACGGAAAAATTAATAAAAACTAGACAACCGTATCGGTTCCCCGGCAACGGCGCCAAAAACTTGTCTCGGATTTTATAGCAAAGCAAAACAAACAAGTAATAAATAAATCCGGTTTACCCCAAGTGCAGGAATCGTAGTATAGCGATTAAAAACCGGAGTCGATCCACAGGGAATCGAGGTTGGTCTAGTTCTTAATTTTTCTAAAAGTATCACGAGAAATAAAAAAACTAAAAACGAAAACAAATAACTGGACAGAGGGTTGTCAATCCAAAGCCAGGAAAGATAATTACGAACCGAACTAACTAAGTTAATTCTAATCTATAAACTAAGAAGACAATAAAATTGCTACGATTACTATGATGAAGACGAAGCAAAACAGCACAATGATTTTTCTTTCAAGTAATTTATCAACGAACAAGCAGTGATCCACCGATTCCAGCAACCCTCAATTTCTACTCCAGATTATCTTGTGGTGATTTAACAAAAATTGTGATTCACCTTTCGAAGGTATGAACTCCTAATCTTTTAGAAAAGTTCGCCTATCAATCTTTTATCTTTCGATTTTAAAGATTAACGCTTTCATAACAAAGGTGTGAAATCTCTCAATTTCGCAATCTAGATAATCAACCTAACAACTCTCGTTATTTTTAGGTTAAAAATCTAATCTTTACTACGGTGATCTAAGGTTTAACGACGATTCTCATCAAACGTTAAACATCAAACAACAACCATCTCTCGATTTAAATTGCATAATCCATAAGAACATAATAAAGATACAAACTTTGATAAAAACTCACAAAACAATCCAAAAGTCGAAATCGAGATGTTGCTAAGAATCGGTTTCACAAGGCTTGTTCCAACGTGCTTTAGCCTCTCATCATCGTATGATTGCTTGAAATCATTTCAGATTACAACTGTTGATTCATAGGTCGTATTCTCCGGAAATAGTTACGACTTCAACAACAACGATCTCTCGATAACTATCTAAGCATTACAACGGTACTACGACTTACTATTTTATTTATGGCATAATGCCTATATATATATATATATAGATAGCTAGATAAATATATATAGATAGTTAGTTATATATATATAGATAGTTAGTTTTATATATATATATATATATATATATATATATATATATATATATATATATATCATATTTAGTAGTAGACTATTAAAGTTGCATCTTTGGTAGTACGCTTTGCGACGTTTTGGTCGTCCGTCTTTAGCGACGTTTTGGTCGTCGCTATACCAAAATTTTTGTCTTTTCCTTTTTTTTTTTTTGGTTAGGTAAAACGAAGTCGTATGATTTGGTACGGTGTTATCACATCAACGTGTTTATCACTAGGGTTTTTATTTGAAGCATTCAATTCTTTGATTCGAGTTTCGGAAATTTTAATTGTGTTATTATATGTAGTTTCTATTGGTAGTATATATCATATAGTTAGTATACTATTAAATTTGCATGTTTGGTCGTCCGGCTTTTTGCGACGCTTTGGTTGTCCGGCTTTAGCGACGTTTTGGTCGTCGCTATACCAAAATTTTTGTCTTTTCCTTTTTTTTTTTTGGTTAGGTAAAACGAAGTCGTATGATTTGGTACGGTGTTATCACATCAACGTGTTTATCACTAGGGTTTTTATTTGAAGCATTCAATTCTCTGATTCGAGTTTCGGAAATTTTAATTGTGTTATTATGTAGTTTATATTGGTACACTGAAACTCTGGTTTGACTTTTTGTGCACGAAGGTGCATTTCGATCTTCAGAATTTTTTGGTTAAGTAAAACAAAGTCGTATGATTTGGTACGGTGCCACAAAAACTACTAGAAAATAAAATATTGTAAAAATTAGATAAGGAATGAGAATGTTCATTCGATCTATGATACATAAAAGATACATAAAAATAAAAAAACGAGATCCAACTCCCATTTATCTTACTTATCCTTTGGTTAATTTACTTCGATAAAAGATAAGAAAATGAAAATCTTCCGAACCTTTTATTTTTTATTTTTTTATTAGTATTAGTTAGGGTTAAGTCTGACATGAATAATATTCTACGACTAACAATTCATTTATTCGAGTTTGGGAAATTTTAATTTTGTTATTATGTAGTTTTTATTGGTTCACAGAAACTCTGGTTTGACCTTTTTTGCACGAATGTGCATTTTGATCTTCAGGATTTTTTCCTCACATGTAACCTTTCTTGCTGCAACACGCAGACATATTGTCACCTCTAAAGGATGGTTTAAATGTTTTTCTAAGCATTGAAGTAGGTTGATATCTTCTTTATTTTTGCTAAAGTAAATTTATTGCAGACATAAAAACTATAATCGGTGCATAAAAAAAAGTGAGGGCACACCGTGCATCGCACGGTGGCCCCCACTAGTTACTATATTAAAGTTGCATCTTTGGTAGTACGTTTTTTGCGACGTTTTGGTCGTCCGGCTTTAGCGACGTTTTGGTCGTCGCTATACCAATTTTTTTGTCTTTTCCCTTTTTTTTTGGCTAGGTAAAACGAAGTCGTATGATTTGGTACGGTGTTATCACATCAACGTGTTTATCACTAGGGTTTTTATTTGAAGCATTCAATTCTTTGATTTGAGTTTCGGAAATTTTAATTGTGTTATTATGTAGTTTCTATTGGTACACTGAAACTCTGGTTTGACTTTTTGTGCACGAAGGTGCATTTCGATCTTCAGAATTTTTTGGTTAAGTAAAACAAAGTCGTATGATTTGGTACGGTGCCACAAAAACTACTAGAAAATAAAATATTGTAAAAATTAGACAAGAAATGAGAATGTTTATTCGATCTATGATACATAAAAGATACATAAAAATAAAAAACGAGATCCAACTCACATTTATCTTACTTATCCTTCGGTTAATTTACTTCGATAAAAGATAAGAAAACAAAAATCTTCCGAACCTTTTCTTTTTTATTTATTTTTATTAGTATTAGTTAGGGTTAAGTCTGACATGAATAATATTCTACAACTAACAATTCATTTATTCGAGTTTGGGAAATTTTAATTTTGTTATTATGTAGTTTTTATTGGTTCACAGAAACTCTGGTTTGACTTTTTTTGCACGAAGGTGCATTTTGATCTTCAGGATTTTTTCCCCACATGTAACCTTTCTTGCTGCAACACGCCGGCATATTGTCACCTCTAGAGAATGGTTTAAATGCTTTTCTAAGTATTGAAGTAGGTTGATATTTTCTTTATTTTTGCTAAAGTAAATTTATTGCAGACATAAAACACTACTAGAAAAAGGGTCTTCAATGAGGAGAATTTAATGAGGAGCCAAAAATTCGTAATTAAATGGTAGTAATAATGAGGAGACGTGAATTTTTTTTTGGATGATGACCAAATGTTATTTCTCCTCATTATTGGTCAAATTTCTCCTTATTATTGATGGGACAAAAAATTTCTCCTCATTAACAACACAAATTTAGATATAATCAACCTATGCTAAAATTAATAAATAAATAAACAAAACCAACCCACCCCATTATTATTGACAAAAATATATCATAACAATCACTTTCCGAAAAACGTTGCGGCTACAAAAAGTAGAGGAAGCAATTACCCTAATCACTTTCTATCTCTCTACTCCGCCACCGTTGTTCCGCCGCCGCCACCGTCGCCGCCGTTCCACCATCCACCATCGTTGGTGCTCTTCTCTCCCAGCCACCGTTGTTTTTGTCTCTCTGCCGCTGCCATAGAGAAATCGGTAATTCGTTCTATTCAAGGCAAGATCTCATCTTTCTTTTTCCAATTTGTTCTTATCGGGGTCTTAACTTGTTAGGGACCATGGTGTGCAATCCTCAACGAGTTTAACCTACGCTGTTGTATAAACCCCTACATCACATTCATTAATTTAGCATGGTACGCATGCTTCTTGTTGCTTTTCATAAATCTTGTAAGCGTTATTGTGTGGACCGATCTTTCGTCTATTCATTTTACATTCATATTTGTTATAATCTGAGCGGCACTAACGTGATATGTTCTTTTTGGCATAATTTCCATTTGCCAACCCAACAATCAATTTGGGATTAAAATCATTGAAGAATTCAAAGAGAGAAAGAAAGACAAGTCAACATTCAATATCATTTATATACACGAGAGAGAAAACAGGGGGTGGTTGTGCCGTTGTGGTGGGAGCGAGTTATTTTGTGTTTTATTCTGTGTAAAGATTTGTCTCTGCTATAGTATAGAGTGCTTATCAATTGTCTTTTTGTGTTTGGATATTCTTGCTGCATTTATTGCTATTGTTGTGTTGTGTTTTTGCCCAAATTTTCAAGTGGTGTTTCTATGCACAATCGTTCTAAGCGGTAAAAAATTAGTCTTTCTTATTGGAACATGTCTGCCTTAGGCTGAGGCATGATCTTGAATGTCTAATATTGGTTGTGTATTGTATCATGATTAGGAATCTGTTCTTAGTTCAAGTTTGCCTGTTGTTTTAAGTAACCCTTTTGGTCATCTTCCTGCTTGTCTGAGACTTTGTTAGTTTTGGTGGAGTCTTCAACTAAATCTTTCTGAGTTCAAGACTTTCCAATCTGTTTTGGTTAAACCTGAACTTGTTTGTTTGAGATCTTCTTATTAATCCTAGTCAGATTGCTAAGATGTTTTGCATGCTTTTGGTATATTCCCAAATTTCTTGCTTGTCTTATGAAAAAGTGTTTAAGTATGCTATCTTAGTTTTGATTCTTTATGGTCTCCATTGTTTGGTAAGCTTTAGTTACTTTGTTTTGAGATCACCCAATCGACAAAACCAAATCGTTTGTTAGCTTTTTGACTCTTTATTATATTGAATATAATAATGCTTATAAAACTCAAAATTAAAGACAAAAAAGAAAAGGCAATCTATTGACTATATAGATCTCGACTACGTGGTCAATAGTTCTTCTTGTCGTCTACCTTTCTCCTATTTGCATTCTAGTAGATACCAAACTTGTTACATAATCCATTCCAATATTGATATTTTAATTATACATAAAAAGGTAAATGAAAAGCTACCCCCTCCTATTTTGAGACTTGCGACTTTGTTTTCTTGCCCAATGCAATTAAATACCATTTTTGGTAACATGATTTGGCAACAAATTTAACTATTACTATTTATACAAGTTTGTGACATTTTGTGTGCTTTGATTCTTTGTGCATTTCTTGCTTGCTATTTGATTGCTCATCATTTCTTGGTCCTTATCTCACTTGCATTTGTTGTGCAATGTAAACAGAATCCCCGTTGTCCGAACTGCTTGTAGTTGTAATTTGGGTTGCGCATGGAATTAGAACCTCTTGTGGATATGAATCGTTTAGTTGGACTCTCTTATGATGGATAATGGGTTTAAATTTATTTAGAAGAAACGACTGAAACGTATAGCATGTTTGATGATTGATGGATTTACTCCTTAGTTGGTCTTGAATTCCGATGTCGTTCGGTCATGTTCGGAGGAGGATAATTAGCCCTTACTCCCTTTTGATCTGATGCAAAAAAAAAAAGATTATAAACTCCCATGAGATTTGATGGTCCAAATGAATGTAGAAAATTTTGTTTCCTGAATGCCTGTGACAGTTTGATTAAATTGAACCTGTGTTTGGATGTTTTTAACCATCTGTTGTTTATAGGGAATGTACATATTAATTAAATTGAACCTGTATTTTGATGTTTTCTCCTCATTTGTTGCTGTCAGAATGAGCTATTTTCTTGTTCTATAAAATTGTTGCTGCCTGAGTTGCAGAGTGATGGCTGGAAACTAGATCATAATAAAGCTTCTTTGTGAGGGCAGAGTACATAGATGCTAACAATTTGATTAGTACTACGGAGGAGAACGGGGCTGGATGTGAAAATGGGGTGAACAAACATCTTCCTACATCTGAGGAGCATGCTCTCATAGAGAAAGACAGTACTCTTTTCAGGAATGATGGGTTTACGGCAAGTTCCGGTAAATATGTGTGATTGAAGGATGTTGTATGTCTCCTTCTGAGCTCGTAGAAATGCTAAAGGTTTTGCCCGCAAAAAAACAAAACGATTCTGTTAATAGTTTTAAGGTTGGATGTTATATCTTTTTTATACGTTCCCGTTTTAATCGACCTAATCAATGAGCTATCCTAACACTTTTTTCTTTCTTCTAGATCCGTATTTACGGTCTATTTGACATGCTAGATTGTCTGAGTAAGACATGTGATATTTCATGAATTGCAGTGGTGTTATGATTTAGTATTGTTTATTAATCTATTTTGTACAACAAGAAGCAAAGCAGAATATTGACAGTCGTGCGACTTTGTAGGTAGGCATCGAGGTCATACCACTGGAGTAGGACCAAGTGCCGCACGTGTGACTTTGTCATCCACCCAGCCATCCAACACATCGTTTGTCTCCCAAAAAGAGCATGAGACTTTGTTGAATTCATTCTTTATGTTGAAGTCGTACATTAAGGAGAAGGATCCATATGCATGACTTGAAGATTTTCTACCTACTCGGTCAGCTTCTTGTGATCCATTGATTGATCCTGCGTCGATAGGGATGATGTAGCTTATTTACATGATAACTAATCAGTTATGTTGGCATTGTACTTTTATAGCTACATGGATTTCAAGTTATTTTCGCATTGTAATTAGGGATAGGTCAATAGTTTTATAATGAGGAGATGTATCATAAATATTTCATGATTTAATGAGGAGCAATTGGCCTTTTAATGAGGAGTTGTGTTGTATTGAATTTTTATTTAATGAGGTGTAAATGACTAGATAATGAGTAGATTAGTCGTTATTAAAAATAATTTTAATGAGGAGATTAGTCGTCATTGAATTTTTATTTAATGAGGAGTAAATGGCTAGATAATGAGGATATTAGTCGTCATTAAAAATAATTTTAATGAGGAGGGTATATTCTCATTAAATGTATGATATAATTAATGAGGAGATTCAATTCTCCTCATTATATACCTTTAACTAGAGAAGCTGCAATGAGGATTGGTTTCTCCTCATTAAAAGCCTTTAATGAGGAGAAATGGACGATTAATGAGGAGAATTCTCCTCATTAAAAGCCGAATTTCTTGTAGTGAAAACTATAATCGGTGCATAAAAAAAGTGAGGGCACACCGTGCATCGCACGGTGGTCCCCCACTATATATATATATATATATATATATATATATATATATATATATATATATATATATATATATATTAGTACTACAACTAAAATAAGAACATGAAAGTAAAAGGAAATGGCCGAAAAAAAACAGGGCCCCTCTTCTGTGCTAGTATTCAGCCTATTTATAGGCAAAATTAGTTAAGGCCGGATCGATCCGGTGTAATCATCACATTCATCTCCCCTTAATTTCCAATTTTCGGATATAAATTATATATTTTGGAATAAAACTTAAAAATTGATATTTCGACTTCTGGATCTCCAAACAATATGATTCAAGAGGCATCGGAAAGCACTCGGAAAAATCTACAACTTTCATGAAGGACTCTTCTTCAGAAAATGTCGTTTTGATGAGCCATTCGTTTGTCGAAGATATTTCTCGATTACCACTAAATCAAATCGATTAGCCACTTGACCACTTGACTTAATGATACTTGAGTTGTAGAAGTCCGATTGACGTGATTCAAAATGCGTTGGAAAGATCTTTCAAAGATCTACAACTTTCATTAAGGACACTTCTTCAGAAAATGCCGTTTTAATGAGCCATTTGTTCGTCGAAGATATAATTCTATTACCACTAAATCGAATCGATTAGCCACTTGACCACTTCGATTGACCACTTAACCATTTAAGCAATTCGATTGACCACTCAAGCTCGTGACACTCTCTAAATCCTTTCAAAGATATGATTATACTTCAAAATGTCGATTCTCGGAGTCTTGAATTATACATCTGCAATAAAATACCACAAATACCCACGTAAATCTGACACGACATTCCGATTTACTAAAATCGATACAAAAACTTATAAAAACACGATAAAAAATACGATATTTTATATAATACTTACTACTTATATAATTAGATAAAACCTATAAATTAATGACTTGATTTGATACATAAATGCTCAAAATGGCATTAGAAGTGGGATGAAATGTTATAATAATAACAGTGAATTTTTCCGTCATCACACACATTCCAAATCTAATTGAATCTTCATTTTTTCCAAGATTATGATCTAAATTACTTGGTATTAGAGCAATTGCAGGGTTCAAAGAGGCCACTAAACCGATGAAAACATTAGTAGCTTGGGATCAAGAAGCATACATGAGAGTTGGCTATGCATTTTCAGAGGTTTTGGATATTATCTCTGATGTTCTGTTTTCCAATTCAAACTAGGATGACTTCATTTTCCGTTTCCACATTCTTTGTGTTGAACTTCCATCTCTTCCAAAAGCTTTTAATAAACAAAAAATATCCACATTTAATGATCATCATCTTAAATCTACTCAAATGAATCAAGACATGATTTGAAATAAAGAAATTGTTGAAATCTCACTTGAAGAAATATCCTTTCTTAGCCAAGTGGAGAAGAAGATGGAACCATCAAATTTGATAATTTCTTAAACTAAAAATCTTATTTTGATGTTCAATGTGTGAGTTAAGTGAATGACTAAACTTCCTACATGCATATTATCATGTTACACATTGATTTATGGAATAAATTATTGTTTTTTTATGCGTTTTCCTAACGTTACTAGGGTTGAGCCAGCGTTCGGTTACGTTCCTGAGCGTCCATGACACTGAAGTTGGTCTGAAAGATGAACGTCACTTACACTGATGTTATGTGCGCTAATACGTAACATACATGTAATATGTGAACGTTGGTGTCTTTGATGTTTAGAACATATAACAACGTCGGTACCTTGGATGTTTTCTGAACGCGGGTGTGGTTGACGTCCATGTGCTAGTTTTAACACTCGTGATGCTGACGTTAGGGATAAGGCAGTTAACTACTGCTTAGTGACAACCTAACATCAGTGGTGTTGGCATTAATATTGGCATATGAGCGTCCTTTTTGCTGATGTTCTGTTTTTTTTGTTCACATTTTGCCATTCTTGTTTATTGAACTACCATATACTTGTTGTTTTTAATGTTTCATCCATAGAAACTATGTGATGAAACAAATAATGCCAGGAGAGATGATGTGGCGGTAGTAGAAGACGACGTGGAGTATTTTAAGGTAAGAAACAATTAAGTGAATATGTTATTCGGTTATAGTAATCCTAATTGACTTTGATTGTAGCTAATGCAAATGTACGTTTTTTTGAAGTATTTGGCTGATGACTTGATTAATGAGGATCAAGAATATATTAAGAATTTACAAGAAACAGGAATTTCCTTGAGGGATGAGGCACCCATAGAGTTATCAATCGATATGTCTTCAATTTTTACAACTATCTTGTATGTAGTTAAAACGTATACTATTTCAATCTTCGTGCATTTTAAACTTGATTTTATATTCATTACATTTATGTATTGGTCATAAGTATTTGATACGCATGAAGCTGTAACAAAACACCTTAAAGATTGGCAAGATTGAATGGTGCCGTCATTGTGAGAGATCTGACATGACCGGAAAGCGGACACCGTACATTAATTTCCAATGTGAGAGGGGTAGAGAGCTGAGGGATCATTGCAAAGAGGAAAGTACGAGAAAATTTTTGGCACTACAAGGAAAATTGGATGTCCGTTCCTATTGAAAACCACGAAGGATACATTAAAGAAGGTGTGGACTGTAAAAGTCTTGAATGATATTCATAATCACAAAACATTCAAGTATGAAGAGGGCTATTCATAACTTGGTCGGATTGAGAACGAAGAAGTTGATGTTGTTACAAGAATGACTATAAATGGTATTTTTCCTAGACATATACAATGGGAGTTGAGATCGAAAGATAAGAATAATTGTACGCCACAAAATGCAATCTATAACGTTCGTGCTAAGATATAGAAGAATGCACGAGAGGGTCGGACAGTGATGCAAGAGGTTTAGAATTTGGCGGATAGGACCACATCCTTCGTTCATTGTAGGCATGAGGGTAACATAGTGAAGGATATTTTGGGGCCCATAACGAGACCTTGTACCTTGCTAGGTGCCTTCCTTCCGTAATTCTTATGGATTGTACCTACAAGAAAAACAAGTACAAGATGCCATTGTTGCAGATTGTTGGCGTTACGTTTATGGACATGTCATTTTTGGTTGGATTTGCACTACTATGTTTGGAGAGGGAAGACAACTACCAATGGGCTTTGAATGTTTTTCACCAAGCAATTGGTGACCAAATCGAGCGAATATGTTGTATCGTTACAGATAGGGAAGAAGCTTTAATAAATGCAGTACATGTGATATTTCCAAAAGCAAAAAGATATTAGGCCAGTGGCATATCAAGAAAGACTTTTGTCAAACTTGAAGATGAAGACTACGAGCGAAGGTTGAAAGGATTTAATAACGAAACGGCGAGGTTGTTAAACCAAACACAGAAAGAGATGAATGACCGATTGGATGAGTGTATGAAGACTTTTAGTGAAGACGTCATGACTTACGTTTCATTTACATGGTTGAATGCACGCAAAGAGACATTCGTTTCCGCTTGGATGAACTCTATGTTTCATCTAGAAAAAGCATCAAGCTTGAGAGTTGAGGGAATGCATTCAGTGTTTAATAACTGGATAAAACCGGGCTTGGGGACTTGGTTGCGGATTGGGAAGCCGGCGTTTGCATAATAGAACAAGAGATAAGAAACATTAAAAATCATTTGAGAACTCTATATTCGTGGAGCCTAAAACATTTCAAGGATGAGCCGTTGTTTAAGGAGCTTAAACATCATGTATCTATATACGCAATGAACTTGTTGAATAATGATTTGGAAAAACCGATGCTAGCGGTGCTTTAAATAAGGAATGTGGATGTACTATTAGTAAAACATATGGATTTTCATAGAGACATGAGATGGCAAGGTTGAAGAAGAAGCCCGGATGCATCCCTCTATTATCGATAGATGTTCATTGGAAGACCCTAGATATCAAAGAGCCACCTCCAAAAGAATCGATTTAGACTACGTGCCAATTTCGCATGCTTTTGAAGAAAAATTAAAGATGGCAGACGTGTGGGAGAGACAAAGGTTGATAATGAAGATACGAGACATTTGTCAACCGATTAATACGGTGTTGAAAGAGCCGAAGATGAAAACGATGGGTAGTGGCCGGCCTAAGGGATCCAGAAAAAATAGGAAGATAGTGGAGGTTGACTCAACTAACAGGGAGATGAGTATGTTTGATGTTTGAACGAGTTGAACAAGAATTATTGAGTGTGAATTACATGATAGCTTCCGAAGAAAATAAAAAAAATATGTCATGGTAATCGAGCCCCAACTCCACCTTCATCTCAAGGTGTTTCATCTACGAAAAATAAAAAAATCTCCACGTACTCGAGCGCCATCCAAACGTGCACGTTCCTGTAGACTACCAAAGCTACCAAAGCAAGAGTCAGCTGCATTTTCTACTGTTGGATACATAAAGAGGTATCTTAGATATTTCCAAAAATTGTTCATGAGCACATCTCCTCAATGGTTAATCTAATTTCGGATGGAAATTGTGGCTTTAGAGTCATAGCACACGGAATAGGTCTTGAAGAGAGAGACTAGACAACGGTGAGAAAAGTAGTGTAAGATGAAATGATGGCAAATAAGGATCATTATATGGCCAATTTGGTGGGAATGAATGGGTCTACAATAAATGCATGTCCTCGGATGATCATGAAGTAGGATTGTGCGGATCGGACAAGTATTTTGATAGTTTCCATGGTGGGTTGTGTGCAACATATATGGTGTGTTCCTAAGCATATCGTCTAAATTGCACGGAAATCAAATGTTCCTTCCAACTAAGAAAAAAACCATCCGTTCGGCCACCTAGCCATACATGGATGGGTTTTTGCAATGGTACCATTTGTTTGTTTGTTTATGAGAGATATTTTTCCAATGCCTAAGGTGCAAGAGGTTTGGAATACCGTTCGGACGTTGGAAGTAAATCAATGGCTTGAGAAATTACGGCATCCTGAAACGCTTTTGGGTACGTAGGAAGCCAACTAAGTTTACGCAATGGGTGCCAGTTCCAGATATAATACTGAGTTCATGAAAGAGCTAATACTTTGCTAAGACTTATTAAGAAGGAATTGTAAGATTCTAAAGGACGCATAAAACGGATCCAAAACGGACCACCTGCTGATGTCAGTTGCTCTCAGGACAAGAAGCTCAGGAATCCCGCGGCGGCAACCAAGCCCTTAAGAGAGCTGCGAACTTTGCTCTCTATAAACACCATATTAAGTAATCCCGAATGTGTCACAAAAAAAACCTTGTCATCCCATAAATGCCAGTCCGACTGCTGATTGCCCAGCGGGGATAGGCTCGGTTTATGGTTTGATGTGCTCAATGATCCATGGATTGAGAATCATGTTGATTTGGAATCGCCGAGTGCCTAAGTATGAAGTTTGTTTGTAAATCCAATGTTGTATTGTTTTTCAACTCATATATGGTTACACAATTATCTACATTGTAATAGTTTTAGACGTTCTACTTATAGACTTTGATGAATTTTCATCATCTTGTGATGTATGTGGAAAATATTGATCTTTTTGGTCTTCTTTAATGTGGTGTTATTCTTATGATCTTTGGTGTAGTTCTGTGGTGTAATTTTTCTGTTTGCTGTGGTGTAATTTTGTTCTTAAAATATGGTACAATATTGGTTAATTCATCAAAATTTGGAGTAATTGTAATCATATACAATAATTTTTGAGTGAATTTATATAAAGGTTTCAAGCTTTCTTTGAGTACTCTATCGTAGAATATTCCAATTTAAACTTATCAAGGTTCTGAGTATACCTTGTGGTATTAATATACCAAATTTCATAGGTACATGTTATCTAAGTGTTGAGTTTATACTAAGATTCTTAATAACAGGTTAGTTGAGGGTAGCTGTGCTCGTTATTTGTTAATACTTTTAATCTTTTCTTTTATTCCGGATCGATCAAGAAGTGATGGTGATTGTGAGTAAAGATAAAAGATAAACAAGCATGCAAACACATAAACAAGAAGAACACATATTTAACGTGGTTTCCGGCAACGAGGATATTTTGTTATCACCAGAAAATTACATTATGTTACAATTAATACAGATGGTCTTTATAGCTTTGGGAAAACAACCCAGTAAATAACTGAAATACCCCAGAAGTAACTCCACCGAATTAGGAAACCATGCAGATGTGTTCCTTAAGTCTGCTGTGAACCAGTAGACTTCACTCGCCGACACCCCTGTATCGCGGACTCGGCTCCGATGGGCGATCAAATCTGATGCTACCCCAGACGAACACCAGATTCAGCAGATGCTTCATGCTTTGCTGACCATCATAATTTCCACACCAGACCTTAGTTGCATAAGTTTAAGTCACCATTACAAATATCCACCTCGACTTCGACTGCATGCAAACTGACCAGATGCACAACCAAGTGCCAGAAATCCTCTTTGTCTTCAGATTTGAATATCTCAGTAGACCCCCAACATCTACTGAGTATTCCCAAATTCAAATTAACAGCTTTGGATATTCAGCAAGTACAGACACAACTGAAACTTGTTTCTTGGAACTGGTTTGGTGAACATATTAGCAGGATTAACATCAGTGCTGATCTTCTCCACTTTGACCCTCCTCTCATTCCTTAGAAAATGGTACCTAACATCAATGTGCTTGGTTCTCTCACGATGAACCTGATCCTTAGCCAAACATATTGTACTAAGACTGTCACAATGCACCTTGGCTTGATTTTGATGCAGACTCAGATCATTGACTAGCCCTTTCAACCAGATTGCCTCATTTGCTGCTTCTGTCAGTGCCATATACTCTGCTTCATTAGTAGACAATATCACTCTACCCTGTAAAGTTGCCTTCCAACTTACCACAGAATCACCCAAAAGTAAACACATACCCAGTCATTGATTTCATGTTGTCCACATCAGCAGCATAATCAGAATCACAGTACCCTGTGACAAAACATTGAGTACCACCTCCGTAAATGAGTCCAATATCTGATGTACCTCTAAGGTACCTGAATATCCTCTTTACTGCTTTCCAGTTTTCCATTCTAGGTTAAGCTATAAACGTGCTGACAACACTGACTGCGTGAGCCAAATCAGGCCTAATGCAAACCATGACATACATTAAGCTACCTACTGCACTAGCATATTGTTGGTTCCTTGAAAAGGCTTTGGTTAAGCTTAGAGGGGGGGGGGAGGGTGAATAAACTTAACACTTAAAACTTTTTGGAGTTAACAAACTCAACAATGTCAGTAGCATGTTGACTGCTCAGTGGTCTGCTGACCACTCGGTAGTCTGCGGACAACATATGTTACTGGATTTGTTACAGCGGAATATATATAAATTAAGCCTTATTACTCGTTGTTAAAAAGATGATACTAAGTATTAGATACTTAGTAGTGTAAGTGTGTGTTTCTGTTGCTAGTTTCAGTAACTTGATGTGGTTGGTATACTAAATGCAGAAATTAAAAGCAGAAAGTAAGTAGGCAATTTTTATAGTGGTTTCAGGTGGTTTAATCCTGTCAGTCCACTCTCCTCCTGTGATGTTGGAGGAAATTCACTAGAGATCTTTGAGGTTGCAGTTACAAAAATCCCTAAGTTGTCTGTCCTTCACCAATCACTATGGCTTCACAAACTGAATATTTGAAACATGTAGGATTGCTGCTCCAAAGTATTCCACTGGTCCTTAAAGGGTAGGATTGCCTCTTCACTAGCTCCACCACAAACAACAGTTCTTGACACCTAAGTGCTTCTCTGTCTTCAGCAGGTTTCTTGTAAAAGAAAGGTTGAATCAAGTAAATGATTCAGTTATCAGCAGCTTGATCAGGATGAAATGATCAGCATCTTGATGTCTTGAAGTGCCTGAACTTGATGTAACTTGATAGCAGGTTACACTTGAAGAGTTTTATGGATTAGTAGCTTTAAGCTCAGTGATGTCAGTAGGGTGATTTTCTTGCTAAGAAACTTGATAGCTTGGAGTAGATTGTTATTTTTCATCACTTGTATCTAAATCAGGAGTCTTCTATTTATAGGTGAGAATCATGTGACTTATGTTTGAATTTCAAAAATAGCCGTTTTAGATTTGTCCCCATCTTGACTTGCTTTATGTCTTTGTTCATAGGACTGACACTGTCAGGTTGCTTTTTTTTTTTCAGTTTTCAGTCTGTCCACCCTATGACTTATGTCCATTGGTTAATCCTCTGAATCCTTCCAATGTTCTTTTCATCTTTGCCATTGATTTGTTGAAAATATCAAGGCTTGTAATCCATCATTATCCTTGTAATCTTCTAATGTAACCTTTGATTAAATCGAGATTTATACTCAGAAGATATCTGACTTAATTTAGTCTGCTGGTGTACATATCAGTCATCTGTCTTAGGTCTGTTGTGTTTATGAAACACTTCAGCTGGCTACTTTTCATCTTACTTTTTATTTTGAAGTTACAGTACACCATTTGATTATAACTAAGTTCCAATTACCACTTAACATATGGAACTTAGACCTTGTACACAAGGTATATGTAATCAGTTTAGTGTTAGATGTAGTGCCCGAAAGACAATTTATGTAATTGTTTTTTATGACAGATTTTATTATTCATCTTATTATTTGCTATGTGCTTATAAAGTATACACTACTGCAAACCCTAAGTATATCAGTATGTAACCACTTAACTCAGTGTATGGCATACACGTGAGGATTGAGTTAGTGGTGATATACTTGAACTGTTAGTCTGTGGTGAACTTAATCAGAGTTTAGGGTCTCATGATTAAAACACCAATAATGTGCCCAGAACACCTTAGGGTGTGATAGTCTTATCCGGACTGTCGGTAGAAGGTACCTAAGTGGGGCATTTATATATGATGGCATTCATATAGGACTAGACCGATTTAATGTGTATTTCTTGATATAATTCCGTAATCAGGAAATCTTATTAAATCATTAGATGATCATATATGGATTGACCTTAATCCCGAGGTGATCACAAGATGCTGCTTGTCTCGGGGTAGTGTTTGATGTTTTAGTTACGGATCACTTTGATATGTGATCCAAGTCACTTCTCTTTGGCACTCTTCCCTGATGAGTGAGTAGTTCCGTATTTCACAGACATGGAATCCATTCCTTCCTACGAGAAGTAGAGAGACAGTGCCCTTATTTGTTAGCCCTAAGAAAATGATCGATGGGCCCAGTTCATATTAGACTAATTAGCTACTAGTCAGATATGTGAACTAATTGATCACTAGGGGTTAATGGTAAATAGGGATAAGATATTCTGAGTCGGGTTCATGGAGCCTTCCACCTCAGAATGGACAGTTTATGGAGGGTTAGTCCATCTGTAGTGATTATATCAGTGGACGCTTATTTACTCATAGGGTTGAGTGTAAGTATATATCTATAATTGGTAGAGTTCAGTTTCGGGTTTATGGTGACGTAATCACGGAATTAATAATTTAAGTATGAATATTCTGATCGATGAATATTTTACTTAATTATTGGAGCTACTGGTTATAGGTCAATGGTCCCCAATTTTGGCTCCTGTAATTCGGGTATTTTTCTTGTTATTGGGCCTCAGTGATAATAATTGGCTGGGCCAATTAATTGATCTGAAAAATATTCTTTAGTTGGGCTAAATAATATAATACACAGAAAATACATTTTATGTGGGCCTAAAACCCTAGGTGTGGTGCCTCCCATGTCATAAAGAGCAATAATTGATTTTCTTGTGTGATTAATTATTTACTAGTTAAATAATTAATTAATAAAAGATAATTGATTTGTAATTGATTGATTGATTAATCACAATCTTTTATAAATGGAGTTATCTTTTATTGTGATTTCTTTTTAATTATTCAAGTAATTAATTAGAAACTTGGAGTCCAAGGATTTACTCTCTTATATAAGGAGAGTTCTTCCAAGACATATGGAGAGAAGATTTTTTCGACATACACACACAAAAATACAGAGAAAAAACTTGTTTCTTGTCTTGGGTTTGTGGTTGAAGAAAAACATGTTTTTTTTGGAAGCATATCAAGGAGGTTCGAGTACCAAGAATTGGTGTCCACCAACCACCATTTGGAGAACACATTGGAAGATCTTGGCTTCTCTTCCTGCTATTGGTAAGATACTAAACCCCCTTGTAGGAATTTAGATCCTTTATTTATGTATTGTAATTTGTAAATCGTGATCCATCAGCTGTGCAAAGAAAAAACACCCTTCCTTTAGGTCATCACGGACTTCCCTAAAATCTGATTCCATATCCTTGACTTTAAATATTAAGTTTGACCCCTTAGCCTTCAATAACTAAGTTTGACCCCTCAGCCTTCAGTCTTCAGCAGGTTTCTAACTAGTCTACTGACCTAGTTACCTTACTGTCCTAGATAGGTCTGCTGATAAAGTCAGCTGACCTAATTACAATGCTTGTTTGATCAAACCTATACAAAGATCAAACTCTAATAAACCTATACATTTGATCTAGACATCTTTTTGCCTTTGCTCTATAACAGCTAGTCTGGCACTCATCATTAAAACTTAAAATAAGTCCAACAATTTCCCCTTTTTAGTGATGATGCCAATACCCTTATTACAGCAAAGCAAAAAGATAAAAACAAAAACAGAACAAATTAGCCATTTCTCATTATAATCAAATTTGTTCATACTTGTTACAAACTAGGATCAGCAGAATAAAATAAATTATATAAGTGTGCTGATCTAGTTTTTGTCTTTGTCTCTTTCTCTCTTCTCATAAACTCCTGGATTTCTCTGACAACATCCAGCCTCCATTGGTTTTCAATTGGGGTAAAGTCAACCCAATGGTTCAGCTCTTTCCACCACTTCCAGGCTTCTGGTAGAGTTAATCTTATGAACACTGAAGCACCGTCCCATGTAAAAGTGTTTGAATTCTTCCAGTGAGTCCATTGCTGACTGCTTACTTCCCACTCTTCCAATTCTTCCACCTCTTCCACCTCTATAAGAAGCTCTTAGTGCCTTGACCCTTGTTTCCCAAAGTTTCAGTCCCAAGAAGGAATTGAGTCCTTCCTAAAATCCCATGCCATCATAGGGTTTCTTCCTTCCATTGTATAGCTTCCTATATTTTTGTAGGAGGTCATCAGTCAACTGAATCCTGCCAGGTGCAGGTTCCTGAACTCATTTATATCACTCTCCCATCTTTTCTTTGCAAAAATTCTTGCAGCCTCCTTTGCTTATGCTGTAAGGCCCTCTTCCCCCTTATTGACATCATCAACAAACCGGGATAGTAGACCATTAACACTCTTGTTGGTCCCTTGAAAAGGCTTTGGTTAAGTTTAGGGGGGGTGAATAAACTTAACATTTAAAACTTTTTGGAGTTAACAAACTCAACAACTTCAGCCTGCTGATACTTCAGTAGTCTGCTGACTGTTGAGTTTATGGAATTTGTGCAGCGGAAATATATCAAAAATTAAGCCTTATTACTTGTTGTTAAATATGATACCAAGTATTAGATACTCAGTGGTGTATGTATGTGATTCAGTTGCTAGATTCAGTAGATTGATATCCTAGATAAACTAAATGCAGAATATAAATACAGAAAGTAAGTAGGCAGATTTATAGTGGTTCGAGGTGGTGTAATCCTGTCAGTCCACTCTTCTCCTATGATGTTGGAGGTAATTCACTAGAGATTCTTGAGGTTGCTGTTACAAAAATCCCTAAGTTACTTGTCCTTCACCAATAACTATGGCTTCACAAACTGAACACTTGGAACAGGTAGGATTGCTGCTCCAAAGTCTTCCACTGGTCCTTGAAGGGTAGGATTGCCTCTTCACCAGCTCCACCACAACCAACAGTCCTTGACACAAATGTGCTTCACTGTCCTCAGTAGATTCCTTGTAAAAGAAAGTTTGAATCAAGTATGTGATTCAGCTTTCAGCAGCTTGATCAGGATGATATGATCAGCAGCTTGAGGTCTTCAAGTGTGTAAACTTGATGTAGCTTGAATGCAGATTACACTTGAAGAATTGTCTTGGATCGGTAGCCTTATGCTCAGTAGGGTCAGCAGGATGTTTGATCGATTTAATTCTGATAGCTCAAGATGGATCCTTATTTTTCTTCAAAAATCATCATCTTTATCTGAGTTAGGAGTCCTCTATTTATAGGTAGAAAACCTTGTGACTTATGTTTGAAATTCAAACATAGCCGTTTTGGATTTGTCTCCATCTTGACTTGCTTTTTCTGACTGTTCCTAGGACTGACACTGTCAGACTCCTTTTTGACAGTTTACAGTCTGTCCACCCTTTGACTTGTATCAATTGGATAAGGTCTGAATCTTTCCAACGCCCCTTTAATCTTAACCATTGATTTGTTGATAAATCAGAGGTTGTTAGATGTCCCTTTCTTTGTAATCTTCCAATGTAGCCTTTGATTAAATCGAAATATGTGTCTAGCAGGTTCCTGAGAACATAAGTCTGCTGATATACACATCAGTAAGCTGATCCATAATTTGCTGTGTTCAAAAACACTTCAACTAACTGTCTTTTATCTAACTTTTATTTATGAAGATAGATTACACCTTTTGCACATAATTAAGTTCCAATCATCACTTAACTTGTGGAACTTAGACCTTATACACAAGGTATATGTAATCAGTTTAGGTCTTCACAGACTTCCCTAAATTCTGATTCCATATCCTTGACTTTAAATACTAAGTTTTATCCCTTAGCCTTCAATAGCTAAGTTTGAGCCCTCAGCCTTCAGTCTTCAGCAGGTTCCTGATTAGTGTACTGACACAGCTACCCTACTGATCTAGACTAGTCTGCTGATGTAAGTCAGCTGACCTTTTACAGTGCTTGTTTGATCAAACCTATACAAGATCAAACTCTAATAAACTTATACATTTGATCTAGACACCTTTTTGCCTTTGCTCTATAACAGCTAGTCTGGCACTCATCACTAAAACTTAAAAATAAGTCCAACAACTCTCCTGTGTGATCACTAATCTATGTCGTTGTGTCAACTGCAGTGATCCTTCCTTCCATAGTTTGCTCTAGCAGATTGATCCTCTCAGTAACCTTAGGATCCAATGCAGCAGTTTGAGGTGTTCTAGCAGGGTGAGCCACAACAGGCTTGGGTGTCTCAGCAAGCTTGTTAAGCTTTTTGTGAATTGAGGCAAACTGGTCATTCAAATATTTATCTCTGTTTGCATTGCCTTGTTTTATACCTCTCACATCTTTGGTTAGCGTAGCAAGAGCATATTGATTGGAAGTGATGTTGGAAGCAACTGTTTCAGTGGTTCTTCCTCTATTTTCCACCAGATTCATCAAGTCTTCAAATATTTGCTCCTATCTATTCAGTTGAGTTCTTAACTGTGTAATATCATCTCTTACTGCCCTCAACACTTCCAAAACATGTGCCGGTACTGGACCAGCCATACCTCCGCCTAAGTGTCCAGCAGCATCATCAGCAGGTTCTTCAACATTATAGTCTGCCCTGTGTGTGCTGACAACCAAGGCTCCTCTCCTATCCCATCCAGCAGGATTAGGAGCTTCTTCAATCACATCTGCAAAGATTTCTTCCAAGATAGGGTCTTGTGCAGGTTGAGGTTCCAAAATATGTGCCTCCTCAAAAATTTGTACATGTGCCTGTTGAGGTTCATCAGCAACCCGTTCTTCCTTAGGCACATGGAATTCCTCATCACTGAAGTCATAGTCCAACAACTGTTCATCCTCGTCAACAACAGTCTGCTGACTATCTTTACCTTCAGTAGCCTTAGCTTTAGTAGCTTGCACTACTTGTGCAAGGAATTCCTCCAATCCCATTAATGGTTCCAACCTTTGTCCAAGTGTTGTTTGATTCTCAGTAGCCTGAACCTCCTGTTCCAACCTGTATTCAGGTGCTGTTTGTAACTCAGCAACCTGAACCACCTCTTCAACAAAAATAAGAGGAAATATAGCAAAGTTTTCCTTTAAAACTCCTCTAGCATAAGCAACCTTTTGTAATTGATCTGCAACTTGTGACAAGGTTTCATGACTGTCAAACCACTCCTGATACTGAGCTGAGTCTTCTGAACTTTCATTAGCTTCTTCAAATTTAACAACATCATCAAAGGTAGATATTATGGCCTCATCCACGGATGTTGCTATTGCAAGCTATGTCTCTACATCTTCATAGTAAACAGCTCCCAGCTCTTCATTTAGCATATCAGTCTGCTGATCCTCAATAGATTTCATACCTTCAGCAGGCTGATCTGCTACATGTTCAGTGGACTCTGGTTCAGCTTCTCCAGTAGATATATCTTTAACCACTCCACTGGACTCCCCTGGAAACATAGGATGATCATCATCAGAATCATATGATGAAGAATCATCACTGTCAGGTGTATACTTAGGATCCTTGAACATGATCTTTGCACTTTTTCTTCCTTCTTCCATTAGCTCCATCAGCCTTACTTGCAGCATTGTGGTATCAACCAGTTCCAGTAGGCTATCTACACCCAACTGATCAAAAGCCCATTCCTCAAAACCACTCATTGGATTTGCAGCTGGCTTTTGTCTTTTGCTGAATCCAAACTTCCATTGAAAATATTTTTGCCTCTCCTGAAGTGGGGATCTACCTTCTCTTTCTTTGATTTCTTTTCCCTCATTTCATATGGCATTGAGGGCTTTCTTGGGGTATATTGCTCAGCTTGCTATCCCCCAAAGGCTTCAACAGGTGAGTCAATGTATCTATAGCAGATACAAACAGGTCAGTAGGTTCTTCAGGTTGTATATTTGTCCCTACTACCTCCAACTGTTCCACACTAGGTTCCCTTAGACTTATATGCATATCAGTAGGGTCTGCAGCAGTGTGTTCTTCCTCCTGAGTTGTAGCATCCACAGCAGGGTCAGGAATAGGTTCAACAATTTCCATAGCATGGTCAAGTATAGCAGTCTGCTGTGATTCTACAGTTTATTGCTCAACAACAACCTCTTTAGCCTCAGTAGGCTCATCAACTTGTACAGGTGCTTCCTCAACAACACCTTCAGCTTCCTTTTGGGCCTCCAAAACCCTTAATTCTTTTCCCTTTCCATGCTTTTTCTTTTTCAAAATCTTCTTCATTCTCTTTGCAGATTGTTCAGTTTCAAGATCCCTAGCAGCTTTCCTCTTTCTTGAATCTTCCTTTTGTTGTTCTCTCAAAATCTCAGTAGCAATTTTCTTTGTAGTTTCAGTAGGCTCAATAACCTCAGCAACAATTCAAACCTCAGTAGACTCAACAGTGTCTACTAGTTGCTGCCTTGTCCTCTTTGGCTTTAAAAGCTCAGTAATCTTTCTTGTATCAGTGGCCTTCCTTTTCTCAGCACCCTTCTTAGATGCAGCAGGTTGCATAACTTGCTTAGCCTGCCCACCACCATCACTATCATCACCATCACTGTCACACTCTGTTCTTTCAGCATATACATCTTCATCATCATCCAAACCAGGGATAAGATAACTGATTTCCGGCATATATCTGGACTTGTTGATTTTTGCAGGTGCAACATCAGCAATCTTCAAATGGTTCAGTAGGGCCTGCACCATCAAACCTAAAGACAGTATCTTGGACTTCCTGGTCCCATCTCTGTCCTCTTTTATCACCTTCTTCATGTATTGGACAAAGAATATGGCCCAATAAAACTTCATACTCTTGCATACGATTATCAGCATGTCAATCTTGGGTCCAAACAGTGTGTCAAGGCTTCCACTGTATCCAAGGATGTTTTTAGCAATAATCTTGCTCAGCAAATTATACTCCATTTTGATATGCTTCACATTGATGCTCAGTGATGATTTTATGGATTTGTTGGTCTTTATTGCATCAACAAACTCCAATCTAGAGAGCTCCATTGATTCAGGATTGGTAGGAGCAGCATTTCCAGGCCCAAATCCGAATACTTCTCTCAGCAGGTTTGAAGAGATCTCAATCTCCTGGGCATTAACAGTGGTAGTAAGTGCCTCTCTATCATCTCTAATCACTATATTCCTCCAGAAATTTGTAATGTTTGTATAAGAGATGCTTTCCAATCTCATATTCAGAATATCCTCTAATCCTTCATATCTTCTGATTCTTCTACCAATATTGATAGCTAGCTCAGTCTTGTTAGCATCAACAACGAAACCTCTAACACTTTGGCTCATTCCAATGTGAACATCACCTTTATCCGCCATTAGAAATTTGAGAAAGATGGAGAGAAATCTTTGTAAATCTATGTTCACATGGTGTATATTGAGAGAAAAATGATCTGAAATCTTGTATGTAAAGGAAGAAAGTGGGTATATATAATGTCTGAGTATATGTCTGTATATATAAAGGAAGAAAGTGGGTAGTAACTGTCAGGAAAGTACTGTGCACGTACTGTAGCATTTAACCACGATTAAGGTTGGAATAAATGTGATGTTTCCACGTGTTCCACTAACTGATCCCATAAGAGTTGTAACCGTTGGATATTTGTAACTGTAGTTATAAGATAAGAATAATATCCAATTACTGTTGACTTTCAGTTAAGTTTGACTGTCCTGTAACGTATAACTTAGTAGGCTTGATCTTCAGCAGACTTGGGTCAGTAGCCTACTGACAAGAATGGCTTAGCAGCCTGCTGACAGGGTTACTCTGCTGATATTCTTATACTCTTGTTTTGTCCAACTTATAATACAAGATGAAGTTTAATACCAATGACTGATCTGTCAAGTGAGCTCACCCAACAGGACAAAGACCAATCGCCTTGGCAACTTCATTTGCTCAATTGTCCAAACTAATTCAAGTACATGGAGTTGTTGATACCAATGACTAATCTTCTAAGTGAGCTCACCCAACATAGCAAAGACTAATCCCCTTGGTGAATCCCAGTAGACTGCTGATTATTAGTATCTCAGTCAACTTTTATGATGCCAAGTTCAGTTCTTAACTTAGCAAATCTTTCACTATCCAATGGTTTTGTGAATATATCAGCAAGTTGATCTTCAGTAGGGATGTAAAGAACCACCACATATTTATTTTCAACATGATCTCTTATAAAATGATGTCTCACATCAATGTGCTTGGTTCTTGAGTGCAAAACAGGATTTTCAGTGATTGCAATTGCACTTGTGTTGTCACACATTATAGGAATTTCTATTTCTTCAATTCCATAATCCCTTAATTGTTGTCTTAACCAAAGTATTTGTGCACAGCAAATTCCAGCAGCAATATATTCTGCTTCAGCAGTGGAAGTTGATATTGAATTCTGTTTCTTACCGAACAAGGAAACCTGTCTATTTCCCATCAGCTGACAGGTTCCTGTGGTGCTTTTTCTATCAATCTTGCATCCAGCATAATCAGAATCTGAGTAGGATATAACTTTGAAGCTTCCATCATTTGAATACCATATTCCTACTCCCAATGTCTCTTTTAGATACTTGAGAATTCTTTTAACTGCAGCTAAATGAATTTCCTTAGGTTTAGATTGAAATCTTGCACAAACACCTACAGCAAAGGATATATCATGTATGCTGGCAGTGAGGTACAACAGACTGCCTATCATGCTTTTGTATAAAGTCTGATCAACATCTTTGCCTTATTTATCTTCATCCAATCTGTTGTTGGTACTCATAGGAGTTGATACTTTGGTGCTATTTTCCATGCCAAACTTCATCAGTAGCTCCTTGGTATATTTAGTTTGATGAATGAAGATTCCATCTTTCATTTGTTTGACTTGTAATCCCAAGAAATAGTTCATCTCTCTCATCATACTCATTTGGAACTTTCTTTTAATGAGATTAGCAAACTTTTCACATAGCAATTCATTTTCAGAACCAAAAATTATGTCATCAACATAAATCTGTACCAGCAGAGTGTTGTCCCCTTCATTGATTCTGAAAAGTGTCTTGTCAACGGTACCTTTGGTAAAACCATTGTCCACCAAGAATTGAGATAGGGTTTCATACCATGCTCTTCAAACCATAAAGTGCTTTGTTGAGTCTGTACACTTTATCTTCTTGATCTGTAACTTAAAAACCAGGAGGTTGCTGAACATAAAACTCTTCTTCCAGTATGCCATTTATGAATGCACTTTTAGCATCCATCTGGTATACTTTGAAGTTTTTATAAGCAGCATATGCCAAGAATAATCTTATAGCTTCCAATCTTGCAACTGAGGCATATGTCTCATCAAAAACTATTTCATCAGCTTGAGAATAGCCTTTTGCCACTAGTCTGGCCTTATTCCTTACAATGGTACCAGATTCATCCAATTTGTTTCTGTATACCCATTTAGTTCCAATTATATTTGCATAACTAGGCCTTTCCACTAGTGTCCAAACTTGATTTCTTTCAAATTCATTTAATTCTTCTTGCATAGAAATTATCCAATCTGGGTCAGATATTTCTTCTTCAACAACTTTAGGCTCCATTTGAGATAGAAAACAAGTAAACATTGCTTCCAATTGTCTTCTAGTCCTTACACCTTGATGTATGTTACCAATTACTTGTTCAACAGGGTGATCCTTCAACCATTGTAAATCATGATTTGTTTGATTTACAAGAGCTTCATCTTCAGTAGGCTCTGCTGTTGCTTCACTTAAAACGTTTTGGAGTTAACAAACTCAGCAATGTTAGTAGCCTGCTGACTACTCAGAAGTCCGCTGACCACTCAGGAGTCTGCTGACAACAGATGTTACTGGATTTGTTGCAGTGGAATATATTGAAATTAAGCCATTATCTTGTTGTTAAAAATATGATACTAAGTATTAGATAATCAGTAGTGTAAGTGTGTGTTTCAGTTGCTAGTTTCAGTAAGTTTATGTGGTTGGTATACTAAATGCAGAAATTAAAAGCAGAAAGTAAGTAGGCAATTTTTATAGTGGTTCCAGGTGGTGTAATCCTGTCAGTCCACTCTTCTCCTGTGATGTTGGAGGAAATTCACTAGAGATCTTTGATGTTGCAGTTACAAAAATCCCTAAGCTGCCTGTCCTTCACCAATCACTATGGCTTCACAAACTGAATATTTGAAACAGGTAGGATTGCTGCTCCAAAGTATTCCACTGGTTCTTGAAGGGTATGATTGCCTCTTCACCAACTCCACCACAAACAACAGTTCTTGACACCTAAGTGCTTCTCTGTCTTCAGTAGGTTTCTTGTAAAAGAAAGGTTGAATCAAGTAAATGATTCAGTTATCAGCAGCTTCATCAGGATGAAATGATCAACATCTTTATGTCTTCAAGTGTGTGAACTTGATGTAACTTGATAGCAGGTTACACTTGAAGAGTTTTCTGGATATGTAGCTTTAAGTTCAGTGATGTCAGTAGGGTGATTTTCTTGATATGAAACTTGATAGCTTGGAGTAATAGTTATTTTTAATCACTTGTACCTGAATCAAGAGTCTTCTATTTATAGGTGAGAATCTTGTGACTTATGTTTGAATTTCAAACATAGCCGTTTCAGATTTGTCCCCAACTTGACTAGATTTCTGTCTTTGTTCATAGGACATACACTGTCAGTTTGCTTTTTGTCAGTTTTCAGTCTGTCCACCCTTTGACTTATGTCCATTGGTTAATCCTCTGAATCTTTCCAACATTCTTTTCATCTTGGCCATTGATTTGTTGACAATATCAAGGCTTGTAATCCATCCTTATCCTTGTAATATTCCAATGTAACCTTTGATTAAATCGAAATTTATACTCAGCAGATATCTGACTTATTTTAGTCTGCTGGTGTACATATCAGTCAGCTGTCTTAGGTCTGCTGTGTTTATGAAACACTTCAGCTGACTGCTTTTCATCTAACTTTTTATTATGAAGTTAGAGTACACCATTTGATTATAACTAAGTTCCAATTACCACTTAATATATGGAACTTAGACCTTGTACACAAGGTATATGTAATCAATTTAGGTCATCACAGACTTCCCTAAAATCTGATTCCATATCCTTAACTTTAAATACTATGTTTGATCACTTAGCCTTCAATAACTGAGTTTGACCCCTCAGCCTTCAGTCTTCAGCAAGTTCCTAACTAGTCTACTGACCTAGTTACCTTACTGACCTAGACAGGTTTACTGATAAAGTCAGCTGACCTAATTACAATGCTTGTTTGATCAAACATGTACAAAGATCAAACTCTAATAAACCTATACATTTGATCTAGACATCCTTTTGCCTTTGCTCTATAACAACTAGTCTGGCACTCATCATTAAAACTTAAAATAAGTCCAACACATATGGAACCTTAGACATGTATTCTTCCTCTTCAGATGACTGTGGAGAAAACACAGTAGACATATGTAGATTTGGTTACATTGGAGTATCTATAGGTTTGGCTGCTAACATGCCAAACATGGATAATACCTTTTCAATAAACCCCTGCTGAGACAAGAATAGCTTCCCCTTCTTCTTATCTCTATAGATCTCCGTACCCAAATTTTTCTTTGCATTCCCCAAATCCTTCATCTCAAATTCATCCTTGAGCAGATTTTTCAGATCTTGAATGTCAGACTTGTTTGCAGCAGCTATCAGCATATCATCTACATACAGCACCAGATAGATGATTGAACCATCCTTCAACTTGTTGTGATACACACAACAATCATACAGACTCCTACTATAACCCTGCTGAATCATATAACTGTCAAACTTCTTATACCACTGCCTTGGAGCCTGCTTAAGTCCATATAAGTACTTCTTTAACTTGCAAACATATCCTTCTTTTCCAGGAACTTGGAAGCCCTCTGGATGAGTCAAATAAATCTCCTTATCTACATCTCCATGTAGAAAGGTTGTCTTCACATCCAATTGCTCAAGTTCAAGATCCTGATGTGCCACTATTGCTAACAGCACCCTGATGGAAGTGTGTCTGACCACTGGAGAAAATATTTCTTCATACTCTACCCATTCTTTCTGACTGAACCCCCTAGCAACCAAACGTGCCTTATATCTAAAACCCTCAACATATGTCATTTCTTCCTTTTTTTTCATGAATATCCATTTGCAAGTTACCACCCTCCTGTCTTGTGGTTGTTTAACCAGATCCCAAGTCTCATTCTTCTGAAGTGACTCCATTTCTTCTCCCATAGCAACAAGCCATTTGGATGCCTCAGAACATGTCACAGCTTCCCTGGTGTTAGGTTCAAAACCATCCACTTCTTCAGCTACCTGTAGTGCATATCCAACCATATCCTCCTCAAACCCATATCTTCTTAGAGGTCTGATATTGGTCCTCCTAGCTCTACTGAGAGCTATACCCTGCTGACCAACAACAGCAGTTTGAGTCTCTGCTGACCCTTGTTTAGCAGACTGGCTTGGATCCTATTCTGGATCTGCTGACTGTTGACAGTCCCATGCTGATTCCTTTAATCCAACTGGCTCTGCTTGAAGCTCCACCTGTTTGTCAATCTTCTCAGTCTCAGATCCAATTTTAGATTCAGATGTGACTCTCACAGATGAGTTAAGAATAGAGTTTTCATCAAAAACTACACTGCTACTTTGTATAACCTTATGTTCCGTTGATGACCAAATTCTCCATATCCAACAAACAGACCCTTCTTGGCCCTAGTTTCCAATTTACCCTCACTGACATGGTAGTAGACAGTGCTTCCAAAAACCCTAAGTCCAGAGTAGTCCGCTGACTTTCCTGACCAAACTTCAAGTGGTGTTTTAAGTTTGATCCCAGTGTGAGGCCCCCTATTGATTAAGTAGCAGGCTGTACTGACAGCCTCTGCCCACAATCTCCTTGCTAGACCAGAATTAGAGAGCATGCACCTTGCCCTCTCCAGAAGAGTTTGATTCATTCTTTCTGCAACACCATTCTGCTGTGGAGTATCTCTTACAGTATGGTGTCTGGCAATGCCTTCATTCTTGCAAAATTCATCAAACTCAGACCAATAGATTTCTAGTCCATTATCAGTTCTAAGTCTCTAGATCTTCCTCCATGTATGATGTTTAGCCAAAGCCTTCCACTTCTTGAAGTTCTTGAATGCTTCACTCGTATGTTTCATCATGACTACCCAAACCATCCTTGAATAATCATCAATAAAAGAAACAAAATACTTGTGACAACCCAATGAATCTACCTTTGAAGGTCCCCAACAATCAGAATGGACATAATCAAGTGTCCCTTTTGTGATGTGGGTTTCTTTTGGGAACTTGCTCCTATGTAGCTTCCCAAACACACAGTGTTCACAAAATTCTAGTTCCTTGACCTTATGTCCCCCAAGTAGATCAGACATAGACAAAATTTGCATCCCTCTTTCACCCATATGACCTAATCTCATATGCCACAACTTAGTCAATTGTGACTGGTGAACCTCTGATGATGCAATAGCAGCAGAACCTGATACAGTAGACCCTTGTAGTATGTACAATGTCCCCTGCCTAATACCCTTCAGAATCATACATGAACCCTTATAGACATTCACCACTCCACCTTCACCCCTGAACTTGAACCCTTTGCTGTCCAGTAGACTAAGTGATATCAAATTCTTGGTCATTTGTGGAACATGCCTAACCTCATTCAATGTGTAGAATTTACCATCATGTGTCCTAAGTTGGATTGATCCAATCCCAACTATTTTGCAAACCTTGCTGTTGGCCATAGCAATATGACCTCCATCAACCTACTGATACGTTGAAAACCACTCTCTGTTTGAACAGACATGATAAGATGCCCCAGTGTCCAGAATCCACACATCTCTGTGCCCTACTGACTCTGAAACTGCTAAGGCCAGAACTTCTTCAGAGTTGGTGTAATGTTCTGCTAAAGAAAATGTACCCTGCAGAGTACCCTGTTGCTTCTTCGTCTTTGGACATTCATTTTTCCAATGTCCTTGCTCCTTGCAGTAATTACAAATATCCTTAGCTTTAGGACCCTTAGAATTCTTTTTGAATTTCTTCTTTCCAGAATTTCCTAGCCCCCTGCTGACTACACTGGCCACCGACCCAGCAGACTGACTAACTGTTCCAGATCCAGATGCCTTATGGCGTAAATCTTGAGCATAGAGTGATGACCTTACTGTTGGAATAGTGTCCTAAACCCAATCGGGTTGGATCGGATCCGACTGGTCGGATCATTTCTACCATTTCTTTATGTTTATACAAATATTAAATGGCTTTTCTGTTGTCATATATTTGTTCTTTTAGTGAACCAATTATGAATTCTTATATGATAACGTCCTTAGTATTAAACTGTGATAGAGAAACCATGATAGGCGATTATGGTTGATGAGATCTCTAATCACTTTAATAAGTTTGATACTTAAATGTCTCTAGGCTGATGTACTATTAAACAGGACATTGATAGTACAAACAGACTAGCATGTATTAGATGTCTTCTGTCTTTAAGGGCAGGGATATATCTCGTCTATTGAAGTGTAGTGACACTTGGACTGTACGTGGACATGTATTAGAGAATGCGTACGTTAGACCGACCCACTTACACGGTTAAGTGTCACACTATGTGGCGGTTGTGTAATTATCCTTTGGACCGGAGTCTTCATGGCATCACGGTGTGGATTGTCATGCCTTGACACTATTGAGGTTTCCCCTAGCTACGGGGCGATCATGAGGTAGTGATTGGGTATGATATTGAAGCATGCGGAGTATACATGATTGGTCGTCCGGGAATCACGTATCCTATGATTGGGATCGAATATCCGAAATGGCCTTCTTATAAGGAATGTCTTACTCTCGTGAATCTTTGCAAAATGGGAGTAAACGAGTTACTTCGAGAGAGCTTGATATCCAGATTATAAGATACGGTCGTTGATGTTTTGACACTCGACTAACGACCGTATGGATATTATTACAGCGATAGGATTGTAAGTTACATGGTAACTGTTTCACATGAAAGGTAGTAGTCATTGCATTTGACTCTTCCGATGATTGGGGGTCACGGTGTGTTGCTAGACGCTATCCCGTGATCGTTAGGCATGAAGGGCATTTTCGTAATTTGCACTTTGTGTCTACAGGCAACATATTCGGAAGCCTATCGGGTCACACACATATGAACATCTAGCCGGATTAAAATGTGGTTATAGTTGATAACCAAATAAGGAATGTTTATCTCGAGACTATAAAGGTTATAGTGGTAAATTCATATGGTGGTATTTATTTATTATGAATAAATTAAATACAAGATATTAATTTTGTTGATTAATTAAATATGTATATTGATACATAAAATTCAATATATATATATATATATGATATACATGTATTTTGTGAATTAATTAATCATAGCATTGTATTAATTAAAGAATATTCCGGAAGCCAATATTTGGCTATATGGGGCGCCACATTGAAGTGTATAAGATACACTTGGATTGTGCAATTTAATTAATAGTATTACCATATATTAATATTAGATATTAATATTTATAAATATAAACAAACATGCGTGGGTTTGCACATATGATGTGCATGTGCACACTTGTTCCCAAAATATATATTTATATAGATTTATGTTTGTAATATATATAAGTCATATATATATACACACATGTGTAAATTGATTTATGGTAATAAGATAAATATAGTCAATATAAGATATTGAAAAAATATTGGAAATATTTAATATAAGATATTGAATATTAATGAGATAAATCAATCAATTATATTTTTTCTTATTTTATTAGGAAAAGGTTTTCTTTCTCCTTAATTAACACAAGACTTAATCCCCAATGATTTTATTATTAGTTGGGGCGCCCCACTACCCTATAAAAGGAGGGGTTAGCTAGCTCTTTTGTACACCATAGTTCCAAGAGTTCAGAATTCTTGTGAAAAAAATAAGAGAGCTTCTTGTGAGATTTTGAGAGAGAGAAAAAGCCGGTCTAGCAGCCGGATTTTTCTAGTAGCAATCCAATGGTGGGTTCCGGCGGGCTGTTTGTGTGGACTATGTTAGGTGTAGTGCCCGAAAGACAATTCGTGTAATTGTTTTTGATATTGGATGACAGAATTTATCACCTTAGTTACTTGCTTTGTGCTTGTAAAGTAATACACTGCTGCAAACCCTAAGTATATCTGTATGTAACCACTTAACTCAGTGTATGGATTACACGTGAGGATTGAGTTAGTGGAGATATGCTTAAACTGTTAGTCCGTGGTGAACTTAATCAGAGTTTAGGGTCTCTTGATTAAAACACCAATAATGCGCCTAGAACACCTTAGGGTGTGATAGTCTTATCCGGACTGTCGGTAAAGGGTACCTACGTAGGGCATTTATATATGATGGCATTCATATAGGACTGGACCGATTTAATCTGTATTTCTCGGTATAATTCCATAATCGATGAATCTTATTAAATCATTAGATGATCATATATGGATCAACCTTAATCCTGAGGTGATCACATGGTGCTGCTCGCCCGGGGTAATGTTTGATGTGTTAGTTATGGTTCACTTAAATATGTGTTCCAAGCCACTTCTCATTGGCACTATCTCCAGATGAGTGAGTAGTTCTGATTTTCACAGACATGGAATCCATTCCTTCATGTGGGAAGTAGAGAGACAGTCCCATTATTTGGTAGCCCTAAGAAAATGATCGATGGGCCCAGTTCATGTTAGACTAAGTAGCTACTAGTCAGAAATGTGAACTAATTGATCACTAGGGGGTTAATGGTAAATAAGGATAAGATATTCCGAGTCGGGTTCACGGAGACTTCCCACTCAGAATGGACAGTCTATGGAGGGTTAATCCGTATGTAGTGATTATATCAATGAACGCTTATTCACTCTATGGGTTGAGTATAAGTATACATCTATAATCGGTAGAGTTCAGTTTCGGGTTTATGGTGGCGTAATCCCGGAATTAATAATTAATGTACTTATTTTGTTCGATGAATAATTAATTATTGGAGCTACTGGTTATAGGTCCATGGTCCCCGATGTGGCTTCTGTAATTCGGACTAATAATCTTGTTATTTGGGCCTCAGTGATAATTAATTGGCTGAGCTAATTAATTGATATGCATAGATATTATTTAGTTGGGCTAAATAATATAATACACATAAAAGACATTTTATGTGGGCTTAGTGACCCTAAAAGGTGGCGCCAATATGTGTTATTTAATTAGAGAGAAACAAGCATTAGATAATAATATGATTTATCCTAATTTGTTAAATGATAATTCATGGAATATTAGATAATAATATGATTTATCCTAATTTGTTTGGGATAATCATTTTATTTATCTTTTAATTGGAATAAAGGATTTATGTAATAATTTTCTCTTAATTATTAAATCTTTGGAGGACAAGGATTACTCTCCTATATAAAGAGAGTTCTCCCAAGCCTTAATAAATTGGCAAAAATTCGACCACCATATCAAGAAGGAGAGGAAAAATTAGTTTTCTCTTGTCTAGGGTTTTAGAAGAAGAAAAACTCTAAGTTTTTCTTGGTGTTGCATATCGAGGAGGTTCGTGTATCAAGAAGGGTGTCCACCAACCGCCGTTTGGAGAACACATTGGAAGATCTTGGCTTCTCTTCCCACTATTGGTAACATGATCTTATCCCCCTTATAGTAGTTTAAGTCCTTTAATTATGTATTGTGTTGTATAAGTCGTGATCCATCCGCTGCGCATAGATCTAATTCGTTTAGATCTAAGAACCTGCATCCTTCATGTGGTATCGGAGAAAGGTTCCACGGTTTATATAATCATAATCATAATTAAACGATTTAAAGGAGTGGAATTGCATGTAGGTAAATTTTATTTATTATTTTATGCATTGATAATGATTAAATGCTATGGTTGAAGAGATGGATTGGGGGTTGGCACTGTTTACCCGTTAGATCTATTGTAATTTATTTTTATTGCAATTTTAATTCCAGAAAATAGATCTGTTTAGTAGCTGTTTAGTTATTTTGTTTTTCCCGTTGATTGAGCCGTTCCAACGACGATCCCTCCGGTCAGAATCAAGACTGGAAGATGATAAACAATTCCACAAAATTTGGCGTCGATCAGAGTCCGTTTTGATATCCGTTCGTTGCTTCAAAGAAGCTGCTGTAACAGAAAAACGCAAGATTCACAGAAACCCTACTTGTGACTTCCTCGAATTTATGGGAGAGTTTGGACCATTGAAACACAAATCCAACCGTTCAGATCGATAAATATGGAGTTTTTGACGTGGCATAAAAATTTCAGGTCGATCGAGATTCATCTCGATTCCCGATCGTCCTAGGGAAGTCTTTGAGGCGCTGCTGTAAAAGTCAGATTCAGTAGCAAGTTGGGCGGCTCACTGGAGAAAATTGACAAGTCAAAGCTCCGATCCAACCGTCCATATCGAAGCCCGAGGAATGAAGAACAGATCTGGAGATTTTCGTTGCGATCCGAGTTCGTTTGGTTTGCCGATCGTCGAAGATTTTGAACAGCTGCAGATTATGTTAGAAAGAAGTAAACCCTAGTTAGGGTTTTGGTTAATTTATTTTCTAATAGGTTAGATACGGGGGTGCCAACGGTCCATCTCGGTGTTTATTTTCCGCACTAGAATACATGTTTAGATTGTATGTGTAGAACCGGAAAATTGCCATGACATGCATCATATCATGAATTCCACTCCATATGCATACATGTAGAAATTAATTCGAGGAATTAGTTAGGCATGTATAAAACACGCAATTAGTTTTAATTAATTGTTTGATATTAATTAGAAACTAATTAGGGTAAAAACCGAGGAACACGGGTTTTTTCAATCGTCGAGGTTGGGTGATGGATTCTCGGTGAATCCCACTCTGCGAAAGCATAAGGAGTAAAATCCCGAAACCTCGTGGTTAAGGTGTTGGATTCTCGGTGAATTCCACCTTACCTAGACGAGATTACGTTTTTTGTTCCGTAGTGTCTATGTGAAAGTTTGATGTTTAAGGATTGTATTATCACGGGCATACATGGTTCGAAAGTGGTTTAACCACGTTTGGGTGGTCAACAGTAGCTACGGCTCGATCGACTTCACCCTCCACGTGTGGCGTTTGCACGGGGGTCTGGCAAGGCTGAGCCATCCGAAGAGCCACTACGGTTCAACGGAGCTCCCCTAGTTTTGACCCGTCCGACGGCCACATACGTTCCAACGGATAGGTCGGGTGGGCTAGCCCACGTAACCGGCAACATTCGGGCCTATGATTTATTGTTCCTTAATGTAACATCAAGTCCAAAAACGTGATCAGTAAACCCACCACTTTTTCAAAATATTGAGTGGGAGCGGGAGAGGCGACAGCCGACCCCACGGTCTCTACTGTTGACACAAGCAACGTGAGAGAATGGTGATGCCTCGTGCCGGCCTGGGACCGGCCTCCCTAAGGAAGGCCTTCACCGCTATCAAAATTCAAGGCTTGGTCTCCGAAAGGATAGATTTTGGGTACTCGTCGAGTCACTGACCGAACCTAAGGCGGAACACTCGGGGTCTACCTAAAAATCTGAGACAGTAGGTCACACTCATAAAGGGTATTTTTGGTAGTACCTTGGCTGAAAAAGGAAAGGTGATTGACGATCACAAATGAGATGTTCGATTCTCAATCTGATCTTCAATATTAATCGAAACCTCTTTGACCTACCCTAAGGCGGCACTGAGGCATTAGATTAAATCCTTGGAACGGTAGGATAGACTATATGTACTTAGTTTATGTTCCTAAAATTTATTAGTAGTGTATGATTTGGATTTATTTTTGTCAATTTTATTTACAACTATTTATATATCTCTCTAGCGTGCTAGACTGCTAGTGTAAAATTGACTAGTAATGACTTCGTTGAAAAGTGGTAAGTAACTAGAACGTTGTACTTATTAATCTCACATGCGATTAAGTTTTCGGAAGAGGTATTTCTCTCGAGCCTTCAAAACTTAAATGACGTAAATAAGTATGTCACTGTTGTCACTCGTGTTGAACGAGAGACGACTGTAATTAGTTTGAAAGATGATTGGGATGATAAAATTCTTCTAGTGAATTTTAATTGTGTAGTGTCTACATGAGAAATTTTCTAATAGAAAAATTGGAGAATCATAAATTAAAGTGTCGCTAGTTAGACGGTATTTGGAACCGATAAACTAGTGGGAGCTTTTATCTTATGTTTTTCTGATTTATTAGAAAATTAGTCCCACTATGTAACGCTTTCAGTAGACATCCCACAGTTCACGAGTAGTGTCTACTCAATTGAACTGCTAGTTCAAGACTATTTCCTTTTAAGGAAAGTTAAGAATGGGCAAGAATGTCTATAAGTGTTAATCATCTTAACTAAAGTTTTGAGGCTAAACCGAAACATTAATTAAAGAAAGTATAGGATAAGGAAAGTGATTTCGGATCACTTAACCAATGAATCCTTAGCGACTTTCTTAACCGAGTAACTTGACTCGGTAGCTTAGTTCTTTGGAAGAACAAGGAAGCTGTGCATTAACAATTAATAGAATAGACAACGGGCAGTTGTTTCAGCTAGAATAGTGGGAGTGATATAAGGAAATGAATTTCGGATTCTATCCTTGAATATCACGAAAAATTCATTTTTTCTGTTTACAGATTCGTTGAAACAAGTGGATTCACTTTCATCTCGATACTACAGTTGCCTTAAACAAAGTGAAGATGACATTTGTAGTACGAATCTGAGACTCGGACTTTTGTTTGATAAAGACAGAACCACTAAGAAAAGCTGAATAGGTATGTGTAACACATCTAAAACTATTAAAGGTAAAAGGTTTCCGTATTAAGATAAAAGACCCTTCAATATCTATTAATTAGTGCATACATCCTAGAGATAAGACCTGAAGACTGGCTAAGGGTGATTCCTATCTCCCAGTCTCGGAACACTGTCTTAAAGGAACAATGACTAAGTTTCCTTTCAATCGGGAGAGGGTAATAGATTTGAAGAGGTAACATAGCTTGTTCAAAGTGACCTTCGGGGTCTAGTGAGAGATACAAGCTAGTGGGAGATTTTGAATGGCGACATATTGTCTGATAACTACTCGAAACACGATTTAGTTTATCGAAAGAATACGAGGAGGAGTCTCTGATTTTAGCAGAGAATAGAGTATTCCATGCTCAGAAATAGGCTATCGCATAGTCTTTGGACTGATGCTCGGCCTGCCTTCAAGTGGAGGGATTCTCTCTGAGGAAGAAACCATAGACTTGCCCTATATAGTTACTGATGTGCTACAATACACTGCTAAACTCGATTAAGATAATTGGTTGCAAAATAACGGTTAACATTATTATGTAAACCGAGAAGTCTACCTAGAAGATGCTAGTGAATTTATGGATAAGGAGTGAATTCGGTTCACACCACTTCCCTAAATGTAGGCATTTAGCATTTAATGCTTGAAGGTAGGACCGGAGATTTTGCGCATACGTTCAGATTGTGACTGTTCGTGAAATATCTTAATGTGACGAGTGAAGGTTGGTTATAAGATTCTTGAGATCAGAAAGTGACGGTTGAACTGTCACAAAAGATTCTGTTAGAATCTATAAGTAGCAGCCTTAAACCTTGGAGTACGGTTACCCAAAGGTAGTTACTATCTGATTTAATCAGACCACTTCCAACATCAGTTGTTGGTGATTACACTGATAAATACTACCAGATCAGAATATCAATCCACCCAAAACACAGTGGGAGTATGGTTTAACCGTTGACCCATTGTGGTTTTGTGGTTTTGTGGACTTTATAGTCTGTTGGGGTGATTGATAACCTATGGCTCTTAGTGGGCTGTATAGGATTTTGATCATAGAGGTTGGTTTGAAAGCCTTAACCCTATGAATTGAGTTTTGATAATCCAGTTCTGTTCAGCCTCTTGTAAAACCACCTGAGTGACTCAAGCCTAGTGGGAGCAATTGGATCTACACGGAAAAGAGTCGAAAGAATAGGAAAGTTTAAACTTTCAGCGCAAAGCTGAGTGAAAGAGGGGTGATTTCCTGACAAGTAGAGAGTTAACCAGACCTTGAACTCTCTCACCATTCAGTCTTGCAAGATTTCGTTAGAAAGCAGAAAATAGGGGTGATTCACTGAGACTTTATTGCCGAAAAACGGAGTCTGGATTCATTCGGAACAGAAGGGTCTTGGTTCGAACAAATGGCAGGATGACTGCCGGGGTGTATATCCTTTGTGGATTTAAGAGAACTTCTTGGTCATTTAAAGTCACATGTTTTAAAATATGTGGACTTGACCAGAATATTGATAAGTCTTTCGTAGACTGGATATCAATATTGGTAAAGTAGTAGTATTAGTGTTCATGAATGATAACACTGAAACGGTTGGAAACAACATGTGTGTGCTATACGAAGTCGGAAAGCGACGAGCCAAGATTCTCTGGATGAGAGAATTGGACTATATTCTAAGAATCTGATTCGGTCAGATTCACGCGAATGAGTCATTGGCTATCCCACCTATCTTATTGAATAAGATGATAATGCATATACGTATGCAACATTCGTCAAGAATAGTCCTACCCTACCTCTCAGGAATGATTCTCTAAATCTTCGGATAAAGAGAAAATGGGATAGAGTCTCTCTTAGATAATGGCAAGTCAGGTTATCACAAGTCAATAGTAATCGAATCTTGGATTCGAGCAATAAGTAGCGGTTTAGTACGTCCTCAAGTATCTTTAGAGAAAGAGGAATCATATGCTTGTATATTCAGGTGCAAACTTGAATATGGTTGACTCCACTGATTCTGACTTGTAGTCAGATTAAGGATGATTATTACGTTGATCTCGGGCTCAGTGTTTACTCATAATGCTTAGAATTTTCTTTTTGGTCTGGGAGTAATTCCAAGTCAGATAAGCCGATATCACTTCATTGTCAAAACAGTGAAGAGATAGCTTAGAAGGATCTTCTCAGTCACAAGAAGTCAAAAGCTTATTGAGAGAGAGTACCGCCTGATTGGAAGGACCGGCAACGTTTCAATCCTAAAGATCGTCTCGAGTCGACAACCTAACTAATCAGTGTACCAAGTCGAGTGATTGGAGGGTACGGCATTGATGGATATGTCTCATCTGCTTTTAGAGCAAGTGGGAGAGTGTTGTGAATAAGATGAGAAAGGGTGTGCTCTAAAAACAATCGGTGCTTGTCATTTCGTGCAAGTGGGAGATTGTTAGGTGTAGTGCCCGAAAGACAATTCGTGTAATTGTTTTTGATATTGGATGACAGAATTTATCAAATTAGTTACTTGCTTTGTGCTTGTAAAGTAATACACTGCTGCAAACCCTAAGTATATCTGTATGTAACCACTTAACTCAGTGTATGGATTACACGTGAGGATTGAGTTAGTGGAGATATGCTTAAACTGTTAGTCCGTGGTGAACTTAATCAGAGTTTAGGGTCTCTTGATTAAAACACCAATAATGCGCCTAGAACACCTTAGGGTGTGATAGTCTTATCCGGACGGTCGGTAAAGGGTACCTACGTGGGGCATTTATATATGATGGCATTCATATAGGACTGGACCGATTTAATCTGTATTTCTCGGTATAATTCCGTAATCGAGGAATCTTATTAAATCATTAGATGATCATATATGGATCAACCTTAATCGTGAGGTGATCACAGGGTGCTGCTTGTCCCGGGGTAGTGTTTGATGTGTTAGTTACGGTTCACTTAAATATGTGTTCCAAGCCACTTCTCATTGGCACTATCTCCAGATGAGTGAGTAGTTCTGATTTTCACAGACATGGAATCCATTCCTTCATGTGGGAAGTAGAGAGACAGTCCCCTTATTTGTTAGCCTTAAGAAAATGATCGATGGGCCCAGTTCATGTTAAACTAATTAGCTACTAGTCAGATATGTGAACTAATTGATCACTAGGGGTTAATGGTAAATAAGGATAAGATATTCCGAGTCGGGTTCACGGAGACTTCCCACTCAGAATGGACAGTCTATGGAGGGTTAATCCGTATGTAGTGATTATATCAATGGACGCTTATTCACTCTGTGGGTTGAGTATAAGTATACATCTATAATCGGTAGAGTTCAGTTTCGGGTTTATGATGGCGTAATCCCGGAATTAATAATTAATGTACTTATTCTGTTCGATGAATAATTAATTATTGGAGCTACTGGTTATAGGTCCATGGTCCCCGATGTGGCTTCTGTAATTTGGACTAATAATCTTGTTATTTGGGCCTCAGTGATAATTAATTGGCTGAGCTAATTAATTGATATGCATAGATATTATTTAGTTGGGCTAATTAATATAATACACATAAAAGACATTTTATGTGGGCTTAGTGACCCTAAAAGGTGGCGCCAATATGTGTTATTTAATTAGAGAGAAATTAGTTTTCTTGGATAATTATTTGACATGTGATTTATCTTTTATTTGTTAAATGATAATTCATTAGATAATAATATGATTTATCCTAATTTGTTTGGGATAATCATTTTATTTATCTTTTAATTGGAATAAAGGATTTATGTAATAATTTTCTCTTAATTATTAAATCCTTGGAGGACAAGGATTACTCTCCTATATAAAGAGAGTTCTCCCAAGCCTTAATAAATTGGCAAAAATTCGACCACCATATCAAGAAGGAGAGGAAAAATTAGTTTTCTCTTGTCTAGGGTTTTAGAAGAAGAAAAACTCTAAGTTTTTCTTGGTGTTGCATATCGAGGAGGTTCGTGTATCAAGAAGGGTGTCCACCAACCGCCGTTTGGAGAACACATTGGAAGATCTTGGCTTATCTTCCCACTATTGGTAACATGATCTTATCCCCCTTATAGTAGTTTAAGTCCTTTAATTATGTATTGTGTTGTATAAGTCGTGATCCATCCGCTGCGCATAGATCTAATTTGTTTAGATCTAAGAACCTGCATCCTTCAGACTAGCGGTAGAGGCCGAACACTTGGGCGGCTCTATGCAGAACTACTCTCCTTAGACGGTCAATGTGTCGATCTTTTAGATCAACCAAGGTAACCACCGTCTTTGTAATATTTGTTTATTGCTTAAACGAACTCGATCCTGGTTAAAAGGAAATTAAATTTTAAATTCTGCTGCGTCCCCGCGTAGATTTTCTTACAGTGGTATCAGAGAAAGCTTCGAGCTTAAGCAATAAGCATGTTATTTTGCGTAGTTAATTTTATCGTTTAAATCACGTAATTAAAAGATGAAAGATTTTTTATTCACAAATCGATACACGAAAAGAAAAATAAAATAAAGGGGCGGCTTTTGGGGTGCTTGGCCGATCTGCGGCGGCACCCCCACCGGAAATTGCGGCGGCGGCGGCTCCCCCTTGGAGTGGTCGACGTCGGCTGGTGCATCTTTTTGGTGGATCCCTAAATTTTGTTTTGTGTATTTTGTGTTTCAATATTGTTCATAGTTGTGATTAAAATCTCCTTTGTTTAGTTGTGTCATGTGGCTAACCAATGGATTCAAATAGTTTGGGCCATTGGGATGCCACATGGCATTAAAATAATAATGGTCTTTCCAAACTTTGTTTGGAATAGGCCTAGGCCCTTTCCAAATATTTGATTTGGGAAAAGGCCTAGGCTAATTCAAAATTTTTGATTTTGGAAAGTGGCCAGGCCTAAACCAAAATTATTTGGCCTTTTCAAATATTTGATTGGAATAGGCCTAGACCCTTTTCAAATATTTGATTTGTAAAAGGCCTAGGCCTAGGCCACTTCCAAAATTTTGATTTTGGAAAGTGGCCAGGCCTAAACCAAATTTGGTTTAGGAAGATGCCTTTTGGTTTAGGAAACCAAAGACATCCCTTTTGATTAGGAATCTAAAGGAAAGAAACAAAAGAGACATAATTTTAATTTTGATTTATTATTGAAATAGTTCTAATTTATTAAGATTAAAATTAAAATCGGTTAAAATTAATCGTTAATTTTATTTCGATTAAAATCATTTAATTAATTAAATGTCAATTAGTTATTTGATTGGATAAAATTATTTAATAGATTAAATGTTAATTGATTAATTAAGACGCAAGTAGTTAAATTTTAATTTTATCTTTTTCATAAGATGTTATTGTATGGATTAGATATAGTAGATATAATATGATTATATGGACCCCGATTGATCATGGACTCGACCGATAGGATAGATGTGAATGATTTAATTTTTCTGTTGGTTTAAAATTTGTCCTAGGCCGTTATGAAGAACGTGACCTAGTTTATTTTCTGTATTTATCCCATTCCCGTTGGCTCTCCCCGTTTGCGGCGGGTGTATTTATTTTATTAGATAGAATTAAATGTAACAAGAATGGAGCAGAAGATGAAGACCAAAGAAAGACGAAAATAAAGATTCCATTGCAAAATGGAGCATTAAAGATCCTATTGGCGGTTGCAGCTACCTTTAGATTGTGACCCGCAGTTTCGTCAGTTTGTATTCGAAACCGCACCTAGGAAAAGTCCATGATCATACCGGTTACTTTAAGCATTTATTTATTTTGTGCTTGTATTTATTTTATATGATACGATAGATGCATGACTAGGCACGATCTAGATAAATGTGTAGGATGTATGTCTATAGAGATAGATATATTTGATGAGACCGTAATTAAAATTAATTAAGTGAATTAGTTTACATAAATACTTCCACAACAAAAATCAAGTCGAAATATTGTCTCCCAATATTATAACGACGGTGAAGAGCCTGTGTTCAAATCCAACTGATCGACCACCGCCGGGAGTTGACCTACCTTGGGTATATCGTCGTTATTGAGATATGATCGTATGAGATCTCGTGAATATTGGGTTATGACTTGACTAGAGTCCTTCGGTGATTGGCCACCGTTAGGGCCGTCTGACTTTAGAGACAAGGGGTTGACTAACACATATTGATGTGTAGCGCCAAAGAGTTGACTAGTCAACAACTGAGAATCATATAGAGATGTGAATGGTAAAGAGTTACCTACCTTTCGAAATTATCTTGGTTGATCGACCACCGCCGGGAATCAAGGTAACTAGATTGGATCTCAGCCACTAAAGAATTTTTGAAATATTCTTGAAAGTCAATTGGGAGTAGTTGACTAGTGGGAGCAAAATCATAAACCAAAAGACCATTTTTGATTTTGCGTGTATAAACAACAACACTCTTTTATTTTCATTTTTATGTTGTAGTTTTAGCAAACTTTATATTTATGTTTTTCTCGATTAGTAAAAACCAAATTATGACTGTTACCTTTTTGAGAAATGTTCTCAAGTATGGTTAAGTAATCTTTATCCTTTAAAACAAGCAAGGACACAAGCAATCCCGGTATAGTAGTTAGAGACAAGGAGACTACATATTTAATGCAGTGCTTCAAGACTTTAATTATTAAAGAAAAACGGATGCTCATGATATTAGATGCGATCCAATATAATCATTCAGTCATACGATGACATATAATTCAAAAATTGGATAAGAATGACCAGACCGAATTTTGGAAAGATTGTTTTCAAAATTGTAAGATTTAAGTATCGACTTAATTCTATCATTGCTTAAAGGTTAATTAGATAGTCAATGTTTTGAATACGATTCAAAAGGTTAAATAAACTATTTAATTAACTTTAGATTTTCTTTATGAAAGGAAGTTAAAGACATAGCTCTTGTGATCTTTCTTAAGTCTTATGAAGACTACACTAAGAAATATTTACAAGTGCTTGCATGATTAAAAGGAAGTTAGGGCATGTGCTTAAATAGAGAACTTATTGAAGTCTCTATTGTAGGCAAGTGAGTTGAGATAAATCTATCTAAAAGTCGACTCTAAGATATATGATATCTTACGAGTGTGATTAAATTAGAAAGATTAAATGCAGATATGGAAAGTGAAGCAAACGTTGTGACACTTACCATACTCTGGATCTAGTAAACTGATAAGGGAACTAAATAAATGTTATTATATTCCGGTTCTTATGAAGAACATACTTTCAGTTGTTCGTAGGATTTAGTAGACATATTCAATTGTAAGGAATAAATGTTATTCCGATAAAGTTGAAAGGTCACTGAATCTAACATAATAGATTGATGTCACTATATAGTTGATATAGGTGATGAGATCTCAACTAAATATTTGTATGGCTGTTATCCTTAATATTTGTGGTTGTTCTAGACATAGTCTCTCTGGAAGGAAAGCGTGTAACTAAACATCATTCTGATGATGCTGTACCATATGATTATGAATCATGTGGGTGATGCGTATCTTATCCAAAGAGGACTAAAATACCCTTTTATGAAAAGGTTGTAAAATCTAGAAAAAATGTCTAAAGCCTAAACATACCGATGTTTGTTGGCTTGTGACAATTAATGCCACAAATAATTGTTTATCAGTCTCTACGACTATTTTTAGAAATAGTCAAGTGTACTCAGTGAAGTGCATTATTCGGAAAGCCCGAAAAGTTCGAGCTAGTACGAATATGAGATTGATAAGCTACTTAGGAATTAATCTTCAATTGGATTGAAGTAATTAATACCTGAAGGGTGTTTCAGAAGTTGTCTGGAAAGGAATAAGATTCTCCCTTGAAGGATACCATCTTTGGGATACGCAATTAGATTGTGTTCCCAAATGGAAACAACACTTTATATGATAAAGGTGTGATGCAAGCCATGCGAAGTATCCCTTACCCGTTTCGGGATAGTGCCCTTATACTTAACCGAGTTCCAAAGAATAAAGGTTGAATAAATTCCATATTAGATATGGAAGAAGATAATGTCGAATCTATTTTAACCGATGATTTGAAGTTGACATAGGCAAAGTCAGAAAGGCTTGGAGCCTAGTACGACATATGCAACTTTGTGGAATGTCTTAGCAAGTACTCTGGATATTATCTACTTGTCCGTGGAGCAAAATGTTTGTCTCCAAACATCTTGTCTTCTAGAGGAAGTGTTTCTTCCAAAAGAAACAGTGGGAGTAGATTTAGATCTCAAATGTAGTTTGAGAACCACAAAGATATATTCAACCAATGGAACATGAGCAGAAGCCGCATAGCGATGAGGTGTAGAACACTGCTCAGTGCACACAAAAGTTCTGCAAGTCTGTGGATAACCTCAAGCCTGAAAAGGCTGCCGGTATGTTCATCTTGAAGAATGAATATCTCACGACTTATGAAGGAATGTTTGAAAGGCAAGATTGAGAGATATGGCCAGGAGCCATAATATCTGAATTAGATTCCATCAGTGACAACCAGGTTATGAACCTAGTCTGTCTTACCTAGAGGGAATGTCCCTGTAAGCCTGAGCCCAGTTCTATTCAGACTATGCTTATTGTAACTTCGTATCATGGCTATATGATAGAGTTGAAGACGTTGGGCAAACAGCTCAATGTTCATAGACGATAACATGATATGTGAGCCCACGAGATCCATTTATGGACTCAAACAAGTTTCTCTAGACGATTTCTTTGTTTGACAATCAAAGGAGTTTGACTTAGTCAAAAGAAGGATACGCCCATGTGCAAGATGGATAGTGGGAGTGTGTTACAATTTTTTAGTAAGGTATTGGATATATCTCTCAAAAATTGTCACCCTATGTCACAATCAATTAATGTTTGGTAGTTCAAGGTCTTTACGAAAGCACTTGGATTAGCAGCTCATATTCTAGAAATAAGAATCTATAGCGATAGATTTAACTGCTGTTAGATTATAGTTTACCTATATAGATGTGATGCTAAAAGAAGTTTAGCATAGATCGCGAGATCTGTCTATGTTAGGACATTGGTCCTAAAGATAAGGTGAAAGATGATGCTTATGGAACGTTTCCTTCGCTACTGCGATAGGAACCATCATAAAGGTAATGCCGGATGTTCATAGTCCATGAAGAGTCATGAGCAAGTATGGAAGTAAATCTGGTGAATGTCGAGAATATCCTTAAACAAGTTAAGGAAGAGTTCCTAGTTTATCGAACCTTGGAATTAGATAAATATAGTTATACAGACGTATATCCTAAGTATTATAAAGGCGAGTGGGAGCTACAGTCTGGGTTTGCAATCACTTTGATTAAGTGATACAGTGAGCTAGAAATGTTCTAGCATATGGGTCACTGTAAATTCTACAACTAGGCCAAAACACAGTAGTGCCTTGGAGGCACTGCGGGAGCAGTACATGGATCTAGAAGGTTCATTCCTGAACCTTGTACGGTTCTTCCACCTTCTCTATATAACTGATATAGTAAGTGGATTCATTGCTTGAAGCAAGGACCAGGGTCTCATCAGAGATTCGTGTGTGTGTTGAGGCGGTTCCTTTGACTTGGTCATTTGGAACATGATATGAAGATACTTTGAGTCCCCACGGATAGCGATCCGTTCATGGCTAGGGCTGGTTGCGAGTATTGCATGAGATTCTTGTGTTTCAACTTGGTCTTGTGTGTGCGAGTGATTGGTTTTAGGCCAAGTGGGGATTGTTGGAATAGTGTCCTAAACCTAATCGGGTTGGATCGGATCCGACCGGGTCGGATCATTTCTACCATTTATTTATGTTTATACATATATTAAATGGCTTTTCTGTTGTCATGTATTTGTTTTTTTAGTGAACCAATTATGATTTGTTATATGATAACGTCCTTAGTATTAAACTGTGATAGAGAAACCATGATAGGCGATTATGGTTGATGAGATCTCTAATCACTTTAATAAGTTTGATACTTAAATGTCTCTAGGCTGATGTACTATTAAACAGGACATTGATAGTACAAACAGACTAGCACGTATTAGATGTCTTTTGTCTTTAAGTGCAGGGATAGATCTTGTCTATCGAAGTGTAGTGACACTTGGACTGTACGTGGACGTGTATTAGAGAATGCGTACGTTAGACCGACCCACTTACACGGTTAAGTGTCACACTATGTGGCGGTTGTGTAATTATCCTTTGGACCAGAGTCTTCATGGCATCACGGTGTGGATTGTCATGCTTTGACACTATTGAGGTTTCCCCTAGCCATGGGGCGATCATGAGGTAGTGATTGGGTATGATATTGAAGCATGCGGAGTATACATGATTGGTCGTCCGGGAATCGCGTATCCTATGATTGGGATCGAATATCCGAAATGGCCTTCTTATAAGGAATGTCTTACTCTCGTGAATCTTTGCAAAGTGGGAGTAAACGAGTTACTTCGAGAGAGCTTGATATCAGATTATAAGATACGGTCGTTGATGTTTTGACACTCGACTAACGACCGTATGGATATTATTACAGCGATAGGATTGTAAGTTACATGGTAAACTGTTTCACATGAAAGGTAGTAGTCATTGCATTTGACTCTTCCGATGATTGGGGGTCACGGTGTGTTGCTAGACGCTATCCCGTGATCGTTAGGCATGAAGGGCATTTTCGTAATTTGCACTTTGTGTCTACAACCAACATATTCGGAAGCCTATCGGGTCACACACATATGAACATCTAGCCGGATTAAAATGTGGTTATAGTTGATAACTAAATAAGGAAAGTTTAACTCGAGACTATAAAGGTTATAGTGGTAAATTAACATGGTGGTATTTATTTATTATGAATAAATTAAATACAAGATATTAATTTTGTTGATTAATTAAATATGTATATTGATACATAAAATTCGAAATATATATATATATATATATATGATATAAATGTATTTTGTGAATTAATTAATCATAGAATTGTATTAATTAAAGAATATTCCGGAAGCCAATATTTGGCTATATGGGGCTCCACATTGAAGTGTATAAGATACACTTGGATTATGCAATTTAATTAATAGTATTACCATATATTAATATTAGATATTAATATTTATAAATATAAACAAACATGCGTGGGTTTGCACATATGATGTGCACACACTTGTTCCCAAAATATATATTTATGTTTGTAATATATATAAGTGATATATATATATATATATATATATATATATATATATACATGTGTAAATTGATTTATGGTAATAAGATAAATATAGTCAATATAAGATATTGACAAAATATTGCAAATATTTAATATAAGATATTGAATATTAATGAGATAAATCAATCAATTATATTTTCCTTATTTTATTAGGAAAAGGTTTTCTTTCTCCTTAATTAACACAAGACGTAATCCCCAATGATTTTATTATTAGTTGGGGCGCCCCACTACCCTATAAAAGGAGGGGTTAGCTAGCTCTTTTGTACACCATAATTCCAAGAGTTCAGAATTCTTGTGAAAATAAAAGAGAGCTTCTTGTGAGATTTTGAGAGAGAAAAAAAGCCGGTCTAGCAGCCGGATTTTTCTAGTAGCAATCCAATGGTGGGTTCCGGCGGGCTGTTCGTGTGGACTAGAGGTAGAGGCCGAACACTTGGGCGGCTCTATGCAGAACTACTCTCCTTAGACGGTCAAAGCGTCGATCTTTTAGATCAACCAAGGTAACCACCGTCTTTATAATATTTGTTTATTGCTTAAACGAAGTCGATCCTGGTTAAAAGGATATAAAATTTTAAATTCTGCTGCGTTCCCGCGTAGATTTCCTTACACTTACATCCTCCAATGAGACTGAGTCCTTTCCAACAATTAAGGACTGCACAAAGTTGTCATATGATGCTGGCAGTGACACAAGTAGAATCAATGAAGCATCCTCATCTTCAATCTTCACATCAATATTTCTTAAATGAAGCAATATTGTGTTAAGCTGATCTAGATGATCCCTCAGCTGAGTACCCTCATGAATCCTTAAACTAAATAGACATTGTTTTAACAACAACTTGTTGGTTAGGGACTTAGTCATATACAGAATCTCAAGTTTGGCCTACAATTTCTCAGCAGTGTCCTCCTCAGCAACCTCTGTGATAATATCATCTGACAAGCTCAACATAATTGTTGAATGTGCTTTCTCCTCAAGACTGGCTCTCTCAGCAGCACTTCCTTCTGTTGATTTAGACAAGGGACCCTATAATCCCTGCTGCTTCAACAAAGCACGCATCTTGATCTGCCACAGACTAAAACTGTTCCTTCCTGTAAACTTGTCAATCTTAACATTTAAAGCATGCATCTTTCTCACCAGAAAAGCTTGTGTTGATCCCAAATCCTAGCGTCAATTATGACCTTGGTGCCAATCTACCTTAAAACAGATAAACATATTTCTTGATGAACTTGGACTCTCTGATACTAGTTTGTATTCCGGGTTGATCAAAAAGTGATGGTGATTGTGAGTAAAGATAAAAGATAAACAAGCATGCAAACACATAAACAAGAAGAACACAGATTTAACGTGGTTTCCAGCAATGTGCCGACTACTCCACGGACAAACGAGGATATTTTGTTATCACCAGAAAGTTATATTAAGTTACAATTAATACACATGGTATTTATAGCCTTAGGAATCCAACCCTAACCGACTAAACAGCCAACCCAGTAAATGACTGAAATACCCCAGAATTAACTTCACCGAATTAGGAAACCATGCAGACGTGTTCCTTAAGCCTGCTGTGAACCAGCAAACTTCACTCTGCCGACACCCTGTATCAGCAGACTCGCTCTCGTAGACTGATCAACTATGCTGCTGCCCCAGATGAACACCAGATTCAGAAGATGCTTCATGCTCTGCTAACCATCATAATTTCCATACCAGACCTCAGTAGCATAAGTTTAAGTCACCATTACAGTTTCTTAGACAAATTCGGATCTGGTTAATTCATTTGCGGGTCACATCAACATTTCTATCGGAAATACTAGGCTGATTTGGTATTTTACAGATGAATAACCTTGCGAATTGGAATTCAATATTTTTTTAAACAACTTTATTTTATTAATAGAAGAAATAAAGTGCTACAAAAAGTTTGCCATATCCCGGCCAGCCCCAAGTTTGCGTGATAGAATGCATAGCATGGCCTCCTTAAACCTTATGTGTGGCAAACCCAGTGTAGGAAAATCCATCACATAGGGAAGAGTACACGCTCTATGCAATCCCAAAAAATCCCTAACTCCAAAAATATGTACAACAATGGAAATCATAAGTAAAAGAATGGCGTCTGTGTGTCTCGATTCTTGTAGGAATGAAATGTTACTCGCTCGCTGATGATACATTCGAAAGTCATCGTCGGTCATAGATCGTTGCATCCGCTTGAGAGTATGTAAAGTCCAGTTCCGATCCTGAGCATTGGCTACACCCATCACGTAGGGCAAAACATCACAAAGCAATTGTATGACAAAAATATGATTATATTATAAGACTTTTTATTATTATTTTTTATGATATTTTAGTATAATTTCATATAAATGCATTGAAAACTTATAAAAATCATAGTTAGTTATAATTAAATGCATAAGTTATAAAAACGATATAAATAAGGGTTTTAGTGTCAGATTTACGTTTGGTGTTTTGTTGCTCTTATTGAAGGATTATACGTTTATCGAGAACTCAAGAGAGGACATGTTTTGGAGCCTAAATCATATCTTTTAAGGGATAAAAGATTATGCCATAAGCAAACGAGATCGAACGGATCAACTGTCCTTAGTATTTCTACCGTAACTCATCTTCAACGGACATTTGACCTAACTTAGAGGCATTTTCAGAGAAAAAGTCCTTGATGAAAGTTGTAGATCTTCAAGAGAGCTTTCCAACGAATATTAAATCATGTCAATCTGAGGTCTACAGCTCGAGATAGGTTTCTACGAACATCGGAGATGTTGCATGGCCGGCACGCGCCGGAGAAGGCCGGATATTGCAGAAATATCTCTGACACTGGCACGTGGGTCTGACAACAAGAGAATATATACTATTTAGCCGGCACGTGCCGGTGGTGGTCCGGCACGTGCCGGTGGTGGTCCGGCACGTGCCGGTGGTGGTCCGGCACGTGCCGGTGGTGCTCCGGCACGCGCCGGCCTTGTGGTATGGTCTATAAATAGAAGCTCATTGCAAGCTTGGGGAGTTGCACCTATCTTTATATCTCTCTTATATAGATCTCTATCGTCTCTTTTGTTGTTTTTTAGTTAAATAAATGCTGTAAACGGCACTCTGCCGGAATAATACGATGTAATGTTGTAATATAAGCACCGTTATGATGTTTGGAAAGATTACGGGAGGCTCGTTGTTGTAGAGGAGTTGTTATTTCCGGGGAATACGACTCTAACGCTACAATTGCAATCTAAAGATGAGCGGCTAAGGTCTCGAGGCTAGAACCACCGTTGTAACCACCGTCGCGTCTCAAAAGTATAACACTCTCCCCAAACTTTAGAGGCAGTCACCCTGAGATCACTCAAACCCATACTGTCCAAGGTAAACCACACTCCCCAATTGGGGCAGTATCCAAATGGACTCGAGGTGATTTGTTTTTTTTTTTTATTTTTTTTTATTTTATTATTATATATATATATATATATATTTTTTTTACTTAATAAATAAAAACTAAACTAAAACAAGCTCGAAACAGGTCTGAACAGCGTAGATAAAATAGAAACAGACAGAGATTGAAAACGAAAACTTTCCGTGCCAAGTCCCCGGCAACGGCGCCAAAAACTTGTTCGCGGTTTCTCCGGCACGTGCCGGCCTTGTGGTATGGTCTATAAATAGAAGCTCATTGCAAGCTTGGGGAGTTGCACCTATCTTTATATCTCTCTTATATAGATCTCTATCGTCTCTTTTGTTGTTTTTTAGTTAAATAAATGCTGTAAACGGCACTCTGCCGGAATAATGCGATGTAATGTTGTAATATAAGCACCGTTATGATGCTTGGAAAGATTACGGGAGGCTCGTTGTTGTAGAGGAGTTGTTATTTCCGGGGAATACGACTCTAACGCTACAATTGTAATCTAAAGATGAGCGGCTAAGGTCTCGAGGCTAGAACCACCGTTGTGAAGCCACCATCACCGGAATAAACAAGGATTTCGTTTTTATTTGTTCTAGTGAGTTTCTTGTTCTTCCTTCATGTTTGAATTGTTTATGTGCAATTTGTATGATCTATACTTATGTTGCATGCTAATCGAATTTAGATACGATAGTTGATAAATTCGTAGATTACCGTGAAGGAGAATGATAATATTCTTCCAACATACGTAAGTTGAGGGTGAATGTTATTAGATTAGGATTTATATACATATCTTTGATCTGTAAATGCTTTAGTTGTACCGAGAGTGGTGACCTAATTAAAAGACGATGAACCGAAAGGGAAAATGCCTCTTTAGCAGATAATAATCCAAGAACTTACGAATGAATATGTGTCTTTCTTGTTATTTTCGGTAGGGTGGTGGATCAACGGTGTGTTCTAGTTGTTTTAATCTTTCTTTAAACAAATTTTCACGTATCGTCTTTCTTTTCACGTTTGCTACCTTAGTTTGTTAATTGAAAATCCGAGATCATAATCATCAACTTTATAAAAGAAATCGAAGGCAAAAACTCTTTTTCGTACAAGTCCCTGCGGATACAATCCGGTTTCACCACTATAGTTGCGAGCCTTCGCACTTGGGGCTGACATCGGTTTTATTTTATTACTTGTTATCTTTTGCTTTGCATAAAACCGCGAACACTTCACAACGGTGGTTCTAGCCTCGAGACCTTAGCCGCTCATCTTTAGATTACAATTGTAGCGTTAGAGTCGTATTCCCCGGAAATAACAACTCCTCTACAACAACGAGCCTCCCGTAATCTTTCCAAGCATCATAACGGTGCTTATATTACAACATTACATCGTATTATTCCGGCAGAGTGCCGTTTACAACATTTATTTAACTAAAAAACAACAAAAGAGACGATAGAGATCTATATAAGAGAGATATAAAGATAGGTGCAACTCCCCAAGCTTGCAATGAGCTTCTATTTATAGACCATACCACAAGGCCGGCACGTGCCGGATCTTCAAACAACGTCCATCCCTCATCAGGTGTCTTTCTCAGAAATGCACCTCCAGCAGAACTATTCACCATTCCTTTAGTCAATTCAGTCAAACCACTGTAGAAAGTGTTGACCAATCTTTATTTATCCAGCCCATGGTGGGGGCACTTTCTCAAGAGAGTCTTAAATCGTTTCCACGCATCGTAAAAAGATTCCTTCTCGGATTGCACAAAAGTGAATATCTGATTCAGAAGATGAGCCGTCTTTGCGGGTGGAAAGTACGGCTCGAAATTCTTTCTCCAAATCCTCCCACGAAGTAATGGATTCGGCGGTAAGGATTTATACCATTCTTTCGCTTCTCCCTTCGGTGAGAAAGGAAAGAGTTTCATTTTCGGGCGTCCTCGGTGACCCCTTTGATTAAAATAGTCCCGCACGATTCTAGAAATGAGTGAATGTGATCGTGCGGGTCCTCAGTGGAAAATCCATGAAATGTGGAACCTCTTACCAAATTGATTAAAGAAGTTTTGTGTTCGAAATTATCAGCCGTGATTTCAGGAATCACGACCGCAGGATTAACTTTCACAGTAGATGGCATGGCAAAGTCTGCCAATGTCCGTTGATCTGCCATTTTCTCAACCTCGGCTCCTACTTGAGCTTCTCCCTCAACGTATCCTTCAGGATCGTTTTCTTCCGTGATTCCCTCGTCCGTCGGTCCGGAGAGCCGGGCCAAACGTTTGTTCGGTCGAACGATGGTTCGCTCTAGCTCCGGGTTATACAAAAGAGGTCCCCCGTGAGTTCGAGTTTTCATAAACCACGTTCGAACACCAACACCTTAACCACGAGGTTTCGGGATTTAATTCCTTATGCTTCCGCAGAGTGGGATTCACCGAGAACCCATCACCCAACCTCGACGATTAACCAAGGAACACGGGTTTTTTTATTTTATTTTAAAAAAGCAATAAAAGAGGGAGCACCATTGTGAACCACAAAAGGAGCAAAAACACATGAATTGCACCCCTATCAGAGTGGTAGGGGTGCGTCCAAAGCTCAATGTACTCCAGAAATCCAGTCCCATTGAAAAGAGGCATATCAAAAGACTCTGTCCACATCACCAGCACGCAGAATAAGTGGAAAATACCAAGCAAACTCCAATGAGTAAAGAAGATAAAGAATAAAAACACCTGGTTTGTGTTAGTATTATCATCCGCAACGGAAGCGATTTAAGGATCTAGATCTATAATTTACACATAATAAAATAACTAGATCTACTCTACAAGGGGGTTGTAGAACATACCTCTTGGATCTCAAAATCCAAGTAGAAGAACTGCAATAGGAAGAACGAAAGAAAGTATGAAGAGCACCACGATCTTCCGCACGTGTGATCCAAGCAACTCCCGGTGGAAAGAAATCCTCGTCTCGAATCCTTCCGATATGCTACCCGGAAAACCTCCAAGATTTTCCTCTTTTTTCCCCTTGGCCGAAATTTTCCTTCTCCTCTCTAAGAGGTAGAAGTTGAAATTTATGTGTGTGTTAGGCTTGGGAGAACTCTCTTTATATAGGAGAGTAATCCTTGTCCTCCAAGGATTTTATTTTACAAATAAATAAATCCAATAAATAAAAGATAATCCCATAATATTCTAGAACAAATCTAGAATAATATTCATCTTTATTTCTTACCATACATATTTATCCAATAAATATTTTGTGCACATGTCTTATTAATCACAAGAAAACTAATTTCTTGTTCCATAATACATGCTTGGGGCGAAAATTATTGCTTGTGACCTAGTCACAATAATTTCGACTAACACACTAAATTGGGTCAAGATTATGAAAAATGTCTTTTCACATATTTAATTATTTAGCCCAACTAATTTAATAGTCCACTAAATAATTAATTCAAATATCGTTTTAATTAAATTCTAACAAGAACTAAATTAATATTATTAGGATTAGATGTCCGAGAATAGCTATGCTATATTGGAGGCACGTCGGGAACCATGGACTAATAATCAGCGGCTCCGATAAATCAAATAAATAATTATATTACGAAAAAAATAATTATATTCAATAAATCAATCACAGGAATATGCCACCATAATCCCATGACTGCACTCCTCCGATTATGAGATTATATTTATCTCATCACGAGAATGATAATAAGCGTCCATTGATATAATCATTACATATGGATTAATCCTCCATAGACTGTTCATTTTAAATTGGGAAGTTACCGTTAACCCTTTTTAGAACCTCTTATCCTTATTTACCATTAACCCCCTAGTGATCAATTAATTCATACAACTCACTGGTAGCTAATCAGTGTAATATGAACTCCATGGATCGATCAGTTTCTAGGATTAACAAATAAGGGAACAGTCTATCTACTTCCAGAAATGGAAGGAATGGATTCCGTATCTGTGATGACACAGACTACTCACTCAATCCAGTACAATGCCAAGATGGGGTAATTCAGACCACAGACTCAGTGTAATCCCTAACCGTCAAGTCAAACCTCGTAATGATTCAAGCAGTTGACTGTGATCACCTCAGGATTAAGATATATCCATAAATATGATCATCGATTGATTCGATAAGACTTCTCGATTACAGAATTATATCGTGAACTCTAATCAAATCGGTCCAGCCCTATATGATATATCTATCATATATAAATGCCCCACCAGGTTCTCTTAACCGAAAGTCCGGATAAGACAATCACAACTATTGTGTTCTGGGCGCATTAGTAGCACGTTAAAGGAGAGACCCGATACTCTCGATTAACTTCACTACGGGCTAATTGTATTTTAAGTACAACTTCACTAACTCAATCCTCCCGTGTATATCCCATACACTGAGTTAAGTGATTACATAAACGATATACTTTTGGGTTTTCTATAGGGTAAATACTATTTTCACATCGGTGAATATGAGAATAATAAATATGAATAATAATGTCAATTCATTCATTAAATAAAACAATTACAAAATTGTCTTTCGGGCATAACACCTAATAATCTCCCACTTGCACGAAAGCATGTGATTAATTGTTTTAGAGCACACCCTATTATTTAAAATACAACAAACTACATCTCCCACTTGCTCTAAAGCAATGGAGACCCATCCCGTATTCTAGTACCCATTAAGCATATCATAACCATTACAGATGACAAAGTACACTCCGAGTGTGCCGTCGTAGGATAGGTCAGTGACTCGGGGTGTACCTACATCTAAATATCATGGGTCTTAATGATTAGTCAGGTTGTCGGCTCGAGACGATCAGTAGAATCGAAACGTTACCGGTCCATCTAATCATGTGGTACCTTCCCAATATGCTTTTGACCTCTAGTGATTTCGAAAATCCTTATAAGCTACCCCTTCATCGTTTGCATAATGATGTGGTATCGGCTTCCAAATCTAGAATCACTCCCAGATATGAAAAAGAAATTCTTAAGCTATATCGCCTCTCTAGATACTACAAAAGCCGCTAATCACCCAACTAGTTAAAGTCGAGTTGGCGTTGCTGGATTCCTCCAGGAAATAGCTTCAACTCCTCAATCTGACTTAAAGTCAAAATCAGTGTGTCACACATATCCAAGTTCACACATGAATATGTCCGCATATTATTCCTCGTTCTCTTCAAAATACTAAAGGACATACTAAAATTGCTTTGTTAACCGCTGAATCTAAGATTCGGTCAAAGTTGACGTTCAATAACCTGACCATCTCTTACTAGAAAGAGAATCTATCCCATTTATCTTGATCCGAAGATTTAGAGAGTCATTCCTGAGGCATAGGGTAGAACTTCCTCGTTGAATGTTGCATACACAGATGCATCATCTTAACCAATAAGATGGATAGGAAACCAGTGACTGATTCTAATGAATTCGATCGAGTCAAACTCTTTAGGATGTTGTCCAAATCTCTGTTGCAGAGATTTGTGGCATTGTCAGATTCTGACTTCAAATAACACACCCATGTTTATTCCAACTGGTGCCGTGTTATCCTTCACAAACACTAATATATGTATATATTCACTACTGTACTAAAATTGATATTCAGTCTACAAAAGACTTATCAATATTCAGGTCAAATCCACATAATGTAGAAATATATGACTTCCAGTGACCGAGAGGTTTGCTTTTTATCCATAAAGGACATAAGCCTTGACAGTCATCCTGTCATAAGTTCATAAGGCAATACCCTTCTGTTTCGAATGAATCCAGACTCCGTTTGTTTGGCAAGAAAGTCTCAGAGGATCACCCCTATTTTCTGATTTTGAACGAAATCATGCAATACTAAGTGGTAAGAGAGTCCAAGGTCTGATTAACTCTCTACTTCTTAGGGAATTACCCCTAGACCACTCAATCTTTGCTCTGAAAGATAAACTTTCATATTCATTCTATTCTTTTCCGTGTAGATCCAATTACTCCCACTGGGCCTGAGACGCTCAGGTGGTTCTACAAGAGCATGAACAGAATTGAAGTACCAAACTCCATTCACAGGGTTATGGCTATTAAACCAACCTCTATTATCAGAATCCTATACTGCTCACAAAAAGAGCCATAGGTCATCAATCGATCCTCAGACTACAAAGTCTGCAGACCCCGTAATGGGTAATGGATAAACCATACTCCCAATACTTACTGGGTGGATCAAAATTCTGATCTAGTTTAGTAGTATTTAGTGTTATCACCAACAACCGATGTTGGATGTGGTCTGATTTTAATCAGTTAGTAACTACCTTGAGTAAACGTACTTCAAGGTTCAAGGTTTTGCTGTTTATGGACTCTAACAGAAAGGATGCAACAGTATAAATGTCCCTTCCCGATTTCAAGAATCTAACCTTTATACACAATAGGTTAAAAGATATATCACGAATGGTCATTGACCGAACGTATGCGTGAAATTCCCAGTCTTACCTTCAAGCATTGTGTGCTACATGCTTATATTTATGGAAGTGGGGTGAATTGAATCCACACCTTATCCGTAAATTCCAAAGCATGTTCTAGGTAGACTTCTCGGTCTTTTTTCATTGTAAACCGTTATTTCGCTTCCAATATCTTTATTGAGTTAAGCAGTGTATTGTAGCACATCTAAAACTATGTAAGGCAATTTAACAGTTTCTCACTTAGTGAGAACATGTCACAATAAGGCAGGCTGAGCATCAGTCTCGAGGACTATGAATGGCCTATTCCGAGTATAGAATACTCTATCTCTGTTGAAAACAGAGAAACCTCAAAATATTTTGGATAAACTTACCGGAGTGTTTGAATAGTTATCAGACAAGAAGTCACTACTCGGAAGCTCCTACTAGCTTGTATCTTTCATCAGACCCCGAAGGTCGTCATGAACAAGCTATGTTACTTCTTTATAACCATTATCATTTCCCGATTGAAAGGAAACTTAGTCATTGAACCTTTGAGACAATATAACCAGACTGGGAGAAAGGAATCACCCTGAGCCAGTCTTCAGGTCTTGTCTTTTAGGGACTATGCACTAACTACGGAATATGAAGAAGCGTTTATCTAAATATAGAAACCAATTGCTTTTAATAGTTCTAAATATGTGTTTTATATACATATTTCAGCAGTTCTAAGTGGTTTTGACTTTATCAAACAAAAGTCCGAGTCTTGGATTCGTACTACAAATGGTACATTCACTTTTTATACGACAAACAAATTATCGAATAGAAGGTAAATCCATTCGTTCCACCGAATCTTAAACCGAAAATAAATTTTCCGTGATATCCAAGGATTGAATCCGAGATTCATTTCCTTATATCACTCCCACTATTCTAGCTAAAATTAACTGCCCGTTGTTTACTCCTTTAATCGTTAAATGCACTGCTACCTTGTTCTTCCAAAGAACTTAGCTCGAGAAAATCGCCAAGGATTCATAGGTTGATGATCCAAAATCACTGTCCTTATCCTATGATTTTCAGTTAATTAATTTTCGGTTCAGCCTTAAAGTTTTCTCAGTTTAGATGACAAACGCTTTTTGGACATATTCTCCCATTCTTGAATTTCCGCGAATGGAAACAGTCTTGAACCAGCGGTTCGTTTGAGTAGACACTACTCTTCAACCGTGGGATGTCTATTTCGAGTGTTACTCGTCGGGACTTCTTGGATACCAGAAAAAACAATAAATCATAACATTAAAGCTCCCACTAGTTTATCGGTTCCAAATACCGTCTAACGAGCAATGCTTTATTTTTATGATTTTTTGATTTTTTTCGATTTAGAAAATCTTTCGTATATAGTTCCAATGTTTCCAGAAAAACAACAAATCATAGAACTCCCACTAGTTCATCGATTCTAAATATCGTCCAACAAGCGACATTTCATGACTTTCCGGTTTTTCAATTAGAACGGTTACGTGTGTAGTCAGTTACACTTTTCTAATGTTCTAGAAAAACAACAAATCATAAAGCTCCCACTAGTTCATCGATTCCAAATATCGTCCAACTAGTAACACTTCATGATTTTCCGATTTTTCAATTAGAAAATTACTCGTGTAATCACTACACACTCAAAATTCACTCGAAGAATTTCAAAGTCCGAAATCACCTTTGATCAAACTAAGTTTGTCTTCCGTTTGACATGAATGACACTAGTGACATACCTATATGTCACTCTGGTTTTTAAAAGGCTTAAGAGAAAATATCTCTTTCGAAAAATAATTGCATTATCGATTAACTTGTTCAACGTCCTAGTTACTTTCCACTTTTTAACGAAGTCAATACTAGTCAATTATTAATTTTTAAGCAATTTAGTAAATGATATAATGCTGTAAATAAAATGACATATATTAATTCAAGTTTAACACTACTATATAAGTTTATTTTAGGAATTGTAAACTAAAATTAAGTCTACTCTACCATTCCAAGGTTTTAACCTCGCATCTCAGTGCCGCCGTAGGGTAGGTCAAAGAGATGACGGTTAAATCGAGACAATCTTATCAATGAATAACCTATGAGAATCGAACATCCCACGAGAATCGAACATCCCTTTATTCATTGACTACCTTTCTTTTTTAGCCTAGATATTATCAAGAATATCCTTGATGAGTGTGACCTAATATATCGGATCTCTTAGGTACGCCCCGAGTGTGCCGTCGTAGGATAGGTCAGTGACCCGACGAGTACCCGGAAATCCTATCCTTTCGGAGACCAAGCCATGAATGTTGATAGGGGTGAACACCATCCATAGGGGGACGAAATCAAAGCGCCGTGAGGCGTCACCCTTCTCTCACTTACTTGTATCTATAGTAGAGGCCGTGGGGTTGGTTGTCGTCTCCCCCGCGCCCACTCAATATTTTGGAAGTGGTGGTGGGTTAACTAACCACATCTTTTTGATGTTAACATAAAAGCACATCAAATCAAGGATTCTGAATGGTGTCGGTAACGTAGGCAAGCCTACCCGTCCTATTCGTTGGAACATATGTCACAGTCGGACGAAGTCGGGTCAAGAGAGCCCTATTGAGATAAGAAGGAATCACCCCTCCGCTCGCCGGTGTAGCTTAGTCTTGCCGGACCCCCGTGCATACATCACACTAGGAGGGTTAAGTCGGTCGAGCCCAGCTCAGTTGACCACCCAACCTATAGGCGAACCATTTTTATCCAAGATTTATTGTTCTTTTACTATCATTCAATCTCGTAGACACTACGAATCGAAATCGTGATCTCGTTTGGGCTTTTAAGGCGGTTCACCGAGATCACACACCGAAAAGCTTAACGATTTCATAACCCGTCCTCGGATCTTTAATTAGTTACTAAATTAATTAATTACCACGTATTAATTAAATTTCAACTAATTACGCGAGTTTGTATACATGCCTATTTTAATTACCAAAATTAAAATTCAACATGTATGCATGGAGTGGATTTATGATATGATGCATGTAATGGCAATTCCGATTTTATATCTATTTTATGATCAAACACATAAAAAATAAATTGCGGAAAATTTAAACACTGAGACGGATTGTTGGTACCCCTGTATCTAATCTATCCTAGGAAAGCGGTAAATTACATAATATATGTCTTCGAGTCTTGATATTCGAATCTTGAACTCGAACCGCCGGATCACGAACCACGAACACCCGAGAGGAGAAAGACCTTTTTTTTAATTAAATAAACCCAATTTATTATAATTAATCAATTTTATTTTATTATGATTACATGCGGCTGTAACATTTAAATTATTTTCCAAAAAATAATTTTTTTCTTTCTTTCTGGCAATCGGCAGTTTATTTTTTTTTTAAAAAAAAAAAAAAAGGTTAATCAAAAAAGTTACATGCAGGACTTATAGCAACGCTTTTCAGCGTCGCAGAAAATCCTGTAGCAGTTTTTTTAAAAAATATTTAACCGTTTCTCCTCGTTCATACCTTGGGTTTCGCCTTGATCTTCAATTTTCCTACAAGATCTTCATCTTTTCGATCCCGGATTTACAAAATTACATTGAAAGATGCTACTTTTATATGGAATTTTAAAAAAATTGACATAAAAAAAATATAATTCCTATGCTCAATTGTTACTATAAACAAAAGAGCTACAATAGATCTAACGAGTAAACAGTACCAACCCCAATCCATCTCTTCAAACCACAACAATCGCAACATAATATATATATATATATATATATATATATATATATATATATATATATATATATATATATATATATATATATATATATATATATATATATATATATATATATAATATATATATATATATATATATATATATATATATATATATATATATGTACATGCGTCGGCCCCAAAGTAAAAAAATTGGGACACAAAAAACTACATGTTTTCCACTCCTAGAACTAATATTTTATACGTATAAATATAGATCACCAGGCGACTGATACCACTGTTAGTAATATCATCCGCAACGGAAGCGATTTAAGGATCTAGATCTATAATTTACACATAATAAAATAACTAGATCTACTCTACAAGGGGGTTGTAGAACATACCTCTTGGATCTCAAAATCCAAGTAGACGAACTGCAATAGGAAGAACGAAAGAAAGTATGAAGAGCACCACGATCTTCTGCACGTGTGATCCAAGCAACTCCCGGTGGAAAGAAATCCTCGTCTCGAATCCTTCCGATATGCTACCCGGAAAACCTCCAAGATTTTCCTCTTTTTTTTCCCCTTGGCCGAAATTTTCCTTCTCCTCTCTAAGAGGTAGAAGTCGAAATTTATGTGTGTGTTAGGTTTGGGAGAACTCTCTTTATATAGGAGAGTAATCCTTGTCCTCCAAGGATTTTATTTTGCAAATAAATAATTCCAATAAATAAAAGATAATCCCATAATATTCTAGAACAAATCTAGAATAATATTTATCTTTATTTCTTACCATAAATATTTATCCAATAAATATTTTGTACACATGTCTTATTAATCACAAGAAAACTAATTTCTTGTTCCATAATACATGCTTGGGGCGAAAATTATTGCTTGTGGCCTAGTCACAATAATTTCGACTAACACACTAAATTGGGCCAAGATTATAAAAAATGTCTTTTTCACATATTTAATTATTTAGCCCAACTAATTTAATAGTCCACTAAACAATTAATTCACATATCGTTTTAATTAAATTCTAACAAGAACTAAATTAATATTATTAGGATTCGAAGTCCGAGAATAGCTATGCTATATTGGAGGCACGTCGGGGACCATGGACTAATAATCAGCGGCTCCGATAAATCAAATAAATAATTATCTTATGAACAGAATAATTATATTCGATAATTCAATCACAGGAATATGCCACCATAATCCCGTGACTGCACTCCTCCGATTATGAGATTATATTTATCTCCTCACGAAAATGATAATAAGCGTCCATTGATATAATCATTACATATGGATTAATCCTCTATAGACTGTTCATTCTAAATCGGGAAGTTACCGTTAACCCTTTTTAGAACCTCTTATCCTTATTTACCTTTAACCCCCTAGTGATCAATTAATTCATACAACTCACTGGTAGCTAATCAGTGTAATATGAACTCCATGGATCGATCAGTTTCTAGGATTAACAAATAAGGGAACTGTCTATCTTCTTATAGAAATGAAAGTAATGGATTCCGTATCTGTGATAACACAGACTACTCACTCAATCCAGTACAATGCCAAGATGGGGTTATTCAGACCACAGACTCAGTGTAATCCTTAACCGTCAAGTCAAACCTCATACTGATTCAAGCAGTTGACTGTGATCACCTCAGGATTAAGATATATCCATAAATATGATCATCGATTGATTCGATAAGACTTCTCGATTACAGAATTATATCGTGAACTCTAATCAAATCGGTCTAGCCCTATATGATATATCTATCATATATAAATGCCCCACCAGGTTCTCTTAACCGAAAGTCCGGAAAAGACAATCACAACTATTGTGTTATGGGCGCATTAATAGCACGTAAAAGGAGAGACCCGATACTCTCGATTAACTTCACTAAGGGCTAATTGTATTTTAAGTACATCTTCACTAACTCAATCCTCCCGTGTATATCCCATACACTAAGTTAAGTGATTACATAAACGATATACTTTTGGGTTTTCTGTAGTGTAAATACTATTTTCACATCGGTGAATATGAGAATAATAAATATGAATAATAATTTCAATTCATTCATTAAATAAAAAAATTACAAAATTGTCTTTCGGGCATAACACCTAACAGTTTGCACCCCAACCAAGACTGGAGGGGTGCATCCACGTAAGCAGAGTGAGTTGTATGTATGCGTTTTGACTCTCAGGGCGCCTTCCTTGTCTGTAGTCTGCCAATCTGTAAACAATGTGTAACGCAGTGTAAAGAAGAATCGTAATAGAAATGGGAGAGTAAATGAAGGGAACAACACGACCTGGTTTGCACTCTTCACAAGTGAAGAGTGCTTCCCGGTGTATGAGCAATATGTCGGATATGAGGTGGTTGTTCTCGGTGAATTTTATGATTTATATTGCAATATTTCATAGCAATAATCCCCGTGTTTTAGTAATTTTTATAGAAAATTACGTATTAAATGAATAGATTGAAGAAATGGTTTTAAAGTTATAAAAAGTGTAAAACGTGCCAATGACGTGCTTAAAATGATGATTTTATGTTGGTTTGAGTTGTGTTACACTTTGGTGTGCTTTCAATGACTTGCAGGTGTTAAATGCGACTGGAAAAAGATGATTTGAAGTGTTTAATCGTACTTTGAAGAGTGGGAGCTGAAGGATAAAGAGATAAAGAGGGAAGAAATCAATTAAATCAATCCCAGGAGCTCTGGACGAATGTTTGAATCCCTAGACGGGCGTCCACTATGCCAGACGAGCGTCCAGGAACAAGTTTTTGATTCAGAGTTTGATGATTTTTTGCGAACGAGCGTTTGATTTTGTATAGGACGTGCGTCCAACCCCAGCTCGGCCCGACTCAAATATGTTTTGCACTCTGGACGGGCGTCCAAGAGATCAAACGGGCATCCACCACCGATTCTAACCCTAGCCGCCTCAGAGTTCTATAAATACAGCACCTATTTCAACCCTAACACACACATGAGAGCAGCCGCATATTTCACCCAAAAAGCAGCCGCACCAAAACCCTCCAAAATTATGAGTTTCTTTCCTTCAACCGTGTCTTGGATCATCACAAGGATGCAAGGCTAAGCATATAGTGGTAGAATAGCTGGAGGATACCACATCAACATCACCACAACCACGAATTGTTAGGTTATCTCTATTTATGAATTCGAATATTGTATTTTATTTATCGATTGGTATTTGGATTGATTGTTAAGTGTTTTGTTAGATAGGAATGTCGATGAAACCACATGTTGATTTGAATTAGTATGGAAATATGATTCAACAATAAAACCTTTTCGATCGACACAATTAATAATATCTTGAGGAATCATTGTTGTTAATTGGGTTATGTAATTTGGGAACAACTTGATGATCTTGTGATGTATGTCAAATCGTTTTGCTTGGAAAAGAAAACAAAATCCTAGAAATTGAGTTAAAGGAATTTAATCGATTTTGAGATTGATCATACCAATAAAATCGTATTCTGATCATAAAATGGTTGTGTGATTGTTGTGTGGTTGATTATGGTTGTTCTACTGTTCTTTTAATTATTTGATACAATCTTAATCTCCAGTTTTTATATTAAAATTAATTTCAATAGTTTAATTTAAATCTTCGTGACATTATAACGACTATACTGTAATCCGATAATTATACGATTCCCTTAGGACGACTCGGTAACACTCTATACTACGAACCTTATACTTGGGGTGTTCCGGTAAAATAAATTTAAAACTAGTTTTATCGAACAGTGGTCCATGGAGATCATCGTGAATAAGCTACAAAATATATGGTGGGACGTCCCTCTGTTGATTGAAAATCCGATCCTCCCCTTCCAAAGCAGCAAGGCCGTCTACAACCCCGTTACACTCTCTGTAAATGTGGGAAATGGTATACGACATCGAGCGCAGGATGTGATGTATCTGAGTAATGAAGAGACATTAGGGCCATCCTCCGCCATTCGCACTAGATATAATCCGGTGAACATAAAGCGAATCAGATTCAATATCCACAGGCTGATCCTTATTACACAACCGAAGACCGAAAAGTAGAGCTTTAATCTCTACGTCCACAACGGTACCCTGGCCAAAGCAAGCATGAAAGGCCAAAATGAATCTTCCTGCAGAATCACGTAGAATACCTCCTCCATAAGAAAGACCATGCCGAACACTCCCATCCACGTTCAACTTAACATTCCTAGGTAGGGGCGGTTTCCATTGCAATGAGATCAACTGACGTTTAGGACCGGATTTGAATTTGAACGGCCTGAAGAAAGGCGTCCCTTTATTAGTTCCCAAGATAAATGCGTCCAAATCCCGGCGGAAAGCAAGTTGTCTGATTGCCCGCTCAATAAGAATGATAGTCCGCTGAGTAGAAGGTTGTATATCATCGTGCCGACACTGGTTTCTCGTCGCCCAAATTCCCCAACAGACAATCACAGGCACAATAAGGCGAAGGCTATAGATACTACTAGCCGAGTTCCTCCAAAAGGTAAAAAGCGGCACAATCCCAGAAGTCGGAGTAATCTGAGGCCAAGATGATTCATGAAGTAGGACCAAATTGCAATGGCGAAAGGGCAATCAATAAAGAGATGTCGGATGTCCTCCCCATGAGAGCAAGCAAAACACTTAGTTACCAAAGGGATACCACGGCGCTGAATGTTAGGGTCCGTAGGTAAAATGTTATGAAGGAGCCTCCAAGCAAAGAAAGAGATTTTGAGAGGTAAAAGGTTGTTCCAAATCATCTTGTAGATAACGTTCTCAGGGTGGTGAGGGCACGTCATGTCCCACGCTGAGCGAGTGGTGAACCTGCCATCGGGGGTACGGGACCATATGAGCTCGTCAACTATACCAGGGACGATTGCAACAAGCAAAATCTCCTCAACGATGTGTGAGGGAAGAAGAGATTGTAAAAGGTGAGAAAATTATGAACAACTTTTTGAGGAAATTATATATATATATATATCTATCTATCTGAATATTTAGTCAACTATTTCCAACAAATTAAGGAGGAAAGTAAAAGCGTCAACAAGAACCAAAGTAACATTATAATATAAACAAAAATATTGTATACAAAATTGGTAATCTAGGAATGTGTACAAATTAATCTCTTCTACGTACAGTTACATATGGATGTCCAGGAGGTTTTAGAAACATAGTTATGGATGGATGGCAAGAATAATTAATTAATTTTCTACAAACGAACCAGATACATCCTTAGAAAACTTGTTTAGGTGCCCTAGGAATTAATGTAGATTGTTGAAGATGGTTGTCATTAAGATATTCCACCAGATTGGGAAAAGAAGTACAATGATGATAACAATAACAAGAAGAATAGCTATGCAAGTGCATTTCCTTGAGCTCTTTTGGTATTCCTTGGCTTCCTGGAGGTTTTCGGTTCCTCGTCTAACGAACGAGCTCGCATGTGCTACATGGCTCTCTATGTCATTTAATTGTTGTCCCTGAGACTCAACTAGGGCTGCCATGTCAAGAAAGATTTGGTGCAATTCAATCAAGTTCTTTTCTATCTCCTTGACGGCATCGTGCCTTTCTTGGATTTCTGAAATCGTGTCTAAGATCTGTCCTCGACCTTGTTCCTGGATCGCCTTTTGAAGGAATGTTTCACTTTCACCGCTTGAAATCAAGTTCTCGATCAGATCATCATCCGGTTTCTCCCCTGTCACGGTATAAAATCTTCTTGCAACGGTTTCCTTGTACTCCGAGTTCATTTTTGCTCTCAATCCCTGGAAATCATCCATCATGACTTTGAGCTTTTTACCTAATCCACTTACTACAGATGTCCTCGTCCTATCCGTGGAGGATCCTGGACCGCAACCTGGAATCCTCCGGTTCGCTGCATTCGATCTCTCAAGCCCTTCGAGTTTACCCTTAATGATTTTAACTTTCTTAAGTACCTGACAGACATCGGCATCCATCTTGGAACGCAGTTCTTTCATTTTCTTGGCGTTGTGAACCGTCTTGCTTTCATTATTCGATTCTTGTAGCTTCCTATAGAATGATTCTACATCTTGCATATCTTTCTTGACATCCTCAACATCATTGAAAAACCTGTCAAGATCAGCAGCAGCCTCATTACTTGATGACTGGCCAGCCTCGAGGTCATCCATTTGGACCTGATGCTTCAAGTCCTGATATTTCTTAAAAGAATGAGAGAATAAATCATTCATTTTGGCTTGCAATTAATATATATTAAGTGTATGTATTCAGAATTCAGCTGGCTGATTAATTCAGAAAATGCTGCAGCAGGACGCCGCTTTGTGCCTTGTCCTAACCTTCTCCTTTCTCCCTTCTCCCTTGGGGTGCAGCATCTAACTGCCAATGCCTATATTGACAAAGTACTTTGCATAGAGTTGGAAGAGGAGAAGGAGACAAAAGCAAACACTTCATTAACAAAAATGATTTTGAGATATTGTGATACCTTAGCTAGCCTTCTGTGAAAATGTACCTAAGCCTATTTTTAGTTGTTGCCTATTTTTAGATGAAGCTAATGATTCACTAATAGTAACGTGGGGATATCCATTAAAATGGAGAAATTTTTGTTTACCTCTCGATCCTCTTAATTCACAAAAGAAAAATAATAAAATAAAAATAACCCTTTAATTACTACTGATGAACAAGTTTTGCAAGCCAATTCCCTCCTCAGGAAAGGTTACCGGCCCGGGAATTTTTTTAAAATATCAACAACTAATTATAAAACATACATTCACAACCCTCCACAAATAATAATACTGTATAAAGATCTTCGTTCCGTACAACAATCTTCCCTTTTGTCATCACCAACCGTTAATTTTATTTTATTTTTTTGTTTGAGAATGCCCAGCAATTACAGGACGAAATAAAATATTCTATATCTATAATCTGGCTCACTGACCAGCTTTTTTTGTTGGTGTAGCAGATAATATGAGTTAGACAAGTTGGCTTGCTTCACTTCATAAGGAGACTAGGCTATTCTGAATACTCCTTCAGTCCATCTCAATTCTCAATCTTGCTTCAGTCCATCAATGCAGGAAGGCTGTTAGACTCTTGCTTCGCACCTCTGACGAACATTAAATCCTCCTCCACTAGATTACCAAATTAAAGAACGTCGGTTGTAGCGATTCTTGCTGGAAGTGGTTATGGCCGATCGACCCGAGTATAATTAAGCAACAGAACCGGAGAGACAGACCCTGATAAGTCAGTGTCCCGAGTGGTGACCCGGAACCGCTTTCTATCTACCAGCTAAAACATCAGTCAATGAAGGAGCTAGAAATTTATCGTTGGGTGGGCTGGTGGACTATCTATGTGTGTTTAGGTGGGCTGTATGAAGATAATTGATGATCATGATAGAGGTTTTTTTTGTGTACCAAAAATAACAACCGGGAGGGCTTAGCCCCCCCCAAGCCCTCCATATAGCTACATCCTTGGCATTAGTAGATGGATAGATAAGATTACAGCCCAAGCAATCAAACAAGTGTCACTACAAAAAATGTTTTGGATTTCATCGGTGGATGTCATATTTTTACGGGGTTCGAACCTCCACACTTCGGCTCCAGGCAACTCTTTAAAGCACTCAAACCATTTACCACTAGATCATGTCCTGAGGACTACGGACCAAGTACATATAACATTAAAACTCGAAGTCCAGTTGACATCATTCTACAACCGAAAAACCCTCTTCCCTCATTCTATCCACAGTTTTCATCTCTCAGTTTACTAGGTTCACTTCGCCAATGAATCTTGCCAAGAAATGCAAAGCCGATGAGAACGGAGACTCGTATACACCACTCGGTGCCATCGATTCCGACATCCACCGCCGTAAGCTTTTTGTTCGTGGTTCTGGTCCTAGTTCCAGCTAGCAAAATGTTCGTCGAACTTTTATATCGTTTTTTTGCTCGAAGTCGAAGCTATGTATTCCTTTTAATTTTCTTCGATTTTTTCAGGTTTTTAGTATATATGTCAGATGCTCCAACCATGTACATATAGCAGGTAATTAATCATGTTGTTCTACAATTCGATGTGTACTTTCACTTTTTGTTGGTAACTGTTTTTCTTTTGCTTTTTATTTGAATCTAACAAAAGCTATCGAGAGCAAGTTGCTAATGAACCTTTTAGTTCTAAAGTTAATTGTGTTGGAAAATTTGCTTGGATTTCTTGCTATGTTATTTTGAGTTTATATTTTGGTTAATTGATTTGGCTGGGTTCTATTGTATTGTGGGCTATTGGCTCTGGGATAACTGATTTGTGATATGCGAACTTTTTCATAATTTGTGTTTGTATGCTCACAGGGGATCACACCAACAAATTTTTGCTTTTTATTTTGATTATATAATCAGTTTTAGGCTTCAGGTCTTACTCTCTTTTTTTTGTAGTGCAAGTCTTAGTCTTGAACTCCTGAATAAGTAGATTGTTGCAAATACCTGAAGCAAAAATGTCCTTATTGACGGCTGTGAAACCCTTGCACAAGAAACCAGGGCCGAGTAGTGTAGGGCATAATCATTGTAATTATTTCCGTTTATGTCCCTAGTGTGTTAGCTATATAAACAACCCATTGTACAACAGATTATTCACTGAAACACAAATATATTTTACATTAATATGGTATCGGAGCAGAACAACTCGTCCCTCACGAATTCCCTCCCTCCCCTCCTCTTTTCTCAGCCGTAATAACCAAACAAAAAAAAAATTACCCTAATTCTTCTTCTTCTTCCTCAAGCCTCTTCCATGGCCGAAGATACAGCCACCTCTACTGCAACCTCCACCAATGCTACCATCTCCGCTGCTTACCCCTCCTTCTCTCCTTCATCTAATTTTCATCTTACCAAGCTTACCCGACAGAATTTCCCCTTATGGCGGGCTCAAATCCAGCCCTATTTACGTGGCCAAGGCGTCCTCGGTTATGTCGACGGATCTCTCCCCGCTCCTCCTTCGACGATCACTGCAGATGGAACAACCAAAGCCAATCCGGCTTATCTTCATTGGGTAAAACAAGATAGCTTGATCCTTAGCACAATCACCTCGTCTTTATCGGATGATGTTCTTGCCCAAGTGTATACCGCTCCGACCTCCGCTGAAATTTGGAAGGCACTGAACACTTCTTTTGCATCTCAATCTCGTGCTCAGCTAGTACATCTGCGCACAAAATTAGCTTCCATGCAGAAAGGGACCATGTCTGCAACAAAGTATTTTATGGGAATAAAAAGGATCACCGATGAACTTAATTTGGCCGGCCATCCTATGAACACTGATGATATCATTGCATATATTCTTGCTGGGCTTGGATCGGGTTACGACTCCCTTGTTACCCTTCTCACTACTCAATCCGACATCACCTTGGATGAAGTCTACTCCCTGCTGCTCACGACCGAGGCTCGAATTCTACGCAATCAGCCAACTCCGGTGACACCATCTTTACCAGCGTCTTCAGCCCCAAATGCCTCTGTCAATTATGCAGCATCCAACCCCGCCCATCCGCAATCTAACAGAAACCGTGGTCGTGGGAATTCAGGCTCTCAGAATAATCGAGGACGGGGGCGTGGTCCTCCTCAACATTACGGGAATCAACATTATGGTTCTCCAAATTCCGGCCAAGGACAAGGCAAAGGCCGTGGACGTGGCCAATCTACATACAGTCAGTCCGTTCAGTGTCAATTATGCGATCGCTTTGGTCACACGGTTCATGATTGTTGGTATAGGTTCGACTCTAACTTCAACCCACCCCGTCCCACTCGTTCCCCTCAAGCTAATTTTGCATCTACATCTAGCTCCAATGAATGGATCCTCGACACTGGCGCAACTCATCACACCACCAATAATCCACGCAACTTGAATCTCTCTGCCGATTCCTACCATGGTCCTGATCAACTTTATATGGGTGATGGTTCAGGTTTGACTATTACACACTCCGGTTCATCACTTATTTCCTCCCCTTCTAAATCTTTTGTGCTTAATAATGTGCTTGTTGCCCCCTCCCTTTATAATAATCTTTTATCCGTTGCCCAGTTTGCCAAAGATAATTCCGTTTATTTCGAATTTCACCATAATTATTTTCTTGTGAAGGATTACTCGGGCCACATCCACCATCGGGGCTACCTTAAAGATGGCCTCTACCACTTTTCCAAATCATTCAGTCAATTTCCGGCTCAAGCCCTTGCCTCTCATTGCTCTTCCGTCCCTCAATGGCATCAACGTTTAGGGCATTGCTCGTACCCGGTTCTTCGTCAACTTTTAGGTCACAAAAAAATTTCGGCTCCTTCAACTGCCCCTACATCTGTTTGTGTTGCGTGTCAAATGGCCAAGAGCCATCGTCAGTCGTTACTTATGTCGTCTTTTACTTCTTCGAGTCCTTTAGATTTAATTTATTCCGATGTATGGGGTCCTTGTGCCGAAGACTCTATTTATGGTAATAAATATTATGTTAGCTTTCTTGATGATTTTACTAAATATTTGTGGCTTTATCCCTTGCGTCGTAAATCTGATGTCGAGTCTATTTTTCCCCAATTTAGTGCTTTGGTCGAACGCCAATTTAGCACAAAAATAAAATCCGTTCAATCCGACTGGGGTGGGGAATATCGACGCCTTAGCACTTATTTTTCCTCTGTAGGCATTGAACATCGTTTGTCCTGTCCCCACACGTCCGAACAAAGTGGTGCCATTGAGCGACGTCATCGTCACATTGTTGAAACTGGCCTTGCCCTTCTTGCCCACTCCCATCTTCCTCTTCCATATTGGGAAGATGCCTTTCTCACCGCCGTCTACATCATTAACCGCCTTCCTACTAAAGTCCTCGACTATAAATCTCCCTATGAAATGGTTTATCATCGTGTCCCTGATTACTCATTTTTCCGTGTTTTCGGTTGTGCTTGTTGGCCTTATCTTCGTCCCTACAATAATCACAAAACCGACTTCTGCTCCAAAACTTGTATTTTCCTTGGTTACAGTCCTCATCATCATGGGTACAAATGTCTTGACCTTTCCTCGGGCCGCATTTATGTTTCCCGTCACGTAGTCTTTGATGAGTCTTCCTTCCCTTATACCTCCCCGCCCGACACCACCTCATACACTCCTGAAACAGCTGTCCTGCCTTCGGCACTAGCCCTTCCACCTCCATCTGCCCTCTCGGCCCCTCCTCCCCCTTTACCCGAGCCCTCTCTGCCCTCTCCTACTCCTAGCATTCATCCAGCATCTGCATCTGACACCTCCCTATATGTCTATCGTCATGGCTTTCACTCTATTTTTGTCTTAATCTATGTTGATGATATTTTGCTTACAGGTACCTTTGGTGATCTAGTTCAGAAGATTATTGATTATTTATCTTCGCATTTCCCGGTTAAGGATCTTGGCTCCTTAGCCTATTTTCTTGGAATCGAGGCAATCTCTACTCCTGATGGCCTTCTTCTCAGTCAACGCAAATATATCCACACATTATTACAGCGTGCTGGCATGACCACGGCCAAACCGTGTGTCACGCCAATGGCCTCTAATCTTCGTCTGAGCCGCCTTGATGGTCAACCATTTGCGGATGCTTCCCTTTACCGTAGTATCGTTGGCGGTCTCCAGTATCTTGGCTTTACTCGCCCTGACATCGCCTTTGCCGTACACAAATTTAGCAAATTTATGCACGCTCCTCCGGACACGCACTGGGCGGCTGTGAAGCGCATCCTGCGGTATCTCAAACACTCGATTTCTGATGGACTTCAATTGACACGATCTTCTAATCCGGCTCTACAGGCCTTCACTGATGCTGATTGGGCCTCCGACCCTGATGATCGTCGTTCCATTGGTGCCTACTGCATCTTTCTTGGCTCCAATTTAATCAGCTGGCGCTCTAAGCAACAGGCCACTGTGGCCAAAAGTAGTACCGAAGCTGAGTATAAAGCCCTTTCCCATGCTGCAGCCGAGTTGCAATGGGTCACGTTCTTACTTCGTGATATGTCAATTAATCTTTCACAACCTCCTACGTTGTGGTGTGACAACATTAGCGCCACTTACCTTACGGCCAATCCGGTTTTCCATGCTCGGACGAAGCATATAGAAATTGATTTCCATCATGTTCGTGAGTTGGTTGCTCTCAACAAGTTGCGTGTCGCCTTCATTTCCTCCAAAGATCAATTGGCCGACATTCTCACCAAACCGCTTGGTCACATTCGTTTTACTGACTTGAAGGCCAATCTCCATGTTCATTCAATTCCCATGGGATTGCGGGGGCGTATTGACGGCTGTGAAACCCTTACACAAGAAACCAGGGCCGAGTAGTGTAGGGCATAATCATTGTAATTATTTCCGTTTATGTCCCTAGTGTGTTAGCTATATAAACAACCCATTGTACAACAGATTATTCAATGAAACACAAATATATTTTACATTAATAGTCCTTAACTCAAATATTTGTGGACAATTTTTTCTTTTCCAGTAACCGTAACTTCATTTTTTTTCTACTATTAAGGGAATGATTGTATAAGATCGTGCCTGCATCTGTTGTTTGGTTGACGTAATAAAAAAATTGCTGTTCTTTAATTTGCATGCAGTATTATAATTTCCCACTGTGGCTTATGTACTCCTTTCTATCTTGGACTGATAAATCTGTAACTGAATTATATATTGTCACCAAATCTTGTTGCTATTCACACTGACTGCCCTGAAGTGGGTGTGCAAAGTAGAAACTCTGTGCTACCCCTGTTTCGAAAATAGACCAAAAAGCTTCTTCTGATGTCCTTTATGTGGTATAACTCAAACCAGCAGAGCAATGCTTTTTTTGATCCATCGATTTTTAATCATAGAAATTTTGAACCATTTAGTTTCTATGCAACACGAGTGAACTATTTGGTCCAGCCTTATTGTGATCGGGTTGTTTTGGCATTAGAGTTCAGGATGTCTTATGGATGCTTTCTATTGCATTTCCGTTTTTGTCTGTGTTGTCCATGTCTCAGCTAGCATGTTGTCCCAGTTTTATGGGTATGTCAGATATGCAAAGTGTAAGTTATCTATTATGTTATGCTGAATATACGTATGCTTTCCAATCCGATCCTTGCAACTTGTTCAGATGATGATTTGTTGTTGTATATGAAGGGTGTTTTGTGTCAATTTTAGCTGTGATGCGAGTTATATTATCTCAGGAATTGATGATTTCAATCTTCAGCTTTTGGAAAGCTAAAGCCTCTAAGAAATTGGGAGTTATATGGACGTCTTGTTACCTAAACTCAATTCTTTAATATCCTAAATTTATGTTTTGTTTATCTAATATGATGAGCATCAATTTACTTGAAGTTGTGTACTTTCTTTGTTCAGATTATGGTCTATCATGCTTGCATATATGTTTATCTTTTTGCTTAAGTTTTGATTTCATGTGTTAAAGGATGCCCTGTTAATAATTTGTTAAACAACTTTTCCTGCTAAATTAACTTGCCTATTGTTGCATTGTCTGAGCTGTTATATCTAGATTGTATGCAGTCTATTTTGCTCCCAGATTTTCAGTCTAGTATGCTTTTGTTTAGTCTAGGTCGGCTTCCCCAATCCGTATGTTAATGTCCTGATCAGTTTGTTTATCAGCTTACCTAATGTATGTAAGTCATAAGCCGTGTTTCAGATGTCAAGATGATGGCTATCCCCTTCTTTCCTGCAAATATGAAGAATCTTCAATTCTTGTTGTGGGAGACTTGTCTTGATATCTAACTAGGCTTACAACAGAGAAGAAGTGCTTGACATGGTAAGTTAACATTTAACATATGTGAAATAATGTCCAAACCATAAGTTGAACTGAATTGTTCTTTCAAGCTTGATGATTAACACATTACACTTTAATATGTTTGTTCCATTTCCATATGAATGCATTACACATCCTGCTGGCTACAAGCTGATATTTTGCTTGTAGTTATTGAAGCCATGTAAGCTAGAAGAACGGCTGATGTGTGCTCTCAACTTTAGGTGTTTGAAGATTTGCCTCACGCAAAGAAAGATGACAGAGCTTGAGGATTTGAACTTGAAGTACTTGAAAAAGCATGAGGTTCTCATACTGTCTCAATAATGCTTTTTTTATTTTATTTTATTTTGGTGTCTCCATGGTAGTAATGTGGTGGTTAAGTGAAGAAGTTATCTTAAGCTAAGGTATTGTTTTTTCGAAGGACAAAGATTATTATCTCTGATATGTGGTGAATGATTAAAGCATGAAGCTATTTGATATTTTGTAGATCTGATTTTAAATTTTGGAATCTTTAGATGAAGTGAAGTGTCCCAATCCCGAAACGGATAGCTCATCCCATTCAAAAAGAAATTCTGAAGAGTAGGTTTCTTCTTCAACACATTCTCATGCTTACTGATATTCTGTTTGAAAATATAATGTTGTCAATGTGCTTATTTGTTTCAGTCTATCTACTAAGACTGGATTTTGTTCAACATATTTACTGCTTCTTTGTTCATGTTAAGTATTGGATCTGCTTTGATCTATATGCATCTTGTTCAGTTTGTCAGCTTGTTTCCTACATGCACAGCTGCGTCTTTGTCCTAATGCAATTTGTCTGCCTAGCTGTGCGTGTTTCATAGCCATTGTAACACCCAGATGTGCCTCATTTTTAGTTCATGTATTAGTCTCAGTTCTGCACCAGTCTTATATAACATTTGTTTGCAAAATCTTATGTACTAAATTCTAAACTAGCTCCTATATATATGTGTTTTTCAATCTAATTTGGAATTAGTCTTGTAATCTATTAAGATGAATCAGCTATGTTTTGTGTATGAACGTGATATATGTGTACCAGAACCTGTCTGACTTGCTTGTATTTTTAAGCCTACTCACTTGAATTTTCATTAGATGCAGAGAATGTGGAATCAAATTGAACTGCTGCAATCTAGGGTTCTATTCCTTCGAGGAGACTCAAGTAAGAGATTTTTGCTACGGATAAAGATTCTGCCGCCAAAACCATTTTCTATGGAGTATGTTTAATAGGTTAATCCTGGTGGTTTTAAAAACTAATTCCCGATGGATAAAAGCCGCCACAAAGAGTTTTTAGCGGTAGATCCAAAAAACCGCCAACAAAGGGCCGAAAACTTTTAGCGGTGAAGGCAAATACGGAGGATTTTAGTGGCGGTTCAAGCCGCCACAAAAAAGATCTAGCGGCGGATTATCAGCTTTAGCAATGAAAAAATTCACCACTAAAAAGCACTTTTTTTGTAGTGTGTAGCCAACGTTACGTTAGGGGTCATCCTCAAGTAGGTGATCAGAAGGATCTTTGGAAAGGGGTGTTGAAATAGTGTCCTAAACCCAATCGAGTTGGACCGGATCCGACAGAGTCGGTTTATTTCTACTATTTCTTTATGAATGTACATATGATAAATGGCTCTCTATTATTATATATTTGTTCGTTTAACACACCAATTATGATATTGTATATATGATAACGTCCCTAGTGTCAAACTGTGAAAGGGAAATCATAGTAGTGATTATGGTTGATGAGATCTTGACTCACTTTAAGAGGTTTGATGCTTAAATGTCTCTAGTCGTATGTGCAATTAAATGAGATATTAATAGTACAATTAGACTAACACGTATTGGGTGTCTTCTATCTTATGAAGATATGGATAGATCTCGTCTATCAAAGTGTATAGACACTTGGAATGTACGTGGACGTGTATTAGAGAATGCGTACGTTAGACTGACCCACTTACTTTATTAAATGCCGCACTATGTGGTGGCTGTGTAATTATCCTAAGACCGGAGTCTTCATTACATCACGTTGTGGATTGTCATACTTTGACGCTATTGAGGTTTCCCCTAGCCATGAAGCGATAATGCAGTAGTGATTATGTGTGATACTTAAGCAAGCGTAGGATTCATGTTGTTCGTCTGGAAATTGCGCATCCTATGAATAGGAGTAAATATATGAAATGACCTTCTTATAAGGATTATCTTACTCCAGAATATTTGCAAAGTGGGAGCAAATGAGTTATTTCGAGAGAGCATGATATCTGGATTATAAGATACATTCGTGAATGTATTGACACTCGAGATACGACCGTATGAATATTGTAACACTGATAGGATTCTATTTACACGGTAACCGCTTCACATGAAAGGTAGTAGTCATTGCATTTAACTCTTCCGATGATTGGGGGTCATGATGTGTTTCTAGATGCTGTTTCGTGATAGTTAGGTATGAAGGGTATTAGTAAATGCACTTTATGCATACGGCCAAGATATTCGGAAGCCTATCGGGTCACACACATAAGAACATCTAGCCGGATTAAAATGAGGTTATAGTGATAACCGAGTAAAGAAAATTTTATCTCGACTATAAAGTGTTATAGTGATAAACTAATATTGTGGTATTTATATATTATGAAATACAAGATATTAATTTTATTGATTAATTGAATAAACCTATTTTAATATGTGTGGGGCGAAATATATGAATATATGATATACATGGATTTTGCAAAATTAATTAATCGTAGTATTATATTATTATGTATTAATATTGGATATTAATATATGCATGTGTCATGTATATATGTGATATACATGTGCACATGTGTATATATATATATATATATATATATATATATATATATATATATATATATATATATATATATATATATATATACATGTGTAAATTGATTTGTGGTAATATTATAAAGATATATTCAATATTGGATATTGGCAATATATATATTGAAAATATCTAATATAAGATATTGACTATTAAATTAGATAAATCTAGAATATCTATTTTTCTTATTTTACTACTAAATGGTTTTTTCTCTCTCTACTCCACTCAGATGTTTTTCCTACATGGGGCGCATGACATACTATATATATGTAGTGTGTGCTAAGCTCTTTTGTAACATCACAATTCCAAGAGTTCATAATTCTTGTGAAAAATAGAGAGATTTTTTAGAGAGTTTTAAGAGAGAGATAAGGCCAGTCTAGCAACTGGTTTTTCTAGTAGCAATCCAAGGAGGATTCCAGTGAGGTGCTCGTGTGGATATTGATAGAGGCCGGACATGTGGATGGCTCGCACACTACTATTCTCTGTAGACGGTCAAAGCGTCGATCTTTTAGATCAAAGAAGGTCTACTACTTATTGTGTTTGTTGTTTAGATGAAGTTGACCCTGGATCGGAAATCAAATTTTAAATTCCGCTGCGTTCCCGTGTTGATTTCCTAACATGGGGTTCCCGGCTTCGTGAGACTTTTCGATCTACTTTTGGCTAAGCTCGATGGGGCATTGCTTTGTTGATGTCAATCTCTTGACTTAGGGGAAAAAGATGATCCCGTGTAGGAAAACGCGTGAGTGGTTGTTACGGTAAACGTCTCTTGATATGAAAGAGTATGTGCTCTCTTTAAATTTTTTTATCATTTATGTTATTTCTTTTCCACTCACGAGCGAGTTCGTACCTCTCATTATCAGTCGAGTGTCTATTGCACCTCTCACATTCGTTCGAGCATTAACTCAGTAGCTAGCTTCTGTATGTGTTTCAATGAAAGTCGAGAAAAGACCCTCTCCCATTAACTTATGAATGCACAAGAGCAGATATGCCAACAGCTGGGTCGTGAACAAGAGCAAGAGCTAAAACACGTGAAAGCTGAAAGCTACTTATAGAGAAGATCCTAGTGGCCAATGGGTGGGGACATTAGAGGATGGCGAAGTCTCGTTAATAAAATGAAGAATTGTGGTATATTCTTATAATATATATATATATATATATATATATATATATATATATATATATAGGAATTTATTATGCACAAAAAGTTACACGGATGTTACAATAATGTTAGTATTTATAGGCCTTGGGAATCAAACCCTAACCACCATAAAGTCAAACCAGGAAATGACTAAAATAACTCAGACGTATCCTAGATACAAATGAGAAGACATGCAGATGTGATCACCAAGCTGATCTGAGAACCAAATCAGCTGACTGACCACCAGACTCTGCAGAGAACCAACTCAGCTGACTTCACCAGACTCAGCTCAGTTGAACACCAATCAACTTGATGTAGGCTTCTACACAGATTCAGCTACATAGTTCATATCACTATTACAAATCTCCACATTCACTTGAGATCCATGAAGACAGACATACCAAATGCACATCCAAGTGCCAGACTTCCTAATTCCTTCACATTTTCCATTCAACAACTTTGGATGTTTAGCAAGTCTAGACATAATTGAAACTTACTTCTTGGATCAGATTTAGTAAGCATATCAATAGGATTAACATCAGTGATGATCTTCTTCAATTGGTTTCTTTTCTCGTTTCTCAAGAAATTATACATGAAATCAATATGCTTGGTTTTCTAATGATGAACATGAACCTTAGCCAAACATATTTCACTTAAACCGTCACAATATACTTCAGCTTGATCTTGATGCAGACTCAGATCATTGACCAGCCCCTTTAACTAGATTGCCTCTTTTGATGCTTTTGTCACTGCCATATATATTTTGTTTCAGTAATAGATAATGTCATTGTTTCCTGTAAAGTTGCCTTACAACTTACCACAGAACCACCCAAAATAAACACTTAACAAGTCATAGATCTCTTGTTATCCACATCAATAGCATAGTCAGAATCACTATACCATGTGATCAAACACTGAGTACTGATCGGGGTCAATTAGGTTATAATATACTTGACCACCATAAACCAATACTAGCAAGAGGACTAGGCCTATCGTAGTATAGCTATAGTGAATCAAGGTCGATCCCACAGGGAACCAATTGTGGGTCATTTCATATATAAACAATTAATTAAACATGTCAAGGACATAGAGGCGGTCTACGACCAACATAAGACAAGAAAGGTAAAGACACGACTCAAACACAACGTAATTAACCTCCCCAATTATAGTCTTTATCGTTTGGACCTAGATAATTTATATAATAAACTGAACTTATTAACTGTCAATCTGTTTGTATCTATCTTAGATTGGCTACGGGAGTCATCCTCTTTAACTTGACTTAACACCGGTTAGGTAGCTAGATCACTGTGATATTGTTACGTGACTTCGCCTTTTAAGTGCCTCCATCTCATATAACTCACACGCTTACGACTCCAAGGATGCCGATATTAACCGTACACCTCGTCTAGGCAACATTCCTATGGTTAGGCATACTTCCTAAACGATCACTCAAACTCTCGTCCAACTAGCAATTACCAAGTTATAGTCTCATGCTAATCTACGACGTACATATAATCAGGTGCTAGCAATCCCCAAATATAAACCTACCTAGATAACGCTGAACGTCCGTGAAGAGCAATTCATAAGCCTACCTAAGAGTTTTATATTGGTATTTCCTTTTTACACGTTTTAATTAAACTAAGCGAGTAACGTAGCCATAGCCATACCTACTGAGATAACAAATTCAACTAGGTTAACCTAACCATAAAGACGTGGCGTAATTAACAGATGACAGGGGCTCAGTCGACCGAGTGAATAGGCTCGGTCGACCGAATGAACTTATTCGGTCACCCGAACGATTTCGTCCCCAGATTACATCTTAGAATATATCTCTCAGCGCTTCATCATACATAACAGATTAAACAGTAATTCGCACAGTATTCATATAAACTAACATAGATACGCAATAATTAAATCAAGTAGATTCATGAATAAATACTAAGTGTATGACGTAGGTTATGGGATCCCCATAGACAAGGAGTCGCCACATCCCTAACGTCATAGCCTAGATCTACATCATCTAGGTATGATTAACTAACTCAAACGATAAAGCATAATTGGGAGGGATTAATTACTTAAAAGAAAGAAACAGAAAATAAAGGCTTACATATTGCAGCCCTTAAATTGCTGGAAACCCTCAAATTATTCTACATTGTATCAAAGTTGTATTATGAATTATATGATGAATGATTCAAGTTGTGTGTTGGTGTGTTTTTACAAATTTCGTAGCTGCTGCTTATATAGAGGCTGTAACCGACCTAGGGAGGATCTAGAAGGTAAATACGAAAAAATCCGATAACCGACCGAAAATCCCAACTCGGTCAACCGAAGCTCCCCACTCGGTCGACCGAACCTAACTTTGCACATGTTAATCGTTTTTCTCGTCTATCTTGCTCCCCACTGACGCTTGCGTGTTGATCTGATTAATCTTTCATTTAATGCTCCGATTTTCTTCCTCTATTATCTTGAGACCATTGATTGAATGACATTTATCCTCTCGATTTGTCGTGATCTGCAAAATCAGCATTTATCGCACAATAAATCGGTCTTTTAATAATAAAAACAGCTAAATACCAAATATCATATTAATAATCACTTAACATTAAATAATAAATATAAACAAGTGATTTAATACGAAATATATATTATTAATCTCGATTTAAGGTCAACGTTGATGACTTTTATGGGTATAATTTGACCGTCATCAACTACCCCCCACTTAGACTTTGATCGTCCCGAACAAAGCATCAATAAGTCATTCCCCAAGACAACATTTTCTATGGTCAAATCATACTTACACAAAAAACTCAAGTCAACTCATACTAGTCATGCTCATAAGATATCCATTATTCACTACTTACTATGAATCGAAGTGATGTGTGCATGTGCATTTAGTTTTATATATTCGTGGCAAGATTAGAGTTTATGCTAACTTCGCAATCTCAACCTACCAACCTCAGCATTCATGCTTCTTATGCCTCACAATGGTTAGAGCACTAGAGCAATAAGCAAGAGCGTATCTATAGGGATTTTGGACTTGGAGACCGAGTACTACTCAAAGCCTCTTAAAAGTTGAATTTCTTAAATTCTTCATATTTTTCAAATACTATCAATCTCAAGGAAGAAAACTTTTAGAGTATCCCCCTATCTTAGATCATGTATATCATCGAATATTACCACAAGCGCGGGGCTACTTTGGTAATGTCACTACAAGCCCAGTGTCTAACATTTTGCTAAAACACAGGTACGTCTCAAGCTTATTACTCGCTTTAATGGCTAAAAGATAAGAATGAATCAGCAGATAGATATTGATACTAAGTTCACATAACCAATCATCTATGCAATGTACACATAATTTCTTCAGTTATTATGATTTGCGCGGTATACTCGATTCACAGGTTGAGTAATTGAATAATAAATAACTACTTGCAAAAACGGGCATGAATATCCTTAAATTTACTTAACATAAGTATAAAATGATCACGTACTCATGAAACTTGGTTCCTTTCCTATCAATTCTTAGCTAGGAACTCACAATTCTAAGGGTACGAGATACATAATATGGTATTTATTCAAATATTCAATTTTTCAATTTTTCTACCGTTCATTCAAATTTCAATCATAACATAGCTAAGTCTCCTACCCCCCACTTAAACATGGCATTGTCCTCAAGGACAAAAATAAATGAGAATTTAAGAAAACGACTTAGCTCTGGAAACGGATCTCATGTAAAGGAACAATATCGGAGTAAATGTCAGCACGTTGTGGAGAAGCAAGTGAAAACCTGTATAAGCAGACAAACTCCACGAAACCGTTAATAACACCATGTCGATGGAAGTAATAGAATAATGTGGTAGTAATTAGGTATGAATACCGAAAAACATTTTAAGCCACTTTATTTTATACAACCAAAGACAAGAAAATACTAAATAGAAAGAAAAATAAACAAGCAACTAAAGATGGTGGTCTTTATCTACAACCTACACCTCCTACATATTCTTAAAACCGGGTGGAGAAGACAAAGATCAAAAAGCATTACCCGACGTGGGAAAACACGAGGGTGACTCGATCGAAAATGTATTCAATCCAGGAAAAGAGAAACTTGGTAAGGTATAACAGATTGAATGCAAAAGTTAAAATCAAATACTTAACGCAGAAACTTCTCGCTTGCATTGGATATCAACAACTTAGGGAGATGTAGCTACTCCTTGAAATTACTAATAACCCAATGTATCACGTAAAAGTCATAACCGTCATCAACAAGGTCGGATCGGTGTGATAGTTCAGAACAAAACTTATCATCTAGAAATGCCGGAATAGTCGGAAAAGTGTGAAATTTAAAACTTCCAGTAGAAAGATAGGTTGTATTTTGATTGAACCAAAAACCTTTAAAATCTAGCTAGGGTCAGAGCTACACTTACCCCAACTAGTATCATGAAAATCAAAATGATAAAAGATAATCATTAAAGCTTAGCAATATTTCAAATTCCGCAACACAAAGGTATTTTGTAAACAAAATGGAGGTTGAGAGTATGATGGGTTTAGAAAAAGATACACATAAGGTTGGGAAGAAAAGATAAAGGGTGGGTAAGAAATTGTGTTTATGGGTGGGTTGAAAATGGTTAAGGCATTGAGATTGGGTGGGAGAGTGAAACGGATGGAAAGAAAGAGAGGCGATGAAAGAATGGTTAGAGATGTGAACTTTCGGGGCAGATTGGTGAGAGGATCGAAAAGTTTGAAGGTGAAAAAAGTGTAAAGGGAAAGATAAGGATAGTTGCAGAATGAATTGCACACCACTTTGTATTTTCACTTGGGTCACCATTCTAAAAGGTTTTGGAAGTTGACCAAAATTGTTCTTGTTCACACCAATCATTCTCTGTTACATTTTCAGTAATTCTCAAGCTCTCTTAATGCTTCCATCTTAAGGTGGATTGCTAAATTTCCTTTTCTTTAGCAATTTCTTGACTCTCCTACGGAACTCTATTTCACGTGGCCTATATTGAGTAAAAACGTTTTGCACATCCTTAGCCCAATGGCCATCGGAACACGGAAAAATAAAAAACCTCAACATATGCCACGTTACTTTTATTTGACTCAAAGAAAACAAAACCTAAAATCCAAAAAAGAAATCCTAAGGGTTTTAAAGAAGTAGTTCTGAGTTTAAAGTCCTCAGCTCGACGTTCCAAAAAGTATCCTTGTCAGTATTCCTTCATAGTTCGCCAGACTTTGACCCTCTGAGCACTATAAGAGGTGGGCTTGTTGCTTTTGCAGATTAATACCCTTCCCTTGGTTGTGAGACCTAGGAAACGACATTTATCCATACCATTTATCCAAAGCTCTTACCTCGGCTCTCGTTTTAGGAATTAGTGAATTCTAAGGAGATTTAGTCCTAAGGACCCATTTTAATCACATCCTCTATAATGCTGCTTCATTATGCTCTCTCAAAACTCAACGTCTTCTTTAGATTGAGAATTGTTAAAAACTACACAAATTTTTGCTCCCATGGCCAGTAGAAGCAATCTCATGCATAGGACAATGAGATTTTGACAGAACTACGAGGAACTCTTTATTCACTGCTTCCTTTCAACAACTACATGTTTCCCTACACCCTCTAGATGAGACAGATTTGGGGGCAGAACCTTTGGCACTAATAAAATTAATCTTACAAACCGACTCCGGGCTAAGATTCTCATTCAGGTTCTTGTAAAGACTAACTTATGTTCAAAAAACCAAAAGATAGTAAAACATAAGCAAAAATGGTAGTACCTTGCCTTCAACATTGTACCACGAATAATTCGAAACTTAAAATATATTTTTTTTTCGGAGCCATCTTGGTGCTTTAATGGTATTGCTTCCATCGCTTTTCCCATCGTAGAGTAGTAATTCCGCATGTTTGCTGGGTTATTTTCTCAGCGCCCGTGAAAAATTACTGACTCAGATTATTGCTTCCCTGGTTTCTGCAAACAGAAGAAAAACAAAACAGACCGTAGACTGATTTTAACATGGTCTCCCATGCTGCTATCAGACTTACGGATTAAACATACGGGGATAAACAGACACACGAAGTCCCAGAAAATAGATCCAGGCTCGCTGGCAACGAGAGGCAGTCTCGCTGGGAGCGAAACCAGTTGTTCCAGATTCTGGAATTTTTACACATAGCAGACAACCAGAGGGACTCAAAAACAGACTCTAAAACAGAAAACTTGACATGAATAAGAAAATTATTTATATATAAAATTGACCGTTGGTTCCCCGGCAACGGCGCCAAAAACTTGATCGGGGTCAATCAGGTTATAATATACTTGACCACCATAAACCAATACTAGCAAGAGGAGTAGGCCTATCGTAGTATAGCTATAGTGACTCAAGGTCGATCCCACAGGGAACCAATTGTGGGTCATTTCATATATAAACAATTAATCAAACATGTCAAGGACATAGAGGCGGTCTACGACCAACATAAGACAAGAAAGGTAAAGACACGACTCAAACACAACGTAATTAACCTCCCCAATTATAGTCTTTATCGTTTGGACCTATATAATTTATATAATAAACTGAACTTATTAACTGTCAATCTGTTTGTATCTATCTTAGATTGGCTACGGGAGTCATCCTCTTTAACTTGACTTAACACCGGTTAGGTAGCTAGATCACTGTGATATTGTTACGTGACTTCGCCTTTTAAGTGCCTCCATCTCATATAACTCACACGCTTACGACTCCAAGGATGCCGATATTAACCGTACACCTCGTCTAGGCAACATTCCTACGGTTAGGCGTACTTCCTAAACGATCACTCAAACTCTCGTCCAACTAGCAATTACCAAGTTATAGTCTCATGCTAATCTACGACGTACGTATAATCAGGTGCTAGCAATCCCCAAATATAAACCTACCTAGATAACGCTGAACGTCCGTGAAGAGCAATTCATAAGCCTACCTAAGAGTTTTATATTGGTATTTCCTTTTTACACGTTTTAATTAAACTAAGCGAGTAACGTAGCCATAGCCATACCTACTGAGATAATAAATTCAACTAGGTTAACCTAACCATAAAGACGTGGCGTAATTAACAGATGACAGGGGCTCGGTCGACCGAGTGAATAGGCTCGGTCGACCGAATGAACTTATTCGGTCACCCGAATGATTTCGTCCCCAGATTACATCTTAGAATATATCTCTCAGCGCTTCATCATACAGAACAGATTAAACAGTAATTTGCACAGTATTCATATAAACTAACATAGATACGCATTAATTAAATCAAGTAGATTCATGAATAAATACTAAGTGTATGACGTAGGTTATGGGATCCCCATAGACAAGGAGTCGCCACATCCCTAACGTCATAGCCTAGATCTACATCATCTAGGTATGATTAACTAACTCAAACGATAAAGCATAATTGGGAGGGATTAATTACTTAAAAGAAAGAAACAGAAAATAAAGGCTTACATATTGCAGCCCTTAAATTGCTGGAAACCCTCAAATTATTCTACATTGTATCAAAGTTGTATTATGAATTATATGATGAATGATTCAAGTTGTGTGTTGGTGTGTTTTTACAAATTTCGTAGCTGCTGCTTATATAGAGGCTGTAACCGACCTAGGGAGGATCTAGAAGGTAAATACGAAAAAATCCGATAACCTACCGAAAATCCCAACTCGGTCAACCGAAGCTCCCCACTCGGTCGACCGAAGCTATAGGCTCGGTTTCGGTCGACCGAACCTAACTTTGCACATGTTAATCGTTTTTCTCGTCTATCTTGCTCCCCACTGCACGCTTGCGTGTTGATCTGATTAATCTTTCATTTAATGCTCTGATTTTCTTCCTCTATTATCTTGAGACCATTGATTGAATGACATTTATCCTCTCGATTTGTCGTGATATGCAAAATCAGCATTTATCGAACAATAAATCGGTCTTTTAATAATAAAAACAGCTAAATACCAAATAACATATTAATAATCACTTAACATTAAATAATAAATATAAACAAGTGATTTAATACGAAATATATATTATTAATCTCGATTTAAGGTCAACGTTGATGACTTTTATGGGTATAATTTGACCGTCATCAAGTACCACCTCATAGATGAGACCAACATCATAAGTACCTCTAAGGTTTCAAAACACCTTTTTCACAGCTTTCCGGTGCTCCTTCCCAGGTTGAGCCATAAACCTGCTTACATCATTAACAGCTTGTGCTAGATCAGGCCTAGTGTTGACCATATAAAGCATACATTAGACTCCCTACTGCACTAGCATATGGAACTTTTGACACGTATTCTTCCTCCTGAGCTGATTGTGAAGCAAACACAACCGACATATGTGAATTTGGTGCTATTCGAGTATCTATAGGTTTGACAGCTGACATTTTAGATCTGGATAATATTTTCTCAATATAATCTTTCTGAGACAAGAACAACTTCCCTTCCAAGGACTACGCGGAAAGCTCACGGCCAATCTTAAGACTAGTCTCAGGGCCGATCTCAAGGCCAAACTCAGGGTCAGTCTCAAGGCCAATCTAAGGGGAATTCACAAGGGCCTCAATATCATGCGTATGATGTCCCTTCCATGTCTATTTCTAATAGGCCTCTACCCTCCTCGCCACAAGCTACCCCTCCCCCACCACCTAGTGACTTTTCTACCCACCAGCAGCAGAGTCCATCCGCACAGTTCCAGCAAGGTCCGTCTGCACAATTCTAGCAGGTTCTCCTCACAGACTTGTTTGAGACACAATTTACTCTAGGACCTACCATATTCCATAACAGTTTAGGTGCATGTAGTGGTTCTAGTATTCAGGGTGATTCTATGATGTATATGTTTATAGATTATGTGAGACAAAATGATGAAAGATAGGAATGATGTACAATGAACTACATGGAAAAAGACCTGCAGTGCAAACTCCTAAGGCTCGTCGTTGGTATACCAATTTGCATAAGAATAATCCTAGTGTTCAATGGTACATGTGCTTTTGAGAGAGCAGAATGTTTGATCAGATAAATGGAAAGACTTCTCAAGATTTTAGAAGTTCCCCAAAGTAAGTGAGCTATCTTTGATGCATCTTTTCTGAAAAAAGGTGCGCAGAATTGAACGGAGGCAATCGTGGCTACTAGCGTACAATATGCAGGTTGAAAGACATTCATGGATTTATTCAATTGTAAGTATTTCCCTTTCATCAACACGTTCATAAAAAGTCGTAAAATTCTTCAGGTTTAGACAAGGAGACATGTCAATTATCGATTACTCCCACAAGTTTGATGAGCTTAGTCAATATGTGCCAGGGATGCAAACGGATGATAAACTGTTAATGGATAAATTTGAGTAAGGTTTGTGTTATCTTTTTTCAAAACAGGTTATCAAGTGATCATTTAGTGGATGTAAAGACTTGTTAAATCGGGCTATCAGAGTCAAGCGGATGTACCAAGGCCCTACAATTACTGTTGGTTCTAAGAGACCTTTAAAATCAGGTGTAAGAATAAAGATGACCTGTCTGCTAAAACAACAAATCATTCAGTTCCATCATTCCCTTTGTGCACACAGTGTTCTAAACGTCATCCAGGAGATGCAAGTTCGGTAAACAGGTTTGTTATTAGTGTGGGCAGCCATGACACATTTCCATGGAGTGTCCAAGAAAGAGTGTTCATCCCGCTCAAATTGCAATACAAGATCATATTTTAATCCTTGAATATCACAAAAATATAATTTTTTTAAATTCGTTAGAACAAATGGATTCACTTTCATGTTGATAATATGGTTGATATTTAGAGAATGAAAATGTCATTTGTAGTACAATTATATGACTCAAACTTTATTTCATGAAGTCAAAACCACTAAGTAATGTTGAAAATGTATATGTAACACATCATAAAATATTTAAGGAAAATGTTTACCTATTAAGATAAACAATTCTTTGGCTTTTATTAATTCGTGCATATGATGTCAGCCAAATGTACTGCTACTGGCAATAGGACTAGGTCTATCATAGCAGAGTACTGGCGAGTCAAGGCCGAATCCCACAGAGACTCGTAAAAACACAAGTTAACCGTCATTGAACTGTCATGATTACGGTCTATGACCAACTATAGAACAGAAAAGTAAAGGTCGGACAATAACGCGCAAGAGCAAACACAAGTATATCCTTATGAGTTTATAAAGATTAGTTCTAATGAGTGATTAGTTATTCCCCTCATCATGCATCAATCATCCCCATTGGTAAATTTTAGATCTTTGACAGCTACGGGTGCTAATCCCTAATATTACGCTACTTTCATTGAAAGGACAGTAGGTGTCTATCTGCAATTAACCTCCTTCGTTGGCTGTGTTAATTCACATGCAATAAGAATTAGGATTAGCCGGCTCAAGACTGAAGACCTCCCTAAGCAGCTATCGTGGATTGACTAGCACGTTCCTAAAGATCGATCAAGAAAATGTCCTAACTAACACTTCATTTTATCGTCCTTCATGTCAATTTATGATGACATGCATATAGTTGACCATGCTAACAACATGTAAATTAAATTTGTCGATCAGACGTAGCTGGCGCCGATTATCATGAATTGGGGTTTACTAGGTATCCGGCTCCGCGATAAAGACCGTTGCGGGCTCTGAAGAACGCAACCTTTCAATTATGATTTCTTCACCAACGATTCAGATCTAAACATTCATGGGGTAAAATAAACTAACTACTACATAGCAGAACTAATACAAACAATTAAACCATACTAATCACAAGGAAATAACAACAGATCTACATCGAAAAAGCTAGAAAATCATACCCTTGAAGATGAGTGCAGGTCCACCTAAGATCGCTCCCTAGCCAGCGAATCCGTCAGATCCGTGACTAGAACACAGAGAGAAAAAGAACAAAAGAGATTATAATGTATTTGTCTTATGGAAAATTTTACATTGAAATTCGTGGCTAGTGCTACTTATGTATAGTGTGTTGTTCCCTTGGAAAGGCTAACACAAGTTTATAGGGGGGATGAATAAACTTGTCACCATTAACTAGATATTAAGCTAGGTTAAATTCAATTTTAAACTTATGCAGAGTTGAGATGACTGAGCTGAGTTGAGCTGACTGAGTCAACCGCAACGGATATGTTTTAGCCTTTATACGGATCTTGTTGTTTCTAAGAAAAAGCTGATGTGTTATGTAAAACTGAATTCTGGTGAATGTCAGTTTGTGAACTGTGAGTGAATTGCAATCAATTTGTTCCGTTATGCTGTATGAAAAACTTATATGAAAACAATCACAAATAGTGATAAACAAAATAACAGAAAGTAAATGCGTAAAGTAAGTAAGGCAAGAATTATAGTGGTTCCCGGTGGTGTAATCCTCAGTCCACTCTTCCCCTGTGATGTAGGAGGAAAATTCCACTAGAACTCTTTGAGGTAGCCGGCTACAAAAGTCCTAATTGATAGTCCTTGACTAATCCCTAGGTTCACTATCTAAACAACTGTAGAACATATGTGATTGCTGCTCTGCAATTGCTTGAAACACTAGTTCTTAGAGGGTTGTATTGCCTCTTCACCAGCTCCACCACAAACACAGTCTACCCGACTGCTGTGACAACAACTGTCCTTGGCAAATACTAAACCGGATTGCTTCACAATCAAAACCTTTGATAAAAATCATAGTTGGGATGAGAATCAAATAAATGATTCTTGCTTGTGGTTCTTCTAATTGTTGGATTCTTGATTGAGTCTTTATAGCTTGAACACTTGAAGAATTCTAGATATGATCTTGTTGAGCACAAGGATTGATAGCAATTCAGATGAACAAGACTTGGGCACAATAATACTCGTAAACTTGTGTTGTTGTGTGTTTGATCCTTGATGCCAAGTCCTCTATCTACAGTGTGAGGTCCAACGTTTATCTTGCTTGAATTTTGAATTCTATCAACGGCTATATTTTCAGATGTCAGATGTTAGTGATCGTTCTGACATGTCAGTGCTTCATCTAATAACGTTCCTTGATTTGTAACGTTTATATGTTAATTCAGTTCTTTGGATGACTGACCTTAAAACTGAGTTTCATGATTAGTTTTAGTCTGAGTATGTCAGTTATCAGTTTATCAACTAACTTAGAGAATTAACTGAGTTTTTACTCTTCTTCAAAACTTAGTACTCTATTCATCTAATTTTATTTTACTTAATCAGAGTACACCATATCATTAAATAAATCATCTAAGATATCATTGTCCTTATGATTCCTAGGTCTTCATACAAGATCCATAAAGTCAGTTCCGGCCATCACACACTTACCTGAATTTTAACTTTACAGCCTCGGCTTTAATCTTCATAACTGAGTTTGAACCCTCAGTTCCTCATTCTTCAATAACTGAGTCTGTGTCCATCAGTTCTTCATCTACTGAGGTTCTTCCCTCAGTTCTTCATCTACTGAGTTTGTTCTCTCTGTTCTTCATCTACTAGATAAGTCAACCAAGTCTATGTCCCTCAGCGAACTTACCTTCTTCAGTTTCTATAGGTGTGCTCTGAGTGACATCTTCGGTTTAAGTCATAATCGAGTTTTCTAGATGATTTCCAGTTCTCAGTTTTACGACACTAACTATTACAGTGCTTTTCTGATATAACCTATACAATTATTAGACTCTAATAAATCCTACACATTTAGTTCTAGATATCTTTTAGCTTTTCATTATAACATCTAGCTTCAACACTTCATCAATAGGGTGTAAACAAACAATTAACCAAATAAAGATTAATCATCATCAAAAATCAAATCATCATCTAACATAGTGCTATCTACTGACTTAATGACACCTAAATCTACCTATCGTCTAAGAAAACGTGGTTTCAAAGGTTCTGGACTCCCATGGTTGCGGCGGTGCATCACGCGGCATCCGGGGTCTTTTTGTCTTTTTCCGCTCTACCGACTTAATTAAAGGTTCTGGAACACCCTATGTCTGTTTTTTTTTCAAGCCTGATCCATAATCCGTCTTCAATGCTTGGCCTAATCCTTATAACCTAAAAATAGTCCAATAATACACGAAATAATATCGAATTGGGGAAAATAAACGTTAAATGCAAATTACCCGACCCATGAACCTGAATTATGACATTCGACTCAAATAGTTCATATAAATGGTCGAAAGCTACTACTTTTAGCTTAGAATGGGTGAAATATTGATGCCTTAAGGTGTATCATTTTGAGCGTCGTCAACTACTCCCCACTAGCCTTCTGCTCGTCCTCGAGCAGAGTATCAAGGCGGAATATACCTCCAAGAGTGTTGGTCCCTTAGAAAGGCTAACACAAGTTTAGAGGGGGGGGGGGTGAATAAACTTGTCACCAAAAACTAGATTAATAACAATTAAGATTCAGTTTTAACTTGTGTGGAGTTGAGCTGACAAAGCTGAGTCTAAGTCAAACTGACTTATAACAAAACTGAGTCAACCGGCAGTGGATATAAGTTTTAGCTCTTATCTGGATCTTGTTAATTCTATAAGAAAAAGATGAATATGCAAAACCAAATTCTAGTGAATGTCAGTTTATGTGCTATGTATACTTATAACAATCAGTTTTAGTATGCTGTATAAATAATAATAAATGCTATAAAAGTAAATGACTGAATGGTAATACGTAAAGTAAGTAGAGCAAGAATTATAGTGGTTCCAGGTGGTGTAATCTTATCAGTCACTCTTCCCCTTTGATGTAGGAGGAAAATTCCACTAGAACTCTTTGAGGTACGCTGTTACAAAAAGTCCTAAATGATATTCCTTGACTAATCCCTAGTGTCACTATCTAAACAACTAAAGAACATGTTGGATTGCTGCTCTTCAACTGCTTGAACCAATGGTCCTTGGAGGGTCGTGTGGCCTCTTCACCAGCTACCACCAAAAACACAGTCTACCCCACTGCAAATGACAACTGTCCTTGGCAAATCCTTAACCGGATTGCTTCACAGTCTAAACCTTTGATTAAGAATCAAAGTTGGGATGAGAATCAATAAATTGATTCCTGCTTGTGGTTCTTCAAAGTGTAAAAATCAGGATTTGATCGATTTGAACTTGAACACTTGAAGAAATCTAGATATGATCTTGTTGAGCGTAGATATTGATAGAAATTTGAATGAACTAGACTTGTGCACAAAAATGCTTGTAATATTTTTAATTTGGTGGTTGATCCTTGATGCCAAGTCCTCTATTTATAGTGTGAGGTCCAAAATTCATCTTGCTTGAATTTGAATTGCATCAACGTCTATATTTTCCGATGTCATGTGTCAGTGACCGTTCTGAAATGTCAGTTCTTCATCCAATAAAAATCCTTGATTTATAACATTCGAATGTACTTTCAGTTTCTTGGATAGCTGACTATAAAACCGTGTTTCCTGATCAGTTTTATACGGCGAGTGTCAGTTTTCAGTTTGTTAACTGACTTAGAGCATTAACTGAGTTTTTACTCTTCTTCTAAATCTCAGTACTCTATTTATCTGATTTTATGTGACTGAATCAGATTACACCACTTCTTAAACAAATCATCTAAGAAATCATTGTCCTTATGATTCTTAGGTCTTCTATAAGATCCATAAAGTTAGCTCAGGCCATCACAGACTTACCTGAATTCTAACTTTATAGTCTTGGCTTTGATCTTCACAACTGAGTTTGAACCCTCAGTTCTTCAAATCTTCTACAACTGAGTCTGTGTCCCTCAGTTCTTCAAATACTGAGTTTGCCCCTCAGCCTTGAGTTGTAGATAAGTCAACCAACTATGTGTCCCTCAGCGAACTTACCGTCTTTAGTTCTGGGTATGACTTCTGTTTTAGGTGTACATCTTCAGTCTCATGTCAAGGTCCAATTTTTTAGATGATTTCCAGTTTTCGGTTTTACGACACTTCTATCTATTACAATGCTTGTCTAATATAACCTATACAATTATCAGACTCTAGTAAAACCTATACATTCAGTTCTAGACATCTTTTAGCCTTTCACTATAACAGCTAGTTTCAACACTTCATCAATGGGGTGTAAACAAATAAGCAACCAAATAAGATGAATCATCTTCAAAAATAAATTTTATTTCCAACAATTCCCCCTTTTGATGATGCCAAAACCCTCCTTAAAAGAAAAGCTTAAAGATAATAACAATGCAAAATAAGGTAAAACTGGAAACTGGATTTCATTAAGAGTTTGCAAAAAACTGGATCAAGTTACACAAACTATATAAACTAAAATAAAGGCTTAAACAGCTTTCTGTGTAACTAAGATATACTTTTTTCTTTTGTCAAGAAAAAGATATTCTTCTTCAATATTTGTATCTTCCTGGTGGAAAGTATTGAGATAATCCACTTGGCTTGTTAGCTTCCACATTCTCCATAGAACTAACTTAGGAAGATGACTTTCAACCTTGTAATAATTTTCAAATTCATTGACATCTGCCTTCATCTGTTCAACCTTATCTTTGATTTGAAGTTTTTCTTCAATCCTTTTGATCTTCTTGTAGTTTGGCATTTTCTTGTTTATGATGGAGAACACACAAGAAGTAGTTGAGTTATTCTTTATAATTCTTGTGTCTGTAATTTGCCATAACATGACTGTAATCTTGAACAAACTTCATCCAAAGATCTTCAGTAAGGGTTACTCTTCTTTCATCAGGTTGACTGTACTTGAGTATCAGCTGTTCATCAGTTGGTTCTTCAACGTGTCTGATGTTGGATCTTGTTGCTGATTTTACTTTCTTCAGTTCTGTCAACTCAGCTTCAAGCTTCAGTTTTTCTTCATAAAACTTTAGCTTTTCTTCCTCTACTTCCCCCTTTTTGGCATCATACAACTCATTGATTAGCTGATGAGTTGCCTTTTGATCTGCTGAGATGTCTTTCTGGGAGGTGAGAACTTCCTTAAGCTGAGCTTCTAACCCATAGATCCGCTGATTTAGATGCCATTCTACGTTTGCTTGAATTTCTCGATCTTCTTCGGTTATGATCTCAAATTTCTCTTTCAGACTTAGAATTTCTAAGACTGAGTTTGAAGTTGATTTCTTGATAACATCCAACTTGTTATGAACTGAGACGTCAGTCTTTTTTCTGTAGTCCATGTTCAAACAAGTTGGACTACAGAACTTCTGATTGACTTCAGTTGTAAATTGTTGTTCCCTCTCAGTTGGTGCTAACTGGTTTGAAGTGCTTGGGAACAAACATCGTCCAACTGACTTTTCCCCTTGTGTTTCATCTTTTTGTTTAATTCCTTTCTGCTGAGACACAGTTTTCTTATTGGCTTTAGGTTGGGAAGTCTTCTTTGTTGAACTTGCAATTGCTACAACTTTTCCAGTGGTTGTGGATGCAGTAGCTGTTTGTGCTCGCTTCTTCCTATCAATGAGTCTCTCCAAATAATACTGAATCACTAAACTGAGTGATTTCCTTAACCAAAATCTACCAACCAACTGTCTTCCTTCCTTTTTGGTTTTGGTAACACATGCTAGTTCAGCCATGTGTTGCTTCTTGATCTGGTTGAAAATATAGCCTGGCCAGTTGAACTCAATACCATCCCATATGACATTCATCAGGTGTATCCCATCTTCTGTTAACTTGGCTAACTCTTTGTGTTATCCGATGACATGCTTGCTGATCCACCTACTGAGTAGAGCAAACTCAAGTTTGAGGACAATAAGTTCTGTATAAACTGCGGCTGGTTCTTTTGAAGCAGAAACCTCCTTCAGAAAAGCTTCACGCTTAAGTGGCAAGCAGGCTAAATCGATTGATTTCACTAGGGGGTCCTTGAAATCAAATAGCTGCCTGAAGATTTCCTCATTAACAAAAATCATTGACCATGAACTCTCGTTAGGAGTGAATTCTTCAACATCTTCATGTTTTCCCAAAATTGCAAAATACCTTCCAAGTCCAAGTCTTTTTGCAATTGAGTTTCCAAAAGGTTTCCCAAACCTTTTAATCTCCCAATCTTCTCAGATATATAGCTAGAGAGGAGAGTATTGTTGCATGATTCTTCAAAATCTTTACAGGTTAAAGAATCTTGTTTGGTGATTAACCTTTCCTCTTGAGTATGTTTAGAGGCTGCCATTGTAAAGATTTTCTATGTTTTTGAGAAAGATTGGGGAGTAAGAAAATAATTTTGGGCTTTTTCTGGATATAATTTGAATTTTGTGAAAGATGAGAAAATATATAGGGGTGGGGCCGCTGGCGGTTGTGATCCTCTGAAGATTTTTGTACCAAATTTTCAAATACCATCGAGTATTTGTGTAACCGATGCATGTACTATTCCCATGATCTGACATTTTCTAGGGGTACACACTAAACAAATTCTGACGAAAATGTTGTCGGTATTATCCTTTCGCCTTTTGACTTTCTTTGACTGACCAAAAACTGACTGAGATCAGTTCTAAGATAAGTTTAGTTCTGTCAATTCTTTAGTTCAGTTGGTCAGTTTGAAATTGTTGATGTCAATGACTGATCTATCAAGTGAGCGCACCCAACATGACAAAGATCAACCCCCTTGACGAATCTCTAAGCATAAACTGACTTAACTGACTTTGATAATCCCCAATTCAGTTCTCAGTTTAACAAACCTTTCTTTGTCCAATGGTTGGTAAAAATGTCAGCCAGCTGATCTTCAGTTGGGACATAGAGAACTGTAACGTCCTTTTTCTCTACATGATCCCTTATAAAATGATGTCTCACAGCAATGTGTTGGGTCCTTGAGTGCAAAAGTGGATTGTCAGTTATAGCTATTGCACTTGTATTCTCACATATTACAGGAATCAGTCCTTATTTTATTCTATAATCTCTCAACTATTTTCTTATCCACAAAACTTGAGCACAACAGCTTCCAGCCGCTATGTACTCAGCTTCAGCTGTTGATGTTGAAATAGAGTTTTGCTTCTTGCTGAACCATGACACAAGTCTATTTCTTAGCAACTGACATGTGTCTGAAGTACTCTTCATGTCCACCTTGCATCCGGCATTGTCTGAGTCTGAGTAAGATATCAGTTTGAATTCACCTTCTTTTGAGTACCATATCCCAACTCCTTCTGTGTCTTTTAGATACTTCAAGGTTCTTTTAACAACAATGAGATGGCTTTCCTTAGGTCTTGTTTGAAATCTGGCACATACTCCAACTGCAAAGGATATGTCTGGTCTACTTTCTATGAGATAAAGTAGACTTCCTATCATTCTTCGGTAGAGAGTTTGATCCACATCATTGCCATCTTTGTGTTCATCAAGTCTGATGTTAGTTCAAGTTGGTGTTGCAATGCCAGCTGATTTCTCCATCCCAAACTTTTTAATTAGTTCTCTGGTATACTTGGTTTGGTGAATGAAAATTCCACCGCCCATCTATTTTACTTGTAAACCGAGAAAGTAATTCAGTTCTCCCATCATACTCATTTGAAATTTTCTCTTCATCAAACTTGCCAATTTCTCACAGAGTAGTTCATTTTCTGATCCAAAAATGATGTCATCAACATAGATTTGTACTAGAAGAGTGTTGTCTTCTACTTTCATCCTAAATAAGGTTTTATCAATAGTTCTTTTTGTAAAACCATTATCCACCAAAAACTGAGATAGAGTTTCATACCATGATCTTGGTGCCTGTTTGAGTCCATAGAGAGCTTTTCTCAGTTTAAAAATGCACTTTTAACATTCATCTATTACACTTTGCATTTCTTGTGAGCTGGAAAGGCAAAAAATAGTCTGATTGCCTCCAACCTTGCAACTGAGGCATAAGTGTCGTCAAAGTCTATCCCTTCAGCTTGTGAGTAACCTTTTGCTAAAAGTCTGGCTTTATTTCTGACAATATTTCCATCTTCATCAAGCTTGTTTCTAAAAATCCATTTAGTTCCGATTATGTTGACATGATCTGGCTTGTCTACTAAACCCCAAACTTGATTTCTCTCAAATTCGTTGAGTTCTTCTTGCATAGCCAAAATCCAATCTAGATCGTTCAAAGCTTTTTCAATTTCTTTGTGTTCTGACTGGGACAGAAAGCAAGCTATCATAGCATCTAGTTGATGTCTTGTCCGAACTCCATCTTGAAAATCACCTATCACTTGTTCTTCAGGGTGATCTCTCATCCATTGATGTACTCGAGGTTGCATCAAAAGGTCTTCATTTTGTTGAATTGGCTCTTTTTGTGCTTGATCAGTTTCAGTTGGATCAGTTTCCTGTTGTTGTTCAGTTGCAGGTTCTATTACTGGTAACTGAGACTGATCCTGATCTGAAGAATCTGGGATTTTTAATCTTCCAATATCAATGAAAACTGATTCTAGAGTATTGTCTTGTTTGATTCTGGATCAATTTTCTGTTGTCTTGCTTTCAGACTCAGGCAAACAACATGAAACCTTACATTGGCCGAGCGGACTTGGGGACCGAATTTTACTCGTTATCCTCATCTGTTTCTCTTTTTTCTTTATGCGTGGGTTGTGCATTTTATGTTCTGAATTTGCTTCCCTCACTGCCGAAATTTTTTGTTTTTATATATATTTTTTCCTTTTTTCGTGCTAGGGCCGTGCGTCTTACGCTCTGGATTTGCTTCCCACTTGGCATATTTTCTCACTTTTTTCTCCCTCATTCGCAAGCCCGTTTTGTCCCGTTTTACCATTTATGGCATCATGATTGCTTCCATCATCCTACAACAATTGGTTAAAGTATATCCAACGATAGGTATCGATTCCCAGTCTATGGTAACTTTGCATCTCATCCAAATACTTCTCACTCAGATTATGTGCTCCAAAATTGAGTGCAAATGGCAAAATCTTAATTAATAAGTGACTACTTCATGCAACATAGCACTAAACTGAATATGCTATAATCAACTTCAAATCCTTCTTAGGCTCTTTTTTCTACCGATTCCTTACTCAAGACGTGCATTAGAAAAGCTAAAAATAGTGTTTTAAATTTCAAAATTATTCCTTTTTTCGAATAGAAGCTAAGACCGCCCTTACCCCCACTTGTTATAGACATTGTCCCCAATGACTAATAATAACGAAAAGAAAAGGTACTTAGCTTTGAAATTGGATATCCAAGTGTCTTTATAAATCGTGGAACCGGACTGATGTCAATTGGGTCCTAGTTGCTCCATCATCCTATATCGCAAAACATTTAGTAACATGCGCCGGGCAATAAGAAAATAATGTGGCGGTAATTGTGCATACACATGAATGCGCTAAAACAGATTAAGCCAATTTATTCTTTATCGACTGTTGCAAGGTGCAAAAACTTTACGAGGGTATCACATGAGAATCGTGAAGGAAAAAACCACATATATCTCTAGTCGAAGCACCAAAGATATATGTGATGAAAAAAACCTTGCGATTGTCATACTAATTTATTGACGCAAACAAACTTAAATAAACAAAAGAAATAAATAAGGGTTTATAAATAGTTCTGAATTTATAGTCGCCAGCTCGACTGCACTAATAGGGCTCATTTCACTTGTATTGCGGGTCGTCCAACATAAAGACTTCATATTTGCATCGTAATTGTGCTCTAGGTAATGTTTCAGCATGTGGCCGTTCACTATGTAACTCCTCCCAGAGTGTTCATCCATAACTTCACACGCTCCTGAATTGAAAACTTTTGTGACGACATCTGGTCCAAACCATCTCAATTTTAACTTCCCAAGAAATAGATGAAGATGTGTGTTATATACTAGCACCTTGTCTGCAACAGTGGAGGTGCCGTTCAGAAATCTTTTGTCTTGTTGGTGCTTCGTTCTTCCTTGTAAATCTTGGCGTTCTCATATGCTTGTAATCTAAACACCTCAAGCCTATTCAGCTCCAATAATCTCTTTTCTCCGGCTAAGCCTTCGTCCATGTTTAAGAACCGAGTAGTCTACAAGGCATGATTCTCTAGCTCAACCGGGTGCGAAAACTTTTACGAGGGTATCATATGAGAATCGTGAAGGAAAAAACCACATATATCTCTAGTCGAAGCACCAAAGATATATGTGATGAAAAAGACCTTGCGATTGTCATGCCACTTTATTGACGCAAACAAACATAAATAAACAAAAGAAATAAATAAGGGTTTAGAAATAGTTCTGAATTTATAGTCGCCAGCTCGACTGCACTAATAGGGCTCATTTCACTTGTATTGTGGGTCGTCCAACATAAAGGCTTCCAAATTTGTATCGTAATTGCGCTCTAGGTAATGTTTCAGCATGTGGCCGTTCACTATGTAACTCCTCCTAGAGTGTTCATCCATAACTTCACACGCTCCTGAATTGAAGACTTTTGTGACGACATCTGGTCCAAACCATCTTGATTTTAACTTCCCAAGAAATAGATGAAGATGTGTGTTATATACTAGCACCTTGTCTGCAATAGTGGAGGTGCCGTTCAGAAATCTTTTGTCGTGTTGGTGCTTCGTTCTTCCTTGTAAACCTTGGCGTTCTCATATGCTTGTAATATAAACACCTCAAGCCTATTCAGCTCCAATAATCTCTTTTCTCCGGCTAAGCCTTCGTCCTTGTTCAAGAACCGAGTAGTCTACATGGCATGATTCTCTAGCTCAACCGGTAAATGGCATGACTTTCCAAAAAAAATATCATATATGGTGACATCCCAATTGTGGTCCTATAAGCAGTTCTGTATGCCCATAAAGCGTCGTCTAATTTCAAAGACCAATCTTTCCTCGTGGGATTCACAGCTTTCTCTAAAATCCTCTTTTTCTCTCTATTCGTGACTCCACTTGTTCACTTGTTTGGGGGTGATATGCTGCTACAATCTTATGCCGTGCCCAATACCTTATCATCAGCTTTTCAAACAACCAATTACAAATATGGCTCCCTTGACTAATTATGGCTCTCGGCACCCCAAACCTCATCAAAATGTTTTTCCTAAGAAATCTCAGGACAACCCTGGCATTGTTTGTAGGTGAGGCCACGGCCTCCACTCATTTGCAAACATAGTCGAGTTCTACCAGGATGTAACGATTTGATTTCGACGATGTAAAAGGCCCAACAAAATGAATTTCCCAAACATCGAATAGCTCTACCTTAAGGATAATATGCAGTGGCATCTCGTTCAGCTTAGAAATGTTACCACTCATTTGATAGGAATCACAGGATCTAGTAATCTCGTAAGCAGATTTAAATACTGTCGGCCAATAAAACCCACAATGCAGTACCTTGGCTGCTGTCATGTCTGGCCTATAATGGCCTCCAACTTCTCTTGAGTGGAATTGGCTTAGAATACTTGGAATTTCATCATCATGGATGCATCACCTAATAATGTTATCAGGTCACATCTTAAACAAGTAAAGATCGTCCCAGTAATAATTCTTTACGTCTGTGAAGAACTTTTTCTTATCCATACTCATGAATTCTGGTGGAAGGTATCTTTCTGCAAGATAATTCACAATGTTCGCAAACCATGGGTATAACTTTCCCACTCTTGATGTATTATGTCTATGTTGAGATTCGACCGGAGCTACTACTAAGACGGCAAAAAGTTGTTCATCTGGAAGATTCTCCTCGATCTTAGTGGCCTTCTCCTCTTCTATTAGTGTTAGCCTCAATAGGTGGTTAGCCACCTGATTCTCAGAACCTTTCTTATCCTTAATCTCTACATCAAACTCCTGTATGAGTAGAATCCATCTCAATAATCTTGGCTTGGGGTCTTGCTTGGTCAGAAGATACTTCAAGGCTGCATGGTCGGTGAAAATAGTGACTTTAGATCCTACCAGGTAAGATCTAAATTTGTCAAATGCAAAGATAACAGCCAAGAGTTCCTTCTCTGTGGTCGCGTAATTCCTCTAGGCACCACTGAGTGTACAACTAGCATAGTAGATTGGTTCAAAGATTTTTTCCTCTCTCTGGCCCAGTGATGCTCCAGCCGCTGTATCACTGGCATCACACATTAGCTCGAAAGGGTTATTCCAATCTGGTACTACCAGAATCAGGGTAGTTATCAACATTTGATTTAATGTGTTGAATGCCTCCTTGAATTCTTTCCCAAAGAAAAAAGGTACGTCTTTTGCAAGCAATTCATTCATTGGTCTAGAAATTTTAGAGAAATCCTTTATGAACCTCCTATAGAATCCTGCGTGGCCAAGAAAGGCTCGTAGTGTCTTTAAGCTTCTTGGAAGAGGTAATCTCTCTGTAACTTCAATATTGGCTTTGTCCACTTCCATCCATTTCTTTGAAATCCTATGACCTACCACAATTTCTTCAGCGACCATAAAATGGCACATCTCCCAATTAAGCACTAGGTTTGTCTCTTTACATCTTTTCCGTACTTTACTCAAATTATCCAAGCATCCATCATAGCTATCTCCATAAACACAAAAGTAATCTATAAATATTTCTAGAAAATCCTTCACCATGTCCGCAAATAAAGACATCATGCACCTCTGGAATGTAGCTGGCGCATTACAGAGTGCGAATGACATGCGGTTATAGGCAAATGTTCCATAGGGACATGTGAAAGTTGTTTTCTCACGGTCCTTGGGGGCAATATGGTTGGGTAGTAACCAGAATCTCCATCTAAGAAACAATAAAAAGCATGAACGCTTAATCTCTCTAGCATTTGGTCGATAAATGGTAGGGGAAAATGATCTTTCTGAGTCGCATCGTTCAGTTCCCTAGAATAAATACAGACTCGGTGTCTAGTGATTAGTCGTACTGGGATCAACTCATCAAACTCATTAGGTTGGACAGTGAATCCTCCTTTCTTAGTCACCATATGAATCGGGCTTACCCACTGACTGTCAGCAATTAGGAATATGATTCCTATTTCCAGCATTATTATGATCTCTTCCTTAACAACATCTTTCAACTGTGGTGTCAGCCTTCTCTGAGGTTGAGCCACGGCTTTCTTCTCAGGAACCACAGAGAGCTTATGCATGCACACTGAGAGGATTATACCTAGAATGTCTGCAATAGTCCACCCAAATGCTCTTTTATGCTCCTCAGTACTCTTAAAAGTTTCTCTTCCTCTAACGGTGATAAGGCTGCAGAAATAATCAGGGGAGGAGTATCATCTTGTAAGTACATGTACTATAGATAAGAGGGCAAAGGCTTAAGTGTTAGATTTCTTGGTGGCTCTTCCAATGACAATTTCAGTATTTTACCAGTCAACTGTAAATCGAAGAATTTGTGCCATGAAGGTCTATGAATGGTTACTCCTATATCTACAGAAGATACGAGTTCTATCTCTTACCCATGACCTTCGCTTCATCCAGGCTAGACTTTTCCTCATCTTCTTCTTCCTCCTTCAATAGCAAAGTTTCTGCTACTCCAGGGTCGATTGCCAATTACTGTTGTAATTTCAAAACGAGCACCTCAATGTCATCCAACATATAGCATGCTTCTCTTTCATCTAGCGTATAACCAATGTCTTCATCACATTGAAGACCACACTCTCTTCGTTAACTCTTCAGATTAGGTCTCCTTTATGAACATCTATTAAAGTCTTACTAGTCGCTAGGAAAGGTCTTCATTGGATTAGTGGAACATCGCTGTTTACTTCCATGTCTAGCACCACAAAATCCACTCGGAACACTAACTTATCAACTTTTACCAGAACATCGTCAACAACCCTACATGGTTGTTTCATAGACCTATCTTTCAATTGAAGGGTTATGGATGTATCATTCAATTCCTTCATGCCTAACTTATAGAAAATAGAGAGCGGCATCAAGCTGACGCTTGCCCCTAGATCACACAGTGCCTTGTTTAGGCATACTCCTCCAATTGTACATGGTATGAGAAAGCTCCCAGGATCTTTACACTTAGAAGGCAGTTAGCATTGCAAGACTGTCAAGCATTCCTCATTCAAGAAAATAGTCTCAAGGGCTAACAATTTTCTTTTAATAGAGACTACTTTCTTAAGAAACTTAGCATACTCTGGCATTCCTGCCAGAGCCTCTACCGAGGGAATATTAACTTGCAGCTTTTTAAACATTTCGATAAACTATTTATATCTAGCACTATCATGATTTTGCTTCGATTTCCTAGGTGGATATGGTAGAGTAGCAGGATTAATTGTTATAGTTCGTTTAGACTTACCTACTATCTCCTGATGTGCTCCCTACTCGTCTACCATTTCTACAGATTGCCTCAGCTACGGACTAATGTTGCGTTGGCTCGGCATCCCCGATGCATCTGATTCTGCTGCTTGCTGCTCATCACTGCTATCTGGTCCTCTCTGATGTCTGGTCTAGGTAATTCATTTCCACTTCTTGTCATAATAGCATTCACATCCTTCGAGTTCTTTTCAGTGTTGACACTTGTTTGGAAATTTGTTCCTCTCTGATGACTGAAGGACGGGCTGACACTTGTTCAGAAATTTGCCCCACTTGGTGTGACATATTTTGCACTAAGGCTTCTTGAATGGTCAGTCTTGTGTCGTTATTCTTACAATAAATCTTGAAACTTGCATTGAGCTCGCTTATGGACTTTGTCAATTGATTGACCGTGTCGGTCACAGTTGAGCTCATTTTGTCCATGGCTGCTCTCATCCACTGGTTTTGTTTGATTGAGGCAGAAAAACTCCATTTTGCTTCGGTCTCTCCTCAGCATCAAGATTGTTGTACCTGAAACAAGGGTGGTCATGAGAACCTGGGCGATATCCGCCCCATATAGGTTCCTTGCCTTCCTAAATAATTCATGTCCTCGGTGTTATATATCTCAATTCCTTGGACCTTCTCTACTTTGGCAATGCGATCTTGCATGCCTTTTATTTTCTCATTCATTATCATCAACTTGTATAGTATCTTTTGAGAAGTGTCTTCTCCAAATACGCCTTCAGCTACTTTCACACTCTCAGTCTAGTGTGTTCCCCATTAGCTAGTGAGTGCAATTATTCCCTGTTTCTCTTCAGCTTCTTCCGGAGATAATAGTGTGAAACATCCATTGCTTGATGCATCAACTCTCATTTGTTCTTTGGGCCGCAATCCATGATAGAAACTATATATGCATACGTTTAGGTAGAGTAATGTCATGGTGAGGGCATTTCGTCTACGCCTCCTTAAATCGTTCCCAAGCCTCTTCAAAAGTTTCGGCCGGTTTCTGCTTGAAATTCATAATGTCTTGTCTCATTTTCAAAGACTTCCCGGTTGGGCAGTACTTATTCATAAACTTATGCAGTAAATCTATCCAAGATTGGATAGATCTTGCTGCTAGAGACAACAACCAAATCATCGCCTTATCTTTCAGCGTGAATGGAAACAATTTAAGCTTGATGTTATCTCCGGGCACGTCTGATGGTTTGATTGTGCTAACAATTTCCATGAAGTTGGTGACATGTATGCTTGGGAATGTAGCATAATTTGTCACCATTTGTATGACATTGGGCTTTGGGTGAAAAACTTCAGCCGCATTCTCCGGTTGAACAATTACAGGCACAAACTGCTCAATCGTTGGCATCACATAACTCTGTAGAGTCCTCATATCTTCTTGTATAACGACTACCACTCCATTCCTTCTTCCATTCAGACCGTCCTACCCATTAACTCCATTTGTGCCATCGTCTCTTATGTATCTTCTAATGGCGGGATCTCCTCTTCTCTACCTTTCTCACTTCCTTCGTGCGATCTCACCTCGTCAGCCAGTCTATTTCTTTCTCGAGTTTCCATTCATTTCTTCTTTGCAAATTTCTCAATTTCAGAAATAACCTCGAGCCTGGTTGCTGAACTTCATGTACTGTACTACAAGACACAAAGAGAAAATAAAAAGGTTAGTTACTTGCCCTGGCGACTGTTACACTCACCCTGGCAGACTCAAAATAGACTCTGACAAAACGAAAAAATGACTCTTATGGAACATAAATGATTTCTGTTAATTTCCAGTCGGCGCGGCGTGGGAGCAATTTTCACGGCTTCCTGACCAAAATTTCCCAGAACCGATCTGAATAGACATTATACGACTCAGTTAATCACAGACTCTAAAAAAGATTCAGTTTATCATGAAAACAAAATATATACAGACTTTGAATCTAAATTAACAAGAATTATTGACACGAGTCCTCTACAACGGTGCCAAATATCTTGATGTAAACGGACTGCTACTAGCAAAAGGACTAGGCCTATCATAGCAGAGTACTGGCGAGTCAAGGTCGAATCCCATAGAGACTCATAAAAACACAATGTTGGACTTATTTTTAAGTTTTAGTGATGAGTGCCAGACTAGCTGATATAGAGCAAAGGCAAAAAGATGTCTAGATCAAATGTATAGCTTTATTAGAGTTTGATCTTGTATAGGTTTGATCAAACAAACACTGTAAAAGGTCAGCTGACTTACATCAGCAGACTAGTCTAGATCAGTAGGGTAGCTGAGTCAGTAGACTAATCAGGAACCCACTGAAGACTGAAGGATGAGGGCTCAAACTTAGTTATTGAAGGCTAAGGGATCAAACTTAGAATTTAAAGTCTAGGATATGGAAGCAGAATTTAGGGAAGTCTGTGATGACCTAAACTGATTACATATACCTTGTGTACAAGGTCTAAGTTCCACAAGTTAAGTGGTGATTGGAACATAGTTATGTGCAAAAAGGTGTAATCTAACTTCATAAATAAAAGTTAGATAAAAGACAGTTAGCTGAAGTGTTTTTTAAACACAGCAAATTATGTATTAGCTTACCGATGTGTATATCAGCAGACTTATGTTCTCTGGAACCTGCTGGACACATATTTCGATTTAATCAAAGGCTACATTGGAAGATAACAAAGAAAGGGACAGCTAACAACCTCTGATTTTGTCAAACAAATCAATGGTTAAGATTAAAGGGACGTTGGAAAGATTCAGTCCTTTATCCAATAGATACAAGCCAAAGGGTGGACAGACTGAAAACTGTCAAAAAGGAGTCTGACAGTGTCAGTCCTAGGAACAGTCAGAAAAAGCAAGTCAAGATGGAGACAAATCCAAAACGGCTATGTTTGAATTTCAAACATAAGTCACAAGGATTTCTACCTATAAATAGAGGACTCCTAACTCAGATACAAGTGATGATTTTTGAAGAAAAATAAGGATCTATCTTGAGCTATCAGAATTAACTCGATCAAACACCCTGCTGACTCTACTGAGCATAAAGCTACTGATCCAGTAAATTTATTCATGTTTAATCTGCATTCAAGCTACATCAAGTTTACACACTTGAAGACCTCAAGCTGCTGAAAGCTGAATCACTTACTTGATTCAAACTTTCTTTTACAAGGAATCTACTGAGGACAGTGAAGCACATTTGTGTCAAAGACTGTTGTTTGTGGTGGAGCTGGTGAAGAGGCAATCCTGCCCTTCAAGGACCAGTGGAAGACTTTGGAGCAGCAATCCTACCTGTTACAAGTGTTCAGTTTGTGAAACCATAGTTATTGGTGAAGGACAAGCAAATTAGGGATTTTTGTAACAGCTACCTCAAGAATCTCTAGTGAATTACCTCCAACATCACAGGAGAAGAGTGGACTGAAAGGATTACACCACCTGGAACCACTATAAAATCTACCTACTTACTTTCTGCATTTATATTGTGCATTTAGTTTATCTAGCATATCAATCTACTGAATCTAGCAACTGAATCACACACATACAATACTGAGTATCTAATACTTGGTATCATATTTAACAACAAGTAATAAGGCTTAATTTTTGATATATTTCCGCTGCACAAATTCAGTAAACTCAACAGTCAGCAAACTATTGAGTGTCAGTAGACTACTGAGTGTCAGTTTTAAGTGTTAAGTTTATTTGTTAGGGACATTTTATTATGTTTTGATGATAGCCATACTAGCTGTTATAGCAAGCCTGAAATAAGTTAGAATTCTCTGTATAAGTCTCTACTTAGAGTCTGACATATTGTATAAGTTAAGTCAGACAAGTATTGTACTAGTTGGTAGGACGGCAAAGTAAAACAGACATTCAGCAGAGTGAAGCCAGCCAAGTACATGCAGAGAATCAATGAAGACTTAATGATATGACTTATAACCAAGGAAGTCTGTGATGACCTTGGATAAGTCTAAGTTATGGTTCAAGTGATGAAACTTAATGTTCAAATATGGTGTACACTGATCTAACACAAACCAATGATCAGTGAAGTACAAAGATTCCCCTTAAACTTAAGTGATGAAGGAAACAGTGAAAGGCAGACTAAACTGACTTTCGGCTAAGTGAAGGCAAAAACAGTGAAGGAAGATCAAAATGGCAAAGTCAGATGGATCACTCGACAATTCAGAGAACGGCGAAGTAATCCTTATCAGAACAGAATTGAAATATGATGAAGATTCAGAGGATCATGCATTTAATGCACAATAAATAGAGGATCAATCAATGACGGATTTTTTTCTATACATTTGAAAAAAATCAGATCACTGTTTCAAGGAGAATGTAATTAAGGGGGAATCAAGAATAAAATCAAGGATTATTCCCCTCATTAATATAGCCAACGGACGGAATTTCAAATCAAGGATACTCAAGGCTATAAATAGAAGGCATTGACAGACAGATAAAAACAACGATCAGAAAAAGAAACCAAGCAGAAACTCTATCAATTTGAAAAGCGTTCTCTCTGAACTTACAAGGATTCATCTAAAGATCAACTCAGACATCAGAACTACAATTTTATATTTAGCACTGAGATTGATCAATCAAGTTTGTGAATCTCATTCACAACAAACTGAAGCAACTGAATCAGAAGTCATCTGAGAAGGAGTTGTGTTTGTGATAGCTGCTGAAGGATTTGATCTCAAGGAGCAGTGAAAGAGACTGAATCACTGAAGCTGTTGCAGCCAAGGAGTGATAGTCTTGTAGATTGTGAAGCTTGGGAAGTCAAGGACAATCTTACTATTGTATCTGTGAAAACAATAGTGAATTCCTCCAATCATCACAGGAGAAGAGTGGATTAAGGGATTATACCACCCCGAACCACTATAAGCCTTGAGTCAATTTACTTTCTGCAATTTACTTTACTCCACTCATTTAATTGCCTACGTTATACCTTTATATGTGAATGTATAAACTGCTTTGAAACAATCTAGTAAGAAGGGACTTATCCGCTGTCCAAAAGCTTTAATAACAAGAAAAGTTTTTGAAACTCCACTATAGTCATTCACCCCCCCTCTGACTATAGTTTTACCCTTCTCTGGGACCAACAATTGGTATCGGAGCAGTGTTCCTAGTATCAGAACCTATTCAGATCTAATTTCTGGTAACAAGGAGATCACATATTTTCAAAGTAGTTTTTAAATATGAGTTTTCTATTCATTCACATATAGATCTCTTATTTGTACTTATGGATTCCTCAAACTTTATGTCAAAAGTACTTGTTTTCAATGTTAACAATTTTGATGAATATAAAATAAGAATGTTGTCTCATCTTGCAGCAACTCATGAGGAGATGCTGGATGTAATTAATGATGGCCCAATCACAATAATGACTGTGGAATCCACAGGAGCAGATCAAGGGAAGGAAGTAGACAAACCCAAGAAAGATTGGACCAAGGACGACAAGAGAAGAGCAAATCTTGACTTTGTTGCAAAAGATATGATTTTGAAGAATCTAGATAGCAACATGTTCATGAGAATCAAAGATTGCAAAACAGCAAAGGAAATGTGGGACAAGCTAGCACTGATAAATGATGGATCTGAAGCAGTCAAAGAAAACAAATTATCTGTTGCAAAACAAAAATTTGAAAATTTCAAAATGATGGCTGGTGAATCCATTGATCAAATGGACAACTGATTCTCAAGCATCATCAGTGAACTACAACAGCTTGGACACATATATCCCCAGAAAGAAGTATGCTTAAAGATCTTGAGAGGCTTACCTGAAAGATGGAAGATCATAACATCATTAATAAGAGGAACCACAAACCTTGCAAACACTGACACTCTGACTCTGATGTCCCAACTCAAAGCTCATGAACTCGAACTGAACGGTGAAGATGGTGCTCCGGCAGAGACACAAAAAGCCACTGCACTGATATCACCCCAGCAAAGTAACTTTTCTGATTGTATCAGCAAAGAGACACATGAACTTAAAGAACAAGTAGCTTTATTAGTTAAACGTTTTGACAGGTTTAGCAAAAAGAAGCCATTCAAAGGAAGCTCATCATCAAACAAGAGGTCAAGCTCAACCAAAGACATGAAGAAGAAAGATGATGAATACAGATGCTTCAACTGTAACAAGAAAGGTCACTTCAAGGCTGATTGTCCTGAAGAAAATGATAAAGATGATGAAAAGAAGAAATACAAAGCATCTGAAAAGAGGAAAGGCAAGAAGGCACTCAAGGCTGAATCTAGCAGTGAAAAGAATGAAGAATCATCTGGTAATGACTTAGATGACAGTGATGAAGAAGACAGCTCAGACAATGAAAAAGCATGTCTATGCCTCATGACCAAAGAATTAGATGAAGATTAAGGTGATAGCCTAGAGATTGAGAAATCAAGCCTATGTCTAATGGCCAAGAAATCAGATGAAACTGAGGTAACATCTAGCTCTTACTCTTCATCAAATGCATCCACATCTGACACTACACAATCTTCTATTCTCCCATTAGATCCAGCATATCTAGTCCAAAATCTCATGACTAAATTTGATGAAATTGAGATGAATCATAAAATTCTGGAAAAAGAATGCAAGGATCTAAGAAAGGAAAAATAAAAGATTAAAGAAAGAACTGGATAAAGCAAAAGCTGAACTAACTAGTAAGGAGATCTACTCAAATGATCAACAAACAGCAGAGGTTTATACATCTGTTGTTGACAGATCAGTTGAGAAAATCCCCCTACCAGTTAAGATCACAAATGAACCAGTTTACAAACCCTCAAAAAGGTTTGGATACAGATCTGGTCTTGGCTACAACAGTCAGGATGAGAGTAGAAACAATGGTCAACATAATTCTGAATCCAGGATTAACATTGAACCTAAATTCAGAAAGGGACAGACCATGGTTTCAACCACTCATCCTGTACCGGTGAAGTCAAAACCCAGTGCAGTAAAACAGCAGATTAAATCATCAATCCAGTCAACCAAAAGCAAGGACTTTCTGAAAGGTAAAGGAAGACTTTATCCTTCAGAGGATGATTGGAATGTTGCACCTCCAAAATACAAGAAGAAACCATTCCATGATATGCATCACGTGTTCAAGAAAAATCAATATAGGTATGTTCCTAGACACATGAAGCAACATAAGTTTCCCACTGTATATTGGAAAGTGAAGAAGGATGCAAATGCACCAAAAAGTAGAGAAAAGTATCAGAATACCTTCAGTAGAAATATTAGAAGTTATTCTGCCATGCCTTATATATATGAAGTTGATGACTTTAACTACCCAAAAAGAAGATCATTTGGATATACACTTGGAGTAGGAGGCATGACTGCTAACAGGTATGGACGCAAACAGTGTTGGGTACCTAAACATAATTAATTTGTTTTGTAGTAGGTCTGGTACATAGACAGTGGATGTTCCAGACACATGACAGGAAACAAGAGATGGCTCACTGACTTCAAAGCTTCTGATGGACCCAAAGTCACATTTGGAGGCAAAGAAAACCCTGGAAAGATTAAGGGGGAAGGCACAATGCTCAAGAACAATTTGAAGATTCAAAATGTGGCATATGTCAAGGGACTTAATTTCAATCTGATGAGCATCAGTCAATTTTGTGACAAAGGCTACAATGTGCACTTCAACGAGGAAGGATGCAAATTCATTCACAGCCAAACCAACACAGTAGTAATTGCAGGAAGAAGAAAAGATAACAAGTATGTGGTGGATTGGAAAACAGCCAAAGCAGAAACATGTTTGTTTGTCAAAAACAAAAAATCAACCAGCTGGATCTGGCATAGAAGACTAAACCACCTAAATTTCAAGACCATCAACAAATTATCAAAGAACAAATTAGTCGAAGGCCTGCCTGAGATCACATTCAAGAAAGAAAGTCTATGTGATGCATGTCAGAAAGGGAAACAAATCAAAAGTTCCTTCAAGTCAAAACCCTATCAATCAACAACAAGAATTCTACATCTGTTGCATATGGACCTGTTTGGACCAGTCACACCCGTAAGTGTAAGTGGTAAGAAATACACCCTAGTAGTGATGGATGACTACTCAAAATACACCTGGACCATTTTTATGAACAAGAAGAAAGAGACACTCTAAAAGCTACCAGATTTGCTGAGAAGACTTCACAATGAGAAAGAACTGAAAATTATCAAGATCAGATCAGATAGAGGCACTGAATTTCTTAATGAAATTATCAGAACCTATTGTGAAGAAAATGGAGTATTGCATCAATTATCTGCAGCAGGAACCCCACAGAAAAATGGTGTAGCAGAAAGAAGAAACAGAACTCTCAAAGAAGCAGTCAGAACAATGATTGCAGAAGCATGCTTGCCAAAGAGATTTTGGGCTGAAGCAGCAAACACAGCATGCCATACACAAAACAGATCAATTATCGGCAAACATCATGAAAAGACTCCATATGAAATATGGAATGGTAGAAAACCTAATATCTCATATTTGCATATGTTTGGATCAAAATGGTTTGTTTTGAACAGTAATCAGCTGCATGCCTTTGATGAAAAGGCTGATGAAGAAATCTTTATGGGATACTCAGACACCAGCAAAGCATTTAGAGTACTCAACAAAAGAACATTGGTGATTGAAGAATCAATACATGTAGTCTTTGATGAACCAAATACAAATGGTGAAAGTCTTCAAGAACAAGAAGAAGAAGCAGCACAAAGACAAGTGTATATGAATACAACAGTACCAGCAACTATTATGCATCACAATTTTTGAAATCAAGATGAGCCACAAGTCATTACAACTGAAGAAGCACCAGAACTGGAAGCACATGCAGAACCAGAAGCTGCAGAAGCACCAAGTGAAGAAGAACTTCAACCTGACCTAAATTGGCTAAGAGATCATCCTGAAGAACAAGTTATTGGAGACATTCACACAGGAGTGAGAACCAGAAGACAACTGGAGCATATGTTAACATGTTTTCTATCACAAGTGGAACCCAATACAATAGATGATGCAATTCAAGATGCAGACTGGATCACAGCCATGCAAGAAGAACTAAATGAATTTGAAAGAAATTAAGTCGGGGAACTTGTTGACAGACCAGACACAACCAATATCATTGGAACAAAATGGGTATACAGAAACAAGATGGATGAGTAAAGAACAGTTGTCAGAAACAAAGCAAGACTAGTTGCAATAGGCTATTCTCAAGCATAAGGAATAGATTATGATGAAACATTTGCACCAGTAGCAAGATTGGAGGCAATCAGACTTTTTCTAGCTTTTGCTGCACACAAAGATTTCAAAGTCTATCAAATGGATGTTAAGAGTGCATTTCTGAATGGACTTTTGGAAGAAGAAGTATATGTGGAACAACCCTCTGGTTTCCAACTCAAAGGAAAAGAAGACAAAGTATACAAACTAAAGAAAGCTCTTTATGGACTAAAACATGCACCCAGAGCCTGGTATGAAACACTATCTTAATTTTTGATCAAGAATGGATTCAATAAGGGAACTATAGATAAGACTCTTTTCAAATTAGAGGAAGGAACAAGCACATTGCTAGTATAGATCTATGTTGATGACATCATCTTTGGATCAGAGGATGAAAAGCTGTGTGAGAAATTTGAAAACCTGATGAAGAGCAAATTTCAGATGAGCATGATGGGAGAACTGAATTATTTTCTTGGCCTTCAAGTAAAGCAAATGAAGGATGGAATTTTCATTAGTCAACCAAGTATACAAAAAACTTGATACACAAGTATGGTATGGACACAAGTGGCACAGCAGATACACCAATGTGTGCAAGAGTCATTCTTGGAAATGATGAAACTAAAAGGATGTTGATCTGAAAATGTATAGAGGAATCATTGGATCCCTACTATACTTAACTGCAAGCAGACCTGATATAGCATTTGCAGTAGGAGTATGTGCAAGATTTCAAGCTCAACCAAAAGAATCACATCTTCTAGTAGTCAAAAGAATAATCAAATACTTAAAAAAACACTCTTAATGTTGGAATTTGATATCCAAAAGATGGAGGATTCAAGTTGATATCATATTCAGACTTTGACTATGCTGGATGCAAAATAGATAGAAAAAGCACCTCTGGAACTTGTCAAATGCTAGGCAGCAGACTAGTTTCATGGTTTAGCAAAAAGCAAAACTCCATATCTACATCAACAGCTGAAGCAGAATATATAGCAGTAGGCAGTTGTTGTGCACAAGTACTTTGGATTAAACAACAGCTAAGGGATTATGGAGTGGAGGAGAAAAAAATTCCAATCATGTGTGATAACACAAGTGCAATATCTATTACTGAAAATCCAGTGTTGCATTCAAGAACAAAGCACATTGGTGTGAGACATCATTTTATTAGAGATCATGTTGAAAAAGGGGATATCATTCTAAAATACATATCCACTGAAGATCAATTGGCTGACATCTTCACAAAACCACTCAGTCATGAAAGATTTAGCATGTTGAGAACGGAATTAGGGATGATTAAAATCGACTAAATACCAAAGAGCGGCTAACTGGAGTAATCGGCTAAGTGACTTCATCAGATGTTTAAACATTTTCCATTACAGGAGATTTAGCAGGTAAGGCACTGGTACTCGGCGAAGTTAACTTCACTGATTGTTAGGAACAGTCAAATAAAGCGGCTCGGTGAAAGAGTCACTACACCGGCTAAGTGGCCAGCCAAGGCACTTCACCGAAATAAAGATTGGAATCATGGGTAAATTAAAGTGTGAACATAATCAACTTTTATACACGTGTAGAATAAGGGAATTATGGAAGATTATTCTGTGGATGATTACACACGTAGAGATCAACCTATAATCATGGAGGTAACCATATTCTTTTTTAAACGCCTCGATTCCCGGGCTCTATCATTACTTACCACAATCCACTCCCCCACTTCACTCGAATATCACGATTTACATACACAAAATCATGCCATTATGTCATAAAATCCTTCCATATTCAAACCACGTTCACACTACCCAAATCATCCTATATAAACTACACTTAGAAATTTTCAGAAATCTTTACACTCTTTTGTAAAATTACAAACCCTACTTTTGATTCTCTCTGAAAACTCGATGTAAACATCAATCACTTATCAATGGCTTCATCTTCCACAATCTCTCCCACTGAAAAATTCTATGAAAAATCAATCATCACTGGTTCGTTTTTCAAACCGGAACACTATCTCTCCTTTTGTGACAGTGATGCATAAGCTCAACGCTTGGTTGATTGCTGTACAAATATAGGGTTAATGACTTTTCTAAACCACCCAATAACCGGAATTTGTTATGAAAATTTGATTGCATTCTGGAAAAACGCAAAGTTTGTGCCTAGCACAAAGAAGACTGAAGTCGATTGCATAAAAAGCTCAATCTTTGGAATAGTAATAGTCATCACGCCCGGTACTCTCAACAGATTCCTACAACTACCCATAATAGGTCCGGCTAATGTCAAGTTTGTGAAGATTGACATCAAGAAATTCTGGGCTGAGATAGCCAAAAGCCCCAAAAGAAACAGCAAAACATACAACCTCCCTAGATCAACACTAAAACTTCCTTTTGCCAAATTTGCACCAGTCATAACCAAAAACATCGAAGGAAGAAAAGGGTCGATGGAAAACCTAACTGATTTAAGAGTGGATTAAGGGATTACACCACCCTGAACCACTATAAGCCTTGAGTCAATTTACTTTCTGCAATTTACTTTACTGCACTCATTTAATTGCCTACGTTATACCTTATATCTATGAATGTATAAACTGCTTTGAAACAATCTAGTAAGAATGGACTTATCCGCTGCCCAAAAGCTTTTAATCACAAGAAAAGTTTTTGAAACTCCACTATAGTCATTCACCCCCTCTGACTATAGTTTTACCCTTCTCTGGGACTAACATTATTCACCCCCCCTCTAAACTTAACCAAAGCCTTTTCAAGGGTCCAACAATTGGTATCGGAGCAGTGCTTCTGTTCTGAAGTAATCCTACTTGTTGTGCTTGTGAAAATACTTTGAAAACTTTTTCAAGTTACTGATTTTCAAAGCTTTACATCATGGATACCAACCAGTATGATAGAACAATGTTGATGTGTTCTCTAGATCGTTTTGATGAGTATAAAAGTCATATGCAGGCTTATCTAGCTGCAACACATGATGAAATGATGTATGTGCTGACTGATGGACCACTGGAGATTACCAAGACAGTAACAGTGGGAGATGAGACACAGTACATTCCAAAGCCAAAAAGAGAATGGAATGCTGAAGATAGAAAAAGCGCAAATCTCAACAATATTGCAATTGATATAATATACAGAACTTTTGATAGCAATATGTATATGAAGGTGAAAGATTGCAAGACTGCAAAGGAACTTTGGGATCAGTTGCAATTAATCTGTGAAGGCACTGATGCAATCAAAAAGAACAAGATCAGTGTGGCAAAGAAGAAGTTCCAGGAGTTCAAAATGAGACCAAATAAAACCATTGAACAAATGGAATCAAGATTCAGTGCAATCATGGATGAACTCACCCTACTGAGTGTAAAGTACTCACAAGAAGAAATCAACTCAAAAATCTTGGAAGCATTACCTGCAAAGGAAGTCTGGGAAATGAAGGTGACTGCCATACAAGAAATGAGGAGTTTGCATGAAGAAGACACCTTCAAACTGTTTTCAAATCTTAAGGCCTATGAATTTAGCAAAAAGCTTGTGCCTGAGACTGAAAAAGAAGAGCCAAAGACCACTGCATTGGCTGCTTCACATCAAGAAGAAAAATCAGGAGCTCAAGATAATCTACTGGATAAGATGCAAGAGCAGATTGTCCTACTGAGCAAGAAAATCAGAATGATGAAAACTAGAAAGGGTTCTCCAAGGAATTTCACAAAGAAATTCAGTGAAAAGAAAAAGGATGAATCAAAGAAAGATAAGATTACTTGTGCTATCATTGCAAGAAACCAGGACACTTCAAACCTGACTGTCCTGAATTAAAATAGAAAAAGGAACCTGATTATCTTTGCTTTAATTGAAAGAAGCCTGGACATTTCAGACCTGATTGTCCAGACCTACTGAAGACCAAGAGCCAAGAAAGAAGATCTGGCAAGAAAGGTATGGTTGCTGAAGATGAATCAGGATATGAAACAGAATCAGAAAAGAGAAATGAATCTGATGATATTGCACTTGTTGCTGAGATGGAAGATTATGCTTTAATGGCTAATATGGATGAAACAGAGGAGGTATACAATTTTGTATCTATAAACACTCCTGCTGGAAGTGATTGTGAATCAACTTGTGGTTCAAATCCTAAAAATTCTGACAATGAAGAAACCTTGGATGCTATCCTTAATCAACTGAGGATAATACAATCTAGTTATGAGATTGTGAAGGCTGAAAAAGAAGCTCTTCAAACAGAAGTTGAAAGGTTGAATGCTGAATTGAGAATTCTTAAGGGCAAGGAAAAAGAAGTGGAACAGAATCAGCATAAGCCTACTGTACATTCAGTAGCTGCTGAATCTGCTGAACAATCTTGTTCCTTCACTGCATTCAAATCTAGAAAGCCTTATGGTGATAGAACAGGGCTTGGATTTGGAACTCAACAATCCAAAGCAATCCAAGTGATCCTTACAAGAGAATCGGGTCACGATAAGGCAAAGCAATGATGGTAGGTAAAGAAAAAGAGTATAGACCTTGGAGTTATCCGCAAGTGCCACGGCTCTCGCATCTTTGGACACAAGAGAGGTAGTTTAGGGCGACATGAATATGACGGAATATCTATGACTCCATATTTGCCTAGAAGCCTATAACACAAACACGACATCTTACTTTCTTTGGTTAAAGTGATGGTACTACCTTCCAGGATGTCTCAATAATGCCATAAGAAAAAGAAGATTGGGGCCGTGGAATGGTAAATTCGCGAAGGTGTGTACATACCGGTTAGAGTATCTCGCCCGGTATGCTCAAGCAATCGTTCACCCTCTATTGATGGTCCAGACCTCTTGGAAGATTAAGGATGAAGATCCGTGGATCATATAAATCCCCACTACGATAGGAAATCGTAAGCTCCTCTAGGGACTTTACTATTTCATTTAGGCGATAACGGTACCGACTTCTTTCCTTTTCTATTTTACTAAACCATATCGGAAGCGCGAAACCATCATGTTCGGAAGTCATCCCTTAGAATAGTAGCCGTAGCCATTCCTATTCAATATAGGCGGGTGGTTTCTCACTACTATTCTTCTATTCGCGTCGCGGGTGGGTCGCTCTCTTTTCACCGCTTACTCTTTCACTTACTAAAAAGGCTCGTGTCCGGACTCAATCTTCACACTATCTTTGGTGAGCTAACTTCACCGATTCATTTCCGGCTCTCTATCCACTTATGTGTGTCCGGTCCCATCTCTTCTTCCTTATTCTTATTCATATCACGCAAGTCTATCTTTATCTTTGGGCGTAGCATTTCCCTTGCCGATTAGGCTAATAGGCCGTTAGCTTAGCTTTAGCCGTAGGCTCCGAGGTTCCATTCGAGGGACTAATGGATTGGCGCGTTGCACCAATCCGAAGTTTTTATAGTCTCGAAGGGGCGATCCATAGAGTAGGTCGTTGCGCTAATAGAAGACTTCTAAGTAAGGGACTATTGAAGACCGACTTCTCGATAAGAAAAGAACGATCAAGACCTAATTCAATCTCCGAATCAATATCTCGTTTAGGCCTGGTGGGGGGATGTTTGATCCTTTGTCGCGTTGTTTGCGATAATAGAAGGAGTCCAAATGTTAGCCGGGGTCGAAGGAGCTAAAGATCTCGCGGGAGAAAGATCTCCATTTGTATATGCATTTTCATTCTTTTACGTAGTACTTCACGAAGTTGGTGCCCTTAGGCTTTTTGCTTGATGCTTGGGATCATAAGTTGGATCTTTACGCTTGACTCATTATGGCATACACCGGGATCTTAGGGTTGGAACCTACCCGCCGTGGGTTTGCAATCTTAGCTAACGGCGGCTAACCCGGTAGAATATCCGTTTTCGAACAATCCCCCCTTTCACTCATGTGCCAAAGGCCAATGTCAATGGTCCCACACCTCAAGGAATAGAGATAAATCGTTCCGCAAGAAGGTTGTAAGCCTTACACCGCATTTATTCTTACACTAAGAGGAGTTGGACTCATAGTCATAGTACGTGCTCTACGCGATACACGTACAGATCGAATAGCCGGAGTACGGTAGGTAGGAATGGATCGCTCGTCGGGAAGTTGATCAACCCCTAGCAAACCTCCTCCGTTACTAAGTCGAGGGCACCATGCCTTTAGATGAAAGACCGCCCCCTCTCATTTCGGTATTGATCCCTCCTCCTTTTCTTTCGTATAGCCGTAATTATGTTGGAACTAGATACTCTATGTCGGAAGAAGGTGAGGCAACGAAGGATCTCGCCATTGGGGAACCAGGTAAACCCCTCGAGTACCGCCCAAGGACCCGATTCGACTATTAAAGTAAGCGTAATCCCGGGTACTTGCCCTTTCCAACCCACGTTCGGTGAAAGCACAAGCTTACCCTTCTTTACATCTTGTGCCATCGATAGTTGATCATAGAAGGCCTTCCATCATTTTGGACTAGCTTAACGGGTTTAGGACCGGATTCTCCCGCGATTACGTCACGAAGCACGTCAAGATAGGGCTTGCATCCTAGAGCTTTTACCGCCGAAAGGTCTTGCGAAGCGCGGTTGCGGCGTCAATGGGCCTAGGAGAACCGAGTGCGGTACGTGCCGGGAGTCGACAAGATTTGTTTCAGGCTTGCCTTGAGCGGATACGGCCAAAGGGAAAAGGAATGCTTGTCAAACTCAAGGGCAAGGCTACTTACCGATGATGTTTACGTCGGTCCCGTAATAGCTCTCCAAGCTAACAAACCACCGAGAACGTTTCCATGACGAAGGCGACCTCAAACCTCAAAAGGGAAGTACAGATGGTTTCGGCCTCAAAGTCCAAACTACGGCCAGCCGCATATGTTCAAACCGCGGTTCCTCGGGCTTTCGTCATACCCGCACGGATACAACCGGCCCCGCACGTAATACCGGTCGCAAGAAAGAAGGTCACCGTAATCCCTCCTGTGCCTATGTCTAATCCCTTGCCAAGGTGGTACAATCCGATGTGAATTCTCGCTTCAACAACAAGATATGTCTCGCGTCGTGTCGGCTTACATACCCCGACCTCACCGACCATTCTCAACGTGGCTTAAAAGCTCTTAGATTTCCCTTCTCGTCTTTAGGGACCTTTCATACACCGATTTTAGAGTAGGGTCCGACGCCCATATCTCCGCTCTTACTACCCCCGAGGAAAGATGCGCAATATTCGACTTCGTTCAAACTCACTATTCTCATATATATATATTCTATGAGAATTGTTGTACTTACAAAATATCTATAGTACAGGCAGAAGGCCAAGAGCCTATTCGATGTCATCTTCCTTGTCCTCTTCTGATTTCTATTACTCGTACAACAACTATGTAACACTACTGATGCAACAATTGAACCTAGTGATTTCTATTACTCGTACAACAACTGATGTAACACTACTGATGTAACACTACTGATTTCTATTACTCGTACAACAACTGAACCTAGTACCAGAGTTGGTCCTAAGTTTGTGCCTGCACAAGATCCAAATCCCAAAAGGGTTGTTGAGGCAGTAAAGCCTACTGAGAAAGCTTCAAGAAAGAAAAATCAGAAGTCAAAGAAGTCAATAGCTCTTAATAAAAAGAATAAATCTAAAAATAGGACTGCTGTGCCTTCTAGACCCGCTGATAGCAAACCTGCTACCAAGTCTGCTGGACCACAAAAAGGGAAAAACCAGAAATATTCCAAGGATAAGAATCCTAAATCCAAAAATGTTAATCATTCTAGGGATACTTATCTCAGGGGGAAAGGTAGACTGTTCCCTACTGATGATGATTGGAATATTCTTGCACCTACTGCTAGAAACAACAGATATAACCATACTACTAGGGTAAAACCTAAGCAATGGAATCAGAAGAGGGCTCACCAGAGGACTTATATAGAACCTCACCAGGGACCTCAGCAGACTCTATATTACAGGGTTGTTCCTAACAGACAGCACACATATGGTTATCCTAGTGCTTCTAACAAAAGAAATCACTTTAAACAACATTATATTCAAAAAGGCAAGAAAGCATATGTGAATCCTACACAACCAATGGTTAGACCTTATGGATGTGTAGAATACATGTATGAACCAAATTATGATACCTTTCAAAGAAGACCTTATGGAAATTTGCCAAGGGTCATGCTTGCCACTGACCACTATGGACCCAAACAATTTTGGGTACTTAAAATGCATTAACTTTGTTTTGTAGGGAGTCTGGTACATTCACAGTGGATGTTCCAGACATATGACAAAGAATAAGCACTGTTTGTCAAGCTTTGTGGCAAAGGATGGTCCAAGAGTGAACACACCAAGATACACAAGAGGATATGGCACACTTGTGAGAAATGGATTATCAATCAGGAATGTTGCATATGTAGAAGGACCGGACTACAACCTACTGAGCACTGGACAATTTTGTGACATGGGATACAAGGTCACTTTTGACAAAAACACATGTACTGTCATTAGTGAAAAAGGTGATCAAGTTGTGTTGGCTGGAAGAAGACAACAAAACATGTATGTTGTGGATCGGTCTATCATTGTTCCGAAACATGCCTGATTGTGCATACCAAGTCAGAACTTAATTGGTTATGACATAAGAAGTTGAATCATCTAAATTTTGATGATATCAATCAGTTGGTGAAGAAGAAACTGGTGATTGGTTAACCTAAGATCACATTCAAGAAGGATGCTATTTGTGATGCCTGTCAGCAAGGAAAACAGACAAAATCAAGCTTCAAATCAAAGACTAAGCAATCAACAAGAAGAGTTTTGGAGCTGATGCACATGGATCTATTTGGACCAGCTTACACCAACAAGTGTAACAGAAAGAAATACACCTTAGTGGTTGTGGATGATTATTCAAGATACACTTGAGTCATATTCATGAACAAGAAAAATGAAACACTTCAAAAGATGCCTGAACTTTTGAAGAGATTACAGAATGAGAAAAGTTTGATAGTAGTGAAAATCAGATCAGATAAGGGTACTGAATTTCTCAATAAAGTTATAAGAGAATATTGTGAACAGAATGGTGTACTACATCAACTTGCTGCTACTGGTACACTTCAGCAAAATGTGGTTGCTGAAAGAAGAAACAGAACACTAAAAGAAGCGGGAAGAACTATGATTTGTGAAGCATTGCTGCCTGAAAGATATTGGGCTGAAGCAGTCAATACAACATGCTATACACAAAACAGAACCTTAGTGAACAAGAAGCTGCTGAAGACAGCTTATGAGATTTGGAATGGAAGGAAACCTAATATATCTTATTTCCATCCATTTGGAAGCAAATGTTTTCTCTTAAATCATAAGGAACAATTGAAGACATTCCAACCAAAATCAGATGAAGGAATTTTCTTAGGATATTCTTCAGTCAGCAAGGCATTCAGGGTACTGAATAAAAGGACACTGAAGCATGAGGAAACAATACATGTTGTATTTGATGAACCTAAGTTCACTGGAAGTGAAGATGAAGCTTCAGAACCTGCTGAGAATCAACAAGTCACTGATCCAGAATGTGTTGAAGTTTTGGAAAGGTTTAATGACTTAAAAGTTTCGACACTTGCTCCGCCGAACACCCCGCTTGGTAACACTACTGATGCAACAATTGAGGCAATTCAAGGATTTGCTGAACACCTTGTTGAAGAAACAGCAGACCCTACTGAGGATGATGTTCCTGACAATCAATCTAACCAGAATCCACAATGGTTAAAGGATCACCCTGCTGAACAACTTATTGGCAACATAGAACAAGGTGTGAGGACTAGAAGACGGTTAGAAGCAATGTTTACATGTTTTCTATCTCAAATTGAACCTAAAGTTGTTGAAGAAGCAATTTCAGATCCAGATTGGATAATTGCTATGCAAGAAGAGTTGAATGAATTAGAAAGAAATCAAGTTTGGACACTAGTGGAAAGGCCTAATCATGCAAATATCATTGGTACGAAATGGGTATACAGAAACAAATTGGATGAATCGGTACCATTATGAGGAATACGGCCGACTAGTAGCAAAAGGCTATTCTCAAGCATAATGAATAGAATTTGATGAGACATATGCCCCTGTTGCAAGATTGGAAGCTATCAGATTATTCTTGGCACATGCTGCTTATAAAAACTTCAAGGTATATCAAATGGATGTCAAAAGTGCATTTTTAAATGGCATTCTGGAAGAGGAGGTCTATGTTCAGCAACCTCCTGGATTTGAAGTTAAAGATCAAGAAGATAAAGTGTATAGACTCAACAAAGCACTTTATGGTTTGAAACAAGCACCAATAGCATGGTATGAGACTCTATCTCAATTCTTGGTGGACAATGGTTTTACAAAAGGTACCATTGACAAGACTCTTTTTAGAATCAATGAAGGAAACAACACCCTGCTGGTACAAATTTATGTGGATGACATAATATTTGGTTTTGAAAATTGTTAAGGGTGATTTTATATGATTTATATTTTATAATGATTTCCCCAATATTCATATAATTTGCATAGAAATTAAGGGTTTAATCGAATTATTGAGCAAATGAGTTTTAAAAGTCTTTAGGTGTAAACTTGAGCTAATTTCGTGATTTTATTGGTGATTATCTATGGTTTTACACTTTGCGTGTTTTTATGGTTTTGAAGGTACATTTACATGTCATGGAGAGGGATTGAAGGAGCTGAAAAGATACTTGATTGAAGGTTTAATGGAAGGAGAAAGATGCAAGTTGAGGATTGGAATGAAGATTTGAAAGCTGAACGCATGTTTGATGTTCCGTCCAGTGGACTGGCGTCCAGAAATAGTGGACGGGCGTCCAAGATGAGCTTTTGATTCAGGATGTTCAGATTTTTAGTGGACGAGCATCCAAAATTGCATAGGACGGGCGTCCAATCCAGCTTGGCCCGACTCGAAGATTTCAAAGCAGCTGGACTGGCGTCCAGAATCCCTGGACGGGCGTCCAGCCACCGCCTTTGCTGAAACCGACCTAAAAACTTATAAATAGACGCATTTTTTGCAACCCTAAATACCACAATTCGATCCCTGGCCGCCCCAGGCCCTTTGGGGGCGCCCTAGCTGCGTTTTCCCACCATCATAAACATCTTTTTATCTTCCTTTTTATTTATATGATTTGTATTCCAACGATGGATAGAGGCTAAGCGTTTTGAACAAGCTTGTGAAGCCGATCGAGCATCAACTTGATTTCTTCTTTGGATTTGTTTTGTGAGTTTTATTAAAGCTTGTATCTTTATTATGCTTTTATATTGTTATGCAATTATATCGATGGATTGATGCTCTGTGATGTTTAACGTTTGATGAAAATCGTTGTTAGACCTAGATCACCGTAGTAAAGATTGGACTTTTAACCTAAAAATAACGAGAGTTGATTAGGTTGAATTTCTAGGTTGCTAGATTGAGAAATCTTACACCTTGTTATGGAAGCGTTAATCTTTAAGATCGAAAGATAGAAGATTAATAGGCGAATTATCTACGAGAGTAGAAATTCATACCTTTGATAGGTGAACCACATCTTTATTAAATCTTCACTAAACGATCTAGGGTAGAAATTGAGAGTTGCGAGATAGGTGGATCATTGCTTGTTCCTCGTTAAAATTAATTGAAATTATCTTTGTGCCTTGTTCTTCGTTGTTTTCTTAGAAGTTTGCTTTCTTTTTAGTTAATAGAATTAGTTATTTTAGATTTAAGTTCGCAATTATCGTTTCTCGGCTTTGGATCGACAATCCTCTCGTCCGGTTTATCTTTTCGTTCTATTATATTAGGTTTAATAATAATAGTAACAACTTTAGGAAAATTAATGAACTAGATAACCCGATTCCCGTGATCGACTCCGGTATTAATCGATGTACTACGATCCCTACACTTGGGGAATACCGGATTTATAAATTTTATTACTTGTTTGCTTTGTTAGATAAAATCCGTGACAAAAATGAATTGCTATGTGAAAAGTTTGCAAATCTGATGAAAAGTAAATTCCAAATGAGTATGATGGGAGAAATGAACTACTTTTTGGGTTTACAAGTCAAACAAATGAAAGATGGAATCTTCATCCTTCAAACCAAGTATACCAAGGAGCTACCGAAGAAGTTTGGCATGGAAAACAAGACCAAGGTATCAACTCCTATGAGTACAAACATAAGATTAGATGAAGACAAAGATGGCAAAGATGTTGATCGACCTTTTACGAGAAGGATGATAGGCGTCTGTTGTACCCGCATGCCAGACGGACCGATATATCCTTTGATGTAGGTGTTTGTGCAAGATTTCAATCAATACCTAAGGAAAGTCACTTAGTCGAAATAAAAGAGTTCTTAAATATCTAAAAGAGACTTTGGGAGTTGGAATATGGTACTTTAAAGATGGAAGCTTCAAAGTTATATCCTACTCGATCCCGATTATACCTTGGATGCAAGATTGATAGAAAAAGCACCACAAGAACCCGTCGTTAATTGGAAATAGATCGGTTTCCGGTTTAGCAAGAAACATAATTCTATATCAACTTCCACTCGCCGAAGCCGAATACATTCTTCGCCGGAAGTTGTTGTGCACAAATACTTTGGTTAAGGCAACAATTAAGGGATTATGGAATTGAAGAAAGAGAAATTCCTATAATGTGTGACAACACAAGTGCAATTGCAATCATAGAAAATCATGTTTTGCACTCAAGAACCAAACACATTGATGTAAGATATCACTTTATAAGAGATCATGTTGAAAAAAAGATGTGGTAGTTCTTTATATCCCTACCGAAGATCAACTTGCGATATTTTCACTAAACCTTTGGATAGTGAAAGATTTGCTAAACTATGGACTCGAACTTGGAATTATAAAAGTTGACCTGACACATCTTTAATCGGCGAGTTGTCTTGGAATTCACCAATAGGACTAGTCTTTGCTATGTTGGGTGAGCTCACTTAGCGATTAGTCATTGGTATCAACAATTTCATGTACTTATGTTTGGACAATTGAGCAAATGAAGTTGCCAAGGGGATTGGTCTTTGTCCTGTTGGGTGAGCTCACTTGACGGATCGGTCATTGGTATTAAACATCATCTTGTATTATCGGTTGGACAAAACAAAAGGAATTAAATATCAAGTAGAGTAACTCTATCAGCAGGCTGCTGAGACTTTTTGTCAGCAGGCTGCTGAGCCAAGTCTACTGATGACAAGGCCGCTGAAGGAAACGTTACACAGTCAAACTTACAAAAGTCAAAAATCAAATGGTGGGTTATTTATCTTATCTTTATAACTGCGGTTACACGATCTAACGGTTACAAACATTTATGGATAAATAATGGGCCACGTGTCAAGATCCCATATATTCCAACATTAATCATGGTTAATGCTACAGTACGTGGTCTGACAGTTTCTAACCACTACTCTCTGTTATATATACAGACCTATACACAGAAGTTACTTTCAAAACTCAGACTGATCTTCTCTACGTATACACCGTGTGAACACAGATTTGTGAGCTATCTTCTTCATATTTTTCTTAAACAATGCAGAAACATAATTAGTGGTTAGAATGTCAAATCGGAACAAGTCAAAGTGTAAGAGGCTTTGTTGTTGTTGCCAACCAAACAGAATTAGCTATCAATATTGGTCGAAGGATAAGAAGATATGAAGGTTTGGAAAATGTGCTCAATATAAGATTGGAAAGAATATCATATACAAATGTTGTTAGCTTCTAGAGAAATATTGTAATAAGAGAAGGTAGAGAGGCATTCACCACAACAGTAAATGCCCAGGAGATTGAGGTTTCCTCAAACCTGCTGAGGGAAGTTTTTGGTTTTGCACCAGTAATCGATGCTCCAACAAATCCTGAAGAAATAGGACAGTCAAAAATGGATTTTGTTGATAGAATCAAGACCAAGATGCCATCAAATCAATTCCAGGCATTAATGTGAAGCATATTGGTTATGAATACAACCTGCTGAGCAAGATTACTGCAAAGAATATCTTAGGACTCATTGGAAGCATGGATACTTTATCAGGACCCAAAATAGAACTTCTGATGATCATTTGCAGAAGTATGAAGTTTGATTGGGTTGGATTCTTTGTCCACTACCTGAAGAAGGTAGCAAAAGAAGAAAAGTAAGGGACAAGGAAATCCAAGTCTTTACCTTTGGGATTGATGGTTCAGACCCTGCTGAATCATTTGGGAATTGCTGATATGGCACCTGAAAAGTTAAATAAATCTAGATAAAAGAAAGAGATTGACTATCCTATCCCTGGTTTGGATGATTATGAAGATGTGGATGATGAGGCCACACAAAGTGATAATGATGGTGGTGATGATGATGCTGGTGGTGAGCAGGTTAAGCAAGTTGCTAAGTCTGCTGCACCTAAGAAGGTGGCTGGGAAGAGAAAGGCTGCTGATACAAGAAAAATAACAGAAATCCCAACAACTGAACCTAGTACCAGAGTTGGTCCTAAGTTTGTGCCTGCACAAGATCCAAATCCCAAAAGGGTTGTTGAGGCAGTAAAGCCTACTGAGAAAGCTTCAAGAAAGAAAAAAATCAGAAGTCAATAGCTCTTAATAAAAAGAATAAATCTAAAAATAGGACTGCTGTGCCTTCTAGACCCGCTGATAGCAAACCTGCTACCAAGTCTGCTGGACCACAAAAAGGGAAAAACCAGAAATATTCCAAGGATAAGAATCCTAAATCCAAAAATGTTAATCATTCTAGGGATACTTATCTCAGGGGGAAAGGTAGACTGTTCCCTACTGATGATGATTGGAATATTCTTGCACCTACTGCTAGAAACAACAGATATAACCATACTACTAGGGTAAAACCTAAGCAATGGAATCAGAAGAGGGCTCACCAGAGGACTTATATAGAACCTCACCAGGGACCTCAGCAGACTCTATATTACAGGGTTGTTCCTAACAGACAGCACACATATGGTTATCCTAGTGCTTCTAACAAAAGAAATCACTTTAAACAACATTATATTCAAAAAGGCAAGAAAGCATATGTGAATCCTACACAACCAATGGTTAGACCTTATGGATGTGTAGAATACATGTATGAACCAAATTATGATACCTTTCAAAGAAGACCTTATGGAAATTTGCCAAGGGTCATGCTTGCCACTGACCACTATGGACCCAAACAATTTTGGGTACTTAAAATGCATTAACTTTGTTTTGTAGGGAGTCTGGTACATTCACAGTGGATGTTCCAGACATATGACAAAGAATAAGCACTGTTTGTCAAGCTTTGTGGCAAAGGATGGTCCAAGAGTGAACACACCAAGATACACAAGAGGATATGGCACACTTGTGAGAAATGGATTATCAATCAGGAATGTTGCATATGTAGAAGGACCGGACTACAACCTACTGAGCACTGGACAATTTTGTGACATGGGATACAAGGTCACTTTTGACAAAAACACATGTACTGTCATTAGTGAAAAAGGTGATCAAGTTGTGTTGGCTGGAAGAAGACAACAAAACATGTATGTTGTGGACTGGTCTACTGCTGTTCCAGAAACATGCCTGATTGTGCATACCAAGTCAGAACTTAATTGGTTATGACATAAGAAGTTGAATCATCTAAATTTTGATGATATCAATCAGTTGGTGAAGAAGAAACTGGTGATTGGTTAACCTAAGATCACATTCAAGAAGGATGCTATTTGTGATGCCTGTCAGCAAGGAAAACAGACAAAATCAAGCTTCAAATCAAAGACTAAGCAATCAACAAGAAGAGTTTTGGAGCTGATGCACATGGATCTATTTGGACCAGTTACACCAACAAGTGTAACAGGAAAGAAATACACCTTAGTGGTTGTGGATGATTATTCAAGATACACTTGAGTCATATTCATGAACAAGAAAAATGAAACACTTCAAAAGATGCCTGAACTTTTGAAGAGATTACAGAATGAGAAAAGTTTGATAGTAGTGAAAATCAGATCAGATAAGGGTACTGAATTTCTCAATAAAGTTATAAGAGAATATTGTGAACAGAATGGTGTACTACATCAACTTGCTGCTACTGGTACACTTCAGCAAAATGTGGTTGCTGAAAGAAGAAACAGAACACTAAAAGAAGCAGGAAGAACTATGATTTGTGAAGCATTGTCTTCGAAAGATATGGGAAATTTGAAGCAGATCAATACAACATGCTATACACAAAACAGAACCTTAGTGAACAAGAAAGCCGCTCGAAGACAAACTTATGAGATTTGGAATGGAAGGAAACCTAATATATCTTATTTCCATCCATTTGGAAGCAAATGTTTTCTCTTAAATCATAAGGAACAATTGAAGACATTCCAACCAAAATCAGATGAAGGAATTTTCTTAGGATATTCTTCAGTCAGCAAGGCATTCAGGGTACTGAATAAAAGGACACTGAAGCATGAGGAAACAATACATGTTGTATTTGATGAACCTAAGTTCACTGGAAGTGAAGATGAAGCTTCAGAACCTGCTGAGAATCAACAAGTCACTGATCCAGAATGTGTTGAAGTTTTGGAAAGGTTTAATGACTTAAAAGTTTCTGACACTGCTCCTGCTGAACACCCTGCTGGTAACACTACTGATGCAACAATTGAGGCAATTCAAGGATTTGCTGAACACCTTGTTGAAGAAACAGCAGACCCTACTGAGGATGATGTTCCTGACAATCAATCTAACCAGAATCCACAATGGTTAAAGGATCACCCTGCTGAACAACTTATTGGCAACATAGAACAAGGTGTGAGGACTAGAAGACGGTTAGAAGCAATGTTTACATGTTTTCTATCTCAAATTGAACCTAAAGTTGTTGAAGAAGCAATTTCAGATCCAGATTGGATAATTGCTATGCAAGAAGAGTTGAATGAATTAGAAAGAAATCAAGTTTGGACACTAGTGGAAAGGCCTAATCATGCAAATATCATTGGTACGAAATGGGTATACAGAAACAAATTGGATGAATCTGGTACCATTATGAGGAATACGGCCAGACTAGTAGCAAAAGGCTATTCTCAAGCATAATGAATAGAATTTGATGAGACATATGCCCCTGTTGCAAGATTGGAAGCTATCAGATTATTCTTGGCACATGCCGCTTATAAAAACTTCAAGGTATATCAAATGGATGTCAAAAGTGCATTTTTAAATGGCATTCTGGAAGAGGAGGTCTATGTTCAGCAACCTCCTGGATTTGAAGTTAAAGATCAAGAAGATAAAGTGTATAGACTCAACAAAGCACTTTATGGTTTGAAACAAGCACCAATAGCATGGTATGAGACTCTATCTCAATTCTTGGTGGACAATGGTTTTACAAAAGGTACCATTGACAAGACTCTTTTTAGAATCAATGAAGGAAACAACACCCTGCTGGTACAAATTTATGTGGATGACATAATATTTGGTTTTGAAAAGTGTTAAGGGTGATTTTATATGATTTATATTTTATAATGATTTCCCCAATATTCATATAATTTGCATAGAAATTAAGGGTTTAATCGAATTATTGAGCAAATGAGTTTTAAAAGTCTTTAGGTGTAAACTTGAGCTAATTTCGTGATTTTATTGGTGATTATCTATGGTTTTACACTTTGCGTGTTTTTATGGTTTTGAAGGTACATTTACATGTCATGGAGAGGGATTGAAGGAGCTGAAAAGATACTTGATTGAAGGTTTAATGGAAGGAGAAAGATGCAAGTTGAGGATTGGAATGAAGATTTGAAAGCTGAACGCATGTTTGATGTTCCGTCCGGTGGGTGGCGTCCGTAAATAGTGGACGGGCGTCCAAGATGAGCTTTTGATTCGGGATGTTCAGATTTTTAGTGGACGAGCATCCAAAATTGCATAGGACGGGCGTCCAATCCAGCTTGGCCCGACTCGAAGATTTCAAAGCAAATTTCGGGTGGCGTCCAGAATCCCTGGACGGGCGTCCAGCCACCGCCTTTGCTGAAACCGACCTAAAAACTTATAAATAGACGCATTTTTTGCAACCCTAAATACCACAATTCGATCCCTGGCCGCCCCAGGCCCTTTGGGGGCGCCCTAGCTGCGTTTTCCCACCATCATAAACATCTTTTTATCTTCCTTTTTATTTATATGATTTGTATTCCAACGATGGATAGAGGCTAAGCGTTTTGAACAAGCTTGTGAAGCCGATCGAGCATCAACTTGATTTCTTCTTTGGATTTGTTTTGTGAGTTTTATTAAAGCTTGTATCTTTATTATGCTTTTATATTGTTATGCAATTATATCGATGGATTGATGCTCTGTGATGTTTAACGTTTGATGAAAATCGTTGTTAGACCTAGATCACCGTAGTAAAGATTGGACTTTTAACCTAAAAATAACGAGAGTTGATTAGGTTGAATTTCTAGGTTGCTAGATTGAGAAATCTTACACCTTGTTATGGAAGCGTTAATCTTTAAGATCGAAAGATAGAAGATTAATAGGCGAATTATCTACGAGAGTAGAAATTCATACCTTTGATAGGTGAACCACATCTTTATTAAATCTTCACTAAACGATCTAGGGTAGAAATTGAGAGTTGCGAGATAGGTGGATCATTGCTTGTTCCTCGTTAAAATTAATTGAAATTATCTTTGTGCCTTGTTCTTCGTTGTTTTCTTAGAAGTTTGCTTTCTTTTTAGTTAATAGAATTAGTTATTTTAGATTTAAGTTCGCAATTATCGTTTCCTGGCTTTGGACTGACAATCCTCTGTCCAGTTTATCTTTTCGTTCTATTATATTAGGTTTAATAATAATAGTAACAACTTTAGGAAAATTAATGAACTAGATAACCCGATTCCCTGTGATCGACTCCGGTATTAATCGATGTACTACGATCCCTACACTTGGGGAATACCGGATTTATAAATTTTATTACTTGTTTGCTTTGTTAGATAAAATCCGTGACAAAAATGAATTGCTATGTGAAAAGTTTGCAAATCTGATGAAAAGTAAATTCCAAATGAGTATGATGGGAGAAATGAACTACTTTTTGGGTTTACAAGTCAAACAAATGAAAGATGGAATCTTCATCCTTCAAACCAAGTATACCAAGGAGCTACTGAAGAAGTTTGGCATGGAAAACAGCACCAAGGTATCAACTCCTATGAGTACAAACATAAGATTAGATGAAGACAAAGATGGCAAAGATGTTGATCAGACCTTTTACAGAAGGATGATAGGCAGTCTGTTGTACCTACTGCCAGCAGACCTGATATATCCTTTGATGTAGGTGTTTGTGCAAGATTTCAATCAATACCTAAGGAAAGTCACTTAGCTGCAGTCAAAAGAGTTCTTAAATATCTAAAAGAGACTTTGGGAGTTGGAATATGGTACTTTAAAGATGGAAGCTTCAAAGTTATATCCTACTCAGATTCTGATTATACTGGATGCAAGATTGATAGAAAAAGCACCACAAGAACCTGTCAGTTAATTGGAAATAGACTGGTTTCCTGGTTTAGCAAGAAACATAATTCTATATCAACTTCCACTGCTGAAGCTGAATACATTGCTGCTGGAAGTTGTTGTGCACAAATACTTTGGTTAAGGCAACAATTAAGGGATTATGGAATTGAAGAAAGAGAAATTCCTATAATGTGTGACAACACAAGTGCAATTGCAATCATAGAAAATCATGTTTTGCACTCAAGAACCAAACACATTGATGTAAGATATCACTTTATAAGAGATCATGTTGAAAAAAAAGATGTGGTAGTTCTTTATATCCCTACTGAAGATCAACTTGCTGATATTTTCACTAAACCACTGGATAGTGAAAGATTTGCTAAACTATGGACTGAACTTGGAATTATAAAAGTTGACTGACACATCTTTAATCAGCAGTGTACTGGAATTCACCAATAGGACTAGTCTTTGCTATGTTGGGTGAGCTCACTTAGCAGATTAGTCATTGGTATCAACAATTTCATGTACTTATGTTTGGACAATTGAGCAAATGAAGTTGCCAAGGGGATTGGTCTTTGTCCTGTTGGGTGAGCTCACTTGACAGATCAGTCATTGGTATTAAACATCATCTTGTATTATCAGTTGGACAAAACAAAAGGAATTAAATATCAGTAGAGTAACTCTATCAGCAGGCTGCTGAGACTTTTTGTCAGCAGGCTGCTGAGCCAAGTCTACTGATGACAAGGCTGCTGAAGGAAACGTTACACAGTCAAACTTACAAAAGTCAAAAATCAAATGGTGGGTTATTTATCTTATCTTTATAACTGCGGTTACACGATCTAACGGTTACAAACATTTATGGATAAATAATGGGCCACGTGTCAAGATCCCATATATTCCAACATTAATCATGGTTAATGCTACAGTACGTGGTCTGACAGTTTCTAACCACTACTCTCTGTTATATATACAGACCTATACACAGAAGTTACTTTCAAAACTCAGACTGATCTTCTCTACGTATACACCGTGTGAACACGATTTGTGAGCTATCTTCTTCATATTTTTCTTAAACAATGCGAAACATAATTAGTGGTTAGAATGTCAAATCGGAACAAGTCAAAGTGTAAGAGGCTTTGTTGTTGTTGCCAACCAAACGAATTAGCTATCAATATTGGTCGAAGGATAAGAAGATATGAAGGTTTGGAAAATGTGCTCAATATAAGATTGGAAAGAATATCATATACAAATGTTGTTAGCTTCTAGAGAAATATTGTAATAAGAGAAGGTAGAGAGGCATTCACCACAACAGTAAATGCCCAGGAGATTGAGGTTTCCTCAAACCTGCTGAGGGAAGTTTTTGGTTTTGCACCAGTAATCGATGCTCCAACAAATCCCGAAGAAATAGGACGGTCAAAAATGGATTTTGTTGATAGAATCAAGACCAAGATGCCATCAAATCAATTCCAGGCATTAATGTGAAGCATATTGGTTATGAATACAACCCGCCGAGCAAGATTACGCAAAGAATATCTTAGGACTCATTGGAAGCATGGATACTTTATCAGGACCCAAAATAGAACTTCTGATGATCATTTGCAGAAGTATGAAGTTTGATTGGGTTGGATTCTTTGTCCACTACCTGAAGAAGGTAGCAAAAGAAGAAAAGTAAGGGACAAGGAAATCCAAGTCTTTACCTTTGGGATTGATGGTTCAGACCCTATTTGAATCATTTGGGAATTGCTGATATGGCACCTGAAAAGTTAAATAAATCTAGATAAAAGAAAGAGATTGACTATCCTATCCCTGGTTTGGATGATTATGAAGATGTGGATGATGAGGCCACACAAAGTGATAATGATGGTGGTGATGATGATGCTGGTGGTGAGCAGGTTAAGCAAGTTGCTAAGTCTGCTGCACCTAAGAAGGTGGCTGGGAAGAGAAAGGCTGCTGATACAAGAAAAATAACAGAAATGTTAAAGCCTAGGAAGACAAAGAAGCAGTCAGTTGAAGTTATTGATATAACTGAAATCACAAGGAAGAGGAAAGTTGCTTAAGTTGAAGAAGAGAAACTTTCCAAAAGAATGAAAGAGATTGCCAAGAAAAAGAAACATGGCAAAGGAAAACAATTGAGGACTCTGGAGGCTCAGAGAGAAGAAGAGGAAGGAGAGGCTATTGAGGCTGAGCCCTTAACAATTATTAAGCCTACTGAAATGGTAGAGGATGTTGTTGGGCAACCTACTGGAGAATCACAGGAGGCTGCTGACCCTGAGCCTGCTGTGGAAGTTGCTGAATCCACCCCTGTAAAGGCTACTGAGCCTACTGAAGTTGCACGAGTTGTTGTTGAGCAACTTGTTGAAGAGCCACAGCAATCTACTGAGAATACACCTGCTGTGGAAGTTGAAGAGTTCGTACAAGACCCTGCAAATTCTGCAATAGTTCAGGGGGAAGAGCAGTCTGCTGCTAACCCTGCTGATGAGCATATAAGTCAGGAGGAACCCAGTGTTGAACAGATGGAGGTAGTAGGCACTAATGTACAATCTGAGCAACCTACTGACCTAGAAGCATCCGTTGAAGAAACTCTTAACTTTCTTGTTGAGACCTTTGGAGGTCAGCAAGCTACTGAAATTGCTCCCAGAAAGCCAACCATGCCATTTGAAAGGAAGGAGAAGAAGAAAAAGGAAGGATATGTTGATCCTAAACTTCTACTGGTTGCAAACAACTTTCAATGGAAATTTGGGTTCTATAAGAGACAAAAGCCAGCTGCAGAACCAATGACAGATTTTGAAGAATGGGCTTTTGAGAAGTTGGGAGTGGAAAATTTGTTGGAATTAGTTGATACCTCTCTGTTGGAATCCAGATTGATGGATCTCTTTGATCAACAAAAGAAGGAAGAGAGTATCAAGTTTAGAGACCCCAGAGATGAATAAGACAGTGGTGATTCATCATCTGATTCTGGTGATGACTTCCCATCTGGTCCAGGAGGAGGCAGTGGGACTGCTTTATTAAATGAACAAAGTATGCAACAGTCCACTGATACTGGTAGGTCTACTGAGGGCCAGCAGAGTGGACAAATGGATGAGGATCTGGAAGATGTCACCATGGATGATCTGGAGGCACAAATCAATGAGGGAATACAAATTGGTGCAAACAGGATGTTTGGTGAGATAGACACTTTATTTGTTGAAGAACCTGTTGAGCATACTGATGATCAGCAGACTGTAGATTTGGATGATGAGAGGGTTACTGATCATAGTGAACCTGATATCAACTCTGAGGATTCAATTCAATATCAAGACTGGATTGACACTGAGGACACTCTTTCCAAGACTGCCAATTTTCTAAGAAGGATTGCTGATGTTAGGGAATTTCAAAGAGAAAATAGGGTTGAATTCCCTGCAATTCTTGTACAGAGAGTGTTGATCACTGAGGAGCAACAAGTGATAGCACAGAGGTTGGACATGGTGATGGGATTTAAAGGATCACCATTGTTAGTTGAGGAGGTTCAGGCTGCTGAGGTTCAAATAACACCTGAACAAAGGTTGGAACAGAAGGTACAGGTTGCTGAGTCTCAAACAGCACCTGGACATAGGTTGGAACTATCTATGGGTTTGGAGAAAACCCCTACTGTTGTTGTTGAACAGGCTGCTGTAGTGGAGCCTACTAGAGACAAGACCACTGTAGGTAAAGATGGTCAGTAGACTGCTGTTATTCATGAGGATGAGCAGCTGGTGGACTATGACTACAGTGATGAGGAGTTTCAAGTGCCTGAGGAAGAACCTATTGATAATGAACCTCAACAGGCATTTGTACCAGTTTTTGAAGAACCTGCTCTTGATCCTATTCTGGAGGAATTCCAAGGACCTAACCCTGCTGGAAGGGATATGAGCTTTGCCATGGTTGTCAGTAGACAGAGGGCATAATACAATGTTGAAGAGCCTGTTGATGAAGCTGCTGGACATATGGCTAGAGGAATGGCTAGTGGAATACCAGCAGAGGTTTTGGATGAGTTAAGGACTGTCAGAAATGACATTGCAAATTTAAGAACTCAACTTGACAGGCAAGAGCAGAGATTTGAAGACTTGATGAATTTAGTGGAGAATAGAGGAAGAACTACTGAAACTGTTGCTTCCAATACAACTTCCACACAGTATGCTCTTGCTGATCTTGCTCAAGACGTTAAGGGGATCAAGCAAGGTAATACACTGAAGGACAAGTTTCTGAAAGAACAATTTGCATCCATTGACCAGAAACTTGATAAGCTTGATGAGACACCTAAGCCTGTTGTGGCTGAATCTGCTGGAACACTGCAACCTGCTGTACTAAATCCTAAAATTTCTGAGAGGATAACACTACTGGAGCAAACAATGCAAGGAAGGATAATAGCTGTTGACACTAGGACTGAAATTATGGAGGGTCAACTGAACAACCTAGTGCTCACACAGGAGAGTGTACATGGCCTGCTATCCCGTTTTATTGATGAAGTCAATAAGGGGGAAGAGAGCCAAACATCAGTAGCAAAAGAGGCTGCTAGAATCTTTGCTAAGAAAAGATGGGAAGATGACACCAATGCTTTTAGGGAGCCTGCACCTGGCAGACTTCCACTTACTGATGATCTTCTCAGAGAATACAAGAAGGTCTACAACAACAAAAGAAGACCTTACCATGATAAAGGTTTCCATGAGGGACTCAATTCCTTTTTGGGACTTAAGTTTTAGGAAGCAAGGGTTAAAGCCATGAGGGCTGCACATAGAGGTGGAAGAGGTGGAAGGAGTTTACCTACCACCAATGAAAATGAGTCACTTAATGAATTCATGGAAGTATACATGCGTTTAGGCTTCAGAGTACATAAGATCAATCTCACTCTGCCTGAAGCATGGAAATGGTGGAAAGAAGTGAATCCTCACATTGATTTCTCTCTTATTGAAACTGACTGGATGAGAGAAATAATTAGAGAAATAAGGGCATATCAAGAGCAAGTGGAGAAAGCAAGGGAAGAAAGAGAAAGAAGACAATAGATCAGCATACTTACAATTGCTTTATTTTTTGCTGAATCTAGCTTGTAACACTTTTGAACAACTGATTATAATGAGAATTTACTAAGTTTGTTCTGTTTTTGTTTTTAATCTTTTTGCTTTGCTGTTAGGAGGGTATTGACATCATCACCAAAAAGGGGGAAATTGTTTGACTTATTTTTAAGTTTTAGTGATCAGTGCTAGACTAGCTGTTATAGAGCAAAGACAAAAAGATGTCTAGATCAAATGTATAGGTTTATTAGAGTTTGATCTTGTATAGGTGTGATCAAACAAGCACTGTAAAAGGTCAGCTGACTTACATCAGCAGACTAGTCTAGATCAGTAGGGTAGCTGAGTCAGTAGACGAATCAGGAACCTGCTGAAGACTGAAGGCTGAGGGCCCAAACTCAGTTATTGAAGGCTAAGGGATCAAACTTAGTATTTAAAGTCAAGGATATGGAATCAGAATTTAGGGAAGTCTGTGATGACCTAAACTGTTTACATATACCTTGTGTACAAGGTCTAAGTTCCACAAGTTAAGTGGTGATTGGAACTTAGTTATGTGCAAAAAGGTGTAATCTAACTTCATAAATAAAAGTTAGATAAAAGAAAGTTAGCTGAAGTGTTTTTTAAACACAACAAATTCTGGATCAACTTACTGATGTGTATATCCGCAGACTTATGTTCTCAGGAACCTACTGGACACATATTTCGATTTAATCAAAGGCTACATTGGAAGATTACAAAGAAAGGGACAGCTAACAACCTCTGATTTTGTCAAACAAATCAATGGTTAAGATTAAAGGGACGTTGGAAAAATTCATACCTTTATCCAATGGATACAAGTCAAAGGGTGGATAGACCGAAAACTGTCAAAAAGGAGTCTGACAGTGTCAGTCCTAGGAACAGTCAGAAAAAGCAAGTCAAGATGGAGACAAATCCAAAACGGCTATGTTTGAATTTCAAACATAAGTCCAAGGATTTCTACCTATAAATAGAGGACTCCTAACTCAGATACAAGTGATGATTTTTGAAGAAAAATAAGGATCTATCTTGAGCTATCAGAATTAACTCGATCAAACACCCTGCTGACTCTACTGAGCATAAAGCTACTGATCCAGTAAATTTCTTCAAGTGTAATCTTCATTCAAGCTACATCAAGTTTACACACTTGAAGACCTCAAGCTGCTGATCATATCATCCCGATCAAGCTGCTGAAAGCTGAATCACTTACTTGATTCAAACTTTCTTTTACAAGGAATCTACTGAGGACAGTGAAGCACATTTGTGTCAAAGAATGTTGTTTGTGGTGGAGCTGGTGAAGAGGCAATCCTACCCTTCAAGGACCAGTGGAAGACTTTGGAGCAGCAATCCTACCTGTTCCAAGTGTTCAGTTTGTGAAACCATAGTTATTGGTGAAGGACAAGCAAGCTAGGAATTTTTTTAACAGCTACCTCAAGAATCTCTAGTGAATTACCTCCAACATCACAGGAGAAGAGTGGACTGACAGGATTACACCACCTGGAACCACTATAAAATCGGCCTACTTACATTTTGCATTTATATTCTGCATTTAGTTTATCTAGCATATCAATCTACTGAATCTAGCAACTGAATCACACACATACACTACTGAGTATCTAATACATGGTATCATATTTAACAAGAAGTAATAAGGCTTAATTTTTGATATATTTCCGCTGCACAAATTCAGTAAACTCAACGGTCGGCGGACTGCGAGTGTCGACAGACTATCGAAGTATCGCAGTGCCGTCGAAGAAGTTCGAGTTTGTTAACTCCAAAAAGTTTTAAGTGTAAAGTTTATTCACTCCCCCTCTAAACTTAACCAAAGCCTTTTCAAGGGACCAACACACAAGTTAACTGTTGGTCCCTTGGAAAGGCTAACACAAGTTTAGAGGGGGGGGGTGAATAAACTTGTCACCAAAAACAAATCCTGAGCTGGAAAAGCCTCAGGAACTGAGTTTCTCTGAAACTCAAACTGATCTTTAGTTCAGTTTTGTTACTGTCCCTTAACTTGTGCGGAGTTCAGTTAGCTCAATTGAATATAAGTAAGTGCTGACTTATATTTAGTCTTGTTAACTGGCAGCGGATAAAATATTAGCCTTTAACAATTAGTTAATTTAGTTTCGATATGAAAATCACTTTAATAAAAATAATTGAATGCATAGAGTAAATAAACAAGAATTATAGAGGTTCCAGGTGGTGTAATCATGTCAATCCTCTCTTCCCCTGTGATGCGGAGGAAAATTCCACTAGAACTTCTTTGAGATGGCCCGGTTACAAAAAGTTCTAAACTGATAGTCCTTGACTAATCCCTAGCTTCACTATCTAAACACTTGTAGAACATGTAGGATTGCTGCTCTTCAACTGTTTGAACCACTGGTCCTTGGAGGGTAGAATTGCCTCTTCACCAGCTCATCACAAACACAGTCTTCCTGACTGCACTCAACTGTCCTTCACACATTCTTGGTGTTTCACAGTCTAAACCTTTGATAAAATCAAAGGTGAGATTTTGAATCAAGAACTATGATTCAACTGTGATTTGAGCTTTTCTTCTGAATGATTAATTTAAGCACGGCTCTATATTTCTTCAAATGTTAGATCTTGAATCTGCTTGAATATGATTGAACACTTTGAAGAAATTACTTGATCTTGCAATTAAGTATTTAGCAGGTATTCTTTTGGATTTGGCTTTCCCCCTCAATTTGATCTTTCTTCACTAGATAGGTTCCTTTTAATTTTCTTGCTTTATTATCATATGCCTGCACTTCCCCCTTCTTTGATGTTTGTGGAGGTAATCTATTTATAGGCGTTCATCCTGCTTGTAACGGCTTTATTTTCTGACCGTTCTGCTGTGTCAGTAATTCATCCAATGAAATTGCTTTCTTTACATCGTTCGACTGTACTTTCAGTTTGTTGGATGGCTGACTTATAAAACTGAGTTTCCTTATCAGTTTTCTAACTGAGTATTTCTTTTGTCAGTTTTCTAACTGATTTGGAGCATGAACTAAAATTTTACTCTTCTTCAAATATCAGTACTCCAGTTTTCATCTGATTATAATTGATTTAATCAGAGTACACCATGATTCATTATCATCTAAGAATTCATTGTCCTTATGATTCTTAGGTCTTCATACAAGATCTATAAAGTCAGTTCAGTCACAACAATCATGCCCGAAGTCCAACTTTACAAGTTCTCGACTTGTAATCTTCATAACGGAGTTTGAACCCTCGTTCTTCATTCTTCAATAACTGAGTTTGAACCCTCAGTTCTTCATTCTTCTAGATAAGTCAACCGAGTCTGTAACTCTCAACGAACTTACCTTCTTCAATCTTTTTTTGGTGTGCTCTATTGTAAGTCTCTTGTAGAATCTCGGCTAGATTAAATCTCAGTTTATTCATTTCTCAGTTCTAGCCTAGAACCATTACAGTGCTTTTCTGATTTAACTTATACAAATATCAGACTCTAATAAATCTTATACATTGATATCTAGACTTCCTTTTGCTTTGCACTATAACAGCTAGTTATGACACTTCATCAATGGGGTTAAGAACAATTAACAAATAAGTGATGAATCATCATCAAAACATAAATTTTATTTCCAACAATTTCCCCCTTTTTGATGATGTCAATACCCTCCTTAAAAGCAATGCAAAAAGATAAAAGACAAAATACAGTAAATAACACTATGAACTGAGAAACTGAAACTTTATTTGATAACTGAGTTACAATGCTTGAGTAATGAAATACAACATAAGTAAAAACAACTAAATTCAGTTTCCTGGTTGATTATCATAGTTTTCCGCAACAATTCTCATTTCATCATTTGTGGCTGAATATTCAATTCCATGAATGCTTGCCCAAATGTTCATTATTGAGATAAATTGTTTTTCTGGAAGAATTTGCTTTTGAATAGAACTGCAAATGTAAAGACTGATGTCCTTAGTCTTTCATTGGTGGCTGTTCTCAGTAGAGTTTGAATAAATTCAGGTTCAGCCTTTTCAACTTTCTCAGAGGCTCTATCTAAGGTGCCATCTGCTTCCCATTTCTTCAGTTTATTCCAATAGTACATGAGTATCTTCTGCATGTGTAGAAATGTTTCAAGAGATTCCTCTTTTGATACTCCTTCTCTCTCTGGTAAGTTCTTGAATAGATTGTAGAGACGAGAATCTAGACCAACTCTTTTGTCAGTTGGTTCTGAGTATTTAACAATTAGTTTCATCTCATCATCTGTAAAATCTCCTCTTGCTTTCTTCAGTTCACTCAACTTATCATCAATATTTGTGAGGGCTTGTGGCATTTCAGCTGCATGGGCTTTTAAGATATCCAAACTTTCCCCCTTATTGACATCATCTTTATTAATCAGGCTTTTGATGTAGGCATTCAATGTTTGTTGAGTTGATGCCAATATGGTTTGAGCCACGACTGAGTCCTTTAAGCCTTGTTCCATTAAAACATTCTGTCGACTAGATTACTAAGAATGCCTTCCCATCTGTCTTGAGTTTCATTTTTCTTTGTGACAGGTTCAGTGGTTTTTTTTCTGAATCTCAAGCAGAGTGGTTTGACAGTTGTCATTCACAGTGTCCATCTTCTTTTCAAGCTTGGTTCGTTCATCTTTACTGGCTTCTAAAGATTTTAAAACTTTTCCGAATAAGCTTTTATCATCCTTTTGAATTCTGAGTATCTCATTGTGATAATACCTAATGAGATCAACTTGAGTAGGAACATCTTGTGAATTTCTTCTTTGTTGTTCCTTTGCTTTGCTTGTCTCACCCTCTATTAATTTAGCTTGCTTTAGAGGTGAGAGAACAACTTACTTCAGTTTTTCTCTAAATTCAACTGATTGTCTTTTCTCTTCAGACTGTTTCTCAGCTTCTTCCAGTCTTGATGAATCAATAACTTTTGTGGGTGACAGATGTACTTCAAGTTCATCATCTGATTCTTCTCCAGGTATGTCTGCCAAAGTTCTTGCTATCTCAAGTGTGGATTTATCAATGGGAGATTGGTAGCCTCCTTCTGCTTCTTTGTCCAGCTGTGTTTCAGATAAACTTTCAGAACTTGAACTTCCACTGCTTTCATCAGAACTACTAGAGTTTTCATCAGTATTTCGTTCTGCTGCAGTTTCCTTTTCTTGGATAGAGGCAAGAATCCCTTTTTGTAGGTCAGGATCTTCCTCAAAATCATCATCAACATTCTTCTTAGAACTTCCACTGGTTATGGCTTCCCTCCAATAGCTATTTCTGATCAGCGCATAACCTTGATCTAGGAATTCGTCGGTATTGATTATTTCCAGTAAACTTGTAATGTTGTATAGATCAAATATCCATTTCTCAATAATCTCCATTTATGCACGCTGACTTCTTTGATTATCTATAGAACTGAACTTCCAAGTTCTGTATCTTTGCAATCGCTCAAAATCAGCTTTCAAAAGTTCTGTATGATCAGATGGGGATTTGAATGGTGTGAGGATGTCCTCGGATTCTCTTGTGATCTCATGATCTTCTTTTTGAGTGGGAACTTCAATTTGCATACGATCATTAGTTTGCATAAGATTGGTTCTGCTGATTTCTCCCTCAGCAGTGTTTGGGACAACTGATGTTTCTTTTTCAATATCAGGAACTAAGATTATTGGCTCAGTTTGCAAAACTTTTTCACTTGTAACTTCTTCAACGGCTTGTCTTTTACTTTGCTCAGGTTCCAATTCAACAACTGGAACTTCTTTCGTTGTGTGTTCAGTGGGTTCAGCCACATGAACTTGTTCATCCAACTGAATAATCTTTGTTGATTCTGTTTCTGCTTCAGTCTCCCTTTCTTCAGTTTGAGGAGCTGAAAATTCTTTAGCAGTTTCCTCTTGTTCCAAACTGGGTATAGATTCTTGGGGAGTAGACTTGGACTTTGAAAGCAACATAAGCATGTTCAACGTTGTTTCATCAATCATTCTTTCATCACAATCAGATTCTTCATCATCAGACTCAGTTCTCAGGGTCTGTTCCCCCTGAGTTACAGCTTCTTTCTGCAAGTCAGTTTCAACAGTCTGCTCTCTGTTGGCAGCTTCAGTTTCTTTTATTATTTCCATTTCCTGTGAATGCATAGCTTCTTCTTGAGTTGGTAAAATCTCAGTTACCGAAACTGGAAAAGATTCTGTGAGATTAACTTCGGTTGCACTTCGGTGCGATACCGTCGCAACTTCGCTCTAGCTTCTTGAATTGATGACATTTTTATTGGTTTCTCAGTAGCTAGATCAGTTGAGCCTTTTTCTGTTTCTTCCAACTATTTTCTTCTTTTCTTTAAGTCTTCAATTTGTGCCAACACTTCATCTCCAGTTGCAGGTTCTTTCGATTTCCTGCTTTTATTCTTTTTGAGTTCAGTCTCAGCTTTCCTTTTTCTTGCTTTTTCTTCCTTAATGGCAATCTTTCCGTCAGCAATTGGTGTTTCTTTTCTCTTAGCAACTCCAAAGTGATTGAGTATCCTCTGGACTACTAACGCAAGAGTTTTCTTGTGATAAAATCGTCCTTTCTTCACATCTGTCTTCTTTTTGGGCACATCAATTGACTGTGCTATCAATTGATCAAATAGATACCTTGCCCAATTGAAATCTTTTTCAAACCAAATTACATATAACAAATCTAGTTTTGCTCCAGATAGATTGTTGAAGTTTCCAGCATTCCCAATTATGCAATTTGCCAGCAAATTTGAGAGAAAATTAAATTCTGGCTTGAGCAGGCTTGTGCTCCCTGTCTGTAAGACGGCAGATTCTCCATTAATTGCTATATCTTTCCATAACTTTTCTTTCTGTTCCTTAGTCAACTTAATGGCTGCTGCTCCTCCGGATTTGTCAAACCCAAAGATTTCCGCAATTAAATCTTCAGTGACTTTGATTTCCTTATTACTGACAGTGGTGATATAGGTTTGTGTGTTTTCTCCTTCTACAGTTGTTCTACCAAATTGATAGAAGTCTCCGATGCTTTCTAAGCAAACACTTTTAAGATCGATGTTGAAGACAGCTTCAAATCCTTTAATTTTCTGGATTTTTGTTGCAATAGAATTGACTAGATTTTGATCAACATACTTTGCAATATATTGATCAAAAGAAACGATCATTCCAGGTTCAACACGAGTGAAGGCCATTTTTCTGGATTAGATTGAAAATTTGAAAATTTGAAATTCAGAGAGTAGATTCATAATTCAAGCGTAAAGAATTTATATAAAAGAAAATTCTGGGTATTTATAATTTGGAGTGGGGGTAGTTAAAAATTGAGTGGGACTTAAAACGTCTTGTCATGAATGTGTTGAGATTGTGAAAAGGTGGGTGAGTGGAAATTATGAACGGTCTAGATTGAGAGGGACCACGTCTTTTCTTTGATAACCGTAGCTAGATAAAAGTGAGTAAAGAAGGTACGGTGTATCAACAGCTGTATACGCTTAGTTTTGTCCTTATGCTGAATTCTCAAACTCAGTTGTGAATACAACTCAGTTTTGTGAATTGCATTTCTCAATTCTCAGCTAGTGGTGTTTCTCCTGCAAAACAAGGTGAGAAATTTTTGGTACCCATATCTTTTTGGGTCCTAACTGATTAGCTCTTGATGGTACAACCGTATTTTTAACTTTATACCTTTCTTGACATTTTGACTGAGTGAAGTCAGTTTTCACAAATTTTTCATGTTTTTTCATAACAGTTTTAAATTTTTCAGCTTGTGAAACTGATGTGATGGTCTATTCCAATCTTAATTAGTGGGAAATAATCTTCCTTTCCCTCCGAGTCTATTATTCCATGAATGATCTCCATTCTTAGATGGATATGACTTGAAGATTTTTCTTACTGATTTCGGATCGCTTTATCTTGTTTTCGACCTTCTGAGTCTTTCTGTAAAATCTGTTGGCTTGGTGAATTTTACCAGCTGATTTTTCAGTTTTATTAGATTGTGCATTTGGCTATGCTGAGTATCTATCAATTCTATTAACTTTATCTATTTTTTGAGTTTTTGAATGTTGAGCAATCACAAATTTTATTGCAGCTGATTTTGGTCTAAACTCAGAATTATACTGATTATCAAACCCTAAACCAGATCTATCTCCAAATGGTTTTCCTGGTTTGAATTGAACTTTGGAAATTGGATCAACTGATGATTCACTGATGTTTATAACTTCTATTGGTTCATCAGTTGGTCGAATTACCTTGGTTCCATTATTAGTCTTGATTAGATTGATTTCAGCATTCAATCTTGAAATTTCAGTTTTCAATAACTTTATCTCCTTTTTGACATTCTCATAATTCTTTTGAATAATCTCTAATTTTTTTATGAGTATGTCCAAGGTTTCATTGAAATCTTCATTTCTTTGATTGTTCAGGATAGCGTGAGATTTGGATGTAGATGCACTTACCTCCTGATGTTTGATAGATAAACCTTCTGTTGAGGAATCATCACTGATTAGAACTTGTTTTCCTTTATCAATAGCATTCGCCTGTGTAGCTCCTAGCAGAATGATTTCTTCATCACTTTCACCTCCATGGCTTGTAGGTAGAGTCTCAACAATATCTATGGCTTTTGCACTGGATGGATTTCTGGTTAGCATTTCTTCTATAGAATCAGCTACTCGTAGTAACTCTCTTTCTGATTCTTCTGAACGATCGCTTAGAGATGGAAATCATTTGGATTCATCATCAACTTCTGCATTAAACTCAATATCTTCACCATAGCTGAAATGAGGTTCCGGATTTGTGTGAGAGCTTGTAGTACCGAATCTTTCAAATACTTGATCCTGGAAGTCATAGACAACATTTTGCAAATATTCAGTCAAGGGGTTATTTAGCCAATTTCTAATTCTAGATGTATCCATTAAAAATACTTTTAAGACATATACAGTAAGGGGTTTTCAACAACTGGTTGCTTGTATCGGAAATAACTGATGGACAGTTACTTCAAATAGACAAACTGATATTGGATCAGTAAAGGATCTCTTCAAAACTGAAGCACTGCTCCGATACCAATTGTTGGTCCCTTGGAAAGGCTAACACAAGTTTAGAGGGGGGTGGGTGAATAAACTTGTCACCAAAAACTAATCCTGATCTGGAAAAGCCTCAGGAACTGAGTTTCTCTGAAACTCAAACTGATCTTTAGTTCAGTTTTGTTCCTGTCCTTTAACTTGTGCGGAGTTCAATTAGCTCAAATGAATATAAGTAAGTGCTGACTTATATTTAGTCTTGTTAACTGGCAGCGGATAAAATATTAGCCTTTAACAATTAGTTAATTTAGTTTCGATATGAAAATCACGTAAATAAAAATAAATGAATGCATAGAGTAAATAAACAAGAATTATAGAGGTTCCAGGTGGTGTAATCCTGTCAATCCTCTCTTCCCCTGTGATGCGGAGGAAAATTCCACTAGAACTTCTTTGAGATGGCCCAGTTACAAAAAGTTCTAATCTGATAGTCCTTGACTAATCCCTAGCTTCACTATCTAAACACTTGTAGAACAGGTAGGATTGCTGCTCTTCAACTGTTTGAACCACTGGTCCTTGGAGGGTAGAATTGCCTCTTCACCAGCTCATCACAAACACAGTCTTCCTGACTGCACTCAACTGTCCTTCACACCTTCTTGGTGTTTCACAGTCTAAACCTTTGATAAAATCAAAGGTGAGATTTTGAATCAATAACTATGATTCAACTGTGGTTTGAGCTTTTCTTCTGAATGATTAATTTAAGCACGACTCTGTATTTCATCAAATGTTAGATCTTGAATCTGCTTGAATATGCTTGAACACTTTGAAGAAATTACTTGATCTTGCAATTAAGTACTTAGCAGGTATTCTTTTGGATTTGGCTTTCCCCCTCAATTTGATCTTTCTAGACTAGATAGATTCCTTTTAATTTTCTTGCTTTATTATCATACGCCTGCACTTCCCCCTTCTTTGATGTTTGTGGAGGTAATCTATTTGTAGGCGTTCATCCTGCTTGTAACGGCTATATTTTCTGACCGTTCTGCTGTGTCAGTAATTCATCCAATGAAATTGCTTTCTTTACAACGTTCGACTGTACTTTCAGTTTGTTGGATGGCTGACTTATAAAACTGAGTTTCCTTATCAGTTTTCTAACTGAGTATTTCTTTTGTCAGTTTTCTAACTGATTTGGAGCATTAACTACTCTTCTTCAAATATCAGTACTCCAGTTTTCATCTGATTATAATTGATTTAATCAGAGTACACCATGATTCATTATCATCTAAGAATTCATTGTCCTTTTGATTCTTAGGTCTTCATACAAGATCTATAAAGTCAGTTCAGGTCACCACAATCTTGCCTGAAGTCCAACTTTACAGTCTCGACTTGTAATCTTCATAACTGAGTTTGAACCCTCAGTTCTTCATTCTTCAATAACTGAGTTTGAACCCTCAGTTCTTCATTCTTCTAGATAAGTAAACCGAGTCTGTAACTCTCAGCGAACTTACCTTCTTCAATCTTCTGTTGGTGTGCTCTATTGTCAGTCTCTTGTAGAATCTCAGCTAGATTAAATCTCAGTTTCTTCATTTCTCAGTTCCAGCCTAGAACCATTACAGTGCTTGTCTGATTTAACTTATACAAATATCAGACTCAAATAAATCCTATACATTGATATCTAGACTTCTTTTTGCTTTGCACTATAACAGCTAGTTATGACACTTCATCAATGGGGTTAAGAACAATCAACAAATAAGTGATGAATCATCATCAAAACATAAATTTTATTTCCAACATTAACCTTTATTGAACTGTCACAATTACGGTCTACGACCAACTATAAAACATAGAAGTAAAGGTCGGACAATAACGTGCAAGATCAAACACAAGTATATCCTTATGAGTTTATAACGATTAGTTCTAACTATGAGTGATTAGTTATTCCCCCCATCATGCATCAATCATCCCCGTTGGTGAATTTTAGATCTTTGACAGCTATGGGGGCTAATCCCTACTATTACGATACTTCAATTTAAAGGACAGTAGGTGTCTATATGCAATTAACCTCCTTCATTGGTTGTATTAATTCAAATGCAATAAGAATTAGGACTAGCCGGCTCAAGACTGATTACCTCCCTAAGCAGCTATCGTGGATTGACTAGCACGTTCCTAAGGATCGATCAAGACAATGTCCTAACAAACACTTCAATATATCGTACTTCATGTTAATTTATGATGACATGCATATAGTTGATTGGGCTAACAACATGTGAATTAAATCTGTCGATCAGATGTAGCTGGCGCCGATTATCATGAATTAGAGTTTACTAGGTATTCGGCACCACGATAAAGACCGTCGTGGGCTCTGAAGAACGCAACCTTTCATTCATGATTTCTTCACCAACGATTCAGATCTAAACATTCACAGGGTAAAATAAATCAACTACTACATAGGAGAACAACTACAAACAATTAAACCATACTAATCACAAGGAAGTAACGATAGATCTACATTTAGAAAGCCGGAAAATGATACCCTCGAAGACGAGTGCAGATCCTCCTCAGATCGCTCCCTAGGCGGCGAATCCGTCAGATCCGTGATAGAACTCATAGAGAAAAAGAACGAAAGAGAACTTTTATTGAATATAATGTATTTGTATTGTGGAAAATTGTACATTGAAATTCGTGGCTGGTGCTACTTATTCATAGTTATATAAACTGACTTAATGACACCTAAATCTACCCCTCGCCAAAGCAAACACGGTTTCGAAGGTTCTGGACTCCCGTGACTGCGGTGGTGCGTCGCGCGGATCCGGGGTATTTTTGTCTTTTTCCACTCTACCGACCTAACTGAAGGTTCTGGAACAACCTAGGTCTGTTTCTTTTTTCAAACCCGATCCATAATCCATCTTTAATGCTTTGCCAATCCTTATAACCTGAAAATAGTCCAATAATACATGAAATAATTTCGAATTGGGGAAAATAAATGTTAAATGCAAATTACTTGACTCATGAACCCGACTTATGACATTCGACTCAAATGGTTCATATAAATGGTCGAAAACTACTACTTTTAGCTTAGAATGAGTGAAATATTAATGCCGTAAGGTGTATCATTTTGAGCGTCATCAGCATATTTATTTAAGGTATGATCGAGAGAAGTGTGATTCTTATCTTCCAGTATAAAGAACCTTGTCCCAAAGGGAAAATGACTAATTAACCTTTCAATCAGGAAAGGGTAATTGAGCTGAAGAAGTATCGTAGCTTGTTCATATTGACCTTTGGGGTCTTATTAAAGTTACAAGCCAGTGGAAGTTTTTAAAAGGTAAAAAATTTGACTGGTAACTTCTAAGTTTATATAAATATTTGAAGGAGTCTTATATAACCAGAGAAGCGAGTATTCCCCACCCATATCTAGGCCATATCATAGTGTATATCACTGATGCTAGCTCGATCGGCCTACCACATAATGAAATGATTTTACTAACAGGATCTACCATGAATTTCCAATAAAATTAATTGATAAGTTACATACCGATGATGTTATGAGTTTACATGATGTAACAAGCTTTGAAAATATCATTGAAAACCGGATGATCTTTCCAACTGACAATAAGATATGAGATAGAGTCATGTATAGAAATTTGGATTAGGAGAACACTGCCCTAATACCAATTGTTGGTCCCGAGATAAGGCTTGAAACAAGTTCGAGGAGGGGGGGGGGGTGAATAAACTTGTTGGATTTTATAACTTTTTTAACAACTTCTTAACTTAATTAAACTTATCTGATTTATGAAGCGTAATGTTAAGCCTTTTAAATCAATTTTCAACGTATGCTACATGAATTCTAAATTGCAATGCTAAATGTAACGTACTAAAAGTAAATAACACAAAGTTTCTAGTGGTTTAGGGTAGTGTAATCCTGTAATCCATTCCTCATGTGTTGATGGATAAATTCACTATCGTTTTTGTTACACCGTTACAATAATGACAATAATCCTTCATAACCCACAGTTACTTCATTATTTGAGCAACCCGTCCTTCACAACTCTCTCAACTGCTTCGCTAATTAACTCGGTTATTCCTTCGAAGTAATCATCAACAGCTATCACAAGCTCCTTCATAGCCTCAACTGCTTCAGTTTCTTGTCCTTGACAATCTTCAACTGCTTCACTGAATCTCTATCATTCACAGTTGCATGGCTTCACGGATTAACTCATATTGATGAAATCAAGTGGGAGTGAGAGTTTGGATCAAGAAGTTGATCCTTTGAGCTTGCTAGAATTAACTTGGTAGCTTCAGATTTTTCTCAAGATTCAAGAGTAGCATTCCAGATGATTCTGGTTAAGCTTTGGATTTTGTTATCTCTTGAATTTCTAGATTTAGCTATTAAGTGCTTTGATTATTGGTAATAATTTCTCTTATGGTCAATGAATGGCATATGAAATTCTCTCGAAAGTATCTGTATTTATAGTCCTGGTTTCTTACTAAGTTGATTTTATTGTTCTGTATGAAGTGGTCTTTTACTCAGCTGAATTGTCCATCTATTCAAATGAATTGCTTTTTGATAAAATAATCATTTCAGATCATTGATAAATACTTGGATTTTTCGGATACTTGTTGCTTGATCATCCAGTAATTAGCCGTTGTTTCTGACATGTAAGGATATAATATTCCCTTTTGTTTCTTTGTTAACATTGTCAAACCTTGATTGTAGCGTCTGTATTGTTCTAGGCCGCATTAAATGCTTGCTCATCATTATCATTGTCTGGAATTTGATCTTAATCCTTTCTAATCGAGTTTCAAGTTTCATCTTTGATTACAGTCATCTAATTTGTTCCTTCGGATCTGGTCTTATTTTCTCGTTTGATCTGAGTCTATTCTTTTGATCTGATCTTCTGTCATTTCTGATTTCATTTTGACTTACATTATTATCTGGTCTTTCTCTTCTAATCTAATCCTTCTCTTCTGATCTGAATCTTTTTAACTAATCTGATCTTCTCGATTGTTGTAAACCTTGTTATCTGATCTGTATTTTCTTATGATCTGATCCAAGCTCTGTACTCCATTGATTCTATACATCATTTCTTCTGACTTGATCTTATTTTTTACTTTGATACACCATGTTTTCTCTAAGTTGTTTTCAACACATTTGTTGGTCCCCTGGAAAGCCTTGTGACAAGTTTAGGGAGGGGAATAAAACTTTCCCTTAAGAAAACTGGTACTTACAATATTATGGAGTTGATATAACTAAGCTGAGAAAAGGTCTAGCTGAATTATTCTACAACTGATTTAAATGAAAGGGAAAATATTTATATTAAACCCTTTAAATGTTCGAAATATTAGTTGTTAAGTTTCCTTTGAAATATTCTGTGTGAGAACTCAGTTTTGCTAGTGTGAGCTGAGTTTTTGTAATGCTAAACAATGCAATAAAACAACCACAAGCACAGGTATAAAAAAATTGTAAGTAAATGCGTAAGTAAATAACACAAAGTTTATAGAGGTTCCAGGTGGTGTAATCCTGTTAGTCCTCTCTTCTCCTGTGATGTTGGAGGAAATTTACTAAATGCTTGAGTTAATTTTACAAGATACAAAATAAATAACGATTTCACTATTCCCTAGCTTCACAATCTTCGTGTCTTAGTCCCTAACAGGTAGAATTGTTGTATCACTAAGTCTGATCCACTGGTCCTTGAAGTGTATGATTGCCTCTTCACCAGCTCCACTGATGTCATGCGTGAGGTTGCTGTTGGTCCCTTGAAAAGGCTTTGGTTAAGTTTAGAGGGGGGGTGAATAAACTTAACACTTAAAACTTTTTGGAGTTAACCAACTCAGCAACTTCAGCAGCCTGCTGATATTTCAGTAGTCTGCTGACACTTAGTAGTCTGCTGACTGTTGAGTTTACTGAATTTGTGCAGCGAAAATATATCAAAAATCAAGCCTTATTACTTGTTGTTAAATATGATACCAAGTATTAGATACTCAGTAGTGTATGTGTGTGTGGTTTAGTTGCTAGATTCAGTAGATTGATGTGCTAGATAATCTGAAGGCATAATATAAATACAGAAAGTAAGTAGGCAGATTTTATAGTGGTTCCAGGTGGTGTAATCCTGTCAGTCCACTCGTCTCCTGTGATGTTGGAGGTAATTCACTAGAGATTCTTGAGGTAGGTGTTACAAAAATCCCTAAGATGCTTGTCCTTCACCAATAACTATGGTTTCACAAACTGAACACTTGGAACAAGTGGGATTGCTGCTCCAAAGTCTTCCACTGGTCCTTGAAGGGTAGGATTGCCTCTTCACCAGCTCCACCACAAACAACAGTCCTTGACACAAATGTGCTTCACTGTCCTCTGTAGATTCCTTGTAAAAGAAAGTTTGAATCAAGTAAGTGATTCAGCTTTCAGCAGCTTGATCAGGATGATATGATCAGCAACTCGATGTCTTCAAGTGTGTGAACTTGATGTAGCTTGAATGCAGATTACACTTGAAGAATTGTACTGGAACAATAGCCTTATGCTCAGTAGGGTAAGCAGGGTGTTTTTCTTGATTTAATTCTGATTGCTCAAGACAGATCCTTAATTCTCATAAAAAATCATCACTTGTATCTGAGTTAGGAGTCCTCTATTTATAGGTAGAAATCCTTGTGACTTATGTTTGAAATTCAAACATAGCCGTTTTGTATTTATCTCCATCTTGACTTGCTTTTTCTGACTGTTCCTAGGACTGACACTGTCAGATTCCTTTTTGACAGTCTACAGTCTGTCCACCCTTTGACTTGTATCCATTGGATAAAGGTCTGAATCTTTCCAACGTCCCTTTAATCTTAACCATTGATTTGTTTGATAAATCAGAGGTTGTTAGATGTCCCTTTCTTTGTAATATTCCAATGTAGACTTTGATTAAATTGAAATATGTGTCCAGCAGGTTCCTGAGATCATAAGTCTGCTGATATACACATTAGTGAGCTGATCCATAATTTGTTGTGTTTTAAAACACTTCAGCTAACTGTCTTTTATCTAACTTTTATTTATGAAGTTAGATTACACCTTTTTGAACATAACTATGTTCCAATCACCACTTTACTTGTGGAACTTAGACCTTGTACACAAGGTATATGTAATCAGTTTAGGTCATCACAGACTTCCTTAAATTCTGATTCCATATCCTTGACTTTAATTACTAAGTTTGATCCCTTTGCCTTCAATAACTGAGTTTGATCCCTCAACCTTCAGTCTTCATCACGTTCCTGATTAGTCTACTGACTCAGCTACCCTACTGATCTAGACTAGTCTGCTGATGTAAGTCAGCTGACCTTTTACAGTGCTTGTTTGATCAAAATTATACATGATCAAACTCTAATAAACTTATACATTTGATCTAGACATCTTTTTTCCTTTGCTCTATAACAGCTAGTCTGGCACTCATCACTAAAACTTAAAGATAAGTCCAACAATTTCCCCCTTTTTGGTGATGATGCCAATACCCTCCTAAGAGCAAAGCAAAAAGATTAAAAACAAAAACAGAACAAACTTAATAAATTCTCATTATAATCAGTTGTTCAAAAGTGTTACAAGCTAGATTCAGCAAAAAGTAAAGCAATTGTAAGTATGCTGATCTATTGTCTTCTTTCTCTTTCTTCCCTTGCTTTCTCCACTTGCTTTTGATAAACTCTTATCTCTCTGATCATTTCTCTCATCTTTTTCAATAAGAGAGAAATCAATGTGAGGATTCACTTCTTTCCACCATTTCCATGCTTCAGGCCGAGTGAGATTGATCTGATGTACCCTGAAGCCTAAACGCATGTAAACTTCCTTAAATTCATTCAGTGACTCCTTTGCATTGGTGGTTGGTAAATTCCTTTCACCTCTACCACCTCTTCCACCTCTTCCACCTTTATGTGCAGCTCTCAAGGCTTTAACCCTTGTTTCCCAAAACTTAAGTCCTAGAAAGTAATTAAGTCCCTCATGGAAACCTTTATCATGGTAGGGTCTTCTTTTGCTGTTGTAGACCTTCTTGTATTCTCTGAGAAGATCATCAGTAAGTGAAAGTCTGCCAAGTGCAGGCTCCCTAAAAGCATTGGTGTCACCTTCCCATCTTTTCTTATCAAATATTTTAGCAGCCTCTTTTGCTAATGTTGTTTCGCTCTCTTCCTGCTTATTGACATCATCAACAAAATGGGGCAGCAGGCCATGAACACTCTCATGTGTGGTGACTAGAGTACTCAGTTGTCCTTCCATAATTTCAGTTCTTGTATCAACTGCAGTAATCCGTTCTTGAATAGTTTGCTCCAGTAGATTGATCCTTTCAGTAATCTTAGGATCCAATCCAGTAGGTTGAGGTGTTCCAGCAGGCTCAGTCACAGTAGACTTGGGAGCTCCAGCAAGCTTATAAAGTTTCTGGTGGATGGCTTCAAGTTGATCATTCAGAAACTTCTCCTTCATTGTATTTCCTTGTCTGATCCCCTTTACATCCAGAGCAAGGTCAGCAAGAGCATATTGTGTGGAAGTAGGATTGGAAGCAACAGTTTTAGTAGTTCTTCCTCTATTCTCCACTAAATTCATCAAGTCTTCAAATCTTTGCTCTTGCCTGTGAAGTTGAGTTCTTAACCTTGTAATGTCATTTCTGACAGTCCTGAACTCATCCAAAATCTCTGCTGGTACTCCACCAGCCATTCCTCCAGCCATATGCCAGCAGCTTCATTAGCAGGCTCTTCAACATTGTATTGTTCCCTCTGTCTGCTGACAACCATGGCAAGGCTCATATCCGTTCCAGCTGGGTTAAGTCCTTGGAATTCCTCCAGAATAGGATCAAGAGCAGGTTCCTCAAAAACTGGTACAAATGCCTGTTGAGGTTCATCAATAATAGGTTCTTCCTCAGGCACTAGAAACTCCTCATCACTGTAGTCATAGTCCACCAGCTGCTCATCCGCATCAATAACAGCAGTCTGCTGACCATCTTTCCCTACAGTGGTCTTGTCTCCAGTAGGCTCCACTACAGCAGCCTGTTCAACAACAACAGCAGGGGTTTCCTCCAAACCCAAAGATAGTTCCAACTTTTTTCCAGGTGCTGTTTGAGACTCAGCAACCTGTACCTCCTGTTCCAACCTTTGTTCAGGTGCTGTCTGAGTCTCAGCAGCCTAAACCTCCTGTTCCAGATCTACAGTCTGCTGATCATCAGTATGCTTAGCAGGTTCTTCAACAAATAAAGCATCTGAAACACCAACCAGTCTGTTGCCTCCAGAATTTATCCCATCATTTATTAAGGCCTCCAGACCATCTATGGTGAGATTTTCCACATCCTCATCCATTTGTCCAGTCTGCTGGCCCTCAGCAGACCTACCAATATCAGTGGACTATTGTACACTTGGTTCATTTAATTAAGCAGTCCCACTGACTCCTCCTGGACCAGAGGGATGATCATCACCAGAATCAGATGATGAATCATCACTGTCTGATTCATCTCTAGGATCTCTGAACAGGATACCCTCTTCCTTCTTTTGTTGATCAAGGAGATCTATCAATCTAGCTTCCAACAGAGAGGTATCAACCAAATCCAACAGATTCTCCACTCATAATTTCTCAAAAGCCCAATCCTCAAAATCTGTCATTGGTTCTGCAGCTGGCTTTTGTCTCTTATAAAAACCAAACTTCCACTGAAAGTAATCAGCTACCAGCTGGAGCTTTGGATCAACATACCATTCTTTCTTATTTTTTCTCGTTTCTTTCAAAGGGCAAGGTTGGCTTTCTAGGAGCTGTCTGTCCACTCTGTTGACCTCCAAAGGTCTCAACCAGCAGAGTCATAGTTTCTTCAACCGATGCCTATAGGTCAGTAGGTTGCTCAGGTTGTATATTAGTACCTACTACCTCCATCTGTTCCACACTGGGTTCCCCCTGACTAACATGCTCATCATCAGGGTTAGCAACAGATTGCTCTTTTATGACGGTAAAATTATACCCGTAAAAGTCATCAACGTTGACCTTAAATCGAGATTAATAATGTATATTTCGTATTAAATCACTCGTTTATATTTATTATTTAATGTTAAGTGATTATTAATATGATATTGGGTATTGAACTGTTTTTATTATTAAAAGGCCGATTTAGTGTGCTATAAATGTTTATTTTGTAGATCACGACAAATCGAGAGGATTAATGTCATTCAATCAATGGTCTCAAGATAATAGAGGAAGAAAATCGGAGCATTAAATGAAAGATTAATCAGATCAACACGCAAGCGTGCAGTGGGGAGCAAGATAGACGAGAAAAACGAATAACATGGGCAAAGTTAGGTTCGGTCGACCGAGCCTATAGCTTCGGTCGACCGAGTGGGGTGCTTCGGTTGACCGAGTGTGTCAGCTCGGTCACTTATCGGATTTTTTCGTATTTACCTTCTAGATCCTTCATAAGTCGGCAGAAACTCCTATATAAGCAGCAGCTACGAGAAATTGTAAATCATCCCTTCATTCTTTCTTCAATCTTACAATTCATAATATAACTTTGATACAATGTAGAATAATTTGAGGGTTTCCAGCAATTTAAGGGCTGCAATATGTAAGCCTTTATTTTCTGTCTTCTTATTTTAAGTAATTAGTCCCCCGCAATTATGCTTTATCGTTTGAGTTAGTTAATCATAGCTAGATGATGTAGATCTAGGCTATGACGTTAGGGATGTGGCGACTCCTTGTCTATGGGGATCCCATAACCTACGTCATACACTTAGTATTTATTCATGAATCTACTTGATTTAATTAATGCGTATCTATGTTAGTTTATATGAATGCTTTACGAATTACTGTTTAATCCGTTGTGTATGATGAAACGCTGAGAGATACGTTCAGGGATGTAATCTGGGGGAAAAGACCATTCGGTCGACCGAGGCTAGCTATTCGGTCGACCGAGCCCCCTGTTTCATCCGTTAAATAGCCACGTCTTTATGGTTAGGTTAACTTAATAGAATTTATTATCTCAGTAGGTATGGCTATGGCTACGTTACTCGCTTAGTTTAATTAAAATGTGTAAAAAGGAAATACCAATATAAAATTCTTAGGTAGGCTTATGAATTGCTCTTCACGGACGTTCAGCGTTATCTAGGTAGGTTTATATTTGGGGATTGCTAGCACCTGATTATACATACGTCGTAGATTAGCATGAGACTATAACTTTGTAATTGCTAGTTGGACGAGAGCTTGAGTAATCGTTTAGGAAGTACGCCTAACCATAGGAATGTTGCCTAGACGAGGTGTACGGTTAATATCGGCATCCTTAGAGTCGTAAGCATGTGAGTTATATGAGATGGAGGCACTTAAAAGGCGAAGTCACGTAACAATAGCACAGTGATCTAGTGACCTACCGGTGCTAAGTCAAGTTAAAGAGGATGACTCCCGTAGCCAATCTAAGATAGATACAAACGGATTGACAGTTAATAAGTTCATTTTATTATATAAATTATCTAGGTCCAAACGATAAAGACTATAATTGGGGAGGTTAATTACGTTGTGTTGAGTCGTGTCTTTACCTTTCTTGTCTTATGTTGGTCGTAGACCGCCTCTATGTTCTTGACATGTTTAATTAATTGTTTGTATATAAGATGATCCACAATTGGTTCCCTGTGGGATCGACCTTGATTCACTATAGCTATACTACGATGGGCCTATTCCTCTTGCTAGTATTGGTTTATGGTGGTCAAGTATATTATAACCTGATTGACCCCGATCAAGTTTTTGGCGCCGTTGCCGGGGAACCAACGGTCAATTTAATATATAAATATTTTTTTATTCATGTCGAGTTTTCTGTTTTTGAGTCAGTTTCTACGTTTTGAGTCCCTCTGGTTGTCTGCTCTGTCTGAAAATTCCAGATTCTTAAAAAAAAAAAAATTTATTCGGTCGACCGAGAGACCTCATTCGGTCGACCGAGAATTTATTTTTGTTCTTGTTCTGTTCTGTTTACACGGTTTCTGATTTGTGTTTTTCGAGTCTGGAATTTCGCGTGTCTGTTTATCCCCGTATGTTTAATCCGTAGGTCTGATAGCAGCATGGGAAACCATGTTAAAATCAGTCTACGGTCTGTTTTGTTTTTCTTCTGTTTGCAGAAACCAGGAAAGCAATAATCCAAGTCAATAATTTTTCGCGGGCGCTGAGAAAATAACCCAGCAAACATGTGGAGCTACGAATCTAAGATGGGAAAGGCGATGGAAGCAATACCTTTAAAGCACAAAGATGGCTCCGAAAAAATTTTAAAGGCTTAAATTCTTCGTGGTACAATGTTGAAGGCAAGGTACTACCTTTTTTGCTTATGTTTTACTACCTTTTGGTTTTTTGAGCATAAGTTAGCCTATACATGAACCTTAGTATGAATCTTAGCCCGGAGTGGTTTGTAAGATTAATTCTATTAGTGTGGAAGGTTGTGCCCCAAATCTGTCTCATCTAGAGGGTGTAAGAAAACATGTAGTCGTTGAAAGGAAGCAGTGAATAAAGAGTTCCTCGTAGTTCTGTTAAAATCTCTTCGTCCTATGCATGAGATTGCTTCTACTGGCCAGGGGAGCAACAAATTGTGTAGTTTAAGCATTCACAATCTAAAGAAGACGTTGAGTTTTGAGAGAACACCATCTTCTTCTTTCGTTGTGTTTTATGGTGATGGCTTCTCGGTGAACCCACCTTAAACATGAACAAGATTACGCTTTGGGCGACAATTTAGAATCGTAGTACATGGGTTCGGAAATGGTCTAACCATGGCTGGGTGAGTTCAACCGAGCTTCGGCTCAATCGACTCCCCTCCATGTGTGATGTACGTTACAGCAGTTCAACAAGACATAGCATAGCCGATAAGCCTTCGGGCTAAACGGGGCTTAATCTTGACGGATTGGCCTGAACTGTCACATATGTTCCAACGAATAAGACGGCGTATGCTTGCCTACATAACCGACCTTATTCGGAGTACTTTGATTCATTGTTTCTTATTGTCAAGGCCAAAACCGTAATTTTAACCGAGTTTCTTAGAATTCACTAATTCCTAAAACGAGAGCCGAGGTAAGAGCTTTGGATAAATGGTATGGAAAAATGTCGTTTCCTAGGTCTCACAACCAAGGGAAGGGTATTAATCCGCAAAAGCAACAAGCCCACCTCTTATAGTGCGTGAAGGGTCAAAGTCAGGCGATCCAAGAATGATAACTGACAAGGATAATTTTTGGAAAGTCGAGCTGAGGACTTTAAACTCAGAATTACTTCTTTAAAACCCTTAGGATTTCTTTTTAGGATTTTAGGTTTTGTTTTTCTTTGAGTCCAATAAGAGTAACGTGACATATGTTGAGGTTTTTTATTTTGCCGTGTTCTGATGGCCGTTAGGCTAAGGATGTGCAAAATTTTTTTTACTCAATATAGGCCACGTGAATTAGAGTTCCGCAGGAGAGTCGTGAAATTGCTAAAGAAAAGGAAATTTATCAAACAACCTTAAGATGGAAGCATTAAGAGAGCTTGAGAATTACTAAAAATGTAACAGAGAATGATTGGTGCGAACAAGAACAATTTTGGTCAACTTCCAAAATCTTTTAGAATGGTGATCCAAGTGAAAATTCAAAGTGGTGCGCAATTCATTCTGCAACTACCCTTATCCTTTCATTTATACCTTTTCACCCTTCAACCTTTTCGATCCTCTCACCAATCTGCCCCAACAGTTCACATTTCTAACCATTCTGTCATCGCCTCTCTTTCTTTCCATCCGTTTCACTCTCCCACCCAATCCCATTCCTTTAAACAACCCACCCATAAACACAATTTCTTACCCGTCCTTTATCTTTTCTTCCCATCCTTATGTGTATCTTTTTCTAAACCCATCATACTCTCAACCTCCATTTTGTTTACAAAATACCTTTGTGTTGCGGAATTTTAAATATTGCTAGGCTTTAATGATTATCTTTTATCATTTTGATTTTCATGATCCTAGTTGGGGTAAGTGTAGCTCTGACCCTAGCTAGATTTTAAAGGTTTTTGGTTCGATCAAAGTACAACTTATCTTTCTACCGGAAGTTTTAAATTTCACATTTTTTCCGTCTATTCCGGCATTTCTAGATGATAAAGTTTGTTCTAAATTATCATACTGATCCGACCTTGTTGATGACGGTTATGACTTTTACGTGATACATTGGGTTATTAGTAATTTCGAGGAGTAGCTACATCTCCCTAAGTTGTTGATATCCAATGCAAGCGAGAAGTTTCTGCGTTAAGTATTTGATTTTATCTTTAGCCAATAGGTCGCATTCAATCTGTTATACCTTACCAAGTTTCTCTTTTCCTGGATTGAATACCTTTTCGATCGAGTCAACCTCGTGTTTTCCCACGTCGGGTAATGCTTTTTGATATTTGTCTTCTCCACCCGGTTTTAAGAATATTTAGGCGGTGGAGGTTGTAGATGAGGACCACCATCTTTAGTTGCTTGTTTATTTTTCTTTCTATTTAGTATTTTTCTTGTCTTTGGTTGTATAAAATAGAGTGGCTTAAACTATTTTTAGGTATTTATACCTCATTACCGCCACATTATTCTATAACTTCCATAGACATGGTGTTATTAACGGTTTCGTGGAGTTTGTCTGCTTATACAGGTTTTCACTTGCTTCTCCACAACGTGCTGACATTTACTCCGATATTTTACCTTTACTTGAGAGCCGTTTCCAGAGCTAAGTGTTTTTCTTAAATTCTCATTTATTTTTGTCATTGAGGACAATGCCATGTTTAAGTGGGGGGTAGGAGACTTAGCCATGTTATGTTATAATTGAAAATTGAATGAAATGGCACATGATTGAAAAAATTGAATAAATACCATATTAGGTATCTCGTACCCTTAGAATTGTGAGTTCCTAGCTAAGAATTGATAGGAAAGGAACCAAGTTTCATGAGTACGTGATCATTTTATACTTATGTTAAGTAAATTTAAGGATATTCATGCCCGTTTTTGCAAGTAGTTATTTATTATTCAATTACTCAATCTGTGAATCAAGTATACCGTGCAAATCATAATAACTGAAGAAATTATGTGTACATTGTATAGATGATTGGTTATGTGAACTTAGTATCAATATCTATCTGCTGATGCATTCTTATCTTTTAGCCATTAAAGCAGAGTAATAAGCTTGAGACGTACTGTGTTTTAGCAAAATGTTAGACACTGGGCTTGTAGTGACATTACCAAAGTAGCCCCGCGCTTGTGGTAATATTCGATGCTATACATGATCTAAGATAGGGGGATACTCTAAAAAGTTTTCTTCCTTGAGATTGATAGTATTTGAAAAATATGAAGATATGAAAAGAATATTCAACTCTTTAAGAGGCTTTGAGTAGTACTCGGTCTCCAAGTCCAAAAACCCTATAGATACGCTCTTGCTTATTGTTCTAGTGCTTTAACCATTGCGAGGCTTAAGAAGTATGAATGCTGATGTTGGTGAATTTTGATATGAGGTCTGCATAAACTCTAATCTTGCCACGAATATATAAAACTAAATGCACATGCACACATCACTTCGATTCATAGTAAGTAATGAATAATGGATATCTTATGAGCATGACTAGTATGAGTTGACTTGAGTTTCTTGTGTAAGTATGATTTGACCATAGAAAATGTTGTCTTGGGGAATGACTTATTGATGCTTTGTTCGGGACGATCAAAGTCTAAGTGGGGGGTAGTTGATGACGGTCAAATTATACCCGTAAAAGTCATCAACGTTGACCTTAAATCGAGATTAATAATGTATATTTCGTATTAAATCACTCATTTATATATATTATTTAATGTTAAGTGATTATTAATATGATATTGGGTATTTAACTGTTTTTATTATTAAAAGGCCGATTTATTGTGCTATAAATGTTTATTTTGTAGATCACGACAAATCGAGAGGATTAATGTCATTCAATCAATGGTCTCAAGATAATAGAGGAAGAAAATCAGAGCATTAAATGAAAGATTAATCAGATCAACACGCAAGCGTGCAGTGGGGAGCAAGATAGACGAGAAAAATGATTAACATGTGCAAAGTTAGGTTCGGTCGACCGAGCCTATAGCTTCGGTCGACCGAGTGGGGTGCTTCGGTTGACCGAGTGTGTCAGCTCGGTCACTTATCAGATTTTTTCGTATTTACCTTCTAGATCCTTCATAAGTCGGCAGAAACTCCTATATAAGCAGCAGCTACGAGAAATTGTAAATCATCCCTTCATTCTTTGTTCAATCTTACAATTCATAATATAACTTTGATACAATGTAGAATAATTTGAGGGTTTCCAGCAATTTAAGGGCTGCAATATGTAAGCCTTTATTTTCTGTCTTCTTATTTTAAGTAATTAGTCCCCCCCAATTATGCTTTATCGTTTGAGTTAGTTAATCATAGCTAGATGATGTAGATCTAGGCTATGACGTTAGGGATGTGGCGACTCCTTGTCTATGGGGATCCCATAACCTACGTCATACACTTAGTATTTATTCATGAATCTACTTGATTTAATTAATGCGTATCTATGTTAGTTTATATGAATGCTTTACGAATTACTGTTTAATCCGTTGTGTATGATGAAACGCTGAGAGATACATTCAGGGATGTAATCTGGGGGAAAAGACCATTCGGTCGACCGAGGCCAGCTATTCGGCGACCGAGCTCCCTGTTTCATCCGTTAAATAGCCACGTCTTTATGGTTAGGTTAACTTAATAGAATTTATTATCTCAGTAGGTATGGCTATGGCTACGTTACTCGCTTAGTTTAATTGAAATGTGTAAAAAGGAAATACCATTATTAAACTCTTAGGTAGGCTTATGAATTGCTCTTCACGGACATTCAGCGTTATCTAGGTAGGTTTATATTTGGGGATTGCTAGCACCTGATTATACATACGTCGTAGATTAGCATGAGACTATAACTTGGTAATTGCTAGTTGGACGAGAGCTTGAGTAATCGTTTAGGAAGTACGCCTAACCATAGGAATGTTGCCTAGACGAGGTGTACGGTTAATATCGGCATCCTTAGAGTCGTAAGCGTGTGAGTTATATGAGATGGAGGCATTTAAAAGGTGAAGTCACGTAACAATAGCACAGTGATCTAGTGACCTACCGGTGCTAAGTCAAGTTAAAGAGGATGACTCCCGTAGCCAATCTAAGATAGATACAAACGGATGGACAGTTAATAAGTTCAGTTTATTATATAAATTATCTAGGTCCAAACGATAAAGACTATAATTGGGGAGGTTAATTACGTTGTGTTGAGTCGTGTCTTTACCTTTCTTGTCTTATGTTGGTCGTAGACCGCCTCTATGTCCTTGACATGTTTAATTAATTGTTTGTATATAAGATGATCCACAATTGGTTCCCTGTGGGATCGACCTTGATTCACTATAGCTATACTACGATGGGCCTAGTCCTCTTGCTAGTATTGGTTTATGGTGGTCAAGTATATTATAACCTGATTGACCCCGATCACTCTTCCCCCTGACTTCTTGCAAAACTTGCAGGTTCTTGTACTAATTTTTCAACTTCCACAGCAGGTACATACTCAGTAGTCTGTTGTGGTTCTTCAATAAGTTTCTCAACAACAACTTGTGCAGCTTCAGTAGGCTTAGCAGCCTTTACAGGGGAAGAATCAGCAACTTCTACAACAGGCTCAGGTGCAGCAGCCTGCTGTGATTCTCCAGTAGGTTGCTCAATAACAACCTCTACTATCTCAGTAGGCTTAATAATTGTTAAGGGTTCAGCCTCAATAGCCTCTGCTTCTTCTTCTTCCCTTTGAGCCTCCAGAGTCCTCAATTCATTCCCATTGCCATGTTTCTTTTTCTTGGCAATCTCTTTCATTCTTTTGGAAAGTTGCTCTGATTTAGCTTCAGCAGATTTCCTCTTTCTACTGGCTTTCTTCTGTTGCTCCTGTAAGATTTCTGCAACAGTCTTCTTCTTTGCAATTACAGCAGGGTCAGTAACCTTAATTCAGCTGGAGCCTCAGCAAACTCATCAGTCTCTGCTGTTTGCCTTCTAGTCTTCATAGGCTTTAACATTTCTGTTATTTTTCTTGTATCAACAGCCTTTCTTTTCTCAACAGTCTTCTTGGGTGTAGCAAACTTAGCAACTTCCTTAATCACCTCATCACCACCATCATCATCACTTTGTGTAGCCACATGATCTACATCTTCATCATCATTCAAGACAGGAATAGGAGTAGCAACCTCTGGCTTGTATCTGGATTTGTTAATCTTTTCAGATAAGATATCAGGTATCTGAAAATGATTCAACAAGGTCTGAATCAGTAGACCTAAGGGCTTGACCTTGGACTTCCTTATACCATCTCTATCTTCAATAAACACCTTCTTCATGTAGTATACAAAGAATCCAGCCCAATCAAACTTCATACTTCTGCAGATGATGATCAACAGGTCTATTTAAGGTCCAGACAATGTATCTAGACTCCCAACAAATCCCAAAATGGTCATTGTAATCAATTTGCTCAGCAAGTTATACTCATAACCAATATACTTCACATTAATGCCTAGATTTGAAGCAATTGTTTCATATGTCTTTATTGAATCCACAAACCTCATTCTTGGTAGATTCATTGCTTCTGGATTGGTGGGTGCATTGTTTCCAGGTGCAAATTTAAATACTTCCCTCAGTAGGTCTGAAGATATTTCAATCTCTCTTTCATTCACAGTTGTAGTGAAGGCCTCTCTGCCTTCATGTATGACAATGTTTCTCCAAAATTCCAACACATTGACATAAGAGATTCGTTCCAATCTTCTGTTGATAACACCTTATAGCCCAGCAATCCGTCTGATTCTTCGTCCAATATTGATGGCAAGTTCAGTAGAGTGACAGTCAGTCACATAACCTCTTACACTTTGACTGGTGCCAATATGAACATTATCTTTGTTTTCCATTGTTTTAAGAAAAAGATGAAGAAGATAGCTTGCAAATCTGTGTTCACACAGTGTATACGCAGAGAAAATCAATTTGAGTTTTTGTAAGTAACTTCTGTGTGCAGGTCTGTATATATAGACATAGGGTAGTTGTAACTGTCAGAGCACGTATTGTGGGATTAACCATGATTAAATCTGAGTAAATGCTGTCTTGACACTGATGACGGTCAAATTATACCCGTAAAAGTCATCAACATTGACCTTAAATCGAGATTAATAATGTATATTTCATATTAAATCACTCGTTTATATTTATTATTTAATGTTAAGTGATTATTAATATGATATTTGGTATTTAGCTGTTTTTATTATTAAAAGACCGACTTATTGTGCGATAATTGCTGATTATGTAGATCGTGATAAATCGGGAAGATAAATATCGCGCAATCGAGAAATCTCAAGATAATGAAGAGGAAAATCGGAGCATTAATCAAGAGATAAATCAGAGGAATCAGATCAGCACGGAAGAATGCAGTGGGGAACAAGTCAGACAAAGAGACGCGTTTAACACGTGTAAAAAAGGGCTCGGTCGACCGAGCCTATCCATTCGGTCGACCGAGAGAGTCGGCTCGGTCACTTGAAGTTTATCCGGCAGAAATCGCGTGTATATCTTCTAGATCCTTCCTAGGTCGGCAAAAACCTCTATATAAGCAGCAGCTACGAAATTTGTAAAAACACACCAACAGACACCTTAGACATACATACAATCCCTTCATTCTTTCTTCAATCTTACAATTCATAATATAACTTTGATACAATGTAGAATAATTTGAGGGTTTCCAGCAATTTAAGGGTTGCAATATGTAACCCTTTATTTTCTGTTTCTTTCTTTTAAGTAATTAATCCCTCCCAATTATGCTTTCTCGTTTGAATTAGTTAATCATAGCTAGATGATGTAGATCTAGGCTATGACGATAGGGATGTGGCGACTCCTTGTCTATGGGGATCCCATAACCTACGTCATACACTTAGTATTTATTCATGAATCTACTTGATTTAATTAATGCGTATCTATGTTAGTTTATATGAATACCGTGCGAATTCGTTTAATACGTTACGTATGATGAAACGGCGAGAGATATATTCTAAGATGTATTCTGGGTTGAAATCGTTCGGGTTACCGAAAGGTGTCATTCGGTCGACCGAGGCCATACACTCGGTCGACCGAGCCCTGTTTCATCAGTTATTTCTGCCACGTCTTTATGGTAGGTTTAGCCTAGTTGAATTTATTATCTCAGTAGGTATGGCTATGGCTACATTACTCGCTTAGTTTAATTAAAACGTGTAAAAAGGAAATACCAATATAAAACTCTTAGGTAGGCTTATGAATTGCTCTTCACGGACGTTCAGCGTTATCTAGGTAGGTTTATATTCGGGAATTGCATGCACCTGCTTATACGTACGTCGTAGATTAGCATGAGACTATAACTTGGTAACTGCTGGTTGGACGAGAGCTTGAGTAATCGCTTAGGAAGTACGCCTAACCATAGGAATGTTGCCTAGACGAGGTGTACGATTAATATCGGCATCCTTAGTGTCGTAAGCGTGCAAGTTATATGAGATGGATACCCAAAAGGTGAAGTCACGTAATGTAGCACAGTGATCTAGCAACCTAACCGGTGCTAAGTCAAGTTAAAGAGGATGACTCCCGTAGCCAATCTAAGATAGATACAAACGGATTGACAGTTAAAAAGTTCAGTTTAATATATAAATTATCTAGGTCCAAACGATAAAGACTATAATTGGGGAGGTTAATTACGTTGTGTCGAGTCGTGTCTTTACCTTTCTTGTTTTATGTTGGTCGTAGACCGCCTCTATGTCCTTGACATGTTTAATTAGTTGTTTGTATATAAGATGATCCACAATTGGTTCCCTGTGGGATCGAACTTGATTCACTATAGCTATACTACAATGGGCCTAGTCCTCTTGCTAGTATTGGTTTATGGTGGTCAAGTATTTTATAACCTGATTGACCCCGATCAAGTTTTTGGTGCCGTTGCCGGGGAACCAACGGTCAATTTTATATATAAATAATTTTCTTATTCATGTCAAGTTTTCTGTTTTAGAGTCTGTTTTTGAGTCCCTCTGGTTGTCTGCTATGTGTAAAAATTCCAGAATCTGGAACAGCTGGTTTCGCTCCCAGTGAGACTGCCTCTCATTGCCAACGAGCCTGGTTCTATTTTCTGGGACTTCGCGTGTCTGTTTATCCCCGTATGTTTAATCCGTAGGTCTGATAGCAGCATGGGAAACCATGTTAAAAATCAGTCTACGGTTTGTTTTGTTTTTCTTCTGTTTGCAGAAACCAGGGAAGCAATAATCTGAGTCAGTAATTTTTCGCGGGCGCTGAGAAAATAACCCAGCAAACATGTGGAGCTACGAATCTAAGATGGGAAAAGCGATGGAAGCAATACTTTTAAAGCATCAAGATGGCTCCGAAAAAATTTAAAGGCTTAAATTCTTCGTGGTACAATGTTGAAGGCAAGGTACTACCTTTTTTGCTTATGTTTTACTACCTTTTGGTTTTTTGAGCATAAGTTAGCCTATACATGAACCTGAGTATGAATCTTAGCCCGGAGTTGGTTTGTAAGAATAATTTTATTAGTGTCGAAGGTTTTACCCCATATCTGTCTCATCTAGAAGGTGTAGGTAAACATGTAGTAGTTGAAGGAAGCAGTGAATAAAGAGTTCCTCGTAGTTCTGTTAAAATCTCTTTGTCCTATGCATGAGATTGCTTCTACGGGCCAGGGGAGCAACAAATTGTGTAGTTTAAGCATTCACAATCTAAAGAAGACGTTGAGTTTTAAGAGAACACCATCTTCTGCTTTCGTTGAGTTTTATGGTGATGGCTTCTCGGTGAACCCACCTTAAACAGAAATGAGATTACGCTTTGGGTGACAATTTATAAATCGGAGACTCTTAGTACATTGGTTCGGAAATGGTCTAACCATGGTGGGCGAGTTCAACCGAGCTTCGGCTCAATCGACTCCCCTCCACGTGTGATGTACGTTACGAGCGGTTCAACAAGACTTAGCATAGCCGATAAGCCTTCGGGCTAAACGGGGCTTAATCTTGACAGATTGGCCTGAACTGTCACATATGTTCCAACGAATAAGACGGCGTAGGCTTGCCTACATAACCGGCCTTATTCGGAGTAACTTTGATTCATTGTTTCTTATTGTCAAGGCCAAAACCGTAATTTTAACCGAATTTATTAGAATTCACTAATTCCTAAAACGAGAGCCGAGGTAAGAGCTTTGGATAAATGGTATGGATAAATGTCGTTTCATAGGTCTCACAACCAAGGGAAGGTTATTAATTCGCAAAAGTGACGAGCCTACCTCTTATAGTGCTCAGAGGGTAATGTCCGACAAGCCGTGAAGGATGACTGACAAGGATACTTTTGGAAAGTCTAGCTGATGACTTTAAACTGAGAACTACTTCTTTGAAACCGTTAGGATTTCTTTTTAGGATTTTAGGCTTTCTTTTCTTTGAGTCAAATAAGAGTAACGTGAAATATGTTGAGGTTTTTTATTTTGCCGTGTTCCGATGGCCATTGGGCTAAGGATGTGCAAAACATTTTTACTCAATATAGGCCACGTGAAATAGAGTTCCGTAGGAGAGTCGAGAAAGTGCTAAAGAAAAGGAAATTTAGCAATCAATCTTAAGATGGAAGCATTAAGAGAGCTTGAGAATTACTGAAAATGTAACAGAGAATGATTGGTGTGAACAAGAACAATCTTGGTCAAATTCTAAAACCTTTTAGAAAGGTGATCCAAGTGAAAATCCAAAGTAGTGTGCAATTCATTCTGCAATTATCCTTATCTTTCCCTTTACACTTTTTCACCTTCAAACTTTTCGATCCTCTCACCAATATGCCCCAACAGTTCACATTTCTAACCATTCTTTCATCGCCTCTCTTTCTTTCCATCCGTTTCACTCTCCCACCCATACCCAATCCCTTAAACATTTAAACCCACCCAAAACACAATTTCTTACCCACCCTTTATCTTTTCTTACCATCCTTATGTGTATCTTTTTTCTAAAACCATCATACTCTCAACCTCCATTTTGTTTACAAAATACCTTTGTCTTGCGGAATTTGAAATATTGCTATGTTTTAATGATTCTCTTTTATCATTTTAGTTTTCATGATCCTAGCTAAGGTAAGTGTAGCCCTGAACCTAGCTAGATTTTCAAGTTTTTTGGTTCGATCGAAATACAACTTATCTTTCTACCGGAAGTTTTCAATTTCCCACTTTTACGCTATTCCGGCATTTCTAGATGATAAGTTTTGTTCTGAACTATCACACCGATCCGACCTTGTTGATGACGGTTATGACTTTTACGTGATACATTGGGTTATTAGTAATTTCAAGGAGTAGCTACATCTCCCTAAGTTGTTGGTATCCAATGCGAGCGAGAAGTTTCTGCGCTAAGTATTTGATTTTATCTTTAGTCTATAGGTCGCATTGAATCTGTTATACCTTACCAAGTTTCTCTTTTATACTGGACTGAATACATAGTGAGCCAGTCAACCTCGTGTTTTCCCACATGGGGTTATGCTTTTTGATCTTTGTCTTCTCCACCCGGTTTTAAGAATATTTAGGCGGTGGAAGTTGTAGATGAAGCCTACCATCTTTAGTTGCTTGTTTCTTTTTCTTTCTATTTAGTATTTTTCTTGTCATTGGTTGTATAAAATAAAGTGGCTTAAAATGTTTTTCGGTATTCATACCTAATTACTGCCACATTATTCTATAACTTCCATAGACATGGTGTTATTAACGGCTTCGTGGAGTTTGTCTGCTTATACAGGTTTTCACTTGCTTCTCCACAATGTGCTGACATTTACTCCGATATTGTTCCTTTACTTGAGAGCCCTTTCCAGAGCTAAGTCTTTTTCTTTAATTCTCATTTATTTTTGTCATTGAGGACAATGCCATGTTTAAGTGGGGGGTAGGAGACTTAGCTATGTTATGTTATGATTGAAATTTGAATGAAACGGTAGAAAAATTGAAAATTTGAATACATACCATATTATTTATCTCGTACCCTTAGAATTGTGAGTTCCTAGCTAAGAATTGATAGGAAAGGAACCAAGTTTCATGAGTGTTGGTCCCAGAGAAGGGTGAAACTATAGTCGGAGGGGGAGGGGGGGGGGGGTGAATGACTATAGTGGAGTTTCAAAAACTTTTCTTTTATTTAAAAGTTTTTGGGCATCGGATAAGTCCCTTCTTACTATGTTGTTTTCAAATCAGTTTAGACAATCATAGATATAAGTTATGATGTAGGCAAATTAAATAAATGCTGTAAAGTAAATTGCATAAATTAAATTGACACAAGGCTTATAGTGGTTCAGGGTGGTGTAATCCATTAATCCACTCTTCTCATGTGATGATCGGAGGAATTCACTATTGTTTTCACAGATACAATAGTATGATTGTCCTTGGCTTCCCAAGCTTCACAATCTACAAGACTATCACTCCTTGACTGCAATAGCTTCAGTGATTCAGTCTTCCTTTTTGCTGCTCCTTAAGATCAAAATCCTTCAACAGCTATCACAGATTCAACTCCTTCTCAGATTGCCTCTGATTCAGTTGCTTCAGTTTGATATGAATGTGATTCACACACTTGCTTGATCAATCTCAGTTCTGAGTATGACTTTGTAGCTCTGATATTTGAGTTGATCACTTGATGTATCCTTGTAAGTTCAGAGAGAAGGCTTTTCAAATTGACAGAGTTTCTACTACTTTTTTTTTCTTTTTCGAATCGTCGTTTTCTTTTTCTGTCAATGCCTTCTATTTATAGCCTTGAATAACCTTGGTTTTGAAATTCCGTCCGTTGGCTATATTAATGAGGGAATAATCCTTGATTTTATTCTTGATTCCCCCTAAATTGCATTCTCCTTGATTTCAGTGATCGGATTCTTTCTTCAAACGTTTAGCAGAAAATCCGTCCTTGATTGATCCTCTATTGATTGTGCATTTAATGCATGATCTTCTGTATCTTTAACATATATCAAATCTGATATGGTAAGTGTTATTTCGCCGATTTCAGAACGGTCGAGTGAGCCTTCTGACTTAGCCGTTAGTTCTTTCTTCGATGTTTTGTCTTTGCTGAAAGTCAGTTTACTCAGCCGATTCATTGTTTTCTTTTTTGTTTTAGTTTCAGGAGAATCTTTGTACTTCACTGATCCTTGATGTGGGTGAGACCCGTGTACACCATATTTGAATATTGAGTTTCATCACTTGAAACATAACTTAGACTTATCCAAGGTCATCACAGACTTCCTTGGTTATAAGTTAGACTATAATGTATTCACTGCTTCTCTGTTGGTGCTTGGCTGGCTTCACTTTGCCGAATATCTGTTTTTGCTTTGCCGTCCTACCAACTAGTACAATACTTGTCTGACTCAACTTATACAACATGTCAGACTCTAAGTAAAGACTTATACAGAGAATTCTAACTTATTTCAGGCTTGCTATAACAGCTAGTATGACCATCATCAAAACATAATAAAATGTTCCTAACAATTTCCCCCTTTTTGATGATGCCAAAACCCTCATAAGCCTGAACATAAGTAATCAAAATTTTTATAATAAACAACAGAATAAAACTCAACAATTTTATTCATCCATCATAGGGTAATAAGTTCTAAAACTTTACTCAAGTGTTACAAACTACATTTTGCTCAATTTAGCCTTGTACCTCTTGGATTTTGTAGTCTGAACCTCTTCTATGTCTTTCCAATCAATTTCTGGAAACTTCCACTTCCAGTAAGCTAAAGTTGTGTATTCAGATACACCTTGGAAAACTCTTTTGGCAAAAAGTCTGTTGAAATCAGGCATGGTCTCATTTGCCTTAGGTTCTCAAAAATATTTTTCAAGTCTTTCCCTAGCCTCAGCAATATGTGAATCTGCAAACTTGAGGCTTTTGTAGAGACTCCACTGCTCCTGTTCTCCATTCTCCCCATAGGATTGAAGAATTTTGCCATATATTTGAATTCTTCTTGTTGTTCAGCTGGAAAGTCTTCTGGTCCTTTTGCAGATAGTGGTATGGCTGAGCTTGGTTTGTTGTTGGTTTGTTTGAGAAGTGAAAATTCTCTTTTGACTTTATTGTAGAGTTTGGCCATATCAGTTCTCATCCTTTCATCCTGATAGCTTAGCCAATCAGCCCAAGCTTCATCTTGTGAGGAGTGAGGACAAAGTCCTTCCTGTACTCTGAAAAACTCTCTTACATGGTCCGATACATCTGCATCATATTCTGCTTTGCTTTGGTGACCAGTGTAAGTTCTGTGCTCTCCAGTATATTTGGAGCTGCTGCTACCTCTGCTGGTGTTTCCTCTGGTGCTAAGTCTGTGTTGACTGGCTGATCCTCTTTGCTGACTAGATCTAGGCCTTTGCTGTCTGCCGGACCTGTCTCTATCATCATCTCTTCTTTCCATAGGATGAGGAAATCCAATGCATGGTTCCTTTAGGGCCTTTTCCCTTTCTTCTCTGACCCTTCTTTGATGTTCTTCTGCTTCATTTCTGATCCTTATTTCTCTGTCTCTTGTTCTTCAGTGAAATTTGAGGGTCTGATTGTTGATCCTTCAGGCTTATCCTGATTTTCCCCCTTTTTGGCAGCATCATCCCTTTGCTGGAGTAGGATGCTATTGTTGGCCTCTGCCGTTCCAATCAGAGAATCAAGTTTTGATTCAATAGATGTGAATCTGTTGTGATGATCATTCAATTTTTCATTGACACTACGTCTAGTGCCAAAGGCTACGCCATTGATTCGTTTTCTTGGGAAATGTCGCTGAGGCGCAAGATCGTTAGTGATATTGATGTTGAGTTGCTTCATCAGATTTCCTTGTTGTTGAACAACAATATTTTGTGCATCAATGTATTCTGCAATGGCCTGAAACTTGTTTTCAATGGTGGAGCTTTTGTCATTAAAAGCTGAAGTCATGGATCTGAGACACATAGCTTGCTGTTCCAATTCTTCAGCCAGCAGATCTGCCGCTTTCTCAAAGGTTTCATTTGTAATGCCAGTGGTCAGCTGAGAGAGTTTGTGCCTTACTTCAGCTGATTCTGGATTGTTTGCTGTCCCTTGTTTTGATGTTGGGTGACATCTGCATGCATATCTAGATCTTCATGTATTTGGGTAGATGTGTAGAGTTTGGTGTTGCTTGATTTCTTGTTCCCCCTATCTCTATGCCGGGGGTTGCTTTGATTGGAGTGGCAAGAACTGAACCGGTGTCCACAATGTTTGTCTTTGTCGGTGGAACGTTGACGGACAACGGTTGAGTGGTTTGTCTTTCTTTGGAGTTGTGGACTTGTTGGATGCTTGTGGTTTCAAAAATGTACGGAGAGGAGTGGTATCATCAATTGCATCTGGTGCAGGAGTATCCTCTTCTCTGTCTGAACCAAGATCATCATCATGATGATCATTATCATCATTGTCATCATGATCATCACCATCATCCTGATCATGATCATCTCCACCATCTTCTGAGTCGTTACTTTGTCTCCCAGATATCTGGGGCGCTTTTGCCTTGGCCGCATCAACCAAGTCCCATAGAGGTGATTCATCAAGTACACCTACCAGAGTTGTGATTCCCGAAAATCAAATAGCCAGGCTTCTTCAGCAAGCATGCGATCTGAGTCTTGAAGCTGTTGTCTGGAATCGCCTTCCTTCCACTCAAGATATTCTGTGATTCGATCATCTATATCGTTTGCAGATAATTGTACAGCTTCTTCTGGAGATTCCTCATCCTCTCCAGTGTTTTCGTCATTAGGATGCTGTTCATCCTCACTGATATTTTGTTCATCTTGTTGTTCTGCCTCAGTGTCAGAATCCTCTTCTTCTTCTTCTTCATCAATCAATTTCCCAAAGTCTGTCTTTTCAAGACTTCGCCGAACCTTTTGTTTCTTTCTTTGATTGGTGGTGTTGTGTGTGGGGTTCTACCTATTTCCTTCTCCTGCCTTCTTTTGTTGTTTAACATAAGTAAACATGACTTTGGATTCATGCAGTTTGTGGAGTTGTACAGTGGGGACTTTGAGACATTGCAACAGATAGTGTAATTGTATTCCATATGACTTTTTCACCCAGAATTGTCCTTTCATTGTCTTTCCCTCTTTTATCCCCTTTTCGCCTGCTTTTTCTTCACCTTGGATTTGCTCTTTGATTCTCAAAAAGAAGTACTTTGCCCAATTAAATTGTAGCTTGTTATAGATGATTCCCATTAGCCGCATTCTAATTTCCGTCATGGCATTATTTGCTCCCAACTTTCCCTCAATGGTTTTGCCAATTAGAGCACTAAACTCATTGAACGGTTTCTTCAATGCGGATCGAAGACAATTGACTCTTGTGGATCCCGGGTTTGCCTTTTTGGCAATGGTTGCCCAAAAACCGTCCAAGTCTTGTGGTACCAATGTCACTTTCGCTTGACCTTCATTGGAAAGTTTGAGATGTGTTCAAATTACCTTTTCTGTAATCACCACGTCTTTACCATTGACTGATGCAACAATCCTGTCTTCTTCGAACTTGTCTCCTTCTTTAGCAAGGAGTCCAGGGACGTATTTTTACAGATTTCCAAAAGGAGATGAGGCTTTCATAGCAAACCTCAGTTATGGGTGGATTGAGAAAGGTTGATAATTTTAGGTTTTCGCACCCTGCTGCCAGTCGTTTGGCATTCTCATCATTTCCGCACAGTTTCAGGTAGTGTTCTGCTTGAAAGAATGAGCCAGTGGCAATTTCATACCCAGCTTGGGTGTTTGAGGAAGATGATGCCATTGTTGAAGAAGAGAGGAGGTTTGAAAATGAACTTGAGTTTGCAATAGAGAAAAACAAAAGTAGGGTTTGTATTTTGCAATAGAGCGTAAAGATTTCTGAAAATCTCTAAGTCTAGTTTATATAGTGTGATTTGGGTAGTGTGAACGTGGTTTGAATATGGAAGGATTTTGTGACATAATGGCGTGATTTTGTGTATGTAAATTGCGATATTCGAGTGGAATGGGGGAGTGGTTTGAGGTAAGTAAAGATAGAGCCCGGGAATCGAGGAGTTAATAATTCGAAAAATAATATAATTACCTCCATGATCATACGTGTGTAATCTTCCACAGAATAATCCTCCATAATTTCCTTATTCTCCACGTGTAATTAGAATTGATTTTGTTCACACTTTTAATTTTTCCAAGTCTTTATTTCGGTGAAGTGCCTTGGCTGGTCACTTAGCCGATCTCCAAGTCTTTATTTCGGTAAAGTGCCTTGGCTGGTCACTTAGCCGATCCAATGAGTTCTTCACTGAGCTGCTCCATTTAACTGTTCCTAACAATCAGTTAAGTTATCTTCGCTGGATACCAGTGCCTTACCTGCTACATCTCCTGTAATGGCAATGGTTGTACCAGTTGATGAAGTCACTTAGCCGATTACTCCAGTTAGCCGCTCTTTGATACTTATTCAATTTCAATCATCCCTAACTCAGTTCTCAACATACTAAATCTTTCATAGCTGAGTGGTTTAGTGAAGATGTCAGCCAATTGATCTTCAGTGGGTATGTGTTTTAGGATGACATCCCCCTTTTCAACATGGTCTCTGATGAAATGATGTCTCACATCAATGTGCTTTGTTCTAGAATGCAATACTGGATTTTCAGTAATAGATATTGCACTTGTGTTATCACACATGATTGGAATTGTTTTCTCTTCCACTCCATAGTCTCTTAGCTGTTGTCTTATCCACGGTACTTGTGCACAACAGCTACCTGCTGCTATATATTCTGCTTCAGCTGTTGATGTAGATATGGAGTTTTGCTTTTTACTGAACCTAGAGACTAGTCTGGTTCCTAGCATTTGGCATGTTCCAGAGGTGCTTTTTCTTTCTATTTTGCATCCAGCATAATCAGAGTCTGAATATGATATCAATTTAAATCCTCCTTATTTTGGATACCAAATTCCAACATTTATCGTGTTTTTCCAGTTTTTGATTATCCTTTTAGCTGCTAGAAGATGTGATTCTTTTGGTTGAGCTTGAAATCTTGCACACACTCCTACCACAAATGCTATATCAGGTCTGCTTGCAGTTAAGTATAATAAGGAGCCAATGATTCCTCTATACATTTTCTGATCAACATCATTTCCTGCTTCATCTTTTCCAAGTATGACTCTGGCACACATTGGTGTGTCTGCTGTGCCACTTGTATCCATCCCATACTTGTGTATCAAGTCTCTTGTGTACTTGGCTTGACTAATGAAAATGCCATCCTTCATTTGCTTTACTTGAAGGCCAAGGAAATAGTTTAATTCTCCCATCATGCTCATCTGAAATTTGCTCTTCATCAGGTTTGCAAATTTCTCACACAGCTTTTCATCCTCTGATCCAAAGATTATATCATCAACATAGATTTGTACTAGCAATGTGCTTGCTCCTTCCTCTAGTTTGAATAGAGTCTTGTCAATAGTTCCCTTGTTGAATCCATTCTTGATCAGAAATTGTGATAGTGTTTCATACCAGGCTCTGGGTGCCTGTTTGAGGCCATAGAGGGCCTTTTTGAGTTTGTATACTTTGTCTTCTTTTCCTTTGATTTGAAATCCATGAGGTTTTTCTAAATAAACTTCTTCTTCCAAGAGTCCATTTAGGAATGCACTCTTTACATCCATTTGATAGACTTTGAAGTCTTTGTGTGCAGCAAATGCTAGAAAGAGTCTGATTGCTTCCAATCTTGCTACTGGTGCAAATGTTTCATCATAATCTATTCCTTACGCTTGAGAGTAGCCTTTTGCAAGCTCGGCCTTGCTTTGTTTCGACAACGAGTTCCTTGCTCGTCCATCTTGTTCCCGAATACCCATTTTGCACCAATGATGTTGGCCATATACGGTCCGTCAACAAGTTCCCGGACTTCATTTCTTTCAAATTCATTTAGTTCCTCTTGCATGGCTGTGATCCAATCTGCATCTTGGATTGCATCCTCTATGGTCTTGGGTTCCACTTGTGATAGAAAGCAAGTTAGCATGTGCTCCAGCTGTACTCTGGTTCTAACTCCAGTGTGAATATTTCTAATGACTTGTTCTTTAGGATGGTCTCTTAGCCAATTTAGATCTGGTTGAAGATGTTCTTCACTTGGTGCTTCCATACCTTCATGCTGAGTATGAACTTCAACTTCAGGTGCTTCTTCTGTTGTATTGATATGGGGTTCCTCTTGATTTTCAAAATGATGATTCAGGATAGCAACTGGTATGGTTGCATTTGTATAGATTTCCCTTTGTGCTGCTTTATTTTCTTGGTCTTGAAGATCTTCACCATTTGTATTTGGTTCATCAAAAACCACATGTATTGGTTCTTCAATCACCAATGTTCTTTTATTGAGTACTCTAAATGCTCTGCTGGTGTCTGAGTATCCCATGAAGATTGCTTCATCAGCCTTCTCATCAAAGGTGTGCAGCTGATTCCTGTTTAAGACAAAACATTTTGATCCAAACATATGAAAATATGAGATATTGGGTTTTCTACCTTTCCATATTTCATATGGAGTCTTTCCAGGATATTTGTTGATGATTGATCTGTTTTGTGTATAACATGCTGTGTTTGCTGCTTCAGCCTAATCAAACTTCATACTTCTGGAGATGATGATCAGCAGGTCTATTTTAGGTCCAGACAATGTATCTAGACTCCCAACAAATCCCAAAATGGTCTTTGTAATCAATTTGCTCAGCAAGTTATACTCATAACCAATATACTTCACATTAATGCCCAGATTCGAAGCAATTGTATCATATGTCTTTATTGAATCCACAAACCTCATTCTTGGTAGATTCATTGCTTCTGGATTGGTGGGTGCATTGTTTCCAGGTGCAAATTTAAATACTTCCCTCAGTAGGTGTGAAGATATTTCAATCTCTCTTCCATTAACAGTTGTAGTGAAGGCCTCTCTGCCTTCATGTATGACAATGTTTCTCCAAAATTCCAACACATTGACATAAGAGATTCGTTCCAGTCTTCTGTTGATAACACCTTATAGCCCAGCAATCCGTCTGATTCTTCGTCCAATATTGATGGCAAGTTCAGTAGAGTGACAGTCAGTCACATAACCTCTTACACTTTGACTGGTGCCAATATGAACATTATCTTTGTTTTCCATTGTTTTAAGAAAAAGATGAAGAAGATAGCTTGCAAATCTGTGTTCACACAATGTATACGCAGAGAAAATCAATTTGAGTTTTCGTAAGTAACTTCTGTGTGCAGGTCTGTATATATAGACATAGGGTAGTGTAACTGTCAGAGCACGTATTGTGGGATTAACCATGATTAAATCTGAGTAAATGCTGTCTTGACACTGATGACGGTCAAATTATACCCGTAAAAGTCATCAACATTGACCTTAAATCGAGATTAATAATGTATATTTCATATTAAATCACTCGTTTATATTTATTATTTAATGTTAAGTGATTATTAATATGATATTTGGTATTTAGCTGTTTTTATTATTAAAAGACCGACTTATTGTGCGATAATTGCTGATTATGTAGATCGTGATAAATCGGGAAGATAAATATCACGCAATCGATAAATCTCAAGATAATGAAGAGGAAAATCGGAGCATTAATCAAGAGATAAATCAGAGGAATCAGATCAGCACAGAAGAATGCAGTAGGGAACAAGTCAGACAAAGAGACGCGTTTAACACGTGTAAAAAATGGCTTGGTCGACCGAGCCTATCCATTCGGTCGACCGAGAGAGTCGGCTCGGTCACTTGAAGTTTATTCGGCAGAAATCGCGTGTATATCTTCTAGATCCTTCCTAGGTCGGCAAAAACCTCTATATAAGCAGCAGCTACGAAATTTGTAAAAACACACCAACAGACACCTTAGACATACATACAATCCCTTCATTCTTTCTTCAATCTTAAAATTCATAATATAACTTTGATACAATGTAGAATAATTTGAGGGTTTCCAGCAATTTAAGGGCTGCAATATGTAAGTCTTTATTTTCTGTTTCTTTCTTTTAAGTAATTAATCCCTCCCAATTATGCTTTCTCGTTTGAATTAGTTAATCATAGCTAAATGATGTAGATCTAGGCTATGACGATAGGGATGGGGATCCCATAACCTACGTCATACACTTAGTATTTATTCATGAATCTACTTGATTTAATTAATGCGTATCTATGTTAGTTTATATGAATACTGTGTGAATTATTGTTTAATTTGTTCTGTATGATGAAACGCTGAGAGATATATTCTACGATGTATTCTGGGTTGAAATCGTTCGGGTGACCGAAAGGTGTCATTCGGTCGACCGAGCCCTGTTTCATTAGTTATTTCTGCCACGTCTTTATGGTAGGTTTAGCCTAGTTGAATTTATTATCTCAGTAGGTATGGCTATGGCTACGTTACTCGCTTAGTTAATTATAACGTGTAAAAAGGAAATACCAATATAAAACTCTTAGGTAGGCTTATGAATTGCTCTTCACGGACGTTCAGCGTTATCTAGGTAGGTTTATATTCGGGAATTGCATGCACCTGCTTATACGTACGTCGTAGATTAGCATGAGACTATAACTTGGTAATTGCTAGTTGGACGAGAGCTTGAGTAATCGCTTAGGAAGTACGCCTAACCATAGGAATGTTGCCTAGACGAGGTGTACGATTAATATCGCATCCTTAGTGTCGTAAGCGTGCAAGTTATATGAGATGGATACCCAAAAGGTGAAGTCACGTAATGTAGCACGGTGATCTAGCAACCTAACCGGTGCTAAGTCAAGTTAAAGAGGATGACTCCCGTAGCCAATCTAAGATAGATACAAACGGATTGACAGTTAATAAGTTCAGTTTAATATATAAATTATCTAGGTCCAAACGATAAAGACTATAATTGGGGAGGTTAATTACGTTGTGTCGAGTTGTGTCTTTACCTTTCTTGTTTTATGTTGGTCGTAGACCGCCTCTATGTCCTTGACATGTTTAATTAGTTGTTTGTATATAAGATGATCCACAATTGGTTCCCTGTGGGATCGACCTTGATTCACTATAGCTATACTACAATGGGCCTAGTCCTCTTGCAAGTATTGGTTTATGGTGGTCAAGTATTTTTTAACCTGATTGACCCCGATCAAGTTTTTGGCGCCGTTGCCGGGGAACCAACGGTCAATTTTATATATAAATAATTTTCTTATTCATGTCGAGTTTTCTGTTTTAGAGTCTGTTTTTGAGTCCCTACGGTTGTCCGCTATGTGTAAAAATTCCGATCCGGAACAATTTGGTTTCGCTCCCGCCGAGACCGCGCTCTCGTTGCCGGCGAGCCTGGTTCTATTTTCTGTGACTTCGCGTGTCTGTTTATCCCCGTATGTTTAATCCGTAGGTCTGATAGCAGCATGGGAAACCATGTTAAAAATCAGTCTACGGTCTATTTTGTTTTTCTTCTGTTTGCAGAAACCAGGGAAGCAATAATCTGAGTCAGTAATTTTTCGCGGGCGCTGAGAAAATAACCCAACAAACATGTGGAGCTACGAATCTAAGATGGGAAAAGCGATGGAAGCAATACCTTTAAAGCATCAAGATGGCTCCGAAAAAATTTTAAAGGCTTAAATTCTTCGTGGTACAATGTTGAAGGCAAGGTACTACCTTTTTTGCTTATGTTTTACTACCTTTTGGTTTTTTGAGCATAAGTTAGGCGTACATGAACCTTAGTATGAATCTTAGCCCGGAGTTGGTTTGTAAGAATAATTTTATTAGTGTCGAAGGTTTTGCCCCATATCTGTCTCATCTAGAGGGTGTAGGTAGACATGTAGTAGTTGAAGGAAGCAGTGAATAAAGAGTTCCTCGTAGTTCTGTTAAAATCTCTTTGTCTTATGCATGAGATTGCTTCTACTGGCCTGGGGAGCAACAAATTGTGTAGTTTAAGCATTCACAATCTAAAGAAGACGTTGAGTTTTAAGAGAACACCATCTTCTGCTTTCGTTGAGTTTTATGGTGATGGCTTCTCGGTGAACCCACCTTAAACAGAAACGAGATTACGCTTTGGGTGACAATTTATAAATCGGAGACTCTTAGTACATTGGTTCGGAAATGGTCTAACCATGGCTGGGCGAGTTCAACCGAGCTTCGGCTCAATCGACTCCCCTCCACGTGTGATGTACGTTACAGCAGTTCAACAAGACTTAGCATAGCCGATAAGCCTTCGGGCTAAACGGGGCTTAATCTTGACGGATTGGCCTGAACTGTCACATATGTTCCAACGAATAAGACGGCGTAGGCTTGCCTACATAACCGACCTTATTCGGAGTAACTTTGATTCATTGTTTCTTATTGTCAAGGCCAAAACCGTAATTTTAACCGAATTTATTAGAATTCACTAATTCCTAAAACGAGAGCCGAGGTAAGAGCTTTGGATAAATGGTATGGATAAATGTCGTTTCCTAGGTCTCACAACCAAGGGAAGGGTATTAATTCGCAAAAGTGATGAGCCCACCTCTTATAGTGCTCAGAGGGTAATGTCCGACAAGCCGTGAAGGATGATTGACAAGGATACTTTTGGAAAGTCTAGCTGATGACTTTAAACTCAGAACTACTTCTTTGAAACCGTTAGGATTTCTTTTTAGGATTTTAGGTTTTGTTTTCTTTGAGTCAAATAAGAGTAACGTGAAATATGTTGAGGTTTTTTATTTTGCCGTGTTCCGATGGCCATTGGGCTAAGGATGTGCAAAACTTTTTTACTCAATATAGGCCACGTGAAATAGAGTTCCGTAGGAGAGTCGAGAAGGTGCTAAAGAAAAGGAAATTTAGCAATCAATCTTAAGATGGAAGCATTAAGAGAGCTTGAGAATTACTGAAAATGTAACAGAGAATGATTGGTGTGAACAAGAACAATCTTGGTCAAATTCTAAAACTTTTTAGAAAGGTGATCCAAGTGATATCCAAAGTAGTGTGCAATTCATTCTGCAATTATCCTTATCTTTCCCTTTACACTTTTTCACCTTCAAACTTTTCGATCCTCTCACCAATATGCCCCGACAGTTCACATTTCTAACCATTCTTTCATCGCCTCTCTTTCTTTCCATCCGTTTCACTCTCCCACCCATACCTAATCCCTTAAACAATTTTAAACCCACCCAAAACACAATTTCTTACCCACCCTTTATCTTTTCTTACCATCCTTATGTGTATCTTTTTTCTAAACCCATCATACTCTCAAACTCCATTTTGTTTACAAAATACCTTTGTCTTGCAGAATTTGAAATATTGCTATGTTTTAATGATTCTCTTTTATCATTTTAGTTTTCATGATCCTAGCTAGGGTAAGTGTAGCCCTGAACCTAGCTAGATTTTGAAGTTTTTTGGTTCGATCGAAATACAACTTATCTTTCTACCGGAAGTTTTCAATTTCCCACTTTTACGCTATTCCGGCATTTCTAGATGATAAGTTTTGTTCTGAACTATCACACCGATCCGACCTTGTTGATGACGGTTATGACTTTTACGTGATACATTGGGTTATTAGCAATTTCAAGTAGTAGCTACATCTCCCTAAGTTGTTGGTATCCAATGCGAGCGAGAAGTTTCTGCACTAAGTATTTGATTTTATCTTTAGTCTATAGGTCGCATTGAATCTGTTATACCTTACCAAGTTTCTCTTTTATACTGGACTGAATACATAGTGAGCCAGTCAACCTCGTGTTTTCCCACATGGGGTTATGCTTTTAGATCTTTGTCTTCTCCACCCGGTTTTTAGAATATTTAGGCGGTGGAAGTTGTAGATGAAGCCTCTTTAGTTGCTTGTTTCTTTTTCTTTCTATTTAGTATTTTTCTTGTCATTGGTTGTATAAAATAAAGTGGCTTAAAATGTTTTTCGGTATTCATACCTAATTACTGCCACATTATTCTATAACTTCCATAGACATGGTGTTATTAACGGTTTCGTGGAGTTTGTCTGCTTATACATGTTTTCACTTGCTTCTCCACAACGTGCTGACATTTACTCCGATATTGTTCCTTTACTTGAGAGCCCTTTCCAGAGATAAGTCTTTTTCTTTAATTCTCATTTATTTTTGTCATTGAGTACAATGCCATGTTTAAGTGGGGGGTAGGAGACTTAGCTATGTTATGTTATGATTGAAATTTGAATGAAACGGTAGAAAAATTGAAAATTTGAATACATACCATATTATTTATCTCGTACCCTTAGAATTGTGAGTTCCTAGCTAAGAATTGATAGGAAAGGAACCAAGTTTCATGAGTGTTGGTCCCAGAGAAGGGTGAAACTATAGTCAGAGGGGGGGGTGAATGACTATAGTGGAGTTTCAAAAACTTTTCTTTTATTTAAAAGCTTTTGGGCAGCGGATAAGTCCCTTCTTACTATGTTGTTTTCAAATCAGTTTAGACAATCACAGATATAAGTTATGATGTAGGCAAATTAAATAAATGTTTGTAAAGTAAATTGTAGAAATTAAATTGACACAAGGCTTATAGTGGTTCGGGGTGGTGTAATCCCTTAATCCACTCTTCTCCGTGATGATCGGAGGAATTCACTATTGTTTTCACGAGATACAATAGTATGATTGTCCTTGGCTTCCAAAGCTTCACAATCTACAAGACTATCACTCCTTGACTGCAATAGCTTCGGTGATTCGGGCTTCCTTTTTGTTGCTCCTTAAGATCAAAATCCTTCAACAGCTATCACAGATTCAACTCCTTCTCAGATTGCCTCTGATTCAGTTGCTTCAGTTTGATATGAATGTGATTCACACACTTGCTTGATCAATCTCAGTTCTGAGTATGACTTTGTAGCTCTGATATTTGAGTTGATCACTAGATGTATCCTTGTAAGTTCAGAGAGAAGGCTTTTCAAATTGACAGAGTTTCTACTACTTTTTTTTTCTTTTTCGAATCGTCGTTTTCTTTTTCTGTCAATGCCTTCTATTTATAGCCTTGAATAACCTTGGTTTTGAAATTCCGTCCGTTGGCTATATTAATGAGGGAATAATCCTTGATTTTATTCTTGATTCCCCCTAAATTGCATTCTCCTTGATTTCAGTGATCGGATTCTTTCTTCAAACGTTTAGCAGAAAATCCGTCCTTGATTGATCCTCTATTGATTGTGCATTTAATGCATCATCTTCTGTATATTTAACATATATCAAATCTGATATGGTAAGTGTTACTTCGCCGATTTCAGAACGGTCGAGTGAGGCTTCTGACTTAGCCGTTAGTTCTTTCTTCGCTGTTTTGTCTTTGCCGAAAGTCAGTTTACTCAGCCGATTCACTGTTTTCTTCTTTGTTTTAGTTTCAGGATAATCTTTGTACTTCAATGATCCTTGATTTGGGTGAGACCAGTGTACACCATATTTGAATATTGAGTTTCATCACTTGAAACATAACTTAGACTTATCCAAGGTCATCACGGACTTCCTTGGTTATAAGTCGACCATAATGTCTTCACTCGCTTCTCGCTTTGGTGCTTGGCCGGCTTCACTTTGCCGAATATCTCGTTTTTGCTTTGCCGTCCTACCAACTAGTACAATACTTGTCGACTCAACTTATACAACATGTCGGACTCTAAGTAAAGACTTATACAGAGAATTCTAACTTATTTCAGGCTTGCTATAACAGCTAGTATGGCCATCATCAAAACATAATAAAATGTTCCTAACAATTTCCGCCCTTTTGATGATGCCAAAACCCTCATAAGCCTAAACATAAGTAATCAAAATTTTTATAATAAACAACAGAATAAAACTCAACAATTTTATTCATCCATCATAGGGTAATAAGTTCTAAAACTTTACTCAAGTGTTACAAACTACATTTTGCTCAATTCAGCCTTGTACCTCTTGAATTTTTTAGTCTGAACCTCTTCTATGTCTTTCCAATCAATTTCTAGAAACTTCCACTTCCAGTAAGCTAAAGCTGTGTATTCAGATACACCTTGGAAAACTCTTTTGGCAAAAAGTCTGTTGAAATCAGGCATGGTCTCATTTGCCTAAGGTTCTCCAAAATATTTTTCAAGTCTTTCCCTAGCCTCAGCAATATGTGAATCTGCAAACTTGAGGCTTTTGTAGAGACTCCACTGCTCCTGTTTCTCCATTCTCCCCATAGGATTGAAGAATTTTGCCATATATTTGAATTCTTCTTGTTGTTCAGCTGGCAAGTCTTCTGGTCCTTTTGCAGATAGTGGTATGGCTGAGCTTGGTTTCTTGTTGGTTTGTTTGAGAAGTGCAAATTCTCTTTTGACTTCATTGTAGAGTTTGGCCATATCAGTTCTCATCCTTTCATCCTGATAGCTTAGCCAATCAGCCCAAGCTTCATCTTGTGAGGAGTGAGGATAAAGTCCTTCCTGTACTCTGAAAAACTCTCTTACATGTGATGACGGTCAAATTATACCCGTAAAAGTCATCAACATTATCCTTAAATCGGGATTAATAATATATATTTTATGATAAATCACCTATTTATATTTAATGTTATGTGAATATTATATAATTTGGTATTTATCCGTTTATAAGGCATAATTTAGTATTTATCCGTTTATATTGTATATTTTGGTATTTATCCATTTTTATTTGAATATGATTTATTTTGGGATAAATATTTATTTTGCAGAATTTGGATAATTATGGAGGATAAATACAAAAAGAAGAATTTAATCTCAAGATAAATTCAAGATGCATTGAAGATAAATATCGGATAAGCACCAGAAGAGGAGTAAAGCATGACAAAAGCCGGCAAACCAATCCATGATGGCGCCGACTTTTGAACACGCCATTTAGGGGGGGCGCATGACACATTTTTGAGATCGGCCGGGAGTTATCTCTTATTTGTTTGACATTTTGAAGTATATCTCTTAATTAGCTTGAACACCTATAAATAAAGGGGTGCTTCACACGCCATATGTACACCTTAGAAATACATTATTTTCAATACTTTTATCAATATAGTTCGTCGTTTTCTTTATTTTATTTTATGTTCGTTCATTACGGAGTCGTTAGAATCTCCGGTTAGAGATCGTATCGAGGAGTGGGAGTCACGCTCGTATTCGAGGGTAATGTCTACTCTATTATGCAATCTTTATTCGTAGATCTAATTTATTTCGTTATGGAGTAGTCTTTTTGTGTATTGATTTCGTGATGTAGTTAATTTACGAACCCATGTTTATGTAGATCTGAGACGTAAAAGACGTTTCACGAGCAAACGGTTCGGATCCGAGCTTGTTGGCAACGAGCCTATGTCTCGTTGGTAGCAAGATCTCGTGATGTTCTTGATTTGTCCGTGAACGGCTTCGACTACGTCGGGTTCTCTGCTTTGTAATTCAAACGAGTAATTAAACTTGATCAACTTAATTATTTGTCATCGTAATTTAACATGAGACCCAAAAAGTGATTGTTATTTAGGACAGAGATTGAATCGGTGTCTAAGAAGTACGTCTAATCATAGGAATGTTGCTTAGATAAGGTTACGGTTTATACCGGCATCCCTAGTTTCGTAATTGTGTCAGAAGTTATATGAGATGGAGACTAAAAAATGTGAAGTCACGTAATGGAGACACGATGATCTAGATGGCCTAACCGGAGCTAGATCTATGTCAGGGGATGACTCCTGTAGTCAGAATAATTATTCTTAAATGTCTTGTTTTGTCTCGTCATCAACCTACATAGCATGGGGGAGTAATTACTACTAGCGTTATCAATACCGTTTGTCAATCGTTTATAAAACCTATAAAAACAAGTGTCTTAGTGTCGTTGTGTCTTTTGTTGGTTTTGTGTTTCTATTGTGTCAATTTTATTTCTGCGTGATTTGTTGGTCGTAGCCTTTAATTTTCTTTTTAGTTTAATAAGTCGTATTTCGTTTAAGCCGAGTCTCTGTGGGATCGACCTCGACTCTATCTAACTATACTACGATTGAACCTAGTTCTCTTGCTAGTGTGTTATTTAGGTATCGAGTATTTTATTTTACTTGACCCGACATCAAGTTTTTGGCGCCGTTGCCGGGGACTCGTGTCATTAAATTGAATATAGCTTTTTTTATTAAAAGTAAATTCGTAAATATTGTGAATAGAGTCTGTTTTAGTTTCGGTTTCATTATTTAGTCTAGTTAAAGGCCTAGCCTTTAAAGTTTTTAATTGTTTTATTGTTTTTTGTTATTTTATAGTACGCTACTCGGAAATCCAAGGAACCGCTTGAGCCATATAATCCTGAAATAGAGAAATTTGCAAGGCGAAATAGAAAGTTAGCTAGAGAGCTGGCTGAGCAAGGAGAAGAGGATCCAAATCTTGAGGAAAGCGAGCACGAATCAGAAAAAGGACATACAACCGATCATTCTGAACATTCTGAATCCGAAGCAGAAATGGAAGGCATTCCGGTCAATCCGAACCAGGTAATTAATCCTGAAGTTATTAATAATGCCAATAATGTTAATAATGCAAACAATCTTAATAATGGAAACCAAGCTGCGAGGCGCACTTTGCAAAGTTATGCCACACCTACTATTGAGCAATTCATTCCTGCTATCGTAGCACCGCAAGATGCCGCGGAAGTCTATCACCCTAGGCCTAATGTAATTCAAATGGTGACCAACTATTCCACTTTTCATGGAGTCCAAAACGAGGATCCTGGTGTTCATGTGACAAATTTCTTGGAAATCGTTAGCACTGTGAAACCAGAATTAATCCTGGAGGGGAACATTCGTCTTAAGCTTTTCCCTTTCACTTTGAAAGATAAAGCTAAGCAATGGCTTCTCTCTCTAGAGGCTGGATCTATCACTACTTGGGAACAATTGTTGCAAAAGTTCATGAATAAGTATTTTCCGTTAGGAAAGACCTTTAGGTTACGCCAAGACATCTTAGGATTTAAGCAACAACCTGGGGAGAGTTTTGATCAAGCTTGGGAGCGTTTTAAGGAAGCTATGAGGAAGTGTCCTCATCATGATATCTCTCTTTGGCTTTTAATGCAAACTTTTTACCATGGATTGAGAGAGACTGAGAAAATTAGAGTAGACGCCTCAAGCAATGGAGCATTTGTTCTTTTATCTCCTGAGGAGGCACAAGGAAAAATGGAGCAAATAGCGATGAATAGTCAATGGGGAGGCAATGACATAGCTGTTGTGAAGATGGCTGCTGACATATTTGAGGATAGTGCATCTACCAAACTCTTAGAACAACTGTCTGTTATCAACAGTAAGGTAGATGGAATGCAAGAGAGGATGGCAAGAGTAGAGAAGGGGACCGGAATCGAGGTAACCCCTCAAAGTGAGAATCTTTGGTACCGAAGAAGCCAATTATATGGGGGAGGATATAAGCCTAATCATAACCACCCCGGATTCCGATATAGTGATCCTAATGCTTTGGAGAAAGGCCTAAACCGCCTACCACTTATGTACCACAGCAAACTAAAACTTTTGGTTGGGAAGCTGCCATAGAAAAACTGAGTAATGTCGTTACTGACAATATGGGACAACTTTCAAAATCAATGGCTGATTTAGCCACTAACTTTAGCCAATATTGTCAGAAGACCGATGCTAAGGTGACCAATCAAGAAGCCATAGTCCAGAATCTCACTCACCAAATAGGGCAATTAGCTGAGCAAGTCTCGACTAGACCTCCTGGAGGATTGCCAAGCACCACTGATAAGAATCCTAAGGATTTGAATGCGATCATGACTAGAAATGGGAAAGAAGTAACTCCACCATCTTTGAAAGAGAAAGAGAAATCCGTAGAGAGCAAGGATGGTGAGCCAAGCAAGGAAGCAAGTACTTCTGGGACCTTGCCTGAGCAAGAAACCTATAAGGAACCTGCTGGCCCTAAAGTTGAACTTTACAATAACAAATATCCTATTTTCACTGATGTCGATCCTTCAACCTTACCTTATCCTCCACTCAAACCTAAGCCTAAGGTTGATGACAAGAGGTATAAGAAGTTCATTGATATCTTTAGAAAGTTACACATCAATATACCTCTAGTTGAGGCACTTGCTGAGATGCCTGAGTACACCAAGTTCTTAAAAGAAGCTGTCTCTACTAAGAGGAAACTCTTAGATTTAGAAACCATTTGTCTAAATGAGGAGTGCTCATCCATCCTTCAACATAAGTTACCTGCTAAATGCAAGGATCCGGGAAGTTTTCTCATTCCCTGCACCATAGGTAACGTATGTTTGAACAAAGCTTTGTGTGATCTAGGAGCGAGCGTAAATCTGATGCCTCTATCCATTTTTCAAAAGCTAGGTATGAAAGACCTTAAAAAGACTTCAATTACTTTGCAATTAGATGATCGTTCAGTTAAGGAACCCTGTGGAGTGGTTGAAGATGTGCTAGTAAGAGTTGAGAAATTTGTGTTTCCTGTCGACTTTGTTGTACTGGATATGGAAGCTAACTACGAAGTGCCCCTAATCTTAGGAAGACCTTTTATGGCCACTAGTAGGACGCTTATCGATGTTTACAAAGGAGAGTTAGTGTTAAGAGTTAATGGGGATGAAATAGCATTCAACGTGCTTGACACTATGAAGACACCTGATGATGAAGAGGATGCATGTTTCATGTTGGATTCTGTTGACAAGCTTGTCAATGACTTCCAACAATATGAGGATAGTAAGGATTTCCTCGAGGCTACCTTGGAATTAGAGGATGAAGTGTCATATGAAAAGAGCGAGGAAGAAAAAATGATATGGCCGGGATGTAGTAGAGGAACCCCTAGACATGTCGAGGAGATGAAGTCTACCGAGGTTGAAAAGTACTACCATAGACCAACATGGCATAAGTTCTTTGAACTTAAGCTAACCGGACAAAAGTTAAAGACCTCGTTAGAAGAACCACCTACCAATCTAACACTGAAGCCTCTGCCTGCACATTTGAAGTATGTATTTCTTCAAGATGAGACCTTGCCGCTTATCATTTCTTCTGCCTTGACTGAAATACAAGAGGAAAAACTTATGAGAGTGTTGAGAGAGTATCGCGGAGCATTTGGATGGACTATAGCTGACATCAAAGGCATTAGCCCTAGTGTTTGCATGCATAAAATCTCCGTCGATCCTGCAAAGAAAGCGGTTGTACAACCCCAAAGAAGGTTAACTCCACAATTAAAAGACGTGGTAAGGGATGAAATCATTAAGATGTTAGAAATGGGAATCATCTTCCCTATTTCGATAGTGAATGGGTTAGCCCGATCCACGTAGTTCCAAAGAAGGGAGGTTTGACTGTACAAGCCAATGAGTTAAATGAGTTGATTCCTGTTAGGCTCATTACTGGTCATAGAGTGTGCATTGACTTTAGGAAACTGAATGATGCAACTCGTAAGGATCACTTCCCTCTTCCCTTCATTGATCAAATGCTCGAGAGACTGAGCGGACATGCGTTTTATTGTTTCCTTGACGGTTACTCGGGATATTATCAAATTCATATTTCACCCGAGGATCGTGAAAAGACCACTTTTACATGTGCATATGGAACCTTCGCTTATAATAGAATGCCTTTTGGTTTGTGCAACGCACCAACAACGTTTCAAAGATGCATGATTTCTCTATTTGCTGATATGGTTGAAGATTTCCTAGAGATCTTTATGGATGATTTCTCCGTATTTGGAGATGATTTTGATTCATGTCTCACGCATCTAGCCAGAGTGCTAAAGAGATGCGAGGAGACGAATCTGGTGCTTAACTGGGAGAAATGTCATCTGATGGTTACTGAAGGTATAGTACTTGTCCACCGTATTTCTAAGAACGGTATAGAGGTGGATAGAGCAAAAGTAGAAGTGATTGAAAAACTGCCTCCACCAACCAATCTTAAGACATTGTGAGGTTTTCTTGGCCACGCAGGATTTTACCGCCGGTTTGTGAAGGACTTTTCCTTAATCTCTCGACCTCTTACCAAATTATTGGCCAAGGATGTGCCGTTTGTGTTTACTAGTGAGTGCATGAAAGCTTTCAATAAGTTAAAGAACATGCTTATTACTGCACCCGTTCTGATTGCGCCTGATTGGAATCTACCTTTTGAGTTGATGTGCGATGCAAGAGACACTGCCGTAGGTGCTGCCTTAGGACAAAGAAAAGACAAGATCTTTAGGCCCATCTACTACGCTTGTCGAACTTTAAATTCTGCTCAAAGGAACTATGCAACTACTAAGAAAGAGCTTCTAGCTGTCATCTTTGCGTTTGACAAGTTTAGACCTTATCTAGTAGGATCTAAAGTCACTGTTTGGACTGACCATGCGGCTCTGAAGTATCTTTTAGCCAAACAAGATTCCAAGCCAAGGTTATTGAGATGGATTCTACTGTTGCAAGAGTTTGATGTAGAAATCCGTGATAAGAAAGGATCTGAGAATTTGGGTGCAGATCATCTTTCCCGTCTCCAAATAGAGGATAATGAACCAATGACCGAGATTGGAGAAACATTTCCTGATGAACAACTATTCTCCATCACGGCCATACATGGAAAGGATGATTGCGCTGCAGTATCTTCGCGTATTGAGGTTGTGAAGGAGAATAAACAACCATGGTTTAAAGACTTTGTGAATTATCTATCCGTGAAATACTTGCCACCAAATCTCAACCCACAAGAAAGAAAGAAATTCTTTAAGGATCTTAGGCACTATTATTGGGAAGAGCCCTATCTTTTTAAGCTAGGATCCGACAATGTCTTTAGGAGATGTGTGCCGGAAGAAGAGATGTATGATATCCTTAGACATTGCCATGCTTATGAGGCCGGAGGACATTATGGAGGAGACAAGATCGCTCGCGAAAGTTCTCCAATGTGGTTTTTACCGGCCTACCTGTTCAAAGATGCGCATCAATATGCTAGATCTTGTCATTCTTGCCAAATGACGGGAAATATCTCGAGAAGGAATGAAATGCCAATGAAGACTATCCTAGAGGTGGAACTCTTTGAAGTTTGGGGTATTGATTTTGTGGGACCCTTTACTTCGTCTTTGTCCAACCGCTATATCTTAGTGGCAGTCGACTACGTATCCAAATGGGTTGAGGCCATTGCTTCACCTACTAACGATGCGAAAGTTGTACTGAAATTCTTAAAGAAAAATATCTTTACACGGTTTGGAACCCCTCGTGCCATTATTAGTGATAATGGAAGCCATTTTTGCAATAGTCCGTTTGAAAAGCTGATGATTAAGTACGGGGTACGACACAAGTTAGCTACTGCTTATCACCCTCAAACAAGTGGCCAAGTTGAGGTTACAAATCGAGAAATAAAGCGCATCTTGGAGAAAACTGTGAATACGACTAGGAAGGATTGGTTGTTGCGATTAGATGATGCTTTATGGGCTTATCGGACTGCTTATAAGACGACTATTGGTATGTCCCCTTATAAGATTGTTTTTGGTAAAGCATGTCATCTACCGGTTGAACTTGAACACCGTGCCATGTGTGCCACGCGTATGTTGAATTTTGATGAGAGTTTAGCTGGAGAAAGAAGGTTGTTAGAGTTGACTCGCCTAGAGGAGTTTCGTCTGGAAGCTTATGAGAATGCGAAAATATTTAAGGAGCGCACAAAGAGATTTCATGATAAAAAGATATTGGACCGCACTTTAAGGAAGGCGATCTGGTTCTTCTTTACAATTCGCGCTTGAGACTCTTTCCTGGCAAGTTAAAATCACGATGGTATGGCCCTTATAGAGTGAGTAAGGTTTTCCCATCTGGAGCTGTTGAATTGTTGAACCTTAAAGACCAATCCACTTTTGTGGTTAATGGACACCGTGTGAAACATTACATGGGTCTTGGTCAAGGTAAAGAGGAGGAAGTCTTCACTCTTGAAGATCCCACCTACACTTAAACCATCGTTGAGCTGAGTCGAGCTGGCGACTATAAACTCAGAACTATTTGTTAAAGACTATCTTTTGTTTTGTTTTGTTTGAATAAAGTAGCATGCGACTGTTAAGGTTTTTTTTATCTCGCCATGTTCCGATTCTAAGTTCGGAGTAAACGAGGATTTTTCCTTGATAGCCGACATGTGAGTTTTGAAGTTTTAACTCTTTGGTTTTCCGTGTCATTGGTTGTATGAAATAAAGTGGCTTAAATTGTTTTTGAATATTCTATATCTAATTACAGCCACATTATTTTATAACTTCCATTGAAATGTTATTAACGGTTTCGTGGAGTTTGTGTTTGGTTTGCTTAAACAGGTTTTCGATTGCTTCTCCACGACGTGCTTGGTCTACAACTATATTCTGCATCTGCTTGAGAGCCGTTTCCAGAGCTAAGTCTTTTTCTTAAATTCTCCTTTTTCTTTGTCATTAGGGACAATGCCAAGTTTAAGTGGGGGGTAGGAGACTTAGCCATGATGTGACTTAGCCATGATGTGTTACAATTGAAAATTTTGGATGAAACGGTGAAAAATGTGAAAAATCAAAAATTTTGAACAAATGCCAAATTTATTATCTCGTAACGTTAGAATTGTGAGTCCTTATACATAGGATTGATAGGGAAGTGAACCAAGTTGCATGATTACGTGATAACTTTATACTTATGTGAATGTAAATTTAAGGATATTCATGCCAACTATTGCAAGTAGTTATTTATTATTTGCTTACTCAATTTGAATCGACGAATTCCGCACGAATCATAATAACTGAAAGAATTATGTGTACATTGCGTAGATGATTGGTTATGCAGACCTAGAGTCGATATTTATCTAGCTGATGTATTCTTATCTTCTAGCCATCAAAGCGGAGTAATAAGCTTGAGAATTATCTGTGTTTTGACAATGAGTTAAACACTGGGCTTGTAGTAACATTACCAAAGTAGCTTCGCGCTTGTGGTAATATTCAATGCTTCCACTAATCCGTGAGAGAGGTGTAAAGCTTGAAACTACGGAAATGCGAAAAGAAATTCAAATTTTTAAGAGGCTTGAGTATTTTTCTCGGTCTCCAAGTCCAAAAACCTTATGGATGACGCTCTTGCTTATTGCACCATGTCTTTACCCATTGCGGGGCTTAAGAAGTGGGAATGCTGATGTTGGTAGGTTGAGACTACGAAGTTAGCATAAACTTTAATCTTGCCACGAATAGATAAAACTAAATGCACATGCACACGTCACTTCGATTCATGATGAGTAGTAAATAGTGGGTACCTTATGAGCATAAGTGGTATGAATTGACTCGAGTTTCTTGTATAAGTATGATTTGACCACAGAAAATGTGTCTTGGGGAATGACTTATTGATGCTTTGTTCGGGACGATCAAAGTCTAAGTGGGGGTTAGTTGATGACGGTCAAATTATATACGTAAAAGTCATCAACATTATCCTTAAATCGGGATTAATAATATATATTTTATGATAAATCACCTGTTTATATGGATTATTTAATGTTATGTGATTTATATTATATAATTTGGTATTTATCCGTTTATAAGGCATAATTTAGTATTTATCCGTTTATATTGTATATTTTGGTATTTATCCATTTTTATTTGAATATGATTTATTTTGGGATAAATATTTATTTTGCATAATTTGGATAATTATGGAGGATAAATACAAAAAGAAGAATTTAATCTCAAGATAAATTCAAGATGCATTGAAGATAAATATCGGATAAGCACCAGAAGAGGAGTAAAGCATGACAAAAGCCGGCAAACCAATCCATGATGGCGCCGACTTTTGAACACGCCATTTAGGGGGGGCGCATGACACATTTTTGAGATCGGCCGGGAGTTATCTCTTATTTGTTTGACATTTTGAAGTATATCTCTTAATTAGCTTGAACACTTATAAATAAAGGGGTGCTTCACACGCCATATGTACACCTTAGAAATACATTATTTTCAATACTTTTATCAATATAGTTCGTCGTTTTCTTTATTTTATTTTATGTTCTTTCATTACGGAGTCGTTAGAATCTCCGGTTAGAGATCGTATCGAGGAGTGGGAGTCACGCTCGTCTTCGAGGGTAATGTCTACTCTATTATGCAATCTTTATTCGTAGATCTAATTTATTTCGTTATGGAGTAGTCTTTTTGTGTATTGACTTCGTGATGTAGTTAATTTACGAACCCATGTTTATGTAGATCTGAGACGTAAAAGACGTTTCACGAGCAAATCCGGTTCAGATCTGAGCTTGTTGGCAACGAGCCTATTTCTCGTTGGTAGCAAGATCTGTGATGTTATTGATTTGTCTGTGAACGGCTTCGACTACGTCAGGTTCTCTGCTTTGTAATTCAAACGAGTAATTAAACTTGATCAACTTAATTATTTGTCATCGTAATTTAACATGAGACGCAAAAAGTGATTGTTATTTAGGACAGAGATTGAATCGGTGTCTAAGAAGTACACCTAACATAGGAATGTTGCTTCGATGAGGTTACGGTTTATACCGGCATCCCTAGTTTCGTAATTGTGTCAGAAGTTATATGAGATGGAGACTAAAAAATGTGAAGTCACGTAATGGAGACACGATGATCTAGATGGCCTAACCGGAGCTAGATCTATCTCAGGGGATGACTCCCGTAGTCAGAATAATTAATCTTAAATGTCTTGTTTTGTCTCGTCATCAATCTACATAGCATGAGGGAGTAATTACTACTAGCGTTATCAATACCGTTTGTCAATCGTTTATAAAACCTATAAAAACAAGTGTCTTAGTGTCGTTGTGTCTTTGTTGGTTTTGTGTTTCTATTGTGTCAATTTTATTTCTGCGTGATTTGTTGGTCGTAGACCGCCTTTAATTTGCTTTTTAGTTTAATAAGTCGTATTTCGTTTAAGCCGAGTCTCTGTGGGATCGACCTCGACTCTATCTAACTATACTACGATTGAACCTAGTTCTCTTGCTAGTGTGTTATTTAGGTATCGAGTATTTTATTTTACTTGACCCGACATCAACATGGTCCAATACATCTGCATCATATTCTGCTTTGCTTTTGTGACCAGTGTAAGTTCTGTGCTCTCCAGTATATTTGGAGCTGCTGCTACCTCTGCTGGTGTTTCCTCTGGGGCTGAGTCTGTGTTGACTAGCTGATCCTCTTTGCTGACTAGATCCAGGCCTTTGCTGTCTGCCGGACCTGTCTCTATCATCATCTCTTCTTTGCATAGGATGAGGAAATCCAATGCAGGGTTCCTTTAGGGCCTTTTCCCTTTCTTCTCTGACCCTTCTTTGGTGTTCTTCTGCTTCATTTCTGATCCTTATTTCTCTGTCTCTTGCTCTCAGTTGTTCTTCAGTGAAATTTGGGGGTCTGATTGTTGATCCTTCAGGCTTATCCTGATTTTCCCCCTTTTTGGCAGCATCATCCCTTTGCTGGAGTAGGATACTATTGGTGGCCTCTGCCGTTCCAATCAGAGAATCAAGTTTTGATTCAATAGATGTGAATGTGTTGTGATGATCATTCAATTTTTCATTGACACTACGAAGTCTAGTGGCAAAGACTACTACCATTGATTCGTTTTCTTGGGAAATGTGCCGCCTGAGGCCTGCAAGACTTTTAGTGATATTGATGTTGAGTTGCTTCATCAGATTTCCTTGTTGTTGAACAACAATATTTTGTGCATCAATGTATTCTGCAATGGCCTGAAACTTGTTTTCAATGGAGGAGCTTTTGTCATTAAAAGCTGAAGTCATGGATCTGAGATACATAGCTTGTTGTTCCAATTCTTCAGCCAGCAGATCTACCGCTTTCTCAAAGGTTTCATTTGTAATGCCAGTGGTCAGCTGAGAGAGTTTGTGCCTTACTTCAGCTGATTCTGGATCTGTTTGATGTCCTTTGTTTTGATGTTGGGTGACATCTGCATGCACATCTAGATCTTCAAGTATTTGGGTAGATGTGTAGGCCGGTGTTGCTTGATTTCTTGTTCCCCCTATCTCTATGCCGGGGGTTGCTTTGGTCGGAGTGGCAAGAAACGGTGAACCAGTGTCCACAATGTTTGTGCTGTCAGCTGGAACGTTGACAGACAACGGTTGAGTGGCTGTCTTTGCTGGAGTTGTGGACTTGTTGGATGCTTGTGGTTTCAAAAATGTACGGAGAGGAGTGGTATCATCAATTGCATTTGGTGTATCCTCTTCTCTGTCTGAACCAAGATCATCATCATGATGATCATTATCATCATTGTCATCATGATCATCACCATCATCCTGATCATGATCATCTCCACCATCTTCTGAGTCGTTACTTTGTCTCCCAGAGATCTGGGGCAGTTTTGCCTTGGCTGCATCAACAAAGTCCCATAGAGGTGATTCATCAAGTACACCTACCAGAGTTGTGATTCCCAGAAAATCAAATAGCCATGCTTCTTCAGCAAGCATGCGATCTGAGTCTTGAAGTTGTTGTCTGGAATCGCTTTCCTTCCACTCAAGATATTCTGTGATTCGATCATCTATATCGTTTGCAGATAATTGTACAGCTTCTTCTGGTGATTCCTCATCCTCTCCAGTGTTTTCGTCATTAGGATGTTGTTCATCCTCACTGATATTTTGTTCGTCTTGCTGTTCTGCCTCAGTGTCAGAATCCTCTTCTTCTTCTTCTTCATCAATCAATTTCCCAAAGTCTGCCTTTTCAAGACTTCGCCGAACCTTTTGTTTCTTTCTTTGACTGGTGGTGTTGTGTGTGGGGTTCTTCCTCTTTCCTTCTCCTGCCTTCTTTTGTTGTTTAACATAAGTAAACATGACTTTGGATTCATGCAGTTTGTGGAGTTGTACAGTGGGGACTTTGAGACATTGCAATAAATAGCGTAACTGTATTCCATATGACTTTTTCACCCAGAATTGTCCTTTCATTGTCTTTCCCTCTTTTATCCCATTTTCGCCTGCTTTTTCTTCACCTTGGATTTGCTCTTTGATTCTCAAAAAGAAGTACTTTGCCCAATTAAATTGTAGCCTGTTATAGATGATTCCCATTAGCCGCATTCTAATTTCCGTCATGGCATTATTTACTCCCAACTTTCCCTCAATGGTTTTGCTAATTAGAGCACTAAACTCATTGAATGGTTTCTTCAATGCGGATCGAAGACAATTGACTCTTGTGGATCATGGGTTTGCCTTTTTGGCAATGGTTGCCCAAAAACCGTCCAAGTCTTGTGGTACCAATGTCATTTTCGCTTGACCTTCATTGGAAAGTTTGAGATGTGTTCGAATTACCTTTTCTGTAATCACCACGTCTTTACCATTGACAGATGCAACAATCCTGTCTTCTTCGAACTTGTCTCCTTCTTCAGCAAGGAGTCCAGGGACGTATTTTACAGATTTCCAGAAGGAGATGAGGCTTTCATAGCAAACCTCAGTTATGGGTGGATTGAGAAAGGTTGATAATTTTAGGTTTTCGCACCCTGCTGCCAGTCGTTTGGCATTCTCATCATTTCCGCACAGTTTCAGGTAGTGTTCTGCTTGAAAGAATGAGCCAGTGGCAATCGATTTTTCATACCCAGCTTGGGTGTTTGAGGAAGATGATGCCATTGTTGAAGAAGAGAGGAGGTTTGAAAATGAACTTGAGTTTGCAATAGAGAAAAACAAAAGTAGGGTTTGTATTTTGCAAGAGAGCATAAAGATTTCTGAAAATCTCTAAGTCTAGTTTATATAGTGTGATTTGGGTAGTGTGAACGTGGTTTGAATATGGAAGGATTTTGTGACATAATGGCGTGATTTTGTGTATGTAAATTTCGATATTCGAGTGGAATGGGGGAGTGGTTTGAGGTAAGTAAAGATAGAGCCCGGGAATCGAGGAGTTAATAATTCGAAAAATAATATAATTACCTCCATGATCATACGTGTGTAATCTTCCACAGAATAATCCTCCATAATTTCCTTATTCTCCACGTGTAATTAGAATTGATTTTGTTCACACTTTTAATTTTTCCAAGTCTTTATTTCGGTGAAGTGCCTTGGCTGGTCACTTAGCCGATCTCCAAGTCTTTATTTCGGTGAAGTGCTTTGGCTGGTCACTTAGCCGATCCAATGAGTTCTTCACTGAGCTGCTCCATTTAACTGTTCCTAACAATCAGTTAAGTTATCTTCGCTGGATACCAGTGCCTTACCTGCTACATCTCATGTAATGGCAATGGTTGTACCTGTTGATGAAGTCACTTAGCCGATTACTCCAGTTAGCCGCTCTTTGATACTTATTCAAGTTCAATCATCCCTAACTCAGTTCTCAACATACTAAATCTTTCATAGCTGAGTGGTTTAGTGAAGATGTCAGCCAATTGATCTTCAGTGGGTATGTGTTTTAGGATGACATCCCCCTTTTATACATGGTCTCTGATGAAATGATGTCTCACATCAATGTGCTTTGTTCTTGAATGCAATACTGGATTTTCAGTAATAGATATTGCACTTGTGTTATCACACATGATTGGAATTGTTTTCTCTTCCACTCCATAGTCTTTTAGCTGTTGTCTTATCCACAAGTATTTTGTGCACAACAACTTGACTACCTGTGCGCTATATATTCTTCGGTTGTTGATGTAGATATGGAGTTTTGATTTTTACTGAACCAAAAGACTAGTCTGGTTCCTAGCATTTGGCATGTTCCAGAGGTGCTTTTTCTATCTATTTTGCATCCAGCATAATCAGAGTCTGAATATGATATCAATTTAAATCCTCCATCTTTTGGATACCAAATTCCAACATTTATAGTGTTCTTCCAGTATTTGATTATCCTTTTAGCTGCTAGAAGATGTGATTCTTTTGGTTGAGCTTGAAATCTTGCACACACTCCTACCGCAAATGCTATATCAGGTCTGCTTGCAGTTAAGTATAATAAGGAGCCAATGATTCCTCTATACATTTTCTGATCAACATCATTTCCTGCTTCATCTTTTCCAAGTATGACTCTGGCACACATTGGTGTGTCTGCTGTGCCACTTGTATCCATCCCATACTTGTGTATCAAGTCTCTTGTGTACTTGGCTTGACTAATGAAAATGCCATCCTTCATTTGCTTTACTTGAAGGCCAAGGAAATAGTTTAATTCTCCCATCATGCTCATCTGAAATTTGCTCTTCATCAAGTTTGCAAATTTCTCACACAGCTTTTCATCCTCTGATCCAAAGATTATATCATCAACATAGATTTGTACTAGCAATGTGCTTGCTCCTTCCTCTAGTTTGAATAGAGTCTTGTCAATAGTTCCCTTGTTGAATCCATTCTTGATCAGAAATTGTGATAGTGTTTCATACCAGGCTCTGGGTGCCTGTTTGAGGCCATAGAGGGCCTTTTTGAGTTTGTATATACTTTGTCTTCTTTTCCTTTGATTTGAAATCCAGGAGGTTGTTCTACATAAACTTCTTCTTCCAATAGTCCATTTAGGAATGCACTCTTTACATCCATTTGATAGACTTTGAAGTCTTTGTGTGCAGCAAATGCTAGAAAGAGTCTGATTGCTTCCAATCTTGCTACTAGTGCAAATGTTTCATCATAATCTATTCCTTCTGCTTGAGAGTAGCCTTTTGCAACTAGCCTTGCTTTGTTTCTGACAACAGTTCCTTGCTCGTCCATCTTGTTCCTGAATACCCATTTTGCACCAATGATGTTGGCCATATCTGGTCTGTCAACAAGTTCCCAGACTTCATTTCTTTCAAATTCATTTAGTTCCTCTTGCATGGCTGTGATCCAATCTGCATCTTGGATTGCATCATCTATGGTCTTGGGTTCCACTTGTGATAGAAAGCAAGTTAGCATGTGCTCCAGTTGTCTTCTGGTTCTAACTCCTGTGTGAATATTTCCAATGACTTGTTCTTCAGGATGGTCTCTTAGCCAATTTAGATCTGGTTGAAGATGTTCTTCACTTGGTGCTTCCATACCTTCATGCTGAGTATGAACTTCAACTTCAGGTGTGCTTCTTCGTTGTATTGATATGGGGTTCCTCTTGATTTTCAAAATGATGATTCAGGATAGTAGCTGGTATGGTTGCATTTGTATAGATTTCCCTTTGTGCTGCTTTCTTTTCTTGGTCTTGAAGATCTTCACCATTTGTATTTGGTTCATAAAAAACCGCATGTATTGGTTCTTCAATCACCAATGTTCTTTTATTGAGTACTCTGAATGCTCTGCTGGTGTCTGAGTATCCCATGAAGAATGCTTCATCAGCCTTCTCATCAAAGGTGTGCAGCTGATTCCTGTTTAAGACAAAACATTTTGATCCAAACATATGAAAATATGAGATATTGGGTTTTCTACCATTCCATATTTCATATGGAGTCTTTCCATGATATTTGTTGATGATTGATATGTTTTGTGTATAACATTTTGTGTTTGCTGCTTCAGCCCAATCAAACTTCATACTTCTGCAGATGATGATCAACAGGTCTATTTTAGGTCCAGACAATGTATCTAGACTCCCAACAAATCCCAAAATGGTCTTTGTAATCAATTTGCTCAGCAAGTTATACTCATAACCAATATACTTCACATTAATGCCCACATTTGAAGCAATTGTATCATATGTCTTTATTGAATCCACAAACCTCATTCTTGGTAGATTCATTGCTTCTGGATTGGTGGGTGCATTGTTTCCAGGTGCAAATTTAAATACTTCCCTCAGTAGATCTGAAGATATTTCAATCTCTCTTCCATTAACAGTTGTAGTGAAGGCCTCTCTGCATTCATGTATGACAATGTTTCTCCAAAATTCCAACACATTGACATAAGAGATTCGTTCCAATCTTCTGTTGATAACACCTTATAGCCCAGCAATCCGTCTGAATCTTCGTCCAATATTGATGGCAAGTTAGTAGAGTGACAGTCAGTCACATAACCTCTTACACTTTGACTGGTGCCAATATGAACATTATCTTTGTTTTCAATTGTTTTAAGAAAAAGATGAAGAAGATAGCTTGCAAATCTGTGTTCACACAGTGTATACGCAGAGAAAATCAATTTTAGTTTTTGTAAGTAACTTCTGTGTGCAGGTCTGTATATATAGACATAGGGTACTTGTAACTGTCAGAGCACGTATTGTGGGATTAACCACGATTAAATCTGATCTGATCTTGATAATCTTTAGCTCTTTCTCATTCTGGAGTATTCTCAGCAAATCTGGCAGCTTCTTGAGTGTTTTTTTCTTCTTGTTCATGAAAATGGTCCAGGTGTACTTTGAGAAGTCATCCACCACTACAAGAGTATATTTCTTACCACTCACACTTATTGGTGTGACTGGTCCAAACAGGTCCATGTGTAACAGATGTAGAACTCTTGTTGTAGATTGATGAGGCTTTGACTTGAATGAACTTTTTATCTGTTTTCCTTTCTGACATGCATCACATAGACTTTCTTTCTTGAATGTGATCTCTGGCAGGCCTTCAACTAACTTGTTCCTTGATAGTTTGTTGATGGTCTTGAAATTCGTGTGATTTAATCTTTTGTGCCAAATCCCGGCTTGTTGATTGATTATTCTTGACAAGTAGACATGTTTCGCCTTGGTCGTTCTCCGATCCACCACATACATGTTGTCTTTTCTTCTACCTGCAAGAACTACTGTGTTGGTTTGGCTGTGAATCACTTTGCATCCTTCTTTGTTAAAGTGCACATTGTAGCCTTTGTCACAGAATTGACTGATGCTCAGCAGATTGAAGTTAAGTCCCTTGACATATGCCACATTTTGAATCTTTAGATTGTTCTTGAGTATTATGCCTTCCCCCTTAATCTTGCCAAGGTTTTCTTTACCTCCAAATGTGACTTTGGGTCCATCAAAAGCTTTGAAGTCAGTGAGCCAATTTTTGTTTCCTGTCATGTGTCTGGAACATCCACTGTCTATGTACCAGACATCCTACAAAACAGATTAATTATGTTTAGGTACCCAACACTGTTTGGGTCCATACCTGTTAGCAATCATGCCTCTCATACCAAGGGTGTATCCAAAAGGTCTTCTTTTTGGATAATTGAAGTCATCAACTTCATATGTATAAGGCATGGCATAATAGCTTCTAATATTTTTACTGAAGGTATTCTGATACTTTTCTCCACCTTTTGGTGTATTTACATCCTTCTTCACTTTCCAATATGCAGTAGGAAACCTTTCTTGCTTCATGTGTCTAGGAACAGATTGGTTTTTCAAGTGATGCATTTTGTGGAATGGTTTCCTCTTGTATTTTGGAGGTGCAACATTCCAATCATCCTCTGAAGGGTAAAGTCTGCCTTTACCTTTCGGATGGCTGTAGTTCTTGATTGACTGGAATGAGGATTTGGTTTGCTGTTTCACTACACTGGGTTTTGACTTCACCGGAACGGGATGAGCTGTTGGAACTATGGTCTGTCCCTTTCTAAATTTTGGTCCATTAGTGGTCCTAAATTTGTTCCTACTTTCATCCTGACTGTTGTAGCCAAGACCAGATCTGGATCCAAACCTTTTTGAGGGTTTGTAAGCTGGTGCTTTTAGTGGTGCAGTGGTTACCTTTACTGGTGAGGAGATTTTCTTAACTGATCTGTTAATAACAGATGTATGATCATCTGGTTTTTGTTGATCATTTAAGTAGGTCTCTTTACTAATTCATTCAGCTTTTGCTTTATCCAGTTCTTTCTTTAATCTCTTATTCTCTTTTCTTAGATCCTTGCATTCCATTTCCAGAATTTCATGATTCTTTTCAATTTCATCAATTTAGTCATGAGATTTTGGACTAGGTCTGCTGTATCTAATGGGAGACTAGAAGATTGTGCAGTGTTAGATGTGGATGCATTTGATGAGGAACAGGAACTAGATATTACATCAGTTTCATCTGATTCTTTAGCCATTAGACATAGGCTTGTTTCCTCAGTGTCTGAGCTATCACCTTTGTCTTCATCTAATTCTTTGGTCATGAGGCATAGACATGCTTTTTCATTTTCTGAGCTGTCTTCTTCATCACTAACATCTGAATCATTATCAGATGATTCTTCATTCTTTTCACTGCTGGATTCTGCCTTGAGTGCCTTCTTGCTCTTTCTCTTTTCAGATGCTTTGTATTTCTTCTTTTCATCATCTTTGTCATTTTCTTCAGGACAATCAGCTTTGAAGTTGTTAGGTGTAGTGCCCGAAAGACAATTTGTGTAATTGTTTTTAACAATGGATGACAGATTTTATCTCACCTTATTACTTGCTTTGTGCTTGTAAATAATACACTGCTGCAAACCCTAAGTATATCAGTATGTAACCGCTTAACTCAGTGTATGGCATGCACGTGAGGGTTGAGTTAGTGGTGATGTACTTAAAGCGTTAGTCCGTGGTGAACTTAATCGAGTTTAGGGTCTCTTGATTAAAACACCAATAATGCGCCCGTAACACCTTAGGGTGTGATAGTCTTATCCGGTTTGTCGGTAGAGGGTACCTATGTGGGGCATTTATATTTGATGGCATTCATATAGAATTTGGACCGATTTAATCGAATTTCTCGGTATAATTCCGTAATCGAGGAATCTTATTAAATCATTAGATGATCATATATGGATCAACCTTAATCCCGAGGTGATCACTGTGGTGTCGCTTGTCCCGGGGTAGTGTTTGATGTGTTAGTTACGGTTCACATAAATAATGTGTTCCAAGCCACTTCTCATTGGCACTATCTCCGGATGAGTGAGTAGTTCGATTTTCACGGACATGGAATCCATTCCTTCCCGCGGGAAGTAGAGAGACGATCCCCTTGTTTGTTAGCCCTAAGAAAGTGATCGATCCCGGGAGTTCACATTTGACTAAGTAGCTACTAGTCGATATGTGTGCTAATTGATCATCAGGGGGTTAATGGTAAATAAGGATAAGATATTCTGAGTCGGGTTCACGGAGACTTCCCACTCAGAATGGACAGTCTATGGAGGGTTAATCCGTATGTAGTGATTATATCAATGGACGCTTATTCACTCTATGGGTTGAGTATAAGTATACATCTATAATCGGTAGAGTTCAGTTTCGGGTTTATGGTGGCGTAATCCCGGAATTAATAATTAATGTACTTATTTTGTTCGACGAATAATTAATTATTGGAGCTACTGGTTATAGGTCCATGGTCCCCGATGTGGCTTCTGTAATTCGGACTAGTAATCTTGTTACTTGGGCCTCAGTGATAATTAATTGGCTGGGCTAATTAATTGATATGCATGGATATTATTTAGTTGGGCTAAATAATATAATACACATAAAAGACATTTATGTGGGCTTTTTGACCCTAAAGGTGGCGCCAATATCATCATTTAATTAGAGAGAAATTAGTTTTCTTGGATAATTATTTGACATGTGATTTATCTTTTATTTGTTAAATGATAATTCATGGAATATTGGATAATAATATGATTTATCCTAATTTGTTTGGGATAATCATTTTATTTATCTTTTGTTTGGAATAAAGGATTAATGTAATAATTATCTCTTAATTATTTAATCCTTGGAGGACAAGGATTACTCTCCTATATAAAGAGAGTTCTCCCAAGCCTCAATACACTTGGCATAAGTCGACCACCATATCAAAAGGGAGAGGAAAAATTAGTTTTCTCTTGTCTAGGGTTTTAGAAGAAGAAAAACTCTAAGTTTTTCTTGGTTTTGCATATCAAGGAGGTTCGTGTAACAAGAAGGGTGTCCACCAACCACCGTTTGGAGAACACATCGGAAGATCTTGGCTTCTCTTCCTAATATTGGTAACATGATCTCAACCCCCTTGTAGTTTTTAAGTCCTTTAACTATGTTTTATGATATGTAAATCGTGATCCGTCCGCTGCGTATAGATCTAACTCGGTTAGATCTAAGAACCTGCATCCTTCATGTGGTATCGTAGCCAGGTTCCACGATTTATATAGTCATAATCGTAGTTAAACGATTTAAAGGAGTGGAATTGCATGTAGGTATTTTTTTTTACTTATTTTATGCATTGATGTGATTAAAATTGTTATGGTTGAAGAGATGGATTGGGGTTGGCATCGTTTACCCGTTAGATCTATTGTAAACTCATATGAACGATGAAAATTCGTTCATATGAGTATAGGAAATTATGTAATTTATTTTTATTGCAATTTTAATTTCCAGAAAATAGATCTGTTTAGTAGCTGTTTAGATATTTCGTTTTTCCCGTTGATCGAGCCGTTAAAAAGAAGATCCCTCCTGTCAGAATCAAGATTGGAAGTTGACGAACAATCCCACAAATTTTGGTGTCGATCAGGGTCCGTTTGGGTTTCCGTTCGTTGCTGCGAAGTGGCTGCTGTAACAGAAAAACGCAGGATTCACAGAAACCCTAACTGTGACTTCTTCGATTTCTGGGAACAATTGGACCGTTCAAATTAAAATCCGACCGGTCAGATCGCATATCATGGAGTTTTTGACGTATCGTAAAAATTTCAGATCGATCGGGATTCATATCGATCCCCGATCGACCTCGGGAAGTATCTGATGCGCTGTTGAAAAAGTCAGATTCAGCAACAAGTTGGGCGGCTCACTGGAGAAGATTGACAAGTCAAAGCTCCGATCCAACCGTCCATACTGAAGCCAAAGGAGTGAGGAACAGATCTGGAAAGTTTCGTCCCGATCCGAGTTCGGTTGATATGCTGATCGTCGAAGATTCTCAACAGCTGCAGATTAGGGTTTTAATTTATTTTCGAATAGATTAGTTACGGGAGTGCCAACGGTCCATCTCGGTGTTTATTTTCCGCACTAGTATACATGTGTAGATTGTATGAGTAGAACCGGAAAATTGCCATGACATGCATCATATCATGAATTCCACTCCATATGCATACATGTAGAAATTAATTCGAGGAATTAGTTAGGCATGTATAAAACACACGATTAGTTTTAATTAATTGTTTGATATTAATTAGAAACTAATTAGGGTAAAAACCGAGGAACACGGGTTTTTTCAATCGTCGAGGTTGGGTGATGGATTCTCGGTGAATCCCACTCGCGAAAGCATAAGGAGTAAAATCCCGAAACCTCGTGGTTAAGGTGTTGGATTCTCGGTGAATTCCACCTTACCTAAGACGAGATTACGTTTTTGTTCCGTAGTGTCTACGTGAATGTTTGATGTTTAAGGATTGGATAATCACGGGCAAACAGGTTCGAAAGTGGTTTAACCACGGTTGGGTGGTCAACGTAGCTACGGCTCAATCGACTTCACCCTCCACGTGTGGCGTTTGCACGGGGGTCCGGCAACACCGAGCCATCCGAAGAGCCACTACGGCTCAACGGACCTCTCCTAGCCTTGACCCGTCCGACGGCCACATACGTTCTAACGAATAGGTCGGGTGGGCTAGCCCACATAACCGACAACATTCGGGCCTATGATTTATTGTTCCTTAATGTAACATCAAGTCCAAAAACGTGATCAGTAAACCCACCACTTTTTCAAAATATTGAGTGGGAGCGGGAGAGGCGACAGCCGACCCCACGGCCTCTACTGTTGACACAAGCAACGTGAGAGAATGGTGACGCCTCGTGCCGGCTTTGATTTCGGCCCCCTAAGGAAGGCCTTCACCGCTATCAAAATTCAAGGCTTGGTCTCCGAAAGGATAGGATTTTGGGTACTCGCTGAGTCACTGACCGACCCTAAGGCGGCACACTCGGGGTCTATCTAAAGATCTGAAACAGTAGGTCACACTCATAAAGGGTATTTTGGTAATACCTTGGCTGAAAAAGGAAAGGTGATTGATGATCACAAATGAGATGTTCGATTCTCAATCTGATCTTCAATATTAATCGAAACCTCTTTGACCTACCCTAAGGCGGCACTGAGGCATTAGATTAAATCCTTGGAACGGTAGGATATACTATAAGTACTTAGTTTATGTTCCTAAAATTTATTAGTAGTGTATGATTTGGATTTATTCTGTCAATTTTATTTACAACTGTTATATATATCTCTCTAAGGTGCTAGACTGCTAGTGTAAAATTGACTAGTAATGACTTCGTTAAAAAGTGGTAAGTAACTAGAACGTTGTACCTATTAATCTCACATGCGATTAATTTTTCGGAAGAGACATTTCTCTTGAGCCTTCAAGACTTAAGTGACGTAAATAAGTATGTCACTGTTGTCAATCGTGTTGAACGAAAGACGATCGTAGTCGGTTTGAAAGATGATTGGGACGATAAAATTCTTCTAGTGAATTTTAATGGTGTAGTGTCTACACAAGAAATTTTCTAATAGAAAAATTGGAGAATCATAAATTAAAGTGTCGCTAGTTAGACGGTATTTGGAACCGATAAACTAGTGGGAGCTTTTGTCTTATGTTTTTCTAATTTAGAAAATTAGTCCCACTGGGTAACACTTTCATTAGACATCCCACAGTTCACGAGTAGTGTCTACTCTAAAGAACTGCTAGTTCAAGACTGTTTCCTTTTAAGGAAAGTTGAACATGGGAAAGAATGTCTATAAGTGTTAATCATCTTAACTAAAGTTTTAAGGCTAAACCGAAATATTAATTAAAGAAAGTATAAGATAAGGAAAGTGATTTCAGATCACTAACCAATGAATCCTTAGCGACTTTCATAACCGAGTAACTTGACTCGATAGCTTAGTTCTTTGGAAGAACAAGGAAGTTGTGCATTAACGATTAATAGAGTAACAACGGGCAGTAATTTCAGCTAGAATAGTGGGAGTGATATAAGGAAATGAATTTCGAATTCTATCCTTGAATATCACAGAAAAATTTATTTTTCTGTTTACAGATTCGTTGAAACAAATGGATTCACTTTCAATTCGATATATTGTTGCCTCATAGAAAGTGAATATGACATTTGTAGTACGAATCCAAGACTCGACTTTTGTTTGATAAAGTCGAACCACTAAGAAAAGTCGAATAAGTATAACACATCTAAAACTATTAAAGGTAAAAGGTTTCCGTATTAAGAGATCAATAGCGGCATATATCCTAGAGATAAGACCGACGGCGGCTAAGGGTGATTCCCTGTCTCCCGTCTAGGAACACTATCTCAAAGGAACAATGACTAAGTTTCCTTTCAATCGGGAAAGGGTAATAGATTTGAAGGGTAACATAGCTTGTTCACCATGACCTTCGGGGTCTAGTGAGAGATACAAGCTAGTGGGAGTTTTTGAGTGGTGACATTTTGTCTGATAACTACTCAAAACGTGATTTAGTTTATCAAAAGAATACAAGGAGGAGTCTCTGATTTTAGCAGAGAATAGAGTATTCCATGCTCAGAAATAGGCTATCGCATAATCTTGGGACTGATGCTCGGCCTACCTCCTAGTGGAATGTTTCTCACTGAGGAAGAAACCATACACTTTCCCGATATAGTTATTAATGTGCTACAATACACTGTTAAACTCGATTAAGATAATTGGTTGCAAAATAACGGTTAACATTATTATGTAAACCGAGAAGTCTACCTAGAAGATGCTAGTGAGTTTATGGATAAGGAGTGAATTCGGTTCACACCATATCCGTAAATGTAAGCATTTAGCACTTAATGCTTGAAGGTAGGACTGGAGATTTTGCGTATACGTTCAGATTGTGACTGTTCGTGAAATATCTTAATGTGTCGAGTGAAGGTTGGTTATAAGATTCTTGAGATCAGAAAGTGACGGTTGAACTGTCACAAACCTTCTGATAGAATCTATAAGTAACAGCCTTAAACCTTGGAGTACGGTTACCCAAAGGTAGTTACTATCTGATTTAATCAGGCCACGTCCAACATCGTTGTTCGTGATTACACCGATAAATACTACTAGATCGAATATCAATGCACCCAAAAACACGGTGGGAGTATGGTTTAACCGTTGACCCATTGTGGTTTTGTGGTTTTGTGGACTTTATAGTCTGCTGGGGTGATTGATAACCTATGGCTCTTAGTGGGCTGTATAGGATTCTGATCATAGAGGTTGGTTTGAAAGCCTTAACCCTGTGAATGGAGTTTTGGTACTCCAGTTTTGTTCAGCCTCTTGTAGAACCACCTGAGTGTCTCAGGCCCAGTGGGAGCAATTGGATCTACACGGAAAAGAGTCAAATGAATAGGAAAGTTTAAACTTTCAGCGCAAAGCTGAGTGGTCTAGGGGTGATTCCCTGACAAGTAGAGAGTTAACCAGACCTTGAACTCTCTCACCACTCACTCTTGCAAGATTTCGTTAGAAAGCAGAAAATAGGGGTGATTCCCTGAGACTTTCTTGCCATAAAACGGAGCCTAGATTCATTCGGAACAGAAGGGTCTTGGTTGGAACAAATGGCAAGTTGACTGCCGGGAATTATGTCCTTCGTGGATGTAAGAGAACCTCTCGATCATTAAAAGTCACATGTTTTAAAATATATGGACTTGACCAAAATATTGATAAGTTTTTTCGTAGACTGGATATCAATATTGGTAAAGTAGTAGCATAGTGTTCATAAATGATAACACTAAAACGGTTGGAAACAACATGGGTGTGCTATCTGAAGTCGGAAACTGACATGCCAAGATTCTCTGGATGAGAGAATTGGACTATATTCTAAGAATTTGATTCGGTCAAATTCATGAGAATGAGTCATTAGCTATCCCACCTATCTTATTGAATAAGATGATTATGCATATACGGTTGCAGCATTCATCGAGAGTAGTCCTACCCTACCTCTCAGGAATGATTCTCTAAATCTTCGGATAAAGAGAAAATGGGATAGAGTCTCTCTTGGATGACGGCAAGACAGGTTGTCACAAGTCAATAGTAGTCGAATCTCGGATTCGTGCATTGAAAAGCATTTAAGTACGTCCTCAAGTATCTTTGAAGAATGAGGAATAATATGCTTGTATATTTAGGTGCAAACTTGAATATGGTTGACCATACTGATTCTGACTTATAGTCAGATTAAGGATGATTGTTGGGACGATCTCGGGAACAGTGTTTACTCATTGTGATGGGGCTATAGTCTGGAGAAATCCAGAACCGCCAATTCGATTTTAGTTAATCGAATACGTAGCAGCTTTCGGAGCAGCTAAAGTGGCGTTATGGCTTAAGAATTTCCTTTCTGATCTGGGAGTAATTCCAGGTCTGATAAGCCGATATCACTTCATTGTGAAAACAATGAAGAGACAGCTTAGAAGGATTTTCTCAGTCACTAGAGGTCAAAAGCATATTGAGAGAGAGTACCGCCTGATTGGAAGGACCGACAACGTTTCAATCCTAAAGATCATCTCAAGTCGACAACCTAGCTAATCAGTGTACCAAGTCGAGTGCTTGGAGGGTACGGCATTGATGTATATGTCTCACCTGCTTTTAGAGCAAGTGGGAGAGTGTTGTGAATAAGATGAGAAAGGGTGTGCTCTAAAAACAATCGTTGCTTGTCATTTCGTGCAAGTGGGAGATTGTTAGGTGTAGTGCCCGAAAGACAATTTGTGTAATTGTTTTTAACAATGGATGACAGATTTTATCTCACCTTATTACTTGCTTTGTGCTTGTAAATAATACACCTTCGCAAACCCTAAGTATATCGTATGTAACCGCTTAACTCGGTGTATGGCATGCACGTGAGGGTTGAGTTAGTGGTGATGTACTTAAAGCGTTAGTCCGTGGTGAACTTAATCGAGTTTAGGGTCTCTTGATTAAAACACCAATAATGCGCCCGTAACACCTTAGGGTGTGATAGTCTTATCCGGACCGTCGGTAGAGGGTACCTACGTGGGGCATTTATATATGATGGCATTCATATAGATTTGGACCGATTTAATCGAATTTCTCGGTATAATTCCGTAATCGAGGAATCTTATTAAATCATTAGATGATCATATATGGATCAACCTTAATCCCGAGGTGATCACGTGGTGCCGCTTGTCCCGGGGTAGTGTTTGATGTGTTAGTTACGGTTCACTTAAATAATGTGTTCCAAGCCACTTCTCATTGGCACTATCTCCGGATGAGTGAGTAGTTCGATTTTCACGGACATGGAATCCATTCCTTCCTCGCGGGAAGTAGAGAGACAGATCCCCTTGTTTGTTAGCCCTAAGAAAGTGATCGATCCCGGGAGTTCACATTTGACTAAGTAGCTACTAGTCGGATATGTGTGCTAATTGATCATCGGGGGTTAATGGTAAATAAGGATAAGATATTCGAGTCGGGTTCACGGAGACATCCCACTCGAATGGACGAGTCTATGGAGGGTTAATCCGTATGTAGTGATTATATCAATGGACGCTTATTCACTCTATGGGTTGAGTATAAGTATACATCTATAATCGGTAGAGTTCGGTTTCGGGTTTATGGTGGCGTAATCCCGGAATTAATAATTAATGTACTTATTACGTTCGACGAATAATTAATTATTGGAGCTACTGGTTATAGGTCCATGGTCCCCGATGTGGCTTCTGTAATTCGGACTAGTAATCTTGTTACTTGGGCCTCAGTGATAATTAATTGGCTGGGCTAATTAATTGATATGCATGGATATTATTTAGTTGGGCTAAATAATATAATACACTTAAAAGACATTTATGTGGGCTTTTTGACCCTAAAGGTGGCGCCAATATCATCATTTAATTAGAGAGAAATTAGTTTTCTTGGATAATTATTTGACATGTGATTTATCTTTTATTTGTTAAATGATAATTCATGGAATATTGGATAATAATATGATTTATCCTAATTTGTTTGGGATAATCATTTTATTTATCTTTTGTTTGGAATAAAGGATTAATGTAATAATTATCTCTTAATTATTTAATCCTTGGAGGACAAGGATTACTCTCCTATATAAAGAGAGTTCTCCCAAGCCTCAATACACTTGGCATAAGTCGACCACCATATCAAAAGGGAGAGGAAAAATTAGTTTTCTCTTGTCTAGGGTTTTAGAAGAAGAAAAACTCTAAGTTTTTCTTGGTTTTGCATATCAAGGAGGTTCGTGTAACAAGAAGGGTGTCCACCAACCACCGTTTGGAGAACACATCGGAAGATCTTGGCTTCTCTTCCTAATATTGGTAACATGATCTCAACCCCCTTGTAGTTTTTAAGTCCTTTAACTATGTTTTATGATATGTAAATCGTTTAGATCTAAGAACCTGCATCCTTCAGATGTGACCTTTCTTGTTGCAGTTGAAGCATCTGTATTCATCATCTTTCTTCTTTATATCTTTGTTTGAGCTTGACCTCTTGTTTGATGATGAATTTCCTTTGAATGGCTTCTTTTTGCTAAACCTGTCAAAACGTTTAACTAATAGAGCTACCTGTTCTTTTAGTTCATGTGTCTCTATGCCGATGCATTCGGCAAAGTTACTTTGCTGGGGTGCAGCTTATGCAGTGATTTTATGTGTCTCTGCCGGGGCACTATCTTCACCGTTCAATTCGAATTCATGAGCTTTTAATTGGGACATCAGTGTCAGAGTGTCAGTGCTTGCAAGATTTGTTGTTCCTCTGATTACTGATGTTATGATCTTCCATCTTTCAGGCAGTCCTCTCAAGATATTCAAGCATACTTCTTTCTGGGGATAAATGTGTCCAAGCTGTTGCAGTTCACTGATGATGCTTGAGAATCTATTGTCCATTTGATCAATGGATTCACCAGCCTTCATTTTAAAGTTCTCAAATTTCTGTTTTGCAACATATAATTTGTTTTCTTTAACTGCTTCAGATCCTTCATTTATCAATGATAGCTTGTCCCACATCTCCTTTGTTGTTTTGCAGTCTTTGATTCTCATGAACATGTTGCTATCTAGGGTCTTCAAGATCATGTCTTTTGCAACAAAATCCAGATTTGCTCTTCTTCTGTCATCCTTGGTCCAATCCTTTTTAGGTTTGTCAATTTCCTTTCCTTGATCTGCTCCTGTGCTTACCACCGTAGTGATTGTGATTGGTCCATCATTGATTACATCCAGCATCTCTTCATGAGTTGCTGCAAGATGAGATAGCATTCTTATTTTATATTCATCAAAATTATTAACATTAAAAACAGGTACTTTTGACAAGAAGTTTGAGGAATCCATCAGTGCAAATGAAGATATAAAAGTAAGCGTACAGAAAGTTCAGATTTGAAAACTACTTTGAAAATATATGATCTCCTTGTTACCAGAAATTAGATCTAAACAGGTTCTGATACTAGGAACACTGCTCCGATACCAATTGTTGGTCCTAGAGAATGGTGAAACTATAGTCGGAGGGGGGGTGAATGACTATAGTGGAGTTTCAAAAACTTTTCTTTTATTTAAAAGCTTTTGGGCAGCGGATAAGTCCCTTCTTACTATGTTGTTTTCAAATCAGTTTAGACAATCACATATATAAGTTATGATGTAGGCAAATTAAATAAATGCTGTAAAGTAAATTGCAGAAATTAAATTGACACAAGGCTTATAGTGGTTCAGGGTGGTGTAATCCCTTAATCCACTCTTCTCCTATGATGATCGGAGGAATTCACTATTGTTTTCACAGATACAATAGTATGATTGTCCTTGGCTTCCCAAGCTTCACAACATACAAGACTATCACTCCTTGACTGCAATAGCTTCAGTGATTCAGTCTTCCTTTTTGCCGCTCCTTAAGATCAAAATCCTTCAACAACTATCACAGATTCAACTCCTTCTCAGATTGCCTCTGATTCAGTTGCTTCAGTTTGATATGAATGTGATTCACACACTTGCTTGATCAATATCAGTTCTGAGTATGACTTTGTAGCTCTGATATTTGAGTTGATCACTAGATGTATCCTTGTATGTTCAGAGAGAAGGCTTTTCAAATTGACAGAGTTTCTACTACTTTTTTTTCTTTTTTGAATCGTCGTTTTCTTTTTCTGTCAATGCCTTCTATTTATAGCCTTGAATAACCTTGGTTTTGAAATTCCGTCCGTTGGCTATATTAATGAGGGAATAATCCTTGATTCCCCCTAAATTGCATTCTCCTTGATTTCAGTGATCGGATTCTTTTTTCAAACGTTTAGCAGAAAATCCGTCCTTGATTGATCCTCTATTGATTGTGCATTTAATGCATGATCTTCTGTATCTTTAACATATATCAAATTTGATATGGTAAGTGTTACTTCGCCGATTTCAGAACGGTTGAGTGAGCCTTCTGACTTAGCCGTTAGTTCTTTCCTCGCTGTTTTGTCTTTGCCGAAAGTCAGTTTACTCAGCCGATTCACTGTTTTCTTCTTTGTTTTAGTTTCAGGAGAATCTTTTACTTCACTGATCCTTGATTTGGGTGAGACCAGTGTACACCATATTTGAATATTGAGTTTCATCACTTGAAACATAACTTAGACTTATCCAAGGTCATCACAGACTTCCTTGGTTATAAGTCGACCATAATGTCTTCAATGCTTCTCTCGCTTGGTGCTTGGTGGCTTCACTTTGCCGAATATCTCGTTTTTGCTTTGTCGTCCTACCAACTAGTACAATACTTGTCCGACTCAACTTATACAACATGTCAGACTCTATGTAAAGACTTATACAGAGAATTCTAACTTATTTCAGGCTTGCTATAACAGCTAGTATGGCCATCATCAAAACATAATAAAATGTTCCTAACAATGAGTACGTGATTATTTTATACTTATGTTAAGTAAATTTAAGGATATTCATGCCCGGTTTTGCAAGTTGTTATTTATTATTCAATTACTCAACCTGTGAATTGAGTATACCGCGCAAATCATAATAACTGAAGAAATTATGTGTACATTGCATAGATGATTGGTTATGTGAACTTAGTATCAATATCTATCTGCTGATGCATTCTTATCTTTTAGCCATTAAAGCGGAGTAATAAGCTTGAGACGTACCTGTGTTTGACAATGCGTTAGACACTGGGCTTGTAGTGACATTACCAATGTAGCCCCGCGCTTGTGGTAATATTCGATGCTATACATGATCTAAGATAGGGGGATACTCTAAAAAGTTTTCTTCCTTGAGATTGATAGTATTTGAAAAATATGAACAATTGAAGAAATTCAACTTTTAAGAGGCTTTGAGTAGTACTCGGTCTCCAAGTCCAAAATCCCTATAGATACGCTCTTGCTTATTGCTCTAGTGCTTTAACCATTGCGAGGCACAAGAAGTATGAATGCTGAGGTTGGTAGGTTGAGATTGCGAAGTTAGCATAAACTCTAATCTTGCCACGAATATATAAAACTAAATGCACATGCACACATCACTCCGATTCATAATAAGTAGTGAATAATGGACATCTTATGAGCATGACTAGTATGAGTTGACTCGGGTTTCTTGTGTAAGTATGATTTGACCATGGGAAATGTTGACTTAGGGAATGACTTATTGATGCTTTGTTCGGGATGATCAAGGTCTAAGTGGGGGTAGTTGATGACGGTCAAATTATACCCGTAAAAGTCATCAACATTGACCTTAAATCGAGATTAATAATGTATATTTCATATTAAATCACTCGTTTATATTTATTATTTAATGTTAAGTGATTATTAATATGATATTTGGTATTTAGCTGTTTTTATTATTAAAAGACCGACTTATTGTGCGATAATTGCTGATTTTGTAGATCGTGATAAATCGGGAAGATAAATATCACGCAATCGAGAAATCTCAAGATAATGAAGAGGAAAATCGGAGCATTAATCAAGAGATAAATCAGAGGAATCAGATCAGCACGGAAGAATGCAGTGGGGAACAAGTCAGACAAAGAGACGCGTTTAACACGTGTAAAAAAGGGCTCGGTCGACCGAGCCTATCCATTCGGTCGACCGAGAGAGTCGGCTCGGTCACTTGAAGTTTATCCGGCAGAAATCGTGTGTATATCTTCTAGATCCTTCCTAGGTCGGCAAAAACCTCTATATAAGCGAAGGCTACGAAATTTGTAAAAACACACCAACGAGACACCTTAGACATACATACAATCCCTTCATTCTTTCTTCAATCTTACAATTCATAATATAACTTTGATACAATGTAGAATAATTTGAGGGTTTCCAAAGCAATTTAAGGGCTGCAATATGTAAACCTTTATTTTCTGTTTCTTTCTTTTAAGTAATTAATCCCTCCCAATTATGCTTTCTCGTTTGAATTAGTTAATCATAGCTAGATGATGTAGATCTAGGCTATGACGATAGGGATGTGGCGACTCCTTGTCTATGGGGATCCTATAACCTACGTCATACACTTAGTATTTATTCATGAATCAACTTGATTTAATTAATGCGTATCTATGTTAGTTTATATGAATACCGTGCGAATTCTTGTTTAATACGTTACGTATGATGAAACGCCGAGAGATATATTCTAAGATGTATTCTCGGGTTGAAATCGTTCGGGTGACCGAAAGGTGTCATTCGGTCGACCGAGGCCTTACACTCGGTCGACCGAGCCCCGTTTCATCGGTTATTTCGCCACGTCTTTATGGTAGGTTTAGCCTAGTTGAATTTATTATCTCGTAGGTATGGCTATGGCTACGTTACTCGCTTAGTTTAATTAAAACGTGTAAAAAGAAAATACCAATATAAAACTCTTAGGTAGGCTTATGAATTGCTCTTCACGGACGTTCAGCGTTATCTAGGTAGGTTTATATTCGGGAATTGCATGCACCTGCTTATATGTACGTCGTAGATTAGCATGAGACTATAACTTGGTAATTGCTTGTTGGACGAGACCTTGAGTAATCACTTAGGAAGTACGCCTAGCCATAGGAATGTTGCCTAGACGAGGTGTACGATTAATATCGGCATCCTTAGTGTCGTAAGCGTGCAAGTTACATGAGATGGATACCCAAAAGGTGAAGTCACGTAATGTAGCACAGTGATCTAGCAACCTAAGCGGTGCTAAGTCAAGTTAAGGAGGATGACTCCCGTAGCCAATCTAAGATAGATACAAATGGATTGACAGTTAATAAGTTCAGTTTATTATATAAATTATCTAGGTCGAAACGATAAAGACTATAATTGGGGAGGTTAATTACGTTGTGTCGAGTCGTGTCTTTACCTTTCTTGTTTTATGTTGGTCGTAGACCGCCTCTATGTCCTTGACATGTTTTATTAGTTGTTTGTATATAAGATGATCCACAATTGGTTCCCTGTGGGATCGACCTTGATTCACTATAGCTATACTACAATGGGCCTAGTCCTCTTGCTAGTATTGGTTTATGGTGGTCAAGTATTTTATAACCTGATTGACCCCGATCAGACTCGTGGCCCATTACTTTTTCATAATGTTTTATAACCATCAGATCGTGTAACTATGGTAACAATGATATAATAAATATCCCGCCATTTGCTTTTTGACTTTTGTAAGTTTGACTGTATAAAATTTCCTTCAGCAGCCTGCTGACAATTATGCCTCAGCAGCCTGCTGATAGGGTTACTCTGCTGATCTTCTATTCCTCCTTGTTTTGTTCAATTGATAATACAAGATGAAGTTTAATACCAATGATTTATTTATCAAGTGAGCTCACCCAACAGGACAAAGAGCAATCCTCTTGGCAACTTCATTTGCTCAATTGTCCAAACATAAGTACATGGAATTGTTGATACCAATGAATAATCTGCTAAGTGAGCTCACCCATCATAGGAAAGACTAGTCCCCTATGTGAATTCCTTACACTGTTGATTAAAGATGTATCAGTCAACTTTTATAATTCCAAGTTCAGTCCTTAGTTTAGCAAATCTTTCACTGTCTAGTGGTTTAGTGAAAATATCAGCAAGTTGATCTTCATTAGGGATATAAAGAACTACCACATCTTTCTTTTCAACATGATCTCTTATAAAATGATGTATCACATAAATATGCTTGGTTCTTGAGTGCACAACAGGATTTTCTGTGATTGCAATTGCACTTGTGTTGTCACACATTATAGGAATTTCTCTTTCTTCAATTCCATATTCCCTTAACTGTTGTCTTAACCACAGTATTTGTGCACAACAACTTCCAGCAGCAATATATTCAGCTTCAGCAGTGAAAGTTGATATAGAATTCTGTTTCTTGCTAAACCAGGAGACCAATCTATTTCCCATTAATTGACAGGTTCCTGTGGTGCTTTTTCTATCAATCTTGCATCCAGCATAATCAGAATCTGAGTAGGATATAACTTTGAAGCTTCCATCTTTAGAATACCATATCCCTACTCCCAAAGTCTCTTTTAGATACTTGAGAACTCTTTTTACTAAAAAGAGTCTTGTCAATGGTACCTTCTGTAAAACCATTGTCCTCCAAGAATTGAGATAGAGTCTTATACCATGCTCTTGGTGCTTGTTTCAAACCATAAAGTGCTTTATTGAGTCTATACACTTTATCTTCTTGATCTTTAACTTCAAATCCAGGGGGTTGCTGAACATAGACCTCCTCTTCCAGAATGCCATTCAAAAATGCACTTTTGACATCCATCTAATATACCTTGAAGTTTTTATAAGCAGCATATGCCAAAAATAATCTAATAGCTTCCAATCTTGCAACAGGGGCATATGTTTCATCAAAATCTATTCCTTCTGCTTGAGAATAGCCTTTTGCTACTAGTCTGGCCTTATTCCTTACAATGGTACCATATTCATCTAATTTGTTTCTGTATACCCATTTTGTACCAATTATATTTGCATGACTAGGTCTTCCCACTAGTGTCCAAATTTGATTTCTTTCAAATTCATTCAACTCTTCTTGCATAGCAATTATCCAATCTGGATCTGATATTGTTTCTTCAACAACTTTAGGTTCTATTTGAGATAGAAAACAAGTAGCCATTGCTTCTAACTGTCTTCTAGTTCTCTCACCTTGCTGTATGTTGCCAATAACTTGTTCAGCAGGGTGATCCCTTAACCATTGTGGATTCTGGTTAGATTGATTCTCAGGAACATCATCTTCAGTAGGGTCTACTGTTTCTTCAACAGGGGGTTCAGCAGATCCTTGAACTGCTTCAGTTGTTGCATCAGTAGTGTTACCAGCAGGGTGTTCAGCTGGGGCTGAATCAGAAACCTTTAAGTCATTAAACCTTTCCAAAACTTCAACACATTCTGGATCAGTGACTTGTTGATTCTTAGCAGGTTCACAAGCTTCATCTTCCATACCAGTGAACTTAGGTTCATCAAACACAACAGGATTGTCTCTTCATGTTTTAGTGACCTTTTGTTCAATACCCCGAATGCCTTGCCGACAGAAGAATATCCCAAGAAAATTCCTTCATCTGATTTTGGTTGGAATGTCTTCAATTGCTCCTTATGATTCAAGATAAAACATTTGCTTCCAAATGGATGGAAATAAGATATATTAGGTTTTCTTCCATTCCAAATCTCATAAGGTGTCTTCAGCAGCTTCTTGTTCACTGATGTTCTGTTTTGTGTATAGAATGCTGTATTAACTGCTTCAGCCCAATTTCTTTCAGGTAGCAATGCTTCACAAATCATAGTTCTTCCTACTTCTTTTAGAGTTTTATTTCTTCTTTCAGCAACCCCGTTTTGTTGAGGTGTACCAGCAGCAGCCAGTTGATTTAGTACACCATTTTGTTCACAATATTCTCTTATAACTTTATTGAGAAATTCAGTACCCTTGTCTGATCTGATTTTCACTACTGTCAAACTTTTCTCATTCTGTAATCTCTTCAATAGTTCAGGCATCTTTTGAAGTGTTTCACTTTTCTTGTTCATGAATATCACCCAAGTGTATCTTGAATAATCATCCACAACCACTAAGGTGTATTTCTTTCCTGTTACACTTGTTGGTGTTACTGGTCCAAATAGATCCATGTGCATCAGCTCCAAAACTCTTTTGTTGATTGCTTAGTCTTTGACTTGAAGCTTGACTTTCTCTGTTTACCTTGCTGACATGCATCACATATAGCATCATTCTTGAATGTGATCTCAGGCAAACCAATCACCAGTATATTCTTTACCAATTGATTGATATCATCAAAATTTAGATGATTTAACTTCTTATGCCATAACCAATTAAGTTTTGACTTGGTATGCACAATCAGGCATTTTTTGGAACAGCAGTAACCAATCCACAACATACATGTTTTGTTGTCTTCTTCCAACTAACACAACTTGATCACCTCTTTCACTAATGACAATACATGTGTTTTTGTCAAAAGTGACCTTGTATCCCATGTCACAAAACTGTCCAGTGCTCAGTGGATTGTAGTCCAGTCCTTCCACATATGCAACATTTCTTATTGATAATCCATTTCTCACAAGTGTGCCATATCCTCTTGTGTATCCTGGTATGTTCTTGTTGCCAAAATTCACTCTTGGGCCATCCTTTGCCACAAAATTTGACAAACAGTGTTTATTCTTTGTCATATGTCTGGAACATCCACTGTCAAAGTACCAGACACCCTACAAAACAAAGTTAGTGCATTTTAGGTATCCAAACCTGTTTGGGTCCATAATGGTCAGTGGTAAGCATGACCCTTGGCAAGTTTCCATAAGGTCTTCTTTGAAAGGTATCATACTTTGGTTCATAAATGTATTCCACACATCCATAAGGTCTAGCAATTGGTTGTGTAGGATTCAAATATGATTTCTGGCCTTTTGGAATATAATGTTGTTTAGAGTGATTTCTTTTGTTAGAAGCACTAGGATAACCATAGGTTTGCTGTCTATTAGGAACAGCCCTATAATATGGAGTATGCTGAGGTCCTTGTTGAGGTCTTGTATAAGTCCTCTGATGAGCCCTCTGTTGATTCCATTGCTTAGGTTTTACCCTAACAGCATGGTTATATCTGTTGTTTCTAGCAGTAGGTGCAGGAATATTCCAATCATCATCAGTAGGGAACAATCTACCTTTCCTCCTGAGATAAGTATCCTTTGAATGATTAGCATTTTTGGATTTTGTATTCTTATCCTTGGAATATTTCTGGTTTTTCCCTTTTTGTGGTCCAGCAGACTTGGTAGCAAGTCTGCTATCAGCAGGTCTAGAAGGCACATCAGTATTATTTTTAGATTTATTCTTTTTATTAGGAGCTGTTGACTTCCTTTACTTCTGATTTTGCTTCCTTGAAGCTCTCTCAGTAGGCTTTACTGCCTCAGCAACCCTTTTGGGAGTTGGATCTTGTGCGAGCACAAACTTAGGACCAATTTCGGTACTAGGTTCGGTGACCTTACTGGATCCACTCTTATTGGATTGTTGAGTTCCAAATCCAATCCATGTTCTATCACCATAAGGCTTTCCAGATTTGAATGCAGTGGAGGAACAAGATGGTTCAGCAGACTCAGCAGCTACTGAATGTACAGCAGCTTATGCTGATTCTGTCTAACTTCTTTTTCCTTTCCTTTGAGAACTCTTAATTCAGCATTTAATCTTTCAACTTATGATTGAAGAGCTTCATTTTCAGCCTTCACAATCTCATAACCTAATTGTATTATCCTCAGTTGATTAAGGATGGCATCCAAAGTTTCTTCATTGTCAGAATTTTTAGGATTTGAACCACAGGTTGATTCACAATCACTTCCAGCAGGAGTGATTATAGATACATAATTGTATACCTCCTCTGTTTCATCCATATTTGCCATTAAAGCATAATCTTCCATCTCAGCAACAAGTGCAATATCATTAGATTCATTTCATTTTTCTGATTCTACTTCATATCCTGATTCATCTTCAGCAACCATAACTTTCTTGCTAGATCTTCTTTGTTGGCTCTTGGTCTTCAGTAGGTCTGGACAATCAGGTCTGAAATGTCCAGGTTTCTTGCAAATAAAGCAAAGATAATCAGGTTCCTTTTTCTATTTTAATTCAGGACAATCAGGTTTGAAGTGTCCTGGTTTCTTGCAATGATAGCACAAGTAATCATTATCTTTCTTTGATTCATCCTTCTTCTTTTCACTAAATTTCTTTGTGAAATTTCTTGGAGAACCCTTTCCTGATTTCATTCTAATTTTCTTGCTCAGTAGGGCAATCTGCTCTTGCATCTCATCCAGTAGATCATCTTGAGCTCCTGATGTTTCTTCTTGATGTGAAGCAGCCAATGCAGTGGTCTTTGGCTCTTCTTTTTCAGTCTCAGACACAAGCTTTTTGCTAAATTCATAGGCCTTAAGATGCGAAAACGAGTTTGAAGGTGTCTTCTTCATGCAAACTCCTCATTTCTTCTATGCAGATCACCTTCATCTCCCAAACTTCTGTTGCAGGTAATGCTTCCAAGATTTTTGAATTTATCTCTTCTTGTGAGTACTTCACACTCGGTAGGGTGAGTTCATCCATGATTGCATTGAATGCTGACTCCATTTGTTCAATGGTTTCATTTTGAACTCCTGGAACTTCTTCTTTGCCACACTGATCTTGATCTTTTTGATTGCATCAGTGCCTTCACAGATTAATTGCAACTTATCCCAAAGTTCCTTTGCAGTCTTGCAATCTTTCACCTTCATATACATATTTCTATCCAAAGTTCTGTATATAATATCAATAGCAATATTGTTGAGATTTGCTCTTTTTCTATCTTTAGCAGTCCATTACCTTTTTGGTTATGGAATGTATTGTGTCTCATCTCCCACTGTTACAGACTTGGTAATCTCCAGTGGTCCATCTGTCAGCACATCCATCATTTCATCATGTGTTGCAGCTAGATAAGCCTCCATACGACGTTTATACTCATCAAAACGATCTAAAGAACACATCAACATTGTTCTAGCATACTGGTTTGTTAGGAACATTTTATTATGTTTTGATGATGGCCATACTAGCTGTTATAGCAAGCCTGAAATAAGTTAGAATTCTCTATATAAGTCTTTACTTAGAGTCTGACATGTTGTATAAGTTGAGTCAGACAAGTATTGTACTAGTTGGTAGGACGGCAAAGTGAAAACAGACATTCGGCAGAGTGAAGCCACCAAGCACCGGCGAGAGATACGAGAGAAGGGATTGTGATCTGACTTATAACCAAGGAAGTCTGTGATGACCTTGGATAAGTCTAAGTTATGAAACTCAATATTCCAATATGGTGTACACTGATCTCACCCAAATCAAGGATCAGTGAAGTATAAAGATTCTCCTGAAACTAAAGCAAAGAAGAAAACAGTGAATCGGCTGAGTACACTGACTGTCGGCAAAGAGAAAACAAAACGGCGAAGAAAGAACTAACGGCTAAGTCAGAAGGCTCACTCCACCGTTCTACAGACGGTGAAGAGACACTTACAAGATCAGATTTAATATACATTGAAGATTCGACGAGATCATGCATTAAATGCACAATCATTAAAGGATCAATCAAGGACGGATTTTCTGCTATACATTTGAAAGAAGAATCCGATCACTAAAATCAAGGAGAATACAATTAAGGGGGAATCAAGAATAAAATCAAGGATTATTCCCTCATTAATATAGCCAATGGACGGAATTTCAAAATCAAGGCTATTCAAGGCTATAAATAGAAGGCATTGACAGAAAAAGAAAACAACAACTATTAAAAAAAAAGGAAAGCAGAAACTCTGTCAATTAGAAAAGCCTTCTCTCTGAACTTACAAGGATACATCTAGTGATCAACTCAAATATCAGAACTACAAAGTCATATTCAGAATTGAGATTGATCAAGCAAGTGCGTGAATCACATTCACATCAAGCGAAGCAACCGAATCGAGAGGCAATCCGAGAAGGAGTTGAAAGCTGTGATAGTTTGTTGAAGGATTTTGATCTCAAGGAGCGTTAAACAAAAGAAAGACCGAATCACCGAAGTTGTTGCGGTCAAGGAGTGATAGTCTTGTAGATTGTGAAGCTTGGGAAGCCAAGGACAATCATACTTGTTGTATACGTGAAAACAATAGTGAATTCCTCCGATCATCACGGGAGAAGAGTGGATTAAGGGATTACACCACCCCGAACCACTATAAGCCTTGTGTCAATTTAATTTCGCAATTTACTTTACAAAGCACTTATTTAATTTGCCTACATCATAACACATATCCGTGATTGTCTAAAGCGATTTGAAAACAACATAGTAAGAAGGGACTTATCCGCGCCCAAAAGCTTTTAAAACACAAGAAAAGTTTTTGAAACTCAACTATAGTCATTCACCCCCCCCCTCTCGACTATAGTTTCACCCTTCTCTCGGGACCAACAATTGGTATCGGAGCGGTGTTCCTAGTATCGAAACTCGTTCGATCTAATTTACGGTAACAAGGAGATCACATATTTTCAAAGTAGTTTTCAAATCGAAGTTTTTCATTCACTCGCCATTTTTATCTTCAATTGCACCGATGGATTCCTCAAACTTCTTGTCAAAAGTACTGTTTTCAATGTTAATAATTTTGATGAATATAAAATAAGAATGTTATCTCATCTTGCAAAGCAACTCATGAGGAGATTTGGATGTAATCAATGACGGTCCAATCATGATCACTACCGTGGTAGGCACGGAGAGCGAGATCAAGGAAAGGAGATAGACAAACCCAAGAAAGATTGGACCAAAGATGACAGGAGAAGAGCAAACCTAGACTTTGTAGCAAAAGATATGATCTTAAAGACTCTAGACGACAACATGTTCATGAGAATCAAAGAGCGCAAAACAAACAAAGGAGATGTGGGACAAACTATCATTGATAAATGAAGGATCCGAAGCGATCAAAGAAAACAAATTATACGTTCCAAAACGAAATTTGAGAACTTTAAAATGAAGACTCGGTGAATCCATTTATCAAATGGACAACAGATTCTCAAGCATCATCGAGTGAAGCGCAACGACTTGGACACACATATCCACAAAAAGAAGTATCCTTGAAGATCTTGAGAGGACTACCTGAAAGATGGAAGATCATAACATCAGTAATCAGAGGAACAACAAATCTTGCAAGCACTGACACTCGACACCGATGTCCCAATTGAAAGCTCATGAATTCGAAATGAACGGTGAAGATGGTGGTCCGGCGAGAGACACACAAAATTACCGCATTAGTGCACCCCAAGCAAAGTAACTTTGCCGAATGCATCGACAAAGAGACACAAGAACTAAAAGAACAGGTAGCTTTATTAGTTAAACGTTTTGACGAGTTTAAAAAGAAGCCATTCAAGGGAAATTCAACATCAAACAAAAAGTCAAGCTCAAACAGAGACATGAAGAAGAAAGATGATGAATACGGATGCTTCAACCGCAATAAGAGAGGTCACTTCAAGGTGATTGTCCGAAGAAAATGACAAAGATGATGAAAAGAAGAAATTCAAAGCATCCGAAAAGAGAAAGGGCAAGAAGGCACTTAAGGCGAATCCGGCGAAAGTGAAAAGCATGAAGAATCATCTGACAATGACTCAGATGATAGTGATGAAGAAGACAGCTCAGAAAATGAAAAGGCATGCCTATGCCTCATGACCAAAGAATTGGATGAAGACAAAAGTGATAGTTCAGACAATGAGGAAACAAGCCTATGTTTAATGGCTAAAGAATCGATGGCGAGGTAACATCTAGTTCATGTTCTTCATCTAATGCATTCACATCTAACACCGCACAATCCTCTAGTCTTCCATTAGATACAACGTAGACCTAGTCCAAAATCTCATGACTAAATTTGATGAAATTGAAAAGAATCATGAAATTCGGAAAAGGAATGCAAGGATCTAAGAAAAGAGAATAAGAGGTTAAAGAAAGAACTGGATAAAACAAGAGTGAATTAACTAGTAAGGAGACCTACTTAAATGATCAACAAAAAGCGAGTGGACCATACATACGTTACCAACGGATCGGTTAAGAAGAACTCCTCACCGGTAAAGGTAATCAACGCACCACTAAAAGCACCGGCTTACAAACCCTCAAAAAGGTTTGGATACCGATACGGTCTTGGCTATAACGATCGGGATGAACGTAGGGATAATAGTCAACACAATTCTAAATTGAGGACCACTAATGGACCAAAATTTAGAAAGGGACGAACCATGTCTCCAACGGATCATCTGTTCCGGTGAAGTCAAAACCCCTTTGTAGTGAAACAAACAGACTAAATCCTCATTCCAATCATACAAAAACAACGACCATCCGAAAGGTAAAGGAAGACTTTTTCCCTCAGAGGATGATTGGAATGTCACACCTCCAAAATACAAGAGGAAACCATTCCACAAAATGCATCATGTGATTAAGAAAAATCAATCTAGCTATGTTCCTAGACACATGAAGCAAGAAAGGTTTCCTATTGCATATTGGAAAGTGAAGAAGGATATAAATGCACCAAAAGGTGGAAAAAAGTATCAGAATACCTTCTGTAAAAATATTAGAAGCTATTATGTCATGCCTTATACATATGAAGTTGATGACTTCAATTATCCAAAGAGAAGACCTTTTGGATACATACTTGGTATGGGAGGCATGACTGCTAACAGATATGGACCCAAACAGTGTTGGGTACCCAAACTTAATTAATCTGTTTTGTAGGATGTCTGGTACATAGACAGTGGATGTTCCAGACACATGACAGGAAACAAGAAATGGGTCACTGATTTTAAAGCTTTTGATGGACCCAAAGTCACATTTGGAGGAAAATAATACCCTGGCAAGATTAAAGGGGAAGGCACAATACTCAAAAACAATCTAAAGATTCAAAATGTGGCATATGTCAAGGGACTTAACTTCAATCTGATGAGCATCAGTCAATTCTGTGACAAAGGCTACAATGTGCACTTCAACAAAGAAGGATGCAAAGTGATTCACGATCAAACAAACACGGTGGTTCTTGCGGGTAGAAGACAAGACAACATGTATGTGGTGGATGGAGAACGACCAAGGCGAGAAACATGTCTACTTGTCAAGAATAAACAATCAACAATTTGGATTTGGCACGAGAAGATTAAATCACCGAATTTCAAGACCATCAACAAACTATCAAGGAGCAAGTTAGTTGAAGGCCGCTAGAGATCACATTCAATAAAGAGAGTCTATGTGATGCTTGTCGAAAGGAAAACAAATAAAAAGCTCATTCAAATCAAAGCCTCATCAATCTACAACAAGAGTTCTACATCTACCGCACATGGACACCGTTTGGACCGGTCACCCAAGTAAGTGTGAGTGGTAAGAAATATACTCTTGTAGTGGTGGATGACTTCTCAAAATACACCTGGACCATCTTCATGAACAAGAAGAAAGAAACACTCAAGAAGCTACCGGACTTGCGAGAAGACTCCGAGAATGAAAAAGAGCAAAAAATTATCAAAATCGATCGATAGAGGCACCGAATTTCTAAATGAAATTATCGAACCTATTGTGAAGAAAATGGAGTACTACATCAACTATCTCGCAGCGGGAACTCCACAACAAAATGGTGTAGCGAGAAAGAAGAAACAGAACTCTCAAAGAAGCGATCGAACAATGATTGCTTTGAAGCATGCTTGCCAAAGAGATTTCGGGTCAAGCAAACAACACAAGCATGCCATACACAAAACAGATCAATCATCAACAAACATCATGGAAAAACTCCATATGAATTATGGAATGGTAGAAAACCCAATATCTCATATTTTCATATGTTTGGATCAAAATGTTTTGTCTTGAACATGAATCATCTGCATACCTTTGATGAGAAGGCTGATGAAGCAATCTTCATGGGATACTCGGACACCGACAAAGCATTCGAGTACTAAATAAAAGAACATTGGTGATTGAAGAATCAATACATGTGGTTTTTGATGAACCATATACAAATGGTGAAGATCTTCAAGACCAAGAAGAGAAAGTTTGCACGAGAGGCAAATCTATACAAATGCAACCATACCGGCTACTATCCCGAATCATCTTTTTGAAAATCAAGAGGAGACACATATCAATACAACGGGAGAAGCACCGAAATTGAAGTTCATGCTCGGCATGAAGGTATGGAAGCACCAAGTGAAGATCAACTTCAACCGGACCTAAATTGGCTTAGAGACCATCCCGAAGAACAAGTCATTGGAGATATTCACACCGGAGTCGAACAAGAAGACAAGCTGGAGCACATGCTAACTTGCTTTCTATCACAAGTGGAACCCAAGACCATAGATGATGCAATCCAAGATGCAGATTGGATCACGGCCATGCAAGAAGAACTAAATGAATTTGAAAGAAATGAAGTACGGGAACTTGTTGACAGACACGAAATGGCCAACATCATTGGTGCAAAATGGGTATTCGGGAACAAGATGGATGAGCAAGGAACTCGTTGTCGAAACAAAGCAAGGCTAGTTGCAAAAGGATATTCCCAAGCTGAAGGAATAGATTATGATGAAACCTTTGCTCCAGTAGCAAGATTGGAAGCAATAAGACTTTTTTTAGCATTTTCTGCACACAAAGACTTCAAAGTCTATCAAATGGATGTCAAAAGTGCATTCCTAAACGGACTTTTGGAAGAAGAAGTTTATGTAGAACAACCTCCTGGATTTCAAATCAAAGGAAAAGAAGACAAAGTATACAACTCAAGAAGGCCCTCTATGGCCTCAAACAGCACCTAGAGCATGGTATGAAACACTTGTCACAATTTCGATCAAGAATGGATTCAACAAAGGAACTATAGACAAGACTCTATTTAAACTAGAGGAAGGGGCAAGCACATTGCTAGTGCAAATCTATGTTGATGACATAATCTTTGGATCGAGAAGATGAAAAGTTGTGTGAGAAATTTGCAAACCTAATGAAGAGCAAATTTCGGATGAGCATGATGGGAGAATTAAACTACTTCCTTGGCCTTCAAGTAAAGCAAATGAAGGATGGCATTTTCATTAGTCAAGCAAAATATACAAGAGATTTGATACACAAGTATGGGATGGACACAAGTGGCACAAGCAGACACACCAATGTGTGCCGAGTCATACTTGGAAAAGATGAAGGAGGAAAAGATGTTGATCGAGAAAATGTATAGAGGAATTATTGGATCATTGTTATACTTAATCGCAAGCGAGACCCGATATTGCATTTGCGGTAGGAGTGTGTGCTAGATTTCAAGCTCAACCAAAAGAATCACATCTTCTAGCAAACCTAAAAGGATAATCAAATACTTGAAACACACCATCAATGTTGGCATTTGGTACCCAAAAGATGGAGGATTTACACCGATATCATATTCGGACTCGACTATGCTTTGGATGCAAAATAGATAGAAAAAGCACCTCCGGAACATGCCAAATGCTAGGAACCGAGACTAGTCTCATGGTTCAAAGCAAAAAGCAAAACTCTATATCTACATCAACGGTGAAGCGAGAATATATAGCGACAGTAGTTGTTGTGCACAAGTCTTGTGGATAAGACAACGGCTAAGGGACTATGGAGTCGAAGAGAAAACAATCCCAATCATGTGTGACAACACAAGTGCAATATCTATTACGAAAATCCGGTATTGCATTCAAGAACAAAGCACATTGATGTAAGACATCATTTTATCGTAGACCATGTTGAAAAGGGAGATGTCATCCTAAAATACATATCCACCGAAGACCAGCTGGTCGACATCTTCACTAAACCTCTCGGTTATGAAAGATTTAGTATGTTGAGAAGCGAGTTAGGGATGATTGAAATTGACTAAGTATCAACGAGCGGCTAAGCGGAGTAATCGGCTAAGTGACTTCATCAATCGGTACAACCTTTGCCGTTACGGGAGATGTAGCAGGTAAGGCACCGGTATCCAAGCAGAGGTAACTTAACTGATTGTTAGGAACAGTTCAATGAAGCAGCTCAGTGAAGAACTCATTGGACCGGTTAAGTGACCAGCGAAGGCACTTCAACGAAATAAAGACTTGGACAAATTCAAAGTGTGAACAAAATCAATTCTGAATACACGTGGAGAATAAGGAAATTATGGAGGATTATTCAGTACACACGTGGCGATCACTTTATGATCATGGAGGTAATTATATTATTTTTTTTTGAATTATAAACTCCTCGATTCCCGGGCTCTATCATTACTTGCCTCAAACCACTCCCCCCTCTACGCTCGAATATCGCGTTTTTCATACACAAAATCACGCCATTATGTCACTAAATCCTTCCATATTTAAACCACGTTCACACTACCCAAATCACACTATATAAACAAGACTTAGAGATTTTCAGAGATCCTTACGCTCTCTTGCAAATTACAACCCTACTCTTGTTTATCTCTATTGCAAACTCAAGTTCATTTTCAAACCCCTCTCCCTCTCAAAAATGGCATCATATTCCTCAATCACTCAAGCTGGGTACGAAAAATCGATTGCCACTGGCTCATTCTTCCAAGCAGAACACTACCTGAAACTGTGTGGAAATGATGAGAATGCCAAAAGGTTGGCAGCAGGCTGTGAAAAACTAAAATTATCCACCTTCCTCAATCCTCCAATAACTGAAGTGTGTTATGAAAGTCTGATTTCCTTCTGGAAATCTGCACAATACGTGCCTGGGCTCCCTACGAAGAAGGTGACAAGTTCGAAGAAGACAAGATTGTTGCATCCATAAATGGCAAAGACGTGGTGATTACAGCAAAGGTAATCCGAAAACATCTCAAACTTTCAAATAAGGGTCAAGCAAAAGTGACATTGATACCACAGGACTTAGATGAATTATGGGCAATCATTGCCAAAACGGCAAACCCAGGATCCACAAAAGTAAATTGTCTCAGATCTGAGTTGAAGCAGCCATTTAATGAGTTTAGTGCCCTAATTGGCAAAACCATTGAAGGAAAGTTGGGAGCAAATCATGCCATGACAGAAATTAGAATGCGGTTAATGGGAATCATCTATAACAAGCTACGATTTAATTGGGCAAAATACTTATTTTTGAGAATTAAAGAGCAAATCCAAGGTGAAGTAAAAGCAGGCGAAAAAGGGATAAAAGAGGGAAAGACAATGAAAGGACAATTCTGGGTGAAAAAGTCATATGGGATACAGGTGCACTATCTGTTGCAATGTCTCAAAGTCCCCTCTGTACAACTCCACAGACTGCATGAATCCAAAGTCATGTTTACTTATGTCAAACCACAAAAGAAGGCGAGGAGAAGGAAAGAGGAAGAAATCCTCACACAACACCACAAGTCAAAGAAAGAAACAAAAGGTCCGGCGAAGTCTGGAAAAGACAGACTTTGGAAAATTAATTGATGAAGAAGAAGCAGAAGAGGATTCTGACAATGAGGAAGCACAGCAAGTAGAAGAAAATGCCAGTGAGGATGAACAGCATCCAAATGAAGAAAACACTGGAGAAGATGAGGAATCTCTAGAAGAAGATGTACAATTGTACGTAAACGATATAGATGACCGAATTGCAGAATATCTTGAATGGAAGGAAGGCGATTCCAGACAACAACTTCAAGACACAGACCACATGCTTACTGAAGAAGCATGGTTATTTGATTTTCTGGGAATCACAACACTTGTAGGAGTACTTGATGAATCACCACTATGGGAATTGGTTGATGCAGCCAAGGCAAAGATGCTCCAGACCTCTGGGAGACAGAATGATGACTCAGACGGTGGTGATGATGATCATGATGATGATGATGATAATGATCATGATTGTAATGACAATAATGATGGTGATTTAGGTAAAAACAGAGAAGAGGATGCTCTTGCACCAGATGCAATTGATGACACTACTCTTCTCCGTACATTTTTGAAACCACAAGCCTCCGGCAAGTCTTCAACTCCAGCAAAGACAGTCACTCAACCGTGTTCGTCAATGTTCCAAACTAACAAGACAAACATTGTGGACACTGGTTCAGCTGCTGCCACTCCAGTCAAGACAACCCCCGGCATAGAGATAGGGGGCACAGCAGCTCAAGCCACACCAGTATACTCATCTACCCAAATACTTGAAGATCTAGATGTAAATGCAGATGTCACTCAAAATCAAGACAAGGGCCAAGCAAAGATCCGAACCAATTTGAAACAAGGCACAAACTCTCTCAGCTGAACAATGGCATTACAAATGAAACTTTTGAGAAAGCGGCAGACTTGCTGGCTGAAGAATTGGAACAGCAAGCAATGTATCTCAGATCCATGACTTCAGCGTTTAATGACAAAAGCTCCTCCATTGAAAACAAGTTTCAAGCCATTGCCGAGTACATTGATGCACAAAACATTGTGGTTCAACAACAGGGAAGTCTGATGAAGCAGCTTAACATCAATATCACCAACAGTCTTGCAGGCCTCAGGCAACACATTTCCCAAGAAAATGAATCACTGGCAGTGGCTTTTGGCACTAGACTTAGGAGTGTCAATGAGAAATTGAATGATCATAACAATAGATTCACCTCTATTGAATCAAAACTTGACTCTCTGATTGGAACGGCAGAGGCCACCAATAGCATCCTACTCCAGCAAAGGGATGATGCTGCCAAAAAGGGGGAAAATCGGATAAGCTTTGAAGGATCAACTTTCAAACCCCCTAATTTCACTGAAGAACAATTGAGAGCAAGAGACAGAGAAATAAGGATCAGAAATGAAGCAGAAGAGCAACAAAGAAGGATCAGAGAAGAAAGAGAAAAAGCCACAAAGGAACCCTGCATTGGATTTCCTCATCCTATTCAACGAAGAGATGATGATAGAGACAGGTCCGGCAGACAGCAAAGGCCTGGATCCACCCAGCAAAGAGGATCTGTCAGTCAACACAGACTCAGCACCAGAGGAAACACCAGCAGAGGCAGCAGCAGCTCCAAATATACTAGTGAGCACAGAACTTACACTGGTCACCAAAGCAAAGCAGAATATGATGCAGATGTACTGGACCATGTAAGAGAATTTTTTAGAGTACAGGAAGGACTTTATCCTCACCTCTCACAAGATGATGCTTGGGCTGATTGGCTAAACTATCAGGATGAAAAGATGAGAACTGATATGGCCAAACTCTACAATGAAGTCAAAAGAGAATTTGCACTTCTCAAACGGACCAACAACAAACCAAGTTCAGCCATACCACTATACGCAAAGGGACCGGAAGACTTGCCGGCCGCACAACAAGAAGATTTCAAATACATGGCAAGATTCTTCAATCCTATGGGGAGATTGGAGAAACAGGAACAGTGGGGTCTCTACAAAAGTCTCAAATTTGCAGACTCACACATTGCTGAGGCTAGGGAAAGACTTGAAAAATATTTTGGAGAACCTAAGGCCAATGAGACCATGCCTGATTTCAATAGACTTTTTGCCAAAAGAGTTTTTCAGGGTGTATCTGAATACACAGCTTTGGCGTACTGGAAGTGGAAGTTTCCAGAAATTGATTGGAAAGACATTGAAGAGGTTCGGACTACAAAGTTCAAAAGGTACAAGGCTGAATTAAGCAAAATGTAGTTTGTAACAGTAGAATAAATTCTTTGGATCTCATTGCCCCTTGATGGATGAATAAAATTGTTGAAATTTTGTTCTGTTGGTTATTATGAATTTTTTTTATTACTTATGTTCAGGCTTATGAGGGTTTTGGCATCATCAAAAAGGGGGAAATTGTTAGGAACATTTTATTATGTTTTGATGATGGCCATACTAGCTGTTATAGCAAGCCTGAAATAAGTTAGAATTCTCTGTATAAGTCTTTACTTAGAGTCTGACATGTTGTATACGTTGAGTCAGACAAGTATTGTACTAGTTGGTAGGACGGCAAAGTGAAAACAGACATTCGGCGAGTGAAGCCGACCAAGCACCAAAGCGAGAGATACGAGAGAAGGGATTGTGATCGACTTATAACCAAGGAAGTCCGTGATGACCTTGGATAAGTCTAAGTTATGAAACTCAATATTCCAATATGGTGTACACTGATCTCACCCAAATCAAGGATCAGTGAAGTATAAAGATTCTCCTGAAACTAAAGCAAAGAAGAAAACAGTGAATCGGCTGAGTACACTGACTGTCGGCAAAGAGAAAACAAAACGACGAAGAAAGAACTAACGGCTAAGTCAGAAGGCTCACTCCACCGTTCTATAGACGGTGAAGAGACACTTACAAGATCAGATTTAATATACATTGAAGATTCGAGCGAGATCATGCATTAAATGCACAATCATTAAAGGATCAATCAAGGACGGATTTTCTGCTATACATTTGAAAGAAGAATCCGATCACTGAAATCAAGGAGAATACAATTAAGGGGGAATCAAGAATAAAATCAAGGATTATTCCCTCATTAATATAGCCAACGGACGGAATTTCAAAATCAAGGCTATTCAAGGCTATAAATAAAAGGCATTGACAGAAAAAGAAAACAACAACTATTAAAAAAAAAAGGAAAGCAGAAACTCTGTCAATTAGAAAAGCCTTCTCTCTGAACTTACAAGGATACATCTAGTGATCAACTCAAATATCAGAACTACAAAGTCATATTCAGAATTGAGAATGATCAAGCAAGTGCGTGAATCACATTCACATCAAACTCGAAGCAACCGAATCGAGAGGCAATCCGAGAAGGAGTTGAAACTGTGATAGTTTGTTGAAGGATTTTGATCTCAAGGAGCAAAGAAAAGGAAGACCGAATCACCGAAGCGTTGCGATCAAGGAGTGATAGTCTTGTAGATTGTGAAGCTTGGGAAGCCAAGGACAATCATACTTGTTGTATCCGTGAAAACAATAGTGAATTCCTCCGATCATCACGGGAGAAGAGTGGATTAAGGGATTACACCACCCCGAACCACTATAAGCCTTGTGTCAATTTAATTTACGCAATTTACTTTACAAACACTTATTTAATTTGCCTACATCATAACACATATCTGTGATTGTCTAAACTGATTTGAAAACAACATAGTAAGAAGGGACTTATCCGCTGCCCAAAAGCTTTTAAAACACAAGAAAAGTTTTTGAAACTCAACTATAGTCATTCACCCCCCCCCCCCCCCTCTGACTATAGTTTCACCCTTCTCTGGGACCAACATGGTTCTTATCCATGATGCAAAGCTTTGAAAATCAAAAACATGAAAATGTTTTCAAAGTATTTTCACAAGCACAACAAGTAGGATTACTTCAGAACAGAAGCACTGCTCCGATACCAATTGTTGGTCCCTTGAAAAGGCTTTGGTTAAGTTTGAGGGGGGGTGAATAAACTTAACACTTAAAACTTTTTGGAGTTAACAAACTCAAAGCAACTTCGACGAGCTCGCCGATACTTCGATGCAGTCCGTCGACACTCGATAGTATCGACCGTTGAGTTTACTGAATTTGTGCAGTGGAAATATATCAAAAATTAAGCCTTATTACTTGTTGTTAAATATGATACCAAGTATTAGATACTCAGTAGTGTATGTGTGTGTGATTCAGTTGCTAGATTCATTAGATTGATGTGCTAGATAAACTGAATGCAGAATATAAATGCAGAAAGTAAGTAGGCAGATTTTATATTGGTTCCAGGTGGTGTAATCCTATCAGTCCACTCTTCTCCTGTGATGTTGGAGGTAATTCACTAGAGATTCTTGAGGTAGCTGTTACAAAAATCCCTAAGATGCTTGTCCTTCACCAATAACTATGGCTTCACAAACTGAACACTTAGAACATGTGGGATTGCTGCTCCAAAGTCTTCCACTAGTCCTTGAAGGGTAGGATTTCCTCTTCAGCAGCTCCACCACAAACAAAATTCCTTGACACAAATGTGCTTCACTTTCCTCAGTAGATTCCTTGTAAAAGAAAGTTTGAATCAAGTAAGTGATTCACCTTTCAGCAGCTTGATCAGGATGATATGATCAGCAGCTTGATGTCTTCAAGTGTGTGAACTTGATGTAGCTTGATGCAGATTACACTTGAAGAATTGTACTGGATCAGTAGCCTTATGCTCAGTAGGGTCAGCAGGGTGTTTTTCTTGATTTAATTCTGATTGCTCAAGACATATCCTTAATTTTCATAAAAAATCATCACTTGTATCTGAGTTAGGAGTCCTCTATTTATAGGTAGAAATCCTTGTGACTTATGTTTGAAATTCAAACATAGCCGTTTTGGATTTGTCTCCATCTTGACTTGCTTTTTCTGACTTTTCCTAGGACTGACACTGTCAGATTCCTTTTTGACAGTTTACAGTATGTCCACCCTTTGACTTGTATCCATTGGATAAAGGTCTGAATCTTTTCAACGTCCCTTTAATCTTAACCATTGATTTGTTTGATAAATCAGAGGTTGTTAGCTGTCCCTTTCTTTGTAATCTTCCAATGTAGCCTTTGATTAAATCAAAATATGTGTCCAGCAGGTTCCTAAGAACATAAGTCTGCTGATATACACATTAGTGAGATGATCCATAATTTGTTGTGTTTAAAAACACTTGAGCTAACTATCTTTTATCTAACTTTTATTTATGAAGTTAGATTACACCTTTTTGAACATAACTAAGTTCCAATCACCACGTTACTTGTGGAACTTAGACCTTGTACACAAGGTATATGTAATCAGTTTAGGTCATCACAGACTTCCCTAAATTATGATTCCATATCCTTGACTTTAATTACTAAGTTTGATCCCTTAGCCTTCAATAACTGAGTTTGAGCCCTCAGCCTTCAGTCTTCAGCAAGTTCCTGATTAGTCTACTGACTCAGCTACCCTACTGATCTAGACTAATCTGGTGATGTAAGTCAGCTGACCTTTTACAGTGCTTGATTGATCAAAACTATACAAGATCAAACTCTAATAAACTTATACATTTGATCTAGACGTCTTTTTGCCTTTGCTCTATAACAGCTAGTCTGGCACTCATCACTAAAACTTAAAAATAAGTCCAACAGTCGCTTATACTAGAAAGAGTACTAGGTCAAATCATAGTATAGCAATGGAAAATCAAGGTCGATCCCACCAAGACAATGCAACTAAGAAATATACGCACTTAATCTAACTAAGAATACACAAACGATCATTGACCAACATAAGAACGGAAATGAACACGGTATTCCTCCCTTCCCAACCTATCCCACAAATTGGTGTAACTAATCTTTATGTGTACTTCCCCCATTTATTCCCCGAATCAATCAAAAGAAGTTATTAATTAAATTTTATCTACGGGTGCAGTCTCTTAACCTTGTCTACTTCCATTGAAAGGACAATAAACGTCTATGTGCAGTTAACCTCCTTACTTGGTTGTCTCAACTCACACGCAATAAGTACTAGAAAGTGCCGGCTCAAGACCGAGAACCTCCCTAAGCAGCTATCGTGAATTGACTAGCACGTTTCTTGAGATCGATCTAGACTTTGTCCTAATTAACACTTCACTTTATTGTCCTTCATGTTTACGGTTACAATAACCAGATTAGCCAGATTTAACCTACTGTTAATTAAACATGTCGATCAACGTAGCTGACGCTGAATCTCCAGATTAAGGTGACCTAAATTTGCCTCGATTCACCGGTATAGACAGCCGCTGAATCGGGTGCAGTGGTTCTTAATTCTGGATTTACATTGCTTCATTATGATTAATTTCGGAAAATTACGGGGTCTTTACATATTCATATCAAGTACAACGCGTAGAAACAAGTAAATCTACCATAACTAAGACATAAAGGAACGTTCAAGATTCATACCTTCGGCTATGGAGATCTAACTTGATCTACTCAAGGTAGAGACAACGTGGAAGAGGGAAACCGGAAAAACAACTTAGATTTGAAAAAGGTAAATCTTTATTTCATCAATAATTGAATAGGAAAAGTACCAAGTATATGAGAGTATATGATACAATCAAAATCTGTGTCTTTATATTGGCAATATAGCCGACATATGACTCAATAAAACCCTAACCGACCTAGTAAAACACTGTAGGGCTAATTTCGTGTCTTCCAAGAACTCGATATGTCGGTGGTGGGCCTCGGGCTATCGAGTCCAACTTCAACTCTTTTCTTTGACAGATCTCTTCTTGGACTCTTTCAATTCGGCCTTATGACTTTCTTTGGCCCAGATCCATGCCTTAGCTGCTCCGGAATAAGGCACACCTATAAAACACGTAAAACAAAGCAGAATAGTACCAAATCTGTTAGGAAATCTACGCGGGAACGCCGCGGAATTCAAAATTTTGATTTCCTTTTACCCAAGATCGACTTCGTTTAAGAAACAAGCATAAAATAAGTAGACAAAAGAATACCTTGGTTGATCCAATTGGATCGATGCTTTCTCTACGGTTGTAGTTTCTGCAAGAAGCCGCCCAACCGTTCGGCCTCTACCGTGATCCACACGAACACCTCGCCAGAATCCCATCATGGATTCCTACCAGAAAAACTTGGCTGCTAGACCGACTTTTTCTCTCTCTTAAATCTCTCTATTTTTCACAAGAACTATTAGCTCTTGGAATTGTGTTATACAAAGAGCTAGCCAACCCCTTTCTTATATAGGTGTTGGGGCGCCACATGATTCCCAATCTGATTGGGATTAGCTTCCTAGTAGACCGAAGAGAAAGATAACATTTTCCTAATAAAATAAGGAAAATGTCTTTTATTGAATTATCTCATTTAATTTAATATCCTATATTAAATATTTCCAAGATATTGTCAATATCTTATATTAACTATATTTATCTTATTACCATAAATCTATTTTTTCAAAATCAATTAATATGAAATATTAATATTGTGGAAATCTTATTTATTAAATTGCACAACTCAAATGTATCCTATACAAAATAAAGTGGCGTCCCTTTTCCCGACAAATTTGGAAATTGCGATTTTATTTAATTAATATAATACTATGATTAATTATTTTGCAAAATCCATGTGTATCAATATACACAATAAATTTCGACACACATACATTATGTGTATATTTAATTAATCAACATAATTAATGTCTTGTATTATATTTATTCATAATAAATAAGTACCACCATATTAATTACCACTATAACCGTTATAGTACGAGATAAATTCTTTCCTTATTTGGTTAATGCTATAACCGCATTTAATCCGTCTAGATGAACTTATGTGTGTGACACGATAGGCTTCCGAATATGTTGGCCGTAGACGCAAAGTGCAAATTAGGAAAATGCCCTTCATGCCAAACGATCTCGGGATAGCGTCTAGCAACACACCGTGAACCCCAATCATCGGAAGAGTCAAATGCAATGACTACTACCTTTCATGTGAAATAGTTACCGTGTAACTTACAATCCTATCGCTGTAATAATATCCATACGGTCGTACGTAGAGTGTCAAGCATTAACGACCGTATCTTATAATATGGCTATCATGCTCTCTCGAAGTAACTCATTTACTTCCACTTTGCAAAGAATCACGAGAGTAAGACATTCCTTTTTAGAAGGCCCATTCAGATATTCACCCTACTGATAGGGTACGCGATTTCCAGACAACCATACATGTATACTCCGCATGCTTCAGTATCACACCCAATCACTACCGCATGATCGCCCTATGGCTAGGGGAAACCTCAATAGTGTCAAAGCATGACAATCCACACCGTGATGTCATGTAGACTCCGGTCCTAAGGATAATTACACAACCGCCACATAGTGTGACACTTAACAGTGTAAGTAGGTCAGTTTAACGTACGCATTCTCTAATACACGTCCACGTACAGTCCAAGTGTCTCTACACTTTGATAGACGAGATCTATCCCTGCCCTTAAAGGCAGAAGACATCTAATACGTGCTAGTCTGTTTATACTATCAATGCCCTGTTTAATAGTACATCAGCCTAGACACATTTAAGTATCAAACTTTTTAAAGTGATTAGAGATCTCATCAACCATAATCGCCTATCATGGTTTCTCTATCACATTTTAACACTAAGGACGTTATCATATAACAATTCATAATTGGTTCTTCAAAAGAACAAGCATATGACAACAGAAAAGCCATTTAATCTATGTATAAACACAAAGAAATAGTAGAAATGATCCGACCCATTCGGATCCGGTCCAACCCGATTGGGTTTAGGACACTATTTCAACAATCTCCTTCTTGGCCTAAAACCAATCACTCGCACAGACAAGGCCAAGTTGAAACACAAGAATCTCATGCAATACTCGCAACCAGTGACGGACCTTTTCTATGCTATCAATCCTTACCGGCAGTGTACCGGGTCAAATTGTAGTGATAGAGTGATGAGTCAGGTGTCGATCCTCAGGGAAAACTTGGTAATTCACCGTGTGATTAAACACCGAGAAACTGTTATTATCTCAATCTAAGTCGCAATTTTATCATCCAACCAAACTCTAAACTAACAATAAATAAAAGCATAAAACTAAAACAGATATATATAAGTATATAAATATATATATAGATATATAGCAATACATATATATATATAGATATAAGTATATATAGGTACCAAAACAATATCTAGGGAGGGAGATAGATATTATAATTAAAGACTAGCCAAGAATATGTTATTGAATCATTATATCTTTTTAGCGGAAATTAGATGTGCTCGATCATTATTTTAAGTTAAATCAATTATACGGAACGGTGCACTCCTAAACTAAACAATTCATCCTCACACGAGCATCTGAAATTGTCATATGTCCAAACATTTGTCCAAGGTCATCCTCAAGCATGGGTCACTCCCGTTTTGTCATTCGGCCAATTTTAAGGGATGTCAATTAAACAAACGAATTAAACGTAATAATCTCTCGAGTACATATTTCAATAAGAGTTTGTTTCTCCCGAAACAAATCTACCCCCGGTTTAGGAAATCGGATTCCGTTGTCACGTTTTCACTCGGCCAATTTTACCCTCCGGTCTTTCTATTAACGAGTTCATAACCTAACTACGAGGCGTCAATTCATAATCGATTATGAATTCTTTCATATCAAGTAGCTAATTCAATACGAATATAGAAAGAGATTCATTATAACCGATTTTATCCAATTTTAGTATAGTCATCATCCATTTCCCTAAAAAGATAATACTAATCCAATTTCATATCTTGGCTAGATACTAAGTTTAGCCTAACAACATAATAACTAAAATATAGATACTATAATTAATACATAAATATAAATACATTAGAAAAGTTACCAGGTTACAATTGAAGCATTCAGAGTTGTATCATCCGGAAATAGCAACTCCTTGACATCAATGAGCCTTGATACATCCTCTAAGCATTATAACGAGACTTTATACTACATCATTATTCCGGCAGAGTGCCGTTTACAGCTTTTATTTAACGAAAAACAACAAAACGAAACTATAGAGATATATAGAAGAGAGATATATGCATTGGTACACTTCAAAATGGTTGCAATTGAGGGGTATTTATAGAGTGTACCACAAGGCCGGCGCGTGCCGGACCACCACCGGCGCGTGCCGGCTACACGATATATATTCCCTTGTCGAGATTTGTGGGCCCGGTTTCGGAGATTTTTACGCAATATTCGGCCTTCTCCGGCGCGTGCCGGACATACAACATATCGATGTTCGTAAAAACCTATCTCGAGCTGTAGACCTCGGATTGACATGATTTGATATTCGTTGGAAAGCTCTTTTGAAGGCCTACAACTTTCATCAAGGACTTTTTCTCTGAAAATGCCTCTAAGTTAGATCAAATGTCCGTTGAAGATGAGTTACGGTAGAAACATTAAGGACAGTTGATGTTCAAAGTTGTTAGATTTTGGCATAATCTTTTATCCCACAAAAACTCATGATTTATGCTTCAAAGTATGTCATATTTTGGAATCTCGGTACACATTTGATTCTGCAACAAACTCAACGAAACACCAAACGTAAATCTGACAAAAACCATCATTTTTATCGTTTTTATAACTTATGCATCTAATTATAACTAACTATGATTTTTATAAGTTTTTAATGCATTTATATGAAATTATACTAAAATATCATAAAATAATAATAAAAAGTCTTATAATATGATCATATATTTTTCATACATCACAACTCCCCACTTAGCTTTTGATCGTCCTCGAGCAAAATAAGCGATAATATAATTCTTCTAGATTAAATTCCTAACTTAGTAACGTATGCTGTCAATATTATAATTATATTAATTTCATCTATCTAAGATATTAAGAAGATAAAAAAATGTATATAACTTAATAAAATAATTATAAAATATTATTTAAATGAAATTTTTCATGAATTACTTTATAAGTATCAATAAAATATTTAGAACAACTTTTTAATCTCCACTGTATGATTTGTCGGAATCAATGACTAAGTCAAGTAGTTGGCAAATTGGCTTGTAACGTTCAGGCTCAGGGTAGTTGGCTAATCGAAAAGGATAACAAAGGGAAATCAAAAGAGATAGAAGCAAGTCGTACGTACTTACACCTTCATCTTATGATCAAAAATTTCTCAATTAGTAACACTCCTGATACTGTTTTCAATTTTTAACTTTAATAACTTCCAAAATAGGGTTTTCTCTCTCTCTTTTTTTTTTTTTTTTTTTTTTACTATAATTATAAATAATAAGAACTTAAGAACATAGGCATTGCTTTATCAAGATTGATCGGAGTAATACTCTTTCGATCGAAAATCACGAATCCGGTTTCCTTAAACTCGTGACAATTCTTGATAGTTTTGATTCGACTTTTTCTTTTTCATCAGATTTATAGCATATACCTTCATTCCCAGCAATAGGACATTTCGTGATAATACACCCTAGCTGGACTACTATCATCAGGCAGCTTTATCTGATATTTTATTTTTGGGTTGTCGATCAAAAACAGAAAAGATACCTATAATACTCTGTTCTTAGATTTTTTTTTTTTTTTTTTTTTTCGAGAATAACCATATTTGATAATAAACTGCCTTCCGAATAACATTCATTTCAATCTCAGCATATACCAAATTTCGATGTTGTCACCGCTATCCATAAATACATACTAAACTTGCGGGATTTTCAAAGAAATGTAGACCATTATTAAGTTAGGTTAGTAATTTCTAGTTAATAATAATGGCTATTTCGAGTGAGGTCTTGATCACTCTACAAGGTGAGGTGGGGACAAAAATTGGAAATTATGTTCGGGTAGGCTTATTTGGCTCTGGTTTATCAAAGTTATGCCAAAAATCTCATCATCCCTAATCCGATTCCACTTTCATACTTTGTCTTGAAAAGAAAATTATTCTAAAATTTCATTATAATTATAAGTAACTTTTGTCTAATTTCATAAAAAAAATATTTCATAATATTTATCAAGATATATATACTTAAAATCTTATTAAAAATCTAAGATAAACATAATTAATATAAGAATAATATATCAAGATTACTTTACTTAATTAAAAATTTATTCTATCCAAATATATCATTTTTATCAAATAATTATATATTATTGCTTATTAAACTAAGTGTGTAAGTATTTGATGTATTAAATTCAATTTATTTACTAACCAATCTCTACTCCCCACTTACGAATTGGCATCGTCCCGATGGCTAATGAGTAGTAAAAATTTGGATTAGAAAATAAAATGAATTCTATCATGGTTAGATTATTTTAGGTGTCAAATAGACGAGCGTTTATATAATATAAAAGAAAAACATTTAAAAACATAAATTAAAAACATGCAAATATATTACAACACAACTTAAAACTACTAGGAGTGTTAAACTAGAAAACCATAAATTAAGTTAAACTAATTTTTTAAACTAAGTTATTTTAATTTATTGTGACTTATACTAACGTACCGTACTACTCTTATTATTTTTTATTCCTTTTTTTCTACCAACATAGTTATCTAATTTTCACCACTTGACGATCCTCCCGGAATATCGACTGGTAAAAGCCCAATACGAGGAATACGAGCTGGAAAATATTCATCTGTCGCTCTTTCCGGAACCCTTGCCAAACGAACACATAACCTAGAAATCAACCATCCAAATGGTAAAGGATGATAATTCGGTCTTCTCCCGAACGCAAAACTCACAGCTGATTTCTGAATCAGCACCCCCAATCTATAACAGCTCCAGTAGTAATCGCATATAGAAGCATCAATTCATCATCACTAACTTCCGAGAAATTAACGAGTTGGATAAACACGTGAATTGATGAATCGCTTCCACGTTCTAAGATGGGGAAGCAAAGCGATCGTAGAGACATTTTGATCAATATCATAATTGTAGAACAAGAGTGGACAAGCTTCCGAATATTTTGTAATAAAACCGTCGGCGGTATCCAATCTCCATTGGTACTCAAAATGGTTGGGTGAAGTTTGATTTGGTGGAATCAAGAAAATTTGATTTATGTTGGTGGAGGTGAAAGGAACAACAACTCCTCTCATTGTAACAGATTGTGTTAATGACACAGTATGAGCTTCTGACGGTACTGAATAGAATTCTCTTACCACAGTAACATTAATCCTACCTCTCGGCATACGACAAAAATAGTCCCACCCATCTATATCCATCCTCGTAAATGCCCAGTTGTCAACCTTTCTGAAATTTAAACCTCTCTCAATCAATACCGGTGATTGATTGAAACTACTTATATAAGGGTTGTGAACCGAAGCATACATAGGCTCGTAAGGGATTGGATGAAAAAATGGATTTGGAATGACGGAATTTGGTGTATGTGGAGGTGAATAACTGTTTACGGACGAACGATCGGACATTTTAAACTTTTTATAGCAAGAGAATTTAAAGGCAAAGGAAGGGAATGAGCATTTTAGGAATCCGCATCGTTTCCTTTTATAGACAAAGCTTGGACCGAAATGGAAATATCCCGAGAAGATCTGCGACCCTACTACACCGGCGCGTGCCGGACACCAACCGGGGCGTGCCGGTCAAATAGTGCTCAGTCAGAGATATTTCAATTTCTAGCTTGATCCAGGATTTATTTTCTGACAATAGATTCTGCATATTTCTAAAACGTGGTGAAAAGATCTAAAAACATCCGAAAACTACGAAAAAGATAACAACGTAACAACGTGCACTACCCCGAGAGTGCATCAAACGTTTAACGTACAAAACAAACATAACAAAAACTAAGTCAAACCAAAAAGTAGATAGTTATACAACAAAGAAAATAAATCACTCGTCCTCATCATAGTTAAGATCAATGTCACCGAGTAAGGTCGTCTTGCGATGACGATGATCCAAATGTAGATAGTAACGAAGTAAAATCAGCTCCTTGCGACCGTGTCGTATGAATACCATAAGCGAACCGCTTTGTGGATCCGATACGAAGTTCGAAATGATGTCTCGGTCCTCATCGTCGACATAGAAAGCGATCCCCGAAGACCAAATGAACCAAATCCCGCTTTGTCACATCGCTACGAAGTCACTCCTCCCATGCCCAAGGATGTCCCCTGGTGTACCCGTAAACATACCACCCCGTCTATGGATGACGGCGTATAGTCCTGATAAATAATAGGTGGCGAAATCGGCAGAATCCAATCTGGCATAGTATATGGGTCAGGCTGACTATAGGGGTGTCTAGCAGATATCTCAGCAAATCTAGGATCAAACTCACTCATAGCATCCCGAAATCCTCTCTGACCAACTCTAATGTCCTCAGCCCAATGTCTATTCTTCTCACAGGCTAAAGCTATATTAGCATCAGTTCTAGCCTGAGCTTGAACCAAATGCTGAAACATAGCCTCAACTTGGCTCTGCTGTGGCTGATGTGACTGTCTAGGTGGTCTAGGTACTTGAGTGTGAATAGGAGGTGGAGGTTGTTGTTGCGACGATTAGGATTATTGTAATTTATTACTCCGGTAGGTAAGGCTCTCGGCTTAAGACCAATGGGAGGAATGTAGGGAGACACGGTTCTATCCGAGGGTAAGACGGGGACTTCGCAAGCTCACATAAGGCGAAATGAGACTAGGGAACGGGAGACGTCCCCCTCGATAACGAGTGCTTGCAAACTCACATGCCTTAGAAAAGATCAATTTCCCAGATTTATAGGAATATCATTAACCATGGCCCAAGCAATAACCACTTCCTCTCGACCAAATGCACAAACATGTGTGGAAGGACATACATTATGGCCTAAGAAGCGTTTTATTGCCCGTATGTCCCTAATATAATTCCCATAAGCAAACCTATTTTCTATCCATTCGGCGGTGGGGTCAAAGGCTTGCTTTGGGCTTCATAAGCTTTGGTTTGTAGAGCCATAGGATGTTCTAAACCCCATACATTATGATAATCCTCCTCTTCTGGTATATCAGTTAAGCCAAAGAATACATTGATCATAGCAGGGTAAAAAGTAACATTAACACTTCTTTGAGGGATATAGGTCATCTCCTCAACCGTATCAGCATCATAAGTAGATAATACTGAATAAAACTCTGATACCATAGAAACGTTAATCTTATCTTTCCTATCCATAGCTACATCCAACCATCCTCTATCCTTGAAAATTTCTTTCACTTCTTTCCCAATCTTCGAAAAATCAATCCCTCGTTCTAACCAAACCTTACTTTTACTAAAGTACTCATCATGTGCCCGCTTAGCTTCTGCACTAGCGGTTTTCTCAAAGGTTAAACTTTTCTCCCTTTTAGTTAAAGGTCTAGTTTGAACTACCGGTACTACGATTGGTACTTCAGTCTTTTTCCTCTTAGGATTACTTCTAGATGATGACGCCATCTACGATAGTGGTATGACAAAACAACAACACAAACAAACAACACCAACAACAAGAACAAACAATTACTTAGGCTATAAATTCAAAATAATTTCAGAAATTTAACTAAAATTTGAAATATATATATATTATTACCTTAAGAAGCTAGAATGAAAAGCTTAGGTCGCCGGAATTAATGGGGTCGCCGGAATGAGAGAAAAGAGAGCCTTGAGCTTGCCAAGCTTCAACTTTTTCCAATGGGTATCTTCCTTTATGATTAAGTTGAAGAGAGGAAGAGAGATTAACACTTATGTGATGTTTGAGTGAAGAAAATTGATGGAAAATTGTTGATTTTTGAGGAGAAGAGAGGGAGAACTCGGGCTGTTCTTCAATTCGAAATGAGGGTGTGAGAAATGAGGAAAGGGGCGCATTTTTTAGGGTTAAGTGTGTACACACCGGTGCGTGCCGGTAGTGTACCGGCGCGTGCCGGTCACATGGCCCCCAAAAATCGGAATTTTTGTCATTTTTTGTGTAATGAGCTCTAATTATATCACATAAAAATCATTTGATGTTAATCCTATGATTTATGTTATATAATCTAAGTTCAATACTATTTTTCTATATAAAACTTGATAAAATATAAAAACTAATATAATATTGAAACCACATATTTTTTTGATATAATATACCTACTTTACATGATAAAATAGGTTTATTATAAATTTTTCATAAAAATATTTTTCTTTTTAAGTTTAGAAAAATAACTTTAAAAAATACGAAATTTAATTAAAATTTGAAAAATTAAAACACACACTTTGAAATTCTTAGGATTTTTTGCTAACTCCCTCAATCTCGATTCTCAAGATTGTTATCATAACGGTCCCTTAACCTTTCTCCTAGGAGTGATGCGTTTGAATTATCTCTTTGTATTCCCTCGGGATTTTCGGATAACCACCTAATCGTTCCCTTCTTAATAACATTCAAACACTCATCCCGGGATATGGTTGTATTTCTTCCACACCGTCCAACATGTTCCATTTTTCCCACATTCTACACTTCATTAAAAACCTTGCTCTTCTTTTTATTGCACTCCTTGAATTTCCATTACAAAGTTCTCTTTCTCTAACTTCGATTAGCAATTCCTTATTTAATTTAGAAACTAAGGCTTCTATCTTAAACACGACATCCTTATTTAGACCTAATCTTAAAAGTAAAATAAAAACTCTTATTCTATCTATGAAAGGCATCCAGTTCTTTTACGTCTATCCGGTAAAAGACGAAAATACTTTAAAATGCATATTAAAAGGTGAAATTAGAAAGATAGTACCGTAATCGACCGAGTTTAAAATTTCGCTTCCTCAATTCGTTGGAGGGTCGATGAGTAATAATACTTCTTCGGTTGAGGTATCCCTTCGTTTCCACGAACAATTTCACCCCGTGTCCATTGGCTATAAAATTTGTTTTTCCATCGGTTAGTTCAACGACTCCGGACTTATAGATTTTTGTTACGTCATATGGACTCCGTCCATCTAGATTTAAGCTTTCCCGGAAACAACTTCAAACGTGAATTATATAAAAGTACTCGATCACCTACATGGAACTCACGACTATAGATTCTCTTATCGTGAAAAGCTTTCGTGCGTTCCTTGTAGATTCGAGCATTTTCATAAGAATCGAGTCGAAATTCTTCTAGTTACGTTAATCGAAGTAATCTATGATCACCGACGACTTTAGGATCAAAGTTTAGAAATTTAATAGCCTATAAAGCTCGGTGTTCTAATTCAACAGGAGATGACAAGATTTTCCAAATACTAATTTGTAAGGAGAACGACCAATCGGTGTTTTAAAGGTCGTTCGTATGCCCATAATGCATCATCAAGTCTTTCGCCTTCAGCTTTTACGATTCGAGTCCACTTGTCTTCTCCACGATTCTTTTAATTTCTCTATTAGACACCTCTACCTGTCCACTAGTTTGTGGATGATAGGGTGTTCCAAGTTTATGAGTTACACCATATTTCTCAATTACCTTAGTAAATGGTCGGTTACAAAAATGTGAACCTCTATCACTAATGATAGCCCTCGGAATGCCATAGCGTGTGAATATATTCTTTTTAAGGAACCTTAGCACTACTCGGTATCATTAGTAGGGAGAGCTTCAGACTTCTACCCATTTAGAAACATAATCAACCATTACTAGAATAAATCTTTTTCCAAAAGATATAGGGAAAGGTCCCATGAAATCTATGCCCCATACATCAAATAGCTCACATTCTAAAATCGGTTGCATAGGCATTTCATGTTTTTTCGATATATTTCCCCATTTTTGACATGATTCACAAGATTTTGCATATTTATATGCATATCTATATAGTGTAGGCCAATAGAAACCACATTGTAAAACTTTGAAAGCAGTTTTCCATCCTCCATGATGACCTCCCCGCCTCACGATCATGACAAAATGATAATACACTTAAAATTTCATTATCGGAATACATTTCCTAATTATTCCATCCGAGCATCTTCGGAAAAGATCCGGTTTATCCCAATAATAAAACTTTAAGTCGTAAAAGAACTTCTTTTTTTCGTTGCCAAGTCCAATGAGGTGGGATGTACTTACGGGTAATGTAGTTAACAATATCCCCAAACCATGGCGAATCTTCCTTTGATGGTATTCTAGTTTTTAATAATCGCATGGTTGAAGGAGTATCTATCTTAAACGAGTTTCTCATCCGGAAACGAATCCCGAATTTCTTTTCCTTTTCCTTCATCATTATCCATCCCGCTTAGATGATCGCTACCACATTTTCACTTCCTTTTTTATCCTTAATTTCAATATCGAATTCCCGAAGTAACAGAATCCACCTAAGAAGACGCGGTTTGGCATCTTTCTTACTTAAAAGATACTTCGTAATTTGAATGGTCCGTGTAGATTATTACCTTAGAACCAACAATATATGATCGAAACTTATCTAAGGCAAATATTACAGCCAACAGTTCTTTCTCAGTAGTTGCATAATTAAGCTGAGCTGCGTTCAAAGTGTGAGAAGCATAGTAGATAGCTTTGAGAATTTTGTTATACCGTTGACCTAAAACAGCTCCTACTGAGCTAAATCACTTGCATCACACATAATTTCAAACGGAAAATCCCAATCTGGTGCTACTAGTACTGGTGCAGTAGTTAATTTCGCTTTTAGGGTCTTAAAGGCTTCCATACATTTATCATCAAAGTTAAAAGGTACTTCTTTTTCTAGCAAATGACTCAGGGGTTTTGCTATTTTTGAGAAATATGCAATAAACCTTCTATAAAATCCCGCATGTCCAAGAAATCCTCTTAACGTTTTCAAATTAATTGGTGGAGGTAATTTTTCAATTACTTCGACTTTAGCTTTATCAACTTCAATTCCTCGCTTTCGAGAGATTCTATGACCTAGTACAATTCCTTCAGATACCATCAAATGACATTTTTCCCAATTTAGAACCAAGTTGGTATCTTCACAGCGTTGTAAAACACGTTCTAAGTGTGATAAGCATTTATCAAAAGAATCTCCATAAACACTAAAGTCATCCATAAAAATTTCTAAGAATTTCTCGACCATATCAGAAAATATTGCCATCATACATCGCTGAAATGTAGCAGGTGCATTACATAATCCAAACGGCATTCTTTTATAAGCAAAAGTTCCATAGGGACAAGTGAAAGTAGTTTTTTCTCTATCTCCTGCTGCAATGAATATCTGTAAATAACCTGAATAACCATCTAAAAAGCAGTAATACTTATGTCCACTCAATCTTTCCAACATCTGCACGATGAATGGAAGTGGATGATGATCCTTTTTAGTATGATCATTCAGTTTCCGAAAGTCAATACACATTCGATATCCTGTAATTTCTCTTGTCGGAATCCATTCATTTTTATCATTTTCTTTTACCGTGAAACCTCCTTTCTTTGGAACTACTTGAGTTGGACTTACCCATTCACTATCTGATATGGGAAAGATTATTCCCATTTCTAATAGCTTAATGACCTCTTTCTTAACGATTGTTTGCAAATTTGGGTTGAGGCGGCGTTGTGGCTGAATACAAGGTTTAGCTTCTTCATGCAAAATAATCTTGTGAACACAAATCTCAGGGCTAATTCCTTTGATATCTGCCACTGTCCATCCAAAAGCTTTCTTATGTTCTCTTAACATTCTTAGTAATTGATCCTCTTGTTCTTTTGTTAAGGTTGATGAAATGATAATAGGTAACAGATTATCATTTTCAAGAAAAGCATATTTCAAATTCGAAGGAAGTGGTTTCAACTCCAGATTCCTTGGTGGATCTTCTACTGATGGTTTTAAAAATGGTCCTTCCATTTCCAATTTCAAATTTTGATGCCATGGATGTTTAACAAACCCTCCTTTATCTAAATAAAGGATTACTTCTTTCATTTCAGTATCATCTTCATCTTCTTTATAGATAGAAAATGCCAAACATTCTTCTAATGTATTTTCATAATCTTTAAATTTGGCATCCCACATAGTAGAATATTTATCTATAAAAGAACATGATTCTGGTTCTTTATATGGATGGTTTATAGCTTTGAAGATATTGAATGAAACTTTATCCTCATTAACTCTCAGTATTAGTTCACCTTTTTGAACATCTATCAAAGTTCTTCCCGTAGCTAGAAATGGTCGACCTAGAATAATTGGCGCCGAATATCCTTCTTCCATTTCCATTATTACAAAGTCCATCGGGAAGTAAAATTTATCAATTTTAACCAACACGTCCTCGATTATTCCCTTAGGATGTTTAATTGATCTATCTCGCCATCCGAAGGGTCATTTCGGTATTCGTAAGCTCTCCTATTCCTAGTTTCTTATAATCCTCATAAGACATGAGATTGATACTTGCTCCTAGATCACACAATACTTTCTTAAACGAAATCCTCCAATTTCACATGGGATAGTGAAACTACCGGGATCTTTAAGTTTAGGAGGTAGTCGATCTTTGAAGTATTGCAGAACATTCTTCATTAAGGCATATATTCTCATATTCTTCTAATCGCTTTTTATTAGATAGGATATCTTTAAGAAACTTTCCATAGGCGGGCATGTTGACTAAAGCTTCTATAACGGGGATATTGACATGAATATGACGAAAAGTGTCAAGGAAACGAGCATATTTCTTATCAGTTTTTATCTTTTTAATTTGATCTTTCGGTGGATAAGGCAAAGATTCTAAATCTATAACCTTTGGTTCTGAAGTCATTTTCTCTTTTCCTTTCTCCTTGAATCTTTGAGCATTACTTGATCGCCAAGTTTCATTATCTTGAGATTTTTCCTTTAAAACATCCCATGTATCAACTTTATCCTTCTCAGTTACTTTTAAATCTTCCTGTTTTTCTCCCTGATTTTCTCTGACATGTTCCTTAAATAGGGTTCTCAGGTCCTTATCCATAGGATCTTTCAGAATTCTAGGGACTTTTACCCATTCTTCACCTTCAATTTCAGGTTCAACATCATTCTGTTTTAAGAATTCTTCGATAATTTCTTCCTCTTCATCAGTAAATTCAAGTTCGTCCTTTTCCTTTACGATATTACCAAAATCATTTTCTACCTCATTGTTTCCTGCGTTTTCTGCTCTAGTATCTTCACAATATTTCCTACTTCTTGTAATCACAGCATTTACCTCTCTCGGGTTTCTTTCAGTATTACTTGGTAATCCTCCTGGAGGTCTACTGTTGTTACGTTCTCCTTCTCTACTCAAATGATCTTCCATATTCCTTAATGATGCTTCTATAGTTCTCATTCTCGTATCATGTCCACCCATAGACGTTTTCAACATAGTCATATCCTTAGAGACCGAACCTATAGAAGTTATCATAGTTTCTATATTCGAGCTTGAGTAGATACTACACCCATCATATTTTCCATTAATTTATCCCATTTATCAACTCCTTCAAAGTTGGGTTGAACTGTGGGTGACCGGTATAGTTTGAGTAGTATGTTGTGGATAAGATTTAGGTAACGATTGTAGGTTCGATTTGATGTATTTCCTTGATGAACTTGATTACTATATGGATTCTTATACCGAATCGGATATGGCGGTTGTCCTGGCTTATTAGGGTTTTCGGACCATCTAAAAGTTGGGTGCTCTCTTCGATAGCATTAAAGGAGTTTGAATACGCGTTGTTCAAATTCCTATCTTTGTTGTAAAAAACTCACCTCTTCCCTTGAGTATCCTTCTGGTTCTTCTATCCCTAATGACACATTATCATGACTTGAGTAGTTATTTGGTATGATAGTTTCTGGTTTTACAGTCCTACTAGCCTGTAGGTTGTCAAATTTCCTACCCAAATTCTCCAAGTGTGCTAGAACTTCCGTATTCGATGTGCATTCTCCTGCAAATGCTACTTTCCGGGTGCTAGAACCGGTTTCCCACATTCTGTTATTTTTGGAAATCTTTTCTATAGCATCGTAAACTATTTGGGCTTCACTCATCATTAATGAACCACCACATGCATGATCTACATCTGCACGTGAATCTTTCCTTAATTTACGACAGAAAAGTTGGATTTGCATATCTAAGGAATAACCATGATCGGGACAAGATCTTAGCAACTTTTTAAATCTCTCCCACGCATTCCCAAGCGTTTCTTCGGATCCTTGTCTAAAGTTGGCAATTTCGACCTTTAATTCCAAATTTCTACCCGGAGTAAAATCGCTTTAAAAACTCGGTTTGAATTTCCTCCCAACTAGTCAATGAATGATGTGGGAGTGACATAAACCAATCTCGTGCTCTTCCTTTTAAAGAAAAAGGAAACATAGACATCCTTGTTAATTCACGATGAGCACCTTGACTTTTGGTCGTATTGCACAATTCTTCGAAAAGATAGAGATGGTGATGTGGATCCTCATCATCCTCTCCTAGAAATTGGGCTCTTGCGTCAATTAGACCAAAAAGATGAGATTTTATTTCAAAATTATTTGCTCCTTCATTGGGTAAACGAACCGGATTATTAGTCCGGTTTATTCTTAAGGTCCGATCACAAATAGGTCTCGGATTTGGTGGGTTATTATTACGATTGTTCGGTTCCGATTTTGATTATTTCTATTCGGTTATTTGGTATTGGTAGATCCCGATTAAGATTTTGGCCATGCCCTTGAGCATGATCTAGCTCTTGTTCGAGTGTTTCATCACTTTGTTTTCACCATTTTCGTATTTTGATTTGATGATGATTCTCCGTCGGGATTTCACGACCGTATGACCTTGTTTCCTTTCTCGCTCTTAACTGCTTCGCCTTTCGTAAGTATCTATGTCGGGCTTATAAGGAGTAAGTGGGGCCTTACTCTTTACGGTCATCAACTAACGAAAACCGAAAATAGTTGAAATCGATAAAAGTAAAGATTGGTAACTTACTTATTAGGTAATTACCAACGAAAAAGAAAATAGAAATGGGGTAAGAAGAGTGTTGACTTATCCTCGAGACTTTTGAGTTAATATAAGTAGAAATCATTCGAACACAATGAATTAGCGTCGTTCCCCGGCAACGGCGCCAAAAAGCTGACGGACCTTTTCTATGCTATCAATCCTTACCGGCAGTGTACCGGGTCAAATTGTAGTGATAGAGTGATGAGTCAGGTGTCGATCCTCAGGGAAAACTTGGTAATTCACCGTGTGATTAAACACCGAGAAACTGTTATTATCTCAATCTAAGTCGCAATTTTATCATCCAACCAAACTCTAAACTAACAATAAATAAAAGCATAAAACTAAAACAGATATATATAAGTATATAAATATATATATAGATATATAGCAATACATATATATATATATATAGATATAAGTATATATAGGTACCAAAACAATATCTAGGGGAGGGAGATAGATATTATAATTAGAGACTAGCCAAGAATATGTTATTGAATCATTATATCTTTTTAGCGGAAATTAGATGTGCTCGATCATTATTTTAAGTTAAATCAATTATACGGAACGGTGCACTCCTAAACTAAACAATTCATCCTCACACGAGCATCTGAAATTGTCATATGTCCAAACATTTGTCCAAGGTCATCCTCAAGCATGGGTCACTCCCGTTTTGTCATTCGGCCAATTTTAAGGGATGTCAATTAAACAAACGAATTAAACGTAATAATCTCTCGAGTACATATTTCAATAAGAGTTTGTTTCTCCCGAAACAAATCTACCCCCGGTTTAGGAAATCGGATTCCGTTGTCACGTTTTCACTCGGCCAATTTTACCCTCCGGTCTTTCTATTAACGAGTTCATAACCTAACTACGAGGCGTCAATTCATAATCGATTATGAATTCTTTCATATCAAGTAGCTAATTCAATACGAATATAGAAAGAGATTCATTATAACCGATTTTATCCAATTTTAGTATAGTCATCATCCATTTCCCTAAAAAGATAATACTAATCCAATTTCATATCTTGGCTAGATACTAAGTTTAGCCTAACAACATAATAACTAAAATATAGATACTATAATTAATACATAAATATAAATACATTAGAAAAGTTACCAGGTTACAATTGAAGCATTCAGAGTTGTATCATCCGGAAATAGCAACTCCTTGACATCAATGAGCCTTGATACATCCTCTAAGCATTATAACGAGACTTTATACTACAGCATTATTCCGGCGAGTGCCGTTTACGACTTTTATTTAACGAAAAACAACAAAACGAAACTATAGAGATATATAGAAGAGAGATATATGCATTGGTACACTTCAAAATGGTTGCAATTGAGGGGTATTTATAGAGTGTACCACAAGGCCGGCGCGTGCCGGACCACCACCGGCGCGTGCCGGCTACACGATATATATTCCCTTGTCGAGATTTGTGGGCCCGGTTTCGAGAGATTTTTCTGCAATATTCGGCCTTCTCCGGCGCGTGCCGGACATACAACATATATGATGTTCGTAAAAACCTATCTCGAGCTGTAGACCTCAGATTGACATGATTTGATATTCGTTGGAAAGCTCATTTGAAGGCCTACAACTTTCATCAAGGACTTTTTCTCTGAAAATGCCTCTAAGTTAGATCAAATGTCCGTTGAAGATGAGTTACGGTAGAAACATTAAGGACAATTGATCTGTTCAAAGTTGTTAGATTTTGGCATAATCTTTTATCCCACAAAAACTCATGATTTATGCTTCAAAGTATGTCATATTTTGGAATCTCGGTACACATTTGATTCTCGCAACAAACTCAACGAAACACCAAACGTAAATCTGACAAAAACCATCATTTTTATCGTTTTTATAACTTATGCATCTAATTATAACTAACTATGATTTTTATAAGTTTTTAATGCATTTATATGAAATTATACTAAAATATCATAAAATAATAATAAAAAGTCTTATAATATGATCATATATTTTTCATACATCAACCAGCCCTAGCCGTGTACGGATCGCTATCCATGAGGACTCAGACTATCTTCATATAATGCTCCAAATGATCAAGTCAAAGGAAGTGCCTCAACAAACACACACGAATCTCTGACGAGGCCCTGGTCCTTGTTTTAAGCAATGAATCCACTTACTATATCAAGTATATAAAAAAGGTGAAAGAACCGCACAAGGTTCAGGAATGAACCTTCTAGATCCATGTACTGCTCCCGCTGCGCCTCTAAGGCACTAATGTGTTTTTGGCTAAGTTGTAGAATTTTCAGTGACCCATTGCCAATAACATTTCCAGCTCACTGTATCACTTAATCCAAGTGACTGCAAACCCAAACTGTAGCTCCCTTTCGCCTTCATAAGACTCAGGATATACGTCTATATAACTATATTTATCTAATTCCAAGTTTCGATAAACTAGGAAACCATCCTTAACTTGTTTAAGGATATTCTCGACATTCACCAAATTTACTTTCATACTTGTTCATCATAGTTCATGGACGATGAACATCTGGCATTACTTTTATGAAGGTTCCTATCGCTGTAGCAAAAGAAACCTCCATAAGCATCATCTTTCACCTTATCTTTAGGACTAACGTCCTAACATAGATAGATCTTGAGAACGCCGGCTAGCAGTGTCTCCTGTCATAATCTATGCTAAACTCTTTTAGCATCACATATATATAGGTAAACTATAATCTAACAGCAGTTAGATCTATCATTATAGATTCTTATTTCCAAAAATAAGAACTGCTAATCCAAGTTCTTTCATAAAGACCTTGAACTACCAAACATTAATTGACTGTGACATGGGGTGATAATTCACGAGAGAGATATCCAATACCTTACTCAAAAATCGTAACACACTCCCACTATCCATCTTGCACATTGGGCATATCCTTCTTTTGACTAAATCAAACTCCTTTGATTATCAAACAAAGAAATCCTCTAGAGAAACTTGTTTGAGTCCATAAATGGATCTCATGGGCTCACATATCATGTTATTGTCTATGAACATCGAGTTGTTTGCCCAACGTCTTCAATACTATCATATAGCTATGATATGAAGTTATAACAAGCATCGTCTGAATAGAACTGGGCTCAGCTGGCAGCATAAAGATAATTACAAGGTTTACACCCCGTACCCTTCAGCCATTAATATAGCCTTATGGTAATTATATTACTATCCATGTCAGCCTTCCAGGGACATTCCCTCTGGGTAAGACAGACTAGGTTCACAACCTGGTTGTCACTGATGGAATCTAATCAGATATTATGGCTCCTGGACATATCTCTCAATCTTGCCTTTCAAACATTCTTTCATAAGTCGTGAGATATTCATTCTTCTAGATGAACATACCAGCAGCCTTTTCAGGCTTGAGGTTATCCACAGACTTGCAGAACTTTTGTGTGCATTGAGCAGTGTTCTACACCTCATCGCTATGCGGTGTCTACTCATGTTCCAATGGTTGAATGTATCTTTGTGGTTCTCAAACTCTTTTGAGATTTTATTTACTCCTACTGTCTATTTTGGAAGAATCATTTCATCTAGAAGATTGCATGTTTGGAGACAAACACCTTTGCTCCATGGACAAGTAAATGATATCTAGCGTACTTGCTAAGACATTCCACAAAGTTGCATATGTCGTACTAGGCTCCAAGCCTTTCTGACTTTGCCTATGAAAATTTCAAATCATCGGTTAAGATAGATTCGACATTATCGCCTTCCATATCTAATATGGAATTTATTCAACCTTTATTTTTGGAACTCGGTTAAGTATAAGGGCACTATCCCGAAACGGGTAAGGGATACTTCTCATGGCTTGCGTCACACCTTTATCATATAAAGTGTTGTTTACAATTTAGGAACACAATCTAATTGTGTATCCCAAATATGGTATCCTTCAAGGGAGAATCTGATTCTATTTCAGACAACTTCTGGAACACCCTTCAGGTATTAATTACTCAAACCCAATTGAAGATTAATTCTTAAATAGCTCATCAATCTCATATTCGTACTAGCTCGAATTTTCAGGCTTTCCGAATTGTTGTACTTTAAACTATTTCTAAAAATAGTCCAAGAGAGAGATAAAAAATTGTTTATGGTATAAATTGTCATAAGCCAACAAACATCAATATGTTTAAGCTTTAGTCAATCTTCTAGGTTTCATAACCTTTTCTTAAAAGGGTATTTTAGTTCTCTTTGGATAAGATACGTATAACCCACATGATTCATAATCATATGGTTCAGCATCATCAGAATGACATTTGGTTACACATTTCCCTTCCATAGAGACTGTGCCTAGAACAACCATAAATCAAGGATAACAGCCATACAAATATTTAGTTAAGATTTTTCACCTATATCAACTATATAGTGACATCAATCTAGCATGTTTGATTCATTGACCTTTCAACTTTATCGGAATAACATTTATTCCTTACAATTGAATATGTCTGCTAAATCCTAACAAATAACTGAACTTGTGTTCATCATAAGAACCAGAACATAATAACATTTATTTAGTTCCCTTATCAGTTTACTAGACTCAGAACACAAAACCGAAAAAGTCGCAACGTTTGCTTCACTTTCCGTATATAAGTGTATTCTGTATTTAATCCTTCTAATTTAATCACACTCGTAGGATATCATATATCTAAGAGTTGACTTGAGTTTAGATAGATTTGTCTCAACATGCTTGCTTACGATAGAGGCTTCAATAAGTCCTCTATTAATTACTTGCCCTAATTTTCTATAAGACCTAAGAAAGATCACAAGATCTCTGTCTTTAATTTCCTTTCATAAAGAAAATCTAAACATTATCGAATAGTTCACTTAACCTTTTGAATCGTATTCAAAACATTGACTATATAATTAACCTTTAAGCAATAATAAAAGAATTATGTCGATACTTAAATCTTACAATTTTGAAAACAACCTTTCCAAAATTCGGTCTAGTCATTCTTATCCAACGTTTGAATTGATTATCATCGTATGACTGAATGAACATATTGGATCGTATCCAATATCATGAGCTTCTGCTTTTCTTTAATAATTACAGTCTTGGAGCACTGCATTGAAAATGTAGTCTCTTTGTCTAAAACTACTATAACGGGGTTGCTCGCGTCATTGCTTATTTTAAAAGGATTAAAATTTACTTAACCATTTTGAGAACGTTTCTAAAACAGTCATAATTTGGTTTATTAATCAAGAATAAAAACATAAACATAAAAGTTTGCTAAAAACTACAACATAAAAATAAAGATAAAATAGTGTTGTTGCTTATACATGAAAAATCAAAAATGGTCTTTAGTTTATGATTTTGCTACCACTAGTCAACTACTCACAATTCACTTTCAAGAATCATTCAAAATTCTTTAGTGGCCAAGATCCCATCTGGTTACCCCGATCAACCGGAATAATTCGAAAGGTAGTTAACACTTTACCAATCACATCTCTATGTGACTCTTGGTAATTGACTAGTCAACTCTTTGACAATACACATCTTTATGTGGTAGTCAACCACTTGCCTCTAGAATAAGACGGTCCTGACGAGGGCCAATCACCGCAATACTCTAGTCAAGTCATAACCCAATATTCGTGAGATCTCATACGATCATATCTCAATAATGACGATATGCCCGAGGTAGGTCAACTCCCGACGAGGGGCGATCAGTTGGATCCGAACAAGGGCTCTTCACCGTCACTATAATATTGGGAGACAATATTTCGACTTGATTTTTGTTGTGGATGTATTTACGTAAATTAATTCACTTAATTAATTTTAATTATGGTCTCATCAAATATACATCCATCTCTATAGACATATATCATACACATTATCTAGATCGTGCCTAGTCATTCATCTATCGTATCAAATAAAATAAATACAAGCACAAAATAAATAAATGCGTAAAGTAACCGGTATGATCATGGACTTTTCCTAGGTGCGGTTTCGAATACAAACTGACGAAACCGCGGGTCACAATCTAAGGGTAGCTGCAACCGCAAATAGGATCTTTAATGTGCCATCTCCAATGGGATCTTTATTCTTCTTTCTTTGGTCTCCATCTTCTGCTCCATTTTTGTTACATTTAATTCTATCTAATAAAATAAATGCACTGCATATGGGGGGAGCTAACGGGAATGAGATAAATGCAGAAAATAAACTAGGTCACGTTCTTCATAACGGCTATCTATTATATCTAATCCATACAATAACATCTTAAGAAAAAGATAAAATAAAAAATTTAACTAGTAGCGTCTTGATTAATCAATTAACGTTTAATCTATTAACTAATTTTATCCAATCAATTAACTAATTAACATTTAATTAAATAAATGATTTTAATCGAAATAAAATTAACGATTAATTTTAAACCAATTTCAATTTTAATTTTAATCAATTAGAACTATTCCAAAAATAAATCAAAATTAAAATTAAGTATCTTTTGTTTCTTTCCTTTTGATTCCTAATCAAAAGGGATGCATTTGATTTCCTAAACCAAAAAGCATCTCCCTTGGTCCTTTCCAAAATCAAAATTTTGTAAAGGGTACAGGCCCAGGCGTTTTCCGAAATCAAATATTTTGAAAAGGGCCTAGGCCTATTCCAAATATAATTTGGAATGTCCAATATTTTGGTGAATATGCATGGCCACTTTCCAAAATCAAAATTTTGAAAGTGGTTTAGGCCTAGGCCTTTTCCCAAATCAATTATTTGGAAAGGGCCTAGCCCTATTCCAAACAAAGTTGGAAAGGCCGTTATTATTTCAATACTATGTGGCATCCCAATGACCCAAACTATTTGAACCATTAGTTAGCCACATGACACAACTAAACGAAGGAGATATTATCAATCACGACTATGAACCATATTGAATCACAAAATACACAAAACAAAAATTTAGGGATCCACAACATTTGATCAGTCAACCGATGGCGGAAGCAGATTGCCCCGCCGCCGCCGCCGACTGGCCGCCAATGGTGGTACCACCGCCAGTCGGCCGAGCACCACCAGATCCCTTTTTTTTCTTCTTTTCGTGTATCGATTTGCGAATAAAAAATCTTTCATCTTTTAATTACGTGATTTGAACGATAAAATTAACTACGCAAAAAATAACATGCATATTGCTTAAGCTCGAAGCTTGCTCTGATACCAGTGTTAAGAAATCTACGCAGGAACGCAGCGGAATTCAAAATTTTGATTTCCTTTTACTCAAGATCGACTTCGTTTAAGAAACAAGCATAAAAGAAAAGACAAAATAATACCTTGGTTGATCCAATTGGATCGACGCTTTGTCTACGGTTTTAGTTTCTGCACGAAGCCGCACAAGCGTTCGGCCTCTACCGGTGATCCACACGAACACCTCGCCGGAATCCCATCATGGATTGCTACAAGAAAAACTCGGCTGCTAGACCGACTTTTTCTCTCTTATAAATCTCTCTCTAGGAAGCTCTCTATTTTTCACAAGAACTATTAGCACTTGGAATTGTGTTATACAAAAGAGCTAGCCAACCCCTTTCTTATATTGGTGTTGGGGCGCCACTTATGATTCCCAATCTGATTGGGATTAGATTCCTAGTAGATTGAGGAGAAAGAAAACATTTCCTAATAAAATAAGGAAAATATATTTTATTGAATTATCTCATTTAATTTAATATCCTATATATATTAAATATTTCCAAGATATTGTCAATATCTTAAATTGACTACATTTATCTTATTACCATAAATCTATTTTTTCAAAATCAATTAATATCCAGTATTAATATTATGGTAATCTTATTAATTAAATTGCACAACTCAAATGTATCCTACACAAAATAAAGTGTCATCCATTTCCCTACAAATTTGGAAATTACGTTTTTCTTTAATTAATATAATACTATGATTAATTAATTTGCAAATCCATGTGTATCAATATACACAATAAATTTCGAAACACATACATTATGTGTATATTTAATTAATCAACATAATTAATATCTTGTATAATATTTATTCCTAATAAATAAATACCACCATATTAATTTACCACTATAACATTTATAGTACGATATAAATTCTTTCTTTATTTGGTTATCGCTATAACCGCATTTTAATCTGGCTAGATGAACTTATGTGTGTGACCCGATAGGCTTCCGAATATGTTGGCCGTAGACGCAAAGTGCAATTGATGAAAATGCCCTTCATGCCTAACGATCACGTGATAACGTCTAGCAACACCCCCAATAATCGGAAGAGTCAAATGCAATGACTACTACCTTTCATGTGAAACAGTTACAATGTAACTTACAATCCTATCGCTGTAATAATATCCATACGGTCGTACGTAGAGTGTCAAGCATTAACGACTGTATCTTATAATATGGATATCATGCTCTCTCGAAGTAACTCATTTACTTCCACTTTGCAAAGATTCACGAGAGTAAGACATTCCTTATAAGAAGGCCCTTTCAGATATTCACCCTTCTGATAGGGTAAGCGATTTCCAGACGACCATACATTTATACTCCGCATGCTTCCGAATCACACCCAATCACTACCGCATGATCGCCCCATGGCTTGGGGATACCTCAATAGTGTCAAAGCATGACAATCCACACCGTGATGTCATGTAGACTCCGGTCCTAATGATAATTACACAACCGCCACATAGTGTGACACTTAACAGTGTAAGTAGGTCAGTTTGATGTACGCATTCTCTAATACACGTCCACGTACAGTCCAAGTGTCTATACACTTCGATAGACGAGATCTATCCCTGCCCTTAAAGACAGAAGACATCTAATACGTGCTAGTCTGTTTATACTATCAATGCCCTATTTAATAGTACATCAGCCTAGAGACATTTAAGTATCAAACTATTAAAGTGATTTGAGATCTCATCAACCATAATCGCCTATCATGGTTTCTCTATCACAGTTTAACACTAAGGACGTTATCATATAACAATTCATAATTGGTTCTTCAAAAGAACAAGCATATGACAACAGAAAAGCCATTTAATCTATGTATAAACACAAAGAAATAGTAGAAATGATCCGACCCGGTCGGATCCGGTCCAAACCGATTGGGTTTAGGACACTATTTCAACAAAATCCTCTAGGTAATTATGCAAATATAGAATCAACGTCTAGAGATCACTCACTATGCAATCAACATGTATTTCTCATAATATTCAGATTGTTAGGAACATTTTATTATGTTTTGATGATGGCCATACTAGCAGTTATAGCAAGCCTGAAATAAGTTAGAACTCTCTGTATAAGTCTTTACTTAGAGTCTGACATGTTGTATAAGTTGAGTCGACAAGTATTGTACTAGTTGGTAGGACGGCAAAGCAAAAACAGATATTCGGCAAAGTGAAGCCGCAAAGCACCCAAGCAGAGAAGTATGAAGACATTATGGTCGACCTATAACCAAGGAAGTCCGTGATGACCTTGGATAAGTCTAAGTTATGTTTTAAGTGATGAAACTCAATGTTCAAATATGGTGTACACCGGTCTCACCCAAATCAAGGATCGGTGAAGTACAAAGACTCTCCAAAAACTAGAACAAAGAAGGAAACAGTGAATCGGCTGAGTAAACTGACTTTCGGCAAAGAGAAAACAAAACAGCAAAGAAAGAACTAACGGCTAAGTCAGAAGGCTCACTCGACCGTTCTAAAAAACGGCGAAGAGACATTTACAAGATCAAATTTGATATACGATGAAGATTCAGAAGATCATGCATTAAATGCACAAATCATTAAAGGATCAATCAAGGACGGATTTTCTGCTATACGTTTGAAAAAAGAATCCGATCACTGAAATCAAGGAGAATACAATTAAGGGGGAACCAAGAATAAAATCAAGGGTTATTCCCTCATTAATATAGCCAACGGACGGAATTTCAAAAACCAAGGTTATTCAAGGCTATAAATAGAAGGCATTGACAGGGAAAAGAAAATAACGATCAAGAAAGAAAAATCAAGCAGAAACTCTGTCAATTTGAAAAGCCTTCTCTCTGAACTTACAAAGACATATCTAGTGATCAACTCAAGTATCAGAACTACAAAGTCATACTCAGAATTGAGATTGATCAAGCAAGTGTGTGAATCACATTCACATCAAACTGAAGCAACTGAATCAGAGGCAATCTGAGAAGGAGTTGAATCTGTGATAGCTGTTGAAGGATCTTAATCTTAAGGAACGCCAAAGGAAGACTGAATCACTGAAGCTGTTGCAGTCAAGGAGTGATAGTCTTGTAGATTGTGATGCTTGGGAAGCCAAGGACAATCATACTATTGTATCTGTGAAAACAATAGTGAATTCCTCCAATCATCACAGGAGAAGAGTGGATTAAGGGATTACACCACCCTGAACCACTATAAGCCTTGTGTCAATTTAAATTCTGCAATTTACTTTACAGCATTTATTTAATTAGCCTACATCATAACTTATATCTGTGACTGTCTACACCGATTTGAAAACAACATAGTAAGAAGGGACTTATCCGCTGCCTAAAAGCTTTTAAATAGAAGAAAAGTTTTTGAAACTCCACTGTAGTCATTCACCCCCCACCCCTCTGACTATAGTTTCACCCTTCTCTGGGACCAACACAGATTATATTTCCTCTCCCAAGCACAAATTTGGGGTAAATAAAGGTGTAGTTTAAGGTACTAAATAGCATGTTATCATCCACCACAAACACAGTCTCCCTGACGGTACCTCAATTGTCCTTCACACCACCTTGGTGTTTCGCAGTCTAACCTTTGATTGAATCAAAGTTGAGACTTGAATCAAGTAAGTGATTCAACTTGTGTGTGAGCTTCTTTTTCTTAATGTATATGATTAGCACAGTGAGCTTTGTTTCTTCAAGTATAGTAAACTTAGAATGTTTCTTGAATGGACTTGAATACATGAAGTTTTCTTGATTTTCCAATAATGGACTTTGCAGGAGTTCTTAACAATTCTCTTCCCCCTTAATCTTGAGCTTTTTACAAAGTTTGTTTTAATAAAAATTGTGAACCTCGCTTTAAGATTCAAAACTTGCACACATTTTATTGACTGCAAGGTCCTCCATTTATAGGTTTTTCCAACGTTAAAATTGAATCTTCACAGCCATTGGTGGTCCCGCTTAGTACAAGTCAGATGTCAGTGTCCTTTCTGACAATGACAGATTCAACCATTTACATTTCTTGATTTCTAACGTTCTGATTAACAGATTGGTTGATTTCATGCTTTAGTCGAAACTGAGTTTTCTAAGTTTCAGTTTCTTATAGCATTAACTCACTTTTCTACTCTTCTTCAAAACTGAGTACTCCTAGTTCATCATCTGATCCTTTATTTGTGAGATCAGAGTACACCATATTCATCTCATAAAATTAAATAAGTTTCCACTGTCCATATGTAACTTAAACCAGCCATCACAGACTTACCTAAATTCTAACCTTATAGTCCCGGCTTTTAGTCTTCAAAACTGAGTCTGAACCCTGAGTTCTCCAGTCTTCAAAACTTAGTATGATCCCTCAGTTATTTATAATTGAGTTTATTTCCATATCCTAGAATCTTCAGTCTAGTACATGGACAACTGAGTTTGTTCCCTCAGCGAACCATTCTTGATTCAGTTTTAGCTTGATTCATAGATTCTATTAAAACCTATCTATTACAGTGTTTGTCTGATATAACCTATACAATAATCAGACTCTAATAAATTCTATACATTCATTTTTGTACACATCATTTTTGCTTTGCACTATAACAGCTAGTTATGGCTCTTCATCAATGGGGTTATACAAATGAATGATAAATAGATGAATCATCATCAAAACTATATTTTATTTCCAACAATTTCCCCCTTTTGATGATGCCAATACCCTCCTTAAAAGCAATGCAAAAAGATAAAACAAAATAAAATAACAAGCAAACTAAACATATTTTTTTATTCATTTCATTGTTTTGGAATACATATGAGTAATAAAGTAGAGCACTAAAACTAAAGACTTGAAAACTAAGTCCTTTCAGTTTTCTCTTCAGCTATCTTCAAAACTTGTTTGCCAAGGGCTTCAAATGTTTCTCTCATTGGCTCATAAACTAGTACAAAATCTAAGTTGTTGATATTTGTCCAGATTTTCCATGAAGCAGCCATCGGTGTATTCCCGAGGAACATGTTCTTGAATAGGATAATAAATCTTATCATGCTTTTCCTAAGTTCTTCACCAGAACATGTTCTTGAATATGATAGTAAATCTTATCATGTTTTTCCTATGTTTTTCATCAGTTAGGAGTTCTTCAATAACTTCTTTAACTGATGCTAGCTCAGCTTCCTTTGCAGCGTCTTCAGCTTCCTTCAAAGTTCCATCTGCTTCCTATTTGTTCAGCTTTCTCAGATAGTGAACAATGATTTTCTTCATCCATAAGAACTTATCAAAAGCTTTGCTCTCTGGTCTCATTTTCAGCTAAAGGTAGCTTCTTGAACATTTCAAAAAGATGAGGATGTAGTGCAATTCTCCTTTGAGTGGGTTGTGAAAACTTTACTATCAACTCCATTTCCTCATCAGTAAGATCAGCTCTAGCTTTCTTCAGTTCACTAAGTTTCTCATCAATTGCTTCTATAACTCCTTTCATTTCATCAGCGTTGACTTTTAAGATATCCCCTGCTTCCCCCTTATTGGCATCATTTCCAGACAGTAAGTTCAAGATGATTGAGTTTAAATGTTGTTGGTTAGATGCCAATATGGTTTGAGCGACAATGGAATCTTTAAGTGTATTCTCAATCATTACAACTCTGTTTTGAAAGTCGTTTACGAAGTTCTCAAGCATATCTTGAGTCTCAGTTTTTCTAGCATCAGACTCAATTGTCATTTTTCTTATATTAATCAAAGTATCCAGACAATTGTTCTTGATATCCTGTACTTCCTTCAAAAGAACAATTCTTTCTTCTTTGTTTTCTTCCTGTGTTACCATGATCTTTTCAAGTACATCCAGGTTCTCACCATTAGTTTTGAGAATTTCACAAGTTGTGTACTCATAATATCAATCTTCTGTGGAATGTCATCAATTCTTTGAACTGACTTAACTTTATTTTTCTTCTCAGTTCCAACTGAAATTTTCTGCAGTTCATTTCCGACAATGTCAGCTTATGTTTCAATTTACTTTTCCACTTGCGCTTTCAGCTCAATAGTCTAACTAACTTCCCCTTAGAAGGTACATTTAAATTTTCCATGGGGTCAGTTTCAGTTTCTTTCTTCTTAGTTTCCAATCAGGTGTCTTCATTTCAGTTGGTACTTCATTCTCTTTAGTTTCATTATCGATTTCTTTGACTTGATCAACTGTACTTTTGGTTACATCCAGAACTCCTCCATCAGTAGGAGAATCAATTCTATTTAGTTTTGTTCCCTTTTTAGTTTGTGAATCAGACTTTGACTCTGGGTCCGATGCAGTAGAATCATATGTCTCCTTAGTTTTTCCCTTCTTTTCTGATTCTTCTTTCTTCTCTTCACTGGCTTTTCTAGATTTTCCTTCTTGTAGGGACGTAAGGATCATTTTCTGAGTATCTTTGTCACCCTATGAATCATCATCATCATCTTTCTTCTTTGAAACAGGCTTCCCTGCTCTAGTTTGTTTCTTCCAATGTCTAGCTCTGATGGCGGCATAACCATTACTCAAAAATTCTGATGTTTCAAAATTTTGTGAAAGATGGGTAATGTCAAATAGTCCAAAGACCCATGGGTCATCCATCACACCTGCTCTCTATTTTCTTCTTTATTACCAATGGAACTGAGCTTCCAATGTGTGTAGTTGTCGAATCTTGGCAATATGCTTTGATCCTTTGCTCTATCTCAGTTGCAGGATCTGTTTATGTTTGTTGTATGGGCAATTTTGAAGTGGTAGCAATTTCAGTTGTGCTAGGAGCTTCAGATTCAGAAGTGATAGGTGGTTCATCCAATTTTCCAGTTGTGACAACAACTGTCTCATCAACTCTAGTAGGTACAGCAACCTCTTCCTCTATTGTTTTCTCTTCATCAAGATGTTTCTCTACTCCTTTTTTAGCTTCTTCTAACGGTTGTTCCTAGTGAGAAACAATTTTTTCTTGATTGACATCCTCTGTCTCATCATCCTGAACAACTTGATGTACAAATTTCTCAGTTTCTTCTTGTTTCTCAGACTGGGATGCTTCAGCTTTCTTGATAGAGTCTTCCTTCTCTATTCGGGATGCTGACTTTTGAGGTGTAGATTGTGCTTTTTTTTATCAAAGTCAACATACCTGCATTTTCTGGTGGGATATCATCCTCAAATTCCATGATTTCTAAAATTTCAAGTGTTTGCAAAACTGATTTCTCCTAAATAATAGTTTTTGGCTTGGTGGGAGTTTCTTCATCATTTTTTTGCTTCTTGATTGATTGACTTTCAGTATTCGAAGGAGTAGGTTTTTCTAGTGACGCTACTTTCCTCTTTTTTGAGTTTCTCTTAAGTTGGTCTTCAGGATTCTCTTCTTCATCAATTTTCTCTTTAGGAAGAATTTCCAGTTTTCTTCTTCTTTCCTTGAACTTTTCAATAGTAGTATCAATTTCTTCACCTGAAAGAATTTTCTTGGTGGTTTTCCTATTTTTCTTGCTTGTTTTACAGTCAAGGATCGAATTTCTTCTTGGTAAGTTTTGTCTTCTCTGACTCGATTAAGATTTTACCATCAGCTATTCATGTCAGTGCAATTTTGGGAATCTCAAAGTGGTTGAGTATCCTCTGAACTAGTGGTGCTACTGTCTTTGTCTGAAAAAATCTTCCTTTCTTGACATCAGTTTTCTTCCTTGGGTTGCTCTCAGATGAGAACTGACTCATCAACTGATTGAATAAGTACTTTGGCCAGTTGAACTTTTCTTCAAACCAAAAGATGTAGAATAAGTCCAGTTTTGTGCCAGAGATGTTGCTAAAAGTTCCAGCATTTCCAATTATGCATTTGGCAAACATCTGAGTTAAGAAACTAAATTCAGCTTTTAAAAGTCATATGCTTCATGTAAGTGAAACTTCTGAATTTGGTGCCTTCGCTATTTCCTTTCATAGTTTTTCACTTTGCTCTTTGGCTACTTTGATGATGGGTGGATCCGTTGATTTTTCAAAACCAAAATGCTTTATAATAGTGTCTTTAGTAACTAGTATCTCCTTTTGATTGACAGTTTTCTTGTACTCCAGTATGTTCTTGTCGTTGGTTGGCATTCCTCCATTCTCATAGAATTGACAAACGCTCTCCAAGCATAAACTATGCAAGTCTATGTTGAACACGCCTTCCAGCCCTTTGATTTTGCGGATCTTTTGTACAATTTGGTTTGCATGTCCAGATTTGTCGAACTTGGTGAGGAATTTATCAACAGAGACGATCATTCCTACTTAAATTTTGTAATCAGTCATGATTTCTGGTTGTTTTCTAAAAGATTGTAATTATGGAGATAAATTTTTTCTAATAATTCTTGGATGCAGAGCGAGTGAGAAAGTTTGAGTGAGGTGGTGAAGTGGTATAAATAGGTTTGATAAGGTGATTTGCTGGTGGAATTTGAATGGGTAAGCTATTGTGTCGTAAGTCACGTCATTCTCCAAGAGATATGGAAGAGTAACATTTAGTGGGTGGATCGACGGTTACGACCGACGTAGGTAATAACTTTTTCTAACATCCGTAGACTGTATCAGTAAAAGCAATTGATCTCAGTTTTGTTAAAGTCAGTTTTGTTTCACAAGACTTAGTTTCACCAGTTAGCTTTATATTTGTCACCTTCATCAGTCCTCAGCATCGTCAGCATAAATACTGTTAGGAAATCAACTAGTCTACGCAGCAGAATTTAAAAAATTGATTTCCGATCCCAAGATCGACTTCGTTTAATACAATAAACACGTTAAGTAGTTGACGGTGATTACCTGGCTTGATCTAATAGATCGACGCTTTGACCATCAAAATAGAGTAGTAATGTGCACGAGCTGTCCACGTGTCCGGCCTCTATCAATATCCACACGAACTCCTTGCCGGAATCCTTCTTGGATTGCTACTAGAAAAATCCGGTTGCTAGACAGACCTTTTTTCTCTCTCTAAAACTCTCTTTAAGAAGCTCTCTATTTTTCACAAGAACTATTAGTCTCTTGGAATTGTGATGTATAAAAGACCTAGCCAACTCCTTTCTTTTATAGGTGAAAGTGGTGCCCCTTTAGCCCTTAATCTGATTAGGAGAAGATTACTAGTAGATTGATGAGAAAGAAAACCTTTTCTTAATAAAATAAGGAAAATCATTTTGATTGATTTATCTCTTGTAATTTAATATCTTATATTAAATAAATCTAAGATATACCAATATCTAATATTGAATATCTTTATCTTATTACCATAAATCTATTTTTCCAAAATCAATTAATACCCAATAATAATATATGATAATATTATTAACTAAATTGCACAATCCAAGTGTATCGTAATACACTATCATCTGTGCCCCATAGCCAATGCATTGGCATCCAGAATATTCTTTAATTAATGAATATAATTAATATGGTGTATTTCATTTATTCATAATAAATAAATACCATCATATTAATTTAATCACTATAACACTTTATAGTCGAGATAAACTTTCCTTATTTGGTTATCACTATAACCGCATTTTAATCCGGCTAGATGTTCTTGTGTGTGTGACCCAATAGGCTTCCTAATATGTTGGCCGCAGACATAAAGTGCAAATTATAAAAATTCCCTTAATACCTAACGATCACGAGATAGCGTCTAGCAACACACCGTGACCCCCAATCATCGGAATAGTCAAAAGCAATGACTACTACCTTCCATGTGAAACAGTTACCATGTAAATAGAATCCTATCGCTGTAATAATATCCATACGATCGTATCTCGAGTGTCAATACATCAACGATCGTATCTTATAAACTGTTATCATGCTTTCTCGGAATTACTCATTTACTCCCACTTTGAAAAGATTCATGAGAGCTAGACAATCCTTATAAGAAGGCCATTTCGGATATTGACTCCTAATCATAGGATACGCGATTTCTGGACGAACAAACATGTATCCTACGCATGCTTCAATACCACACCTAATCACTACCGTATGATCGCCCCATGGCTAGAGGAAACCTCAATAGTGTCAAAGCATGACAATCCACACCGTGATGCCATGAAGACTCCGGTCTTAGGATAATTACACAACTACCACATACTGCGACACTTAATGTAAGTGGGTCATTCTGACATACGCATTCTCTAATACACGTCCACACACAGTCCAAGCATCTCTACACTTAGATAGACGAGATCTATCCCTATCTTCAATAAGATAGAAGATATCCAACACGTGCTAGTCTAATCATACCGTCAATGTCCCGTTTGACAGTACATACGACTAGAGACATTTAAGTATCCAACTAATTATAGTGACAGTGATCTCATTAACCATAAGCAGTATCATGGTTTCTCTATCACAGTTTAATACTAAGGACGTTACTATATGTGTGTATATATATATATATATATATTCAATAATATGAAGATAAACAAAATATATAATAACAAAAGTGCATTTATTCATCATAATAAAGTTATTACATGAATTTAATAGACTGTAAATGACCCAACCTGGCGGTAAATAACTCGGCTTCCGTTGTAGAATCTGTAGTAGTCTCCTGCTTGGAACTCTTCCAGCTCACTGCTCCACCGTTAAGTGTGAAAACAAATCAAGACTGTGACTTTAAGTCATCTTTGTCATTTTAAAAACTAGCATCTGTGTAACCTCGTTATACCAAATCAATATTCACAAAAACTACGAACATATCCCTAGTACGTCTTATGTACTTGAGAATATTCTTGACTGCAATCCAGTGACCATCACCTAGATTTTCCTGGTCATACTAGTCATACTTAGAGGGTACGAGACATACAGTCTTGTGCACAACATGGCGTACATGATGGACCCAATAACCGAGGCATAAGGGATCCTTCTCATTTGAGCTCTCTCCTCCTCTGTTTTAGGAGACATTTCCTTCGACAGGAAGACTCCATGTGAATTGGGTAGCAATCCTCTCGTGGAATGCTCTATGCTGAATCTCTTCAGCATCTTGTCTATGTAGGTGGATTGTGACAGACCAAGCAACCTATTAGATGTATCTCTATAGATCTTGATTCCCAGAATGTAGGTTGCTTCTCCCAAGTCCTTCAAGGAGAAGTTCCCGGGTAACCAAACTTTAACCGACTGTAACATGGGAATATCATTCCCTATGAGTAATATGTCATCCACATAAAGTACTAACAAAATGATGGCACTCCCACTAACCTTATTGTGAACACACGGCTCATCTTCGTTCTTGATGAAATCAAACTGTTTGATTGTCTCATCAAAGCAAAGATTCCAACTCCAAGAAGCTTGCTTCAATCCATAAATGGACCTTTCCAACTTGCACACCATCCTAGCGTCATTGTTTGTGAAACCCTTAGGTTGTGCCATGTACACTTCCTTAGACAGATTCCCGTTAAGGAAAGCTGTTTTCACATCCATCTGCCAGATCTCATAATCATGGTATGCTGCAATAGCAAGTAGAATTCTAATGGACTTCAGCATAGCTACTAGCGAGAAGGTTACATCATAGTCAACTCCTTGTCTTTACTTATAACCTTTTGCCACTAACCTTGCCTTGTAGGTAGTCACATTACCATCCATGTCAGTCTTTCTCTTAAAGACCCACTTACACCCTATAGGAACTATTCCTTCAGGTGGATCAACTAAGTTCCAAACTTGGTTGTCTTTCATGGATTCCTTTTCAGAATTCCTAGCGTCTAGCCATTTGTCATTGTCATGCCTCATCAACACCTTCTCATAAGTTTTAGGGTCCTAATCATCAACGAGATATACGCCAGTGTACCTTTTGGGTACACGACGTTCCCTAGTGGATCTTTGAGGTGTCCGTGTTTCTAGAGCACTTGTTTGCATCTCATATGTATGTGGTGTCTGCTCTACTTCCATCAATTGACTGTTGTCAGTAAGTGGTTTTTGAATTTCTTCAAGATCAATCTTACTCCCACTGACCCTATCCAGAATAAACTCTTTCTCTAGAAAGTATTTAGTCCTAGAGACAAACACCTTTTGTTCTCCCGGATGGTAAAATTGGTATCCTCTAGTTTCTCTAGGATAACCCATGAATTGACATTTGTCAGATCTAGCCTCTAATTTATCGGGCATCATCCGCTTCGCATAAGTCGGACAACCCCAATGTTTAAGATATGCCAGACTCGGCTTTCTTTTATTATATACCTCGTATGGAGTAGAGTCAACCATCTTTGATGGAACTCGGTTAAGTGTATACGATGCTGTTTTAAGAGCATACCCCCAAAATGATTTTGGAAGAACTGCGTAGCTCATCATAGATCGCACCATGTCTAGCAACGTGCGATTTCTCCTCCCAGACACGCCGTTCATTTGAGGCGTTCTGGGTGGGGTCCATTCAGGTAGAATCCTATTCTCCTTTAAGTAATCTTCAAACTCTCCATCTAGGTATTCTCCACCTCGATCGGTTCGAAGTGTCTTGATTTGTTTACCTAGTACCTCCACCTCACTTCTGAATTCCATAAACTTTTCAAAGGCTTCAGACTTATACATCATTAAGTATACGTAACCATATCGAGAATGGTCATCAGTGAAGGTGATGAAATAAGAGTATCCTCATTTGGCTTGAATTGACTTTGGGCCACAGACATCAGTATGTATGAGCTCAAGCAATTCGTTGGATCTTGTCCTTTTTCCATTAAATGGTGACTTTGTCATCTTGCCAAGTAAACAAGCTTCACATTTATCAAATGATTCGTAATCGAAGTGATCCAACATTCCATCTTTATAGAGTTTGGAAATGTGATTCTTATTTATATGGCCAAGTTTACAATGCCACAAGTAGGAATCATTCAAGTCACTTGTTTTGGCTTTCTTATTGTTTATAGTAAGTATATCAGCATTCATATCTCATATGTAGAGACCATTGTCAAGTTTTCTAGTACCATAAAATATTCCATCACGTGAAAAAGAACAACATTTATTCTTAAACATAAAAGAAAATCCTTCAACTTCCAATGCATAAATAGAAATAATGCTCTTCATAAGAGTAGGAACAAAATAACAATTATTTAATTCTAGTACTAGCCCACTGGGCAATGAAATAAAATAAACTCCTACAGCTCGGGCAGCAACGTTTGCTCAGTTCCCAACGCATAGGTCCACTTCTCTTTTCCTCAGATCTCTAGTCCTTCTTAGTCCTTGCATATTTGTAAAAATTTGAGAACCATATCCAGTATCTAATACCCACTGGTTAGACTTAGAAGAAGCAAAAATTATCTCAATCATAAACATACCTGAAGTCGAAGCATCGTTATGCTTAGTCTTCTTGGTGCTCAAGAAAGCCTTGCCGTTTCTCCCCCAATGACCAGTTTGGCCAAAATGGAAGCAAGCATCCTTGGATTTGTCATTGGCTATCTTAGGTTACGGCTTAGTAGCCTCCTTCGCCTTCTTGGTCATGTTTTGGGCCTTTTTCTTTCCCTTGGAAGAAGTCACGAGCAACACTTGCTTACCCTTGCCAATAGTGCCTTCAGCAGTTTTGAGCATGTTCAATAACACCGCGAGAGAGCAATCAATCTTGTTCATATGATAGTTCATCACAAACTGCGAGTAAGAGTCCGATAGATATTGTAGAATCAAGTCAATACTTAAATCACGCTCCATCTTATGGCCCAGCTTCTCAAACCTCTCTTTGTATACAATCATATTTAGCACATGTGACCCAACTGGAGAACCCGGAGCCATCTTGCAACCAAATAGTGCCTTCAAGACCTCATACCTTTCAGTGCGAGACTGAGAAGTATAGAGCTCCTTCAGGTGGACCATAATGGTATGAGCATCCATTGAATCATGCTATTTCTAAGTTCAACGTCATAGAAGCAAGCATGATGCAAGTACCCTTATTACTATCAGAACAGTGTTTTGCATGCTTCTTAACCGCTTCCTCCTTCGTAGCATCTTCGAATCTTTGGTTAAGGGTGTGTCCCGGACATAGCCATTGCCTTCATGTCTCAAAACGATTTTGAGATTTCTTTCCCAGTCGAGAAAGTTTGGTTCATCAAATTTGTTTTCACTGATAAAATGAAGATTCAATTTTTTCGACATTTCTGCAACAATAAAGCAAAGATTGTATAAGTAAAATTTCATGCATACAAAACCATAAAATTGCACTATAAAATTTCAATTAGGCTTTTCCTCCACTAGCCAACTATACCCAATTGGCTTTCAAGAATTTAATTAATTTCTTAGTGGCTGGGATCTAATCTAATTATCTTGATTCCCGACGAGGGCCGATCAATCGAGACAATTTCGAAAGGTAGGTACTCCTGGCAGTCGCATCACATGCGGCTCCTAGTGGTTGACTAGTCAACTCTTAGATAATTCACATCTCTATGTGATAGTCAACCTCTTGTCTCTAAAATTAGACGGTCTTGACGAGGGCCAATCACCGCAAGATTATAGTCGAGTCGTAAACCAAATATTCGTGAGATCTCATATCTCAATAATAACGATATACCCAAGGTAGGTCAAGTTCCGACGAGGGCCAATCAGTTGGATCCGAACAAGGGCTCATCACCGTCACTATAATATTGGGAGACAATTTTTAACTCGATTTTGGGTCGTGGGAATAATTTTTAAATTAATTCACTTAATTAATTTTTAATTAAATTATGGTCTCATCTAAACGTGCATATTTCTACATTATCCATATAAAGTAAAACATACACCATTCCGCGCTATCACGGACTTTTCCTAGGTGCGGTTTCGAATACAAACTGATAAAACCGTGGGTCACAATCTAAAGATAGCTGCAACCGCCAATAGGATCTTTAATGCGACATCTCCAATGGAATCTTTATCTTTCTTTAGTCTCCATCTTCTGCTCCATTCTTGTTACATAATAATCTATCTAATAAAGAAATACACCCGCCACACACGGGGGGAGCTAACAGAATGGGATAAATGTAGAAAGTAAACTAGGTCACGTTCTTTATAACAGCCTAGGACAATTTGAAAAATGAACATAATTAAAGTAAATCAGATACATTTATCCTATTGGTCGAGTCCATGATCACGGATAGCTTCTAGCAACACACCGTGACCCCTAATCATCAAAAGAGTCAAAAGCAATGACTACTACCTTCAATGTGAAACAGATACCGTATAAATATAATCATATCACTGTAATAATATCCATACGACCGTATCTCAAGTGTCAGTACATTAACGATCGTATCTTATAATCTGGATATCATGCTTTCTCGGAATAACTCATTTACTCCCACTTTGCAAAGATTCACGAGAGCTAGACATTCGTTATAAAAAGGCCATTTCGGATATTGACTCCTAATCATAGGATACACGATTTCTGGACGAACAAAAATGTATCCTACGCATGCTTTAATATCACACCCAATCACTACCGCATGATCGGTGTTAAGGGTGATTTTATACGAATTTATACGATAGTTTTCTTATCAAATTCCCTCATATTAGTATAAATTGCATTGGAATTGGGCTTAAAATGGATATAATGAGCAAAAGGTTTTATTAAATGAATCAATTGCAAAATGAGCTTAATTGTGGGTATAAATATGAGTTTTATATTGTTTTGGATTATGTTATGTTTTTGCAATGTTTAATTATAGATAATAATGATGTCACAAATGAGGAGGTGGAATGAAGATAAGAGTCATTAGAGATAAGATCCAAGTGGTTAGCAAGTTGTTGGAAGAGAGAGAAGGTATATTATGGATCAAGAAAGAATAAATCCGTTGCATCATAACCGAATTCTGTTACAAGGATCCAAACGGGCGTCTGGCAAATAGAACGGGCGTTCAAAGCTGACAGAGAGTTATGAAATCGAGCAGAATGAATTCAAACGCACGTTCATCAATTCAAACGGGCGTTTAACTCCCAGACCAGTCGATTTTTCCCTTTTTCCTATAAATAGGCATCGTGTGTAATCACTTAGAGAGAGCGTTTTTTTTACAGTAGTTCTTCAGTATTTTCAGAGCCAAACAATTCCCAAAGACCTTCTAAAGGTGGCTGGGTTTAGATTTAGTTATTATTAGCTTAATTCTCATGGATTCATCTTCAAGCTTTGTGGTTATTTCTTCTATGGATAGCTAAATCTTGTTGGGCAAACTTGGGGATGCAAATCTATCAATAAATCAGGTTTTCTTATATTGATCTTGTGTGTTCTGCAACAAAGGTTGGATCTCTTAGCTTGTTTTACTTGTCTAATTTCATTTACATCGAAAGATAATGAATATGTGATGTTTCATGAATGGAAATTGTGTGAAACTTAGATCAAACTTGCTAATGGATTGAACATTTAACTTCTAGCCAAGAACGAAAGTTGCTAAGTTATTTGTTTAGGTCTTAAATTGAAAGATTTCACATCTAGATCGTTAATTGATACAAACCTTCCTAAGAAATTAGATCGTTTTGCATTTGGATAGGTGAACCCCCCTTTGTTAAGAAGCATACTTGATTGGTATTAATTGAGCCTTTGTTATTGGTTGATTTGTTGAACCATTGTTTGCCTCCTTTCTCCCAATTGCTTGCTTTTGATTTCATAGATTATAAACCTTAGTTCTAAATTTATGTCTTAGTTTAATCTAGTTACTTTAACGTAATAATCGGCTCGAAACAATCTTTACTTAGCTTTGAATCATCTATGATTCTCTATCTATGCTTGTGATCTCCTTTAATCTAAAACATAAAACACCATTAACATCATCTCTCTGTGGATCGATACCCGTACTTACCCTACTATGCTAGCAACTACCCGATATTCGGTCGGTTAGGAGTTAGTTTGCATGTTAGGTATAGGTTTTATAAATATTGTTTGTTTTGAATGATGCAAAATCCTCCGAACAAAATGGCGCCGTTGCCGGGGAGTTGCCATGTTTTATGTGTTTTATTACTGTTTTAGATGATAAGGAAAGCCTTAGTCTAAGTGGCCTTAATCTAGGTGCTCTGAAATCTGGTTTTTCTGCGTTTTTACACCCTGTTTCTGCTGTTTTTGCTCTCTGTTTATTCTGAACGGACGTTTAAGCTTTTAAACACCCGTTTTCTTTCTAAACGGACGTTTGGGATCTAAACTGGCGTTCTGTCTGAACGCACGTCTTGTTTTCAGAGTGCACGTTCTGATCCCTGTTATCTTTTTTGTTTCTATCTTCCTTTTGTTCCTTTATCATTTCTTTCGTTTGACTCCGGTTTATGCTAACTCGGAGTCAACAAGGCACTTTTATTTTCAATCCCGAGCCTGAACGAACTATTGTTCGTCCTAACCGTCGAAGAATCCGTTCTCGTATCCAAAGACTTGAAGAAAATTTAGAGAAGCGATTCCGGAAAGAGGTTGAAGAGTTTGTCTTAACGATGGCTGATGATAGAAGAACTTTAGCTGATTATGCCAGACCGGGCATGGTCCGAGTTAATTCTGGAGTCATTATACCGGCGATTGCCGCTCCTACTTTCGAACTTAAACCCGGTTTGATCCAAATGATGCAACATGCATCTATTTTTCACGGTTATCAATCCGAAAATCCTCATACCCATATACACACATTTCTTGAGATCTGTGGGACTACCAAGTTGCAAGGGGTTGATGAGGACATTATCAAACTCAAATTGTTTCCATTTTCCTTGAGGGGTGAAGCCAAGGAGTGGTACAATTCTCTACCTGTTGAATCTATAACAACGTGGGAAGACCTAGAGAGAGTTCTTAAGTCAGTACTTTCCTCCGTCTAAGATTGCTCATGTCTTAGCAATATCTACACTTTTACTCAACAGCCTAATGAAGCTTTCTTCGAAGCTTTTAAGAGATTCAAATCTTTACTCAGAAAGTGCCCTCATCACGGACTAGACTTGCAGAGGCAAGCTAATACCTTTTACAGTGGTTTGACTGAGCTGTCAAAAGGCATGGTCAACAGTTCTAGTGGTGGGGCATTTCTCAAGAAAACTCCACAAGAAGGTTGGGCTTTGTTTGAGGACATAGCTAAGTACAACTATGCTCCTTCTTACCAAGCAATCCAAGCACCTGCACCAAAAATTGAAGAAGTAAACATGCAGAATCAATTGATTTCTTTACTTCAACAACAGGTTGCTAATCTTTCTAAGAATTCTAATTCTCAATCTGTGAATCAACTTCAACAGAACTCCCAAGTTCTGTTCTGTGACAATTGCAATCAAATTGGCCATTTGTTTGGTCAATGTCAACTTCTATCCCCCACAAACTATCAAGTCAATGTTGTCCAACATACGAGACAGTATACACCGATAGTTTGCCAGACTTGTGCTATTGAAGGACATACTTCTCTTGCTTGTCCTATGAATGGACAAAATTCTGAAGTCAATGCTTTTTATGGCCAATCCAATCAAAGATTTCCGAATCAGTATTCTAGTCAAAGCAACTTCCAGAACCAGGGGTACAACCCAGGTTATCAAAACTTCAATAGGAATCCGAATAACTATCAATCTTCGAGTTCTCCTACTTCTACTCAAAGATTCAATCAAAGCGGCCTAACAGTTCTACTCATGTCTCTGGTAATAGGCCCAGTCAATCTTACAATCAGAATTCTCAGAATCCTCCGGGATTTTCTCTTCCGAGTGATATTGTTACGAGATTGGAGGAACAAACGAAGACAATCAAGAACCTTGAAAGGAAATTAGGACAATTGGCTGAACAACTTGCTTCAAGACCACAAGGACATCTACCAAGTTTTACGGAGAAGAACCCTCGTGGAGGTGGTCAAGTCAATCAAGCTAATCTGAGTCAGTGTACTGCTCTAGTTCTATCAACTTCCTACAGTCAAGAAGATACTAATGCCATCAGTTTGAGATCCGGCACTCAACTCTCTGGTCCACAGAACCAGGGAAACCACTAGCCCCTCTCCCGCCGGTGGAAGTGCGGGGAGGGGAGTTGAGGAGGCCTATTTCCCTAATCCGATAAAGAGCACTTGGGAGACCGATCTTCCGAAGGATGAGGTGGAAGGATCTAAAGTTGGTGAAACGTGAGCAAGTGAGAAGTCTATTGAGGAAGAGGATGAGCCTGTGAGGAAAGGAGTTGAAAAATCTGTGAGATGGAAAGATCTTGAGGACCAAGCTGTGAGTTCCCCCCCGAAGAAAGTTTTCTCTGAAGATGAGTTGAAGAAGCTTCCGTTCCCTCTGAGAAAGACTAACATTCCTTTATGTGAAGATAAGAAATATGAGAAGGTACTCAACCTCCTGAAAAACACCCAAGTTAACTTGCCGTTATCTGACGTGTTGGTTGAGATGCCCAAGTATACTAAATTTATAAAGGATGTGGTCTCGTCTAAGAAGAAGTTAGAGGGCATGGAAAGGGTGATTGGTGAAGGCTTGTTCCATGATAAGTTATAAAGATTTACCTGTTAAGAAAGGTGATCCTGGAAGATTTGTTCTTACTTTGCAAATAGGAGGCCTTGTCTTTCCCAATTCTTTATGTGATCTAGGAGCTTCTATTAGTCTTATGCCTTTATCTGTCTGTCAGCAACTTCAATTAGACCATCTTTTGGAGCCCACTACTATGAGTATTCAGTTTGCGGATAGATCATCGAAGAAAGCGACAGGGATTTTGAAAGATTTGTTGGTTCAGGTCGATAGATTTACCTTTCCTGTGGATTTGTATGTTTTAGACATCCAACAACCAAATACGCCCCTAATTCTTGGAAGACCTTTTCTATCTACCGCTAGAGCCCTCATTGATTGTGATGATGGTGCTAAGGTGACTTTGCGCGTTGGAAATGAAGAAGTAAGCTATAGTGTCTCTAAAGCTATCAAAAGACCTTCTGAATTTCCAACCGGCTACTCTGTAGAGGAATCATTTGATGATTTCAATGATTATTTAGAGGAGCAAGCCATTGCAGTAGACTCTGAATACGAGCGTTTAATCGACAATCTGAATCAGTATGGTAGGGTAGATCTGAGAGATTTTGGAGCTGAAATGGATGATGAAGTTGTGGGAAGAAAGAATCTTTCACCTTCAGATGAAGTTGATTTATTGGGGGCTCAGCTGTTTTCCTCCGATAATTTGAAAAATAGAGATTTGAAGTCCAGTTTGGAGGAACCCCCGAATGATCTTGAGTTGAAGCCTTTACCTAAGCATTTAAAGTATGTGTTCTTGCAAGATGGTAATAAACTTCCCCTCATTATTTCATCCAAACTATCCCGGATCGAGGAACTGAATGAATTCAAAACAAACAATATTTATAAAACCTATACCTAACATGCAAACTAACTCCTAACCGACCGAATATCGGGTAGTTGCTAGCATAGTAGGGTAAGTACGGGTATCGATCCACAGAGAGATGAAGTTAATGGTGTTTTATGTTTTAGATTAAAGGAGATCACAAGCATAGACAGAGAATCATAGATGATTCAAAGCTAAGTAAAGATTGTTTCGAGCCGATTATTACGTTAAAGTAACTAGATTAAACTAAGACAGAAATTTAGAACTAAGGTTTATAATCTATGAAATCAAAAGCAAGCAATTGGGAGAAAGGAGGCAAACAATGGTTCAACAAATCAACCAATAACAAAGGCTCAATTAATACCAATCAAGTATGCTTCTTAACAAAGGGGGGTTCACCTATCCAAATGCAAAACAATCTAATTTCTTAGGAAGGTTTGTATCAATTAACGATCTAGATATGAAATCTTTCGATTTAAGACCTAAACAAATAACTTAGCAACTTTCGTTCTTGGCTAGAAGTTAAATGTTCAATCCATTAGCAAGTTTGATCTAAGTTTCACACAATTTCCATTCATGAAACATCACATATTCATTATCTTTCGATGTAAATGAAATTAGACAAGTAAAACAAGCTAAGAGATCCAACCTTTGTTGAAGAACACACAAGATCAATATAAGAAAACCAGATTTATTGATAGATTTGCATCCCCAAGTTTGCCCAACAAGATTTAGCTATCCATAGAAGAAATAACCACAAAGCTTGAAGATGAATCCATGAGAATTAAGCTAATAATAACTAAATCCAAACCCAGCCACCTTTAGAAGGTCTTTGGGAATTGTTTGGCTCTGAAAATACTGAAGAACTACTGTAAAAAAAAAACGCTCTCTCTAAGTGATTTCACACGATGCCTATTTATAGGAAAAAGGGAAAAATCGACTGGTCTGGGAGTTAAACGCCCGTTTGAATTGATGAACGTGCGTTTGAATTCATTCCACTCGATTTCATAACTCTCTGTCAGCTTTGAACGCCCGTTCTATTTTCCAGACGCCCGTTTGGATCATTGTAACAGAATTCGGTTATGATGCAACGGATTTATTCTTTCTTGATCCATAATATACCTTCTCTCTCTTCCAACAACTTGCTAACCACTTGGATCTTATCTCTAATGACTCTTATCTTCATTCCACCTCCTCATTTGTGACATCATTATTATCTATAATTAAACATTGCAAAAGCATAACATAGTCCAAAACAATATAAAACTCATATTTAAACCCACAATTAAGCTCATTTTGCAATTGATTCATTTAATAAAACCTTTTGCTCATTATATCCATTTTAAGCCCAATTCCAATGCAATTTATACTATTATGAGGGAATTTGATAAGATAACTATCGTATAAATTCGTATAAAATCACCCTTAACAACTCCCCCACACTTAGCTTTTTGCTAGTCCCGAGCAAAACAAAACACCACCATGGTTCGAAACCGAAAGGTAGATACAACAATACAATGCATAGTAAAGAAATTAGAAGCTCACCCTTATGTGTGTGTGCAAAGCCATATTAAACTTCCACTATATCCAACTTGAATCAAGTTCAAGCAAAACAAGCTAATACCACAATTAGACTAAGTATAGATCACATGTACCCTATAAAACATCTTATGTCATGAAAAAGACAACGAAGGTATTTAGGACCTTTCTGACATACTTAGAGGATAGTCCCTACAACATATCTCTTAGTTTATACTGGGTATAAGGTATACGATAACTATGTCTTGACTTTTATTAATTCCAATACTTTCCATTTTTTTAACACACTTCAGAATGAGCTTTTTCCCGTCATAGCAGAATAGGACATTTCTTGATAATGCCCTAACTACTCAAATCATAAGGCAGCTTCTTCTGATTGTCGTGAGCATTTGGTCATCATAGTGGTATAGAACATTTCGAGATAATGCCCTAACTCACTCCAATCATCGACCAGCTTCCGACACACCCATTTATATTATTTATTACATTGCTTATGCGAGATTTCTGGCTGGCAGTGGTTCTAAGCCATAAGCTATGCAAACCTACTGAGCATAACACCTCAAACAAAGACTTATTAATTCAAGACTATAGTCACGTTTTTACTTATCACATTCAAACTTCGAGATATTTACAGTATATCATACTACAGTTCCCAAATACTTAAACTATCATCAGTTTCATGACATTAACACTAAGCACTAGGTACCCATGAAATAATCAACAATCACTAAGTCTAACTGGGTATAGCTTTAAAAGTTAGTTCATCATCTAATATGGCATGTGAAAAGTAATGTCGGGCGAGACATCTAACCTACTACTAGACATATACATTATAAGGCATCAATTCTTATAACACCGAAGATAGGCATGCATGCTTATTCGGGACAAAACAAAATTTTCAAGTTTTAGCTCATTTTGCATGGAATCATGAAAGTACAAGTAAAGGTGATATAAAAATATATGACTATTCCCTCCCCCACACTTAAATCACAACGTGTCCTCAAGTTGTGCCGAAGAAAACGATAGGGATACTTAGCTCCCGTTATCGAGGCCGGATATCGGTGGTCAGGCAGTAGCATGAAAAGTACCAACGATGTCCAATTAGGAAGCATGATGCAACACTTCTGTTCTGGAAAGGACTGAACGCTCGTTCAGTAGGTAGAACGCCCGTTTGAAGTCTTGAACGCACGTTCAAACGTGAAAATTGCAACAGAGACAGAAATATGCATACTAGAAAGTCAGGACGCCCGTTTTAAAAACAGAACGGGCGTTTGAAAAGGAAAAACAGCAGCAGACCACAGAAACAGGGATAGAGCACTTCCATTGTTACAAAAATTATCAAAACATAGTCAAAATGCCTTCCAAAACAAAGCCAAAACAAGTGCATATGGATGAAAATGTCAAGTGATTGCAAAGTCATAAAGAGGAAACATCAAGTACATCAACAAAATAAAAAGAAGTACAACATCATCACATCAATCTTCAGAATCATCTCCATCTTCACTAGCAGCAGCATCATCATCCTCCTCAGCCTCTAAATCATCATCCCCCGCATCCTCTTCGGTCCCAGATACCCCTGGCACAACACGAGAAATGGCTCTCTTAACAGCATCTTCAAAAACAAACTTCACGGTGCTTGGTGCAAACTTGGACTCACTGTGATAGTGTTGCCCCGGGTTAGCTCCAACTGATTCGCCAAGATGTCATTTTGAGTTCCACGTAGCACGCTCAACCATTTCCTAATGTTGTGAGCAATTCTAACTTGCAATCTGTCCGAAAGTGGTAGAGTAGCAGGTGGTGTAGATGACGAAGGACCGGGCTGATGAGGAGCAGCAATGGCGTCTTGAGTCTTCTTGGCTCTTTTTGTCTCCCTTTGAATTCCCCGAGGGTTCTTCGGTCTATGATCGGACTTGTACTCCGGCACCCCGGCATCTAAGCAAATACTATGAATCAAATGCGGGCAGATGATGCACCGGTTGGTTTTAGTCAAATGTTTGAGAACCTCCTCGTAGATAGTTCTCCCGACGTTTACATCCATCTCCCATTCCATAGCATACATTAAACCAAGATCTTCAATGCCGAAGTGAGTGATGTTATCTGTCGGACGCAACCGATTCTGGATGAACTTGCATTTAACCCTCCAATCCTCCGGCCAATCCGTAGTAGTGATATCCTTACGCTCCTCCTTCTTTCCGGGCTTATAGGTCCAAGGAATATCCTTATCCACCAATACACGTAATTCTTCCAAGGGGTCTACCCCACTATTCACCAATTCCTTAATCTCTACTCTATGGTCGACATCCTCAAAATCGTCAAATTCATACTTGGCGTTAATGACCTCAGGAGAGAAAGGAACCTTCACCTTCCGAACCACCACAAACCCCTCTTCTAGATGCTTTGCTATCCGGGTTAGCAAAGAATTCCCGCACAAGAGTATCATTAACCAAGGTTTCCGGGGTAACCATCAACACATCCCAACTACGATCTCTCAACATCTTCAAGAAAGCGGTATCAACCTTATCTTCCACCAAAGCCCTCTCAATCAACATTTTTCTAGATATGTACTCTTGAGTGTAAAGTTTCATGGCTTTAGGGCTGATGAAACGTTGAGAGAAAGGGATAGGAATGGGGTCTCTACCAACTCCTCTAGGGTTTCCTATCCGGATACCTTCATTGGGATTACGGGGGCTTACAAAATCATCACCCTTCCGCTTCTTCTTCCTAGGATTTTCCACCATTGGTTGTTTACCTTCCCTTCGAGTCATCTAAAACAAGAGTAGTGCGTGGAGTGTGGAAATGGTGAATATAAGGCTTGAAATACCCAAAATCACTCAAAAACTTAGGTTTTTGGAACCCGAACAGCCGGCCCTTCAAAGATCAAATGCGTGATAATGGTGGAATGACAAGGGGAAAACTCATATATTTGAAGAGAAGAGATTTTAGGTCACAAATTTGGAGAGAACCCGTATTTGGGAGTCGAAGGAATGAAGAATGGCGCTGGAAATTCACTCAGTTTCAAAACAACTCTGTTCAGCGCAAACGGGCATTGTACATGTCAAACGGGCGTTTGAAATGTTGAACGAGCGTTTAAAAGTGTAAACGTGCGTTTAAACTAAACAGAACGCAACTCAACAGACACTTTTTTATTTCAAACCAAAGTTGATACAAACTTCAACATAAAAACATCATAAGAACATAAAAACATAAAGAAATACATAGAAATGGTGGGTTGCCTCCCACGGAGCGCTTTTGTTTAACGTCGTCGGCCCGACGAATGACTTATACCATGCCAACTTTTTTTCAAAGTTATACTAGTTAGCACGGGGCGAGATAAATGGTAGGATGCTATAGTTAACAACGAGAGCTTGACGATAAAAACAACTAACTTAACTAATCGTAAAGCGAGGCCTAGTCAATCACATGAATGATACGGCGGAGCAAGTCGATGGTGGGCCAGAGGTCGTACTCATACCGTAAGTACCAATCCTCTCCGGCTTGCTCAAATCCACGAACATGCTCATCCTCAAGCACCAAGACGAGATCAATCAGGAAAGGATCGTTGAGAATCGTGAATGGCCTCGCTACGTCATCCGAAATATCCTCAATGGTCCACTCACCATCTCCTCTGGAGAGAGATGGAGGCACAACGATAACAAAAGTGAAAGTCCTGATTCGGGTGAGAATATCAATATCCGCATCCAAGATCCTCAAACCACCAGGACCATCATTTAATGAAATGGCATGGATCCGACTGACGAACTCAAACTCGTGCTCGGTCATCCCGAAAAACTCATGTGTAGGTACTCCGTAGGGGTGTCGATTATCGTCATCAGCCATCTCAAACCGTCAACTGAAATAGGCAACGCTCATTAGAGGCTAGACAAAAAGGAAAACACACAAACACAAAAGAACTAAAAGAAAGAAAAGGATATCTAGGGTGCCTCCTAGTAGCGCTTTCAGTTATTGTTGGATGCTCGACAACCAGTTAAAACCTAACCCGAATCGGGCCATTTCACTTTTCTACCCACCACATTTTCATGCAGAGTGTGGTTCTTAGGGTGACGGTAGAAATAACGAATACCCGGAGTGAATTCACGAGAGATATTCCAAAGACGCTGAATTCTCCTCATGGTTGACTCTTTCTTCTTTTGTCTCCTCTTTAGTAGCATTTCTTTCCGCAGCTCCTCCATGTCCCAACTGCCTGCAAGGACCTCCTCCAACGAATCAGTGCTATCTTCCTCGGAGAACAAATCAGGCAAAAATTCATCAAACTCATCCACTTCGGGGCTACAACACCCGAATATATCGAGAAACTTAACAATCAAAGGTGTTTCTTTTGGTTGACCAATGTAGTGCTTACACCTTTGACCGTTGACTTTGAAAGGTTTATCGCCATATCCTCTCAGCTCTAAAACACCTCCGGGAAAGATGTTGAGAATTTCGAAAGGTCCGGGCCACCGGGTCCGTAACTTTCCAGGGAAAAGATGTAAACGAGAATTATACAACAAAACCAACTCTCCCACATGAAACTCTCTCTTCTTAATCTTAGCGTCGTGAAGAAGCTTCATTTTATCCTTGCTGATCCTGGAGCTCTCATAAGCTCGGAGTCTGAACTCATCCACTCATGCAAGCCGCTGCAAGTCGATGTTCGCCGCAAGCTTGGGAATCAAAGTTCAAAAACCTTGTCGCCCAATAAGCTCTATGCTCCAACTCGACTGGCAAGTGACATGATTTACCGTAAACCATCTGGAAAGGCGATGTACCGATCGGGGTTTTAATAGCAGTGCGATAAGCCCAAAGTACATCGTCCAGCTTCAAACTCCAATCCTTTCTATGGCTATTAACCGTCTTCTCCAGGATTGTCTTGAGACTCTGGTTGCTTCTTTCAACCTGACCGCTCGTCATAGGATGGTACGGTGTACCGAGTTTGTGTTTAACACCATACTTTTCTAAAACTTTGTCCAAGGGTCGGTTACAGAAATGCGTTCCTTCATCGCTAATCAAAGCGCGCGGACAGCCAAACCTCACAAAGATATTCTTCTTCAGAAACTTCATGACCGTTTTATGATCATTATGAGGAGTGGCGATGGCCTCCACCTATTTAGAAACATATTCTCCGCAGACTAGGATGTACTTGTTCCCGCAGGAAGAAGGAAAATGACCCATAAAGTCAACCCCCCATACATCGAAGACCTCGCATTCTAGGATGGGTGTCAAAGGCATGTCGTAACACCTAGTCAAAGTCCCAGTTCGTTGGCACCTATCGCAGCCTTTACAAAAGGCTTCAGTATCTTTAAAGATTGACGGCCAATAGAAACCAGACTGAAAAATCTTTGCAACAGTCTTCCAAGCACCAAAGTGGCCACCCGTGGGTCCATTATGGAATTGTTCAATTATAGCACGTTGCTCAGACTCAGGAACACACGTTCTAAGCAACCCGTCTTTGCAGATTCTGAAGAGATACGGCTCATCTCAGATATAATACTTAAGATCGGAGAAGAACTTCTTCTTCTCTTGATACGAAAAGTTAGGATTCAGATATTCAGAATGGAGATAGTTGACAATTGAAGAATACCACGGAATTCCAGAATTGCCACTGTCAACGAGCATAATACTTTCAAGAGGGAAGTAAAGATCAATATCTTCAGGAGCATCCTCTTTCTCACTCAACAATCTAGAAACATGATCCGCTACTGCATTTTCACTACCCCTTATGTCTTTGATTTCCACATCAAACTCCTGTAGGGTAAGAATCCAACGCAGTAAGCGCGGTTTAGCGTCCTTTTTATTCATCAGATAGCGCAAAGAAGCATGATCTGTCCACACTATAACTTGAGCTCCCAACAAGTAACTGCGGAATTTGTCCATAGAAAACACAACAGCCAAAAGTTCTTTTTCTGTTGTGGTGTAGTTGACTTGTGCGGGGTTCGAGTGTGACTAGCATAGTAGATCGGTTGAAATTTCCCTTTTACTCGTTGGCCCAAAAGCGCACCAACCGCGTAGTTAGATGCATCGCACATAAGTTCGAAAGGAAGATTCCAATCTGGCGAAATTAAGATAGGGGCAGATATCAACTGATGCTTAAGCTTTTCAAATGCCTGCTTGCACTCATCGTCAAAGTTAAACTCAACGTCATCACGAAGCAAATTGGATAAAGGCTTAGCAATCTTGGAAAAGTCTTTAATGAATCGTCTATAAAATCCAACGTGTCCAAGAAAACCTCGAATCTCGCACACATTCTTTGGAAAGCTCATTTTCTCAATAGCTTCCACTTTGGCTTTATCCACCTCAATACCATTGGATGAAATTTTATGGCCAAGAACTATGCCCTCCTCAACCATGAAATGACATTTTTCCCAGTTGAGGACTAAGTTATTCTCCACACATCTCTTCAACACATTATCAAGATTAAGAAGACAATCATCAAAAGTTTGACCAAAAACCGAGAAGTCATCCATGAAAATTTCCATACATTTCTCCACAAGTCCGTCAAAGATCGCCAACATACATCTTTGAAATGTAGCTGGGGCGTTGCAAAGACCAAATGGCATTCGCCTGTAGGCGAAAGTACCATAGGGACAAGTGAAAGTAGTCTTCTCTTGGTCTTAAGGGTCAATGGGAATTTGAAAATAACCAGAATAGCCATCAAGAAAACAGTAGAAAGCGTGGCCGGCCAAACGCTCAAGCATTTGGTCAATGAAAGGAAGAGGAAAGTGATCTTTCATTGTGACTTCGTTAAGCTTCCTATAATCAATACAAACTCTGTAACCAGTCACAAGTCTTATAGCAACCTCTTCTCCCTTCTCATTTTTCTCAATCATAATTCCTCCTTTTTTAGGAACTACTTGAGTTGGCGACACCCAATCACTGTCAGCAATAGCGTAGATGATTCCCATATCCAACAATTTGATAATTTCTTTCTTGACAACCTCTTGCATATGAGGATTCAGCCTCCTTTGCGGTTGTCTAACTCTCTTAGCTCCGTCTTCCGTCTTGATTTTATGCATACAGATGTCCGGAGATATCCCTCTGATATCCCCGACTTGCCATCCAAAGGCTCTTTCATTCTTTTTCAAGACGTTGATCACTTTTAGTTCCTCAATCCGGGATAGTTTGGATGAAATAATGAGGGGAAGCTTATTACCATCTTGCAAGAACACATACTTTAAATGCTTAGGTAAAGGCTTCAACTCAAGATCATTCAGGGGTTCCTCCAAACTGGACTTCAAATCTCTACTTTTCAAATTATCGGAGGAAAACAGCTGAGCTCCCAATAAATCTACTTCCTCTGAAGGTGAAAGATTCTTTCTTCCCACAACTTTATCATCCATTTCAGCTCCAAAATCTCTCAGATCTACCCTACCATACTGATTCAAATTGTCGATTAAACGCTCGTATTCAGAGTCTACTGCCATGGCTTGCTCCTCTAAATAATCATTGAAATCATCAAATGATTCCTCTACAGAGTAGCCGGTTGGAAATTCAGAAGGTCTTTTGATAGCTTTAGAGACACTATAGCTTACTTCTTCATTTCCAACGCGCAAAGTCACCTTAGCACCATCATCACAATCAATGAGGGCTCTAGCGGTAGACGTAAAAGGTCTTCCAAGAATCAGGGGCGTATTTGGTTGTTGGATGTCTAGAACATACCAATCCACAGGAAAGGTAAATCTATCGACCTGAACCAACAAATCTTTCAAAATCCCTGTCGCTTTCTTGGATGATCTATCCGCAAACTGAATACTCATTGTAGTGGGCTCCAAAAGATGGTCTAATTGAAGTTGCTGACAGACAGATAAAGGCATAATACTAATAGAAGCTCCTAGATCACATAAAGAATTGGGAAAGACAAGGCCTCCTATTTGCAAAGTAAGAACAAATCTTACAGGATCACCTTTCTTAACAGGTAAATTTTCATAACTTATCATGGAACAGTCTTCACCAATCACCCTTTCCTCATTTTGTTCGGAGGAATTTGCATCATTCAAAACAAACAATATTTATAAAACCTATACCTAACATGCAAACTAACTCCTAACCGACCGAATATCGGGTAGTTGCTAGCATAGTAGGGTAAGTACGGGTATCGGTCCACAGAGAGATGATGTTAATGGTGTTTTATGTTTTAGATTAAAGGAGATCACAAGCATAGACAGAGAATCATAGATGATTCAAAGCTAAGTAAAGATTGTTTCGAGCCGATTATTACGTTAAAGTAACTAGATTAAACTAAGACAGAAATTTAGAACTAAGGTTTATAATCTATGAAATCAAAAGCAAGCAATTGGGAGAAAGGAGGCAAACAATGGTTCAACAAATCAACCAATAACAAAGGCTCAATTAATACCAATCAAGTATGCTTCTTAACAAAGGGGGGTTCACCTATCCAAATGCAAAACGATCTAATTTCTTAGGAAGGTCTGTATCAATTAACGATCTAGATGTGAAATCTTTCTATTTAAGGCTCAATCCATTAGCAAGTTTGATCTAAGTTTCACACAATTTCCATTCATGAAACATCACATATTCATTATCTTTCGATGTAAATGAAATTAGACAAGTAAAACAAGCTAAGAGATCTAACCTTTGTTGAAGAACACACAAGATCAATATAAGAAAACCAGATTTATTGATAGATTTGCATCCCCAAGTTTGCCCAACAAGATTTAGCTATCCATAGAAGAAATAACCACAAAGCTTGAAGATGAATCCATGAGAATTAAGCTAATAATAACTAAATCTAAACCCAGCCACCTTTAGAAGGTCTTTGGGAATTGTTTGGCTCTGAAAATACTGAAGAACTACTATAAAAAAACGCTCTCTCTAAGTGATTACACACGATGCCTATTTATAGGAAAAAGGGAAAAATCGACTGGTCTGGGAGTTAAACGCCCGTTTGAATTGATGAACGTGCGTTTGAATTCATTCTACTCGATTTCATAACTCTCTGTCAGCTTTGAACGCCCGTTCTATTTGCCAGACGCCCGTTTGGATCCTTGTAACAGAATTCGGTTATGATGCAACGGATTTATTCTTTCTTGATCCATAATATACCTTCTCTCTCTTCCAACAACTTGCTAACCACTTGGATCTTATCTCTAATGACTCTTATCTTCATTCCACCTCCTCATTTGTGACATCATTTTTATCTATAATTAAACATTGCAAAAACATAACATAATCCAAAACAATATAAAACTCATATTTAAACCCACAATTAAGCTCATTTTGCAATTGATTCATTTAATAAAACCTTTTGCTCATTATATCCATTTTAAACCCAATTCCAATGCAATTTATACTAATATGAGGGAATTTGATAAGAAAAATATCGTATAAATTCATATAAAATCACCCTTAACAACTCCCAGGTTAGGTGTAGTGCCCGAAAGACAATTTGTGTAATTGTTTTTTATGACATAATTTATCTTACCTTATTACTTGCTTTGTGCTTGTAAGTAATACACTGCTGCAAACCCTAAGTGTATCAGTATGTAACCGCTTAACTCGGTGTATGGCATGCACGTGAGGATTGAGTTAGTGGTGATATACTTAAAGCGTTAGTCCGTGGTGAACTTAATCAGAGTTTAGGGTCTCTTGATTAAAACACCAATAATGCGCCCAGAACACCTTAGGGTGTGATAGTCTTATCCGGACTATCGGTAGAGGGTACCTACGTGGGGCATTTATATATGATGGCACTCATATAGGACTGGACCGATTTAATCTGAATTTCTCGGTATAATTCCGTAATCGAGGAATCTTATTAAATCATTAGATGATCATATATGGATCAACCTTAATCCTGAGGTGATCACATGATGCTCATTGTCCCGGAGTAGTGTTTGATGTGTTAGTTACGGTTCACTTTAATATGTGTTCCAAGCCACTTCTCATTGGCACTATCTCCAGATGAGTGAGTAGTTCTGATTTTCACAGACATGGAATCCATTCCTTCCCGTGGGAAGTAGAGAGGACAGTCCCCTTGTTTGTTAGCCCTAAGAAAGTGATCGATCCCGGGAGTTCACATTTGACTAATTAGCTACTAGTCGGATATGTGTGCTAATTGATCATCGGGGGTTAATGGTAAATAAGGATAAGATATTCGAGTCGGGTTCACGGAGACTTCCCACTCGAATGGACGATCTATGAAGGGTTAATCCGTATGTAGTGATTATATCAATGGACGCTTATTCACTCTATGGGTTGAGTATAAGTATACATCTATAATCGGTAGAGTTCAGTTTCGGGTTTATGGTGGCGTAATCCCGGAATTAATAATTAATGTACTTATTCTGTTCGACGAATAATTAATTATTGGAGCTACTGGTTTTAGGTCTATGGTCCCCGATGTGGCTTCTGTAATTCGGACAAATAATCTTGTTATTTGGGCCTCAGTGATAATTAATTGGCTAGGCTAATTAATTGATATGCATGGATATTATTTAGTTGGGCTAAATAATATAATACACATAAAAGACATTTCATGTGGGCTTAGTAAACCCTTAATGTGGCGCCAATGTGAGTCAATTAATTAGAGAGTGTTGTGAATAAGATGAGAAAGGGTGTGCTCTAAAAACAATCATTACTTGTCATTTCGTGCAAGTGGGAGATTGTTAGGTGTAGTGCCCGAAAGACAATTTGTGTAATTGTTTTTTATGACAGAATTTATCTTACCTTATTACTTGCTTTGTGCTTGTAAGTAATACACTTTCGCAAACCCTAAGTGTATCGGTATGTAACCGCTTAACTCGGTGTATGGCATGCACGTGAGGATTGAGTTAGTGGTGATATACTTAAAGCGTTAGTCCGTGGTGAACTTAATCGAGTTTAGGGTCTCTTGATTAAAACACCAATAATGCGCCCGAACACCTTAGGGTGTGATAGTCTTATCCGGTTTGTCGGTAGAGGGTACCTATGTGGGGCATTTATATATGATGGCATTCATATAGATTTGGACCGATTTAATCGAATTTCTCGGTATAATTCCGTAATCGAGGAATCTTATTAAATCATTAGATGATCATGTATGGATCAACCTTAATCCTGAGGTGATCACAGGATGCTCATTGTCCCGGGGTAGTGTTTGATGTGTTAGTTACGGTTCACTTTAATATGTGTTCCAAGCCACTTCTCATTGGCACTATCTCGGATGAGTGAGTAGTTCGATTTTCACGGACATGGAATCCATTCCTTCCCGCGGGAAGTAGAGAGACGAGTCCCCTTGTTTGTTAGCCCTAAGAAAGTGATCGATCCTGGGAGTTCACATTTGACTAATTAGCTACTAGTCGGATATGTGTGCTAATTGATCATCGGGGGTTAATGGTAAATAAGGATAAGATATTCGAGTCGGGTTCACGGAGACTTCCCACTCGAATGGACGATCTATGGAGGGTTAATCCGTATGTAGTGATTATATCAATGGACGCTTATTCACTCTATGGGTTGAGTATAAGTATACATCTATAATCGGTAGAGTTCAGTTTCGGGTTTATGGTGGCGTAATCCCGGAATTAATAATTAATGTACTTATTATGTTCGACGAATAATTAATTATTGGAGCTACTGGTTTTAGGTCCATGGTCCCCGATGTGGCTTCTGTAATTCGGACAAATAATCTTGTTATTTGGGCCTCAGTGATAATTAATTGGCTAGGCTAATTAATTGATATGCATGGATATTATTTAGTTGGGCTAAATAATATAATACACATAAAAGACATTTTATGTGGGCTTAGTAAACCCTTAATGTGGCGCCAATGTGAGTCAATTAATTAGAGAGAAATTAGTTTTCTTGGATAATTATTTCACATGTGATTTATCATTTATTTGTTAAATGATAATTCATGGAATATTAGATAATAATATGATTTATCCTAATTTGTTTGGGATAATCATTTTATTTATCTTTTATTTGGAATAAAGGATTAATGTAATAATTATCTCTTAATTATATAATCCTTGGAGGACAAGGTTTACTCTCCTATATAAATAGAGTTCTCGCAAGCCTTAGAACATTGGAAATTTTCGACTTACACACTTGAAAAGAGAGAAAAAAAAATTAGTTTTCTTGTCTTGGGTTTTAGAAGAAGAAAAACTACAAGTTTTTCTTGGTGTTGCATATCAAGGAGGTTCGTTTATCAAGAAGGGTGTCCACCAACCGCCGTTTGGAGAACACATCGGAAGATCAAGGTGACTCTTCCCGTTATTGGTAACATAATCTTAAACCCCCTTGTAGTACTTAAGTCCTTTAATTATGAATTGTGTCATATAAATCGTGATCCATCCGCTGCGCGTAGATCTAATTCGTTTAGATCTAAGAACCTGCATCCTTCATTTTGTATCAGAGGAAGGTTCCACGATTTATATAGTCATAATCGTAATTAAACGACTTAAAGGAGTGGAATTGCATGTAGGTAAATCTTATTTATTGTTTTATGCATTGATAGTGATAAATTGTTATGGTTGAAGAGATGGATTGGGGGTTGGCACTGTTTACCCGTTAGATCTATTGTAAACTCATGTAAACGATGAAAATTTCGTTTACAGGAGTATAGGAAATTATGTAATTTATTTTTATTGCAAGTTTAATTTCCAGGAAATAGATCTCTACAGTAGCTGCATAGTCTTTTCGTTTTTTCCGTTGTTTGAGCCGTTAAAAAGACGATCCCTCCGGTCAGAATCAAGATTAGAAGTTGGTGAACAATCCCACAAAATTTGGCATCGATCAGAGTATTTTTGGATGTCCGTTCGTTGATGAGAAGAGGCAGCTGTAACAGAAAAACGCAGGATTCACAGAAACCCTAACTGTGACTTCCTCGATTTTCTGGAAAGGATTGGACCGTTGAAACGAAAATCTGACCGGTCATATCGGTAATAATGGGGTTTTGGACGTGATATAAAATTTTCAGGACGATCGGGATTCATCTTGATCCCCGATCGGCCTCGGGAAGTGAATGATGCGCTGCTGTAAGAGTCTGTTTCAGCAACAAGTTGGGCGGCTCACTGGAGAAAATTGACAAGTCAAAGCTGCGATCCAACCGTCCATATTGAAGCCCGAACAGTAAAGATCAGATCTGGAAATTTTTGTCTCGATCCGAGTTTGTTTGATATGCCGATCGTCGAAGATTCTTAACAGCTGCAGATTAGGGTTTTTAATTTATTTTCGAATAGATTAGTTACGGGGGTGCCGACGGTCCATCTCGGTGTTTATTTTCCGCACTAGTATACATGTGTAGATTGTATGAGTAGAACCGGAAAATTGCCATGACATGCATCATATCATGAATTCCACTCCATATGCATACATGTAGAAATTAATTCGAGGAATTAGTTAGGCATGTATAAAACACACGATTAGTTTTAATTAATTGTTTGATATTAATTAGAAACTAATTAGGGTAAAAACCGAGGAACACGGGTTTTTTCAATCGTCGAGGTTGGGTGATGGATTCTTGGTGAATCCCACTCTGCGAAAGCATAAGGAGTAAAATCCCGAAACCTCGTGGTTAAGGTGTTGGATTCTCGGTGAATTCCACCTTACCTAGACGAGATTACGTTTTTGTTCCGTAGTGTCTACGTGAAAGTTTGATGTTTAAGGATTGGATAATCACGGGCAAACATGGTTCGAAAGTGGTTTAACCACGGTTGGGTGGTCAACAGTAGCTACGGCTCGATCGACTTCACCCTCCACGTGTGGCGTTTGCACGGGGGTCCGGCAATGCGAGCCATCCGAAGAGCCACTACGGCTCAACGGAGCTCTCCTAGCCTTGACCCGTCCGACGGCCACATATGTTCTAACGAATAGGTCGGGTGGGCTAGCCCACATAACCGACAACATTCGGGCCTATGATTTATTGTTCCTTAATGTAACATCAAGTCCAAAAACGTGATCAGTAAACCCACCACTTTTTCAAAATATTGAGTGGGAGCGGGAGTGGCGACAGCCGACCCCACGGTCTCTACTGTTGACACAAGCAACGTGAGAGAATGGTGACGCCTCGTGCGGCTCGGGACCGGCCTCCCTAAGGAAGGCCTTCACCGCTATCAAAATTCAAGGCTTGGTCTCCGAAAGGATAGGATTTTGGGTACTCGTCGGGTCACCGACCGACCCTAAGGCGGCACACTCGGGGTCTACCTAAAAATGCGAGACATAGGTCACACTCATAAAGGGTATTTTTGGTAGTACCTTGGCTGAAAAAGGAAAGGTGATTGACGATCACAAATGAGATGTTCGATTCTCAATCGATCTTCAATATTAATCGAAACCTCTTTGACCTACCCTAAGGCGGCACTGAGGCATTAGATTAAATCCTTGGAACGGTAGGATAGACTATAAGTACTTAGTTTATGTTCCTAAAATTTTAGTAGTGTATGATTTGGATTTATTTTCTGTCAATTTTGTTTACAATCGTTATATATATCTCTCTAAGGTGCTAGGCTTGCTAGTGTAAAATTGACTAGTAATGACTTCGTTAAAAAGTGGTAAGTAACTAGAACGTTGTATTTATTAATCTCACATGCGATTAATTTTTCGGAAGAGATATTTCTCTTGAAGCCTTCAAAACTTAAGTGACGTAAATAGACATGTCACTTCTTTGTCACTCGTGCGAATGAGAGACAACCGTAGTTAGTTTGAAAGATGATTGGGACGATAAAATTCTTCTAGTGAATTGTGTAGTGTCTACACGAGAAATTTTCTGATAGAAAAATTGGAGAATCATAAATTAAAGTGTCGCTAGTTAGACGGTATTTGGAACCGATAAACTAGTGGGAGCTTTTATATTATGTTTTTCTAATTTAATAGAAAATCAGTCCCACTGGGTAACACTTTCATTAGACATCCCTCAGTTCACGAGTAGTGTCTACTCAAACGAACTGCTAGTTCAAGACTATTTCCTTTTAAGGAAAGTTAAGAATGGGAAAGAATGTCTATAAGTGTTAATCATCTTAACTAAAGTTTTGAGGCTAAACCGAAAAATTAATTATAGAAAGTATAGGATAAGGAAAGTGATTTCGGATCACTTAACCAATGAATCCTTAGCGACTTTCTTAACCGAGTAACTCGACTCGGCAGCTAAGTTCTTTGGAAGAACAAGAGAGCTTTGCATTAACGATTAATAGAGTGACAATGGGCAGTAATTTCAGCTAGAATAGTGGGAGTAATATAAGGAGATGAATTTCGGATTCTGTCCTTGAAAATCACAGAAAAATTTATTTTTCTGTTTACAGATTCGTTGAAACAAATGGATTCGCTTTCAACTCGATATATTGTTGCCTCATAGAAAAGGAAAATGATATTTGCAGTACGAATCTGAGACTCGGACTTTTGTTTGATAAAGACAGAACCACTAAGAAAAGCTGAATAGTATGTGTAACACATCTAAAACTATTAAAGGTAAAAGGTTTCCGTATTAAGATAAACGACCCTTCAATATCTATTAATTAGTGCATATATCCTAGAGATAAGACCTGACTACTGGCTAAGGGTGATTCCTATCTCCCAGTCTAGGAACACTATCTCAAAGGAACAATGACTAAGTTCCTTTCAATTGGGAGAGGGTAATAGATTTGAAGAGGTAACATAGCTTGTTCACAGTGACCTTCGGGGTCTAGTGAGAGATACAAGCTAGTGGGAGTTTTTGAGTGGTGACATTTTGTCTGATAACTACTCGAAACGTGATTTAGTTTATCAAAAGAATACGAGGATGAGTCTCTGATTTTAGCAGAGAATAGAGTATTCCATGCTCATAAATAGGCTATAGCATAGTCTTGGGACTGATGCTCAGCCTGCCTCCTAGTGGAATGTTTCTCACTGAGGAAGAAACCATAGACTTGCCCTATATAGTTATTGATATGCTACAATACACTGCTAAACTCGATTAAGATAATTCGTTGCAAAATAACAGTTAACATTATTATGTAAACCGAGAAGTCTACCTAGAAGATGCTAGTGAGTTTATGGTTAAGAAGTGAATTCGGTTCACACCACATCCGTAAATGTAGGCATTTAGCATTTAATGCTTGAAGGTAGGACTGGGGATTTTGCGCATACGTTCAGATTGTGACTGTTCATGAAATATCTTAATGAGACGAGTGAAGGTTGATTATAAGATTCTTGAGATCAGAAAGTGACGGTTGAACTGTCACAAGCCTTCTGATAGAATCTATAAGAAACAGCCTTAAACCTTGGAGTACGGTTACCCAAAGGTAGTTACTATCTGATTTAATCAGACCACGTCCATCATTAGTTGTTGGTGATTACACTGATAAATACTACTAGAGCAGAATGTCAATCCACCCAAGACACAGTGGGAGTATGGTTTAACCGTTGACCCATTGTGATTTTGTGGACTTTATAATCTATTTGGGGTGATTGATAACTTATGGCTCTTGGTGGGGTGTATAGGATTCGATTATAGAGGTTGGTTTGAAAACCTTAACCCCGTGAATGGAGTTTTGGTACTCCGGATTCGTTCACCTCTTGTAGAACCACCGAGTGTCTCGGGCCCGGTGGGAGCAATTGGATCTACACGGAAAAGAGTCGAATGAATAGGAAAGTTTAAACTTTCGGCGCAAAGTTGAGTGGTATAGGGGTGATTCCCTGACAAGTAGAGAGTTAACCAGACCTTGAACTCTCTCACCACTCAGTCTTGCTAGATTTCATTAGAAAGCAGAAAATAGGGGTGATTCCCTGAGACTTTCTTGCCGAACAACGGAATCTGAATTCATTCAGAACAGAAGGGTTTTAGCTAAGAATGAATAACGGATTCGTTACAAAGCAGAAGATAGGGGTGTTTCCCTAAGACCTTTTTTTGCGAGACTAACGATATCTTAATTCATTCAGAAAGAACCTTTGGTAGGAGGCCTGCCATGGCTTATATCCTTTGTGGATTTAAGAGAACCTCTCGGTCATTTAAAAGTCACATGTTTTAAAATATGTGGACTTGACCAAAATATTGATAAGTTTTTCGTATTTGGATATCAATATTGGTAATGTAGTAGTAGTATTAGTGTTCATAAATGATAACACTAAAAAGGTTGGAAACAACATGGGTGTGCTATCTGAAGTCGGAAACTGACACGCCAAGATTCTCTGGATGAGAGAATTGGACTATATTCTAAGAATTTGATTCGGTCAAATTCATGAGAATGAGTCACTGGCTATCCCACCTATCTTATTGAATAAGATGATTATGCATATACGGTTGCAGCATTCATCGAGAGTAGTCCTACCCTACCCCTCAAGAATGATTCTCCAAATCTTCGGATAAAGAGAAAATGGGATAGAGTCTCTCTGGGATAAGGGCAAGTCAGCTTAAAACGAGTCAATTGCAGTTGAATCTTGGATTCAAGCAATAAGTAGCGGTTTAGTACATCCTCAAGTATCGTTAGAGAACGAGGAATCATATGCTTGTATATTCAGGTGCAAACTTGAATATGGTTGACTACACTGATTCTGACTTGTAGTCAGATTAAGGATGATCATTAAGTTGATCTCGGGCTCAGTGTTTACTCATAGTGCTTAGAATTTTCTTTTTGGTCTGGGAGTAATTCCAGGTCTGATAAGCCGATATCACTTCATTGTGAAAACAGTGAAGAGATAGCTTAGAAGGATCTTCTCGGTCACAAGAAGTCAAAAGCATATTGAGAGAGAGTACCGCCGATTAGATGGACCGGCAACGTTTCGATCCTAAAGATCGTCTCGGGCCGACAACCAACCGATCAGTGTACCAAGTCTAGTGCTTGGAGGGTACGGCATTGAGGAATATATCTCATCTGCTTTTAGAGCAAGTGGGAGAGTGTTGTGAATAAGATGAGAAATGGTGTGCTCTAAAAACAATCATTACTTGTCATTTCGTGCAAGTGGGAGATTGTTAGGTGTAGTTTCCGAAAGACAATTTATGTAATTGTTTTTATGACAGAATTTATCTTACCTTATTACTTGCTTTGTGCTTGTAAGTAATACACTGCTGCAAACCCTAAGTGTATCAGTATGTAACCGCTTAACTCAGTGTATGGCATGCACGTGAGGATTGAGTTAGTGGTGATATACTTAAAGCTTGTTAGTCCGTGGTGAACTTAATCGAGTTTAGGGTCTCTTGATTAAAACACCAATAATGCGCGCCCGAACACCTTAGGGTGTGATAGTCTTATCCGGACTGTCGGTAGAGGGTACCTACGTGGGGCATTTATATATGATGGCATTCATATAGAATTTGGACCGATTTAATCTGAATCTCTCGGTATAATTCCGTAATCGAGGAATCTTATTAAATCATTAGATGATCATATATGGATCAACCTTAATCCTGAGGTGATCACAGGATGCTCATTGTCCCGGGGTAGTGTTTGATGTGTTAGTTACGGTTCACTTTAATATTTGTTCCAAGCCACTTCTCATTGGCACTATCTCCAGATGAGTGAGTAGTTCTGATTTTCACAGACATGGAATCCATTCCTTCCTGCGGGAAGTAGAGAGACAGTCCCCTTGTTTGTTAGCCCTAAGAAAGTGATCGATCCCGGGAGTTCACATTTGACTAATTAGCTACTAGTCAGATATGTGTGCTAATTGAACATCAGGCGGTTAATGGTAAATAAGGATAAGATATTCTGAGTCGGGTTCATGGAGACTTCCCACTCAGAATGGACAGTCTATGGAGGGTTAATCCGTATGTAGTGATTATATCAATGGACGCTTATTCACTCTATGGGTTGAGTATAAGTATACATCTATAATCGGTAGAGTTCTGTTTCGGGTTTATGGTGGCGTAATCCCGGAATTAATAATTAATGTACTTATTCTGTTCGACGAATAATTAATTATTGGAGCTACTGGTTTTAGATCCATGGTCCCCGATGTGGCTTCTGTAATTCGGACAAATAATCTTGTTATTTGGGCCTCAGTGATAATTAATCGGCTAGGCTAATTAATTGATATGCATGGATATTATTTAGTTGGGCTAAATAATATAATACACATAAAATACATTTTATGTGGGCTTTGTAAACCCTTAATGTGGCGCCAATGTGAGTCAATTAATTAGAGAGAAATTAGTTTTCTTGGATAATTATTTGACATGTGATTTATCATTTATTTGTTAAATGATAATTCATGGAATATTAGATAATAATATGATTTATCCTAATTTGTTTGGGATAATCATTTTATTTATCTTTTATTTGGAATAAAGGATTAATGTAATAATTATCTCTTAATTATTTAATCATTGGAGGACAAGGTTTACTCTCATATATAAAGAGAGTTCTCCCAAGCCTTAGAACATTGGAAAATTTCGACTTACACACTTGAAAAGAGAGAAAAAAATTAGTTTTCTTGTCTTGGGTTTTAGAAGAAGAAAAACTACAAGTTTTTCTTGGTGTTGCATATCAAGGAGGTTCGTTTATCAAGAAGGGTGTCCACCAACCACCGTTTGGAGAACACATCGGAAGATCAAGGCGACTCTTCCCGTTATTGGTAACATAATCTTAAACCCCCTTGTAGTACTTAAGTCATTTAATTATGAATTGTGTCATATAAATCGTGATCCATCCGCTGCGCGTAGATCTAATTCGTTTAGATCTAAGAACCTGCATCCTTCATCCCCCACACTTAGCTTTTTGCTAGTCCCGAGCAAAACAAAACACCACCATGGTTCGAAACCGAAAGGTAGATACAACAATACAATGCATAGTAAAGAAATTAGAAGCTCACCCTTATGTGTGTGTGCAAAGCCATATTAAACTTCCACTATATCCAACTTGAATCAAGTTCAAGCAAAACTAGCTAATACCACAATTAGACTAAGTATAGATCACATGTACCCTATAAAACATCTTATGTCATGAAAAAGACAACGAAGGTATTTAGGACCTTTTCGACATACTTAGAGGATAGTCCCTGCAACATATCTCTTAGTTTATACTGGGTATAAGGTATATGATAACTAAGTCTTGACTTTTATTAATTCCAATACTTTCCATTTTTTAACACACTTTAGAATGAGCTTTTGCCCATCATAGCAGAATAGGACATTTCGTGATAATGCCCTAACTACTCAAATCATAAGGCAGCTTCTTCTGATTGTCGTGAGCTTTTGGTCATCATAGTGGTATAGGACATTTCGAGATAATGCCCTAACTCACTCCAATCATCGACCAGCTTCCGACACACCCATTTATATTATTTATTACATTGCTTATGCGAGATTTCTGGCTGGCAGTGGTTCTAAGCTATAACCTATGCAAACCTACTGAGCATAACACCTCAAACAAAGACTTATTAATTCAAGACTATAGTCACGTTTTTACTTATCACATTCAAACTTCGAGATATTTACAGTATATCATACTACAGTTCCCAAATACTTAAACTATCATCAGTTTCATGACATTAACACTAAGCACTAGGTACCCATGAAATAATCAACAATCACTCGGTCTAAGCGGGTATAGCTTTAAAAGTTAGTTCATCATCTAATATGGCATGTGAAAAGTAATGTCGGGCGAGACATCTAACCTACTAGACATATACATTATAAGGCATCAATTCTTATAACACCGAACATAGGCATGCATGCTTATTCGGGACAAAACAAAATTTTCAAGTTTTAGCTCATTTTGCATGGAATCATGAAAGTACAAGTAAAGGTGATATAAAAACATATGACTATTCCCTCCCCCACACTTAAATCACAACGTGTCCTCAAGTTGTGCCAGAAGAAACAGATAGGGATACTTAGCTCCTGTTATCGAGGCCGGATATGGGTGGTCAGGCAGTAGCATGAAAAGTACCATCGATGTCCAATTAGGAAGCATGATGCAACACTTCTGTTCTGGAATGGACTGAACGCTCGTTCAGTAGGTAGAACGCCCATTTGAAGTCTTGAACGCACGTTCAAACGTGAAAAATTGCAACAGAGACAGAAATATGCATACTGGAAAGTCAGGACGCCCGTTTTAAAAACAGAACGGGCGTTTGAAAAGGAAAAATAGCAGCAGACCACAGAAACAGGGACAGAGCACTTCCATTGTTACAAAAATTATCAAAACAGAGTCAAAATGCCTTCCAAAACAAAGCCAAAACAAGTGCATATGGATGAAAATGTCAAGTGATTGCAAAGTCATAGAGAGAAAACATCAACAAAATAAAAAGAAGTACAACATCATCACATCAATCTTCAGAATCATCTCCATCTTCACTAGCAGCAGCATCATCATCCTCCTCAGCCTCTGAATCATCATCCCCCGCATCCTCTTCGGTCCCAGATACCCCTGGCACAACACGAGAAATGGCTCTCTCAACAGCATCTTCAAAAACAAACTTCACGGTGCTTGGTGCAAACTTGGACTCATCTGTGATAGTGTTGCCCCGATTTAGCTCCAACTGATTCGCCAAGATGTCATTTTGAGTTCCACGTAGCACGCTCAACCATTTCCTTATGATGTGAGCAATGCTAACTTGCAATCTGTCCGAAAGTGGTATAGTAGAAGGTGGTGTAGATGACGAAGGACCGGGCTGATGAGGAGCAGCAGTAGAGTCTTGAGTCTTCTTGGCTCTTTTTGTCTCCCTTTGAATGCCCCGAGGGTTCTTCGGTCTATGATCGGACTTGTACTCCGGAACCCCGGCATCTAAGCAAATACTATGAATCAAATGCGGGCAGATGATGCACCGGTTGGTTTTAGTCAAATGTTTGAGAACCTCCTCGTAGATAGTTCTCCCGACGTTTACATCCATCTCCCATTCCATAGCATACATTAAACCAAGATCTTCAATGCCGAAGTGAGTGATGTTATCTGTCGGACGCAACCGATTCTGGATGAACTTGCATTTAACCCTCCAATCCTCCGGCCAATCCGTAGTAGTGATATCCTTACGCTCCTCCTTCTTTCCGGGCTTATAGGTCCAAGGAATATCCTTATCCACCAATACACGTAATTCTTCCAAGGGGTCTACCCCACTATCCACCAATTCCTTAATCTCTACTCTATGGTCGACATCCTCAAAATCGTCAAATTCATACTTGGCGTTAATGACCTCAGGAGAGAAAGGAACCTTCACCTTCCGAACCACAACAAACCCCTCTTCTAGATGCTTGCTATCTGGGTTAGCAAAGAATTCCCGCACAAGAGTATCATTAACCAAGGTGTCCGGGGTAACCATCAACACATCCCAACTACGATCTCTCAACATCTTCAAGAAAGCGGGATCAACCTTATCTTCCACCAAAGCCCTCTCAATCAACATTTTTCTAGATATATACTCTTGAGTGTAAAGTTTCATGGCTTTAGGGCTGATGAAACATTGAGAGAAAGGGATAGGAATGGGGTCTCTACCAACTCCTCTAGGGTTTCCTATCCGGATACCTTCATTGGGATTACGGGGGCTTACAAAATCATCACCCTTCCGCTTCTTCTTCCTAGGATTTTCCACCATTGGTTGTTTACCTTCCCTTCGAGTCATCTAAAACAAGAGTAGTGCGTGGAGTGTGGAAATGGTGAATATAAGGCTTGAAATACCCAAAATCACTCAAAAACTTAGGTTTTTGGAACCCGAACAGCCGGCTCTTCAAAGATCAAATGCGTGATAATGGTGGAATGACAAGGGGAAAACTCATATATTTGAAGAGAATAGATCAAGGGCGTTCTTTTAAGCTATAGAGCGCCCAATTTGGTGAGAAAATGAAGATTTTAGGTCACAAATTTGGAGAGAACCCGTATTTGGGAGTCGAAGGAATGAAGAATGGCGTTGGAAATTCACTCAGTTTTAAAACAACTTTGTTCAGCGCAAACGGGAGTTGTACATGTCAAACGGGCATTTGAAATGTTGAACGAGCGTTTAAAAGTGTAAACGTGCGTTTAAACTAAACAGAACGCAACTCAACAGACACTTTTTTATTTCAAACCAAAGTTGATACAAACTTCAACATAAAAACATCATAAGAACATAAAAACATAAAGAAATACATAGAAATGGTAGGTTGCCTCCCACGGAGTGCTTTTGTTTAACGTCGTCGGCCCGACGAATGACTTATACAGTGCCAACTTTTTTTCAAAGTTATACTAGTTAGCATGGGGCGAGATAAATGGTAGGATGCTATAGTTAACAACGAGAGCTTGACGATAAAAACAACTAACTTAACTAATCGTAAAGCGAGGCCCAGCCAATCACACGAATGATACGGCGGAGCAAGTCGATGATGGGCCATAGGTCGTACTCATACTGTAAGTACCAATCCTCTCCGGCTTGCTCAAACCCACGAACATGCTCATCCTCAAGCACCAAGACGAGATCAATCAGGAAAGGATCGTTGAGAATCGTGAATGGCCTTCCTAAGTCGTCCGAAATATCCTCAATGGTCAACTCACCATCTCCTCCGGAGAGAGATGGAGGCACAACGATAACAAAAGTGAAAGTCCTGATTCGGGTGAGAATATCAATATCCGCATCCAAGATCCTCAAACCACCAGGACCATCATTTAATGAAATGGCATGGATCCGACTGACGAACTCAAACTCGTGCTCGGTCATCCCGAAAAACTCATGTGTAGGTACTCCGTAGGGGTGTCGATTATCGTCATCAGCCATCTCAAACCATCAACTGAAATAGGCAACGCTCATTAGAGGCTAGACAAAAAGGAAAACAGACAAACACAAAAGAACTAAAAGAAAGAAAAGGATATCTAGGGTGCCTCCTAGTAGCGCTTTCAGTTATTGTCGGAAGCTCGACAACCAGTTAAAACCTAACCCGAATCGGGCCATTTCACTTTTCTACCCACCACATTTTCATGCACAGTGTGGTTCTTAGGGTGACGGTAGAAATAACGAATACCCGGAGTGAATTCACGAGAGATATTCCAAAGACGCTGAATTCTCCTCATGGTTGACTCTTTCTTCTTTTGTCTCCTTAGTAGTAGCTTTTCTTTCCGCAGCTCCTCCATGTCCCAACTGCCTGCAAGGACCTCCTCCAACGAATCAGTGCTATCTTCCTCGGAGAACAAATCAGGCAAAAATTCATCAAAGTCATCAACTTCGGGGCTACAACACCCGAATATATCGAGAAACTTAACAATCAAAGGTGTTTCTTTTGGTTGACCAATGTAGTGCTTACACCTTTGACCGTTGACTTTGAAAGGTTTATCGCCGTATCCTCTCAGCTCTAAAACACCTCCGGGAAAGATGTTGAGAATTTTGAAAGGTCCGGACCACCGGGTCCGTAACTTTCCAGGGAAAAGATGTAAACGAGAATTATACAACAAAACCAACTCTCCCACATGAAACTCTCTCTTCTTAATCTTAGCGTCGTGAAGAAGCTTCATTTTATCCTTGCTGATCCTGGAGCTCTCATAAGCTAGGAGTCTGAACTCATCCAGCTCATGCAACTGCTGCAGTCGATGTTCGCCGCAAGCTTTGGAATCAAGTTCAAAAACCTTGTCGCCCAATAAGCTCTATGCTCCAACTCGACTGGCAAGTGACATGATTTACCGTAAACCATCTGGAAAGGCGATGTACCGATCGGGGTTTTATAAGCAGTGCGATAAGCCCAAAGTACATCGTCCAGCTTCAAACTCCAATCCTTTCTATGGCTATTAACCGTCTTCTCCAGGATTGTCTTGAGACTCTGGTTGCTTCTTTCAACCTGACCGCTCGTCATAGGATGGTACGGTGTACCGAGTTTGTGTTTAACACCATACTTTTCTAAAACTTTGTCCAAGGGTCGGTTACATAAATGTGTTCCTTCATCGCTAATCAAAGCGTGCGGACAGCCAAACCTCGCAAAGATATTCTTCTTCAGAAACTTCATGACCGTTTTATGATCATTATGAGGAGTTGCGATGGTCTCAACCCATTTAGAAACATAGTCTACGTAGACTAGGATGTACTTGTTCCCGCAGGAAGAAGGAAAAGGACCCATAAAGTCAATCCCCCATACATCGAAGACCTCGCATTCTAGGATGGGTGTCAAAGGCATGTCGTAACGCCTAGTCAAAGTCCCAGTTCATTGGCACCTATCGCAGCCTTTACAAAAGGCTTCAGTATCTTTAAAGATTGACGGCCAATAGAAACCAGACTGAAAAATCTTTGCAACAGTCTTCCAAGCACCAAAGTGGCCACCCGTGGGTCCATTATGGCATTGTTCAATTATAGCACGTTGCTCAGACTCAGGAACACACCTTCTAAGCAACCCGTCTTTGCAGATTCTGAAGAGATACGGCTCATCCCAGATATAATACTTAAGATCGGAGAAGAACTTCTTCTTCTCTTGATACGAAAAAGTCAGGATTCAGATATTCAGAATGGAGATAGTTGACAATTGAAGAATACCATGGAATTCCAGAATTGCCACTGTCAACGAGCATAATACTTTCAAGAGGGAAGTAAAGATCAATATCTTCAGGAGCATCCTCTTTCTCACTCAACAATCTAGAAACATGATCCGCTACTGCATTTTCACTACACCTTATGTCTTTGATTTCCACATCAAACTCCTGTAGGGTACGAATCCAACACAGTAAGCGCGGTTTAGCATCCTTTTTATTCATCAGATAGTGCAAAGCAGCATGATCTGTCCACACTATAACTTGAGCTCCCAACAAGTAACTGCGGAATTTGTCCATAGAAAACACAACACCCAAAAGTTCTTTTTGTGTTGTGGTGTAGTTGACTTGTGCGGGGTTCAGAGTATGACTAGCATAGTAGATCGGTTGAAATTTCCCTTTTACTCGTTGGCCCAAAACTGCACCAACCACGTAGTTAGATGCATCGCACATAAGTTCGAAAGGAAGATTCCAATCTGGCGAAATTAAGATAGGGGCATATATCAACTGATGCTTAAGCTTTTCAAATGCCTGCTTGCACTCATCGTCAAAGTTAAACTCAACGTCATCACGAAGCAAATTGGATAAAGGCTTAGCAATCTTGGAAAAGTCTTTAATGAATCGTCTATAAAATCCAACGTGTCCAAGAAAACCTCGAATCTCGCTCACATTCTTTGGAAAGCTTTTTTTCTCAATAGCTTCCACTTTGGCTTTATCCACCTCAATACCCTTGGATGAAATTTTATGGCCAAGAACTATGCCCTCCTCAACCATGAAATGACATTTTTCCCAGTTGAGGACTAAGTTATTCTCCACACATCTCTTCAACACATTATCAAGATTAAGAAGACAATCATCAAAAGTTTGACCAAAAACCGAGAAGTCATCCATGAAAATTTCCATACATTTCTCCACAAGTCCGTCAAAGACCAAATGGCATTCGCCTGTAGGCGAAAGTACCATAGGGACAAGTGAAAGTAGTCTTCTCTTGGTCTTTAGGGTCAATAGGAATTTGAAAATAACCATAATAGCCATCAAGAAAACAGTAGAAAGCGTGGCCGGCCAAACGCTCAAGCATTTGGTCAATGAAAGGAAGAGGAAAGTGATCTTTCATTGTGACTTCGTTAAGCATCCTATAATCAATACAAACTTTGTAACCAGTCACAAGTCTTATAGCAACCTTTTCTCCCTTCTCATTTTTCTCAATCGTAATTCCTCCTTTTTTAGGAACTACTTGAGTTGGCGACACCCAATCACTGTCAGCAATAGCGTAGATGATTCCCATATCCAACAATTTGATAATTTCTTTCTTGACAACCTCTTGCATATGAGGATTCAGCCTCCTTTGCGGTTGTCTAACTCTCTTAGCTCCGTCTTCCGTCTTGATTTTATGCATACAGATGTCCGGAGATATCCCTCTGATATCCCCGACTTGCCATCCAAAGGCTCTTTCATTCTTTTTCAAGACGTTGATCACTTTCAGTTCCTCGATCCGGGATAGTTTGGATGAAATAATGAGGGGAAGCTTATTACCATCTTGCAAGAACACATACTTTAAATGCTTAGGTAAAGGCTTCAACTCAAGATCATTCGGGGGTTCCTCCAAACTGGACTTCAAATCTCTACTTTTCAAATTATCGGAGGAAAACAGCTGAGCTCCCAATAAATCAACTTCCTCTGAAGGTGAAAGATTCTTTCTTCCCACAACTTCATCATCCATTTCAGCTCCAAAATCTCCCAGATCTACCCTACCACTGATTCAGATTGTCGATTAAACGCTCATATTCAGAGTCTACTGCCATGGCTTGCTCCTCTAAATAATCATTGAAATCATCAAATGATTCCTCTACAGAGTAGCCGGTTGGAAATTCAGAAGGTCTTTTGATAGCTTTAGAGACACTATAGCTTACTTCTTCATTTCCAACGCGCAAAGTCACCTTAGCACCATCATCACAATCAATGAGGGCTCTAGCGGTAGACAGAAAAGGTCTTCCAAGAATCAGGGGCGTATTTGGTTGTTGGATGTCTAAAACATACCAATCCACATGAAAGGTATATCTATCGACCTGGACCAACAAATCTTTCAAAATCCCTGTCGCTTTCTTGGATGATCTATCCGCAAACTGAATACTCATAGTAGTGGGCTCCAAAAGATGGTCTAATTGAAGTTCTTTGACGGACGAGATAAAGGCATAAGACTAATAGAAGCTCCTAGATCACATAAAGAATTGGGAAAGACAAGGCCTCCTATTTGCAAAGTAAGAACAAATCTTCCGGGATCACCTTTCTTAACGGGTAAATCTTCATAACTTATCATGGAACAGTCTTCACCAATCACCCTTTCCATGCCCTCTAACTTCTTCTTAGACGAGACCACATCCTTTATAAATTTAGTATACTTGGGCATCTCAACCAACACGTCAGATAACGGCAAGTTAACTTGGGTGTTTTTCAGGAGGTTGAGTACCTTCTCATATTTCTTATCTTCACATAAAGGAATGTTAGTCTTTCTTGGAGGGAACGGAAGCTTCTTCAACTCATCTTCAGAGAAAACTTTCTTCGGGGGGGAACTCACAGCTTGGTCCTCAAGATCTTTCCATCTCACTAATTTTTCAACTCCTTTCCTCACAGGCTCATCCTCTTCCTCAATAGACTTCTCACTGCTCACAGGTTCACCTACTTTAGATCCTTCCACCTCATCCTTCGGAAGATCAGTCTCCCGAGTGCTCTTTATCGGATTAGGGAAATAGGACTCCTCAACTCCCCTCCCGCACTTCCACCGGCGGGGAGGGGCTAGTGGTTTCCCCGGTTCCGTGGACCGAGAGTTGAGTGCCGGATCTCAAACCGATGGCATTAGTATCTTCTTGACCGTAGGAAGTTGATGGAACTAGAGCAAGACAACCGACTCGATTAGCTTGATTGACTTGACCACCTCCACGAGGGTTCTTCTCCGTAAAACTTGGTAGATGTCCTTGTGGTCTTGAAGCAAGTTGTTCACCCAATTGTCCCGATTGCCTTTCAAGGTTCTTGATTGTCTTCGTTTGTTCCTCCAATCTCGTAACAATATCACTCGGAAGAGAAAATCCCGGAGGATTCGAGAATTTCGATTGAAAGATTGAGTGGGCCTATTACCGAGAGACATGAGTAGAAGCTGTTAGGCCGAGTTTTGATTGAATCTTTGAGTAGAAGTAGGAGAACTCGAAGATTGATAGTTATTCGGATTCCTATTGAAGTTTTGATAACCTGGGTTGTACCCCGGTTCGGAAGTTGCTTTGACTAGAATACTGATTCAGAAATCTTTGATCGGATTGGCCATAAAAAGCATTGACTTCAGAATTTTGTCCATTCATAGGACAAGCAAGAGAAGTATGTCCTTCAATAGCACAAGTCTGGCAAACTATCAGTGTATACTGTCTCGTATGTTGGACAGCATTGACTTGATAGTTTGTGGGGAATAGAAATTGACATTGACCAAACAAATGGCCAATTTGATTGCAATTGTCATAGAACAGAACTTGGGAGTTCTGTTGAAGTTGATTCACAGATTGAGAATTAGAATTCTTAGAAAGATTAGCAACATGTTGTTGAAGTAAAGAAATCAATTGATTCTGCATGTTTACTTCTTCAATTTTTGGTACAGGTGCTAGGATTGCTTGGTAAGAAGGAGCATAGTTGTACTTAGCTATGTCCTCAAACAAAGCCCAACCTTCTTGTGGAGTTTTCTTGAGAAATGCCCCACCACTAGAATTGTTGACCATGCCTTTTGACAGCTCAGTCAAACCACTGTAAAAGGTATTAGCTTGCCTCTGCAAGTCTAGTCCGTGATGAGGGCACTTTCTGAGTAAAGATTTGAATCTCTTAAAAGCTTCGAAGAAAGATTCATTAGGCTGTTGAGTAAAAGTGTAGATATCGCTAAGACACTGAGCAGTCTTAGACGGAGGAAAGTACTGACTTAAGAACTCTCTCTCTAGGTCTTCCCACGTTGTTATAGATTCAACAGGTAGAGAATTGTACCACTCCGTGGCTTCACCCCTCAAGGAAAATGGAAACAATTTGAGTTTGATAATGTCCTCATCAACCCCTTGCAACTTGGTAGTCCCACAGATCTCAAGAAACGTGTGTATATGGGTATGAGGATTTTCGGATTGATAACCGTGAATAATAGATGCATGTTGCATCATTTGGATCAAACCGGGTTTAAGTTCGAAAGTAGGAGCGGCAATCGCCGGTATAATGACTCCAGGATTAACTCTGACCATGCCCGGTCTGGCATAATCAGCTAAAGTTCTTCTATCATCAGCCATCGTTAAGACAAACTCTTCAACCTCTTTCCGGAATCGCTTCTCTAAATTTTCTTCAAGTCTTTGGATACGAGAACGGATTCTTCGACGGTTAGGATGAACAATAGTTCGTTCAGGCTCGGGATTGAAAATAAGAGTGCGTTGTTGACTCCGAGTTAGCATAAACCGGAGTCAAACGAAAGAAATGATAAAGGAACAAAAGGAAGATAGAAACAAAAAAGATAACAGGGATCAGAACGTGCACTCTGAAAACAAGACGTGCGTTCAGACAGAACGCCAGTTTAGATCCCCAAACGTCCGTTTAGAAAGAAAACGGGCGTTTAAAAGCTTAAACGTCCGTTCAGACTAAACAGAGAGCAAAAACGGCGAAAACGAGTGTAAAAACGCAGAAAAACCAGATTTCAGAGCACCTAGATTAAGGCCACTTAGACTAAGGCTTTCCTTATCATCTAAAACAGTAATAAAACACATCAAACATGGCAATTCCCCGGCAACGGCGCCATTTTGTTCGGAGGATTTTGCATCATTCAAAACAAACAATATTTATAAAACCTATACCTAACATGCAAACTAACTCCTAACCGACCGAATATCGGGTAGTTGCTAGCATAGTAGGGTAAGCACGGGTATCGATCCATAGAGAGATGATGTTAATGGTGTTTTATGTTTTAGATTAAAGGAGATCACAAGCATAGACAGAGAATCATAGATGATTCAAAGCTAAGTAAATATTGTTTCGAGCCGATTATTACGTTAAAGTAATTAGATTAAACTAAGACAGAAATTTAGAACTAAGGTTTATAATCTATGAAATCAAAATCAAGCAATTGGGAGAAAGGAGGCAAACAATGGTTCAACAAATCAACCAATAACAAAGGCTCAATTAATACCAATCAAGTATGCTTCTTGACAAAGGGGGGTTCACCTATCCAAATGCAAACCGATCTAATTTCATAGGAAGGTTTGTATCAATTAACGATCTAGATGTGAAATCTTTCGATTTAAGACCTAAACAAATAACTTAGCAACTTTCGTTCTTGGCTAGAAGTTAAATGTTCAATCCATTAGCAAGTTTGATCTAAGTTTCACACAATTTCCATTCATGAAACATCACATATTCATTATCTTTCGATGTAAATGAAATTAGACAAGTAAAACAAGCTAAGAGATCCAACCTTTGTTGAAGAACACACAAGATCAATATAAGAAAACCAGATTTATTGATAGATTTGCATCCCCAAGTTTGCCCAAAAAGATTTAGCTATCCATAGAAGAAATAACCACAAAGCTTGAAGATGAATCCATGAGAATTAAGCTAATAATAACTAAATCTAAACCCAGCCACCTTTAGAAGGTCTTTGGGAATTGTTTGGCTCTGAAAATACTGAAGAACTACTGTAAAAAAAATGCTCTCTCTAAGTGATTACACACGATGCCTATTTATAGGAAAAAGGGAAAAATCGACTGGTCTGGGAGTTAAACGCCCGTTTGAATTGATGAACGTGCGTTTGAATTCATTCTGCTCGATTTCATAACTCTCTGTCAGCTTTGAACGCCCGTTCTATTTGCCAGACGCCCGTTTGGATCCTTGTAACAGAATTCGGTTATGATGCAACGGATTTATTCTTTCTTGATCCATAATATACCTTCTCTCTCTTCCAACAACTTGCTAACCACTTGGATCTTATCTCTAATGACTCTTATCTTCATTCCACCTCCTCATTTGTGACATCATTATTATCTATAATTAAACATTGCAAAAACATAACATAATCCAAAACAATATAAAACTCATATTTAAACCCACAATTAAGCTCATTTTGCAATTGATTCATTTATACTACATGAGCATGCTTTAATATCACACCCAATCACTACCGCATGATCGGCCATTGGCTTGGGGAAACCTCAATAGTGTCAAAGCATGACAATCCACACCGTGATACCATGAAGACTCTGGTCTCAGGATAATTACACAACTGCCACATACTACGACACTTAGTGTAAGTGGGTCAGCCAAACGTACGCATTCTCTAATACACGTCCACGTATAGTCCAAGCGTCTCTACACTTAGATATACATGATCTATCCCTATCTTCAATAAGATAGAAGACATTTTACGTGCTAGTCTAATCATACCGTCAATGTCCCGTTTGACATTACATACGACTAGAGACATTTAAGTATCAAACTTATTAAAGTGAATAGAGATCTCATCAACCATAATCAGTATCATTGTTTCTTTATTCCAGTTTAATACTAAGGGCGTTACTATATATATTCAATAATATGAAGATAAACAAAATATATAATAACAAAAGTGCTTTTATTAATCGTAATAAAGTTATTACATGAACTTAATAGACTGTAAATGACCCGACCCGGTCAGATCCGGTCCTGTCCAACCCGATTTAGGACACTATTTCAACAGATACCATAAGTTGAAATTTACTAAAACTTAGTTTTGTGGGAGTCATTTTTGATGAATCTCCAAGTGTCAGTTTTCATTCCTGCAAAACTAATTAAGTTTTCTTTGTTACCCATACCTTCTTAGGTCTTTTTGGATTAGTTTTTGAACCATGTGTGTATGGTTTCCTTTTAATGAACTTGCCTATTATTCTAGAGTTTTGAACATCTATAGAAGAGTATTCACTTCCTTTAAGTACTTCTCTTGACCTTTAGGATTATTGTGTATACTTCTATTCTTATTGTTGGATATATCTTGTTTCACATAAGTCTTTTGTCTTAGAATGAAAGCTCTGTATTGAGGCTTAATCTTATGATATTTGTGAAACGATGTTGAACTAGAAATAGGAGTAGGAACATTCCAACCATCATCAGTAGGAAAGAATCTACCTTTCCCCCTGAATCTGGTATCCCTTGAATGAAAATCATTCCTTGGTATAGTAGGTTTAATTGGTATGTTGTTGTTTTTAACCTTTTGCTGAGTTTTTCTGTAAGATCTGTCATTGTGCTAAGTGCTACTAACTAATCTTCATGTTTTTATGTTTTTGCATAAGGTTTAGCTAGGTACTTATCAGTTCTAATAGTTTTAGCAGTTTTCTGAGGTCTAGACTTTTGTGCAGCCACAAACTTGGGAGTAGCTTAACTAGGTCCAGTCTTAGAATTCTTTTGATTATCAAACCCTAAGCCTGATCTGTCTCCATATGGCTTTCGTGGTTTGAATTGAACTTTTGAAGTTGGATTTGCTGTTGATTCAGTGATATTTATTACCTCAGCTATATCATTCTGAATCTCAGTAGATCTAAATTCTTGTGTTCTTCTATTAGATTTGATAACGTTGATTTCAGCATTCAATCGTAAAACTTCAGTCTTCAGTGAATCTCTTTCCTTCTTTACATTCTTATAATTCTTTTGAATTGCCTCTAATTCCTTTAGGAGTATGTCAAGGGTTTCATTGAACTCTGTGTCCATGGTATTGGAATGGTTAGATGTAGAAGCATTTACCTCATAGGATGTGAACAGTAGATTTTATTTGCTAACTTCATCACAACCTTCAATTATAGCCTGTTTTCCTTTGTTCATCTCAATGTGATTTTCACTTTGATCAACCCTGGACAAGATAACTTCTTTATTACTTTCAGTGTAATTTCCTGGTGCAAAGCTTGATGGTAGCGTCTGAGCATTTTCTGGAACATCTTGACTTTCTATAACTACAGTATACTTAGAATGTTTCTTGAATAGACTTGGATACTTGAAGTTTTCTTGATCTTGAAATAATGGACTTAGAAGGAGTTCTTATCAATTATTTTCCCCCTTAATCTTGATCTTTATACAAATATTGTTTTAATAAAAATTGTGAACTCCGCTTTAAGCTTCAAAACTTGCACACGTTTCCTTGAGTGCAAGGTCCTCTATTTATAGGGATTTTCCAACGTTAAATTCGAATCTTCATAGCCGTTGGTGGTCCTTCTTAGTACATGTTAGATGTCAGTGTCCTTTCTGTCAATGACTGATTCACCCAATAAAATTGTTTGATTTCTAACGTTCTGATTGGTTGATTTCATGCTTTAGTCAAAACTGAGTTTTCTGAGTTTTTAGTTTTTTTAGAGCATTAACTCAGTTTTCTACTCTTCTTCAAAACTAAGTACTCCTAGTTCATTATCTGATCCTTTATTTGTAAGATCGGAGTACACCATATTCATCTTATAAAATTAACTAAGTTTACATTGTCCTTATGTAACTTAGTCATTCAATAAGTTCCATAAATTCAGTTGAGGCCATCACAGACTTACCTGAATTCCAACTTTATAGTCTTGGCTTTTAGTCTTCATAACTGAGTCTAAACCCTCAGTTCTTCAGTCTTCAAAACTGAGTCTGATCCCCCAGTTCTTCATAACTGAGTTTGTTCCCTTAGCCCGGAATCTTCAGTCTAGTACATGGCCAATTGAGTTTTTTCCTTTAGCAAACCCTTCTTGATTCAGTTTCAGCTTGAGTCCTGGATTCCACTAAAACCTATCTGTTACAATGCTTGTTTGATATAACCTATACAATAATCAGACTCTAATAAATCTTATACATTCAGTTTTCTAGACATTTTTTTGCTTTGCACTATAACAGCTAGTTATGGCACTTCATGGATGGGGTTGCAAAAATAAATGATAAATTGATGAATCATCATCAAAACTATAGTTTATTTGCAACAACATTTAATTGTTATCATCAAATTGATTTTAAGTAGCTGGATTTCTTCTTGACTGGTCTTCTTTTTATCTAACTATCTTCAAAGCTGGTCTTCTAGTCTTCTATCTTCATGTCTCTTACTCTGAGTCTACACCCTCTATCTTCAGTCTTTTGAGTTCGATCCATTAGTCTTCAGTCTTCTGATCAGTAGTGACAATTCCAAACTGTTCATTCAGCTTTTGTGTGTTTGAAACTTTGTTTCCATGTATACTTTATTCTAGGCACATGATTATTGTGGTATTGATGAGCATAGATCGTGTGATTAGGGCGATAATTTCTTTGATTCATTAATTATTTGTTGGACTATATATTCCGAGACAATTGTGAATACAAAGAAAGCTTTGATATCTATTTCTCGTTTTAACAAGTTCGTTTTAAGAAGGCTGAGAACGTGCCATATTTGTTAGATATTTTTTCACAAATAAATATTTTAAGTCGTTTGCATACGAGCTGCCGTACGAATCAACGTTATCCCAACGATACGGTGTTCGACCTGTCCGGTCAAGTCATGATGGGTCGAGGGGGCAGAGCCACTTCACAGAGGTCGAGGGGCAGCGCCAACTCATGGGGGCTTAGGGACAACGCCCCTGAAAGCTAATCGGACAACACACATCAGTTCATGAAGAGTTTCATGCATTTTCGAATGCATACTCTTTTTTGGATTCATGTTTTCGAACTAATGCATTTCTGCATACGAATGGTGATGTCCCTTACCCTTTCGTGTAGGAATACCTCAGTTCATTTATGGGCTTCCTTCAGCCTATAAGAAGGCACAGCATGCAAACGACTTTCACATAGTTTCAGAAAGCATCATCAGACCAAAAACTTGAGTGTCCTCGGGTTTGATTCAAACAAGTCACTGTATGAATCAAACACCTCCATTGTATCCTGAGATAGATTTTCGTTTAATCCCTCAGTGACAATCGTGTGGGACGAAACATCTCTTAAAATACAACGTTCTTACGTGCCTTAGAGTTATTCATAATCCGTCAATATCCTAAGTACTATTTTCTACCAACAATATTCATCCCGCACAAGCCTTTGAGCATGCATATGGTGTCTTGGGGTTAAGATCAGACATTTCTCAGAGACTAAGGGTCAAGTGGAATCTCAAAGACCCAAGGAATATGAGGGCTTAAGTAATACTCAGAAGCTCATGTAGTTAATAAGATAGTCGAATCAGTGCTCTGAGACCCGTAAAATATATCATGAGTTTTGATCTAGCCTATACAAATTATGGCTATATTTCAGACCCTCGGGATATATCCGTATGACTAATGCGTCCCTTTGATAAGATTGCAAAGGGTCAATCTAAAATTTGTGATTCGTATTTGAGCATTTGACAAATAAAAGCAAGAGATACGTGAGTACCAAATTTTTTTAAAAAGAACAATGTGAATGGAACCACAGTCAATCTAACGTTTAGGAACCACAACGAAATTCGACAATTCTATAGTCGAATTTATGAACAAAATCCGAATCAGAAGGAGTTGAAAATGGACTTCGACCTCTGTAAAATTGAAATTCATACAAAGTGCAGTGTTTGAATAGATAGACTGTGGTGTCATTGCTTTCAATACATTGTAAAATTGGCTAACTGGTTTTCATGTCTTTCGTCACGTGCATTTAATATTTGTTTCCAACAGAAAATTACTCCCTCTGTTTTTTAACTGTTTTTCAAAATTTGTTTAATTTTTATTTATCTGTCATTTTACAAATCCAATGCAGCAATTTTTATTTTTTTCCATATTTATCCTTCATTTTAATAACCCAATTTTTGGTAAAATTTTTCATGCACAAGGAATGAAGGCTAATTTTGTTATTTTACATCCTGTTCCAGACACATTAATCAATTTCTTAATCTGTGTAAATTTTCACTCGCGACAAAAAACGGAGGGAGTGCTTTTTTTATTAAGGGGAATACTTTTTAATTAATACAACCCGATACTTTTTAATCCAGACAAATTAATCAATTTCTTAATCTATGTAAATTTTCTCTGTCGACAAAAAACGGAGGGAGTACTTTTTTTTTTGGAAGGGGTTGAGGGGGAGGTTATTTTTTAAGGGGAATACTTCTTAATTTATACAACCCATTATTTGACACGGTTTTCAATTAGGCTTATCCCCACCTCGTTAAAAATGAGTCTGATCATCTTTTGAAAACCCTGTTATAATACATATATAAAACTATATGTATCACTAATTGTAACGCCCTGCTCCCAGATACTGAGCCCTTATCCGGAAGAGAAACGCTCGGGACGTATAGCTTTAAATAAATCTAACATTATACGCAAGCCTCTACGTTGTCGTATCAAATAAAAAGCAAACGGAAGCTAAAATGACTCGGGTAAAACATAAATGTTGCTAAGAATAGATTACAACCATACTAAAGATGGATAGTTAAGATTACAACGACGAAAAACCAAAGTCATACACAATACGAGGTCTCAAAAGAACAAACTTAACTTTCAAAAGTCTAGAAGTATAAGTACAACAAGCCAAGAAAAAAAAGATACAACCATTCTAGTAAAACCTTTACAAGGAACAAAAACTAAAAGCATCTTCAAGGCATCAACGTCATCAAGCCGTCGACTATTCTTGGTCAGCCTATTCATCATCTCACCCAAAATACAAACAAAAGAAAATGCAAATGAGGTAAGTACAAAGTACTTAGTAAAAGTGAGAAGCTAATAAATAACTAAGCTCTACACCAAAAAGGTTCTCATTACTATTTTCATGTTATCTTTATGAGACCGCACAATCTGGGGTTTACTCCATGTCCATCAACATGTTGTGACTATACCTTTCTAGCTTAACCTATCTCTATTACAATTGCACTCAAGGGCACTATGGCTAATGAAAATCCACCAGGAGATATCGATTGCAACCCATTGGTGGGTCACACCGATGGCCCCGAAAGCCTAGTCTGGTAGACTCCGATGATGCACACGTACGGTGAAGTTCCTCCACTACCATTTAGTAGTTTATAGGCCAGCAGTGTTGTTAGCTTTATCTGCACGCCCGCACATGCGATATTGTCTGGTGCCTATCCAAGAGTGGCATGTTGTTTAATCTTTTACTAATCAAGTATGCATTTTACAAATTGTTAACTAGTCACCAAAGTATTTTCAAGTAAGCTCCTTCACATACACTACTCTCTTTCCTAGACCACTAGACACGGACAAGGCCTAGCAATTAAAAAGATATTGATGAATACTAATTCATCAATGCACAAGCCTTTCATGCTCTTCTGACGGTCTCGAACATCAACTCCCTTGATTAGTACATTCGGTGCCGGAAGAAAATGCACCAGAAACTCAATCAAGGCTTGTTCATTTTCATTTAGTGTTATTAGATCAAGAAATAACATTTAAAACTGGACTCATAGTTTAAAACAACATTTCCCCAAAACTGGACTGAATGCGTGCGCATTCCTCCAAATGCGTGCGCATTCCACCTGCTGAAAGTAACTCTGGCCATCCTGTATTAGCAATGCATGTGCATTGCTAATAAATACATGTGCATTGCTAATCAATGCGTGCGCATTGGACCTGCCGGAAAAAAAGACTATTCTGCTACAGCAATGCGTGCGCATTGCTGACCAATGCGTGCGTATTGCACCTGAAAAACCCTAAACACGATTTTCTGAAACTTAATGATTTCTAACCCAAACCAAACATGTTTACCAAAAAAATACTCAGAAAACAACAATGAAACCTATTCAAAACATGTCATATCTTAACATAGACAATAACTACTCATAAACATGATTTCTAACCACCAGTCTATACCAGAACCTAAACATAATAAAACTATAATTATTCATTAGGAAGAGCCTCTTACCTTAATTGCCAGCAAACCCAAAAGCAAAATGCAAAGCAACCACAACAACTGTTGATCCTCAACCCAAAACCTATTTGATCAACAAGAAACCCTAAAATCATATTTTCCTTTCAAAACCCGAAATACAAAAGTATGTGAAACAGAATATTACCTGGATTATTCACTGTGAAACTATTTTTAGTATAATCTACACTCCAAGACGATCGTTTTGACTACTCATGGCTGCGAAACAGAGTTACGGATAGAAAGATATGAATTTTTAACTACTCTGTTTAAAAATTCTAGCAATTCGACGTTATAGTCTCATGCTAATCTACGACGTATGTATAATCCGGTGCTAGCAATCCCCAACTATAAACCTACCTAGATAACGCTGAACGTCCGTGAAGAGCAATTCATAAGCCTACATAAGAGTTTTATATTGATATTTCCTTTTTACACGTTTTAATTAAACTAAGCGAGTAACGTAGCCATATCCATACCTACTGAGATAATAAATTCAACTAGGTTAACCTAACCATAAAGACGTGGCGTAATTAACAGATGACAGGGGCTCCGTCGACCGAGTGAATAGGCTCGGTCGACCGAATGAACTTATTCGGTCACCCGAATCGATTTCGTCCCCAGATTACATCTTAGAATATATCTCTCAGTGTTTCATCATACAGAACAGATTAAACAGTAATTCGCACAGTATTCATATAAACTAACATAGATACGCATTAATTAAATCAAGTAGATTCATGAATAAATACTAAGTGCATGACGTAGGTTATGGGATCCTCATAGACAAGGTATCGCCACCTTCCTAACATCTTAGCCTAGATCTACATCATCTAGCTATGATTAACTAACTCAAACGATAAAGCATAATTGGGGAATTAATTACTGAAAATAAAAACAGCAGAAAATTAAAGGCTTACATATTTGCAGCCATAATAAACTGTTGGACAGCTACATTGTAACGTACCAAAGCTATGAATGTAATTGATAAAAAGGTATAAGGTATTGTATGTATGTCTAAGGTGTGTGTTGGTGTGTTTTTACAAATTTCGTAGATGCCGCTTATATAGAGGCTGTAACCGACCTAGGGAGGATCTAGAAGATATACACGCAAAAATCCCATGAGTGACCGAACCGACATACTCGGTCGACCGAATGATAGGGCTCGGTCGACCGAGCCTTTTTCTGCACATGTTAAACGTTTCTCTCGTCTATCTTGTTCCCCACTGCACGCTTTCGTGTTGATCTGATTTCTCTAATTTATCTCTTGATTAATGCTCCGATTTTCTTCCTTATTATCTTGAGATCCATTGATTGAATGACATTTATCCTCCAAATTTATCACGATCTACGAAATCAGCATTTATCGCACAATAAATCGGTCTTTTAATAATAAAAATAGCTAAATACCAAATATCATATTAATAATCACTTAACATTAAATAATAAATATAAACGAGTGATTTAATATGAAATATACATTATTAATCTCGATTTAAGATCAACGTTGAACCTTTTACGGGTATAATTTGACCGTCATCACCCAACTGACTCACAACTTTCTGGCATACTTCACTTCTTTGATCTCAACCTCCTACACTGCGTCCCAAGCTTACTGTAAGATTGCAAGGATTCTGGCTGTAGGGTTTCTGAGACTTCTTAGGGAAAGGAGAGCATGCATTTTCCATACTTTCTCTCTCACGGTCTGATTCAATCCTTATGCCAATTAGGGTTAGCTTGGAAAATAAATAAAGTTGAAAAGTGACAAGTGGAGTACCAGGGTGGTATGTCAACTTGGTAAGCCAAGGAAGGGTACAATGCACTTGAAATAAGGCAGGTTGCTAGGGTTATAAGAAAAACAAGATGATTCCGTGTTGGTGAAAAGTTGAAAGTGGTTCCAAACTGAAGAATGAGACATTGTATCATAATACAAAGGATAGCCACCAAAAGGAAAACAAAAGGACACCTTGGAGATGAATTTGTTTTTTAAAGAGTGGAATTCTACAAGATACGGAGGTCTATAAAGAACTCAAAGGCAACTTGAAAGGATGGTAATAAGCTTTCATATAAGCCTTTAGAAAGTGGAGACATTAAAGGGACATCATTTGATGGACTTGGAAACATTAACTGTGAAGGAAAGAGAATACTGGACTTGAGAACATTAGGCAGGTGACCTTGATTGTTAAACATTTGGTTAACGAAATGGATGTTGGTGAACTAGGAGAATGCTCAGTTCGTGTGATTGTCGTAGATGAATCATCATACAACAGAGAAGCAAGGAAATGGTGCAAGGTCGAGCACCAGAAGGACTAAAAAAATTAGAAACCAAAAGAGAGCAAGAATCTCAACATGAATAAGCCATGGAGACAAAACGAGTACACCAAAGGTCTCTGGAAAAAAAAAACCACTTGTCAAGAAGTGCCCATGTTTGTAGTAGTCAAAGAGAGGTTATTTCAAGATTTAAAAGAATAGAAATTTCCCTCAAGGAATTGTAAGGGAATATCAAAAGTTTGAATAAGTAAGCGGAAAACAAGATTTTAAATGAAGAGGAAACGACACTTAAGAATTGTAGGATAAGCTTTGATTTCAAAGAATTAATTCAAACTTTCAAAGCAAGTTTAAACGATCATTGACGATTCAAATCAAGGGTTCAAGGTTGAACTACTTGAGAGGAATAGTACACTGCCAAGGAATAAATGCTCGAGGTTATTCATCATGTGGAAATGAAGAGGTTAAATCAAAAATAGGCATTTCAACCAGTGTAAAAAAATTGTAGTAGAAATGCCAAAACATAATAAGGAAAGTTAAAAGGTGTGTCTGGCGGTTCATGGCTCTAAATGGCCTGAAAGAGATTTATGACTGAATGGTACAAGGTACATTAATCTAGATTGAAATGCAATAGAAGATTTGGAGTTCAAATGTTGGTTGGCTAGATAGGTTCGGAAGGCATCTTGAAAAGGTCTACCTTCTGCTTGAAACTGGTTTGGCATAAATTGCTAGAATGTTAAGGGTAAGTAATTAAAAAGAGATGTCATGGTAGGCTTAAAAATTTGACCGACAAAAGAAGATATGCATACCTTAAAAGAACAGACAGCATTAGGTGAAATAGTTACACCATCGACACTACCCTTAGGAGGGGAGCTGAGAATGAACACAAGTAAGAAGAATGTTCTGACATCAGAAGGCTTAGTCAAATTTGAATTTGAAAAGAAGGATGGGAGTGCAACAATGTAGAATTTTAGAGAACTTGTTTCTTGATTTGAAAAAATGAGAATGTAAGAACTTGTTTAGAAGAAGGGTTTTAGGCGATATGTTTCTAAGGTAATTCATGACAACAAGCGGAGGATTTGTTGAGTTTAAAGATCTCAAGTGAGGGATTGCACGAGAAATAAATTACCAGAAAATGTATAATTACAAAAGGGCACGAAAAGGGTCTGAACATCAAACATGGCATGCTGGAGGATAGCATCTTGGTTCTTGTTTACAACTACAAGAGAAACTATAACATTAGATTTTCAAGCATCCTACTAAAATGTTTAACTCAGAAGGAGATCAGACTTCGGGGAACTCCTAAACATAACAATCGTAACTTACTACCCACTTAGCCCAAATCCTAAGTCAAAGGGGTGAGGATTTCCTTTTAGGCTGTTGTGTATGATATTTATTTCAGACCTGTCATTATCGACTTGTGTAGCCCAAACGAAGAGGAATTTGAGCACGATCCAAAGAGAAAAAATTTAGATACTGGAGTTTCCCAGGTGATATAAAATGAAAATAAGTTGGTCAAAAACAGTCGTTTTTGTCGAATACTCAAGCTGTCGAATTTCCAGATTAATAAACACTGACTTAAATTGCAGATTGTGGTCAAACGAAAAGGAATTTGAACTTGATTCCAAACAAAAAAATGTAGTTAAAAGTTTTGTCTGTAACATATCAAAAATTCAGGTCATTTAAAGTTGTTTAACATGTTCAAAACATAAGAAGAAGTGACGGAGCTGCTGCAGATTTTCTGGACAGAGTGTCCGGCATAAACATGAATTTTCTGAACAATCCATAATAATTATCGAGTTGGTGTAAAAAGAGAAATTGTAGAAAAGACATCAGTCTATACTGTGGAACATTTCCAGAATTTTTGGAGCACGGTAAGTGGTTTAACCTGAAAGGAAACCATGGAAGCAAAAGCATTCACTCATGTTGGATAAAGGCAAACACGAGGATGATGAAAACTATGTGCCAAAGTAGGAGACCTTTAACACTAATAGTTGAAATGACTGAGGAGTACTTGGAAAGAATAGAATTACACATGGAGTTCGTATAGAACCCATCTCAAGCAAAGCAAAGGTCTAAGAATGTTGATAACCTCAAATCAAGCGATGGTGAAAAGAGAAAGTGGAGGATTTGTAGAGTTGAATCAAATGTCGTTCTCTACAAGGTTAGGCCAAGACAAAATTAGACTTAGATACTCGTGTGTAGAGAAGTTGGAGAGATTTCAATAGGGAAAGTAAGGAAAAAGGAAATCAACCAAGAGGGCCTCGACTTTAAGGTGTAGGCATAAGACTCTGATCCCAAAGCTTTATTTAAAAGGGTTTCACTTAATCCTATGTGACCAGTTATGGTTTTGGATACTTCAAAAGAAGAGGGAGTTTCTACTAAGGATCCTAGAAGGAACAAAACCTGAGGGAAACACACACAAGATGTTAGCTGAGAACTCGACTTAACCTTCGTCTAAGAAGACTCTTCACTTGGTCTTAATGCAACCTAACCACGGTTTAAGGATTCTTAGTCTAACGAGTATTACCACCAAGCTCAAGAGAGAAAGGGAAAGTTCAAAAAGGTCTAAAGGAATCTTAACTTAGAAAAAGAAGCCTATGACAGTAAGGACGCTTCGCTCTAATACCAACTGTAATGCCTCGCTCCGGGATACTGCGCCCTTATCCGGAAGAGAAACGCTCAGCATGTATATCAGTAAATAAATCTAACATTATACGCAAGCCATTACGTTGTCGTATCAAATAAAAGCAAACGGAAGCTAAAAAGACTTGGGTAAAAATAAATGTTGCTAAGAATAGATTACAACCATACTAAAGATGGATAGTTAAGATTACAACGATGAAAAACAATAGTCATACACAATATGAGGTCTCAAAAGAACAAACTTAACTTTCAAATTTCTAGAAGTAAAAGTACAACAAGCCTAGAAAAAAAGATACAACCAGTCTAGTAAAACCTTTACAAGGAAAAAAAACTAAAAGCATCTTCACGGCCTCAACGTCATCAAGCCGTCGACTACTCTTTGTCAACTTGTTCATCTTCTCACCCCACAATGCATACAAAAGAAAATGCAAATGAGGTAAGTACAAAGTACTTAGTAAAAGTGAGAAGCTAATTAATAACTAAGTTACATACCAAAAAGGTTCTCATTACTATTTTCATGTTATCTTTATGAGACCGACTCAATCTAGTGTTCACTTCATGTCCATCAACATATCGTGACTATACCTTTCTAGCTTAACCTATCTCCGTTACAACCGCACTCAAGGGCACTACGCCTAATGAAAATCCACCACAAGATATCGATTGCAACCCATTGATGGATCACACCAATGGCCCAGGAAGCCTAGTCTGGTAGACTCCGATGGTGCACACGTACGGCAATGTTCCTCCACTGCCATTTAGCCATTTATAGGCCAGCAACGTTGTTCGCTTTTATCTGCACACCCGCACATGCGATATTGTCTGTTGCCTATCCAAGAGTGACATGTTGTTTAATCTTTTACTAATCAAGTATGTCTTTTACAAATTGTTAACTAGCCACCTAAGTGTTTTCAATAAGATCCTCACATACACTACACTCTTTCCTAGACCACTAGACATGGACAAGGCCTAGCAATTACACAGACATTGATGAATATGAATTCATCAAAGCACAAGCCTTTCATGCTCTTCCGACGGTCCTGAACTTCAACACCCTTGAAGAGTACATTCGGTGCCGGAACTAAACGCATCAGAAACTAAATCAAGGCTTGTTCATTTTCATTTAGTGTTATTAGATCATGAAATAACATTTAAAACTGGACTCGTAGTTTAAAACAACATTTCCCCAAAACAGGGCTGAATGCGTGCGCATTCCACCTGATGAAAGTAACTATGTCCATCTTGTATCAGCAATGCGTGCGCATTGCACTTGCTGGAAAAAAAATAGACTATTCTTCTACAACAATGCATGCGCATTGCACCTGAAAAGCCCTAAACACGATTTTCTGCAACTTAACGATTTCTAACTCAAACCAAACATGTTTACCATAAAAAATATTCAGAAAACAACAGTGAAACCTGTTCAAAACATGTCTTAGGTTAACATAGACAACAACTACACATAAACATGATTTCTAACCACCAGTCCATACCAGAACTCAACCTAAACATAATAAAACTATAATTATTCATTAGGAAGAGCCTCTTACCTTAATTTCCCGCAAAACCGAAAGAAAAACGCCAAGCAACTGCAACAACTGTTGATCCCCAACCCCAAAACCTATTTGATCAACAAGAAACCCTAAAATCCTATTTTCCTTGCAAAACCCTGAATACAAAAGTGTGTGAAACAGAAGATTACATTGATTATTCGATGTGAAACTATTTTTAGAATAATCTACGCTCCAAGACGATCATTTTGACTACTAATGACTTCGAAACGGAGCTACGGATTGAAAGATATGAATTTTTAAAGAATCGAACTCGACGAATACCAAAAACTAAGGCTAAACAGAAAACTTATTGTTTAGAAAACGAAGAGTATGGAAACGACCGTCTTCATCCAGTGATCGATTTCTTGTACTGCGACATCTTGAAACGATGAACGGATTGGCCACACGGTTGAAGATTACGTTCTCCCTTTTTTTTTTTCTAAAACACTACGTGGCTCCTCTTCTTTGCCGTCGTCCTCTTCTTTTTTCTTTTCTTTTTTCTTTCAGAATTGGCGTGAAACATAAAGGGAGATTATTTCCTTTTTATAGCTATTTAATGAACTCCTAAATTAAATCACTAAATCCTTTTAATTAAATAATTTTTAATTAAATAAATAAGATAAATAATAATTAGATCGTAGTGATATGCCCAATTGTTATTTTACCCTTTCTGAAAATTCGAGATGTTACACCGATAGTGAATTGAAAACTAAGCACAAACGAAAGGAAATGAAAACAAAATATGCATGCTACTGTTTATGTATTTCTTTTGAATAGATTAACTTTTCTATATATAAATTACATTACTGGACTTTCATATATATATATATACTAGCGGGGTCAGGCCTTGCACTGCAAGGCCCTTATAATGCATTCGGTATAGAAATATTGCTTGAAAGTAAATATTAAAATATAAGACATAAAACTTGGTTTGGTAATACATTTTGGATATGACTTAACCATGGTATTGTTTCATTTTTCTCACGGATTTTAGAATACAACACATGCATATACAGTCTTAGTTTGGTAAAGTTTAAAAGTTGCTTACAACATAGTTTCTGCGTTTTGCGGTTTTGTGTTGGTTTTTTTGGCTATATTTTTGTGTTGTTTCTTACAGTCATCTTATGCAACTACATGCTTTTGAAATTGAAAGGGAGCATCGCAGGGAACAAAAAACGGCATAGACTCTTTATTATTATAATAAAAATTATAAATACAATATATTAACTTTATCAATATCATTTTGGCAGGAATTTAAATAATTAATTAGATTTTTAATTAGTTATCCAACCCTCTTAACACCTTTTGACCCGAGGTTTTTTTTTATTTATCAAAATCTCTTAAACTTTATCCGATAACTCATTTCTTAGCCGAATTTTCTGAAACCCTGTTCTTCCATCTCATTGCCTCTTCATCCGCTTTTTCCCCACATTCAATGTGAATCCTTTTGATTCTCAGTAAAATCCGGCAGCTTGTCCATTTCCTTTCGATTCTCAGTAAACTTATATTCCTTATTCCAGATAATTCCAATTCCAGGGCATATGTAATATGTAACATATATAATGTGTCACATATATATTTTTTTGTATATTTACAAAGCCATTAAAATCAAATATATATGTAATATTAATTTAAGAGACTTTAATCAATCATCCATTTTTACATTATTCCTCGGATTTTTATAGGAAATAATATAAAATAAATTTCAATTTAAGACAAACGTATTATGTGACATATATAATTCGTCACATAAAATTTATATATCTACACCCTTCTTCTAAAAAAAAAATACAGTTTAAGAAAAATACACTATAGGCAGTTTAACAATATTTGCGGCTGAAATAAATTTTTTCCAGGATATTTAATATTTTATATAAACGATATGTTTTTTTACAAAAAAATAAAAAATAAAAAAAAAATAAAAAAATCATTTCAAGAATTTTAATATTTCATGTAATCGTCAAACCAAAATTTTTTAAGCATGATATAAAGATCGTGTAGGCAACATTTCGTGGCCTTATACCTTGAAAATAGTCATATCGCCGTGTGCAAACGATATGTTTTTTTATGAAATTAATTTATTTTAAGAAATTTATAAGATTTCATGTAAACGTCAACACAATTTATTTTGGCATGATACAAAGATCATGTTGGCAAAAAGTCGTGGCCTTATATTTTGAAAATAGTGATACCTTGCTACATATATTCGCACACTAAAAGGTGATACAATTGAGTCACAGTTAAAAAAAAAAGAACTAATCTTTTCTGGACTGAGCCGATAAACAGCTAAATAAATAAAAGAACTAATATAAAAAGTAAAAGAACTTTTCAGGAATGGGCGGAAGTTTGGTAAAGTTTAAAAGTTTCTTACAACATAGTTTCTGCGTTTTGCAGTTTTGTGTTGGTTTTTTTGGCTATATTTTTGTGTTGTTTCTTACAGTCATCTTTTTGAAATTGAAAGGGAGCATCGCGAAGAACAAAAAACGGCATAGACCCTTTATTATTATAATAAAAATTATAAATACAATATATTCACTTTATCAATATCATTTTGGCAAGAATTTAAATAATTAGTTAGATTTTTAATTAGTTATCCAACCATCTTAACACCTTTTGACCCGAGGTTTTTTTTTAATTTATCAAAATCCCTTAAACTTTATCCGATAACTCATTTCTTAGCCGAATTTTCTGAAACCCTGTTCTTCCATCTCATTGCCTCTTCATCCGTTTTTTCCCCACATTCAATGTGAATCCTTTTGATTCTCAGTAAAATCCGGCAGCTTGTCCATTTCCTTTCGATTCTCAGTAAATTTATATTCCTTATTCCAGATAATTCCAATTCCATGGCATATGTAATATGTAACATATATAATGTGTCACATATATATTTTTTTTGTATATTTACATAGCCATTAAAATCAATTAAATCTGTAACATTAATTTAAGAGACTTTAATCAATCATCCATTTTTACATTATTCCTCGGATTTTTATAGGAAATAATATAAAATAAATTTCAATTTAAGACAAACGTATTATGTGACATATATAATTCGTCACATAAAATTTATATATCTACACCCTTCTTCTAAAAAAAAATTACAGTTTAAGAAAAATAAACTATAGGCAGTTTAACAATATTTGCGGCCGAAATAAATTTTTTTCAGGATATTTAATAATTTATATAAACGATATGTTTTTTTACAAAAAAAATAAATTCATTTCAAGAATTTTAATATTTCATGTAATCGTCAAACCAAAAATTTTTAAGCATGATATAAAGATCGTGTAGGCAACATTTCGTGGCCTTATACCTTGAAAATAGTCATATCGCCGTGTGCAAACGATATGTTTTTTTATGAAATTAATTTATTTTAAGAAATTTATAAGATTTCATGTAAACGTCAACACAATTTATTTTGGCATGATACAAAGATCATGTTGGCAAAAAATCGTGGCCTTATATTTTGAAAATAGTGATACATTTGCTACATATATTCGCACACTAAAAGGTGATACAATTGAGTCACGTTAAAAAAAAAAGAACTAATCTTTTCTGGACTGAGCCGATAAACAGCTAAATAAATAAAAGAACTAATATAAAAAATAAAAGAACTTTTCAGGAATGGGCGGAAGTTTGGTAAAGTTTAAAAGTTTCTTACAACATAGTTTCTGCGTTTTGCAGTTTTGTGTTGGTTTTTTTGGCTATATTTTTGTGTTGTTTCTTACAGTCATCTTTTTGAAATTGAAAGGGAGCATCGCGAGGAACAAAAAACGGCATAGACCCTTTATTATTATAATAAAAATTATAAATACAATATATTCACTTTATCAATATCATTTTGGCAAGAATTTAAATAATTAGTTAGATTTTTTATTAGTTATCCAACCATCTTAACACCTTTTGACCCGAGGTTTTTTTTTAATTTATCAAAATCCCTTAAAATTTATCCGATAACTCATTTCTTAGCCGAATTTTCTGAAACCCTGTTCTTCCATCTCATTGCCTCTTCATCCGTTTTTTCCCCACATTCAATGTGAATCCTTTTGATTCTCAGTAAAATCCGGCAGCTTGTCCATTTCCTTTCGATTCTCAGTAAATTTATATTCCTTATTCCAGATAATTCCAATTCCATGGCATATGTAATATGTAACATATATAATGTGTCACATATATATTTTTTTTGTATATTTACATAGCCATTAAAATCAATTAAATATGTAACATTAATTTAAGAGACTTTAATCAATCATCCATTTTTACATTATTCCTCGGATTTTTATAGGAAATAATATAAAATAAATTTCAATTTAAGACAAACGTATTATGTGACATATATAATTCGTCACATAAAATTTATATATCTACACCCTTCTTCTAAATAGGCAGTTTAACAATATTTGCGGCCGAAATAAATTTTTTTCAGGATATTTAATAATTTATATAAACGATATGTTTTTTTTACAAAAAAAAAATTCATTTCAAGAATTTTAATATTTCATGTAATCGTCAAACCAAAAATTTTTAAGCTTGATATAAAGATCGTGTAGGCAACATTTCGTGGCCTTATACCTTGAAAATAGTCATATCGCCGTGTGCAAACGATATGTTTTTTTATGAAATTAATTTATTTTAAGAAATTTATAAGATTTCATGTAAACGTCAACACAATTTATTTTGGCATGATACAAAGATCATGTTGGCAAAAAGTCGTGGCCTTATATTTTGAAAATAGTGATACATTTGCTACATATATTCGCACACTAAAAGGTGATACAATTGAGTCACAATTAAAAAAAAAAGAACTAATCTTTTCTGGACTGAGCCGATAAACAGCTAAATAAATAAAAGAACTAATATAAAAAATAAAAGAACATTTCTGGAATGGGCGGAAGTTTGGTAATGTTTAAAAGTTGCTTACAACATAGTTTCTGCGTTTTGCGGTTTTGTGTTGGTTTTTTTGGCTATATTTTTGTGTTGTTTCTTACAGTCATCTTATGCAACTACATGCTTTTGAAATTGAAAGGGAGCATCGCGAGGAACAAAAAACGGCATAGACCCTTTATTATTATAATAAAAATTATAAATACAATATATTCACTTCATCAATATCATTTCGGCTGGAATTTAAATAATTAATTAGATTTTTAATTAGTTATCCAACCCTCTTAACACCTTTTGACCCGAGGTTTTTTTTTAATTTATCAAAATCCCTTAAACTTTATCCGATAACTCATTTCTTAGCCGAATTTTCTGAAACCCTGTTCTTCCATCTCATTGCCTCTTCATCCGTTTTTTCCCCACATTCAATGTGAATCCTTTTGATTCTCAGTAAAATCCGGCAGCTTGTCCATTTCCTTTCGATTCTCAGTAAACTTATATTCCTTATTCCAGATAATTCCAATTCCATGGCATGTGTAATATGTAACATGTATAATGTGTCACATATATATTTTTTTGTATATTTACATAGCCATTAAAATCAATTAAATATGTAATATTAATTTAAGAGACTTTAATCAATCATCCATTTTTTTTTTTTGTAAAACTCAGAATTATATTAAACGAAAAACTGAAGTTTTACATGGCCAACCCCTGGCCTCACCACCAAAAGAAATTACGTCATCAATACATGTTTATCATCTCCTTAAAACCTTAGTCCGGAAAACCCGTGGGGGAAAAGCCGGGTGCTAAGGAAAGAGTATGATCTCCCATGTATTGGAAAAGTAAAACTAATGAAGAGATATACAAAATATCTAAACTTACTAAAACATCAAAAACAGACTGATGCTGTAGAAAAATGGTCCATTTGCAGCTTGTCCCCATTGTCATAATCCAACAAAGATTCGCAACTTCTAGGCAAGAGCAACCAAGCAATAATCCATATCCTAATTGAACACCTCAGATCCACATCAAATACCTACAAGAAGGTCCAAAGATCTGCAGCATCCAAACCTCAGGGAAATATAACCAATAATTAGAAATGGGTAGAGACAACCTGTTTGCACCCCTCATAATACTGAAGGGTGCTTCCAAGTTGATGATGCCGTGCCAAAAAGGCTCCACACAATCCCCAGACCTGCACAGAACATAGGCTTCACAGTGCAGCAGCAATTTAAAAGTTAAGGCCCAACTTAAGCAAAGAAAGAAGATGTAAAGAGGCCACCTGTTTGCACCCTTCATAATGATGAAGGGTGCTTCCAGCAAGGTCCAGCTATGTGTAATCATCTTTTTTTAACTCTGATAATAGGGATTTGAAGAATGTCCCTGTAAATAAGTAATCCCAGATCAGAATTAAGCTGGCTGCCATCCAGGATCTCAGAATTCTGGGTAGAACTGGCCATTTTAGCAAGATAGTCAGCAGGAGCATTGGCTTCTCTGTAAATATGGTGAAGTTGAAAGTTGTGGCTTGAAAGTAAGAGCTGGATATCTTTGACCTCCTGTTGGTATTTCCAAGGAATTTGATACTTGCCCTTGATCATTTGCTCCAAAGCTTTAGAATCAGTCTCAATGGTGACCTCATGTAATTGAAGTTGAATACACAGTTTGATACCAGAAAGCATAGTCTGAATTTCTGCTTGCATATTGGTAACAACCACATAAGCCTCATAGCCAGCTTTAATGACCTGGCCAAGATGATTTCTAAGAATGAAGCCACCCCCAGCAACCCCAGGGTTTCCAAGAGAAGAACCATCCGTGTTGATTTTATAGCCATGTATCAGAGGAAACTGCCACTGCACAGGTATGTAAATAGCTGGAGGCTTTTGAGCAAACTGTTTGAGAATACCAGCTTGAATCAGAGTGTTATCATGTGCATTCTTCCTAGTCACTTTCATATTGCTACAAATCAGATAAAGGTTCTCCAAGATAGCATAAATCGTTGCAGCATTATCAATCTGAATGTCTTCAAAAAACATCTTGTTTCTAGATTTCCAGATTTCCCAGCATATCAAAGTAGGTATTAAGGGAAAAACCTTACCTAAAGCACCTTGTAATTGAGAATTGAACCATTTTTCAAGACCCTGATGCAAATTTGAAGAATTGTGCCCCCAGTGTAAGATATTCTGAAAATGACCCCAGATCTGCTGAGCTCTATCACAATCCCAAAAAACATGTTCAGTTGTCTCTTCCTCATGGCAAAACATACATTTAAAAGGACCATTAATCCCAAAACTTTTAAGCTGTGCAGAAAAAGGAAGAAGGCCATTTTGCAGTCTCCACATAAAGAAAGAAATCTTCTTGGGTATATGATTATTCCAAATGGCAGAACACACATGGGAAGTCTGGTTCCTGCTTCTAAGGATCTCATAAGCAGATTTAATAGTGAAATTACCACCAGTGGTAGGCATCCAGACCCATTTATTGTGACCTAAATACTTCATGTTCTCATCAGCAACCTCTTGAACCTCTGCAAGGAGCCTCCAGGAATAAAGTTTATAAATAGGAAAGCTACCCTGCATCACAGTATTAGCCCACAGACCTTTTCCAGTTTTTAATTTCCACCACAACTTACAGGAAAATGCTTGTTGTAAAATAGAGAGGTTTCTAACCCCTAAACCATTTTCAAAGGTTGGAAAGCATACCTTATCCCATCTTCTCCAAATGTGTCTTCTGTTTGTGTCAGTATTCAACCAAAGAAAATGTGACAGAATCCGTTCAATACTTTTGAAAACAGACATAGGCATTCTAAGAGCAGCAATAATGTGTATGGGAATATCAGTCAAAACATGTTTGATCAATATGAGCCTACCCCCAGGTGAAAGAAATTTAGCATACCACCCTTGAAGTTTATGCTCCAGCTTGTGAAGAAGAGGAATAAAATAGCTATGCTTAGGCCTACCCACATATATTGGACACCCTAAATAGGTAAAAGGAAAGGAATCCTTCTTCATACCAGTGATGTGCTTGATCATATTCAGAGTGGAAGTAGGGGCATGCTTAGAGATAAAGAAGGAACTTTTGCTAGCATTAATTTGTTGCCCAGAAGCCAACTCATACTGATGAAGAAAAAGGAAGAGATTAGTGAGAGACTTTTTAGTGGCTCTGGCAAAAACAACCAAGTCATCAGTATACATGCAGTGTGTAATGGGAATGAAACCTCTAGGAGTAGCATAATGCTCAACATGTGTCTGAAAAATATGTTTAATTCCTCTAGTAAGGGCTTCAGACACAAGAATAAAAAGATAAGGGGAAAGAGGATCACCTTGCTTAATCCCCCTAGTATTTTGAAAGAGACCAACATGGGCACCATTAACTAAAATAGAAAACCAACTGAAAGAAAGGTTATTCATAATAAGCTTAACAAAGGAGTCTGGAATACCAAACTTCGGGAGGAGGAGCTTCAAAATAGGCCAAGACACTCTATCAAAAGCCTTGGTGACATAAAACTTGAATATAATATTATGGCCTCTAGCTTTTTTATGAATAAATTGAACCAATTCTTGAACAAAAAGCACATTATCAGCAATGTCTTTTCCTTTTAAAAAAGCAGACTGCTCATTGGAAATAAGATAAGGAAGAACACAATGTAACCTGGAGCACAAGATTTTAGTGAAGATTTTGTTGATGAAGTTACTCAAAGCAATAGGCCGGAAATCAGCAAAAGTGGTGGGAGTCTCTTTCTTGGGGATGAGAGTTATGATAGTAGAACCAATAGTTTGGGGAATATAGCCACCAGAGAAGAAATGTTTGGTTGCATTGTAAACATCAGAGGCAACAATATCCCAACAAGCTCTGTAAAAAGTACCAGAAAAACCATCCATACCAGCAGCACTAGTAGGATCCAGGTCAAAAACAACATGTTTAACCTCAGTCATTGTGACCTCAACAATCAGGGGTTGAGCAAGATCTTCAGTGAGGATGGGAGGTATGTAATGGAGAAGATCCTCCATGGCATGAGTATCAGTAGAAAGATCTCCTCTAAAAAGATTGCTGAAAAAATCCACAGCCGCCTGACCTATAGTTTGTTGAGAAGTACACCAATGGCCAGCTGAGTCTTTTATCTTATGTATCTCAAGCCTTCTGATTTTGTCCTTAACAGTGGCATGGAAAAAAGCAGTGTTATTATCCCCTTCCTTAAACCATTTAAACCTAGATCTCTGTCTCCAAAACTCCTCCTGCTGAGCAAGATGAAGGTTGTAGATAGCTTTGGCTTGAGATAAGGCTGTTCTGTTAGAATCAGTGGGGGAGTGATCATAAAGAGATTCCAACTGCCTGAGCTCTTCTTCACTGGATTTAACTTTTTCATGAATGTCACCAAAGGTGTGCCTATTCCAGAGCCTGAGATCCTGCTTAAGTCTTTTGATTTTGAAAACAAAATTGGTCATGCCATCAGATTCAACATAAGGTTTATTCCAACTATCATGAACCACTTTTTGAAACCCAGAATGTAACAGCCACATGGTCTGGAACTTAAAGGACGAGGATCGTTTAAATTTATCTTTGGCTTTGTAAAGAATAGGAGCATGATCAGATCCAGACCTGTTTAAAACTTGTATAGAATTATTATTATCAATATCCATCCAGAGAGTGTTGAAAAGTAATCTGTCAAGCTTCTCTTTAACATAACCATTACACCTCCAACCAGCCCAGGTGAAATTAGAACCAGAAACAGGGAGTTCATGGAGGCCACAAGTAGAAATACAAGTATTAAAATCTTGCATGGAATTCTCATTAGGCTGTGAGTTCCCACTGTAATCATCCAGTGTCCTAATAGCGTTGAAATCACCACCAACCATCCAAGGGAGAGTTAAATCAGACATACTTATTAAGTTATTCCACATATCAGTCCTGAGAATTCTAATACATTTACCATAAACCGCAGAAATCAAGAAAGGGTTATTCCCATGGAATTTGAGAGTAACAACTTGTTCAATACTACTAATAACCTCAACAGAAGCATAAAAGTTCCAAAAAAAACCCAAAGTTTATCCCGTGGGGCAGCAAAACAATTAGAAAAACCAAGCTTGAGCTTAAAACCATTAATAAGATTAGAGGAAAGCATAGGTTCAGAAATAGCTAAAAAGGAAATTTTATGAAGTTTAATGAGCTTTTTGAGACGCCTAAAGGATGGCTTACCCTTTAGACCTCTTATGTTCCAAAAGAGATAGTTAATCATGGGGGATGTATGGCTTTAAGAACTGAAGATCTAGTAATCACAGTAGGTTTTTGATTAGCATAATTCTTTCTCCGTCTTCGTCTACGCACAATTTGAAACCCATCATCTTCAATTATAACCATGTTATCCCTGTCCAACTCATCCTCAGCAATCAGAACCATTTTATCCTTCTTCTGAAATCTTTTGTTCAATTCCTCATGAGCAGCTAAGAGACTAGCCATTTGAGCTTGTTTTGTCAAAATATTATGCTCTGGCCTGTCATCATCAGAAACATTGGCTTGACCCTGTGTCTCTTTGTTCATTTCTTGAAGAATAGTATCATCGACAACTTCCTGGCTACACAAAGGATTCAAGTGCTGCGTATATTCATATCGAGGCTGAAACTGCAATTGCATCTGAGTGTCCACTACCAATCCACTAGAATCAGACCTCTGAGCTAATACCTGTTCTGGTATGATATCCTTATTTGGCATATCACTTCCTGGGTCTTGTGGCATAGCACTACCTGAGCTTTGTGGATCGTGCTGAGGGATGTTTTCCTTGCTGTTATGATGTTGTTGGGGGCCCTCAGGGGCACTAGTACCTGGTTGTTTTTGTCTCCAAACTTGAGCTTGGGGGCTTGCATTATGATTCCTTCTTATGCCCTGCCCCTGGTCTGTCACATGTATTGGCTCATCTTGGTGCTGGGGCTTGTGTGGAGCCTTTTGCCAACACTCTGCCTCTGTGTGCCCAATATGGCTGTAGTACACACAATATTGTGGGAGTTCACTTTCCAGCTCAACAAACTGCCAAAAACCAGATGAGTCCCCCTGCTGAATCCAAAATCTATGAGGGAATGGCTTCAACAGATCAAATTCAATCTGGATTCGAGCAGTGGATGGTCGTTTAAAGGATGCAGTAGATGCATCTACCCTTAATAGTTTCCCAAAGCGGAGATGATTCCTTTCGAGCATCAACCTTCATCAAATGAGCAGGGAGCTTTGGTAGCAGAATCCACATCGGAACAATTGATGATTCCATATCAACATGGAAATCTGGTGTCCATTTCAGTATCCGCATCGGCTTACCGGTTACGAACCATTGATTTCGAGAGTAGAGGCGAGATAAAATCCTTTTCCCCGTGAAATTGATTAGGATATGCTTGGAATCTAGAACCCCTACTGAATACTGTTCCGCATAATTCTGTACTTCCAAAAAGCGCTTAATAGCATCTAAATTCGGCTTACCTTGAGAAAATTTTCCAACGAGAGCGTATTGAAACGGTGATGCCAGCTTTTCAATTTGTTCCTTGGAAAATCGAATAGCAATTTCCCCCTTATATGATGCAATTTCCGGCATGAATTCGGGTGCCCTAGGCTGAGCAGGACGAACAGCTTGGGCATAGGATTTCTCCCCCAAATCCATCAAAAAAACGAAAAAGAAAAGAAACCAAAAGAGGAACGAAAAACACTAAGACAGAAAGAATAGAAATCGAGCCAGAGAATGATCGAGAAAGTGGTCGGAGCTAATCCGGCGGAGCTTCAGTCGTCATTTCCCAAAGAATCCACTTCAGGATGGTTTTTACTTCCCAGGATACATGTTTTCTAATCAATCATCCATTTTTACATTATTCCTCGGATTATTATAGGAAATAATATAAAATAAATTTCAATTTAAGACAAACGTATTATGTGACATATATAATTCGTCACATAAAATTTATATATCTACACCTTTCTTCTAAAAAAAAATACAGTTTAAGAAAAATACACTATAGGCAGTTTAACAATATTTGTGACCGAAATAAAATTTTTTCAGGATATTTAATAATTTATATAAACGATATGTTTTTTTACAAAAAAAAAATTCATTTCAAGAATTTTAATATTTCATGTAATCGTCAAACCAAAATTTTTTAAGCATGATATAAAGATCGTGTAGGCAACATTTTGTGGCCTTATACCTTGAAAATAGTCATATCGCCGTGTGCAAACGATATGTTTTTTTATGAAATTAATTTATTTTAAGAAATTTATAAGATTTCATGTAAACGTCAACACAATTTATTTTGGCATGATACAAAGATCATGTTAGCAAAAAGTCGTGGCCTTATATTTTGAAAATAGTGATACATTTGTTACATATATTCGCACACTAAAAGGTGATACAATTGAGTCACAGTTAAAAAAAAAGAACTAATTTTTTCTGGACTGAGCCGATAAACAGCTAAATAAATAAAAGAACTAATATAAAAAATAAAAGAACTTTTCTGGAATGGGCGGAAATATTTTTTTTTGGACTGGGCCGATTTTTGATTCGGAGTTGATCTGCTCACGTTTTTCATATAGAATCATGAACACCGAAAAAAATAGAAGAACCAATCTTTTCTGGACTGGACCGATAAACAGTTAAATAAATAAAAGAACCAATAAATTTTTTTTTTCTTGAATGGGTCGGCAAAAATAAAATAAAAATAAAAATAAAAATTGGACTGGGCCGATGAACAGTAAAAGCGGGTAGAGAAAAAAAAAAAAAAAAAAAAAAAAAAACCAATCTGGGCTGGGCCATGAACAGTAACCGGTGAACAGTAAAAAAAAATAAAAGAACCAATCCAAAAAAAACAAGTGTCAACATTTCCTTCACCCTTCTCTCATGAACACCGAAAAAAATAGAAGAACCAATCTTTTCTGGACCGGACCGATAAACAGTTAAATAAATAAAAGAACCAATAAATATTTTTTTTTTGGAATGGGTCGGCAAAAAAAAAAAAAAAATAATAATAATAATAATGGACTGGGCCGATAAATAGTAAAAACGGGGAGAGGAAAAAAAAACCAATCTGGGCTGGGCCATGAACAGTAACCGGTAAACAGTAAAATAAAAAATAAAAGAACCAATCCAAAAAAAACAAGTGTCAACATTTCCTTCACCCTTCTCTTCTTATATATAAGATAAGATAAGAGAATGATATAGGCATACTGTTCACGGATTTATTTAATGCAAATAAACAAGTAATAATATTTATAAATCCGGTATACCCCAAGTGCAGGGATCGTAGTATAGCAACTAATACCGGAGTCGAATCATAGGGAATCGAGGTTGTTTATCTAGTTTAATTAATTCTTCTAAATTGTCACGACACAAAACGAAACTAAAAAGGAAAACAATAAACTGGACAGAGGGTTGTCAATCCAAAGCCAGGAAATATGATTACGAACCTAAAATAACTAATTCTATGCTATAAACTAAAACGAAAATAAAATTCTAAGCTAGCAACGAAGAACAAGGCACAAAGATTCTTTCAATTAAGTTAACGAGGAACAAGCAATGATCCACCTATATCGCAACTCTCAATTTCTACCCTAGATCGTTTAGTGAAGATTTAATAAAGATGTGGTTCACCTATCAAAGGTATGAATTTCTACTCTCGTAAATAATTCGCCTATTAATCTTCTATCTTTCGATCTTAAAGATTAACGCTTCCATAACCAAGGTGTAAGATTTCTCAATCTAGCAACCTAGAAATTTAACCTAGCAACTCTCGTTATTTTTAGGTTAAAAATCTAATCTTTACTACGGTTATCTAGGTCTAACAATGATTCTCATCAAACGTTAAACATCAAATAGCAACAATCCATCGATATAATTGCATAACAATATAAAAGCATAATAAAGATACAAACTTTATTTAAAACTCACAAAACATCCAAGATTCGAAATCAAAACGTTGCACGATCGGTTTCACATGCTTGTTCAGGACTTGCTCAGCTCATCTCCCGGATCGAACAAACAAAATTAAAAAAAAAAAATAATAATATATGGCTCGGTCGACCGAGCAGGAGCACTCGGTCGACCGAGTGTGCCTCTTCTCGGTTTCGTGCTTTGCGTGCTTTTCTCCAGGTAAGTTCTGTGTTGTTCTGTCGAATGCCTGCTCCTTTTATACTTGTTCTAGCCGACTTAGGGTAATTATTAGAAAAGCTTAAACCCTAATAAATAAAAATAATGATAATTCCAAGTCTATCCTTTCTGTTCTCCTGGACGCACGTCTGGTAGGGTGGACGCTCGTTCACTTTAAGTAAATTTCTTCGAGTCGAGCCGAGCAGGACAAGACGCCCGTCCCATGCATTTAATCTTCAGTTGAACATCGTTTTAACTCCTTCCATGCCATAGAAATGTACCTACAAGGTGATAGAAACATGCAAAATGTAGAACCATATATATTGATGGAAAACACCAATAAAACCACGTAACTAGCTCGATTTTGCACTTTAATGATTTCCATACGCATTCTTTCAATATTTTACTTAAACACCTAATTTTCTATAAAAATTAGTAAAACACGAAGGAAATTGTTACGAAATAAAGTCATATAAACCGTAAAAATCACCGTTAACACATACCAGACGTTTGGGGTTGGAAAACCCCCAAATCATTACATGTGGTAATTTGCGGGTAACCAACAGGTGAGCATGTGATATTGGCGTGCTGAATAATTATCCTTGGTAATTATCTAACGCGGTACCGTCGAATAAAAATACGATATATTATACGTAGCTTTATGGTGTAAATATATCCGCCGATTACATCATATATTACGTCGATACTTATCCACTATGCCGTATTTGCTTTGAGACTTAGCTATTAAGTAAACTAGTTGCGGGCTAGTATTTTATACGGAGGAGATATATATTATATCTAATGGACATCCACACATTACGTGTTATATTTATAACACATGTTATAACACGTAATATTATAACACTCCTCCTTGGATGACCATTCCACAAAGAATCTGCCTCGTTAAAATCTTAATTATGGAAAAACAATGTGGGAAAAATCATAATGAAGAAAAAATAGTACAACTTTCATTTGTGTTTTACTCCCCCTGATTTGAACACCTCTTCAAATCTTTGAGTCAGCGCATTCCGATCTTTTTCAGTAATTTCTCAAATGTGGCAGTAGGCAATGCTTTAGTGAACAAATCTGCTGGATTGTCATATTACCTGATTTGTTGAACATTGATATCACATTTCTTCTGAAGATCACGCGTAAAGAAGAATTTCGGTGATATATGCTTTGTCCGGTCGCCTTTTATTTAGCCTCCTTTCAACTGAGCTATACACGCCGCATTGTCTTCATACAATGTGGTTGGATTATCTTTGTCAATGAGTAAACCACAACTCTCCTGGATGTAATGTGTCAATGACCGCAACCAAACACATTCTCGACCAGCTTCATGAATAGCTATTATCTCGGCATGATTCGAGGATGATGCCGTCAAAGATTGCTTATAGTTGAACGCCATGAGATTTCCATACCACCACTAAGAAACAAGTAGCCCGTTTGTGATTTTGCTTTGTGAGGATCTGATAAATATCTCGCATCGGAGTAACCAACGATCTCCGGACTTGATTTGTTTGAGTAGAAAAATCCGAGATCTAATGTCCCTTGCAAATACCGTAACATTTTTTTGACTCCTTTCCAATGTCATTACGCTGGAGCCGAGCTAAACCTGGCCAATAAAATCATAGAGAAAGAGATATCTGGTCTAGCATTATTGGCTAGGTACATTAATGCACGAATAGCATTGAGGTATGGTACTTCAGGACCAAGCACCTTTTTATTCTCTTCACATGGTCGAAATGGATCTTTATTAACATCAAGCAATCTAACAACCATTTGGGTACACAGTGGATATGATTGTCCATATTGAATCGTTTCAGTATTTTCTCTATATAAGTCGATTGATGTACAAAGACTTCATCTTCTAGATGCTCAATTTGTAAACCAAGACAAAACCTCTTTTGTCCAAAATCTTTAACCTCAAATTCTTTCTTCAGATAATCAACGGCTTTTGAAACTTCTTCAGGAGTTCCAACAATATTTAAATCATCAACATATACAGAGATTATTGCAAATTGCGATTCACATTTCCTGATAAAAACACATTGACAAATCAGATCATTTTTGTAACCCTCTTTAATTAAGCTTTCACTAAGACGATTATACCACATTCGTCCAGATTGTTTTAATCCATACAGGGACTTTTGTAAATTGACAGAATAAATCTCTCGAGAATTTGATTTACATGCTTCATGCATTCTAAATCCTTCTACGATTTTCATATAAATATCAGTGTCAAGTTTCTCATATAGATAAGCTGTAACAACGTCTATAAGACGCATTTCAACCTTTTCTTGTACTGCCAGGCTCACGAGGTATCGCAATGTTATCGAATCCACTACTGGTGAATATGTTTCTTCGTAATCGATACCGGGCCTTGGCGAAAAACCTTGGGCAACAAATCGTGCTTTATATCTCAATATTTCATTTTTCTTATTTCTTTTACGCACGAATACCCATTTGAATCTTACTGGATTTATCCCTTCTGAGGTACGGAATACAGATCCGAAAACTTCACGTTTTGCCAGTGAATTTAGTTATGTCTTAATGGCATCTTACCATTGTGGCCATTCTTTTCTATTTCAACAATCTTCAATCGATGTCAGTTCGTGGTCCTCATTTTCTCCTATTATTTCAAGTGAAACATAATATGCGAAGATATGATCGATGATTACATCCCCTTGGTTCCATATTGTACCAAAAGTTACATAATTAATTGATGTTTTTATAGACTCCCCAGGGTCTATAATTTTGACGCTCTTTGGGATCTCATCATCAATTTTAGAATCATCGGTTTGATCATTTTGTCCTCTTTTCTTTCGAGGATTTTTATCTTACGCACCAACCAGTTTACCACGCTTCTGGCGGTTTAGATTCACTTGTGATAATACTTTTATCAAGTCCTTCTAGAATTGATATATGAGCTGGAACGTTTTCAGCTTCTATATATGATTTACTGACTCTACTGGAGTCATTAAATGCATCAGGCAATTGATTTGCTATTTTCTGCAAACGAATAATTCTCTGAAATTCCAGTTCACATGCATTAGTTCGAGGATCAAGAAATCCTAATGTCATTTTCCAAGAGATTTCATCTTCTTTCTTATGAACTTCGAGTTCATTTTCTCCCCTAATCTCGGGAAAACAGTTTCATCGAAATGGCAGTTTGCAAACCTTGCAAAAAACAAGTCACCCGTTAGGGGATCCAAATATATAATGATGGATGGTGAATCATATCCCATATAAATGGCCAACCTTCTTTGTGGGCCCATCTTAGTACGTTATGCTGCCTGCGTAAACGGTACATATACTGCACATCCAAATGTGCGTAAATGAGAAATATTAGGATCATGACCAAAATCTAATTGATAAGGGGAGAATATTGTACCTTGATGGTATAATGAGCAAAAGTACTTCCCCGTGCAATATAGCGTGCCCCCCATGCAGATACATGTAGTTTTGTTCTCATTAACATTGGTCTAGCAATCAACTGTAATCTCTTAATACATGATTCAGCTAGACCATTTTGCATGTGAACATGAGCAACTGGATGTTCCACAGTAATTCCAACAGACATACAATAATCATCAAACATATGTGATGAATATTCCCCAACAATATATAGACGAATACTCTTAATCGAAAAGTCTGGAAATTGTGCTCGTAAGCGAATTATTTGTGCAAGCAACTTAGCAAATTCCATATTACGAGTCGACAACAGTGATACATTCGACCATCTACTTGATGCGTCGATTAGGACCATAAAGTATATGAACTGTCCACTTGGTGGATGAATATGTCCACATATATCACCTTGAATTCTTTCTCAAAATGCTGGTGATTCTGTTGCCATCTTCATAAAAGATGGTTTTATAATCATCTTTCCTTGAGAACAAGCAACACATGAGAATTCGCCTGCACTTAAAATCTTCTTGTTTTTCACTGCGTAGCCATGTCAATTCTCAATTATATTTCTCATCATATTCGATCCAGGATGTCCCAGACGATCATGCCATATTTTATAAACATTAGAATCATTAAACTTCTGGTTTATTATATTGTATGTTTCAATCGCACTGAAAGTAAATTTTGTTCCTTTGAGGAGAAATATAACAGCTCTTCCAGAGCCTTCTATCATTTTTGAATTGCCACAGATTGTGTTAACATTTATCTTTTCTTTCATCAGGGAAGAAAAATATTTTTCATGTTTAAATATGGTATGTGTAGTGGCACTGTCAATCAAACAAATATCTTTATTGATATCCAACACACCATCTGTATACATATCTTCTTCAAGAAGATAACAAAAGTACAACGTTCAGAAAATCACACCAACAAAAGGAAACTACTATATTACAAGAAATCTTTAAACTAATCTAAACATTTTCTTGATCATCTGATCCTTCAGGAATCATCAAGAAACTATCCATATCCAAATTCATTATATCATCATCAGCATCAGCATTAGTAACAACATAAGTATCTTCATCTTCAGGATGATCACGGTATACAAGATTCACCTCACGATCTTCAACTGGTTTTTTCAATGATGCTTGATAGAGTCAGACAAGGTGTTCCGCCGTACGACTGGTACGGGACCAATAACCTTCCATTCCACAACGGAAGCATTTTTCATCATTAACTTTCTTTTCATTGTGTTTCCTATGATCCGTCTTCTGGGGACCATTTTGTTTCTTACCATGATCGACATCATTATGATATGGCATATATCTTCCACGACCGTGTCCATGACCACGGCCTCGTCCACAGCCTCTTCCACGGCCACGACCGCGTCCATTACCACGATCAAAATTTGAAGACTTAGCCACATTCACTTCAGGGAATGGGCTAACACCAATCGGTTGGGACTCGTGATTTTTCAACAAAAATTGATTATTCTGCTCTGCCACAAGGAGGCATGCTATAAGCTCAAAATATTTTTTGAACCTTTTTTTTTTATATTGCTGCTGCAGGAGCATATTTGAGATATGAAATGTGGAATATGTCTTTTCCAACATATCCTCATCAGTTACTTTATCGCCACATAATTTTAATTGAGATGTGATTTTAAACATGACTGAACTAAACTCCGTCACGGTTTTAAAATTTTGCAGCCGCAGATTAAGCCAATCAAATCTGGCACCATGATGAACCGACAACCTTCAGGTGGTCGAATATATCATTTAAATTATGCCACAGTTCAGAAGGATCTTTTACCGTAAGATATTCCTTTTTCAACTCATCTCCATAATGACGTCGAAGGAAGATCATGGCTTTGGCTGGACTCATCATTGTCCTTAATAATAGTATTGCCAAGCCCTATAGATTCCAGATGGATCACAACATCCATCGTCCGCGATAGATAATTTCTTCCCAAAATATCTAGTGGTACAAATTTTTGCCTCGATATTTTACCCATAACAAAAACAAACGAAATAAGATTGACAAAGATTACCTCCACGCTGACGCTATGCCAACGTTTTCCGAGTAATTTTCTGGATTATTTTTACTATATATATATATATATATATATATATATATATATATATATATATATATATATATATATATATATATATATATATAAAACTATATGTATCACTAGTAGTGAATTGAAAACTTAGTACAAACGAAAAGAAAAGAAAACAAAATATGCATGCTACTATTTATGTATTTCCTTTGAATAGAATAACTTTTCTATATATAAATTACATTACTGGACTTTCATATATATATATATATATATATATATATATATATATATAGGCATACTAAACGTATGGGGTTAGAAAATCCCCATATCATTACATGTGGTAATTTGCGGGTAACCAACAGGTGTGCACGTGATATTGGCGTGCTGAATAATTATTCTCGATACTTATCAAACGCGATACCGTATAATAAATACACGACATATTACACGTAATTTTATGATATAAATACATTCGTCGATTACAATATATATTACGTCGATACTTATTTACTATGTCGGATGTAGTCATAGGCGGAACTACCTTATAGCAAATGGGGTCCGCAGACCCCGTTAGAAAACCACATTTCACCTATATAAAATTATTTTAAACCATGATAAAAAAAAATTAATTTGAAAAATAATAACGGACTCCGCTCATCGAAATTTCCGGATCCGTCACTGGACTTAGCTATTAAGTAACTAACTACGGGTTAGTATTTTACACGGAGAAGATATATATTATATCTAATGGATATCCATACATTGACATCCACTCACTACGTGTTATATTTATAACACAAATTATAACACATAATATTTATAACAAACCCAAATTTGAGTCAGATTATGTTTTGAATTAGTCGCATAAGAAATGATATTAATAAATATTGAAGTGGTTGGTGCCTACCTGGGTGGCTGTGTGGGTCGTAAAATGCTGATATTTCCCGCAATAGATAATGAAAATGATTAGCTTCAATGACCGGTGGACCCCGGAGCTACGCCGATTTTCACCGACCCCCACAGACACGGTTGTTGTGGTTGACTTTGAATACATATTTTAATAATTATGTAGCCGTCGAAAGTGAAATTCTAATCAACAGGTACTTTTTCAATCATTATTTGTGAAAACGTTATCTTATTATTTAATTTTTTTGGTTTTGGTAGGTTATCGTGTTATTATCTTTTTTTTTTTTTTTTTTACAACAATAAAGTTAAATGTTTGAACATAACAAGCTACACCTTTTTGAAGTAAAATTAATGTGTATATTGTTAGATATTTTTTTATAAAATTACATATTTTGTTATTGTACTCATTCGAGTTGTCGTACTAAAATAGGGTGCGAAGTGATGCGATTCAGATACATAAATCTGCGAAGTGATGCGATACATTTATGAATCTGTTAAGAGATTTAATCAAATGCATGCATCTGCGAAGATATGTAGCTCTTCATCCGGATTCATTAATCTCCGAAAGTATATGACCACTACCCTTTTTGTCCTATAAATACAACTCAAAGCATACACGAAAATTCAATCACTTTTTTAAAGCATCACCAGAACTATTTTTTGAGTGTCATCTAATTTGATCAAACAAGTCACTGTTTGAATCATATACCTCCATTGTATACTGAGAGATTTTCGTGTGAACCCCAAGTGACTTTGTAGGTGAGAAACATCTCTTAAAAGACAACGCAAATTGTTTGCTTGGAGTATTATATAATTTTTGTCGGTCCTTCCCCTATGTATTTTTTTTCCAACAGTTTTAATGTATTCGTTTAAGGATTTGACATTGAATGACTCCGTGGCACCTTCGATCCAAGTCATGAATCAAGACTTGGTTCGCCTTGATCGTTTTGATGGGCAAAATTTCACTCGTTGTGATGCGATTTCGATGTAGGATCTAGGATTGAGATATTTAATGGATAGATATATAAGTCCTCAACACAACCACAACCTGTGTGGAAGCATCTTGGAATACTAAACACCTTGACACAATCACAACCTGTGTGAGAGCACCTTGGAATCACCTTGACACATAGAAAACCCGTTTCTAAGCACCTTGGTATATGGATACCCACAAAGGTTGCTTAGGCCCTTGATAATCCGGATATAGAAACATCTTTCCAGAGAATTTCAACACACACTTTTCCATGTGAGAAAATATAAATTATACCGATAAAAGTTGAATTCTAATTTTCAAGTTACAAATGGATGGCTATTTATAGGTTACAAAAGATACTTGAAAATCTAAGGACATGAACTAAAATTTCGGCCCCTTTAAGTATTCTAGGTACATTGAATCTAGATTCAATGTATTTGGCAAGCTTTAATGCATTTTTTTGTGCACGAACTTGATTCTTCCAAAACTTGCATTCTTGACTTCTTGCATGCAAAAGTGGCGCCCCTTTTCTTAATTTCCAGCAAATACTTGTGATTTATTTAACTAATATGACATAATATAACATATAGTAACTACCTATAATATGCGCCATAATATTGAGATATTATTCCGGTAGTCCGCAAGTATAGATAACGGACTTAATGATGTCACCTTCTTCATCCTTGGACTTGAACTCTTGCATGGTGTACACGCCAAAAGTGACTTATAAACTTTACATCTCGATCACTGACAATTGACTTAGGAACACCATGTAGTCGCACTATTTCTTTAAAGAATAACTCAGCAATATGTGAAGCATCATTTGTTTTATGACATGCAATAAAGTGTGCCATTTTAGAAAAATGATCGACCACCACAAAAATAGAGTCTTTACCCGTCTGAGAACGTGGTAATCCTAGCACAGAGTCCATAGAAAGATCAATCCAAGAGGATGAAGAAATAGGCAGGGGTGTGTACAAACCATGCGGATGTGACTTCGACTTAGCTTAAAGACAAGTAATACATGATTCACAAACTCGATTAACATCACGAACCATCTTAGGCCAATAAAAATGTGAGTGAAGTATGTCTAAAGTTTTAGCAATGCCAAAGTGACCCATGAGACCTCCGCCATGTGCCTCCCGCACCAAATATTCTCGCATAGATCCGCGTGGAATGCATAATTTATTTTCTTTGAACAAAAATCCCTCGTGTCTATAAAACTTCTTACAAGCCGAATTTTCAGTAGACTTGTACAACTTAGCAAAGTCAAGATCAAATGCATACAACTCCTTAATGTGCTCAAAACCAAGTAGCTTGGTTTGCATGTGTGTGATTAGAGTGTAGCGTCTACACAATGCATCGGCAACTGTGTTCTCTTTTCCCTTTTTGTACTTGATCACATAGGGAAATAATTCAATAAATTCCATCCATCGGATGTGACTTAAATGCAATATAGATTGCCTTTTCAGATATTTCAAAGACTCATGATCGGAATGATTAACAAATTCTCTCGAATGCAGGTAATGTTGCCATACACGTAAACATTGAACGAGTGCATACAATTCTTTGTCATACGTGGCATAATTTAAATGTGGTCCTTTCAACTTCTCACTGTAATATGCAATAGGTCGCCCCTCTTGTATTAAAACTCCACCAACTCCCACCCCGGATGCATCGCACTCAATCTCAAACATTTTAGAGAAATCATGTAAAGCAAGTATAGGTGCAGATATTAAACGAGATTTAAGAGTTTCGAATGCTTCCCTTTGAGTAGGATCCCAATGGAATGGTGTGTTTTTCTTGACCAATTCGTTCAAGGGTGTGGCTATACTGCTGAAATTCCGAATGAATCGCCGGTAGAAACTTGCGAGGCCATGAAAACTTCGGACCTGTGCTGCACTTTTGGGTTCAGGCGAATCGGCCACTGCCTTTACTTTCTCTTGATCAACTTCAATACCTTTCCCACTCATAACAAAACCAAGAAAAACAACAAGATCCAAACAAAAAGAACATTTCTTAAGATTAGCAAAGAGACGTGCCTTTCGAAGTGATTCCAAAATAGCCCTTAGGTGTGATAGATGTGAATTTAAGTCATGGCTATAAATTAAGATATCATCAAAATAGACCACGAAAATTCGACCAATAAATTCCTTAAGGATTTCATTCATTAATCTCATAAATGTGCTTGGTGCGTTGTTAAGACCAAAAGGCATAACGAGCCATTCATATAAAACAAACTTTGTTTTAAACGCTGTTTTCCACTCATCGCCCTCATGAATTCGCACTTGGTGATTACCACTCTTTAAATCAATTTTTGAGAATAATTTCACACCATGAAATTTATCTAACATTTCATTAAGAAGGGGAATAGGATAGTGATATTTTACCGTGATTTGATTAATGGCATGACAGTCGGTGCACATCCTCCATTCACCATTCTTCTTATGAACGATGATCACGGGAACTGCATATGGACTAATTGATTCTCGAATCTTCCCTTTCTCCAATAGTTCTTGAACTTGGCATTGAATCTCCTTAGTTTCTTCAGATTTTCCCAGTAAGCTGGATGATTCGGTAGAATTGCTCCCGGTATAAAATCAATTTGATGCTCCACTCCTCGGAGGGGTGATAACCCACCTGGTTCTTCTTCCGAAAACACATCCTCAAATTCCTGCAAAAGGGTTAGTACAATATTGGGAAGAGTTCCCCCAAGATCAGATATAATCATATAACAAGAAAATGGAGTAGATATGTGCTCGTTAAATTCCGAATGAGAAACTAACGGATAGGAATCCTTGTAAATGAATAAAATAGGACTTCGGACAGCCGCATAATTCCCTTTCTTATCACGACTAAGGGAGTCCACTTTAAGAGGTTCAGAAGGCACTTTAACAATTGTAGATTTAGAATCAACGTGTGCTTGTGCATTAGCGTGTTCCGCTTCTCTTTTCTTACGAACTTAACTTGATCAGAATGAGCCTCATGTGGTGCCAAAGGACTCAAGTGATACGCTTACCCTTGTGCGAAAGGGTGTATTTATTAAGAAAACCAACATATGTGACATGCTTATCAAATTGCCATGGACGGCCAAGTAATATATGAGTGACATGCATAGGTACTACATCACAAAGAACCTTATCTTCATATTTCGAGAGGTTAAAATTTACATATGCTTGCCTAGTTACTTTAACAGAGCCACAATCATTTAACCATTGTAATTTGTAAGGTTGAGGGTGCTTAATTGTGGGAATATTCAATTTTTCAACAACCTTATTACTAATGCCATTAGTACAACTTCTAGAATCAATAATCATCATACATAACTTACCTTCAATAAGGCAATGAGTTTGAAAAATATTCTCACGCTGTACATCATCATTGTTGACTTGACTTACAACACTTAGGACTTTCTTGGCCACAAACATTGCACCTTCATCAAACAAAATGCCCGTGTCTTCCTCTTCACTGATTTCAGCCAATTCTTGCTCATTTAGTGGTTCATTTTCATCTTCCAAAGCTGATTGATACTTACCATTTCCAGTTGAGATAAAGCCCTTTTGTTACCACATTCGTTAGCCTTGTGCCCTAGCCCTTGACACTTGTAACATCGCAAAGTGATATCAGATTTTTCGTTGACCGGATGGTCATTTGAAATTTGGGGAGGTGTATATTTAACAGCACAGTTCCTAATAGGAAACTTACCTCCATCTCTTTTGTAGTGAAAAGATGTAGACTTAGATGGTGTGGTACCTGAATGACTCTTTGCAAGTTGTGTCTTTCTTTTCTTGAGTTGTTTTTCCTTAGTTAAGGCTGCATGTACCATTTCATCATAGGTAGTGCAATTCATCATTTCAACTGGGTTCGCTATCTCGGGCCGCAAGCCTCCTAAAAATCGGGCCATGGTATGTTCATCGGATTCTTCAGTATCCGTTCGAATTAAGGCCATTTCCAACTCATCTTGATAGGCTTGAACAGATTTCTCGCCTTGTTGGAGGGTTTGCAACTTTCTTACTTGCTCACGATGATAGGATTCGGGAACCCACATCCGATCTATTTCATTCTTAAGAACCTCCCAAGAAGAAATCTCTTGTTGCCGTAATTTCCTGCGCTTTTCGTTAGTTTTGTGGAACCAAAGTATAGCTCGTTCTTCAAATTCACTAGTAGCAAGCTTTACTTTTTTTCTTTCCGAATAATCATGACAATTAAAAATTTGCTCAACTTTAACAACCCAAGAAAGACATTCATCAGGATTAGAATTACCTTTTAAACACCAAAATTTCCTATTTTATACCTTGAAGAGTGTCCCGTGGTGCCACAACTCTCCGTGGTGTTAAAACTATTGTTGCATCATTTTCCTCCTCGTCATCTCCTTGTCCAGAGTAATTGCTGGGTTCAATCTCGTTATTCTAAGCATTTTGCCCACCTTGCCCAAGTTGTAATTGCCTTATTTGCTCTGCCACCTGTTCAGCTACTTGATCAGCTATAGTTTTTCTTATTTTCTCTAGGTCTTGTTGGTGCTGTTGTTCGATAGCCTGTAGCAAAACTTGATTCCTCCTTTCATCTTCATTATTTCCAGCCATTTATTTTTTGTTCAAAGGTTTTGCTTCCTTTTCTCAAGTTAGAGATTCAAACCGGATAATATCAAGTATTTCACAACACTCGAAAGTACTCCAAAATACAAGGTGTAGATATAAGGATTCTAAGAGTATTGGAGCTCTAAAGGTGTATTACAAAACTTGTAAAGTGTAGGAGAAGAATTCCAAGAGGTAACACAAATATTGTGAAGTGTATGAAATGGATTTTTTTTTGTTTCAGATTATATATATATGTATATATATTTGTTTTTTCACTTGCTGCTCGTACGGAACAGTACGCTCGTGCGGAACAAATGATTTATCGTTCTTCTAACATACACACGATCATATGCATACTATGGTTCTTCTAACATACGTACGATATGCAACTGAAAATAAAATGAAAGATTTTATTTTTGAAAAAAATTAAAGGGATATAATACCATCAATCCGCCTTATCTCTGATACCAACTGATGCGATTTCGATGTAGGATCTAGGATTGAGATATTTGATGGATAGATAAGTCCTCAACACAACCACAACCTGTATGGAAGCATCTTGGAATACTAAGCTCCTTGACACAATCACAACCAGTGTGAGAGCACCTTGGAATCACCTTGACACTTAAAAAACTCGTTTCTAAGCACCTTGGTATATGGATACCCACAAGGGTTTCTTAGGCCATTGATAATCCGGATATAGAAACCTCTTTCAGAAAAAATCAATCAATGATGAAATGAGATCTATAATGTCAAATCAGACATGGAAATTAATAGATTTACCTTGTGGTTATAAACCAATCAGTTGTAAATGGATCTTCAAGAATATGTTAAATGCAGATGGATCCATTAACAAATACTAAGCCCGCCTTGTGGCTAAAGGTTGTAAACAACGTTATTGTATAGATTATTTTGATACATATGCTCTAGTGGCACGTATATCATCTATTCGTGTGTTGTTATCTCTTGCCTCGATTCACAATTTATTTGTCCATCAAATGGATGTGAAAACAACTTTTCTAAAAGGCGATTTACAGGAAGAAGTGTAAATGGATCAACCTGAAGGATTTGTATTACCGGGACCAGAAAAGAAAGTTTGTAAATTGGTAAAATCTCTTTATGGTCTCAAGCAAGCCCTTATGCAATGGCTTTAAAAGTTCAATAAAGTATTACTAGAAAATGAATTCAGAGTCAATGAAGTTGATAAATATATCTACTCTACATATTGGTTCATGCATCATTGTTTGCCTATATGTGGATTATATGCTCATCTTTGGTCCGAATTTGGAATCCATAAATGATCGACCAAGCAATTATTGGAAGCTAACTTTGATATGAAGGATTTGGGGGAAGCGAACGTGATCTTAGGGATCAATATAATGAGGAAATATGGATTTATAATTATATCAATCTCATTTTATTGAAAATATCCTTAAAATGTATGGTCATATGGACTATAAGCCTGCATCTACACCCATGGATCCTAGTATCAAGTTAATGAAAAATACTGGTAGATGCTATGACCAATTACAATATGCAAGTGTGATAGGAAGTCTTATGTATGTTATGCATTGCTCAAGACCTGATATTGCATATTCAGTTGGTATACTATGTCTTTCACTAGTAATCCAGGAAAAGAACATTGGAATGGAATTTCTAGACTTCTGAGATACTTGAAAGGAAAAAATTGATTACGGATTACAATATTGTGGGTTTCCTACTGTACTTGAAGGGTACAGTGATGCAAGTTGGAATAACATAGAATCGAATTCTAAGTCCACCACTGGATAGATTTTTACCTTAGGAGGTGCAACCGTATCTTGGTGTTTGAAGAAAAAACTTGTGTTTCGGTTTCGACTATGTTACCAGAATTTATTGCATTAGCAGATGCAAGTAAAGAAGCGGAATGGCTGAGAAATTTATTGATTGATATACTTTTGTGGGAAAAGCCATCTCCAGTAGTAATGATACATTGTGATAATAAATCTATTTTATATTCAGTAGCAAGTTAGACTTACAATGATAAGCAACGACACCTAAGTCTGAGACATCAATGTTTTCATGGATTACTTAAGCAAGGAGTAATTTTTGTTGAATTTGTAAAGTCAAAGAATAACATAGCAGATCCTTTGACTAAAGTACTGGCTAGAGAGATTATTGTGATAACAACGAAAGGAATGAGATTAAGGTCTATGAAACATTAGTTAGCTTTGACTGGAACCCTACTTATGTTTTGAAATATAAGAAAAGTTCAAAGGGTGAAAACAAGTTAATGTCTAACTATAAAGAGCCACTAGAGTATTTAATAAATCTCATTCATGAAATCTCTAGTGTGAGTAAATACCACATGGTAAAGGTTGAATATAGTTCTTAATAAGTCATATTATTGGAGAAAGTGACACACTGTATCACTTTTAATGGACTTACCTATGTGAGTGTGAAAGCTAGGCCGCTTTCTATGAGATGCACACCGTCTCTAGAGCACTTATGAATTTCAGGATATAACGCATGGCCATTAATGCGTTGGAACATAGAGGCACTCTTTTATCGGAATAGTATGTGTGATAAATTCGGTTACATCACGATGGGGTCTTCGGTACAAGATGCATTCACCATAGCACCATGATGAAACTTTGAGTTATTTACACTAAGTGGAAGTTCAAAAGCCAAAAAGCTACTTTCACTTATGTATGATTTTCTACGATGATGCTTAGTCCGTGTCTGCATGAACTACGATGGCTAGATCCCCACAAGGGTACGTAGGCAATCACTTAGGTGATGCAACCGCTTCATTCATTTGTTTTTTACATATAAAATATTTTTTTCTGAAAAAATAGGGGGAAATTGTTAGATATTTTTTTTTCATAAAATTACATATTTTGTTATTGTATACATTCGAGTTGTCGTAACAAAATAGGGTGCGAAGTGATGCGATTCAGATACATGAATCTACAAAGTGATGCGATTCGGATACATGAATCTGTGAAGAGATTTAATCAAAGTCATGCATCTGTGAAGAGGTGTAGCTCTTCATCCGGATTAATGAATCTCCGAACGGATATGACCAGTAGTACCCTTTTTGTCTTATAAATACGACTCAATTTGTGAATTAGAACTCTTCTAATTGTGATGTACAAAAGAGCTAGCCAACCCTTCTCTTATATGGAGAAAAGCGGCGCCCCTATGCCCCAAAAACTGATTGGGAGAAGCTTCATAATAGATTGAGGAGAAAGAAAACATTTTCCTAATAAAATGAGGAAAATATATTTGATTGATTTGTCTCATTTAATTCAATGTCTCATATTAAATATTTTCAAGATATTGTCAATATCTAATATTGACTATCTTTATCTTATTACCATAAATCAATTTACACATGTGTGCAAATCTACACTCATTTAATAATTAATATATGATAATGCTATTAATTAAATTGCAATATCCATGTGTATCATATACACATAAGACATGCGCCCCATATAGCCAATATATTGGCATCTAGAATAAACATAATTAATATAATGTTATGATTAATTAATTTGCAAAATGCATGTGTATCAATATACACAAAAATAATTCAATACACATATACATTATACGTATGTTTAATTAATCAACATAATTAATATCTTGTATTTAATTTATTCATAATAAATAAATACCACCATATTAATTTATTCACTATAACACTTTATAGTCAAGATAAAATTTCCTTATTTAGTTATGTTGGACATATTCTAGTTTTAATGATGAGTGCCAGACTAGCTGTTATAGGGCAAAGGCAAAAAGATGTCTAGAATAAATGTATAGGTTTATTAGAGTTTGATCTTTGTATATGTTTGATCAAACAAGAACTGTAAACAGGTCAGCTGCCTTGGTCAGTAGACCTATCTAAGTCAGTAGAGTGTCTAGCACCTGTTGAAGACTAAAGGCTAAGGGTTCAAACTCAGTAATGAAGGCTAAGGGATCAAACTTAGTTTTGAAGGTTATAAGCCAAGGATATGGGATCAGAATTTAGGTAAGTCTGTGATGGCCTAAACTGATCACATATACCTTTTATTGAAGGTCTAAGTTCCACAAAAGGAAATGTAATGATTGGAAATTAGTTATACTTAAAATGGTGTACTCTAACTTTATAATCAAAAGTTAGACGAGAAGCAGCCAGCTGAAGTGTTTATGGAACACATTAGACTAAAAGTCAGCTGACCATATATGGACATCAGCAGACCTATACAACAAGTTTCTGCTAAGTGCAAAATTCGAATTAATCCATGTTTTTTTCTGGAAGATTAAATGTATAAGGATGAATTACAAGCATTGGATTAATCAGTCAATCAATGGCTAAGATGAAAGGAACGTTGTAAGGATTTCAGAGCCAAATCAAATGGAATTAAATCATTGGTTGACAGACAGTCTGTCATAAGGACATTGACACAGTCATGGATGTATACCAGAGGGAATTTCAGGGAATAATTAGATATTCTTGTAACGGTTAAATTTGAATTTCAAATTCAAACCACAGGATTCACACCTATAAATAGAGGACCCCTGATTCAGATTAAAAAATAGAGCTAGACAAAAACAACTAAGTATTTTGAGCAAGAACATTAAATATCGATCAAGTGCAATCTCACCCTACAGATACAATCTGAGCTTTATATTTACTGATCAAGAATATTCCTTAAGTGTTTCGCAATCAAGTTTTATCCAGTATACAAACTTGAATACTACAAGCTACTGATCTTTTCATCATGATGAAAAGCTTGTTGAAGCTGAATCACTTTCTTGATTCAACCCCTTCTTTTTAAGAAGAACCTGAAGGCACTGCTGAAGTGTCGAGAACTATTTTTTTGTGGTAGAGCTGGTGAAGAGGCAATTCCACCATTCGAGGACTAGTGGAGTACTTAGGAGCAGCAATCCTACATGTTCTTAGTATTCAGTTTGTGAAGCCATAGTCATTGGTCAAAGACAAACAAGTTTAGGTACTTTTGTAACAGCTATCTCAAAAGACTCTAGTGAATTTCGTCCAACATCACAGAAGAAGAGTGGGAAGACAGGATTACAGCACCTGGAACCACTATAAAACTTGCCTAATTTACTTTACTACATTTACTTTCTACTTATTTGCCTGTTTATCATATCAACCTGCTGAACTAGCTACTGGAATCACACACACTTGCACTACTCATCTTTAAACAACAAGTATGAAGGCTTAACATAATATATTCCGCTGCAACAGATTCAATAGATTCAATAGTCAGCAGATTGCTTAGGTCAGCAGACTATTGAACCTGCTAAATTTTAAAACTCCAAAAAATTTTAAGTTAAGTTTATACACCCCCCTCTAAACTTAACCAAAGCCTTTTCAAGGGACCAACAATTGGTATCGGAGTAGAGCTTCTGTTCTGAAGTAATCCTACTTGTTGTGCTTGTGAAATATCTTTGAAAACTTTTTCAAGTTTCTGTTTTCCAATGCTTTTGCATCATGGACAACAACCAGTATGCTAGGACCATGTTGATATGCTCTCTAGATCATTTTGATGAGTACAAATGTCGTATGCAGGCTTATCTAGCTGGTACACATGATGAAATGATGGAAGTGTTGATTGATGGACCACTTGAGATCAGTAAAGTAATAACTGTCGATGGCAAAAATCAAACCATTCCAAAACCAAAGAGTGAATGGTGTGCTGAAGATAGAAAGAGGGAAAATCTGTACAATGTTGCTATTGATATCATCTACAGGACTTTAGGTAGCAATATGTACATTAAAGTGAAATATTGCAAAACTGCCAAAGAGTTAAGGGACAAGTTGCAACTTATCTGTGATGGCACTGATGCTATCAAGAAGAATAAGATCGGCGTGGCCAAAAAGAAGTTTAAAAGGTTCAAAATGAAGTCGAATGAGACCATTGAACAAATGGAATCAAGATTCAATGCAATTCCGGATGAACTCACCCTGCTGAATGGTATATACGCAAAGGAAGAGATCAACACAAGGATTCTTAAAGCCTTGCCACCAAAAGAAGTTTAGGAGATGAAGGTTACTGTAGTCGAAGAATCTTGGCGACTTCATGAAGAGGATACCTTCAAGCTGTTCTCAGATCTTAAAGCTTATGAACTCAGTAAGGACATCATTGCAAGTGCTGAAAAGGAAGTAACAAAAACCACAGCACTGGCTGCTGCACATAAAGAAGAATCATCTACTGCTCATGATTATGAACTGGATGAGATGGAAGAACAAATAGCATTGATGACCAAAAGAATAAGGATGATGAAATCTGGAAGAGCCTCACCAAAGAGCTATGGCAAGAAAGCAAGTGAGAAAAAGGAAGAATCAAAGAAGGATCATGACTTTGTATGCTTCAATTGCAAGAAACGTGGACACTTAAAATTGAAGGTCCTGAGTTAAAACAAAAGAAGGATCCTGATTACTTGTGCTTTAATTGTAAAAAGCCTGGACTTTCAGACCTAACTGTCTAGACCTACTGAAACAAAAAGGTCAGCAGAGAAGACCTGCTAGAAAAGCTCTAGTTGCTGATGATGAATCTGGATATAAAGTAGATTCTGAAAAGGAAATGAATAAGATGAAACTACTCTCATGGCACACATGCAATCTGAAGAGGTATACAAAACTGTATCTATTAGCACTCCTGCTGAAAGTGAATGTGAGCCTACTAGTGGTTCCAATCAAAAAGTTTATGACATGGAAGAACCTCTGGATGTCCTCCTTAATTAACTGAGGATAATACGATCTGGTTATGAGATTGTGAAGGCAGAAATAGAAACACTTCAAGCAGAAATCCAAAGATTGAATGCTGAATTAAGAATTCTCAAAGGCAAGGAAAATGATTATGAACAGAATCAGTATAAGTCTGCTGCACCAGCACTGGCAACTGAATCGTTGCACAATCAAGTTCCACAACTGCATTCAAATCCAGGAAACCTTATAGTGATAGAACAGGCCTGGGATTTGACACTCACCAACCTCTTAAGGATGAATCAAGTAAGGCTGTTGAACCTAGTGCTAGAATTGGTCCTAAGTATGTAGCTGCACAAGATCCAACACCCCAAAAGGTTGCTGAGGCAGTAAAGCTTACTGAGAATACTTCAAAAAATCAAAACCAGATGTCCAAAGAGACAACATCACCTAACAAAAAGGGTACATCTGAAGGCAGGTCTATTGGACCCTCTAGACCTGCTGATAACAGATCTGCTGCAAGATCTCCTGGAACACAGAAAGCTAATCCTGGATCAACAAAGAACCAGAAATATTCCAAAGACAACAATGTCAAACCCAAGAATGTTAATCATTCAAGGGATACCTATCTCAGGGGCAAAGGCAGATTGTTCTCTACTGATGAAGATTGGAATATTCCTGCCCCTGCTGTTAGAAACAATACATTTAACCATAATGGTAACGCAAGACCTCAACAGCGGAATTAGCAGAGACCTCACCAGAGGATTCAGCAGAGACCTCAGTAGGGACCACAATACAGGGTTGTTCCGAACAGACAGTAATCATATGGTTATGCTAATACTTCTAACAACAGAGATCACTTCAAACAGCATTATGTACCAAAAGGCCAGAAACCATATATGAATGCTACACAACCAAATGTTAGATTCTATGGAAATATGGCATACATATATGAACAAAAGTGCAACACTTTCCAAAGGAGACGTTTGGGTACCTAAAACACATTAAATTTGTTTTGTAGGGTGTCTGGTACTTTGACAGTGGATGTTCAAGACATATGACCAAGAGCAAGCACTGTTTGGTGGATTTTGTTGCAAAGGATGGACCAAGAGTCAACTTTGGAGATAAGGAAACTCCTAGATGCACAAGAGAATATGGAATCTTAGTGAAGAATGGTTTAACAATCAAGAATGTTGCATCTGCTGAAGGACTGGACTACAACCTGCTGAGTACAAGTCAGTTTGCGATATTGGATATCAAGTCACTTTCGACAAAGAACATTGTATTGTCATGAGTGAGATGGGACAATAAGTTGTACTTGCTGGAAGAAGACAAAAAAAACATGTATGTTGTATATTGGACCACTGCTGTTCCAAAAACCTGTCTAATTGTGTACACAAAATCAAAACTCAATTGGTTATGGCATAAGAAATTGAATCATATAAACTTTGATGATATCAATTAGTTGGTGAAGAAAAATATGGTAATAAGAAAGATGGAATATGTGATGCATGTCAACAAGGAAAGCAAACAAAGTCAAGTTTCAAGTCAAAACCTCAACAATCAACCAAGAGAGTTTTGGAGCTAATGTATATGGATCTGTTAAGACCAGTGACACCAACTAGCATAACAAGGAAGAAATACACTCTGGTAGTTGTGGATGATTATTCAAGATACACTTGGGTGATTTTTATGAACAAGAATAGTGAAACACTTCAAAAGATGCCTGAACTTTTGAAGAGGCTACAAAATGAGAAAAGTGTGACGGTTGTAAAAATTAGATCTGACAAGGGTATTGAGTTCCTAAACAAAGTCATAAGGGAATATTGTGAACAAAATGGTGTGCTGCATCAATTAGCAGCTGCTAGAACACCTCAGCAGAATGGGGTTGCTGAGAGAAGAAACATGACTTTGAAAGAAGTAGAGAGGACTATGAACTGTGAAGCAATGTTACTTGGAAGGTACTGGGCTGAAGAAATCAATACATCATGCTATACACAGAATAGAACTTCTGTGAACAAAAATCTTATCAAGGCACCTTATGAGATTTATAATGGAAGAAAGCCTAACATATCCTACTTCCATCCATTTGGGAGTAAGTGCTTTATCTTAAATCATAAGGAGCAGCTGAAGACCTTCCAACCAAAATCAGATGAAGGAATCTTCTTGGGATACTCTTCAGTCAGCAAAGCTTTTAGGGTGCTGAACAAAAGGACACTAAAACATGAAGAGTCTATACATGTTGTTTTTTATGAACCAAAGTTCACTGGAATGGAGAATGAAGAAGTTTCAGAACCTGCTATAAATCTAAAAATCATACACCTGAGTATGTGGATGTTCTAAAGAAGATAAGTGATTTAAATGTCTCTGATTCTGGAAATGAAGATGCTCCAGCTGAAGGACCTGCTGGCAATTCTACTGATACAACAACAGATACACCTCAAAGATCTATTGATCCCCCTACTGAACCAACAGCAGGCCTTACTGGTAATCAAGTTCCTGTAAATCAAGCAAATAATGATTTACAATGGTTGAAGGATCACCATGTTGAACAAGTGATTGGTGATGTACAACAAGGTGTAAGGAATAGAAGACAACTAGAAGCCATGTTTACTTGTTTTCTATTTCAACTAGAACCTAAAGTTGTTGTAGAAGCATATGCTGATCATGATTGTATAATTGCTATGCCAGAAGAACTCAATGAGTTTGAAAGAAATCAAGTATGGACACTAGTGGAAAAGCCTGATCATGCAAATGTTATTGGTACAAAATGGGTATAAATAAACAAACTGGATGAATCTGGTACCACTGTTAGAAACAAGGCCAGACTATTGGCAAATGGCTATTCATAAGTAGAAAGAATAGACTTTGATGAGACATATGCCCCAGTTCCAAGATTAGAAGCTATAAGACTATTTTTAGCATATACGGCACACAAAATCATCGAAGTATACCAGATGAATGTCAAACGTGCATTACTAAATGGCATTCTAGAAGAAGAGGTTTATGTTCAGCAACCTCCTCGTTTTGAAGCCAAAGATCAAGAAGATAAAGTATATAGACTCAACAAGGCTCTTTATGGACAAGCACCAAGAGCTTGGTATAAGACTTTATCTCAATTCTTGGTTAACAATGGTTTTACCAAAGGAACCATTGATAAGGCTTTTTTCAGAATCAAGGAAGGAGACAACAACCTAATGGTGCATATACATGTGGATGACATCAAATTTGGTTCTGAAAATGAAATGTTATGTGAGAAATTTGCTAATCTTATGAAAAGTAAGTTTTAGATGAGTATGAAGGGAGAAATGAACTACTCTTTGGGATTACAAGTCAAGCAGATGCATGATGGAATGTTCATTCATCAAACTAAGTATACCAAGGAGTTGTTGAAAAAGTTTGGTATGAAATATAACACCAAGTTATCAACTCCTATGGGTACAAGCATCAGGTTGGATGAAGATAAGGAAGGCAATGATGTTGATCAGACCTTATGCAGAAGGATGATAGGAAGTCTGATGTATCTCACAGCCAGCAGACATAACATATCCTTTGCAGTAGGTGTTTGTGCAAGACTTTAATCAAAACCTAAGGAAAGTCACTTAGTTGCAGTTAAAAGGATTCTCAAGTATCTAAAAGAGACTTTAGAAGTAGGGATATGGTATCCAAAAGATGGAACTTTCAAAATTATATCCTACTCAGATTCAGATTATGCTGGATGTAAGATTGATAGAAAAAGTACAACGGGAACATGTCAGTTGATGGGAAATAGACTTGTTTCCTGTTTTAGCAAGAAGCATAATTCTATATCAACTTCCTGCTGAAGCAGAATACATTGCTGCTGGAAGTTGCTATGCACAAGTCCTATGGTTGAGACAACAATTAAGGGATTATGGGATTGAAGAAAGAGAAATTCCTATAATATATGACAATACAAGTGCAGTAGCAGTCACAGAAATTCCTGTTTTGCACTCAAGGACCAAACACATTGATGTAAGACATCATTTTATAAGAGATCATGTGGAAAAGAAAGATGTGGTGGTTCTCTATATACCTACTGAAGATCAACTTGCTGATATATTCACAAAGCCTTTGGATAAAGACAGATTTGCTAAGTTAAGAACTGAACTTGGAATCTTTAAGGTTGACTGACCTGCTGATAGGTCAGCAGAGAATTGGAATTCACCAAGGGGACTAGTCTTTTCCCTGCTGGGTGCGCTCATTTGGCAGATTAGTCATGGGTATCAACAATTCCAGGTGCTCTTATAGTTTGGACAATTGGGCAAATAAAGTTACCAAGGGGATTGGTCTTTGCCCTACTGGATGAGCTCACTTTGGCAGATCAGTCATTGGTATTAAACTTTATCTTGTATTATCAGTTGAACAAAACTATGTTGTATAAAGATCAACCATGTTTTATACATCAGCAGACCCCTGAGGTTGCTGAAGCACATCAGCAGAGTACACATACTATAAGTCTGCTGATAAAGTCAATCATTAATAAAAGTCAACAGCGGAGTAAATGGATATTAATTTTATCTTTATTACAGCTGTTACAAGGACATAACCGTTTCTCACGCTAGTAGTGTTATATAGTGGGACACGAGGCATTATCACTTTGATTTCAACTTGAATCGTGCATAATTCTATAGTACGTGCACAGAACCTCTCTGAAATATCCCACCCACTACTGCATATATATACAACAGGCTGTATATACGAGAGTTCACATTATAACTTCTGAATATTTCTTACAAGTGTGAAAGCAAATTTTCAATCTTTATCTTCTTCATTTTCTCAAAGTTATTTATCAATGGCGGCTGAAGATGTATATATTGGATCTAGCCAAGGTGTTAGAGGCTATGTCACATATGCAAATACAACAACAATGGCTCTAAATATGGGCAGAAGAATAAGGAGATATGAAGGGCTCGAAAATGTACTCAACATCAGATTGGCAGAGATTTCTTACAAAAATGTATGTGATTTTTTTGAGAAACATGGTGATTAGAGCAGATACAGAGGAGTTTACAACAATTGTAAATGCTCAAGAGATTGATGTTTCATCAGACCTGCTGAGGGAGGTCTTTGGATTCGGTGAAGGAAATGGAGCTCCTACAAATCCAAAAAGTAAAGAGTTAGCAAGATTGGGATTTTTTGAATCTATTAGAAAAAATCCGGAGATACCAGTTTCTTGGGGTATCAATGTCAAACACATATATCTTGAGTATAATCTACTTAGCAAGTACATAGCAAGGAACCTTTTAGGTTTGGTTGGAAGATATGATACTTTATCAGGACCCAAAATAGACTTGTTGATTATCATATCTACAAGTATGAAGTTTGAATGGGCTGGTTTATTTATACATTATATGAATAAGGTAATGACTGAGGAGAAAGAAACCATCAAGAAGAGGATTAAAGACAAGAAACATGTTGGATATATGGGTTCAGGTTTCTTTATCAAGGCTAAACCTTTGGGATTGATGATTCAAAGTCTGCTGAATCACCAAAAGATTGTCAATTTTTCTCCCTCCACTATTAACAAAGTAAGGTACAAGCCAAAAACCAAAACTCCTATTCTTGGCTTAGATGATGATGAAGTTCAAGATGTAAAAAGTGATGACAATCAGGATCAAAGAACAAAAGCAAGAGATGATGTTCAACCTGCTGCATCAAAGAAGACAACAGAGAAGAGAAAGACGGCAGATACAAGGAAGATAACAGAGATCTAAAATCCAAGGAGGTCAAAGCAACCGGTAGAAACTACCAAGTCTAGTGACGTTAGCACTGCTGATGTGCCTACTGAGCCTGCTGCACCTGTTAAGAAAACTACTGCAGAAATACATAGAGAACATGTCAGAGAGGCATCAAAGAAAAGAAAAGAAACTAGCAAAGAGAAATTGGAATAAAATCTTTTTGAATCTCCAGATAGACCTTCCAAGAGAGCAAAACAAGTTGTCAAAAAGAATGGCAAACATGGCAAAGGGAAGGAGTTGAGGATTCTGGAGGAACAAAGAGAAATGGAAGAAGTTGTAGAGCCTATTATGGAGGCTGATGAAGTGTTAGAAGACCCTTATGAGACTGCAAAAACTCAGGGTGAAGGAAAGATGGTTGAGACCCCTGCTGAGGAGAAAATAACTCAGGGGAATAAAGTGTACAACAGATGGAGATAGTAGACAGAAATGTACCTGCTGAAGAGTCTACTGATCTTTTTGTGTCTGCTGAGGACACCCTGACTCATCTTGTAGAAAACTTTGGTGGTCAACAAGTTGAGAAAGCTGCTGCAAGAAAACCTTCCATGCCATAGGAAAGGAAGACCAAGAAGACTTAGGAAAATCCTGATTTTAAGAAGATTACACAGGATTTTGCATGGAAGTTTGGCTTTTACAAGAAACAAAAACCTGCAGCAGACACCATGACAGGATTTGAAGAGTGGGTTTTTGGAACTCTTGAGGTGGAAAATTTGTTAGGATTGATTGATACATCTCTCCTAAAACTGAGGTTGCTGGAAATAATCGAAGATGGGAGAAAGAAAGGAACCATAAAATTCAAGGATCCAAAATTCAAACCTTTTGAAATAGTGATGATTCATCATCTTCTGTTTCATATGATGATCATCCTATGCATCCTGGAGAGTCCAGTGGTGTTGAAAAGGAGAAATCTACTGAGCCTACTGGACAAGGATCAACTGAGAAAGCAACAGAGCAACCTGCCGAGGAAGATAAGTCTATTGAGGGACAGCAGACTGATGATCTAGAACAAGAACTGTTTGCTACTTTCACTGAAGATTTGGAAGTACAGCTTTCTGTAGCAACACTTCTTGAACATGCAATTTTAAAGGATACTGCTGAAGTTTTTATCAATGAGCAGACTGATGTCATTTCGGAGGAATCTACTCAATATCAAGACAGGTATTGATATTGAATAAACTTTAGCAAAGGCTGCTGAAGTTTTGAAGGAGATTGCTGCTGTTAAAGGTGTTTTGGAAGTGAACATGGATGTTTTTCTTAGTGTTGAAGAGATGGAGGTTCAGTCTACTGAGTTTCAGATGGCAACTGAACAAAGGTCGGATCTGGAGGTCCAAAATACTGAGGATCAAATAGTACTTGGACAAAGGTTGGATATGTTGTTGGGATTGAAGGAATCCCATGTCACTAGCATGGAGGATGCTGAGGATATATCTCCTACTGATATAGATGGAAAAGAAGCTACTAATGAACACTCTGAAGAGCAACTTTTGATTATGATTACAGTGATGAGGAATTCCAATTACCAGAAGAAGAAGAACCTATCCATGATCATTTTTTTGATATAGATGAGCAAGATGCGAGCCCTGTGTATGGGAAAGGACAAGAGCAATTGGGGTAAGAATACCAAGACCTGAGGATAATGTTGAAGAATCTGCTGAGTACTTTACTGGAAATATGACTAGTATTGCTGCCACAGTGCCTGCATACATCTTGGAAGAACTGAGGGCTGTTAGAGAAGACATCACACAGCTAAGAACTCAACTGAGAAATAGTGAGCAAAGATTTGAAGATCACATAAATTTGGTGGAAAATAGAGGCAGAACCACTGAAACAACTACTTCAAATGTAACAAACTTGCAATTCAGAGTCAGATACACTTATGAGAATCTTGACAAGGTGTCCAGTGCAGCAAAACTCAATCACAAGTTGAGAATTTGAGTTCAAACACTCAGTCATCTGATCCTAAACTTGTAGAAAGGATGAATCTGATGGAGCAAACAATTGAAAGCCGGATTACTTCAGTTGATACAAGAACTGAGATTATGGAGGGACAGCTGAACAATCTGATTAATACACAAGAAAGTGTTTTAGGCCCGCTGAACCGTTTTATTGATGATGTCAATAAGGGGAAGAAGGGCAAACAATAGAAGCAAAAGAGGCTGCCAAGATTTACAATAAGAAAAGATATGAGACTGATATTAATGCTTTTTGTCACGGAATTTATTAACACAAAACAAACAAGTAATAATCCGGTTAACCTCAAGTATAAGGATCGTAGTAATAGTGGTTAATGCCGGGTCGATCTTACGGGGAACTAAACAATTGTGATTCCTAGTTTTTGTCTAACCTAAACTATGTCACGAAACTAATCTAATCAGCGAATAAAACAAAACAAAACCGAGAATAAAACTAGACAGAGGATATAGTCCAAAGCTAGGAAGAATACGGGTTGCGAACCTTTAACTAAACTAATCTAAGATGCAAATAAAAGTAAACTAACTAAACAAATTCAAGTTTTAAGGATTTAAATCAAATGTATAACGAACAAACGAGGATTGATCCACCTATCCAACAAGCATTGATTTCCTATCTCGATTATATTGTGGTTTTTATCTAAGTTGTGATTTACCTTATCTAAATATGAACCCTAATTCCTTAGAAAGTTCATCTATTAATCCATTATCTTCCAATGCAAGATTAACGCGTTTTCTAACCAAAGGTGTAAACTTTATGTTTATAATCTAGCAATTAAACCTATTAACTTCCATTAAGATAGATTCAAAATACTATTCCTATTCATGGTGATCTAAGGTTTATAAAGATTTCCATCAACAATAAACAATCAACACATGCATATCTTCCGATGTAAGAGCAATTAAACATAGTAAACATGAATAAAGAAACAACCTTTAATAAAAACTCACAGTATAATCGATGAAAACGAAATCAACAATTGTTGGATGGCTTAACAATACTCGTTTGATGAAGCTTTTAGCTTCTGAACATCCTCAGCAACTCACAATTGCAGAAACAGTGCATAAAAAAGTAGCTAATTTAATCTAAATCTAAAGTGCATGAAGCTGGAATAAAAGGAAGAAAAACGCAGCCTAAAGCCGCCCCTAGGGTTAGTGTTTCGAATAATGAATATATGGTATCCTTGGGGAGAAAATACGCTGCCTTTATATAGAATTCGAAGTCGGTCGACGGACGCTCGTCCGCTTAATCAAACGCCCGTCCACTCTGGACGGGACCTGAACGCTCGTCCAACGTGATCGAATCTTGATTTCTTGATCTTTATCCCTTTTCTTTCAAAACAAATCATCATTATCTCTTTATCATCAATGAAATTCGACTCTTATCTCTTTTTTTTATCAACATTTGAGCATCAAACATGTACCTATAACACATTAAAACATCGCAAAATGTAATATCGTCCAAATAATCATAAAAATCACAATTAAAGCACCAAAATTAACCTATTTTACGAATAACTCATTTAAAACCTCATCTACTCAATAATTCCATTAAACATCCGTTTCTTATGCAATTTATACAAATACGGGGGAAAATACCATAGAATATAGCGTTATAAATCGTATAAATTCACCCTTAACAACTCCCCCACACTTAAGCTTTTGCTCATCCCGAGCAAAACAAAACGGAAGTCAAGGCTCGGAAAAAGATAGACATCTCAAACGATATATCAAAGATCCAATAAATCAGAGGTTCACCATTGTGTGTGTGCAAAGCCATAGAAAACTTCCACTAAATCCAAACTTGAGAAACTCAAAGCAAAACTAGCTAATACCCCCTCGTAGACTAGCGATAACTGACACTCATAAGGTGTACCCTACAAACGTGACATATCCCGAAAAGGATGATAGAATATATCTAGGGCCTTTCCGAAATACTCAGAGGATAATCCCTACAGCATATCTATCAGTTTCTACTGGGGATAAGATAGACGATAAATTAGTCTTATATTCATATTATACCAATTCTTTTATAAGTTGATTTAACTATTTCACTTTAAACACACATCAGAATAAGCTATTGCCCTGTCATAGCAGAATAGGATATTCGAGATATACCCTACCTTACTCAAATCATAAGGCAGCTTTTCCTGACTGTCGTGAGCTTTTGGTCATCATAGTGGTATAGGACATACGTGGTATACCCTATCGCACTCAAATCATCGACTAGCTTTCGACACACCCAATAATTCTTCATATTTCTCAACTTTTTCATTTGACAATAAGTTACGTGTTACTTATCACATTCAAACCTTAGATATTCACAGTATAACATACTTCGGATCTAAATACAAACTATCATAAATCTCAAGATACGTACGTAGCACTAAGCACATGACTTATAAGAAAATCAAAAATCACTCGTCCAAAAGGGGTATAACTTTATAAATTAGCTCATCATTTACTATGGCTCGTTGTTAAGGGTGAATTTATACGATTTATAACGCTATATTCTATGATATTTTTCCCCGTATTTGTACTAAATTGCATAAGAAACGTGTGTTTAATGGAAATATTGAGTAAATGATATTTCGAAAGAGTTAATCGCAAAATAGGTTGATTTATGTGCTTTAATTATGTTTTTACGATTATTTGAGTGATATTACATTTTGCGATGTTTTTATGTGTTGTAGATACATGATTGAGGCTCAAAAGATGATCAAAAGTTGATTTAGTTCGAGCTAATTGATGATAAAAGAGATAATGAAGAAGTGGGATAGAGATAGAAGAGATAGAGATCAAGAAATAAAGATTCGAACATTTGGACTGGCGTCCAGAATCTCCGTCCAGTGGACGGGCGTCTGGTGAATTGAACGAGCGTCCAGGGATGGAAAGTTGATTCAGGAAATTTGGACGCTGAGGTGGACGCTGGGTGGACGAGCGTCTGATCATGACTCGGCCCGATTTGAAGTTCATATGAAGAATGGACGGGCGTTCAAGGATCCAGACGGCCGTCCGGTAGCCGACTTAGCGAAACCGACTTAGAGATCTATATATATGCGGCTGTTTCTCAACCCTAAGGATACCATACACTCATTATTCAAAACCCTAAACCTAGGGGCGGCTTTAGGCTGCGTTTTTCTTCTTTTATTCCAGTTTTTATGCACTTTAGATCTAGATTAAACTAGTTACTTTTTATGTACTATTTCTGCAAATTCGAGTTGCTGAGGATGTTTAGAGGCTAAAAGCTTCATCAAACGAGTATTGTGAAGCCATCCAACGATTTTTGACTTCGTTTTCTTCGGTTGTACTGTGAGTTTTTATTTAAAGGTTGTTTCTTATTCATGTTTATTACGTTTAATTGCTTTTACATCGGAAGATATGCATGTGTGATTGTTTATTGTTGATGGAAATCTTAATAAACCCTAGATCATCATGAATAAGAATAGTAATTCGAATCTATCATAACGGAAGTTAATAGGTTTAATTGCTAGATTATGAACATAAAGTTTACACCTTTGGTTAGAAAACGCGTTAATCTTGCATTGGAAGATAACAGATTAATAGATGAACTTTCTAAGGAATTAGGGTTCATGTTTAGATAAGGTGAATCACAACCTAGATAAAAACCACAATATAATCGAGATAGGAAACCAATGCTTGTTGGATAGGTGGATCAATCCTCGTTTGTTCGTTATAAACTTGATTTAAATCCTTAAAACTTGAATTTGTTTAGTTGTTTACTTTTATTTGCACCTTTGTTTAGTTAGTTTAAATTGGTTCGCAGCCCGTATTCTTCCTGGCTTTGGATCATATCCTCTGTCTAGTCTTATTTTCTGTTCTGTCTCGTTTTATTCGCTGTTTAGATTAGTTTCGTGACATTAGTTAGTTAGTTAAACAAAAACTAGGGTTAGCAATCGTTTAGTTCCCCGTAAGATCGACCCGGCATTAACCACTATTACTACGATCCTTATACTTGAGGTTAACCGGATTATTACTTGTTTGCTTTGTTAGATAAATCCGTGACAAGTTTTTGGCGCCGTTGTCGGGGAACCGGACGGTTGTCTAGTTTTTGTTGTTCGTTTTTCTGTTTGTTTTTGTTTTTCCTGTTTTTATTCCGTTTTAATTTCCTGTTTTAGTTGATAAACGTTTAGGTGATTAGTTAATTAGGGTTTTAGCTTAGGATTTAAAGGGTCTCTTGTGATTAGTTCCCCCCTCTATCTCTTCTCTCTGTTTCTGTTTCTATTCTTTCGTTCCCTTTCTTTTCTGTTATTTTTCTTCAAATTTCCTGCTTCTGTTCTAATTTTCCCGCTACCAAACGGGTGTCTGGGATATTGGACGCCCGTCCGCTGGAAAATTTCCAACACTGTTCTGTTTTCTTTAACTTAGACGAGCGTCCATACAATTTGGACGCCCGTTCAAGTTTTCTAAAGACCAGACGAGCGTTTGGGCAAACCGAACGCCCGTCCAGTCCAAAAGTTGAGCAGACGCCCGTCCAAGCCTTTGGACGCCCGTCTGTTTTATCTTTTCCTTAATAATCTTGTTTCCTTTCTTTTCTTTTCTTTTCTTTTCCTTTAGGCTTCTAATTTTTAGTTTAGGCTTTTAATTTCTTAGTTTTTAGGCTTCTTTTTACTTGTTTTTGGTCCGGTTTATGCAAACTCGGAGTCGAAAGGGACCGTTATTATACACCCCTGACCCCGAGCGAACCGTAGTCCGGCCAAACAGGCGGATTTTCCGTTCTGTGGTTCTGGCAGACAGAGCCGAGCAAGATCTTGAAGATCAATTAGCAAAGGAAATCACCGATTTTGTGATAATGGCCGCTAATAATAGACGTACGTTGGCGGACTACGCCATGCCGGGCGAAGTCAAAGTCAACCCGGCTATTGTCATTCCGGCCATTACCGCACAAACCTTTGAGCTAAAGCCGGGACTTATCCGGATGATGCGGCATGCATCAATTTTTCATGGCTACCAATCAGAGAATCCGCATACCCACTTACACACATTCTTAGAGATATGCGGTACTACACGCATCCAAGGAGTAAGTGAGGATGCTATCAAGCTAAAACTTTTTCCTTTTTCTTTGAAAGGAGAGGCTAAAGAGTGGTACACCTCTCTCCCTTCTGAATCTATCACCACCTGGGCAGAACTCGAAAAGGAGTTCTTGAGTCAATATTTTCCACCTTCAAAAACGGCCCAGTGCTTAAACGAAATATTCACTTTCTATCAAAAAGAGAATGAATCTTTCTTCGAATGTTGGAAGAGATTCAAGTCTCTTCTTAGAAAGTGTCCCCACCATGGCTTGCCACTGGAAAGGCAAGTCAATACATTCTGGTGGGGCGTTTCTGAAGAAAACACCTGAAGAGGGATGGGCATTGTTTGAGGACATCGCAAAGTACAACTACGCCCCCTCTTATCAAGCAATTCAAGCACCTCCTCCTCCCAAGGTTGAGGAAGTCAATCTGCAAAGTTTGATCGCCATGCTGCAGAAGCAGATGGCAACACCTCAAGTTCCAAACCCGATAAATCAAACTTCTTCTTTTCCACAGAACCCTCAGGTTCTGTATTGTGAAAATTGCTGTCAGACTGGCCATATGAATGGCCAGTGTCAATTTAATCCCCCTGCACCTTATCAAGTGAATGCTGTTCATGATTATGGACAGTACAATCAAGTCACATGTCAGAATTGTGACGAGGTGGGGCACACTTCTAAATTCTGTCCTATGAACGGACAGAATGCGGAAGTGAATGCATTCTATGGCCAGAACAATCCAAGGTTCAATCAGTTTCCTGGCCAGAATAATTTCCAAAACCAAGGGTTTAATCCATCTTCAAATTTCAATCCTAATTCGAATTTTAACTCGAATCAGAATTTCAATAGAAACCCTGGGTTTAATCAGAACCAAAATTCAAAATTTTCAAACCCTACTCAAAGGTTCAATCAGAATTGGCTCGCCAATTCTAATTCTGCAGTCCAAAGTCGGCCCAGCCAGCCCTATTCTTCAAATTTCCAAAACTCTCAAAGCTCCTCCCAATCTAACAATCTTGAAGCTAAATTGGAGGAGCAATGTAGATCAATGAAGAATCTAGAGAGACAAATTGGGCAACTGGCTGAACAGTTAGCTTCTAGACCCCCAGGGCAGCTGCCCAGTTTCACCGAGAAGAATCCAAAGGGTGGTCAAGTTGCTCAAGCTGACTTGAACAAAGGCCCATGTACTGACCTCGTGCCATCAATTCAATACGGTAAAGAAGAGGCCAGTGCAATGAACCTCAGAAGTGGTACTCAAGTTAGTGGTCCTTCCCATCAGGGAAACCACTAGCCCCTCCTGCCATTGATAAGGCAGGAGGGGAAGCTGAGCACCTACACTCCCCTCAACTACAAGGAAAGACTCAGGTGGCTGATCCACTGAGAGGTGAAGAATTTGAAGACCCTCGAGTGGCTGATCCCTTGAGAACTGAAAAAGCAAACGAAAGTCAGGAGGCTGATCCCCTGACTACAAAAAAAAACGAAAAAGTTTGTTCGATGGAAGGATCTGGAAGATAAGCTGTAAGTGCATCCTCAAAGAAAGTCTTTTCTGAGAGTGACCTTAAGAAGCTTCCATTTCCACCGAGAAAGAGCAACATTCCCTTGATTGAGGACAAAAAGTACGAGAAGGTGCTGAACCTTTTGAAAAATACTCAGGTAAATCTTCCACTATCAGATGTCTTGGTTGAGATGCCTAAGTATACAAAATTCATCAAGGATGTTGTATCTTCGAAAAAGAAGTTAGCAGGCATAGAAAGGCAAATTGGTGAGAATTGCTCCATGATTAATTATGAAGACTTACCAATTAAAAGAGGTGACCCTGGCAAATTCGTACTTACAGTATTAATGGGAGGTCTAGTCTTCCCTAATTCTTTGTGTGATCTAGGTGCCTCTATAAGCCTTATGCCAATGTACGTATGCAAACGGCTCGGTTTACAAAGCCTTCTAGAACCCACTACTATGAGTTTACAATTCGCGGATAGATCTTCTAAGAAAGCCTCGGGGATCCGAAAGACGTTTTGGTTCGATTGATAGATTTACCTTTCCGGTTGATTGGTATGTTTTAGATATGGAGAAAGATGAAAACGTCCCCCGATTCTTGGAAGACCTTTCTTATCTACGGCTAGAGCCCTCATCGATTGCGATGGTGGGCGGTGACTATCCGAGTTGGTGATCAAGAGGTGAGTTACAATGTCTTAAAATCCATTCAAGTACCCTCGGCCCTCCAACCGGCTTTTCCATTGATTATATGACGGATGATTTCACCGACTATATGGATAAGCAAGTCATGGCTGTAGAAGCGGAGTATGAGCGATTGGTTGATAATCTAAATACTCATGGTGTGGTAAATCTAGATCAATTAGCAGCTGATTTTGAGGAAGAATTGTTGGAAGGAGAAGCTTTGGCAGTGGGACCACAGAGTAGACTCAGTGATATTGAGTTGAAAAGTGGAGATCTTAAGTCAAGTTTAGAGGACCCCCCTGCAGATTTAGTGTTGAAGCCGCTGCCTAAACATCTTAAGTATGTGTTTTTAAGAGAAGGTGACAAGCTTCCATTGATTATATCTGGCAAGCTTTCTCGTTTAGAAGAAATGAAGTTAATCAACGTCTTGAAGAAAAATGAAAAAGCCTTTGGTTGGCAGGTAGGAGATATCCGAGGAATATCTCCGGATCTCTGTATGCACAAGATCAAGACGAATGAGGGTGCAAAATGTGTACGACAGCCCCAGAGGAGGCTCAACCCTCATATGCAAGAAGTTGTTAAAAAGGAAATCATTAAGCTTCTGGACATGGGAATCATTTATGCCATTGCGGATAGTGAATGGGTTTCCCCGACTCAGGTAGTTCCCAAGAAAGGAGGAATTACGATTGAGAAGAATGAGAAGGGAGAGGAAATAGCATTGAGACTTGTCACTGGTTACAGAGTCTGCATCGATTATCGAAAGCTCAATGAGGTAACCATGAAAGATCACTTTCCCCTTCCATTCATTGACCAGATGCTTGAGCGTCTGGCGGGGCACGCATTCTACTGTTTCTTAGATGGATATTCAGGATATTTCCAGATACCCATTGATCTAGCTGACCAAGAAAAGACCACTTTTACCTGCCCTTATGGTACATTCGCTTACAGGCGCATGCCATTTGGTCTCTGCAATGCCCCAGCTACATTTCAGCGATGTATGCTAGCTATCTTTGACGGGCTTGTAGAGAAGTGTATGGAGATTTTTATGGACGATTTTTTGGTTTTTGGTCAGTCTTTTGATGATTGCCTTGACAATCTTGATCAAGTGTTATCCAGATGTGTGGAAAAGAACTTAGTACTCAATTGGGAAAAATGCCATTTCATGGTTGATGAAGGAATTGTTCTTGGCCACAAAATCTCCGCCAAGGGTATAGAAGTTGACAGGGCCAAAGTAGAAGCTATCGAAAAGATGAGTTATCCCAAGAATGTGCGAGAAGTGAGAGGTTTTCTTGGACATGTCGGATTCTACAGAAGATTCATTCAGGACTTCTCCAAGATAGCCAAGCCCCTGTCCACTTTACTAAAGGAAGACGTTGAGTTCAATTTTGATGAGAGCTGCAAGCAAGCGTTTGAGGAGCTCAAAAATCGTTTAATATCTGCTCCAATTCTTATATCACCCGACTGGAATCTACCTTTTGAGCTTATGTGCGACGCATCAAACTATGCTGTTGGTGCTGTTCTAGGACAAAAGATCAAGGGGAAGTTCCAGCCCATCTATTACACCAGTCACACATTGAACCCCTCTCAAGTTAACTATACTACTACTGAGAAAGAACTGTTGGCCGTAGCTTTTGCTATGGACAAGTTCCGTAGTTACTTGTTAGGAGCTCAAGTGATTGTGTGGACTGATCACGCTGCTTTACGGTATCTGATGACTAAGAAGGAAGCTAAACCGCGTCTACTACGTTGGATATTGACCCTACAAGAGTTCGACGTTCAAATTAAGGACAAAAAGGGCAGTGAAAACGTAGTGGCTGATCACGTTTCTAGAATGTTAAGTGAGGAAAAGGATGCTCCAGATGATATAGACCTTTACTTTCCTCTGAGAACATCATGTTGATAGACGGATGTCCTCCTGATGTTCCATGGTATTCTTCCATAGTAAATTACCTTCATGCCCGTTATCTCGATCCAGAAATTTCTTATCAGGAGAAGAAAAAGTTCTTCTCTGATTTGAAATATTTCGTTTGGGATGAACCTTATCTTTTTAGGATCTGTAAAGATGGTTTGCTTAGGAGATGTGTTCCGGAATCTGAACAACGTGATATCATTGAGCAATGCCACAGTGGACCCACTGGAGGTCACTTTGGTCCGTGGAAAACCGTTGCTAAGATCTTCCAATCCGGTTTCTATTGGCCTACGATCTTTAAAGATACAGAAGCTTTCTGTAAAGCTTGTGATAGGTGCCAAAGGACCGGTACTCTGACAAGGCGTTTTGACATGCCTTTGAAACCCATCTTAGAATGCGAAGTCTTTGATGTATGGGGTATCGATTTTATGGGACCATTCCCATCATCTTGCGGTAACAAATACATCTTAGTCTGCGTAGACTATGTGTCTAAGTGGGTGGAGGCTCAAGCCACTCCTCACAACGATCATAAGACAGTCATGAAATTTCTAAAAAAGAATATCTTCGTGAGGTTTGGATGTCCACGTGCCTTGATTAGTGATGAAGGGACGCATTTCTGCAACCGACCCCTAGAGAAAGTTCTTGAAAAATATGGTGTCCGTCATAAGACATGCACACCATATCATCCGATGACTAGTGGTCAGGTTGAAAGGAGCAACCAAAGTATTAAGAAAATCCTGGAAAAGACGGTAAACAGTCATAGAAAGGACTGGAGTTTGAAATTAGATGATGTACTTTGGGCATACGAGAATCGCTTATAAAACTCCTATGGGTACATCTCCATATCAAATGGTCTATGGAAAGCCATGTCATCCGCTGTCGAGTTAGAGCATAGAGCTTATTGGGCTACAAAGTTTTTGAACTTTGATTCCCAATCTTGTGGAAAACATCGACCGGCAGAGCTATTACATGAGTTAGACGAATTCGGACTGTGCCTATGAAAGTGCCAGGATTAGTAAAGATAAGATGAAGCTACTCCACGATGCTAATATTAAGAAGAGAGAATTCCATGTCGGCGACCAAGTTCTTCTATACAAATCTAGGTTACATTTGTTTCCTGGAAAGTTGAGGACACGTTGGTCCGGTCCTTTCGAGATTCTCCAAATCATTCCTGGAGGCGTTCTAGAACTTCGTGGTTATAGTGGTGACCCATTTCGAGTGAATGGCCAAAGGTGCAAGCACTATATTGGTGAACCTAAAGAGAAACCTTTGAATGTCCGTTGCCTCGATATCCTCGGGTGTGGTGCTACGGAAGTCGAAGAATTCGACGAGTTTTCACCCAACCTGTTTTCAGAGGATGGCGGTAGTGATCATTCTGAAGAAGTTCTAGCTGGTAGTTGGGATATGGAAGAATTTGAGAGGGAGCGTCAGCTGAAGCGTCATCAGAGGGCTCAGAGAATGAAGAAGTCACCCATGGGGAAGTTCAAGCGTATTTGGCAAGCTATTAAAGATTTCACCCCATGTGTGAGATGCTGTTTCTGCAGCCACACTACTGATCAGAGCTTACACGAGGTAGTGGCTGGCAGAAAAGTCAAATGGCCTGATCCAGGCTGATTTTTGAACGGTGTCGAGCTAACGACATTAACCAAAAGCGCTACTAGGAGGCATCCTAGATATCCCCTATTATATTAGTTAAATTCTGTTTATGCTGTTAGTGTTATATTTATTTAAGTTTTAGTTTAATTAAGTCTTAGTTGACTAAGTTTTTCTATTTACATCTGTCAGTTAGGTTGCTTTTTAGATATGGATTACGGAGTTCTTCTTGAGGAGTTCCCCATCATTAGTCGGATCCCACTGATTACAGTAGCTGATGGACCAGGAGGCACTATAGTCTTGCACGTAGATTTTGAGCTTAGTACCCGTACGAAGACCATCACCTATGTTCTCATTATTCCCCGTTGTTCGGGAGGTAGTGATTTCACTACTGAGGAGCTACATGAAGCTATAGGACGTCCATATACGATCCTAAATGACCTTATGCTGACAGATCTAGCGCTGGTACTACAGGATTCACATTTTAGAGGTTTAGAGGTAGCTGGAGATGACTGGGGCGTACAAGACGACTATGATTTCCCTCCTGCTATTGATATGCTTCGTCGTCTCATCCGTTTGGTGGATTGGGACGAGATTTATGCAGACTAGCGTTAGTTAGGTTTGTTTCGTCGAGCCCCGACGTAAAACGGAAGCGCTTGGTGGGAGGAAACCCACTGTTTTATTCGTGTTTGTTTTATTTTCGAGTTCTTTTATGTTCGTAGCATTTCCGTTTGTACTTTTGAATTTCCGTTTGTTCTTTTTTTGTTCTTTTTCTTTGATTCGATGGATGTATGTTATTGATACTTTTTCTTATATGAATCGTTGTAATTTTGATATTGCTACTGTTACTTTTCCCGATGGATCATGTAAGCCATAAGGCACCCGTACTTTCACTTCTACTGTGTTTATACTTTCTGGATGTATTGAATGCTTTCACTTTTGCTTTATCTTCATTTTTGATATCTCTTTTCGTTCTGGTATAATTCCCCGTTTTCCCCGAGATGGTTCCATGGTTGTCAAGACGTGCAGGTATATTTTTAGCGGTTTCGTCAAGCTACATTGTCTAGTTCCGCGTTCTAAGTGTCATTATGTAGGCTCCGGCCTGACCGACGATTCGAGTTTCGATTTAAATCAGCTAAGTCTTTTCCTTTTTCTTTCGTTCTGCACAACATGAGGACATGTTGATTTTTGAGTGTGGGGGAGGGGAATGTTCGATATGTATCTACACATTTGTTTAATTCGATATGTTTCTATGCAAAATGAGCTAAAATTTTCAAAATTTTTCGACACTTTTGTTTTTGTTTTGTCCCGAGTAGGCAATTCGATTCAATGTTCGTTATTTTTATAGTCATCTAAGCTATATATCATATGTTTGATAAGTTAGTTGTTTCACCTGAGGTCGATTTTTCACGAGCCATAGTAAATGATGAGCTATTTATAAAGTTATACCCCTTTTGGACAAGTGATTTTTGATTATCTTATAAGTCAAGTACTTAGTGCTACGTATATATCTTGAGACTTATGATAGTTCGTATTTAGATCCAGAGTATGTTGTACTGTGAATATCTAAGGTTTGAATGTGATAAGTAACACGTAACTTAATGTCAAATGAAAAAGTTGAAAAAATATGAAGAATTATTGGGTGTGTCGGAAGCTAGTCGATGATTTGAGTGCGATAGGGTATACCACGTATGTCCTATACCACTATGATGACTAAAAGCTCACGACAGTCAGGAAAAGCTGCCTTATGATTGGAGTAAGGTAGGGTATATCTCGAATATCCTATTCTACTATGACAGGGCAATAGCTCATTCTGATGTGCGTTTAAAAGTGAAAAAGTTAAATCAACTAATGAAGTGTTACGAAATGTATATAAGACTAAGTTATCGTCTATCTTATCCCCAGTATAAACTGAAAGATATGCTGTAGGGATTATCCTCTGAGTATTTCAGAAAGGCCCTAGATATATGCTATCATCCTTTTCGGGATATGTCACGTCTGTAGGGTACACCTTATGAGTGTCATTTATCGCTAGTCTACGAGGGGGTATTAGCTAGTTTTGCTTTGAGTTTCTCAAGTTCGGATTTAGTGGAAGTTTTCTATGGTTTTGCACACCACACACCGGTGAACCTCTAAACTATTGAATGTATGTTATATATGTTTAGATGTGTATCTTTTCTCGAGCCTTTATCTTTGTTTTGTTTTGCTCGGGACGAGCAAAAGCTTAAGTGTGGGGGAGTTGTTAAGGGTGAATTTATACGATTTATAACGCTATGTTCTATGATATTTTTCCCCGTATTTGTACTAAATTGCATAAGAAACGTGTGTTTAATGGAAATATTGAGTAAATGATATTTCGAAAGAGTTAATCGCAAAATAGGTTGATTTATGTGCTTTAATTATGTTTTTACGATTATTTGAGCGATATTACATTTTGCGATGTTTTTATGTGTTGTAGATACATGATTGAGGCTCAAAAGATGATCAAAAGTTGATTTAGTTCGAGCTAATTGATGATAAAAGAGATAATGAAGAAGTGGGATAGAGATAGAAGAGATAGAGATCAAGAAATCAAGATTCGAACATTTGGACTGGCGTCCAGAATCTCCGTCCAGTGGACGGGCGTCTGGTGAATTGAAAGAGCGTCCATGGATGGAAAGTTGATTCAGGAAGTTTGGACGCTGAGGTGGACGCTGGGTGGACGAGCGTCTGATCATGACTCGGCCCGATTTGAAGTTCATATGAAGAATGGACGGGCGTTCAAGGATCCAGACGGGCGTCCGGTAGCCGACTTAGCGAAACCAACTTAGAGATCTATAAATATGCGGCTGTTTCTCAACCCTAAGGATACCATACACTCATTATTCAAAACCCTAAACCTAGGGGCGGCTTTAGGCTGCATTTTTCTTCTTTTATTCCAGTTTTTATGCACTTTAGATCTAGATTAAACTAGTTACTTTTTATGTACTATTTCTGCAAATTCGAGTTGCTGAGGATGTTTAGAGGCTAAAAGCTTCATCAAACGAGTATTGTGAAGCCATCCAACGATTGTTGACTTCGTTTTCTTCGGTTGTACTGTGAGTTTTTATTTAAATGTTGTTTCTTATTCATGTTTATTACGTTTAATTGCTTTTACATCGGAAGATATGCATGTGTGATTGTTTATTGTTGATGGAAATCTTAATAAACCCTAGATCATCATGAATAAGAATAGTAATTCGAATCTATCATAACGGAAGTTAATAGGTTTAATTGCTAGATTATGAACATAAAGTTTACACCTTTGGTTAGAAAACGCGTTAATCTTGCATTGGAAGATAACATATTAATAGATGAACTTTCTAAGGAATTAGGGTTCATGTTTAGATAAGGTGAATCACAACCTAGATAAAAACCACAATATAATCGAGATAGGAAACCAATGCTTGTTGGATAGGTGGATCAATCCTCGTTTGTTCGTTATAAACTTGATTTAAATCCTTAAAACTTGAATTTGTTTTGTAGTTTACTTTTATTTGCACCTTTGTTTAGTTAGTTTAAATTGGTTCGTAGCCCGTATTCTTCCTGGCTTTGGATCATATCCTCTGTCTAGTCTTATTTTCTGTTCTGTCTCGTTTTATTCGCTGTTTAGATTAGTTTCGTGACATTAGTTAGTTAGTTAAACAAAAACTAGGGTTAGCAATCGTTTAGTTCCCCATAAGATCGACCCGGCATTAACCACTATTACTACGATCCTTATACTTGAGGTTAACCGGATTATTACTTGTTTGCTTTGTTAGATAAATCCGTGACACTCGTGAAAAAAATAGATCTCAGGTGAAACAACTAACTTATCAAACATATGATATATATCTTAGATGACTATAAAAATAACGAACATTGAATTGAATTGCCTACTCGGGACAAAACAAAAACAAAAATTTGAAAAATTTAGCTCTTTTTGCATAGAATCAAAACGAATTAAGCAAATGTATAGATACATATCAAATCATTCCCCTCCCCCACACTTAAGGATCAACATGTCCTCATGTTGTGCAGAACAAAAGAAAAGGTAAAAGACTTAGCTGATTGAAACCGATACACGAATCGTCGGTCAGGCCGGAGCCTACATAGTGACACTTAGAACTCGTAACCTTACAATGTAGCTCGACAAAACCGCGAGAAATACACCTGCACGACTTGACAAACACGGAAACATCTCGGGGAAAGCGGGGAATTATACCAGAACGACAAGAGATAGCAAAATCGAGTAATAGCAAAAGATAAAACATTCAATACATCCAAAAGTTGAAACATAGTAGAAACGAAAGTACTGATGCCTTATGGCTTACATGATCCATCGGAAAAATTAACAGTATCAATTACAACGAATCAGGTAAGAAAAAAAATGTCAATAATACACAAATCAGAAAAAGCTAAGATCAGAAAAATAATATCAAGTCTGGCCCGGCGCCGCAGAATCATCAACCGGAGGATCGGAAGAGGGTCCAGATGGTGGTGCCGTAGTCCTCTCTGCTGAGTCAGACTGCTCCTCCTCTGAAGATGACTCAGACTCCCGAAGAACATCCGTAATGGCCTGCTCAATCTCATCAGAATAAAGATAGTCAGTGATGCTCGGATTGAAGATTCTGTCATCCCGGATAGGCCGGCGCTCACTCATACACTTCAAAATCGTCAAAATGTTGTTTTGAGACGTCCGAATATCCTCCATCCAGTTCCTTACACTGTTGGCCATACTCAGCCTCATCCGGACTGAGGGAGATAAAGTGGGAAGGGAGGATGCTCGCGGCGGTGCTGATGACGAACCAGGCTCCTGCGGTGCCCCCGACTCAGACTGACCCGAAGACTTACGCTTCTCTCGCTGTATAGGCCTCGGGTTCTTCGGTCTATGATCCGCTCCATACTCAGGCACACCGGCATCCAGACATAGACTTTGAATCAAGTGAGGGATAATCAGGCAACGAGTATAGATCTTTTGAATAATAGCCACCTCATCGTAAAATGCCTGTCCCACGTTGACGTTTAGGCCAAAAGTCAACGCATATAGCATGCCTAGGTCACCAATATGGAAATGTGTCAAGTTGTTCTTGGGCAACAACCGACTCTGAATAAACCTACACTGGACTTTCCAATCCTCCGTCCAGGTAGTGGTGACTAACTCTTTCCGGTCTCCACCCGGTCTCAACGTCCAAACCACATCCGGGCAAACTCTCAACCGTAACTCCTCCAAAGGATCCTGCCCCAAACTCTGTCTATGAACAATCTCCTCCTTGTAATCCCGTCCCTCAAAAGATGCCAACCCATACTTCTTATTGATCACATCCGACGTAAAAGGAACTTGCACCCCTCGAACCATAACTACTCCCTTCTCCAAGTCGGTTTCCGAGCAATTAGCGTAAAATTCTCGAACTAGGGAGCCATTTACCGGGGTAGTCGGGATAGTCATCAAGGCTTCCCATTTCCGATCCTTTAACAATTTGACGAACCCTGGATCGACCTTAGTTTCCAATGTAGCCCGCTCAATCAACATAGTCCTCGAGAAATAGTGCTTGGTATACGCATCGTGGGCCTTAGGGTTCACGAATCTACGAGGCATAGGCATAGGGGGTACGGTTTTAGCTTTCTTCCTAGGTTGTGCAGCCCTAGTTTCAACAGGTTCCTCTTCCCGAGGAGCATCCATAGCCTCCTCAACCCTAGACGAAACTCCACCTTTCTGAGCTCTAGGCATCCTCACCAAGGGAATATCATCATCCGTCTCAGAATCCGAGGTTGGTTCATCCCTCAAAGTAGTCCTAGTTTGGGTGGCTCTATGAGGTTGTTCTCGAATGCTAACACCCCGGTTAGGATCAACTAAGGTAGGATCAAACTCTTTGCGTTTCTTTCCGGCCTCCCTAGCCACTTCCTTACCATGTCTCTTCACTACTCCCTTCTTATGAACCATAATTCAAGCCTAGACTACACGAAAGCAATCCCAATTCACAACAAGTTACCCGTTTAACATCCAAAGCGGGATTTCAAGGCAACCAAACCACAACCACAACCATAATCATCACCAAACAACCCATTCATCACCCATCACAACACCATATCACCATAACAGAGCAGAAAGAAACCACAAAACCAGAAAAAAAAAACGAATTAAGGTAATATTCAAGTGAACGAGCCGACCCAAAGATCGAACTCACAAAAACGTGAATAAAATCCAGAAAAGTTGTTACTAACTTACCAAGTAGGGTGAGTAGATGCTGATCGAGGTGAAAATCAGTCCAAAAAACACAAATTTGGCCACCAAAATCGAACTTTTCCTTCAAAAAGTCGGACTGAAAAGGGTCCTGATTCTCCAAAAAGATTGTGTGTTGGGGAATTTGGCTATGAAAATCAAAGAGAAGGGATCAAAAGCGGTCTATAGCACTTTGAATCGCTCGAAATGGTTTAGAATCGAAGATTTTAGGCCAAATGGGGGAAGAAAAAACGGATTTTCGCGTTTGAAACTCTGAAAAGTGAAGGTTCATGGGTTGAGGGGGTATATATAGGCAGAGGCTGGACGGTCGTCCAAGTAAAGAACACATGAACCGGACGGGCGTCCAGGCAAAGAACACATGAACCGGACGGGCGTCCATTGTATCAGACGCTCGTCCAGACGCTCAAATCAAATACAGGATTGGAGGGAGATTGTCAGACGGGCGTCCAGGAATAGTGGACGCTCGTCCAATAATTGGTCAAGGCGGACGGGCGTCCAGACTTCTGGACGGGCGTCCAAGGTAGAATAATGCAAAAATTATGAAATTTCATACAATCTTAAACTCAAACTTGCACTTTCTTATTAATCGTAATTAAAACTTCAAAAATACAAATGGAAATCGACGAAGTACATAAAATAACTAGAAAACAAGTAAAAACAAATAGAAAACAGTGGGTTGCCTCCCACCAAGCGCTTTTGTTTTACGTCGTTCGCTCGACGAAACAACTTAAGAGCGCTAGTCATTGTAAATTTCCGACCAATCTATCACTCGAATAAGACGGCGGAGCATGTCAATCGCCGGAGGGAAGTCATACTCATCTTGCAAACCCCAATCCTCACCAGCTACATGAACACCTCGAAAATGTTCAGCCTGCAGCACTAGCGCTAAATCTGTCAGCATCGGATCATTCAGGATCGTGTACGGACGTCCTAGAGCCTCCTGTAACTCCTCAGTAGTGAAGTCTCCACCTCCCGAACAGCGGGGAACAATGAGAACATAGGTGACAGTCTTGACGCGGGTACTAATGTCAAAGTCTACGTGCAAAACTATAGTCCCTCCCGGTCCATCATCTACAGTGATAAGTGGGATCCTCCTAAGGACAGGCAACTCCTCTGGTAGAACTCCGAAATCCATATCTAGAAAGCACAACTAACTGACAGATAAAACAAAAACTTAATAAGGCTAAAAACTTAGTAAACTAAACTTAAATACTAAAACTACAAAAGCATAAAACAAGACAACTAATATAACGATATCTAGGTTGCCCCCTAGTGGCGCTTTTGGTTAATGTCGTTAGCTCGACACTGTTTAAAGCTCAGCCTGGATCAGGCCATTTGACTTTTCTGCCAGCCAATACCTCATCCAGACTTTGATCAGTAGTTCGGCTGCAGAAACAGCACTTAACACATGGGGTAAAACCTTTAATAGCTTTCCAAACACGCTGAAACTTCCCCATGGTTGACTTCTTCTTCTTCTGAATCTTCTGATGACGTTTCAATTGATGCTCCCTCTCATACTCTTCCATATCCCAACTACCTGCTAGAACTTCTTTAGATCGACCACTACCGTCATCCTCTGAAAACAGGTCGGGTGAAAACTCGTCAAATTCATCGACTTTTGTAGCACCACACCCGAGGATATCGAGGAAACGAACAATCAAAGGTTTCTCTTTAGGTTCACCAATATAGTGCTTGCACCATTGACCATTCACTCGAAACGGTTTACCGCTATAACCATGAAGTTCTAGAACGCCTCCAGGAATGATTTGGAGAATCTCGAAGGGACCGGACCAACGTGTCCTCAACTTTCCAGGAAACAAATGTAACCTAGAATTGTATAGAAGAACTTGTTCGCCGACGTGGAATTCTCTTTTCTTAATTTTGGCGTCATGGAGGAGTTTCATCTTATCTTTGCTAATCCTGGCACTCTCGTAAGCCTGGAGTCTGAATTCATCTAGCTCATGCAACTGTTGCAATCGATGCTTATCACAGGATTGGGAATCAAAGTTCAGAAACTTTGTAGCCCAATAAGCTCTGTGCTCTAACTCGACTGGCAGATGACATGGCTTACCATAAACCATTTGATATGGAGATGTACCCATAGGAGTCTTATAGGCGGTTCTATATGCCCATAGTACGTCATCCAATTTCAAACTCCAGTCTTTCCTATGACTGTTAACCGTCTTTTCCAGGATTTTCTTGATACTTTGGTTGCTCCTTTCAACCTGACCACTAGTCATCGGATGATATGGTGTGCCATTCTTGTGACGAACACCATACTTTTCAAGAACTTTCTCTAGGGGTCGGTTGCAGAAATGCGTCCCTTCATCACTGATCAAGGCATGTGGACATCCAAACCTCGCGAAGTTATTCTTCTTTAAGAATTTCATGACAGTCTTATGATCATTGTGAGGAGTGGCTTGAGCCTCCACCCATTTTGACACGTAATCCATGCAGACTAAGATGTATTTGTTACCGCAAGATGATGGGAATGGTCCCATAAAATCGATACCCCATACATCAAAGACTTCGCATTCTAGTATGGGTTTCAAAGGCATGTCAAAATGCCTTGTCAGAGTACCGGTTCTTTGGCACCTATCACAAGCTTTACAGAAAGTTTATGTATCTTTAAAGATCGTAGGCCAATAAAAACCGGATTGGAAAATCTTAGCAACGGTTTTCCAGGGACCAAAGTGACCTCCAGTGGGTCCACTGTGGCACTGCTCAATAATATCACGCTGCTCAGATTCTGGAACACATCTTCTAAGCAAACCATCTTTACAGATCTTAAAAAGATAAGGTTCATCCCAAACGAAAGATTTCAAATCAGAGCAGAACTTTTTCTTCTCCTGATAAGACATTTCTGGGTCGAGATATCGGGCATGAAGGTAATTGACAATGGAAGAATACCACGGAACATCAGGAGGGCAGCCATCGATAAGCATGATATTCTCTAGAGGAAAGTAAAGATCTATATCATCTCGATCATCCTTTTCCTCACTTAGCATTCTCGAAACATGATCCGCCACTACGTTTTCACTACCCTTTTTGTCTTTAATTTGAACGTCAAACTCTTGCAGGGTCAGTATCCAACGCAGTAGGCGCGGTTTAGCCTCTTTCTTAGTCATCAGATATCGCAAAGCAGCGTGATCAGTCCACACAATCACTTGAGCACCTAGCAAGTAACTACGAAACTTGTCCATAGCAAAGACTACGGCCAATAATTCCTTTTCAGTGGTCGTGTAGTTAACTTGAGAAGCATTCGGTGTGTGACTAGCGTAATAGATAGGTGGAATTTCCCGTTAAGCCTTTGTCCTAAGACCGCACCAACAAACATAGTTTGATGCGTCGCACATAAGCTCAAAAGGTAAGTTCCAGTCAGGCGATATAAGAATTGGAGCAGATATTAAACGATTTTTGAGCTCCTCAAACGCTTGCTTGCAGTTTTCATCGAAATTGAATACAACGTCGTCCTTAAGTAAAGTAGACAGGGGCTTGGCTATCTTGGAGAAGTCTTGAATGAATCTTCTGTAGAAACCGACTTGTCCAAGAAAACCTCTCACTTCACGCACATTCTTAGGATAACTCATCTTCTCGATAGCTTCTACTTTTGCCCTGTCAACTTCTATTCCTTTGGCGGAGATTTTGTGGCCAAGAACTATGCCCTCATCTACCATGAAATGGCATTTTTCCCAATTGAGGACTAAGTTCTTTTCCACACATCGGATAACACTTGGTCAAGGTTGTCAAGGAAATCATCGAAAGATCGACCAAAAAGCGAAAAATCGTCCATAAAGATTTCCATACACTTTTCTACCGGCCCGTCAAAGATGGCGGCATACATCTACGAAATGTAGTTGGGGCATTGCGAGACCAAATGGCATTCGCAGCGTAAGCGAATGTACCATAAGGGCAGGTAAAAGTGGTCTTTTCTTGGTCGGTTGGATTGATGGGAATCTGAAAGTATCCTGAATATCCATCCAGAAAGCAGTAGAATGCGTGCCCCGCCAGATGCTCAAGCATCTGGTCAATGAATGGAAGGGGAAAGTGGTCCTTCATGGTTACTTCATTGAGCTTTCGATAATCGATGCAGACTCTGTAACCAGTGACAAGTCTCAAGGCTATTTCCTCTCCCTTCTCATTCTTCTCAATCGTAATTCCACCTTTCTTGCGAACTACCTGAGTAGGGGAAACCCATTCGCTATCAGCTATGGCATAAATGATTCCCATGTCCAGAAGCTTGATGATTTCTTTCTTAACCACCTCTTGCATATGAGGGTTGAGCCTCCTCTGGGGCTGTCTAACACATTTTGCACCCTCGTTAGTCTTGATTTTGTGCATGCAGATGTCAGGAGATATTCCTCGGATATCTCCTACTTGCCAACCAAAAGCTTTTTCATTTCGTTTCAAGACGTTGATCAATTTCATCTCCTCTATACGAGACAGCTTGGCGGATATGATTAACGGAAGCTTGTCGCCTTCTCTTAAAAACACATACTTTAGATGTTTGGGCAACGGCTTCAGAACCAAATCAGTAGGGGGGGTCTTCCAAACTTGACTTAAGATCTCCACCTTTCAACTCAACATCACTGAGCTTACTCAGTGGTCCCACCGCCTCAACTTCTCCTCTCAACAGTTCTTCCTCAAAATCAGCTGCTAATTGATCTAGATTGACCACACCATGAGTATTTAGATTATCAACCAATCGCTCATATTCAGCTTCTACAGCCATGACTTGCTTATCCATATAATCGGTGAAATCATCTGTCATATAATCAATGGAAAAGCCGGTTGGAGGGCCAGAGGGTACTTGAATGGACTTTAAGACATTGTAACTCACCTCTTGATCACCAACTCGGATAGTCACTTGCCCACCATCGCAATCGATGAGGGCTCTAGCTGTAGATAAGAAAGGTCTTCCAAGAATCAGGGGGACGTTTTCATCTTTCTCCATATCTAAAACATACCAATCAACTGGAAAGGTAAATCTATCAATCCGAACCAAAACGTCTTTCAGGATCCCTGAAGCTTTCTTAGAAGATCTATCAGCGAATTGTAAACTCATAGTAGTGGGTTCTCGAAGGCTTTGTAAACCGAGCTGTTTGCATACAGACATTGGCATATGACTTATAGAGGCACCTAGATCACACAAAGAATTAGGGAAGACTAGACCTCCCATTAATACTGTAAGTACGAACTTGCCAGGGTCAACTCTTTTAATTGGTAAGTCTTCATAATTAATCATGGAGCAATCCTCACCAATTTGCCTTTCCATGCCTGCTAACTTCTTTTTCGAAGACACAACATCCTTGATGAATTTTGTATACTTAGGCATCTCGACCAAGACCTCGGATAATGGAAGATTTACCTGAGTATTTTTCAAAAGGTTCAGCACCTTTTCGTACTTTTTGTCCTCACTCAAGGGAATGTTGCTCTTTCTCGGTGGAAATGGAAGCTTCTTAAGGTCACTCTCAGAAAAGACTTTCTTTGAGGATGCACTTACAGCTTTGTCTTCCAGATCTTTCCATCGAACAGCTTTTTTCAGGTTTTTTTGTAGTCAGGGGATCAGCCTCCTGACTTTCGCTTGCTTTTTCAGTCCTCAAGGGATCAGCCACTTGAGGGTCTCCAACTTTTTCACCTCTCGGGGATCGGCCACCGAGTCTTTTCTTGCAACGAGAGGGGAGTATAGGTGCTCGGCTTCCCTCCCGCCTTAACGGTGGCGGAGAGGGGTTAGTGGTTTCCCGGTGGGAAGGACCACTAACTTGAGTACCGCTTCTTAGATTCATCGTCGGCCTCCTCTCTACCATATTGCATTGCGGCACGAGGTCGGTACATTGGTTGTTGCTTATATCGGCACGAGCAACATGACCGCCCTTTGGATTATTTTCGTAAATGGCGGGGCGGATGCCCCGGGGGTCTTGAAGCTAAGCGCTCGGCCAGTACTGCCCTATTTGCCTCTCAAGGTTCTTATTTGTACTCATAAGGAGCTGAATATTCTTGTTTTGCTCCTCTCTGAATAAGTTCCATTCAGCCTTGAGGTCTCCTGTGCTTGAAGGGCCTTGGGAGTTTGGAAAATTTTGAGAGTATTGCTGGCTGGGCCGATTTTGAAAATTAGAATTGGAATTAGAAGGCCAATTCTGGTTGAACCTTTGAGTAGAATTGGAAAAATTCGAGCTTTGGTTCTGAGCAAAACCGGGGTTTCTATTGAAATTCTGATTCGAATTGAAATTCGAATTAGGATTGAAATTAGACGATTGATTAAACCTGTGGTTTTGGAGAGTATTCTGGCCAGAAGCTTGATTTAACCTCTGAGTGTTCTGGCTGTAGAATGCATTCACTTCAGCATTCTGCCGTTCATAGGATAGTTTTGACATGTGACTTGATTATACTGTCTATAATCATGAACAGCATCCACTTGATAAGGTGCAGGGGGATTGAATTGACATTGGCCAACCGTATGGCCCGTCTGACAGCAATTTTCACAATACAGAACTTGGGAGTTCTGTGAAAGTGAAGGAGCCTGATAACTCGGATTATGGGAAATTTGAGAAGCTGTCATTTGAGAACTTGCCATTTGCTTCTGCAACATGGCGATCAGACTTTGAACATTTACCTCCTCTATCTTGGGAGGAGGAGGAGGTGCTTGAATTGCTTGATAAGAGGGGGCATAATTGTATTTGGAAATGTCCTCGAACAATGCCCACCCCTCTTCAGGCGTTTTCTTCAAAAACGCCCACCAGAAGAACTGTTGACCATGCCTTTCGTGAGCTCGGTCAATCCACTGAAGAATGCATTGACTTGCCTTTGCAGCGGCAAGCCATGGTGGGGACACTTTCTAAGAAGAGATTTGAATCTTTTCCAACACTCGAAAAATGATTCATTCTCTTTCTGATAGAAAGTGAAGATTTCGTTCAAACATTGGGCAGTTTTGGAAGGTGGGAAATACTGACTCAAGAACTCTCTCTCGAGTTCAGCCCAAGTATTGATGGATTCAGAAGGGAGAGAGTGGTACCACTCTTTTGCCTCCCCTCGTAAGGAAAATGGAAACAGTTTAAGCTTGATCGCATCCTCACTTACTCCTTGGATGCGTGTAGTGCCGCATATCTCTAAGAATGTATGTAAGTGGGTATGCAGATTCTCTGATTGATAGCCATGAAAAATTGATGCATGCTGCATCATCTGGATAAGTCCCGGCTTGAGTTTAAAATTTTGTGCAGTAATGGCGGTAAGACGATAGCCGGGTTGACGATTCTTGCACCGGGCATGGCGTAGTACGCAACGTCCGTCTATCCTCGGCGGCCATTATTACGAGATCTTCGATTTCCTTTATTAGGTTTTGTTCAATTTCTTGATCGGTTGAACTTCCTTAGCCAGAAGGATCGGCAAAACGAAGTTTTCGCCTATTGGGTCGGACTATGGTCCGCTCGAGGTCAGGTGAAAAGAGTAGTGGTCCTTTCTGACTTCGAGTTTGCATAAACCGAAACCCAACTCAAGATGTTGAACCTAAAAACTAAAGAAAATTTAAAAGCCTAAACTAGAATTAAAAGCCTTTGAAAAGAAAATAAAAGAAAAGAAGAAAAGAAACAGAGTTATTGAAGACAAGAGGGACCAGACGGACGTCCAAAGTTTTGGACGGGCGTCTGATAAAAATTTGGTCTGGACGGGCATTTGGAGGTCCAAACGCTCGTCTGAAGGATTGAAGAACTGGATGGGCGTCCAAATTATATGGACGCTCGTCCGACTGGGTAAAAACGGTTCAGAGTTGAAATCTTTGAGACAGACGGGCGTCCAATGGTCCAAACGCCCGTTTGGAAAAGGAAAAACGAGAACAGAGCAGAAAAAATTGCAGAAAAGTAGCAGAAACGAAAGAATAGAAACAGAAATAGAGAGAAGAGATAGAGGGGAGAACTAATCACAAAATAAGGAACAAAACCTTGAACCCTAACCCTTAGTAAACTAAACCTAAAAACCTAAAATTCTAACTAAAAACCTATCTAAAACAGGGATTTAAAACACAGAAAATAGAAAAACGAAAAACAAAAACTAGGCAACCGTCCGATTCCCCGGCAACGGCGCCAAAAACTTGTCACGGAATTTATTAACACAAAACAAACAAGTAATAATCCGGTTAACCTCAAGTATAAGGATCATAGTAATAGTGGTTAATGCCGGGTCGATCTTACGGGGAACTAAACAATTGTTATTCCTAGTTTTTGTCTAACCTAAACTATGTCACGAAACTAATCTAAACAGCGAATAAAACAAAACAAAACCGAGAATAAAACTAGACAGAGGATATAGTCCAAAGCTAGGAAGAATACGGGTTGCGAACCTTTAACTAAACTAATCTAAGATGCAAATAAAAGTAAACTAACTAAACAAATTCAAGTTTTTAAGGATTTAAATCAAATGTATAACGAACAAACGAGGATTGATCCACCTATCCAACAAGCATTGATTTCCTATCTCGATTATATTGTGGTTTTTATCTAAGTTGTGATTTACCTTATCTAAATATGAACCCTAATTCCTTAGAAAGTTCATCTATTAATCCATTATCTTCCAATGCAAGATTAACGCGTTTTCTAACCAAAGGTGTAAACTTTATGTTTATAATCTAGCAATTAAACCTATTAAATTCCGTTAAGATAGATTCAAAATACTATTCCTATTCATGGTGATCTAAGGTTTATAAAGATTTCCATCAACAATAAACAATCAACACATGCATATCTTCCGATATAAGAGCAATTAAACATAGTAAACATGAATAAAGAAACAACCTTTAATAAAAACTCACAGTATAATCGATGAAAACGAAATCAACAATTGTTGGATGGCTTCACAATACTTGTTTGATGAAGCTTTAAGCTTATGAACATCCTCAGCAACTCACAATTGCAGAAACAGTGCATAAAAAAGTAGCTAATTTAATCTAAATCTAAAGTGCATGAAGCTGGAATAAAAGGAAGAAAAACGCAGGCTAAAGCCGCCCCTAGGGTTAGGGTTTCGAATAATGAATATATGGTATCCTTGGGGAGAAAATACGCTGCCTTTATATAGAATTCGAAGTCGGTTTGCCAAAGTCGGTCGACGGACGCTCGTCCGCTTAATCAAACGCCCGTCCACTCTGGACGGGACCTGGACGCTCGTCCAACGTGATCGAATCTTGATTTCTTGATCTTTATCTCTTTTCTTTCAAAACAAATCATCATTATCTCTTTATCATCAATGAAATTCGACTCTTATCTCTTTTTTTTATCAACATTTGAGCATCAAACATGTACCTATAACACATTAAAACATCGCAAAATGTAATATCGTCCAAATAATCATAAAAATCACAATTAAAGCACCAAAATTAACCTATTTTATGAATAACTCATTTAAAACCTCATCTACTCAATAATTCCATTAAACATCCGTTTCTTATGCAATTTATACAAATACGGGGGAAAATACCATAGAATATAGCGTTATAAATCGTATAAATTCACCCTTAACACTTTTAGAGCCCCTGCACCTGGAAGAGTACAGTCGACTGATGATTTGCTGAAAGAATTCAAGACCGCTTATTATACAAAAAAGGAAACCCTACCATGATATGACTTTCATAGAAGGTCTAGAATCCTTCCTTGGAAACAAACTGTGGGAAGCAAGGATCCTTAAGAGCTACATCAAGAGGAGTTCATGGAGGAAATGCACAGTCTGCTGAGCAAAGATTAAGAACTTTATCAACAAAAGACTCTATGGAAGAATTCAAGCTATTTACATGAGACAAGGATTCAACTGGCAAAGCATACAATTGACTCTACCTGAAGCTTGGAAGAGGTGGAAGTTGGTACATACTTGGATCGATTTTTCTACACTTGAAAATCAATGGATGCTAGACATGGTTAAGGAAATCAAGGAATATCAACAGAATAGAGATCAAGATAAAGACAGAAACTAGATCAGCAGACTCATATTTATGCTTTTTATCTTTATGCTGATTCAAGTTGTAATAGCTTTTGAACAAGTTTGAACCTCAATGATATATGAATGAAATTTGTTTTGTTTTTAGTGTTTTTACCTTTTGGCTTTGTTGTAAGGAGGGTATTGGCATCATCACTAAAAAGAGGGAAACTGTTGGACATATTCTAGTTTAATGATGAGTTCTATGCTAGCTATTATAGAGCAAAGGCAAAAAATGTCTAGAATAAATGTATAGGTTTATTAGAGATTGATCTTTGTATAGGTTTGATCAAACAAGCACTGTAAAGAGGCCAGCTGACTTGTTCAGTAGACCTATCTAGGTCAGTAGAGTGTCTAGGAAATGCTAAAGACTGAAGGCTGAGGGTTCAAACTCAGTAATGAAGGCTAAGGGATCAAACTTAGTTTTGAAGGTTCTAAGCCAAGGATATGGGATTAGAATTTATGTAAGTCTGTGATGGCCTAAACTGATCATATATACCTTGTATTGAAGGTCTATGTTCCATAAAAGGAATTGTGATGATTGGAACTTAGTTATACTTAAAATAGTGTACTATAACTTCATAATCAAAAGTTAGATGAGAAGCAGTCAGCTGAAGTGTTTATGGAACACAGCCGATGAAAAGTCAGCTGACCATAGATGGACATCAGCAAACCTATACAACAAGTGTCTGCTGAGTGCAAAGTTCAAATTAATCCAAGTTTTTCTGGAAGATTAAATTGATAAGGATGAATTACAAGCATTGGATTAATCAGTCAATCAATGGCTAAGATGAAAGGGACGTTGTATAGATATCAGAGCAAAATCAAATGGAATTAAATCATTGGTTGACAGACTGTCGGTCAGAATGACACTGACGCGGTCAAGGATGTACATCAGAGGGAATTTCAGGGAATAATCATATATTCTTGTAACGGTTAAATTTGAATTTCAAATTCAAACCACAAGATTCACACATGTAAATAGAGGACTCCTGATTCAGATTTAAAAAAAGAGCAAAAGAACAACAACTAAGTATTTTGAGCAAGAACAAGCAATATCGATCAAGTGCAATCTCACCCTGCTAATACAATTTGAGCTTTAAATTTACTGATCAGGGATTTTCTTCAAGTGTTTCTGCAATCAAGTTATATCTAGTATACACACTTGAAGACTACAAGCTACTGATCTTTTCATCCTGATCAAAAGCTTGATGAAGTTGAATCACTTTCTTGATTCAACCCCTTCTTTTGAAGAAGAACCTGAAGACAGTGAAGCACTGCTAAAGTGTCAAGAACTGTTGTTTTTGTGGTGGAGCTGGTGAAGTGGCAATTCTAACCTTCAAGGACCAGTGGAGTACTTGGGAGCAGCAATCCTACCTGTTCGTGGTATTTAGTTTGTGAAGCCAAAGTCATTGGTCAAAGACAAACAAGTTTAAGGACTTTTGTAATAGCTATCTCAAAAGACTCTAGTGAATTTCCTCCAAAATCACAGGAGAAGAGTGGACTGACAGGATTACACCACCTGGAACCACTATAAAACTTGCCTACTTTACTTTACTACATTTACTTTCTATACTTTACTTTATTTGCATGTTTATTATATCAACTTGCTGAACTAGCTACTGAAATCACACATACTTGCACTACTGAATGTCTAATACTTACTATCATCTTTAAACAACAAGTATCAAGGCTTAACTTAATATATTCCACTGCAACAAATTCAATAGATTCAATACTCAGCAGACTGCTTAGGTCAGCAGACTATTGACCCTGCTGAGTTTGTAAACTCCAAAAAGTTTTATCTATTTTGTCTATTTATGTTAGTTATGTAATTGGGGTATTTTTGTCTTTGTGTTATATTGAACATAGGGTATTAATAACCCAAACTCCTACACAGCTGGGCAGCTTTTGAGATATCAGCTCCTCTTTATTGGTTCAAATTGAATAGCCTTTACATCATCTGGTATCAAAGATCGGACCTTAGGGTTTTCTCCCTTTGGTGATCCATGGACGGCGATGATGAGGGAAGCCGGATTCACGACAGTGTTCGGGATTCGAAGATCCTTTAGGATATTCCGTCAAAGCCCAGTTCTTTAAAATCTGGATTGAATCAACTTGTGATCGGGAAAAATTACAATCTGGAGCATGACTGTTTCCGGTCTGGACGAGATGTTCCTCGCACACCCATAGGAGAAGTCGATGGAGCGTACTAGTCATTATCCTTTGACGGATGGAGAATAACGAAGACGTCTTTTATGTGAGGCAAACAAGAATTTGATTTCAGGTAAAAGCTATTCCAAAAGAGATGGATATTTGCTTGAAAATCAACGTAAAAGAGAGTGCACAATTACTGGTTTGTATTCTTTCAAATTTGTGGAAGAATTACCGACCTTTAATGGCTTATATCTAGATCTGTTTGAGTGGAGTGATACAATCGATGAGTACTTTGAAGAGATGAACCCACCTGAGTCCTTAAAATGCAACATATTTGCTTCGAGACTATGAGGCATGTCTCATTTATGGTGGAAGGGGATCCAAGATGAAAGATTTTTGGGTGGTAAAGAGAAAATCACTTTATGGCAGAGGATGAAGAACATGATGCTCAACAGATATTTGCCTATCAAGTGTTCGACTAAATTCCCCAATCAACTGAACAATCAGGAGGAGAGAAAGTGGTGGAGCACTTAATGGTTGATACATCTATACCCAGCAAGTTTTTTAAGAATTTACCCATCAATGAAAATGAAGAGAACAGCCATGAAACCGTTACCGTGTAAATAGAATCCTATCGCTGTTACAATATCCATACGGTCATACGTCGAGTGTCAAACATCAACGACTGTATCTTATAATCTAAATATCCTACTCTCTAGAAGTAATTACTTCTGCTTTGAAAATAATTTTGAGAATAAGACATTCCTTATAATAAGGCTCTTTTAGATATTTACTCCTAATAATAGGATACACGATTTCCGGAAGAACTACGTGAATCCTACGCATGCTTAAGTATCACACCCAATCACTATCGTATGATCGCCCCATGGCTAAGAAAAACCTCAATAGTGTCAAAGTATGACAATCCACACTGCGATGTCATGAAGACTCTGGTCTCAAAACTCCACCACATAGCGTGACACTTAATAAAGTAAGTGGGTCAGTCTAACGTATGCATTCTCTAATACACATCCACATATAGTCCAAGTGTCTCAACACTTTGATAGACGAGATCTATCCCTACCTTCAATAAGATAGAAGACATCCAATATGTGCTAGTCTGATCGTACTATTAATATCCCTTTTAATAGCACATATGACTAGAGACATTTATGTATCAAACCCTTTAAAGTGAGTCGAGATCTCATCAACCATAATCACTATTATGATTTCTCTCTCAAATTTTGACACTGGGGACGTTATCATATATACAATCACAAATTTGTTCATATAGATAAACAGAATATATAATAACATAAAATCCATTTATCATATGTATAAACATATCCGACCCGGTCGGATCCGATGCAACCCGATTGGGTTTAGGACACTATTTCAACAATCCCCCACTTGGCCTAAAACCAATCACTCGTACACACAAGACCAAAGTGAAAGACAATAATCGCATACAATACTAGTAACCAACCCTAAGCGTAGATGGATCATTATCTGTGAGGACTCAGACTATCTTCATATCATGCTCCAAATGACCAAGTCAAAGGAACCACCTAAACACACACATGAATCTCTGACGAGACCCTGGTCCTTGCATCAAGCAATGAATCCACCACTATATCAGCTATTTAGTAAAGGTGGAAGAACCAAACTAGGTTTGGGAATGAACCTCTTAGATCCATGTACCGCTCCCACTGCGCCTCTAAGGCACTATTGTGTTTTGGCTCAATTGTAGAATTTTCAGTGATCTCAAGCTAAGAACATTTCTAGCTCACTGTATCACTTGATTAATGCGACTGCAAACCCAGACTGTAGCTCCCACTATCTTCATAAGACCTAGGGTATACATCTTTCTATCTACGTTTATCCAATTCCAAGTTTCAATAAACTAGGAACCCATCCTTAACACTTTTAAGGATATTCTTGACATATACTAGAATCACTTTCATACCTACTCATGACTCTTCATGAGGTATGAATATCTGGTTTAATTCACCACACTTATGATAGACCCTATTGCAGAAGCAAGGGGACCTTCTGTAAGTATCATCTTTCACCTTATCTTTTAGGACTGACGTCCTATCATAGACAGATCCTGAGAATACTGGCCAACAGTATCACTAGACGTAATCTATGCTAAACTCTTTTTAGCATCCCATCTATCAGGGTGGACTGTGAAAATTAAGCAGTATCTAAATTCATCACTATAGATTCTTATTTCTAAAATAAGAAATGCTACTTCCAAGAGCTTTCATAAACGCCTTGAACTACAAAATATTAATCGACTGTGACTTGGGGTGACAACTCTTGAAAAGGATATGCTACACCTTACTCAAAAATCATAACACTCCCACTAACCCTCTTGCACATTAGGCATATATTTCTTCTTTATGGAATCAAAACTCTTTTGGTCTATCAATGAAAATAACTTATTTATAGAGACTTTTTAAAGTCCATTGGTGGATCCCAAAAGCTTACATATCTTGATATCGTCAATGAACATCAAGCCTTTGGCCCAACATTTTCAACACTATCATATAGCCATGATACGTAGCTACAACAAGCACAATCTGAATAGACTTAAGCATAGCTGGTAGCATAAGGGTAATGACAAGGTTTACACCTTGTAGCCTTCAACCTATCAACTCAGCTAACTAGTAATCGTATTACTATCCATGTTAGTCTTTCATAAAGATATGATATACCTTTTAGAGACATTCCCTTCAGGTAAAGACAGAAAAGGTTAACAACCTGTTATGTCACTCATGGAATCTACTTCAGACATTATGGCTCCAAGACATATCTTTTAATATTTCCTTTCAAGCATTCTTGCATAAGTCATGATATCTTCATTCTTCAAGATGAACATACCAGTAGCCCTTTCATGCGTGTGGTCATCAGTAGACTCATAGAATACTTATGTGCATTGAGCAATGTCCTGCACCTTATCGCTTATACTTTTCCTGCTCATGTTCTAATGGTTGAATATCTCTTTGTGGTTCTCAAACTCTTTTGAGATCTTATTTACTCCCACTGTTTCTTTTGGAAGATACACTTCCTCTAGAAGACAACATGTTTGGAGACAAACACCTTTTGCTCCACGGGCAAGTAAATAATATATAGCGTGCTAGCTAAGATATTCCACAAAGTTGCATATGTCATACTAAGCTCCAAGCCTTTCAGACATTGTCTGCTTGCTAGAAGCACGACAACCATAAATCATCGGTTAAGATGGATTTGATGTTATCGTCTTCCATATCTAATATGGAATTTATTCAACCTTTATTCTTTGGAACTCGGTTAAGTATATGTATTGTATAAGGGCACTTTCCCGAAACAGGTGTGGGATACTTCACCTGGCTTACGTCACACCTTTATCATATAAAGTGTTGTTTCCATTTTAGGAACACAATCTAATTGCTTATCCCAAAGATGGTATCTTTCAAGGGATAATCTGATTCTATTTCAGACAGCTTCTGAAACACCCTTCAAGGATTGATTACTTCAATCCAATTGAAGATTAACTCCTAAGTAGCTCATCGATCTCATATTCGTACTAGCTCAAACTTTTTGGGCTTTCGAATTGTTGTACTTCATTACAAACATTCAACTATTTCTAAAAATAGTCATAGATATTAATAAGCAATTATTTGTGCCATTAATTGTGATAAACCAACAGACATCGGTATGTTTAGGCTCTAGACAATTTTTCTAGAATTTATAACCTTTTTCATAAAAGGGTATTTTAATCATCTTTAGATCAGATACGTATAACCCACATGATTCATGATCACATGGTTCAGACATCATCAGAATGACATTTTAGTACATGTTTCTCTTCCAAAGAGTCTATATCTAGGACAACCACAAATATCAAGGATAACAACCATTCAAACAGTTGGTTGAGATTTCTTCACTTATATCGACTATATAGAGACTTCAATCTAGTATGTTAGATTCAGTGACCGTTCAACTTTATTCGAATAACGTTTATTATTTTGAATTGAATTTGTCCATTAAAACCGAACATTTAACTGAGAATCATGTTCATCATAAGAACCGGAACATAATAACATTTATTTAGTTCCTATATCAGTTTACCAGATTCAGAATACAATACCGAAAATGTTGCAACGTTTGCTTCACTTTCGTATCTTAGTGTACTCCGTATTTAATCCTTCTAATTTAATCATACTCGTAAGATATCATATATCTAAGAGTTGACTTGAACTTAGATGGATTTATCTCACCACACTTGTCTAGAATAGAGACTTTGATAAGATCTCTCATTTTAAGCACATGCCTTAACTTCCCTTTTTAATCCCTTAAGGACTTGTCAATATTTCTTACTTCGGTCTTCATAAAAGACTTAACAAAAATCACAAGAGCTATGTCTTCATTTTCCTTTCAAAAATAAAATCCAAAGTTCATTAAATAGTTTATTTAACCTTTTGAATCATATTCAAAACATGAACGATTTAATGATTTAAAGAAATAAGTGGATACTTAAATCTTACAATTTTGAAAACAACCTTTCCAAATTTCGATGCGGTCATTCTTATTCAACGTTTGAATTAATTGTCATCGTATGACAGAATGATCATAGTTGATCGTATCCAATATATGATTAATTTGTTAAAATTTATTTCAAGTGATTTAATCATATGATGAGCTTCCGTTTTCATTAATAATTAAAGTCTTGGAGCACTCCATCAAATATGTAGTCTCTTTGTCTCTAACTACTATACCGGGGTTGCTCGTGTCATTGCTTATTTTAAGAGGATTAAAATTACTTAACCACTTGAGAACATTTCTCAAAAGGTAACAGTCATAATTTGGTTTTACTAATCGAGAATAAAAATATAAAAATAAAAGCTTGCTAAAACTACAACATAAAATAAAGATAAAAGAGTGCAGTTGTTTATACATGCAAAATCAAAAATGGTCATTTTGGTTTATGATTTTGCTCCCACTAGTCAACTACTCCCAATTGACTTTCAAGAGTTTTTCAAAATTCTTTAGTGTCCAAGATCCAATCTAGTTACCCCGATTCCCGACAAGGGCCGATCAACCGGAATAATTTGAAGAGTAGGTAACCCTTTACCAATCACATCTCTATGTGACTCTTGGAGGTTGACTACTCAACTCTTTGACACTACACACCTCTATGTGGTAGTCACCCCTAGCCTCTGGAATAAGACGGTCCTGATGACGGCCAATCACCTCAATATTCGAGTCAAGTTGTAACACAATATTCGTGAGATCACATACGATCATATCTCAATAATAAAGATATACCCAAGGTAGGTCAACTCCCGATGATGGCCTATCAGTTGGATCCGAACAAAGGCTCATCACCTTCATTTTAATATTAGGAGACAAAATTCCGACTTAATTTTGGTGTGGGAGTAATTTTAAATTAATTCACTTAATTAATTTCAATTACGGTCTCATCTGTTATATCTATCTCTATAGACATACATCTTACACATTCATCTAGATCGTGCCTAGTCATGCATCTATCGTATCATATGAAATAAATACAAGCACAAAATAAATAAATGCGTAAAGTAACCAGTATGATCATGGACTTTTCCTAGGTGCGGTTTTAAATACAAACTGACGAAACCGCGGGTTACAATCTAAGGGTAGCTGCAACCGTCAATAGTGTTGAAATAATGTCCTAAACCCAATCGGGTTGGACCAGATCCGACCGGGTCGGATCATTTCTACTATTTCTTCATGATTATACATATATATAATAAATGACTTTTCTGTTGTCATATATTTGTTCTTTTAAAAAACCAATTATGAATTTTTATATGATAACGTCCTTAATATTAAACTGTGATAGAGAAACCATGATAGGCGATTATGGTTGATGAGATCTCTAATAACTTTAATAAGTTTCATAATTAAATGTCTCTAGGCTGATGTACTATTAAACATGGCATTGATAGTACGAACAGACTAGCACGTATTAGATGTCTTATGTCTTTAAGGGTAGGGACAGATCTCGTCTATCGAAGTGTAGAGACACATGGATTGTACGTGGACGTGTATTAGAGAATGTGTATGTTAGACTGACCCATATACACTGTTAAGTGTCACACTATGTGACGGTTGTGTAATTATCCTTAGGACCGGAGTCTACAAGGCATCACGGTGTGCATTGTCATGCTTTGACACTATTGAGGTTTCCCTTAGCCATGGGGCGATCATACAATAGTGATTGGGTGTGATACTGAAGCATGCGGAGTATACATGTTCGGTCGTCTGGGAATCGTGTACCCTAATAGTAAGGGTGAATATCCGAAAGGACCTTCTTATAAGGAATATCTTACTCTCGTGAATCTTTGCAAAGTGGAAGTAAATGAGTTACTTCGAGAGAGCATGATATCCAGATTATAAGATACGGTCGTCAATGCTTGACACTCGACGAATGACCGTATGGATATTATTACAGCGATATGATTCTATTTACACGATAACCGAGCAAATGAAAGGTAGTAGTCATTACGTATTGACTCTTCCGATGATTGGGGGTCATAGACATGTTGCTAGACGCTATCCATGATCGTTAGAGGTGAAGGACATTTTCGTAATTGCACCTTATGTCTACGGCCAACATATTCGGAAGCCTATCGGGTCACACACATATGAACATCAAGTCGGATTAAAATGTGGTTATACTTGATATCCAAATAAGGAAAGAATTTATCTCATACTATAAAGGTTATTGGTAAATAATATGGGGGTATTTATTTATTATGAATAAATACAATACAAGATATTAATAATGTTTATTAATTAAATATGTATATTGATACATATATATTTCGAAATATGTATATATATATATGGTATACAAGTATTTTGCAAATTAATTAATCATAGTGTTTTAGTAATTAAATAATATTCCGGAAGCCAATAAATTGGCAAAAGGGGCACAAATGATGTAGTGTATAAGATACACTTGGATTGTGCAATTTAATTAATAAGATTACCATAATATTAATATTGGATGTTAATTGATTTTGGAAAAATATATTTATGGTAATAAGATAAAGATAGTCAATATCAGATATTGCCAATATATTAGAAATATTTTATATAAGATATTAAATAAAAGAGATAAATCAATCTAAGGGATTTTCCTTATTTTACTAGTCAATTGTTTTCTCTATCATCAATCTACTAGAAGCTAATCCTAATCAGTTGGGGAGACTAATAGGGGCGTCACTTCCCTTATAAATATGAGGGCTTGGGTAGCTCTTTTGAACACAATAATTCCAAGATCTAATTGTTTTTGTGAAAAATAAGAGAGCTTCTTAGAGTGAGAAAAGGTCGACCTAGCAGTCGAGATTTTCTAGTAGCAATCCCTGGCGGGATTCCGGCGAGGTTCTCGTGTGGATAACTGGTAGAGGCCGGACGCTTGGACGGCTTGCGCACATCTACTCCTACCGGACAGTCAAAGCGTCGATCTTTTAGATCAACCAAGGTAATATTACCGTCCCCTCTCTTATATGTTTATTGTTTAAACGGAGACGATCCTGGATCGGGAAATCAATTTTTAAATTCCGCTGCGCTACTCGATTGATTTCATAAAAAATAGGATCTTTAATGCGGCATCTCCAATGGGATCTTTATTCTTCTTTCTTTGGTTTCCGTCTTTTGCTTCATTCTTGTTACATAAATTCTATCTAATAAAATAAATATATCCGCCGCACACCGGGGGGGGGGGCTAACAGGAATGCGATGAATGCAGAAAATAAACTAGGTCACGCTTTTCATTACGGCCTAGGACAATTTTTAAACCAACGAAAAATAAATCATTTATATCTATCCTATTGGTCGAGTCCATGATCAATCGGGGTACATATAAACATATTATATCTTACATATCTAATCCATACAATAAAATCTTATGAAAAAGATAAATACTAAAATTACCAACTTGAGTCTTAATTAATCGATTAACGTTTAATCAATTAAATAATTTTATTCAATCAATTAAATAATTAACTTTTAATTAATTAAATGATTTTAATCAAAATAAAATTAATGGTTAATTTAAACGATTTCAATTTTAATTTTAATTAATTAGAACTATACCAAAACTAAATCAAAATTAAAATTAAATCTCTTTTGTTTATTTCCTTTTGATTCGTAATCAAAAGGGATGCTTTTGGTTTACAAACCAAAAGGCACCCACCTTGGCCCCTTCCAAAATCAATTATTTTGAAAATGGTCATTTCCAAAATCAAATATTTTGAAAATGGCGTAGGCCTATTTCAAACAAAATTTGAAAAGGCCTAGGTTAATCATTGGCTCAATTAAGAACCATAAACCAACCCAATACTATAGTGTCGTGTGGCATCCCAATGGCCCAAACTGTTTGAACCATGGGTTAGCCACATGAAAATAACTAAACAAAGAGACATCTATGTACCATAAAATTCACAAAACAACAAACAAATTTTTTTCGGGGTCCACCAGGAGCCACCGGCCGACGCCGGCCACCACAGAGGCAGCCAATGCCGCCGGAGTGTTCAACATGGGGCGCCGCCGCCAGTCGGCCGAGTAGCCCCACCGCCGATTAAATTTTTTTTGTTCGTTCTTTGTTCTATGAGTTTAAATCATGCATCTATTAATTAATTACTACGCAAATTAACTAATGCTTATTGGTTATGCTCGAAGCTCGCTCTGATACCACTGTTAGGAAATCTACGCGGGAACGCAGCGGGATTTAAAATTTATTTCCTACTGACCCAAAATCGACTTCGTTCAAGCAACAAGCATAAAAGAAGTAGACAAGAGAATAAACTGGTTGATCCAATTGGATCGACGCTTTGTCTACGGTTGTGGTTTCTGCATGAAGACGCCCCAGTGTTCGGCCTCTACCGGTGATCCACACGAACAGCCCGCCAGAATCCCATCATGGATTGCTATGAGAAAACTCGGTTGCTAGACCGACTTTTTCTCTCTCTCAAAATCTCTCTCTAGGAAACTCTCAGTTTTTCTAGTAAATTAAAATTCTTCTAATTGTGATGTACAGAAGAGCTATCCAACCCCTCTCATATATAGAGAAAAGTGGCGCCCCTATGCCCCAAAAACTATTGGGAGAAGTTTCTTAATATATTGATTTAATATTAAAATAAGGAAAATAAGGAAAATATCTTTGACTGATTTATATCATTTAATTTAATATCTCATATTAAAAATTTCCAAGAGATTGTCAATATCTAATATTGACTATATTTATCTTATTACCATAAATCAATTTACACATGTGTGCAAATCTATACTCATTAATATATAATATTAATAGATGATAATGCTATTAATTAAATTGCAATATCCATGTGTATCATATACACATAAGACATGCACCCCATATAGCCAATATATTGGCATCTGGAATATTCTTGATTAATATGGTGTTATGATTAATTAATTTGCAAAATACATTTGTATCAATATACATAAATGTATTTCGATATACATATATATTATACATATATTTAATTAATCAACATAATTAATATCTTGTATTTAATTTATTCATAATAAATAAATACCACCATATTAATTTATTCACCTTTTTTTTTGGTAAAACATAGATTTTTATTAGAAAGAAAAACTGAAGTTTTACAAATGTCATCTCCTGACTAACCACCAGAAAAATAACGTCATCAACACATGTTCGCCACCTCCTCAAAACCTTAGTCCGGCAAAACCCAGGGTGGGAAAATCCGGGTGCTAAGGAAAGAGTATGGCCCCCCATGTGTTGGAAGAGTAACCCTAAGATCCAAAAAAGAACAAAAAAGAGCTAGGCGGGTGTCTATAGCTGAAGGGGTACATGGCACCACCAAGAAATACAAATGCAAAGAAACTATATTTAGGCTTGGAGCAAGTAAGGAGGGTCCCCAGAAATTGGTGTTTTTCCAGATCTGCACCAGGTGTGAGCAATGAGAGCCAATATTGAGTGTCTTTTCTTGAAACAACTCCAAACAACAAGCCTGGCCTTATATGGTATAGTCCAACAAAACCGTTGAGCAGCAGAACCATGCTATAATACACATCCATCTAATGTTTTTCCTTGTGGAAAAGTGAGCACACCTGCATAGCTGATGGAAGTAATGGTGCACACCTGCAACGGAGGGTATACAACCAGGAAGTAAGAAAAGAGAGATACAACCTGTTTGCACCCTTCATATCGATGAATAGTTCTTCCTATTTGTAGATGCCATAATAGGAAGACTCAACAGCAAGTGTATGATAGCATCTAGTCCTACAAAAAAGAGAGATTCCCAGGAGCAAAAGAAGGCAACCAATAGTGATAAACCAGTAAAAATGATAGTTCAAAGACAGAAACCACCTGTTTGCACCCTTTAAAGGTATGAAGGGTGCTTCCAGAAATGTATTTTCATGGTGTATCATATTGCTCTTGTTATGATAATGGGGTGTTGGAGAATATCCCTTTTGATGAGTAAGCCAATTTCCCCTTCTAGTTGGTAACCTGCACAAATGTAAGAACTTTGAGTAGTACTGGCCTACTTTTCCCGGCAATCTGCAGGGGAGTTAGCTTCTCCAAAGATGTGCTGGAACTGGTACTGATGTGTTGCAATGAGGTGCTTGAATTGTTCGATTTCAAGCTCATATTTCCAGGGAACTTGAGTTGTGCCAGTGACCATATTAACCAAAATCTAAGAGTCTATTTCCAGAATTACATTTTGAAGGTTGAGGTGAATACACTGTTGGATTCCAGAGAGCATTGCTTGAATATCTGCCATCATATTGGTATTGACCCCATTTGCTTTTGCAATGAGAACATGTCCATGATGATTTTTGATGATGAAACCACCCCCTATAATACCAGGATTACCAATAGATGATCCATCCGAATTCATTTTATAGCCATTGATCTCAGGGAACTGCCACTTCACTGGTATATGCTGCAAGACTTGGTTTAGAGGCAAAACATTGGATTATGCTATGCTGGATAAGGATATCATCTTGCATGGATCTTCTAACCAAATTAAGAGAAGCACAAGATAGTTTAAGATTGTGAAGAACACCAAAAATAATAGAGTCATCGGTGATTGTCAAATCCTCATAAAGAGTCTTGTTCCTAGCCTTCCAAAGCTCCAAGCAGATAAAAATGGGAACCAAAGGTAACACAGTCTTCAAAGCACCTTGGATGTCCTGGTGCAGCTAGATATACATAGCTTGCTCTAGACCGCCACAAGAACTTTTCCCCCATTGAAATAAGGTCTGAAAATGCCCCCATATTTGTTGAGCTTTAGGGCAATGCCAAAAAACAAGATCAACAATGTAATGGTGACTTAAACTGTGCTACTGAGTCTGGTTTGGAAACATGTTTTGGTCAGCAATGTATAAAGCATCTGCTGAAGTCTGGTGTTCAGCTGGGGGCAAGTTCAGTAAGGTTGATCAGCCTGTTGATGGCAAGCCTACTAAAGACAAGTCTGCTGAGCCTCAGCAGACTTGGGGAACACGTCTGCTGCATGTTTATTCAGGTTTTATCTTAGTTACTTCTGGGGTATTTCAGTCATTTACTGGGTTGGCTGTTTAGTCGGTTAGGGTTGGATTCCCAAGGCTATTAATATCATCTGTATTAATTGTAACTTGATGTAACTTTCTGGTGACAATAAAATATCCTCGTTTGTCCGTGGAGCAGTCGGCACATTGCCAGAAACCATATTAAATCTATGTTCTTCTTGTTTCTGTGTTTGTTTACTTTTTATTCTTTTATCTTTACTCACAATCACCATCACTTCTTGATCGATCCGTAATAACAAACTGGCATCTGAGCGTCCAGGTTCATCAAGAAATTGGTTTATATGTTTTAAGCAAGGTAGATTGGCACCAAGGTCATATTTGACGCTAGGATTTGGTATCTACACAAGATTTTCTGGTGAAAAAGATGTATGCTTTAAATGTTAAGATTGAAAAGTTTAGAGGAAGGAATAGTTTTAGTCTATGCAGATCAAGATGCGTGCTATGTTGAAGCAGCAGGGATTATAGGGTCCCTTGTTTAAATCAACAGAAGGAAGTACTGCTGAGAGAGCCAGTCTGGAGGAGAAAGCACATTCAACAATTATGTTGTGCTTGTCAGATGATATTATCACAGAGGTTGCTGAGGAGGACACTGCTGAGAAGTTATGGGCCAAACTTGAGAGTATGTATATGACTAAGTTATTAACCAACAAGCTGTTGTTGAAACAACGTATGTTTAGTTTAATGATGCATGAGGGTACTCAGCTGAGGGATCATCTAGACCAGCTGAACACAATATTGCTTGATTTAAGGAATATTGATGTGAAGATTGAAGATGAGGATGTTGCATTGATTCTACTTGTATCATTGCCTACATCATATGAGAACTTTGTGCAGTCTTTTAATGTTGGGAAGGACTTAGTATCATTGGAGGATGTAAGATCTTCACTCCATGCTTGAGAGTAACGCCATAAGGCATCTGGATCTAGAACAGATAGTCAGTCTGCTGGGTTGATGGCCAGTGGGGTCAGCAGGGGGCCAGGAAATTCTAGAAAGAAGAAATTCAAAAAGAATTCCAAGGGTCCTAAAGCTAAGGATATCTGTAATTACTGCAAGGAGTAGGGACATTGGAAAAATGAATGTCTATAGAGGAAGAAGCAGCAGGGTACTCAGCAGGGTACAGTTGCTTTGGCAGAACATGACACCAACTCTGAAGAAGATCTGGCCTTAGCAGTTTCAGAGTCAGTATGGCACAGAGATGTGTGGATTCTGGACACTGGGGCATCTTATCATGTGTGTCCAAACAGGGAGTGGTTTTCAACCTATCAGCAGGTTGATGGAGGTCATATTCATATGGCCAACAGCAAGGTTTGCAAAATAGTTAGGATTGGATCAATCCAACCTAGGACACATGATGGTTAATTCTGCACATTGAATGAGGTTAGGCATGTTCCATAAATGACCAAGAATTTGATATCACTTAGTCTACTGGACAGCAAAGGGTTCAAGTTCAGGGGTAAAAGTGGAGTGGTGAATGTCTATAAGGGTTCAAGTGTGATTCTGAAGGGTGTCAGGAAGGGGACATTGCACATACTACAAAGGTCTACTGTATCAGGTTCTGCTGTTGTTGAATCATCAGAGGTTCACCAGTCATAATTGACTAAGTTGTGGCATATGAGATTGGGTCATATTGGTGAAAGAGGGATGCCGATTCTGTCTAAATCTGATCTACTTGGGGGACATAAGGTCAAGGAACTGGAATTTGGTGAACACTGTGTGTTTGGGAAGCTACATAGGAGCGAGTTCCCAAAAGAAATCCACATCACAAAATGGACACTTGATTATGTCCATTCATTGGGTGGTCACAGGTATTTTGTTTCTTTTATTGATGATTATTCAAGGATGGTTTGGGTAGTCATGATGAAACACAAAAGTGAAGCATTCAAGAACTTCATCTTGGTAATCTGCAGTTTTATGGACTTTTTTAGTTTCGGTTTTTGCAAAGAAATAGGAATTTAGGGTTTCTCGTTGATCAAATAGGTTTTGGGGTTGAGGATCAACAGTTGTTGCAGTTGTTTGACGTTTTGCTTTTGGTTTTGCTGGAAATTAAGGTAAGAGGCTCTTCATAATGAGTAATTATAGTTTTATAATGATAGGTTGAGTTTTGGTGAGTCTTTGTGTTATTTGGTGATAGAATTCATGCTAAGTTGTAATTATTGAGTTGTGATATGTTTTGGTATATTTGTGTTGAGTTTTAGATTTCTAAATTTTTTTGATTCAACAACATTAATTAAACATAAACAAGCTTCAATTGAACTTCTGATTCGTTCAGTTAAAACACCGAATGTACTCTTAAAGGGAGTTGAAGTTCGGATCCGTCGGAAGAGCATGAAAAGGCTTGTGCTTTGATGAATTAGCATTCATCAATGTCTGTGTATTTGCTAGGCCTTGTCCATGTCTAGTGGTATACGAAAGAGAGTAGTGTATGTGAGGGAGCTTACTTGAAAACACATAGGTGACTAGTTAATTCACAATAATAATTACATAAGTGTAGTAAAAGCTAAAACGTCACTTATTCTCGGTCAGACACTGATTCAAATCGGCGATGTGATACGTTCATAAAAGGTGGACAATGCTACTGGCTCAAAAGGCTGAAGGGTAGTGGAGGAAATCCATCGAACGTATATGCATACCGGGGAGATCCTGGGACTACCGGTGCTAATCACCGTAGTTGGCAAGTATATCTCGTGGTGGAATTTTCACCATGCATTGTGTCCTTGAGTAATGATGTAACCAAGATAAGTTAAGTTAGAAACGTTTAGTCATGACATGTTGATGGACATGAAGTGAACCCTAGATTGAGTCGGTCTCATAATGGTAATTTAATAATCGTAATAATAACCTTCGTTGTATAACTTAGTTATTCATTAGTTTCTCACTTTTACTAAGTATTTTGTACTTACCTCCTTTGCATTTTCTTTTGTATGCATTGTGGGGTGAGAAGATGAACGGGTTGCCCAAGTGTAGATGACGACTTTTGAAGACATTGAAGTCTTGGCGAAGCTTTTAGTTTATTTCTTTGTAAAGGTTGTACTAGGCTAGTTATATTTCTTTCCTTAGACTTGTTGTACTATACTTTTAAGACCTCGTAATTTATAAGTCTTTGTGTTTTTCGTCGTTGTAATTTAACTATCCATCTTTAGTATGCTTACTTTCTATTCATGGTAGCATTTTGTTTTTACCGAGTCTTTTTAGTCAAATGCTTTATTTTGATGCGACGACGTAGATGCTTGCGTATAATATTAGATTTATTTAATGCTATACGCGCCGTACGTTTCTCTTCCGGATAAGGGCTCGGTATCCGGGAGTGGGGCGTTACAGTCTAAATCTGATCTACTTGGGGGACATAAGGTCAAGGAACTGGAATTTGGTGAACACTGTGTGTTTGGGAAGCTACATAGGAGCGAGTTCCCAAAAGAAATCCACATCACAAAATGGACACTTGATTATGTCCATTCATTGGGTGGTCACAGGTATTTTGTTTCTTTTATTGATGATTATTCAAGGATAGTTTGGGTAGTCATGATGAAACACAAAAGTGAAGCATTCAAGAACTTCAAGAAGTGGAAGGCTTTGGTTGAAAATCAGACAGGGAGGAAGATCAAGAGACTTAGAATTGATAATGGACTAGAATTCTGTTGGTCTGAGTTTGATGAATTTTGCAAGAATGAAGGCTTTTCTAGGCACCATACTGTAAGAGATACTCCATAGCAGAATGGTGTTGAAGAAAGAATGAATCAAACTCCTCTAGAGAGGGCAAGGTGCATGCTCTCTAATTCTGGTCTAGCAAGGAGATTTTGGGGGGAAGCTATCAGCACAACCTGCTACTTAATCAATAGGGGGCCTCACACTGGGATCAAACTTAAAACACCACTTGAAGTTTGGTCAAGAAAGTCAGCAGACTACTCTGGACTTAGGGTTTTTGGAAGCACTGTCTATTATCATGTCAGTGAGGGCAAATTGGAGCCTAGGACCAAGAAGGGTGTGTTTGTTGGATATGGAGATGGAAATAAAGGTTATAGAATCTGGTCATCAGCTGAAAATAGGGTTATACTCAGTAGGAGTGTAGTTTTTGATGAAAACTCTATGCTTAACTCATCTGTGAGAGCCACATCTGAATCTGAGACTGAGAAGATTGACAAACAGGTGGAGCTTCAAGCAGAGCCTGCTGGATTAAAGGAATCAGCAGGGGACGATCAACTGTCAGCAGATCCAGAACAGGATCCAAGCCAATCTGCTGAACAAAGGTCAGTAGAGACTCAAAATGTTGATGTTTGTCAGTAGGGTATAGCTCTCAGCAGAGCTAGGAGGACCAATATCAGACCTCCAAGAAGATATAGGTTTGAGGAGGATATGGTTTGATATGCACTACAGGTAGCTGAAGAAGTGGATGGTTTTGAACCTAACACTTACAAGGAAGCTGTGACAGGTTCTAAGGCATCCCAATTCCTTGTTGCTATAGGAGAAAAAATAGAGTCACTTCAGAAGAATGAGACTTGGGATCTGGTCAAACAACCACAAGATAGGAGGGTGGTGACTTGCAAATGGATATTCAAGAAAAATGAAGGAATGACACCTGCTGAGAGTTTTAGATATAAGGCACGTTTGGTTGCTAAGGGATTCAGTCAGAAAGAGGGGGTAGACTATGAAGAAATATTTTCTCCAGTGGTCAGACACACATCCATCAGGGTTCTGTTAGCAATAGTGGCACATCAGAATTTTGAACTTGAGCAATTGGATGTGAAGGCAACCTTTCTTCATGGAGATGTAAATAAGGAGATTTATATGACTCAGCCAGAGGGTTTCCAAGTTCCTGGCAAAGAAGGATATGTGTGCAAGTTGAAGAAGTCCTTATATGGACTTAAGCAGGCTCCAAGGCTGTGGTATAAGAAGTTTGACAGCTATATGATTCAGCGGGGTTATAGCAGGAGTCCATATGATTGTTGTGTTTATCACAACAAGTTGAAAGATGGGTCAATTATCTATCTGGTGTTGTATGTAGATGATATGCTGATTGATACTGCAAACAAGTCTGACATTCAATATCTGAAGAATCTGCTCAAGGCTGAATTTGAGATGAAGGATTTCGGGAATGCAAAGAAAATTCTGGGGATGGAGATCTATAGAGATAGGAAGCAGGGGAAGCTATTCTTGTCTCAGCAGGGGTATATTGAAAAGGTATTATCCAAGTTTGGCATGTCAGCAGCCAAACCTATAGACACTCTAATGGCACCAAATCTATATATGTCTGCTGTGTTTGCTCCACAGTCAGCTGAAGAGGAAGAATACATGTCTAAGGTTCCATATGCTAGTGCAGTAGACAGTCTAATGTATGCCATGGTCTGTACTAGGCATGATTTGGCTCAGGCAGTTAGTGTTGTTAGCAGGTTTATGGCTCAACCTGGAAAAGAACACTGGAAAGCAGTAAAGAGGATATTCAGGTACCTCAGGAGTACATCAGATATTGGACTCATTTATGGAGGTGGTACTCAATGTTTTGTCACAGGGTACTGTGATTATGATTATGCTACTAATGTGGATAGCAGGAGGTCTATGATTGGGTATGTGTTTACTTTGGGTGATTCTGTGGTAAGTTGGAAGGTAACTTTACAGAGTACAGTGACATTATCTACTACTGAAGCAGAGTATATGGCACTGACAGAAGCAGCAAAGGAGGCAATCTGGTTGAAAGGGCTAGTCAATGATCTGCATCTGTATCAAGATCAGACTAGATTGTATTGTGACAGTCTTAGTTCAATATGTTTGGCTAAGGATCAGGTTCATCATGAGGAACCAAGCATATTGATGTTAGGTACCATTTTCTGAGGAATGAGAGGATGGTTAAAGTGGAGAAGATCAGCACTGATGTGAATCCTGTTGATATGTTCACTAAACCAATTCCAAGGAGCAAGTTTCAGTTGTGTCTGGACTTGCTGAATATCCAAAGCTGTTAATTTGAATCTAGGAATACTCAGCTGAAGGTGGAGGTCTGCTGAGGTATTCAAATTAACAGCTTTGGATATTTTGAATCTAGGAATACTCAGCTGAAGGTGGAGGTCTGCTGAGGTATTCAAATCTGAAGACAAAGAGGATTTCTGGCACTTGGTTGTGCATCTGGCACTTGGATGTGCATCTGGTTAGTTTGCATGAAGCTGAAGTCAAGGTTGAGATTTGTAATTGTGACTTAAACTGTGCTACTGAGTCTGGTTGGGAAACATGTTATGGTCAGCAATGTATAAAGCATCTACTAAAGTCTGGTGTTCAGCTGGGGGCAAGTTCAGCAGGGTTGATCAGCCTGCGATGGCAAGCCTACTGAAGACAATTCTGCTGAGCCTCAGCAGACTTTGGGAACACGTCTGCTGCATGTTTATTCGGGTTTTATCTAAGTTACTTCTAGGGTATTTCAGTCATTTACTGGGTTGGCTGTTTAGTCGGTTAGGGTTGGATTCCCAAGGCTATAAATATCATCTTTATTAATTGTAACTTGATGTAACTTTCTGGTGATAATAAATATCCTCGTTTGTCCGTGGAGTAGTCGGCATATTGCCTGAAACCACGTTAAATCTGTTTTCTACTTGTTTCTGTGTTTGTTTACTTTTTATTCTTTTATCTTTACTCACAATCACCATCTCTTCTTGATCGATCCGTAAAAACAAACAGCTTCCTCATTATTGCATGATAAACACTTAAAAGGCCCATGTATACCAAATTAGTTTAGTTGAGCTGCAAAAGGGGGAAGACCATTTCTAAATCTCCATATAAAGAAGGATATCTTACCTGGTATATAAGGCTTCCAGACTTCTTTTAAATCATAGAGAGACTGCCTCCTTTTCCTGAGGATCCCATAAGCAGATTTGATGGTGAATTTTCCATTGGAGTTTTGAGTCCATATCCACTTATTTTGACCAACTTATTGCATGTTTTCATCTGCATCTTCTTGTACAGGGCTAAGAAGCTTCCAGGCATATAATTTGTAGAGAGGATAGACCCATAATGTTGTACCGGAAAATATCACATTTTTGTTACTCAACCAACCTTCGGGAGAAGCAAATACAGTAGGCACGCTAATCAATAAGATTGATGAAATAGTAATTAATGCAATAACAGCCAATTGAAAAGCAAGAGTCATGCTTTTATTCCTCCAATACACCATTGAGGGATTTTACTTTCTCATGAATCCATTGATTCTATATGACTTATGACTAATCCTTTACCACTTTCTTCGTACATGGGGTCGAGGGAGGGGGAAATGAAATTTTTGTTTATTTCACAACCCAAAGTCCTTGTCCTCTTCTCAATTTCCACCAGAGTTTACAAGAGAAATCTTGCTGGAGGACTTGCAGGTTTCTGCTTCCAAGACAATTCTCATTGGTGGGGAAGCAGACATCTTCCCAACATATCCATATATGTCTCTTTGCTTTTTCTGTGTCTAACCAGAGAAAATGTGAAAGGATATATTCTATTCTTTCAAACACAGTAGCAGGCATTTTTAGGGCAACGATGATATGTATAGGAATAGAAGATAAAAAATGCTTAATAAGGATAAGCCTACCCCTAGTGGAGAGAAACTTAGCATACAACCCCTGAAGCTTCTGTTCAAGCTTTTGAATAAGAGGAATGAAGTAACAATGTTTAGGTCTACCCATATAAATAGGACACCCTAGGTAAGTAAAGGGAAAAGAATCCTTTTTCATACCAGTAACAGTTATTACCATATCAACTGTGTGAGAGTTTGCATGTTTTGATATGAAAAAGAAACTTTTGTTGGCCAGAAGCAAGCTCATAGTGGTGTAAGAAAGTGAAAATATTTTTGAGAGATTTCTTAGTGGCCCTAGCAAAGACAATTAAGTCATCAGCATACATAAATGGGTGACTGGGATGAAACCTCTGCGGATAGCATAATGCTCAACCTGAGTTTGAAAAATATGTTTAAGGCCCCTAGTAAGGGCTTCAGAAAATAGGATAAAAAGGTACGGGGAGATTGGGTCTCCTTGCTTAATACCCCTAGTGTTCTAAAACAAAACAACAGGGGGCACCATTTATCAAAACAGAAAACCAACTGAAAGTAAGATTATTCATAATGAGCTTCATAAACAGCTCAGAAAAACCAAATTGAAGCAAAAGAGCCTTAAGAAAAGGCCAGGATACTCTGTCAAAGGCTTTGGTAACATCAAATTTGAAGATGATGTTGTGACCCATGGCTTTTCTCTGCGCAAACTGGACCTATTCTTGAACAAAAAGAACATTGTCAGCTATATCCATACCTTTCAAAAAAGCAGATTGCTCAACAGATATAAGGAGAGGGAGTACCACTTGTAAACTGGTGCAGAGGATCTTTGTGAAGATCTTGTTTGCAAAAGTGATGAGAATAATGGGCCTGAATCTACAAAAAAATTAGGAGCTTCTTTTTTGGGAATCAGAGTAATCATTGTAGCTCCAATATCTTGAGGAATGTAACCACCAGAGAAGAAGTGCTTAGTTGCTTCATAAACATCAACTGCAATTATATCCCAGCATGTTCTATTGAAAGACCCTATGAAACCATCCATTCTAGCTGCACTATTAGGATCAAGGCCAAAAACAGCATTTTTAACTTCCTCCATAGAGACATGTTGGGTAAGGGTGGTGTTTAGAAGATCTGTGAGGACATTGGGGATGAATTGAAGGAGGTCTTCCGTGGCTTGTGTATCCATACTACTATCACCCCTGAAAAGATTACTATAATAATCCACTTCGGCTTTGGCAATATCTTGCTGGGAAGTACACCACTGTCCAAATGCATCTTGGATCTTATGGATTCTAAGCCTTCTAGTTTTGTCTCTGGTAGTGGCATGGAAGAAGGATGTATTTTTATCACCTTTCTTGAACCATTTGAATCTAGTTTTTTGTATCCAAAAATCCTCCTGTTGAGCTAGATACAGGTTATATTGAGTTGTAGCTTTGGATAGGGCCTCCATGTTATCACTAGTTGGAGATTGATCATATATGTTTCCAAGATGTCGGATCTCCTCTTCACTATCCTTAACCCTTTGGTTGATATCCCCAAAGGTATTTTTATTCCAAGTTTTAAGATCTCTTTTAAGCCTTTTAAGTTTATTCACCAGGTCTGTCATACCATCCACAACAATACAATGTTGGTCCCAACTATTTTTGATAACTTGCTTGAAATCTGTATGGAGAGTCCACATGTTTTGATATTTGAAGGATGTTGGACCTCTGATTTGATCCGTTTGAGCATATAAAATGGGATCATGATCTGAACCTGCTCTGTTCAGAATGTACACATCTCCAGAGTGTCCAGCATTAATCCAAAGGGAGATAAAAAGAAGACTGTCCAATTTTTCTTGCACATAACCATTGTGCCTCCAACCTACCCAGGTAAAGAGAGAACCAATAGAATGAAGCTCTTGCAAGCCAGCGTGAGTAAACCACTCATTAAAATCTTGCATAGATCCCACATTTTGATTAGAAGGGGCATGATATTTATCCAGGATACGAATAGAATTGAAGTCCCCACCTATCATCCAGGGTAAGTGAAGAGAATTCATGGATTCTAGGTTGGACCAGAGAATAGTTGTAAGGGTCCTGGTACATTTACCAAAAACATATGAGACCAGGAAAAGGTTAGTCCCATGAAACTTGAGAGTAATTTCATGTTCAATAATATTTACCACATCAACAGTAGTAGAATAAGACCAGAAAACCCACAGTTTATCCTGAGGGGCAGCTAAACAACTAGAGAAACCGAGCTTGATCCTATAGCTATCATGAAAGGTTGAGAAAAGCATAGGTTCAGAAATATATAATAAGAAGATATTATGAAGTTTAAGTAATTTTTTGAGCCTTCTAAAGGATATTTTACCCTTGAGGCCCCTTATATTCCAAAAGAGACAATTTATCATGGTGGTTGGTTATTTCTTAGAGCTGAACATCTTGTAGTAACATTTGACTTTGTAGCAGCATAATTCCGTCTTCTTCTTCTTCTTGTCTAGTCAATCTAAAAATCATCATTATCAGGCACAGTAGATTTTCCATGATCCAAATTAGCTTTTTTCTGGAATCTCTTAGTAATTTCCTCTCAGGCTGTTTTTAGACTCTCTATTTGAGCATGCTTAGTCAGGATGTTATATTGTGGCATATCACTCTCAGATACATTTTCTTGACAATGAGCATCTTTTTCCATAACTAATATATTGCTATCATCTGTGGAACCTTCCTTGCTTAGGGGATTAAGATGTTGTGTGTTCTCTTCCTTAGGGCTCTCATCTCATCTAGTGGTGAAATCTTTTGGATGGGATTTGATGATGATGTCCCAATTTCCTGGACATTCTGTGGTCTAGGTTGCTGATTTAGGTCAGGAATGTCAGGTGCAGGCTGCTGGTTCAAAAATGGAACTGATATAGAAGGTTGTTTCTGTCTCCAAACTTGCAGTCGGGGACCATTTATTCTGCTCTTACTAGCCCAATGTCCCTGAGTTGAGGATTATTGTTGTTGTGTTGGAGGGTCCTGGGGTTGCTGCTGATACTGCTGTGGATGTTTGAGACTACAATCTTCTTCCATGTGCCCTATATGACAACAATTAGTGCCAAAAACCATATGAATCTCCTTGATGTACCCAAAATCTATGAGGGAAAGGCTTAAGAAGATCAACTTCAATTTGGACTCATGTTGTTGAGGGCCTTTTAAGGGTAGAAGTGGAAGCATCTACTCACAAAAGCTTACCAAAACTCGAAATTATGCCCTTCAGGCTTCAACCTTCATTAAATGCGCAGACAATTTTGGTAAGATGATCCAAGTTGGTACGACTGATGATTCAACATCAATGTGAATATCCAGTGTCCATTTGAGAATTCACATAGGTTTGCCGGTGTCAAACCATTGACTGTGAGAGTAAAGCCTAATAAAATCCTTCGCACTAGAAAAATTGATCAGAACATGTTGGACTTATTTCTATGTTTTGATGATGAGTGTCAGACTAGCTGTTATAGTGCAAAGGCAAAAAGATGTCTAGATCAAATGTATAAGTTTATTAGAGTTAGATTTATGAATAGGTTTGATCAAACAAGCACTGGAAAGGGCTGGCTGATTCATATCAGCAGACTGATCCACATCAGTAGGGTAGATAGGTCAGTAGACTAGTCCGGAACCCGCCGAAGGCGAAGGCCGAGGGCTCAAACTCGATTCTGAGAAGGCTAAGGGATCAAACTTAGTAATTTAAGTCAAGGATATGGAATCAGAATTTAGGCAAGTCTATGATGACCTAAACTGATTACATATACCTTGTGAAGAAGGTCTAAGTTCCATAAGTTGGATGATGTTTGGAACTTGGTTATAATTAAAAAGGTGTAATCTAACTTCACAAATAAAAGTTAGATAAAAGAAGTCAGCTGCATTGTATTTTATACACAGTAAATTGCAGTTCAGCAGACTGATAGGTATCTCAGCAGACTGATGAACCTGCTGTTAATATACCTCGGTTAATTCAAGATTATATTGGAAGATTGCATGGATAAGGACAGCCAACTACCTCTGACTTATCAAACAAATCAAAGGCCGAGATTAAAAGAACGTTGGGATGATTCAGATCTTTATCCAATGGTTATAAGTCAAAGGGTGGACAGACTGCACTGTCAAAAAGGATTTCTGACAGTGTCAGTCCTATGAATAGTGACATAATGCAAATCAGATAGGACAAAAACAAGGAACGGTTACATTTGAATTTCAAATACAAGTCACATGCATTCTTGCCTATAAATAGAAGACTTTCAACTCAGAAACAAGATGATAAAAAATTGAAAAACTTTGAAGAGATATTTTACCGAAATTTGAAAAACACCTGCTTGAACCTGCGAACTTAAAGCTACCGATCCAGAGAAATTCTTCAAGTGTATTCGCATTCAAGCTATATCAAGCATACACACTTGAAGACCGCAAGCCGCCGATTATTTCATCCTAATCAAGCGCCGCAACCGAATCATTTATTTGATTCAATCTTTATTTTATAAAGAACCCGCCGAAGACGAGTGAAGCACGGTTGTGTGAAAGATCGTTGTTTGTGGTGGAGTGGTGAAGAGGCAATCCTACCCTTCAAGGACCGGTGGAAGACTCGGGAGCAAACAATCCTACATGTTCCCGTTTTCGGTTTGTGAAGCCATAGTTATTGGTGAAGGACAAGCAACTTAGGAATCTTTGTAACAGCTACATCAAAGATCTCTAGTGAATTTCCTCCAACATCACAGGAGAAGAGTGGACTGACATGATTACACCACCTGGAACCACTATAAAATCTGCCTACTTACTTTCAGCATTTACATTCTGCACTTAGTTTATTTTACACATCAATCTACTGAATCTAGCAAGTGAAATCACACACTTGCACTACTAAGTATCTAATACTTAGTATAATATTTAACAACAAGTATTAAGTCTTAATTTTAATATTATTCCGCTGCACAAATTCACCAAACTCAACTGTCAGTAGACTACTGTAAATCAGCATGCTACTGAGATATCAGCAGACTACTGAAGTATCAGCAGACTGCTGAAGTTGCAGAATTTGTTAACTCCAAAGTTTTAAGTGTTAAGTTTATTCACCCCCCCTCCTCTAAACTTAACCAAAGCCTTTTCAAGGGAACAACAATTGGTATCTGAGCAGTGCTTCTGTTCTGAAGAAATCCTACTTGTTGTGCTTGTGAAAATTCTTTGAAACTTTCTTTCAAGTTACTGATTTTCAAAGACATGCATCATGGATAACACACAGTATGCTAGAACTATGCTGATGTGTTCTCTAGATAGATTTGATGAGTACAAACGTCGAATGCAGGCTTACCTTGCTGCAACTCATGATGAGATGATGGATGTACTAACTGACGGACCATTGGAGATTACCAAGGCAATAGCAGTGGGTGATACAACTGAGTACATTCCTAAACCAAAAAGAGAATGGAATGCAGAAGACAGAAAAAGAGCAAACCTCAACAATATTTCTATTGACATCATTTATAGAACCTTGGATAGCAATATGTACATGAAGGTTAAAGATTGCAAAACTGCAAAGGAACTTTGGGACAAGATACATTTGATCTGTGAAGGCACCGATGCAATAAAGAAGAATAAAATCGGTGTGGCCGAAAGAGGTTCCAAAAGTTCAAGATGTCGCCAAATGAAACCATTGAGCAAATGGAATCAAGATTTAATGCAATCCTGGATGAACTTACCCCGCCGAGTGTAAGTTATTCAAAAGAAGAAATAAACACCAAAATCTTGGAGGCTCTACTGCAAAAGATGTTTGGAAAATGAAGGTGACCGCAATAGAAGAAATGAGAAAGTTGCATGAAGAAGACACCTTCAAGTTGTTTTCGATCTCAAGGCTTATGAATTTAGCAAAAAGCTTGTACACGAGACCGAAAAGGAAGAGCCAAAGACCATCGCATTGGCTGCTTCACATCGGGAAGAAACATACGGAGGACAAGATGATTTGGATGAGATGCGAGGAACATTACCCTCCCGAGCAAGAAAATCGGATGATGAAGACGGGGAAAGGCCCCGCAAGAAACTTCACAAAAAGGCCTACCGAAAGAAAGATAATGATTATACGTGCTTTCATTGCAAGAAACCAGGACACTTCAAACCCGATCGTCCCGAGTTAAAACAAAGTAAGGAACCCGATTATCTTTGCTTCAACCGCAAGAAGCACGGAAACTTTAGACACGATTGTCCGGACCTACCGAAGACCAAGAGTCAACAAAGAAGACATGGCAAGAAGGCTATGGTTGCTGAAGATGAATCAGGGTATGAAGTGGAATCTGAAAAAGGAAATGAATCAGATGACACAGCACTAGTTGCTGATATGGAAGATTATGCTTTGATGGCCAATATGGATGAAACTGAGGAGGTATACAATATTGTATCCATCAATACTCCTGCTGGAAGTGATTGTGAATCAACTTGTGGCTGAAATCCTAGAAATTCTGACAATAATGAGACTTTGGATGCCATCCTTAATCAATTGAGGATAATACAATCTGGTTATGAGATTGTGAAGGCTGAAAAAGAAACTCTTGAATTAGAAGTTGGAAGATTGAAAGCTGAATTAAGAGTTCTCAAAGGTAAGGAAAAAGATGTTGGACAGAATCGGTTTAAGCTCGTTGATCATCCGGCGGCCCACGAATCCGCCGAACCATCTTGCTCCACTCGCATACAAGTCCGGAAAGCTTTATGGTGATAAAACGGGGCTTGGATTTGGAACTCAACAATCCAAAAAGAGTGGATCCAAGAAGTAAAGTGCGAACATAGCACCAGAATTGGTCCTAAGTTTGTACCAGCACAAGATCCAAGTCCAAGTAAGGTTGCTGAGGCAGTGAAACCTACTGAGAATACTTCAAGGAAGCAAAATCAGAAGTCAAAGAAGTCAACAGCTCCTAACAAAAAGAACAAATCTAGGAATAGTACTGCTGGACCTTCTAGACCTACTGATAGCAGACCTGCTACCAAGTCTGCTGGACCACAAAAAGGTAAAGGTCAGAAATATTCCAAAGATAAGAATCTCAAATCTAAAAATGTTAATCATTCAAGGGATATTTATCTCAGGGAGAAAGGTAGACTGTTCCCTACTGATGATGATTGGAATATTCCTGCACCTGCTGATAGAAACAACCAGTATAACCATGCTTCTAGGGTAAAACCTAAGCAATGGAATCAGCAAAGGACTCAGCAGAGGACTTATAAAAGGCCTCAGCAGGGACCTCAGCAGACTCCATATTACAGGGCTGTTCCTAACAGACAGCAAACAAATGGTTATACTAATGCTTCTAACATCAAAAGTCACTTCAAATAGCATTATAAACCAAAAGGCCAGAAAACATATGTGAATCCTACACAACCTACTGTTAGAACTTATGGATGTGTGGAATACATGTATGAACCAAAGTATGACACTTTTAGGAGAAGACCTTATGGAAAATTACCAAAAGTCATGCTTACTACTGACCACTATGGACCCAAACAGGTTTGGGTACCTAAAATGTATTAACTTTGTTTTGTAGGGTGTCTGGTATTTTGACAGTGGATGTTCCAGACACATGACAAAAAATAAGCACTGTTTATCACACTTTGTGGCAAAAGATGGTCCAAGGGTGAATTTTGGCAACAAGAATACACCTGGATATACAAGAGGATATGGCACACTTGTGAGAAATGGACTTACAATCAAGATTGTTGCTTATGTGGAAGGACTGGAGTACAACTTGCTGAGCACTGGACAATTCGTGACATGGGATACAAGGTCACTTTTGACAAAAACATGTTTGTATTGTCATTAGTGAAAGAGGTGATCAAGTTGTACTTCTTTCGGTAGAAGACAACAAAACATGTATGTTGTGGATTGGTCTCTAGATTCCCAAAACTCGCGATTGTGCATACCAAATCCGAACTCAATTGGTTATGGCACAAGAAGTTGAATCATTTAAACTTTGATGATATAAATCAGTTGGTGAAGAAAAAGCTGGTGATTGGTTTACCTGAGATCACATTCAAATAGGATGCTATATGTGATGCATGTCAGCAGGGTAAACAGATAAAGTCAAGCTTCAAGTCAAAAATTAAACAATCAACTAATAGAGTGTTGGAGCTTATGCATATGGATCTTTTTGGACCAATAACTCCAACAAGTGTAAGCTGGAAAGAAATACACTTTAGTGGTTGTGGATGATTATTCAAGGTACACTTGGGTGGTTTTTATGAACAAGAAAAGTGAAACACTCAAAAGCATGCCTAATCTCTTAAAGAGATTACAAAATGAGAAAAGTTTAACTGTAATAAAAATAAGATCAGATCAGGGTACAGAATTTCTCAACAAAGTTATAAGAGAATACTGTGAACAGAATGGTGTACTGCATCAACTTGCTGCTGCTGGTACACCTCAGGAAAATGGGGTTGCTGAAAGAAGAAACGGGACCTTAAAGGAAGCAGGAAGGACAATGATATGTGAAGCATTACTACGAAAGGTATTGGGTCAAAAGCGAGTTAATACAACATGCTATACACAAAAGAACATCGGTGAACAAGAAAGGCTGCTCGAAGACACCTTATGAGATTTGGAATGGAAGGAAACCAAACATATCCTATTTCCATCCATTTGGAAGCAAGTGTTTTATCCTAAATCACAAGGTTCATCTGAAAACATTCCAACCAAAGTCAGATGAAGGGATTTTCTTGGGATATTCTTCAGTCAGCAAGGCATTCAGGGTACTGAACAAGAGGTCACTGAAACATGGAGAAACAATCCATGTTGTGTTTGATGAACCTAAGTTCACTGGTATGGAAGATGAAGATTGTGAACCTGCTGAGAATCAACAAGTCACTGATCCAGATTGTGTTGAAGTTTTGGAAAGATTCAATGATTTAAAAGTTTATGATACTGCCCCTGCTGAACACTCTGCTGGTGACATTACTGATGCAACAACTGAAGCAATTCAAGGATCTGCTGAACCCCCTGTTGTTGAAGAAGCTACAGCAGACCCTACTGAAGATGAGGTTCCTGATAATCAAACTAATCAGAATCCACAATGGTTAAGGAATCACCCTGCTGAACAAGTTATTGGGAATGTACAGCAAGGTGTAAGGACTAGAAGACAACTGGAAGCTATGTTTACTTGTTTTCTATCTCAAATGGAACCAAAATTTGTTGAAGAAGCTATATCAGATCCAGATTGGATAATAGCTATGCAAGAAGAATTGAATGAATTTGAAAGAAATCAAGTTTGGACACTAGTTGAAAGGCCTAATCATGCAAATATCATTGGTACTAAGTGGGTATACAGAAATAAACTTGATGAATCTGGTACCATTGTAAGGAATAAGGCCAGACTAGTTGCAAAAGGCTATTCTCAAGCAGAAGGAATAGATTTTGATGAAACTTATGCACACTGTTGCAAGATTGGAAGCTATCAGATTATTCTTGGCACATGCTGCATATAAGAACTTCAAAGTATATCAAATGGATGTCAAAAGTGCATTTTTGAATGGCATTCTAGAGGAGGAAGTGTATGTACAGCAACCTCCTGGTTTTGAAGTTAAAGATCAAGAAGATAAAGTGTATAGACTCAACAAAGCACTTTATGGATTGAAACAAGCACCAAGAGCATGGTATAAGACTCTATCTCAATTCTTGGTGGACAATGGTTTTACAAAAGGCACCATTGACAAGACTCTTTTCAGAATCAGTGAAGGGAACATCACCCTGCTGGTACAGATTTATGTGGATGACATAATATTTGGTTCTGAAAATGATTTACTTTATGAAAAGTTTGCAAATCTAATGAAAAGTAAATTCCAAATGAGTATGATGGGAGAGATGAACTACTTTTTGGGATTGCAAGTTAAACAGATGAAATATGGAATCTTCATTCATCAAACCAAGTATACCAAGGAGTTGCTGAAGAAGTTTGGTATGGAAAACAACACTAAGATATCAACTCCAATTAGTACAAACATCAGATTGGATGAAGATAAAGAAGGCAAAGATGTTGATCAGACTTTATACAGAAGGATGATAGGCAGTCTGTTGTACCTTACCGCCAGCAGACCTGATATATCCTTTGTTGTAGGTGTTTGTGCAAGATTTCAATCTAAACCTAAAAAAAAGTCATTTAGGTGCAGTCAAGAAAGTTCGCAAGTACCTAAAGGAGACTTTGGGGGGTAGGGATATGTTATTCCAAGGATGGAAGCTTCAAAGTTATATCCTACTCAGATTCTGATTATGTTGGGTGCAAAATTGATAGAAAAAGCACTACAGGAACTTGTCAGTTAATGGGAAGTAGATTGGTCTCCTGGTTCAGCAAGAGACAGAATTCAATATCAACTTCCACTGCTGAAGCTGAATATATAGCAGCTGGAAGTTGTTGTGCACAAGTACTATGGCTAAGACAACAATTAAGGGATTATGGAATTGAAGAAAAGGAAATTCCAATTATGTGTGACAACACAAGTGCAATTGCAATCACAGAAAATCCTGTTTTGCACTCAAGAACCAAGCACATTGATGTGAGACATCATTTTATAAGAGATCATGTTGAAAAGAAAGATGTGGTGGTTCTATATATCCCTACTGAAAATCAACTTGCTGATATTTTCACTAAGCCACTTGATAGTGAAAGATTTGCCAAATTAAGGACTGAACTTGGAATTATAAAAGTTGACTGATATTCAGCATTGTACTGGAATTCACCAAGGGGATTAGTCTTTGCTATGATTGGGTGAGCTCACTTAGCAGATTAGTCATTGGTATCAACAATTCCATGTACTTATGTTTGGACAATTGAGCAAATGAGGTTGCCAAGGGGATTGGTCTTTGTCATGTTGGGTGAGCTCACTTGACAGATCGGTCATTGGTATTAAACTTCATCTTGTATTATCAATTGAACAAAACAAGAAGAAATCAAGGATCAGCAGAGTCACTTTGTCAGCAGGCTGTGAAGCACCTTTATCAGCAGACTGCTGAGCCAACCCTGCTGAGGACAACCCTGCTGAATGGAACGTTATTCAGTCAAACTTTACTAAAGTCAAAAAGCAGTTTGGCGGGATATTTATCCTACCCTTTACTACCATAGTTAACACGATCCAACGGTTACAAACGTTATGGAGGAGTTATGGGCGACGTGTCAAGACCACATTTACTCAGATTAATCGTGGTTGACATGGATGTACGTGCACTGACAGTTACAACTACCGTCTGTCTATATATACAGATCTACACTCAGCAGATTCTCTCTACTTGCAAAATCTGCTTTATCACTGCAAATTTTCACACTGTGTGAACACAGATTTATAATTCATCTTCTTCATCTCTTTTTTCTCATAACAATGGCCGAAAAGATTGATGTCCACATTGAATCAAGCCAAAGTGTTAGAGGTTTTGTTGTTGATGCAAACAAAACAGAATTGGCCATCAACATTGGTCGAAGAATAAGGAGGTTTGCAGGCTTGGAAAACATACTCAATATCAGATTGGAAACAATATCATACACAAATGTTATTGATTTCTAGAAAAACATGGTTGTGGAAGAAGGAAGTGAGGCATTCAAGACAACTGTGAATGCTGAGGAGATTGAAGTTTCCCCTAGTCTACTGAGGGAAGTTTTTGGATTTGAAGAAGTAGTGGATGGTCCAATAAATCCTGAAGCAATGGGACTATCCAAGATGGCTTTTGTTGATCAAATCAAAACAAATGCAGCCACCAAATCTATTCCAGGCATCAATTGCAGACATATTAGGAATGAGTACAGTCTGCTGAGCAAACTCAGTGCAAAGAACATACTTGGACTAGTTGGCAGTATGGACACTCTATCAGGACCCAAGATAGAGATGATGATGATCATTTGCAGAAGCATGAAGTTTGATTGGGCTGGGTACTTCATTCATTACATGAAGAAGGTAGCCAAGGAAGAAAAAGATGGAAAAAGGAAATCCAAGGCCTTGCCCTTAGCATTAATGGTTCAGACCCTGCTGAATCACTTGAAGGTTCCTAATATTGAACCTGAGAAGATAAATCAGTCTAGATACAAGAAGGAAATTGATTATGCTATTCCTGGTCTAGATGATGATGATGAAGATGTTGCTGACCCTGCTGCTGATGGTGATAGTGCTGGAGATGATGGTGATGTTGGTGGTGAGCAGGTCCAGCAAACTAAGAAGAAATCTACTAAACCTGCTGCACCAAAGAAGACCACTAAGAAAAGAAAAGATGTAGATACAAGGAAGATCACTGAGATCTTAAAGCCTAAGAAGACAAAGAAGAAAACAACACAGACTGTTGAGTCTGCTGAGGGTCCAGCTGAATCTGAAGGTACTGACCCTGCTATTTGTCACGGATTTTATCAACACAAAATAAACAAGTAATAATCCGGTTAACCTCAAGTATAAGGATCGTAGTATGGAGGCTAATGCCGGGTCGATCTTACGGGGAACTAAACGATTGTGATTTCTAGTTTTTATCTAACTAACCTATGTCACGATTATTAAGCTAAATAACGGATAAAACTAAACGAATACCGTAAATTAAACTTTAACTAAAACGTAAAGCGGGACGAAGAAGAGATGATCTAAAGCCAGGAAAGATACGGGTTGCGAACCAATTTAAACTAACTAATCTAAGATGCGGATAAAAGTAAACTAACTAGACAAATTCAAGCTTTTAAGGATTTAAATCAAATTTATAACGAGCAAACGAGGATTGATCCACCTATCCAACAAGCATTGATTCCCTATCTCGATTATAGTGCGTTTTTATTCGATTGTGATTCACCTTACCTAGACATGAACCCTAATTCCTTAGAAAGTTCATCTATCAATCTATTATCTTCCGATGTAAGATTAACGCGTTCAATAATCAAAGGTGCAAACTTTGTGTTTATAACCTAGTAATCGGACCTATTAACTTCCGTTATTATAGATTCGAATTACTATTCTTATTCATGGTGATCTAGGGTTTATTAAGACTTCCATCAACAATAAACAATCAACACATGCATATCTTCCGATATAAAAGCAAATTAAACATGAATTAAACATGAATAAGAAACAACCTTTATTAAAAACTCACAGTATAATCGAAGAAAACGAAATCAACAATTGTTGGACGGCTTCACAATACTCGTTTGATGAAGCTTTTAGCCTCTGAACATCCTCAGCAACTCAAATTTGCAGAAAAAGTACATAAAAAGTAACTAGTGTTTGATCTAAATTAAGAGCATAAAAAATAGGAATAAAAAGATGAAAAACGCAGCCTAAAGCCGCCCCTAGGTTTAGGGTTTTGAATAATGTGTGTATGATGATCTTTTGTGGAGAAAACAGCCGACTATATATAGATTTTAAAGTCGGTTCGCTAAGTCGGCCACCGGACGCCCGTACGAAACCTCGAACGCCCGTCCACTCTTCAATAATACTTCGAATCGGGCCGAGTCATGACCAGACGCTCGTCCATCCAGCGTCCACTCCAGCGTCCAAACTTCCTGAATCAAAGATGACATCCTGGACGCTCGTCCAACTGCATCAGACGCCCGTCCACTGGACGGAGATACTGGACGCCAGTTTGATATGATCGATTTTGATTTATTGATCTTTATCTCTTCTATCTCTATCCCACTTCTTCATTATCTCTTTTATCATCAATTAGCTTGAACTTAATCAACCTTTGATCATCTTTTGAGCCTCAAACATGTATCTATAACACATAAAAACATCGCAAAATGCAATAATGCTCAAATAATCATAAAATCACAATTAAAACACGTAAATCAACCTATTTTGCGATTAACTCTTCTAAAATCTCATTTGCTCAATATATCCATTAAACCCTCGTTTCTTATGCAATTTAGTACAAATACGGGGAAAAATATCATAGAATATAGCGTTATAAATCGTATAAATCCACCCTTAACAACTCCCCCACACTTAAGCTTTTGCTCGTCCCGAGCAAAACAACACAAAAGTTAGGCTCGAGAAAAGAACGAGGCATCTAAACGTGCATAACACATATCCAATAAATCGAAGTTCACCCTTGTGCGTGTGCATAGCCATAATAAACTTCCACTATATCCAAACTCGAGAAACTCAAAGCAAAACTAGCTAATACCCCCTTGTAGACTAGTAATCAAGGACACTCATAAGATGCACCCTACAAACGTGATATATCCCGAAAAGAATGATCGAATATATCTAGGGCCTTTCTGAAATACTCGAGGATAATCCCTACAACATATCTATCGCCTTTATATGCGGGGATAAGATAGACGATAACTTAGTCTTATATACATTTCATAACACTTTATCAGTTGATTTAACCTTTCACTTAAAACACACATCGAATGAGCTCTTGCCCTGTCATAGCCAGAATAGGACATTTCGAGATAATACCCTACCTTACTCCAATCATAAGGCAGCTTCTTCTGACTGTCGTGAGCTTTTAGTCATCATAGTGGTATAGGACATACGTGGTATACCCTATCTCACTCAAATCATCGACTAGCTTTCGACACACACGAATAATTTCATATTAATTCAACTTTTTCAATTGGACAATAGCTACGCGTTGCTTATCACATTCAAACCTTAGATATTCACAGTATATCATACTTCGGATCTAAATACAAACTATCATAAATCTCACGATATATACGTAGCACTAAGCACATGACTTACGAGATAATCAAAAACTACTAATCCAAAAGGAGTATAGCTTTATAAAAATAGCTCATCATTTACTATGGCTCGTGAAAAATAGTGTCAGGTGAAACATCTAACTTACCAAATATATGATACATAGCATAGATGACTATCGAAAACAAAGAACATTAACATGTATTGCCTACTCGGGACAAAACAAAAACAACAGTGTCGGAACATTTCTAAAAATTTTAGCTCATTTGCATAGAAACATTATGAAATAAACAAATGTGTAGATACATATCGAAACATTCCCCTCCCCCACACTTAAAAATCAACATGTCCTCATGTTGTGCAAAACGAAAGAAAAAGAAAAGACTTAGCTGATTTAAATCGAAACGCGAATCGTTGGTCAGGCCGGAGCCATCATAATAATACCACGAATGTACAACCGACAATGTAGATACCGCACATCTTAGAGAACGGGGAACCATCTCGGGGAAAACGGGGAGTCATACTAACATGGAAAGAGATATCAAAAATACAGATAAATCAAAGTGAGAGCACTCAATACATCCAGAAAGTTGAAACATGAAAGTACGCTCGCCTTATGGCTTACAAGGTCCATCGAAAATAAATAGTAGCAACATCAAAATTACAACGAATCGTAAAAGTAAAAATGTCAATACAAAACAACCAATGTAAAAATAGACAAAATAAGATCAAGGTTGGCTCGGCGCCGCAGAATCATCAGCTGGAGGATCAGAGGAGGGTCCAGAAGGTGGTGCCGTATCCCTAGCTGCCGAGTCAGGCTGCTCCTCATCTGAAGATGACTCGGAGTCGTGTAGAGCATCCGCAATGACCTGCTCAATCTCATCAGTAAAAAGATAATCAACGGAGCTCGGATTGAACGTCCTTTCGTCCCTCGGCTGCCGGCCCTCACAGATACACTGAAGAATCGATAAAATATTGTTCTGTGAGTCCCGGATATCACTCAGCCATTCCCGGAAACTATTGGCCATGCTTAACCGCATCCTGACAGCGGGAGATAAAGGAGGAATGGAGGATGCACGAGGTGGTGCCGACGAACCAGGCTCCGTAGGTGCCTCCGGCTCAGAATGTCCCGAGGGCTTACTCTTCTCCCTCTCGTATAGGCCTAGGGTTCTTCGGTTTATGATCCGCCCCAAACTCGGTGCACACCGGCATCGAGACACAAGCGTGGATCAAATGAGGTACGATCAAGCTCCGTGTATAAACCTTCGATTGATCGAGATCTCGTCGTACAATGCTCGTCCCACATCCATATTCAAGCCAAATGTCAATGCATACAACACTCCCAGGTCCCCTATATGAAAATGTGTCAAGTTGTTCTTAGGCAACAACCGATTCTGAATGAAACGACACTGGACCTTCCAGTCCTCCGTCCAGGTCGTGGTAACCAACTCCTTCCGGTCTCCTCCCGGTTTCAACGTCCGGGCCACATCCGGGCAAACTCGCAATCTCAACTCCTCCAAAGGATCCTGTCCCAAACTCTGCCTATGCACAATCTCCTCCTTATAGTCCCGACCCTCGAAAGCCGCTAAGTTGTATTTCCGATTAATCACCTCCGGTGTAAAGGGAACTTCCACCCCTCGAACCACGACTACCGTGTCCCCAAGTCGGTTTCCGAACGGTTTGCATAAAATTCCCGAACTAGGGAGCTATTCACCGGGGTAGTCGGGATTGTCATCAAGGCTTCCCATTTCCTATCCTTAAGCAACTTAACGAACCCCGGATCGACCTTCGCCTCTAAAATAGCCCTCTCAACCAACATGTTTCTCGAAAAATAGTGTTTGGTATAGACCTCATGAGCTCTAGGGTTCACGAAACGACGAGGCAATGGCATCGGGGCAACGGTTTTAGACTTCTTCCTGGAGGGGCTGACCTAGGTGCAACCGGTTCCTCTTCCCGGGTAGCATCGACAGTCTCCTCAGCCCTAGACGAACCTCCACCTCTCTGAACTCTAGGCATCCGTACCAAAGGCACATCATCATCCGTCTCAGACTCCGAGGTTGGCTCATCTCGTAAGGTCGCCCTAGTTTGGGTGGCTCAGGGGTTGCTCACGAATACTCACACCCCGGTTAGGATCAACTAAGGTGGGGTCAATCTCTTTACGCTTCTTCCCCGCCTCCCGGGCCACTTCCTTACCATGCCTCTTCACAACTGCCTTCTTATGAACCATTTCCACGCCTAATCTAAACCAAACAATCCAAATGTGCACAAAGGATACCCGTTTATCATCCAAAGCGGGATTTCAAATCAACCAAACCACAAACCACATCCATAGTCATCACCAAACAACCCATTCATCACCCATCACAACACCACGCCACCAAAACAGAGCAGAAAGAAACACCAAAACCAAAAAAAAAAAAAAACAAATTAAGGTGACATTCAAGAAAACGAGCCGACCCAAATATCGAACTCACAAAAACGTGAATGAAATCCAGAAAAGTTGTTACCAACTTACCAAGTAGGGTGAGTAGATGCGATCGAGATGAAGATTAGTCCAAATAACACCAAATTGGCTCCCAAAATCGGATTTTTCGCTCAAAAAGTCGGACCGAAGTGGGTCCCGATTCTCCAAAAATATCGTGTGTTGGGGGATTTGGTTATGAAAATCAAAGAGAGGGTATCAAGGGCGGCCTATAGCACTTTGAATCGCTCGAAATGGTTTAGAATCGACGATTTTAGGGCAAAAGGAGGGAGAGAAACCGTTTTTGCGTTTTGAAATTCGAAAAAGTGAGGGTTCACTCGATGATGGGGTATATATAGACGAGAGGTTGGACGCTCGTCCAACTCGGTGGACGGGCGTCCACCGGAAAATCGAGATGAAGCGGACGGGCGTCCGGTTTATTAGACGCTCGTCCAAGTTTTGAAATCACATACAGGATTGGAGGGAATAAAGCAGACGGGCGTCCAGGCTTAGTGGACGCTCGTCCTGAAATTGGTCAAGGCGGACGGGCGTCCGAGTTCGGACGGGCGTCCACACGATTTAAGTGCAAAAATCATAAAAATCATAAAATTCCCATACACATCAAATTCAAAATTCCCCTTTCTTATTAAACTTAAATAAAACTTCAAAAATACAAATAAAAAGCACATGAAGTACAAAATTACTAATAAATAACGACAATTGGAAAACGGTGGGTTGCCTCCCACTCGCGCTTTTGTTTCACGTCGTTTGCTCGACGAAACATCCTAAGAACGCTAGTCATCATAAATGTCCGACCAATCGATCACTCGAATGAGACGGCGGAGCATGTCAATCGCCGGAGGGAAATCATACTCATCTTGTAAACCCCGGTCCTCACCGCCTACATCAACACCCCGAAAGTGCTCGGCTTGCGGCACTAGCGCTAAATCTGTCGGCATCGGATCATTAAGGATGGTGTAAGGACGTCCTAGAGCACTGCCTGTAACTCCTCGCAGTAAAGTCTCCACCTCCCGAACAACGGGGAACAATAAGAACATAGGTGACCGTCTTGACGCGGGTACTAATGTCAAAATCTACGTGCAAAACGATGGTTCCTCCCGGTCCGTCATCTACAAGAATGAGTGGAATCCTCCTAAGGAAAGGTAACTCCTCCGTCGAACACCGAAATCCATATCTAGAAAGCACAACTAACTGACAGATAAAAACAAAAACTTAATAAGGCTAAAACTGAATAAACTTAAATACTAACACTATCAAAGCATAAAACAAAATAACTAAAAGAACGATATCTAGGTTGCCCCCTAGTGGCGCTTTTGGTTAATGTCGTTAGCTCGACACATTGTAAGCTCGGCTGGATCGGGCCATTTAACCTTTACGCCGACCACTACCTCGTTTAAGCTCGATCGTAGTGTGGCTGCAGTAAAAAGACATCTCACACATGGGGTGAAATCTTTGAAAGCTCTCCAAACCTTCTTAAGTCTCCCCATGGTTGTGTTCTTTCTCCTCGACTCCTCTCGATGACGTTTAAGTTGTCGCTCCCTCTCTAACTCTTCCATATCAAGCACTACCGCTAGAACTTCTTCGGACGGATCACTACCGTCATCCTCGGAAAACAAGTCGGGTGATAACTCGTCAAATTCTTCGACCTGAGTAACACCACATCCGAGAATATCGAGAAATTTAACAATCAAAGATGGCTCTTTAGGTTCACCAATATAGTGTTTGCATCTTTGACCGTTGACTCGAAACGGTTCACCACTATAACCACGAAGTTCTAGAACGCCTCCCGGAATGATTTGGAGAATCTCGAAAGGGCCGGACCAACGTGTCCTTAACTTTCCGGAAACGAGATGTAACCTGGAATTATATAGAAGAACTTGTTCGCCGACATGAAATTCTCTTCTCTTAATCTTAGCATCGTGGAGTAGCTTCATCTTATCCTTACTAATCTCGGCACTTTCATAGGCACGGAGTCCGAATTCGTCCGGCTCATGTAATCGCCGTAGTCGATGCTTCCCACACGATTGGGAATCAAAGTTCAGAAACTTTGTAGCCCAATAAGCTCTATGCTCTAACTCGACAGGCAGATGACATGGTTTCCCGTAGACCATCTGATATGGTGATGTACCCATGGGGGTCTTATAGGCAGTTCGATATGCCCACAGTACATCATCCAACTTTAGACTCAGTTTTTCCTATGACTCGTTAACGATCTTCTCCGGGATTTTCTTAATGCTCTGGTTGCTCCTTTCAACACGACCACTAGTCATCGGATGATACGGTGTGCCAATTTTATGACGAACACCATACTTCTCAAGTACTTTCTCTGGGGTCGATTGCAGAAATGCGTTCCTTCATCACTGATCAAGGCACGTGGACATCCAAACCTCACGAAAATATTCTTCTTTAGAAATTTCATTACCGTTTTATGATCATTGTGAGGAGTGGCTTGGGCCTCCACCCATTTAGACACGTAATCCACGCAGACTAAGATGTATCTATTACCGCAAGATGATGGGAATGGTCCCATAAAATCGATACCCCAGACATCAAAGACTTCGCATTCGAGGATGGGTTTTAAAGGCATGTCAAAACGCCTTGTCAGAGTACCGGTTCTTTGGCACCTATCACAAGCTTTACAGAAAGCTTCCGTATCTTTAAAGATCGTAGGCCAATAGAAACCGGATTGAAAGATCTTAGCAACGGTTTTCCACGGACCAAAGTGACCTCCTGTGGGTCCACTGTGGCACTGCTCAATGATGTCACGTTGCTCAGATTCTGGAATACATCTCCTAAGCAAACCATCTTTACAGATCTTGAAAAGATAAGGTTCATCCCAAACGAAATATTTTAAATCCGAGAAGAACTTTTTCTTCTCCTGATAAGACATCTCTGGATCGAGATAACGGCCATGAAGGTAGTTTACAATGGAAGAATACCATGGAACATCAGGGGAGCGGCCATCTATCAACATGATGTTCTCAGAGGAAAGTAAAGATCTATATCATCCGGTTCATTCTTTTCCTCGTTAACATCCTAGACACATGATCCGCTACTACATTCTCACCGCCCTTTTTGTCCTTAATTTGAACGTCAAACTCTTGTAGGGTCAATATCCAACGTAGTAAGCGCGGTTTGGCCTCTTTCTTAGTCATCGATAACGCAAAGCGGCGTGATCGGTCCACACGATCACTTGAGCTCCTAACAAGTAACTACGAAACTTGTCCATAGCAAAGACTACGGCCGGTAGTTCCTTTTCGCAGTAGTATAGTTAACTTGAGAGGGGTTCAATGTGTGACTTGCGTAATAGATAGGTGGAACTTTCCCTTGATCTTTTGCCCTAGAACAAAGCACCAACAAGCATAGTTTGATGCGTCGCACATAAGCTCAAATGGTAGGTTCCGGTCGGGCGATATAAGAATCGGAGCGAGATATTAAACGATCCTTAAGCTCCTCAAACGCTTGCTTGCGGCTTTCATCAAAATTAAACTCAACGTCTTCCTTTAGTAAAGTGGACAGGGCTTGGCTATCTTGGAGAAATCTTGAATGAACCTCCTATAGAAGCCGACATGTCCGAGAAAACCTCGGACTTCCCGAACATTCTTAGGGTAACTCATCTTCTCAATAGCTTCTACCTTGGCCCTATCTACTTCGATACCTTTGGCGGAGATCTTGTGGCCAAGAACTATTCCTTCATCTACCATGAAATGGCATTTTTCCCAATTAAGTACTAGGTTCTTTTCCACACATCTGGATAACACCTGATCAAGATTGTCAAGGCAATCATCAAAAGACTGACCAAAAACCGAAAAATCGTCCATAAAAATCTCCATACACTTTTCTACAAGCCCGTCAAAGATGGCCAGCATACATCGCTGAAATGTAGCTGGGGCATTGCAGAGGCCGAACGGCATTCGTCTATATGCGAATGTACCATAAGGGCAGGTGAATGTGGTCTTTTCTTGGTCAGCTGGATCAATGGGTATCTGGAAATATCCTGAATATCCATCTAGGAAACAGTAAAATGCGTGCCCTGCCAGACGCTCGAGCATCTGGTCAATGAATGGAAGGGGAAAGTGATCTTTCATGGTTACCTCATTGAGCTTTCGATAATCGATGCAGACTCTGTAACCAGTAACAAGCCTCAATGCAATTTCCTCTCCCTTCTCATTCTTTTCAATTGTAATTCCACCCTTTTGGGAACTACTTGAGTCGGGGAAACCCATTCACTATCCGCGATGGCATAAATGATTCCCATGTCCAGAAGTTTAATGATTTCCTTTTTAACGACTTCTTGCATATGAGGGTTTAGCCTTCGCTGGGGCTGTCTGACACACTTGGCGCCCTCATTCGTCTTGATCTTGTGCATGCAGATGTCGGGAGATATTCCCCGATATCTCCTACTTGCCAACCAAAAGCTTTTTCATTCTTCTTCAAGACGTTAAGCGTTTCATTTCTTACGTACGGGAAAGCTTGGCGAGATATGATTAAAGGAAGCTTGTCGCCCTCTCTTAAGAACACATACTTAAGATGTTTAGGTAACGGCTTCAACACCAAATCCGCAGGGGGGCTTCTAAACTAGACTTGAGATCTCCACTTTTCAACTCAATATCATTGAGTTTACTCGTGGTCCCACCGCCAAAGCTTCTCCTTCCAATGACTCTTCCTCAAAATCAGCTGCTAGTTGATCCAGATTCACCCTACCATGAGTATTCAAATTATCAACTAATCGCTCATATTCTGCTTCTACAGCCATGACTTGCTTATCCATATAGTCGGTGAAATCATCCGTCATATAATCAATGGAAAAGCCGGTTGGAGGGCCAGAGGGTACTTGAATGGACTTTAAGACATTGTAACTCACCTCTTGGTCACCAACTCGGATAGTCACTTGCCCACCATCGCGATCGATGAGAGCTCGAGCCGTAGATAAGAAAGGTCTTCCTAGAATCAAGGGAACGTTTTCGTCTTTCTCTATATCTAAGACATACCAATCAACCGGAAAGGTAAATCGATCAATCGAACCAAAACGTCTTTTAGGATTCCGAAGCTTTCTTAGAGGATCTATCCGCGAATTGTAAACTCATAGTAGTGGGTTCTAGAAGACTTTGTAAACCGAGTTTGTTTGCATACGTACATTGGCATAAGGCTTATAGAGGCACCTAGATCACACAAAGAAATTGGGAAGACTAGACCTCCCATCAAAAGCGTAAGCACAAATTTGCCAGGGTCACCTCGTTTAATTGGTAAGTTTTCATAATTAATCATGGAACAATCCTCACCAATCGCCTTTCCATGCTCGCTAATTTCTTCTTCGAAGACACAACATCCTTGATAAATTTCGTATACTTAGGCATCTCGACTAAGACATCCGACAATGGAAGATTCACCGAGTATTTTTCAAAAGGTTTAGCACCTTTTCGTACTTCTTATCCTCAATCAAAGGGATGTTGCTCTTTCTCGGTGGAAATGGAAGTTTCTTAAGGTCATCCTCAGAGAAAACCTTTTTCGAGGATGCACTGACAGCTCTGTCTTCCAGATCCTTCCAACGAACAGTTTTTTCAGATTTCTCAGTAGTCGGGGGATCAGCCTCCTGACTTTCGCTTGCTTTTTCGGTCCTCAAAGGATCAGCCACTTGAGGATCACCAAATTCTTCACCTCTCAGGGGATCAGCCACCTGAGTTTTCTCTTGCAGTTGAGGGGAGTGTAGGTGCTCAGCTTCCCCTCCTGCCTTATCAATGGCAGGAGGGGCTAGTGGTTTCCCGGATGGGAAGGACCACTAACTTGAGTACCGCTCCGAAGATTCATTGCACTGGCCTCCTCCTTACCGTACTGAATTGACGGCACGAGGTCAGTACATTGGCCTTTGTTCAAATCAGCCTGAGCAACTTGACCACCCTTCGGATTCTTCTCGGTGGCGGGCGGTGCCCCGGGGGTCTAGAAGCTAAGCGCTCGGCCCGGTTGCCCAATTTGTCTCTCAAGATTCTTCATCGATCTACTTTGCTCTTCCAACTTAGCCTCAAGATTTGTAGGTTGGGAGGGGCCTTGAGAGTTTTGGTGATTTGGAGCATAGGAAATTTGGCGTGGGCCGACTTTGAAATTGAGAATTTGGATTGGAAGGCCAATTCGATTGAATTTTTGCGTAGGATTGGAAAAATTCGAGTTTTGATTCGATTAAACCTGTGGTTTCTATTGAAATTCGATTCGAATTAAAATTTGAGTTGGGATTGAAATTTGAAGATGGATTAAACCCTTGGTTTTGAAAATTGCCCCGACACTCGGAAACCGATTGAACCTTTGATTGTTCGGCCATAGAATGCATTCACTTCCGCATTTCGTCCGTTCATAGGGCGTAATTTAGAAGTGTGCCCCAACTCGTCACAATTTTGACATGTGACTTGATTTACCGTCCATAGTCATGAACAGCATTAACTTGATAAGGTGCAGGGGGATTAAATTGACATTGGCCATTCATATGGCCGGTCTGACAGCAATTTTCGCAATACAGAACCTGAGGGTTCTGCGGAAAAGAGGAAGTTTGATTTATAGGATTGGAAACTTGAGGTGGTACCATCTGCTTTTGCAGCATGGCAATCAAACTTTGTAAATTGACTTCCTCAACCTTGGGAGGAGGGGGTGCTTGAATTGCTTGATATGAGGGAGCATAGTTGTACTTTGCAATATCCTCAAACAAGTGCCCATCCCTCTTCGTGCGTTTTCTTCAAAAAGGCCCCGCCGAAGAACTATTGACCATGCCTTTTGTAAGCTCGGTCAATCCACCGAAGAATGTATTGACTTGCCTTTCCAAAGTGGCAAGCCATGGTGGGGGCATTTTCTAAGAAGGGACTTGAATCTCTTCCAACACTCGAAGAAAGATTCATTCTCTTTCGATAGAATGTGAAAATGTCATTTAAGCACCGGGCCGTCTTTGAAGGTGGAAAATATTGACTCAAGAACTCCTTTTCGAGTTCGCCGGAGGTGATAGATTCGAAGGGAGAGAGGTGTACCACTCTTTAGCCTCTCCTTTCGAGAAAACGGAAAAAGTTTAAGTTTAATAGCATCCTCACTTACTCCTTGGATGCGTGTAGTACCGCATATCTCTAAGAATGTGTGTAAGTGGGTATGCGGATTCTCGATTGGTAGCCGTGAAAAATTGATGCGTGCCGCATCATCCGGATGAGTCCCGGCTTCACTCAAAGGTTTGTGCGAATGGCCGGAATAACAATAGCCGGGTTGACCTTGACTTCGCCCGGCATGGCGTAGTCCGCCAATGTACGTCTATTATCGGCGGCCATTATCACAAAATCGGTGATTTCTCTTGCTAGTTGTTCTTCAAGATCTCGCTCGGCTCTCTCGCGAACCGCGAACGGAAATTCCGCTGTTTGGCCGGACTATGGTTCGCTCGGGGTCGGGGTGTATATTAACAAACCCTTTTGACTCCGAGTTTGCATAAACCGGAACAAAAACAAGTGGAACAAAACCTAAAAACTACGAAGAGATCAAAGCCTAAACTAAAAATTAAAAGCCTAAAGAGAGGAAAGGAAAAGAAGAAAGGAAATAAAAGTGTTAAAGAAAACAATACCGGACGGACGTCCAAAAGATTGGACGGGCGTCCAGATGAAATTGAGGTCGGACGGGCGTTTAGTAATGTAAACGCTCGTCTGACAGACAGAATACCGAACGGGCGTCCAAAAGAGATGGACGCTCGTCTAAGTGAAAAAAATAGAACAGAATTGATAATTTCCCAGCGGACGGGCGTCCAATATCACAGACGCCCGTTTGCTCACGGGAAAACTTAGAACAGAACAGGAATTTGCAGAAAAAGGAAGGAAGAACGTCAGAAAAAAAAACCGAAAAACAGAATATCTAACTTCAAAGAAAAACGCTAAGGGACAGTTTTAAACCCTAATTATCTACTTAACAACTACCTAAAACAATTATCAACTAAAAACAGGAATTTAAAACGGATTAAAACTTGAAAACGAAACAAAAACAAACAGAAAACAAAAAAGAAAAACGAAAATAAAAACTAGACAACCGTCCGGTTCCCCGGCAACGGCGCCAAAAACTTGTCACGGATTTTATCAACACAAAATAAACAAGTAATAATCCGGTTAACCTCAAGTATAAGGATCGTAGTATGGAGGCTAATGCCGGGTCGATCTTACGGGGAACTAAACGATTGTGATTTCTAGTTTTTATCTAACTAACCTATGTCACGATTATTAAGCTAAATAACGGATAAAACTAAACGAATACTGTAAATTAAACTTTAACTAAAACGTAAAACCGGACAAGAGATGATCTAAAGCCAGGAAAGATACGGGTTGCGAACCAATTTAAACTAACTAATCTAAGATGCGGATAAAAGTAAACTAACTAGACAAATTCAAGCTTTTAAGGATTTAAATCAAATTTATAACGAGCAAACGAGGATTGATCCACCTATCCAACAAGCATTGATTCCCTATCTCGATTATAGTGCAGTTTTTATTCGATTGTGATTCACCTTACCTAGACATGAACCCTAATTCCTTAGAAAGTTCATCTATCAATCTATTATCTTCCGATGTAAGATTAACGCGTTCAATAATCAAAGGTGCAAACTTTGTGTTTATAACCTAGTAATCGGACCTATTAACTTCCGTTATTATAGATTCGAATTACTATTCTTATTCATGGTGATCTAGGGTTTATTAAGACTTCCATCAACAATAAACAATCAACACATGCATATCTTCCGATATAAAAGCAAATTAAACATGAATTAAACATGAATAAGAAACAACCTTTATTAAAAACTCACAAAAGTATAATCGAAGAAAACGAAATCAACAATTGTTGGACGGCTTCACAATACTCGTTTGATGAAGCTTTTAGCCTCTGAACATCCTCAGCAACTCAAATTTGCAGAAAAAGTACATAAAAAGTAACTAGTGTTTGATCTAAATTAAGAGCATAAAAAATAGGAATAAAAAGATGAAAAACGCAGCCTAAAGCCGCCCCTAGGTTTAGGGTTTTGAATAATGTGTGTATGATGATCTTTTGTGGAGAAAACAGCCGACTATATATAGATTTTAAAGTCGGTTCTGCTAAGTCGGCCACCGGACGCCCGTCTGAAACCTCGAACGCCCGTCCACTCTTCAATAATACTTCGAATCGGGCCGAGTCATGACCGGACGCTCGTCCATCCCGTCCACTCCGGCGTCCAAACTTCCCGAATCAAAGATGACATCCCGGACGCTCGTCCAACCGCATCGACGCCCGTCCACCGGACGGAGATACCGGACGCCGCTTGATATGATCGATTTTGATTTATTGATCTTTATCTCTTCTATCTCTATCCCACTTCTTCATTATCTCTTTTATCATCAATTAGCTTGAACTTAATCAACCTTTGATCATCTTTTGAGCCTCAAACATGTATCTATAACACATAAAAACATCGCAAAATGCAATAATGCTCAAATAATCATAAAATCACAATTAAAACACGTAAATCAACCTATTTTGCGATTAACTCTTCTAAAATCTCATTTGCTCAATATATCCATTAAACCCTCGTTTCTTATGCAATTTAGTACAAATACGGGGAAAAATATCATAGAATATAGCGTTATAAATCGTATAAATCCACCCTTAACACTATTGCTGCAAGAAGAATTGTTGTTGAGATTCTAAGGGAACAATAGAAGGAAGCTAGTAGAAAGAGGAAGTCTACTGTGGTTCAAAAAGATGATGAACCACTTTCCAAGAGAAGAAAAGAAATTATCCTCAAAAAGAAACATGGAAAGGGGAAAGAATTAAAAAACTTGGAGGCACAAAGAGCCCAAGAGGAAGCATCAGTAGAAGAGGAAGAAGAGGCTATTGAGGCTGAGCCCTTAACTATCATCAAGCCTGTGAAAATTACTGACTCCTCACCAGAAGAGGTTGTTAAATCTACTGAAGCTGCACGAGTTGTTGTTGAGCAACCGTTGGAGATATACGCGGTCTACCGACCCCGAGCCCGCCGTAGTATCTATCGAAGACCCACGACAAACCACCGAACCTGAACTTGCTGTGGTAGTTGAAGAATTGGTTGAAGACCCTGCAAGTGTTGCAAGAACTCAGGGGGAAGAGCGATCTACCGTCGCTAACGCTGCTGATGAGCATGTAAGTCAGGGGGAACCAAGTATTGTACAGATGGAAGTAGTAGGCACAAATTTACCACCTCAGCAACCTACCGACTTTCAAAAATCTGTTGAAGAAACAATGAACCTACTTGTTGGAACCTTTGGAGGTCAACAAGGCTCTAAAGTTGCTCCCAGAAGATCTTTCATGCCCTTTGAAAGGCATGTGAAAGAAAAGAAGAAAACAGAAGAGTATGCAGATCCCAAACTTCAGCAAGTTGCTGACTATTTCCAATGGAAGTTGGTTTCTACAAGAGACAAAAGCCAGCTGCTGAACCTATGACAGATTTCGAAGAATGGGCTTTTGACAAGTTGGGAGTAGAGAATTTGTTGGACCTAGTTGATACCACTTTGCTGCAATCCAGATTGATGGACTTATTTGATGAACAACAGAAATAGGAGGGTATGAAGTTTAGGGATCCAAGAGATGACAATGATGATTCATCCTCATCATCAGATTCTAGAGGTGATTTTCCCTCTGGATCAGGAGGAACCAGTGGGACTGCAATATTAATAGAACCACCTACACAACAGTCCACTGATACTGGTAAGTCTGCTGAGGGCCAGCAGACTGGAGAGATGGATGAGGATCTACAGGATCTCACCATGGATGATCTGGAGGCATTGATCAATGAAGGAGTTAATTTAAGTGCTGGTAGGCTAGCTGATGAATCTTTTACATTCCATGTTGTAGAGCCTAATGCACAAACCGAAGCCGAACAGAGAGTGAGGATTTGGATGTAGAGAAGGTCACCGATTATAGTGAACCTAGTGCCGGCTCGAAGAATCTATTGAATATCAAGATGGATTTGACTTTGAGGGCATTCTTACTAAAAGCGCCATTATCCCTGAACAAGATTGGTCATTTGAAGGATTCCAAGTGGATAATGAGGCTATATTCAATCCACAAAGAGTTGAAGAGGAGGTACTGGTTGATGGGCTACAAACAGCACACCTGCACAAAGGTTGGAACAGGAGGTACAGGCTGCTGAGTCTCAAACAGCACCTGGACAAAGGTTGGAACCTATTTTGGGTATGGAGGAAACCCCTGTTGCTGAAGAGGCTGCTATAGTGGAGCCTACTGGAGATAAGACCACTGAAGGGAAAGATGGTCAGCACACTGCTGTTAATATGGATGAGCAGCTGTTGGACTATGACTTTAGTGATGAGGAGTTCCAAATGCCTGAAGAAGAAAATGTTGATGTTGATCCCCCACAGGAATTTGTTCCTATTTTTGAAGAACCATCCCTTGATCCTATCTTGGAAGAATATCAAGGACCTAATCCTGCTGGATTAGATAGGAGTTGGGCATTGGTTGTGAGCAATCAGAGGTCACAATACAATTTGAGGAGCCTGCTGATGAGGCTACTGGTGGAAGAATGACTGGTGAGATACCAGTAGAAGTTTTGAATGAGTTAAGGACTGTGAGGCATGATATGCAACAGTTAAGAACTCAACTGGATAGACAGGAAGAGAGATTTGAAGAACTAATGAAAATGGTGAATGAAAACAGACAATCTACTGATACAGTTGCTTCAAACTTCACATCTACTCAAAATGCTGTGAATAATCTGATACTAGATGTGAGGGGAATCAAGGTTGGAAATACAGCAAAAGAGAAGTTTCTGAAAGACCAATTTATATCCATTCATCAGAAACTTGACAAGCTTGTCGAAACACCTAAGCCCGCCGAGGTTTCTTTGGAACATCTCAACCCTCTCCGGATTGGATCCTAAAGTTACCGAGAGGATCAATCTTCGGAACAAACTTTGCAATCCAGGATTACTGCAGTTGACACAAGAACTGAGATTATGGAAGGGCAACTGAATAATCTGGTTATCTCACAGGAGAGTGTTCATGGCCTAATGTCCCGGTTTGTTGATGATGTCACTAAGGGGGAAGAGGGCCAAACAGCAGCAGCAAAAGAGGCTGCAAGACTTTTTGCACAAAAGAGATGGTTAGATGAAACCAATGCTTTCAGGCAACCCGCACCTGGCAGAGTCCGGCTAACGATGATCTCTTTAGGCAGTACAAGAAGGAGTACTACAACAGGAGGAAACCTTATCAAGACAAGGGGTTTCATGAAGGACTCAACTCTTTCTTGGGACTGAAATTTTGGGAGGCAAGGATTAGAGCCTTAAGGGCAACCAACAGAGGTGGCAGAAGTGGAAGAGGTGGAAGAAGTGGCGAGAGGTGATAGGAACTTGCCTATCACAAAAGCAAAGGATTCACTTGAAGAGTTCAAGGAACCTGTATATGAAATTTGGATTCAAATTGAATCAGATAAACCTTCTCCTGCCTGAAGCATGGAATTGGTGGAAAGAAGTCAATCCCTACATTGATTTTACACTGATTGAAAATGAATGGATGAGGGATATGATAGCAGAAATCAGGGCCTATCAAGAACAAGTTGTTCGGTAAAAACACGTTTTAAAATTTATAAACCGAAACACCCCAAGTATAAGGATCTGTAGTAAAGGATGTTAACGGGTCGTCCTAAGGGAATGGAATGTTTATCGAATTCAAGTATAAACCTATATCGATTATGTCACAATTATCTATCTACTAAGGTTGAAACTAACTAAAACCTAAAACAGCAATAACATATAAATTGAAAACAGAAAGATTCAAGGTCGGACGAGCGTTCACTAAAGTGGACGCGCGTCTGAAAGTATAAACTAGTGGACGACCGTTCAATATTTCGGACGGGCGTCTAGCTACGAATTGAAGCAGAAAAGTGCAGAAAAAAAACTAAGGCTTTGAAAACTAAACTTAACCAAACGAATACGAACGAATTGATTAACAAATAAGTAAAGGAAAAAATGCGAGGCAACGAATCCACCCATCAACCAACAACCCCCAACTAGATGGTGATCTAAAGATGTAGTTTTCGGTAGTGATCCATTCACGAATTCAATTAAATTTCTTCAACCAAATTCTAGGGTTTCGTTTATCTTTTCCAAGTAAACTAAACAGCATACCAAACATGATCACGAGATTATCTCTAATACTCTTACTTAATCAACTATGCATAATCTCTTATAACACAATTAATCGCATCACTTGAACGAAATAAAACTTAAACCAATATATTTTCATACATAGATCCAAGCATATAGATATAGATAAATCGTTTCATCGAATCGTTAATTCCAACAAAACATGATCAATACAAAACAGCATCCAAAGTGATGAAAAACTATAAATTAAACTCACTAACATAAAGCATCGAACTCTCTAGTTGATTGTGTTGATGATGGGCTTCCTCCGTCGACTCACTGCAAGGTTTCTAGCCAACAATCATATTGGAGAAGATTGTTGGATTGGAGATTTGCATCTCTGTGGAATTAGGGTTCTGGCCGCAGCTTTTTGGTGTGAAAGTGCGATCTCAATGATGTGGTAGTCGTCTCCCCCATTAGGGTTTTAAGGCTGTTGTATTTATAGATGGATAAGTCGGCTGTGAGTAAGTCGGCCCCGGACGCTCGTCTATCAAATTGGACGCTCGTCTGGAATTCCCAGACGCTGATTAAACGCTCGTTCGCACTGCGGCTGAACTCTCTGTATTGATTTTATGCCTTTGAACGCCCGTTCGAATTCATGGACGCTCGTCCATCATGGACGGAGACTGAACGCTCGGCTGGACTGCTTGGGATCGGATTTCTTCATCTTTATCCATTTTCTTCAAGCCAATTCCAACTCTATCTTGAATAATTCGACTTGAGCTTCATTTATCCTCTTTAGCACTCGAAATTCAGCCTCCTAAAGGATAAATAAACATTGCAAAATGTAATAAAACTCAAATAATAATAATTCCATTAATTTAACACATAAAATAATCAATTTTGCAAATAACCATATTAAAATTATCCTTACGAAATAATTACACTTAAACCCTTAATTCTCATGTAAATTATGCAAATGCGGGGAAATAATAATGAAATATAACCCTTAATAATCATATAAATATGGCCTTAACAACACCCCCACACTTAGCTTTTTGTACGTCCTCAGACAAAACAATCAAAACTATAGCTCAACTTTCATGCAATCCACATAGATCTCTAACTCACGTAACAAAAGATACAACAACTATAGCAAACAATACCATCACAGAGATAGATTCGGTGTATGTGTGACAAGCCCTTTTCAAATTTAACAAGCCTTTCAAAGAAATATCCTCTCAAAAATCCAATGACTATCCTAGATATAGCGGTAATAGCTCCACTCAAAGCCTTCCCCGCACTCTCGTAGGATAATCCCTACGAGATATCATGCGGTTCTACTGGGTATAAGATCCATGATAACAAAGACGTCACTTTATTTTTACTCATCATTTTCAAAAATTTTCAAATTTGACGCATATCAGAATGAGCTCTTACCCATCATAGTAGAATAGGATGTTTCGTGATAACACCCTACCTTACTCAAATCATAAGGTAGCTTCTCCTGACTGTCGTGAGCTTTTGGTCATCATAGTGGTATAGGACATTTCGAGATAATGCCCTACCGCACTCCAATCATAAACCAGCTTCCGACAAACGTATTTATTATGATTGCTTATTCATTCTTTTTTTCAAGACATAAGTTACATCTCACTTATCACATTCAAACTTACAGATATTCACAGGACACGGTCTAACTAAGGTGTTACTATACTGACCTTCCTAAGATAAATCACTAAAACAATGAAAGGATATAGTTCAAAAAGACTTGCTTCAAAATCAAAGGCTCTCGTGAACGTGAAAAATGAATACTAGCTCCATGAAAGTAAAGACATGCTATAATTATCTCACTCAGTCACATACTATCATCGTTAGAAAACTACAACTAGCAAGCATTTAGTTTCAACCACATGTTCGAGACTAACAAAAATTTAAATTTTCGTGGAAATTTAACATTCACTCATATTTCAAAGGATATAGCATGAAAACATACCCAATTTCCCCCCCACACTTAAATCACATTATGTCCTCAGAATGTGCAGAATAAAAGAAAAAGAAAACTTAGCTGGTTTCAACGGTGGTTGTCGGATGAAAGTTGGCGAGAGGTCGGGCCGGAGCATGAACGTACCGCTACAACTTGAATAGACAACACCGGACATAAAAGCTTGCGAACCTCGCTCAAAAGTATACGCCACACTCGACATACCATATAATCTCGGGGTACACGGGGTATATGAGCAACACATAACACAAAACACTTACAATGAATGTAGGAGGAATAACCATCAACACATAATCAACTAAAGTATTACTTCTAAAACAATAAAACAACCTAAAAAAAAAAATAACTAGGTTGCCTCCTAGGAGCGCTCTTTTAATGTCAATAGCTTGACACAGATGTTAAAAGATCAACCCGGATCGGGCCACTTTGGTTTGACACCGCCATCTCAGTATCAGAATCAGGAGCACTGGGGCGGAAATGATTTTCACCACAACAACAAGTCAAGTGTGCTATAAGATCATTAAATTTTTCTCTCCAAACTACACTGACTCTCTTCTTCGTGTTCTTGAGGATGATAGACGTAGGTGTGCTAACATGCTCAGGAGTCTCAGGAGAAGGTTCCTCACATCATCATCTGCCTCAAAGAAATAAGATGGAATCCCTTCACAAATCAGGACATCTGTACTCTCATCTCTTCTTTGGAAATAAAGAGTCTCAGGCTTTTCCTTTGGTTGCCCAAAATATTTCTTAAGTCGATGACCATTCACTTTAAAAGCTTGATTACCATACCCGTTCAAAGTAATTACTCCAATTGGATTAACCTCGAGAATCTCAAAGGGACCAGACCATCTAGACTTGAGTTTACCCGGAAACAGGTGAAGTCTAGTATTATAGAGTAAATCCATTTCACCAACTTTGAATTCTCGGTCCTTGATCTTAGCGTCATGGAGTATCTTCGTTCTTTCCTTGCTAAGCTTGGCATTCTCGTACGCTCTGAGTCTGAATTCGTCGAGCTCGTTCAATTGTAACAACCGTTTCTCCCCACAGAGTTGGCTATCGAAATTTAAGAATTTAATTGCCCAGAAAGCTCTGTGTTCAAGTTCGACAGGTAAATGACAAGCTTTGCCATAGACCATTTGGAAGGGTGACGTGCCCATCGGGGTTTTAAATGCAGTACGATAAGCCCACAACGCGTCATCCAACTTAAGACTCCAGTTAGATCAATTATTGTTCACGGTCTTCTCTAAAATTCTTTTCAAGCTCTGGTTGCTTACCTCGACTTGGCCACTGGTTTGGGGATGATATGGTGTACCAACTTTGTGTTTGACACCATATTTTTCAAGGATTTTATCAAGCGGCGCATTGCAAAAGTGGGTACCCTCATCACTAATGAGTGCTCTCGGACGCCGAATTCGGTGAAGATATTCTTTTGCAAGAATTTCTTCACGACTTTATGATCATTAGTTTGGGTAGCTATGGCTTCAACCCACTTGGAAACATAGTCGACACAGACGAGGATATATTTATTACCGCATGAAGATGGAAAGGGTCCCATAAAATCTATGCCCCAAACGTCGAAAACTTCGCATTCAAGAATGGGCTTAAGTGGCATTTCCATCCTACTACTCTGCCGTCTAGTTCTCTGGCACCTATCACAACCTTTACAAAAGGCTTCTGCATCTTTAAACAGAGTCGGCCGTAGAATCCAGCTTGAAGGATCTTTGCAACCGTCTTCGGTGTTCCATAATGACCTCCGGTAGGACCGCTATGGCATTGTTCTAGGATATCCCACTGATCATGCTCCGGAACACACCTTCGAAGCAATCCGTCTTTACAGACTCTGAACAAATAAGGATCTTCCCATACGAGATATTTGAGATCAGAAAAGAACTTTTTCTTCTCCTGATACGTCATGTCCTCTAAGTGACCACTCGCTAAATAGTTGACGTAGTCAGCATACCACGGCCTAACCGTTTCAAGCTTCATCAATTGCTCAGTCGGAAAATCAATGCCTATATCATTGTGATTCTCTGCACCCTCATTTACTAAGCGAGATAAATGATCAGCCACAATATTCTCACTACCTTTCTTATCTTTAATCACAAGGTCAAACTCTTGTAAAATCAGAATCCATCGAAGTAACCTTGGTTTTGCATCTGCTTTGTCCATAAGGTAGCATAGGGCTGCATGATCGGTCCATACAACAACTTGAGACCCTAGAAGATAACTTCTAAACTTGTCAATGGCAAAAACAACGGCTAAGAATTCCTTCTCAGTTGTGGTATAATTGCATTGAGCCGGGTTCAAGGTGCGGCTCGCATAATAAATGGGCCTGAACCTTTTATCAACTCTTTGACCTAAAACTGCGCCTACGGCGTAATTAGAGGCATCGCACATCAACTCGAAAGGCTTGGTCCAGTCAGGTGCAACTAAAATAGGGGCATCGATAAGCTTGTCTTTCGACAATTGAAAGCTTCTTTGCACTTCGCATCGAACAAGAAATCTACATCATCCTTCAAAAGATTTGATAAAGGCTTGGCGATGGTAGAAAAATCTTTAATGAAACGCCTTTGTAGAAGCCAACATGACCTAGAAAACCTCGTACCTCTTTCACTCGTCTTAGGGTACGTCATCCTTTCAATGGCTTCGACCTTAGCCTTATCAACTTGAATACCAAAGCATTGGACACCTTATGTCCCAAAACGATTCCTTCGTCTACTAGAAAATGGCATTTTTCCCGTTAAGCACCCAGATTTTTCTCAACACACCGTTGGAGTACCATATCTAGATTCTTTAAGATTTCATCAAAGCTATCGCCGTAGGCGAGAAGTCATCCATGAAGACCTCCATGCATTGCTCCACAAGTCCATCAAAAATGGCTAACATGCACCGTTGAAAAGTCGCGGGTGCATTGCATAGGCCGAATGGCATTTCGCGAAAAGCGAAAGTACCGGATGGACACGTAAAAGTTGTCTTCTCTTGGTCATTAGGATCAATGGCTATCCGGAAGTAGCCGAATAGCCATCAAGGAAACAATAATACTTATGACCACTCGGTCGTTCAATAAGCCTGGTCAATGAAGGGTAGGGGAAAGTGGTCCTTGGCGGTAACCTCATTAAGTCTACGATAGTCAATACGGACTACGCCTTTGTCACGAGTCGTAAGGCAACTTCCTCCCCTTTTTCATTCTTTTCGACCGTGATTCCGCCCTTCTTTGGCACAACTTGAGTAGGGCGACCCACTCGCTATCGGCGATTGCATAGATGATGCCCATGTCAAGCCACTTTATCACTTCTTTCTTGACAACCTCCCGCATATGCGGATTCAGCCTTTCTCGAGGTTGTCTAACCTTTTTAGCTCCCTCCTCCGTTCGGATTTTTTGCATGCATACATCCGGGTGATTCCTCGGATATCACCCACTTGCCATCCGAACGCGAGGATATTTTTTTTAAGCACTTCTATCATTTGTGCTTCTTGCTCGTGGTCGAGTTTCGAAGAAATGATCAAAGGCAATTTATCTCCATCCTTAAGAAAGATATACTTAAGGTGTTTTGGAAGCGGTTTGAGCTCTAAATCAGTAGGTGGTTGCTCAATACTAGACTCTAACGGGCCACCTTTCTCTTTATGAGCTTGGAGTGGTTGACTAAAGAATAACTCATCTTCCCGAGGCTCAACCCCAGAAAGGTACTGGATCAACTCATCCATAGAAATCCTCCGGTCAACACTCGCTTCCTTCTTCCTATGATCGATCATTTTTCTTAACTCTTCATCTTTAAGCTCTTCTGCCAGCTCTTCCCAATCATCTACTTCCCAATGAGTAGCTTCTCTCCAAAAGTCTACCTCGTCCCAACTACCCATCAGAGCTTCTTCTTCACCAGGGATGAAGTCTTCCTGACTCAGTTCTTTGAAATCATCGTTTGTTGCTGGGCATCTCCATGCTTCTAACTCACTAACAGGCTTAGTGTGAGCGAGTGAAGATGACTCGTCAATGCCTACGGCTTGAAATGAATTAGAAGATGGTCCGCAGTCAGCTTGATCTTCAATGTCCATGACTTCAAAAACACCTATCTCTGTCAACTCCTCTGCTTCTTCAGAGTAGGCATCTTTTTCAACCTCGTAAATTGCTTCAACAAACGATATTTCATCAGTTATGGTTCTTTCAGGACTTGTCCCTCGTGTGAAGGTGACGGATGTGTCATCGACTCTAAGAGTAATCTGTCCTTTGCAGAAGTCGATGAGAGCGCTAGAAGTGTCTAGAAAGGTTCGGCCTAGAATTAGAGGCATCTCCTTATCAGGTGGATAGTCTAGAATAACCCAGTCGGTAGGGAAGACTAAATGTTCAACTTGAAGGAGCACATTAGCTACACAACCGGCTGCAGTCCGGCTAGATTTATCTACCATCTGAAGAGAAATCGGGCGTTCCCGCATCCTTTTATCTAAACCGAGCTTTTTGCATACGTTTAATGGCATCACATTAATAGAGGCCCCTGAGTCGCATAATACATTTTCGAACAAATGGCCTTCGATCTCACAGGAGATTGAAGGTCTGCCAGGGTCACCTCGCTTAACAGTGACTTTCTGTGAAACCATCGCGCAATCTTCGCGTCGCACTTCTTCAGCCATCCCCTGAAGCTTTCTCTTACTCCCACAGAATTCTTTAAGATACTTAGAGCATTTAGGCATTTCAATTAATACCTCGGCTAAGGGCATACTAACTTGAGTGTCTCTAAGCATCCTCCTCACTCCAGCATACTGCTCGTCATTAGTGAGGGCTTTCTCTTTCCTTTTTGGTGGATAAGGAAGGGCTTTATCATTCCCTGTAGCTTGATTCTTTATCGCCTCATCCTCCTTATCCTTCCATCTTACGAACTTTTCTTCCTTTTTCTTAGCCAGGGATACAGCTTTCTGACTTTCCTTCCTTACCTCATCATCAGAATTATTTTCGTCCTCCGAAGAATTGTCACTAAGCTCCTCATCGTTGCTTTCTTCGGTATGTGGTTTCTGATTTCCCCCTCCTGAACTCATGGCGTCAGGAGGGGCTACTCGTTTCCCGACATCTTGCCGGGTCCGGCCTTTTACCACTTCTCAACGTTACTTCATTGAGTTCTTCTTCCTGTCCATACTCCCACTGAGGTGTAATGGCAGTGCAAACATTCACATCAGCTTTCGGATTTCTCTCGGTATAACTCGGAAGTTTACCGTGAGGTCTGCTCGCTTGCTGGTCTGCCATCTGACCAACTTGTCTCTCAATAGCTTTAACGCTAGTAGACAAGGTCTTCACCATGTCTACCAGCTCCTCGAATTTGTGTTGAGGGACACATGAGGTGGTATGATTTTGAGTTTGGTTCCATCCACCCTGCGGCCTTTGGGAGTTAGGGGCTGTCCTTTGATAGTTTGAGTTGAAAGAATTCGAATTTGAAGGGCCAGGTGGTAACTTGGCTTGATTGAAGTTTTGTCGTGGAAATCCCGAGTAGTTCGATTTCGGTTAAAGTTTCGGAAGGGTTGGTTTTGATTATCCATTAGATTTACTTCTTCCGTCATCTCCGTTCCTACCTGCATTCCCAGATCAGAAGGCTGCGTCTGAAGATTGGCCAGCCGCTTGCTTATCAATTCCATCCGAGCAACCAACGGCTTTGTATCGGGACCGCTTGCGTACCTTCTTTTTTAACAACATTGGTCTTCTTGGGAGTCGACCACATATTGTTCTTGGCGATGGTCTCAACCACTCTGTAGGCAGTCTCATCACCTCCCCCTAAGAAGGATCCATGAGCTGTGGAGTCAAGATAGTCTCTATTAGGTTGAGAGACACCTCTATAGAACAGTTCCAGCAACTCATGTCTGTCATATCCGTGATTGGGGCACTTCCTCATCAACAGATTTAATCTCTCCCAAGTTTTGCCAACAGTCTCATCCTCTAGTTGCTCGAAAGTAGCTATTTCCCGTTTCATCTCCATAATCTTGCCTGGTGAAACCCACTTGAGAGCGAAGGCTCTTTTGACATCATTCCATGTATAGAGGGAATGATGTGCTAACGACTTAAACCATCGACTTGCTTCGCCCTTCAAAGCAAAAGGAAATAGCTTCAACTTTACGATCTCTGAATCAACACTAGGATAATGGCCTGCTTCACAGATTTGTACGAATGTGGATAAGAAGTCGTGTGGATCTTCCTGAGCAGTACCATGGAAAGAGCTATTCTGAACTAGAGCAACTACTCCGTTCTTTAGATCGAAATTCACTCCTCCCATGTCAGGAGGACAAATAGGTCTATGCCCCTCGAGAAAATCTTGATTTAGATATGGGGTGTAAGGGTCCTGGTTCAATTGATTAAGCCGGTTTTGTCTAAATTGTTGAAGTTGTTGATTTATGCCGACTTGTTGATTCCGTTGTTCTTTGTAGAGCTTGCATCCGTCGAAGGATTAAATTTAAGCGAGCTTGGGGATCGGGATTTGGAATTGGAGGATCTTGATCCGCCATTATGTCCAAATCGGGAAAAAGCCTCCTTCGAGGATAGATCGTTCGGGTTCGGGATCGAAGATCGAAGTCCCTTCTTACTTCTCGTTTGCATAAACCAGAAGAAAAGAAAAGGAAAAATCAACCTTAGGGTTGATTAGAACAGGTTTAGAAAAGGTTTGATGGTTTAGAGGGAGAAAAGAAAAGAGAAGAGAAGAGAAGATAGAAAAGAAGTGATGATTGAACGGGCGGGCGGCGTCCAGTGTTAGTGGACGTTCGTTCAGAGATGAACGCTCGTTCAAATAAATGAACGGTCGTTCGGGGGAACAGGATTGAAGTGGACGGGCGTTCAAGTTATTAAACGCTCGTCCAGACTTCGAAAATCTAAAACTAAGGCTTAAAACTTAAAAACGAAATAGAAATAATTAAGGAAACTAAAAAGAACGTACGGAAATAAATAAAGGCTAATCTAAAATTGCGATAAAAAAACAAATCTAAAATTATGGAAACTAATATAACTATCGAAAATTAAAGAAAATAATTGAAGGAAAATAAAATTAAATAAAACAAGGTAAAACGAAAACAAAAATAAACGTAACTCTAAAATTTAGACCTACGAATTAAAATTAGAATCGATATAAAATTTTATACCTAAAAGAATCTGATAACCGTTACCGATTCCCCGGCAACGGCGCCAAAAACTTGTTCGGTAAAAACACGTTTTAAAATTTATAAACCGAAACACCCCAAGTATAAGGATCTGTAGTAAAGGATGTTAACGGGTCGTCCTAAGGGAATGGAATGTTTATCGAATTCAAGTATAAACCTATATCGATTATGTCACAATTATCTATCTACTAAGGTTGAAACTAACTAAAACCTAAAACAGCAATAACAAATAAATTGAAAACAGAAAGATTCAAGGTCGGACGAGCGTTCACTAAAGTGGACGCGCGTCTGAAAGTATAAACTAGTGGACGACCGTTCAATATTTCGGACGGGCGTCTAGCTACGAATTGAAGCAGAAAAGTGCAGAAAAAAAACTAAGGCTTTGAAAACTAAACTTAACCAAACGAATACGAACAAATTGATTAACAAATAAGTAAAGGAAAACAGCGAGGCAACGAATCCACCCATCAACCAACAACCCCCAACTAGATGGTGATCTAAAGATGTAGTTTTCAGTAGTGATCCATTCACGAATTCAATTAAATTTCTTCAACCAAATTCTAGGGTTTCGTTTATCTTTTCCAAGTAAACTAAACAGCATACCAAACATGATCACGAGATTATCTCTAATACTCTTACTCAATCAACTATGCATAATCTCTTATAACACAATTAATCGCATCACTTGAACGAAATAAAACTTAAACCAATATATTTTCATACATAGATCCAAGCATATAGATATAGATAAATCGTTTCATCGAATCGTTAATTCCAACAAAACATGATCAATACAAAACAGCATCCAAAGTGATGAAAAACTATAAATTAAACTCACTAACATAAATCATCGAACTCTCTAGTTGATTGTGTTGATGATGGGCTTCCTCCGTCGACTAACTGCAAGGTTTCTAGCCAACAATCATATTGGAGAAGATTGTTGGATTGGAGATTCGCATCTCTGTGGAATTAGGGTTCTGGCCGCAGCTTTTTGGTGTGAAAGTGCGATCTCAATGATGTGGTAGTCGTCTCCCCCATTAGGGTTTTAAGGCTGCTGTATTTATAGATGGATAAGTCGGCTGTGAGTAAGTCGGCCCCGGACGCTCGTCTATCAAATTGGACGCTCGTCTGGAATTCCCAGACGCTGATTAAACGCTCGTTCGCACTGCGGCTGAACTCTCTGTATTGATTTTATGCCTTTGAACGCCCGTTCGAATTCATGGACGCTCGTCCATCATGGACGGAGACTGAACGCTCGGCTGGACTGCTTGGGATCGGATTTCTTCATCTTTATCCATTTTCTTCAAGCCAATTCCAACTCTATCTTGAATAATTCGACTTGAGCTTCATTTATCCTCTTTAGCACTCGAAATTCAGCCTCCTAAAGGATAAATAAACATTGCAAAATGTAATAAAACTCAAATAATAATAATTCCATTAATTTAACACATAAAATAATCAATTTTGCAAATAACCATATTAAAATTATCCTTACTAAATAATTACACTTAAACCCTTAATTCTCATGTAAATTATGCAAATGCGGGGAAATAATAATGAAATATAACCCTTAATAATCATATAAATATGGCCTTAACACAAGTGGAGAAGGCCAGACAAGAAAGAGAAAGAAGACAGTAGATCAGCATACTTTAACTGCATTATGTTTTTGCTGATTCTAGACTGTAATATCTTTGAACAAGATTATAATGAAAGATGACTATATTTGTTCTGTTTTTGTTTTTATCTTTTTGCTTTGTTAGGTGAGTGAGGGTAGTGGCATCATCACCAAAAAGGGGAAATTGTTGGACTTATTTCTATGTTTTGATGATGAGTGCCAGACTAGCTGTTATAGTGCAAAGGCAAAAAGATGTCTAGATCAAATGTATAAGTTTATTAGAGTTTGATTTATGAATAGGTTTGATCAATCAAGCACTGTAAAGGGCTGCTGATTCATATCAGCAGACTGATCCACATCAGTAGGGTAGATAGGTCAGTAGACTAGTCTGGAACCTGCTGAAGACTGAATGCTGATGGCTCAAACTCAGTTACAGAAGGTTAAGGGATCAAACTTAGTAATTTAAGTCAAGGATATGGAATCAGAATTTAGGCAAGTCTGTGATGACCTAAACTGATTACATATACCTTGTGAAGAAGGTCTAAGTTCCATAAGTTGGATGATGTTTGGAACTTGGTTATAATTAAAAAGGTGTAATCTAACTTCACAAATAAAAGTTAGATAAAATAAGTCAGCTGCATTGTATTTTATACACAGCAAATTGCAGTTCAGCAGACTGATAGGTATCTCAGCAGACTGATGAACCTGCTGTTAATATACCTCGGTTAATTCAAGATTATATTGGAAGATTGCATGGATAAGGACAGCCAACTACCTCTGACTTATCAAACAAATCAAAGGCTGAGATTAAAAGAACGTTGGGATGATTCAGATCTTTATCCAATGGTTATAAGTCAAAGGGTGGACAGACTGCACTGTCAAAAAGGATTTCTAACAGTGTCAGTCCTATGAATAGTGACAAAATGCAAATCAGATGGGACAAAAACAAGGAACGGTTACATTTGAATTTCAAATACAAGTCACATGCATTCTTGCCTATAAATAGAAGACTTTCAACTCAGAAACAAGATGATAAAAAAATTGAAAAACTTTGAAGAGATATTTTACTGAGTTGAAAAACACCCTACTGAACCTACTGAACTTAAAGCTACTGATCCAGAGAAATTCTTCAAGTGTATTCTGCATTCAAGCTATATCAAGCATACACACTTGAAGATTGCAAGCTGCTGCTTATTTCATCCTAATCAAGCTGCTGCAACTGAATCATTTATTTGATTCAATCTTTATTTTATAAAGAACCTGCTGAAGACAGTGAAGAACAGTTGTGTGAAAGACTGTTGTTTGTGGTGGAGCTAGTGAAGAGGCAATCCTACCCTTCAAGGACTAGTGGAAGACTCAGGAGCAGCAATCCTACCTGTTCCCAGTTTTCAGTTTGTGAAGCCATAGTTATTGGTGAAGGACAAGCAACTTAGGAATCTTTGTAACAGCTACATCAAAGATCTCTAGTGAATTTCCTCCAACATCACAAGAGAAGAGTGGACTGACAGGATTACACCACCGGAACCACTATAAAATCGCCTACTTACTTTCAAAGCATTTACTTTCTGCACTTAGTTTATTTTACACATCAATCTACTGAATCTAGCAACTGAAATCACACACTTGCACTACTGAGTATCTAATACTTAGTATCATATTTAACAACAAGTATTAAGGCTTAATTTTTATATTATTCCATTTGCACAAATTCAGCAAACTCAAGCGTCGGTAAACTACGTAAATCGAGCGAGGCTGCGAGGTATCGACGGACTATCGAAGTATCGCAGACTGCTGAAGTTGCAGAATTTGTTAACTCCAAAGTTTTAAGTGTTAAGTTTATTCACCCCCCCCCCCCTCTCTCTAAACTTAACCAAAGCCTTTTCAAGGGACCAACAGAACATGTTTAGAATCTAAAACACCCACCGTATATTGTTCAGTATAGTTATATACTTCTAAAAATCACTTTATAGCATCCAAATTAGGTTTACCTTAAGGGAGTTTACCAATTAAGGCGTACTGAAATTGAGAGGCCAGATAGTCGATTTGCTCTTGAGAGAACTGAATTGCAATTTCTCCTTTATACGAAGCAATCTCTGGCATGAATTTGTCCATCGGAGGTGATGAACAAGTAGGTTGCAGCACTTGAGCATAAGATTTCCCCGCTATAGCCATTGGAGGATAAAACAAAAGAAAAAAAGAAATAGAGAATAAAAAACACAGAAGGAAGGAAAAAAAGCGTGCCGGAGGAAAAGGATTAGAAGTTGATCGGAGTAGGTCCGGCCGAAATTTCTCCACTCTAAAATTATAGTAGGATCTTAATTTATTCACTATAACACTTTATGGTTGAGATAAACGTTCCTTATTTAGTTATCACTATAACCGCATTTTAATCCGACTAGATGTCCTTATGTGTGTGACCTGATAGGCTTCCGAATATGTTGGCCATAGGCATAAAATGCAATTACGAAAATGTCCTTCATACCTAACGATCGTGGATAGCGTCTATCAACACGTCCACGACCCCCAATCATTGAAAGAGCCAGATGCAATGACTACTACCCTTCATATGAAACAGTTACCGTGTGAATAGAATCCTATCGCTGTTACAATATCCATACGGTCGTACATCAAGTGTCAAACATCAATGACCGTATCTTATAATCTGGATATCCTACTCTCTCGAAGTAACATATTACTTCTTCTTTGCAACAACTTTCGAGAATAAGACATTCCTTATAAGAAGGGCCCTTTCGGATATTTACTCTTATTAATAGGATACGCGATTTCCAGACGAACAACATGAATCCTACGCATTCTTCAGGATCATACCCAATCATTACCGTATGATCGCCCCATGGCTTGAGGAAACCTCAATAGTGTCAAAGTATGTCAATCCACACCATGATGTGATGAAGACTCCGGTCTCAGGATAATTACACAACCGCCACATAGCGCGACACTAAATAAAGTAAGTGGGTCAGTCTAATGTACGCATTCTCAAATACACGTCCACGTACAGTCCAAGTGTCTCAACACTTTGATAGATGATATATATCCCTACCTTAAAAAAGATAGAAGACATCCAATACATGGTAGTCTGGTCGTACTATTAATGTCCCTTTTAATAGCACATACGACTAGAGACATTTAAGTGAGTCGGGATCTCATCAACATAATCACTATTATGATTTATCTCTTAAAGTTTGACACTAGGGAAGTTATCATATATACAATCACAAATTGGTTCATACAGATAAACAAAATATATAATAACATTAAAGCCATTTATAATATGTATAAACATAAAGAAATAGTAGAAATGATCCGACCCGGTCGGATCCGGTCCAACCCGATTGGGTTTAGGACACTATTTCAACATTATGTGCCCGACTCGACAAAATTAATTGTGATTTCAACATAACTGTCTCGAACAGCTGTTATGGCAGCTTTATCTGGAGTGAGTCCAATGTCTCGTCGCTAGCTGAACTCATCTTTCTTTCATCGTGTTTTGAATCCTGAATGCCTTGATGAGCGAGCTAGGTCCGGTCTGGCGGACTTCGGGTAGGGCACAGCAGTCCCGGCCCCCGATTCTTAGCGTAAGATGAAGTTGACGGTTCAGGTCACTTCTTTACCAGATCCGTCTTACGGGCATGTGGATAGGCAGCTCCGAGGGTACCTTTTTGTGCTGCTAGTTTCCCGTTCTCAATTGAGCATCCGTAGGATCACTTGCGGTTTTTCATATCAATGGCCCTCTACTCCGTGCCTTGCTTATTTTTACAAGAGAGAAAAGTGGGGAGTAGAGTTTTCGGTAAAACGATTTGTCTTGTCATAGCAATTTCCTGTGGAATAGTTTGATGCCGATCGGAGAATGATCGGGCTTAGATTAGCGTTTATGGCATAAGCGACTTGCTGAGAGGTTTTGCACTATAAAGTGGATAGTCTTTGGCCGCGCGCTATTAAGCGGGTGGGTTTATGCAACTTTTATTGCATAAAGCGACTCACTGCAAGATGATGTGCTATGAAGCAGACATGCTTATTGACCGCGCTATGAAGCGGCTGGGCTTAAGATTTTCGAGATCGTTTCTTTTGGCGACGAGGATAAGTACTTGGCCAGCTATATTCGTCGTGGGAGTTATGCGAGTCGTCACCTTGATCCTGTAACTGACATGACGGTTGACGTGACAAGCCGTGAATTCTTATTAGCTGAAGACGCCCCGATAAATGTGCCATCAAAATGGTTTTTTAATTTCAAATTTTGGGGGTAAGGTTTCACCTTCCCTCCTTGCCTATAAAAGGGAGGACCTCTCACACTTGCACACTTTTGTGAAATCTGACTTTTCTTTAGCAAAAACATCATGCAAGCGTAAGAAGATTGTGGTGAGGATTTTTCAGATTCCATCTGACATTCAAACTCCCAACCTAGATTACTTGGAATTTCCAGCATCGAATCAAGATGGATCATTATACGGTCTTGATCATCGCGGTAATCTATTCGTGACATATCCTGGTCAAAATGCTCAGCTCGATAATTTTGGCCGAAATTGAGAACATGAAGCAACTCAGCAGGGATGGTGATACGATCCCGGAACGAGATTTGCCCTAGGACCTTCTAAAGGGAATCAATAGACAAGCTCGAAACAACGAACTTAGATAATCCAATCTAAAAACGTTGGCAAGAATGCTACAACGCTTGCTCAAGGCGCTGATAAGTTTTTAAAGGATGGAAATCTACAACGAAGAGATCATCACTCGCAAATGATAAACAAGTCAATAGACTTAATAATATTTTCACTCAAAATTGAACTCTGTTTTTACAATGACTCCAAATGCCTTTATATGGGCTACAAACTCCAATGCCAATTGCTAATTTAGCAGTGTGGTACAAAATAACAATTAATAAAAATAAAAGTCTATCTAACCAATATGGGATAATAAAAGACTAAGGACTCAAATAAATACTTAAGAGTTTATTCAGGCCAATAACATAAATAATTACGCCTCTTCTACATCACCATGAATTTCTGAATTTTTTCTTCCTTCTAAAGCCCTTCATGGATCACATCATTCCCTCCCGGTTGGAATGGATTCGTCCTTGAATCAATAAGACGTCATAAAATCGAGCACCATCACCATCAAAACTTGAACAAACACAAAAGATCACCAATCGAATACCAGGATTAAATGTGAGTCGAATAAAAAATTCTCATCAGTGGCATGCTTTATTGCATAGTCACGCTTCAAAAACGCATCATCATAATAGTGGGACATTGATTTAAGAAACCTGTGGAAAACTTCATGTGACGGAACAAAATAGTAATGATAGCAAGTCCCGGTCGAATAAGTGTCAATAAGCTCAGAAAATGGATCAAAATAAGTAAGCTCTGGTTTGCCACTAATGTGATCACGATCAAGGACCACCATAGGCAACAAGCTCTCCTCAATTGGATTATTGCCGTGTACCTGCAAAGATAACAAGGACGAACTCGAACCAGTATTTATTAATATAAGAGCTTCATTTTCCTTCTCCACTTTCTTCTCCACAATCTCCACTAATATTGGCTCATTCTCAGTATTCATCTCCACTACACTCGTATCTTCATCGTTTTTCAACTCCTCATCTCGAATGTTAACAATCTCTCTAATTTTCTGTTCCACCAATTCTTTTTCTTTTTCGGTTTCAAGTTTCAAACGAGCTTTGTGTTCCATTACATGTTCCTCAAAGGTTTTAGCGACCTGAACCTTATCTTTGTGAGCCTCTACGGGGGAAATGGAAGAAGTTTAAACCTTTCCTCTTTATGGCATACTGTGTATCTATCCATGGGGTCATTATATGCCACCTTCCTAGAAGTTTTCCATGGTTTCCCAAGTAGAATGTGGCTCTCGGGCATCGGAACTACATCACATAACACTTCATCTTCATATATACTAAATTTGAACGCAATCAATGCTTGTTGGGTAACTCGTATCGTACCCTTATCACTGATCCTCTGCAACTCATAAGGGTGAGGATGAGGAATAGTGGGAATCGATAACTTATTGATCACATACGTACTAACTAAGTTAGTACAACAGTCCGTCTCAATAATCATAGAACATCGCCTCTCACCAATTAAACAACGTGTACAAAAAAAACCTCTTTCAACAGCATCTTGTACAGTACTATCTCTTTCTGACATTATGCAAGATTCGAACTCACGACTCTCGTGTTTGCATTCACCCTCTCTTTAAGTTGTAAAGTAACCCCTTTTTCAAACAAATCAGAGAATCGAGCAAAGTGTAACAATCGAAACCAACGATATAGAATAGACAATTAAGAGGTAGGTTTGGGGATTGGGTAAAAAGGTATGGAAGTGTGATGAAAAATATGCGAAGAGACAATAGGTGCAAGAAATAAAAGCAAGAAAGGAGGACCTGTTATCAAAAATATTTTGTCGAGCATCCTCTCAATCCGGGGTCTGAAGCCCAGGCCATTCGACCTGCTCAACTATGACATCCTGATTGCGTCCACATTCTATTCGACTCGCTCAGTATGAACGGACAACCGGTTGAAACTCGCCTCATCTTGATCACTAGACATCTACAAAAGAGAGCGAGGTGGATGGATTAGATCGCTCAGATTAGATAATCGAGCCGAGATAGATGAGTTCATCCACTTCGACACCTCGCTCTCATCACGCTAAAAGGAAAATCTACCCTACCAAAAATACAACGGATCACCGGAGAAGAAATCATCATGCCTACAGGAACTCAAGCTTCTCTGGCCTAGAAACAACAGATAAGATAGGAAAACGATCTTTAACAAAGTCACCCAAATCCAGGATTCAAAAGCAAAAATACGAACGTGCAACAAGTCTCAAACAAAATAAGTTAACAGAATAAAGCATGCAATCTTCGGCAACATTCAAACCAACAATGGTGGATATTCGAAGCAAAAATCCTAACTAGGCCTCCCAATCAATCAAAAAGGGGATTACAAATACTAGATCAAAGGGGTAACGAAGAGGTTACCTTGAATATATGAAAAATAAATAGATGAAAAGCCTGAGAAACGGATTGAAACCTTCACCGGAAAGTTACGCCGTGTCGCCAGGAATCTCAGAAAGCTTGCCGGAATTTCCATACCTTATAAACCTCAGTATCGTGAAAGTTGTAAATGGCAAGAAGATTTCCCCTTTTATAGGTGTTTCAAAGATGATTCGAATACCGCGCCAAGACGGCTCAGTGTTCAAAATTCAAAACTTAAATACAAACCGTCATTACGGCATTGTTTTTCATAAATCGAGGCAATAACGGCATCAAATACAGATACAGAGCGACGACGGTTTCAAGCGGTTATCAAAGATCGTGCGTATACAACGGTTGGGTTAACATCAAAAAGGGTTGCGACACTGGTCTGATCTCGCCCAAGCAAATCAGATCCCATCTCGCCCCAAAGCTCAAGATCGCTGTCTCATCAAGTTCGACACATAAAAATACCATCGAAAGTGAATGGCATCAAGTCTGTATGCTTCAAAGCGCAGCATCTCACATCCAGTCGCGTCTATGCTATAAACGTGCTCCTAAGACCGACACAAGTTCAGCGAATCGAGTCCATCACCCAGGTGCACGACTCCGGATCCATACGCTTCAACGCACGGAACCTTCAGCCAGTCGCGTCTACGCCATAAACATGCCGATTTAGACCATCGAAAGCACATGGCAGAAGACCATCAAAAGAGTATGGAATTTGGCCCGTTCGCTTCAAACCGCGGTACCTTGCAGCTAGTCGCGTCTACTCCATAAACGTGCTACTACCTAAGGCAAGACATCATTATCCACTATTCATTGATTCTCATCTGAGCGATGACGAATTCAGGAAGTATGAGCCAATTGATATGCCAAAACTATAAACGCTCCCGCGGATTCTTGTTGGGTCAACGCACCAAGGGTAAGGTCCTTGGTCCCGTCAACTCGTGTTATAGTAAGACGAGTGCGGCCGAGTATGATTAATCCCATCTTATGCCACCACAACATTTGTAGTCGATACGCCAAGTATCAGGCGAGACGATGCATCGGGGATCGACCAGTTCGCCGCTCAAAACGAAGCCCGCATCAGGCAATCTAGTCAGGTTATGAGGAATCAGATCGAGTCGAGATACTAGATATAATGAGCTTGACTCATGGATTTGTAGATTGTTTATATTATATTCTCTATTTGTTTCGTAACCGACTATGTAAGCCCTATAAATAGCGGCATTACCCCTCCTCAAAGGGGATCGACTTTTAATTGAAACAAGCAGCCAAGCTCTGCCAGTTTGTCGACAAACACTCTCTCTCACATGCATGTTGTTATTGTTAGAATTCATAGTTCTCTCTTCAATTATAAGCAACAATTCCGCACACAAATACTAATCTAGATATCTTTGTTTAAACATAAACACCGCGTTCGTGATATTTTCCACCGTATCACTATGGAGGTCTCCTACAGTTTTCTACAAATTTGCGACTCCATTTCTACTTATTTTCAGCCCTTATTTTACAGAATTCGACCACAAAAATTCATCAAACAACCTCTAAAGCCTGCATAAGATATTCCTAAACAATTCTAACAATATTCCAACAATAAATGAAAATAAAGCCGATTAGAACACCTCTTACCTTACCTTGTTATTTGAATGGAATAGATCCAATAGGTGATTCCTGTAAGAATAATTATGTCGTGGCTTTTATTGAGCCCGATTAATTTTCTTCCCCGTAATAGCGGTCTTATAGGAAATTCGTTTTCCCTAGGAAATATGCTATTTATTATTTATTGGTTATTTAAAAGGAGTTTTAATCCGATTATAACTCGGCTTTGATGGACGGCCGAGATTAAAGCTAAAACCTAGATCATTCGGATTTCGGCCCTCTCTCCACCTATAAAAGCAATGCTTTACTCCATCATAAAGCATACGAAAGAATCCAACACATAACGGTTGTAGGCAAGGAGAGAGATATCGGAATCCTCATTAAGGCGTCAACAACATCATGGCAAAACGGAGATGTAATCGAGTAACAATGGACGTAGGGAAACGATCCTGATGATTTCTTCCGCTATTCAGGTACTCTGAATCTATCGTCTCTTTACATGTGGTATCAAAGCAACCCTACAATCATGTTATTAGATTAATTAGGTAATTATTATTGAATCGTGTTCAATTTGGATGATATACGGTGAAATTCGTGTATGTTAGTTTTCCGATATGTTTGTTTTCGATGACGGCAGAAAACCGTCGGCTTCATGAGTTTTAGGACGATTATGGGACTTAACGTGCTGTCTATTACATTAATATGTAACATGTCTGCTTCCAATAATAAGTTCTTGGTTATGTTGTTCTCATATTCCCATGCATGCACGGACGGACTGACTGTAGTTTAGTAATTTAGCGGCGGCGGAGGCAACTTGATGCATATCAGTGTTAGGGTTCAGATTAAGTTGATTGTTGGGGCCTAATTATTATTATTTTTATTTTTTTCCCCTTTCGGCAGCCCCTCTGAATAGTTAGCCATATGAAATATATATATGTATATATGTCTATATATACTTTATTATTATTAATAATAATGATAATAATAGTGGAAATTATCTGCAGCCAATAATCAATTTGTCCCACGCATGAATTGGTAAAGGCTGTGACACTTGGTTGCAAATTTCGTTGTAGTCAATAATGTTAGTGTATTATTGTTTTACGGTTGGCTTAATTTGATTGGATATTTTATTTAATGATTCATATAAGGTTTTACAGTCAGATCTTATGACGGACATAATATTAATGTCTAATTTCTGACACGTTTAAATTTTATTGAGCCTTTGGTATCTATTTTTTTGTACATTTTTTTTTACTTATTATGAGTACATTAGATGTGGACATAAATCAAAACCTTACGTGTAGTATATGTAACGATTTATCACACTGAACGTATGAGAATTAATAATTACGTGAACCTTTTGGTACAAGTTTGATGAAAGTAGAGTCTTTCTTTTATGTTTTGGTAATATTGTTTGCTATTTTGTTTTATGTACCTATAAAATGTACATAACTATCGTTAGGAAGACTAATAATTAAAGATGATATGTATCTCATACAGAATATCATATCACATTTAGTGGGTGATAAATAGTGACACATAAAAATAAAAATAAAAATTAGTCACCTAAAGCTAAATGATTACCATATTCTCCCCTCTTTAAATAAATAATTATTTAGCACATTAAATGATAAATAAGATGTGACTAATGATATTGGTCCATTTATAATAGCAGTTCATTCCTGCTTTTACTTTCGATTTGTGCACTTAATTAGTGTGAAAATATTAGTATGATGAATTTGAAGGACTATTATTTGAATATTAGTTGTCACATATTGTGTGCTTAATCATTTATTATTGTTAATGATTAAAGTTATGACATTCGAAGGAACAAAGTCGCATTTTGATAAAGTGATTGAATATCATTAAAGTGCAAATTATAGATTTTTGTTGATATTTGGTTTATATAAATGTTTTGACATATCATAAAGTTTTGGCCTTTAAATTATTGAACTTCGCAAATATTAGAAATATGTCTTATTGTTGTGTCAAGTTCAGAGTATTGCCACAGCAGCTCGGATTCTTGACATATAAAGACTGCTCACATTATGTTAAGTGATTAGATCGTGACATATTTGTTTTGTAAGTTTAGCAAGGCAATAGACATGGAACCATCTTTAAGTATTACATTGCACGTGTTTATGTCAACATAATGTTTAGTTGACCTCTGTATAATTGCCGATACTTGAATGTCAATGGTGTCAAATGTTGGGTATTGCCACAGCAGCCTAACATGATGATGCATGAATGTTTTATCACATCATGTGAAGTGATTGAAAATTTTATTGATATTCAGTTAAATTGACAAACGGTTCAAATTAAGGGATATGTCAAATTTAAGGAATACATTGGTTTTGACCCTAGTTAGTTGGTATAAGCAACTTTTATGTTGTATTAAGTTGTTAGCTTTTAAGTGTAGCCCTTTTTATTAAACTTATCTTAATGCCACTTTTGCTGAAAACTCAACTTATCATCACAACATAAAGATAAATGGAGTGTATATTACGAAGGTCAAGGATATCCACAGATACCTTGTTCGTCTTCTTTACAAAAATATCACTCAATTATGTGTGAGTATCACGACATTATGTGCATAATTTATGGTGACTACCCACAGGAGTACCTTATTTCTTGTCTATACTCCACTCTTATGTAAGTGTTCTTTAAATTAGCCTCATTAAATATTTTGTATCTCAATTTAGCCACAAGAAGTACCCAGCTTCTTGAAATAATACATACATACATTTGTGGACCGTTGATGCTCCCACCTTTGGAGGAGAAAAGTATTTTATCACCCTTATTGATGATTATTCACGTTTTTGTCATCTATACTTGTTGCATTACAAATCTCAATCTGTGGACACTTTACAAATGTTCATAACTGAAGTCGAAAGGCAACAAGATAGAAAGGTAAACATCATAAGATTGGATAGATGTGGTGAATTTTATGTAAGGTATGACGAAACAGTTTAACATCCTAGACCTTTTGCAAAAAAATTCTCCAAAAGCTGGAATTATTGCTCAATACACAATGCCTGGATCTCCATGGCGGAATGGTGTACCAGAAAGGCAGAATCATACGTGTATGGAAATTGTTAGATCTATGACGAGTCACGCTGATGCCTATATCATTGTGGATGGATGCTTTACGCGCAGCTGTTTACATTTCAAATAGGATTCCCAGTAAGGCAGTTCCCAAGACACCTTTGAACTGTGGGAAGGGTGGAAACCTAATTTGAAGCATCTCCAAATATGGGGATGTCCAGCTGAGGATAGAATTTACAATCCACAAGTAAAGAAATTGGATTAGAACAGTTAGTGGTTACTTCAAGGTTACCAAGAAAAATCCAAACGATATAGGTTTTATTGTCCTAACCATATTACGAGAATTGTTGAAACCGGTAATGCTATATTCTACAAGAATGGCGAAATCAGTGGGAGTTATAAAATTCATGATGTGATCATAAAGGAAATAAGGGTACCCGTCCTTTTTAACCCTATTTCGAAAAGTATTGGGAATCTCTCCATTGTTGAACCGTTGAACAATGAAGAAAATCCGATAAATGATCAACAACTCCATTATGAGATCATCGCCAATGAAAATAGTAATGAAGCACCAATGGAACCAGCATTAAGAAGATCTCAAATACAAAAGAGATCTGCTATTCCTGATGATTACATGCTTTATCAAGTAGAATATGAACGAGGGACAAGTAAAGATCCGGTTTCATTTTCACAAGCCATTAAGGAAGTTAATTCTAGTAAGTGGATTGATGCCATGAAAGATGAATTGAAATCTATGGATGAAAATCAAGTATGGGAAGTCGTTCAATCTATGGAAATGGTTAGATCTATTTGTTTCGTAACCGACTATGTAAGCCCTATAAATAGCGGCATTACCCCTCCTCAAAGGGGATCGACTTTTAATTGAAACAAGCAGCCAAGCTCTGCCAGTTTGTCGACAAACACTCTCTCTCACATGCATGTTGTTATTGTTAGAATTCATAGTTCTCTCTTCAATTATAAGCAACAATTCCGCACACAAATACTAATCTAGATATCTTTGTTTAAACATAAACACCGCGTTCGTGATATTTTCCACCGTATCACTATGGAGGTCTCCTACAGTTTTCTACAAATTTGTGACTCCATTTCTACTTATTTTCAGCCCTTATTTTACAGAATTCGACCACAAAAATTCATCAAACAACCTCTAAAGCCTGCATAAGATATTCCTAAACAATTCTAACAATATTCCAACAATAAATGAAAATAAAGCCGATTAGAACACATCTTACCTTACCTTGTTATTTGAATGGAATAGATCCAATAGGTGATTCCATTCCAATGTGCAGAATTTGCAAAACCAAATCAATGAAACGGGTCGAAAATTGTGAATCTCGTATCAAAATTGATGGATTCACATAATAATAATAATAATAATAATAATAATAATAATAATAATAAAGAATGAAATCTCTTGGTGTAACACCCAGAGACCTGTGCATGGTAGCGCTATATTAGTCATAAATGGTCCGGTCAACTGCTTAGACTGCCGTCCTCGTTTGGTCTAAAACGGCTAACTCGAGTTGACAAGACATTTATGTCTCACACTTAAATGGGGGTGAGCTATCTACTACTTTACCGATGTGGGACTTTACATTCTCCCCCCCTTATAAGGGAGCGTCCTCGCCAGGACGGCCAAGACTGTTCCCGGATCGCCCCTACGATAGGTAAGTATAGTCCATCGTTACACCGTCTTATTGTACGGTGCAGCGCATAGTTCCGTCTAATAGTCGGCTCTGAATACCATTCTGTAACGCCCTTAGACCAATACCTGGTAGTGCTAAATGAGTCACAAATGGTCCGGTTGAAGATGCTGGGAATCATCGGGTATTAATTCCGGGGCCTTTTATCCTAGTGACAACCTGCAAAAGCTTCAAGAAAATTAAAATCAATAAAGAGGGGGTGGTTTGTGGTGTTTTGGATGGGACTTGAGATATGGTGTCTCAAGCTGCTTACGTATCCTGTTAATTTTCCAGGAATCAAGTCATCGTAGTTCCTCAGGGATTGTTTAAATAGAGGGGCTTGTGCCCTAGGCCATCGTGGGCCATGTCCTTGGTGGACTGCGGTTTCGTGTTCTCTAAGGATGAGATAATCATGATTTAATCCCCTTAATTATAGGAGATAATCTTTGTGATTTGAATATCGGATAGGAGCCTATGGCTAAAGGTTCTTTCCATGTTTATCTGATTAGTTGTGCATGTGGGAGATTTGGTCCGAGAAGGACTTAGGATGATCTGTAGGGTCGGACATGAGTAGCTGACATGTATGCTCGAATCGTTGTGGGAATGACATGTGGCGAGGTACTAGTCTGGCCTCCGTCATAAGCCCCCCAAATCCAGCTGAACAACTGAGGTCAGCTCGGATCTGCCTGGATTGCGGCTCTGCTCGGTCATCTAAACTTATATACTTTTGAACTTCGCTTGCCAGGTGGTAGGACTGGCATTATAACACCGTCATAACTGTCCCGGGATCCGAGGGGTCGCTGCCCACTTATTTGATTGGGATGGTTTCCCAGGCCTTGGGGATTTATAACCCGTCATGTCAACCGTCACTACATTAATTGTCAATTCATGGCTACGCTTCTCTCTCCCCGCTTCTTAATTTCTTCTTTCTTTTTTCGTTGCATCTGTTAATGAGGGGATCAACTTCTTCCGATTCATCTAGAGAGGAGCCACTTTCGCCCAGAACCGAGGTTGCAATAAGGGAGTCCTGGACCAGGCCCGTGGTTTTTGAGGAGATTCCGTGGGTCCCTCCGCAACCAGTTCCCGTTGTTTCATCTTCTGGTCCTTCATCAAGCACATTTGACTCCCTTTTGAGGCTTAAAGTTCAACGAGCTACCCAAAAGATCACGGGTGGACATGGAATGGTTTCGGTTCTGACTCAGAGTTGTATGGGTATATTGGTTGCGAATACGGGGTAAATCCGGAAGAATTCACCCCATCGCTTCATGTTATCCACGCCCGTACACGTCTCATCCCCCAAAAGGGCATTTTTCTATCGATGAGGCCCAATTCGAGGCCGGACTGAGGTTGCCTCTATGTCCAGCTTTCCAGTCTATTGTACGACATTACAGGATATGTGTTGCTCAGGTTGCTCCTCAAGGAGTTAGAAGCATTATAGGCTTTGCTATTTTTTTCAGGTGATTGGATACGGTTCTCGGTAGGCCTCTTCAGAGTGTTCCACCATGCCGTATAGAGCCCTAGGCTTAAAGAATGGTATAGCTTTCCTCGTAGTTCGGGGGTAAAGGAGATGCTTGCTGACAGGTAGTCATACAAAGACCGGCACGGTCGCTTTTTCTTTGTCAGGGATGGAGGAAGAGCTTGGATGGGGCGGTGGAAGACGAGCCCCCTACAAAATTTTGAGTGTCAGCATCTGGTAGACTCTAGTGCAATCGAAGCTCTTCGGAATGTAGGGGTTGTCATCAGGTTCGGAAATTTCTTCTGACCTGATCACGGCGGCTCGGCTGGAAGGAGCTGGTCCCGACCCTCATATGCCTCTAAGTGTCGAGGGTCAAGATGCTTGTAAGTAACCTTATCTTTGTTTTCTTTTGTTTTAGCTTTCGTGCCTCGACTAAAGACTTTGAGGTGTATTGTTTGCGGTGAGGGTTCTAGCCTGTCTTTAAAGGGCTACCCCTAGAGCGGAATTAAAGTGGTCAGCTTAAAATGATGCAGCTACAGATGGGGATTATGCTGAAGGTCCTCGTGTTCAGACCATGGGATCTTCTATGGATGCTGCTACTGTCCGAGCTGGAGGATGACGCTCTTCAGGGGCCCCACTCTCAGAGGGAGAACGAAGGTCCTCCCGTTATTGAGATTTCTTCTCTTGAGACTCTGTTAAGGCAAGACAAGGAGGAGGAGGAACCAGAGACACCCGTGCTCAGTAAGAGATCCCGACACGAGTATGGTCCTACCGAAGAGAGGTCAGGACAAAGAATCAAGGCTGAGACTTACGCAAATCTAACTCCCCACTCCATGGGTCAGGATGGCGAGGGTGGGAACCTTCTCATACGGATGAACAAGAAGGAAAGAAAACCTGAGGCCGAACTTGGTTCCTCGGTCCTATCCCATTGATGAGGAGACCCGAGCAAGGCAGGAGAACATTTCTGCAGTAACCGATCTACAGCTGCTGGAGGCTAGTTTCGAAGCTATAAAATACGTAAGTATTTATGTTGTTTATTTTCTTCTTTAAGTGAATTTTATTAGTCCATATTACATGATCTCATGGGTCCCATGTCGGCCAAGAGGTGTTCTCACGGCTCGTCAGATCTTTGCCTGAGTTGCTAAATGAGCTTCTGACCTAAAGTCCAAAGATGAGAAGATTCCGGAACTCCGCAAGCAACTATTAGCTCAGACGGAGAGACTGGACTCTTTGAGGTCGGAGTATGCTACCAAGCTCAAACTGCCTATAGCGAATACCAGGAGTAGGAGGCAGATCTAGGCGAGGCCATCATCAGAATCCAGTCCGAAGTGAGTGAGCTACAGGCGATAGTTCAAGCATTTCCCGGGCGGCTAAAAAAGGTTTCTACTCAAGCCGTACGAGATTACAAGGCATCTCCCGACTTCATCAGGTCTTTAACAAGGCTGCTAGCCCCTTCCGTGAGAACTAGCTATGTTGGTCCCAGAGAAGGGTAAAAGTATAGTCAGATGGGGGGTGAATGACTATACTGGAGTTTCAAAAACTTTTCTTATAATTAAAAGCTTTTGGGCAGCGGATAAGTCCTTTCTTAAAAGTTGTTTCAAAGTGGATTATGCACACATAGAGTATGAATAAAATGCAGTAGGTAAATGCTGTAAAGTAAAGTGCAGTAAGTAAATGAACATAAAGGCTTATAGTTGTTCAGGGTGGTGTAATCCCTTAATCCACTCTTCTCATGTGATGATTGGAGGAATTATTGTCTTTCACCGATACAATAGTTAGATTGTCCTTGGCTACACAAGCTTCACAATCTCCAAAACTATCACTCTCTGGCTACAAAAGCTTCAATGACTTAGTCTTCAACACACTGCTCCTTGGGAACAAATCCTTCAGCAACAATCACAAAGGGTGTAACTCATTCTCAGACTTCTCGGATTCAATTGATGCAACTGATGTGAATTGGATTCATAGAGTCTGTTGATCAATCTCAGTGCTTGAGTGGAATTGAAGCTCTGACTTGATCTCTAGATGTGTTCTTTAAATTTAGATAGAAGGCTTAAGAAATTGACAGAGTTTCTGCTTGTTCTTGTATGTTCAAATCCGTATTTTGTTTGTCTGTCTGTTAATGCCTTATATTTATAGTCTTGATAATCCTTGATTTAAAAATCCATCCGTTGGCAATTTAATGTGGAGAATAATCTTTGATTTAATTCTTGATTCCTCCTGATTTAATTCTTCTTGATTTCAGTGATCCAGATTTTCTTCAAACGTCTATCATAATCTTTGGTTCACCACTGCTTCGATTATTAATCGGTCGTTGTTGGTTGTTAAAGGAAGTGGATCCTTTGGACCGTAGGTACTTCCCCAGAAAATTTCTTCTACTTGCGGGATGTAGACAAATTCGTCGGTGTGCCACTTTCCCTGTCTTCAACTAAAACTGGGTTGCTAGGTCTTCCGGAGATAGTATAAACGTACCGATCCATGTCTATGGACCGGCCCTCTGTTGACTGCTGCTTCTTCATGTGGGATCTTGATTAAGCGCTTGTAGATTGCTAGAAAAAGGAGACCCTCCTTTTAGCGCCAATTGACGATGCTGGGAATCGTCGGGTATTAATTTCGGGGCCTTTTAATCCTAGTGACAACCTGCACAAGCTTCAAGAAACTAAAAACGATAGAGAGGGGGTGGTTTGTAGTGTTTTGGACCGGACTTGAGATATGGTGTCTCAAGCTGCCTACGTATCTTGTTAATTTTCCAGGAATCAAGTCATCGTAGTTCCTAGCGCCAATTGACGATGTTGGGAGTCGTCGGGTATTAATTCCGGGGCCTACGTATCCTGTTAATTTTCCAGGAATCAAGTCGTCGTAGTTCTAGCGCCAATTGACGATGATGTGAATCGCCGGGTATTAATTCTAGGGTCATTTAATCCTAGTGACAACCTTCACAAGTTTCAACAAAACTAAAAACGTTAAAGAGGGGGTGGTTTGTGGGTTTTTGGACTGGACTTGAGATATGGTGTCTCAAGCTGCCTACGTATCCTGTTAATTTTTCCAGGAGATAATCTTGGTGATTTGAATATCAGATAGGAGCCTTTATAGCTGGAGGTTCTTTTTATCTGATTAGTTTTGCACGTGGGAGATTTGGTCCGAGAATGACTTAGGCTGACTTGTAGGGTCGTACATGAGTAAGCTGACACGTAGGGTCGAATCGCTGTGGGGATGATATGTGGCAGGGTGTTAGTCCGACCTCCGTCACCGGTCAACTACAAAGACCGTTGATCTGACTTGTTCTAAAGGGGCTAACCCGAATTGACAATACAATTATGTCTCACAGTTATATGGGGTGAACATTCTACTACTTTATCGATCTAGGATTTTACACTTGGCTAGCCAAATGACTTGGGTTGTGAAAGAAGGGCAAAAGAACTCACTAAAAACCATAGAAACATACGGTTGAATGATCTCGGACCGTGAAGATTCGTAATTTCGTAAACAGCGAATTGACTGTGATTCGGACAATATGCAAATTAAATGGATGAAAAAAAAGGATTTGTATGAACGCTTTCGGTGCTAGGTTCATAAAAAGTCATAATAAGATTTGTGCCATAGTTTCATTAGTTTGTATAATTACGGAATTTTTATTTGTACATAAAACAATGCCACCTATGTAGCGTTGGGGCTGTCGCTGTAACGCTGGTCAAAGGCCAAAAAAAAATTTCAAAAAAAAAAAATTTAAAAAATAACTCTTAAAACTAGTTCCTGTTTATAACAAATATAATCTAAATATTTTTGTGAATAAAATCATGTTTGATTGGTCACAAGCTAGGTTTTTTTTTTTTTTTTTTGAGAAATACAAGCTAGTTTTTAAAGCCGTTACAGTGACACAATAAATTGATAATGGTGCAACTTATTTAATCGTTATAGTGACACAAAACCATATGGTGCAAATTTTTTTTCTTTTTTTTTTGGAAAAACTTGATGGTGCAACTTATTTAGTCAAATGATTAATGAACAATTAAATTGATCATGATCCGTAATACTCCTTCGATCTCAAAATATATGTACATTTAGTTTTTCGGTTTTATCACCTAATAGAAATCCATTTAAGAATACCAATGACGGTTAGTCAAAAAAAAAAAATTTAATAATACCAATGACGTGTTTATTATATTTTTCTTCCTTTCATCCATAATTTCTTATATAAATTCACTCATTTTTCACTAAATTACAACTATTGCATTAATAAAAATCAAAGGGTATTTTAGACTTTTGTCATTAAAATTGATGATCTTTAACAAAAAGAATTAATTGTATTAAAATTCCAAATGGACATATATTTTGGGACAGAGTAAGTATATACTAAAAAATGTTTTGATTTCATGATAATGAAGAAACATTTTGGAAAAAATTCTCTCTTAAAACCTCTTTATCTCTTGTTGTTTTCAGTCTTTTCCTTTGCCCCTCCAGCATCTCGGGGGCGGCCATCCCCAATGTTTAATGTATTTCGTGTTGTTCATCCTTCCACTCTCGTCTTTTCTCTTCTTTTGTTTAATTTTTGGTTTGTTTGCTTCGTTGGCCGGTTTTTGGGGATGAACTTTCGAGAGTCCCAAATCAATCTGTATGTGACTCTTTTTTTCGGATCGAAGCCTCTCAATGTGGGTTTTGTTGTTTTCAGCAACGATGAGTGGTTTTGGGCTACTTTTCGTGGTGGATTTCGGGGCATTCAAAGCTTTGTTTTAAGGTTGGATAATGGTTTCCCCTTTGTTTCCCTCTTGGTTGTTTTGTCAATTTGTATGTTTGGTTTTTGGCAAGTGGGTGGCTGATCGGACGGATACATCACCCTACTTGGAGGAGTGTTTGGAAGTTGGCCGGAGTTGGTGGATAGGTGTTCCCAGCTTTTTGGGTGGCTTGGACCTATCTCCCTTTTTGTTAATTTCCGGCTTAGTGCTTGTTGTTGCGTGTCTTACCCAAACATGTTGCTTCTTGAAAGCTAGAGTTTGGGATAATGGGATTGACGATATTGGATCTCGTCTAATAAATAATCCGGGCCGTATTTTCCCCAATGACAATTTGAACAAGATTAAAAACTTTGAATGAGTGTGAAACGGGGGTGATTTTTTGGTGATTTAGATTGACCCTGAGATTGTTAATCCCAAGTTGTCTATGTTTTTAGGAAATCAACTAGTTTAACGCAGCGGAATTTAAAATTTGATTTCCAATCCCAAGATCAACTTCGTTTCATACAACAAACATGTTAAGTAGTTGACGATGATTACCTTGCTTGATCTAATAGATCGACACTTTGACCGTCAATGGAGAGTAGTAGTGCGCGCGAGCCGTCCACGTGTCCGGCCTTTATCGATATCGACATGAACTCCTCGCCGGAATCCTCCTTGGATTGCTACTAGAAAAAACTGGTTGCTAGACCGTCCTTTTCTCTCTCTATATATCTCTCTCTAAGAAGCTCTCAGTTTTTCACAAGAATTATGAACTTTTAGAATTGTGGTGTACTAAAGATCTAGCCAACCCCTTGCTCATATAGGAGTAGTTGGCGCCCCATGTGCCCTAATCTGATTAGGATAAGCTTCCTACTAGATTGATGAGAAAGAAAACAGTTTTCCTAATAAAATAAGGAAAATCAATTTTATTGATTTATCTCTTTTAATTTAATATCTTATATTAAATAAATCTAAGATATTGTCAATCTCTAATATTGATTATCTTTCTCTTATTACCATAAATTTATTTTTCCAAAATCAATTAATATCCAATATTAATATATGATAATATCATTAATTAATGTGCATAATCCAAGTGTATCTTATACTCTCAAATGTGGCCCCCAAATACCATTAAATTGGCATCCGGAATATTTTTTAGTTAATCAATATAATTAATATCTTGTATTTAATTAATTCATAATAAATAAATACCGTCATATTAATATAATCACTATAACAATTTATAGTCGAGATAAACTTTGCTTATTTGGTTATCACTGGTAAAGGCTAATCTTAGTCGGATGAAGAGAGTGGCTCATCCATCTTTTCGTCTTTTAGCCTAGTCTAGTAGGGTTTCCTGACTTCTTCTTCCGCATTTTAATCCACCTAGATGTTCTTATGTGTGTGACCCAATAGGCTTCAAAATATTTTGGCCGTAGATTCCAAATTACGAAAATGCCCTTTTATACCTAACGATCGCGGAATAGCGTCTAGCAACACACTGTGACCCCCAATCATCGGAAAAGTCAAAAGCAATGACTACTACATTTCATGTGAAACAGTTACCGTGTAAATAGAATCCTATCGCTGTAATAATATATCCATACAATCGTATCTCGAGTGTCAGTACATCAACGATCGTATCGTATAAACTGGATATCATGTTCTCTCGGAATAACTCATTTATTCCCACTTTGTAAAGATTCACGAGATCTAGACATTCCTTATAAGAAGGCCATTTCGGATATTCACTCCTAAACATAGGATACGCGATTCCCAGACGAGCAACATTAATCTTACACATGCTTCATTATCACACCCAATCACTACCGCATGATCATCCCATGGCTAGGGGAAACCTCAATAGTGTCAAATCATTACAATCCACATCGTGATGCCATGAAGACTCCGGTCTCAAGATAATTACACAACTGTCACATACTGCGACACTTAAAGTAAGTGGGTCAGTCTGACGTACGTATTCTCTAATACACGTCCACGTACAATCCAAGCGTCTCTACACTTAGATATATAAGATCTATCCCTATCTTCAATAAGATAGAAGACATCCAATACGTGCTAGTCTAATCACACCATCAATGTCCCGTTTGACATTATATACGACCAGAGACATTTAAGTATCAAACTTATTAAAGTGAATAAACATCTCATCAACCATAATCAGTATCATGGTTTCTCTATCACAATTTAATACTAAGGATGTTACTATATATATAAATTCAATAACATGAAAATAAGCAAGATATATAATAACAAAAGTGCTTTTATTGATCATAATAAAGTTATTACATGAACTAAACATATTGTGAACGACCCGACCCGGACGGATCTGGTCCAATCTGATTGGGTTTAGGACACTATTTCAACAATCTCCCACTTGGCCTAAAGCCAATCACCCTTATGCCTAAGCCCATGCATGTGAACATGTTTCTCATGCTTTGCTTGTGACAATGCCTTGGTTAACGGATCAGCTATGTTATCATCCGTGTGGACTTTCTATATCTTTACATCTCATCTATCAACTATCTCTCTAATCAAGTGATAGCACCGTAGCACATGTTTGGACTTCTGATGAGACCTTGGTTCTTTTTACTGAGCAATAGCCCCATTGTTATCACAGTATAGTGGGACTGGACCTTCAATTCAATAGAGGGAACCACACTGAGTTCACTGATGAACTTCTTTATCCAAAATGCTTCCTTTGCTGCCTCCGAGGCTGCTATATACTTGGCTTCCGTTGTAGAGTCTGCAGTAGTCTCATGCTTGGAACTCTTCCAGCTCACTGCTCCTTCGTTAAGCGTGAAAACAAACCCATACTGTGACTTCAAGTCATCATTGTCAGTTTGAAAACTGTCATCTGTGTAACCTCGTAATACCAAATCATCGTTCCTGAAGACCAGGCATATCCCTAGTACCTCTTATGTACTTAAGAATATTCTTGACTGCAATCCAATGACCATCACCTTGATTTTCCTGGTACCTACTAGTCATACTTAGAGGGTACGAGACATCTGGTCTTGTGCACAACATGGCGTACATGATGGACTCAATAGCCGAAGCATAAGGGATCCTACTCATTTGCGCCCTCTCCTCCTCTGTCTTCGAACACATTTCCTTTGACAGGTAGACCCCATATGACATGGGCAGCAATCCTCTCTTGGATTGCTCCATGTTGAATATCTTTAGCATCTTGTCTATATAGGTGGATTATGACAGACCAAGCAACCTCTTAGATCTATCTGTATAGATCTTGATTCCCAGAATATAGGTTGCTTCTCCTAAGTCCTTCATAGAGAAGTTCCCGGATAACCAAACTTTAACCGACTGTAACATGGGAATGTCATTCTCTATGAGCAATATGTCATGTACATAAAGCACTGAGAAAACTACGGCACTCCCACTAACCTTATTGTAAACACATGGCTCATCTTCGTTCTTGATGAAATCAAACTGTTTGATTGTCTCATCAAAACGAATATTCCAACTCCGAGAAGCTTGCTTCAATCCAAAAATGGATCTTTGCAACTTGCACACATTCCTAGCATCATCGGTTGTGAAACCCTCACATTGTGTCATGTACACTTTCTCAGACAGATTCCCATTAAGGAAGGTTGTTTTCACATCCTTCTGCCAGATCTCATAATCATGGTATGCTGCAATAGCAAGTAGAATTCTAATGGACTTTAGCATAGCTACTAGCAAAAAGGTTTCGTCATAGTCAACTCCTTGTCTTTGTCTATAACCCTTTGCCACCAACCTTGCCTTGTAGGTAACTACATTACCATCCATGTCGGTCTTTCTCTTAAAGACCCATTTGCATCCTTTGGGAACTATTCCTGTAGGTGGATCAACTAAGTTCCAAACTTGGTTGTCCTTCATGGATTCCATTTCAAAATTCATGGCTTCTAGCCTTTTCTCTTTGTCATGCCTCATCAACACCTCCTCATAAGTTTTAGGGTTCTCATCTTCCATGAGGTATACGCCAGTGTACCTTTCGGGTTCAACACGTTCCCTAGTGGATCTTCGTGGTGTTTGTGTTTCTAGAGTAGGTGTTTGTACCTCATCTGTATGCGGTATCTGCTCTACTTCCATCAACTGACTGTTATCCGTAAGTGATTCTTGAATTTCTTCAAGATCAATCTTACTCCCACTGACCCTCTCCAGAATAAACTCTTTCTCCAAAAAATGGCAAGTCCTGGAGACAAACACCTTTTGTTCTCCTGGATGGTAAAATTGGTATCCTCTAGTTTCTCTAGAATAACCCACAAACAGACATTGATCTAGCTTCTAGTTTGTCAGGCATCATCCGCTTCACATAAGTCGGACAACCCCAAGGTTTAAGATATGCTAGATTCAGTTTCTTATTAGCCCATACTTCATATGGTGTAGAATCCACCTTCTTTGGTGGAAACCGGTTAAGTATATAAAATGTTGTTTCTAAAGCATACCCCCAAAATGATTTTGGAAGAACTGCGTAGCTCATCATGGATCATACCATGTCTAATAGAGTGTGATTTCTCCTCTGAGATATGCCATTCATATGAGGCGTTCTGGGTGGAGTCCATTCAGGAAGAATCACATTCTCCTTTAAGTAATTTTGAAACTCTACATCTAGGCATTCTCCACCTCGATCAGATTAAAGTGTCTTAATTTCTTTACCTAGTTGTTTCTCCACTTCACTTCTGAATTCCTTGAACTTTTCAAAAGCTTCAGACTTATACTTCATTAAGTATACATAACAATAACGAGAATGGTCATCGGTGAAAGTGATAAAATAAGAGTATCCTCATTTGGCTTGAATGGTAATCGGGCCGCAGACATCAGTGTGTATGAGCTCAAGCAAATCATTGGATCTTATCCCTTTGCCACTAAACGGTGACTTTGTCATCTTGCCAAGTAAACAAGCTTCGCATGTATCAAATGATTCGTAATCGAATTGATCCAACATTCCATCTTTATAGAGTTTGGAAATGCGATTCTTATTTATATGACCAAGTCTACAATGCCCCAAGTAGGATTCATTCAAGTCACTTGTTTTAGCTTTCTTGCTATTTATATTAAGTATGTCAACATTCATATCTAATATGCAGAGACCATTGTCAAGTTTGCCACTACCATAAAATATTCCATCATGTGAAAAAGAACAACATTTATTCTTAAACGTAAAAGAAAATCCCTCAACATCCAATGCAGAAATAGAAATAATGCTCTTCGTAAGAGCAAGAACAAAATAACTGTTATTCAATTCTGGTACTAGCCCACTGGGTTCCGAAAGTAAATAAACTCCTATGGCTCGGGCAGCAACATTTGCTCCATTCCCAACACACAGGTCCACTTCTCATTTTCTCAGATCTCTAGTCCTTCTTAGTCCCTGCATATCCGTACAAATATGAGAACCACATCCAGTATCTAATACCCAGTGGTCAGACTTAGAGAAAGAAATATTGATCTCAATCATAAACATATCTGAAGTCAAAGCATCATTATGCTTGTTCTTCTTGGTGCTCAGGAAAGCCTTGCAGTTTCTCCTCCAATGGCCAGTCTGGCCACAATGGAAGCAAGAATCCTTGGATTTGTCTATGGCTATCTTAGGCTGTGGCTTAGTAGCCTCCTTCGCCTTCTTGATCTTCTTTTGGGCCTTTTTCTTGCCTTTGGGAGAAGTCAAAGGCAACACTTGCTTACCCTTGCCAATAGTGCCTTCAGCAGTTCTGAGTATGTTCAATAACTCCGTGAGGGAGCAATAAATCTTGTTCATGTGATAGTTCATCACAAAATGCAAGTAAGAATCCGGTAGAGATTGTAGAAACAAGTCAATACTCAACTCACGCTCGATCTTATGGCCCAGCTTCTCAAGCCTCTCTATGTATCCGATCATCTTTAGCATTTATGACCCAACTGGAGTGCCCAGAGACATCCTGCAACCAAACAGCGCCTTCGAGACCACGTACCTCTTAGTGCGAGACTGAGAAGCATAGAGCTCCTTTAGGTGAGTCATAATCGTATGAGCATCCATGACTCATGTTGTTTATGAAGTTTTGGTGTCATAGAAGCAAGCATGATGCAAGTAGATTCATTACTGTCAGAACAGTGTTTTGCATTCTTCTTAACCGATTCCTCGTTCGTAGCATCTGCGGGATCCTTAGTTAGGGGTGTTTCCAAGACATAGCCAATGCCTTCATGCCTCAAAACGATTTTGAGTTTTCTTTCCCAATCGAGAAAGTTTGATTCGTCAAGTTTGTTATCAATGATAAAATGAAGTTTCAATTTGTTTGATATTTCTACAACAATAAAGTAAAGATATTGTAAGTAAAAGTTCATGCATACAAAACCATAAAATTGCACCTTAAAATTTTAATTAGATTTTGCTCCCACTAGCCAACTATTCCCAATTGGCTTTCAAGAATTTTATTAATCCTTTAGTGGATGGAATCCAATCTAGTTGACTCGAGCCCCGACATGGGCCGATCGACCGGGTCAATTTTGAAAGGTGGGTACATTTACCGGTCGAATCTTATTCGACTTCCATTGGTTGACTAGTCAACTCTTTGACAATTCACATCTCTATGTGATAGCCAAGCGTTTGTCCGAAAAGTCAGGCGGTCTTGACGTGGGCCAATCACCGCAAAATTCTAGTCGTGTCGTAACCCAAATATTCATGAGATCTCATATCTCAATAATAACGATATGCCCAAGGTAGGTAAACTCCCGACGTGGGCCGATCAGTTGGATCCGAACAATGGCTCATCACCATTATTATAATATTAGGAGACAATTTTAACACAATTTTTGTCGTGAGAATAATTTATAAATTAATTCACTTAATTAAATTACGGTCTCATCTAAACGTGCATATTTCTACGTTATCAATATAAAGTGAAACATACATCATTCCACGCACAAAAATTACCGGTATGATTGACTTTTCCTAGGTGCGGTTTCGAATACAAACTGACGAAACCACGGGTCACAATCTAAGAGTTGCCGCAACCGCCTATAGGATCTTTTATACACCATCGCCAATGGGATCTTTATCTTTCTTTGCTTTTCGTCTTCTGCTCCATTCTTGTTACATAATAATCTATCTAATAAATAAATACACCCGCCGCACACGGGGTTAGCTAACGGGAATGGGATAAATGCATAAAGTAATCTACGTCATGTTCTCCATAACAGCCTAGGACAACATTAAAACCAACATAAAGTAAATCACACCCATCCATCCTATTGGTTGAGTCCATGATCAATTAGGGTCCATATAATCATATTATATCTACAACATCTAATCCAAAACAATCATATCTTATGAAAAAGACAAATCTAAAATTTAACTATTTGCGTCTTATCAAATCAAATAATCAATCAACATTTAATTAATTAAATGATTCTAATCTAAATAAAATTAACTATTAATTTTAACCGATTTCAATTTTAATTTTAATTAATAAGAACTGTTCAAATTTAAATCAAAATTAAAATTAGGTCTCTTTTAGTTTCTTTCCTTTTGATTCTTAATCAAAAGTGAAGCCTTTGGTTTCCAAAACCAAAAGGCATCTCTCTTAGCCTTTTCCAAAATCAATTTTTTGAAAGAGGCCCAGGCCTATTCCAAACAAAGTTTGGAAAGGGCCAATATTATTTAATGTCATGTAGCATCTCAATGGCCCAAACTATTTGAACCATTAGTTAACCACATGAGACAACTAAACAAAGGAGATATCAATGCATAATAAATATCACAAAATGAAAAACGAGATCGGGATCCACCATGCGCTACCAGCCGCCGGCAGCACCCTAGGGCGCTGCCACCGCTGGCGGTTACACGGTGGGGAGCCGCCGCCGATCGGCCGGGCTCCCTACCCGATATATATATATATATATATATATATATATATATATATATATATATATATATATATATATATATATATATATTTGTTTCTCTAGTTTCACGAATCTAGATCTTACATCTATCGATAATTACTACGTAGTTTAATTAGTGTTTATTGCTTATGTTGGAAACTCGCTCCGATACCACTGTTAGGAAATCAACTAGTTTAACGTAGTGGAATTTAAAATTTGATTTCCGATCCCATGATCGACTACGTTTAATACAACAAACACTTTAAGTAGTTGACGGTGATTACCTTGCTTGATCTAATAGATCGATGCTTTGACCGTCAACGGAGAGTAGTAGTGCGCCCGAGCCGTCCGCATGTCCGGCCTCTATCAATATCGACACGAACTCCTCGCCGGAATCCTCCTTAGTTTGCCACAAGAAAAATCCGGTTTCTAGACCGGCCTTTTCTCTCTCTATATATATCTCTCTAAAAAGCTCTCAGATTTTCACAAGAATTATGAACTCTTGGAATTGTGGTGTACTAAAGAGCTAGCCAACCCCTTGCTCATATAGGAGTAGGTGGCGCCACATGTGCCCCTAATCTGATTAGGAGAAGCTTCCTAGTAGATTGATGAGAAAGAAAACACTTTCCTAATAAAATATGGAAAATCAATTTAATTGATTTATTTCTTTTAATTTAATATCCTATATTAAATAATTCTAAGATATTGCCAATCTCTAATATTGATTATCATTATCTTATTACCATAAATTTATTTTTCTAATATTAATATATGAAAATATCATTAATTAAATTGCACAATCCAAGTGTATCTTGTACACTCAAATGTGGCGCCCCAAATACCATTAAATTGGCATCCTGAATATTCTCTAGTTAATCAATATAATTAATATCTTGTATTTAATTAATTCATAATAAATAAATAATGTCATTTAAATTTAATCACTATAACACTTTATAGTCGAGATAAATTTTCCTTATTTGGTTATCACTATAACCGCATTTTAATCCGGCTAGATGTTCTTATGTGTGTGACCCAATAGGCTTCCAAATATTTTGGCCGTAGACATAAATTGCAAATTATGAAAATGCCTTCATACCTAACGATCACGGAATAGCGTCTAGCAACACAGCATGACCCCCAATCATCGGAAGAGTCAAAAGCAATGACTACTACCTTTCATGTGAAACCGTTACCGTGTAAATAGAATCCTATAGCTGTAATAATATCCATACGATCGTATCTCGGGTGTCAGTACATCAACGATCATATCGTATAAACTGGATATCATGCTCTCTCGGAATAACTCATTTATTCCCACTTTGCAAAGATTCACGAGAGCTAGACATTCCTTATAAGAAGAGCATTCAGGTATTCACTCCTAAACATAGGATACACGATTCCCGGACGAGCCATATTAATCCTACGCATACTTCAGTATCACACTCAATCACTACCGCATGACCGTCCCATTGCTAGGGGAAACCTCAATAGTGTCAAATCATGACAATCCATATCGTGATGCCATGAAGACTCCGGTCTCAGGATAATTACACAATGCAACATACTGCGACACTTAAAGTAAGTGGGTCAGTCTGACGTATGCATTCTCTAATACACGTCCACGTACAGTCCAAGCGTCTCTACACTTAGATAGACAAGATATATCCATATCTTCAATAAGATAGAAGACATCCAATACGTTCTAGTCTAATCACACCATCAATGTCCCGTTTGACAGTATATACGACTAGAGACATTTAAGTATCAATTTTATTAAAGTGAATAGAGATCTCCTCCACCATAATCAGTATCATGGTTTCTCTATCACAGTTTAATACTAAGGACTTTACTATATATATAAATTCAATAACATGAAGATAAGAAAGATATATAATAACAAAAGTGCTTTTATTGATCATAATAAAGTTATTACATGAACTAAACAGACTGTAAACGACCCGTCCAGGTCGGATCAGGTCCAACCCGATTGGGTTTAGGACAGTATTTCAACATATGTATCCTGTAATTGTTCAAGAATCAAGTCTCTTCGTAGTTCTTGGGAACGTTTATATAGAGAGTCTTGTGCCCTAGGCATGCCTGTGTTGTGTCCAATATGGACTCTATTTCGTATCCCTCAATGATTGGATTTAAGCATGTCAATTCCTTGATATTAAGAGATAATCATAATATTTGAATAATAGGATCAGAGCCTTTATGGCTGGAAATTCTTTCCATGTTTATCTTGTAGATTATACATGTGGGCTATCAACTAGGGGTAGCTCTGGCCGACCTGCATCGAGCCCCCGAGGTTGCTGTGGCCCGAACTGCACTAGCTCGGCTCCATTGCGCCTTCACCAACCTACGGTGGGCTAAGAAGCTTGCCAGACCGACATGCCTCCTTGGGTTTAAGTCCTTAGGCTAGAAGGTGGGGGCCTTGGCCTTTAATGAAATGGCTTCATTTAGTGCTTGGTCAAAATGTAGGTGACACGTGGTGAGGCTTAGCCCGCCTCCATCATAAGCCCCCTAGATCTAGCTGAACTCTTGAGGTCAAGTCAAATCTGTAAAAGGTGTAGCTCGGCCCGGTCATCTTGTAGGACTCTTAATCACTCCTGCCAGGTGGCAGAGTTCTGTTATGATGCTGTCATAACTGTCTTGAGATTCGAGGCATTGTTACCCACTCGTTTGAAAGGGGGTGGTTTTTGAGACATGTTTGGGTTTATAACCCCTGTCATATCAACCATCTACTCTATCCAAACGCTTAGTCACGGCTTTAAATTTGAAGGCAATGATCAATTACTGATTCTCTCCTTTACTTCCTTCATCTTCACTTTTTTTACAAGTGTGTGTCTGCACTCCCCTTGCATTTCCTTTCGTTTGTGCTTGTTGATGAGGGCGTCAACCCCATCTAGTTCGTCTGTAGAGGAGTTATTTTCATCTGAGTTTAAACCCGAGGTAGAGAGACCTAGAGCTAGACCGTACAAGCACAATCCGGAATTACGAGCGGCCGTAGATAGCATGGTATTTGAGGAAATTCCCTAGGTTCCACCGCAACCCTTTTCCTTCCTCCTTTTTCTCATCCTTCATCCGAGACATTTGATTTTACACTTTGATATAAAATCCACAAAGCTACTTAGGCCCTTATGGGTAGCCACGGAGTGTCCTCTATTCTTGTTCATCGTAGCATAGACAACCTCTGCCGTGAATATGGGATAGATTCGGAGGAGTTTGCCCTCATGCTCCCTGCTGACCCCCGTCCGTATGCTTCCTCTTGACCCCCAGACGGGTGCTTTAATTTTTATAAAGCCCAACTAAAAGGGGATTTAGGCTACCTCTGCGTCCAGCCTTCTTGGCCGTGCTGCGATACTACGGTATAGGTGCACCCAATGTCGCTCCCAATGAGGTTAGGAGTATCATTCGGTTTGCCATCTTCTGTCAGATTGTTGGAGTCCATTTCTAGGTAACCTATGTAGAGGTTTTTACCAAATTAAGAAGAATCAAGGGTCTAAGGGGTGGTATCACTTCCCCCACCGATCTGGTGTTAAAGGTATACTTGCCGAGTGGCCATCTTCCAACAAGGGATGGCTTGCGCGGTTCTTCTTTGTTTTAAGGGCAAGCATATTGGGCCTTCGCTCAGCACAGGGGCAAGTAGCAGTGACAAGGCCTGGACAAACTCCTTGCTGAGCTTTGGGAGTAATTGAGTCTAAGGCCCAATGTGCTGAGCTTGTTGTTGAAAACCTAGCCAACAAAAAGCTCTACAAGCCTGGTATGGACGGTATGTACTCAGTTCGGCTGAAGGAGTTCAATGAGGGGGTGGACCTTGTGGTCAAGTATTGCCGTGCTACGACTTCTCATCAAGCACCTGCTAGGTCTGAGCCTTCTACTTCAGCTATTCCAGCTTCGGCTCATCCTTCTTCAGAGTGACAACGAGTCCTGATCCTAATGCTTAGACCAAGTTTCTTGTGGACTTGTGCTTCTCTTTGTTTTGTAAAAACTTTAAAGTTGTAATTTGTAACACGGATTTATAAATATATGAAACTATCAATTCTTTTGCTTTGATCTTTTTTATTTTAGCTTTTTATTTTGGCACTTTCTTTGAGTGCTCTGGACTTATGATGGGACGTCTTGCCCCCCAGTATGCCTTGCATTAACTTGTAGTTTCTTAGATGGCGTACTTAGTGTTTTTTGTTGATTTTTGTCGGGTCTGTCCTGTAGACGGATTGAGTTCAACCTTTGTCAACTTGCTAAGTCTGACTTGAAAAACTTAGATGACGAGTCTGATCTATAGAACTCAAACTCTTTTACGTTCATCCTATAGACTTAGGGTTTTTCTTTTACAACTTTGCTGAAATCGACCTGCAAAGCTCAGTTAGAGTCTGTCATACAGACCTATGAATTTTGCTGAGTCCATCTTACGGAGCTCAGTTTGTCAGTCATGTAGACTTGAATTTTGGTTGAGTCCGACCTGTGGAGCTCACTTTGTCTGTCCTACAGACTTGAATTTTGGCTAAGTCCAACATGCAAGGCTCAGTTTGTCTATCCTGTAGACTTGAATTTTGCTGAGTCCGACCTGCGGAGCTCAGTTTTTCTGTCCTGCATACTTGAATTTCACTGAGTCTGACCTGCAGAACTCAGTGTGTCTGTCCTGTAGACATGAATTTTGGTTGAGCCCGACTTGCGGAGCTCAGTTTGTCTGTTCTGCAGACTTGAGTTTTGCTGAGTCCGACCAACGGAGCTAAGTGTGTATGTCGTGTAGACTTAAATTTTGCTAAGTCCGACCGCGGAACTCAGTCTGTCTGTCCTGCTGACTTAAATTTTGCTGAGTCCAACCTGCAGAGCTCAATTTGTCTGTCCTGCAGACTTAGCATGTTCATCTCTTGCAAACTTTAACTGTGTACGTTTGTCCTACAAACTTAATCAAGGCCATTATACACAATGGGAAAATAGAGTTTATATTGAAATAGCATAAGTGTGATAACAAAAAATAATACAACTTAGTTTAGGGTTGAAACTGACAAAATATAGCAATTTAATAAAGTCTAGAACTTGTCCTAGACATAGAACTTGCCAAGGTTGTTGGCATGCCAGCTCCTCGGGATGGTTCTGCCATTAGAATCAGCCAACTGGTATGCACTTTTACCATGTACTTTGACTATTTTGTAGGGGCCTTCCCAGTTTGGGTCAATCTTGACTTGAGGCCCCTGTTTACTAATTTCATTCTTTCTCGGCACCAGATCTCCTTCTTTGAAGTATGAGTGCCTTACCCTGGAGTTGTAGTACTGATAAATCTTTTGTTTATACTTCACCATTCTTATGAAGGAGATTTCACGAGCTTCCTCCAAGTCATCTTTTGAATGTCGGAGGTCAGTCTCTAGATCCATTTCGGAGTAGAGATAGGATCGAGGTGAAGGAAGTCCGTTTTCTGTAGGGATTACGTATTCACTTCCATAGGACAAGGGAAAGGGAGTCTCATTTGTTGCTGCATTAGGAGTAGTCCGGTATGCACATGATATGTTGGGTAGATGCTCAACCCGATTCCCTCATTCCTCTTCAAATATTTTCTTTAAACCTTTCTTGATTTGCCTATTGATCTACTCGACCTGCTAATTTTCTTGTGGGTGTCCCACAAAGGTAAAGTGTTGGGTAATCCCCAGCTCGGAGAACCATGCTTGAACGGTTATGTCTTCAAAATGTGTCCCGTTGTCCGAGATTATTGTTTTTAGGATGACATATCTGCGCACTATATTTTTCCAGAGGAATTTCTCGATCGCCTTGGCAGTGATGGTAGTGAGTGCTTCAGACTCCACCCATTTGGTGAAATAGTCTACTACGACAACCAAAAACTTGAAGTTACCTGGAGCTCGGGGGAGCGGTCCAACCAGGTAAACTCCCCATTGATCAAAAGGCCATGGTGACACTATAGGGACCATAGTCAGAGAAGCTTGATGCAATATGTTGTCGTGCACCTGGCATGACCTGCACTTTTGGACGAGCTCTTGAGCGTCTCGTTGCATCGTAGGCCAATAATAGCTGAACATGCGATATTTTCTGGCCAGAGTCCAGGCTCCGGCGTGGTTTCCGCAAATCCCCCAAGTTAATTTCACGAAGGAGATTATTTCTTTCATCATCTGATGCGCATCTGAGCCATGGTGCTATGAAAGATTTTCTGTATAATACTTGGTTGAAGAGTGAATACCTAGTTGCCAAAAACTTTAGCTTTATGTCTTGCATCTTGTCCACTGAGAGTATTTCATCCTTTAGGTAGGAGACAATATGATCCATTCATGTGTCTTTCTGTGTGTTAAGATGAACCTTTAGCTTGTCATAACTTATTTCTTTTAGCAATTCAACTATCACCTTCTTGTCTGAGGAATTCAATGCTAACTCCGAAAGAGCATCAGCTCGTTTGTTCTGAGATCAAGAGATCTGTTTAATCTGAACATCTTTAAAACCATATAACAACGTCTGAACCATAGTCAAGTTTTTCTTCATTGGCTCTTCTTTAGCCTCATACTCTCCCTTGACATGGTTAATCACTGTAGACTTGCAATTTTTGTGCCCCAAGCTTGACTGCTAGGTTTCACCCGGTGATTAGGGATTCGTACTCTGATTCAATATTGGTATCCTGGAAACCAAAATGTAATGCGTAAGGAAATTCTCCCCCTTTAGAGCTAATGAGTACGAGACCTGCTCCTGCTCCTTCTTTGCTAGAAGCTCCATCAACGTATAGAGACCACTGTTTGGAGATACGACTCGGATGGTCTTGCTCGATGGTGGTGGCTGCTTCTCCGGCTAGAAAATCGGCTAAGGCTTGTGCTTTGATCGTAGTTCAGGGACGGAAGTCCAAATCGTACTCCGCCAGCTCTACCACCCACTTCGCTATTCTGCCTGAGGTGTCGAGTCACGGCAAAACTTGTCGAAGTGGTGGATCAGTAACAACAACTATCATATGAGCTTGGAAATAAGGCCTTAGCTTCCTAGAAGTGTGACCTTGGGCCAGTGTCAACTTTTCTGCATTAGAAAGGATATTAACTATCACAATTACATCATCTTAGCTAGTAAGGGAACTAGCCACTCCTAGTTACAACTACCAACATGTTAAAGCTAGTATTCATAACAACAAGAACAATTAAATCAAAGTAAAGATTAAGAATTTACCTAATTCAAGCTATGAACTCGAAATTAGGAGCTTTCATCTAACCTTCAAAGTGTTTCAATGAAGATAGAACACAAAATAGTTGTTTCCTATATCCACCAAGGTGCTTCAAACATCAAAATGATAATTCTACAATGTTTTACATTGGATTTTAAATGCTAAATGAGGAAATTTTTGCTAGGGGAGCCTTGAGGTTGAGGTGCCTTCAAGCTTAAAGAAGATGGTGTTTTTCTTCTCTATTCATAGGTTCTAAGATGATCCCCGAAAAGAGCACAAAATCCTAATTAATTTGCTGCCTCTTTTTTTTTACATTACGACTTGCGCCGTGAATGTCTTGGTGTGTGCCGGGGTACTGACAAGGTGGTTCAGAAATGACTTCAGCATTTAATGCACATGCAACCACTTCTGAACTGATGTCTCGGCCTGCACCATTTATGTCTCGGCTCATGCCAAGGGTGTCTCGGTTCACACCGTGATTGCTTCTGGTTTGCTTGTGTCTCCACGGTGTGCGCCGTGACCTTTGATTGTATTGCCAATCATATAGAATCGAGATTAGGTCTTCCCAAACTTCCTCAATTGCTCCAATGGTGACACGAGGCTCGGTCTAACTTTGATATTTTTACTCCACGCTTCCATAATTGCTGCAAAACACCAACACGAACTTACCACGCATAATTCCGATAATAAAAATATAACTAGTAAGCTCTAAAAAATGATAAAATGCTCAAGTATTGGTTGTGTCTACATAAAACAAAAGTGGTTCGATTTGTCACGCAATTTACTTTAATTGATACAAAATATCACTATATACCAAAGAAATGGGGCTAAGATATCGTAGAATTTCATCATCCGTTTGACATACATCAGTGGCTAACCTGATCGTCCCCAGTGGGTCAACTGGAGGTCCGGCAAAGCCGAACAGCTGAGCTGAGACAAGTGTCAGCTCAGAATCCTTTAGCATCACTGTCTAAAAGACGGACTAGTAGAGCATGTTTATTGCGCTTCCGGTATCCACGTAGATCCATTTCACTAAGTTCTGGTTTACCACTGCTTCAATTACCAGTCCTTCATTACTCATAACTAAGGGTAGCGAATCCCTCAGACCATAGGTTACTTTTCTGGAGAACCATTGCCTTTTATTGGATGTTGAAGGACCAACAAACCTGCTACTGTCCCTGTCTGCATCTTGAGGTGGGCTACTCGGCCCCCCCAGAGATGGTGTTAATAGTATCGCCCGGGCTGTTGTCGATCCACCGATATGTATCTGGGGTCCGGTCTCTTCTCCATGGTGGTTCATCCTGCGTGCACCTTCTTCGATTGAATTTTTGGGACTTTTTCTCTGGGGCAAGTGTCTGGACAACGGCTTGTACAGTGGCTGCATCTATCATTGTCGCCCCTTCGCCATTTTGACCACCGTCATCGGTGGTTTCAACGCGAATCTCCTTAGGTGTCATGATGATGATAAACCTTGAACAAAATTGTCAGTAGGAGGGCCCTCCTTCTAGTGCAAATTGACGATATTGGATCTCGTCTAATAAATAATCCGGGCCGTATTTTCCCTAATGACAATTTGAACAAGATTAAAAGCTTTGAATGAGTGTGAAACGGGGGTGATTTTTCTGGTGATTTAGACTGAGCCTGAGATTGTTAATCCCAAGTTGCCTACGTATCATGTAATTGTTCAGGAATCAAGTCTCTTCATAGTTCTTAGGATCGTTTATATAGAGGGGCTTGTGCCCTAGGCATGCTTGTGCCGTGTCCAAGGTGGAGTCTATTTCATATCCCTCAATGATTGGATTTAACCGTGTCCATCCCCTGACATTTGGAGATAATCACGGTATTTGAATAATAGGATCAGAGACTTTATGACTTGGGATTCTTTCCATGTTTATCTTGTAGATTATGCACGTGGGCTATTTACTGGGAGTAGCTCTGGCTGACGTCGATCCCCCGAGGCTGTTGTGGCCCGAACTGCATTGGCTCAGCTCCGTTGCGCCCTAACCAACCTACGGTGGACTGAAAATCTAGCCAGCCGACCTCCCTCCTGAGATTTAGGTCTGCCCTTAAGCTAAAAGGTGGGGCCCTTGGCCCTTAATGATATGCCTTCATTTAGTGATTGGTCAAGATGGAGGTGACATGTGGCGAGTTTAGCCTGACCTCCGTCAGGGGTCTCTCTGTTCCTTTATGTTTGAAGTCCGTTAGTAGTTTGGCGGTGGTCCAATGTGGAGTCCGGCGGTGGTCGTGTGGACACCAAGCAATGGTCCGGTTGTGTGTTGTATTTTTCGGTATTAGTTCGGTGTTATGAAATAATTTTCTTTTTTTCAAGAATATAAAATATTTCGTTGGGTGGAATAATCATTATCGTTATTAAAATAATTCTCCCTTTTTTTTTTTGTTGTAAAAAATAATTATATAAAAAAAAATACCATAACATTATTTAGCTTTAGCTAGACAGTTGGCGATCATCCGGGATGCTTCTACACTCCAAGATCAAATATATAAACCCACCTTCCCTCAATATCTTTCCTTTCAACTCAGGAATACCCAATCACCACAAATTGTCCTCTGCTTTTCCACAATCTGATTCTCCAACTCCTCGAATACAAGCCGACTCTCACAATCAATTTGGATACCAATCTAGATTTCAAAGCCGCTCGCTCTCTCTCTGCCGTTGTTTACACTTTTTTTTTTTTAATTTTTTAAAAGAGTTTTGGGATGGGGTGCTCAAGAACTACACCATTTGTTCTTTGGTTCTATGTTAAGTCTTGCCATTTTGGAAAGTGTTATTTTATTTTTTTATCTACAAAATTGAGGTGAATTTTTATCTGAAAGAAATAATTTCATCTGGGATTTTTTTATTTATTTAATAAATCTGAATTTGGACTTTGTCTTTGTGAACCATATCAAATTCTTGAAAATCCCCTGTTTTCTTTACCAAACGGGGCATTCTTTCTACTTTGATCTTTGGAATTTGAGGAGAGAGCGAGCGGCTGGACTGGACTGGAAATATATCGATGGATTCACGGAGGAGTAATGGGAAATCAGATAAAGTTGTAGAAGAATCAAGGAATTTACTTCAAACAGATTGTGAAAGAAGAAGAGGTTTTGATATAGGATTTGAGAAGCAACAATGGAAGCAAGTTTTTGAAGAAGCTTCCATGTACAATAAGCCTCTCAAAAAGATCAAAAGTCCCGAACGCCGCCGCCGCTACCCTTTTATATCTTCAACTTCATTTCCTGAACAACTTGCACAACCTCCTTGTATTTCACAATCTTTTCCTCATGATATGAATAATACAGAAGTATATCAGCCTTCTTTTTCCACATCGAAACACGTTTTTCCGTTTGCATTCCATGGAACTCAGCCATCTATTGGATGCACACAAGAAAATTCACAGTTTTCAGGAACAGATCAACATCATATGCAAGATTTGCAGCATTTAAGGTCGAGTAGGTTTCCTCTGTTTCGGCCCATGCAGCAAAATGAGCAGGAAATGATCTCTTTTGCTCATAGACACTATCATTCGAATCTCGGTTTTGCTTTTCCCTCTTATTTTTCAGGACCATCTCACCATCAACAGCAAAATCTATTGCAATCATGGAATAATGCATTGAGTCCTCGAACAAGGACTATGATGATGATGAACAGAATGGGACAGAGGCCTTCTTCTGCACTACAACAACCTTTGTCTACTAGAAAGCTTTACAGAGGTGTAAGGCAGAGGCATTGGGGAAAATGGGTAGCTGAAATTCGTCTACCACGAAACAGGACACGCCTTTGGTTAGGTACTTACGACACTGCAGAGGAAGCAGCCATGGCTTATGATCGTGAGGCTTTTAAATTGAGAGGTGAGAATGCAAGGCTCAATTTCCCTGAACTCTTCCTTGGAAAAGAAGATCAAACACCTGCCGGAAAAAGTTCATCTTCGTCGGATCCTCCCACACCCCACGAAAATGTGGTATCAAAAAAAGCTCAAGTCCAAGTTGATTTTACTGAGATTCCAGCTCAACAAATGCCTGAAATCGATGATCTTGGCGTGGATCCAGGAATTCAGGCAAGTGTTGTTGAGAGTTTTGTTGCTGAGGAAGAAGTTGTTGTTGGTAAACAGTCATCAGAATTTTCTTGGGTTGATGCTGAGGCTTGGTTAAATGCAATACCAGCAGGTTGGGGTCCTGGTAGTCCAGCATGGGATGATTTAGATAGCAGCAATAACCTAATTTTGCCTTCTAATTTACCTTTTAGCTGTTTCAATGCACAAGATTCTTCTTCTAGTCATTCTACTATCTCTCACCCTCAGAACCACATGACTTCATCATCATCATCAACCATGGAGTCTTTCTTTTGGAATAATCAGGAGTAGCTAGTGTCTCTCTCTCTCTCTTTCTTGCATATTTTAGGCAATCTCCTCATCCTTTTTCCACAACCATGTATAGTGTGGCATCTTTCTTGATATTTTAGCTAAAAGGACGTTCTTTTCACCTAGCGTCCTAGCTAGTAGTTCCTTTATCTTTACAGAATCCTCACAGGTTGGTGATTTTTCAAAAAGCAACCTGGGACACTCTTGATTAAGAGGTGGTTTCTCACTTTCTCTGCATATCTAAACTACTTTTATCATAACCTTATTATCCTCCCCCTTCATCACGCCATCAGCTAAAGAGGCCGTGTATTTTAGGCCCTTTTTGCTTCTGCACTGCAGCGCATTTGGTTGCGCTTAGATTCAGTCTTTCTACTACATTATTATGCATTATGTACCTCATGGATCTTTTCTATAGCCATTATTGGGGCAGATATGTTTACTTCCCACTTGCATTGTTTATCAATGTCCCTCATGGATTTTCTATAAAGCATTACTAGAGCGGTTAGTAGTATATGGGATGTATATTTCTTCCATTTCTGTTGTTTATCTTTGGCGATCGGTTTTTTTTGTGATCAGCAAAAGATGAAATAAAGAAGAGGTGTATATTCATGTGTGTAATGTATTATTCCTAATTCCTGCAATTTAGCTTGTATTAGTATTGTTCATCTACATGATATTGCTTCTGAACCCGGAAGTGAAAGCCAAGTAATGATAATATGTTTGTTATTCTAAATTTTGAAAAAAAAAATCAAGCAATCCAAATATGTAATCTACCAACAAAACATGCACCAGAAACAGAACAAATTTTAGGTGTGATTATGTAAATCGAGGGTTTATAGCATAGTGATGTCGTATTAACAAAGGGAAAGAAAGAAAAAAAAAAAAAAATCAGCTAATGATTTTCACCTCAAAAGAATGAACGTTCAAATACTACGTAGTGTATGATATATAGCTTTCTGGTGACGTTGTATGATTTCGCCTTTTAGCCACCGGAAAAAAAAAAAAAAGTCATTCTTCCTGCTGCATAAGGTGTTGAACATCCCCTAGTTGCACTTGATGTTGTTGTTGCTGTAACTCGTTTCCGTCTTGAAACATGATCTCGATCTGTTCTAAAGACTTTCCTTTTGTTTCGGGTACATGTTTATAGACAAAAGCGACAGAAAACGCTGCTATTATGCAGAAAAGAAAGAAAGTCCCAGCAACGGTGATTGCACGAGAGACAGATAAAAAGGACATTGATATCAATCCACTGCAAACCCTGTTCCCCACAGCCCCAAGTGCCGATGCTTGCGAACGAAGCCTTAGTGGAAAGATTTCCGATGTCAATACCCAACATATTGGACCGATACCGACAGAAAAGAAAGCTACATTCCCACAAACCGAAAGTATTGTCAATGCAATCGCTATAGACCCTTTACCTAAAACAGATAGAGAAATCCCCACGATGAACAAACATGTCGTCATACCGATCGTGCTTACATAAAGCAGTGGTTTTCTCCCTACTTTGTCGATAAGGAGAATGGCTATCATAATAGCTAGTGTTTTCGTAACTCCAACCGAGATAGTAGCAGCTAGAATCCTCGTGTTATCCTCCATGCCGGAAGCCTTAAAGATCTCTGGACTGTAATATACCATGGCTTCAATACCTGTAATCTGTTGAAGAAACTGTATCCCGAGGCCCGTGATTAGCATCCTTCGAAGCGAAGGAGACGGGTATAATATTTCGTTCCATACGGTTCTGTCTTTGAACTTATCTGAATCAGCAACACTAGCAGCTACTTGGATTTCGGCTAATCTTTCCTCCACTTCCGACTCGTTTTCAGTCGTTTTTAGCAAGACCGACCTTGCTTCTTCGAACCGATTCTGCACAACTAGCCAGCGTGGCGATTCGGGGATTATACAGAGAGCAAAAGCTATAAAAACTGACGGCAATATCCCCACAGCAAGCATGATTCTCCAGCTTATATGTGCTGAAAGACCGGAAAACGCATAGTTAGAGACATAACCGAGAAGGATCCCGAAATTTATGAAGATCTCTGGAAACGAGGTGAGCGATCCTCTTGCAACGGTCGGTGCTATCTCAGCTATATAGATAGGAGTGATCATGACGCCAAACCCGATTCCGATTCCGGCTAAGATCCTCCCGGCCAGTAGTACATTGAACGACGGAGCTATCGACATTATGCCTGCTCCGGTTTGGAAAATAATGGCAGCTAAAGCCATTGTCCATTTTCTGCCAATGAGATCTGATGTTCTTCCACCACCTAAACTACCCAAAAGTGAAAGGATGCTCAAGATACCTACAAGAACTTCTTCTTGAACCTCGTCAATCTTCAAGTCTTCGTGTATAAAGATGATCGCTCCGCTCATTACACCAACATCTGTGTATCATTAATGTTACAGATTACTCAACCAACCCCAACTATAATTAATGCAACAAATTTTGTAAATACAAGCCAGAAATCTGAAGCATGCTGAAAAACAGTATAGCAATTGATCTTAAAGTCATCCAGTGCAGAAAAAACAGGCTAATTGCTTTTGATTTCCTTTGCTTCTGTTAAGCAACATCAAGCATTTAATTACTACAAACAACGTTTATTTATCTTGCTTTTTTGTCATGCTACACTGCTGGAGCAACATTATTCACTATCCCAGCAAGTTTACATCGAAAACTGAAAGAACAGTGAACATCCCGCATATTTTGGTTTTTTCGTTTTTATTATCATGTAAAAATGGAAGTTGGAGTGCTTAAAAAGCTGGAAGATTTTTCTGGAACTAAGTATTCCTGGCCAAGAATCAAGGACAAATTACTTCCAGATTGAAGGGGATATACAACATAAATTTGTCTTTCTGATCTCTCATTCCAATACCGATAAGACATACCGGTTTTCTCTCCCTCTGTCTCTCTTTTGTTCGTTTTTTTCCACTTGAAAGTGCAAAAAAGCAATCATGGTATTAAGAAAGCTCAATCATGAATATCACTCTCAGTGATGTGCAAATGTTTCAGGACTTCAAGGGTCTTACCAAGAGAAAACAACCCATAAAAAGGCCTCAAAATCAAAGATCAACAGGTTAGCTAGAACACAAGCGAAGAGAACTTTGGGATCTAAATTCTTCCCATTTTTGAAGTACAATAACAGCTTATGCTATTGATTTCTCTGTATTTGACAGGCTAAGCCCCAGAAAATGCATAAGAAAGGCTCAAACCACTTCCATTTACATTCAAAGACAGAAAGGGTCAGTAAGTACTCATGAGATGTACCGTTTTGTAACAATCAATCCCCTGCAACCGACACTCCAATATTTCTAGTTTCCCATTGTTAACGAAAGCTCCTATCTGCCTCCCTATGTTCATTATGTTTTCTCTAAGTACATCATCCAGTTGCCAATCTTATCACAAGATTATTTACTTTTTGTTGGCTCCCAAGCTGCTTTTTCGATCATTACTTAATTGTTTGTAAGAATCTGGATGCAAAACTTGATTTTAGAATAGTTATCCAACTAAATGTTGTTATGATCATTGCAACTCAAGCCATAATTTTGCTAGAGCCATCTATAAGGTCCCAAAGTGAACAAGAGAAAACAAAATATATTTTAAAGAAAAAAAAAAAAAAAGAATGGTAACATTAAAATGTTTGAAAGGAAATAGTAAATTACCATAACCTAGGAGAACATTGTTGAGGGATGCAAAAACGGCACAAAGAAAAACAAACTTTCTTGAGCTCATTCTTTTATTCTCCGTATGAAGATACCCTGTCCTACTGCCATTAACATATTCATCTTCATAACCATTCACAGTCTCGTACTTGTTTTGTAAAGGCAAATCCGAAAACCCATTTTCTGCATTCCCATTTTCTTGGATACCCATCATTCCTATTCCTAATCCAAAAGCAAAACAAAGGTTACTTTTTTTATTAATTTTGTTTCACTGGTCAGCGAGATTTTTTAAGAAATTTGCTACGAAACTCATGAAAATGGTGGAAGAAGAGGCAATGAGATCTGAAGGTATAACTATGAAAACGAACGGAATTGTAAGTGGGCCATATATGTTCCTCCTTTAGAAAAGAGCAAGCCAACAGCAAGGGACTTTTTTCACCATTAACAAGGGAAATAAAAACATGGCCTTAATCTTTGAATTAATGGAGCTTTCAACGTTAATGCCATATGTTTGATTTTTTTCCTGCGACAATTTTTCTCTTCACCCGTTTTGTTTGGTGTGTTGCTGTGGTTTTCCTTCCTTTTCCTGTTTTCTTTACGATGAGATTTTTCCCAAATTTTTTTTCTTTTGTCTCTGTCTTTTCACGAGATATTTTCCCACTCTTTTTTTCCCCTTGTTTTTCTCTGCCTTCTAAAGGCCATGAAAAAAATAATTCCAAGATTGGTGGCAAAAATGTAGGGGGCATTCTTTTTATTTATGTCAATCCTTTACTTATAGATTTCGCGTACGAGGTTTGAGACATTCCCAGGAACACCTATTTTCCTCCGGCATGGACTTTATCAATCTCAGCCAACGTCTTGATTTTCATTTTATTTTTCGCCCATGAATCAAACTTCCCTGATAAACAATCACCTTAGGAACCTTAATCTACGTTTATTTTAATAAGAAATTTTTTTCTGAAGTGGGTCCCCCCTTAACATTGTGAAATTTAGGTCTCAACAAAAAAAAATTAAAAAATATAGCGTATTCTCAATATGTAAAAAAATTATAATATTATTAAACAAATGTTAAAAAGACAAAATTTAAGTATTAGTAATTGGCATTTATTCTAGTGGATTGAATATAATGGTAAAAACGATAAATTATCATTCTACTAGATGATAGTGTCAATTTTTTCCTTTTTCCTTTTTGATTTTGTTTATGTTTTGTGTTTTTTTTTTTTTTTTTTTTTTTTTTTTTTTTTAATTTATATTTTTGGTTGTGGTTCCTAAAAAATAGATTTTTTTGGTAGTGGATTTGTTTGCTATTATAAATATTTAACAGATTTGTTTGATAGTTTAATTGAAATTGTTAAATATGGCGTGGATAATTTCGTCATTTCAGATGTTTTTTTATCATTTTTTGTAACGCCCCGTTCCCGGACACCGAGTCCTTATCCGGAAAAAGAACGTTCGGCACGTATAAAATAAAAATAAATTCACTTTATACGTAAACATCTACTACGTCGTATCAAAAATAAGCAAACGAAAGCAAAAGACTCGGGTATAAAATTCCAAACATCCAAGAATAGAAATGAAATCTAAAGATTGAAATGTAACTTATTACATTCAAGGAAAATACGAAATCCAAATGAACGTACGATATTCTCAAACGGAAAGTAAAGGTACTACAAGTCACGAAGACCAAAAGTCAATTCCAGAAATACTAAATACAGTCTATTAAAGATTAACAAAATAAATAAATGTAAAATCTTCAATGAAGCGTCTTCAAACGTCATCATCGAACTCCTCCTCGTAAACAATATCTACATGTTCGTCTTCTCATCCCCAAACACATAGAAAACATGCATTTGAGGTAAGTACAACGTACTTAATAAGAAAGAGAAGCTATGATAACAATCACAATTTATAGAGATAAGATAATTAAAAGTTTAGTTGTTTATGTAAGACCGACTCAATCTAGGGTTCATCTCATTTCCATCAACATGAATTGACTAAACGTTTCTACTTAACTTATCTATGTTACAACCGCACTCAAGGGCACTACGCGTATCCACTTTTGGGACACTCTTGGCAACATATTAGTGGATCACACCAATATCTACGGAGGCTAGAATAGGTAGGCTCCGATAGCACGCACACCTCAGTGAAGTCCTTCCGTACTTGGGGGTTTTTTGACCTACGGAGTTCTTCCACCTTCAGAGGTAGCACACACATCGCGATATAGACTGGTGCCTATCCAAGAGAGACATGTTGTTTAATCTTTTACTAGTCAAGTACGTAATTTTATTAGAATGATTAACTAACCACCTATGTGTTTTCAATTAATCTCCCTCACATTTACTACTCTCTTCCTAGACCACTAGACATTAACAAGGCCTAGCAATTACACAGACATTGATGAATGCTAATTCATCAAAGCACAAGCCTATCATGCTCTTCCGACGGATCCGAACTTCAACTCCCTTTAAGAGTACATTCGGTGTTTTAACTGAAAGAATCAGAAATTCAATTCAGGCTTGTTTAAGTTTAAACAATGTTAACATATCATGGATAAGAGGTTTAAAAATAGAGAGAACACGTTTATGAGTCCAAAAACACATCAGAAATGCTAAAAATAGTAAAAACAAGGTAAAACAGGCCCGACGCCCGTTTGATATCTTGTTGGACTTATTTCTAAGTTTTAGTGATGAGTGCCAGACTAACTGTTATAGTGCAAAGGCAAAAAGATGTCTAGATCAAATGTATAGGCTTATTAGAGTTTGATCTTTGATTAGGTTTGATCAAACAAGCACTGTAAAGGTCAGCTGATTTATATTAGCAGACTGGTCCATATCAGTAGGGTAGATAGGTCAGTAGACTAGTCAGGAACCTGCTGAAGACTGAAGGCTGAGGGCTCAAACTCAGTTAATGAAGGCTAAGGGATCAAACTTAGTAATTAAAGTCAAGGATATGGAATCAAAATTTAGGCAAGTCTGTGATGACCTAAACTGATTACATATACCTTGTGTAGAAGGTCTAAGTTCCTTAAGTTGGATGGTGATTGGAACTTAGTTATTTGCAAAAAGGTGTAATCTAACTTCACAAATAAAAGTTAAATAAAAGAAGTCCTATGTTGCATTGTGTTTTAAACACAACAAATTTCGATTCGACGGATCGATAGGTATTTCAACGGATCGATGAACCTTTCGATATATATACCTCGATTAATTCAAGTTTACAAAGATTCATGGATAAGGACAGCCAACTACCTCTGATTTATCAAACAAATCAATGGCTGAGATTAAAAGGACGTTGGGATGATTCAGGACTTTATCCAATGGTTACAAGTCAAAGGGTGGACAGACTGCATTCTGTCAAAAGGATTATGACAGTGTCGTCCTATGAATAGTGACAGAAAGCAAGTCAAATGGGACAAGACCAGGAACGGACATATTTGAATTTCAAATACAAGTCACATGCACTCCTACCTATAAATAGAGGACTTCCAACTCAGAAAAAGATGATGAACTTTAAGAGAAAAATATAAGTGATAATTCTGAGCTGCAAAAACACCCTGCTGAACCTACTGAGCTTAAAGCTACTGATCCAGAGAAAATCTTCAAGTGTATTATGCATTCAAGCTACATCAAGTTTACACACTTGAAGACTGCAAGCTGCTGATTATATCATCCTAATCAAGCTGCTACAACTGAATCATTTACTTGATTCATTCTTTATTCTATAAAGAACTGCTGAAGACAGTGAAGCATTTGTTGGGTGTGAAAGACTGTTGTTTGTGGTGGAGCTGGTGAAGAGACAATCCTACCCTTCAAGGACCAGTGGAAGACTTTGGAGCAGCAATCCTACCTGTTCCAAGTGTTCAATTTGTGAAGCCATAGTTATTGGTGAAGGACAAGCAACTTAGGAATCTTTGTAACAGATACATCAAAGATCTCTAGTGGATTTCCTCCAACATCATAGGAGAAGAGTGGACTGACAGGATTACACCACCTGGAACCACTATAAAATCTGCCTACTTACTTTCTGCACTTACATTCTGCATTTAGTTTACTATACACATCAACCTACTGAATCTAGCAATTGAAATCACATACATACACTACTGAGTATCTAATACTTAGTATCATATTTAACAACAAGTAATAAGGCTTAATTTTGATATAATTCCGCTGCACAAATTCAGTAAACTCAACTGTCAGTAGACTACTGTGCATCAGCAGGCTACTGAGGTATCAGCAGACTACTGAGCTATCAGCAGGCTGCTGAAGTTGCTGAGTTTGTTAACTCCAAAAGTTTCAAGTGTTAAGTTTATTCACCCCCCCTCTAAACTTAACCAAAGCCTTTTCAAGGGACTAACAATTGGTATCGGAGCAGTGCTTTTGTTTTGAAGAAATCATACTTGTTGTGCTTGTGAAAATACTTTGAAAACTTTTCAAATCACTGATTTTCAAAAACCTGCATCATGGATAACACTCAGTATGCTAAAACTATGTTGATGTGTTCTCTAGATAGATTTGATGAATATAAACGTCGAATGCAGGCTTACCTTGCTGCAACTCATGATGAAATGATGGATGTGCTAACAGATGGACCACTAGAGATTACCAAGGCAGTAACAGTGGGTGATGTGACTGAGTACATTCCAAAACCAAAGAGAGAATGGAATGCTGAAGATAGAATGAGAGCAAACCTCAACAATATTGCTATTGATATCATTTATAGAACCTTGGATAGAAATATGTACATGAAGGTTAAAGATTGCAAAACTGCAAAGGAACTTTGGGACAAAATACAGTTGATCTGTGAAGGCACTGATGCTATCAAGAAGAACAAAATCAATGTGGCCAAAAAGAGGTTTCAAAAGTTCAAAATGCTACCAAATGAAACCATTGAGCAAATGGAGTCAATATTCAATGCTATCCTGGATGAACTTACCCTGCTGAGTGCAAGTTATTCAAAAGAAGAAATAAACACAAAAATCCTGGAAGCATTACCTGACAAAGAAGTTTGGGAGATGAAAGTCACAGCAATAGAAGAAATGAGAAAGCTGTATGAAGAGGATACATTCAAATTATTCTCAGATCTTAAAGCCTATGAATTCAGCAAGAGATTGGTTCCTACCACTCAAAAGGAGGAACCAAAGACAACTGCATTGGCTGCTAAACATCAAGAGGAGACATCAGGAGCTCAGGATGATCTGTTGGATGAAATGCAAGAGCAGATTGCCCTACTGAGCAAGAAAATTAGGATGATGAAAGGTGGAAAGGGTTGTCCAAGAAATTTCAACAAGAAATTCAGTGAAAAGAAGAAAGAAGAACCAAAGAAAGACAATGATTATCTATGCTTTCATTGCAAGAAACCAGGACACTTCAAACTCCGATCGTCCCGAGTTAAAACAAAGTAAGGAACCCGATTATACGTGCTTCAACCGCAAAAAGCTCCGGACATTTCGGACACGATTGTCCGGACCTACTGAAGACCAAAAGCCAACAAAGAAGATATGGCAAGAAGGCTATGGTTGCTGAAGATGAATCAGGATATGAAGTGGAATCTGAAAAAGGAAATGAATCAGATGACACAGCATTGGTTGCTGAGATGGAAGATTATGCATTAATGGCCAATATGGATGAAACAGAGGAGGTATACAACACTGTATCTATCAATACTCCTGCTGTAAGTGATTGTGAATCAACTTGTGGTTCAAATCCTAGAAATTCTGACAATGATGAGACTTTGGATGCCATCCTTAATCAACTGAGGATAATACAATCTGGTTATGAGATTGTGAAGGCAGAAAAAGAAGCTCTTCAATTAGAAGTTGGAAGATTGAATGCTGAATTAAGGGTTCTCAAAGGTAAAGAAAAAGATGTTGGACAGAATCAATATAAGCCTGCTGAACATCCAGTAGTTTCTGAATCTGATGAACCATCTTGTTCATCTACTGCATACAAATCTGGAAAGCCTTATGGTGATAGAACAGGGCTTGGATTTGGAACTCAACAATCCAAAAAGAATGGATCCAGTAAGGCTACTGAACCTAGTACCAGAATTGGTCCTAAGTTTGTACCTGCACAAGATCCAACTTCTAGTAAGGTTGTTGAGGCAGTAAAACCTACTGAGAATGCTTCAAGGAAGCAAAATAAGAAGTCAAAGAAGTCAACAGCTCCTAATAAAAAGAACAAATCCAAAAATAGGACTGTTGTGCCTTCTAGACCTACTGATAGCAGACCTGCTACCAAGTCTGCTGGACCACAGAAAGGTAGAAACCAGAAATATTCCAAGGATAAGAATCCTAAACCCAAATATGTTAATCATTCTAGGGATACTTATCTCAGGGGGAAAGGTAGATTGTTCCCTACTGATAATGATTGGAATATTCCTGCATCTAATGCTAGAAACAACAAGTATAACCATGCTGCTAGGGTAAAACCTAAGCAATGGAATCAGCAAAGGGCTCATCAGAGGACTTATACAAGACCTCAGCAGGGACCTCAGCAAACTCCATACTACAGGGTTGTTCCTAACAGACAACAAACTAATGGTTATGCCAATGCTTCTAACAGCAAGAATCACTTCAAACAGCATTATAAACCAAAAGGCCAGAAAACATATGTAAATCCTACACAATCAACTGTTAGAACTTATGGATGTGTAGAATATATGTATGAACCAAAGTATGACACTTTTAGGAGTAGACCTTATGGAAACATCCCAGGGGTCATGCTTACCACTGACCATTATGGACCCAAACAGGTTTGGGTACCTAAAATGTATTAACTTTGTTTTGTAGGGTGTCTGGTACTTTGACAGTGGATGTTCCAGACATATGACAAAGAATAAGCACTGTTTGTCAAACTTTGTGGCAAATGATGGTCCAAGGGTGAATTTTGGCAACAAAAATACACCTGGTTACACAAGAGGATATGGCACACTTGTGAGGAATGGACTTACAATAAAGAATGTTGCATATGTGGAAGGACTGGACTACAACTTGCTGAGCACTGGACAATTCTGTGACATGGGATACAAGGTCACTTTTGACAAAAAACAATTGTATTGTCATTAGTGAAAGAGGTGATCAAGTTGTATTGGCTGGTAGAAGACAACAAATCATGTATGTTGTGGATTGGTCTACTGCAGTTCCAGAAACCTGTCTAATTGTGCATACCAAGTCAGAACTCAATTGATTATGGCACAAAAAGCTAAATCACTTAAATTTTGATAACATCAATTAGTTGGTGAAGAAGAAACTGGTGATTGGTTTACCTGAGATCACATTCAAGAAAGATACTATATGTGATGCATGTCAGCAAGGTAAACAGACCAAAACTAGCTTCAAATCAAAGACTAAGCAATCAACTAATAGAGTCTTGGAGCTGATGCATATGGATCTTTTTGGACCAGTTACACCAACAAGTGTTACAGGAAAGAAATACACCTTAGTGGTTGTGGATGATTACTCTAGATACACTTGGGTGATATTTATGAACAAGAAAAGTGAGACACTCAAGAAGATGCCTGATCTTTTGAAGAGGTTACAAAATGAGAAAAGTTTAACTGTAGTAAAAATCAGATCAGACAAGGGTACTGAGTTTCTTAATAAAGTTATAAGAGAATATTGTGAACAGAATGGTGTACTACATCAACTTGCTGCTGCTGGTACACCTCAGCAAAATGGGGTTGCTGAAAGAAGAAACAGAACTTTAAAAGAAGCAGGAAGGACAATGATTTGTGAAGCATTGCTACCTGAAAGGTATTGGGCTGAAGCAGTTAATACAGCATGCTATACACAAAACAAAACCTCAGTGAACAAGAAGCTGCTGAAGACACCTTATGATATTTGGAATGGAAGGAAACCTAATATATCTTATTTCCATCCATTTCGAAGTAAATGTTTTATCTTAAATCATAAGGAACATTTGAAGACATTCCAACCAAAGTCAGATGATGGAATTTTCTTGGGATATTCTTTAGTCAGCAAGGCATTCAGGGTACTGAACAAGAGGTCACTGAAACATGAAGAAACTATCCATGTTGTGTTTGATGAACCTAAATTCACTGGTAAGGAAGGTGAAGGTTGTGAACCTGCTGAGAACCTACAAGTCACTGATCCAGATTGTATTGAAGTTTTGGAAAGGTTTAATGACTTAAAAGTTTCTGATTCTGCCCCTGCTGAACACCCTGCTGGTGATACTACTGATGCAACAACTGAAGCAGTTCAAGGATCCGCTCGAACCCCCGTTGAAGAAGCAACAGCGAGACCTACTGCGAAGATGAGATTCCCGAGAATCAATCTAACCAGAATCCACAATGGTTAAGAAATCACCCTGCTGAACAAATTATTGGCAATGTACAGCAAGGTGTGAGGACTAGAAGACAATTAGAATCAATGTTTACTTGTTTTCTATCTCAAGTTGAACCTAAAGTTGTTGAAGAAGCAATTTCAGATCCAGATTGGATAATTGCTATGCAAGAAGAATTAAATGAATTTGAAAGAAATCAAGTTTGGACACTAGTTGAAAGGCCTAGTCATGCAAATATCATTGGTACTAAATGGGTATACAGAAACAAACTTGATGAATCTGGTACCATTGTGAGGAATAAGGCCAGACTAGTTGCAAAAGGCTATTCTCAAGCTGAAGGAATAGATTTTGATGAAACATATGCACATGTTGCAAGATTGGAAGCTATCAGATTATTCTTGGCACATGCTGCATATAAGAACTTCAAAGTATATCAAATGGATGTCAAAAGTGCATTTTTGAATGGCATTCTAGAGGAGGAAGTGTATATTCAGCAACCTCCTGGATTTGAAGTTAAAGATCAAGAAGATAAAGTGTATAGACTCAACAAAGCACTTTATGGTTTGAAACAAGCACCAAGAGCATGGTATGAGACTCTATCTCAATTCTTGGTGGACAATGGTTTTACAAAAGGCACCATTGATAAGACTTTTTTCCGAATCAATGAGAAGGACAAAGACACGTCGGTACAGTACGCATTTATGTTGATGACATAATTTTTGGTTCTGAAAATGAATTGCTATGTGAAAAGTTTGCAAATCTAATGAAGAGCAAATTCCAAATGAGTATGATGGGAGAAATGAACTACTTTTTGGGGTTGCAAGTTAAACAGATGAAAGATGGAATCTTCATTCATCAAACCAAGTACACCAATGAGCTGCTGAAGAATTTTGGTATGGAAAATAGTACCAGGATATCAACTCCTATGAGTACAAATATCAGATTGGATGAAGATAAAGAAGGCAAAGATGTTGATCAGACCTTATACAAAAGGATGATAGGCGATCTCCGTCGTACCATCGCGCGCAGACAGGACTCGATATATCCTTTGCTATAGGTGTTTGTGCAAGATTTCAATCTAAACCTAAAGAAAGTCACTTAGGTGCAGTCAAGAGAGTTCTCAAGTACCTAAAAGTGACTTTGGGAGTAGGGATATGGTATTCCAAGGATGGAAGTTTCAAAGTTATATCCTACTCAGATTCTGATTATGCTGGATGCAAGATTGATAGAAAAAGCACCACAGAACCCGTCGGTTAATGGGAAATAGATCGGTTTCCTGGTTTAGCAAGAAACAGAACTCAATATCAACTTCCACTGCTGAAGCTGAATACATTGCTGCTGGAAGTTGCTGTGCACAAGTACTTTGGCTAAGACAACAATTAAGGGACTATGGAATTGAAGAGAAAGGAATTCCAATAATGTGTGACAACACAAGTGCAATTGCTATTACAGAAAATCATGTTTTGCACTCTAGAACCAAGCACATTGATGTGAGACATCACTTTATTAGAGATCATGTTGAAAAGAAGGATGTGGTGGTTCTGTATATCCCTACTGAAGATCAACTTGTTGACATTTTCACTATACCACTTGACAGTGAAAGATTTGCTAAACTAAGGACTGAACTTGGAATTATTAAAGTTGACTGATAATCAGCAGTGTACTGGAATTCACCAAGGGGATTACTCTTTGCTATGTTGGGTGAGCTCACTTAGCAGATTAGTCATTGGTATCAACAATTCCATGTACTTATGTTTGGACAATTGAGCAAATGAGGTTGCCAAGGGGATTGGTCTTTGTCATGTTGGGTGAGCTCACTTGACAGATCAGTCATTGGTATTAAACTTCATCTTGTATTATCAATTGAACAAAACAAGAAGGAATCAAAAATCAGCAGAGTTACTCAGTCAGCAGGCTGCTAAAGCATCTTTCTCAGAAGGCTGCTGAGCCAACCCTGCTGATGACAAGTCTGCTGAATAATGCGTTACATAGTCAAACTTATTAAAGTCAAATAGCAGATTGGCGGGATATTTATTTTATCCTTTATAACCGCAGTTAACACGATCCAACGGTTACAAACGTTATGGAGAAAGTAATGGGCCATGTGTCAAGTTAGCATTCACTCAAATTAATCATGGTTAACTGCACAGTACTTACTCTGACAGTCTCAATTGCATTTGCCTATATATACACAGACTACTACACAGAGGCTACTACAAAAATCTCAGATTGATTTTCTCTATATTTACAGTGTGTGAACACAGATTTACAAGCTATCTTCTTCATATTTTTCTTTTTAACAATGGCGGAAAAGATTGATGTTCAAATTGGAACAAGCCAAAGTGTGAGAGGTTTTGTTGTTGATGCTAATAAAACAGAGTTAGCTATTAACATTGGTCGAAGAATAAGGAGATATGAAGGATTGGAGAATGTAATGAACATAAGATTGGAAACAATCTCTTACACAAATGTTGTTAGTTTCTGGAAGAACATTGTGATAAGGGAAGGAAGAGAAGAATTTAAAACAACTGTAAATGCTCAAGAAATTGAAGTCTCCTCAAACCTGCTGATGCAACCTTTCTAGGGTTTCAATCTCACCGGCAGTGTACCGGGTCAATCGTAGTCTAGCGTGGTGGTCAAGGTCGTCTCCCAAGGGAAATGTGAGGTTAAACACCGATTAGTTATTATTATCTTGATCCGAATCGCAGTTTTGTTTAAAAGACTAATAATTAACTACAAAGATTGTTCAAACGATAAAAGAAATTGACTAAGATGATTTATAGTTCAAGTGAATTCCCTTAAATTGATTGAAGTCGATCAACAAAGGTGTGCTATTGTGTGAATGGTGCATTCCGAAACATGCAATTTTCCTCTTACGAGTGTGTAAAATTACACTATGCCTCATCCTTGGTTTAAGTACCTTAAACCTAATGACTCGACACGATAAACACATGAATGCAATATTCCCCGAATAAGGAATCAAATTCCGTTACGGTCGATTCTACCTTCCGTCCCTCTTACCATCGTCTCACAACTAACGTCTCCGTTCGGTATCTACTAGTTGTGTAGGTGCATGCAATGGTTAATTACTTCAATATACACATTAACAGTCAAAGCAAGCAAGAGGATTTCAACACAATAGAAGCTAGCAATAAAATGATCAACTCCAAACAATAAAAGGATTAACTATCATTACTATATCATCTTAATCAATACAAGAAACTAGCCACTTATCATCATAACTACCAACAAGTTAAAGCTAGCATTCATAATAAGAAGAACACTTAGATCAAAGTAAAAGCTAATAGATTACCAAATTCGAATGATGAACCCAAGGTGAGATTCATCTACTCCAGTTTTGATGAAGATGGAGCACAGCTAATTGTTTCCTATACATCCACTTCAAGACTTGAGCTTCTCAAAATGATAGTTCTAAAATATTACAAGGATTAAATGTTAAAATGATGGTGATTTTTGGCTAAGAGAGCCTTTCTGGTGATATTGCCTTCAAGCTTCTCCAAAAACTCTATCTGTCGAACCCCGCTTTTTCTTCACTGATGAGCAATAGTATATTGCCAAAATTTTGCAATTTAATAAGGTGGCTTGCGCCACTTTTGGTGTGGCTTAAGCCATGCGTGACCAAAGTGGTTGAGATGTGACTTCTGCATTTAATGCCATGTGCTTGATATTTGTGGCCTGCACCATTTAATTTGTGGCTCAGGCCTTTTTTGATGTTGTGGCTCACGCCACTTTTGATGTTGTGGCTCAAGCCATGACATCAACAATTATAAATCTTGCCTGAAATAAAACGACTGCTTCCCAATTTCTTTCCATTTCATTTCTGCTCTTCTATCACTACAAAACAGACATAATATAATCACAACACTAATAACTTTTGATAATAAATTATAGATGACCAGGTTAACATTTATTAATAAAAATTAGATATTAATCATATAAAATTATGAAATGAAATCGATTCGATTCATAACTAATTCCACTATAATTGATACGAATTATCATTATATACTGAAGAATTGGGGTAAAACATCGTATAATTTTAGCATCCGGTTGACATACATCAACCACTCCCCACTTAGCTTTTGCTCGCCCTCGAGCAAACAAGCGATAAAATAACTAGAGTTACAATTAAGATAATGAAATGTCGAGAACCGGATGTCAACTAGGTGATGCAACTCGTCAGAATTATAAATATATGTTTACCGTGATCCAAGACAATAGTGGAGTGTGTGTGTGAATATTTCTCAGAATTGTTATCAAGCACTCAAAATATTAAGATCATGCATGCAAACTCGAAAAATGCAATCCATAGGCTTAGAAATGATACCAATCTCCACTAATCGAGGCACTCAGAGTCAAGGAGATAGATCGGGCAGGACTTGTAAGCTTGTAACGTTAGGCTCGGGAATTGGCTTATCGAAGGAATAAGAAGGGTATAACAAAAGAGAATGAGCAAGATAGTAAGCATTCTACACCTTCGACTTCAATAAAATCTGAACCGATACTTCTATTCTCATAAAGCTACTCAAGACGTCTCCCTCATAACAATCACAAGAATAAATGCACCATATCAACTTGATCAACTTCCCAACCCACATTACTTGAAATTGATAAACTGTCCTTCCACATTTCCTTCGTACTATAGCCATTATTTGATCATTTTTACACTAGAAAAGAAACCAATGAAAAGTTTTTTTTTTATTTTATTTTTTTTATACAAGAAACTATATATACAATACATACAAAGGCTCCGAACTTGATAATATAACATCTCAACCATGTGCCACGAATACTATCCAACTCTCGACTCCCAAAGTCGTTACCGAACAATCCATAGAAACTTACTACACTTGCGGGAAACAAGGAAATGTAGACCAAAATTCGGTTAAGGGTAGGATCATAACGGGGTTAATTACGAACGGCTGTTTCGAGTGGGGTCTCGCCACTCTACAAGGCTGAGATGGGGACAGGTGGAAATTTATGTTCGGGTTGGCCATTTGGCTCTAGCTAAATCAAAGAAATGCCGGGACCGTCATCCCTAACTCCGACTCTGAACACCTTTCTATTTCGCCTCGAAAGGATATCAAGCCTAAGTTCTAGTTGCTATGGAAGCATGCTTGCATGATTACATAAAAGTTACTTGTTAACAAAATTTTGAAATATACGTACTCTAAGGATTCACACTATAATTACGGAATCACGATAAAATGCATTTATTATTCATTGAAGTTACTCACTTTGTTAAAGCATCTATTCTTTTATTACATATCTGAACTTATAACAGAATTTATTTTTTAGGGGAAATTGGCTATATAGCCTTTTTTCAACAAATTCTTGGCTGTGTTTTTTTCCGTTTTTTTGACCGCGATTTTCTCCATTTTTTTTCACAAATGTGCACGATCTTAAGGTTCTCAAATCCCCTATAGGGTTCCCCCTTCCCAATTAGGGTTTAGTTTGGTTCAAAAAACACCTAAAACGCGAAGATTTAGAGGCTTCAAAAAGACTGTTTACACCATTTCTGAACAAAAAAGACTATATCCCCAAGATTTGTGGTCAAACACCCTTTTTAACCTTAAGCCCCTTTATTTTAACCACTTAATTGTTCAAGTTTGACTAAAAGTTATGCGTTTCTTAGGTATATAGTGAAATAATTCTGTATTTTTCCCGACTCTCCACTCCCCACTTACGATCTAGCATTGTCCCCAATGACTAGTGAGGATAGAAGTGTATGCGGGAAAAATACAAAATCAATTAAAGTAATAGGTTATAATTCGAATCGGGGTAGCATGCAATTAAAATATGGAAAATAAAAGGGATGGTGTAAGCCATATTACTACTATTTTTATTCTTTTTATTTTATTATATATATATATATATATATATATATATATATATATATATATATATATATATATATATATATATATATATATATATATATATTTTAAGGGTGAAAGTGGCGCAGGCCACTTATAAACCATGGCTCGTGCCACCAATTTAATTTGAATTGAAGGGACAAAGTGGCGCAGGCCACTACACTTGTGGCTTAGGCCACCAATTCAAATTAATTCGAATTAAACAGAATTAAATTGGCGCAGGCCAAACGTGAATGCATGCATGAAGATAATAATTGAACTAACCATATTAGAAAGACATAAACTTATAAAATATTAGACAAACATAGAAAGGAACAACAAAATTAGAAAGACTTAATTTAATATATTAAACAGAGATAGAAATGAGACAGCAACAGACAACACAGGTGCCTAGCACCAAATTATTTAGACCAACTGATGAATTTAAAACTGACGATCACAGACACAACAACTTTTATTGAAACCCAGAGTGGGTAGAACTTAAATACTTAAAAACGAAACCAACAACAGTACCAACTGAACCGAAAATCACGACGATAATTCATAATCAGAATCAGAAGAGGATGTGGAAAAGGGTGGAGTGGAGGAGCCATTGTTAGAAGACATGATAGGAGAAAAAGTGATAAAAGAGAGGAGGGTGGTATTTTTGGTGTGAAGGAATGAGAAGAAAGGGTGGTTATTATATAGCAACGGAAAGGAGTGCAAAACTCTCTGATAAGCAAAAGTGTAAAATGGCTCAAGCCACTAATGTCATGGCTTAGGCCACTTGATTGAAAGCTGTCAAAAAGTCTGCAAACAGGACAAACAAGACAGAAAGCAGAATGGAAATTAAAGATCAAATTAAAGGTAAGTGGCGCAAGCCACTATTAAAAATGGCACAAGCCACTTCCTCCCATAATCGAATTTTTTTTTTATTTTTTTTATTTTTTTAAAGATAAATATTACACAAAAACATATCAAACATACATTAAGAGAACAAAATCAAGTGCATCTGTCTTTCAATTTGACTCCAAATAGGGAATACTTCTGACATATTCCCACCACAAAATAGTGACTCCAAATAGGGAATACTTCTGACAAATTCCCACCACAAAATAGTCACAGGCCAAATAGTTTGAGATTCACTGATACACAAGAACAAGATAAGCTTAATATTCAAAAGTGATATGATGAGAATGTTGGAAAAATAAAAAAAATAACAGAATTGAATTAAGCATCGTCCTCGTGCTCATCCGAGTCATGATAAGTTTCGTCGCACACAACACCAGATAGAGAAATGGTGTATGGCGAAGTGTTCGCGGTTTTATGCAAAGCAAAAGATAACAAGTAATAAAATAAAACCGATGTCAGCCCCAAGTGCGAAGGCTCGCAGCCATAGTGGTGAAACCGGATCGTATCCGCAGGGACTTGTACGAAAAAGAGTTTTTGCCTTCGATTTCTTTTATAAAGTTGATGATTATGATCTCGGATTTTCAATTAACAAACTAAGGTAGCAAACGTGAAAAGAAAGACGATACGTGAAAATTTGTTTAAAGAAAGATTAAAACAACTAGAACACACCGTTGATCCACCACCCCACCGAAAATAACAAGAAAGACACATATTCATTCGTAAGTTCTTGGATTATTATCTACTAAAGAGGCATTTTCCCTTTCGGTTCATCGCCTTTTAATTAGTTCACCACTTTCGGTACAACTAAAGCATTTACGGATCAAAGATATGGATATAAATCCTAATCTAATAACATTCACCCTCAACTTACGTATGTTGGAAGAATATTATCATTCTCCTTCACGGTAATCTACGAATTTATCAACTATCGTATCTAAATTCGATTAGCATGCAACATAAGTATAGATCATACAAATTGCACATAAACAATTCAAACATGAAGGAAGAACAAGAGACTTACTAGAACGAATATGTTCAAACTCTTATTTATTCCGGTGATGGTGGCTTTACAATGGTGGTTCTAGCCTCGGGACCTTAGCCGCTCATCTTTAGATTACAATTGTAGCGTTAGAGTCGTATTCCCCGGAAATAACAACTCCTCTACAACAACGAGCCTCCCGTAATCTTTCCAAGCATCATAACGGTGCTTATATTACAACATTACATCGCATTATTCCGGCAGAGTGCCGTTTACAGCATTTATTTAACTAAAAAAACAACAAAAGAGACGATAGAGATCTATATAAGAGAGATATAAAGATAGGTGCAACTCCCCAAGCTTGCAATGAGCTTCTATTTATAGACCATACCACAAGGCCGGCGCGTGCCGGAGCACCACCGGCACGTGCCGGAGCACCACCGGCACGTGCCGGCTAAATAGTATATATTCCCTTGTCAGAGATTTGTGGGCCCAGTTTCAGAGATTTTCCTGCAATATTCGGCCTTCTCCGGCGCGTGCCGGCCATGCGACATATCAGATGTTCGTAGAAACCTATCTCGAGCTGTAGACCTCAGATTGACATGATTTAATATTCGTTGGAAAGCTCTCTTGAAGATCTACAACTTTCATCAAGGACTTGTTCTCTGAAAATGCTTCTAAGTTAGGTCAAGGGTCCGTTGAAGATGAGTTACGGTAGAAATACTAAGGACAGTTGATCCGTTCAAAGTTGTTAGATTTTTGGCATAATATTTTATCCCACAAAAGATATGATTTAGGCTCCAAAACATGTCATCTTTTGGGATCTCGGTAAACATATAATCCTGCAATAAAAGCAACAAAGCACCGAACGTAAATCTGACACTAAAAACCATCATTTATATCGTTTTTATAACTTATGCATCTAATTCTAACTAACTATGATTTTTATAAGTTTTTGATGCATTATTATGAAATTATTCAATATTATTGCAAATATATAATAAAAAGTCATATAATATAATCATATTTTTGTCATACAACAACTACTCCCCACTTAGCTTTTGGTCGTCCTCGAGCAAAATAAGCGATAATATATAAAAACTATAATAAAAATGATATACTTGGGAGATTAACTTTCAAGTTAGCAAAATATCATTTCAATATTATAAATATATTAAACATATCTTTCTTAGAATTAAACAAGATAAAAAGTGTATATAACATAGATAAATTATTTATCAAATATCATTTAAATGAAATTTTACATAATTTACTTAGTAAATATAATAAAAATTAAAATTATTCTCTAATCTTAACTTGTATGAAATGATTGGAATCAAGGACTTAGTATAACGATCAGGATCTGGGTGTTTGATCAAAATGAAAAATAAAGAATTATCAAAAGAAGAAGATAAGTCGTACGTACTTAACTTTCATCTCAAAACCTTTTTTATCAAATTACAACCCAATATTATTTATTATTTTTTTCAATCGTCGCGTCTCAAAAGTATAACACTCTCCCCAAACTTTAGAGGCAGTCACCCTGAGATCACTCAAACCCATACTGTCCAAGGTAAACCACACTCCCCAATTGGGGCAGTATCCAAATGGACTCGAGGTGATTTGTTTTTTTTTTTTTTTTTTTTTTTTTTTTCATAGAATACTAACATATCCGAACTCATTGCCAGAATCGACTATCTTGCAAGCGTCATGAGGTGAGGTCAAATATATTAGCACTGTCTAACTTTATTATGCCAAAAATCGTCATCCTTGGTCGATTCCATATTCATACTTATTTCGAAAAGAAAATTATTCTAACATTTCATTATAAATATAAGCATATCTGTCTAATTTCAAATCAACAATACTCAATAATACTTATGTATAGTTACATATACTTAAAATCTTATAAAAATCTAAAATTGACATATATAATATAATCATAATACATCTAATCTATTTTACTTACTAAAACTTATTCTATCAAAATATATTAAATTTATTATATTAATTATATACTATCTTATTTCTACTTAGGAAAAATAAAACTAAGTGTTAAGCAATCAATATATTTATTATAGCGTTAATTTTTAATATTTTCAAAATTTTATAACTTACTCTACTCCCCACTTAGGAATTGACATCGACCTCGATGAATAATGAGTGGAATATAGTAGTTATAAAATGAAAATATGCACATAATCATATATATATATATATATATATATATATATATATATATATATATATATATATATATATATATATATATATATATATAAATAGTATAAACGTTTAAAAACAAGACAACATAAAAACCCTCCCCCACACTTAAGTTACATGATGTCCTCGGCATGTGCGAGAATAAGAAAAACTTAGGTTGGTTGTAATTCGAAGGTGGCAATTACGGAAGTGGTCGCGAATCGGATCCGAAATGCTTGATGAAAACGATGAGGCGTGGACCATCCACCGGTGGCGATTTATCTAAAAGTTCACAATTGCTATCGCAAATATCCCGCACACTATGGAAAACAAGACGTACCTCGGGGATAGGGGCACAAAAATGATAGACAAGGCAATATCATGGAACAAAAACAGAAATAATGAAATGAAGTGAGTCTTTTATACCCAGATCCTCAAGGGTTTTGTCTAAACGTTATAACAACCTAAGTCCAAGAAATGAAGCATTTGAATTTTATCTTTGTTTTACCTCGGGATTTTCGGATAACCACCTAATCGTTCCCTTTAAATGATATTCAAACATTCATCATGAGACTTAGTTGTGCTTAGTGTTAATCTTCCATACAGATTCTACATTTCATTAAGACTAGTCTTTATCCAAATTATTATTATTATTATTATTATTATTATTAACGGGCTGCCTCCCGGTAGCGCTTTTGGTTAACGTCGTTTGCTCGACTAATAAAAACACACAAGCAACTATTTAATTTCACATAGTTTTATTAAGGCGGGGTTGCCTCCCCCCAAGCGCTTTTGTTTTATGTCGTTGGCTCGACAACCCAAAAATTTTCAACCCGGGTCAGGCCATTGAAGCCTCTCTCCGGACTCATTCTTGATTTCCTCGGGGTTAATAGTATGGATCCCACAAAAACAAAGTCTCGCCAATGTATTGGCCATATCAGTAAACTTCTGTATCCACTTTGTTCTATGGTTCTTCTCTTTTTCTTTTTAGGTTTTAGTTCCACAAGCCGAGGTGTATCATCATAAATCACAACATCTTCAAAGAATTCACAGAGACGTAAATCATCGGGTGCCGAAAAATCGGAGCTAGCTTGACTAGGGATGTCGTTTAGATGGAAAACCATCGGTCGTTCCTTTTGTTGACCAATATAGTGTTTCAACCGATGACCATTCACTCTGAATAACTCGCCCTGTTTATTTTTCAATTCGACTGCTCCACTAGGGAAAACACGAGAGATTTGAAAGGGGCCACACCAACGGGTGCGTAGCTTACCGGGGAAACGAGATGTAACCTGGTATTATATAGTAAAACCCATTCGCCCGCTTTGAATTCTCTATTCTTGATTTTCTTGTCGTGAAGCAATTTAGTCCTCTCCTTGCGATTCTCGAGCTCTCGTAGGCACCGGGTACGAACTCATCAAGCTCCCGCAATTTGCAACAATCGCTTTTCTCTACATAATTGACTATCAAAATTCAAGAATTTAATAGCCCGAACGCTTTGTGCTCAAGCTCGATTGGCGGTGGCGAGGCCTTGCCATAAACCATACGAAACGGAGACGTGCCAATAGGAGTTTTGAAAGGCGTCTGTAAGCCCGAGCACATCATCCGAGTTTCGACTCCGGTCCGTCCTATGAGAATTCACCGTCTTCTCAAGAATGCTTTTCAAGCTTCGGTTACTTACTTCAACTTGTCCACTCGTACGAGGGTGATAGGGGTAGCGAGTTTTGTGTTTTACCCCATATCGTTCTAAAATCTTTTCTAATGGAGTATTGCGAAGTGAGTTCCCTCGTCACGATGAGAGCTCGTGGACAGCCAAACCGTGTAAAAATATTTTTCCTCGAAAGTTCTTGACCACCTTGTGGTCGTTCCGCGGTGTTGCTATCGCTTCCACCCACTTTGACATGTAGTCGACGCGAGACTAGAATGTACTTGTTCCCATACGAGGATGGGAATGGTCCCATGAAGTCAATACCCCATACGTCGAAAACCTCGCATTCTTGGATAGGGTGGAGAGGCATGTCCATTCGCCGAGAAAGTTTACCGGTGCGGCGGCACCGGTCACACCCTTTTACAAAACTCTCGTATCCTTAAAGATTGTTGGCCGGTAGAAGCCGGACGAAAAATTTTCGCAGCAGTCTTCCCAGCTCCATAATGACCTCCCACAGGTCCGCCATGGCATTGCTCCATAATGTCCCTCTGCTCGATCTCAGGGACACACCTACGGAGTAATCCATCCTTGCAGCGCTTGAAGAGAATTGGATCGTCCCACACATAATAGTTCAAATCCGAAAAGAATTTCTTCTTTTGCTGATATGTCAGGTCAGGGTCCAGATATACGCCGCTCAAGAAGTTTGCAAAAGGTGCAAACCAAGGAGAACCTTTTCCAGTACGGGCAGGAGTAACCTCGCACACATCAATAGTCATGAGTTGCTCAGTTGGAAAATCAATTCCAATCTCATCCGACTCTACTTGAGGATCATCGGTCAACCGAGACATATGGTCAGCTACCACATTCTCGCTACCCTTCTTGTCCCGGATATGAACATCAAACTCTTGTAAAATTAAGATCCATCTCAACAAACGAGGCTTGGCATCAGCCTTGTTTAACAGATATTTCAATGCAGAATGGTCTGTCCAGACCGTAACTTCCGACCCAAGCAAGTAGCTTCTAAATTTATTCATGGCAAAAACTACGCCAACAACTCCTTCTCGGTTGTTGCATAATTTACTTGTCTTTGGGTTTAAAGTGTGACTAGCGTAGTAGATGGGTTTGAAACTGCCATCCATTCTCTCGACCTAGCACCGCACCATTGCATAATTAGAGGCATCACACATAAGCTCGAAGGGAGCTTTCCAGTCGGGTGCTATAAGAATTGGCGAGGTAACCAACTTGTCTTTTAATTCTTTAAACGCTCTTTCACACTCAGGAGTGAAAACAAATTTCACATCTTCTCTTAAGAGAGTTGACAAAGGCTTGGCTATCTTAGAAAAGTCTTTTATGAACCGCCGATAGAAGCCGACATGACCCAGGAAACCTCTTACTTCTCTTACATTTTTGGGGTATGTCATTTTTTCAATAACTTCTACTTTCGCTTTGTCAACCTCAATACCTTCTTTGGACACCTTGTGTCCTAGAACAATTCCCTCTTCCACCATCAGGTGGCACTTTTCCCAATTTAAGACTAAGTCCTTCTCTATGCACCGGGATAGAACTTTATCAAGATTGTGTAAACGGTGGTCGAAAGCTTGTCCCCGAATACGAGAGAAGTCATCCATAAAAATTTCCATCACCTTCTCTACTAAACCATTGAAGATAGCCGCATACATCTTTGAAATGTAGCCGGTGCGTTGCGAGAGACCAAATGGCATCCTTCGGTAAGCGAAGGTACCGGAGGGACGGTGAAGGTAGTCTTTTCTTGATCGGTGGGGTCGATGGCTATTTGAAAGTATCCGGAATAGCCATCCAAAAAACAATAAAATTGCTTGCCACTAAGCCTCTCAAGGAAATTTGGTCAATGAATGGCAAAGGGAAATGGTCTTTTAGAGTTACCTCATTTAGTCTTCTGTAGTCGATGCAAACTCTATACCCAGTAACTTGCCGTAGGGCAATCTCTTCCCCCTTGTCATTCTTCTCAAAAGTAATTCCTCCTTTCTTTGGCACCACCTGAGTGGGGCTCACCCATTCACTATCGGCTATTGGGTAAATGATACCCATGTCAAGCAATTTGATGATTTCCTTCTTAACAACCTCCTGCATATGAGGGTTTAGCCTTCTCTGAGGCTGTCGCACCTTCTTCGATCCCTCTACAGTCCTGATCTTATGCATACAGATATCAGGGCTTATTCCCTTGATATCTCCCACTTGCCAACCAAAGGCGAGGATATTATCTTGCAGCACTTTGATAAGCTTTTCTTCCTCCTTTGGTTCTAACTTAGATGAAATGATCAAAGGAAGCTTATCACCGTCCCTCAGAAAAATGTATTTCAAGTGTTGAGGCAAGGGTTTCAACACTAAATCTGACGGTGGCTCCTCCACACTTGGTCTTAATTTATCTCCCTTAAGCTCACAGATCTCCAAGCTTATTATAAGGGCTGCGAAGCATCATGGCCTCCCGGCGGACGGGGGCCTCATCTCCCTTTGCAAATCTTGGCATATCACCATGCCTCTTCCTAATTATCTTTCTTACCACCTCCTGGTAGTCAGAACTTTCCTTGTCAATCTCTTCTAAAAATTTTATCCACTCCTCATTAGTCCAAGTTGCAGATAGTTTATTGAATTCTTCCTCATCCCAACTACCCATGAACACTTGTTTATCATACTCATCAGTGAAATCGTCCTCAATAGCTAAACAAGCATCACCGGATGCATGCTTCCTTGCGTTGCCCACATTGAACTTTATACTCTCATCCTCCAAATGTAGGGTTACTTCGCCCTTTGTGGGAATCTAGTAAGGCACGGCGAGTTGCAAGAAAAGGTCTTCCAATGATCAAGGGGTTTTCTCATCCTCGGTCATGTCCATGATTACCCAATCGGTGGGTATATGAAGTTTTTAACCTTGACCAACACATCTTCTATGATTCCCCTTGCATACTTCACACTTCTATACGCAAGTTGAAGAGAAATAGATCTAGGAGTAATAGATTGATCCAATCCAAGAGATTGGAAGATTGAAGTAGACATCGAGATTGATTGATGCTCCCGAATCGCACAAAACATTGTGGAAGTCCCCTGTTCCCAATAGTACACGAAATCGTAAATCTTCCGGGGTCGGGACACTTCACGGGAAGTTTAGTACGGCCGATTGCGGAGCATTCTCCATTCAACACTATGTGTTCGAGCTCTTGAAGTTTCTTTTTCGAACTTCTTGCGTCTTTTATAAACTTTGTATACTTTGGCATCCCTACCAAAAGATCAACTAATGGAATGTTTGCCTCGGTGTTCTTGAGCAAGTCGATAACCTTCTTATACTCTTTATCGTTGTTAACGACAGCTTGTTTTTGCTAGGTGGATAAGGGAGATCAGCAAAGTCTTCCTCAGTGAAGTTCTTCTTTGCTGTCTTATGATTGATTGCTTTGTCTTCCTTATCCTTCCACCTCACATGCTTCCCAGAACTTAACTTAGAATCTGACTTCTTCTCAGCATTCTTCTCTTTATCATCAGTATTCTCAACTTCCACACTTCTCTCAGAATTTACTTTTTCACTTGGCTCAACAGTAGTCCCAACATCTTTCTGAGGAGAACAAAGATCTTCCCCTCCTGCGTCTCTGCTCGCAGGAGGGGCTATTCGTTTCCCTGGTTGGCCTGACTGCCAACCACTTTCCCACTCTTCGATTTATGGCATTCAACTCATCCGACCATAGTCCCATGGTGCGGCTAAATCGGTGCAAGTATTTTGGTCATTACGGACCAAGTTGACCCCTCGGGGGTTCTTCTCGGTAAAACTCGGCGGTGACCACGAGGTCGACTAGCTTCTTGTCCGAAGTCTGTCCCATTTGCACTTCTAAATTTCTCTTTGTCTTGGTCGAGTACTTAATGCATTTGCCAATTGAGTGTTGGCCGTGATTTGCTCACTCAACTTTTGTTCTAAGATGCGAAATGATTGATTTTGATTTTGCGGTGGATTGGTGTTCCATCTTTGGTCGATAGTTGGATTGAAAATTGCTTTGATTAGGCCTAGGGGCCTGAAAATGATGGGGGTTGCCCCAGAAGGATCACTCCATCGGAAACCGGGGTGGTTACGGTTGTAATTGAACCCTTGAGTGTTTTGATTCGACCCGAAGGTCGATAATTTATAGAATTGAATGCATTCACCTCCTCTCGAATGCAACAATAGATGACAACGATGGAATGTGTGCCCAATGGTATCGCAATTTTGGCAAACAACATTGTTTTGAACGACTTTGACACGAGAGATTGGGTCAAGGCGCGCGATTCTTGCGATGGCCTTGGCCATGGCGGTTGTCACACACAAGACTTGGAACATTCATTGCCGCCACTTGCTTTTGTAGTGCGGCCAAGCGAGCTTTTAGAAACGTGGTCTCATCTACCTCGTACTTCCCTGCAGTCGAGCTTTTCTGATTGGATGCACCTGCATATGTAGGGGCATAATTATACTTTGCAATATCTTCAAACAACGTCCATCCCTCATCAGGTGTCTTTCTCAGAAATGCACCTCCAGCAGAACTATTCACCATTCCTTTAGTCAATTCAGTCAAACCATTGTAGAAAGTGTTGACCAATCTTTGTTTATCCGACCCATGGTGGGGGCACTTTCTCAAGAGAGTCTTAAATCGTTTCCACGCATCGTAAAAAGATTCCTTCTCGGATTGCACAAAAGTGAATATCGATTCGAGAAGATGAGCCGTCTTTGCGGGTGGAAAGTACGGCTCGAAATTCTTTCTCCAAATCCTCCCACGAAGTAATGGATTCGGCGGTAAGGATTTATACCATTCTTTCGCTTCTCCCTTCGGTGAGAAAGGAAAGAGTTTCATTTTCGGGCGTCCTCGGTGACCCCTTTGATTAAAATAGTCCCGCACGATTCTAGAAATGAGTGAATGTGATCGTGTGGGTCCTCGTGGAAAATCCATGAAATGTGGAACCTCTTACCAAATTGATTAAAGAAGTTTTGAGTTCGAAATTATCGGCCGTGATTTCGGGAATCACGACCGCGGGATTAACTTTCACGAGTAGATGGCATGGCAAAGTACGCAATGTCCGTTGATCGCCATTTTCTCAACCTCGGCTCCTACTTGAGCTTCTCCCTCAACGTATCCTTCAGGATCGTTTTCTTCCGTGATTCCCTCGTCCGTCGGTCCGGAGAGCCGGGCCAAACGTTTGTTCGGTCGAACGATGGTTCGCTCTAGCTCCGGGTTATACAAAAGAGGTCCCCCGTGAGTTCGAGTTTTCATAAACCACGTTCGAACACCAACACCTTAACCACGAGGTTTCGGGATTTAATTCCTTATGCTTCCGCAGAGTGGGATTCACCGAGAACCCATCACCCAACCTCGACGATTAACCAAGGAACACGGGTTTTTTATTTTTTTATTTTTATTTTTAATTTTTTTTTTTTTTAGACTTAATAAATAAAAACTAAACTAAAACAAGCTCGAAACAGGTCTGAACAGCGTAGATAAAATAGAAACAGAACAGAGATTGAAAACGAAAACTTTCCGTGCCAAGTCCCCGGCAACGGCGCCAAAAACTTGTTCGCGGTTTTATGCAAAGCAAAAGATAACAAGTAATAAAATAAAACCGATGTCAGCCCCAAGTGCGAAGGCTCGCAGCCATAGTGGTGAAACCGGATCGTATCCGCGGGGACTTGTACGAAAAAGAGTTTTTGCCTTCGATTTCTTTTATAAAGTTGATGATTATGATCTCGGATTTTCAATTAACAAACTAAGGTAGCAAACGTGAAAAGAAAGACGATACGTGAAAATTTGTTTAAAGAAAGATTAAAACAACTAGAACACACCGTTGATCCACCACCCCACCGAAAATAACAAGAAAGACACATATTCATTCGTAAGTTCTTGGATTATTATCTGCTAAAGAGGCATTTTCCCTTTCGGTTCATCGCCTTTTAATTAGTTCACCACTTTCGGTACAACTAAAGCATTTACGGATCAAAGATATGGATATAAATCCTAATCTAATAACATTCACCCTCAACTTACGTATGTTGGAAGAATATTATCATTCTCCTTCATGGTAATCTACGAATTTATCAACTATCGTATCTAAATTCGATTAGCATGCAACATAAGTATAGATCATACAAATTGCACATAAACAATTCAAACATGAAGGAAGAACAAGAGACTTACTAGAACGAATATGTTCAAACTCTTATTTATTCCGGTGATGGTGGCTTTACAATGGTGGTTCTAGCCTCGGGACCTTAGCCGCTCATCTTTAGATTACAATTGTAGCGTTAGAGTCGTATTCCCCGGAAATAACAACTCCTCTACAACAACGAGCCTCCCGTAATCTTTCCAAGCATCATAACGGTGCTTATATTACAACATTACATCGCATTATTCCGGCAGAGTGCCGTTTACAGCATTTATTTAACTAAAAAAACAACAAAAGAGACGATAGAGATCTATATAAGAGAGATATAAAGATAGGTGCAACTCCCCAAGCTTGCAATGAGCTTCTATTTATAGACCATACCACAAGGCCGGCGCGTGCCGGAGCACCACCGGCACGTGCCGGCTAAATAGTATATATTCCCTTGTCGAGAGATTTGTGGGCCCGGTTTCGAGAGATTTTCTGCAATATTCGGCCTTCTCCGGCGCGTGCCGGCCATGCAACATATCAGATGTTCGTAGAAACCTATCTCGAGCTGTAGACCTCAGATTGACATGATTTAATATTCGTTGGAAAGCTCTCTTGAAGATCTACAACTTTCATCAAGGACTTGTTCTCTGAAAATGCCTCTAAGTTAGGTCAAGTGTCCGTTGAAGATGAGTTACGGTAGAAATACTAAGGACAGTTGATCCGTTCAAAGTTGTTAGATTTTTGGCATAATCTTTTATCCCACAAAAGATATGATTTAGGCTCCAAAACATGTCATCTTTTGGGATCTCGGTAAACATATAATCCTGCAATAAAAGCAACAAAGCACCGAACGTAAATCTGACACTAAAAACCATCATTTATATCGTTTTTATAACTTATGCATCTAATTCTAACTAACTATGATTTTTATAAGTTTTTGATGCATTATTATGAAATTATTCAATATTATTGCAAATATATAATAAAAAGTCATATAATATAATCATATTTTTGTCATACAACACGAAGAGAGGAAATGGATTTACAGATTGAAAGAAAAAGAAAAGTTGTGGCATGGGCCACTTAATTAAATTGAGTAAAAGAAAACAAAGTGGCGCAAGCCACTAGGAATGTGGTGCAAGCCACTCAATTAAATTGTTGAAAAAAAAGATTAAAGTGGCGCAGGCCACTATTTATTTATTTATTTATTTATTTTTTTGTGCACCACTAAATCATGAAACGGGAAAGAACTCACTATTCATTAACAGAGAGCAAAACACCCACAAATTTTTACTTAGAAAATTTTTCTAACACCCAAAACATACAAAACACACGTCTTCAAACTTAAGAAAATTTCTAACACAAAAAAAAACAGACACAACAAACATATCAAACACATTACTTCTATCACACTCAAAATTAAAATTAAACGGTCAATCGGGTTGCCTCCCGGGAGCGCTTTCGTTTAACGTCGTTGGCTCGACGAGATTATACGGTAGATTAAATGGAATTATACAGATCAATCGTAGGGATTACTACCAACTAATACCACTTAAACACATAGCACAGAAGCACATAATCTTACCAAAATTGATGCATAAGCGGTAAAAGGAAAGATAGTACCCGGGATTGCTAAGTTTAGAGTCTATAGCTAGACTATGCCTCTTTTTAGTCAGAAGGGGGGTCGGTGAGGAACATCACCTCCTCAGTTTGAGGGGTTCCTTCCTCCTTGACAAACAATTTCACTCGATGTCCATTAGCTAGAAACGTGGCCTTTCCATCGGTAAGCTCCACTGCTCCGGATACATATACCCTGGTTACCTTGAAAGGACCTGTCCATCTCGATCTCAACTTACCTGGAAACAACTTTAAACGTGAATTATACAAAAGCACCTCGTCACCTATATGGAACTCACGACGAAAAATCTTTTTATCATGAAACGACTTCGTGCGTTCCTTATAGATACGGGCGTTTTCATAAGCATCTAAACGAAATTCTTCCAATTCCGTGAGTTGGAGCAACCTATGATCACCTACGGCTTGGGGATCAAAGTTAAGAAACTTGATAGCCCAAAAAGCTCGGTGCTCTAGCTCAACCGGAAGATGACAAGATTTTCCGAATACTAGTTTATAAGGAGAGCAACCAATAGGTGTTTTAAAAGCCGTTCTATATGCCCATAGTGCATCATCGAGTTTCACCGACCAATTTTTGCGGTTAGTGTCTACCGTTTTTTCAATGATCCGCTTCACTTCTCGGTTAGACACTTCCACTTGACCACTAGTGTGTGGGTGATACGGTGTACCTATCTTGTGCTTCACACCATACTTTTCAAGCAATTTTGTGAATGGTTGATTACAAAAATGAGATCCTCTATCACTAATGATGGCACGAGGAGTGCCAAATCTCGTGAAGATGTTCTTTTTAAGGAAGTTCATCACTACTCCGGCATCATTGGTGGGAAGAGCTTGGGCTTCAACCCATTTAGATACATAGTCAACCATTACCAAAATAAACTTATTACCAAATGATGGAGGAAATGGCCCCATGAAATCGATGCCCCATACATCAAACAACTCACACTTTAAAATAGGGTGGAGAGGCATTTCATGTTTCTTAGATACATTTCCCCATTTCTGGCATGACTCACAAGATTTAGCATAATGATGTGCATCTCTATATAACGTAGGCCAATAAAAACCACATTGTAAAACTTTATAAGCGGTTTTCCATCCACCATGATGGCCTCCAACTTCACGTCCATGACAAAAAGGATAGTAGACTTGAAATTTCATTATTAGGAATGCATCTCCTAATGATGCCATCCGAACACCTCCGAAAAAGGTCCGGTTTCTCCCAATAATAGAATTTCAAATCATGGAAAAATTTCTTTTTCGTTTGCCATGTCCAATGCGGTGGAATATAACCATGCGTAAAATAATTAACAATGTTACCAAACCATGGTGAATCCTTTTTTTGCATCGGGGTGTTTCCAATGAGTTGCATGGATGGAGGTGCATCAATCACCATAAGTTGTTCATCCGGGAATGCATCTTGAATCTCCTTCCTTTCACCTTCCTCTTCAACGATCTCTAGTCTACTCAAATGATCCGCCACTACATTGTCTTTACCTTTCTTATCTTTGATTTCCACATCGAATTCTTGAAGAAGTAAGATCCATCGTAGAAGTCTTGGCTTTGCATCCTTCTTGTTCATTAAATACCGGAGTGCCGTATGATCGGTGTGGACAATAACCTTAGAACCGATGAGATAAGAACGAAACTTATCCAAGGCGAAGATAACCGCTAATAGTTCCTTCTCGGTTGTGGCATAGTTGATTTGTGCCGCATTCAAAGTATGAGATGCATAGTAGATTGCCTTTAGAACCTTATCATGACGTTGGCCTAACACGGTCCCAACCGCTAGATCACTTGCATCACACATTAATTCAAACGGTAAAGTCCAATCCGGGGCTACTAAGACAGGTGCACTTACCAATTTCTTCTTCAAAGTTTCGAATGCTTCCATACACTTCTCGTCAAAGTAGAAAGGTACTTCTTTCTCGAGTAGATGGCTTAATGGTTTAGCAGTTTTCGAGAAATCCGCAATGAAACGACGATAAAATCCGGCATGTCCAAGAAATCCTCTTAAGGTCTTCAAGTCTACCGGTGGCGGTAGCTTTTCGATCACCTCAATCTTTGCTTTGTCAACTTCGATACCATCTTCAGAAATTCTATGGCCTAGAACAATGCCATCGGATACCATCAAGTGACACTTTTCCCAATTTAGAACCAAATTTGTATCTTCACAATGTTGTAGGACACGTTCCAAATGAGCTAAGCATTGATCAAAGGAATCTCCGAAAATACTAAAATCGTCCATAAATATTTCCAAAAATTTCTCAACCATATCAGAAAAGATTGCCATCATACACCTTTGAAATGTAGCTGGAGCGTTGCATAAACCAAAAGGCATTCTTTTATAAGCGAACGTTCCATAAGGGCAAGTAAATGTTGTATTCTTTCGATCACCGGCCGCAATGAAAATCTGTAGATATCCCGAATAACCATCAAGGAAACAATAGAATTTGTGTCCACACAACCGCTCCAACATTTGGACAATGTACGGTAGTGGATAATGATCCTTCCTTGTATGCTCATTCAGTTTTCGAAAGTCGATACACATGCGATATCCGGTCACTTCCCTTGTAGGAATCCATTCGTGTTTCTCATTTTCCTTAACTGTAAAACCGCCTTTCTTTGGTACCACTTGAGTAGGACTAACCCATTCACTATATGAGATAGGGAAGATTATGCCCATTTCTAGCAATTTGATAACCTCTTTCTTCACCACTTCTTGCATATGTGGATTGAGACGGCGTTGTGGTTGTGCACACGGTTTAGCATTATCATTCAAAATGATCTTGTGCGCACAAATTTCTGGGCTAATTCCATGAATGTCCGCTACTGTCCAACCGAATGCTTTCTTGTGCTTTCTAAGCATCCTTAGCAATTGGTCTTCCGCAACTCGGTTAGTGACGAAGAAATAATAACGAGGTAACAATTTATCATTTGCAAGAAAAGCATATTTAAGATTAGACGGTAAAGGTTTCAATTCCTGATTTCTTGGTGGCTCTTCCATTGAAGGCTTCAAAACAGGTCCACTCAAATCTAGTTCCAAATACCGGTGCCATGGTTGTCTTTTAAAAGGCCCGCCGGCATCCAAGTGGAAAATCACTTCCTTCATTTCTTTGTCATTTTCTTCTTCTTTATAGATTGATAAAGCCAAGCATTCTTCAAGCTTATCTTCAAAGGCCTGTAAGTTAGTACGATCCCCACAAATAGAAGATATAGCATCTATAAAAGAACATGATTCTCGTGAGTCGTATGGATGTTTCATTGCTTTGAAGATATTAAAAGTGAATTTATCCTCATTAACTCTCAAGATTACCTCACCTCTTTGAACATCAATAAGAGTTCTTCCCGTGGCTAGGAAAGGACGACCTAAAATAAGGGGTGTTGAATATCCTTCCTCCATTTCCATCACCACAAAATCAACCGGGAAGTAAAACTTATCAACCTTAACTAAAACATCTTCAATGACTCCCTTAGGGTATTTAATCGATCTATCCGCCAATTGGAGAGTCATCTCCGTGTTTTTAAGTTCTCCTATTCCAAGTTTTTTATAATCCGCATAAGACATGAGATTTATACTTGCACCGAGGTCACAAAGTACTCTCTTAAACAAAAATCCCCCGATTTCACATGGTATGGTGAAACTACCGGGATCCTTAAGTTTAGGAGGAAGCTTGTGTTGTAAGACCGCGGAGCATTCCTCATTAAGACAAATTTTCTCATATTCTTCTAAACGCTTTTTATTTGACAAAATATCTTTAAGGAATTTCCCATAAGTAGGCATGTTAATTAAGGCTTCAATTACGGGAATGTTAATATTCAAATGGCGAAAAGTATCAAGGAAACGAGCATATTTTTTATCCACCTTCAACTTTTTAATTTGTTCCTTTGGGGGATACGGGAGTGATTCAAGGTCAATTAAAGTGGGATTTGAATTCATACCTCCCTTACCCTTGTCGTTCGGTTGAGATGGAGAAGCTTCCTCGAAAGTTTGGGCATTAGGTGGCCGCCAATCAATGTCTTCTTGCTTTTCCTTCTTCGATTTTTGCCTTGGTTCCCTTTGAGCTTTTTGAGTGTGAACCGGTGGAGAGTCTTTAGAAACCGTGTGTTCTTCAACTTGATCCTCTCTCACATGTTCATTAAATAAGGTCCTTAGATCACTTGCTCTAGGGTTCTTCAAGATTCTAGGCACTTTCACCCATTCTTCATCATCACTTTCCCTTTCAACATATCTATCCCTTCTCAAAAAGTTGTCAACAATCTCCTCTTCTTCTTCACTCAATTCCTCTTTTTCAATTTTGTCATCTAAATCATCTTCCACTTCGTTATTTCCGGGATTTTCCACACCATTGCTTCCACAAATTCTCCCACTACGAGTAACGATAACATTAACCTCCCTTGGATTCCTCTCGGTATTGCTAGGAAGTCCACCGGGTGGTCTACTACTCTTTCTTTCTCCTTCCCTACTCAAGTGTTCTTCTACATTCCGCATTGATGCTTCTATGGTCTTCGTTCTTGTATCATGACCACTCATCGTAGTCCTCAAAGAGCTAAGATCCTTAGTAACCGAACTCATAGAAGTCATCATGGATTCCATGTTCTTAGCTTGAGTAGATACCACACCCATAAGATTATCCATCATTGCTCCCCATTTGTCAACATTGTCATTTGATTGAGTAGTATTTTGAGTAATGGGAATGCTTTGGGTGGTGTGTTGTTGATAAGATCGAGTTGGTGGTTGTTGTGGATAGGTGGAGGAATTTCCTTGGAAATTTCGAGTTTGGGGATTTGGGTTGAAAGAGGTTCTTTGTTGTAAAGGGAATGGTGGTTGGCCTTGATTGTTTGCATTTTCGGACCAACGATAATTTGGATGATCTCTCCTTATAGCATTAAAGGAGTTTGAATAAGCATTGTTTAAATTTTGATGTTGTTGCATGAAACTAACCTCTTCATTTGTAGGTTCTCTCGATTCACCCGTTGTAAAAGTTGTATCATCATCATATCTCATTTCCTCATTCGGGCATTCACCTTGTGCATACATATCCGAAGTCTTGCTAGATTGCATACCATCGAATTTTTTGTTAAGAGAAGCTAGTTGAGCTAGCACTTCCGATTGGGACGTAGTTTCTCCTACAAAAGCGACTTTTCTTGTACTCGATCCGGTCTCCCACATTCTATTGTTTTTCGAGATTCTTTCAATAGCATCATATACTTCTTGTGCATCACGCATCATCAAACAACCGCCACATGCATGATCAACATCCGCACGGGACTCATGTCTCAACTGTCTACAAAAGAGTTGGATTTGCATTTCAAGAGTATAACCATGATCGGGACAAGCTCTCAACAATTTTTTAAATCTTTCCCATGCACTTCCGAGAGACTCTTCAACTCCTTGCTTGAAGTTAGCAATTTCAACCTTCAATTTCAAATTTCTCCCGGGTGTGAAATATTGCTTTAAAAATTCGTCTTGTATTTCTTCCCAACTAGTCAATGAGTGATGAGGAAGAGATGAAAACCAATCCTTGGCCTTTCCGGTCAATGAAAAAGGAAACATTGACATCCTTGTCAACTCGCTTATGAACACCATGGCTCTTAGCCGTGTTGAAAAATTGCTCAAATAGATGAAGATGTTGATGTGGATCTTCGTGATCTTCACCAAAAAATTGACAACGAGTGTCAATCAATCCAAAGAGATGACCTTTCACTTCAAAGTTGTTAGCTCCTTCATTAGGTAAACGGATAGGATCATTTGGTTGGTTTCTTCTAAGCTTGTTTGATCACAAAGGGGTCGAAATGGAGGATTGTTGTTTTGGTTATTACGGTTGTTTTGATTCCGGTTTTGGTTTTGTTTTGGTTATGATTTCTGTTTTGATTCTGGTTTTGTTGGTCATTGGGATTTTGATTGTTCGGATTTGGGTGAAGTGGATGAATGGGTGGTGGATTTAAGTTGGCTTGGTTTTGACCATGCCCTTGGGCATGATTCAATCCTTGATCACCTTGTGTTTCATCGCTAATCTCGGCCATATCTATTACTTGGTTAGATGATTCTTGGGAAGTTTCTTCACCAAGTTGTCCTTGGCTAGTTTGACCTCGCTTGTTCTCAGCTCATAACTGCCTTTCGTAACTGTTGATGTCGGGCTTGTATGGAGTGAGAGGGGCCTTACCGCTTCTAGAACGGGTCATCAAGCGCAAAATAGAAACAACAAGAAAACAGTGAACAACACTTGGTAACTTACCAAGAGGTAAGTACCAAAAGAAAATAAAACAGAATTAGGTTAGAAAATAGTTTTGATTCTTTCTCAAGAATTTTAAACTAACATAAGTAGAAACCGTTACAAGTCCCCGGCAACGGCGCCAAAAACTTGATGCAACCTTTCTAGGGTTTCAATCTCACCGGCAGTGTACCGGGTCAATCGTAGTCTAGCGTGGTGGTCAAGGTCGTCTCCCAAGGGAAATGTGATGTTAAACACCGATTAGTTATTATTATCTTGATCCGAATCGCAGTTTTGTTTAAAAGACTAATAATTAACTACAAAGATTGTTCAAACGATAAAAGAAATTGACTAAGATGATTTATAGTTCAAGTGAATTCCCTTAAATTGATTGAAGTCGATCAACAAAGGTGTGCTATTGTGTGAATGGTGCATTCCGAAACATGCAATTTTCCCTCTTACGAGTGTGTAAAATTACACTATGCCTCATCCTTGGTTTAAGTACCTTAAACCTAATGACTCGACACGATAAACACATGAATGCAATATTCCCCGAATAAGGAATCAAATTCCGTTACGGTCGATTCTACCTTCCGTCCCTCTTACCATCGTCTCACAACTAACGTCTCCGTTCGGTATCTACTAGTTGTGTAGGTGCATGCAATGGTTAATTACTCCAATACACACATTAACAATCAAAGCAAGCAAGAGGATTTCAACACAATAGAAGCTAGCAATAAAATGATCAACTCCAAACAATAAAAGGATTAACTATCATTACTATATCATCTTAATCAATACAAGAAACTAGCCACTTATCATCATAACTACCAACAAGTTAAAGCTAGCATTCATAATAACAAGAACACTTAGATCAAAGTAAAAGCTAATAGATTACCAAATTCGAATGATGAACCCAAGGTGAGATTCATCTACTCCAGTTTTGATGAAGATGGAGCACAGCTAATTGTTTCCTATACATCCACTTCAAGACTTGAGCTTCTCAAAATGATAGTTCTAAAATATTACAAGGATTAAATGTTAAAATGATGGTGATTTTTGGCTAATTGAGCCTTTCTGGTGATATTGCCTTCAAGCTTCTCCAAAAACTCTATCTGTCGAACCCCGCTTTTTCTTCACTGATGAGCAATAGTATATTGCCAAATTTTTGCAATTTAATAAGGTGGCTTGCGCCACTTTTGGTGTGGCTTAAGCCATGCGTGACCAAAGTGGTTGAGATGTGACTTCTGCATTTAATGCCATGTGCTTGATATTGTGGCTGCACCATTTAATTTGTGGCTCAGGCCATTTTTGATGTTGTGGCTCACGCCACTTTTGATGTTGTGGCTCAAGCCATGACATCAACAATTATAAATCTTGCCTGAAATAAAACGAATGCTTCCCAATTTCTTTCCATTTCATTTCTGCTCTTCTATCACTACAAAACGGACATAATATAATCACAACACTAATAACTTTTGATAATAAATTATAGATGACCAGGTTAACATTTATTAATAAAAATTAGATATTAATCATATAAAATTATGAAATGAAATCGATTCGATTCATAACTAATTCCACTATAATTGATACGAATTATCATTATATACTGAAGAATTGGGGTAAAACATCGTATAATTTTAGCATCCGGTTGACATACATCACCTGCTGAGGGAGGTTTTTGGCTTTGAAGAAATAATATATGCTCCTGTAAATCCTGAGGAAATGGGGTTGTCAAAGATGGATTTTGTTGACAAAATCAAGACCAATGAAGCCACCAAATCAATTCCAGGTATCAATGTGAAACACATTGGGTATGAGTACAACCTGCTGAGCAAGATCATTGCTAAGAACGTATTAGGGCTGGTTGGAAGTATGGACACTCTATCAGGTCCTAAGATAGAGCTGCTGATGATTATCTGCAGAAGTATGAAATTTGATTGGGCTGGATACTTTATCCACTACATGAAGAAAGTAGCCAAAGAAGAAAGAGAAGGGAAAAGGAAATCCAAGGCCTTACACTTAGGATTAATGGTTCAGGCCCTGCTGAATCATTTGGAAATTCCTGATGTGGCACTTGAGAAAATAAACCAATCCAGATACAAGAAAGAGATTGACTATCTTATCCCTGGTCTGGATGATGATGAAGAAGGTATTGCTGAAGCTGCTGATAGTTATAATGATGGAGATGATGGTGATGCTGGTGGTGAGCAGGTCAAGCAAACTACTAAGAAAACTATCAAACCTGTTGCACCAAAGAAGACTATTGAGAAGAGAAAGGCTCCTGACACAAGACAGATAACCGAGGTGTTAAAGCCTAAGAAAACAAGGAAGCAAACAGCACAGACTGCTGAGTCTTCTGAGGGTCCAGCTGAAGTTGAGATTACTGACCCTGCTATAGCTGCTAAGAAAACTGTTGTTGAGATTTTGAAGGAACAACATAAAGAAGACAGTAGAAAGAGAAAGTCTACTGCAATTGAAATTGATGATGAGCCACTTTCCAAGAGAATGAAGGAGATTATCCACAAGAAGAAACATGGAAAGGGGAAACAATTGAAAGTTTTGGAGGCTCAAAGAGAACAAGAAGAAGAAGAAGTAGAAGAAGCAGGAGAGGCTATTGAGGCTGAACCTATAACCATTATAAAGCCTACTGAGGATGTAGAGGCTGTTGTTGAGCAATCTGCTGAAGCTACATAATCCTCACCTGCTAAGGCTGCTGAGCCTTCTGAATCTGTCCAAGTTGTTGTTGAGCAACTTGTTGAAGAGCCACGACGGACTGCGAGTACGCATCTGTCGTGGTAACTGAAACACTTGTGCAAGACCCTGCAATTCCTGCAATAGTTCAGAGGGAAGAACAATCTGCTGTTAACCCTGCCGATGAGCATATATGTCAGGGGGAAGAAAGTGTGGTACGGATGGAGGTAGTAGGGACTAATATACAACCTGAGAAACCTACTGACTTAGAAGCATCTGTGGAAGAAACTTTAAGTTTGCTTGTTGGGACCTTTGGAGGTCATCAAGCTACTGAAACAGCTCCCAGGAGGTCTTTCATGCCTTTTGAAAGACATGTGAAGAAGAAGAAGGATGACTTTGTTGATCCCAAACTTCGGCGGAGTAGGCGATTATTTTCAATGGAAGTTTGGTTTCTACAAGAGGCAAAAGCCACAACGAGAACCTATGAGCGATTTTGAGGAGTGGGCTTTTGACAAGTTGGGAGTTGAAAATTTGTTGGATATGATTGATACCACTGTGCTGCAATCAAGATTGATGGACATTTTTGAAGATCAACAGAAAGAGGAGGGTATAAAGTTCAGGGATCCAAGAGATGATGATGATGATTCATCATCTTCATCTGACTCTAGAGGTGATTTTCCATCCGGTCTAGGAGGAACCGGTGGTACTGCTATGTTTATTGATCCTAATATAGGGCATTCTACTGGTACAGGACAGTCTACTGATAGACAACAGACTGGACAAATGGATGAGGAATATGGAAAATCTCACCATTGATGATATTGAGGCACAAATCAATGAAGGAATAGATGGTGGTGCAAATAAGATGGTTGGTGAGATTGATGCTATGTTTGTTGAAGAACCTGCTGAGCATGTTGATGATCAGGAGACTGTGGATTCAAGTGATGAGAGGGTTACTGACCACAGTGAATCCAGTGCTAGTTCAGAGGAATCAATTCAATATCAAGACTGGATTGACACTGAGGGGACCTTATCCAAAACTGCTTTTATCCTAACAAAAATTGGTCATGCTGAAGGATTCCAAGTGGATAATGAGTCTGTATTCAATCCTCTAAGGTTGGAACAGGAGGTTCAGGTTGCTGAGTTTCAAACAGCACCTGAACAAAGGTTAGAACAGGAGGTACTGGTTGCTGAGTTACAAATAGCACCTGGACACAGGTTGGAACAATCTTTGGGTTTGGAGGAAACCCCTGCTGTTGTTGTTGAAGAGGATGCTGTAGTGGAGCCTACTGGAGTCAAGGCCACTGTAGGGAAGGATGGTCAACAGTCTGTTATTATTAATGAGAATGAGCAACTGTTGGACTATGACTACAGTGATGAAGAGTTTCAAATTGATGGATCTTCTGATGATGAACCAGTGAATGATGAACCTACACAAGATCCAATAATGGAAGATATTCTTGGTGCTATGGTTGAGGAAGGACCTCCCCCTGCTGGGAGAGATATGAGCAGAGCAATGGTCATCAGCAGACAAATGGCATAATATAATGTAGAAGAGCCTGCTGATGGAGTTGCTGGAGAAATGACTGGTGGAGTACCAGAAAATGTTGTGGAAGAGTTGAGGGCTGTCGGAAATGACATAACACAGTTAAGAACTCAACTTGATAGACATGAACAAAGATTTGAAGAACTGATGAAGCTAGTGGACAACAACAGACAATCTACTGAAACAGTTGCTTCAAATTTCACATCTACTCAAAATGCTGTTAATAATCTTATTCTAGATGTGAGGGGAATCAGGCAAGGAAATACACTGAAGGAAAAGTTTTTGAAAGACCAACTTGCATCTATCCATCAAAAACTTGATAAACTTGTTGATTCACCTAAGCCCTGCGATTTCTTTGGAACATCTCAACCTGCTTTGGATTGGATCCTAAGCTTGCGAGAGGATAAATCTCTTTGGAGGAAAGTTTGCAATCAAGGATTACTGTAGTTGATACAAGAACTGAAATTATGGAAGGACAACTGAATAATCTGGTTATCACACAGGAGAGTGTTCATGGCCTGCTGTCCGTTTTGTTGATGATGTCACTAAGGGGGAAGAGGGCCAAACAGCAGTAGCAAAAGAGTCTGCAAGGATTTTTGCTAAGAAAAAATGGGAGAATGACACTAATGCATTTAGGGAACCTGCACCTGGTAGAATTCCACTTACTGATGATCTCCTTAAACAATACAAGAATGAGTACTACAACTGAAGGAAGCATTATCATGACAAAGGATTTCATGAATGTTTGAACTCATTTTTGGGCCTAAAGTTTTGGGAAGCAAGAGTTAAAGCCTTGAGGGCAAGTTACATAGGTGGAAGAGGTGGAAGAAGTGGTAGAGGTGAAAGAAGTTTGCCTATCACAAAAGCTAAGGACTCTCTCAATGAATTCAAAGAACTTTACATGAGAATGGGATTCAGAGTCAATCAAATCAATCTCATCCTACCTGAAGCATGGAAGTGGTGGAAAGAAGTGAATTCCTACATTGACTTCACTTTGATTGAAAATGAATGGATGAGAGAGATGATAGAAGAAATAAGAGCTTATCAAGAACAAGTTGAAAAGGCAAGAGAGGAAAGGGAAAGAAGACAGTAGATCAACATACTTATCTATTTTATTTTTGCTGATGCTAGACCGTAATAATCTTTGAACAAATGTTTATAATGAGAGATGACTAAATTTGTTCTATTTTTTGTTTTAAATCTTTTTGCTTTGCTGTTAGGTGAGGGTAGTGGCATCATCACCAAAAAGGGGGAAATTGTTGGACTTATTTCTAAGTTTTAGTGATGAGTGCCAGACTAACTGTTATAGTGCAAAGGCAAAAAGATGTCTAGATCAAATGTATAGGATTATTAGAGTTTGATCTTTGATTAGGTTTGATCAAACAAGCACTGTAAAGGTCAGCTGATTTATATCAGCAGACTGGTCCATATCAGTAGGGTAGATAGGTCAGTAGACTAGTCAGGAACCTGCTGAAGACTGAAGGCTGAGGGCTCAAACTCAGTTAATGAAGGCTAAGGGATGAAACTTAGTAATTAAAGACAAGGATATGGAATAAGAATTTAGGCAAGTCTGTGATGACCTAAACTGATTACGTATACCTTGTGTAGAAGGTTTAAGTTCCTTAAGTTGGATGGTGATTGGAACTTAGTTATTTGCAAAAAGGTGTAATCTAACTTCACAAATAAAAGTTAGATAAACGAAGTCTGCTGCATTGTGTTTTAAACACAGCAAATTTCAGTTCAGCAGACTGATAGGTATTTCAGCAGACTGATGAACATGCTGATATATATACCTCGATTAATTCAAGTTTACATTGGAAGATTACATGGTAAGGACAGCCAACTACCTCTGATTTATCAAACAAATCAATGGCTGAGATTAAAAGGACGTTGGGATGATTCAGGACTTTATCCAATGGTTACAAGTCAAAGGGTGGACATACTGCATTCTGTCAAAAGGATTCTGACAGTGTCAATCCTATGAATAGTGACAGAAAGCAAGTCAAATGGGACAAAACCAGGAATGGTCATATTTGAATTTCAAATACAAGTCACATGCACTCCTACCTATAAATAGAGGACTTCCAACTCAGAAAAAGATGATGAACTTTAAGAGAAAAATATATGTGATAATTCGAGAAATTTGCAAAAACACCTGCTTGAACCTGCGAGCTTAAAGCTGCGATCTAGAGAAAATCTTCAAGTGTATTACGCATTCAAGCTACATCAAGTTTACACACTTGAAGACTGCAAGCTGCTGATTATATCATCCTAATCAAGCTTATGCAACTGAATCATTTACTTGATTCATTCTTTATTCTATAAAGAACCTACTAAAGACAGTGAAGAATCTGTTGGGTGTGAAAGACTGTTGTTTGTGGTGGAGCTGGTGAAGAGGCAATCCTACCCTTCAAGGAATAGTGGAAGACTTTGGAGCAGCAATCCTACCTGTTCCAAGTGTTCAGTTTGTGAAGCCATAGTTATTGGTGAAGGACAAGCAACTTAGGAATCTTTGTAACAGATACATCAAAGATCTCTAGTGGATTTCCTCCAACATTACAGGAGAAGAGTGGTCTGACAGTATTACACCACCTGGAACCACTATAAAATATGCCTACTTACTTTCTGCACTTACATTCTGCATTTAGTTTACTATACACATCAACCTACCGAATCTAGCAATTGAAATCACATACATACACTACGAGTATCTAATACTTAGTATCATATTTAACAAGTAATAAGGCTTAATTTTGATATAATTCCATTTGCACAAATTCGGTAAACTCAAGCGTCGGTAGACTACTATGCATCGGCGGAGCTGCGAGGTATCGCGGACTGCGAGATATCGCGAGCTGCGAAGTTGCTGAGTTTGTTAACTCCAAAAGTTTTAAGTGTTAAGTTTATTCACCCCCCCCCCTAAACTTAACCAAAGCCTTTTCAAGGGACCAAAAGATACCCTATGGACGCCCGTCCGTAATCAAATGCCCGTCCACTAAACCCCAAACGCTTGTCTGCCAAAAGCAGCTACATCCTGAATCAATCTAACCTCAGACGCCCGTCTGCCTAATACAAATGCCCGTCCACTTGGGTTTTTCCCAAAACGCTAAAATCTTCACAACTCGATTTCTGAATCGTTTCTAACCTAATTAACCTCGTTTTCAACACAGTAAAATGTAGAAAACATATCTAAACATCCCAAGATTACCTATGATCCTTGATCAACGAAAAACACATCTTTTACTAGCATCTACACGTCTCAAAACATAATCTAAACTCTACGAATCATAACCGAGATCATAGGAAGAGTTTCTTACCTAATTGCAGCCACAAACCAGATTCAAATAGCCGTGAAAGTCTGCAGCCCTTCCCACGAAACTGAAATCCAAACGATGTTCTCCTCACAACGGTTCCAAAGCTCTACTCTGATCTGAAAACGATCAAGCAACGCTTCAGATATCGTGGAAACTCTCTTGGCCTCTTTCTTCCTCCAAATTTGCGCAGAGAAAAGGTGAAAAACTGATTTTCTGATTTAGTCTAGGTTATGGGATTATTGTGTTAATTTTTCCTTAAATACCAATTTCCCATAAATCCCTTTTCCTTAATTGTCCTTTAATTATCAAATTATCAAATTTCCCTATATATATATATATATATATATATATATATATATATATATATATATATATATATATATATATATATATATATAATTCGAAGATATATATATGCATACTCTATTAAATACTTAACTCCCATAAAAAAAAGAAATAATAATATTTCGTTTTCGCAAAATGACACGTCTGCCCTTTCCCAAAAATCGGAATATTACATTCCTCCCCCCTTAAAAGGAGTTTCGTCCTCGAAACTAGAACATACCTGGTAGATCCACAAACTCTTGGAACTCACTGATCATATCCTCTTCAACTTCCCAAGTTGCCTCCTCGGGTGAATGATTGCTCCACTGAACCAAAACCAATGGGATCATCCGCCTCTTAATCATATTTTCCTTCCGGTCCAAAATCTTGATCGGTCTCTCATCATAAGCAAGATTGTCTTGTAGAATTTCCGGATCAATTGTAGTTTCAACATCATTCCTTGTCAGACACTTCTTCAACATTGAAACGTGAAACACGCTATGGACCCTTGACATCGATTCTGGTAACTTAAGCTTATAAGCCAAGGATCCAATCCTTTCCAGAATTTCAAATGGTCCAACATACCTTGGACTTAGCTTTCCCTTTTGTCCAAAACGTTTCACTCCCTTCATCGGTGAAGCTCGTCGATACACCCTATCACCGACTTCAAACTCAAGTGGTCTTCTTCTAACGTCTGCCCAACTTTTCTGCCTGTCTTGAGCTGCCTTCAGATTCTTCTTAACCAACTGAACCCTTTCCTTAGCTTGTTCAACCATTTCCGGCCCTGTGATTTGCCTCTCCCCGACTTCATCCCAAAACAGCGACGTTCGACATCTTCTCCCATACAAAGCTTCAAATGGTGGCATGCCTATACTTGCATGATAACTGTTGTTGTAGGCAAACTCTGCTACCGGTAGGTAATCATCCCATGATCCACCTACATCCAAGACACAAGCTCTCAGCATGTCCTCGAGTGTTTGGATGGTCCTCTCAGATTGTCCATCTGTTTGAGGATGAAAGGCCGTACTCAAATCCAACTTGGTTCCAAAGTCTTCTTGTAAACCCTTCCAAAACCGACTAACGAACCTCGAGTCACGATCCGAAACTATCGAGATAGGAACTTCGTGTAACTTCACTATATTATCCAAGTACAGTGTCGTCATCTTCTTCAAAGGCATATCAACCTTATACGGTAAGAAATGGGCAGATTTAGTCAGTCTATCCACAATTACCCAAATCGCGTCATGCCCACCTCTTGTCCTTGGTATACCGGTGATGAAATCCATCATAATCTTATCCAATTTCCATTCGGGGATATCCAAGGGCTTAAGCATTCCTCCTGGTCTCCTATGCTCGGCCTTCACCTTTTGACAAATGTCACACTCTGCTACGAATTTGGCTATTTCCAATTTCATCGAGGGCCACCAAAACTTCTCCTTCAAGTCCCGATACATCTTGGTAGCACCTGGATGAACTGCAAAAGCAATCATATATGCCTCTTCCATAACCCTCTGTCTTAAGTCGCCAACATTAGGCACACACAAACGATCCTGGTACCAAAGGTTTCCATTCTTATCCAAGACATAACCCACTGTAGGTTTCTCTCTAGCAACTCGCTTCAAATCAACCAAAGCTGGGTCTTCATCTTGCTTTTCCCGAATGTCATCCATCAACTCAGATCTTGCTAACAACGGCGCCACAAACTGTCGATCCTCAATCTGATCAAACCTGCTGATTTCCAGCCCATCTAACCTTTCTGCCACATCTTCTACGCTTGAAACTGCAAACATTGGTTTCCTGCTTAAAGCATCTGCCACTACATTGGCTTTGCCTGGATGGTATTGGATATCCAAATCGTAGTCCTTTATGAACTCCAGCCATCTCCGTTGTCTCATGTTCAGATTCTCTTGTGTAAAGAAATACTTTAAACTTTTGTGGTCGGTGAAGTGTTCTCGGTGAATTTTATGATTTATATTGCAATATTTCATAACAATAATCCCCGTGTTTTAGTATTTTTTATAGAAAATTACGTATTAAATGAATAAATTGAAGAAATGGTTTTAAAGTTATAAAAAGTGTAAAACGTGCCAATTACGTGCTTAAAATGATGATTTTATGTTGGTTTGAGTTGTGTTACACTTTGGTATGCTTTCAATGACTTGCAGGTGTTAAATGCGACTGGAAAAAGATGATTTGAAGTGTTTAATCGTGCTTTGAAGAGTGGGAGCTGAAGAATAAAGAGATAAAGAGGGAAGAAATCAATTAAATCAATCCCGAGTGCTGCGGACGGACGTTTGCAATGTTGGACGTGCGTTTGTTGCCCATGCAAGCTGGACGAACGTTTGAATCACTAGGCGGCGTCCGGGAGGTGCAAGCTGGATTCGAGTTTGATGATTTTTAGCGAACGAGCGTACGATTTTGTATAGGACGTGCGTCCAACCCCGGCTCGGCCCGACTCAAATATGTTTTGCACTCGGACGGGCGTCCGAGTCATCAAACGGGCGTCCAACACCGATTTTAAGCACGGCCGCCTCGAGTTCTATAAATACGGCGCCTATTTCAACCCTAATACACACATGAGAGCGACCGCATATTCCACCCAAAAAGCGGCCGCACCAAAACCCTAAAAAATTATGAGTTTCTTTCCTTCAACCGTGTCTTGGATCATCACAAGGATGCAAGGCTAAGCGTATAGCGGTAGAATAAGCTGGAGGATATCACATCAACATCACCACAACCACGAATTGTTAGGTTATCTTTATTTATGAATTCGAATATTGTATTTTATTTATCGATTGGTATTTGGATTGATTGTTAAGTGTTTTGTTAGATAGGAATGTCAATGAAACCACATGTTGATTTGAATTTGTATGGAAATATAATTCAACAATAGAACCTTTTCGATCGATACAATTAATAATATCTTGAGGAATCATTTGTTGTTAATTGGCTTATGTAATTTGGGAACAAATTGATGATCTTGTGATGTATGTTAAATTGTTTTGCTTGGAAAAGAAAACAAAATCCTAGAAATTGAGTTAAAGGAATTTAATCGATTTTGAGATTGATCATACCAATAAAATCGTATTCGATCATAAAATGGTTGTGTGATTGTTGTGTGGTTGATTCGGTGTTCTCTTGTTCTTTTAATTATTTGATACAATCTTAATCTCCTGTTTTTATATTAAAATTATTTTCAACAATAGTTTAATTTAAATTTTCGTGACATTATTTATAACGACTATACTGTAATCCGATAATTATACGATTCCCTTAGGACGACTCGGTAACACCCTATACTACGAACCTTATACTTGTGGTGTTCCGATAAAATAAATTTAAAACTAGTTTTATCGAACAAGTTTTTGGCGCCTTTGCCGGGGAGTCGGTAACGGTTGTCGGATTCTTCGTAGTGCAGTTTTCTGTGTCGGCAGTATTTTGGCCATAACTTTCGGCTCGAGTGTCCGTTTGGCGTGCAGGACCCCAATTCGGAAAGCTCGTTCCGACGCCGACGATGTGGTGAACGGGCATAGGCCGTTCAACACCGTTTTCGAGGTCAAAATCTGTTGTTTTCCCTTCCATTTTAGCCCTAGAAGATTTCAACACGTTTTTTTTTCACCGTCTTAGTGTTTTTCTTGTTTTAAACTTTTCGTAGGTAGGTTTCTTTTCCTGTTTCTGTTTCTATATCTTTTCTATTCAAAAAAAAAATAAAAAAAAGAGAAACTTTCTGAACGGGCGTCCAGCATTTGAACGCCCGTCTGCCCCCAATTTGTCTTCTGAACGTTAGTTCAGTGACCTGAACGAGCGTTCACCTCCAGAATTTCCCCTGAACCAGCGTCCACTCATACTGAACGCCGGTTCAATCTCTTAAATTGTCATCTCTCTTTTCTCTCTTCTCTCTTTCTAAACCTCTAAACCCTCTAATCTTTTCTACATTCGTTCTCATCAACCCTAAGGTTGATTTCTTCATGTTCTGCTCTTCTGGTTTATGCAAACCAGGAGTAAGAAGGGACCTCTTACCTTTAATCCCGAACCTGAGCGATCTATTATCAGGAGAAAGCTCTTCCCTAATCCAGACATTATGGCTAACGAAGTTCCAAATGCAGACCCTCAAGCCCAAATGAATCTGATCCTTCAACAGATGCAGGCAATACAACAACAACAAAATCAACAAGCTGGGATAAATAATCAATTTCAACAATTCCGTCAAAACCCGGCTAAACCAATTAAATCAAGACCCCTATGCCCCCTATCTTGACCAAGACTTCCTGGAAGGGCATAGACCTATTCGCCCTCCAGATATGGGGCAACTGAACTTCGATCTGAAAAATGGAGTGGTTGGGCTGGTCCAGAATAGTTCTTTTCATGGTACTCCTGAAGAAGATCCTCGTGACTTCTTGTCCACCTTCGTTCAAATCTGCGAAGCAGGCCACTATCCTGGTATTGATTCTGAGATTGTCAAGTTAAAACTCTTCCCGTTTGCTCTAAAGGGTGAAGCAAACCGTTGGTTCAAATCTTTAGCCCATCATTCTCTCCGTTCCTGGAATGATGTCAAAAGAGCCTTTGCTCTGAAGTTTGTCTCACCTGGGACAATCATGGACATGAAAAGGGAGATAGCCACATTTGAACAGCTTGATGGTGAGAGTGTGGGGAAAGCATGGGAGAGACTAAATGGCGATGAGGAAGTGCCCCAACCATGGATACAGTAGACATGAGCTACTAGAGTTATTCTACAGAGGTGTCTCTCAACCAAATAGAGACTACCTTGATTCAACTGCTCATGGATCCTTCCTAGGGGGAGGTGATGACGCTGCTTACAGGGTAGCTGAAACTATAGCAAAGAATAACATGTGGTCAACTCCAAGAAAGACCAATGTTAGTGGGAATAAGAAGGACTCTGCTGCGAGCAATTCTGAGACTAAGATGTTAGTTGCTCAAATGGAAGTGATGAGCAAGCAGCTAGCCAATTTACAAATCCAGCAGCAATGAGGGCCATCGGATGTGAACTACCTGGGAATGCAGGCGGGAAATGAGATGGATGAGGAAGTGAATTTAATGGAGAATCATAACCAAACCTTCAGAAACTTCAATCAGGAACAGAATCATTCCGGATTTCAACGACCCAATTTTAATCAAGCCAATGCACCACCTGGCCCATCCAATTCAAAACCTTCTTTCAACTCAAGTTATCAACGATCACTTCCTGGAAGTGCAAATCAATCTTTCAATACGAATTTTCAAAGAACTCAAAGTGGTTGGAATCAAAACCAAAACCAACAAACCACTTATATTTCTCAAAAGAAATTTGATGAATTAGTTGACATGGTGAAAACTCTGGCCACTAGTGTCAAGACCATTGAAAGACAAGTTGGCCAAATGGCAGACCAACAAGCGAGTCGACCTCACGGTGAACTTCCGAGCTACACTGAAAGAAATCCAAAAGGGGATGGCAATGCTTGCACTGACATCACTACACAATGGAACTATGGAGATGAGGAAGTGAATGAAGTTACCCTGCGGAGCGGGAAGAAAGTTGGAGCCGAAAAGGGCTCGGAAAACGAGTAACCCCTCCTGACGCCATGAGTTCAGGAGGGGAAATCAGAATTCAAAACCCGAAGAAAGCAAGAGTGAGGATGAGATGAATGACGAGGGTTCTTCGGATGATGAAATTAATTCTGATGTAGCTGTGAGGAAGGGTCGGTGTGGCTGAACCCCTGACGAAAAAGAAGGATGGAAAGTTTGTTAGGTGGAAGGATAAGGAAGATGAAGCTATAAAGAATCAAACCGTGAACAATGATACTTTGAGCAAAGAAAAGAAAAACCTTCCTTATCCGCCAAGGAAAAAAGAAAGTGTCCTTGGTAATGACAAACAGTACAAAGGAATTAGAAAAATACTTAGAGACACAAAAGTAAGTATACCTCTGGCAGAGGTACTGACTGAAATGCTTAAGTGCTCTAAGTATATCAAAGAAGCTTTTGGGAGTAAGAAGAAGCTCAAGGGGATGGCAGAAGAGGTTTTGAAAGAAGAATGTTCAATGGTTTCACCGAAAATTCTAACAAAGCGAGGTGACCCCGGACGACTTTCAATCTCCTGTGAGATTGAAGGTTGCATGTTCCATAACGTCTTATGTGATTCAGGGGCTTCTGTAAACGTGATGCCATTAAACATTTGTATAAAGCTCGGTTTAGATAAAAGGATGAGGGAACGCCCAATTTCTCTTCAAATGGTGGACCGATCTAGCCGAACAGCAGCCGGTTGTGTTAACAATGTTCTTGTTTATGTTAAACACTTAGCTTTTCCAACCGACTGGGTTATTTTGGATTACCCACCTGATAAAGAAATGCCCTTAATTCTAGGCCGATCCTTTTTGGATGCCTCTGCCGCCCTTATTGATTTTTACAAGGGTCAGGTCACAATGAGATTCGATGATACATCTATCACCTTTACGCGAGGGAAAAGCGCTGAGGAAACCCTAGTAGAAGAGATCTCGTTCATCGAAGCGATTTATGATGATGAAGAAGATGACCACCCTGAATCTGAAGAAGAGCCAATGGAGATAGGTGCTTTCAATGCTATAAATCATAAAGAAAGAGATGATTGTGAGCCATCTTCTGATTCATCACAGGCCGTAGTCACTGACAAGTTATTTCCATAATTTGCTCAACCTGAGCCTGCCAGTAAACAGAAGACATGGAACTTTACAGTGATGAAAGATGATGATTTCAAAGAGCTGCATCAGACGGATTTTAATCCTGATCAAGAAGAAGTCCCGATGGGTAGTTGGGACGAAGTCGATTTTGGAGAGAGACTACCGGGAAATCGACGATTGGGAAAAGCTAGGCCGCCGAGCTAGAAGAAGAAGAGTTAAGAAGAATGATTGACCATGAAAAAGAGAAAGCGGTGTTGACGAGAAAAATCCCTATGGATGATTTAATCGATTATCTTTACGGGGTTACACCTCGGGAAGAGGAGTTGTTTTTCGGTCAACCCCTTCAAGCTCATTTGACCACTGAGGAAAAAGGTGGTGCTCTCAAATCTAGTATTGAGAAACCACCCACTGATTTGGAGCTTAAACCTCTCCCTCGGCACCTCAAGTATATTTTTCTTAAGGATGATGATAAAGCGCCTTTAATCATCTCTTCTAAACTCGAAGCCGAGCAAGAAGCACTGCGAGAAAAGTGCTTGTGAAAAACATCCTTGCGTTCGGATGGCAAGTGGGTGATATCCGAGGTATCGGCCCCGACATTTGCATGCATAAAATCCGAACGGAGGAGGGGGCGAAAAAGGTTACACGGCCTCGGCGAAGGCCGAATCCGCACATGCGGGGAGGTTGTCAAGAAGGAGATAATCAAGTGGCTCGATATGGGTATTATCTATGCCATCGCCGATAGTGAGTGGGTCAGCCCCTACTCAAGTTGTGCCAAAGAAGGGAGGCACTTGTGGAAAAGAACGAAAAAGGGGAGGAAGTTGCCTTACGCCTTGTGATTCGGCTATAGAGTTTGCATTGATTATCGCGAGGTTAAATGAAGTCACCGCTAAGGATCATTTCCTCCCGCCCTTCATTGACCAACTTCTAGAAAGGCGAGCGGTCATAAGTTTTATTGTTTCCTCGATGGATATTCTGGTTATTTCCAGATAGCCATCGACCCTAATGACCAAGAGAAGACAAATTTTACCTGTCCATCAGGCACTTTTGCGTTCCGCAGAATGCCTTTCGGTTTGTGTAATCCACCAGCTACATTTCAACGATGTATGCTGGCTATTTTTGATGGACTAGTAGAGAAGTGTATGGAAGTCTTCATGGATGACTTCTCAGTCTATGGCGACAGTTTTGATGAGATTTTGGAAAACCTAGATATGGTACTTCAACGATGCGTTGAGAAGAACCTAGTTCTAAATTGGGAAAAGTGCCATTTTCTAGTTGATGAAAGAACTGTCCTTGGACACAAGGTGTCCAGCAATGGAATTCAGGTAGATAAGGCTAAGGTAGAAGCCATTGAAAAGATGTCGTACCCTAAGACTGTGAAGGAGGTACGAGGTTTTCTTGGCCATGTTGGTTTCTACAGGCGATTCATTCAAGACTTTTCTAAAATCGCCAAACCTTTATCTAACCTTCTTAAGGACGATGTGGACTTCTCGTTTGATGCGAAATGTGTTGAAGCGTTTAATTGCCTGAAGGATAAGCTCATTAGCGCCCCTATCCTAATCGCACCTGATTGGACTAAGCCCTTTTGAGCTAATGTGCGATGCTTCTAACTACGCAGTGGGAGCAGTTCTAGGACAGAGGGTCGACAAAAAGTTCAGGCCGATCTACAAAGCGAGCCGAACTTTGAACCTAGCTCAGTGTAACTACACTACTACGGAGAAAGAGTTCCTAGCTGTCGTTTTTGCTATGGATAAATTTAGAAGTTACCTTCTCGGGTCTCAAGTTGTGGTCTGGACAGATCATGCAGCACTACGCTACCTTATGGAAAAAGCAGACGCTAAACCAAGGTTACTCAGATGGATTCGATACTACGGGAATTTGACCTTGAAATTAAGGACAAGAAGGGTAGTGATAATGTTGTAGTGACCACTTATCTCGCCTAGTGAACGAGGGTGGCGAAATCCCTAAGGAGATAGGCATTGACTTTCCGGACCGAGCAATTAATGAAGCTAGAGACTGTGAGGCCGTGGTATGCTGATTACGTCAACTACTTAGCAAGTGGGCATTTAGAAGAGATGACGTATCAGGAAAAGAAGAAATTTTTCAGCGACTTAAAGTATCTCGTATGGGAGGATCCATATCTGTTTAAAGTCTGCAAGGACGGGTTGCTTAGAAGGTGCGTTCCGGAGCATGAACAATTGGATATTACGGAGCAATGTCATAGTGGTCCCATTTGGTGGACACTACGGAGCACCTAAGACAGTCACAAAAATCCTTCAAGCTGGTTTTTTCTTGGCCTACTTTGTTTAAAGATCTTGAAGCCTTTTGCAAAAAGGTCGTGATAGATGCCAAAGAGTAGGGAGACTCGGTAATAGGATGGAGATGCCTTTGAGGCCTATCTTGGAATGTGAAGTTTTTGACGTACGGGGCATTGATTTTATGGGACCGTTCCCATCATCATGCTCTAACAAATATATTACGTGTCCGTGTGGACTATGTTTCCAAGTGGGTAGAGGCCATAGCCACCCAAACCAATGATCACAAAGTTGTAAAGAAATTCTTGCAAAAGAATATCTTTACTAGATTTGGACGTCCTAGAGCCCTTATCGGTGATGAAGGTTCGCATTTACGTAATGCACCTTTGGATAAAATTCTTGAGAGATATGGTGTCAAGCATAGAATTGGTACACCATACCACCCCCAAACCAATGGCCAAGTCGAGGTGAGCAACAGAAGTCTAAAGCGGATTTTGGAGAAAACGGTAAATTCGAATAGATCCAACTGGACTCTGAAGTTGGACGACGCACTTTGGGCTTATCGCACTGCGTTCAAGACCCCTATGGGTACGTCACCATTTCAAATGGTTTATGGCAAGGCTTGCCATCTACCAGTCGAGCTGGAGCACAGAGCTTACTGGGCTATTAAATTCTTAAACTTCGATAGCCAACTGCGTGGGGAGAAAAGATTACCGCAACTACATGAGCTCGATGAATTCGGACTCGGGGCCTACGAGAACGCCAAGGCCGAGCAAGGAGAGAACGAAGGCGCTCCACGATGCAAAGATAAAAGATAGAGATTTCAAGGTGGGAGAGATGGCTTTGCTTTACAACACCGGATTACATCCGTTTCTTTGGCAAGCTTAAGTCCGGATGGTCCGGACCCTTTGAAATTGTCGAAGTTCATCCGGGTGGAGCAATTTCCTTGAAAGGGTACATCGGTCAACCTTTTAAAGTGAACGGTCATAGATTGAAAAAGTATTTCGGACAGCCTTATGAAGCACACGAAGTCCTATACTTTCAAAAGTTGGTTGACATGATCGATGTCGATTTGTGATGAGATCCCATCCAACTTCTTTACTTCAGATGATGACATTATTGCCCTTAACCTTAAAGATGCTTCTACCACGACTCCTGCACCTATCAGTATGCCAGTGCCACAATTAAGCAACAACACGAAGAAGAAAATCAGTGCTGTCTGGATGGCTAAGTTCCAGGACTCGGTCGCGCACTTGACTTGTTGTTCTTTGTGACCATACCGATGCTCTCCACTCGACTCGATGAAGGAGTGGCCCGATCAAACCAAAGTGGCCCGATCCGGGTTGACTTTGCGACTCGTCAAGCTGCGACATAAAAGAAGCGCTACTTAGGAGGCATCCTAGATATCCTTTCAAGTATTTTATTTCCTTACTTAGTTTTAATAAAACTTGTTGTGTGGTGGTTGTCCCGTTACCTACTTGCACCACTTGCCTTGTTTCATGGTTCCATGTTTACTCATATACCCCTTGTCCCCCGAGATTATATGCTATGTCGAGTGTTGCAGATACTTTTGAGCGGTTTTTGCCAGCTATTCCTTCAGTGTTGTCTGTTCTTGATACGAGTTGCAGTGGTACATTAATGTTCCAGCCGACAACCACTTTGCAACCAGCTAAGTATTCTTTTCTTTCATTTGCACATTCTGAGGACATAATGTGATTTAAGTGTGGGGGGTGTCTACATGTTTTCATGTTATATTTATTGGAGAATGAGTAAATGTGGATTTCATGCCAAATTTAAATTTTTTTGTGAGTTACGAGCATATGATTGAAACAAAAAGGCTCGCTAGTTGTAGTTTCTTGACGATGATTGTCTGTAACTTCGTGAGATAGTTATAGCATGCTTTTACTAATATGAGATAGTATTCATTTCATATTCACGTAAGCCTTTGAAATTGAAGCGACATTTTTAAACTTTATCCATTCACTACCCCTAGTGATTTATCCTAGAGAGACTTGCGCTTAATAGTAACGGTAAACATTACACCTAATTTCTAACCGTGTCTTGTGAATATACGAAGGTTTGAATGTGATAGGAGGGATATATCTTAAGGTTTGTACACCAATCTAAGATGAATAATATGAATAAAATATGTGTATGTCGGATGTAGGCGCCAATGATTTGAGTGCGGTAGGGCATTATCACGAAATGTCCTATACCACTATGAGGCTCAATAGCTCCCGACTGCCTGATGATAGTAGTCCAGCTAGGGTGTTATCACGAAACATCCTATTGCTGGGAATGAGGGCATATGATATACATGTGGAATTAAGTGAACTTTAAAGAAAAATTAGCAAATGGCAATGTGGAAAGTTAGTAAGCATGGTTGAAAACTTAGTTATCTTCTGACTATTCTCAGTATATACTGAATGATATGCATTAGGGATTATCCTAATAAGTACACGGGAAGACTTTGTGTGGAACGATTACTGCCTATACCTAGCTAGTAAAGTCATTAGGATTGTTTGAAAGGATTTTTGTGCGAAAGAATGGTGGAGATTGAAAAGGGCTTTTCACACACACACAGAATCTATCTCTATGGTGGTATTAATTGCTATCATTGTCATATCTTTTGTTACGTGAGTCGAGAGCCTATGTGGATTACATGTACAGTGAGCCAGTTTTGATTGTTTTGTTTGGGACGAACAAAAAGCTAAGTGTGGGGGAGTTGTTCTCGGTGAATTTTATGATTTATATTGCAATATTTCATAACAATAATCCCCGTGTTTTAGTAATTTTTATAGAAAATTACGTATTAAATGAATAAATTGAAGAAATGGTTTTAAAGTTATAAAAAGTGTAAAATGTGCCAATTACATGCTTAAAATGATGATTTTATGTTGGTTTGAGTTGTGTTACACTTTGGTATGCTTTCAATGACTTGCATGTGTTAAATGCGACTGGAAAAAGATGATTTGAAGTGTTTAATCATGCTTTCAAGAGTGGGAGCTGAAGAATAAAGAGATAAAGAGGGAAGAAATCAATTAAATCAATCCCAGGAGCTCTGGACGGACGTTTGCAATGTTGGACGTGCGTTTGTTGCCCATGCAAGCTGTACGAACGTTTGAATCACTAGACTGGCGTCCAGGAGGTGCAACTGGATTCAGAGTTTGATGATTTTTAGCGAACGAGCGCCTGATTTTGTATAGGATGTGCGTCCAACCCAGCTCGGCCCGACTCAAATATGTTTTGCACTCTGGATGGGCGTCCGAGTCATCAAACGGGCGTCCACCACCGATTTTAAGCACAGCCGCCTCGAGTTCTATAAATACGGCGCCTATTTCAACCCTAATACACACATGAGAGCGACCGCCGCATATTCCACCCAAAAAGCGGCCGCACCAAAACCCTAAAAAATTATGAGTTTCTTTCCTTCAACCGTGTCTTGGATCATCACAAGGATGCAAGGCTAAGCGTATAACGGTAGAATAACTGGAGGATATCACATCAACATCACCACAACCACGAATTGTTAGGTTATCTTTATTTATGAATTCGATTATTGTATTTTATTTATCGATTGGTATTTGGATTGATTGTTAAGTGTTTTGTTAGATAGGAATGTCAATGAAACCACATGTTGATTTGAATTTGTATGGAAATATAATTCAACAATAGAACCTTTTCGATCGATACAATTAATAATATCTTGAGGAATCATTTGTTGTTAATTGGGTTATGTAATTTGGGAACAAATTGATGATCTTGTGATGTATGTTAAATTGTTTTGCTTGGAAAAGAAAACAAAATCCTAGAAATTGAGTTAAAGGAATTTAATCGATTTTGAGATTATTCATACCAATAAAATCGTATTCTGATCATAAAATGGTTGTGTGATTGTTGTGTGGTTGATTCTGGCTGTTCTACTGTTCTTTTAATTATTTGATACAATCTTAATCTCCAGTTTTTATATTAAAATTAATTTCAACAATACTGCTGCCAACTCTAGGTCATGGGTCGGGTAGTTCTTCTCATGCACCTTCAACTGCCTTGATGCATAAGCAATAACTTTCCCTCCTTGCATCAACACACAACCTAAACCCTGTCCCGAAGCATCCGTGTAGACATCATAGTTATAAAAAATCTCCGGAACTGCCAACACTGAGGCCGTAGTCAACCTATCCTTCAAGGTATGAAAAGCTGCATCACACTCGCTGGTCCATTCGAACTTCACATTCTTCTGTGTAAGCTTAGTGAGTGGAGTAGCTATCTTCGAAAAGTCTTGCACAAACTTCCTATAGTAGCCAGCCAAGCCAAGAAAGCTCCTTACTTCTGAAACTGTAGTAGGTTTGGGCCAATTCTCAACTGCCTCAATCTTTGCTGGATCAACTTGTATACCATCTCCAGAAATGACATGACCCAAGAAACTGACTTGTTTCAACCAAAAATCACACTTCGAAAACTTAGCAAACAACCGGTTCTCCTTCAAAGTTCTTAACACTATCCTTAAGTGTTCCTCATGTTCCTTTTCATCCTTAGAGTATACTAGGATGTCGTCTATGAACACTATCATAAACTTATCCAAGTATGGCATGAAGACTCGCTGCATCAAATCTATAAATGCAGATGGAGCATTAGTGAGTCCAAAAGGCATAACCAAGAACTCATAATGTCCATACCTCATACTAAAAGCCGTCTTCGGTATATCTGCCACCTTGATCTTCAACTGATGATATCCGGACCTAAGATCAATCTTAGTGAACACTTTCTTGCCTTGCAACTGGTTGAACAGATCATCTATTCTCGGTAAGGGGTACTTATTCTTGATGGTAAGGTTATTCAACGCTCTATAATCGATGCACATCCTCATACTACCATCTTTCTTCTTCATGAACAAAACAGGGGCTCCCCAAGGCGACGTACTGGGCTGAATTATGTTCCTCTCAAGCATATCCTTAAGTTGAGCTTTTAATTCCTTCAACTCAGCCGGTGCCATTCTATAGGGTGCCTTAGCATTTGGTGACGCCCTGGGTACCAACTTGATCTCAAACTCTATTTCTCTATCCGGCATGTTTCCCGGTAACTCTTCCGGAAACACTTCAGGGTACTCTCTCACTACAGGAGTTTCCTCTAGCTTTGGCTTCACTTGTTCCACATCCACTGCGTACAACAAGTAGCCTTCACAACCCTTCTAACAAGCTCTGATTGCCTTGATAAGTCTTGTCTGATTTCCCGGGTAACATAAAAGTCACTTTCTTCTCTCGGCAATCTAGATGAACAAAATTCTCGGATAGCCAATCTATCCCAAGAATTACATCAAAATCTGAAAAGTCTAAAATTGTGAAGTCGCTCTTGCATCGATAAGATCCAACTCAAACTTCCACTTGAGGTATCATCCTAGTTACCTTTGTTACCTTCCCTAACGGTGTAGTTATTTCCAAAGTGTTTCTCAAAGGTTCCGAAGGTAAACTCAACTTCTTAGCTACCTTGGTCGACACAAAGGTGTTAGACGCTCCCGTATCGAACAAAGCTCTGACCACTAGATTATCTAACATTATCGCACCTAGGATGCTTATTCATTCATTTAAATAAAGTTACAACATGAATAATCGTGCTATAAAAATATCTTAATAAAATAAAATAACAACGTGGTACCTGAGATAACATCATCTTCTGGTTCCGCATCTCTAGCATCAGCTGCAAAAACTTGGACTGGTCGGCTTGGGCCGCTTCTACCGTTTCCCTGGCCCGAATTGCTCTTGTTTCCTCTGTTTGGACACGCCCTAGAAAAGTGCCCTGGCTCTCCACAAACGTAGCAACCATTAGTATTTTGCTTGCACTCCCCCGAATGATTTTTGTTGCACTTAGGACACAGGGGTGCACTGTTTGGGGCCTTAGCTGCCGTGGGAGCTGTTGTCTTCTTGACGTTCTGCTGCGACGCTCCCCGATAATTTCCCTGACTAGTCCCAAAGTTCCGCTTGTTTCCAATGACAACTGTGGCCTTCTTCCTGAAGGTCTCAACCTCCAAGGCTTTATTCAACAATTCCTCCATGTTCCTTGCTGTAAATCCCAACATGCCAGACTGAATCTCATAAGCCAATCCTTCCTTGTAAAGGGCCATCTTCCTTTCTTCCACTTTCATAAGCTCGGGATAGAACCGTCCCAACTCGTTAAACCTATTGGTATACTGAGATACCGTCAAATGATTACCCTTCTTGAGTTTCAAAAACTGACTTGCCTTATCCACTTGCACTGTTGCCGGGAAGTACTCGTTGAAGAACATAGCTTTGAAAGCTTCCCATTCTGTAACCTTGTCGTTGCTACTCTGTATAGCATCTATCCAAACTTCTGATGCGCCCAAAAGAAAACTAACTGCCAGTTGTGCCATCTCAGTCTCAGGCACTTGAATGTTCCTACATGCCTTCTCGAAGCTCCTTATCCATTCCTCGGCCTTTGAATGTTCAACGTTTCCATAGAAGTTCTCAACCCGATTCCTTCTCAACCTTGTATACCAATCCACAGCCGGTGCTTGCTCAAATGCTGGTCTCACGGGTGGGTAAACCGGAGGATAGCCGAAAGGTACTTGCTGCTGGTACTGCTGTTGCTGAGGGTAAGTTGGATTCGCTTGAGGTTCAGGCTGAAAAGGGTAGTATCCCTGATGATAATTCTGGTGATGTTGTAGGGTTGGCTGAGCTTGTTGGAAACCAAATGGTGGGTAACCGAAATCTTGCTGATGGTCGAACCGTGGTGGAAGTGGTACGGTAGGTCGAGGGGTATGACCTGTAGGAGGTGGGTAGAAAGTCTGATGCTGCTGGTGAAACACTAGCGGCGAGGGATGGCTCACTAGTGGAGGGTAAACACTGACTGGTGGAGGATAAACGGTTTGCTGATGTGGGTGGTAGCTTACCGGTGGCGGTACAAATCCTGTTGGAACATCACTTACCAATGAGAACTGAGCTGAACTTCCCACGTGCCATCGTGGAGGTTGCTCCTGATGAGGTCTCGGTGACAAACCCTATTGAGACCTTGGGGTGGGTGTCGCAGTACGAGGTTGTGGTGATAAACTCCGCTGAGGTGGTGGAATCTGCCTCACAACACCGCCTCCTACGACCGGTGTTGGACTTTCCCGATGAACTCCAGAAGCCTCTGCACCCGCTCCAGTTCTCGTGAACACCATCCTGATGATCAAAGAAAACCAGAACGTTACTAAAAGGTCTAGAGAAAACTTATCTTAAAAGAAAGGAAACCTAAGAGACGCTTCTCTCTGATACCAACTGTAACGCCCCGTTCCCGGACACCGAGTCCTTATCCGGAAAAGGAACGTTCGGCACGTATAAAATAAAAATAAATTCACTTTATACGTAAGCCTCTACTACGTCGTATCAAAAATAAGCAAACGGAAGCAAAAGACTCGGGTATAAAATTCCAAACATCCAAGAATAGAAACGAAATCTAAAGATTGAAATGTAACTTATTACATTCAAGGAAAATACGAAATCCAAATGAACGTACGATATTCTCAAACGGAAAGTAAAGGTACTACAAGTCACGAAGACCAAAAGTCAATTCCAGAAATACTAAAAACAGTCTATTAAAGATTAACAAAATGAATAAATGTAAAATCTTCAATGAAGCGTCTTCAAAAGTCATCATCGAACTCCTCCTCGTAAACAATATCTACCTGTTCGTCTTCTCATCCCCAAACACATAGAAAACATGCATTTGAGGTAAGTACAACGTACTTAATAAGAAAGAGAAGCTATGATAACAGTCACAATTTATAGAGATAAGATAATTAAAAGTATAGTTGTTTATGTAAGACCGACTCAATCTAGGGTTCATCTCATGTCCATCAACATGAATTGACTAAACGTTTCTACTTAACTTATCTATGTTACAACCGCACTCAAGGGCACTACGCGTATCCAATTTTGGGACACTCTTGGCAACATATTAGTGGATCACACCAATATCCACGGAGGCTAGAATAGGTAGGCTCCGATAGTACGCACACCTCAGTGGAGTCCTTCCGTTTGCTTATTTTTGATATGACGTAGTAGAGGCTTACGTATAAAGTTAATTTATTTTTATTTTATACGTGCCGAACGTTCCTTTTCCGGATAAGGACTCGGTGTCCGGGAACGGGGCGTTACATTTTTTCACCGTTTTTCAATTCCTATGTCCATTTTGACAAATTCTCATCCACCATTGTCATTTTTATAACCATTACCCCTATTATATTTGTGGAATAATATGTGATATGCCAAGTCCGTAAAAGAGCTCGCAAGATTCATATTGGGCCTCCAAATAGGTTCAGCAACGAATAGGGCATCTGGCCCAATCCATTCGCAATAAAGTAAGACGATTTGGGTCGGAAGCATCCCAGCCCGCTAAGAAGCGATAGGTCTTGGCCCGATAGCGGTAATCAGGATCAAAAGCCTTCATACGCTATCTATCAGGCGAGACGAAGCACTGGGGGCCACTCCGCCTGCCCCTCAACTCGAAGCCCACTAACTTAGGCAGCAAGGTCAAGCTTACAAGTGTGGATTCTATCGCGGTTGAGATGATTGTCAGCCCACACCGTGTGGTCTCAGTCCGCATTACAATATTATTTAATGTTATAGGGATAGGGATAGGGATGCTGTTGTGGAATTGAGATGCAGTAAAATAAGGATGCGCATTATTTTAAAATATTTTAGGGATGAAGAATAGGACTTCTGGTGTGAAAGCCCTAAGGTAGCTCCATCTTACTCAGGCAGTTTATAAAGTTCTTATTTGTTTTCGCAAGGTGTCCCCAGACAATTGTTTGAGACTAAACTTTCTATGTATTGTCGGGCACCAAAGGTGGGGATTGCTCCCAACAATGTTTATAAAGTTTGTACATGGTTGAATATGGACTTTGGTATGATCACTTACTTCCGTAGCCATAAGTGCATATTTACTAGTACTTACTATTGTATAAGGGTGTAATCGAGCCGAGTCGATTCGATACTTTCTAAGGCTCGATTCGACCAGAAAAACTTAGGCTCGAGCTCGATCGAGCCATAAAAAGGCAAGGTCGAACTTGATTCGCTAAATACTCGATATAGCTCGACTAGGTCGTAAGCTCGATTATTTTCTTAGAATTCATTTATTTTTCTTATAAAATATTGCAAGATCGAGTTCGACTCATCTAATACTCGACTCGAATAATAATTTATGAATATTAAGAATAGCATTTTAATAATTAATTTTATAAATATGATTAACTAAATAAATATTTAATCAAGCTCGATTAACTCACGAGCTACTCGATTACTCTATTGTCAGAGATCGGCACGGTTAATTATTCGAATAGCTCGACTCGAACTAAAACTCAAAAAAACTGAATCGAGTCAAACTCACTTGCGTGTCAAGTACGAGTGGCTCACGAGTAGTCTGGTTCCCTTACAGCTCTACTATTGTATATACAATGTGCTCACCTCCTTTGTGCACTTTAAAATTATGATTATTCGTGACAACTGCAACACTAAACACACACCGAACCTCATTGAATTTTAAAAACTCACATCTATTGCGAAACCATTTTCAGTCTTAGATATTGGTGGTTACCCAGGAAGGCCTCCATGTGATTGGCTAAGGCAGAGAAAGGAAGAAGATTAGACCATTTTGCGCCCATTAGACGATTTTATTATAATAGAGAAAGGAAGAAGACTAGACCATTTTGCACCCATTAGACGATTTTATTAAATTAAAAATAGAACAAGAGGTCTAGCAAGGTGCCAGAGCCAACTAAAAGCCTATTAAGTTGCACATAACTGTTTGTATTACATTTGTTGTATAGCCTCTAGTGGAATTAATAAGGTATTTTAAATCATTCACAAAGTTATTTTTTGAGTTTTAGTTCCGTTTTGAAGTCACAACGAGAGCTTCATAGGCTCCTCTTAAAGTGACCGCAACATAACCTAGGGGTCAGGACACAAGAGTGGGCTGTGTCAATAGCAACCGGTGCAATGTTCGTAAGGGGCTGGAATTTTTCTTCTTGAATCCCCTATGGCGGTCAAGTTCGTATTAAGGGCCCCTCCGACGGTCATGGTCCGATGTATGTGATTAAAGCTACATCGTTCCACTATATAAAAATAAAAATAAAGAAGCCAAATGCCTTAAGAAAGAAACGTAAGCTGCCAAACACCAGTGCTTTGTTCTAAAATCAAAGGCATCATTAATCACAATACTCACATTTTTCTGTTAAGTGGGTATGTAAGTTAACATGTATGGCTAACAAATTCACTGATTAATTTCCATATATGTTTCTAGTCGTACAGAGCACGTATATCAGCTGCCACAGAATATTGTCCATTTTCCACTTCCCCAAAATGAGATCCACGAGCAATGCGATGGACAACCAAGAATGGAATGGAATGGAATGATGCTTCATCGGATCTACTTGTTTGCCTGATCATATACATGAAACATGAGAATCATGGTACATAATAATCACTATAAGAGACCCTAAATTATTGTTCAATTAGATTTGTATGAGTTATTTGAGAGATGAGTAATTGACCATTTTTATACGCAACACACTTCTGACACGCCCTATCACGTGAAGGCCTAATACAAAGAGTCTATACCGACATGACACATAAGGGCAAGTAAAAAAGGCATACGAAGCCAATAAAGAGGCTCATCATGTGCTATAAAAAAAAATTGGATACAAGTAAAGACAACGAGGTTTCAAACCCATGACCTCTTGCTTTGTTACCGTTTTAAACTAAAGACGTAACCTATTTGAAAGCTTTAATTGTCTTGAAACGAGAAGAGTGAGAAACCGAGACAAAGAAGTAAGCAGAGAGATGAAATTAGCCTACTTTACGGTCAATGACGGAGCTATATATAACCAAGGGGGTCAACAACCACCCTTAATTCGGAAAAATTATACTAATATATGCAGAAAGCATATCGTTTGCCCCCCGTTACATGAGATCCTGCGTCCGCGCTTGTTTACGGTAAGAGTCAATTACTCAAGTATTTTAGCCAGATGAAATCAAACTGATAAACAAAATTCATTAAGGCCTATATAGTTACACATGAACATGCATTTGAAAGCACCAGCAAAAGCATTTTCAATAATTTCAAGCTCTTTTAAATGTTAAGACTAATGAAACAACGGGAATATACCTAAAAGGAAAATTTTGTGATAACGGTGGTCTACTACGCATTCATACGTACCTTGCTGTTAATTCTTATATTCCAAGAATCATTTTTTGAAGAATGGAGAAGGGGATCGGAAACAACATAAGGCTGAGGGACATAATGCTTCAAGAGCGGGACTCTATCTGGGCTGTAATCATCATCGCTATCATAGTATCTCTCTGAATATGATCCCAAAGCCTTCAGAACCAATGCAAATAATAAACTTATGCCCTAAAACACAGGTGAGCATTTTCCCAAATGTAAGTTCATATAGATTATTAGGTAGCAACGATAGCCAAGCCAAGCCAATCAATTTGCATACATCAAAATTTGCATACATACCTGTAAAGCAATGATAGCCAAGCCAATCAATTTGCATATATCAAAATTCTTTTTGATGAACTCCTTTAACTCGTCAAAATTTCCAGATGGGTCTTCCGGGAAGTCCTGACATTCAATCGGAAAGAAAAACAAATTGTAATGAAAGGATGTTTTCTGCCTCAATCTTTTTCCTTTCCCATCTAATTAGTGGAAGTAAGTTTTTGTCAAAAAAAAAAAGAACATGCTTACCTCTTCCCAATCTCGATTTAGCATGACATCCACCACTACTGCAGCTTCTACCGTCAAAAGGAGAAAGACAAATAGCATATACTTCTCAAAGTTAAGGTCAGAAAGGTGTTTTTTTTTCTTTTCAAATTAAAGTTAGAATGTGCACCAAAATCTACAAACTTAGATGTTAATGCAGAAGACCTGCTGGAAAGGTGTCTGAGTATTGCCAATCATTATTCCCAAATACAGTGTAGAAAAATGTTATCTTTTCTTGATTATTACATAAATTATGATCGTTTTAGAAGGATACAAAACAAAGGCAGCAACCGTTTGCAGTCTCAGCAGCAATGTGACCAGAGCAAGTAACAACGCATAAAGTTATACCAATGCCAAGAAAGCTGTAAATGAACCTGGATTTCATATAAGAAAAAGGACAACAGAGGCTAAAATATCCGGGTTTTTTTTTTATAATAATTAAAATAATTGAATTGTCATTAAAAGGCATTTTTTGTTAAACTAACAACAGAAATTAAAAAGAAAATACCACAATCCCCAGGTCCCAGCCCTTGTTCAGACATAAACATGGCTCACAAAGTACCCAACACAACCACTTCCCCCGTAAACTCCAACATTTTAGCACAAGCCCCCATAAAACCCCCGTCCCCTTGAATATATAATATATATATATATATATATATATATATATATATATATATATATATATATATATATATCGAACACAGAGAAGTTCAAAAAAAAAAAAAAAATCCAACAACAACAATTACCATGGAGCGGGGAAATTAGGGAGAATAGGACCCATATGGCGTTGCCAGACCCTGAACATCCATAGTGCGTAGAGAATCATTGCGATTCCCACCATTCCAATCCCTGAATTCACAATTTTCAGCATCCACTGCAGGCAGCAGCGCCCCAGTCTCCCCATTATTTCCCCTTGAAAATTGATAAATTTAGTTTTGTAGTTACCCTAAACCCAAGGATTTCCCCCTGAAGTTAGAGTAGAGCTCAACGGAAATTTTCCTAGGGAAATTTCCGTCTTGATCAAGTTGTCAGGATTGCTTGAATCAGGTATGGAATGTTTCTTGAAAATGACTCCGACATTTAAGCTTGGCCGGCAAAACAAATTCAACAGCAAAGGTCTTAATAAACATATTTATTTATTTATTTATTTTTTTTTTTTTTGAGGAGAGACATATTTATTTTTTAAATTTTACCCCTTAATTTGTTATTTATTTTTTTAGGACAAATTTTATAATACAACCGTTGTAGCAAGGTTGTACCAAGTGGCATACATTACAACCATTCATTTCTAACCTCTCACACACGATAAAAGTGTATTATGTGAAAGAGAGTAAAAATGAAAGGCTCTAATGTATGCCACTTGGTACAACCTTCTTACAACCGTTGCACCATAAAGTCTCTCTTTATTTAGTGTTGTGGTTTTTATTTTTATATTTTTTCGTCTAAATTTAAATCAGAATGTTTGAAATATGTTTTCTGACTGGTATGTAGTCTAGAAAGCACTCAACTTATGACTCAAATTAACTCGTAATAGTCAATCATATTCTGACTCGTATTCACTCATAATTATTTGTGCTGTGTGAATATATGCTCCTTTTGTCAAAAAAAAAAGAATATATGCTCTTAAATAAGCACAAGGTCTTGTTTGCCGAATGATCTGTTGATAATGCATCGACTTGACTCATTATCACCATAATGATAAGATCGAGGGTCTGTTTGGATATGAATTATTTCGACTTAAAACGAATCAGTGAAGTTAAATATAATAAAATAAAGTGAAAATACGATTAGAAAGTTGAGTTTTTCTTTTAAATTTATATAGATGAAGAAATGATTGGAGGAATTATTAAGGACGTCCTAGTCAAGGTGGATAAGTTAATTTGCAGATGATTTCTATGTTGCGGATATGAACGAATGTTTTACAACATCCTTAATAGGAAGACCGCTTCTAATAAGTGGTAAAGCTCTTGTTGACATTCAATATGGTGAATTGACTATCCAAGTTGGTAACGATGAATGTGAGTTTAAAATTTGAAAGTGCACGAGTAGTCCTCATGACCCCTTGTATTCTTGTTTATTTAAAAGAGTAGATAATAAGCACTTAATCATGATCGGACATTGACAGCATGGTCTTTCAAACCATTGCTTCGCCCACTGACCTGCCTCAAGTTATGTTTTAGTGTGAACTATTATGGTTCATTTGCACCGCCTTTATCGTACCGTGCTTTTTAGACTACATGTCCAGGTAATACTAAGCTCAAGGGTGGTGAGCCTAAGCTTTTAGTTAGTTAAAAGAGGTTACAAGGTATGGGGCATTTGAGTTCTTAGTAATGTCATTCGGGTAAGGTCAACGACGGAACGAAGAATGAAACTTTACGACTGCTTTTTCGTACACGTTCACTTGCATCACATACACAGGTGCTCTCTGAATTGTGTAATAAGGTCACCCATAACACGCATCTTGATCGCGTGTAAGTCACTAACGTCGATATTACTAGCAAGAAAACTAGGTACATCGCAGTATAGTATATGCGAGTCAAGGTCGATCCCACAGAGACAATGCAACTTATAAGTATAAACGATTCTAACCTAATTAAAAAGCAACATAAAGGCTGTCATTGACCAACAATAACATAAAAGAAAACAAACATGGTATACCTCTCCCTCTCATCACCGATCTACTAACTTGGATTAGTTAATTGTTATGTTTACTTCCCCACATAATTCCCTTAGATTAATCGCGAGCTTTTAATGATTATTATCATATTTATTAGCTACGGGTGCAATTCCTACTCCTATCTACTCCGACAATGGCCGTAGGCAATCTATACGCAAGCTACTCTCCTTAATTGGTCCGTAATAGCCTATACGCATAAAGAACTAGAACTGCCGATATTGAGCGTTACCTCATACCGCTAACCCGCCTAGACAGCTGTCGACATTGACCAGCACGTTCCTAGGGTCCATCAAGACTATGTCCTAATTAACACTTCACTTGTGGTCCTTCATGTTAATTTACGAATTACGAATACTAGATTGGCCAGACCTATTACTCGTTTTAATTATTCCTGCCGATCAACGTAGCTGTAGTGAATCCCATTTTAGGTTTTCTAAAATATGCCTCGGTAAACCGGTATAGACCACCGGTTTACCGGGGGCGGATTTTCCTAATTTCTGGATCTATATTGCTTAGTACGATTAAAATAAGTAAATTATGGGGATGTTAAACATGCAGATTAACTAAAACACATAAATACGAACAGATCTACCATATTGAAGACAATAAAGGAGCGTACAAAGCTTCATACCTTCAACAATGGAGATCTAGCTCGATCTACTCAAGCTAGAGATGATGGAAGAAGGGAGGAAACCAAAAACAACTCTCCAAAGCTCAAGAAAACTTTATTGCATAATAAAGATTGTAATGTAATTAAAGAATTGATAATGAACTATGAAACTTATACAATAATCTGTAATTGCGGCCTTATATAGATACAATGACCGACTTAAGACTCTCTAAAACCCTAACCGACTTAGACAATGCGGCAGAATCAATTTCGTGTTCCACAAGACGCCGGTTTACCGGGCCTAACCCTCGGGTTACCGGGCCTTCTATTCTTCTTTTTCTTCAGCAGGATTCTTCTTGGACTTCAATCACTTGGCCCAATGTACTTATTTTGGTCCATATCCGTTCTCCAATGCTCCAGATTCGGTACATCCTGTAAAACACGCAAAACGAGACAAAACAGTACCAAAACATCAGATTAATAGCATAGATGCAAAATTATGATCCTGGAAACACTCACATAGCATTTGACACATATTCTAAGCAATAACGAGCCTATCTATCCTCTCTTGAGCAGAATTCGGGGTGAATATAGGTATAATTATTGGTACCATTTAGAGTGTCATCAACTACCCCCCACTTAGCTTTTTATCGTCCCAAGCAAAAAAGCGAAAAGAAAACAGCACTCTGATCAATTTACAAGTTAATTAAAAGCAACTATGCCTCACTAAGCCAAGATCAAGATCGTGCCACTCGTATCCATCAGTAACACATTAAACACTATTCATGTTATGAGACAATGTGTGTGTGTAATAACTTTCACAACCGCTTGGAAATGTAGACAATCTCACATTACATCAACCCGTAGTCGAACTAACCAGTCTCGAACATGTATTTGTTAATTAATTGAACTGGCAAGGTGGATCGAGAACCTAGCATATATTACTCTTAGGCTCACGTTTATCGGTCTATGCAAAAGTTGGGCGTCTTACGCTCCATCGACTAAGATATTGCCAAAGAGATTATAAATGTATATATTTCAATGCACTTCTCTTTCTTGGTGGGTGAACTCTCATTGATTTAACTATCCTCACGGCCCCACTCATGATAAACTACCGAATCCGAAATTCCTTTGCCTTTGTAAGCGTAAGTGAAACATGATTCGTGATAAAGCTAGGGTCAACTCTAGTCAAAGCAATATGCTATCGACTACACACTAAGGGATGTGAGTTATACGTGCTTAAATTGGTGGCTCATAACAGAATATGCGCTTAACACACCACTACTTCAGAAGTGGACACTTTCTCTTATTCGTGCAAAGTAAAACAAAGATGAAGTCAATTAACTCAAAAAGATCAAAGATATCATAATTTTTTCAAAATTCTGTCGAAAGGAATCAAAGTCTAAGTGGTGAATCGTGCATCAAAGAGAATCAAGACAATCACGCAATTCATTGAATATAATGCTAAAAAGCTAAGTGACGTTCCTCTACCAAACTCTTAATCGAAACATTGTCCCCAATGTGTAAGATGAGAAATGAAAAACAAAAAGGAACTTAGCTTCGGTTAAGGGCGGAACCAAAGAAGAATCGGATCGTCGGATAAATCATCGGGCTTATGTAAGTAGTCCATGAAGAATCTGCGCTAAGTAACTCAAGAAAACCAAGAAGAATAGCGGTGACAAGAAACTGTATAACAAAAATGCGGCAATAAAAGAGAAAAGAAATAACTCCAAAAAAATTTAAGCCGACAAAATCATTATATTATTAATATTCTGCTACATCAACTAAGTAGGAAGGAAAAAAAAAAAAAAGAAAAACAAGAAAATGGAAAACAACAATAAAAAGAAATAAAAGCTAGTCCTTATCAGAATCACCCTCCCAGTCGTCTCTAGGCTCAAAACCGGGAGACGGTGTAGAACTTGAGGCGGCGGCGGCTGAAGAGGATGCTCTATGATGTGGGGCAGTCCTAGGTGGCAGGGTAGCAGGCGGAACTCCGAAAAAGTCAATAATCCTATCCATCTTGCTATGTAGACTCACAATCTCTCGCGAGTGCTCTTCAAGCAAGGCTCTCTAAGTCCTCGGTGCACCATGCACCGGAGTACGCTCCCTCTCTTCTCTAACCCGTCTCTGAACTCTCAAAACTGACTGCGAACTGAGCTGTGGCTCAGGATCTTCCCAATCATCACCGAAAAGCATCTTCACCTCAGCCTCTAGAGCAAACATATCAATCATCAGCCCGTATGGTAGCAGCTCTCGCTCAGAAGTGGCGGCAAGCTCATGAATACGGCTATGTATCAGTAGACCGATGTTGATTGGGGCACCCGTCTCTAGATAGAACATCAATTCTGCCCTTGAAGTGGCGACAGAGACCGTGTGCTTCGTCGGAAGAAGGCGAGCACAAACAAATCGGTTGACCATCTTCCGGTCCCAAGATAGCTCATTCTCTAGGAAGATGGTGGGGGCTCCAGTAGGATTGCGCTTCCATTGCACCCCTAAGAACTCAGCAACCATATCCATCCTCTCGAGATCGGCAATGTTGCTCGAGGATGTGTACTCATCCGGGCTTACCGGTGGATTTCTAACCCCAAAATGAGCGTTGATCCGCTCGATAGAGAAGTCAACCTTGATACCGTGAACCATAGCAAATGTGGCTCCGGGGTTATGCAAAACGTATGCATAGAATTCCCTTACCACCGTGGCATTGAACCTTGCCGGTGCCTCAGCCATGTCCCGTAAATCTTGTGCTTGTAGGGCCTCCGGCAATATCGACCCGCAGTCGTCCAAATCTACCCCTAATTCTCGAGCCACTGGCCTTGCATTCCAATGGCCTCGGAACGACTCGTAAATAGCTAATGAATGGAATTGGGCAACCCCGTCTATCAACGGATTGGCATCTCCATACACTGTCTGATATCCACTGGGACGAACATCTGACCGTTGACGCTTAGGACCCATCCTGAATGAGTATGAAAACAGATTCTGAAGCTATTTTTGGAAAAGAGACCTCGGTAAACCGGAGGTAGGGTATGGTTTACTGGCCTGAATTTTTCTGGATTTCTTCTGGGGATGTGCTCCTGATGATGAAAGATGAAGAATTTCAGCACTTCACCATTGCAGCAGCACTACAGAACAGCAACAGGGTTGGAAAATGGGTGTTTAGGGTTTGGAAATGGGAAGGAAATGGTTTGGTTATGGTGGTGATTGGGTGGTGATAGTGGTGGTGATGGTGGCTGAAGTATATGAAAAGGAAGAAATGGAAGAAGTTTTGTGAATGAAAGAGATGAAAATGATAAGAATGATGATAATGGTGATGAAGGGGTGGTTTAAATAGGAAGAATGGAGTGAATGTGGATGGTTTTAGTAGGATTGTGGGTGTAAAAGTTATTAGGGTGAGGGATTTGAGGAGGTGATTGATGGGATTGAGGTGGAGTTATGGTGGAGTGTGGGAAAGGATGAAAAAATTGAAAAGAGGGGAAAATGGTTCGGTTTCTGCTGACTGGCCGATTCTGGTGCAACGTGTGTCCTTCACGTGTCTCTAAAAATTCAGCTTTATGGATTGACGTTCAGAAATCCGAAAAATCAACCTCGGTAACCCAGAGGTTACCCTCGAGATACCGGGGTATCTTTTCCCTAGATTTTTGATCTGCCTTTGCTGCACTTCTTACTCAACCTTTCTGCTCAATTCTGACCTCAAATTGACTACCTTTTTATTCTTCAATTTTTATTTCCGACTCAAAACCTAACTACTTCACTAGAATCCGCAACGAGGTAAAAAAACCTTTCCACAACCATTCGGTTTCAAGCCTAAGTTTGTGGTTGGATGAAAAAACAGCTCGTCCCTTCATCTGGCTACTTTTATTCAATCCTAAACTACCTAAGGGTTTGAAGAGATAGTTTTGAGTTTATAGTCGCCAGCTCTACTTTCTTCAGATCTTGGATCAATCATGGGTTGGAGCTTTAACTCCCAAACTTTCGCTCCAGAGGTTTGCACCTTCACACAACCATTTTGAGCTCTCTTCCTAGCACGCCTCTCTCTCTTAGCTTGTGTGCTAGGTCTGCCTCTGCGTCGAGATTTAGACTTTAAACTCAAGGACTCCACGTTTTCCATATTAAGCTCAACTTGTTCACTACGCAACATGGAAGGACTAGCTTCCGTGAGCATCTTGTCGTGGTCCTTATCTTCTCTCTCTCTCTCTCTCTCGCATTAATCTCATAAACTCCTGCTCAACGGTTTCTATGACAACCTCTTTATGCTTATGCCTTTCGATTTCCAAAATCTCCACCTTTCCTGAAGCATACGTCATCTTACAAATCTCCGGTCGGTTTTCTAGGGGTTCTAATATCCTAAAAGATACATCATCATTATTCATCCTTAGAGTTATCTCCCCCTTATCAAAATCCATAACCGCCCTGCTCGTTGCTAAGGAAGGACGTCCTAAGAGAACTGGGGCACTAGGGTCCTTGGGTACATCTATGACCGTGATGTCAATAGGATACGTAAACCCTCCTGCCTTAATTGTACATTTCTTAAGCAAACCAGCAGGCATGTCTCTGGTTCTATCTATGAAGGTCATGGTCCTGGTTTGATTCATTACGACCGGAAGTTTGATCTTTTGACAGAGGGAAAAAGATAGAATATTGCAACTCGAGCCAGAGTCGTAGAGACCTAATCCCACGGATATTCTATAAACAGAAATCGGGAGTCTGAACGTGCCAGCGTCTCCTAAATTCAACACGGTGTCTGAGTCTGGGTGATCCTCAGGCTCAGACAACTTCGTGTCAGGATCCTCTTCAGGATCATCAGAATCATAGTCGAAGATGATATGTCAATTAATTCACAAGGAAACTCACCTGGGCGATATGTGCTGTACTCCTTCAGGTCATCTTCAGGCTCTTGCTTGATTGCTTTTTCCAACCGTTTCTTTATAGTCTCTAATGCTCTCGTGCTTCAGTTCCAGGATACATGGAAATCGGTGTGATGTTCAAGATGGTTCTAGGCATATTGTTTGACTTGTGTGTGCTTTTTCAACTCTGAATCGATCAAATTTCTAAAGTGTTCTGATCAATATGCAAAAAGGCAAAATAAAACAAAGAAAAGGTTAGCAACTTCCGCTTCAGCTGGGTGTGATCCCAACTGTTGCGGACATACTGTTGGTCCCTTGGAAAGGCTAACACAAGTTTAAAGGGGGGGGGGGTGAATAAACTTGTCACCAAAAACTTTCCCAAAAATGAAAGTACCCAGGAACTGAGTTTCTCCGAAACTTAAACTGATGCTCAGTTCAGTTTTGTTCCTATCCCTTGACTTGTGCGGAGTTCAGCTAACTCAACTGAGTATAAGTCAATACTGACTTATTCTTAGTGTAGTCAACTGGCAGCGGATAGAACTAGCCTTAAGTGCAATAGATGTGTCAATAATGATCTGAACCTCCTATGTATCAGTTTGGTGCTGACTCAGTGTCTAATGTTTGCTGAGTGAAGTGATAAAGTGATTATGCAATAATTGAAACAATCACAGCACGAATGTAAATGCATAAAATAAATCAACACAAGATTTGTTTATGGAAGTTCTGGGTGGTGTAATCCCGTACGTCTCCCATTTTCCTGTGGTATAGGAGGTATCACTAGAATTTTGAGATAAATGTTACAAAATCCTGACACAATGACAGTCCTTCACGACACCCTAGTTTCACTGTCTACACATAATGAAGAAAGGTAGGATTGCTCCCTTCATTCTGCACACAGATCCTTCGGAGGTGGAATGAGTCCTTCACCAGCTCACCTCTGACATACACACAGTCCGCAGACTGCACCAACTGCTGTGGCAACCAAGTTGCAACCGTTTGAGGAAAGGTGGAATTGCTCTCCTGAAACTATGCACAGCCAACCCTTTTCCACAATGGTTAGGTAGAATTAATCAAAAGATTAATTCAGTGAGATGTCTGATTCTTCTGGATGTAGCATTGTAGCTCTAAGAAGCCTTCTTCCCCCTTAATGGGTTACTGGATCTTTCTTTTAAATCTCCAAGGCAATTCTGTTGGTTTCCCCTTTTCTAGATATAAAATCTGATTTTCTGGATCTGGATCTTTAGATATATGCTTTTCAAAACTTCTCCGATCCACTCCTCATCTCCTTTTTAAATCCTTTTTCTCTGTGAATTTATAGGGGTGATGTAACGGTCGACTAGCTCTTGTAGCCGTTATATTTGTCATTTAGCCAACGTTTATATGTACGACCTTTTGTCGTTTTGGTCAGTTCAAATTCAACAATGCCTTAACTCAGTTTTCTACTCTTCTTCAAAACTGAGTACCTTGTATTCTTGACATCCGACTTTTATTGACTAAGTCGGAATACACCATTCAACTTCCTTCTTCTCCTGATAAATGATAATATTTGTCCTTAAGATTACTCAGTTTTACATGATCTATAGTTCAGTTTCAGGTCACCACAGACTTGCCTGAATCCTGACTTATAGTCACGACTTAATCAACTTCAAACTGAGTTTGCCACCTCAGTTCTTCTGGTCTTCAACAACTGAGTCTGTGTCCCTCAGTTCTTCAGTCTTCTAGATGAGTCAACTGAGTCTGTGTCCCTCAGCGAACTTATCTTCTTCAGTTTTCTCATAACTGAGTCTGAACCCTCAGTTCTTCATAAGTAAACTCAGTTTTCTTGCTGACTCAGCTGTTTGTCTAGTTCCTATCTATTACAATGCTTGTCTGAAATAACCTATACAATGTTCAGACTTTAGATAGAACTTATACATTTTCTCTAGACTGTTTCTTGCTTCTTCTTTTATTATGCACTATAACAGCTAGTTATGATTTCATCATCATGGGTTATAAGTGATCTTGTTGATTACGTGACGAATCATCATCAAAACACAAATATTATTTCCAACAATTTCCCCCTTTTTGATGATGTATCATAACCCTACCTAAAAGCAATAAAAGAATAATGCAAGAAAACATAACAAAAATAATTAAGATAACAAACTAAATAACAGCTGAGTTCATTACAAGAAAATGTTACAACAAACTGAATTACTAAAATGATTACATATTCCCTTTTTCCAAACTCATTAGTTTTTCTCCAATAAAGATGCTCCTTTTTGTCTCCTGGAGTCTTCTTGTCTTTCCTTCTTCTTTTGATTCTCCCTCTCTAGGCTTGATCTCCAAGTATTCATTGATCAACTGATTTGCCTCTTCATTGTCCTGGTTCTTAAATCTTATCAAGATCTCCTTGATCTCCTCATTCATCAACTTTTCTTCTTCTTCAGAAATAAGACTAAGTTCATTTCCTTTAGTCTTTTCCCCCTTGGTTCTTATCTTTCTATCTTTTGCTGCCTTTAGACCTTCTTTCAATCTGACACAGATTGCAAGTTTCTTCCTGATATTCAGCACAGCTTTGACTGAGGCTTCTTCATCTTCTTCAGTTCTTGTTTCTATGAAGGTCTCTTCTGCAGTTAACTTCTCGATCAGATTATCAATTTCTTCTCCATCTTGTTGAATGGTCAATAGATCAGCATCTACTTGTTTGTCTTGTTCTTCCACCAACTGTCTGGCGTAGATTTCTTCAGCTTTATAACCTTCAGTTTTCTCTTCCGTTTTATCAGCAGCAGCATTATCTTCAGCTTTCTCTTTATCACCTTCAGTTTTCTCTTCCCCCTTGTTTGAAGATATGCAAAAGCTTTCTTCAAATAATTTGCGTAAGGTGATGATGTTAGAGTATTTGTTTAAACCTGAATAATGTGCTTTTCCAATAAAGTCATGTAGATTGTAGAGTTTCTGTTGTAGAGTCTGCATCAGACTTTCGATGATCTCTTTTGCTACTTCCAATCTTTCTTCAATCACAATTTCTTGACGCTGAGATTCTTCATTTGCAGATTTTCTTGTAGATGCCTCATACTCAAGATGAGGAGCTTGGTTCTTGATAATGAAAATGAACATCATGACTTGTTAGTTCCTTTTCATAATCAGCCTCGCAAAATTCAGCGTCTTCAAAGCTTCTCTTTGCTCTTCAGTGTATTCTCCATGCGTCTCAGTTGGGGGTTCACTTCCTTCAGTTTCATCATCAATCTAAATTACATCTTCAGTTTCAGTTTTCTTAGCCTGAAGTTTGTTCCACATCCTCCTTTGTCTTCTTAAGGTTCTTTCATCCAACCTTACAGTCTCATTGAATTAGAATCTGAAATTTCACTTCTTTCTTCTTCATTGATTTTCCTCTTCTTCACTCAAGTGGGCACTGAATCGTGTTTTACTTCTGTTTGTGTGGATTTTGAAATGGAGAAATGATCTAGGATCCTTTGAACTAGATAAGTGTATCCCTTTTTCAATAAAAACTTTTCTCCAATAGCCTTCTTTCCTTTGGCTTTCTCTTTTTCGTCTGAAACTTGTTTGATCAAATGATTGAGAACAAACTTGTTCCAATCCAATCTCTCTTCAAACCATATAGCATAGATCAGCTTTAGTTTATCTGTCGAAAGAGTGTAGAAATTTCGAGCATGACCAATGATATTTTTGCTCAGAAGAAACGTCAAGAATGTGAATTCTTGTTTCTGTTGATAGATGGATCCAATGAAATTTTTCTCGTCCTTGTTAAGTGCTGTAACATTCCAGAGCTTGCCTTTTTCTTTATTACCAAAGGTGAGAGATGAAGATCCTTTATATATGTCCAAACCAAATACTAGTGAAAGCAAATGTTCATCAACATTAATGCTTTTGTCTTGAACCGTTGTCCTGAAGCTTTTTCCATCATTGGTGATTACGGCATTTTTGTAGAAGTCTTTGATGCCGTCTGGACATAAAGTAGTGACCTTTGTATCAAACAAATTCTCCGATCCTCAAATTTTCTTGATTTTTCTTACAATCTGAGTTGATAGAGTGGAGTTTGAAAACTTTTGACAAAAATCGTCCAGACTGGTGGTGATTCCTTCATCAATGTTGTATCGCTCCATGATTTTCTGAATTAGGAAGTCTTGATAGAGCTTTGAATGTTTTTGAAATTGATTGAATATGATTTCGTTAAGATTGCGTTTCTTAGTCTTCCAATCGTTTTCAAATAAGAGTCGTGTCACAATCAATGAGATTTATAAGGATGTACATCTACTTTTTCACCTAGATTGACACATGGCTTCGAGTGATTTGTCATGTCAGCTCAAGCGTTAGATGATAGCTGGAAAGTTTTCTACTTTTGACCAATTTGCCCTTCATCAGCTTCTGTATTTTCAGCTTTGTGTAGAAGTCAGTTTTTTTGAGGTTTTTGCAATAAAAACTGACTTTTCCTGCAAAATAGTTTTAAGTTTTCTTCGGTACCCATATCTTCTTGGGTCCGGCTGGATTAGTTACTGAAGTATAACTTTCAGTTTCTTGGTTGAGAGAATTAAGTCTTCTCAACTCTTTTCTAGATAAACCATTACGCTCAACCTTAGTTGATTTCATAAGGATTCTTTTCGATTTTTCATCTTTAATTTCTTTGTGTAATCCATAAGGTCTTCCAATATCTTGGTGTTTAGAGTTTATACTCTTTGAAATCTCAAGACTGGGTAAGGGTGGGGAATCATCATTGCTTTTGTCAAATTTACTAGATATTAATCTTTCATCAAGATTTGACATCTCAGTTTCAAGAAACTCATTCCAATATTTTGCTTTGTCAAGTTCTATGTCTTTTAGTCTTAACTCCAATGTGAGTTTTTCGGTTAACTTGACAAGTTCAGAATTTCTCTGAATGAGTTCAGCGAATGATAGCTGAGTTGAAGAATGTACCTTATTTTGTTGGCAAACCAAAGAAGGTTGTGGACAATTCAAGGTTCTGAAACCTAAGGATCAGTGGAATGCTGAAGACAGAAAGCGAGCTAATCTAAACAACATTGCAATAGATATCATCTACAGGATTTTGGATAGCAATATGTACCAGAAGTTTAAAGATTGCACAACAGCCAAAGAACTATGGGTAAAGCTACAATTGGTCTTTGAAGGTTCTTATTCCATCAAGGAAAATAAAGTGGCGGTTGCCAAACAAAAATTCCAATAATTTAAGATGAAAACTAGTGAAACAATTGAGCAACCGGAAGGAAGATTAAATGCCATCCTAGATGAGCTAGCACTCCTGAACATTGTCTACACAAGGAAGGAAATCGATGCTAAATTTTCAAGAGCATTACCTTCATGCTGGAAAATAAAAGTTACAGTTATGGAAGAATCCAGAAATCTAAAAACTGAAGACACTTTCAAGATATTCTCATATTTGAAAGCTTATGAGTTCAGTGAAGACTTTGCTGAAAGTTCAGGAAATAAGGTTCCAAAAACCTTAGCTCTTGCTGCTGCACACTCAGAAGAACCATCCAACAACGCTGATGAATTAGATGAGATGGAGCAGTAGATGGCCTTAATGATGAAAATAATAAGGAGGATGAATACTGGTCAATCATACACCAAGAAATATGTCAAGAAGGTACCAGAAAAGAAAGACGAACCAAAAGGAGATTCAGAGTATCTGTGCTTCAACTATAAGAAACCTCGACACTTCAAAGCTAACTGTCCAGACTTACTGAATAAGAGATATCAGTAGGAGAGACCCACCAGGAAAGTAATGGTAGCTGGTGATGAAACAGATGATGAAGCTATAACTGAGAAAGCTTTATCAGCTGTTGAATCATATGACACATAGCACTTATGGCACATATGGAAGGCACACAGAGGTATTTCAATATAATTCTAAATATGCCTCAGCACACAGTGCTTGTTCTTCTACTGCTGGTTCTCATCCTAAAAATTCTAAAATAGAAAAGACTCTAGATGCTCTTATGAAGCAAATGATTGTGATACAATCAGGATATGAAGCTGTAAAATCAGAGAAAGAATCTCACATCTTGGAAATCTAAAGATTAAATGCCGAATTGAACATTCTAAAGGTCAAGGAAACTGAATTTTCTAAGACTCAGAGATGGCCTACTGCATCTGTACTAGCAGATGAGTCAGTAGCTCAATTAAGTTCTGCAACTGGGTGAAAATCTTGCAAGCCCTATGGTGATAGGACGGTCCTTGGATTTGACACACATCAAACTTCTAAGGAATGTACTAGCAAGGCTATTGAAGCTAGCACCAGAATTTGTCCTACGTTTGTAGTTGATCAAATGCCTCAACCTGAGAAGTCTACTGAACTATTTAGACATGCAGAGAATGCATCAAACAAGCAGTATCAGTTTGACAAGAAGTCAGCAGCACTTAACAATAAAGGTAAATCTAAGGGTAGGTCTGTTGCACCTCACAGACATTCTGATGGTAGATCTACTGCAAGATCAACATGACCAAAGTAGATTAATCCTATACAATCAAGAACCATAAAAATCCTAGAAACACCATTGTGAAATCTAAGAATGCTAATTATTCTAGAGATAACTATCTCAGGGGGGAGGCAGATTGTTTTATACTGATGAGGACTGGGGTTTTCCTTTTCCTATTGCTAAATCAGCAAGGCAAAACCAATTTGCTAAGGTTAGACCTCAACAAAGGACTCACGAAAGACCTCATCCGTGATCTCAGCAGAGAGCCCAGTACAAAGGTCAGCAACGACCTTAGTACTTAATTTTTACTAATAGACAATAGAGAAATGGTTACTATGCTACATTTAACGACAGAAGGCACTGTGCACAACAGTTTGTACCTATAGGCCAAAGAATATATATGAATGGTTTACAATATGATGGAAGTATAAACATATTTGTGGCATACATATATGAGAACAAGCGCAACTAATTTCAAAGAAGACCCTATGGAAAATTCCAAGAGTTGTACTTACCACTGAGCAATATGGACCCAATCGGACTTGGATACCTAGAATTCATTAATTTGTTCGGCAGGGAGTATGGTATTTTCATAGTGGATGCTCCAGACACATGAAAAATAAAAAAGGAGTGTCTAGTATAATTCCATGCAAAGGATGGACTTAAATTCAATTTTGGAGGAAAAAAGAAGCCTGGATTTACTAGAGGATTTGAACTCTAGTAAAGAATTGACTTAAAATAGAAAATTTAGCTTATACGGAAGGAGTGAAATACAACTTACTCAATACAAGTCAAATTTGTGACTTGGGATACACAGTCACATTTGACAAAGAATACTATATTGTGATAAGTGAGATGGCACACCAAGTTGTCTTAGCTAGGAAAAGACATGACAACATGTACATTGTAGAATGGGCAATTGCAGTATTTGAAACTTGTTTGCTCGTGCATACCAAATCAGAAGGCAGCTGGTTATGGCACAAGAAACTCAGACATCTAAATTTTTATGACATCAATCTAATAGTAAAGAAGAAGCTAGTTGTTGGTTTACTTGAGATCACTTGCGAGAAAGACATCATTTGTGATGCATGTCAGAAAGGAAAACAATCCAGATCAAGGTCTAAGACCAAGTCTCAAGATTCAACAAACATAGTTTGTAGAGATTCTACACATGGACCTCTTTGGACATGTTACACCAATCAGTGTTAGTGGAAATAAGTACACACTGGTTGTGGTGGATGAATACTCAAGATACACATAGGTAATTTTCGTGGCAAAGAAAAGTGAGACTCTACAGAATTTACATGAACTTCTAAATGGACTACAAAAAGAGAAATGTGTATTAAATATGAAGATCAGATCAAATAAACGAACTAAATTTCTAAACAAAGTGATCATAGAATACTGCGAGCAAAATGGTGTTCTACATCAACTAACAACTACATCAACACCTCAGCAAAATAGTGTGGCGGAAAGAAGGAATAGGACACTCAATGAAGTAGGAAGAACTATGATCAGCGAAGCCAAGTTACCTGAAAGATATTGGGCAAAAACTGACAGTATAGCATGTTATACCCAAAATAGAGCTTTGATGAATAAAAGGCTGAAAAAGGCTCCATATGATATTTGGAATGGAAGAAAACCCAACATCTTATACATTCATTCTTTTGGAAGAAAATGTTTCATACACAACAATGGAAAAGATCAGTTGAAGACCTTTCAACCTAATGCTGATAAAGGAATATTTGTAGGATATTCAAGTGTTAGCAAAGCATTCAGAGTATTGAATAATAGGACACTCAAACATTAAGAATCAATTAATGTTGTTTTTTATGAACAAAATTTCATAGGAAAAACAATTGAAGATGTTCCAGAACCAATTTCTCAACATAAACAAACTAAGCCAATTTATGTGGATATTGGGAAGAATTTTGGTCTGCTAAAGATAACTGACAATTCATCAGAAGAAATTGCATCTAAAAAGGTCATTACAGATCCATTAATTCAACCCACTACTGAACCGGCCACTGTTCAACCTGCTAAAGGTGTAGTTGAAAACACAGCAGGGCAAGATCCAACAAGCTCAGCAAACCAAGAAAATCAACCTGAGTTTCAATGGATGAGAGATCACCCTGCTGAACAAGTAATTGGTGACATACATCAACGAGTGAAGACTAGAATTTAGTTGGACGGCATGCTTACTTGTTTCTTAACTCAACTAGAACCAAAAGTTATTGAAGAAGCAATCAAGGATCTAGATTGGATAATTGCTATGAAAGAAGTGCTTAATGAGTTTGAAAGGAATGAAGTATGAGATCTAATTATAAACTTGAACATGCTAATATTAATGGTACAAAACGGGTATATAGAAATAAATTGGATGAATCAGGCATCATTGTTAGATATGAAGCAATGTTAGTTGCTAAAGGATATTCACAAGCTGAGGGGATAGATTTTGATGAAACTTATGCACCTATTGCAAGATTCGAAGAAACCAGACTCTTTCTTGCACATGCAACATTCAAGAATTATAAAGTGTATCAAATGGATGTCAAAAGAGCTTTTCTAAATGAAATTTTAGAAGAAGAAGTATATGTACAACAACCGCCAGGATTTGAAATCGAAGGTCAAGAAGATAAGGTTTATAGATTGAAGAAAGCCTTGTATGGACTTAAACAAGCACTAGATCCTGGTATGAGACTCTGTCTCAGTTCTTAGTGGACAATGGTTTTACTAAAGGAACCATTGACAAAACTTTTTTCCGAATCAAAGATGGAGAAAAGACTTTGCTTGTATAAATCTGTGTTGATGACATCATCCTCGGATCAAAAAATGAAGTCATGTGTGAAAAGTTTGCCAATCTGATGAAGAGAAAATTTTAGATGAGTATGATGGGTGAACTGAATTATTTTCTGGGATTACAAGTCGAGAAGATTCATGAAGGGATTTTTATTCATCAAACCAAGTATACAAGAGAACTATTAATGAAGTTTATAATGGAGAATAACTTAGGTATTAGTTTTTTTTTTGTTAAATGTAAAAAATGTATTAAACCAAGGTACGTAAAAGTACAACACAATTACATCCTAAACATAAAAGAAAACGTAGGGTCCTATGAGAAACCTCCCAGAGCATATCCCAGAGCAAAGACAAACCCTCAGCTGGGTATACAAAAATCATCATCAGTAGAGATGAACTCTACGGAAACCAGAAATTATATATGTTAGGAACATTTTATTTGTTTTGATGATGGTCATACTAGCTGCTATAGCAAGCTTGAAATAAGTTAGTAATATATGTATAAGACTTTACTTAGAGTCTGACATGTTGTATAAGTTCAGTCAGACAAGCATTGTACTAGACTGGTAGGAAGGCTCAGGAAACTGAAGAACAGAAGATCAGCTGAGTAAAGATAACCAAGTACCAGCAGAGTAAAGTGAAAACTTATGGACTGACTTATAACCAGGGAAGTCTGTGATGACCTTTGATAAGTCTAAGATACATTCTACAAGTGATGAAATCTATTTTTAAATATGGTGTACACTGATCTCACACAAAATAAGGATCATTGAAGTAAAGATTTATCAGCTGCATCAGTACCAGTAGATCAGTATAAGCAGAAAGGAAGCAGCTGACTGATAGTAGCCTATAGCGGCCCAGTGACCAGCAGATAAGTAAAGGATTCACTGGACCGGCTAAGCAACATGCGAGTAAAGCAACAACAGAGTCAAGTATACTTTCTATACTTGAATCAAAACGTGGAAAATAAGGAAATCAAACAATTAATGCAGAATCAATCAAGGGACGGATTTTATGAGGAACGTTTGAAAAAAATCCGGATCACTGAAATCAAGGAAAAATCAAGGATTATTCTCCGCATTTATTAGCTAACGGACCGAATTTAAAAATCAAGAAATCATCGCTATAAATAGAAGGCATTGACAGAAACATGAAAAGAATTAATCAAGAAAAAGATCAAGAAATCTAAGTGCTGAAACTCTATCAATTTCACAAGTCTTCTTTCTAAACTTAAAAGACATATCCAGAAGATCAAACTCAGAAAACAGAGCATCAAATTTATATCAAGTACTAAGTCTAATCAAGCCAATGTGAATCCAATTCACATCCAACTGAAGCAATTGAATTAGATCATCTGAGAAGGAATTGCAACCTTTTTGTGATAGCTGTTGAAGGATTTGTCCTCAAGGTACTAAGTCACTGAAGCTTTTGTAGCCGGGGAGTGATAGTCTTGAGATTGTGAATCTTGTGTAGACAAGGACAATCCTACTATTGTATTGGTGAAAAACAATAGTGAATTCCTCCAATCATCATAGAAGAAGAGTGAACTAGGGGATTACACCACCCTGAACCACTATAAACCTTGTGTTATTTATTTACAACATTACTTTCAGTACTTTCTTTATATGCTTGTGACTGCTTAAATAGTTTGAAAATACATTTTAGAAGTCTTTTAATATTCCAATGCACAAAATCTTTTCATATGAAAAGTTTTTGCAACTCCTGAGGTTTAAAGTTTTTAAACTCACAATATACTCATTCACCCTTCTGACTATATTTCACCTTTCTCTGGGACCAACAATTGGTATCGGAGCAGAGTTCTTTGTATCAGAACATGTTCCGATATGATTTTTGGTTACAAGGAGATCATTATTTTCAAAAAGTATTTTCAAATGTTTTAAGTATCTCTTATACAATTTCATTATGGAGTCTTCAAACTTTATGCCTAATGTTCATGTTTTCAATGTTAACTATTTTGATGAATACAAAATAAGAATGTTATCTCATCTTGCAGCAACTCATGAGGAGATGCTGGATGTTATGAATGATGGTCCTATCAAGATCATGGCTATGGAAACCACAGGCCCAGATCAAGGTAAACCTACTGTAAAACCAAAGAAGGACTGGACCAAAGATTATGGGAGGAGAGCAAATCTAGATTTTGTTGTCAAAGATATGATCCAGAAAACTCTTGATAGCAATATGTTCATGAGGATCAAAGACTGCAAAACAACAAAAGAAATGTGGGACAAATTGGCACTTGTCAATGAAGGATCAGAGGAAATCAAAGAAAATAAATTATATGTTGCTAAACAGAAGTTTGAAAATTTCAAAATGAAGATTGGTGAATCCATTGATCAAATGGATAATAGATTTTTGAGTATTATCAGTGAACTAAAACAACTTGGGCACATATATCCACAAAATAAGTTTGCCTGAAGATTCTGAAAGGTCTACCATAAAGATGGGAGATCATCACATCGTATATTAGATCTTGCCAAGATTGACACCCTAACACTGATGTCTCAACTGAAAGCTCATGAATTTGAGTTAAACAGTGAAGATGGTGCACTAGCAGAGCCACACAAGGCATGTGCACTGGTTGTACCCCAGCAAAGTAAAGCAGTTGACTCTGTTAGGATCTATGCGCAGGGTGATCAGAGGAGGGGTGAATGGACCACGGTCACTTTTTCCACTTAATACGATTTATGCAAGACCGGAGTTTGTTACTACAATTTTAGTCTTAATTAACTAAGTCTCGGAAGCATAGACAAAATTAATTATTAGACTAAGTTGGTTATAACCTATGTGTGATCAAAAGCATATCACTGAAACAAATATGTTATATAACCTTAAGTGATCAACCAAAACGATATAATCAACACTACACTAGATAAAACTTACACACCAAATGTTATAAACTGATTTTTTGATGAAAAAAAAACTCTGATCAAATTCAACAAACAGATTGTGATGAGAGACACAATGATTTAACTATTAAAGCACAGGTTCAAATAAATAGAAGCAGGTGAACTAATTAACACAAATTAAGTGCTTAAGTGAACTCTCAATGATAAGTGCAGATCCAATATAAAACAGCAAGTGTGTGGATCAAGGTAGCAAGAGAAATATGTTGATAAAGATATCTTGACAAGTCAACGTTCAAGATCAGGTTAAAAGCTTTGAGGCAACAAAAATAAACAGAGCTGTAAATTAGATTACAGAAACTCAGAAATTAGGAATTAGCAAACAGCTCGATTTAGATTACAAAAAGGACATAGATTCAGTTCAAATATATAGCAGGTACAAGACTTAACAAATGCAGATTATATAAATAGGTGCAGATCAGCAAACAACTTGATTTAGATTACAAAACAAAACAACAAGTACAACCTAACAGCTTATACAATGGATCAAGTTGAGATTATCCAAAAGCAGCAGCTATAAACTTATCCAAGCAAAATTACAACAGACTTAGAAGTACAAATACAGGGCTGATCAAGAGCTAATGCTGAAACTCTCAGTTGATTATCAGAAATGATAGTCAAATCCAAAGGATACGACTATTAAGGCTGATGATCAATCCTGAGAACAATATGTATTCAGCAGATCAGCAATGATACTATAAAAGACCAATTACAGTGTGATCAAGGATGCTGCAAGAACAGATCATATAAAGTTCAGCAAAGGTTTTCAGACCAGCAGGTATGCAGCATGGTCAGGCACAAAACTAAGGATTCAGTAAGTGCAGATGCACCACTTAAGCAATGTAACAACATCAGCTTAATTCACCAAGAATTTAGCAGAATGACAGATTTCAGTACAGCTATTTGTTGGAGAAAAAGCCTTTTTTGAAGGGTTGAATAGTCAACTTTAGCGCGATTTACGGATAGGTTCCGATGTATGTCATCGAGAGTTAATGATATCATTAAATACTCCATACGGAGTAGTTGATGATGGGCTGTTGAATCACTCCATTCGGATGTCGCGTGAATGAGAAATTAATGCCTAAAGTTGGTTGGAAATGTGTTGGAGATAAGAGTTGAAGGGAGTACCTCAACTCAATATCCCACATTGGAAAGATGGGAGACTTGAGCTCCATATATAAGAGCTAGTGTATGCTTTTATAAATGTGCCCCAAGGGGCAAGGCATTTTTGTGTAGGAGGGAGGACTTAGATTATTCCACACGCACGCACGCCGCCGCCGCCGTCCGGCCGGCTCGGTCTCGGGTGTTACTATTAATTCTTTGGACAAAATTTCTTTATGAAGTTAACCATAAAATTAATTTTGGAATTTATTGTGTCATTCGACCAATCAGAATTCATTGAGTCGTTCGACCAATCAGAATTCAGACGACACATCATCCGACTAATCAGATGAGTGGAATAATTCGAAATAGCCTAATAATTTCGGCCAACCTTCTTTCCTTGAGGGAGAAGTCGGGCATTACTTTTCCAAGGGGAAAAGTTTGGTGATGTGTCTCGGCCAATCATATTTGAGCATTGGTTTCTCCTCTCCACTATATAAAGAACCCTATGGATGAGAGTTTAAGTATCGAATTTTCTCTTGTGTCTTTCCACCACAAAGAGTCAGTCATATAGATTTAGATATTGAGTCGAAGAGAAGTCGGAGCACTCTGTAAGTTCGCCGGAGCTCGGATTTTTGAAGTGCCTCTAAATCCGAGACGTAAAGCCGTTGTATCTTGGGAGACAGTTGCGACTACCGTGGGCACCATACCGGAGCAATTTGTCTTAAGGAAAGAGTAACTACTCGCCTCGGTTTGATCTCTAGTCCTTTGTTTTATGCATCGTACTATTTATTGTTTATTGTTCGAGCTAGATCTGCACGGTAATAGTTGTTTTGTTAGATCTAATTGATGCGTATAATCTCCTCTTCGAATATTTATTTTCTACTTTAATATTTCGTAATTTCTTCCGTAAATCACTCCACACACGATACACCTATACCAACAAGCTTAAGACAAATTTATTTCGTGTGTTAGAGGATCGTTTGAACCTATTACTTTACAGATTTGTATCGCTTGATTAACCATTATTTTTCTTTGGGCTTCTAATATTCGAACTTGCAGATAGTAAATATTATGACTTTGCTGATCGATTGACATCGGTCTTATTGTAATTATGATCTGATTGGTTGAACAAACGCTGTTTGTTTTATCTCGTACATAATTAGAACAATTTCGTTACTGTGTTATTATCCATAGATACTCGGTATGTTATTGTGGTGTATCTATTTATTTGAGTGGCACGTGCACAATTAACTATAATTTAGTTTCATATAGATGCCTTTTGTGCAACGTATCACTGTTGGCAATGGAAAAAAAGTTGATGTGGAAATAATCAAGTGACATGGATCTTTGACCGATCTGTTTATTTGGTAATTAAAAAATAAAAATAAAAATAAAAATAAAAATAAAAAGGGTAGATTTTTTTCCTTTTAGGGCTGGACAATTTGATTGTTGTACAATGTTGTGATATGGTGATTGCCGGTATCGTTTTATTTTCCTCATATATGGCACGCATAAATATCCGATATTCTTAGAATTTTGTAATTGCCTAATTTTGGGAGCAAATCCTCGACATATTTTCGAGATTCACCGTGATTGTATTATTGTTAGAAAGGGATCTATCTCCTCTTTTTATTTTTGGGTGATACATATATTTGTGACAAACCCTTTTCCTAATCTTTATAGTCATGGAAAGATCATGACTTTTCTGTGTTGACTGGCGTTAATTTTATTTGAGGCATTCTCTAGGAGATTGTGCCCAAGTATGCAAATATATCCTTGATCAACATATGGTTTAATAAACATATGCGATTTACCTAAGAATAATAACAATAAACGTATTTGGAAAAAGATAATTAAGTCATTGGAATATTGACTTGATTTTGTTAACGAAAATATATGAGTACTAGATAGTGTTCTCACAAATTTTATATCCGATCTATATAGTTCTTTTATAATATATCGGATGCTTATACTTGTATGTTTGTGAAGAAGCATTGAATCCTTGATGTGGTTCAGGTGTAACATTGATTAAGCGGTGTAGTGGAGTCTTGCGGTGTTATTTGATGCTTATTTATTGTAAGAACTATGCTACATTGCTTGATTGAATACTAGGTTAATAATATTCACCGCAAAACATGTTAGTTTTACTCGATCGAATTAAAACACAACGATGTTTGATCTCCTGTTTATACAGACGATATATTTGCGGAAGATTGAGCATAATTAATTATCTTCTGTCACTGAACAGAAAGGAAAGGATACACCGATGTGAATCCAAATGTAACTGTGTCTTTTGTGATACTAGTGTACGTGCACTGGACGTAGCACCAGTGATCGGTTCATCTCATCCCTTGGATGGAGAAATTAGGTGATGCAACGTACGGTGTTTTGAATAATCAAACTCGGATTGATTATTTTGTTGACAATGGAACTGTCAGTTGAGCACAAAGTGATGCTCTGTAAATTGCCAGTGATTTTGGCTTTATGATCTGCTTACATGCTTGAGTAATCTTGCTTGTGACACTATGACTAGGACTTGCAAATTTTAGATCCGTTCGTCTATCGATGAACATGGTGTTGTTACCAAATTTGAAGTTTGATCCTAATCACAAGTGTCTAGTATGTGTTGAAGCCAAGTTGGCTAACTCACCGGTAGACCGGGAGAAAGGAACACAAAAACTATGGATTCATGCAAATTAGAGGTGATAAAAGTATAATGTTACTTTTATTGACGATAGCACCATATGTTGATGTTTATATGCTGAAAAGCGATGATGAGGCTTGTGATGCCTTGAGGTTTGTCAGAATGAATGTGATAATAAACATAGCTAACGGATGAGATGTATCCGTAGTGGTTGTGGTGGTGGATATGAGGTATTGTTTCATGAGTCTTGCTAAGGGCCCGGCATCATTCATCAAACAACTACCCCATACACACCTCAGTCATGTGGGATTGCTACATGCAAGAACCAAACTCTTAAAGAGTTGATGGGTGCTATGTTGATAAGTTCGGGATTACCTTAGAACTTGTGGGGGGGAGTAGTCCTCTCAGAAGAATTCATTCTAAACAAGATTCCTTCAAAGAAGAAGGATGACACACCGTATGAGTTGTGGAAAGACCGAGGTCTAGCTACAAATTCTTGAAAATGTGGGGGTGTTTGGCTAAGGTAGAAGTACCTAAACCAAAGCAAGTAGAAATATGACCTAAAATCATTAGTGCCTATTGTTTTGGTGCATAAATCAGATATCAATGATGTACATGAACATGTCATCATCGAGTCTAAGAATGTGTGTTCCTTGAAGATCTCTTTCCATGTAAGGAAAAGAAGAATCAAGCTTGAGTAAGCGGACATGTGAGTCTGAAAAAAGTGTCATCCTCAAGAACTTGAGGAGCCTCGTTGTAGTGTAAAGGCTAGGACTCCAAAGTCCATTGCTCCTGATTTTCTGACCTATGTGGTAGAAAACGAACCCAGGACATATGCCGAGGCAATGTCAAGTCCATAAGCTCTTTTCTGGAAAGAAGCTATATGTAGTGAAATAAAATCCGTCATGCAAAACCACACTTGGAAGTTGGTTGGTTTCCAAGTGGATCTTCAAGAAGAAGTTAAAGGTTGATGGATTTATTGTAAGGCGTTGTTGGTAGCCGAGGGTATTGACAGAAAGAAGGCCTTGACTTTTTACTCACCGGTTATGAGAATTACTTATATAAGGGTTCTCATCAATACAGCTGGAATCTATAACATAGAAATACTTCAAATGGATGGTTATGGTGAGTTAAAAGAAGAGATTTACTTGGAACAACCAGATGGGTTCGTAGTTCCAAGACAAGAGAGTAAGGTGTGTGGACTTGTTAAGTCTCTCTGCAAGCTCGAATGTTAGCCAGAGCAATGGCAAATCGAGTTTGGCAATATTATGTTGTCGTTAAGAACACACCTTTGTGATAGTATGTCTATGACATGCCAATAATGGGAAGTACTCATGAGAGTATCATGAATACGATAAAGATATTGACAAGGAACTTCAATGTGAAGGACCTGGGAGTTGCAGATTTGATACTAGGGAGTAAGATCTCTAGACTATTTGATGGACTTGTGGTGACGAACTCATTATATTGAGTCTGTTTGGAATGATTTAATGTCTTTGATAAAAGTCCAGTGAGCACTCCACTTGACCTAAGTAAGAATAGAGGTGAACCTGTGGATCAACTGAGATATTCTCAAGTGATCGGAAGTCTGATGTACATAACCATTTGTACACGACCAGACTTAGCATGTGCAGTGAATAAAATGAGTAGGTTCACGAGTAATCCAGATCACAACCATTGGAAAGCCTAAAATAGGCAGTTGAGGTACATAAAGTACGCTATGAGTCTGGGATTACGATATATGAGATATCCGGCAGTATTAGAAGGATAGTGTGATGCCAACTGGAGATCCGATACGAAAGATTCGAAGTCCACCAGTGGATGCTTATTCACGATTGGTGGTGGTGCTGTGTCCTGAAAGTCTACAAGACCAATGTGCATAGCTCATTCCACAATGGAAGCTGAGTTCATAGCCTTGTATAAGGTTGAAGTAGACGCTGAATGGCTTAGGAATTTCCTTGAGGATATTCCATACTAGTGGCTGCAATCAGCATACCTGCGATAGTATGTTGACTATAGGAAGGGCACATAGTAGTGTGTATAATGGTAAGTCTCGACACATACGCCGTAGACTCAATACCATTAAATAATTGATCTCTAATGATGTGATTTCCATCGATTATATAAGGTCGAAGGAGAATCTCGTGGATCCGCTTACAAAAGGTTTAGCTAGAGATCAGATGTCAATTTTGACAACTGGAATGGGACTGAAGCCTATTACACATGTTTCCTTGTAGTGGCAACCCAACCATGTTGACTGGAGATCCCAAGATCATGGTTCAAAAGGGACAACTAAGCTATAAGGAACGAGTCCAAAGACTTACCCATTCTGAGAGAATAAAAGTGCTATCTGCAGAGGGTGTGAGGATAAGCTTAGCTTTTAATGATTCCTATAGCTTGATATTCAAGTGGGGTAAGGCAGAATACCCTTGATATGAGGTCACCTATGTAAGTGCGAAGTGGGGCCGCTTCTGTGAGAATTTTGAGGCTTGAATTCTCTAAAGCACTTTCTGAAACCAAGTGTTGTCCAGGGCCGAGATGGACACAACCATGAGAACCGAAAGGTGCTAGAGGAAATATTGTGTGAGTGCTATTGTCTTGGTTTACACTAAAGGCTGAATAGTTCAAGACCTAGTTCACTGATTAGCCGAGTAAATCCGATAGTACTTCACTAAGGCAGGTTCAAGGCCAGAAGCTACCTCTCCGGATGCAATATTTTTCCGTCTGACTTCTCTTCAGAGTCTGCATTTGCATTTGCATTAATTTTCATTCATGTGGGGGATTGTTGGAGAAAAAGCCTTTTTAGAAGGGTTGAATAGTCAACTTTAGCGCGATTTACGGATAGGCTCCGATGTATGTCATTAAATACTCTATATGGAGTAGTTGATAGGCTCCGATTTACGGATAGGCTCCGATGTATGTCATTAAATACTCCAACTTTAGCGCGATTTACGGATGATATCATTAAATACTCCATACGGAGTAGTTGATGATGGGCTTTTGAATCACTCCATTCGGATGTCGGGTGAATGAGAAATTAATGCCTAAAGTTGGTTGGAAATGTGTTGGAGATAAGAGTTGAAGGGAGTATATCAACTCAATATCCCACATTGGAAAGATGGGCGACTTGAGCTCCATATATAAGAGCTAGTGTATGCTCTTATAAATGTGCCCCAAGGGGCAAGGCACTTTTGTGCAGGAGGGAGGACTTAGATTATTCCACACGCGCGCGCGCGCACACGCCGCCGCCGCTGTCCGGCCGGCCGGCTCGATCTCGGGCTCGGGCTCGGGCTCGGTTCGGTTCGGTTCGGGTGTTACTATTAATTTTTTGGACAAAATTTCTTTATGAAGTTAACCATAAAATTAATCAGAATTCATTGAGTCGTTCGCCCAATCAGAATTCAGACGACACATCATCCGACCAATCAGATGAGTGGAATAATTCGAAATTAGCCTAATAATTTCGGCCAACCTTCTTTCCTTGAGGGGAAGTCGGGCATTACTTTTCCAAGGGGAAAAGTTTGGTGATGTGTCTCGGCCAATCATATTTGAGCATTGGTTCCTCCTCTCCACTATATAAAGAACCATATGGATGAGAGTTTAAGTATCGAATTTTCTCTTGTGTCTTTCCACCACAAAGAGTCAGTCATATAGATCTAGATATTGAGTCGAAGAGAAGTCGGAGCACTCTGTAAGTTCGCCGGAGCTCGGATTTTTGAAGTGCCTCTAAATCCGAGACGTAAAGCCGTTGTATCTTGGGAGACAGTTGCGACTACCGTGGGCACCATACCGGAGCAATTTGTCTTAAGGAAAGAGTAACTACTCGCCTCGGTTTGATCTCTAGTCCTTTGTTTTATGCATCGTTGATGAGAGACAAATTAATGATCATTATTATGACATTTTACCCCAATATTGATACCACTTTGAGCATTATTGTACCAATTTAAGTCAATAATTACTTAATTTTATCCAAATATATAAATAGTGGTTATTATATAAATTATCGCATTTTTATAAGTTTTTATAAGTTTTGTATCGGTTTAGTAACCGGAGTGTCGTGTCAGATTTACACGGGTATTTGTGGTATTTTTATTGCAGATTTATGATAAACCAAGACCCCGAGTAACGACATTTTTGAAGTCATAATCATATTTTTGGAAGGATATAGGAAGTGTCACTAGCTTAAGTGGTTAAGTGGTCAATCGATTCGATTTAGTGGAAATCGAGAAATATCTTCGACGAAAGAATGGCCCATCAAAATGACATTTTCTGAAGAAGAGTCCTTCATGAAAGTTGTAGATCATTCAACGAGCTTTCCAATGCCTCTTAAATCATGTCATTTGGAGATCTAGAACTCAAGATATGAATTTTAGAAGTTTTATTCCAAAATATAAATTTTTATCCGGAAATTGGATAATTAAGGGGGATGAATGTAATGATTAGCCCGGCCCGGTCCGGCCCTTACCCGGCCCAGTCCGCCCCCCCCCCCCCCTTTTGGAGGCTATATATACGTGCTAGGCCCCCTTTCTTTCTTTGCCCCTCTTCTTTCCTATTTCTTTCTTTCTTCTCATCAATCTTCTTCTCTTTCATTTTTTATTTTGTAAACACTTTATATATATATAGATATATCTATATATATACACACACACACACACGTCCCAAAATATATATATATACATCCATATATATATATTTCATCTATCTTATTTTCTTTTTACTTTGGGGCCCTTATATATACATATGTCTATGTATGTATATATATGTTTTTATATATATAAATAAAGTAGTTATAGTACGTTGTAATGGCGGAATAATTATCGAAGATTGTTAAAATCGAAGCTTTGTTATACTACATCCGGTGGAAACGACCCCGATTCAAATAGCGGTTGTAATCGGTAATATATTCTAATATTATTATGTTTACTATTTCTATTTCTATTTATATATTATATATGTTAATAATGTTAAGCTAAAAATATATCTAGCCAAGATATGAATCTGAATTAGTTAATCTTTTTGGTAAAATGAATGATCGACTCTGGTAATAATGATTAAAACCAATTATAATGAATCTCTTTCTATTTGCACTTAATGAAAGTAAAAATTGAATTAGCCACTCGATTTTTACTAGAAACGTAATCTAATGAATTGACAACTCGCGATTAGAATACGAGATCGTAATAGAAAGACCGGAGGGTAAAATTGGCCGAGTGAAAATGTGACAACGGAATCCGATTTCCTACCCGGGGGCAGATTTGTCTTGGGAGAGATAAATCTTATTAAAATTGTGCTCACGATATTATTACGTTAAAATCACCTGTTTAATGAATCAATCTTAAAATTGGCCGAATGACAAAACGGGAGTGACCCATGCTTAAGATGACATTGGACAGAGGACTAGACGTATGACAATTTCATACGCTCGTGTGAGGAGGAGTTGTCTAGCTTAGGAGTACACCGGTTCATACATAATTGACCTCCTTGCATCAAGGAAAAGATCTGTCTCATTCAATTTCACTACAAAAAGATATTGATTCAGTAAAGTATTCTTGGCTAGATCCAAAAATATATATATATTATCTATTTTTATATTTATATATTTATTTACTGCTTTACTAACAATCTAACAATCTAACTATCTAACCCGAGGAAAATGGTAAAAACTGCGACTTAGATCGAGTTAATAATAGCTTCTTGGTGTTTAACCACACTTTGAATTATGCCTTCATTTCCTTGAGGATACGACCTGACTCGCCAGACTAGCACTACAATTTGACCCGGTACACTGCCGGTAAGGATTGATAGCCTAGAAACAGTCCGTCAATCGTACTATTTATTGTTTATTGTTCGAGCTAGATCTGCACGGTAATAGTTGTTTTGTTAGATCTAATTGATGCGTATAATCTCCTCTTCGAATATTTATTTTCTACTTTAATATTCCGTAATTTCTTCCGTAAATTATGGATCTATTCCGTAAATCACTCCACACACGATACACCTATCCCAACACTATTTTAGCAAGGTTCAAGCAGGTGCGAAAGTGCAGCAAGCAACAGGTTATGAACCAACAGATTTAGCAAGAAAATCAGGAAATATCGAGACCAAAATGTGCAAGGCAAAACACAGCAGAATGTATCTGGATTATCAAGTTAAGCAGCCAAGCATAGACTCAATAAAGCACAACACTGAATCAGTTAATTTCTTTACTGATTCACTAAACAAGCATGAGATTAAAATATGAGACAAAACAAAACAAACAAGCTTAACCCTTGATCAATCTTACTGAGACTAAACTGACCCTAGACTTGTGTATTCAAGACCTATTGTCCACCCTTGGACTACACTTCTTCTCGAAATGATTCAGTCGTTGAACACCACAGTCAAATCACAGTTTAGAAATAGTAAATTATCAAGATTAAAGCAAACACCTTAATTTAACACTTAAGCAGAAGAAAAAGCTTAAATTAAGGACAAAGACACTTACTAAAAACAGCAAGTACGACCACTAAAATTATCAGGCATAATTTCAGTCTCAAGCAATGTTCTGATCTTGAAATCCTCAGTCCAACTAAGTTTCTTGATTCCAGAAAATTGCAGACAGTATCAACGGGGCTTGGTCCCACTAAGGGTTGATACAACTCACACTGACACTCAAACTTACACAAGCAATGGATATTTTAGACTCTACTAAAATGTGGGATTTCTTTGACTCAATGAGTTCAGTGATACCTTTAATCCTTTTGATATCACTGGCTATTTATAGCCCTAGATTGTAACGCCCCGCTCCCGGATACCGAGTCCTTATCCGGAAACGAAACGCTCGGCACGTATAATATTAAATAAATCTAATATTACATGTAAGCCTCTACTACGTCATATCGAGTTAAGCAAAATGGAAGCTTAAAAGACTCGGCAAACACAATAAATGCTACTATGAAAAGAACTCGACATACTAAAGATAGAAATGTAACATTTATTACATTGGAAAACCAACCGAAAACCAAACGACGTACGAAATCCTCTAACAGAAACTAAAAAGGAAATTACAAAACTTTCCCAAAGAAACGACAAGTCTATAGTACAATAAGGAAAAGAACAAAAAGAAAATGCTTCAACTCCGGCGTCCTCAAACGTCGTCTTCAAAGTCTGCCTCGAACTCCGGATCTAGCTGTTCATCTTCTCTCCCCAAACACATAGAAAAACAATTCATTTGAGTACCTCTTTATGAGACCGACTCAATCTAGGGTTCACTTAATGTCCATCAACATGTCATGACTAGATGTTTCTAACTTAGCTTATCTTTGTTACATCATCATTCTAGGGCACTACGCATGGTGCTACTCAACACGAAGTATCTGGGTGCAACCTATTAGTGGATCACACCAATAGCCACTGGCTAGTCCCGATAGTATACGCGTTCGGTGAAGTCCCTCTACTCCTGGTGCCCTCTAATGGCCAGCAAAGTTATCCATCCACGAGTACCCTCTACTCCTGGTGCCTCTAGAAAGGCCAGCAAGATTACTCGTTTTATCCTAAAACCTACACATTGCGATATAAACTTGTGCCTAACCAACAATGACATGATGTTTAGTCTTTTACTAGTCAAGTATGTAATCATCATTAGTTATTAACTAGCCACCTAGTTGTTTTCAAGTAAGCTCCCTCGCAAACTCAACCCTCTTTCATAGACCTCTAGACACGGACAAGACCTAGCAATTACATAGACATTGATGAGCTCTAGATCACCAATGCACAAGCTCTTTCATGCCTTTCCGACGGTCACAGACTTCAACTCCCTTTAAGAGTATGTCCGGTGCCGGAACCAAACGCATCAAAAGTCAATCGGGGCTTGTTCGTTTTCATTTAATTTTATTTAAGCTCATTAGAAAAACCACCATTCAATTAATATTGAAATAACATTAGCCACAAAATCCATTGTCAACCAAATAATATAAAATATTGTTCCGAAAAATAAAACAACACAACACAATACCAAAGAACTACAAGTTATAAATTTATTAAATAATCTTTTTTTTTCTTTTCCTGGAAATATAGCATATATGCAATAATTACTTCTTCTTCTTTTTTTTTTCTCTTTTTTTTCCCTCCTAATTTACGGCTGCAAAGTTCTTTCATTTTTTTTTTTTTTTATATATATATATTTTTCTTCTCCTGTGGAACCTACACCTTACGGCTGCATACATCATCACATATAAGTCCTATTTCTCTTCCTCATTCTTTCGGCAATTCACAGGTAATAATAATATAAAAATCAATAAAAACCAAGATAGCAACAAACATGAATAAATAAACATATAATTAAATACGGTTGAACACCAAAAACCGTATAAGAACACCCCTTACAAAACGAATCAAAAACACGATCTAACCACGCCAAACCATAATTAATTAATAGGAATAGCCTCTTACCTTTTAGCAAGCTATTCCCACCAAACCTTGACAAGGTCTTAACTTTCATGTGTTGAATCGACGCTCTCTTAACGACGATTCCGTTGCTCCACTCTGATCCGAAAACAGTTGAGATTCGACTTAGAAACTAATCGAAAACTCCCTCAGCCCTCAAAGCTCCACGCCGTTCCCTCTCTCAACGTTGGCAAATTCTGTTTTCTTTTAGGTTATGGGAACTAATTGGTTCTATTTTTCTTAAATAGACAAAATGCCAAAAGTTAACCTAATCTCTTATTTCAATATATATATACACACATAAAATACTTTAATCTGTAAATCATAATATTCCATTTTTCGTAAAAAGACACGTCTGCCATTTTTAAAAAATCAGGATATTGCATAAATGTATGATTTAAACCTCAAGGCTTAGTGTGAACATAATCAGAGAAATCAAGAACTCGTATCAGCATTTAAAGGTGGCAATTACTTCAAATCCGGGTAGGAGATACAGTAGGTCAACCACATAATCCCAAAAGGCCACGCCTTTTATCAAGGCTGCCATTATGGTTAACCCTGCAGTCAAGGTCAATTAACCAAAATCAGCACAGTAATCATTCGAATCAGCCAATAAAAGATAATATACGATATTAACAAGGAAAGATATCACCTTGTTAAGGAAACGAGCGAAATCCTTTCGAATCAAAACATAAATGCTCGAATCAGTAGGAGATTAATGGCAACAGTAACATCTTTCACGCCCAAACCATAAACAAAATCAGCACGAGGTAAAGCTGATGGAGCAAGAAAGCATCGAATCTGCAAGATTTGATTTGAAGATAATCTGAGATGAAGAACATCAACGGGGATCCTCAGAATATGGAGAAGTTAATGCCTTCGAAGATTTTTAGAAAATGGTTCAATTTCAGAGAGTAGAAAAGTCGGATGAAGTTTTTTCCGTTTATTTAAAAATGAATTAGGGTGAATGAAATTTCGGGTAGGATATTGGTTATGTGGAATAGAAGGATATACGGGCCCATCTATATTAGATCCAAATAAAAAAATTAAAAACCTTAATGTAATAAAATGTGTTGCACAATAATTAGGTAACCATATATTATATAAGTAGCATATATTTGCCATCTTATACGATATAGGTGTCCAATAAAAATGTGTCATGACATATAAAACATCAGGACTTTATAATTAATTATTTTATTACACCTGTCAAACAATAAACACAAGATGATGGCCATTAGTGACACGGTAATAACTTCAAGGCCGGTTAGTGACACGGTAATAACTAATATCATAATAAAAGCTTTAAACACAAAGACGGAACTTTGAAAATTAATCAACACTTAACTACGGACCATAAAATACTTAACAGACTCAGCCAACAAAGAGACTCAAGAACTAAAGGAGCAGATTGCTTTAATGATTAAAAGGTTTGGCAGATTCAAGAAAAGGCAGTACAACGGAAGTTCTTCATCCAAAGACAAGACTTCATCCAGCAAATACTTCAAGAAGAAAGATGATGAACTCAAATGCTTCAATTGCAAAAAGATAGGACACTTCAAGGCTGATTGTCCAAAAGAAAAGGACAAAGATGAAGAAAAGAAGAGATGCAAGTTGTAGACAAAAGGAAGAGCCGGAAAGCATTAAAGGATGAAACCAGCAGTGAAAGTGTTGCAGTGGAGTCATCTGATAATGACTCAGAGGACAGTGAAGGCACCAGCTCAGACAATGCCAAAGCTTGCCAATGTCTAATGGCAAAGGAAATTAAAGAAACAGAGGTACTATCTAGTGCATGTTCATCTAATTCATCAACATCTGACACTGTACAATCTTCTATTTTCCCACCAGACTCTGCAAATCTAATCCAAAATCTCATGAGCAAATTTGAAGAATTTCAAACAACTTATGAAATTTTGGAACAAGAATGCAAGAATCTGAGAGCGGAAAATAATAGGTTAAAGAAAGAACTGGATAAATTAAATGTTGAATCAACTAGTGGAAGAGCACTCAACTGATCAACAAGCAATAGGTGATCAATCATCTGGTGCTAACAGACCATCTAAGGAAACTTACCTACCTGCTGAGGCCACCACTGCACAAGATAATGCACCAGCTTACAAACCCCCAAAAAGGGTTTCGATCCAGATCTGGTCTCTGATACAATAGTCAAGATGAGAAAGAAACAATGGCCAACACAGATCTGAACTAAGGACCAAAACTGGACCTAAATTCAGAAAAGGGCAGACCATAGTTTCAACTACTCATCCAGCACAAATGAAGTAAAAAACAAGTGCAGTGAAACGGTAGAGTAAATCATCTAACCAGCCTACTAAAGGCAAAGGCATACTGAAAGGTAAGGGCATACTTTACCCCTAGAAGATGATTGGAATGTTCCACCTCCAAAATACAAGAGAAAACCATTTCATACAAAGCCAAATGTATTTGGGAAAAGCCAGGAAAGGCATGGTCCTAGGTACAAAAGGCAATATGAAAACATGTCATATGTTGTGTTTTGGAAAGTGTAACGGGATGCTAAGACACCAAAAAGTAGAGAAATGTATTAGAATACTTTTAGTAAACCTATTAGAAGTTATTCTGCCATGCCTTATACGTATTAGGTTGATGACTTCAACCCTCATAGGAGAAGATCTTTTGGATACACACTTGAACTAGGAGGCATGACTGCTAACATGTATGGACCCAAACAATGTTGGATACCTAAACTTGCTTAATTAGTTTTGTAGGATGTCTGGTACATAGACAGTGGATGTTCCAGACATATGACAGGCAATAAAGGATGGTTGACTGAATTCAAAGCTTTTGATGGACCCAAAGTTACCTTTGGAGGCAGAGAAAACCCTGGCAAGATTAAGGGGGAAGGCACCATGTTAAAGAACAACTTGAAGATTCAGAATGTGGAATATGTCAAAGGATTGAGTTTCAATCTCCTAAGCATCTGTCAATTCTATGACAAAGGCTACAATGTGCACTTCAACGAAGAAGATTTCAAGGTGATTCACAAACAAACCAACACATTTGTACTTGCAGGAAAAAGAGAGGACAACATGTATATGGTAGACTGGAAGACAACAAAAGCATAAACCTGTCTGCTTGTCAAGAACAAACAATCACCTAACAGAAGACTTACTCACCTGAATTTCAAGAAAATCAACAAGTTATCAAAGAACAAACTAGTCAAAAGCCTACCAGACATCACATTCAAGAAAGAGAGTCTTTGTGATGCTTGTCAGAAAGGAAATCTTATCAAAAGCTCCTTCAAGTCAAAGCCACATCATCAACAACACGAATCATACATATGTTGCATATGGATTTATTTGGACCAGTCACACCAGTAAGTGTAAGTGGAATTAAGTACACTATAGTAGTGATTGATGACTTTTCCAAGTATACCTGGACCATTTTCATGAACAAGAAAAGAGAAACTCTCAAGAAACTACCAAATTTTTTGAGAAGAATTCAGAATGAAAAGGAATTGAAGATTATCAAGATAAGATCATATAGAGGCACAAAATTTCTAAATGAAGCAATCAGAACCTACTGTGAAGCAAATAGAGTACTACATCAACTATCAGCAGTAGGAACTCCACAACAAAATGGAGTAGCAGAAAGAAGGAACAAAACACTCAAAGAAGCTGTTAGAACAATGATAGCAGAAGCAAACTTACCAAAGAGATTTTTGGCTAAAGTAGCAAACATAGCATGTTACACTCAAAACAGATCTATCATCAATAAACATCATGGGAAAACACCCTATGAAAAATGGAAGGGAAGAAAACTTAACATATCTCACTTGCATATGTTTGGATCTAATTGTTTTGTTTTGAACAGGAATCAGTTACATACCTTTGATGAAAAAGCTGACGGAGCAATATTCATGTGATATTCAATACTAGCAAAGCTTCCAGGGCACTAAACAAAAGAACCTTGTTTATTGAACATTCAATTCATGTAGTGTTTGATGAACCAAACACTAGTGGTGAAGACTTACACACACTTGAAGAAGAAGCTACAAAAATTCAAGTCTATATGGATAAAATAGTAGCAGCCACTATACTATATCACTCTATTGAAAATGAAGATGATGTACATGTTATCACACCAACAGAATCACCAACTCAAACTCCAAATAATGATGTACAAATAGACACAGAAGAAGCATCAAATCACGCACAACATCAACCTTATCTGAATTGGCTTAGAGATCATCTATAAAAACAAGTCATTGGAGATGTCCATGCACGTGTAAGAACAAGAAGACAACCGGAAAGCATGTTAACTTGTTTTCTGTCACAGAAGGAACCAAAGACAATAGATGATGCAATCCAAGATGCTGATTGGATTATAGCCATGCAAGAAGAACTCAATGAATTTGAGAGAAATGAAGTCTAGGAACTTGTTGATAGACCAAACATGGCCAACATCATTGGGACAAAATGGGTGGTCAGGAACAAGGTGGATGAACAATGAGCAATTGTCAGAAACAAGGCAAGACTGGTAGCAAAAGGATATTCACAAGCATAAGGCATATGATGTGATCAAAGATGAGACGTTTTGGCTTAGAGTCCATTTATTTGATCATTTATCCCACATTGCAAGTTTGACATATTTTCTTATAATTTTATTAGTATTTATTTCTTTTATTTTAATTTTTATTTCTATTAAAAAACTTTGTCCCACATCGCTTAGAGAGTAGTTTATGTCTTTTATTCTAGCCTATAAAAAGGCTTTAGTTGTAATCTTTTATAGAAGACAAATTTTGAGATATATATTTTATTTGAAGCTTTTATGCTTTGGAGAGTTTTCACACGTTGGTGTTTGGTGGATTCCAAATGGGACATATCAAGGTTGTGAGTAAACCTTTTGTGTGTCTATTATACCAAGGTTTTTGGTTACAAGTTAGCCAAGGGTCGAGGTGCTTGTTTATTGGTGCCTTCTGTCAAGTCCTCGAGCATTTTCAGATCTGATTCGTTGACGAATCACATCAGTTGGTATTAGAGATCGCCACTAAAGGCATCCAAATTTCCCTATTAGTTTATTTTTCCTTTTCCTTGATTCTTACTAGTTTTCCTTCAATATCTGAAAAAATCCTGTTTTTTTAGTTCTTCCATTCATGCATCTTCATTCAAAAAAAAAAGGGTTCGACCATTTAAAAAAAAATCATTGGCGGATATATTTTGTTTGGTCATTCTGGAGCTACTGAGTAATGTCAAAGGAAAGTCAGTTAAATTCATATTTTCGGATATTCGCGGATGCATAAAAAACTGTGTTGGATCGAGAATTTGAGAAAATGGAACGACGTTTTCATGATATGATGGATGATATGAAGGCTCAATTTCAGATCATGTTAACGGAAAAAGGTGGTGGTAGAGATAACCGCAGTGGTAGAGGTAATCAAGGTGGTAGAGGTACATGTGGGGGTACATATATGGTTAAGAAAACTTCTACATAACTGTTTTCTTTTTATTACGTTCATTGTCATGGGAGTGATCATCACCATTATGATTGCCCAAATCTATGGCAAAAAATAGGTAACTTACGTGAGACATCACCTACGGACAACCAGGTGAACGTTAGTATCCCAAAGAAGAATGTCGAGAACACCTTAGAGATTGCTACCACTCAAGGGGATGAATTGACACACGATGATGATGAGAGTTTGGTCGAGGAGACTAAGCAAAATTCTAAGGAGAAATTGGAGGAGGTTGTTGGAGTATAATTGGTGGTGGTAGTCCAGGAGTCGACCGTGGCAGAGGCGATTACCGAGGAGAATGAAAAGGTTCCTGAAGAGCATATACTTGGTGGCAAACCGGAGAACCATTTCATTGATCCATTTTCTGAGTATGTTGCTGACTGTCCGGCTATGACTTGTTCTTGTTATATCTATATTTTTCCGAGATTTCTCCAAGTTTTTTGCACACCAGACGACTTCTTTCCTATTGCATTTGTGACGCTTGGTTCAACATCACACCGTGCCATTGATTTGAAGTGGTCTGTCCGCCTCGTATTTGATCTAGGGGTTCGATTGGTGTCTTTTTGTGCTACCTTGAGATTGACATGTGCGGATTGATGAGAGTCAACTTTGCTATAAATTCGTGTGCATTTACCCTCTATTTATAGCATATACGGTGTAATTTTGGGGTAGTTAAGTGTTTTTATGGGCACATTTCACTACGAGTTGAATCATGAGACGATATGACGTTTACGTCGAAAATCTCGATATTTTTGGGTGATTTGTGTATGTTTTATTGATGTTTGTCATGCTTAGATATGTGGTTTATTTTTATTACAGGTATGACGTGATAGAGGGCGTGACGAGGATCACCACGGTATGAAAATCGTTTTAAACGAAGTTCGTATGAGGAAATGGCGCTAGATTCAAATTTGTGTGTTCGAAGAAAAATAAATAATTTGGATAAAATTGGGTATCAAAAACAGAAAGTGTCAAACCTAGGGTGTGACGGAGTCGTGTGTCATACCTAGGGTGTGACGGAGTCTGTTTTTTTAGCAATATTTTGATTATTATCGGTATAAAAAATAAAAATAAAAATAAAAATATATGAAAGCAACAAACAGGCGTACCTTTATGGAAGAAGGGGCCCACGCCCAATGTGGAAGACAATTGACGGGAGGACGCTGCTTATTTTTGTTTGGAAAATGATATGTGCACTATAAAAATATGTAGTACACAAACCACTACAGCTTGGTATTCATTGATTAAAGTGATTAATTATTCATAGTGATGGGTCCCAACAAAATGTTTGGTGTTGATTGTGTTGTGTAAGATGTTGTCATAGAACAAGTAGTGGATGTATCACTGCTCTTTTTATTTTGAGGAAAATTTCCAAAGCATAAGGAATGTCGGCGATTTTTATTATATATAAATGCCTCCTAGGTCAAATTTCAACACACAGACTTCTTAGAATAAATTTATATTTTCTCACGCAACAATTTTTCCCTTCCATTAGATTAGATCTATTTGATTTTCTTGCAAAAATTCCTAAGAACATCATTAGTTATTTATTTTATTTTACGATTTCAACACAACGAAATGATGATTCGAATGGTGGATTGATTCAACCTTTTTGTGGTAATTTTATTTAGCTTTTTATCATGTCGTTTACCAATTTATTTATGATTTCTTGTTTTATTCCGTAATTTCTTCCGTAAATTATGGATCTATTCCGTAAATCACTCCACACACGATACACCTATCCCAACACTATTTTAGCAAGGTTCAAGAAGGTGGGAAAGTGCAGCAAGCAACAGGTTATGAACCAGCAGATTTAGCAAGAAAATGAGCAAATATCGAGACCAAAATGTGCAAGGCAAAACACAGCAGAATGTATCTGGATTATCAAGTTAAGCAGCCAAGCATAGACTCAATAAAGCACAACACTGAATCAGTTAATTTCTTTACTGATTCACTAAACAAGCATGAGATTAAAATATGAGACAAAACAAAACAAACAAGCTTAACCCTTGATCAATCTTACTGAGACTAAACTGACCCTAGACTTGTGTATTCAAGACCTATTGTCCACCCTTGGACCACACTTCTTCTCGAAATGATTCAGTCATTGAACACCACAGTCAAATCACAGTTTAGAAATAGTAAATTATCAAGATTAAAGCAAACACCTTAATTTAACACTTAAGCAGAAGAAAAAGCTTAAATTAAGGACAAAGACACTTACTAAAAACAGCAAGTACGACCACTAAAATTATCAGGCATAATTTCAGTCTCAAGCAATGTTCTGATCTTGAAATCCTTAGTCCAATTAAGTTTCTTGATTCCAGAAAATTGCAGACAGTATCAACGGGGTTTGGTCCCACCAAGGGTTGATACAACTCACACTGACTCTCAAACTTACACAAGCAATGGATATTTTAGACTCTACTAAAATGTGGGATTTCTTTGACTCAATGAGTTCAGTGATACCTTTAATCCTTTTGATATCACTGGCTATTTATAGCCCTAGATTGTAACGCCTCGCTCCCGGATACCGAGTCCTTATCCGGAAATGAAACGCTCGGCACGTATAATATTAAATAAATCTAATATTACACGTAAGCCTCTACTACGTCATATCGAGTTAAGCAAAATGGAAGCTAAAAAGACTCGGCAAACACAATAAATGCTACTATGAAAAGAACTCGACATACTAAAGATAGAAATGTAACATTTATTACATTGGAAAACCAACCGAAAACCAAACGACGTACGAAATCCTCTAACAGAAACTAAAAAGGAAATTACAAAACTTTCCCAAAGAAACGACAAGTCTATAGTACAATAAGGAAAAGAACAAAAAGAAAATGCTTCAACTCCGGCGTCCTCAAACGTCGTCTTCAAAGTCTGCCTCGAACTCCGGATCTAGTTGTTCATCTTCTCTCCCCAAACACATAGAAAAACAATTCATTTGAGTACCTCTTTTTGAGACCGACTCAATCTAGGGTTCACTTAATGTCCATCAACATGTCATGACTAGATGTTTCTAACTTAGCTTATCTTTGTTACATTAGCATTCTAGGGCACTACGCATGGTGCTACTCAACACGAAGTATCTGGGTGCAACCTATTAGTGGATCACACCAATAGCCACTGGCTAGTCCCGATAGTATACGCGTTCGGTGAAGTCCCTCTACTCCTGGTGCCCTCTAATGGCCAGCAAAGTTATCCATCCACGAGTACCCTATACTCCTGGTGCCTCTAGAAAGGCCAGCAAGATTACTCGTTTTATCCGAAAACCTACACATTGCGATATAAACTTGTGCCTAACCAACAATGACATGATGTTTAGTCTTTTACTAGTCAAGTATGTAATCATCATTAGTTATTAACTAGCCACCTAGTTGTTTTCAAGTAAGCTCCCTCGCAAACTCAACCCTCTTTCATAGACCTCTAGACACGGACAAGACCTAGCAATTACATAGACATTGATGAGCTCTAGATCACCAATGCACAAGCCCTTTCATGCCTTTCCGACGGTCACAGACTTCTACTCCCTTTAAGAGTATGTCCGGTTCCGGAACCAAACGCATCAAAAGTCAATCGGGGCTTGTTCGTTTTCATTTAATTTTATTTAAGCTCATTAGAAAAACCACCATTCAATTAATATTGAAATAACATTAGCCACAAAATCCATTGTCAACCAAATAATATAAAATATTGTTACAAAAAATAAAACAACACAACACAATACCAAACAACTACAAGTTATAAATTTATTAAATAATCTTTTTTTTTTCTTTTCCTGGAAATATAGCATTTATGCAATAATTACTTCTTCTTTTTTTTTTTTTCTCTTTTTTTTCCCTCCTAATTTACGGCTGCAAAGTTCTTTCATTTATATATATATATATATATATATATATATATATATATATATATATATATTTTTTTTTTCTTCTCCTGTGGAACCTACACCTTACGGCTGCATACATCATCACATATAAGTCCTATTTCTCTTCCTCATTCTTTCGGCAATTCACAGGTAATAATAATATAAAAATCAATAAAAACCAAGATAGCAACAATCATGAATAAATAAACATATAATTAAATACGGTTGAACACCAAAAACCGTATAAGAACACCCCCTTACAAAACGAATCAAAAACACGATCCAACCTCGCCAAACCATAATTAATTAATAGGAAGAGCCTCTTACCTTTTAGCAAGCTATTCCCACCAAACCTTGACAAGGTCTTAACTTTCAGGTGTTGAATCGACGCTCTCTTCACGACGATTCCGTTGCTCCACTCTGATCCGAAAATAGTTGAGATTCGACTTAGAAACTAATCGAAAACTCCCTCAGCCCTCAAAGCTCCACGCCGTTCCCTCTCTCAACGTTGGCAAATTCTGTTTTCTTTTAGGTTATGGGAACTAATTGGATCTATTTTTCTTAAATAGACAAAATGCCAACAGTTAACCTAATCTCTTATTTCAATATATATATACACACATAAAATACTTTAATCTGTAAATCATAATATTCCATTTTTCGTAAAAGACACATCTGCCATTTTTAAAAAATCAGGATACTACATAAATGTATGATTTAAACCTCAAGGCTTAGTTTGAACATAATCAGAGAAATCAAGAACTCGTATCAGCATTTAATGGTGGCAATTACTTCAAATCCGGGTAGGAGATACAGTAGGTCAACCACATAATCCCAAAAGGCCACGCCTTTTATCAAGGCTGCCATTATGGTTAACCCTGCAGTCAAGGTCAATTAACCAAAATAAACACAGTAATCATTCGAATCAGCCAATAAAAGATAATATACGATATTAACAAGGAAATATATCACCTTGTTAAGGAAACGAGCGAAATCCTTTCGAATCAAAACATAAATGCTCGAATCAGTAGGAGATTAATGGCAACAATAACATCTTTCACGCCCAAACCATAAACAAAATCAGCACGAGGTAAAGCTGATGGAGCAAGAGAGCATCGAATCTGCAAGATTTGATTTGCAGATAATCTGAGATGAAGAACATCAACGGGGATCCTCAGAATATGGAGAAGTTAATGCCTTCGAAGATTTTTAGAAAATTGTTCAATTTCAGAGAGTAGAAAAGTCGGATGAAGTTTTTTCCGTTTATTTAAAAATGAATTAGGGTGAATGAAATTTCTGGTAGGATATTGGTTATGTGGAATAGAAGGATATACGGGCTCATCTATATTAGATCCAAATAAAAAAATTAAAAACCTTAATGTAATAAAATGTGTTGCACAATAATTAGGTAACCATATATTATATAAGTAGCATATATTTGCCATCTTATACGATATCGGTGTCCACTAAAAATGTGTCATGACATATAAAACATCAGGACTTTATAATTAATTATTTTATTACACCTGTCAAACAATAAACACAAGATGATGGCCATTCATGTAAGCTTTTAACTTCAAGGCCGGTTAGTGACACGGTAATAACTAATATCATAATAAAAGCTTTAAACACAAAGACGGAACTTGAAAATTAATCAACACTTAACTACGGACCATAAAATACTTAACAGACTCAGCCAACAAAGAGACTCAAGAACTAAAGGAGCAGATTGCTTTAATGATTAAAAGATTTAGCAGATTCAAGAAAAGGCAGTACAACGGAAGTTTTCATCCAAAGACAAGACTTCATCCAGCAAATACTTCAAGAAGAAAGATGATGAACTCAAATGCTTCAATTGCAAAAAGATAGGACACTTCAAGGCTGCTTGTCCAAAAGAAAAGGACAAAGATGAAGAAAAGAAGAGATGCAAGTTGTAGACAAAAGGAAGAGCCGGAAAGCATTAAAGGATGAAACCAGCAGTGAAAGTGCTGCAGTGGAGTCATCTGATAATGACTCAGAGGACAGTGAAGGCGCCAGCTCAGACAATGCCAAAGCTTGCCAATGTCTAATGGCAAAGGAAATTAAAGAAACAGAGGTACTATCTAGTGCATGTTCATCTAATTCATCAACATCTGACACTGTACAATCTTCTATTTTCCCACCAGACTCTGCAAATCTAATCCAAAATCTCATGAGCAAATTTGAAGAATTTCAAACAACTTATGAAATTTTGGAACAAGAATGCAAGAATATGAGAGCGGAAAATAATAGGTTAAAGAAAGAACTGGATAAATTAAATGTTGAATCAACTAGTGGAAGAGCACTCAACTGATCAACAAGCAACAGATGATCAATCATCTGGTGTTAATAGACCAACTAAGGAAACTTCCCTACCTGCTGAGGCCACCACTGCACCAGATAATGCACCAGCTTACAAACCCCCAAAAGGGTTTCGATCCAGATCTGGTCTCTGATACAATAGTCAAGATGAGAAAGAAACAATGGCCAACACAGATCTGAACTAAGGACCAAAACTGGACCAAAATTAAGAAAAGGGCAGACCATAGTTTCAACTACTCATCCAGCACCAATTAAGTAAAAAACAAGTGCAGTGAAACGGTAGAGTAAATCATCTAACCAGCCTATTAAAGGCAAAGGCATACTAAAAGGTAAGGGCATACTTTACCCCTCAGAAGATGATTGGAATGTTCCACCGCCAAAATACAAGAGAAAACCATTTCATACAAAGCCAAATGTATTTGGGAAAAGCCAGGAAAGGCATGGTCCTAAGTACAAAAGGCAATATGAAAACTTGTCGTATGTTGTGTTTTGGAAAGTGAAACGGGATGCTAAGACACCAAAAAGTAGAGAAATGTATCAGAATACTTTTAGTAAGCCTATTAGAAGTTATTCTGCCATGCCTTATACATATTAGGTTGATGACTTCAACCCTCATAGGAGAAGATCTTTTGGATACACACTTGAACTAGGAGGCATGACTGCTAACATGTATGGACCCAAACAATGTTGGATACCTAAACTTGCTTAATTAGTTTTGTAGGATGTCTGGTACATAGACAGTGGATGTTCCAGACATATGAGAGGCAATAAAGGATGGTTGACTGAATTCAAAGCTTTTGATGGACCCAAAGTTACCTTTGGAGGCAGAGAAAACCCTGGCAAGATTAAGGGGGAAGGCACCATGTTAAAGAACAACTTGAAGATTCAGAATGTGGAATATGTCAAAGGATTGAGTTTCAATCTCCTAAGCATCTGTCAATTCTATGACAAAGGCTACAATGTGCACTTCAACGAAGAAGATTTCAAGGTGATTCACAAACAAACCAACATATTTGTACTTGCAGGAAAAAGAGAGGACAACATGTATATGGTAGACTGGAAGACAACAAAAGCATAAACCTGTCTGCTTGTCAAGAACAAACAATCACCTAACAGAAGACTTACTCACCTGAATTTCAAGACAATCAACAAGTTATCAAAGAACAAACTAGTCAAAGGCCTACCAGACATCACATTCAAGAAAGAGAGTCTTTGTGATTCTTGTCAGAAAGGAAATCTTATCAAAAGCTCCTTCAAGTCAAAGCCACATCATCAACAACACGAATCATACATATGTTGCATATGGATTTATTTGGACCAATCACACCAGTAAGTGTAAGTGGAATTAAGTACACTATAGTAGTGATTGATGACTTTTCCAAGTATACCTGGACCATTTTCATGAACAAGAAAAGAGAAACTCTCAAGAAACTACCAAATTTATTGAGAAGAATTCAGAATGAAAAGGAATTGAAGATTATCAAGATAAGATCATATAGAGGCACAAAATTTCTAAATGAAGCAATCAGAACCTACTGTGAAGCAAATAGAGTACTACATCAACTATCAGCAGTAGGAACTCCACAACAGAATGGAGTAGCTAGAAAGAAGGAACAAAACACTTAAAGAAGCTGTTAGAACAATGATAGCAGAAGCAAACTTACCAAAGAGATTTTTGGCTAAAGCAGCAAACATAGCATGTTACACTCAAAACAAATCTATCATCAATAAACATCATGGGAAAACACCCAATGAAAAATGGAAGGGAAGAAAACTTAACATATCTCACTTGCATATGTTTGGATCTAATTGTTTTGTTTTGAACAGGAATCAGTTACATACCTTTGATGAAAAAGCTAATGGAGCAATATTCATGTGATATTCAATACTAGCAAAGCTTTCAGGGCACTAAACAAAAGAACCTTGTTTATTGAACATTCAATTCATGTAGTGTTTGATGAACCAAACACTAGTGGTGAATACTTATACACACTTGAAGAAGAAGCTACAAAAATTCAAGTCTATATGGATAAAACAGTAGCAGCCACTATACTAAATCACTCTATTGAAAATGAAGATGATGTACATGTTATCACTCCAACAGAATCACCAACTCAAACTCCAAATAATGATGTACAAATAGACACAGAAGAAGCATCAAATCACGCACAACATCAACCTTATCTGATTTGGCTTAAAGATCATCTACAAGAACAAGTCATTGGAGATGTCCATGCACGTGTAAGAACAAGAAGACAACCGGAAAGCATGTTAACTTGTTTTCTGTCACAGAATGGAACCAAAGACAATAGATGATGCAATCCAAGATGCTGATTGGATTATAGCCATGCAAGAAGAACTCAATGAATTTGAGAGAAATGAAGTCTAGGAACTTGTTGATAGACCAAACATGGCCAACATCATTGGGACAAAATGGGTGGTCAGGAACAAGATGGATGAACAATGAGCAATTGTCAGAAACAAGGCAAGACTGGTAGCAAAAGGATATTCACAAGCATAAGGCATATGATGTGATCAAAGATGAGACGTTTTGGCTTAGAGTCATTTATTTGATCATTTATCCCACATTGCAAGTTTGACATATTTTCTTATAATTTTATTAGTATTTATTTCTTTTATTTTAATTTTTATTTCTATTAAAAAACTTTGTCCCACATCGCTTAGAGAGTATTTTATGTCTTTTATTCTAGCCTATAAAAAGGCTTTAGTTGTAATCTTTTATAGAAGACAAATTTTGAGATATATATTTTATTTGAAGCTTTTATGCTTTGGAGAGTTTTCTCACGTTGGTGTTTGGTGGATTCCAAATGGGACATATCAAGGTTGTGAGTAAACCTTTTGGGTGTCTATTATACCAAGGTTTTTGGTTACAAGTTAGCCAAGGGTCGAGGTGCTTGTTTATTGGTGCCTTATGTCAAGTCCTCGAGCATTTTCAGATCTGATTCATTGACGGATCACATCAGTTGGTATTAGAGATCGCCACTGAAGGCATCCAAATTTCCCTATTAGTTTATTTTTCCTTTTCCTTGATTCTTACTAGTTTTCCTTCAATATCTGAAAAAATCCTGTTTTTTTAGTTCTTCCATTCATGCATCTTCATTCAAAAAAAAAAGGGTTCGACCATTTAAAAAAAAATCATTGGCGGATATATTTTGTTTGGCCATTCTGGAGCTACTGAGTAATGTCAAAGGAGAGTCAGTTAAATTCATATTTTCGGATATTCGCGGATGCATAAAAAACTGTGTTGGATCGAGAATTTGAGAAAATGGAACGACGTTTTCATGATATGATGGATGATATGATGGCTCAATTTCAGATCATGTTAACGGAAAAAGGTGGTGGTAGAGATAACCGCAGTAGTAGAGGTAATCATGGTGGTAGAGGTACATGTGGGGGTATATATATGGTTAAGAAAACTTCTACAGAGCTGTTTTCTGTTTATTACGTTCATTGTCATGGGAGTGATCATCACCATTATGATTGCCCAAATCTATGGCAAAAAATAGGTAACTTACGTGAGACATCACCTACGGACAACCAGGTGAACGTTAGTATCCCAAAGAAGAATGTCGAGAACACCTTAGAGATTGCTACCACTCAAGAGGATGAATTGACACACGATGATGATGAGAGTTTGGTCGAGGAGACTAAGCAAAATTCTAAGGAGAAATTGGAGGAGGTTGTTGGAGTATAATTGGTGGTGGTAGTCCAGGAGTCGACCGTGGCAGAGGCGATTACCGAGGAAAATGAAAAGGTTCCTGAAGAGCATATACTTGGTGGCAAACCGGAGAACCATTTCATTGATCCATTTTCTGAGTATGTTGCTGACTGTCCGGCTATGACTTGTTCTTGTTATATCTATATTTTGCCGAGATTTCTCCAAGTTTTTTGCACACCAGACGACTTCTTTCCTATTGCATTTGTGACGCTTGGTTCAACATCACACCGTGCCATTGATTTGAAGTGGTCTGTCCGCCTCGTATTTGATCTAGGGGTTCGATTGGTGTCTTTTTGTGCTACCTTGAGATTGACATGTGCGGATTGATGAGAGTCAACTTTGCTATAAATCCGTGTGCATTTTACCCTCTATTTATAGCATATTCGGTGTAATTTTGGGGTAGTTAAGTGTTTTTATGGGCACATTTCACTACGAGTTGAATCATGAGACGATATGACGTTTACGTCGAAAATCTCGATAATTTTGGGTGATTTGTGTATGTTTTATTGATGTTTGTCATGCTTAGATATGTGTTTTATTTTTATTAGAGGTATGACGTGATAAAGGGCGTGACGAGGATCACCATGGTACGAAAATCGTTTTAAACGGAGTTCGTATGAGGAAATGACGCTAGATTCAAATTTGTGTGTTCGAAGAAAAATAAATAATTTGGATAAAATTGGGTATCAAAAACAGAAAGTGTCAAACCTAGGGTGTGACGGAGTCTTTGTGTCATACCTAGGGTGTGACGGAGTCTGTTTTTTTAGCAATATTTTGATTATTATCGGTATAAAAAATAAAAATAAAAATAAAAATATATGAAAGCAACAAACAGGCGTACCTTTATGGAAGAAGGAGCCCACGCCCAATGTGGAAGACAATTGACGGGAGGACGCTGCTTATTTTTGTTTGGAAAATGATATGTGCACTATAAAAATATGTAGTACACAAATCACTACAGCTTGGTATTCATTGATTAAAGTGATTAATTATTCATAGTGATGGGTCCCAACAAAATGTTTGGTGTTGATTGTGTTGTGTAAAATGTTGTGATAGAACAAGTAGTGGATGTATCACTGCTCTTTTTATTTTGAGGAAAATTTCCAAAGCATAAGGAATGTCGGCGATTTTTATTATATATAAATGCCACCTAGGTCAAATTTCAACACACAGACTTCTTAGAATAAATTTATATTTTCTCTGCAACAATTTTTCCCTTCCATTAGATTAGATCTATTTGATTTTCCTGCAAAAATTCCTAAGAACATCATTAGTTTATTTATTTTATTTTACGATTTCAACACAACGAAATGACGATTCGAATGGTGGATTGATTCAACCTTTTTGTGGTAATTTTATTTAGCTTTTTATCATGTCGTTTACCAATTTATTTATGATTTCTTGTTTTGTTCTTTCAATCATGAGTAGCTAATTTTATAAAAGCTAAATTATGTGATAGAATTACGAAATTGATGCCTAAACGATGATCTAGGGATGAGTAGGTCTTAAAAGTTAAATCTTTTGAATGTTTGTGTTCTAAAACTTGAACTTAATGCCCTTAGTGGAGTCATGAACCATTAATTGATTTTACCCACGATCTTTATAAATGTATTTTGCGAGTGAGTGTGCGAACTAGAGTTTTATGATTGCCATGCACGAACTAGTCGATTTATTCGCAGTCTGTTCCTTGGTAAGGTTATTCTAGCTAAGCCGTGAACTCGGTGGATGCGGAGCGTCTCATTGTTCTTCATCATATTTGGTCAATTAAATCTCATAGAGGGGACTGTTTAACCGAATATAGGGTAACTAGGTTGTGGTATTAGCACCTAGGGACCAGTTTAGGAGATTGCACCCACAACATATTCATTAGAAGCTATTGGTTGGTTTGTAGGTTAAGGTTCATCCTTAGTGATTCGGTAACGGTATTGACAGTAGTGTTCTTGACCATAATTTAGCTATTTCTTTTATCATATTTTTAAACTTAGTATTTTATCTTTTTCTAGTTATAATTACCTTCACCAATATTTGTGAGCCTGAACTAGATACAAAAGTGATTGTGATATTAGACTGATTTCTCGTGGGATACGACCTTGCTCGCCGTTGTAGTACAACCGACCCGGTACTCTGCCGGTTAAAGTTGGTTTACTATAATTTGGCCATCAAGTTTTCAGGCGCCGTTTCCGGGGAATCGGTCGATGTCAGAAAGTCATTTGAGTATTTTGGATTAGGTCGTTTTTATTTTACTATTTTCTTGTTGTTTTGGTGATTGTAGTGTATGACCCGAAGTTCCAAGGAACCTCTACTTCCTTTGATTTCGGAAATTGAAGCATTTGCAAGGCATCAGAATAGCGTGAGGAAGAAGAGATCGGTTTGGAAAGCATCGACATCAGTTTCTGAATTAGAACCCGAAACAGAAGTATCAGAAATGACTTCGGGAAGTGGACATTTAACAAATTTACTGATGGAGATGAGACTCAAGATGGGTTGCAATTAGCCCCAACGCTTACTCCCGAGAATCGGGAAATACAAGGCCTTAACAGAGTGCCCCCACCTAATCAGAGGGCAATTAATCTGGGACCAACTGTGGTCCAAAATCAAAGAGGTCGGCAGAACCAAGTCCGACACAACAACAAGGCCTGCAGAATCAGAACAACAACAATCAGGGAAATCTATGTGGACAAATGCCTTTTGACCAGAACCAGATGATGCAGATGATGGCGCAATTGATGATGCAGAATCAAGCTCAGAATGTGAATCCACCACCGGCTGCCCCTGTTTATGCACAAAATTTTTATGCACCACCTAGGGCATAGAATCAAGGTAATAAGGGAAGAATTTTGAGAGATAATGCGGCACCGATTATTGGTGAGGGGCATAACCCCATCCGTTTGCCACCTATTCTAGCGAACAATCTGGAAATTAAACAGCATGTGTGGTACCTTCTGAACGACAGTGCACAATTTCAGGGTAAATCAACTGAAGACCTGAATCAATTTCTAAACCATTTCATGCAAGTGTGCAGAATAGTGAAGATGAATGGAGTATCCGAGGAAGCGGTATGGATGTTGTTGTTCCCATTTACATTAAAAGAGGCCGCTAGAGCATGGTTCGAGTCACTTCCCCATGATTCCCTACACACTTGGGATCAAGTGACTTCAAAGTTCTTATTGAAGTATTGTCCCCTCTCCAAAACATTAGACATGAAGGCCGATATTGCCAATTTCGAGCAGTTAGAGATGGAGAGTATGCATGAGGCATGGGATAGATTTAAAGCAATGTTGAGGAAGTGTCCACATAATGAGTGAGAGGCATGGAATCATGTACATCTTTTTTATGGTGGATTGCGAGAAACTGATCAGTCGAACTTGAACGGCATGTGGAGGTGATATGATGAGTGTGCAACCGGATGTTGCATTGGCTACTATAGAGAGAGTTGCAGAGAGCAATAGGTAGTGGAAGACGGGCAAAAGAGTTTCGAGAAAAACAATTAGCTCAGTTGACCAAGTCGGGCCGAGTGAGGAGATTATGAGGACGCAAGCGGAAGTGGCGGATCTTAAAAAATAGGTGAACGAGATGAGAGCTTGGCAGAAGGAATCCAACGTTTGTGTTACCTGTGGTGGTGATCACTTGGCCTCAAACTGTCCTCAAACCAGCAAGTGAATCAGTTGACGATGAATCAGATTTTGACTGACCCGACTATTGAGATCCATTGCAACACAAGCTACATGGATATGAATCCGTTATGCATAAGCCCCATTGTCTACCAAACTTTAGTTCCGAGTTTGACTCGAGGTTGGCAGCAAGCTGATGCGAAATTCATAGCTAATTAGAACATCGGTCAGAATTTTCAGAACTGGCGGGACAATCCAAATTTAGATTGGGCACGAAATACAGGCACCGGACAAACTACTCAGCAACAGATTGTGCAACCGCAAAAGAATCAGTATAGGCCTCAACCGCAAAACACTTTTGGTAATCCGAGGCAACATCAACAAGGTGTTTACATGCACCCCAATGCACATTTGCAATATGCCCTAGCCTCACAATCAACACCACCTCCTCCCGAACCAGTGCAACACAAAAGTTCCACGGACCTTCTGTTGGAGCAAATGAACGGAGAACTAAAGGAAAATAACTGGGAGATAAAGGAGAATAATAGGGAGTTGAACAAGGAGCTAAAAGAGATGAAACATTCCGATGTAAACTTGCAAGCTGTGGTAAGGAATTTAGAGACGCAAATGGGGCAAGTGAATCCTAGGCAAGTAAATGCCATTTTTACTAGAAGTGGAAAAGCTATGAGTAGCGATGTTGAGGTTCCCAATGTTCAGAAGAAGGAAACAATGGAGAAGAATTAAAAGAAAGATGAAGATTGGGTGGTGATCGATGAGGAGCAAGAAGAGGAGGAGATAGAGGAAGAGTTGGAGAAGCCTAGTGCGGCACCGGAGAAGCAAGCAGACACGACACGGGAAGGTATGAACGACTCAGGTATGAATTCTTTGAAAAAACCTTTTGATTTATCTAAGTTAACTTACCCCCCTCGTGGACCTACTAAGCCTACTATTTCGAAAAAGCAAAACAAGTTTCTTGATATTTTAAGAAAATTTGAGATAAATATCCACTTGTCGATGCACTTGTTAATATGCCATCTTATGTTAAATTTTTAAAAGGGATTTTTTCTAACAAGTCTAAGATGGAGAAAGTGTTTTTGTTTAAATGAGGAGTGTTCTGCCATTTTTCAAAATAAGGTACCACCTAAGTTAAAAGATCCGGGTATTTTTCCATTCCTTGCATTATAGGGAGCATGTTATTCCCCAAAGTGCTGTGTGATTTAGGTTCAAGTGTGAGCTTGATGCCTAGGAGGATTTTTGAGAGCTTGGGGGTAGGAGAGCTTAAACGGACCAATATGACCTTGCAGATGGCGGACAGGTCGATTAGGCGCCCTATGGGAGTTGTGGAAGATGTACTTGTTCAGGTGGGTAAACTAGTTTTCCCTGTTGATTTTGTAGTGTTGGACATGGAGAAGGATAGTCAAACCCCGATTCTATTAGGTAGACCTTTTTTGGCTACAGGTAGGACTTTACTAGATGTTCAAAAAGGTGAGATTACAATGAGAGCGGGTGATGAGACTGTTACCTTTAATGTTGTTGGACTTATTTCTTAGTTTTGATGATGAGTGCCAGACTAGCTGTTATAGTGCAAAGGCAAAAAGATGTCTAGATCAAATGTATAGGCTTATTAGAGTTTGATTCATAAATAGGTTTGATCAAACAAGCACTGTAATGGTCAGCTGAGCTTTATCAGTAGACTAGTCAATATCGTAGGGTAGATAGGCCGTAGACTAGTCTTGAACCGCTCGAAGACCGAAGGCGAAGGCCGAGGGCTCAAACTCGATTCTGAAGGCTAAGGGATCAAACTTAGTAATTAAAGTCAAGGATATGGAATCAGAATTTAGGCAAGTCCGTGATGACCTAAACTGATTACATATACTTTATGTAGAAGGTCTAAGTTCCACAAGTTGAATGATGTTTGGAACTTGGTTATAATTAAAAAGGTGTAATCTAACTTCACAAATAAAAGTTTGATAAAAGAAATCAGTTGCATTGTATTTTATACACAGCAAATTGCAGTTCAGCAGACTGATAGGTATCTCAGCAGACTGATGAACCTGCTGATACTATACCTCGGTTAATTCAAGATTATATTGGAAGATTACATGGATAAGGACAGCCAACTACCTCTGACTTATCAAAGAAATCAAAGGCTGAGATTAAAAGAACGTTGGGATGATTCAAATCTTTATCCAATGGTTATAAGTCAAAGGGTGGACAGACTGCACTGTCAAAAAGGAATTCTGACAGTGTCAGTCCTATGAATAGTGACAGAATGCAAATCAGATGGGACAAAAAAAGGAACGTTTACATTTGAATTTCAAATACAAGTCACATGCATTCCTGCCTATAAATAGAGGACTTTCAACTCAGAAACAAGATGATGAAAACTAATAGACTTTGAAGAGATATTACTGAGCTGAAAACACCCTGGTGAACTTTCTGAACTTAAAGCTACTGATCCAGAGAAATTATTCAAGTGTATTCTTGCATTCAAGCTACATCAAGTATACACACTTGAAGCTCGCAAGCTGCTGATTATATCATCCTAATCAAGCTCGCGCAACCGAATCATTTATTTGATTCAATCTTTATTTTATAAAGAAACCGCCGAAGACAAGTGAAGCACAGTTGTGTGAAAGACTATTGTTTGTGGTGGAGGTGGTGAAGAGGCAATCCTACCCTTCAAGGACCAAGTGGAAGACTCGGGAGCAAAGCAATCCTACTGTTCCCGTTTTCGGTTTGTGAAGCCATAGTTATTGGTGAAGGACAAGCAACCTTAGGAATCTTTGTAAAAGCTACATCAAAGATCTCTAGTGATTTCCTCCAACATCACGGGAGAAGTATGGACCGACAGGATTACACCACACGGAACCACTATAAAATCGCCTACTTACTTTAAGCATTTACTTTACGCACTTAGTTTATTTTACACATCAACCTACCGAATCTAGCAACCGAAATCACACACTTGCACTACGAGTATCTAATACTTAGTATCATATTTAACAACAAGTATTAAGGCTTAATTTTGATATAATTCCATTTGCACAAATTCAAAGCAAACTCAAGCGTCGGTAGACTATCGTTTGTCGGCGAAGGCTCGAAGTATCGACGGACATCGAAGTATCAGACCGCCGAAGTTGCGAAATTTGTTAACTCCAAAAGTTTTAAGTTTTAAGTTTATTCACCCCCCTCTAAACTTAACCAAAGCCTTTTCAAGGGACCAACAATTGGTATCGGAGCGATTAGCACGTTCGAAGAAATCCTACTTGTTGTGCTTGTGAAAATTCTTTGAAACTTTCTTTCAAGTTACTGATTTTCAAAGACTTGCATCATGGATAACACACAATATGCTAGAACTATGCTGATGTGTTCTCTAGATAAATTTGATGAGTATAAACGTCGAATGCAGGCTTATCTTGCTGCAACTCATGATGAGATGATGGATGTACTAACTGATGGACCACTGGAGATTACCAAGGCAATAACAGTGGGTGATACAACTGAGTACATTCCTAAACCAAAAAGAGAATGGAATGCAGAAGACAGAAAAAGAGCAAATCTCAACAACATTGCTATTGATATCACTTATAGAACCTTGGATAGCAATATGTACATGAAGGTTAAAGATTGCAAAACTGCAAAGGAACTTTGGGACAAGATACATTTGATCTGTGAAGGCACTGATGCAATAAAGAAGAATAAAATCAGTGTGGCCAGAAAGAGATTCCAAAAGTTCAAGATGCTACCAAATGAAACCATTGAGCAAATGGAATCAAGATTCAATGCAATCCTGGATGAACTTACCCTACTAAGTGTAAGTTATTCAAAAGAAGAAATAAACACCAAAATCTTGGAGGCTCTACCTGCAAAAGATGTTTGGAAAATGAAGGTGACTGCAATTGAAGAAATGAGAAAGTTGCATGAAGAAGACACATTCAAATTGTTTTCAGATCTCAAGGCTTATGAATTTAGCAAAAAGCTTGTGCCTGAAACTGAAAAAGAAGAGCCAAAAACCACTGCATTGGCTGCTTCAAATCAAGAAGAAACATCTGGAGGACAAGATGATCTGCTGGATGAGATGCAGAAACAGATTGCCCCCCTGAGCAAGAAAATCAGGATGATGAAGACATGAAAGACCCCTGCAAGGAACTTCACAAAAAGGCCTACTAAAAGAAAGAAAGAAGAATCAAAGAAAGACAATGACTATCTATGCTTTCATTGCAAGAAACCAGGACACTTCAAACCTGAATGTCCTGAGTTAAAACAAAGTAAGGAACCTGATTATCTTTGCTTCAACTGCAAGAAGCCTGGACACTTTAGACCTGATTGTCTAGACCTACTGAAGACCAAGAGTCAACAAAGAAGACATGGCAAGAAGGCTATGGTTGTTGAAGATGAATCATGATATGAAGTAGAATCTGAAAAGGGAAATGAATCAGATGACACAGCATTGGTTGCTGATATGGAAGATTATGCTTTGATGGCCAATATGGATGAAACTGAGGAGGTATACAACACTGTATCAATAAACACTCCTGCTGGAAGTGATTGTGAATCAACTTGTGGCTCAAATCCTAGAAATTCTGACAATAATGAGACTTTGGATGCCATCCTTAATCAACTGAGGATAATACAATTTGGTTATGAGATTGTGAAGGCTGAAAAAGAAGCTCTTGAATTAGAAGTTGGAAGATTGAAAGCTGAATTAAGAGTTCTCAAAGGTAAGGAAAAAGGTGTTGGACAGAATCAGTGTAAGCTCGTCGATCATCCAGCCCACGAATCTATTTGAACCATCTTGCTCCACGCTTTCGTATACAAGTCCGAAAAGCCTTATGGTGATAAAACGGGGCTTGGATTTGGAACTCAACAATCTAAAAGGAGTGGATCTAGTAAGGTTACCGAACCTAGCACCGAATTGGTGCTAAGTTTGTACCAAAGACAAGATCCAACTCCAAGTAAGGTTGCCGAGACAAGTAAAACCTACCGAGAACACTTCAAGGAAGCAAAATCGAAGTCAAAGAAGTCAACGACTCCTAACAAAAAGAATAAATCTAAAAATAGGACCGCTTGGACCTTCTAGACCTATCGATAGCGGACACGCTACCAAGTGTTTGGACCACAAAAAGGTAAAGGTCGAAATATTCCAAAGATAAGAATCCCAAATCTAAAAATGTTAATCATTCAAGGGATACTTATCTCGGGGGAAAGGTAGCTGTTCCCCACCGATGATGATTGGAATATTCCCGCACTCGCCGATAGAAACAACCAAGTATAACCATGTCGCTAGGGTAAAACCTAAGCAATGGAATCAACAAAGGACTCGGCGAGAGGACTTATAAAAGGCCTCAGCAGGGACCTCAGCAGACTCCATATTACAGGGCTGTTCCTAACAGACAGCAAACAAATGGTTATACTAATGCTTCTAACATCAAAAGTCACTTCAAACAGCATTATAAACCAAAAGGCCAGAAAACATATGTGAATCCTACACAACCCACTTTAAGAACTTATGGATGTGTGGAATACATGTATGAACCAAAGTATGACACTTTTAGGAGAAGACCTTATGGAAACTTACCAAAATTCATGCTTACCACTGACCACTATGGACCCAAACAGGTTTGGGTACCTAAAATGCATTAACCTTGTTTTGTAGGGTGTCTGGTACTTTGACAGTGGATGTTCCAGACATATGACAAAGAATAAGCACTGTTTAACAAACTTTGTGGCAAAAGATGGTCCAAGGGTGAATTTTGGCAACAAGAATACACCTGGATACACAAGAGGATATGGCACACTTGTAAGAAATGGACTTACAATCAAGAATGTTGCCTATGTAGAAGGAATTTGGATTACAACTTGCCGAGCACTTTGGACAATTTCGTGACATGGGATACAAGGTCACTTTTGACAAAAACAACTCGTATTGTCATTAGTGAAAGAGGTGATCAAGTTGTACTTGCTTTGGTAGAAGACAACAAAACATGTATGTTGTGGATTGGTCTATGAGTTCCGAAACTCGCACGATTGTGCATACAAAGTCTGAACTCAATTGGTTATGGCACAAGAAGATAATCACTTAAACTTTGATGATATTAATCAGTTAGTGAAGAAGAAGCTGGTGATTGGTTTACCTGAGATCACATTCAAGAAGGATGCTATTTGTGATGCATGTCAGCAGGGTAAACAGATAAAGTCTAGCTTCAAGTCAAAAACTAAACAATCAACTAATAGAGTGTTGGAGCTGATGCATATGGATCTATTTGGACCAATAACCCCAACAAGTGTAACTGGAAAGAAATACACCTTAGTGGTTGTGGATGATTATTCAAGGTACACTTGGGTGGTTTTTATGAACAAGAAAAGTGAAACACTCAAAAGCATGCCTAATCCCTTAAAGAGATTACAAAATGAGAAAAGTTTATCAATAATAAAAATAAGATCAGACCAGGGTACTGAATTTCTCAAAAAAGTGATAAGAGAATACTGTGAACAGAATGGTGTACTACATCAACTTGCTGCTGCTGGTACACCTCATCAAAATGGGGTTTCTAAAAGAAGACACAGGACTTTAAAGGAAGCAGGAAGGACAATGATTGCTACCTGAAAGATATTGGGCTGAAGCAGTCAATATAGCATGCTATACACAAAACAGAAAATCAGTGAACAAGAAGCTACTGAAGACACCTTATGAGATTTGGAATGGAAGGAAACCAAACATATCCTATTTCCATCCATTTGGAAGCAAATGTTTTATCCTAAATCACAAGGTTCATCTGAAAACATTCCAACCAAAGTCAGATGAAGGGATTTTCTTGGGATATTCTTCAGTCAGCAAGGCATTCAGGGTGCTGAACAAGAGGTCACTGAAACATGAAGAAACAATCCATGTTGTGTTTGATGAACCTAAGTTCACGGGTATGGAAGATGAAGATTGTGAACCTGCTGAGAATCAACAAGTCACTAATCCAGATTGTGTTGAAGTTTTGGAAAGATTCAATGATTTAAAAGTTTCTGATACTGCCCCTGCTGAACACCCTGCTGGTGACATTACTGATGCAACAACTGAAGCTATTCAAGGATCTGCTGAACCCCCTATTGTTGAAGAAGCCACAGCAGACCCCACTGAAGATGAGGTTCCTGATAACCAAACTAACCAGAATCCACAATGGTTGAGGAATCACCCTGCTGAACAAGTCATTGGCAATGTACGGCAAGGTGTAAGGACTAGAACACAACTGGAAGCTATGTTTACTTGTTTTCTATCTCAAATGGAACCTAAAGTTGTTGAAGAAGCTATTTCAGATCCAGATTGGATAATAGCTATGCAAGAAGAATTGAATGAATTTGAAAGAAATCAAGTTTGGACACTAGTTGAAAGGCCAAGTCATGCAAATATCATTGGTACTAAGTGGGTATACAGAAATAAACTTGATGAATCTGGTACCATTGTGAGGAATAAGGCCAGACTAGTTGCAAAAGGCTATTCTCAAGCAGAAGGAATAGATTTTGATGAAACTTATGCACCTGTTGCAAGATTGGAAGCTATCAGATTATTCTTGGCACATGCTGCATATAAGAACTTCAAAGTATATCAAATGGATGTCAAAAGTGCATTTCTGAATGGTATTCTAGAGGAGGAAGTGTATAGTGTATAGACTCAACAAAGATCAAGAAGATAAAGTGTATAGACGCAACAAAGCACTTTATGGATTGAAACAAGCACCAAGAGCATGGTATGAGACTCTATCTCAATTCTTGGTGGACAATGTTTTTACAAAAGGCACCATTGACAAGACTCTTTTCAGAATCAGTGAAGGGAACAGCACCCTGCTGGTACAGATTTATGTGGATGACATAATATTTGGTTCTGAAAATGATTCACTTTGTGAAAAGTTTGCAAATCTAATGAAAAGTAAATTCCAAATGAGTATGATGGGAGAGATGAACTACTTTTTGGGATTGCAAGTTAAACAGATGAAAGATGAAATCTTCATTCATCAAACCAAGTATACCAAGGAGTTCTTTGAAGAAGTTTGGTATGGAAAACAAGACTAAGATATCAACTCCAATGAGTACAAACATCGATTGGATGAAGATAAAGAAGGCAAAGATGTTGATCGACTTTATACGAAGGATGATAGGCGATCCGTGTACCTATCGCAACAGACTCGATATATCCTTTCTTTGTAGGTGTTTGTGCAAGATTTCAATCTAAACCAAAAGAAAGTCATTTAGGTGCAGTCAAGAGAGTTCTCAAGTATCTAAAGGAGACTCTGTGAGTAGGAATATGGTATTCCAAGGATGGAAGCTTCAAAGTTATATCCTACTCAGATTCTGATTATGTTGGATGCAAAATTGATAGAAAAAACACTACAGGAACCTGTCAATTAATAGGAAGTAGACTGGTCTCCTGGTTCAGCAAGAAAGAAAGAATTCAATATCAACTTCCCCGCTTTGAAATTTGAATATATAGGCTTCTTTGGAAGTTGTTGTGCACAAGTACTATGGCTAAGACAACAATTAAGGGATTATGGAATTGAAGAAAAGGAAATTCCAATCATGTGTGACAACACAAGTGCAATTGCAATCACAGAAAATCTGTTTTGCACTCAAGAACCAAGCACATTGATGTGAGACATCATTTTATAAGAGATCATGTTGAAAAGAAAGATGTGGTGGTTCTATATATCCCTACCGAAAATCAACTTGCGATATTTTCACTAAACCACTTGACGATGTGAAAGATTTGCCAAATTAAGGACTGAACTTGGAATTATAAAAGTTGACTGATAATCAGCAGTGTACTGGAATTCACCAAGGGGATTAGTCTTTGCTATGTTGGGTGAGCTCACTTAGTAGATTAGTCATTGGTATCAACAATTCCATGTACTCATGTTTAAACAATTGAGCAAATGAGGTTGCCAAGGGGATTGGTCTTTGTCATGTTGGGTGAGCTCACTTGACGGATCGGTCATTGGTATTAAACTTCATCTTGTATTATCAATTGAACAAAACAGAAGAAATCAAGGATCAGCAGAGTCACTTTGTCAGCAGGCTGCTGAAGCACCTTTATCAGCAGACTGCTGAACCAACCCTGCTGAGGACAAACCTGGTGAATGGAACGTTACACAGTCAAAGTTATTAAAGTCAAAAAGCAGAATTGGCGGGATATTTATCCTATCCTTTATTACCATGGTTAACACGTTCTAACGGTTACAAACATTATGAAAGAGTAATGGGCCACGTGTCAAGACTGCATTTATTCAGATTAATCGTGGTCAGCATCAATGTACGTGCAATGACAGTTGCAACTACTCACTGTCTATATATTCGACACTTACACAAATAGATTCTCTACTTGCAAAATCGCTTTATCACCGCAAATTTCACCTTTGTGTGAACACGGATTCTTAATCTATCTTCTTCATCTCTTTAATCTCATAAAAATGGCGGAAAAGATTGATGTTCGATTGAATCAAGCCAAAGTGTTAGAGGCTTTGTTGTGGATGCAAACAAAACAGAATTGGCCATTAATATCGGTCGAAGAATAAGGAGGTTTGTTGGCTTGGAAAACAAACTCAATATCAGATTAGAAACAATATCATACACCAATGTTATTGATTTCTGGAAGAACATGGTTGTGGAAGAAGGAACTGAAGCATTCAAGACAAGCTTGTGAATGCCGAGGAGATTGTAGTTTCCCCTAGTTTGCGAGGGAAGTCTTTGGATTTGAGGAAGTAGTGGATGGTCCAGTTAATCCTGAAGCAATGGGACTATCCAAGATGGCTTTTGTTGATCAAATCAAGACAAATACAACCACCAAATCCACTCCCGGCATAAATTGCAGACATATTGGAAATGAGTACAGTCTGCTGAGCAAGCTCATGGCAAAGAACATACTTGGACTAGTTGGCAGTATGGACACTCTATCAGGACCCAAGATAGAGTTGATGATGATCATCTGTAGGAGCATGAGATTTGATTGGGCTGGATACTTCATTCATTATATGAAGAAGGTAGCCAAGGAAGAAAAGGAGGGAAAAAGGAAATCCAAGGCCTTGCCCTTAGGATTAATGGTTCAGACCCTGCTGAATCACTTGGAGGTTCCTGATCTTGAACCTGAGAAGATTAATCAGTCTAGATACAAGAAGGAAATCGATTATGCTATTCCTGGTCTAGATGATGATGAAGAAGTTGTTGACCCTGCTGATGATGATGACAGTAATGGAGATGGTGGTGATGCTGGTGGTGAGCAGGTCCAGCAAACTAAGAAGAAATCTGTTAAATCTGCTGCACCAAAGAAGACCAGTGAGAAAAGAAAGGCCGTGGATACAAGGAAGATCACAGAGATATTAAAGCCTAAGAAGACAAAGAAGCAAACATCACAGACTGTTGAGTCTGCTGAGGGTCCAGTCGAATCGAAGGTACCGACCCTATTTGTTGCTTTGCAAGAAGAAGCGTTGTTGAGATTCTGAGGGAACAACAGAAGGAAGCTAGTAGAAAGAGGAAGTCTACTAGAACTGAAGATGATGAACCACTTTCCAAGAGAAGAAAAGAAATTATGCACAAGAAGAAACATGGAAATGGGAAAGAATTGAAAACCTTGGAAGCACAAAGAATCCAAGAGGAAGCATCAGTAGAAGAGGAAGAAGAGGCTATTGAGGCTGAGCCCTTGACTATCATCAAGCCTGTGGAAATTACTGACTCTTCACCTGAAGAGGTTGTTAAGTCTACTTAAGCTGCACAGGTTGTTGTTGAGCAATCTGTTGGAGATATACAGCAGTCTACTGACCCTGAGCCTGCTGTAGTATCTATTGAAGACCCACAGCAAACCACTGAACTTGAACCTGCTGTGGTAGTTGAAGAACTGGTTGAAGACCCTGCAATTGTTGCAAGAACTCAGGGGGAAGAGCAGTCTGCTGCTAACCCTGCTGATGAGCATGTAAGTCAGGGGGAACCAAGTGTTGTACAGATGGAAGTAGTTGGCACAAATATACAACCTCAGCAACATACTGACTTTGGAACATCTGTTGAAGAAACCATGAATCTACTTGTTGAGGCCTTTGGAGGTCAACAAGGCACTGAAAGAGCTTCCAGAAGATCTTTCATGCCCTTTGAAAGGCATGTGAAAGAAAGGAAGAAAACTGAAGAGTATGTAGATCCCAAACTTCAGCAAATTGCTGACTATTTCCAATGGAAGTTTGGTTTCTACAAGAGACAAAAGCCAGCTGCTGAACCTATGACAGATTTTGAAGAATGGGCTTTTAACAAGTTGGGAGTAGAGAATTTTTTGGACCTAGTTGATACCACTTTGCTGCAATCCAGATTAATGGACTTATTTGATGAACAATAGAAAGAGGAGGGTATCAAGTTTAGGGATCCAAGAGATGGCAATAATGACTCATCCTCATCATCAGATTCTAAAGGAGATTTTCCCTCTGGACCAGGAGGAACCAGTGGGACTGCACTGTTGAAAGAACCACACCGTACAACGGTCCGACGATCGGTAAGTCCGTCGAGGGCCGACCGGTGGAGAGATGGATGAGGATCTACAGGATCTCACCATGGATGATCTGGAGGCATTGATCAATGAAGGAATGAATCTAAGTGCTGGTAGGCTAGCTAATGAATCTGTTACATTCCATGTTGTAGAGCCTACTACACAAACTGAAGCTGAACAGAGTGAAGATTTGAATGAAGAGAAGGTTACTGATTATAGTGAAACTAGTGCCAGCTCAGAGGAATCTATTGAATATCAAGATGGATTTGACTTTGAGGGCATTCTTACTAAAACTGCCATTATCCTAACCAAGATTGGTCATGCTGAAGGATTCCAAGTGGATAATGAGGCCATATTCAATCCATAGAGAGTTGAAGAGGAGGTACAGGTTGCTGAGTTACAAACAGCACCTGCACAAAGGTTGGAACAGGAGGTACAAGATGCTGAGTCTCAAACAGCACCTGGACAAAGGTTGGAACATAATTTGGGTTTGGAGGAAACCCCTGTTGCTGAAGAGGATGCTGTAGTGGAACCTACTGGAGACAAGACCACTGAAGGAAAAGATGGTCAGCAGACTGCTGTTAATATGGATGAGCAGCTGCTAGACTATGACTTTAGTGATGAGGAGTTTCAAATGCCTGAAGAAGAGAATGTGAATGTTGATCCCCAACAGGCATTTGTACCTATCTTTGAAGAACCTGCCATTGATCCTATTATGGAAGAATATCAAGGACCTAATCCTGTTGGATTAGATAGGAGTTGGGCAATGGTTGTGAGCAATCAGAGGCCACAATATAATGTGGAAGAGCCTGCTGATAGTACTGGTGGAAGAATGACTGGAGAAGTGCCTGAGGAAGTCTTGCATGAGTTGAGAACTGTAAGGAATGACATGCAACAGTTAAGGACTCAATTTGGATAGACAAGAACAGAGATTTGAAGAATGGATGAACCGATAAATGAAAACAGACAATCTGCTGATCCAGTTGCTTCAAATTTTGCATCTACTCAAAATGCTGTTAATGATATGATGCTGGATGTGAGGGGAATCAAGCAAGGAAATACTTTGAAAGAAAAGTTTTTGAAAGATCAATTTACATCCATTCAACAAAAAGTTGACAAGCTTGCTGAAACCCCTAGACCTGCTGAGCCTGCTGCTGCACAACAACCTACTGTGCCTGATCCTAAACTTACTGAGAGGATAACACTGCTGGAACAAACAATGCAAGAAAGGATCACAACAATTGATACTAGGACTGAAATCATTGAAGGACAACTGAACAACCTAGTTATCACACAGGAAAGTGTACATGGCCTACTGTCCCGGTTTGTTGATGATGTCAATAAGGGGGAAGAGTCAACGGCGAAGCAAAAAAGAAGCCGCCGAATTTTTGCAAAGAAGAGATGGGAAGGCGATACAAATGCTTTCGGACAACCAAACACTGCGGACTTCCACTCACTGATGAGCTTCTCCAACAATACAAGAAGGTATACAATAACAGACATAGACCCTATCATGACAAGGGATTTCATGAAGGTCTGAACTCATTTTTGGGACTTAAGTTTTGGGAGGCAAGAATCAAATCCATGAGGGCCAAACACATAGGTGGTAGAAGTGGCATTGGTATACCTACCACAAAGGCAAAGGATTCAGTGAATGAATTTAAAGAAGTGTATATGAGGTTAGGCTTCTAGGTAATTCAAATATCCCTTACTCTACCTGAAGCATGGCATTGGTGGAAACAAGTAAATCCTCATATTGACTTCTCTCTGATTGAGAATGATTGGATGAGAGATATGGTGAGAGAAATCAGAGAATACCAAGATCAAGCAGAGAAAGCTAGACAAGAAAGGGAAAGAAGACAGTAGATCAGAATACTTTAACTGCATTATGTTTTTGCTGATTCTAGACTGTAATATCTTTGAACACTTGATTATAATGAAAGATGACTATATTTGTTCTGTTTTTGTTTTATATCTTTTTGCTTTGCTGTTAGGTGAGGGTATTGGCATCATCACCAAAAAGGGGAAATTGTTGGACTTATTTCTTAGTTTTGATGATGAGTGCCAGACTAGGCTGTTATAGTGCAAAGGAAAAAAGATGTCTAGATCAAATGTATAGGCTTATTAGAGTTTGATTCATAAATAGGTTTGATCAAACAAGCACTGTAATGGTCAGCTGAGCTTTATCAGTAGACTAGTCAATATCAGTAGGGTAGATAGATCAGTAGACTAGTCTTGAACCTGCTGAAGACTGAAGACTGAAGGTTGAGGGCTCAAACTCAGTTACAGAAGGCTAAGGGATCAAACTTAGTAATTAAAGTCAAGGATATGGAATCGAATTTAGGCAAGTCGTGATGACCTAAAGCGATTACATATACTTTATGTAGAAGGTCTAAGTTCCACAAGTTGAATGATGTTTGGAACTTGGTTATAATTAAAAAGGTGTAATCTAACTTCACAAATAAAAGTTAGATAAAAGAAATCACCGCATTGTATTTTATACACAAGCAAATTGCGATTCAAATAGATCGATAGGTATCTCACGATCGATGAACCCGCCGATACTATACCTCGGTTAATTCAAGATTATATTGGAAGATTACATGGATAAGGACAGCCAACTACCTCTGACTTATCAAAGAAATCAAATGCTGAGATTAAAAGAACGTTGGGATGATTCAGATCTTTATCCAATGGTTATAAGTCAAAGGGTGGACAGACTGCATTGTCAAAAAGGAATTCTGACAGTGTCAGTCCTATGAATAGTGACAGAATGCAAATCAGATTGGACAAAAACAAGGAACGGTTACATTTGAATTTCAAAGACAAGTCAAATGCATTCCTGCCTATAAATAGAGGACTTTCAACTCAGAAACAAGATGATGAAAACTAATAGACTTTGAAGAGATATTACTGAGCTGAAAACACCCTGCTGAACTTACTGAACTTAAAGCTACTGATCCAGAGAAATTCTTCAAGTGTATTCTGCATTCAAGCTACATCAAGTATACACACTTGAAGCCTACAAGCTACTGATTATATCATCCTAATCAAGCTGCTGCAACTGAATCATTTATTTGATTCAATCTTTATTTTATAAAGAAACTGCTGAAGACAGTGAAGCACAGTTGTGTGAAAGACTGTTGTTTGTGGTGGAGCTGGTGAAGAGGCAATCCTACCCTTCAAGGACCAAGTGGAAGACTCGGGAGCAAAGCAATCCTACTGTTCCCGAGTTTTCGGTTGTGAAGCCATAGTTATTGGTGAAGGACAAGCAACCTTAGGAATCTTTGTAAAAGCTACATCAAAGATCTCTAGTGAATTTCCTCCAACATCACGGGAGAAGAGTGGACCGACGGGAATACACCACACGGAACCACTATAAAATCGCCTACTTACTTTCGCATTTATTTTCGCACTTAGTTTATTTTACACATCAACCTACCGAATCTATCAAGCGAAATCACACGCTTGCACTACTGAGTATTTAATACTTAGTATCATATTTAACAACAAGTATTAAGGCTTAATTTTGATATAATTCCGCTGCACAAATTCAGCAAACTCAACTTGTCAGTAGACTACCGTTTTGTCGCATGCTGCGAAGTATCGACGGACTATCGAAGTATCAGCAGACTGCTGAAGTTGCAGAATTTGTTAACTCCAAAAGTTTTAATTGTTAAGTTTATTCACCCCCCTCTAAACTTAACCAAAGCCTTTTCAAGGGACCAACAATTGGTATTGGAGCAAAGGCTTCCGTTCGAAGAAATCCTACTTGTTGTGCTTGTGAAAATTCTTTGAAACTTTCTTTCATGTTACCGATTTTCAAAGACTTGCATCATGGATAACACACAAGTATGCTAGAACTATGCCGATGTGTTCTCTAGATAAATTTGATGAGTATAAACGTCGAATGCGAGGCTTATCTTGCCGCAACTCATGATGAGATGATAGATGTACTAAGCGATGGACCACTTTGGAGATTACCAAGGCAATAACAGTGGGTGATACAACTGAGTACATTCCTAAACCAAAAAGAGAATGGAATGCAGAAGACAGAAAAATAGCAAATCTCAACAACATTGCTATTGATATCATTTATAGAACCTTGGATAGCAATATGTACATGAAGGTTAAAGATTGCAAAACTGCAAAGGAACTTTGGGACAAGATACATTTGATCTGTGAAGGCACTGATGCAATAAAGAAGAATAAAATCAGTGTGGCCAGAAAGAGATTCCAAAAGTTCAAGATGCTACCAAATGAAACCATTGAGCAAATGGAATCAAGATTCAATGCAATCCTGGATCAACATACCCTGCTAAGTGTAAGTTATTCAAAAGAAGAAATAAACACCAAAATCTTGGAGGCTCTACCTGCAAAAGATGTTTGGAAAATGAAGGTGACTGCAATTGAAGAAATGAGAAAGTTGCATGAAGAAGACACCTTCAAATTGTTTTCATATCTCAAGGCTTATGAATTTAGCAAAAAGCTTGTGCCTGAAACTGAAAAAGAAGAGCCAAAAACCACTGCATTGGCTGCTTCACATCAAGAAGAAACATCTGGAGGACAAGATGATCTGCTGGATGAGATGCAGGAACAGATTGCCCTCCTGAGCAAGAAAATCAGGATGATGAAGACAGGAAAGACCCCTGCAAGGAAATTCACAAAAAGGCCTACTCAAAGAAAGAAAGAAGAATCAAAGAAAGACAATGACTATCTGTGCTTTCATTGCAAGAAACCAGGACACTTCAAACCTGAATGTCCTGAGTTAAAACAAAGTAAGGAACCTGATTATCTTCGCTTCAACTGCAAGAAGCCTGGACACTTTAGACCTGATTGTCTAGACCTACTGAAGACCAAGAGTCAACAAAGAAGACATGGCAAGAATGCTATGTTTGCTGAAGATGAATCAGGATATGAAGTAGAATCTGAAAAGGGAAATGAATCAGATGACACATCATTGGTTGCTGATATGGAAGATTATGCTTTGATTGCCAGTATGGATGAAACTGAGGAGGTATACAACACTGTATCAATAAACACTCCTGCTGGAAGTGATTGTGAATCAACTTGTGGCTCAAATCCTAGAAATTCTGACAATAATGAGACTTTGGATGCCATCATTAATCAACTGAGGATAATACAATCTGGTTATGAGATTGTGAAGGCTGAAAAAGAAGCTCTTGAATTAGAAGTTGGAAGATTGAAAGCCGAATTAAGAGTTCTCAAAGGTAAGGAAAAAGGTGTTGGACGAGAATCGGTGTAAGCTCGCGATCATCCGGCGGCCCCCGAATCCGCTCGAACCATCTTGCTCCACTGCTGTATACAAGTCTGAAAAGCCTTATGGTGATAAAACAGGGCTTGGATTTGGAACTCAACAATCTAAAAGGAGTGGATCTAGTAAGGTTACTGAACCTAGCACCAGAATTGGTCCTAAGTTTGTACCAGCACAAGATCCAACTCCAAGTAAGGTTGCTGAGATAGTAAAACCTACTGAGAACACTTCAAGGAAGCAAAATCAGAAGTCAAAGAAGTCAACAGCTCCTAACAAAAAGAATAAATCTAAAAATAGGACTGCTGGACCTTCTAGACCTGCGATAGCGACACTGCTACCAAGTCTATTTGGACCACAAAAAGGTAAAGGTCAGAAATATTCCAAAGATAATTATCCCAAATCTAAAAATGTTAATCATTCAAAGGATACTTATCTCAAGGGAAAAGGTAGACTGTTCCCCACTGATGATGATTGGAATATTCCTGCACCTGCTGATAGAAACAACCAGTATAACCATGCTGCTAGGGTAAAACCTAAGCAATGGAATCAACAAAGGACTCGGCAGAGGACTTATAAAAGGCCTCGGCGGGGACCTCAAATGGACTCCATATTACGGTACGTTCCTCTGCGGACGGCAAACAAATGGTTATACTAATGCTTCTAACATCAAAAGTCACTTCAAAAAGCATTATAAACCAAAAGGCCGGAAAACATATGTGAATCCTACACAAACAAATGGTTATACTAATGCTTTTAGGAGAAGACCTTAACATCAAAAGTCACTTCAAACTATGGACCCAAACAGGTTTGGGTACATTATAAACCAAAATGGACATATGACAAAGAATAAGCACCGTTTAAAAACATGGTATGTGAATCCTACACAACCCACTTTAAGAACTTATGGATGTGTGGAATACATGTATGAACCAAAGTATGACACTTTAAGAACTGTATTGTCATTAGTGAAAGAGGTGATCAAGTTGTACTTGCTGGTAGAAGACAACAAAACATGTATGTTGTGGATTGGTCTACTGCAGTTCCAGAAACCTGCCTGATTGTGCATACCAAGTCTGAACTCAATTGGTTATGGCACAAGAAGATAATCACTTAAACTTTGATGATATTAATTAGTTAGTGAAGAAGAAGCTGGTGATTGGTTTACCTGAGATCACATTCAAGAAGGATGCTATTTGTGATGCATGTCAGCAGGGTAAACAGATAAAGTCTAGCTTCAAGTCAAAAACTAAACAATCAACTAATAGAGTGTTTGAGCTGATGCATATGGATCTATTTGGACCAATAACCCCAACAAGTGTAACTGGAAAGAAATACACCTTAGTGGTTGTGGATGATTACTCAAGGTACACTTGGGTGGTTTTTATGAACAAGAAAAGTGAAACACTCAAAAGCATGCCTAATCTCTTAAAGAGATTACAAAATGAGAAAAGTTTAACAATAATAAAAATAAGATCAGACCAGGGTACTGAATTTCTCAACAAATTGATAAGAGAATACTGTGAACAGAATGGTGTACTACATCAACTTGCTGCCGCTGGTACACCTCATCAAAATGGGGTTTCTAAAAGAAGAAACAGGACTTTAAAGGAAGCAGGAAGGACAATGATATGTGAAGCATTGCTACCTGAAAGATATTGGGCTGAAGCAGTCAATATAGCATGCTATACACAAAACAGAAAATCAGTGAACAAGAAGCTACTGAAGACACCTTATGAGATTTGGAATGGAAGGAAACCAAACATATCCTATTTCCATCCATTTGGAAGCAAATGTTTTATCCTAAATCACAAGGTTCATCTGAAAACATTCCAACCAAAGTCAGATGAAGGGATTTTCTTGGGATATTCTTCAGTCAGCAAGGCATTCAGGGTGCTGAACAAGAGGTCACTGAAACATGAAGAAACAATCCACGTTGTGTTTGATGAACCTAAGTTCACGGGTATGGAAGATGAAGATTGTGAACCTGCTGAGAATCAACAAGTCACTGATCCAGATTGTGTTGAAGTTTTGGAAAGATTCAATGATTTAAAAGTTTCTGATACTGCCCTTGTTGAACACCTGTGGTGACATTACTGATGCAACAACTGAAGCTATTCAAGGATCTGCTGAACCCCTTATTGTTGAAGAAGCCACAGCAGACCCCACTGAAGATGAGGTTCCTGATAACCAAACTAACCAGAATCCACAATGGTTGAGGAATCACCCTGCTGAACAAGTCATTGGCAATGTACAGCAAGGTGTAAGGACTAGAAGACAACTGGAAGCTATGTTTACTTGTTTTCTATCTCAAATGGAACCTAAAGTTGTTGAAGAAGCTATTTCAGATCCATATTGGATAATAGCTATGCAAGAAGAATTGAATGAATTTGAAAGAAATCAAGTTTGGACACTATTTGAAAGGCCAAGTCATGCAAATATCATTGGTACTAAGTGGGTATACAGAAATAAACTTGATGAATCTGGTACCATTGTGAGGAATAAGGCCAGACTAGTTGCAAAAGGCTATTCTCAAGCAGAAGGAATAGATTTTGATGAAACTTATGCACCTGTTGCAAGATTGGAAGCTATCAGATTATTCTTGGCACATGCTGCATATAAGAACTTCAAAGTATATCAAATGGATGTCAAAAGTGCATTTCTGAATGGTATTCTAGAGGAGGAAGTGTATGTACAGCAACCTCCTGGATATGAAGTTAAAGATCAAGTAGATAAAGTGTATAGACTCAACAAAGCACTTTATGGATTGAAACAAGCACCAAGAGCATGGTATGAGACAATGGTTTTACAAAAAGCACCATTGACAAGACTATTTTCAGAATCAGTGAAGGGAACAGCACCCTGCTGGTACAGATTTATGTGGATGACATAATATTTGGTTCTGAAAATGATTCACTTTGTGAAAAGTTTGCAAATCTAATGAAAAGTAAATTCCAAATGAGTATGATGGGAGAGATGAACTACTTTTTGGGATTGCAAGTTAAACAGAGATGAAAGATGGAATCTTCATTCATCAAACCAAGTATACCAAGGAGTTCTTTGAAGAAGTTTGGTATGGAAAACAACACTAAGATATCAACTCCAATGAGTACAAACATCGATTGGATGAAGATAAAGAAGGCAAAGATGTTGATCGGACTTTATACGAAGGATGATAGCGTCCGTTGTACCCACGCGCCACAGACTCGATATATCCTTTCTTTGTAGGTGTTTGTGCAAGATTTCAATCTAAACCTAAAGAAAGTCATTTAGGTGCAGTCAAGAGAGTTCTCAATTATCTAAAGGAGACTCTGGGAGTAGGGATATGGTATTCCAAGGATGGAAGCTTCAAAGTTATATCATACTCAGATTCTGATTATGCTGGATGCAAAATTGATAGAAAAAGCACTACAGGAACCTGTCAATTAATGGGAATCCTACCCTTCAAGGACCAGTGGAAGACTCAGGAGCAGCAATCCTACTTGTTCCCAGTTTTCAGTTTGTGAAGCCATAGTTATTGGTGAAGGACAAGCAACCTTAGGAATCTTTGTAAAAGCTACATCAAAGATCTCTAGTGCATTTCCTCCAACATCACAGGAGAAGAGTGGACTGATAGGATTACACCACCTGGAACCACTATAAAATCTCGCCTACTTACTTTCAAAGCATTTACTTTCGCACTTAGTTTATTTTACACATCAACCTACCGAATCTAGCAACCGAAATCACACACCGGCACTACCGAGTATCTAATACTTAGTATCATATTTAACAACAAGTATTAAGGCTTAATTTTGATATAATTCCATTTGCACAAATTCAGCAAACTCAACCGTCGGTAGACTATTGTTTGTCGACGGAGCTCGAAGTATCGACAGACTACTGAAGTATCAGCAGACTGCTGAAGTTGCAGAATTTGTTAACTCCAAAAGTTTTAAGTGTTAAGTTTATTCACCCCCCCTCTAAACTTAACCAAAGCCTTTTCAAGGGACCAACAAATGTCTACAAAACCATTAAGCACCTGGGAAATGATTAGGGTACATGTGAGGAAGTACAAAGGCTGGAAGTTTTTGAGGAAACACCTATGAGTTTTGAGTTACCCAAGGAGGGTATGGGTAGTGAGAGAGTCCTTAGGATGGAGGTAGAGTCGAATGTAAAACTTGGGGGATACGAGTCTTGCCGAAGGCTATAAACTCGGCACCCTATTTTGTTTTTGAAATTCAATAAGTCGATCTAACGACAATAAACACAAGCGCTTATGGGAGGCAACCCACATTTTTTTCTTTAGGTTTTTAGGTTTGTTTTTTAGAAGTGTGATAAAAATGTGACCTCACATTTTGAATTCCATTTCATGCTTTGTGATAATCCATATTTAATTTGTTCTATACATCTCCATACTTGTGCTTACCTACACTTAAGGTTTCGGCCTTTTGTCGTAGTGGATTCTTGGTTTCTATGTTGTGATTGTACAAGTACCCTGGGAGATGCATTGGAGGTTGTCACTTTGCATAGTTGTGCCCTATTTCCAGTTCAGCTAAGTCTTTCTTTCTTTACTTTATCACTCACACACCGAGGACGGTGTTACGTTTTAAGTGGGGGGGGGGGGGTAGACTTAGCTTCACTGGTAGACTTAGCTTCACTTACTACCATGTGCTTTATTTTTATGCATTGAATAAGTCATATGCTTGGTGTTTGGTCTTTATTGAGTGAAATTGAGACACTTTTAAAAATTTTCATGGTTTTGATGTTGCGAATTCTATGTAATTCATGGTGTATTTGGTTGATTATTAGTCATGAGTTGAATGTATACGAGTCAAACCTTCATCTTGTTGTGGAAATGGAATTTTAATGCACGTACTAGCTTTGATTTTAGGAGTTGTGGTTGATTAGTGAATGCTTATAGATGTCATAGACATTAATCTGTTACCTAGAACTTATACAATTAACCTCGAGGCGAAATAGAAAGGTCAATCTTGGTAGATTAAGGGATGACGGTCCTGGCATTTCTTTGACCCGACCAGAGCCAAATAGCCAACCCTGTACATAATTTCCACAGAAACCCCTCTAAGCCTTTGTAGGGTGGTTAGACCCCACCCGAACTTTAGCCATTCGTTGATTAGCCTATAATTACCAACCCTTAGCCTTTATTTGTGGTCTACATTTCTTTGACACCCTACGAGTGAGTTTCAATCTTATTTTGAGCACACTTGTTAGCACAAGTGTGGGGTGGTGAAGATGCGAATCCAAGTATGGTGTTGGTGGATCCTTTGAGTTATGAATGAGAAGGGGTAGCAGAGTGTTGAGTGTTGGTGTATAAAAAAAAAGGTCGAAAAAAATAATAAATAAATAAATAAATAAATAAAAAGAAAAAATTTAACAAAAGGAATAAAGTTGAGTCAAGAAATGTGAAGGAAAGGTTTCAAGTTAATATTTCCAATGTAATACATGGCGATGGGATGAAGTAAATTGGAGTGGGTGTTCAGGAATTCTTGGCGAGCTTGTTCATGGTGACGACTATTTTTGCAAGCGATCTTGGAGTTTCGTCTTGGTGACAACCGTTTTTGCATCTTACTCCTGTTTATGATGCGGTGTTGAAAGGAGGTGAGCTATGAGTTAAGTGTAAGGCTTTCTGATTAGACTCACTCATTTTTCTCTTTTGACATTCCTTTTATCTTTTCGTTTAGCCCCGTCCCTAGCCTAATTTTACAACCATGCAAGTCCTGCCTGACCTTAATTAGCTTTGATTTGACCTCGATTAGTGGAGATGATTATGAACTATAAGCCTATGGTGTAACGTCATTATTCATGCATTTATAATCTGAGCCGGTTAACCATAATTAATGACTGGGAAGCTATGCACACACACACACACACTCCGTTTCCATGGTGAGATATGTTTTGGCCCGTGTGTATTTGCTCGTTGACTAGTTTTTACTCATCGAATACTCTGATTTCTCATATGATCGCAATGTTGATCTCGTGATTTATTTTTGAATCGCTTGATTTGCTCGAGGGCGCGCAAACGCTACGTGGGTGGTAGTTGATGAGAGTCAACTTTGCTATAAATTTGTGTGCATTTTACCCTCTATTTATATGATATTCGGTGTAATTTTGGGGTAGTTAAGTGTTTTTATAGGCACATTTCACTACGAGTTGAATCACGAGATGATACGACGTTTACGTCGAAAATCTCGATATTTTTGGGTGATTTTTGTATGTTTTATTGGTGTTTGTTACGCTTTGGTATGTAGTTTATTTTTATTATAGGTATGACGTGATAGAGGGCTTGACGAGGATCACCACGGTACTAAAATCGTTTAAAACGGAGTTCGTATGAGGAAATGGTGCAAGATTCAAATTTGTGTGTTCGAAGAAAAATAAATAATTTTGATAAAATTACGTATCAAAAACAGAAAGTGTCACACCTAGAGCGCGACAGAGTTTGTTTTTTTAACAATATTTTGATTATTATCGGTATAAAAAAATTTTAAAAAAAAAAAAAAGGAATGAAAGAAACAAACAGGCGTACCTTTATGGAAGAAGGGGCCCACGCCCCATGTGGAAGACAATTGACGAGAGGACGCTGCTTATTATTTTTTTTGAGGAAAATTTCAAAGCACGGACTTCTTAGAATAATTTTATATTTTCTCTGCAACAATTTTGCCCATTCATTAGATTAGATCTATTTGATTTTCCAGTAAAAATTCCTAAGAACATCATTAGTTTATTTATTTTATTTTGCGATTTCAACACAACGAAGTGACGATTCGAGTGGTGGATTGATTCAACCTTTTTTGGTAATTTTATTTAGCTTTTTATCATGTCATTTACCAATTTATTTATGATTTCTTGTTTTGTTCTTTCAATCATGAGTAGCTAATTTTATAATAGCTAAATTATGCGAGATAGAACTACGAAATTGATGCCTAAACGATGATCTAGGGATGAGTAGGTCTTAAAAGTTAAATCTTTTGAATGTTTGTGTTCTAAAACTTGAAATTAATGCCTTTAGTGGAGTCATGAACCATTAATTGATTTTACACACGATCTTTATAAATGTATTTTGCGAGTGAGTGTGCGAACTAGAGTTTTATGATTGTCATGCACGAACTAGTCGATTTATTCGCAGCCTGTTCCTTGGTAAGGTTATTCTAGCTAAGCCGTGAACTCAGTGGATGCAGAGCGTCTCATCGTTCTTCATCATATTTGGTCAATTAAATCCCATAGAGGGGACTGTTGAACCGAATATAGGGTAACTAGGTTGTGGTATTAGCGCCTAGGGACCAGTTTAGGAGATTGCACCCACAACACATTCATTAGAAGCTATTGGTTGGTTTGTAGGTTAAGGTTCATCCTTAGTGATTCGGTAACGGTATTGAGAGTAGTGTTCTTGACCATAATTTAGCTATTTCTTTTATCATATTTTTAAACATAGTATTTTATCTTTTTCTAGTTATAATTACCTTCACCAATATTTGTGAGCCTGAACTAGATACAAAAGTGATTGTGATATTAGACTGATTCCTCGTGGGATACGACCTTGCTCGCCGTTGTAGTGCAACCGACCCGGTGCTCTGCCGGTAAAGTTGGTTTACTATAATTTGGCCATCACGGATGCATTATATGACGTCCTATTGATTCGGGAACGAATCCTTTGCAACCGAGAGGGAATGATATGATCAAAGATAAGACGTTTTGGCTTGGAGTCCATTTATTTGATCATTTATCCCACATTGCAAGTTTGACATATTTTCTTAGAATTTTATTAGTATTTATTTCTTTTATTTTAATTTTTATTTCTATTAAATAACTTTGTCCCACATTGCTTTGGGAGTAGTTTATGTATTTTATTCTAGCCTATAAAAAGGTTTTAGTTGTAATCTTTTAAAGAAGACAAATTTTGATATAATATATTTTATTTGAAACTTCTAAGTTTTGGTGAGTTTTCTAACGTTAGTGTTTGGTGGATTCCAAACCGGTGTTTGGTGGATTCTAAACGGGAGTTATCGAGGTTGTGAGAGAACCTTGTGGGTGTCCATTTATACTAAGGTTTTTGGCTACGGGTTAGCCAAGGGTCACGGTACTCATTTTATTGGTGCCTTCAGTCAAGTCCTCGGGCATTTTCAAATCTGAATTGGTTTACGGATCACATCAGCATAGATTATGATGAAACCTTTGCACTAATAGTAAGATTGGAAGTAATCAGACGTTTCCTAGCTTTTGCAGCTCACAAAGATTTCAAAGTCTATCAAATGGATGTAAAGAGTGCATTTCTGAATGGACTCTTAGAATAAGAAGTATATGTTAAACAACCACCTGGTTTTTAGATCAAGGGAAAAGAAGATAAGGTGTACAAGCTCAAAAAGGCACTTTATGGACTCAAACAGGCACCTAGAGCCTGGTATGAGACACTATCAAAATTCCTAATCAACAATGGATTCAGTAAATGAACCATTAACAAGACACTTTTGAAGCTAGAAGATGGATCAATCACCTTGCTAGTTCAAATCTATGTGGATGATATCATATTTGGATCAGAGGATGAGAAGCTTTGTGAAAATTTTGCAAATCTAATGAAAAGCAAATTCCGAATGAGCATGATAGGAGAACTCAACTACTTCCTAGGATTACAAGTGAAACAGATGGAAAATGGCATCTTTATCAATCAAGCAAAGTATACAAAAGACTTAATCAACAAGTATGGTATGAACACCAGTGGAACTTCTAAAACACCTATGTGTGCAAGAACAATACTTGGGAAGGATGTTGATCAAAAGTTATACAGAGGGGTTATTGGATCCTTACTCTACCAAACTGCAAGCAGACCTGACATAGCATGCAGTAGGTGTTGGAATAGTGTCCTAAACCCAATCGGGTTGGACCGGATCCGACCGGGTCGGATCATTTCTACTATTTCTTTATGTTTATACATATATTAAATGGCTTTTCTGTTGTCATATATATGTTCTTTTAAAGAACCAATTATGAATTGTTGTATGATAACGTCCTTAGTATTAAACTGTGATAGAGAAACCATGATAGGCGATTATGGTTGATGAGATCTCTAATCACTTTAATAAGTTTGATACTTAAATGTCTCTAGGCTGATGTACTATTAAACAGGGCATTGATAGTATAAACAAACTAGCACGTATTAGATGTCTTCTGTCTTTAGGGCAGGGATGGATCTCGTCTATCGAAGTGTAGAGACACTTGGACTGTACGTGGACGTGTATTAGAGAATGCGTACGTTACACTGACCCACTTACACGGATAAGTGTCACACTATGTGACGGTTGTGTAATTATCCTTAGGACCGGAGTCTTCATGGCATCACGGTGTGGATTGTCATGCTTTGACACTATTGAGGTTTCCCCTAGCCACGGGGCGATCATGCGGTAGTGATTGTGTATGATACTGAAGCATGCGGAGTATACATGATTTGTCGTCCGGGAATCGCGTATCCTGTGATAGGGATCGAATATCCGAAATGGCCTTCTTATAAGGAATGTCTTACTCTCGTGAATCTTTGCAAAGTGGGAGTAAACGAGTTACTTCGAGAGAGCATGATATCCAGATTATAAGATACGGTCGTTGATGTTTTGACACTCGACTAACGACCGTATGGATATTATTACAGCGATAGGATTGTAAGTTACACGGTAACTGTTTCACATGAAAGGTAGTAGTCATTGCATTTGACTCTTCCGATGATTGGGGGTCACGGTGTTTTGCTAGACGCTATCCCGTGATCGTTAGGCATGAAGGGCATTTTCGTAATTTGCACTTTGTGTCTGCGGCCAACATATTCGGAAGCCTATCGGGTCACACACATAAGAACATCTAGCCGATTAAAATGTGGTTATAGATGATAACCAAATAAGGAATGAAATTATCTCGAGACTATAAAGGTTATAGTGGTAAATTAATATGGTGGTATTTATTTATTATGAATAAATAAGATACAAGACATTAATTATATTAATTAAAGAATATTCCGGAAGCCAATTTGTTGGTCAAAGGGGCGCCACATTTAATGTGTATAAGATACACTTGGGTTGTGCAATTTAATTAATGGTATTACCAAATATTAATATTAGATATTAATATATATATATAAAAATAATACTTATGTGTGCGTGTGTGCAAAAGTGTTTGGCACTATGCATGCGCATTATGTATATATATATATATATATATATATATATATATATATATATATATATATATATATATATATATATATATATATATATATATATATATAAATGGATTTATATGTGTTATATATATGTAATATATACACATGTGTAAATTGATTTATGGTAATATAATAAAAGATAAATATTGTCAATATTAGATTTTGACAATATCTTGGAAATATTCAATATAAGATATTGACAATATCCTAGATTTATTTGATATAAGATATTATAATAAATGAGATAAATCAATCAATTGTATTTTCCTTATTTTATTGGAAAAAGGTTTTCTTCTCCTCCACTCTAGTTGGGGCGCCCCTCTCACTATAAATAAGAGGTGAGTGTCAAGCTCTTTTGCACATCATGATTCCAAGAACTAATAGTTCTTGTGTAAAATAGAGAGCATCCTATGGAGAGTTGGAGAGAGGGGAAAAAGGCCGGTCTAGCAACCGGAGTTTTCCAATAGCAATCCATGATGGGATTCCGGCGGGCTGTTCGTGTGGACTGGCGGTAGAGGCCGAACACTTGGGCGGCTCTATGCAGAACTACTCTCCTTAGACGGTCAAAGCGTCGATCTTTTAGATCAACCAAGGTAACCACCGTCTACTAAGTCGTTTGTTTATTGCTTAAACAAAGTCGATCCTGGTTAAAAGGAAATAAAATTTTAAATTCCGCTGCGTTCCCGCGTAGATTTCCTAAAAGTAGGAGTATGTGCAAGATTTCAAGCTCAACCTAAGGAATCTCATTTATTAGCAGCAAAGAGAATTATCAAATAACTGAAACACACAATAAATGTGGGAATTTGGTATCCAAAAGATGGTGGATTCAAGTTGATATCTTACTAAGATTCAGATTATGTTTCATGCAAAATTGATAGAAAAAGCACTTCAGGAACTTGTCAGATGCTAGGCAGCAGACTAGTATCTTGTTTCAGTAAAAAGAAGCATTCATATTTATTTCAACAGCAGAGGCATAATACATAGCAATAGGTAGCTGTTGTGCACAAGTATTATGGATTAGATAGCAGCTAAGAGACTATGGAGTAGAAGATAAGACAATTCCAATCATGTGTAACAGTGCAGTATCAATTACAGAGAATCCAGTACTTCACTCAAGAACAAAGCATAATGATTTAAGACATTATTTCATCAGAGATCATGTTGAAAAAGAAAATGTAACATTGAAGTACATATCTACTGAAGATCAATTTGCTGATATATTCACAAAGCCACTCAGTCATGAAAGATTTTGTAAATTGAGGACTGAGTTAGGAATGATTGAATTGGACTAAGTCTTTTGAGCAGCTAACTGGAGTAACAGTGACATCACCAGCTGACTGAACCTTTGCCATTTTGGGTGTGCTCACTTGGCAGGTAAGGCACTAGTACCAGCAAAGTTCACTCCAATGGTTATTAGGAATAGTTTTGATAAAGTAGCTCAATAAAATAACGGTAGAGTAATTAGCATACTCAGCTCATCACTCTACCGGTGAAGTATAATTATCAAAGAAGTGTGAAATGAATAAATAATTTACACATGTGGAAAATCATAGGATTCTACCTATTAATTATGGAGGGTTACACACGTGGTTATTAGTTATTTTTTAAATCATGGAGGTTACATTTTGAATTGATAGAATGACGGCAACGCCTCGATCCCCGGGATTTATCATTACTTGCCTCAATGCACTCTCCCTCTACACTCAATAACCGTGATTTCTTATAAACAAAATCACGCCATTACTCCACTAAATCCTTCCATATTCAAAACCCTTTCACACTTAAATTGTTTGGCTATATAAACCACACTTATACATTTTCACAAATTCTTTACGCCCTTTTTGAATTTCAGAAATTATTTTCTAGAAAATTCGAATCTTTTTACTCTCAATTTTTTGGAAATGGCTTCATAATTCTCAAAAACAAAATCTACATAGAACTATGAGAAATCAATTGGCACCGGGTCATTCTTCAAACCCGAACACTATCTTGATCTGTGCAATGATGACCCTCAGGCACAGCGTTTGGTAGATGGATGTATCAATCTAAGGTTGATGACCTTTCTCAATCCTCCAATCACTGAGATTTGCTATGAAAATCGTATCTCATTCTGGAATAATGCTAAGTACGTCTCCGGAATGATGACTAAAGATGGAAGTATTGGAATCGACAAGATTGTCACCACTGTGAATGGCAAAGAATTGCAAATAATAGCAGACTTGCTCAATGAACACTTAAAGCTTCCCCATACTAGAACCAAGAGAGCCGAGCACATAATTCAAGACACGAATGCACTATGGCATGAAGTCCAGAAGAATGCTATGGCACAAACCATGAAGTTTAACTGTTTCAGGACTAAGCTTACGAAACCTTACAATGAGTTCCGTTCCATGATTGGTAAAAATCTATAAGGAAAACTGGGAGCAACAGACAAGATCACACAGGTACGTATGCGCTTAATGGGCATAATCTACAATAATCTAGAATTTGATTGGGCTACCTTCATTTTTAGAAGGATCAGGGAGCAATTGATTTGAGAGACAGATGGAGAAACAAAGGGATAAAGAAAGGGTTACAAAAACCCGGCATTTTTTGGGTGAAGAAATCATATGGGATCCCTCTTCATTATCTGATGTAGTGTCTGAATGTTCCCACTATGACACTTAAAAAATTGCACGATTCCAAGGTAATGTTTACCTATGTTAAATGACACAAAGAGGCAGGAGGTAAGAAGAGAAAGAGATAAAATACAAGCACATTTGCACAAAGAAAGAAACACAAATCCAAGACCTAGAAAAATCTGGAACAAGAATGCTTTGGTCAGTTAATAGATGAGGAAAAAGAACTACAAGACAAATAGGAAGGAGGAAATGGTGATGACAGTGAAAAACAAGGAGGAAATAATGCTAAAGAATCAAAAGAAGACCAAGAAAGGGGCATTGATGAAAGAGTTACGGAATATCTAAATTGGAAAATGGGAGACTACAAAATTCAACTGTCCAACTTTGAGAGAATGTTTGAAGAAGATGCATGGTTTTTTGAGTTTTTTAGGATCACTACCCTAGTAGGCGTACTTGATGAAACACTACTATGGGAAATGATATAAACAGCAAAAGCCAAATTGCACAAGTCCTCAAATGATGAAGATGAAGATGATGATCAATCTGCTAATGATGATGATGACCAAGATGCTGGTAATGAGGATAATCAAGGAGGACGAGCTGATGCTATTGATGATGATATAACTTTGAATGCTTTCCTACAGCAAAAAGAAGCATCTAAGTAAACACCACCAGCTAAGCAAAATAAACAGGACACTGAGACAGTTGAGGGCACTACTGTACAAACTAAGGTTAGGCAGCAACTCTCAGTTGACACATCAGCTGACCCAACATCAGTGTTGGACACTGGGTCAGTTGCTGCTACACCAGCAAAGTCCATCCCCAGCAGAGAGCAAGAGGGAATGAGATACATTACTGCAAATGAAATCACCACTTTTAAAGTACTTGAAGAATGAGTAAGTGATGCTGATGTCACTCAACCAGCTGTGCAAAACCAAGAACCTGAACTGTACCTTCCCACTCACTCAACCGAGGACTTCTACACCACCTCAAACAGAACAATTTCAAACACAACAAAATATTTTCATACCCAATCAAGCATTTCAAAGGGCAGTAGACTCCTTGCTAGATGAGTTATAACAACAAGCACTTTATCTAAGAAAAATGTCTATAGCCTTCAAGGATGAAATTCAATCTACAGAATGCAGATTCCAAGCAGTTGCTGAGTACATAGATGCACAAAATGTTATTGTGCAAAGGCAAAATGATTTCATGCGTCAAATAAATATCAATCTCATCAACAGGCTCACAGGCCTAAGGGAACATGTCTCACTAGAAAATAGGCTATGGCCTCTAAAATTGGCTCCAGAATGGCACTTGTGATTCAAAAAATATCAGCTCATGACAAAATATTTTCATCTATTGAATCCAAGTTGGATAGTCTTATCAGTAGCACCGAGACTACTAATAGCATTCTGTTACAACAACACCCCCCACACTTCAAAGATGAATAGCTCAGAGCAAGAGATAGAGAACTGAGAATCAGAAGTGAGGCTGAAGAACCACAAAAAAAAGCCTTGAAAGAAAGGGAGAGGTCAAGAAATGAGCCTTATTTTGGCCTACCCTTTACAATTCAAAAAGAGATGATGACAGGGACAGATCAGGAAATCAGCAAAGGCCTGGATCCGGCCAACAACAGAAAAGCAGTCATTATCAAAAAGGCACGTCTAGCAATTATCAATGTCAGTCAAGAGGATGTTCAAGTAGTTCTAATCACAGTAGACACTCAGAAAGCCAAAGAAGAAGCTTCACCACTCGTAGATATCAAGAGAATAATGATGAAGAAGTTACCGGAGAGACAAGGGATTTCTTTCAACTCTATGACTCTTTATATCCTAACATGACTCAGGATGAGGCATGGTTATACTGGCTGTCAAAGCATGCAGAAAGACTACAACCAGACATGGCCAAGATGTACAACAATGTGAAAAGGTAGTATAGGGCTCAAAGACAAGAAACAACTGAGATAGTATATGGCTCTAGTTGCAGACCAAACCAATCAGTGCCCTTCTCGGCAAAGGGGCCTGAGGACTTAACTACTGAAGGACAACAAGAATTCAACAACTTGGTTAGGTTTTTAAAAACAATGTCCATATTAACATCCCAAAATCAATGGGTGATGTACAAGGATCTGAAGATGGCGGATTCACACATTGTTGAAGCCAAAGAAAGATTGGAATGATACTTTTGAGAACCACGGGCACATGAGACTATGCCTGACTTCAACATACTCTTTGACAGAAAAGTGTTTATAGCACTCTCATATAACACTGCGTTGGAGTATTAGAAATGGAATTTTCTAGAAATTGATTGGTCAGACATGTAAGGGATCCTAACTACAAAGTTCAAGAGGTACAAGGAAAATCTTAGAAACTTGTAGTTGTAATGATGCTATTATTTTGAACATGTTTTTGCCCTTTATGAATGAATAAAATTTATAAGTTTTATTCTTTTTATCATATGAAAATGTTTACTTATGTTCAGGCTTATGAGGGTTTTGGCATCATCAAAAAGGGGGAAATTGTTAGGAACATTTTATTTGTTTTGATGATGGCGATACTAGCTGTTATAGCAAGCCTGAAATAAGTTAGTAATATCTATTTAAGACTTTACTTAAAGTCTGACATGTTTTATAAGTGTAGTCAGACAAGCATTGTACTAGACTGGTAGGAAGGCTCAGTAAACTAAAGAACAGAAGATCAGCTGAGTAAAGATAGCCAAATACTAGCAGAGTTAAGTGAAGACTTATGGACTGACTTATAACCAGGGAAGTCTGTGATGACCTTGGATAAGTCTAAGATACATTCTACAAATGATGAAATCTATTTTTAAATTTGGTGTACACTGATCTTACACAAAATAAGGATCAGTGAAGTAATGCTCTATCAGTTGCATCAGTACCAGCACATCAGAATAAGCCGAAAAGAAGCAGCAGACTGATAGCCGCCTATAGAAGCCTAGTGACCAGCAGATAAGTAAATGAGTCACTGGAGAGGCTAAGCAACAACAGAGTCAAGTATATTGTCTATACATGAATCAAAACATGGAAAATAAGGAAATCATGAAATTAATGCAGAATCAATCAAGGACGGATTTTATGAGAAACGTTTGAAGAAAATCTTGATCACTTAAATCAAGGAGAATGAAATCAAGGAAAAATCAAGGATTGTTCTCTGCATTTATTAGCTAGCGGGCCGAATTTCAAAATCAAGAAATCATGGCTATAAATAGAAGGCATTGACAGAAACACGAAAAGAATTAATCAAGAAAAAGATCAAGAAATCTAAGTGCCGAAACTCTGTCAATTTCACAAGACTTCTTTCTGAACTTAAAAGACATATCCATAAGATCAAACTCATAAAATAGAGCATCAAATCTATATCAAGTACTAAGTCTGATCAAGCCACTATGAATGCAATTCACATCCAACTGAAGCAATTGAATCAGATCATCCGAGAAGGAATTGCAACCTTTTATGATAGCTTCTGAAGGATTTGTTCTCAAGGAGCAGTGTTGAAGACTGAGTCACTGAAGTTTTTGTAGCCAGGGAGTGATAGTCTTAAATTTTTGAAGCTTGTGTAGCCAAGGACAATCATACTATTGTATTGGTGAAAAACAATAGTGAATTCCTCAAATCATCACAGGAGAAGAGTGGACTAAGGGATTACACCACCATCAACTACTATAAACATTGTGTTAACTTACAGCATTTACTTTCTGCATTTACTTTCAGTACTTTATTTATAGTCTTGTGACTGCTTAAATAGTTTGAAAATACGTTTTAGAAGGGTTTTAATATTCCACTACACAAAACCTTTTAATCAAAAAAGTTTTTGCAACTCCCAAGGTTTAAAGTTTTCAAAATCACAATATAGTCATTCACCCCCCCTTGACTATATTTCACCCTTCTCTGGGACCAACAATACACTCAGCTAATCTGAGCCACAGATGGATACACAAACAATATTTGTCATGCAAGGGAATACATAACAAATAAAGGATATGCATATACACCTGGAAGACACCCCTAAGGTATCCAAAATCCACCAAAAGTGTCTATGCCAATCCCAGAGAACATGGATCCGGAAAATGACTTCAAATATCCACCAACACGCAGCTAAACAATAAAAAAACCCAAAGATCATGGGGTACAAAAAGCACAAATATAAATTGAATATCATAAACATCCAACACCTTTTGAAGTAGCAGCAGACCTAGTCTTGGAGCTAGCAACCTGAGTACACATAGCAGAGTTGTGTACCACTGAAATACCAGTAGAAGCATCACTAAAAGTAGCAGGCAAGACCCCGCCCACAGCATCCATGGTAACACCAGCAATATGCAACGTTGCAAAAGCAGAAACATGCTTAGACACTGCAACATCTTTCCCCAAACCAGCAACAACAACCCTAGCTGAACCAACTGCAGGATCATGCAAAACAGAGCTAGAACAGGAGCAGGAGCAGGCACATTTAAATCAGTAGGCAGATCATACTTAGGCAACAACACAACAAAATTCTTCTTGGTAGCAGACAGCTCCGAGGCAGTCAAAACAGGAGGCAAATTTTGTTTTTTTGGATATACTCACATAGAGATGTAGTTCATCAATCCGGGAGCCAACACAAGAAACATTAACATGGCCAAGTTTCTTACACAATGTATAGAAATTAAGAAAATCTTCATAAAGGATAGGTTGCATCAGTATTTTTCCCCTGAGCAAAGTGATGGGGATCACGCTAAGGAAAAAGAGGCAAGTGTGACACAACAAGGCATCTTGCCAAACTTATACTCTGTATAGTAGTAGTTAATAAATAAGTGTATTGGGGAACACCTAAAAAAGTGCAAATTTTACTCAAAGAATCCTCATTCCAAAGAGCAAGAGGGAGGTTGGGCAGTTGTACCCAAATAGGAACAGTTAACATTTCCTCCTTGTTGAAATTGAAAAATTCAAGCATCTTCTGTAGCAAAAGGGCTTACCATACGCAAAATAAGGCCCACCTTGAAAGACTAAATCAAGGTTACCAGGCTGCTCAAAAGTGAACACAATCCACCCAGAAGCATGATACAAAACGCTGCAATTCTTAGGCCAGGAATTCACCAGCTTTTTGACAGCATCCTTTCCAGGAAATTTGGAGGGGAAAGTGCCAATTAAGCTCATGGACTCCATCTCATCAGAATCAATATCATCCTCACTAAGATTAATAGCATTAAGAGTCATTCCACTGATGTTCTCTTTCAATCTAATGAGTTCATTAGCTAAAACTCTATTATGTTTGAACATATTAGCCCAATGTCCTATAGTAGAAGAAAGATTATTATCAATGTCCTTATTCAAATTTACCCTAACATGTCCATAATTAATAGCAGCAAGCAACACAGACTTAGCATTAACAGCAGCAGAATTCAAATGCGGGGTTGAATAGGAACCTTAGTAGCTAGGAGAAGAACAATAGGTGCACTATTCACAGCAACTAGAGGGCAACTATTCACCAAGAAGCCTACCTGACTTATCTGCAACAAAATCAACCACCAAAAAATCTTTCTTGGGTTGGACAGTAAGCAAAACCTTCCCAGACTTCAACCTCATTGAAGAAGCGTCAGGTTGAGCACAATTCCTCACAGAAACATACGAAGTTAAACTATGAGAAGGGGAAACCGAATTTCAGGCAATGGGTACTTCAATTTCATCAAGAGATGAAGTTTCCCTAGCATGGAGAGAAATTACGGGAGAAATTTCAACTGAATCGAAGGATTGAGCAGAGCCATTCCTAGGATTCCTTTGATTTTTCTTACCCATGGAGAAACAGTAAAAAAATGAGCTAGAAAAGGAAAGTGGCCAAGAAGAGCAGTAGAAAGGGCACCGGTATCATTGAAAACAATCAACCCTTGCCGGAGCAAGAGAGAATCTCTAGAGATGCTTCTCACGTATATCAAATCGCCGGACACTACTACTACGTAACTTAGGTATTAGTACACCTATGGGTACATGAACAAGGCTTGATGAAGATAATGAAGGTAAAGATGTTGATCAAACTCTTTACAGGAGGATGATTGGGAGTAAACTACAAGAAGACCATACATATCATTTGCAGTAGGAGTCAGTGCAAGATTTCAATCTAAGCCCAAAGAAAGTCATCATGCAGCGGTTATAATGATTTTGAAGTATTTAAAAGAAACTGTTGGAGTTGGAATATGGTACTCAAAAGAAGGTGGATTCAAACTGATATCATATTCAGATTCTGACTATGCTTGATGCAAAGTGGACAGGAAGGGCACTTCAGGCACTTGTCAGTTAATGGGATATAGACCAAAACTCAATTTCAACTTCTACAGCTCAAGCTGAATATATTGCAGCTGGAAGTTGTTGTGCTTCAAGTTTTATGGCTCACACAACAGCTCAGATATTATGGGATAGAAGAAGGTGAAATTCCCATAATGTGTGATAACACAAGTGCAATTTCTATGACTAAGAATCTACTATCGCACTCAATGACAAAACACATTGATGTTAGACATCACTTTATAAGGGATAATGTTGAAAAGAAAGAAGTGATTGTTCGATACATACCAACTGAAGATCAGCTTGCTGTTATTTTTACCAAGCCATTAGATGCTGAAAGATTTGCCATGAAGAGATCTGAATTGGGAGTTATCAAAGTCAATTGAGCCGTGAAATCCACAATGGAATTGATCTTTGTCATGCTGGGTAAGCTCACTTGACAGATCAGTCATTAGTATCAACAATTTCATCTTGTTTATCAAATTGACATTCGAAGAACTTATATTTGCAAAAGCTGAAGATGGATACTAACTTTGGAAAAACAGCTAAATTTCATTTGCTGAGTTACGGAGCAGTCAACATTAGTAAACTGGTTAAGCGAATGTGAACCACTACCGTTACATCACATTAATTACCGCCGTTTGTCTGAAAAGTTGTTATGTTTGTACTCAGATAATGACCAAAGTACATGCATCGAATATACAAATCCACAAAGTGAGAAGTTCAAACACTACCATCATATCTATAAAAGATTTTACTCGATCATTTTGAAGGGACACTATTAGAAATATCTCAGAAATCCTCTTAAAAAATGACTTCGCAAAATATCTCAACAAAATCTTCAAGAATCATTGTTATTGGGTTAACATTATCTCTTGAAGACTATGAAAAAGGATGTAGAGGAACGCTATTATCAAGCCAAATTAGTAATAAAATAAGGAAAATTTAGGGTTTGGAAGATTTTCTCAACATAAATTCGGAAAAAGATTATGACTACGAAGCAATGTGTCAATTTTGGGTGAATATGAAGATTGATCAATATTTTATCACAACTCATGTTCATGGAGAAAAAGTCAGTCTCAATGAAGAAGTCTTGAGGAACCTATTCGGATTCAAAAAACCAGGGACGAAATTTATCGATCTCAGCAAACTACCAATAATTCGACAAGATTTCATGAAGCAGATATCTTAAAAAGAAGAACTAGCAAACATTTATTCAAATATGAAGGAACTAAAGCTGGAGTTCGCAAACTTATTGATCGCGTGTAAGTCACTAACGTCGATATTACTAGCAAGAATACTAGGTACATCGTAGTATAGTAAATGCGAGTCAAGGTCGATCCCACAGAGATGATGGAACTTTAATTATAAACGATTCTAACCTAATTAAGAAGCAACATAGAGGCGGTCATGGACCAACAATAAACATAAAAGAACTTGGTATTTCTCCCCCTCTTCTCACCGATCTACTAACTTGGATTAGTTAATTGTTTACTTCCCCACATAATTTCCTTAAATTAATTGAGCGAGCATTTGATTCATTTATCAGCTACGGGTGCAACTCTTGACCTAATCCACTCCGACAATGGTAATAGAGAATCTATATGCAAGCTACCCACCTTAATTGGTCCGTAATAGCCCATACGCATAAAGAACTAGAATTGCCGATATCGAGCGCTAACTTATACCGCTAACCTGCCCAGACACCTGTCGACACTGATCAGCACGTTCCTAGGGTCCATCGGACTATGTCCAAACTAACACTTCACTATTCATATTTCATGCTTGTTTTACGATTACAATAAGCAGATTGGCCAGATCTAACCTACTGTTAATTAAACATGGCGATCAACGTAGTTGTAGTGAATCCCAGTTTTAGGTTTTCTAATTATTGCCTCGGTAAACCGGTATAGACCGCCGGGTTACTGGGGTCAGGTTTTCCTATTCCTGGATCTACATTACTCAAATACGATTAATCTAAGTAAATCATGGGGTTGTTAAACATGCATATTAACTAAAAAACATAAATACGAACAGATCTACCATATTGAAGACGATAAGGAAAACGTTCAAAGCTTCATACCTTCAACAATGGAGATCTAGCTCGATCTACTCAAGCTAGAGATGGTAGAGAAAAGGGAGAAAACTAGAAATAACTCCTCAAAAGCTTGGAATAACTTTATTTCATCAAATTGTATAAGATAATTGATGATTCAATAAGAATATTATAACACACAGTAATAATATCAGTTTGCGGCCTTATATAGATACAATGACAGACTTATAACTCTCTAAAACTCTAACCGACCTAGTAGAGGCGGAAGAATCAATTTCGTGTCCAACAAGCCCTCTGTTTAGCGGATCTAGCCCTTGGTAAACCGGGCTGACTTTCCTCTTTTTCTTCAGCAGAATTTTTCTTGGACTTCTTTTACTTGGTCCAACATGCTCCTTTTGGTCCAGATCCGTTCTCCAATGCTCCAGATTCGGTACATCTTATAAAACACATTAAACAAGACAAAACAGTACCAAATCATCAAGAAAATAGTATAGATGCAGAATTACGATCCTATAGCATTTAACACATATTCCATAATCCATATAATAGCGGGCCTATCTATCCCCTCTTGACAGAATTCGGGGTGAATAAAGGTATAATTAATGATACCATTTAGGGTGTTATCAACTACCCCCACTTAGCTTTTGATCGTCCCGAGCAAAAAAGCGAAAAGAAAACAACACTTTGATCAGTTTACAAGTTAATTAAAAACAACTATGCCTCACAAAGTCATGATCAAGATCATGCCACTCATATCCATCAGTGATGCATTAAACACTATTCATGCCATGAGCCAATGTGTGTGTGCAATAACTTTCACAACCGCTTAGTAATGCAGACAGTCTCACATTAAGTCAACCCGTAGTCGAACTAACCAGTCTCAAACATGTCATTTATGACTCAAATTAGATCAGATGGCAAGGCGGATCGAGAACCGAGTATATATTACTCTTAGGCTCACGTTTATCGGTCTATGCAAAAGTCGTGCATTTTACGCTCCATCGACTCAAGTTTTGCCAAAGAGAATATAGATGTGTATAATTCAATGCACTTCTCTTTCTTGGCGGGTGAATTCTCATTGATTTATCTATCCTCACGGCCCATCTCTTGATAAACTACCGAATCCTAAATTCCTTTGCCTTTACAAGCGTTGGTGAAACATAATTCGTGATAAAGCAAGGGTCAACTCTAGTCAAAGCAATATGCTATCGACTACACACCAAGGAAAGTGAGTTATATGTGCTTAAAATGGTGGCTCATAATAGAATATGCGCTTAATACGCCACTACTTCAGAAGTGGGTACTTTCCTTCACTTTGTACATCGTGGAACAAAGATGAAGTCAATTAACTCGAAAAGATCAAAGATATCATATTTTTTTTGAAATTCTGTCGAAATGAATCAAAGTCTCGTTGGTGAATAGTGCATCAAAGAGAATCAAGATAATCATGTAATTCATGGAATATATTGCTAAGAAGCTAAGAAACGTCCAGTACCCCCCCCACTTAAACGAAACATTGTCCCCAATGCGTAGGGTGAAAAAGAAAAATTGAAAAGGAACTTAGCTTTGGTTAAGGGTGGAACCAAAGAAGAATCGGATCGTCTGATGAATCATCGGGCTCATGTAAGTAATCCATGAATAATCTGCGCTAAGTGTCTCAAACAAACCAAGAAGAATAGTGGTGACAAGAAACCGTATGATAAAATTGTGGCAGTAAAAGAGAAAAGAAATTATTCCAAACAATTTAAGCCGACAAAATCATTATATTAATAAAAATTCTGCTACATCAACTAGATAAGGAAAGAGAAAGAAAAACAATAAAAAGGAAAATAACAACAATGAAAAGAAAGAAAACTAGTCCTCCTCATAATAATCCTCCCAGTCATCTCTAGGCTGAAAACCGGTAGGTGGTGTAGAACTGGAGGCAGCAGCGGTAGAAGACGATGCTCTATGACGTGGGGAAGTTCTAGGTGGTGGGGTCACAGGAGGAACGCCAAAGAAGTCTATAATCCTATCCTTCTTGCGATGAAGACTCACAATCTCTCTCGAGTGCTCCTCTAGCATAGCTCTCTGAGTCCGGGGTGCTCCGTGGACCGGAGTATGCTCCCTCTCAATTCTCTAAACAACCCGTCTTGGTACGTGTTGAACCGACTGTGAACTAATAAGCAGCTCAGGGTCTTCCCAATCGTCACTGATGAGAATTTTCATCTCGTCCTCCAAAGAAAACATGTCAATCATCGGCCCATATGGCAACTGATCGCGCTCGATGTGGCGGCAAGCTCGTGAATACGGCTATGCATCAGTAGACCGATGTTGACTGGAGATCCCTGCTCATGATAGAACATCAACTCCACCATCTTGGTGGTGACAGAGACCGTGTGCTTGGTCGGTAGAAGGCGGGCACAAACAAATCAGTTGACCATCTTTCGATCCCAGGATAATTCACTCTCTAGGAAGATGGTGGGGGCTCCCATAGGGTTGCGCTTCCATTGCACACCAAAGTAATCAGCTATCATATCCATCCTCTCGATATCTTCAACATTAGTCGAGGATGTGTACTCGTCTGGGCCTACTGGTGGATTTCGAACCCTAAAATGAGCATTGATCCGCTCAATAGAAAGGTTAATCTTAACACCACGGACCATTGCAAATGTGGTTCTAGGGTTGTGCGAAACATAAGCGTAGAATTCTCTTACCACCGTAGCATTGAACCACGTCAGTGCCTCAGCCATATCCAATATATCTTGCATCTACAAGGCTTTCGGCAAGATCTCACCGCAATCATCCAAATCTACTCCTCGTTCTCGGGCAACCGGTCTTCCGATCCAATGCTCACAGAACGACTCATAGATCTCAAGAGAATGAAATTGCTCGACCCCGTCTATCAAGAGGTTAGCATCTACATAAATATACTGGTGACCACTTGCACGAGGGGTGGTTTCTACTACCCATTGGACCCATCCTGATTGAGAACAGAAGCTGATGATGATGCTGTTACTGAAAAGGCACCCTCGGTAAACCGGCAGGTGCCTCCGATTTACCGCCCTAAATTTTTCTGATTTCTTACTGGGAAAGTGCTCTGTTGATGAAAAAAATAAGAACTACAACACTTCACCTTGCAGAAATACTACAAATCAGCAACATGGGTGGAAATATGGGTGTTTTTGGTTGTTGAAATGAAAGAAAGTTTTGGTTTTGGTGGAGATATGGTGGTGATAGTGGTGGTGATGGTGGCCGAATTTTGGAGAGGTAGAAGAAATAGAAGAAGTTTGGTGATTTGGGGAGAAGATGGTAGATGAGAATGATGATAATGGTGGTGTAAGAGTGGTTTAAATAGGAGAAATGATGGAAGGTGGAAGGATTTGGTGGGATAGTGGGTAGAGGAGTAATTAGGGTGAGGGATTTGAGGAGATGATTGATGGAATTGAGGTGGAGTTATGGTGGTGTGTGGGAAAGGATGAAAGGTTTGAAAATAGGAAAAAATGAGGCGGTTTCTACTGACTCGCAGACTTTGATACAACGTGTGTCCTCCACGTGTCTCTAAAAATACAACTTTTTAACTGACACTCTGAAAACTGAAAATCCATGCTCGGTAACCCGGAGGTAACCCAGGGTTTATCGGGAGTTCCTTTTCCCAGATTTCTCTGCCGTCCTTCACCGCACACTTTGTTGGTCCCTTGAAAAGGCCTTGGTTAAGTTTAGAAGGGGGGGGGGGAGGGGGTGAATAAACTTAACACTTAAAACTTTTGGAGTTAACAAATTCTGCAACTTCAGCAGTCTGCTGATACTTCAATAGTCTGCTGATACCTCAGTAGCCTGCTGATAAACGTAGTCTACTGATAGTTGAGTTTGCTGAATTTGTGCATCGGAATTATATCAAAATTAAGCCTTAATACTTTTTGTTAAATATGATACTAAGTATTAGATACTCAGTAGTGCAAGTGTGTGATTTCAGTTGCTAGATTCAGTAGGTTGATGTGTAAAATAAACTAAGTGCAGAATGTAAATGCTGAAAATAAGTACGCAAATTTTATAGTGGTTCCAGTTGGTGTAATCCTGTTTGTCCACTCTTCTCCTGTGATGTTGGAGGAAATTCACTAGAGATCTTTGATGTAGCTGTTACAAAGATTCCTAAGTTGCTTGTCCTTCACCAATAACTATGGCTTCACAAATTGAAAACTGGGAACATGTAGAATTGATGCTCCTGAGTCTTCCACTAGTCCTTGAAGGGTAGAATTGCCTCTTCACCAGCTCCACCACAAACAACATTCTTTCACACAACTGTGCTTCACTGTCTTCAGCAGGTTCTTTATAAAATAAAGATTGAATCAAATTAATGATTCAGTTGCAGCATCTTGATTAGGATGAAATAATCAGCAGCTTGCAGACTTCAAGTGTTTATACTTGATGTGGCTTGAATGCAGTAAACACTTGAAGAATTTCTCTGGATCAGTAGCTTTAAGTTCTGTAAGTTCAGCAGGGTGTTTTTCAGCTCAGTAAAATATCTCTTCAAAGTTTATCAATTTTCATCATCTAGTTTCTGAGTTGAAAGGCCTTTATTTATAGGCAAGAATGCATGTGACTTGTATTTGAAATTCAAATGTAACCGTTCCTTGTTTTTGTCCCATCTGATTTGCATTCTGTCACTATTCATAGGACTGACACTGTCAGAATTCCTTTTTGACAGTGCAGTCTGTCCACCCTTTGACTTATAACCATTGGATAAAGATATGAATCATCCCAACGTTCTTTTAATCTCAGCCTTTGATTTCTTTGATAAGTCATAGGTAGTTGGCTGTCCTTATCCATGTAATCTTCCAATATAATCTTGAATTAACCGAGGTATATTATCAGCAGGTTCATCAGTCTGCTGAGATACCTATCAGTCTGCTGAACTGCAATTTGCTGTGTATAAAATACAATGCAGCTGACTTCTTTTATCTAAATTTTATTTGTGAAGTTAGATTACACCTTTTTAATTATAACCAAGTTGCAAACATCATCCAACTTGTGGAACTTAGACCTTCTACACAAGGTATATGTAATCAGTTTAGGTCATCACAGACTTGCCTAAATTCTGATTCCATATCCTTGACTTAAGTTACTAAGTTTGATCCCTTAGCCTTCTGTAACTGAGTTTGAGCCCTCAGCCTTCAGTCTTCAGCAGGTTCCAGACTAGTCTACTGACCTATCTACCCTACTGATATGGATCAGTCTGCTGATATGAATCAGCAGCCCTTTACGGTGCTTGTTTGATCAAACCTATTCATAAATCAAACTCTAATAAACCTATGCATTTGATCTAGACATCTTTTTGCCTTTGCACTATAACAGCTAGTCTGGCACTCATCATCAAAACATAGAAATAAGTCCAACAATTTCCCCCTTTTTGGTGATGATGCCACTACCCTCACCTAACAGCAAAGCAAAAAGATAAAAACAAAAAAATGAACAAATATAGTCATCTTTCATTATAATCATTTGTCCAAAGATATTACAGTCTAGAATCAGCAAAAACATAATGCAGTTAAAGTATGTTGATCTACTGTCTTCTTTGTCTTTCTTGTCTGGCCTTCTCCACTTGTTCTTGATAGGCCCTGATTTTTGCTATCATATCCCTCATCCATTCATTTTCAATCAGTGTAAAATCAATGTAGGGATTGACTTCTTTCCACCAATTCCATGCTTCAGGCAGGAGAAGGTTTATCTGATTCACTTTGAATCCAAATTTCATATACAGTTCCTTGAACTCTTCAAGTGAATCCTTTGCTTTTGTGATAGGCAAGTTCCTATCACCTCTGCCACTTCTTCCACCTCTTCCACTTCTGCCACCTCTGTTGGTTGCCCTTAGGGCTCTAATCTTTGCCTCCCAAAATTTTAGTCCCAAGAAAGAGTTGAGTCCTTCATGAAACCCCTTGTCTTGATAAGGTTTCCTCCTGTTGTAGTACTCTTTCTTATATTGCCTAAAGAGATCATCAGTAAGCTGGACTCTGCCAGGTGCAGGTTGCTGAAAGCATTGGTTTCATCTAACCATCTCTTTGTGCAAAAAGTCTTGCAGCCTCTTTTGCTGCTGCTGTTTGGCCCTCTTCCCCCTTAGTGACATCATCAACAAACCGGGACATTAGGCCATGAACACTCTCCTGTGAGATAACCAGATTATTCGGTTGCCCTTCCATAATCTCAGTTCTTGTGTCAACTGCAGTAATCCTGGATTGCAAAGTTTGTTCCAGTAGATTGATCCTCTCAGTAACTTTAGGATCCAATCCAACAGGTTGAGATGTTCCAGCAGCCTCAGCAGGCTTAGGTGTTTCAGCAAGCTTGTCAAGTTTCTGATGAATGGATATAAATTGGTCTTTCAGAAACTTCTCTTTTGCTGTGTTTCCAACCTTGATTCCCCTCACATCTAGTATCAGATCATTCACAGCATTTTGAGTAGATGTGAAGTTTGAAGCAACTGTATCAGTAGATTGTCTGTTTTCATTCACCATTTTCATCAGTTCTTCAAATCTCTCTTCCTGTCTATCCAGTTGAGTTCTTAACTGTTGCATATCATGCCTCACAGTCCTTAACTCATTCAAAACTTCTACTGGTATCTCACCAGTCTTTCTTCCACCAGTAGCCTCATCAGCAGGCTCCTCAACATTGTACTGTGGCCTCTGATTGCTCACAACCATTGCCCAACTCCTATCTAATCCAGCAGGGTTAGGTCCTTGATATTCTTCTAAGATAGGATCAATGGCTGGTTCTTCAAAAATAGGAACAAATGCCTGTGGGGGGTCAACATTAACATTCTCTTCTTTAGGCATTTGAAACTCCTCATCATTAAAGTCATAGTCCAGCAGCTGCTCATCCACATTAACAGCAGTCTGCTGACCATCTTTCCCTTCAGTGGTCTTGTCTCCAGTAGGCTCCACTACAGCAGCCTCTTCAACAACAGGGGTTTCCTCCATACCCAAAATAGGTTCCAACCTTTGTCCAGGTGCTGTTTGAGACTCAGCAGCCTGTACCTCCTGTTCCAACCTTTGTGCAGGTGCTGTTTGTAGCCTAGCAACTTGTACTTCCTCTTCAATTCTTTGTGGATTGAATATAGCCTCATTATCCACTTGGAATCCTTCAGCATGACCAATCTTGTTCAGGATAATGGCAGTTTTAGTAAGAGTGCCCTCAAATTCAAATCCATCTTGATATTCAATAGATTCTTCTGAGCTGGCACTAGGTTCACTATAATCAGTGACATTCTCTACATCCAAATCCTCACTCTGTTCAGCTTCAGTTTGTGCAGTAGGCTCTACAACATGGAATGTAAAAGATTCATCAGCTAGCCTACCAGCACTTAAATTAACTCCTTCATTGATCAATGCCTCCAGATCATCCATGGTGAGATCCTGTAGATCCTCATCCATCTCTCCAGTCTGCTGGCCCTCAGCAGACTTACCAGTATCAGTGGACTGTTGTGCAGGTGGTTCTATTAATATTGCGGTCCCACTGGTTCCTCCTGGTCCAGAAGGAAAATCACCTCTAGAGTCTGATGATGAGGATGAATCATCATTGTCATCTCTTGGATCCCTAAACTTGATACCCTCCTCTTTCTGTTGTTCATCAAATAAGTCCATCAATCTGGATTGCAGCAGAGTGGTATCAACTAGGTCCAACAAATTCTCTACTCCCAACTTGTTAAAAGCCCATTCTTCAAAGTCTGTCATAGGTTCAGCAGCTGGCTTTTGTCTCTTGTAGAAACCAAACTTCCATTGGAAATAGTCAGCAACTTGCTGAAGTTTGGGATCTACATACTCTTCTATTTTCTTCCTTTCTTTCACATGCCTTTCAAAGGGCATGAAATATCTTCTGGGAGCAACTTTATAGCCTTGTTGACCTCCAAAGGTTCCAACAAGTAGGTTCATTGTTTCTTCAACAGATGTTTGAAAGTCAGTAGGTTGCTGAGGTGGTAAATTTGTGCCTACTACTTCCATCTGTACGACACTTGGTTCCCCCTGACTTACATGCTCATCAGCAGGGGTTAGTTAGCAGCAGACTGCTCTTCCCCCTGAGTTCTTGCAACACTTGCAGGGTCTTCAACCAATTCTTCAACTACCACAGCAGGTTCAGGTTCAGTGGTTTGCTGTGGGTCTTCAGTAGATACTACAGTAGGCTCAGGGTCAGTAGACTGCTGTATATCTCCAACAGATTGCTCAACAACAACCTGTGCAGCTTCAGTAGACTTAACAACCTCTTCTGGTGAGGAGTCAGTAATTTCCACAGGCTTGATGATAGTTAAGGGCTCAGCCTCAATAGCCTCTTCTTCCTCTTCTACCGATGCTTCTTCTTGGACTCTTTGTGCCTCCAAGTTTTTCAATTCTTTCCCCTTTCCATGTTTCTTTTTGTGGATAATTTCTTTTCTTCTCTTGGAAAGTGGTTCATCATCTTCAGTTCTAGTAGACTTTCTCTTTCTACTAGCTTCCTTCTATTGTTCCCTCAGAATCTCAACAACAGCTCTTCTTGCAGCAACAGCAGGGTCAGTACTTTCAGATTCAGTTGGACCCTCGCGGACTCAACGATCATGTGTCTTTGTTTGCTTCTTTGTCTTCTTAGGCTTTAAGATCTCAGTGATCTTCCTTGTATCTACAGCCTTTATTTTCTCAGTGGTCTTCTTTGGTGCAGCAGGTTTAGTAGATTTTTTCTTAGTTTGCTGGACCTACTCACCATCAGCATCACCATCATCTCCATCACTATCATCATCAACAGCAGGGTCAGCAACATCTTCATCATCATCTAGACCAGGAATAGCATAGTCAATTTCATTCTTCTATCTAGACTGATTAATCTTCTCGGAGTTCAATATCAAGAACCTCCGGGTGATTCGGCGGTTCGAACCATTAATCCTAAGGGCAAGGCCTTGGATTTCCTTTTTCCCTCTTTTTCTTCCTTGGCTACCTTCTTCATGTAATGAATGAAGTAACTTGACCCAATCAAATCTCATGCTCCTGCAAATAATCATCATCAGCTCTATCTTGGGTCCTGATAGAGTGTCCATACTGCCAACTAGTCCAAGTATGTTCTTTGCAATGAGCTTGCTCAGCAGAGTGTACTCATTCCCAATATGTCTGCAATTGATGCCTGGAATGGATTTGGTGGCTGCATTTGTTTTGATTTGATCAACAAAAGCCATCTTGGATAGTCCCATTGCTTCAGGGTTTACTGGACCATCCACTACTTCTTCAAATCCAAACACTTCCCTCAGTAGACTAGGGGAAACTTCAATCTCCTCAGCATTCACAGTTGTCTTGAATGCTTCACTTCCTTCTTCCACAACCATGTTTTTCTAGAAATCAATAACATTTGTGTATGAAATTGTTTCCAATCTGATATTGAGTATGTTTTCCAAGCCTGCAAACCTTCTTATTCTTCGACCAATGTTGATGGCCAATTCTGTTTTGTTTGCATCAACAACAAAACCTCTAACACTTTGGCTTGATTCAATCTGGACATCAATCTTTTCGGCCATTGTTATGAGAAAAATAAGATGAAGAAGATGAATTATAAATCTGTGTGAACACAGTGTGAAATTTGCAGTGATAAAGCAGATTTTGCAAGTAGAGAGAATCTGCCGAGTGTAGATCTGTATATATAGACAGACGGTAGTTGTAACTGTCAGTGCACGTACATTGACGTTAACTACGATTAATCTGAGTGAATTCTGTCTTGACACGTGGCCCATAACTCCTTCATAATGTTTGTAACCGTTGGATCGTGTTAACTATGGTAGTAAAGGATAGGATAAATATCCCGCCAAATTGCTTTTTGACTTTAATAAAGTTTGACTGTGTAACGTTCCATTCAGCATGGTTGTCCTCAGCAGGGTTGGCTCAGCAGTCTGCTGATAAAGGTGCTTCAAAGCAGCCTGCTGACAAAGTGACTCTGCTGATCCTTGATTTCTTCTTGTTTTGTTCAATTGATAATACAAGATGAAGTTTAATACCAATGACCGATCTTTCAAGTGAGCTCACCCAACATGACAAAGACCAATCCCCTTGGCGACCTCATTTGCTCAATTGTCCAAACATAAGTACATGGAATTGTTGATACCAATGACTAATCTGCTAAGTGAGCTCACCCAACATAGAAAAGACTAATCCCCTTGGTGAATTCCAGTACAAAGCTGAATATCAGTCAACTTTTATAATTCCAAGTTCAGTCCTTAATTTGGCAAATCTTTCACTATCAAGTGGTTTAATGAAAATATCAGCAAGTTGATTTTTCAGTAGGGATATATAGAACCACCATATCTTTCTTTTCAACATGATCTCTTATAAAATGATGTCTCACATCAATGTGCTTGGTTCTTGAGTGCAAAACAGGATTTTTTGTGATTGCAATTGCACTTGTGTTGTCACACATGATTGGAATTTCTTTTTCTTCAATTCCATAATCCCTTAATTGTTGTCTTAGCCATAGTACTTGTGCACAACAACTTCCAGCAGCTATATATTCAGCTTCAGCAGTGGAAGTTGATATTGAATTCTGTTTCTTGCTTAACCCGGAGACCAGTCTACTTCCCATTAACTGACAAGTTCCTGTAGTGCTTTTTCTATCAATTTTGCATCCAGCATAATCAGAATCTGAGTAGGATATACTTTGAAGCTTCCATCCTTGGAATACTATATCCCTACTCCTAAAGTCTCCTTTAGGTACTTGAGAACTCTCTTGACTGCACCTAAATGACTTTCTTTAGGTTTAGATTGAAATCTTGCACAAACACCTACAACAAAGGATATATCGAGTCATTGGCGATAAGGTACAAGAGATCGCCTATCATCCTTCTGTATAAAGTCTGATCAACATCTTTGCCTTCTTTATCTCCATCCAATCTGATGTTTGTACTCATTGGAGTTGATATCTTAGTGTTGTTTTCCATACCAAACTTCTTCAGCAACTCCTTGGTATACTTGGTTTGATGAATGAAGATTCCATCTTTCAACTGTTTAACTTGCAATCCCAAAAAGTAGTTCAATTCTCCTATCATACTCATTTGGAATTTACTCTTCATTAGATTTGCAAATTTTTCACAAAGTAAATCATTTTTAGAACCGAATATTATGTCATCCACATAAATCTGTACCAGCAGGGTGTTGTTCCCTTCACTGATTCTGAAAAATGTCTTGTCAATGGTGCCTTTTGTAAAACCATTGTCCACCAAGAATTGAGATGGAGTCTCATACCATGCTCTTGGTGCTTGTTTCAATCCATAAAGTGCTTTGTTGAGTCTATACACTTTATCTTCTTGATCTTTAACTTCAAATCCAGGAGGTTGCTGTACATACACTTCCTCTTCTAGAATGCCATTCAGAAATGCACTTTTGACATCCATTTGATATACTTTAAAGTTTTTATATGCAACATGTGCCAAGAATAATATGATAGCTTCCAATCTTGCAACAGGTGCATAAGTTTCATCAAAATCTATTCATTCTGCTTGAGAATAGCCTTTTGCAACTAGTCTGGCCTTATTCCTTACAATGGTACCAGATTCATCAAGTTTATTTCTGTATACCCACTTAGTACCAATGATATTTGCATGACATGGCCTTTCAACTAGTGTCCAAACTTGATTTCTTTCAAATTCATTCAATTCTTCTTGCATAGCAATTATCTAATCTGGATCTGAAATTGCTTCTTCAACAACTTTAGGTTCCATTTGAGATAGAAAACAAGTAAACATAGCTTCCAGTTGTCTTCTAGTCCTTACACCTTGCTGTACATTGCCAATAACTTGTTCAGCAGGATGATTCCTTAACCATTGAGGATTCTGGTTAGTTTGGTTATCAGGAACCTCATCTTCAGTGGGGTCTGCTGTGGCTTCTTCAACAACAGGGGGTTCAGCAGATCCTTGAATTGCTTCAGTTGTTGCATCAGTAATGTCACCGGCGGCAGGTGTTCGGCGAAAGGGTCGTATCGAAACTTTTAAATCATTGAATCTTTCCAAAGCTTCAACACAATCTGGATAAGTGACTTGTTGATTCTCAGCAGGTTCACAAGCTTCATCTTCCATACCAGTGAACTTAGGTTCATCAAACACAACATGGATTGTTTCTTCATGTTTTAGTGACCTCTTGTTCAGTACCCTGAATGCCTTGCTGACTGAAGAATATCCCAAGAAAATCCCTTCATCTGACTTTGGTTGGAATGTTTTCAGATGAACCTTGTGATTTAGGATAAAACACTTGCTTCCAAATGGATGGAAATAGGATATATTTGGTTTTCTTCCATTCCAAATCTCATAAGGTGTCTTTAGCAGCTTCTTGTTCACTGATGTTCTGTTTTGTGTATAGCATGCTGTATTAACTGCTTCAGCCCAATACCTTTCAGGTAGATATGCTTCACATATCATTGTCCTTCCTGCTTCCTTTAAAGTCATGTTTCTTCTTTCAGCAACCCCATTTTGCTGAGGTGTACCAGAAGCTGCAAGTTGATGTAGTACACCATTCTGTTCACAGTATTCTCTTATAACTTTGTTGAGAAATTCAGTACCCTGATCTGATCTTATTTTTATTACTGTTAAACTTTTCTCATTTTGTAATCTCTTTAAGAGATTAGGCATGCTTTTGAGTGTTTCACTTTTCTTGTTCATAAAAACCACCCAAGTGTACCTTGAATAATCATCCACAACCACTAAAGTGTATTTCTTTCCAGTTACACTTGTTGGAGTTATTGGTCCAAAAAGATCCATATGCATAAGCTCCAACACTCTATTAGTTGATTGTTTAGTTTTTGACTTGAAGCTTGACTTTATCTGTTTACCCTGCTGACATGCATCACATATAGCATCCTTTTTGAATGTGATCTCAGGTAAACCAATCATTAGCTTCTTCTTCACCAACTGATTGATATCATCAAATTTTAAATGATTCAACTTCTTGTGCCATAACCAATTGAGTTCAGACTTGGTATGTACAATCGTGACGAGTTTCGGAACTCGCAAGAGACCAATCCACAACATACATGTTTTTTTTGTCTTCTGCCATCAAGTACAACTTGATCACCTCTTTCACTAATGACAATACAGTTGTTTTTGTCAAAAGTGACCTTGTATCCCATGTCACAGAATTTTCCAGTGCTCAGCAAGTTGTAGTCCAGTCCTTCCACATAAGCAACATTCTTGATTGTAAGTCCATTTCTCACAAGTATGCCATATCCTCTTGTATATCCAGGTGTATTCTTGTTGCCAAAATTCACCCTTGGACCATCTTTTGCCACAAAGTTTGATAGAAAGTGCTTATTATTTGTCATATGTCTGGAACATCCACTGTCAAAGTACCAGACACCCTACAAAATAAGGTTAATGCATTTTAGGTACCCAAACCTGTTTGGGTCCATAGTGGTCAGTAGTAAGCATGACTTTTGGTAAGTTTCCATAAGGTCTTCTCCTAAAAGTGTCATACTTTGGTTCATACACGATTCCACACATCCATAAGTTCTAATAGTAGGTTGTGTAGGATTCACATATGTTTTCTGGCCTTTTGGTTTATAATGCTGTTTGAAGTGACTTTTGATGTTAGAAGCATTAGTATAACCATTTGTTTGCTGTCTGTTAGGAACAACCCTGTAATATGGAGTCTGCTGAGGTCCCTGCTGAGGCCTTTTATAAGTCCTCTACTGAGTCCTTTGCTGATTCCATTGCTTAGGTTTTACCCTAGCAGCATGGTTATACTGGTTATTTCTATCAGCAGGTGCAGGAATATTCCAATCATCATCAGTAGGGAACATTCTACCTTTCCCCCTGAGATAAGTATCCCTTGAATGATTAACATTTTTAGATTTGGGATTCTTATCTTTGGAATATTTCTAACCTTTACCTTTTTGTGGTCCAGCAGACTTGGTAGCAGGTCTGCTATCAGTAGGTCTAGAAGGTCCAGCAGTCCTATTTTTAGATTTGTTCTTTTTATTAGGAGCTGTTGACTTCTTTGACTTCTGATTTTGCTTCCTTGAAGTATTCTCAGTAGGTTTTGCTGCCTCAGCAACCTTACTTGGAGTTGGATCTTGTGCTCGTACAAACTTAGGACCAATTCTGGTGCTAGGTTCAGTAACCTTGCTGGATCCACTCTTTTTGGATTGTTGAGTTCCAAATCCAAGCCCTGTTTTATCACCATAAGGCTTTCCTGATTTGTATGCAGTAGTAGAGCAAGATGGTTCAGCAGATTCAGGGGCTGTTGGATGGTCAGCAGGCTTACACTGATTCTGTCCAACATCTTTTTCCTTACCTTTGAGAACTTTCAATTCAGCTTTCAGTCTTCCAACTTCTAATTCAAGAGCTTCTTTTTCAGCCTTCACAATCTCATAACCAGATTGTATTATCCTCAGTTGATTAAGGATGGCATCCAAAGTCTCATTATTGTCAGAATTTCTAGGATTTGAACCACAAGTTGATTCACAATCACTTCCAGTAGGAGTATTGATGGATACAATATTGTATACCTCCTCAGTTTCATCTATATTGGCCATCAAAGCATAATCTTCCATATCAGCAACCAGTGCTGTGTCATCTAATTCATTTCCTTTTTCAGATTCCACTTCATACCCTGATTCATCTTCAGCAACCATAGCCTTCTTGCCATGTCTTCTTTGTTGACTCTTGGTCTTCAGTAGGTCTGGACAATCAGGTCTAAAGTGTCAAGGCTTCTTGCAGTTGAAGCAAAGATAATCAGGTTCCTTACTTTGTTTTAACTCAGGACAGTCAGGTTTGAAGTGTCCTGGTTTCTTGCAATGAAAGCACAGATAGTCATTATCTTTCTTTGATTCTTCTTTCTTTCTTTCAGTAGGCCTTTTTGTGAAGTTTCTTGCAGGGGCCTTTCCTGTCTTCATCATCCTGATTTTCTTGCTCAGGAGGGCAATCTGTTCCTGCATCTCATGCAATAGATCATCTTGTCCTCCTGATGTTTCTTCTTGATGTGAAGCAGCCAATGCAGTGGTCTTTGGCTCTTCTTTTTCAGTCTCATGTACAAGCTTTTTGCTGAATTCATAGGACTTGAGATCTGAAAACAACTTGAAGGTGTCTTCTTCATGCAACTTTCTCATTTCTTCTATTGCAGTAACCTTCATTTTCCAAACATCTTTTGCAGGTAGAGCCTCCAAGATTTTGGTGTTTATTTCTTCTTTTGAATAACTTACACTTAGCAGGGTAAGTTCATCCAGGATTGCATTAAATCTTGATTCCATTTGCTCAATGGTTTCATTTGGTAGCATCTTGAACTTTTGAAACCTCTTTTTGACCACACTGATTTTATTCTTCTTTATTGCATCAGTGCCTTCACAGATCAACTGTATCTTGTCCCAAAGTTCATTTGCAGTTTTGCAATCTTTAACCTTCATGTACATATTGCTATCCAAGGTTCTATAAATGATGTCAATAGCAATATTGTTGAGGTTTGCTCTCTTTCTGTCTTCTGCATTCCATTCTCTTTTTTGTTTAGGAATGTACTCAGTTGTATCACCCACTATTATTGCCTTGGTAATCTCCAGTGGTCCATCAGTTAGTACATCCATCATCTCATCATGAGTTGCAGCAAGGTAAGCCTGCATTCGACGTTTATACTCATCAAATCTATCTAGAGAACACATCAGCATAGTTCTAGCATACTGGGTGATATCCATGATGCAAGTCTTTGAAAATCAGTAACTTGAAAGAAAGTTTCAAAGAATTTTCACAAGCACAACAAGTAGGATTTCTTCAGAACAGAAGCACTGCTCCGATACCAATTGTTGGTCCCTTGAAAAGGCTTTGGTTAAGTTTAGAAGGGGGGGGGTGAATAAACTTAACACTTAAAACTTTTGGAGTTAACAAATTCTGAAACTTCAAAGCAGTCGTCGATACTTCGAGTCCGTCGTTGATACCTCGCAGCCCGCCGATAAACGTAGTCTACTGATAGTTGAGTTTGCTGAATTTGTGCAGCGGAATTATATCAAAATTAAGCCTTAATACTTGTTGTTAAATATGATACTAAGTATTAGATACTCAGTAGTTCAAGTGTGTGATTTCAGTTGCTAGATTCAGTAGGTTGATGTGTAAAATAAACTAAGTGCAGAATGTAAATGCTGAAAATAAGTAGGCAAATTTTATAGTGGTTCCAGTTGGTGTAATCCTGTCAGTCCACTCTTCTCCTGTGATGTTGGAGGAAATTCACTAGAGATCTTTGATGTAGCTATTACAAAGATCCTAAGTTGCTTGTCCTTCACCAATAACTATGGCTTCACAAACTGAAAACTGGGAACATGTAGGATTGCTGCTCCTGAGTCTTCCACTTGTCCTTGAAGGGTAGAATTGCCTCTTCACTAGCTCCACCACAAACAACATTCTTTCACACAACTGTGCTTCATTGTCTTCAGCAGGTTCTTTATAAAATAAAGATTGAATCAAATTAATGATTCAGTTGCAGCAGCTTGATTAGGATGAAATAATCAGCAGCTTGCAGACTTTAAGTGTGTATACTTGATGTGGCTTGAATGCAGTAAACACTTGAAGAATTTATCTGGATCAGTAGCTTTAAGTTCTGTAAGTTCAGCAGGGTGTTTTTCAGCTCAGTAAAATATCTCTTCAAAGTTTATCAATTTTCATCATCTAGTTTCTGAGTTGAAAGGCCTCTATTTATAGGCAAGAATGCATGTGACTTGTATTTGAAATTCAAATGTAACCGTTCCTTGTTTTTGTCCCATCTGATTTGCATTCTGTCACTATTCATAGGACTGACACTGTCAGAATTCCTTTTTGACAACGGTGCGATCGTCCACCCTTTGACTTATAACCATTGGATAAAGATCTCGAATCATCCCAACGTTCTTTTAATCTCAGCCTTTGATTTCTTTGATAAGTCAGAGGTAGTTGGCTGTCCTTATCCATGTAATCTTCCAATATAATCTTGAATTAACCGAGGTATTTTATCAGTAGGTTCATCAGTCTGCTGAGATACCTATCGTCCCGTCGAACCGCAATTTGCTGTGTATAAAATACAATGCAGCTGACTTCTTTTATCTAACTTTTATTTGTGAAGTTAGATTACACCTTTTTAATTATAACCAAGTTGCAAACATCATCCAACTTGTGGAACTTAGACCTTCTACACAAGGTATATGTAATCAGTTTAGGTCATCACAGACTTGCCTAAATTCTGATTCCATATCCTTGACTTAAGTTACTAAGTTTGATCCATTAGCCTTCTATAACTGAGTTTGAGCCCTCAGCCTTCAGTCTTCTGCAGGTTCCAGACTAGTCTACTGACCTATCTACCCTACTGATATGGATCAGTCTGCTGATATGAATCAGCAGCCCTTTACAGTGCTTGTTTGATCAAACCTATTCATAAATCAAACTCTAATAAACCTATACATTTGATCTAGACATCTTTTTGCCTTTGCACTATAACAGCTAGTCTGGCACTCATCATCAAAACATAGAAATAAGTCCAACACACTTTACTTAATCTCACTACTCAATCCTAACCTCAAAATGACTAGTTTCTTACTCATTTTGTTGCTATCTTCGACTCGATCCTAACTTATTTCACTAGAATCCACGAGTAAAAAAACCTTCCCAACAACCATCGGTTTCAAGCCTAAGGGTGCGGTAGGATGAAAAAAAGCTCGTCCCTTCATCCAGCTACTTTTATTCACTCATAATCTACCTAATGGTTTAAGGAAATAGTTCTGAGTTTATAGTCGCCAGCTCGACTTTCTTCAGATTTTTGATCATTCAGGGGTTGGAGCTATAACTCGCCAAAATTTTGCTCCAGAGGTCTGTATCTTCATAGAACCTTTTTGAGATCTCTTCCTAGCATGCCTCTCTCTTTTTGCTTGCGTACTAGGTCTGCCTCTGCGTCGAGATTTAGACTTTATACCCATGGGCTCCATATTTTCCACTTTAAGCTCAAATCCATCACTACGCAACATGGAAGGACTAGCTTCCGCGAGCGTCTTGTTGTGGTCCTGCCCTTCTCTATCTCTAAGCATTAATCTAATGAATTCCTGCTCAACGGTTTCTACTAAACCTCTCGATGCTTATGCCCTTCCCTCTCTAACTCCATAATTTCCACATTTCCTGAATCATACGTCATCTTGCAATTTTCTAGCCTATTATCTAGAGGCTCTAAGATTTTGAAGGATATTGCATCATTGTTCAATCTTAAAGTGATCTCCCCATTATCAAAATCCGTGACTGCTTTGCTTATCGCTAAGGAAGGTCTTCCTAACAGAACTAGGGTACTTGCGTCCTCTGGTACGTCTATAACCGTGAAATCAATTGGAAAAGTGAACCCTCCTGCCTTTATCGTGCTTCCTAAGCAGACCGGTAGGCATATCTCTTGTCCTATCAACAAAAGTCATGGTTCGAGTTTGATTCATATTGACCGAAAGCTTAATCTTTTGGCAGAGGGAAAAAGAACTTGGTATTTCTCCCCCATCTTCTAACCGATCTACTAACTTGGATTAGTTAATCGTTACATTTATTTCCCCACATAATTTCCTTCAATTAATCGAGCGAGCGTTTGATTTATTTATCAGCTACGGGTGCAACTCCTAAACCTATCTACTCCGACAATGCTAGTAGACAATCTATACGCAAGCTACCCTCCTTAATTGGTCCGTAATAGCCCGTACGCATAAAGACTAGAATTGCCGATATTGAGCACTAACTCATACCGCTAACCCGCCTAGAAAGCTGTCGACGTTGATCATCATGTTCCTAAGGTCCATCAGACTATGTCCAAATAACACTTCACTATTCGTATTTCATGCTAGTTTTACGATTACAATAAGCAGATTGGCCAGATCTAACCTACTATTAATTAATCATGTCGATCAACGTAGCTATAGTGAATCCCAGTTTTAGGTTTTCTAATTATTGCCTTGGTAAACCGGTATAGTCCGCCGGGTTACCGGGGTCAGCTTTTCCTATTCCGGGATATACATTGTAGATTAACTAAAATACGATTAATCTAAGTAAATCATGGGGTTCTTAAACATGCAGATTAACTAAAACACATAAATACAAACAGATCTACCATATTGAAGACAAAAAGGAACGTTCAAAGCTTCATACCTTCAACAATAGAGATCTAGCTCGATCTACTTAAGCTAGAGATGGTAGAGAAATGGAGAAACCAGAAATAACTCATCAAAAGCTTGGAATAACTTTATTTCATCAAATTGTATAATATAATTGAAGATTCAGTAATAAGATTATAACGCACACTAATAATTCAGTTTTTTGCGGCCTTTTATAGATACAATGACCGACTTATGACTCTTTAAAACCCTAACCGACCTAGTTGATGCGAAAGAATCAATTCATGTCCAACAAGCTCTCGGTTTACCGGACCAAGCCCTCAGTAAACCGGGCCGACTTTTCCTCTTTTTCTTCAGCAGACTTCTTCTTGGTCTTCTTTTACTTGGCCCAACATGCTCCTTTTGGTCTATATTTGTTCTCCAATGCTCCAGATTCGGTACATCCTATAAAACACATAAAATGAGACAAAACAGTACCAAATCTTTGGGAAAATAGCATAGATGCAGAATTACGATCCTAGAAACATACACATAGCATTTAACTCATATTCCATATAATAACGGGCCTATCTATCCCCTTTTGAGTAGAATTCGGGGTGAATAAACATATAATTAATGGTACCATTTAGGGTGTTGTCACTTATGCAAATGGTTATCCAGATGAGTGACGGGCGAATTTCAAGGATTGGATAGTTTATAAAGTGCAAACGCAAACCTTATGGCTATCATCTGGGAGGAGATTGATTTTAATTGGGCTGGATACATCTTCGACCAAATTAAGAAGCAATTCTACGAAGAAGAATGAAGGGAAGCCAGAGCAAAGAAAGTTGGATCCAAGAAAAGAGATAGACATCATACAAAGAAGTCATTTGGAATTCTCATTCAACATTATTTGGAGGTTCTTAGTCGTGGAAAAGAGGCTAAGAAAACTGAAAGCTCAGCCGTCCCATAGGTGGAAATGAAAAGGGACAGTCAACACCGAGAAATCAGCAAGAATATAGATGCTGAGAAAGCTGATCAACCCCTTATGATGGTTTAAAATCTTAGGAAAATCAAAGGAGATAGCTTATCAGCACCTGCTGACAATTTGACAGAGAAGATAGCAGCTAAATTAGAGCCAAAGAAAGCTGCAGATTCTAAAAAACTGTATCTGAACCGATAGCTGAACAAAAGGGAACCAAGCGCAAAGCTGACTCTCAATCAAAGAAAGTTGTAGAGAGACAACTGGTTTTAGACTCCCCTTAGAAAAGACCTAAAGAAGATGCGAAAGCATCAAGTAAGGGGGAAGTACAACTAAAATATGATGCGGACATTACATGTGAAAAGTCAACACCACAAACTGATGTTAGCAAGGAAGCTAAACTCTCAAAATCATCTCAAGTTCCAGAGATTGTACCTGCTGAAATATCACCCCAATGAGTACAACCCTCTCAAGAAGAAGATTTGATGATAGAAGATCAAATATCCATTGAACCTCAGAGAATTGTAAAATTCATGAAGTGGAAATTCAACTCAATAGATAATCAAGAACAATTCAAAGAAGAGATGAGACCAGAATAAAAGTGGCTACTTGATATGTTTGGAGCAGAGACCTTGTATGATTTATTTCCTATGGAACAATTCTTGCCAATATGTTACAAATTTTTACAAGAAAAGGCAAAGAAGAAGAAGTTAGCTGAATCATCTGAACACAAAGTGGAATCACAGAAGAATTATGATGATCCAAATGATGATGATAAGAAGCTGACAAAGGATGATCAGTTACCTACTGAAAGTGAGAAAGCTGAAAACAAATGAGACACAGCTCAGAGAAGACTACTGACATATATGTCAAGGATGGAAATTCAGTTGCTCAGGATGCTGAATTGCCAACTGGGTCATCGGCAACTGACATTCATCAGAAGAATGAAGATAGTGGAAAAGCCTTCATGATTCTTAACCCAGTGGATCAATCTACCATCAAGATAGCTGATGATCCAATAGAATTCATGGATACGGATGATATGAGCAAGAGTTTGAAGACAGTGGATGTCATACTCAGTCAAAGGGATAATGACGATGGCAGATTTTGTCACCTAATTAAACCGGGCCTCGATGAATCTAATGATGAATACCCAAAACCCTAATGCCTTAAGAACGAGTTATAGATTTTGGTATTTGCGGATGAGTCTAAGAGCTTGTCTTAGATTGCCTACGTATACTATAATTGTCCAGGAATCAAGCCTTACGTAGTTCTTGGAAAGTGGTATTTATAATGATAATGCACGCCCTAACCCTAATATTAGGTCGGTTTAGGCTATTGTCACATTTAACCTTCATGGGCCTTGCCCCTTGCCTAAGTTACCATGCTGATAATGGGCCTTCGTAGCTGGTGCGGACTCTGTCCTTTATCTCAACTTAACCGACTTACGGGTGTCGAGCTAGGGCTCGTGTCCTAAACTGCTTGGTGTCGATCGTCGTAACCCCGAGTCCGGGCATCGACATTCAGACCTTAACTCTTACTCATATCATGGAGACCAACTGGAAGATGACACGTGGAGGGGTAAAACCCCGCATCGTCATAAGCCCCCCAGACTTGAGAGAGGCGACTCCCGTCTTCCAAGGTCAAATCTACCGTTTGAGATCGTCATCGAGTTGGGCCATTTTTGGATAGGGAAAAGCCTGCCACCTGCAACCCTAACCGATTGTAGTGTCGTGGCATGACGTCATGGCGCACTAACGCCTCGTCTTCCATCAACCATAACGTCACTGTCTTGATTCTCGCAATTTGTAGGGGGTTATAACTCTCTCAATCATGTCTTTTCAGATCACATTCAGATTCTTGCAAGCATAAAAAGGGGAAGAGAAACCAGAGAATAAATCATTTCGCCCACTTGTCTACATAAACTCCAAATTCCAAGTAAGCATATTTATTGTATCATTCCTCTTTTTCTGAATTTCTTCATGTCTAGTAGTGCCACAGAGTCAGATAGGGGTAGTGAATCGCCTTCTAACAGTCAAGCTTCACCGTCTGCTCAACTTGATCATCCCCTCCAACCACTTTCCGGTGTCCTTAGAGAACCTAAGAAACTAGTGACTAGGATGGAGGGAAAGGGTCCTAAAGGCTGTCTCACTGCCCTTCTTCTGATGATATTGACAAATTTCATCAAAAGTTTGGTCTGTCTAGTCCCCAGTTTGAAATCCAACTCCCTTCCGGCCAACATCAATACGCCGACGAGCCTTCGGAAGGGTTTTGTTCAGTCTACGAAGCCCAACTCTCTAGTGGATTGAGATTTCCACTATGCCCGGCCGTCGTAGCAATACTACACCATTATAAGATAAGTGTTTCTCAATTATGCCCCAACACTATCAGGACTCTAATGGGGTTTGTACTGGCATGTCGAGTGGCCGGGGTCTGCTTCTCAATCCCTCTCTTCCGATACTACTACAAGATGACAAGCATGCCAGACAAGCTGTGGTACACCTTTCAACGAAGGACAAATCGACATGAGTTTGTGTCGCGAGTTCCTTCATCACACGGGGACTGGAAACCTCTAGTTATTCTTCCTACGTCAAGGCTTAGATAACCCCTACATCGGGCAGTGGAGTTCGAAAGGCGAAAGGACCGATAAACTGGAGAAGGGTCCAGTCCCTCATGAGGCCCGTACAATGGACGGTTTTGGTTTCGAGGTGGCCACCCGAGATCTGAGCCTTCTATATGGCCTGGCCAATCTGGAAGAAGCGGAGCCGATGCCCTACGGGAATCTTCACGCAGTACACCAAGAGAACTGTAGGACATTTTCTGTTGTTTATTTTTGTTGTTGTCGAGTTCTGTGACTTGGTGTTATTGATGATATTAACCTGTCTTTTCTTTTTGCAGTGGGAAAGTTTTCTATCATCACCGATGCTGGCCAAGTCCCCAAGTTGATAGTTAAGTAGCTCCGCCTCTCGGGGGTCAGACGGCCGAGAAAAGGACGACTCCCACAGCTGGAGAAGGGAGCTCTGTCCAACCCGAGACGGCCCCTACTGGTGTCGAATCGGCTATCCTGGCTCGTTCCCCCACCAAATCTCAGCCTTCTGGTGGTTTACTTGTCCACTATGGCTCGTTGCGAGACGAAGATGATGAGGCCGTGGTCTATATAACAATGACCGTCGGTGGAAATGTCGAGGAGACGGCGGCACAACCCCGGAAGAGGGCCACCCTGCCCGACCTGGTGAGGGATCAGCAGAGACGGGCTAAGAAGGCCAAAGTCGGTGAAACCTCTACCGAGGTCAAGGTCGATATGAACCTGGCTGCCGATGAGAGTGCAACCATGGAAAAGTTCTCTCTTCCGCACTTCGGAAGTTGTGTCGTCTGGTAAGTTGCTTCATTTTTCCTCTTTTCATCATGGCCTATGCCTTATTTCTGCTAAATGATGTATCTCTTTGCTTCCAAAGACACACCATCTTGGCAAGGAGGCCGCTAAGAGATTGTCTGCACCGGTCGAGGCCGAAGAGGATCTGAAAAGGCAGATCCGCAAGTTTGTCGAAGAGAGCGTCAAGAAGAGTGCCGCCGTCGCCGGATTGGAATCCTAATTAGAGACTTATGCGAGGGAGGCTGATGCCGAGATAAGGAAGTTAAAGAGCGAGCTGTTTGCATCTGCTGATGGCTATCATGTCTTGGATAAAAAGTTTGCCAATCTAGCTGTGGAGTTCGAGAAGGTGCAGGCAGCGCACAAAGCTTCTTTATCCGAGGTTACCCAAGCTAGAGAGGAGAGGGATGGTCTAAGGGTCGAGCTGGAGAAGGTTCCTTCACAGGTCAAGGCTGCCAAGAAAGGCGCAGTCCTCGAATAACGCCAGTCGAAGGAGCTTGACGACGACTTGACCGTGCTGATACGCACGACTATGATTGACGGCTTTACGTTAGCGGTGAATCAGGCTTCGGAAGCTTATCCCGAGTTCGACGTGTCCAAGCTTGCTGTGCCGCAATTCTACAACCCTAAGTCGGAGAAGCTGTACGACCAGTATAGCGAGGAGTTCCAATGAGAGGAATCTCTGGCTCAGAAATATGGTCCGTCGTCTTCTAATGTCGATCCGACCCCTGCTATCACAGAGCTGACTCCTGACGCCACTTCTTGATCGTTGTTCTTTGATATTTACCTTTGTTGAACTTTTATCTGCACAACTTAAATCATTCTGTATAATTCATTACATCATACTTTGACTTGTTTTGGTTGGTCTCGTCGACCTGACCAGCTCGAGATATTGAATTTGCTTCAATTTTTGTAATATTTTCTTCTTCTTTTTTATTGTCTATCTTTAATATCTCGATGTCTTTTAGCTTTTCGCTTGTCGGGCATCTGGCCCTGTTTGCCTTATCGATATCATGTTGCCCCCCAAGTGTATTATGAACCTTTGGTTCTTATTGCACTTGCGAGTCTAGACTAGTTGAGATTGACCAATTTGCCTTCGCATTTTTTGTCGCTTGGACTAGTTTTGCTATGGGCATGTCGATGCTCTGGGCGTTTGGTCCGACTTTGCGAACCTTCCCTCTGCCTTAGAATTTTTTGCCCCTTAGGCTCGTTTTTTGCGTTTGGCTGGTCGATTTTATAGGCGTTTGGTCCGACTTTGAAAACTCTCCCTTTGCCTTAGCATCTTTGGCCTTGTAGGCTCGTTTTGCTTTAGGCTATATTGAGGGGTCCGACTTGCGGATTTTCCCTTCTCGTTGTCGATTGCATTTCCTTTGACATTTTGTATCGCATTAGACTTGTAATCTAAAGGCTGTAGATCCTAACAAACATAAAAGCATCTCGGGAAAAGACATGTTTATTAGAACATTCATGAAATTGTCAAATAGACTTATTACAAAGCATAAGAATGAAAAAACAAGAACGAATCGACATAAAGTTTAATTAAACGTAATACTTCCTCAGATTATTGGCGTCCCATTGTCGAGGAACCGTGGTTCCATCTGCTCATCCGAGTTGGTAGGATCCTTTGGGGTGAACCTTCAAGATCTGGTACGGACCTTCCCAATTCGGGTCCAACTTTCCAGTTGCTTCTTGTCGACTTGCCTCATTTTTCCTGAGGACCAAATCTCCGAATTTGAAGTATTTGTACTTGACCCTTGAGTTGTAATACTACAAGATCTTATGTTTGTATCTCGCCATCCGAGCTGAAGCTATTTCTCTTCGCTCCTCAATGTTATCTTTTTCTTGTCGAAGATCAGGATCGTTGGTTTTGACATTATATGCTAGAACTCGAGGGGAGGTGAGACCGATCTCTGTGGGAATCACCACTTTGCATCCATAGACCAGAGAGAAAGGTGTTTCCCCTGTCGAAGAATTTGGAGCTGTCCTATATGACCATAGGATGCTCGGAAGTTGTACCGCCCAGTCTCGACCTTCGGCTTCCAGTTTCTTTTTCAACCCTAGCTTGATCTGTCGATTTGTCTACTCGACCTGACCATTTGCTTGTGGGTGAGCTACCGAGGTGAAGTGTTGATTGATTTGATATTCTTTGCACCACTCTCTAACTTTTCGGTCTTCGAACTGAGTGCCATTATCTGAGATCAGAGCCTTGGGAATTCCATACCTGCATAAAATATCGACCCACAAGAATTTCTTGATGGTCGAAGCTCTGATGTCAGTCAAAGCCTTGGCCTCGACCCATTTCGTGAAGTAGTCCACTACGACGACCACATATCGATTGTTACCCGGAGCACGGGGTAGAGGTCCGACTATGTCGATGCCCCACTGATCAAAAGGCCAGGCTGACGAGATGACGTTCATATCTTGGGCCTGTTGATGGGCGATATTGTCATGGATTTGACAAGTTTTGCACCTTTGAACTAGGTTGTTCGTATATCGTTGCATCGACGGCCAAAAGTACCCAGCTAGTTTGCACTTTCGAGCAAGCATCCTAGCTCCGCAATGATTTCCACAAGCTCCTCTATGAATTTCTTCCAGAAGGTATGCCCCTTCTTCTTCTGAGGCACATCTTAACCATGGTGCTACAAAAGGCTTCCGATAAAGGATAGAATCAAAGAACGCATACCGTGCTGACTAAAGTCGGATTTTCCTTGCTTGCACCTTGTCAGATGGCAAAATCTGGTCCTTAAGGTAAAGGGAAATTGGATCCATCCAGGTTGCCTGTTGAGTGATCGGAAGCACTTCTGATTCCTTGTAGCTTCTGTCTGTCAACAACACGACTAAGAGTTTCTTGCTCGAGACGAAGTTCGAAGTTAGCTTAGATAACGCATCGGCTCTCTTGTTCTGACTTCAGGGGACATGCTCGATCTGGACTGATTTGAACATAGGGATGAGGCCTTGCACCACTGTTAGGTAGTTTTTCATGGTTTCTTCCTTGGCATCATACTCCCCCCCGGATATGATTCACCACCAACTGCGAGTCGTTGTTCACTAGTAGATTATCGACTCCCAAATTTCAGACCTGTGATCATAGCTTCATACTCAACCTCATTGTTTGATGCGTATGGAAATTCTTCACCTTTCAGGCTGATTAACAGGAGTCCGGCTCCTGCCATGTTGGTCCCTTGGAAAGGCTAACACAAGTTTAGAGGGTGGTGAATAAGCTTGTCACCAAAACTTTCTCAAAGCTGAAAGTACCTCAGGAACTGAGTTTCTCCTGAACTCAACCTGAACAAACTGATGCTCAATTTGTTCTGTTCCTTTCCTTTAATCTTGCAAGGGAGTTAGCTAATTCAGTTTAGCTGATACTAGAACTTAACTAACTTGCAGCGGATAAGATCAAGCCTTTCATGCAATGGACGTGTCAATAAAGATCTAATCCTCCTATGTATCAGTTTTGTGCTGACTCGGTGTCTAATGTTTGCTGAGTGAAGTGATAAATTGATTATGCAATAAATAACGCAATCATAGCACAAATATAAAAACATAAAGTAAATCAACACAGAGTTTGTTTATGGAGGTTCTGGGTGGTGTAATCCCGTACGTCTCCCCTTCTCTTTTGGTGTAGGAGGTATCACTAGAATCTTGAGATAACTGTTACAAAATCCTAGCACAATGACAGTCCTTCACGACACCCTAGTTTCACTGTGTACACACAATGAGGAAAGGTAAGATTGCTCCCTTCACTCTGCACACTGATCCTTCAGAGGTGGAATGACTCCTTCACCAGCTCACCAGTAACACAAACACAGTCTGCAGACTACACCAACAGCTGTGGCAACCAAGTTGCAACCGTATGAAGAAAGGTGGAGTTGCTCTCCTCAAACTATGCACAGCCAACCTTTTTTCACAAAGGTTAGGTTTAGAATTAATCAAGTGATTAATTCAGTGAGCTGTTTGCTTCTTCTGGATATGGCGTTGCAGCTCCGAGATGCCTTTTTCCCCCTTAATGGTTTACTAGATCTTTCTTTGTAATCTTCAAGGCAATTCCGTTGGCTTCCCCTTTTCTAGATATGATATCTAATTTTCTGGATCTTTAGATATATGCTTGTAAAGCTTTTTCGATCTTTGGCTATCAAGTGCTTCCCTCTATGTATTTAGAAGGGCAATGTAACGGTTAGATAATTTTATAGCCGTTACATTTGTTGTTTAGCCAACGTTCATATGTATGACCTTTTGTCGTTTTGTTATTTCAAAATTCAACAAGGCCTTAGTTTTCTACTCTTCTTCAAAACTGAGTACCTCATATTTTTGACATCTGACTTCAATTGACTAAGTCCGAGTACACCATTCAATTTCTTCTTTTCCTGGTAACTGATAATCTTTGTCCTTAAGATTATTCAGCTTTACATGATCTATAGTTCAGTTTCAGGTCACCACAGACTTGCCTGAATCCTAACTTATAGTTTTGACTTAATCAGCCACTAACTGAGTTTGCCACCTCAGTTCTTCAGTCTTCAATAACTGAGTCTGTGTCCCTCAGTTCTTCAGTCTTCAATAACTGAGTCTGTGTCCCTCAGTTCTTCAGTGTGTATACTCAGTTTGCTTGCTGTGACTCAGCTGTTCTCCTAGTTCCTATCTATTACAATGCTTGTCTGAAACAACCTATACAAATTTCAGACTCTAGATAGAACTTATACATTTTTCTCTAGACCATTTCTTGCTTCTTCTTTTATTTCGCACTATGACAGTTAGCTATGACTTCATCATCAAGTGTTGTAAGTGATCTCACTAAGTACGTGATAAATCATCATCAAAACACAAATATTATTTCCAACAATTTCCCCATTTTTGATGATGTATCATAACCCTCCCTCAAAGCAATAATAAGAGAATAATACAAGAAATCATAACAAATTAAAATACCAAACTAAAAACAGCTGGGTCCATTACAAAACAAACTGAATAACTGGATTCATTACAATTTTCCTTTTTCCAAAATCATCATCTTTTCACCAAGAAAAATACTTCTTTTCATTTCTAGAAGCCTCATTGCCTTTCCTTCTTCTCTTGATTCATTATCTCTGGGTCAGATATCCAGATACTCATTGATCAGCCGATTTGCTTCTTCGTTATCTTGGTTTTTGAGCTTCATCAAGATCTCTTTAATCTCCACATCCATTAACTTCTCTTCTTCTTTTGATATAAGATCAAATTCCTTTTCTTTAGGCTTCGGGATATTTTCCCCCTCAGTTTCTATCTCTTTGCCTTTATCTGCCTTTAAATTTTCCTTCAATCTAACACAAATTGCAAGCTTCTTCCTGATGTTCAACACAGCTTTAACTGAGACTTCTTCATCTTCCTCAGTTCTTGTTTCTTCAAAGATTTCTTCTGCAATTAGCTCTTCAATCAGATTATCAACCGCTTCTCCATTTTGTTGAATAGCAAGTAGATCAGCATCTATTTGTCTGTCTTGTTCTTCAATCAATAGTTTGGCATAGATTTCTTCAGCTTTGTTAGCTTTATCAGCATCAGCATCACCTTCATCACCTTTTGCTTTATCTTCACCCTTGTTTGAAGATATGCAAAAGCTTTCTTCAAATAACTTGTGCAAGGTGATGATGTTGGAGTATTTGTTCAGACCTGAGTAATGTGTTGTTCCAATAAATTCATGCAAGTTGTAGAGCTTCTGTTGTAGAGTCTGCATCAGACTTTTGATGATCTCTTTTAACCCTTCCAATTTCTCTTCAGTTTCAGTTAATTGACACTGAGATCTTTCAGTCGCGTCATGGGGAATATCCTTCAGTAGAGATTTGCTTGTAGATGCTTCATGAACTTGAGATGAGGAACTGGCTTCATGGTAATGAAAATGAAAGTTAAAACTTAATAATTCTCTCGCATACTCAGTCGCGCAAAATTCAGCATCTTCCAAGGCTTCTCTTTGCTCTTCAGTAAATTCTTCATGCATTTCAGTTGGAAGATCACTTTCTTCAGTTTCATCATGTTCACTTTCTTCAGTTTCATCTTCAATTAGAATAGTGTCTTATGTTTCAGTTTTCTTTGATAGATGTTTGTTCCACATCTTTCTTTGTCTCCTCAAGGTTCTGTCATCCAGATTTACAGTTTCACTTGAGCTAGAGTTTGAAGTTTCTCTCCTGTCCACTTCATCGATTTTCCTTTTCTTCGCTGCACTTACGCTGATTTCTGTTTCACTTCTGTTTCTATGGATTTTGAGAGGGAGAAGTAGTCTAGTATTCTTCGAACTAGATAAGTGAATCCCTTTTCAATAAAAACTTTTCTCCAACAGCCTTCCTCCATTGGCCTCTTGTTTTTTCATCTGAGATTTGTTTGATCAGTTGCTTGAGAACAAACTTGTTCCAATCCAGTCTTTCTTCAAACTAAATAGCATAGATCAGTTTCATCTTCTCTGTTTAAAGTGTGTAGAGATTCCAAGTGTGACCAATAACGTTTTTGGTCAGAATAATTGTCAAAAATGCGAATTCTTGTTTTTGTTGATGAATGGATCTGATGAAATTCTTCTTGTCTTTGTTGAGTGCAGTGACATTCCAAAGTTTGTCTTTTTCTTCATTTCCAAAAGTGAGAGATAAAGATCCTCCAAATATGTCCAGACCAAAGACTAGGGAAAGCAGGTGTTCATTAACAGTAATGATCTTATCTTGAACTGCTGTCCTAAAACTCTTTCCATCATTTGTGATTACGGTGTTTTTGTAGAAATCTTTGATACTTTCTGGGTGCAAAGTATTAACTTTTGTATCAATCAAATTTTCAAGTCCTTGAACCCTTTTGATTTTGTCTGCAATCTGAGTCGATAGGTTGGAGTTTGAAATTTTTTGACTGAAGTCATCCAGACTCATGGTGATTCCTTCATCAATTTTATATTGCTCCATGGATTTCTGAATTAAGAGTTCTTGGGGGAATTTTGAGGATTTTGAATTTGAGCAAGATTTTGTCAAATATGTGTTTCTGAGTCTTCAATCGTTTTCAATAAGAGTCGTGTCGCAATCAATGAGATTTGTAGGGATGTACATCTACTTCTTCTCCTTGATTGACACGTGGCTTCAGGTGATTTGTTTTGTCAGCCCAAGCGACGGATGGTAGCTGGAAAGTTTTCTGCTTTTGACCAATTTGCCCTTCATCAGCTTTTGCCTTTTTTTTTCAGCTTTGTGTATAAAGTCAGTTTTCTCTGGTTTCAGCAACATAAGAACTGACTTAGCCTACAAATCAGTTTTAAGTTTTCTTCGGTACCCATATCTTTTCGGGTCCGGCTGGATTAGTTACTGAAGTACAAACTCCAGTTTCTTCGATGAGAGAATTAACCTTTCTCATCTCTTTTCTAGATAGGCCATTACGCTCAACCTTAGTTGATTTCACAAGGATTATTTTAGATTTATCATCTTTATTTTCTCTGTGTAATCCACTAGGTCTTCCAGTATCTTGATGTCTAGAGTGTGTACTCCTTGAAATCTCAAGATTGGGTAAAGATAGGAATTATCATTGCTTCTGTCAAATTTACTGGATAATAACCTTTAAGCTAGATTTGACATCTCAGTTTCAAGAAACTCATTCCAATCTTTTGCTTTGCCAAGTTTTATATATTTTAGTTTTAACTCTAGTGTGAGTTTTTCTGTCAACTTGACAAGCTCAGAGTTTCTCTGACTGATTTCAGCGAATGATAACTGAGTTGAAGAATGTACCTTCTTTTGTTGCTCTAATGCATCTTTTATCTGGCCAGTTTCTTGCAACGACATCTTTTCTTCTTCATTTGAGGAGTTACTTAGTGATGGAATTCTTCTGGATTTGTCATCATGTATATTGATAATAATGTCCACATCATCACTGATTTGAGGTTCTGGATTTGTATGTGGATTTGTAGCACTGAACCTCTCAAAAAATTGATCCTGAAAATCAAATATGTTTTGCAGACAATTAGTCAGGGGGTGAATAAGCCAACTTCTAATTCTAGATGTAGTCATTTCTTTTACAACTGATACAGTGAGGGGTTTTCAACAAATGGTTTGTAAGATATTTGGATCACTCCCAAAAGGAAGAACTGCTCCGATACCAATTGTTGGTCTCTTGGAAAGGCAAACACAAGTTTAGAGAGGGGAGGGGGGTGAATAAACTTGTCACCAAAACTTTCTCAAAGCTGAAAGTACACCAGGAACTGAGTTTCTCCTGAACTCAACCAGAACAAACTGATGCTGCTCAGTTTGTTCTGTTCCTTTCCTTTAATCTTGCAAGGGAGTTAGCTAATTCAGTTTAGCTGATACTAGAACTGAACTAACTTGCAGCGGATAAGATCAAGCCTTTCGTGCAATGGATGTGTCAATAAAGATCTAATCCTCCTATGTATCAGTTTTGTGATGACTCATTGTCTAATGTTTGCTGAGTGAAGTGATAAAGTGATTATGCAATAAATAACGCAATCATAGCACAAATATAAAAACATAAAGTAAATCAACACATAGTTTGTTTATGGAAGTTCCGGGTGGTGTAATCCCATACGTCTCCCCTTCTCCTGTGGTGTAGTAGGTATCACTAGAATCTTGAGATAACTGTTACAAAATCCTAGCACAATGACAGTCATTCACGACACCCTAGTTTCACTGTCTACATATAATGAAGAAAGGTAAGATTGCTCCCTTCACTCTACACACTAATCCTTCAGAGGTGGAATGACTTCTTCACCATCTCACCACTAACACAAACACAGTCTACAGACTGCACCAACAGCTGTGGCAACCAATTTGCAACCGTATGAAGAAAGGTGGAGTTGCTCTCCTCAAACTATGCACAACCAACCCTTTCTCACAAAGGTTAGGTTTAGAATTAATCAAGTGATTAATTCAGTGAGCTGTTTGCTTCTTCTGGATATGGCGTTGCAGCTCCGAGATGCCTTTTTCCCCCTTAATGAGTTATTGGATCTTTCTTTGAAATCTTCAAGGCAATTCCGTTGGCTTCCCCTTTTCTAGATATGAGATCTAATTTTCTAGATCTTTAGATATATGCTTGTAAAGCTTTTTCGATCTTTGGCTATCAAGTGCTTCCCTCTGTGTATTTATAGGGGCAATGGAACGGTTAGACAATTTTATATTCGTTACATTTGTTGTTTAGCCAACGTTCATATGTATGACCTTTTGTCATTTTGTTATTTTGAAATTCAACAAGGCCTTAACTCAGTTTTCTACTCTTCTTCAAAACTGAGTACCTCATATTCTTGACATCTGACTTCAATTGACTAAGTCAGAGTACACCATTCGGTTTCTTCTTTTCCTGGTAACTGATAATTTTTGTCCTTAAGATTATTCAGCTTTACATGATCTATAGTTCAGTTTCAGGTCACCACAGACTTGCCTGAATCCTGACTTATAGTTATGACTTACTCAGCCTCTAAACTGAGTTTGCCACCTCAGTTCTTTAGTCTTCAATAACTGAGTTTGTGTCCCTCAGTTCTTCAGTCTTCAATAACTGAGTTTGTGTCCCTCAGTTCTTCAGTCTTCAATAACTTAGTCTGTGTCCCTCAGTTCTTCAGTGTGTATACTCAGTTTGCTTGCTGTGACTCAGTTGTTCGCCTAGTTCCTATCTATTACAATGCTTGTCTGAAACAACCTATACAAAGTTCAGACTCTAGATAGAACTTATACATTTTTCTCTAGACCATTTCTTGCTTCTTCTTTTTATTTTGCACTATGACAGTTAGCTATGACTTCATCATCAAGGGTTGTAAGTGATCTCACTAAGTACGTGATAAATCATCATCAAAACACAAATATTATTTCCAACATGCCCCTCTTTGCTTGACGCCCCATCGACTTGAAGAGTCCACTATTTTTCTGTACGTTACCTCTCGTGCTCGAGTTGGATGTGCCTTAACCGCAGTCCGAGGCATGAACTCGATGTCATACTCAGCCATTTCCACTACCCATTTTGCTAATCGACCCGAAGTGTTGGGCTTTGCTAAGATCTGCTTCAGTGGTTGATCAGTAACCACCGTGATGGGATGGGCTTGGAAATAAGGTCTCAGTTTTCTCGAGGCATTCACCAGACATAATGTCAACTTATCTGCTAGTGAGTATCGGATCTCGGGTCTATGCAATGCTTTACTAACAAAATAAATTGGCACTTGGCCGTGGGCCTTTTCCCGAATTAGAACCGTACTCACTTTTTCTTCATTACTGCCAAGTAGAACAACAATCTCTCTCCTTCTCGAGGTGAAGTGAGAGTGGGAAGTTCTGATAGGCTTTCAAATCCTCGAAGGCTGTGTGACATTCTTCATCCCAATGGAAAGGACTGGCCTTACGGAGAATCTTAAAAAATGGTAGCGCGCGCTGCATGGATCTCGATAAAAACCTGTTGAGGGCGGCCATTCGACCGGTAAGTCTCTGTACTTCCTTCATATTTCGAGGCACATGCATGTTTTTCAACGTGTTGATTTTGTCCGGGTTCGCCCGAATCCCGTCCGTCGAGATCATGTATCCCAAATATTTCCCCGACCTGACCCCGTAGGTGCACTTCTTCGGATTTAACTTCATCTTCGTGTCCCTCAACACTTCAAATACTTCCCGAGCATCTACCAAATACTGATTCATGGATCGACTCTTGATGAGCAAGTCGTCTACATACACCTCCATACATCTGCCGATCTGTTTAGCGAATTTTTTTTTGACAGCTCTCTGGTATGTAGCCCCGGCATTTTTCAAACTGAACGGCATGGTTATATAGCAAAAAGTGCCGAATTCCATAATGAAATCCGTCTTCTCCGCGACTCAAGGATCCATTAGGATCTGATGATATCCCTTGTATGCATCTAAAAAACCAAACACTTCGAAGTCGATAGTAGAGTCTACTAACCTATCGGTTTTTGGTAATGGATATGAGTCCTTTGGACATGCTTTATTAAGGTCGGTGAAGTCCACGCACATACGCCAACTGCCGTCAGGCTTCTTGACTAACACTAGGTTGGCTAGCCATTCGGGATAAAACACTTCTCTTACTATCTTGGCGGTTAATAACTTCCCGACTTCCTTCTCTATGGCTTCGACTCGATCATGCACAAAGCTCCTCTTTTTCTGTCTAACTGGTTTCTTGGCTTGATCTATTTCGAGCTTATGGACCACAATATCTGTGGATAGTCCCGGCATGTCATCAGCCCTCCAAGCAAAAACATCTCTGAACTCGGTTAGCAGCTCTACCAGTAATTGTTTTTCTTTGGCCAGGATCCAAGCCCCGACTTGTACACACTGATCATCTTCGCCTTCCCACAGACGAACATTTTCGACTGGATCAACTGAGATCCAACTCTTCTCCTCTTCTTCCTCCGGGATCAGTTCTTCAATCAGGACTTGTTGCAAGGCCAGCTTTCCCTCCATGATGATGGAGTTGCAGCCCCGAGCAGCATCAAGATCTCCTCTTACTTCATGCAAACCGTTCTTGGTGGGGAATTTCATGCTATTATGGACAGTGGAGATGATTGCCCGCTGGTCGAAAAGAGCAGGTCGACCCAATATGACATTGTATGCTGAAGGAGCCTTGACTACCACGTAGTTCAATTCAAGGGTCCTCCCTCTTTCACCATCCCCGACCGTTGTTAGCAGCCTTATCGACCCATGGGGTGGACCGCTTGTCCTGTGAATCCGAACAGAGGAGATTCTAAAGGTGCCATGTCCTCATCCTTTAGCTTCATCGCCTTAAAAACTGAGTAGTACAAGATATTGACCGCGCTACCGTTGTCAATGCAGACTCTCGAAACTCGAGTTCGACTGATCACAGCTTTAATTACCAAGCCCTCACTGGGACTCCGAGAATTAGTAATGTCATATTTAGGTCCATACCCGACTTTTGTTGTAAACCTCAGTCTCTTCTTTTCCCTCGAGCTGTCAGTTGACTCTCGATTGGCTCTGTCTTTATCATCCTCTGTCGGCCTAAAGATCGTGTTAACGTAATTTGTAGGTCGATTATCGTCATACCTGTCTCGATCATAGTTATCTCTGTTGTTTTTCTCACGGTCTGGAGATCGATCCCGTCGAGGTGATCGATCTCTACGTCTCTGAGCGTCTTGACCTCGATTTTGATCTTGATCAGGATTTTTCCTTTTGTACTCTCTACGCCCTATGGGCTCATTGCACTGAGATCTATCAACCACTTCATCTAGTTTTCCCTCTGAATGCAGGAGTCGATGTCTCTTTTTAAGTCTTTACAATCCTCCATTGTATGGCCTATATCCTCATGAAACTCACAGTACTTGCTTGGATTCCTCTTTTCTCAAGGCCTTTTCAACGGTGGCGGTTTCCTCGCTAGGTTCTTCGAGAGCATAATGGATAACACTTCCGACCGAGACCGATTGAGGGGGATGAAATCCTTGTCGCGCCGGGCTCCTTTCTTTCCCAGACGGTCCGAGACGGGTACCATGATACGATCCCAGGCAGTCGACTTGCTTTCAGTGTTCTGTCCTTTGGATTGATTCTTATTTGGACCTCGAGCGTCCTTCTTCGAATCCATCTAGTCGGACTGGGTGTGCCGACGCACTCCCTCTTCCCCTTGACAGAATCTATGTACCACATTGACACATTCGTCCATGGTACGAGGGACATCCCTGCTCAATTTCATGTACAGCTATGTACTACACAGCCCTCCCACGAACGATGTGATCAGAAGTCGATTATCTGCGTCCTCGACTTGCATGGCCTCAAGGTTAAACCTCTTCAATTAATTTATCAAAGTTTCATCCTTTTGTTGCTTCATATTCATGAGGTGTGTAGCGCTTAAATGAAACTTCTTGTTTACAATAAATGCATCTCGAAATTTGTGAGCTAACATAGCAAAATTAGAGATTGAACCTGGTCGTAGCTTGGTGAACCATTCTCTAGATCGACCGACGAGCAACGTCTCAAAAGCCCTATACCACATCTCATCATGTGTGCCATCCAACCTCATCTGAGACAGATACCTATGTAGATGGTCCTCTGGGTCAGTCGTTCCATCATAGGGTTCTATCTTCGGTATTTTAAACCACTTTGGTTCGGGAAACTCTTCAATATCCTTCGTGAAGGGTGATTCCAACCACAGCGAGACCTAAATTTTTCCCAGAATAACATCCAGCTCCTGCCTAACGCTGTCCTCATCCATCCTTTGATGTTTCTGTTGAATCTCACGTCTCTTTCTCTCTACGGAGCTGGATGACGCACTGACTTCGTCTCCAGGAGCTTGCTTGGGGTTTTCTACAGCGTCTTTCTTACCGCCGTCTGCCTGTTTCTGTGCCATGAATGCCTCTGCTATAATTCTGGACATCAACTCGCGATCAGCCGCTACCAACTGGTCCACTATAACATGATTTTCCGGAGCAAGACCTTGCGTCTTCGTTTGGGGATCTTCGTGAATAGGATCCATCACCGGATCCTTTGTTCCTTGTGGATCCAGATCCACTTGCTCATGGAGTTGCGAACCTTGTTGATATGTGGCCGTGGAGTTAGCTTTCCTGGCAGTCTTATCCTTGGGAGGCATCGTGATCCTGGCGAATTCAACAGTAGAAGGCCCTCCTTCTAGCGCCAATTACGATGGCAGATTATGTCACCTAATTAAACCGGGCATCAATGAATCTAATGATAAATACCCAAAACCCTAATTCCTTAAGAACGAGTTGTAGATTTTGGTATTTGTGGCTGAGTCTAAGATCTTGTCTTAGATTGCCTACGTAATATGTAATTGTCCAGGAATCAAGCCTTACGTAGTTCCTGGAACGTGGTATTTATAATGGTAATGCATGCCCTAACCCTAATATTAGGTCGGTTTAGGCTATTGTCACATTTAACCTTCATGGGCCTTTCCTCTTGCCCAAGTTACCATGCTGATAATGGGCCTTCGTAGCTGGTGTGGACTCTGTCCTTTATCTCGACTTAACCGACTTACGGTTGTCGAACTGGGGCTCGTGTCCTACACTGCTTGGTGTCGATCGTCGTAACCCCGAGTCCGGGCATCGACATTCAGACCTTAACTCTTAGTCATATCATATAGACCAACTGGAAGACGACACGTGGAGGGGTAAAACCCCGTATCGTCAGATAACTACTCTGAAGTATTCATCAAGATGACTGATTATCTTGATTACAGGAAAAAGACATATAAAGTAGTGCACAACAACTTGGAGAAAATAACTCAAGTAACTATAGACTCAACTACTGAGTTAAGTCAGCTGAAGAATAAACTGGAAGTGACTACAACTGAAGATAGAGAGATCCTTACTCAACTTGAATGGAATTTAGGTCAGAGGATTTTTGGTCTTGAGAACCAGTTGAAGGACCTACACACCTCTCAACACGGCATTACAGATGAACAAAAGCTGACTCATTAACTGATTCTTCAGCTTAGTGATGCCAAAAGGGGGGAGAAGAAAAAAGTATGTTGGAACTGGAAGAGGAGATCAAGAGTTTGAAGGAAAAGCTGATAATGCTTCAACCAAGTCAGCCAATATTTAGAGAAGTCAAGGAACTCAGCACCTCAGATGTTTTTGATATGTTCATTGAACCTGCTGAAGGAAGACTGGCTCTTACAAAAGAGTTATGCGCAGCTTTCAAAAAATATTAACATTTCAAGAAGATGAGATACATTGATAAAACTTTGGAAGAAACATTAGCTACATTTCTATCTGACGAATTCTATGACAAAAGGATGAAGGAATACAAACAAGAAAGTAGAAGGCGGAACATGTTTGCTACAAAAGACAAGAAGGAAGAAATGAAGTTTGATAATCAAGAGTTTGAAACCTACTACAGAGACAACTATGATCTTCCCAACTTATAGAATGGAGAATATGGAAAACTTCTAGTCAAGTTGATAACAACAAGCTCTTTGCAGCATAAGATAGAGATTTTACTAAAAAAATGCAGATTATATGATAATAATGTATTATTTGATTTGCGTCTAGAATTTTCTGAATAGAAAAAAGTCAGCACAGCAAAAGTAGAACTTTTAATTGCTGAAAAATCTTGTAAGAAAATCTTTTGTACCAGTTTTGAAATTGATGAACACTAATGAAAAATAAAGTTTTTGCTTTGATTTATTTTTGTTTTTATCTTTAAGATTTTCTTTTAAGAAGGGTTTTGGCATCATCAAAAAATGAGAAATTGCTAGAAATAAAATTTAGTTTTGATGATGGTTTTCATCTTATGTTTATTTATTTGTTTTAACCCCATTGATGAAGTGCTGGAACTAGCTGTTATAGTGAAAAGATAAAAGATGTCTAAAAATTAATTGTATAGGATTTACTAGAGTCTGATTATTGTATAGGTTAAATCAGACGAGCATTGTAATAGAAATGATATAGGTTTTAGTGGAGTCTAGGGCTCAAGCAAAATTCTAATCGAGCAAGTCTTACTAAGGGATCAAACTGATGCGAATCAACTCTATGACATTTATTATATCAATTTACCCCTGAAATTGGGCTTAAACAATGTTAATTCGGGATAAACTATACGTAAAGGGCTTAATTTGATTGGAAGTTACGTATGAGCTTTTATGCTGATTATTTCGTATTTTTATCTTATTTCGATATCGAATTATATTACTACACATTTTATGGTTCTTTGTAGGAATAATCCGAGCCGAAGAGGATTTGAGCCGAAACATGTAGAAAGATTGAGATCGAACCGGAGGAGAACCAAGTCGAGTTGTTGGAAAAGTCCGAGATCAGTCCTGGACAAGCCCAGACATGTCCAAAGATCAGTCCATGACAAGCCCATGACATTCCCAGGACAAGCCCGAGAACCAGTCTAGGATGCCCCAGACATGTCCACGGATCAGTCCAGGATGCCCTAGACAAGTCCAGGATCTGTCCTGGACAAGCCTAGGCAGATCCCAGCACGCTGAACCGAGATTACTTCTCGGTAAAGAGACCCAGGTGCCCAGGACATGCCCCAAACAAGTCCAAGATGCGTCTCAACATGTCCAGGGACAGACCGGACGCTGAACCGAGGGTATAGGTCGGTTCAGCGAGCCGACTTAACCCAAGAACTGCCATATTTACCCTTTTTAGCCCTAGGTCGGTTTATTTACTATAAATAAGATGTAATACATCAGAATATGGACAATTTTCAGAGCCAGAATTCATGCCGCAAGTTTATCAATAAAAGTTCTTGTTTTCTCCATTGTTTAAGAGTTTATTAGCCCTTTCTTGCTTGTATGCTTAGTGATTCATTGCGGAGGAATAGCTAGAAGATTGATCTTGTGTTTCTAGGTAATCAAGTCGAATCTATCTTCTATATTTTACGAATTTGTGATGATTATCGTTGGTACAAGCATGTTAGGTTAATTTACTTGTAGATCGAATTGAATGATGTTAATTTGCACCTAATAGTGATTTATATTGATTTTTTACATGAGAATCGCCCGGTCTTGGGGAAAAGATTTTGCTTTGGAAGAATACCCAACGGTCTGTATTGGGGAAAAGCCTTAATGATTTAGTTTCGCCGAATGAATTGTTTCGATTATTTCTATTGTTTCGCTTTAATTTACGTGTTTAGAAATTGGCCACTTCTTTGCATGTTTTCATAAATTACTTTCGAAGGAACTAAGGTTGAAAACAGTGATTGGACAAGAAACAATTAGATCGTTATTAGTTAACTAGGCCATGCACGGTAGTTACGTAGCGAGGTTTATGGTAATTATTATCGGTATTTCCTAGTTCTTAATTTGTGTTTAGTTACTATTGTTCTAGCCCGTGCATGGTGGATGTTTAGCTACTCATAAGGTTCTAGAGTCCGCGCACGATCTATGAACCACTTTCGGGAAATACACCAGTAATTGACTCGATTCTTGAAACTTTAACGATACAAGTGTATGAATTAATATAGGAAACGATTAGGGAATAATTAACTAGTTCGAGTTGATCTACTCTCTTAAATGTGGTTAAAACTTACCTTGAGTTGGTAATCCTTGATCTTTACTTTGTTTTCCGCATTTATTTTGGTCAAAGACCACCAACCTCCGTAATCATGAATTTTTGTAATTAAGCTTGCATAATTATCAAACAAGTCCCTGTGGGATCGACCTTGCTCAGGAATTGAGCTATACTATGGCTGACCTAGTCCACTTGCTAGTGTAGTCGTGATATTCGTTAACACAAACTTAGCTGACTTTATCAAGTGCTGAAAATTGAAGGATGGAGGGACAAACTCATTTACGAAGGTTGAGGAAACAAACTCAATTTTGAAGACTAAAGGCTGAGGGATCAAACTCGGTTATTGAAGACTAAGCAGAGACTGTAAAGTTAGAATTTAGGGAAGTCTGTGATGCCCTAAACTAACTTTATAGATCTTGTATTGAAGGTCTAAGATCCATAAGGAAAATGAGATCTTAGTTATTTTATGTGATAAAAATGGTGTACTCTGATTTCACAAACTTAAAGGTCAGATGAATAAAAGCATCTCAGATTTGAAGACTGCTCAACATCAGCACAGCTGGAGTGTAAGTCAGCCAATCAGTTCAACTCAAGAAAAATTGGAACTTTGAAAAACAAGCAATCTGATTGGTTGATAGCCTGACATGTGAGAACGGATACTGACAGTCTGACAAGATGATGATAAAATCATATATGCCTATTGTTGAATACAAAATTCAAACGTTAGATTTCACTTATAAATAGAGGACTTAGCAACAAGGATCAAACAACCTTGGTACACCGATTTTGTGAACAAGCTCTAAGTTTTTACAAGAAGTATTTTACTAAGTTATCATCATTATCTTTGTGCTAAAATTGCTAGATTCTGAAAATCTTCAGAGTTTTCAAGAATTTAAAGACTTATCAAGATCCAACACTTGAAGATTCCTCAAAGTTTGAATCACTTTCTTGATTAAACACAAATTTGATTTTATCAAAGGTTTTGGACTATGAAACATCTGCTCTAGGGTGTCACGGGATTGCATTCTGGGTGACTGTTGGTCCCTTGGAAAGGCTAACACAAGTTTAGAGGGGGGAGGGTAAATAAACTTGTCCCTAAAAATTGGATTTAAAACAAGTTAAGGTTCAGTTAAAACTTGTGTGGAGTTAAGCTGACTAAGCTGAGTTCAAGTCACACTGACTTAAGCTTAAAAATGAGTCAACCGGCAGTAGATATAATTCTAGCCTTTTTCTTGATCATGTTATTCTATTTGAAAGCAGAGTGTGTTAAACTGAATTCTGAAGAATGTCAGTTTGTGAAATGTGAAGTGTATAACAATCAATTATCAAAATGCTATAGATAAATGCTGAGTAAATAAATAAATGCGTAAAGTAAATAAGGCAAGTATTATAGAGGTTTCAGGTGGTGTAATCCTGTACGTCCTCTCTTCCCCTGTGGTGCGGAGGAAAATTCCACTAGAACTTCTTGAGGTGAACTGTTACAAAAAGTCCTAAACAATAGTCCTTGGCAAATCCCTAGCTTCACTATCTAAATAGTTCACTACAAGAAAATCAGGTTTTAATGACAGGAATTCTTGTCATTAAATGCTTGATTCCTGTTACTAAAGACTTTTAATGACAGGAATTTTCCTCTTATAATTGCCTCTCTAGTTAAAGGAAACAATGACAGGAAAGTGATTCCCGACATTATTTCTCCCGCATAGTCAATGACGGTACGTATTATCCCGTTATTAAACATTTTTAAATAACGAATCATCCCGTCATCACAGGGTCTTTTTCCTCTCATTGAATCATGATTTAATGAAGGCATATCATCTCATTATAGGCTTATTTTCCCCTCATTAAATAAGGATTTTGTGAAGACATATCCCTTCATTATAGATCATTTTCCCCTCATTAAATCATGATTTTATGACATATAACCACATTATAATGTAATTTACCCATAAGTAAATCATGATGTAATCACAAAAAAAAACATCTCACTATATGATCGTTTCTCGAATCGTCGTAAACAAACATGAAAACGAACTTACAACAAACAACAGTTCCCCTGAAGCAAAACTATAATCGTCTTGAGGAAAGAGGGGTTCCATGTACCAACTTACAACTTTTCTTCCTTAGTTTCACAAGGAGATGATCTTGTAAAGCAATTTCAAAGCCTGTATAAGTTTGTGTCAAAAAGTAGAGCATTCGTTGCCTTCAATCTTTGGACAATCTTCATGACTTCATTCAAGTGTTGACACAATTGTTCATTGCAACTCGCCTTGATGTAATTGAACCAAGAGCATATACACATCATGTTCATTGCCAGTCTGCCTTGCCCACATATGGATGTCACTATCCTGTAAATTAGTAAACAATAAGCAATTAAGTTGCCAAATCCAATGGACGTGAAACGAAATATGTTAAAGATGTTTTGTAAATCTTGGTTTTTTTCTTATGAAAATCCAATTTTTCTAATCGAAAGCCAAAGACAAAAATGATTAGGACACAACATTGTGTAATTACAATATTACATATTTACACATCATTGATTATAGCGAGACCGATTGATCGGCATATGTCTCATCCATTCATCAATGTTGTACAATTGTATAGTCACATATTTTCTTAAATCTATGACAAAAAGCAAGTAGAAAAGGCTCAAGTTGTATAATTTCATTGTACTTTACACCAAAGCAACTCTTCCCAACAGTTCTTTCGAGTAATATGTATGATGTGATTTGTAAATTCTACACGGTAAAATAAAAATAATGAATCAACTTGCATTAAAGTGTTCTTATAAAGTGGGGAAAAACTAAACAAACACATAAAATTAATTATTATTCACAATTAAAAAGTCCATACTGAAACTCAATACACTAATAGCAATTGAAAATGAGACAGATAACAACTTGCCTAATATATAAACGAAAATTGCATCAAGACAGAAAGTTCAAAGAGATTTGGGGAACATAACCAGCATAGCATTCGTATGAAGTTGAATGGTGTTCAAAAGAGCAATACCTTAGCCCAAAATCAGAATTTACCATCAAGCAACATTAAAGACTTTGTGTTGAAGCTCATTGGCACAAGAGAAACCTACACAGAATAGTAATGACATTGAACCCCATCTAACAAGATATGGTTTATGAGTCTCTCGTGGCAATGCCAAAAGCACAGGAGGAACAAATGAATCAAGTATTTCTAAACTAGAAAAACATGAAATCTAAAACTCTCCATGCAAAGAATAAAAATGTGTATTATTAACATGTTCAACTCCCAAACCCCCAATACCAAAACCAAAAGATGAAAGATCAATGAAATGACCAAGCAACTAAACCGCTAAAACAACCGATAGACAATAATACATTAAATTCACCTTAGACTTTGAGATGGGTCGTCCGATTGAATCACCCTTCAATCGCCGGTCGAGGTCATGATTTCGCATTGCAATGATTACAATTTCAAAAAATCTAAAACGATTCATATAAAAAAATACAAAGAAGAAGAACTCATAAATCCTCGCAATAAGCATTGTTATTACTATTTGTGAAAATCTTTCAAAGCATTTATCATTGTCGTATGTTTATTCCATTGAAGGAGAAAATTTTATGGCAAACACCCGTCTGTAATGAATACATTGTCACACTTGGTGCATTTAAACGTGGAATATATAGGACAATGGTGCCATATATGGATATTAGCATGACTTTATACTTCAGAAATAATTTTAGGCATATAACGAAAACAAGAAGCATTTAATCCAGTATTTGATAAGAAAAATTTTACTTAATAAAAAAGAAAACTGTCTAAAAGGCACTTAATGAACATATGGTATGCACTTTTATAAGAAAGTAAATTAAGCATCTAAAGACAGAAAACTCTCCTTACGCTTACTAGCTTCAAAAACCAACTTGTGAGGGTCAACACACCAAAGAACCTTCCTAAATTTGTTCTAGACTCCAAAATCCTTCAATACATTCTTCCAAATCTGTATTTCACGAAGTAGCCTCAAGATCGAGTTGTAAACTCGTATATGGATCGACGAGAGCCTAATGTTTGAATAGACCTAGCACTCGGAAATCGAGAGACTTACAACTGTAGTAAAACTTGTCTTGAAATCCATTAATCCTTGTAGAGAATAATGAACCATGAATCCCATAAATATACTGCATATAAGATTGTACCATGAAGCATGATAATATAATCAAACTAGAACTAAATTATCGTACTCATCTTCAAGGACAAGTTTTTATTTTGGACTTTCAAGGTCAAGTTACTAAACAACAAAAATTAAATTTCTACAATTTAGTATAACTACTACTCATTGAGAACCTCATCCATCATTTTCGGTATAATTTGTCACTTGTGCTTACTTCCCCGCATTTCCAACATTCAAAAATTCCAACACACATACATTGAGCAATAGATGTATACAAACTATGTGTCAATAACACCCAAAGAAGATAACAAATAATAGTACCTCAAACAACTTCCCCAACACAAATGACTAATCCTTACAATACATAAAATAAAAGACATTTAAGAATATGCATATAATAATATGAAACTTGCCTCAATTAGGGTACCTTTTTAATAACACCCAAAGAAGTGTACACAAGATCAGCTGAGATTCTTCTTTACCCTAATAAACTCAATAATAAAAGTATGATTCGAACATGATGAGTCACATGAGCTTTTGTCGAACCTTAAACCACTAGGCCAAATGAACAGTTAGTGTTTTGGTGGCTTTCTTGTAAAACTCTGACCCGCAAAGGTAACTTTAGCGATAAACTGATAATCCTCTTCAACTTCTTGCCTGCTTATGTCATCATCAAGTGTAAAAATCTCAGCAATTTGAAAAAATGTATGAAGCTATGAAATTGAAAGATGTCATGAGTATTACTTTTCCTTTTGCTTGTCTTTATTACATTAAACATTTCAACTTCAGCAATAATCTGTACCTAAAACATAACTTTACTAATCAACAGCGTTATGCATAGATCGGTCCATAAGGTAACACAATAATTAAGATAGTCAGAATATTAGAACCTCATATTAAACATTACCGAATATCATAACACCATACCAAATATTAAAACGACATATAAGATAGTGAGAATGATCCTGAGATAATTCAAAGCATAATAAAACATTAAACAACATGTTAACTTACCTTAGGAAGTGGAACCTCCCATTTCCCGGCTTTTCCTTCCTTTTGTGCTTCACAGCGTTGCTAAGAACCTGAAATGGGCAATCAAGTAAAAAAGACCTATGAGCAGTATCCTATAGGAGAAGGAAAATAAATGGCATAGGGCCCTAATTCGCTTCCCCTCCCAAAACATAAAAAAGTAAAAAAAAAAACATATAGCTAAAGTGAAGCATACCTTCGCTCATGCTGTTTCGTCTCCGAAAATTCAACAGGGACAAAGCAGACATTAGGGTCAATATCATTTACCTTTTCCAAAACCTTACCAGCTCCTTTGACTGCAATTATATCAACTGAAAATGGTTTAGGCTTTTCGTCGAACACCTTGATAGCACTATACCTATTTATGATTTCTTTTATTAAGATCGAGGGTACTTCATATTCTTCACTCTTGGGATCTTCTTCTTCGCATACAATTGATTTTGAAGGGAAGGGATAGTCTTCGTAGTTGTAAAATTGTACGAATCTGACTTTCCATATACTTCATGGATATCCGGTGCTACTCAGCTTGTTGGGGCCTTCGTAGCTTGAAATGAAGGATAGAATGATAGTATTAGGTTTTTGATAACCTCGAATCTCCGCTCGCAGCTTCCTTGTCAATAGAGCAATGCTTATCCTATGTGTGTGACTCTGCGATGAAAGAAGAAACGAAGTGGTTGCCATTTCATTACTGTTGTGTGGTCGTCGGCTGTCGTTTCATTGTTGTTGTATGGCCACCGGCGGCGGCGCAAGGAGGACTAGAGGTCAATTCCTGCCTGCACTTTAGGGTTGGGGTATGGAATTGGGGAGAGTCGTTTGGTTATTTTTCTGGGTACTTTTTAGCAGGAATATTTTTTTTTTTTTTTTGTATTTTATACATAAACATATTAAAAAAACAATTAATTTTTATAAATTAATAATGGGAATTTTTATGATACTTATAATGAGGGGAAATTTTCATAAACAATGACAGGAAATGTAAGTTTGTCATCAAATTTATCCATCTCTCATTAAAACTACCGTTTAATGACAGGTTTAACCTCCCGTCATCTATTTTTCGTCACTGAAACACAGTTTTCTTGTAGTGGTTGTAGAACAGGTAGAATTGCTACTCTTCAATTGCTTGAACACTGGTCCTTGAAGGGTTACGTATGCCTCTTCACCAGCTACCACCACAAACACAGTCTACCCGACTACTTGTAACAACTGTCCTTGGCGAAACCTTCCCGGTTTGCTTCACAGTCTAAACCTTTGATGTGGAATCAAAGTTGGGCTGAGAATCAATAAATTGATTCTTGTTTGTGGTTCTTCAAAGCGTCTGATTCTTGATAAATTCTGTGTAGCTTGAACACTTGAAGAAATTCTAGCTATGATCTTGTTGTAGCAGTGAGATGATAGTAATAGAAAGACTAATGCACAAAAATGCTTGTTGATTTCTTGTTAAATCTCTATATTCTTGTTTTTGTTCCTTGGTGCAAAGTCCTCTATTTATAGTGTGAGGTCCAACGTTCATCTGGCTTGATTTCGAATTGTATCACCGTCTATCTTGTAACGGCTATATTTCCTGACCGTTCTGATGTGTCAGTAACTCATCCAATAAAATCGCTTCCTTTATAACGTTCGACTGTACTATCAATTTGTTGGATGGCTGACATATAAAACTAAGTTTCCTTATCAGTTTTATACTGAGTTTATCACTTGTCAGTTTCCTGACTGACTTGGAGCGTTAACTGAGATTTTTACTCTTCTTCAAATATCAGTACTCCATTTTTCAGCTGATTATAATTGACTTAATCAGAGTACACCATGACTAATCATCTTCTAAGAACTCATTGTCCTTATGATTCTTAGGTCTTCATACAAGATCCATAAAGTCAGTTCAGGTCACCACAATCTTGCCTGAAGTCTAACTTTACAGTCTCGACTTGTAATATTCATAATTGAGTTTGAACCCTCAGTTCTTCAATATTCAATAACTGAGTCTGTGACCCTCAGTTCTTCAATCTTTAGATAAGTCAACTGAGTATGTGACCCTCAGCGAACTTATTTTCTTCAGTTCAATACTGGTGTATTCTGAGTCAGTTTATCTGTCTTGGTGATTTCCAGTTTTCTAGATGAATTCTAGTTTTTCAGTTTTACGACACACTAACTATTATAGTGCTTGTCTGATGTAACTTATACAAATATCAGATTCTAGTAAAACCTAAACATTCAGTTCTAGACATCTTTTAGCTTTTCACTATAACAGCTAGCTTTAGCACTTCATCAATGAGGTTAAAATAATACTTAGAATAAATCTAATGAATTATCATCAAAACATAAATTTTATTTCCAACAAATTCTCCCATTTTTGATGATGCCAAAACTCTCCCTAAAAGAAAATCTTAAAGATAAAAACAATGTAAAATTGGAAAATGGATTTCATTAGAATGAGCAAAACTGGAATAGTTACATTCTGTTCAAATTAGAGTAACTAGAGATTAAGTTCTCTTCTGTACTCTTTGTATGACTGAGTCATATTTTCTCTCTTTGTCATACATGCGATAGTCATTTTCTAGCTTGGAGTCTTCCTTTGAAGATGTCTTGTTGTAGTCAACTTGACTTCCTTCCTTCTATTTCCTCCATAGAAATAACTTTGGTAAGCCTGATTCTTTCAAGTAGTATTTTTCAAATTCTACTATATCAGCTTTCATTTGTTCAGTCTTGTCTTTAATCTTCAGTTTATCATCAATCCTCTGATTCTTCTTGTGTTGTGCCATCTTCTGATCATGATATTTATCAGACAGGAAGTAGTTCAAGGATTCTTCAATAGTCTTATCCTTTTACTTTGCTTTGATAGGATTATGATCTTTGATAAACTTCATCCACAGATCCTTTGTACGAGTAACTCTTCTGTCTCTAGGTTGACTGTATTTTTCAATGAGTTGCTCATCAGTTAACTCTTTCTTTAAGAATTTTGGATCTGATTTGTATCTTTTCAACTCGTCTTCAAGTCGCTTCATTTCTGTAAGTAATTTCAGCTTTTCTTCATCAGCTTCCACCTTTTGGCGTCATATAACTGATCTACCAGAGCATGGGTTGCTTCTTGGTTGGTTGATAAACGTTGCTGAGAAGCAAGTACTTCCTTAAGCTGAGTTTCTAACCCGTATATATGCTGATTCATATGCCAGTGAGCATGTGCATGTGTTTCCCTATCTACTGCGGTTGAGTCTACAAGTTTTTGTTTATGTAACAAAATTTCTGAAGCAGAACTTGAACTTGACTTGTGGATCATCTCTAGTCTTGCATGAACTGAAACATCTGTTCTAGTTCTATAATCCAAATATCCAGAGATGTTTGATAAAAGGCCATTTTGTGTATCTCTTTGACTGAGCACGATCTTCAAATTTTCATGAACTATGGCCAACTCATCCTTTGTTAGGATGTCAGAGGGATCATATGTAGCTTCTATTTGATCCTTAAACTGATTATTATCTTCAATAATCATGAGTTGTTGATTATCAGTTTCATCAGCTGCTTGCTGATTGTCAGTTGTCTGATCTCCAACTGGCAAGTCTTCTATCTTTGTTACAGTTTGCGTAGCTAGAGGTTGAGTTTTTGAATGCAAAACTGTAGTTACATCAGCTTCTTTTCGTGTATGATCATCTTCATCATCATCCTTTTGCTTTGAATTATCTTTGGGAATAGATGATGTGCCTGATTCTCTTCTTTGTGCTAGTTCAGTAAATCTTTTGAAACAATTTTCAAGAAATTCTGAAATAGGAAACATAGTGTATAGGTCTCTAACTTCCAATTTCTCAAAGAGTAGTTTCTCTTCAGTCTGTAGACTAACATCACGAGAATCCTCCTTTTTAAGCTTCATCTTCATTAGTCTGACAATTTTGTCGGCTTCAAAAATTGGGGCTGATTGCTGATCTGATTGATGTTGCAATTGAGAAGTATTATCAGCAACAGTGTTTTTCCTTATATCTTCAGTTATCGTTGTTGTTGTTCCCCCTTAGTTTGTGCTATCTTGCTTGAAGTTTCTGGGTACAAACATCTTACAACTGATCTTTCTTGTGCTGATTCAGCTTTTCACTTAATCCCTTTGTGTTCAGCTTCCTGCTGAGACATAGTTTTCTGTCCAGCTTCAGGTTGGGAAGTTGTTCCTGTTTTTGCTGCGATTTCCTTTGTAGCTGCAGTTTGCCTTGCTTGCTTCCCTTCCTTCAGTTTCTCCAGATAAAATTGAATAATTCCACTGAGAGTCTTCTTCAGTCGGAATCTGCCAACAGTTTCTTGTCCTTCAGCTTGAGCTCTTCGTACACTGTCTAATTCAGCTAAATGTTGCTTCTTTATCTGATTAACGACATAACCTGCCCAATTGAATTTTATTTCATCCCAAATTATGTTCATCAGATAAATATTTTCTTCGGATAGTGTACTGACTCCTTTGGATTTTCCAATGACATGTTTGCTGAGCCATCTGCTGAGGTGCGCAAATTCTGGCTTGAGTCGGTCGACATGAGTATCAATTTCTACTAGTTCCTTAGAATAAGTAAGTTGCTTCAGAAAAGCTTCTCTTTTCAATGGTAGAGTAGTCAAATCTGTTGAAGTCACATATGAATTTGTGAAATCAAATAGTGACTGCATAACTCTTTCATTGATAGCAATGCGATCTCCACGAACTGTTGTGATTAAGGAGTCTCTTACCAAACACATATTTTGCCAAAATTGCAAAATACCTTCTACATCACGCTGTTCTTTGAACTTTACTTCCAGTAGGTTTCTCAAACCTGGTTGTTTCTGGATTTTATCACATATCCAGCTTGCTAACAGAGTGTTTTTACACATAGCTTCGTAAATTTCAAATGAAAATTCATCTAGCTCTGTTATTAATCTTTCCTCTTGTGATTTCTTTGAAGTGGCCATGTCTTGGTGTGAACACAACGATTGAATTTGAGAAGAATTTGGGTTTGAAAAATCTGATTTTGATTTTTTTTATTAAGTGTGAATGGGGGTTGAATATATAGGTAGGATATACTGCGGTTGAGTAGTACAACTTTTCAAATTCCATGATGGTTTGGGTAACCGATGCATGTACTGTTCTGACAGTCGTGGGGTGTACACGCAATGTTCTGACAAAAAGAATTGCGATAATTAAATGCGATATAACCGCTGTTGATTTTATCATATCAACCTTTGACTAAATTTGACTGGAGTAGAAACTGATGCTGAGGTCAGTTTTAGAAATAATTTTCAGTTCTGTCAAATTTTCAGTTTCAGTTAATCTGTTTGAGATTGTTGATGTCATTGACTAATCTGTTAAGTGAGCGCACACAACATAACAAAGATTAATTCCCTTGACGGATCTCTGGCTTAACTGATTTAACTGACTTTGAGTATCCCCAATTCAGTTCTTAGTTTGGCAAATCTTTCTTTGTCAAAAGGCTTTGTAAAGATATCTGCCAACTGATCTTCAGTAGGTACATAAAGAACTATAATATCCTTCTTCTCTGCATGATCTCTTATAAAGTTGTGACGTACATCAATGTGCTTTGTCCTTGAGTGTAAGACTGGATTATCAGTGATTGCAATTGCACTTGTGTTATCACACATTATGGGAATCATTCCTTCTTCTATCCCATAATCTCTTAATTGTTGTCTAATCCATAAAACTTAAGCACAACAACTTCCAGCTGCTATATACTCTGCTTCAACTGTTGAAGTTGAGATAGATTTTTGCTTTTTGCTAAACCATGACACAAGTCTATTTCCAAATAATTGACATGTGCCTGATGTGCTTTTTCTGTCCACTTTGCATCCAGCATTTTCTGAGTCTGAATAAGAGATCAGCTTGAATTCTCCTTCTTTTGAATACCAAATTCCAACTCCATCTGTATCTTTTAGATATTTTAATGTTCTTTTCACCACTGTGAGATGACTTTCCTTGGGTTTTGACTGAAATCTTGCACATACACCAACAGTAAAAGATATATATGGCCTACTTGTTGTAAGATAGAGTAAGCTTCCAATCATCCTTCTGTAAAGTGTTTGATCAACATCCTTGCCTTCTTTGTCCTCATCTAGCCTGATGTTGGTCCCCATTGGTGTGGAAATTCCAGTAAATTTCTCCATACCAAACTTTTTGATAAGTTCTCTTGTGTATTAGTTTGGTGAATAAAAATTCCATCATCTCATTGTTTAACTTGTAATCCAAGGAAGTAATTTAATTCTCCCATCATACTCATTTGAAATTTGCTATTCATTAAACTTGCAAATTTCTCACATAATTGTTCATTTTCCGATCCAAAAATAATGTCATCAACATAAATTTGAACAAGCTGAGTATTTCTCCATCCTTCATTATGAATAATGTTTTGTCGATTGTTCCTTTGATAAATCCATTATCCACTAAAAACTGAGATAAAGTCTCATACCAAGCTCTTGGTGCTTGTTTAAGTCCATAGAGAGCTTTCCTTAGTTTGAAAAATTTATCAGCTTGATCTTTAATCTCGAATCCAGGTGGTTGTTGAACATACACTTCTTCTTCAAGAATTCCATTCAAAAATGCGCTTTTAACATCCATCTGGTAAACTTTGAATTTCTTGTGAGCTGCAAATGCGAGAAATAGCCTGATTGCTTCCAATCTTGCAACTGGTGCATATGTTTCATCAAAGTCTATGCTTTTGCTTGAGAATATCCTTTATCTACAAGTCTAGCTTTGTTTCTGACGATATTCCCATCTTCATCAAGTTTGTTTCTGAAAACCCATTTGGTTCCAATGATATTCACATGAACTAGTCTTTCTACCAATTCACATACTTGATTTCTTTCGAACTCATTCAGTTCTTCTTGCATAGCTAATATCCAGTCTGGATCCTTCAAAGCTTCTTCAATTTCTTTAGGTTCTGATTGAGATAGAAAGCATGCAATCATTGCATCTAGTTGATGTCTTGTTCGAACGCCAATTTGGGTATCACCAATAACTTGTTCTTCAGGGTGATCTCTCATCCATTGATGAACTGGTGCTTGCATCAAAGGGTTTGCATTTTGTCCAACTGGTTCTTGAATTTCTTCAACTGAATCTGAATCATTTTGTTCAGAAGTCAGTTGTTGAGTAGTTGGTAACTGAGACTGATCCTTATCTGAACATTCTAAAATTTGTAGTCTTCTAATGTCAACAGAAACTGATTCTGGTATGACTGGTAACTGAGACTGAGAAACTGGTTCTGGTCTGTCTTCAATTGTTTCACCAGGTAAGTTTGGTTCATCAAATACTACATGTATTGATTCCACATGCTTAAGTGTCCTTTTATTTAGCACTCTAAAAGCTTTGCTGACACTTGAGTATCCTAGAAAAATTCCTTCATCAGCTTTGGGCTGAAAAACATGAAGTTGATCTTTCCCATTATTGTGTATGAAACATTTGCTTCCAAAAGCATGAAAATAAGAAACATTTGGTTTTCTTCCATTCCAAATTTCATAAGGAGTCTTCTCATGCCTTTTGTTCATGAGAGCTCTGTTCTGTGTATAACAGGCTGTGTTAACTGCTTCTGCCCAATATCTTTCAGGTAGTTTAGCTTCACAGATCATTGTCCTTCCTGGTTCTTTAAGCGTTCGTTCCTTCTTTCGGCTACACCATTCGTTGAGGTGTTCCTGTGGCAGCAAGTTGGCGTAAAACACCATTTTCTTCACAATATTCAATAATCACACTATTGAGGAATTTGGTTCCTTTATCAGATCTTATCTTCACAACTGATACTCCTTTCTGATTTTGAAGTCTCTTGAGTAATTCTGTAAGTCTTTGCTTGGTTTCACTTTTCTTGGTTAAGAAGATTACCGAAATGTACCTTGAAAAATCATCTACTACCACCAATGTATACTTTTTTCCACTGATACTAATTGGTGTTATAGGTCCAAATAGATCCATGTGTAGTTGTTCCAGATGTCTGGTTGTTGAATGCTGAGACTTGGTCTTGAAACTTGTTTTTGTTTGCTTTCCTTGTTGACACGCATCACATAAGCTATCCTTCTTATATGATATCTCTGGTAGTCCAATGACTAGTTGTTTCTTAACAAGTGTGTTGATGTCATCAAAGTTAAGATGACTTTGTTTCTTGTGCCATAGCCACTGATTTCTGATTTGGTATGCACAAGCAAACAGGTTTCAGCAAAGGCAGTTGTCCAATCTACTACATACATATTCTCTTTTCTTCTTCCGGCTAAGACAACTTGATATGCTGTTTCGCTGACGACAATGCAAAATTCTTTGTCGAAAGTAACTTTGTATCCCATATCACAGAATTGACTGGAACTGAGTAGGTTGTAGTGTAATCCTTCTACATAAGATACATTCTTGATTGTAAGTCCATTCCTGATTAAGGTGCCATAACCTTTGGTGTATCCAGGTTTGTCTTTACTTCTAAAATTGACTTTTGGTCCATCTTTTGCAATAAAATTACTGAGACAGTCCTTGCTCTTCGTCATGTGTCTTGAGCAACCACTGTCAAAGTACCATACATCCTGCAATAAAAGTTAAAAAAATTTAGGTACCAAACTCTGTTTGGGTCCATGGGGGTCAGTTGTCAGTACAACTCTAGGAATATATCCTTTAGGTATTTTTCGGATATTGTTGCACTTGTTTTCATACATGTAAGCCACACTCCAATAGTATCTATGTTTGGACTGTGTCTTATTTATATGATCTCTCAGATCTTTTGACTGAAACTTATTTCCATCATGCTTTCTATTAAAACTTGAATGATAACCATTATTCCTTCTGTACTGAGGTCTGGAGTGACCTTGGTATTGGGACTTTTGCTGAGAACTGAGATTATCTCTCTGTTGAGTCTTGGACTGAAACTTTTGATAAGTTTTCTGTCTGGAATGATTGTTATTATCAGTTTTATTAGTAAATACAATAAAATTCCAATCATCATCAGTGGGATATAGTCTTCCTTTCCCCCTGAATGTGTGAATCCTTGAATGATTGACATTCTTGGATTTACTTTGATTGTGATTCTTCTGGTTCTTGACTTGATTGGTTTTTGTGGATCTGGCAGTTGTTTTACTAGTTCGATTTTCGTAAGATACAGCTGATCTACCATTTGGTTTACCTTTGTTGGTAGATACAGTTGTTTTCTTAGAAAACTGATTTATCCTATGTGATACTGGCTTTACTGGTTCAACAATTTTCTCAGTTTGTGGAAGTTGCTCCGCTACAAACTTAATACCAGTTTTGGTACTAGGTTCGGCAACTTTGCTAGTTCTATTCATGGAAGATTGCTGTGTGTCAAATCCTAAGCCTGTTTTGTCTCCATACGGCTTTCCTGATTTGAATCCAGTAACTGAACTTGATTGAGCAAATGATTTAGTTGCTGCTGCTGATGCAGTAGGCTGATGCTGAATCTTTTCTTTATCAGTTTTATTCAGTTTCAACATTTTTAGTTCAGACTTCAATCTTTCAACTTCAAGAATTAGACTTTCTTTCTCAGCTTTAATTGATTCATAACCAGCTTGAATAGTTACTAGCTGATTCATCAATTCGTCAAGTGTTTCTTCTAATTCTAGATTTTTCGGATTGGAGTCAGCAGTCGAAGAACATGCATTTTTCATGGAAATCTGAGCTGAAGAGTATTTAGAATTCGATTCACATACCTCATTTGTATCTTCCATGTGTGCCATTAAAGCTGTGTCATCTAATAATCTTTCAGTACCAGCTTCATAGTTTGGCTCATCTCCAGCAAGGAGTGCTCTCCTTCCAGCTCTTCTTGATGGAGTCTTCTTGGTCAGTTCTGGGCATTCAACTTTGTAATGTCCAGGCTTCTTGCATTTGAAGCAAAGATACTCATCATCTTTTCTTTTCTCAGGAGTCTTCTTAATAAACTTCTGGGTTACCGGATGACCATTCTTCATCATTCTGATTCTGCTCATCATAAGAGCCATTGGTTCTTCCATTTCATCCAACTGTTGAAGATTATTTGTGGATGTTTCTCGAGAATCATTTGATGCTGCTGCAAGTGCTGTGGTCTTTGGTTCTTCCGGAGCTTTAATTATTGCAGTTGTACTTGTGAAATCTTCACTGAATTCATAAGCCATTAAATATGAGAAGATTTTGAATGAATCCTCTATGTCAAGTCTTCTAGATTCTTCCATAGAAGTAACTTTCATCTTCCAACACATTGGTAATGCCTTCAAGATTCTTGTATTGATAACTTTCTTTGAGTATTCAATCTTGAGTAGATCTAATTCATCCATTATAGCACTGAATCTTGTCTCCATTTGGTCAATGGTCTCTCCAGATTTCATCTTGAAATTTTCAAACTTTTGTTTTGCAACTGAGATCTTGTTCTCTTTGATTGAGTCAGTTCCTTCACAAACTAACTGAAGTTTGTCCCACATTTCTTTAGCAGTTGTGCATTCTTTCACCTTTAAGTACATGTTGATGTCAAGAGATCTGAGGATAAAGTCCATAGCAACATTGTTGAGATTGTTTCACTTGCGATCATCACTAGTCCATTCGGCTTTGGGCTTTGCAACTCGAACTTGCTCTCCACCAACAGTTTGCATGTGAGTGATCTGAATTGGTCCATCAGTGAGCATGTCCATCATCTCATCATGAGTAGCCGCTAGAAAAGCTTGCATTTGACGTTTATATTCATCAAATCTGTCCATATTGCACATAAGCATCTGTCTTGCATACTGATTGTTATCCATTGTGAGTGAGTGAAAACTGATTGTTTAATAACTGGAAACTGAGCTTTCTTATGATAACAACTAGAGGGAATTTAGAGCAAATGATATCTTGTCAAAGAAACACTGCTCCGATACCAATTGTTGGTCCCTTGGAAAGGCTAACACAGGTGTTTCAAGGGGGTGAATAAACTTGTCCCTAAAAACTGGATTTAAAACTGGATTTAAAACAAGTTAAGGTTCAGTTAAAACTTGTGTGGAGTTAAGCTGACTAAGCTGAGTTCAAGTCACATTGACTTAAGCTTAAAACTGAGTCAACCGGCAGCGGATATAATTCTAGCCTTTTTCTTGATCTTTTTATTCTATTTGAAAGCTGAGTGTGTTAAACTGAATTCTGAAGAATGTCAGTTTGTGAATTGTGAAGTGTATAACAATCAATTATCAAAATGCTGTAGATAAATGCTGAGTAAATAAATAAATGCGTAAAGTAAATAAGGCAAGTATTATAGAGGTTCCAGGTGGTGTAATCATGTACGTCCTCTCTTCCCCTGTGGTGCGGAGGAAAATTCCACTAGAACTTCTTGATATGAACTATTACAAAAAGTCCTAAACAATAGTCCTTGGCTAATCCCTAGCTTCACTATCTAAACAGTTGTAAAACAGGTAGAAGTGCTACTCTTCAATTGCTTGAACACTGGTCCTTGAAGGGTTACGTATGCCACTTCCAGCCTACCACCAAAACACAGTCTACCCGACTACTTGTAACAACTGTCCTTGGCGAAACCTTCCCGGTTTGCTTCACAGTCTAAACCTTTGATGTGGAATCAAAGTTGGGCTGAGAATCAATAAATTGATTCTTGTTTGTGGTTATTCAAAGCGTCTGATTCTTGATAAATTCTGTGTAGCTTGAACACTTGAAGAAATTCTAGATATGATCTTGTTGTAGCAGTGAGATGATAGTAATTGAAAGACTAATGCACAAAAACGCTTGTTGATTTCTTGTTAAATCTCTATATTCTTGTTTTTGTTCCTTAGTGCAAAGTCCTCTATTTATAGTGTGAGGTCCAACGTTCATCTGGCTTGAGTTCGAATTGTATCACCGTCTATCTTGTAACGGCTATATTTTCTGACCGTTCTGATGTGTCAGTAACTCATCCAATAAAATCGCTTCCTTTATAACTTTCGACTGTACTATCAATTTGTTGGATGGTGACATATAAAACTGAGTTTCCTTATCAGTTTTATACTGAGTTTATCACTTGTCAGTTTCCTGACCGACTTGGAGCGTTAACTGAGATTTTTACTCTTCTTCAAATATCAGTACTCCATTTTTCATCTGATTATAATTGACTTAATCAGAGTACACCGTGACTAATCATCTTTTAAGAACTCATTGTCCTTATGATTCTTAGGTCTTCATACAAGATCCATAAAGTCAGTTCAGGTCACCACAATCTTGCCTGAAGTTTAACTTTACAGTCTCGACTTGTAATCTTCATAACTGAGTTTGAACCCTCAGTTCTTCAATCTTCAATAACTGAGTCTGTGACCCTCAGTTCTTCAATCTTCTAGATAAGTCAACTGAGTCAGGGACCCTCAGCGAACTTATTTTCTTCAGTTCAATACTGGTGTATTCTGAGTGAGTTTATCTGTCTTGGTGATTTCCAGTTTTCTAGATGAATTCCAGTTTTTTCAGTTTTACGACACACTAACTATTACAGTGCTTGTCTGATGTAACTTATACAAATATCAGATTCTAGTAAAACCTAAACATTCAGTTCTAGACATCTTTTAGCTTTTCACTATAACAGCTAGCTTTAGCACTTCATCAATGAGGTTAAAATAATACTTAGAATAAATCTGATGAATTATCATCAAAACATAAATTTTATTTCCAACAATGACTATGTGTGGTGGAGCTGGTGAAGAGGCAATTGAACCCTTTAAGGACCAGTGAAGCATTTGGAGAGCAGCAATTTGGTGTGTCGTTAACCCACCAAAATTATTTCCCTTCACCTTACAACTAGTATAGGGCGAGAAGGAGTCGATCCCACGAGGAACAGTTGATTATTTCTTTTCAGAATAGTGATAAAATCAAGTTGAGATGAATCCAGCTAAAGCCAATGTTTCCTCCCTAAATCAACACAATTGATCATTGATGCAGAGATGACTCATTTAATGCTTGATAAATTGGTTATAGCTAACCGCAACCGTGAATTAGCCAGCTTTTCCTACAAACGATAACTAGGACAACCGCCACTAATTATTCCCTAATCGGAATCACACTCCTAATGACCGCTAGAAGTTGGTGAACCGATAGCATTAACTAGCAGAAAAACCCAATTTCTAGGTATTAAGCCAACCGGTCTAATTTTAACCATAGAACACTTAATTCTCACAACAGTGATTCCTACAGGAGGCGATCCGGCAGAAAATTATCGTTTACCACTTTTAATTTCACCTAAACAACCGTCTTGGTGTAAATTATGGCAATGAACTAGACAATTAAACTAAAAACCCTGCAGTGGAAATTAGATTGATTTACTAATTCTAATTCGATTTAAACAGAGAATTAAACGATATAAAAAATTAAACGAGGAGAAATATCCATTTGATCTCACAATTGTTAGATTTAGGGATTCACAATGCTCTAACTGGAAAAAAAGAAATTAGCTACTCATCATCATAATAATAAACATAAGAAATAATTAAAATACCTTATTTCAAAAAAGTATTGAGTTGTTGATGAAAATAAATCCCTAGGACAAGAAAAGAGAAAGTCGCATGAGCTGATGCAAAACTGCGTGGCTCCAAAATCTGAATAATGCGTTCCCCTCTGTTTCTTTTTATGCCTGTGTCCCTCTTTCTCTTTTTTTTATTTTTCTTAAAAGGAATTTTCTAATAATTCATAATATAAATAATCCTAATAAAATAATAAAGTAGTATCTATCCATAAAGTCAGAATATGTAAAAAAAAGTGCTTAATGATGTTGTAATGAACCATAAATTCGCAGCCGACTCGATTCGTTTCTGCCCAGCTCGCTGCCTAATGGTAGGATCCTGCCGTTCCAGCTTTTAGCTTTTCAGCACTGTTTTCTATTCCGACTCGAATGCTTCACTTCCACTTTGTCTAAATAACTCCAAATGACTCCAAAATGCCTCAAAACATCCAAAATCATGTCTCCATCATATTAAACCTGAAATACACCAAAAACAACCACCCAAGCGAGATCTTTTCGTAGAAAACGCCCTAAAATTGCACCATATATGTAGTCAAATATGAACCTATCAAGTTCCCCCACACTTAAATGGATGCGTGTCCTCAAGCATCGTACTCTAATCCCAAAGAAAGAAAGAAAAAGAAAAGAGAGTGCACTAAGGGACCTAGCAATGATATGCATGACCTACAACTAACGTGAATGCAACACACCATTAATGTCCAAACATGACCCATGTCCAACTTTATCATCCATCTCGCATATCACAACTCAAATCAAAGGACAATCAAACAATGCATACCACACACTAGTGTTCATACCCACCACATTATCACATTGGTTCACACATTTTCAAGCAGGAAAAATCAATGAGCCTCAACTGTCCTCACAGATAATCACTCAATTCATAGAAATGCAACGGGACAATTCACTCACACTCAAAATCAACGCCAACACCAAGCATTACCATATGTTTGCATATCAATCTAATCTCCACCACTACACATTCGAATTCCAATGCACAAATCAAGAGGTCTTTAACAAGGTTGTAACGGGGCCAAGGACTTAAAATAAGGTGGGAAAAGGAAAAAAAATGGGTTAAACGTGTGTCATCAAGCAACAAGAGCAACTGCTTACACTTTGAATGAAATTTACATTCCAAATATATAAAGACTGCAATTATTCTTAAACTCAAACTTTGATTTCTTACCTTGTTGATGGCTGCACTTTTTTTCTTGATTTTGTACTCTATTTTTTTTCTTGTGTTTTTTTTTTTTTTTTTTTTTTTTTTTGTAGCTTAAGTCCCACTTGATACAAGTCCCAAATGACACATATATAAAACAAATGAGGACCAACTCAAACTTGCAGCAACTGTAAGGAAACAATCTCAATATAGGATGAAAAGTATAGTTTACTCTCATGACTCAATGACATAATAGGGTAACAAAAGAGGGCATCTCGTGAGAAAAAGGCTTATGGTTAATATTTCTGGAGCTAGTCAAACAAAGGGTCAGGCTAGACGGGGCTCACTAGGGGGTATAATTATCGGGTGGCCAACAAAAGTGGGTCTAGAAAGGGGTTAATCCTAGGTGCCTCAATCATTTTAATGCGAAGGATCCGAAATAAAACGTGGTCTCGAAAAGTATATCAATGCAAATTCTAGAATGACATGGCATTGCGTGATACCACTCAAAGGAAAAGAATTGAGCGAGTGCGCTCTTTGGCTAAGTAAACCTCACTTTTAAGTGGCTTTCGTTAAGGTTCAAAAATTTTACCACCAAAAATCCACAAACCAATATGATAAGGTGAATGGGCATCAACAAAAGTGTGTGCTTTCAATGGTTCATTATCGTTCGGTTCTCATTATTCAACACAAGATAAATTGAGAAAGTTGGTAAAGTGTCATGCGAAGTCACTCAAGGTGCGGTGAAATCCTAAGAGTGCCTATCCATGCAACCTAAGTATGTGCAATATGCAACAGCTCCCCGACACTTAAACCATACATTGTCCGCAATGTATGTTAAAGTGTAGAAAAGAACATGAAATGTATAAATATGTACGAAGTGGAAATGCATGAAATGCAAGTAATGCATGATATGCATGTGGCTAGTTATGAGAAGAAAAAAAAAGGGATAAGAATACGTCACCGAGTAGGCGGAGAGGGTGGAGAAACCACCGGGGGAACCAAGGTGTGCATCAAGGCCATGAGCTCCCGGAGGGTAGCGGAAACGGTAGTCATCTCAGTGGTCAAGGACGCAACTTGAGTTGTCAAAAGTGTGGTTTGATCGGTCAAAGTGGTAACTTGACGCTGCACATGCGCTAACTCCGCAGTCAAAGTGGCCAAATGTGTAGGTGCACAATCATATGGAGCGGCCGCGTCATCGATATCATCGACCGGTGTACCTACAACATCAATACTAGGCAACGAGATGAGGCCAGGCTCGGCCATACAAGCGACTCCCTCCTTCTCTTTAACAAAATGTATACTTTTCAAATAAGGGAGATCCATGTAAAGCACAGAAGGATGAGCTAAGGTGAGATCATGCTCAATAGGATCAAAACCGGCTAAATTGACCGCTAGACGTGTAATAAGTGGACCCATGGTCAACCCTCGGTTTTTAACCGTGGACGTAGAATTAGACACATACTCGAATTGTGAAGCAGCCCAATACCCAAAATGAATGTGTTTTCCTTTCCTCATACCCCATAAAAAATAAAATTCGGTTTCGGTGGCACACAAAAATTTGAAGATAGAAAACGCTTCAAAATTCGCAAACTAGGGTCAATGATTCGACAGTCTTGCGTCTTTCGATTATGAAAAGGTCCGTCATGCAAAAAGTGAGCAACCCAGAAATCATACTTAATGTGCGTGATATCGCTAGGTTTGTCGCATTTATAATGTGCATAGGACGGGGAGTGTGTCTCCTCTTCGGTGTAAAAGCCTAAGTGAATAGCAAATTCCGACATCGACAAATCAAATTTTTGACCCAATAAGCGAAAATGCACAACGTTGGGCGTATCAAAGGTGTATTCCGCAGGTAGCCTAAATGTGAAGGTGGAGTAAAATTCATGCATTAGCTCAATATCGGAACACTCATTCACATACAGAAAAGCACCCCAACCAATATTATCCAAATATTCTTTCACCTCATTCAACACATTCAATTTTTCTAAAGTCTCTAGGTGAAATAAACGGCAAGGAGTAACTGGTTTCTGAGAAATGTACTCATACCTGCGTTTTTCAGTTGGCGTCTTGAATGTGAGGCATCCACGGAGTTGATTGCGGGAAGGTGGAAGTGTCTCCTTACCATTGGCCTTTCGATTCTTCTTTCGGGGTGGGGCGGCGGATTTGGAGCTTGCCTTGGAGGTGGCTGTGCGTTTCTGTCCCCGAGCTGAAGTTGGGTGGGTAATCAACGGGGCTGAATTTAATTGGGGCAAGGAAATTTGTTGGGGTGGCATAGGATTGGCAATTGAAATTGCAAGTGCAGTGTTGGGGTCGGGTACGGAGTTTGTTAAGGGAGTAGTGGTGGGGATGGAGGATTTTCCGAATGGTTTTTGGGGGTGGTTATCGGGTTGAGCAGTGGTGGGGGTTAAATCTGAGATGGAGGCAGGAATGGGTTTAGAGGGGATGGTTGAACGGGAATTAGTGGACGAAGAACGCCCGGCGGTGTTGCCGGACATGGCTGGAGAGGGAGGTGCAGCTCGAGGGGGACGACGGGACCTGCTCTGTGCCGCATTCTTGTTCCTTACAAACGAAGAAGAAGAACGAGTAGCCGGATTGTGTGTACTGGTGGTCGGTCTGTGTGTGAGGGGCTGGTGGTGGTGGGTTTGACGGGAGGGGATACGGGGATAGGGAAGAAGAAAGGAAACAGGAGCTTTTTAATTTGATTGTGTCTCTTTTTTTTTTTTGAATGATTATATAACAAAATACATATACAGGAATTCTAATCCTATTAACACGGCTGGAAGTTTAAATTTATAACAATAATAATAATTTTTTTATTTTTATTTTTATTTTTTTTTTTATTATTATTTTTTATTATTATTATTATTATTATTATTTTTATTTAAATGATACCTAACTATGATGACAGGATCCTACTATTATACACATGAGCTTGGCAGAAGCAACACAATTCTCATGCTTACTTACCCCAAAAGTGTTGGTCCCGTTGAGTTTGGAAAGGCCGACACAAGTTGAACGGGACTAACCCATTCACCGTCGAAATGGGGTGAATAAACTTGTCACCAAAAACTAAATTTCACCAAAAACTAAATTTAAAAGATTAAGGTTCAGATAAAACTTGTGTGGAGTTGAGCTGACAAAGCTGAGATTAAATCAAACTGACTTAAGCTGAAACTGAGTCAACCGGCAGCGGATATGATTTTAGCCTTTTTATTGATCTTGTTATTCTATTGTGAAAACTCGAGTGTTGTGAACTGAGTTCTGGTGAATGTCAGTTGTGACTGTGAAATGTATAACAATCAAGTATCACAATGCTGTAAGTAAATGCTAAATAAATAAGTAAATGCGTAAAGTAAATAAGGCGGATGTTATAGAGGTTCCGGTGGTGTAATCATGTACGTCCTCTCTTCCCCCGTGGTGCGGAGGAAAATTCCACTAGAACTTGTCGAGGTGAACTCGTTACAAAAAGTCCTAAACAATAGTCTTTGGCTAATCCCTAGCTTCACTATCTAAACAATTGTAGAACAGGTAGAATTGCTGCTCTTCAAATTCTTGAATCACTGGTCCTTAGAGGGTAGGATTGCCTCTTCACCAGCTACCACCACAAACACAGTCTACCCGACTGCTTGTCACAACTGTCCTTGGCGAAACCTTCCCGGTTTGCTTCATAGTCTAAAACCTTTGAATTAGAATCAAAGTTGGGCTGAGAATCAATAAATTGATTCTTGTTTGTGGTTCTTCAGAGTGTTGAATTCTTGATAAATTCTTTGTAGTTTGAACACTTGAAGAAATACTAGATATGATCTTGTTATAGTTCATAGATGATAGCAATTCAAATAGAGTGCACAAATTGCTTGTTGATTCTTGTATATATTCTTGTTCTTTCTTTTTGTTGTTTGTGCAAAGTCTTCTATTTATAGTGTGAAGTCCAACGTTCATCTGACTTCGATTTGAATTGTATCAACGTATATCTTGCAACGGCTATATTTTCTCGACCGTTCTCGCCGTGTCGTTAACTCATCCAATGAAATTGCTTTCTTTACAACGTTCGATTGTACTTTCGCTTGTTGAATGGTTGACTTATAAACCGAGTTTCCTTGTCGGCTTTATACCGAGTTTTTCATTTGTCGCTTTCCTAACCGACTTGGAGCATTAACTCGAGATTTTATTCTTCTTCAAAAATCGATCTAGCTTTTCATCCGATTATAATTGACTTAATCGTAGTACACCATGATACATTTATCATCTAAGAATTCATTGTCCTTATGATTCTTAGGTCTTCATACAAGATCCATAAAGTCGGCCTCAGTCACCACAATCTTGCCTGAAGTCCAACTTTATAGTCTCGACTTGTAATCCTCATAACTGAGTTTGAGCCCTCAGTTCTTCATTCTTCAATAACCGAGTTTGAACCCTCGCTCTTCATTCTTCTAGATAAGCCAACCGAGTCCGTAACTCTCGCCGAACTTACCTTCTTCGGGCTCCAAGTAGGTGTATTCGAGTCGGCTTGCTTGTCTTGATGATTTCAGCTTTTCTAATTGATTCCGTTTTCTAATTGATTTCGCAGTTTTACGACACACTATCAATTACGTGCTTGTCCGATGTAACTTATACAAATATCAGACTCTAATAAAGCTTATACATTCAGTTCTAGACATCTTTTAGCTTTTCACTATAACAGCTGGCTTCAGCACTTCATCAATGGGGTTAAGATAATATTATAACAAATAAGATGAATTATCATCAAAACATAAATTTTATTTCCAACAATTTCCCCCTTTTTGATGATGCCAAAACTCTCCCTAAAAGAAAAGCTTAAAGATCAAAACAATGAGAAACAATGTAAACCGGAAAACTGGTTTTCAATAGAATGAGCAAAAACTGGATACATGCATTTTGTTCAAATATCTATGATTAAAGACTGAGCTTCTTCTTAGCTTTTTGCATGACTAAGTCATATCTTTTTGCTTTGTCATACAAGCGAAAATCTTCTTCAAGTTTGGAGTCTTCCTTTGAAAAGGTCTTGTTGTAGTCAACTTGACTACTTTCTTTCCATCTTCTCCATTGAATTAGCTTGGGTAAGCTTGAGTCTTCCAAATAGTACTTTTCAAATTTCGTTAGATCGGTTTTCATTTGTTCAACCTTGTCTTTAATCTTCGCTTTATCTTCAATCCTTTAATTTTTCTTATGTTGTGCAATTTTTTGCTTTGAGTAAATATCGTATAAAAAGTAGTTCAAGGATTCCTCAAATGTTTCGTCCTTGTACTTGGCTTTAATAGGATTGTAGTCTTTGATAAACCGTGTCCACAGATCCTTTGTAAGAGTAACTCTTCTGTCTCCAGGTTGATTGTATTTTGCAATAAGTTGATCATCAGTTAACTCTTTCTTCAAAAATTTAGGATCTGATATGTATCTTTGTAGTTCTTCTTCAAGTCGCTTCATTTCTCTAAGTAATTTCAGCTTTTCTTCTTTAGCTTCCCCCTTTTTGGCATCATATAACCGATCTACCAGGGCATGGGTTGCTTTTTGATCTTCTGAAATTTGTCGCTGAGAAGCAAGTACTTCCTTAAGTTGAGTTTCTAACCCGTAGATATGCTGATTAATATGCCAATGAGCTTGAGCATGAGTTTCTCTATCTACTGCGGTTGAATCTTCAAGTTGTTGTTTGAGTAATACAATCTCTGAAGTAGAACTTGAACTTGATTTGTGAATCATCTCTAGTCTTGCATGAACCGAAACATCAGTTCTAGTTCTATAATCAAGATATCCAGAGATGTTTGATAAAAGGCCATTCTGTGTATCTCTTTGACTGAGTACTATTTTCAAGTTTTCATGAACCTTGGCCAATTCCTCCTTAGATAGAAAATCAGAGGGATCATATGTAGCTTCTACTTGATCCTTATCCTGAGTATCAATAACTATCAGTTGTCTGATTTCATCATCTGCTTGCTGATTGACAGTTGTCTGGTTTTCAACTGACAACGCTTCTTGCTGTGGTACAGTTTGCGTTACTAGATGTTGAGATTGAGTGATTGTTTGCAAAACTGTAGTAACATCAGCTTCCTTTCTTGACTTATCATCATCATCATCCTTTTTCTGGGAACTGTCTTTAGATGATGTACCTGATTCTCTTCTGTTTGCTAATTCAGTAAACCTTTTGAAACAGTTGTCAAGAAATTCCTTAATAGGAAACAGAGAGTAAAGATCTCTTACTTCCAATTTTTCTAAGAGTGATTTTTCTTCAGTCTGTAAACTGGCATCACGAGAATCTTCTGGTTGAAGTTTCATTTTCATCAGCTTGATGATTTTGTCAGCTTCGAAGACTGGTGCCGATTGTTGAACCGATCGTACAAACATTCTCGTGGATTCGCTTTTCGCTTGGTCCCTCTCGTGTTCGGTTTCCCGCCGAGACACGTTAAGCTCGTCTTGCTTCGTATGTTGGGAAGTTGTTTTTGCGATTTCCTTCGATGTCATGTCTCCCTTGCTTGCTTCCCTTCCTTAATTCTTTCTAAATAAAATGAATGATTCCACTAAGAGTTTTCTTCGCCGGAATCGCCATCGATTACTTGTCCTTGACTTGAGCTTTTGTCATACTTTCTAATTCGGCTAAGTGTTGCTTCTTGAATTGATTGACTATATAACCGCCCAATTAAATTCTATGTCGTTGTCCCATTATGTTCATCAAGCAAAATATTTTCTTCCGAAAGTATATTAATCCCTTTGGATTTTCCAATGACGTGTTTGCTGATCCATCTGCTGAGATGTCCAAATTCCGGCTTGATTTTGTCTACATGAACACCAGGTTCGATTGGTTCTGTAGACGAAGTAATCATTGTGAGAAAAGTTTCTTTCTCCAATGGTAGGGTTGCTAACTCAGTTGAAGTTGCTGTTGTATTTGCGAACCCAAAGAGTGACCTCATAACTCTTTCATTGAACACAATGCGATCTCCACGAACTGTAGTTATCAAGGAGTCTCTGATTAATTGCATATTTTGCCAAAATCTGCAAAATGCCTTCCACATCTCGTTTTTCTTTGATGCGAACTTCGAGGATGTTGTTCAATCATGGTTGCTTTTCGATTTTATCTCGTATACAGCTGGCTAACAGAGTGTTTTGACACATAGCTTCATACATTTCAAGTGTTAGTTCATCCAGCTCTGTGATCAATCGTCTGTCTTTCGAATCATTTGAGGTGGCCATATTTGAGTGTGAACACAAAAAAAAATTTGATTTTGAAGGGTAGGTTTGAAAAGAGTCTGTTTTCCTTAATAAGAGAATAATGTGAACGGAGATTGAATAAATAGGTAGGATATTATGGCGGTTGAATGGTACAACTTTTCAAATTCCATGATGGTTTTGATAACCGATACATGTACCGCTTTCTGACAATCGTGGGGTGTACACACGAAATTCTGACAAAAAGAACTGTGCCAATTTAATGCGATATAACCGTTGTTGATTCTATCTTATCAACCTTTGACTAATATTTGAATAAAGTGAAAACTGATGCTGAGGTCAGTTTTATAGATAATTCAGTTTTGTCAAATTCTTCAATTTGTCAGTTTGAGATTGTTGATGTCAATGACTAATCTGTTAAGTGAGCGCACCCAACATAACAAAGATTAATCCCCTTGACGAATCTCTGGCTTAACTGACTTAACTGACTTTGATTATTCCCAACTCAGTTCTTAATTTTGCAAATCTCTCTTTGTCCAATGGCTTAGTAAAGATATCTCGCTAACCGATCTTCGCAGGTACATAAAGAATCGTTATATCCTTCTTCTCTCGCATGATCTCTTATGAAGTGGTGACGAACATCAATGTGCTTTGTTCTTGAATGTAAAAGCGGATTATCGTAATTGCAATTGCACTTGTGTTATCACACATTATGGGAATTGTTCCTTCTTCTATCCCATAGTCTCTTAATTGTTGTCGATCCATAAAACTTGAGCACAACAACTTCCAAACTGCTATATATTCGGCTTCACCGTTGAAGTTGAGATTGAGTTTTGCTTCTTGCTAAACCATGACACAAGTCTATTTCCTAATAACTGACATGTGCCTGATGTGCTTTTTCTGTCCACTTTGCATCCAGCATAGTCTGAATCTGAATAAGAAATCAGCTTGAATTCTCCTTCTTTCGAATACCAAATACAAACTCCATCTGTGTCTTTTAAATATTTCAAAGTTCTTTTCACAACTTTGAGATGGCTTTCCTTTGGTCTTGACTGAAATCTTGCACATACATCGACAGTAAAAGATATGTCTGGCCTACTTGCTGTAAGATAGAGTAAGCTTCCAATCATCCTTCTGTAGAGTGTTTGATCATCTTTACCTTCTTTGTCTTCATCTAATCTGATGTTGGTCCCCATTGGTGTAGAAATTCCAGTAGATTTCTCCATACCAAACTTTTTGATAAGTTCTCTTGTATATTTGGTTTGATGAATGAAAATTCCATCGGCTAGTTGTTTAACTTGCAATCCTAGGAAATAATTTAATTCTCCCATCATACTCATTTGAAATTTGCTTTTCATCAAACTTGCAAATTTCTCACATAGCTGTTCATTTTCTGATCCAAAGATGATATCATCAACATAAATTTGAACAAGTAGAGTATCTTCTCCATTCTTCATCCTGAATAATGTTTTGTCGATTGTTCCTTTGATAAATCCGTTATCCATTAAAAATTGAGACAGAGTTTCGTACCAAGCTCTTGGTGCTTGTTTAAGTCCATAAAGAGCTTTCCTTAGTCTGAAAACTTTATCTGCTTGATCCTTGATTTCAAATCCAGGTGGTTGTTGAACATACACTTCTTCGTCAAGAATTCCATTTAGAAACGCACTTTTAACATCCATCCGATAAACTTTGAATTTCTTGTGAGCTGCATAGGCAATAAATAGTCTGATTGCTTCTAGGCTTGCAACTAGTGCGTAAGTTTCATCAAAGTCTATGCCTTCTGCTTGAGAGTATCCTTTGGCTACTAGTCTGGCTTTGTTTCTGATGACATTCCCATCTTCATCAAGTTTATTTCTGAAAACCCATTTGGTTCCAATGATATTGACATGAACTGGTTTATCTACCAGTTCCCATACTTGATTCCTCTCAAATTCATTGAGTTCTTCTTGCATAGCTAATATCCAGTCTGGATCTTTCAAGGCTTCTTCAAGTTCTTTTGGGTTCTGATTGAGATAGAAAGCATGCAATCATCGCATCTAGTTGATGTCTTGTTCGAACTCCAGCTTGAGTATCACCAATAACTTGTTCTTCAGGATGATCTCTCGTCCATTGATGTGTGTGAGTTTGTATTAGCTGATTTGTATTTTGTTCAACTGATTCTTCAAAAACTGGTTCTTGAATTTGTTCAACTGAATCTGATTGAGGTTGTTCAAATTGTTGAGTAGTTGGAAACTGAGGCTGATCTTGATCCGAACATTCCGAAATTTGTAGTCTTCCAACATCAATCGAAATGTGGTTCGGTGTGATTGGTAACCGAGACCGAGGAAGCGGTTCGGTCGGTCTTCGATTGTTTCACCAGAAAATTTGGTTCATCAAATACTACATGTATTGATTCTTCATGCTTGAGTGTCCTTTTATTCAGTACTCTAAATGCTTTGCTGACACTTGAGTATCCTAGGAAAATTCCTTCATCAGCTTTGGGTTGAAAGACGTGAAGTTGATCTTTTCCATTATTGAGTATGAAACATTTGCTTCCAAACGCATGAAAGTATGAAACATTTGGTTTTCTTCCATTCCAAATTTCATAAGGAGTCTTTTCATGTCTCTTGTTCATGAGAGCTCTGTTCTAAGTGTAACAAGCTGTGTTTACTGCTTCTGCCCAATATATTTCAGGTAGTTTAGCTTCACAAATCATAGTCCTCCCGGCTTCTTTTGAGTGTTCGTTTCTTCTTTCGCCTACACCATTTTGTTGGGGTGTTCCCGTGTGACAAGTTGGTGTAAGACACCATTTTCTTCACAATATTCAATAATCACACTGTTGAGGAATTCAGTTCCTTTATCAGATCTTATCTTCACAACTGAAACTCCTTTCTGATTCCGAAGTCTCTTAAGAAGTTCTGTGAGCTTTTGCTTGGTTTCACTTTTCTTGGTTAGAAAGATTACCCAAGTATATCTTGAAAAATCATCTACTACCACCAATGTATACTTCTTTCCACTGATACTAATTGGTGTAATAGGTCCAAATAAATCCATATGTAGCAATTCTAGATGTCTGGTTGTTGAATGCTGAGACTTAGTCTTGAAACTTGCTTTTGTTTGTTTTCCTTGTTGACATGCATCACATAAGCTGTCCTTCTTATATGATATCTCTAGTAGTCCATTGACTAGCTGCTTCTTAACAAGTGTATTGATGTCGTCAAAATTGAGATGACTCAGTTTCTTGTGCCATAGCCAACTGATTTCTGATTTGGTATGCACGAGCAAACAAGTTTCAGCGACGGCAGTTGTCCAATCTACCACATACATGTTTTCCTTCCTTCTTCCGGCTAGGACAACTTGATAAGCTGATTCGCTGATGAAAACGCAGAATTCTTTATCAAAAGTAACTTTGTATCCCATATCACAAAATTGACTTGTGCTGAGTAGATTGTAGTGTAATCCTTCTACATAGGATACATTCTTGATTGTAAGTCCATTTCTGATTAAGGTGCCAAAACCTCTGGTGTAACCCGGTTTATCTTTACTTCCAAAATTGACTTTTGGTCCATTCCTTTCAACGAAATTACTGAGACAGTCTTTGCTCTTTGTCATGTGTCTAGAGCAACCACTGTCAAAGTACCATATATCCTGCAATGAAAATTAGAAATTTTTAGGTACCCAACTCAGTTTGGATCCATGAGGGTCAGTTGTCAGTACAACTCGGGAATATATCCTTTTGGAATTCTTCGGATATTGTTGCACTTGTTTTCATATATGTAAGCCACACTCCCATAGCATCTATGTTTGGACTGTGTCTTATTTATATGATTTCTCAGATCTTCTGACTGTAATTTGTTTCCATGTTGATTTTTGTTATTAAAGCTGGAGTGATAACCATCATTCCTTCTATACTGAGGTCTGGATTGACCTTTGTACTGTGACTTATGCTGAGAACTGAGATTAGTCCTCTGCTGAGTTTTGGACTGAAACTTGTGATAAGTTTTCGGTCTGGAATGATTGTCATTATCAGTTTTAATAACAAATTTAGTAAAATTCCAATCATCATCAGAGGGATATAACCTTCCTTTCCCCCTGAATATGTGAATCTTTGAATGATTGACATTCTTGGATTTGTTTTTATTGTAATTTTTCTGGTTCCTGACTTCATTGGTTTTTGTGGATCTGGCAGTTGATTTGCCGTGTCGGTTTTCATTGAGTACAGCTGGTCTACCATTTGATTTAGCTTTGTAGGTAGATACAGTTGTCTTCTTAGAAAACTGATTTATCCTGTGTGATACTGGCTTTACTGGTTCAGCAATTTTCTCAGTTTGTGGAACTTGCCCAACTACAAACTTAATACCAGCTTTGGTACTCAGCCCAGCGGCTTTGCTAGTTCCATTCTTCGAAGATTGCTGTGTATCAAATCCTAACCCAGTTTTGTCTCCATATGGTTTTCCTGATTTGAATCCAGTAATTGAACTTGATTGAGCAAACGATTCGATTCTTTCTTTCGATGCGAGGGCGATCTTGAATCTTTTCTTTATCAATTTTTAGCCGGTTTCAACATTTTTAGTTCGGACTTCAATCTTTCAACTTCAAGAATTAGACTTTCTTTCTCAGCTTTGATTGATTCATAGCCAGCTTGAATGGTTGCTAGCTGATTCATCAATTCGTCAAGAGTTTCTTCTAATTCTAGATTTTTTGGATTGGAGTCAGCAGTCGAAGAACATGCATTCATTATGGAAATCTGAGCTGAAGAGTATTTAGAGTTTGATTCACATACCTCATTTGGATCTTCCATGTGTGCCATTAAAGCTGTGTCGTCTGATAATCTTTCAGTACCGGCTTCTTCATAATCTGATTCATCTCCAGCCAAGAGTGCTCTTCTACCAACTCTTCTTGGTGGTGTCTTCTTGATCAGTTCTGGACATTCAGCTTTATAATGTCCTGGTTTCTTGCAGTTGAAACAGAGGTATTCATCGTCTTTTCTTTTCTCAGGAGTCCTTTTGATGAACTTTTGAGTGACTGGGTGTCCACTTTTCATTCTTCGAATTCTGTTCATCATTAGAGCCATTTGCTCTTTGATGATGGCCAAATTATACCCGTTATTCTATGATCTTTACCCCCGATTCTAGTTTGAAAAAGCATTAATGTAGGGATAATAAGTCGTAATATGCCTAATTTATATATACCCCGAGTTACGATTCGTTATTCTGCATTTCGATGATTTATTGCATTATTTGGTATTACAAACTATGTTTTTGTATGATAAATACAGTGAGCATTATGGACGGACTACGGAGAAGGAATTAAAGATTCAGGACAATGCAAAGCCCAGCAGAAGATAGAAGACCAGAAGAAGTGAAGGCTCGGTCGACCGAGTGGACTTAAAGCCCAGCACGGTCCAGCATGTTAATTAAGTCGGTTAGGGTTTAGGGAATCCGATCCTTAGTCGGTTTCTAAGTCGGTTTTGAGCTCTATATAAACACATTGTCATTAGCATTATTCATACATTCATACATTGATAAATTCATTAATAAAAGAGAACTACACATTGAGGGTTTTTTTCGGCAAGTTAGAAAGTTTTGCTACAATGTAAGCCCTTAATCTTCATGTTTTATTTCCAAGTAATTAATTCTTCCAATTATGTTCGTATCATTTGAAATTAATTAAACATAGCTAGATGATGTGATTCTCGGCTATGACGTTAGGAGGTGGTGACACCTTGTCTATGAGGATCCCATGACCTATGTCATAATCTAGAGTTATTCATGACTCTAGGTAATTTAATTAACGTGTATCTATGATAGTTTATATAAGTAATGTACGAATTCTTTGTTTAATACGTTCGTATGAGGAAACGCGAGAGGTTGGTTCTAGGATGTAATTAGGGGTTGAGTTCGTATGGATGACCGAGCAAAGTCGTTCGGTCGACCGAGCCTCCGCACTCGGTCGACCGAGCCCTAGTTTCATCGGTTCAATACGCCACGTCTTTATGGTGGGTTTAACCTAGTTGAATTTACTTTCTCGGTAGGTATGGATACGGCTACGTCGCTCGTCGATTTTTCATTAGCGTATCATTAGGAAATACCAATATAAGACGTCTAGTTCGGCTTACGAACGATCTTTCGGGACTTTCAGCAAGATCTAGATTAGTTTTGTATTAGGGAATTGTCGACACCTAGTCATACGTGAATCGTAGGTTAACAAGAGACTTACCAAGTAATTGTTAATAGGACGAGGGCTTGAGCGATCGTTTAGGAAGTACGCCTAACCATAGGAATGTTGCCTAAGCGAGGTGTACGGTTAATATCGGCATCCTTAGAATAATGAGCGTGTGAGTTATATGAGATGGATACCCAAAAGGTGAAGTCACGTAACAATACCACAGTGATCTAGTAACCTAACCGGTGCTAAGTCAAGTTAAGGGGATGACTCCCGTAGCCAATTAAATATGAATACAGCCAGATTTACAGTCGATGAGTTAAGTTGTCTTATATGAGTTATCTTGGTCCAAACGATAACGTTGATAATTGGAAGGTTAATTACGTGTGTATCTTTTAGGTTTGAGTTTGTTTATTTTATTTTGCCTTATATGTTGGTCTTAGACCGTTGTTCAATGACGAATTAGGTGAGCTAATTATTTAAACTTAGGGTCCACATTTTGATTCCCTGAGGGATCGACCTTGATTCACCATCGCTATGCTATAATGTACCTAGTGCTATTGCTAGAATTTGGTGGTCAAGTAAAATACATTTATAACCTGATCAGACCGCAATCACTCTTCCATTTCATCCAAATCATGAAGATTGTTGGGTGAGTTTTCTTGAGTTTCATTTGATGCTGCTGCAAGTGCTGTGGTCTTTGGTTCTTCCGAGCCTTGATTATTGCGGTTTGTGGTTGTGAAATCTTCACTTTGAATTTATAAGCTTTTAGATCGAAAAGATCTTGAATGAATCTTCCACATCCGGTCTCCTGGATTCTTCCATGTGATGACCTTCATTTTCCAAAGCACATTGGTAATGCCTTCAATATTCTAGTGTTGATGACTTTCTTTGAGTATTCAATCTTAAGTAGATCTAGTTCATCCATGATAGCACTGAATCTTGTCTCCATTTGGTCAATGGTTTCTCCAGATTTCATCTTGAAATTCTCAAACTTTTGTTTTCCAACGGAAATTTTATTTTCCTTGATTGAATCTGTTCCTTCACAAACTAACTGAAGTTTGTCCCACATTTCTTTGGCAGTTGTGCATTCTTTCACCTTCAAGTACATGTTCTTTGTCAAGGGTTCTGAGGATAAAGTCCATGGCAACATTGTTGAGATTGTTTCGCTTGCGATCATCACTAGTCCATTCAGATTTGGGTTTTGGAACTCGAACTTGTATGTCACCTTCAGTTTGCATGTAGGTGATCTGGATTGGTCCATCAGTAAGTACATCCATCATTTCATCATGAGTAGGCGCTAGAAATGCCGCATACGACGTTTGTATTCGTCATATCTATCCATGTTGCACACAAGCATTTGTCTTGCATATTGATTGTTATCCATTGTGAGTGAGTGAAGACTGACAGTAGATTAATTGAAAACTGAGCTGTCAAATAAGAACAACTAGGAGATAACGAGCAAATGATATCTTGTTAAAGAAACAACGCTCCGATACCAATTGTTGGTCCCTTGGAAAGGCCGACACAAGTTTAGGGGGGTGAATAAACTTGTCACCAAAAACTAAATTTAAAACAGATTAAGGTTCGAGATAAAACTTGTGTGGAGTTGAGCCGACAAAGCCGAGATTAAATCAAACCGACTTAAGTGAAAGCGAGTCAACCGGCGGCGGATATGATTTTAGCCTTTTTATTGATCTTGTTATTCTCGTTGTGAAAACCGAGTGTTGTGAAGCGAGTTCGGTGAATGTCGATTGTGACTCGTGAAATGTATAACAATCAAGTATCACAATGCTGTAAGTAAATGCTAAATAAATAAGTAAATGCGTAAAGTAAATAAGGCGGATGTTATAGAGGTTCCAGGTGGTGTAATCCTGTACGTCCTCTTTTCCCCTGTGGTGCGGAGGAAAATTCCACTAGAACTTCTTGAGGTGAACTGTTACAAAAAGTCCTAAACAATAGTCCTTGGCTAATCCCTAGCTTCACTATCTAAACAATTGTAGAACATGTAGAATTGCTGCTCTTCAAATGCTTGAATCACTGGTCCTTAGAGGGTAGAATTGCCTCTTCACCAGCTACCACCACAAACACATTCTACCCGATTGCTTGTCACAACTGTCCTTGGCGAAACCTTCCCGGTTTGCTTCACAGTCTAAAACCTTTGAATTAGAATCAAAGTTGGGCTGAGAATCAATAATTTGATTCTTGTTTGTGGTTCTTCAGAGTGTTGAATTCTTGATAAATTCTTTGTAGTTTGAACACTTGAAGAAATACTAGATATGATCTTGTTATAGTTCAGAGATGATAGCAATTCAAATAGAGTGCACAAATTGCTTGTTGATTCTTGTATATATTCTTGTTCTCCAATTTTTTTTTGTGCAAAGTCTTCTATTTATAGTGTGAAGTCCAACGTTCATCTGACTTCGATTTGAATTGTATCAACGTATATCTTGCAACGGCTATATTTTCTGACCGTTCCTGCTGTGTCAGTAACTCATCCAATGAAATTGCTTTCTTTACAACGTTCGATTGTACTTTCGGTTTATTGAATGGTCGACTTATAAAGCGAGTTTCCTTGTCGGTTTTATACCGAGTTTTTCATTTGTCGGTTTCTAACCGACTTGGAGCATTAACTCGAGATTTTATTCTTCTTCAAAAATCGATCTTTAGGTTTTCATCTGATTATAATTGACTTAATCAGAGTACACCATGATACATTTATCATCTAAGAATTCATTGTCCTTATGATTCTTAGGTCTTCATACAAGATCCATAAAGTCAGTTCAGGTCACCACAATCTTGCCTGAAGTCCAACTTTACAGTCTCGACTTGTAATCTTCATAACTGAGTTTGAGCCCTCAGTTCTTCATTCTTCAATAACTGAGTTTGAACCCTCAGTTCTTCATTCTTCTAGATAAGCCAACTGAGTCTGTAACTCTCAGCGAACTTACCTTCTTCAGTTCCAAGTAGGTGTATTCTGAGTCAGTTTGCTTGTCTTGATGATTTCCAGTTTTCTAATTGATTTCCAGTTTTCTAATTGATTTCCAGTTTTCAGTTTTACGACACACTATCAATTACAGTGCTTGTCTGATGTAACTTATACAAATATCAGACTCTATTAAAGCTTATACATTCAGTTCTAGACATCTTTTAGCTTTCCACTATAACAGCTGGCTTCAACACTTCATCAATGGGGTCAAGATAATATTATAACAAATAAGATGAATTATCATCAAAACATAAATTTTATTTCCAACAGTAGGGTTCAGCTTGCGTTGTGGATCACGCACCGGTTTGGCATTTTCCTCGAGCAAAATTCGGTGCATGCAAATAGAAGGGCTTATTCCCTTGATGTCAGCCAATATCCACCTAATGGCTTCTTTATGGTCCCTTAGAACTCTAATCAAGTTCTCTTCTTGCTCGTTTGTTAAGTCTTTTGCAATTATAACAGGCAAGGTATCATTGTCACCCAAAAATGCATACTTCGGATGTTCGGCAAGGGTTTGAGCTCCAACTTGGGTGCCCGCACCGATGACGGCAAAATCCTTTCGGACGAACCGATTAGTGGCAATACCGGTGGTGTAAACTTGGAACTATATGAGGGTGTAGAGTATAGAGCCATAATGGCTTCATTGAGCGCCTCATCTAATTCTTCGTTTACATCCCGGTCGGTTAAACTATTAGATATAACATAGTCTGTCTCATCCTCACAGCATAATCTCTCATACACCTCTTCCACACAAGAATCAATAACACTCACATAATAGACAGACTCCTCTTCACTCGGGTACTTCATAGCCTCATAGATATTAAAAGTGACAATTTTTCCATCAAATTCAAATGTCAAAGTACCCTTATCTACATCGATTTTAGTTTTAGCTGTCTTCATAAATGGCCTCCCTAACAATATAAGTGAAGGATGTGGTGAATATGCATCATACTTTCACCTGAACAACTAAGATCGTTAATTAATTCCACTGTATTTAACTCAGTTGTAGAAAAAGTTAGCAGACCTTTTTCTCAGCTCAGTCATCTTAACTCCATTAAAAGTTGTAAGTGACAAGTTTATTCACCCCCCCCCCCCTAAACTGGTCCAAAGCCTTCCAAGGGACCAACAAATCTGGACTTGTCAACTTCTTCCACTACAAGAAAATTGACTTTTCGCGGCTTGTTATTCGCGACATGCATTTGAAATGGGCCGTAAATGGAATTTTTAGCGGCTTGCAAAATAATATACGCGGTTGATAAGTGATAATAATTACTCCGGACTACTAAAGGCAGCGCACGGTAGTAGTGTGCTGTTGATGAGATAAATAACGGCTTAGATTATCTCGCTGCTATAAAATACAATATTGGTAGTGTACATTTCACATCGCCAATGTTCGTAAACAATTCACAGCGTGTAAGATGGGCCGTCAATGTTTTCGTGAAACCTAAATTTTATCGGCGCGAACTTTTCCCTCCTAAAATTTTGATGAATTAAAAAACTTCTCCCCTCAAACCTCCAAATCTCAAACCCCCCAAATCTCAATCCCAAAAAAGAGAAGGAGATTCTGATAATAAAAAATCATACGAAGAGGGTGTAATCTGAAGCCTAATTTTCAAGCTTCAAATCCCAGATTTCTTCTTTATCCGAGGCTTCAAAATCTCTATTGAACGGGAAATCACAGTTGTCGCTCGGCGAATTTTGCCCAATATGTGTTTTGTAGTGCGGTTTGCAATCATTGTGTGAAATTGGTGTGTGACCAAACCGGGAAACCGGGAAATTGTGGGGAGAAAATGGGTTGGGGGCTTCACAGCTTGGAAGATAATGCAAGGAATGACATCGCTGGAGAATCAATTCTCGACTTTGACATCCGGAGAAACTCATGTCCCAAGGTCTCCATCGTTCTCCACAACCGGCCACCTGAATCTTCTAGCACTCTTTACATGTCATGCTGGTAATTTCAACTCCTTTTCTATCCGTTGTCGTCAAATTTTTTATATAGTCCTTGCAAATATGATTTGTTGGAAAATTTTGTCAATATGAGATTCATATGGATTAGTGATATAGGTGGACAGAAAGTTTATGCTATTTCGCTCCATTCTATTTCTCTTGACCTAGAGGCTTATTTGTCCCCTTGGATTTATACCCTTTGGTGAATGAAATTATGTTTGATTTCTCCTAAACTCTGTTGTTTGCGGGAGTGTTGTAATTGGTCATTTCAATAATTTATGAGTGATGCTACGTCCCAAGGTTGTGACACAACAAATGAGAAAACACAGTTTTGTATATTTGATTATGTTGCCCTTTATATCTAATAGGGCCTACATCATAGTATGAAAAAGTGTGTTGTGTTATTCATTGTAACACAACGGGTGTTGCCATTTATATGTTTGTTTTTTAACCCTGCTTATAAAAACTTGATTTTCATCTTATAGCATTACTTGTTGATTCACTCTAGCTAAATTATTTCCTTGATGGTAGGCCTTTTTGTTGTATTTCACCATCCAACAATATGGTGTATTCTCAAATGTTGTCACCTTTACCATTCTTATTAAATGGCTTCAGCAAAATCAATAATATTAGTATTGCTTTAGAAATGTTGTGGGAGATGAGAAGCAAAGATATTGAATTGAATATTACTTCATATTGTGCACTAATTCATGGATTTTGCAAAATAAGTGACCTGGGGGTGCATAACAGTGGTTTTTGTTTCTTGTTTTTATTTATTGTATTATCTGTTTAGGAACATACTGAAGTTGCTCTATTGGCTATCACCTATTGCTATTAAGTATAACATCAGGATTTGTGGTTTTTGTGACATAAAACGCATGGAAGCAGCACTTGAGTTGCTTAGGATAAGGATAAATGATGCCATTCTTTGTGATTTGGATACTTGTACAACATTAACAAGTGGACTAATAAAAAAGGAGAAGGTGATCATCACAAGTATCGCACTGCACCTTCATTGGGTAGAAGGTGATATTCTCTTTGCATAAATATTTATGATATTTTTTGTTTTGCATAATTTCTCGAGTTCAATTATTTTAGTACAAGCTCTTGTTGTATGTTCTTTATGATTCCAATAAATGCACATGCATTCTATTGATTATATCTTTTCTAGACTAGACTCCACATTTAGTCTTTGTTGTGAGTATAATGTCACCTTTGTTGTAGATAGTAGCTTAGTCTCATTAACTTGAAATCTTCGTATGCTCATAAATTTCAGAATGTCACTGTCCCAGCTTCTGCCTTCGGTCCAAAGCATTGAGATGTGGTTGATATGGAGGCTTTTTTTTGCTTGGATAAAAAAAAAGTGCAGGTACCTTTCCCACTTTTTCAGTATTTCTTTTATAAGAAAATATTCGTGTGAACGTACTCTCTAGCAACTGATATAATTTAATTACTTGAATGAACTGGGAATAAGGCTTGTAATTCCTCTTGGTAAGAAAAAGAATATTGTGTGCACTTCACATATATTTGGATGTGATTTGTCTACTTGTATGATTCATTCTCTAGTTCTTGTTTATTATTCTAAGTAAACTTTTGCTTCCCCAAACCACCCTTATGACCGATGATGGTGTTTCTTTTGTGCTAAATATGACTACAAGACAGAAGGTAAAATGCTTGAATACGAAATATAGTATGACGATGACTTCAGTTACTTTGTTGTATATTGTGAGCTTTATAAATTTATTTTGTGTTTGAGTTGATTGAAATAGTGACGACAAATTCAAATTTTTTTTGTTATTTTCAGAGTTGTATACTCCATGTGTTGGATTTATTCAACACAAAAGAACAAATTGCCGACATCCTCAACAAGGCTCTAGATGCACCCATTTTCTTCTACTTGTTGGACAAGTTAGGCATTTCAAAGATATTTCAAAGTTACCGTAGCTGAAGAAAGTCTACTAAATGCAAGCTGATCATGTACCATTCTCAGCTTGAGAGGGTGTTACAGTATATGAAGCTGAAGAAAGTCTGTTGAGTGCAAGTCAGCTGAACAACTGAAGACTCAGCACCCTGCTGAGTTAGTCAGCAGACCAATAGGCAGAAAACGGTTACTCAGTTAGAATTAGTCAGTTTCTGTTGCAACCGTGTGTAACTTACTTATAATTGTGTCACGAGGTGTGTGAAGATATAAATACCCCATGAACAATAGTATTGTAACTTAACTTGTTGATTTTACTTCAATAATAATCCTTCCGTATTTCTTTTATGTTTTGTTTGTGTTTCTACAATCTTCAACAACATCCATGGCTTCAAGAACAGAATAAGGAAAAATAAATTGGAAAACCAGAAAACCGAAGCAAACTGGGAGAACTAACGCTCCAAGAATCATAGATAAAGCGCAAAAACCGCTTCTATGAGCTTCTATGCTCTAATACATGTGGAATTTGTGAATTAAACAAGAAAAACGATGAAATTGAACAAGAAACTGGAAGAAGATCTATTAAAGACGGGAAAACATACCTTTAATGAGGGGAAGAGTACAGATACAACAAAACATCAGGAATTCTTATTGAATTTAATTAATGAGCTGCTAACTATACAATTGCAGCTTAAATAGATGTTTTTAACTTAATTTAACAGCCAAAAAGCGGTTATAACTAACTTAGTCATCCATACCAACCTATTAACTACCCAATAAGACAAGGTGTTTGATGTGTATATCAAAGAACATTCAATAAATTTCTTGATCACTTTATGTGTAGATGATTAAGTTAATATCTCCATTAAATCTATTATCAACTCATAGCTAGTCTCATAAACATTATACCATCACATGAGATTAACTGCAACACCAATTTTCACTTATTGTTCCATCAACAAACATTAATCGTATAATAACTTTTGGCTAATTGAACCACCGTGTTCTACTTATTGTCACTTTAATGCACATATGATTTACATACCCTATTTACCATCAGTTTTCAACAATGGCACCATCACTTTTTTTTTAAATATATGTAATATATACATGGTGTATGGCACATCTGATCTAATAACGCATTTCAACGACTTTCACACCAAGTGTACCGTCCTTTTCAATAATTGTGTCGTTACTTTACTTGTAATATACACACACATCCATTACTAACTCAAGTTGAATAACTGTATCATTACTTTTAACCCATTATTCCATCACTTATCACTAATGTATTGTACTGTCGTACATAAAATATATCACACATTTCTCTAGAAAATACATGTATCACACATAAATTATCAACACTCTATAGTACTACTTTTCATCTTTGACAAATTATGCTTGTTTTGTGCTAATTCTATCATCACTTTTCACTGGTTATAACTTCATTTTTTTTGGTTTTACCATATACCTATTTTCACTGATTTTTTTTTTTTTTTTTCCGTACCGCTGCGTAAACTATGAATAATTTAGTTTATTATTTAAAATAAAATTTTATGAATCTTCATGAATTTATAATTTGACACGTGATGTATGAAACAATGCCTAAAGAAAATAATTAAATCAAAGTTTTTATATATTGTTTTGTTTAAATGCATATACGCCATATTTCTAACAAAGCAAATATGTGATTTTAAAGTATTTCATACAGTTGAGGATAAGAGTGACCACAATAGTCGACACTCTAACTCTCTCCATTTATCTTACTTTCCGTTTTAGATTCATTTTTTTAATACCCTATAAAATAATCAACTTCAATAACACTCCATATATCATTTCTTAAAATTATTTTTCTCTTACATATCAACTAACTAATTTAACTATCAACACATTTTTCCTTCTTTTTACTTGTTTACGAAATCAGAATGAAATATTATATAATTATAAAGTAAGATTTTAATGTGTCGTATGACCTTTTACAAAATTCCGTATGCTTGTATTAAAATATCGTATAAATTTACAAAAATAATGCCGTATGTTATTTTTGTAATAAAATAGTATCTTTTGTAATTTCGTTTACTTTTATCTAAAACTATATATAATGGTATATTTTGATTAAAATATGGGTAACTTGGTTTTTTTATGTCTCCGGTAATTATAGCTATGACATATCCTATTGAATGTGTAACAACAATTTCGTGAAAAATAATTAAGTGTTTTTTCCACCACATATTTTACCAACCCTCACATCTTAGTTTTGAGTACATTTAAACATCGATAAATGAATATCCTCGGGGCCATAAAAAAATATTCGTTTATCAAGGTTACTCATTTATCGAACATTATTTTATTCCCCTTTGCCCAAGTCGAAACCGGAGAAAATTATTCATTTGACGAGTTTATTCATTTATCGAATATTCATTTATTGAGGTTTAACTGTAATGATAATGTTACTGCAAAATACATATCACACTTTTACATTATTGATTATGATGTGTGATCTATTGATCTCTATGATTGTCATAATAATCAATGGTGTAAAAATATGTTGTGACACTCTGTTGTAACCATTTTGTTGGGGAACAGTCATTTTCCCTTAGTCCTTCACACAATTCAACAACTATCTGAAAAATATCAACCACATATTTCACCTACATTTCAATTCTCACATATCACCACTTCTTCCAACTACCCGTACACACTTCATTGTATTTAAACTCCATTCCACCATCCCCTCAACATACCCATTCACAACTCTTTCAATTTTCTATTATCTTCTTGGAAATCCTCCATTTTTTCCATTTAATATGCAAATAGACAATGAGTTTGATGCATACTGTGTACAACGAATGCGCAACCAACAAATGCCTATGCACGTTGTCGAAGCGGTTGGAGAGATTGAGCCTGAGCCCGAGCAACCTCGGATTTGACGCCGTACATTTATTAGTCGAGATCGGGTGAAAGCACACGACGATCTTGTCAAAAATTACTTTGCCGGAAATTCTATTTTTCCAGCTCGTTTTTTTCGACGCCGGTTCAAAATGCGTTTAGTGTTGTTTCACAAGATTAAAGCAGGCCTTGAGACTACCCACCCATATTTTCAGAAACGGTATGATTGTACCGGGAGAATTGGATTCTCATCCATCCAAAAAATGACTGCTGCCTTGCGAATTCTTGCATACGGGAGATCTATTGACCGTGAGGACGAGGGGCTTGCCATTGCAGAAACCACAACTATAGAAAATGTTTGTATGTTCTGTGAGACAATTGTACTGGGAGAACAATTTCTATAGCTGTGGTCTCTGCAATGGCATGCGCCTCATCCTCATGATTAATAGAGCTCCCGTATACAAGAATTCGCAAGGCAGAAGTCATTTTATGGATGGATGAGAATCCAATTCTCCCGGTACAATCATTCCGTTGCCGAAAATATGGCTGGGTAGCCTCAAGATCTGCTCTAGTCCTGTGAAACAACTCTAAACGAATTCTGAACCGGCGTCGAAACATAGGAGTTGGAAAAATAGAATTTTCGGCAAGTAATTTTTGACAAGATCATCGTGTGCTTTCACCCGATCAGATCTAATAAATGTACGCCGGCAAATCCTAGGTTGCTCGGGCTCAGGCTCAGGCTCAATCTCTTCAACCGCTTCGACAACGTGCATAAGCATTTGTTGGTTGCACATTCGTTGTTCACGGAATGCATCAAACCCATTATCTATTTGCATATTAAAAGGCAAAAATAGAGGATTTGCCATGGAGATAATAAAAGATTAAAAGAGTTGTGAATGAGTACGTGGAGGGAAGGGTGGAATGGTGTTTAAATACAATGAAGTGTGTGTATGGATAGTTGGAAGAAGTAGTGATATGTGAGAATTGAAACGTAGGTGAAATATGTGGTTGATATTTTTCAGATAGTTGTTGAATTGTGTGGTGAAGTATTAGGGGAAACTGTTTGCTCCACAACAAAATGGTCACAACACATTATTACACTATTGATCATTATCATAATCATAGAGATCAATAGAGCATCACACATCATATTTAATGATGTAAAAATGTGTTATGCATTTTATAGTGACACTTCTCTACTTAAAACTAAGATGTCGGGGTTGGTAAATTATGTGGTGGAAAAAACACTTAATTATTTTCACAAAATTGTTGTTATACATTCAATAGGATAGGTCATAGCTATAATTACCAAAGACATAGAAAACCGAAGTTACCTAAATTTTAATCAAAATTTATCTTTCAAGTTGATATAGTTTTAGATAAAAGTATACAAAATTACAAAATATACTATTTTTTAATACAAAAACAACATACGACATTCTTTTTGGAAACTTATACGATATTTTTTTAACGAGCATATGACTTTTTTTTTAAGGTCATACGACATTTTAAAAATCTCACTTTATAAATATATAATATTTCATTCCGATTTTCGTAAATAAGTATAAAAAAAATGTTTTTATAGTTAAATTAGTTAGTTGAGATGCAAGAGAATAATAATTTGAGGAATAATATAGGGAGTGTTATTGAAATTAGTTGTTTTATATGGTATTGAAAAAGTGAATTTGAATCGGAAAATAAAATAAATAAATAGAGTTAGAGTGTCCACACTCTTACCTAAGAGTGACCCCAATGGGGGGGATTTTAACTCCCCCTAAAACTAATATAAAGTGCCTAACCCACCTTTAAGTCCACAGTGGCTCCCAACCCAACACCCTATCCCTAAATAAAACTAAGGCTCACCCTAAATATGAAGGGTCCGCTAACATGAACAGTAGCACCATTTATCTATCTTTTTACCAAATAAATTAATTTCACACATCAATATCATTTATATAATAATGTGTTATGTATCGAGTAATGATACGGGCACATGGGTAGTATCACAACGGCAATATTTAATCTGTCCAAATATTTATTTTTTTATTTTGAACTCTTTTTGTGTACGGATACGACATCTTTTTATTTTTTTTTACAGTTGTGCGACGTATTCAATTGTCAATTCCTATAAGAAGTATACTACAGACATGCAAATAATATTTTTCCATAGATGAAAAAAAGATGATATCTCCTGACACAATTCTTTTTATTTCAAAAATAACATACGGCAATTTTTTTTATGAGCGGATACGATAAATATTTTTTTTTTTTGGCAAGAATGTCAACTATTAAAATCTCACCTCGTAGGTATAAAATATGTCATTCCGATTTCTATAAAAAAAAATGCGTTGATAAGATAAATTAATTAGTTGAGTGTGAGAGAAAAGTAATTTTAGGGAATAATATAAGGAGTGCTTATTGGAGTATGTTGTTTTATAGAGGTGTTAAAAAGGTGAATCTGGAACGGAAAATAAGATAAGTTGGGAGTGGAATAGGGTGTACCACTAGGGTCACTCTAACGCTTTAGACAGACATGATATAGTTGCCGATGACTTATGGGATGATTACCTAACATATATATCTTAAACGACGAGAACACTCTATTCAAATCATTTCATTTCTTTTTTCCTCGATTCTTCCAATCCAAAAAAAAGCCCAGCCTAATGAAAATGTTTGCATCATTACGAAAAAAAACATCTTCAATTAAACATTACAGAAAGCCGATTGTAAAATAAATTCAAAATTAATTTTTACAGTGAGTGTGTACAAATAGGACCCAAGATCCAAGGGTGGCAGTGCCGAAAACAAAAACAAATGATTGGTGAAAAGTCGATTTCTCTATAAAATCGATTTTCATCAAATCAATTGTGACCCAGCCAAATGTCAGTTCTTAATTTCAGAATCGACTATCAAACTGTGGATTATCATTTGATGCCGATGCAATAGATTTGTTGTGATGGCCAAAAAAAAAAAAAAAAAGGATATCAGAAGAAGAGCAGACACAAAAGCATACAACAGAAGAGGAAAAAGGTTAGCCTGCTAAGAGATTTATCAGACTCCATCATATGCCTTCTTATCCTAGGATTATTATTACCTGCAGCTAAATTATATGAATTTGGATATGCATAAACTGTTGTGTGTGAGTTTCCAAATATTCTTCCATAAACCATCTCACCTAACATAGCCATTGCTGGATGAGCAAAATTTGCAGCAACAGATGCACCATCATCATGGCTATTAATTGCAGGCGATGCCGGATAGCTCGGTACTACTGGCTGTTCGACTCGACTTAGATTACTAAGCTGTGGAACTCGACTCACAAAGGCAGCTGCTGTTGGTGTAGACACCAAGCTCCTTGGACTTTCACATCTTGGACTTTGAGGCCTCTGCGGTATGTCTAAACCGAGATGTGGAGCTTTCCCTTTATTAGAGGGTTCTGTAGCAGCTACGCCTTTGCCGTATAAAGGAATTACAGTTTCTTCCGATATTTCTGCTTTGCAAACCGGGCATTGGGGCAGTGGTTGCTCATCAGAATCTGGAGACGGCTCACTCTGTAAACGGATCCATTTGTAAATGCAAGGCCAACAATAGAGATGGCCACAAAATGTAACCACAGGGTCCTGCACAAGCTCTAGACATATGCTACAGTCCATGCTCTCTGAATGGTTAATATCTTCTTCGCCGCCCTTATCAGCCGCCCCCGCCTTAAAAATAGATTTAAATTTCAGTGGTATTTCGTTGTGGCTGTAGTCATTTTGAGCTGTTAATTCTGACAAGTACTGTTCCATGACAATTTTTCTTGCTACTACTCAAATGTATTTATTATTCCTCGTGAGTATAGCCGATCGCCTGAAAAAGATAGCACAAGAAAGATGGTTAGATACTTGATTTACATTGAATCATTCCTTATAAATATGCATGATGCACATCTCAAGCTTCAAAGATCTACCATTAGTCGGGGTAATTACTACTAATACGAAAAATCTAGACAAAAGGAAATGATTTTACCAAAAAACGACAAAAGTTTCAAAGCACGGTTTGAGGAACAAGCACATAATATGCTTGATCTGTAACATACTTCCTCCTACTTAACCACCAGATGCTTCAAATTTATTAGGCACCATACCTTCTTGAAGAATATTAACTACTATGACAAGATATGGGGGCTTTGTCCCCGAACCTTCAAATTAAATTGTCCAGGCTTTACAGGATATGTATTAGCCACCCCAGTCTACAAGTTAAAATGTTTTCTACACTCAAAACTGTAATAGAGCTAATGAAGGTTCTTATCTGCAGCAGCTGAAGCGCATATAATCCGAAAATAGGAATAATATTCTTATCTTACCAGAATAGATGTAGATTTTACAATGTTTCATTAAGATCTGAATAGTGTTTCTAAATAAAATCGTGTTTTGGTACATTATCCTCCTTCCGAAAGTACTCTAATGGAACTTCAAACAATAATCTTTGATCAATCAAAGCAATCGTTAAAACTTCAAGATGGAACATGAACATGCGTAAACAAAGTCACAAACAGGAAACTCGAATATCTGAGATTGTTTTACAAGCAGGAATCAATAAAGTTGGGAACTTTTCTGTTTAAAGTCCATCAATCTCCTCCTTAAAATTAAAATATATATAATCCCTCCATCTCTAATATCCAAAAGACATCAATTTTCCCAAAACGATTCAATCACAGATCTACTAGAAATCAAAAGTTATGGTTAGCAATACGGTCGTTAAGAAGCAGGAGAATATACCAAGGAAAATGCCACCCCAAAGTAACTTTATAACATACAAATCGTCTGCAACTTATGGATTCAAATTTCACAACAAATCTGAACTTAGTTAAGGACCAATCCATAAGACCACCTTCCCTATCAAATCCTAAAGAGAAAAAACCATTTCAAATAAACTAATCCAAAGAGGGTGCTCTGCTGCAGCTTAAAGATCACTAATATTACTCACATCTCTTTGACATTAAAACTATGAATTTTTCAAACACAACGATCTCCATAGATGATTCTTTTCAGAATCACACACCACACACACACGTATATAGATTCATGAAAACACATCTTACTCACGAAAATTGTACGATCAAGTTCAAGTTGGCTCCTTGATGATGGGCTCTCTCTCTCTCTATACACAATTTCTTTATACAATTCTGCAGATTGTTGAAACGAAAATTCTTCTGATTATGAAAAAAAGAAAAGAAAGGGCAAGTTTTAATAGTTCAATCTTAAGGAATGAAAAGGGTTGATAATAAAGAAAGGTTGCGGAGACGATGAAAAAAGAACGTTCAACGCTGAAAGGAGGATATGTTCCCTTTCAAAAAAAAAGAAAGGAGGAAATGTAGACACCCACCAAATAATTTGTTTGATAGTTTTTTTGTTTTTTTCCAAACAAGTTTGACGCCAATTCTCTCGTATGAGTTATGCTATTGGAATTGTATTTTAATTTATAAAATTATAACTTTATGAGACGCGCGTAGTTTCATTGGTATTGTTTGCATATATGATATATTTACTGTAGCTGTTTATATATATATTTTTTTCTTTTTTCAAACACTCGTAACTTTTGATTTACAACTCCGATCATCGAAATTTTTTCACCAAAATTCATGTTTTTATTTTGTTCTTCAATTTCAGCCCAAATACGATACCCTTCCGACGTATATTTTGAAAAACGAAAAAATATTTGTATTAACCGAAGTGCTTTTTCTTATAAACGATCGTAACTTTTGATCTGGAACACCGATCATCAAAATTGTTTCACCAAAGTTCTTTTTTTTCTTCATTTTGAGACCGCGTTTGATACCTTTTCGACGTAGTATTTGAAAGCCGAATTTAATCGCAGCATTTACACTAACACAGTATCAGTATTAGTATTAGTATCAGTATCAGTATCAGTATCAGTATCAGTAATAGTATCAGGCTCATTTAAAGCTTAATTCAAGTGACTACTTTCAAGGCACACATAGCTGGCTAATATAAGGCTCATTTAAGGCTTAATTCAAGTGATTAACTATTAGCCTATGTCAAGTTTATGTGGTTTTGATTGATAAAAGGAATAGCATAGATTAACTTGATTAAGGTGTGGTGTTTATAACATGCAGGTTCAGTAGTTAATCACTTGAATTAAGCCTAAAAAGTACATCAGACTAAAAGGTAATACATAGAAGATCAATACAACGGTATAGATTTAGTACAATAGGTACATCGTAGACTAAAATGTAATACATAGAAGATCAATACAAGTACGAAACGATCGAACTATCACCAAATTATAAGAAGGATATTCAAGTTCAAAGAACTAAATTATCATGCCCGGAATTCACAAGGTGATGAATTACAAGTTCGGTAAGCCTATGAACTAGACTATCTATTACATGATGATACAATGTAGATCAAAAGCCTCAGCACACCAAGGCACATAGTAAGCCTATGAACTAGGCCTATCTATTGTATTAAGGCACACAGTATCAGCAGTATCAGTATCAGCAGTATCAGTATCAGGCTCAAAAGGACTTTCCTTTCGGTTTTTTGTTGCAAGGTCTATGTCCCCCAAGTCCTTGATATGAACCGAATGTCTTCTTGCAGTTCAAGCACTCATATTTACTTCTTTTCGGAGCATGTTTCAATACTATTTTTTCTTTAGGATCATTTAATTTAAGCATCTTCTTGTTCTTGGGTTCAATCACATTAGGCCACTTGTTCTTTGCTTCATATATTCACGTTCCTAATATATAACACTTATCCATCACCACCAACAAAAAGAAAAATAACGATCATGTTATAAAAATAGCAAGTTGTATAGCCATAGGCACCAAATGCAAACATAATGTCATACCCCAACTGCAATTTCAACCCATTTTGGGGGGTTCACGCGTTTCTGAACAAAAGGCATGCATGACATAAAGAAACATTAAAGGGTCAATAATACAAATGAACTGCAAAAATAAAAGAAAACACAAGACCCAATTTATACATAAAGAAAACATCAAATTAGTGTATCTGCATCTACACGTACATATCCATGGAACACAAAAACATGAAAAACAATACCTAAATATACGACAAAAATCATTACAAATCATTAATTAAAATTAAGAAAATCTGGACTTACATTTTGCCAGATCTTCTTCAGCAATGAAACGAGAAAGTTGACACTCATTTGAACATTCTGGAAAACCTGCTTCTCGTCCATGTCACAATTACCTACAGCAACTCCAATACATAGGACATTCTTCAGTTGAAATTTCACCATTGCCTTTGTTTCATTAACATTTGACTCTAAGGATTCCTGATGAGACACAAGTGTCGTAAACTTGCCTGCACGCATCAAATTCACAAACAAGTGACTATCAAATACCGGAGAATTGGTGACCGGACCGGAAGACGAACGGAGACAACGAAAAGGATGCCGGAGAAGCAGGTTGCGTTCGAGATGAAGGAGTAGCCGATGGTTTGAGGAATGGAAAGAGATTTAATTTATTATTATTTGATTTTTTTATTAATTGTTACTAAGTGAAATGGACTATAAACTAATTTTTCCTTTAATTTATTATTATTTCGATTTTTATTAATTATTTACTAAAATTCTTTCACCTAAGAATTTCCCGTGAAATGGTACTTGGGGTTGAAGCTTTTGGAATCTGTTGTAGCACTTACGTTGCGTTAGAGAGGGCTATAGAAAAAAAAAAAAAAAAAAGAAAAAAATATGTGTTGCGTGTGAAAAAGTATATATATACTATAGTTAAACATATATAACACATTTCCATCAGCACTTGTAAATTAACATTTCCTCCTAAATCGGTAGAGTGCTTTTTCCGGGGACTATATTTCTTTGAGGCATTAGTTTATTAAGCCTAGTTGATTACAATACTTTCGAAAACTAATCTTTCTTAAAAGACCATCACCATACTTTTTCCTCATACTTGCTCAAAATACCCCTGATTCTATTTTCTCCCAAATCCACAATTCCAATCACTCTAACCCTAATTCTCAAATCAATAAACCTAACCATAAAACCCAAATCACCCATCTTCTTCAACCCCAAAATCCCTCGCTCGAGCCCTGTCCGGAATCCCGCCGGAACTAAACCTTAAACACCATGAACCCCCTTCCCCTCCCGAACCCCTAGAACCCCTGAAAATGAGTTTGAATGAGTTTACACTTGTTACACGACACCCGTTATTCGAACTCTTTTGAACTCGCTACATGAATACGAACTAATTATTTGCAGAAAACCGAGTTTGAGCTAGAAGATGAAGAACACAAATTCGAACTCGTTCTTTGAACTTAATAAGAGGAATTTGGGAATGAGGGAGTTTGAAAGATAAGAGCGCTTGTTTGGGATTTGTGGATGTGGATATCCGGCTTATTTGATAGATTTATGGTGGCGGCAGCCGGTGGTGCACGGCGAAGAGGTGGTGGATTGTATGAATTCTTGAGAGAGTGAATTTAGCAAAAGTTTTGTTCTCTTTGTTGATTTTTGCATATATCTATGAAGTCACACAAGCCCTCCTTTCATAGGCAAGGAGAGGAGCTAGGGGCGCGGTATAAGAACAGGTAAGCATAAAGTACAGTGATGTTAAGCGGACAATACAGCTCGACGACATTGTTATATGGTCGCCCGGCTCGCGATCTGTGAGCTTGCTTCCTTGTCCTGTCTTGACTAATCCATTGCTTCCTTTCATGGCTCGTGTGATCTCTTATTGGTTCCTGACTTAGCTCGCAAGTACGCCTCCTGAGCAACTAGTGACCTTGGTAGGTGTGAACGCTCTTGGCGGGGTCGCCCTTCCGTGACCTTAACCAGATGGTCGTTGCCGACGCTATGGCCGCGGTCCTGTTCTATCCTGGTGGCTAGATAGGTTGTTTCCGGAGACTCATAGGTGGCGGCATATTTAGACGTATCAATGGCCCCTCCTCTATGTCTTAGAAATTTTCATGAGTGCCAAGCATAGAGTAAAGAGTATTCAAAGATCGCCTAGCTTGTTGGATTCTTTCCGACCTTGTCGTCTGAAGCGTCTTGTACAATAAGGGCCGCGCTATTCGAGCGTCTTGCCTCGAAGTGATTTTCGGTCTATGGCGACCTTGTCATCTGAAGCGACTTGTACACTAAGGGCCGCGCAATTCGAGCGTCTTGCCTCGAAGTGATTTTGGGTCTATGGCGACCTTGTTGTCTGAAGCGACTTGTACATTAAGGGCCGCGCTATTCGAGTGTCTTGCCTCGAAGTGATTTTGGGTCTATGGAGACCTTGTCGTCTGAAGCGACTTGAACACTAAGGGCCGCGCTATTCGAGCGTCTTGCCTCGAAGTGATTTTGGGTCTATGGCGACCTTGTCGTCTGAAGCGACTTGTACACTAAAGGCCGTGCTATTCGAGAGTCTTGCCTCGAAGTGATTAGCTTATAGCCTATTTATGCCGCACTATTAAGCGGATGGACTTTTGCTGGAGAAGACATGGTGGTGGCGAGCTTGGACAGGGCGACGTGTGTCGTCAATCGTGGGTAGTGGGGCAGTTTAATCGCCAGATCGTGGTCCTTTCAGTTATAGGTAACTGTAGCAACGTGGGCAACTGATGGCGTCTCCGTAACTACCTTGGTAATGGAGCAGTCATTGGTTGACGTGCGTTATTACGTGGGCATTGATTGTCCCGCCGTAATGATGGCGATTTTTGAATTTTGAAACCCCCAAGGTACCCGCCCCCATCCTGACCGTTGGATGAACTGATCCTCAGCCACACGATTCAATTTCTCCAGCCTATACAATGCCCTAAACCCAACTCTTCCAACACTTTTCGCGCCTCTTATTCTTTCAAACTTTTCTCCCCCTGATTCTCGAGAACTCTCTGGTGAGTAGGTTTAAGGATTCCGGTGCCGATCTTTGAGGCTTAAGGTACTCTTTGGTGGTTGCGTTGAAGATTTGAAGCTTTCGGCAGCCGCTTTTGAGGTTTCCGATACAATTTCCCAGTTTCCGGGCACCTCTCTCAGCTAAGAACAGGTAAATCCTCTTCCTCTGAGCTCCTCCGATGCTTTTTCCTTTCGTATTTCTATTCATTTTTCAAGCTCGTTTCATCCCTTAGCATAACATGCATGATTTAGGGTGTTTGGGGGAATAAAGATGGGTTTTTATCTTGACGATTCGCTGTGTCTTTCCTCTTTTTGTATATCTCCCTTTTCGTTGTTGCATTCTTTCTTGCCGAACCAAAGGGATGGTGTCGAGATGGGTGCGATCACCTCCCTGGTGTAATTTTCATTATCCCAGGTGACTTAAAGCTCCGTCTTTCCTTGTGTTTTACAGGATGTCTGATGATGATTTCAACCTTGGTGGTGATTCCGAAGGAGATCGGGAGGTATACGATTATGCCTCGGAGGAAGAAACCGTTTCATCCAACCCTGAGGATATCGCGCATGATGATTTAGAAGATGAGCTGGCGGTGAGGGTTGATACAGCTCACGATCCGGAGGACCCATTTGACTTGGGGAGCTCAATACCTGCTCTGGTGCCGCGATGAAAGAAAAGTCGCAAGGAGGCGGCTCGTAACCGAGGCGAGACAAGTACTAGCGGCCGTGGCGTCGATGATGACACCCTGGCCGTGGCTGGTGCAAGTGATGTCGGGGGCATGGTGACGATATCTTACGCGTTGAGGATGCCGCTCTACGCGAGTTGGTGGGATCTAGCGAGGATGATGCTGAATCGGTCCCACGCAAACCTTTGGAGCTCTCTAAGAAACCAAAAAGATAAAAGGGCGGATCTTGCGACCATGTCGGTGGGTGAGGCGGCGGCTAAAGGGAAGCCTCCAAAACCTAACAACCCAGAGGCCCTGAGGGAGTTCGCCCTTATGACCTTGTATTAGAAAGATGTGGAGAAACACTGGGAGCGGATTCTGAAAAGCAAGGACCTTGCGTGGACTCTCCAGCGCCACTACAATATCGACCCTGCTCTTTACATGTTTTCCTTGATCGATTTCAGGAAGGATGAGGATAAGCTAAAACCTGGCGATCGAGAGGACTTTATCTGTGCTCGTCGCACTGGGGACACCATAATTCTCCATTTTGATCACTTCTTTGCCGGTTTCCGGCCCCCTTTCGACCCTTTCCTAGTTAAGATATTGTGTGAGCTGCGAATATTACCCTGTGACCTAGCCGTTGGGGCCGCTATTCAGATCATGTCCTTCATTGTTCTTTGCCGGACGATGAAGAGATAGCCCACCCTTTCTTTATTCAAACAGTTTCATTTGCTCTGTGGTACCTCTTTTCCAGGGCAGGCCAACGTAAGGGCCCAAACTCCCCGTTTATTTTTCCAACTCCCTAACAAGATACAAAACTGGAGGGATTGCGTCTTTAAGGTCCAGTAGAAAGTGGGTTGGCCTTTCCCCCACTTCCCTCCTCGTAAGGGGAAATTTTCTATGATTGGCTTTGATGAGCCTTTCGTGTCCGAGTATCGATTCCTTAAAGGACTTCTGGCGATTATAGACTCTGACGGAGCCATGCCCTTGAAGAGGAATGTGTCTTGGATCGATCTCCTAGATATAGCGGAGCCGTACGCGAGCAGAGCCGGAACTGTGGGGCCGTCGAAAGCCCAACCCTTGGTGGCTATTGTACCTGAGGAGAGCGACTCTGATGGGGTCGGGGAGTGCCACATAAACCACTGTTTTCCCTTTGAGTGTGCGACGTGTCAGGACGACCCTAACAAGAGGCCTCACCGTAATTTTCTTTGCTTTCTATTTCATTACTTTTTGTGCCTTATTGCTTCATTTTTTTCCTTATTTGTCCAGTTTGTGATGAAATTTTTCTTATTTTTAGTCAGCAAGATGGATGCCACTGATAGGGCCAGCTCAAAGGCAAAGGTTGGCAGATAAGATCGCAAAAGGTAGGCAGGCGGCGTTGAACTTTGGGAAGGATCTCTCGAACAGTTGATGCTTCGGTTGTCGATGAAACTTATAATCCCAATATTCAAGCTCAGACAGTTACCCTGGTGGGCACGGGCTCAAGTCAAACTAGAGGGGCCCAAAAGAGGTTGGCAGCTAACGCACCTGCAAGAGAGGCCCAGGAGCGCAAGCGATCAAGAACCGAGAAATCCAAAGTTGTTGGCGGAGCTAGCAAAGGTTCTGATCTCATTGATAAGCGAACTGTTATTGTTGAAGAGGTAGCTGATGAGGAGGGGGCACTGTGAAGAGGAACGTTGCCTCGCGGATACCGGGGGAAAGAAGCCCTCTGGCTAGACGCTGAGTTTACCCGTGGTCTGCTTGACATGGCGAAGGGAAGCCAACTTAGGTAGGCTATTGCTGACGTTATCCCTCTGAGCCGCATCTCATAGGACGTGCCGCATGGAGTGCAGATGGGGATTGACAGAGGAATTACTGACCGAGTGGTAGTTCACGACGATGCCCCCGCTAGAGATGAGGTCGCAGAGCTGAAGGACCTTGCTGGCCATTTTGGGATCGCATCCTCCACGGTAAGCTATTGTTCCTCTATTTATTATTATTTTTTATTTTCTACGAGATTACTCTATTTTCTCTGTTGCAGCTTGGAACTCGCATCATGAAAGATACCGAGGTTGCTGAGAGGCGCAGTGCTGAGCTGATGAAGGCGACGGCGGCCCTCGGTGCTTCTGAAAAAGCAAGACTCGCTGTCGAGGCCAAGAATGTCAAAGGCCTAGCTGAGATAGATCGCATGAAGAAGGCTATGGAGGCAAGAGTGAAGATAGATGTGGAGTTGAAGCAGAAATTGAAGATCTTGAGTGATCATTCTCAGAAATCTATGGAGGCTTTAAAGGCCGCTGAGGAGGAGATTGCGAACTTGAAAGAGCAACTTGTTGCTGCCAACAAGGCCGCCGAGGAAGCTGGTCCTGCGGCCATTACGGCCTATCGGCGCTCTGACCAGTTCTTTTACCATCTGGAGGCGAGTTTTGATCAGGGCTTCAACCACCTCGCTCGCTGCCTTTGGGCATATCACGGTAGAGAGTCAATTAGCTTTGATGAGATGCTCCAGTGGGTTAACATGTCTCAGCGGAATCCCGATTTGTTGGCTCTTCGTCCAGATATTCCTTATGCTCCGGATCACATTACCTCCATCCAAACTGGGCAGGTAAGAGATGGAGAACCGGTTTGGGATCCTCCTCCGGTTAATCCAGTCAACTTTGCTGTTTTGAAGAATCCTCCGATTGCTAGTGATCCGGATAGCGAGCATACGGGCACTGGCAATCATGTTGACACTCCGCCAGGCCAAGATTAAAAATCGAACCATTTGTCTGCGATCTGTAATCTTTCAACTTTGTTTTGTTTAAACAATTTTAATGCTTTCCTTCTGTCGTTTTGTGGCTTGACTTGTTTTATGGCCGGGTTTTTGGCCTTTTGACTTTTCTGGGATCTCCCTTAAGGCCGCCTTTGGTCCGATTTATCCATTTGATTTCTTTGATTTGTTGCCTTTTGTTGTTGTGTGTGTGCGGCCCCCCTTATTTCAGCAAGGTTAAGACGGTAGCTCGCTAAATAATACGACCCCTGAGCCCTTTTCTAATTTGAAAATTCTGACGTGCGGCCCCTTGGTCCGGTCAAGGATTTGTTGTGCTTGATCGGAACAAAGAAAAACTAGGCTAGTGTTCTCCTTGCACTTGGTGTTTGAAAAAAAAATTCCAGTATGCGGCCCCCTTGTTTCGATTTAGGTCGCTAAGGTCTTGTTTCAAATGACTAAGAAAATTTACTCAGTGGCTGCCTTGTTTGGGACAAGAACTAAGGCGACCTCCACGAAATATGCCCTGTTCATTGTCGTGAAGTTTTGAGAATTTCAACATGCGGCCCCTTAATTTCTTGGCTAGTCTGCGATGTTGGGCTCGCCAGAAATTTAATGCGGAATTGCCTCAAATTAAAATTTTTGCTTAATCGGCCCCCTATTTTCTTGGGCGAGTCGAGGGCGAGTTGGAGCGGGACAGGACTAACCTCTTTTGACTTGAGTGAAAAATTCTTTGCCTCGAGGTAAGCAGCGAGCGTGCCTCTTAAAAGCTGATGTTCTGACTTGATTGGACGGCTCCTTGATGGGCTTTTGACCCGTTCGGTAATTGCACAGTCTATGTAGCCTTGACTCTCGGGTTGCTCAACTGTCAGACGTTTCACCACATTTTTGAATTTAAAAAACGCATGGGTGTTGACCGCTTATCCCGCCTGGAGCCTCTTTAAAAATGAAGGGGCTTCCTTGTTCCCCTTCATTTTCTCTGCAAATATTTATTTTTTAGTCATGTCTTCTCGATCTGGAGAGGGTGGTTCAGTGCGTGTGTACAAGGCCCGCCCTATGCGTGATGTTTCTCCTTTCTTCCTTACTGCCTCTCCGACCGCCAAAGATCATTTCTGGCGTTACTTCGATGTGGTCAAGTTTGTGAGGGAGAGAGGGACGAATACAAGGTTGAAGGTGATGGCTCTTTGCTCCGGATTTGGCTTTCTGGGTGGTTGGATTTTGTTTCCCCACCTAGAATACCCATCAACCTCACCATGGTGAGGGAATTTTACTCCGTTTTGTCGGAGACTTCTTCCGAGGAAGCTGTTAGTTGCGTTGTTCTCTGGGGTGTGTCAGTTAACTTTTCTCCAGAGACTATCAATACTGTTCTTCACATTCCTGCCATCAATCCCTCTGCTCATTATGAGGTCGGTTGGAACCTTAGAGATGAGGAAAGTAGGGGAATTCGCCTACGACGCGCAATTCATGAGCTTTTCCCACATCGTCAGCACCCTCGCACTCTAGGCCCCACGTCTGAGCTGTCTCGTAGCAACCGTGAGTGGAAAAGGTTTATCAACTCATGAGCTCTTCCATCTGCGGATTTTGAGATGGTTACCGAGGCTGAGGCTTTCCTTCTTCACGCTATTCGCAACCTCCAAGTGGATACTGATTGGTGGATCTTGATCCATCACGAGGCTATTAAGTTTTCCGTCACTATGGATCTCGATCGCTGCATTCCTTTTGGCTCACTGATTTCTAATTTATGTACTGATGTAGCCAGAGTGCCGGCTCATTCCCTGGATCGCAGTGGGTTTGCTTGAAGTAGTTTAGAGCAGATCGGTAGGCGGCCTTGTTGCTGGTTGTCTGCTATTTGGAATAATGTTTGAAAATTTGATATTGCGGCCCCCCTGTTTTAGGTTAAGCTTACGGGATCTATGTCCATTGGCTTGCCAAAAACAACGACATACCTCTATTGAAGTTGAATTGTACTTGTTGAAACTAGCATTTTACTTTTCTAAATAAATAGTTTGGGCTTACATGTAATATATTTTCAAGTTATCAGCGTGCCAAGGCCTATTGTACTCGCGACCTTGATTGTATTTCAAGACATAAGTTCCCTTTTTGATTATCCTTGCGACTTGAAGTGGTCCTTCACAGTTTTCAGATAACTTGCCTTTTTTGGCCTTGTGACCCGTGGCTTCTCTCTTGCGTAAAACGTAATCTCCCACCGCGAAGTGATGGTCGCGGATACGCTTGTCATAGTGTCGCTTTGCTGCCTATTTAAAATTGAGCAGGCGACCGTACGAGTTGATTCTCTTTTCCTCCGCAAAGTCGAGGTCGAGCTGTCGGCTTAATGGAATTTTCTCCTCATTGAAGTGAGCGACCCTAAGACTTGGCAGGGCCATTTCTACCGGGGCCATAACTTCCGACCCGTTGGTTAAAGAGAAAGGGGTCTCCCCTGTAGTTATTTTTTTCGACGTCCTAAGGGCCCACAAAGCCGCGGGTAAGTGGTCCAGCCATTTCCCTGCTTTTTCGTCCAAATTCTTTTTTAGCACGCTTAGAACCCGTTTGTTTGCGTTTTCAGCTTGCCCGTTGCCTTGTGGATAGTATACCGAGGATTGCCAGTGTTTGACGTTGGGCTATTTACAAAACTCGTTGAACTCCTCCCGGAACTCATTGAAGTGAGCGACCCTAAGACTTGGCAGGGCCATTTCTACCGGGGCCATAACTTCCGACCCGTAGGTTAAAGAGAAAGGGGTCTCCCCTGTAGTTGTTTTTTTTGACGTCCTAAGGGCCCACAAGGACACGGGTAAGTGGTCCAGCCATTTTCCTGCTTTTTCGTCCAAATTCTTTTTTAGCACGCTTAGAACCTGTTTGTTTCTGTTTTTGGCTTGCCCGTTGCCTTATGGATAGTATACCAAGGATTGCTATTGTTTGACGTTGTGCTCTTTACAAAACTCGTCGAACTCCTCCCGGAACTGCGGCCCATGGTTGGACACTATTACCCGTGGAGCTCCGAATCTAGTCCAGACTTGAACGAGCAGAAAGTAGATCACATTCTTGGTTTCGATTTTCACAAAGGCTTTAGCCTCGATCCATTTGGTGAAGTAGTCCACGGCCAAAGAAAGAGCTCTCAGTATCTTAGATACAAAAAGAAAAGGATTTTAGAGAGATGTTTCTCTCAGCTAGCCCTTTCTTCTTCAAGAATGAGCTTGCCAAATCCTTCCTTTAGCTGTGTTTTTAGCTCTTGTTGCTTGCTCGTTTTCTGTCTTGCTACTTTACTTTCTCTTCTCTGATTTACAGCCTCTGTTTTGAGCCATGGCTCGCAAAAATAAGAAAACCACTGGAGATGGCACTGTTCATGATTCGGAACCAGATGAAGCTGAGCCTTCCGTTGTTTCCCAGGTTGCAGTAGCACCTAATGCCTCTGTTGCTCTTCCTACTGCTCCATTTGAAGTTCAGAATGTTAAAGAAAAGCTTCCATTGAAGGATTTCCATGTTCCTACTCAACTTGCAGATGTTAATCTTACTTCTGGAGTTGAAGCTGCAATGGTGGAAAGGAAGGAACCTACTGCTAAATGTTGCAATCCTAGAGTATATGAAGCAATGAGATTGAAATATGTGAGGTTAGTTACTCCTGCTGCTTCCATTTTGAAAAAGAAGTCTGTCTTGGCCGATGGTGATTTAGCAGGTATTCCAACTCTTTTAGAGTTATTAGAAGTTGAAAAATAGGCTGATAATGTTTCTATTGATATTTTAAAGATTGGTGGAGTGTCTGAAAAGACTATTGAGAGTGTCAGTGCACCTGTTGGGCAGGTTCCTGCTTCTGTAGAGCCTGTTTCTGAAGGTGGTGTGATAGAACATGGTTCTTCAGTTGTAGGTCTTGTTAGTGAAGATGTTACTGCCACTTTAGGACCTGGTGGTGTGATAGAACATGGTACTCAAGTTGAGGTGGATCTTGGTTCTATTGCAAGTAAGGAATGTGTTGCCCCTGTTTCTGATGGTGCCCTTTTTGTTACACCTTCTGGAGACTTTATAGGGCCTAATGCTACTAAGGCTGTGGATGAGGTTGCCTCTTGGGTACAAATGGTTAAGAAGAATAGAGAACCTTTAGATGATGTTGTTCTTTTGATAGATCATGTTGATTGTGTTAATCAAGATACTGTGTTTCTGGAGGAGAATGATACAAATGATGATTCTATGGAGAAATTGAGTTTGATTTGCATCTTTCCTTCAAAATTTCCTAGAATATATGCAGTTCAAAAGATTGATAATGCTTGGCCAAGAAAATGCAGATACCATTACCACAATTCTGGGTGGATAGTGTTTCTTTTTGAACAAGAGTCTGATCTTAATGAGGTGCTGTAGGCTGGTCCTTTATATGCTTTTGGAAAGCCCTTGCTCTTAAAAAAGATGCCTGTTATGTTCAATTTTAGTAAAGATGCTTGTAATGTGGTTCCTGTTTGGATTCAGTTGCCTAATCTGCCACTAAGGCTTTGGAAGGATAGGGCATTGAGTAAGATCTGCTCTTTTCTGGGGAGTCCTCAGTATACTGATAAAGTCACGGCTTCCAAGAAAGTGCTGAGTTTTGCAAGATGTCTTGTGTAAATTGACTTGAAGATGGAGTTGCCTTCTGTTAATCCTATTACTATGCATGATGGAAAGGTCCTTCTGCAGCCTGTTTTATATGAGGAAAGGCCTAAGTTCTATTCCAAATGTAACAAATTAGGGCATCATGAACAAGGACATGATGATTCTAAAGCTGAGGTTCCTGCACTGTATGTGTCAAGGTCAAAAAAACCTGGTGTTTCTAAACCTAACCCCTTAAAGAATAAAAAAGTGGTTATTCTTGAAGAAGATGGCAAAAATGATAATGTTCCTACTAAAACTCATGTGCCAGGTGATGTCTCATCCTCTGGTGCATCATCTACACAGGTGGATAAAGAAAAAAATGTATCCTCTAGTAATAAAGGAAAAGAAGTGGAGAAGGTAGTCACTCCTGTTGCAAATAATTTTGATGTTTTGGATACTGATAAATGTTCCACTTGGGCTAGTGATGCTGAAGCTGAGGATTTGGTGGAAAAAAGGGACATTGCTGCTTCTGGTTCCAGGAAATCAAGGAAGAAAAAGAAGAATATGATGAATACCACTGCTGGTGTATCTGGAACTGAGAAAAAGACATCTGATGCAGTCTCTAGAGGTAAATCACCTCTAGGTAGACAAAAATGATTGGTTTTTGGAATGTTAGAGGGTTCAATAAGGCTTCTAAACAATCTACTGTTGTCAAATACCTTAGACAACATAAGATTACCTTATTTGGAATCCTTGAGACTAAATTGTCTCAAAATAGTATGGATAAATTTTTGAATAGCAAGATTCCTACATGGAGTTCTGTAAATAATTTTGACCACCATGATAATAGGAGGATGTTAGTTATCTGGGATCCCTCTTTTGTTTCTGTGGAGATTTTGGAAGTTGATGCTCAGTGGATCCATTGTAGTGTCAGGCTGATTGTTACTGGTGAGTTTTTTCTAGTTACTTTTGTTTATGGTTTACATTCTGTTGGCCATAGAAGATGTATGTGGGACAGACTTAGGGAGTTGAGTGTTTGCTCTTCTCTTCCATGGATGGGTTTGGGGGATTTCAACTCTGTGCTTTCTATTGATGATAGGATGAATGGGAATATTCCCACAGATTATGAGATGTAGGATGGGGTGGATTGTTGCTTGGATGCTAATCTTTCAGATATGAAATCCTCCGGTGAATTCTTTACTTGGACTTCTTCTAGTGTTCTTTCTAGAATTGATAGGGTTCTGGTTAATGCTTATTGGTATGACTGGTGTGTGAATGCTTTGGCTTTTTTTGATCATGCTGGTTTGCATTCTGATCACTCCCCCTGTAGAATCTCTTTAACTACTGATTCTGTGATCAGAATGAAACCTTTTAAAATTTTTCAATATATGGATGCAGCATCATAGTTATATGAATATTCTTACTCAGAGCTGGAGTTAAGATGTTTATGGTACTGCTATGTACCAGCTTTTTAAAAAGCTTAGAAGATTGAAGAAACCTTTGAAGGAGATGAATAAGATGCATTTTGCTCATATATCTGTTAAGTCAGAAAATGCTCAGAAGGTGCTTGGGGAGCTGTAATATTTATACAACCTGGGACCTACTGAGTCTTTATTATCTCAAATTGGGGATCAGAAGAGGATCTGTGCTACTTTGGAAAATGCTAAATCCAGTTTTCTTTCTCAGAAAGCTAAAGGGCTGTATGTGAAGTTAAGTGACAGGGGCTCTACGTTTTTTCACTCTTTGGTGAAGAGGAACAAAGTTAGGAATCATATCTCATCCATAAAACTTGCTGACAGTTCTTTCACTACTTCATATGATCAGATTGGAGATGCTTTTATTAGTTTTTACTCTGATTTATTGGGTACTGAGGCTTTGGCTATTCCCATGGATGATGAGGTGGTTAGTGCTGGCCCTACTATCTCTAGGGTTCAGTTGGATAATCTGTTGGTGGATGTTACTACCTTGGAGGTAAAGAAAGCTCTCTTCTCTTTCTCTGACAATAAAGCACCTGGTCCTGATGGGTATTCTGCTGGTTTTTTCAAGAAATCTTGGGATATTGTTGGTGCTGATTTCACCAATGCTGTCTTGGAGTTTTTTTTAATAATGATGCTATATTGAATCAGATTAATCATGCTATCATTGCTTTGATTCCTAAGTATACTCATGCCGCTTCTGTTGGTGATTATAGGCCTATTTCTTGTTGTAATACTACTTACAAAGTTATATCTAAGATTTTGGCTACTAGACATTCTTCTTGTTTTCCAGATCTTATTGATGAATGCCAAACTGGTTTTGTTGATGGTAGGGCCATGTCTGACAATATTTTCCTGTGTCAAGAGCTGATTAGGAAGCATGGTGTTGCCAAGGGTCCCCCAAGATGTATGATAAAAGTGGATATAAAAAAGGCCTTTGATTCTGTGCATTGGTCCTTTTTGGAGGCAGTAATGAAAGGTTTTGGCTATCCTGACAGGTTTGTGAAGTTGATCATGTTATGTGTTTCTACTACATCTTTCTCCCTGTCCATTAATGGTGAGCTCAAGGGGTTTTTCCCTGGTAAAAGGGGCCTGAGACAAGGGGATCCTCTTTCCCCCTTTCTCTTTGTTCTTGGCATGGAATACTTTTCTAGAATGCTTAGAATTCTGGGGGAAGATTATGAGTTTAACTTTCATAATGGTTGTCAAAATTTGAAGATTAATCATCTTTCTTTTGTAGATGACTTGATGCTCTTCACTAGGGGGGATCCTACTTCTATTTCCTTAATGATGGATTGTTTAACTGATTTTGGTAACTGTTCTGGCCTTGTTGTTAATCTGAAAAAGTCTGAAATTTTCTAAGATGGTTTGGATGATTATAACAAGCAGGTGTTATTAGATATTTCTGGATTGAAAGAAGGTGTGATGCCTGTTAGGTATCTTGGTATTCCTTTGTGTGCTGTTAGGTTAAATGTTATGCATTATGATCCCTTATTTACTACCTTGAGGAATTACTTTTGCAATTGGAAGGGTGCCACTTTGTCTTATGCTGGTAGGTTACAGCTGGTGAAATCTGTCATTCAAGGTGTGTACTGTTTCTGGCTTGGCATTTACCCTATCATTGGTAGTGTTAAGCCTAAAATGGATCAATTATGTGGGAGGTTATTGTTGGGGGGTTCCTGTGATTCTAACAGGAAATCCCTTGTTGGCTGGAAGAAAGTTTGTTTGCCAAAATCTGAGGGTGGTTTAGGGATCTTTCAGTTGGAAGCTTGGAATCTTGCTCTTTTATGTAGGATTTTGTGGAATTTCCAATGTAAGAAGGACTGTCTTTGGGTGAAATAGATCAATGCAGTGTACTTAAAGAATTTAGATTTATGGTCTTATCCTTACAAGCCTGGTGATTCTGCTTTAATCAAAACTGTGTTCAGGATTAGGGACATGATTCTAAATAGTGCTGGTTCTTCTGGGGCTGCTGTTGTGTTGAAATCCTGGTCTATTGGCCCTAAGTTATGCCCTAACAAAGCATATGATTTCTTTAGGCAACATGGTCCTAAGGTTTGGTGGTGCAGATTTTTCTAGAACCCTAGGGCCACTCCAAAACACTATTTTTTGCTATGGATGGCGATGAAACATGGTATGCTCACTACTGATAAGCTTCATTTTGATGACAAACTTTGCACCTTGTGTGGTTTGGTGAATGAGTCTGCCTCTCATTTATACTTTCAGTGTCCTATCTCATGTATGATTTGGGGCAAGATTAGATTGTGGCTTGGTATTAATAGAAGACTGGAAACTATTACTGCTGCACTTAGATGGATGAAGTGGAATTGCAGGGGAACTTCTCATACAAATGTGGCCAGATCTGCCTCTGTTTCTGTGGTTGTATATTGGATTTGGTACATGAGAAACAGACAGTGGTTTGATGATGTTCCTATGAAGATTGATGATGTGTTGGTCTGCATTGAAACACATATGTTTTACATAATGCAGGCTGCATTTCCCTTGTACACTTTTACCCCTTAATGTTTAGGTTTTGTACATCTTTTGTGATTTCTGTTAGGGCTTATTGGTGGTTGTTTGAGATTATTTTGCTTCTCTACACACCTTGGGATATGCTCTGTGAGTTATGCTCTCATATGACCCCTTTTTGCAGTTTTGGGTGTTGACTTGTGTTTAGTGGCTGTTGTTCCTTGTAGCATATAACCTCAGGGGTCTTATGCTTCTTGGAATCAACAAATCTAACCTCATCTCAACACTGTGTAGGTAGTAGGTAGTTTCTTTTCTGTCTAGGATGTAATATCTTGTATTTTGCATACCTTGGTTATAAAATTTTTACCTTTAACCAAAAAAAAAAGTAGTCCACGGCCACGACCACGTATTCACATCCAGAGCGGCCTCTTTTCAGTGGCCCTATTAAATCGATAGCCCACATGTCAAACGGCCATGCCGCGATGACAATGCTTTGTTCAACTGATTGCAGTCTGGGGATGTCCATGAACTTTTGACATTTATCGCACCGCTTGGCATATATTGGAGCATCCTCTACGAGCTTTGGCCCATAATATCCGGCGAGTAAAATTTTTTGAGCGAGTGTGCGGCTAGCCAGATGGCCGCCACACATTCCCTCATGCAGCTCCGTGAGTACCCCATGAACCTCCTCAGGCCGCACACATCGCGACAAGGGTTTTGAGAAAGATCGCATGTATAACACATTGTTCATGAGGGTATATCTGGCGGCACTTCTGATCATGGCCTTGGCCTCCTTAGGATCGGGCGGTTGAATTCCTGATTCAATGTATGCTTTTAGCTCATCGATCCAACATGGATTGGTAGGTTGGAAATCCATGACCTCTGCCCGATTGATAGCGGGCTCGGGTAGATGCTCTACCATGATTGCGGGGTTGCCTATTTCGTCGTCATCCGTTAATTTTGACAAATAGTCCTCTCGGTGATTGTCCTCTCGAGGGATATTGGTGAATTTACAATATTTGAAGCTGCTCTCGAGTTTTTTAACGAGATCAATGTACTTTTGGAGGATGTCGCAGTGGATCTCAAACGATCCCGTGACTTGATTGACCACCAGGTGGGAATCACAGAATACATCCACGTTTTCGACTTTCATGTCCTTGGTGATCTCAAGTCCTTCTATGACAGCCTCATATTCTGCTTGATTGTTTGAAGCAGTGAAATCAAACCTTAATGCTTTTTCGATTTCTTCCGAGGTGCCTAGCTCTAGCAAGATAATCCCCGTGCCGCAACCTTTGTTGCTGGCGGCCCTATCGACTTACAAATGCCAGCAGTGATTTGGTTTCTGGGGTTCGGACTCGGCAGCTGCTGTGGCCATGTCGTCCGTTATAGGTTCCGCTTGCTCCCCTGTCTGTTCATGGAATCTTGTCTCCAGTATGAAATCTGGTAAGGCCTGAGCTTTGATAGCTTTTCAAGGCTCGTATCGAATTTAAAACTCTGTGAGCTCAATGGCCCACCACAGCAAGCGGACAGATAAATCCGGCTTGTGTAGGACTTGGCGAAGCGGAGCGTCCGATAGCAAAGTTATTATATGCGTTGAAAAATAAGCCCTTAGTTTGCGGGCAACTATGACAACACAGTAGGCCAACTTCTCGATATTGAAATAGAGACTCTCAACGGGACTGAGAGCCTTAGAGACATAATAAATAGGTTATTGGAGGGTGCCGTCCTCCTTGACAAGTGCTGTGGCTACAGCCCGGTCTGAGGCCGCGAGATACAAAAGCAAAGAATCCCCTAGGCTAGGACTGACCAACAGTGGCGGGCTTGACAGATATGCCTTGAGATCATTGAAGGCTTGCGAGCATTCTTATGTCCATGAAAAGGTCTTGCTTCCTTTGAGGATTTTGAAGAAAGGCAAACTTTTTTCGGCAGACTTGGAAATGAACCTTCCCAGAGCGATTATTCTGCCATTAAGTCTCTGCACTTCTTTGATCGTGGTCGGCTCGTTCATGTTCATTAGAGCTTCTATATTCTCGGGTTTCGCTTCGATTCCCATCTGGTTTACCATAAATCCAAGGAACTTTCATGCCTGAACCCCAAATGTGCATTTGGCGGGGTTGAGCTTCATTGAGTGTTTTCTCACGTTTGCAAAAGTTTCGCGAAGGTCCGCCAGATGATCCTGACAGCTTGATTTCACGACCATATCATCGATGTAGGCCTCCATGATTTTGCCTATCTGCTAGCTGAAGACCCTATTTACCATCCTTTGATATGTGGATCCCGCATTCTTAGGGCCGAATGGCATCATCTCATAGTAATATAGTCCGCCTGCGGCTCAAAAGGTGGTCATTTCCTTATCTTCGTCGGCCATTTTTACTTTGTGATATCTAGAGTAGGCATCCAGAAAACTCAGCATCTCAAAACCGGTGATACCGTCTACCATCTTGTCAATTCTAGGCAGCACATACGGATCCTTGGGGACGGATTTGTTTAAATCGGTGAAGTCTACGCACATCCGCCACTTTCCGTTGTGCTTCTTGACCATCACTATGTTAGCTAGCCAAGTCGGATATTGAAGCTTTTTGATTATACATGCGGCTAGCAATTTATCAACCTCGCCTTTTATGGCGATTTCTTTCTCTACGGAGAATTGCCGTGCTCGCTGTTGGATTGGACTGAAGTTGGGGTCAACGCTTAGATAATGTAGCTCGACCTCTAACTCCACAACCCTCATGTCGGTTACTTCCTAGGCGAAAGCGTCCATATTTTCTTTCAAGAGCATGATCAGCTTCTCTCTTTCTCTTTCAGTAGCCTACAATCCGATCTTTACTTTCTGATCGGGTTATTTTTCATTTATGACAGCTTCGATCAACTCATCATCTGCTGTGAAGTCTGGTTGATCTCACACCTGCAGTGTCTCAACTTCTACGGACTTTGCGACGATTTCTTTTACCGTGGTGATTTGGATGGTATTGGCATGGAATTCCTCGATTCTTGATTTTTTGGAATCGACCATGTTCTTGGTCATGTAGTCGAGGAAGAATCCCGGTCGGCTCATGGCGACCCCAATATCGTCTCCCACGTGAAACTTCACCCTTTGGTGTGGTATAGATACCACCATCTGAAACTTTTTCATGGCCGGAATCCCCAGAATCATGTTATAATAGGAGGGGAGATCGATCGGCAAGGCTCATAATCGCCAAGAGTAATGCCGAGATCGATGGTACCTTTGACCCTTACAGTTTCGTTGGTAAAAACCCTCCAACATTCCCAGGTAAGGCTTCAGCTTTGCCTCTCCGAACCCGATTTCTTTGAGACATTCAAAATAGATGATGTCGCGGCCTGCGCCGGTGTCGACCATGACTCGATTAAAACCGTGCAGCTCATTAACTCCGATCTTGAGAATGATTGGCACCTCCATGACGCCCTCTACGGTTGTTAGTTCGCTCTTGGTGAACATGATTCCTTTGTATTTTTCTCCCAAGACTATTGGTTTCTCGAAACCTCACGTGTTGATCGAATGTATTTGTGATTTCAGCTGACTGTTGCTGGGAAGGCTTCTGTGAATAACCTGGACCTCCCTCTGATAGATGCGAGGTGTTCGCCCTTTATTGGCACCAGCATCACCATCGCGTTTATACTTGGCGGCTGGTCCCTCTCTTATCAACCTTTCGATTTCCCTTCTCAGAGTAATACATTCATCTGTAATGTGCCCGTGATCCTTGTGATACTCACAGTATTTGGATTTATCACGAGTGCTGGCGTCGCCCTTCATGGGCCTAGGTCTCTCAATTTGTTGGTGAATTTCGAAAATCATCTGGGATGGCTTGGTGTTGAGAGGGGTGAAATCATTTTCATTGAATTTGTATGGCGTCTTCGTCTCACGGTCTTGGTTCGCGCCCTTACCGCATTGCTTCTTACGATCGTCCCCGCGATCCTCTAGATTTTGATTTTCCCGTGGGAGACGGCGCTTCAGTTACCTCCATCATTCTAGCCCTTTCTAGCATTTCCCTTAGGCCCACTCTAGGGGGCCGCATGTTAAACTTTGTTTTCATCGGACCCTTGGCAATTCTTGTGAGAAAGCAAGTTATGATGGCGTCGTCAGGAATGTTCCTCGTTCGATCATAGATCCTAACGAACCGCTCGTAATAGTCCTTTCATGATTCGTTTTCGCCCATACGGACCTCATAAAGATCCTCAATGGTTTTCTTTGGTCTGCTCGCTGACTCAAATTCCTTCACGAATTTTCCAGATAGATCCTCCCAACTTTCAATCTAACCACGAGGAATCCCGCGGATCCATGAAGCAGCCCTGTCTTACATACTTCCGACTAAAGTGATACACCAGGCGGACATGTTCTAGGTCGCTAGAGTGATGCTACCCTGGAAAGCTATGAGCCAATCATGTAGGCAAGTGTTTCCACTATAGTAGTTGTAGCTGGGGTAACTGACATTTTCTTTGTTAGTGGGCAAAGTTTCAGCTATCCTCTGGGCGAGCACGTCGATCCTAGAGATTGGAGCGGGTTTTCGGTAGGCCTCGACTTTTTAAACTCAGCGAGCTCTTTCTTCATTATTTCCATCTGTTCTTCGAGGACCGGATCGTATCTCAGTATAGGCGGGGGCGGGTTGGCCGCTAACTCAACCCCATGTTCTGAGATCGTTTGATTCCGCGACTCCTCCTGTTGAGCTCGCTTTTCCCTTATTATCTGTCGAGCATCTCTTTCATTTCTTCCTTCTTGCCTGGGTACCACGCCCATCTTTGGGAGGCTCAGTTGGCTTAGGGCCCGACCTTTTTCTTTCTCACCCAGCCTTTTATAAGCGGATCCTCTTTCTCCACTTTTTTTCCTTGGGATTTTTGCTGCTAGGACGGGCAGGAGTTTGGATGACCTCCTGCTCTCCCCGGCGGCCTTTACGACCTGAAGACTGGATGCTCTCTTCAACCTATACCCTTTGTAGTTGACTCTGGCGTCCCCTTTCTGGCGCCTTGGGATTGGGCTCGCCCTTAGACTGGATCGCCTCCCGTACTGGCACTGGTTCCCGGCCTAGTGCACAAGTCTAGAATTGGTTAAGTACATTCTTTAGGCATACTTGGAATACTCTATCATTTCCACGATCTCAGACTCCTCTTGAAACCCTTGTACTTTTTTTGGTGGGTCCCGACTGCGTTGCGGCCTAGGTGCCCCGATGGCATTCTCTTCTCTGTGAGCCTCCTCTAGGGCTGCTTGGGCTTCTTTGGACTTTGATTTCTGATTTATGATATTCCGAGCGTCGGCGGCGGCTAGAGCATCCCTCTGAGGCCTACTCCCATCAGCAGTGAGACTGTCTAGTGTTTCTGTGGTGCCCTCAGCATGGGTTTGATTGGGCACGCCCCCCTTATCTAGGGTAAGGGGTATCAGCGTGCCCTTACTTCCTGCCATCGCTAGTGATGTGAGGTGGTAAACTTGAAGATGGGGTCGTTTCACTGATTATTACCAACTCTGACAACCTGCTCCTGGTTAGTGAACTGCTTTGTCTGACAGGCCTAACTGCCATGTACTATCTGAATTTTCTACTGAAGTGGTTTGGAGGGTTGTTAGTTGTTGTACTGCCCTCTGAGAGTTGATGAGAGTGTCCGTTCGGACGGTGGTAACTCAGGCTAACTCCGGTCGGTGATACCAATTTCTGGGAAAAAAGGTGATAATTCAAATGCAATCACCCCAGAGACTGATACAACCTCCAGCGGGAGATGCGTACATTGTCGAGCGGGGGGAATTTCTTTTAAGGCAAAGTGTTTCCTGGTGATATGATGAGGACACCAAAGCTTTTTCAGGGAGTTTTTCTGGCAAGAAGGCAGAAACAGACTTTGAAGGTACCAAAAGAGGTGATTATTCAAACGCAGGCTTGGTATATCCAGGTTTCTACGGTTTTAACGAAGAAAACTACGAGAGAAGTGATTTCTCAAACGCAAACTCATGAGTCTTGTACAAATCGTGATAAAGTTACTTCCTTTGGTGTGATGCAAACTGGGTGATATCTTCTCTAGGCTAGAACTCTGTTGGATTTGAGTGGATGATGAAGATGATGATCAGCCTCTCCGCCGTATGTAAACTTTCTGGGATAGTTTCCTGCTGGGAAGCTGGAAAACTGATCCTTCCCGGTAACGGAGCCAACTGATAATGCCGAATATTATCAAGGTGGTTTAACGGTTGCGTGTGGTGTGGATATCTGGCTTATTTGATAGATTTATGGTGGTGGCAGCCGGTGGTGCACGGCGAAGAGGTGGTGAAATGTATGAATGCTTGAGAGAGTGAATTTGGCAAGAGTTTTGTTCTCTTTGTTGATTTTTGCATATATCTATGAAGTCACACAAGCCCTCCTTTTATAGGCAAGGATAGGAGCTAGGTGAGTGAGATAGGGACAGGTAAGCGTAAAGTACAGTGATGTTAAGCGGACAATACCGCTCGACGACATTGTTATGTGGTCGCCCGGCTCGCAATCTCTGAGCTTGCTTCCTTGTCCTGTCTTGACTAATCCATTGCTCCTCATGGCTCGTGCGATCTCTTATTGGTTCCTGACTTAGCTCGCAAGTCGGCCCCCTGAGCAACTAGTGACCTTGGTAGGTGTGAAAGCTCTTGGCGGGGTCGCCCTTCCGCGACCTTAACCAAATGGTCGTTGCCGACGTTATGCCCGCGGTCCTGTTCTATCCTGGTTGCTAGATAGGTTGTTTCCGGGGACTCATAGGTGGCGGTATATTTAGACGTATCAACACAGATTAAGAAAATTGGTTAAATTGGTTATGTATAATTAATTTTAATGAAAAAGACTAAAATAACCTTAACTGTTATTAATGGGAAATAGTGAAAGGTAGGTGAGAATATAAAAAATGAGAGGTAAAAAGAGGAAAATGTAATAAATGTTCCATTAGTATTCTAAATGGACTTATATTATGTGACAAATTAAAAAAACCTAAACTGATTTATATTTTGAGACGGAAGTAGTATATTTTTAGTATCATATTACTTATTCGTTTTTTGAAGGATTATTACTTATTTTTTAACATAATCAATTTGTTCAAATAATGCAATACTTTTAGTACAAGATCTGCAAATATATGATATTCATCTTCTGTATTCATTTTTTCCCCAGTATTTTATAAGAATACAAATACATGCATCGTTTAACATTTCAAATAATAATAGTTAGAATTAATAAAATAAATAGCACCAAGGGACGTGTGACTCTCAAATTTTATGTGAGACTACTATAATAAACACCAATCTAAACCGATAAGAAGGTTCTTATTTATATCTGAACGGGTCTTTTTATAACACTTTATTTGTGACATTTTGGGCCTCTAGATAAAAAATCTTACACGTACCTCTAGAAAAAAAATCTTACCCCCCATAAATGCCACTGATTTGGGTGAAAACAATGTCCGGCAGTTAGGAAATCTACGTGGGAACGCAGCGGAATTCAAAACTTTGATTTCCTTTTACCCAAGATCGACTTCGTTTAAGCAATAATCAAATAAGCTAAAGACGGCGGTTACCTTGCTTGATCTAAAAGATCGACACTTTGACCGTCTAAGGAGAGTAATTCTGCATAAAGCCGCCCAAGTGTTCGGCCTCTACCGGTGATCCACACGAACAGCCTGCCGGAATCCCATCATGGATTGCTACCAGAAAAACTCGGCTGCAAGACCGACTTTTTCTCTATCTCAAACCCTCTCTAATTTTCACAAGAACTATTAGCTCTTGGAATTATGGTGTACAAAAGAGCTAGCCAACCCCTCATATTTATAATAAAGGTGGCGCCCCATAAGTCCTCCAAAATCCTTGGGGAACAAGTCTTGAGTAAAGTGGAGAGAAAGAAGACCTTTTTCCTAATAAAACAAGGAAAATCTCATAGATTGATTTATCTCATTTAATTTAATATCTTATATTAAATATTTCCAAGATATTGTCAATATCTAATATTGACTATCTTTATCTTATTACCATAAATCTATTTTCAAAATCAATTAATATCCAATATTAATATTATGGTAATCTTATTAATTATATTACACAATCCAAGTGTATCTTATAGACATTGAAAGTGGCGCCCCTTTGACCAACAAATTGGCTTCCGGAATATTCTTTAGTTAATAATACTATGATTAATTAATTTACAAAATACATGTGTATCAATATACACAATAATTTTGACACACATACATTATGTGTATATTTAATTAATCAACGTAATTAATATATTGTATTATATTTATTCATAATAAATAAATACCACCATATTAATTTACCAATATAACCTTTATAGTCTCGAGATAATCTTTCCTTATTTGGTTATCATCTATAACCACATGTTAATCCGGCTAGATGTTCATATGTGTGTGACCCGATAGGCTTCCGAATATGTTGGCCGTAGACACAAAGTGCAATTTACGAAAATGCCCTTCATGCCTAACGATCACAAGATAGTGTCTAGCAACACACCGTGACCCCCAATCATTGGAAGAGTAAAATGAAATGACTACTACCTTTCATGTGAAACAGTTACCGTGTAAATTACAATCCTATCGCTGTAATAAAATCCATACGATCGTATCTCGAGTGTCGATACATTAACGATCGTATCTTATAATCTGGATATCATGCTCTCTCGGAATAACACATTTACTCCCACTTTGCAAAGATTCTCGAGAGCTAGACAATCCTTATAAGTAGGCCATTTCGGATATTCGATCCCAATCATAGGATACGCGATTCCCGGATGACCAATCATGTATACTCCGCATGCTTCAATATCACATCCAATCACTACCGCATGATCGCCCCATGGCTAGGGGAAATCTCAATAGTGTCAAAGCATAACAATCCACACCGTGATGCCATGAAGACTCCGGTCTAAAGGATAATTACACAACCGCCACATAGTGTGACATTTAATGTAAGTGGGTATGTCTAACGTACGCATTCTCTAATACACGTCCACGTATAGTCCAAGTGTCTCTACATTTCGATAGACGAGATTTATCCCTACCCTAAAGACAGAAGACATCTAATACGTGCTAGCCTATTTGTACTATCAATGTCCTGTTTAATAGTACATCAGCCTAAAGACATTTAAGTATCAAACTTATTAAAGTGATTAGAGATCTCATCAACCATAATCGCCTATCATGGTTTCTCTATCACAGTTTAATACTAAGGACGTTATCATATAACAATTCATAACTGGTTCTTTAAAATAACATATGTATGACAACATAAAAGCCATTTAATATATGTATAAACATAAAGAAATAGTAGAAATGATCCGACCCGGTCGGATCCGGTCCAACCCAATTGGGTTTAGGACACTATTCCAACAATCTCCCATTTGGCCTAAAACCAATCACTAGCACTCACAAGACCAAGTTGAAACACAAGAATCTCATGCAATACTCGCAACCAGCCATAGCCATAAACGGATTGCTATTCGTGGGGACTTAGACTATCTTCATATCATGTTCCAAATAACCATGTCAAAGAAACCGCCTCAACACACACACACGAATATCTGACGAGACCCCGGTCCTTGCTTCAAGCAATGAATCCATTTACTATATCAACTACATAGAAAAAGTGGAAGAACCGTACAAGGTTCAGGAATGAACCTTCTAGACTCATGTACTTCTCCCGCTGCGCCTCCAAGGCACTACTGTGTTTTGGCCTAGTTCTAGAATTTACAGTGACCCATAGCCAAGAACATTTCCAGCTCACTGTATCACTTAATCAAAGTGACTGCAAACCTAGACTGTAGCTCCCACTCGCCTTCATAAGACTCAGGATATATGTCTGTATATCTACATTTATTCGCTTACAAGTTTTGATAACTAGGAAATCATCCTAAACTTGTTTAAGGATATTCTCGACATTCACCAGATTTACTTTCATACTTGCTCATGACTCTTCATGTAGTATGAACATCTGGCATTACTTTTATGATGGTTCCTATCGCAATAGCAAAGGAAACTTTCCATAAGCATCATCTTTCACCTTATATTTAGGATGGACGTCCAAACATAGATAGATTTTGAGAACACTGGCTAGCAGTATCCCCGTTGCAATCTATGCTAAACTCTTTTAGCGTCACATCTATATAGGCAAACTATAATCTAACGGCAGTTAAATCTATCACTATAGATTCTCATTTCTAAAATAAGAACTGCTAATCCAAGTGCTTTCGTAAAGACCTTGACCTACCAAACATTAATTGACAGTGGCATGGGGTATTAATTCTCGAGAGAGATATCCAATAACTTACTCAAAAATCATAACATACTCCCATTATCCATCTTGCACATTGGGCATATCCTTCTTTTGACTAAATCAAACTCCTTTTATTATCAAACAAAGAAATCGTCTAGAGAAACTTGTTTGAGTCCATAAATGGATCTCATGGGCTTACATATCATGTTATCGTCTATGAACATCGAGTTGTCTGCCCAATGTCTTCAACACTATCATATAGCCATGATATGAAGTTACAACAAGCATAGTCTAAATAGAACTAGGCTCAGCCGACAGCATAAAGATAATTACAATGTTTACACTCCGTACCCTTCAACAGTCGTTATACCCTTATGGTAATCATATTACCATCCATGTCAGCCTTTCAGGGACAATCCCTCTAGGTAAGACAAACTAGGTTCACAACCTGGTTGTCACTGATGGAATCTAATTCAGATATCATGGCTCCTGGCCATATCTCTCAATCTTACCTTTCAAACATTCTTTCATAAGTCATGAGATATTCATTCTTCAAGATGAACATACCAGCAGCCCTTTTGGGCTTGAGGTTATCCACAGGCTTACAGAACTTTTGTGTGCACTAAGCAGTGTTCTACACCTCATCTCTATGCGGCATCTGCTCATGTTCCAATGGTTGAATATATCTTTGTGGTTCTCAAAATCTTTTGAGATCTTATTTACTCCCACTGTTTCTTTTGGAAGAAAGACTTCCTCTAGAAGACAGCATGTTTGCAGACAAACATTTTGCTCCGCGGACAAGTAAATAATATCTAGCGTACTTGCTAAGACATTCCACAAAGTTGCATATGTCGTACTAGGCTCCTAGCCTTTCTGACTTTGCTTATGACAACTTCAAATCATCGGTTAAGATAGATTCGACATTATCCTCTTCCATATCTAATATGGAATTTATTCAACCTTTATTCTTTGGAACTCGGTTAAGTATAAGGGCACTATCCCAAAACGGGTAAGGGATACTTCGCATGGCTTGCGTCACACATTTATCATAGAAGGTGTTGTTTCCATTTTAGGAAAACAATCTAATTGTGTATCCCTAAGTTGGTATCCTTCAAGGGGAATCTTATTCCTTTTCAGAAAACTTCTGAAACACCCTTCTGGCATTAATTACTTCAATCCAATTGAAGATTAATTCCTTGTAGTTCATCAATCTCATATCCGTGATAGCTCGAACTTTTCGGGCCTTCCAAATTATGCACTTCATTGAGTCCACTTGAATATTTCTAAAAATAGTTATAGAGATTAACAAACAACTATTTGTGGCATTAATTGTCATAAGCCAACAAACATCGGTATGTTTAGGCTTTAGACAATTTTTCTAGAATTTATAACCTTTTCATAAAAGGGTATTTTAATCATATTTAGATAAGATACGTATCACCCACATGATTCATAATCACATGGTTTAGACATCATCTGAATGACATTTGATTATACGTCTCTCTTCCAGAGAGTCGATATCTAGAACAACTACAAATATCAAGGATAAGAGCCATACAAATATTTAGTTGAGATTTCATCACACATATTAACTATATAGTGACATTGATCTAGTATGTTAGATTCTGTGACTTTTCAACTTTATCGGTGTTGGTCCCTTGAAAAGGCTTTGGTTAAGTTTAGAGGGGGGGTGAATAAACTTAACACTTAAAACTTTTGGAGTTAACAAATTCTGCAACTTCGGCGGTCTGTCGATACTTCGATGAGTACGTTGATACCTCGATAGCCTCCGCCGATAAACGGTAGTCTGCGATAGTTGAGTTTGCTGAATTTGTGTAGCGGAATTATATCAAAATTAAGCCTTAATACTTGTTGTTAAATATGATACTAATTATTAGTTACTCAGTAGTGCAAGTGTGTGATTTCAGTTGCTAGATTCAGTAGGTTGATGTGTAAAGTAAACTAAGTGCAGAAAGTAAATGCCGAAAGTAAGTATGCAGATTTTATAGTGGTTCCGAGGTGGTGTAATCCGGTCGGTCCACTCTTCTCTGTGATGTTGGAGGAAATTCACTAGAGATCTTTGATGCAGCTTTTACAAAGATTCCTAAGGTTGCTTGTCCTTCACCAATAAAAATGGCTTCGCAAACTGAAAACTGGGAACAAGTAGGATTGCTGCTCCTGAGTCTTCCACTGGTCCTTGAAGGGTAGGATTGCCTCTTCACCAGATCCACCACAAACAACAGTCTTTCACACAACTGTGCTTCACTGTCTTCAGCAGGTTCTCTATAAAATAAAGATTGAATCAAATTAATGATTCGGTTGCGTAACTTGATTAGGATGATATAATCGGCGGCTTGCGAATGGGCTTCAAGTGTGTATACTTGATGTAGCTTGAATGTAGAATACACTTGAAGAATTTATACGGATCAGTAGCTTTAAGTTCAGTAAGTTCAGCAGGGTGTTTTTCAGCTTAGTAAAATATCTCTTCAAAGTTTATCAGTTTTCATCATCTTGTTTCTGAGTTGAAAGTCCTCTATTTATAGGCAAGAATGCATGTGACTTGTATTTGAAATTCAAATGTAACCGTTCCTTGTTTTTGTCCCATCTGATTTGCATTCTGTCACTATTCATAGGACTGACACTGTCAGAATTCCTTTTTGACAGTGCAGTCTGTCCACCCTTTGACTTATATCCAATGGATAAAAATATGAATCATCCCAACGTTCTTTTAATCTCAGCCTTTGATTTTTTTGATAAGTCAAGAGGTAGTTGGTGTCCTTATCCATGTAATCTTCCAATATAATCTTGAATTAACCGAGGTATTTTATCAGTAGGTTCATCGATCGTGAGATACCTATCGTCTATTTGAACTGCAATTTGCTGTGTATAAAGTACAATGCAGCTGACTTCTTTTATCTAACTTTTATTTGTGAAGTTAGATTACACCTTTTTAATTATAACCAAGTTCCAAACATCGTCCAACTTATGGAACTTAGACCTTCTTCACAAGGTATATGTAATCAGTTTAGGTCATCACAGACTTGCCTAAATTCTAATTCCATATCCTTGACTTAAATTACTAAGTTTGATCCCTTAGCCTTCTGTAACTGAGTTTGAGCCCTCAGCCTTCAGTCTTCAGCAGGTTCCAGACTAGTCTACGGATCTATCTACCCTACTGATAAGGATCAGTCTGCTGACATAAATCAGCTGACAATTACAGTGCTTGTTTGATCAAACCTATTCATAAATCAAACTCTAATAAACCTATACATTTGATCTAGACATCTTTTTGCCTTTGCACTATAACAGCTAGTCTGGCACTCATCATCAAAACATAGAAATTAGTCCAACAATTTCCCCCTTTTTGGTGATGATGCCACTACCCTCACCTAACAACAAAGGAAAAAGATAAAAAAAAAACAAAAACAGAACAAATATAGTCATCTTTCATTATAATCATTTGTTCAAAGATATTACAGTCTAGAATCAGCAAAAACATAATGCAGTTAAAGTATGCCGATCTACTGTCTTCTTTCTCTTTCTTGTCCGGCCTTCTCCACTTGCTCTTGATAGGCCCCGATTTCTGCTATCATATCCCTCATCCATTCATTTTCAATCAGTGTAAAATCAATGTAGGGATTGACTTCTTTCCACCAATTCCATGCTTCAGGCAGGAGAAGGTTTATCTGATTCACTTTGAATCAAAATTTAGTTCCTTGAACTCTTCAAGTGAATCCTTTGCTTTTGTGATAGACAAGTTCCTATCACCTCTGCCACTTCTTCCACCTCTTCCACTTCTGCCACCTCTGTTGGTTGCCCTTAAGGCTCTAATCCTTGCCTCCCAAAATTTCGGTCCCAAGAAAGAGTTGAGTCCTTCATGAAAACCCTTGTCTTGATAAGGTTTCCTCCTGTTGTAGTACTCTTTCTTGTACTGCCTAAAGAGATCATCAGTAAGCTGGACTCTGGCAGGTGCAGGTTGCCTGAAAGCATTGGTTTCATCTAACCATCTCTTTTGTGCAAAAAGTCTTGCAGCCTCTTTTGCTGCTGCTGTTTGGCCCTCTTCCCCCTTAGTGACATCATCAACAAACCGGGACATGAGGCCATGAACACTCTCCTGTGAGATAACCAGATTATTCAGTTGCCCTTCCATAATCTCAGTTCTTGTGTCAACTGCAGTAATCCTGGATTGCAATGTTTCTTCCAGTAGATTGATCCTCTCAGTAACTTTAGGATCCAATCCAGCAGGTTGAGATGTTCCAGCAGCCTCAGCAGGCTTAGGTGTTTCAGCAAGCTTGTCAAGTTTCTGATGAATGGATATAAATTGGTCTTTCGAAACTTCTCTTTTCTTTGTGTTTCCAACATTGATTCCCCTCACATCTAGTATCGATCATTCACGGCATTTTGAGTAGATGTGAAGTTTGAAGCAACCTGTACCGATGGATTGTACGTTTTCATTCACCATTTTCAACGAGTTCTTCAAATCTCTCTTCTGTCCTGTCGTCAGTTGAGTTCTTAACTGTTGCATATCATGCCTCACAGTCCTTAACTCATTCAAAACTTCTACTGGTATCTCACCAGTCATTCTTCCACAAGATAGCCTCGTCGGCGTTGGCTCCTCAACATTGTATTGTGGCCTCGATTGTTCACAACCAATGCCCAACTCCTATCTAATCCCGGCGGGATTAGGTCCTTGATATTCTTCCAAGATAGGATCAAGGGCTGGTTCTTCAAAAATGGGAACAAATGCCTGTGGGGGATCAACATTAACATTCTCTTCTTCAGGCATTTGAAACTCCTCATCACTAAAGTCATAGTCCAGGAGCTGCTCATCCATAATAACAGCAGTCTGCTGACCATATTTCCCTTTGGTGGTCTGGTTTCCAGTAGGCTCCACTATAGCAACCTCTTCAAAACAACGGGGGTATCCTCCATACCCAAAATAGGTTCCAACCTTTGTCCAGGAGTCTTTGTTTGAGACTCGAGCACTGTACCTCCCGTTCCAACCTTTGTGCAGGTGCTGTTTGTAGCCCAGCAACATGTACCTCCTCTTCAGCTCTTTGTGGATTGAATATAGCCTCATTGTCCATTTGAAATCCTTCAGCATTACCAATCTTGTTCAGGATAATGGCAGTTTTAGTAAGAATGCCCTCAAAGTCAAATCCATCTTGATATTCAATAGATTCTTCTGAGCTGGCACTAGGTTCACTATAATCAGTAACCTTCTCTCCATCCAAATCCTCACTCTGTTCAGCTTCAGTTTGTACTGTAGGCTCTACAACATGGAATGTAACAGATTCATCAGCTAGCCTACCAGCACTTAAATTAACTCCTTCATTGATCAATGCCTCCAGATCATCAATGGTGAGATCCTGTAGATCCTCATCCATCTCTCCTCCGCTGCGGCCCTCGAGCAGACTTACCGATATCGTGGTTGTTGTGCAGGTGGTTCTATTAAAATTGCAGTCCCACTGGTTCCTCCTAGTCCAGAAGGAAAATCACCTCTGGAATCTGATGATGAGGATGAATCATCATTGTCATATCTTGGATCCCTAAACTTGATACCCTCATCTTTATGTTGTTCATCAAATAAGTCCATCAATCCGGATTGCAGCAGAGTGGTATCAACTAGGTCCAACAAATTCTTTACTCCCAACTTGTTAAAAGCCCATTCTTCAAAGTCTGTCATAGGTTCAGCAGCTGGCTTTTGTCTCTTGTAGAAACCAAACTTCCATTGGAAATAGTCAGCAACTTGCTGAAGTTTGGGATCTACATACTCTTCTGTTTTCTTCCATTCTTTCACAAGCCTTTCAAAGGGCATGAAAGATCTTACGGGAGCGACTTTAGAACCTTGTTGACCTCCAAAGGTTCCAACAAGTAGGTTCATTGTTTCTTCAACGAGATGTTTGAAAGTCGGTAGGTTCCGAGGTGGTAAATTTGGGCCTACTACTTCCATCCGTACAACACTTGGTTCCCCCTGACTTACATGCTCATCGAGCGGGGTCGCAGCGACGGATCGCCCTTCCCCCTGAGTTCTTGCAACAATTGCAGGGTCTTCAAACTAATTCTTCAACTACCACAGCAGGTGCAGGTATAGTGGTTTGCTGTGGGTCTTCAGTAGATACTACAGCAGGCTCAGGGTCAGTAGACTGCTGTATATCTCCAACAAATTGCTCAACAACAACCTGTGCGGCTTCAGTAGACTTAACAACCTCTTCTAGTGAGGAGTCAGTAATTTCCACATGCTTGATGATAGTTAAGGGCTCAGCCTCAATAGCCTCTTCTTCCTCTTCTACTGATGCTTCTTTTTGGACTCTTTTTGCCTCCAAGTTTTTCAATTCTTTCCCCTTTCCATGTTTCTTTTTGTGGATAATTTCTTTTCTTCTCTTGGAAAGTGGTTCATCATCTTTTTTAACCACAGTAGACTTCCTCTTTCTACTAGCTTCCTTCTGTTGTTCCCTCAGAATCTCAACAACAGTTCTTCTTGCAGCAACAGCAGGGTCAGTACTTTCAGATTCAGCTGGACCCTCAGCAGACTCAACAGTCTGTGCTGTTTTCTTCTTTGTCTTCTTAGGCTTTAAGATCTCAGTGACCTTCCTTGTATCTACAGCCTTTCTTTTCTCAGTGGTCTTCTTTGGTGTAGCAGGTTTAGTAGATTTCTTCTTAGTTTGCTGGACCTGCTCACCACCAGCATCACCATCATCTCCATTATTGTCATCATCAGTAGCAGGGTCAGCAACATCTTCATCATCATCTAGACCAGGAATAGCATAGTCAATTTCCTTCTTGTATCTAGACTGATTAATCTTCTCAGGTTCAATATCAGGAACCTCCAAGTGATTCAGCAGGGTCTGAACCATTAATCCTAAGGGCAAGGCCTTGGATTTCCTTTTCCCCTCTTTTTCTTCCTTGGCTACCTTCTTCATGTAATGAATGAAGTAACCGGCCCAATCAAATCTCATGCTCCAGCAAATAATCATCATCAACTCTATCTTAGGTCCAGATAGAGTGTCCATACTTCCAACAAGTCCAAGTATGTTCTTTGCAATGAGTTTGCTCAGCAGGTTGTACTCAAATCCAATGTGTTTCACATTGATGCCTGGAATGGATTTGGTGGATGCATTTGTTTTGATTTGATCAACAAAAGCCATCTTGGATAGTCCCATAGCTTCAGGATTTACTGGACCATCCACTACTTCCTCAAATCCAAAAACTTACCTCAGTAGACTAGGGGAAACTTCAATCTCCTCAGCATTCACAGTTGTCTTGAATGCTTCAGTTCCTTCTTCCACAACCATGTTCTTCCAGAAATCAATAACATTTGTGTATGAAATTGTTTCCAACTCCTTATTCTTCGACCAATATTGATGGCCAATTCTGTTTTGTTTGCAACAACAACAAAGCCTCTAACACTTTGGCTTGATTCAATTTGGACATCAATCTTTTCCGCCATTGTTATGAGAAAAATGAGATGAAGAAGATGGATTGTAAATCTGTGTTCACACAGTGTAAAAACAGAGATATAGCAGATTTTGCAAGTAATGAAAATCTGCTGAGTGTAGGTCTGTATATATGGACATACGGTAGTTGTAACTGTCAGTGCACGTACATTGATGTTAACCACGATTAATCTGAGTAAATGTTGTCTTGACACGTGGCCCATAACTCCTCCATAACGTTTGTAACCGTTGGATCGTGTTAACTATGGTAGTAAAGGGTAGGATAAATATCCCGCCAAACTGCTTTTTGACTTTAGTAAAGTTTGACTGTGTAACGTTCCATTCAGCAGGGTTGTCTCAGCAGGGTTGGCTCAGCAGTCTGCTGATAAAGGTGCTTCAGAAGCCTGCTGACAAGGTGACTCTGCTAATCCTTGATTTCTTCTTGTTTTGTTCAATTGATAATACAAGATGAAGTTTAATACCAATGACTGATCTGTCAAGTGAGCTCACCCAACATGACAAAGACCAATCCCCTTGGCAACCTCATTTGCTCAATTGTCCAAACATAAGTACATGAAATTGTTGATACCAATGACTAATCTGCTAAGTAAGCTCACCCAACATAGCAAAGACTAATCCCCTTGGTGAATTCCAGTACATTGCTGAATATCAGTCAACTTTTATAATTCCAAGTTCAGTCCTTAATTTGGCAAATCTTTCACTATCAAGTGGTTTAGTGAAAATATCAGCAAGTTGATTTTCAGTAGGGATATATAGAACCACCACATCTTTCTTTTCAACATGATCTCTTATAAAATGATGTCTCACATCAATGTGCTTGGTTCTTGAGTGCAAAACAGGATTTTCTGTGATTGCAATTGCACTTGTGTTGTCACACATGATTGGAATTTCCTTTTCTTCAATTCCATAATCCCTTAACTCGTTGTCTTAGCCATAGTACATGTGCACAACAACTTCCGGCGACTATATATTCGGCTTCGGCGAGTGGAAGTTGATATTGAATTTCGTTTCTTGTCGAACCGGGAGACCGATCTACTTCCCATTAACTGACAAGTTCCTGTAGTGCTTTTTCAATCAATTTTGCATCCAACATAATCAGAATCTGAGTAGGATATAACTTTGAAGCTTCCATCCTTAGAATACCATATCCCTACTCCCAAAGTCTCCTTTAGGTACTTGAGAACTCTCTTGATTGCACCTAAATGACTTTCTTTAGGTTTAGATTGAAATCTTGCACAAACACCTACAGCAAAGGATATATCGGAGTCTGGCGGCGAAGGTACATCAGACTGCCTATCATCCTTCTGTATAAGGTCTGATCAACATCTTTGTCTTCTTTATCTTCATCCAATCGATGTTTGTACTCATTGGAGTTGATATCTTAGTCTTTGTTTTCCATACCAAACTTCTTCAACAACTCCTTGGTATACTTGGTTTGATGAATGAAGATTCCATCGTCATCCGTTTAACTTGCAATCCCAAAAAGTAGTTCATCTCTCCCATCATACTCATTTGGAATTTACTTTTCATTAGATTTGCAAAATTTTCACAAAGTGAATCATTTTCGAACCAAATATTATGTCATCCACATAAATACGTACCAAACGGAAGTCTTTGTTCCCTTCACCGATTCGAAAAGAGTTTTGTCGGTGGTGCCTTTTGTAAAACCATTGTCCACCAAGAATTGAGATAGAGTCTCATACCATGCTCTTGGTGCTTGTTTCAATCCATAAAGTGCTTTGTTGAGTCTATACACTTTATCTTCTTGATCTTTAACTTCAAATCTAGGAGGTTGCTGTACATACACTTCCTCTTCTAGAATGCCATTCAGAAATGCACTTTTGACATCCATTTGATATACTTTAAAGTTCTTATGTGCAGCATGTGCCAAGAATAATCTGATAGCTTCCAATCTTGCAACGGGTGCATAAGTTTCATCAAAATCTATTCCTTCTGCTTGAGAATAGCCTTTTGCAACTAGTCTGGCCTTATTCCTTACAATGGTACCAGATTCATCAAGTTTATTTCTGTATACCCACTTAGTACCAATGATGTTTGCATGACATGGCCTTTCAACTAGTGTCCAAACTTGATTTCTTTCAAATTCATTCAATTCTTCTTGCATAGCAATTATCTAATATGGATCTGAAATTGCTTCTTCAACAACTTTAGGTTCCATTTGAGATAGAAAACAAGTAAACATAGCTTCAAGTTGTCTTCTAGTCCTTACACCTTGCTGTACATTGCCAATAACTTGTTCAGCAGGGTGATTCCTTAACCATTGAGGATTCTGGTTAGTTTGGTTATCAGGAACCTCATCTTCAGTAGGGTCTGATGTAGCTTCTTCAACAACAGGGGGTTCAGCAGATCCTTGAATAGCTTCAGTTGTTGCATCAGTAATGTCACCAGCAGGGTGTTCAGCAGGGGCAATATCAGAAACTTTTAAGTCATTGAATCTTTCCAAAACATCAACACAATCTGGATCAGTGACTTGTTGATTCTCAGCAGGTTCACAATCTTCATCTTCCATACCAGTGAACTTAGGTTCATCAAACACAACATGGATTGTTTCTTCATGTTTCAGTGACCTCTTGTTAAGTACCCTGAATGCCTTGCTGACTGAAGAATATCCCAAGAAAATCCCTTCATCTGACTTTGGTTGGAATTTTTTCAGATGAACCTTGTGATTTAGGATAAAACACTTGCTTCCAAATGGGTGGAAATAGGATATGTTTGGTTTCCTTCCATTCCAAATCTCATAAGGTGTCTTCGGCGGCTTCTTGTTCACCGATGTTGTTTTGTGTATAGCATCTTGTATTAAGCTTGCTTCAGCCCAATATCTTTCAGGTAGTAAAGCTTCACATATCATTGTCCTTCCTGCTTCCTTTAAAGTCCTGTTTCTTCTTTCAGCAACCCCATTTTGTTGAGGTGTACCAGCAGCAGCAAGTTGATGCAGTACACCATTCTGTTCACAATATTCTCTTATAACTTTGTTGAGAAATTCAGTACCCTGATCTAATCTTATTTTTATTACTGTTAAACTTTTCTCATTTTGTAATCTCTTTAAAAGATTAGACATGCTTTTGAGTGTTTCACTTTTCTTGTTCATAAATATCACCCAAGTGTACCTTGAATAATCATCCACAACCACTAAAGTGTATTTCTTTCCAGTTACACTTGTTGGAGTTATTGGTCCAAAAAGATCCATATGCATAATCTCCAACACTCTATTAGTTGATTGTTTTGTTTTTGACTTGAAGCTTGACTTTATCTGTTTACCCTTCTGACATGCATCACATATAGCATCCTTCTTGAATGTGATCTCAGGTAAACCAATCACCAGCTTCTTCTTCACCAACTGATTGATATCATCAAAGTTTAAATGATTCAACTTCTTGTGCCATAACCAATTCGAGTTCGGACTTGGTATGCACAATCAGCGAGTTTCGGGCTGAGTAGACCAATCCACAACATACATGTTTTGTTGTCTTCTACCAGCAAGTACAACTTGATCACCTCTTTCACTAATGACAATACAGTTGTTTTTGTCAAAAGTGACCTTGTATCCCATGTCACAGAATTGTCCAGTGCTCAGCAAGTTGTAGTCCAGTCCTTCCACATATGCAACATTCTTGATTGTAAGTCCATTTCTTACAAGTGTGCCATATCCTCTTGTGTATCCAGGTGTATTCTTGTTGCCAAAATTCACCCTTGGACCATCTTTTGCCACAAAGTTTGATAAACAGTGCTTATTCTTTGTCATATGTCTGGAACACCCACTTTTAAAGTACCAGACACCCTACAAAACAAAGTTAATACATTTTAGGTACCCAAACCTGTTTGGGTCCATAGTGGTCAGTAGTAAGCATGACTTTTGGTAAGTTTCCATAAGGTCTTCTCCTAAAAGTGTCATACTTTGATTCATACATGTATTCCACACATCCATAAGTTCTAACAGTAGGTTGTGTAGGATTCACATATGTTTTCTGGCCTTTTGGTTTATAATGCTGTTTGAAGTGACTTTTGATGTTAGAAGTGTTGGAATGGTGTCCTAAACCCAATCGGGTTGGACCGGATCCGACCGGGTCGGATCATTTCTACTATTTCTTTATGTTTATACATATATATAATGGCTTTTCTGTTGTCATAAATACGTTCTTTTAAAGAACCAATTGTGAATTGTTATATGATAACGTCCTTAGTATTAAACTGTGATAGAAAAACCATGATAGGCGATTATGGTTGATGAGATCTCTAATCACTTTAATAAGTTTGATACTTAAATGTCTCTAGGCTGATGTACTATTAAACAGGGCATTGATAGTATAAACAGACTAGCACGTATTAGATGTCTTCTGTCTTTAGGGCAGGGATAGATCTCGTCTATCGAAGTGTAGAGACACTTGGACTATACGTGGACGTGTATTAGAGAATGCGTACGTTAGACTGGCCCACTTACACGGATAAGTGTCACACTATGTGGCGGTTGTGTAATTATCCTTTGGACCGGAGTCTTCATGGCATCACGGTGTGAATTGTCATGCTTTGACACTATTGATGTTTCCCCTAACCATGGGGCGATCATGCGGTAGTGATTGGGTGTGATACTGAAGCATGCGGAGTATACATGATTGGTCGTCCAGGAATCGCTTATCCTATGATTAGGATCGAATATCCGAAATGGCCTTCTTATAAGGAATGTCTTACTCTCGTGAATCTTTGCAAAGTGGGAGTAAATGTGTTACTTCGAGAGAGCATGATATCCAGATTATAAGATACGGTCGTTGATGTTTTGACACTCGACTAACGACCGTATGGATATTATTACAGCGATAGGATTGTAAGTTACACGGTAAGCTGTTTCACATGAAAGGTAGTAGTCATTGCATTTGACTCTTCCGATGATTGGGGGTCACGGTGTGTTGCTAGACGCTATCCCGTGATCGTTAGGCATGAAGGGCATTTTCGTAATTTGCACTTTGTGTCTACGGCCAACATATTCGGAAGCCTATCGGGTCACACACATAAGAACATCTAGCCAGATTAAAATGTGGTTATAGATGATAACCAAATAAGGAAAGTTTATCTCGAGACTATAAGGGTTATAGTGGTAAATTAATATGGTGTTATTTATTTATTATGAATAAATTAAATACAAGATATTAATAGTATTATATTAATTAAAGAATATTCCGGAAGCCAATTTGTTGGTCAAAGGGGCGCCACATTGAAGTGTATAAGATACATTTGGATTGTGCAATTTAATTAATGATATTACCTTATATTAATATAAGATATTAACATATGAATATATATATGGTCACCACACGTGAATTGCATATATGATATGCATGTTCACATTTGTGATAAATATATATGTGTAGATTTATATTTGTAATAATATATATGTGATATATAAACATGTGTAAATTGATTTATGGTAATAAGATAAATATTGTCATTATAAGATATTGACAATATCTTGGAAATATTCAATATAAGATATTGACAATATCCTAGATTTATTTAATATGAGATAAATCAATCAATTATATTTTCCTTATTTTATTGGGAAAAGGTTTTCTTCTCCTCCACTCTAGAAGATGGCGCCACCTACACTATAAATAAGAGGTGGGTGTCAAGCTCTTTTGTACATCATAATTCCAAGAACTAATAGTTCTTGTGTAAAATAGAGAGCATCCTATAGAGAGTTGGAGAGAGGGGAAAAAGGCCGGTCTAGCAACCGGAGTTTTCCAATAGCAATCCATGATGGGATTCCGGCGGTTGTTCGTGTGGACTAGCGGTAGAGGCCGAACACTTGGGCGGCTCTATGCAGAACTACTCTCCTTAGACGGTCAAAGCGTCGATCTTTTAGATCAACCAAGGTAACAACCGTCTACGGCTTATTTGTTTATTGCTTAAACGAAGTCGATCCTGGTTAAAAGGAAATAAAATTTTAAATTCCGCTGCGTTCCCGCGTAGATTTCCTAACAGTGGTATCATAGAGAGCTTCGAGCTTAAGCAATAAGCATGTTATTTTGCGTAGTTAATTTTATCGTTTAAATCACGTAATTAAAAGATGAAAGATTTTTGATTCGCAAATCGATACACGAAAAAAAAAAGGGTGGCTTTTGGGGTGCTTGGCCGATCGGCGGCGGCACCCCCACCGGAAATTGCGGCGGCGGCGGCGGCTCCCCTTTGGGGCGGTCGACGTCGGCTGGTGTATCTTTTGGTGGATCCCTAAATTTTGTTTTGTGTATTTTTTGTTTCAATATTGTTCATAGTTGTGATTGGTAATTCCTCCTTTGTTTAGTTGTGTCATGTGGCTAACCAATGGTTCAAATAGTTTGAGCCATTGAGATGCCACATGGCATTAAAATAATAATGGTCTTTCCAAACTTTGTTTGGAATAGACCTAGGTCCTTTCCAAATATTTGATTTGGGAAAAGGCCTAGGCCTAGGCCACTTCCAAAATTTTGATTTTGGAAGGTGGCCAGGCCTAAACCAAAATTATTTGGCCTTTCCAAATATTTGACTTGGAATAGTCCTAGGCCCTTTTCAAATATTTGATTTGTAAAAGGCCTAGGCCTAGGCCATTTCCAAAATTTTGATTTTGGAAAGTGGCCAGGCCTAAGCCAAATTTGGTTTAGGAAACCAAAGGCATCCCTTTTGATTACGAATCAAAAAGGAAAGAAACAAAAGAGAAATAATTTTAATTTTGATTTATTCTGAAATAATTCTAATTAATTAAAATTAAAATTAAAATCGGTTTAAAATTAATCGTTAATTTTATTTCGATTAAATCATTTAATTAATTAAATGTTAATTAGTTAATTGATTGGATAAAATTATTTAATAGATTAAATGTTAATTGATTAATTAAGACGCAAGTAGTTAAATTTTAATTTTATCTCTTTCATAAGATTTTATTGTATGGATTAGACATAGTAGATATAATATGATTATATGGACCCCGATTTATCATGGACTCGACCGATAGGATAGATGTGAATGATTTAATTTTTCTGTTGGTTTTAAAAATTGTCCTAGGCCGTTATGAAGAACGTGACCTAGTTTATTTTCTGCATTTATCCCATTCCCGTTAGCTCCCTCCCGTCTGTGGCGGGTGTATTTATTTTATTAGATAGAATTAAATGTAACAAGAATGGAGCAGAAGATGGAGACCAAAGAAAGAGAAGAAAATAAAGATCCCATTGGAGAATGGAGCATTAAAGATCCTATTGGCGGTTGCAGCTACCTTTAGATTGTGACCCGCGGTTTCGTCAGTTTGTATTCGAAACCGCACCTAGGAAAAGTCCATGATCATACCGGTTACTTTACGCATTTATTTATTTTGTGCTTGTATTTATTTTATATGATACGATAGATGCATGACTAGGCACGATTTAGATAAATGTGTGGGATGTATGTTTATAGAGATAGACATATTTATGATGAGACCATAATTAAAATTAATTAAGTGAATTAATTTACATAAATACTTCCACCTCAAAAGAATCAAGTTGAAATTGCCTCCCCATATTATAATGACGGTGATGAGCCCTTGTTCGGATCCAACTCATCAGCCAAAGCAGGGGGTTGACCTACCTCGGGTATATCGTCATTATCGAGATATGATCTTATGAGATCTCACGAATATTGGGGTTATGACTTGACTAAGAATTCTCTCGGCCACCAGCCAAAGCGGGGTCGTTTGGATTTTAGAGGCAAGGGTTTGACTATTTCATAAGATGAAAATTTGTCAAAGAGTTGACTAGTCAAACAACAAGAGTCGTATATGATACGATTGACAAATGGATGTTGTCTACCTATTAGACTATTTTCGGCCCACCAGCCAAAGCGGGGGTCGCGGTAGCTTAGTGGGATCTTGTCCACTAAAGAAATTAATAATTCTTGAAAGTCAATTGGGAGTAGTTGACTAGTGGGAGCAAAATCATAAACCAAAAGACCATTTTTGATTTTGCGTGTATAAACAACAACACTCTTTTATTTTCATTTTTATGTTGTAGTTTTAGCAAACTTTATATTTATGTTTTATTCTCGATTAGTAAAACCAAATTATGACTGAAACCTTTTGAGAAACGTTCTCAAGTATGGTTAAGTAATTTTAATCCTTTTAAAATGAGCAATGACACGGGAGATCCCGTTATAGTAGTTAGAGACAAGGAGGCTACATATTTGATGGAGTACTCCAAGGCTTTAATTATTAATGAAAGCAGAAACTCATGATATGATTAAAATCATTTGAAATAAGTTTCAACGAATTAGTCATATATTGGATACGATCCAAGATAATCATTCTGTCATACGATGACAATTAATTCAAACGTTGGATAAGAATGACCACATCAAATTTTGGAAATGTTGTTTTCAAAATTGTAAGATTTAAGTATCGACTTAATTCTATCATTGCTTAAAAGTTAATTAAATAGTCAATGTTTTGAATACGATTCAAAAGGTTAAATAAACTATTTAATAAACTTTAGATTTTCTTTATGAAAGGAAATTAAGGACATGGCTCTTATGATCTTTCTTAAGTCTTATGAAGACTACACTAAGAAACATTTACAAGTGCTTGAAGGATTAAAATGAAAGTTAGGGCATGTGCTTAAATAGAGAACTTATTGAAGTTTCTATTCTAGGCAAGTAGGTTGAGATAAATCTATCTAAGTTCAAGTCAACTCTTAGATATATGATATCTTGCGAGTGTGATTAATTTAGAAAGATTAAATACAGATATGGAAGGTGAAGCAAACGTTGCAAGACTTACCATATTCTGGATCTAGTAAACTGATAAGGGAGCTAAATAAATGTTATTATGTTCCGGTTCTTATGAAGAACATGCTTTCAGTTAATTGTTAGGATTTAGTAGACATATTCAATTGTAAAGAATAAATGTTATTCCGATAAAGTTGGAAGGTCACTGAATCTAACATACTAGATTAATGTCACTATATAGTTGATATACGTGATGAGATCTCAACTAAATATTTGTGTGGTCGTTATCCTTAATATTTGTGGTTGTTCTAGACATAGTCTCTCTGGAAGGGAAGCGTGTAATTAAACGTCATTCTGATGATGTTGAACCATATGATTATGAATCTTGTGGATAATACGTATCTTATCTAAAGATGACTAAAATACCCTTTTATGAAAAGGTTGTAAAATCTAGAAAAAGTGTCTAAAGCCTAAACATACCGATGTTTGTTGGCTTGTGACAATTAATGCCACAAATAATTTTTCGTTAAATCTCTATGACTATTTTTAGAAATAGTCAAGTGTACTCAGTGAAGTGCATAATTCGGAAAGCCCGAAAAGTTCGAGCCAGTACGAATATGAGATTGATGAGCTACTTAGGAATTAATCTTCAATTGGATTGAAGTAATTAATACCTGACGGGTGTTTCAGAAGTCGTCTGAAAGGAATAAGATTCTCCCTTGAAGGATACCATCTTTGGGATACGCAATTAGATTGTGTTCTCAAAATGGAAACAACACTTTATATGATAAAGTTGTGACGCAAGCCATGCAAAGTATCCCTTACCCGTTTCGGGATAGTGCCCTTATACTTAACCTAGTTCCAAAGAATAAAGGTTGAATAATTTCCATATTAGATATGGAAGATGATAATGTCGAATCTATCTTAACCGATGATTTGAAGTTGTCATAGGCAAAGTCAGAAAGGCTTGGAGCCTAGTACGACATATGCAACTTTGTGGAATATCTTAGCAAGTACGCTAGATATTATTTACTTGTCCGCGGAGCAAAAGGTGTTTGTCTCCAGACATGCTGTCTTCTAGAGGAAGTGTTTCTTCCAAGAGAAACAGTGGGAGTGAATCAGATCTCAAAAGAGTTTGAGAACCACAAAGATATATTCAACCATAGGAACGTGAGCGGACGCCACATAGCGATGAGGTGTAAAACACTGCTCAGTGCACACAAAAGTTCTGTAAGTCTGTGGATAACCTCAAGCCTGAAAAGGTTGTTGGTATGTTCATCTTGAAGAATGAATATCTCACGACTTATGAAAGAATGTTTGAAAGGCAAGATTGAGAGATATGGCTAGGAGCCATAATATCTGAATTAGATTCCATCAGTGACAACCAGGTTGTGAACCTAGTCTGTCTTACCCAAGGGGAGTGTCCCTGAAAGGCTGACATGGATAGTAATATGATTACCATAAGGCTATAGTGACGACTTAAGGGTATGAGGTGTAAACCTTGTAATTACCTTTATGCTGCCAGTTGAGCCCAGTTCTATTCAGATGATGCTTGTTATAACTTCGTATCATGGCTATATGATAGTGTTGAAGACGTTGGGCAGAAAGCTCGATGTTCATAGACGATGACATGATATGTAAGCCCACAAGATTCATTTATGGACTCAAACAAGTTTCTCTAGACGATTTCTTTGTCTGATAATCAAAGGAGTTTGATTTAGACAAAAGAAGGATATGCCCAATGTGCAAGATGGATAGTGGGAGTGTGTTACGATTTTTGAGTAAGGTATTGGATATCTCTCTCGAGAATTACCACCCCATGTCACAGTCAATTAATGTTTGGTAGTTCAAGGTCTTTACGAAAGCACTTGCATTAGCAGTTCTTATTTTAGAAATAAGAATCTATAGTGATAGATTTAACTGCTGTTAGATTATAGTTTACCTATATAGATGTGATGCTAAAAGAGTTTAGCATAGATCGCGACAGAGATACTGCTGGGCGGTCTTCTCAAGATCTATCTATGTTAGGACGTTCGTCCTAAAGAGAAGGTGAAAGATGATACTGATGGAAGGTCCCTTTTGCTGCTGCAATAGGAACCATCATAAAGGAAATGCCGGATGTTCATAGTTCATGAAGAGTCATGAGCAAGTATGAAAGTAAATCTGGTAAATGTTGAGAATATCCTTAAACAAGTTAAGGAAGAATTCCTGGTTTATCGAAACTTGGAGTTAGATAAATATAGTTATACAGACGTATATCCTGAGTCTTATGAAGGCGAGTGGGAGCTACAGTCTGGGTTTGCAGTCACTTTGATTAAGTGATACGGTGAGAAATTTGGAAATGTTCTAGCATATGGGTCACTTGTAAATTCTACAAGTAGGCCAAAACACAGTAGTGCCTTAGAGGCGCAGCGGGAGCAGTACATGGATCTAGAAGGTTCATTCCTGAACCTTGTACGGTTGTTCCACCTTTTCTATATAGCTGATATAGTAAGTGGATTCATTGCTTGAAGCAAGGACCAGGGTCTCGTCAGAGATTCGTGTGTGTGTTGAGGCGGTTCCTTTGACTTGGTCATTTGGAACATGATATGAAGATAGTCCGAGTCCCCATGGATGGCGATCCGTTTATGGCTAGGGCTAGTTGCGAGTATTGCATGAGATTCTTGTGTTTCAACTTGGTCTTGTGTGTGCGAGTGATTGGTTTTAGGCCAAGTGGGAGATTGTTGGAATGGTGTCCTAAACCCAATCGGGTTGGACCGGATCCGACCGGGTCAGATCATTTCTACTATTTCTTTATGTTTATACATATATAATGGCTTTTCTGTTGTCATAAATACGTTCTTTTAAAGAACCAATTGTGAATTGTTATATGATAACGTCCTTAGTATTAAACTGTGATAGAGAAACCATGATGGGCGATTATCGTTGATGAGATCTCTAATCACTTTAATAAGTTTGATACTTAAATGTCTCTAGGCTGATGTACTATTAAACAGGGCATTGATAGTATAAACAGACTAGCACGTATTAGATGTCTTCTGTCTTTAGGGCAGGGATAGATCTCGTCTATCAAAGTGTAGAGACACTTGGACTGTACGTGGACGTGTATTAGAGAATGCATACGTTAGACTGACCCACTTACACGGATAAGTGTCACACTATGTGGCGGTTGTGTAATTATCCTTTGGACCGGAGTCTTCATGGCATCACGGTGTGGATTGTCATGCTTTGACACTATTGAGGTTTCCCTTAACCACGGGGCGATCATGCGGTGGTGATTGGGTGTGATACTGAAGCATGCGGAGTATACATGATTGGTCGTCCAGGAATCGCTTATCCTATGATTAGGATCGAATATCCGAAATGGCCTTCTTATAAGGAATGTCTTACTCTCGTGAATCTTTGCAAAGTGGGAGTAAATGTGTTACTTCGAGAGAGCATGATATCCAGATTATTAGATACGGTCGTTGATGTTTTGACACTCGACTAACGACCGTATGGATATTATTACGGCGATAGGATTGTAAGTTACACGGTAAGCGTTTCACATGAAAGGTAGTAGTCATTGCATTTGACTCTTCCGATGACCGGGGGTCACGGTGTGTTGCTAGACGCTATCCCGTGATCGTTAGGCATGAAGGGCATTTTCGTAATTTGCACTTTGTGTCTACGGCCAACATATTCGGAAGCCTATCGGGTCACACACATAAGAACATCTAGCCGATTAAAATGTGGTTATAGATGATAACCAAATAAGGAAAGTTTATCTCGAGACTATAAGGGTTATAGTGGTAAATTAATATGGTGTTATTTATTTATTATGAATAAATTAAATACAAGATATTAATAGTATTATATTAATTAAAGAATATTCCGGAAGCCAATTTGTTGGTCAAAGGGGCGCGTTACATTGAAGTGTATAAGATACACTTGGATTGTGCAATTTAATTAATGATATTACCATATATTAATATAAGATATTAACATATGAATATATATATGGTCACCACACGTGAATTGCATATATGATATGCATGTTCACATTTGTGATAAATATATATGTGTAGATTTATATTTGTAATAATATATATGTGATATATACACATGTGTAAATTGATTTATGGTAATAAGATAAATATTGTCATTATAAGATATTGACAATATCTTGGAAATATTCAATATAAGATATTGACAATATCCTAGATTTATTTAATATGAGATAAATCAATCAATTATATTTTCCTTATTTTATTGGGAAAAGGTTTTCTTCCCCTCCACTCTAGAAGATGGCGCCACCTACACTATAAATAAGAGGTGGGTGTCAAGCTCTTTTGTACATCATAATTCCAAGAACTAATAGTTCTTGTGTAAAATAGAGAGCATCCTATAGAGAGTTGGAGAGAGGGGAAAAAGGCCGGTCTAGCAACCGGAGTTTTCCAATAGCAATCCATGATGGGATTCCGGCGGGCTGTTCGTGTGGACTAGCGGTAGAGGCCGGACACTTGGGCGGCTCTATGCAGAACTACTCTCCTTAGACGGTCAAAGCGTCGATCTTTTAGATCAACCAAGGTAACAACCGTCTACTGGCTTATTTGTTTATTGCTTAAACGAAGTCGATCCTGGTTAAAAGGAAATAAAATTTTAAATTCCGCTGCGTTCCCGCGTAGATTTCCTAACAAGAAGCATTAGTATAACCATTTGTTTGCCGTCGTTAGGAGAACAGCCCCGTAGTACGAGTCCGCCGAGGTCCCCGCCGAGGCCTTTTATAAGTCCTCTCGCCGAGTCCTTTGCTTGATTCCATTGCTTAGGTTTTACCCTAGCCGCATGGTCATACCCCTTGTTTCTATCGGCGGAGTGCGGGAATATTCCAATCATCATCGGTAGGGAACAGTCTACCTTTCCCCCGAGATAAGTATCCCTTGAATGATTAACATTTTTAGATTTGGTATTCTTATCCTTGGAATATTTCGACCTTTACCTTTTGTGGTCCAACGAGACTTGGTAGCGAGTGTCGCTATTAGTAGGTCTAGAAGGTCCGGTGAGTCCTATTTTTAGATTTGTTCTTTTTGTTAGGAGAGTCGTTGACTTCTTTGACTTCGATTTTGCTTCCTTGAAGTATTCTCGTAGGTTTTTTACTGCCTCAACAACCTTACTTGGAGTTGGATCTTGTGCTGGTACAAACTTAGGACCAATTTTGGTGCTAGGTTCGGTAACCTTCCGGATCCACTCTTTTTGGATTGTTGAGTTCCAAATCCAAGCCCCGTTTTATCACCATAAGGTTTTCCGCATTTGTATGCGGTAGTGGAGCAAGATGGTTCGGCGGATTCGTGGGCCGCTGGATGATCGGCGAGCTTACACGATTCTCGTCCAACATCTTTTTCCTTACCTTTGAGAACTCTTATTTCAAACTTTCAATCTTCCAACTTCTAATTCAAGAGCTTCTTTTTCAGCCTTCACAATCTCATAACCGATTGTATTATCCTCGATTGATTAAGGATGGCATCCAAAGTCTCATTATTGTCGAGTTTCTAGGATTTGAACCACAAGTTGATTCACAATCACTTCCAGCAGGAGTATTGATGGATACAGTATTGTATACCTCCTCAGTTTCATCCATATTGGCCATCAAAGGATAATCTTCCATATCGGCAACTGTCGTCGTGTCATCCGATTCATTTCCTTTTCAGATTCCACTTCATACCCTGATTCATCTTCAGCAAGCATAGCCTTCTTGCCATGTCTTCTTTGTTGACTCTTGGTCTTCACTAGGTCTGGACAATCAGGTCTAATGTGTCCAGGCTTCTTGCAGTTGAAGCAAAGATAATCAGGTTCCTTACTTTGTTTTAACTCAGGACAGTCAGGTTTGAAGTGTCCTGGTTTCTTGCAATGAAAGCACAAATAGTCATTATCTTTCTTTGATTCTTCTTTCTTTCTTTTAGTAGGCCTTTTTGTGAAGTTCCTTGCAGGGGCCTTTCCTGTCTTCATCATCCTGATTTTCTTGCTCAGGAGGGCAATCTGCTCCTGCATCTCATCCAGCAGATCATCTTGTCCTCCAGATGTTTCTTCTTGATGTGAAGCAGCCAATGCAGTGGTCTTTGGCTCTTCTTTTTCAGTTTCAGGTACAAGCTTTTTGCTAAATTCATAAGCCTTGAGATCTGAAAACAACTTGAAGGTGTCTTCTTCATGCAACTTTCTCATTTCTTCTATTGCAGTCACCTTCATTTTCCAAACATCTTTTGCAGGTAGAGCCTCCAAGATTTTGGTGTTTATTTCTTCTTTTGAATAACTTACACTCAGTAGGGTAAGTTCATTTAGGACAGCATTAAATCTTGATTCCATTTGCTCAATGGTTTCATTTGGCAGCATCTTGAACTTTTGGAACCTCTTTCTGGCCACACTGATTTTATTCTTCTTTATTGCATTAGTGACTTCACAGATCAACTGTATCTTGTCCCAAAGTTCCTTTGCAGTTTTGCAATCTTTAACCTTCATGTACATATTGCTATCCAAGGTTCTATAAATGATGTCAATAGCAAACTTGTTGAGGTTTGCTCTTTTTCTGTCTTCTGCATTCCACTCTCTTTCTGGTTTAGGAATGTACTCAGTTGTATCACCCACTGTTATTGCCTTGGTAATCTCCAGTGGTCCATCGATTAGTACATCCATCATCTCATCATGAGTTGCAAAGCAAGGTAAGCCCGCATTCGACGTTTATACTCATCAAATCTATCTAGAGAACACATCAGCATAGTTCTAGCATACTGAGTGTTATCCATGATGCAAGTCTTTGAAAATCAGTAACTTGAAAGAAAGTTTCAAAGAATTTCACAAGCACAACAAGTAGGATTTCTTCAGAACAGAAGCACTGCTCCGATACCAATTGTTGGTCCCTTGAAAAGGCTTTGGTTAAGTTTAGAGGGGGGTGAATAAACTTAACACTTAAAACTTTTGGAGTTAACAAATTCTCGCAACTTCGTAGTCCGCGATACTTCAGGTCCGTGGCGATACCTCGATAGCTTTCGATAAACGAGTAGTCTACCGATAGTTGAGTTTTTGAATTTGTGCAAATGGAATAATATCAAAATTAAGCCTTAATACTTGTTGTTAAATATGATACTAAGTATTAGATACTCAGTAGTGCAAGTGTGTGATTTCAGTTGCTAGATTCAGTAGGTTGATGTGTAAAGTAAACTAAGTGTAGAAAGTAAATGCTGAAAGTAAGTAGGCAGATTTTATAGTGGTTCCAATTGGTGTAATCCTGTCAGTCCACTCTTCTCATGTGATGTTGGAGGAAATTCACTAGAGATCTTTGATGCAGCTTTTACAAAGATTCGTAAGGTTGCTTGTCCTTCACCAATAACTATGGCTTCACAAACTGAAAACTGGGAACAGGTAGGATTGCTGCTCCTGAGTCTTCCACTGGTCCTTGAAGGGTAGGATTGCCTCTTCACCAGCTCCACCACAAACAACAGTCTTTCACACAACTGTGCTTCACTGTCTTCAACAGGTTCTTTATAAAATAAAGATTGAATCAAATTAATGATTCCGTTGCAGCAGCTTGATTAGGATGATATAATCAGCAGCTTGCAGGCTTCAAGTGTGTTTACTTGATGTAGCTTGAATGTAGAATACACTTGAAGAATTTCTCTGGATCAGTAGCTTTAAGTTTAGTAAGTTCAGCAGGGTGTTTTTCAGCTTAGTAAAATATCTCTTCAAAGTTTATCAGTTTTCATCATTTTTTTTTCCGAGTTGAAAGTCCTCTATTTATAGGCAAGAATGCATGTGACTTGTATTTGAAATTCAAATGTAACCGTTCCTTGTTTTTGTCCCATATGATTTGCATTCTGTCACTATTCATAGGACTGACACTTGTCGAATTCCTTTTTGACGGTGCATTCGTCCACCCTTTGACTTATATCCAATGGATAAAAATATGAATCATCCCAACGTTCTTTTAATCTCAGCCTTTGATTTGTTTGATAAGTCAGAGGTAGTTGGCTGTCCTTATCCATGTAATCTTCCAATATAATCTTGAATTAACCGAGGTATTTTATCAGTAGGTTCATCGTCCGTCGAGATACCTATCGTCGTCGAAACGACAATTTGCTGTGTATAAAATACAATGCAGCTGACTTCTTTTATCTAACTTTTATTTGTGAAGTTAGATTATACCTTTTTAATTATAACCAAGTTCCAAACATCATCCAACTTATGGAACTTAGACCTTCTTCACAAGGTATATGTACTCAGTTTAGGTCATCACAGACTTGCCTAAATTCTGATTCCATATCCTGGACTTAAATTACTAAGTTTGATCCCTTAGCCTTCTGGAACTGAGTTTGAGCCCTCAGCCTTCAGTCTTCAGCAGGTTCCAAACTAGTCTACTGATCTATCTACCCTACTGATAAGGATCGGTCTGTCGATATAAATCAGCTGACCATTACAGTGCTTGTTTGATCAAACCTATTCATAAATCAAACTCTAATAAACCTATACATTTGATCTAGACATCTTTTTGCCTTTGCACTATAACAGCTAGTCTGGCACACATCATCAAAACATAGAAATAAGTCCAACAATCGGAATAACATTTATTCTTTACAATTGAAAATGTCTACTAAATCCTAACTAATATCTGAAAGTATGTTTTTCATAAGAACCGGAACATAATAACATTTATTTAGTTCCCTTGTCAATTTACTAGATCCAAAATGTGGTTAGTGTTACAACGTTTGCTTCACATTCCATATCTGTATTTAACCATTCTAATTTAATCACATTCGTAAGATATCATGTATCTAAGAGTTGACTTGAACTTAGATAGATTTATCTTAACACACTTGCCAAGAATAGAGACTTCAATAAGCTCTTTATTTAAGCACATGCCCTAACTTTCCTTTCAATCCTTTAAGCACTTGTAAATATTTCTTAATGTAGCTTCATAAGACTTAGGAAAGATCACAAGAGCTATGTCTTCAATTTCCTTTCATAAAGAAAATCTAAAGTTTATTAAATAGTTTATTTAAGCTTTTAAATCGTATTTAAAATATTAACTATTTAATTAACCTTTAAGCAATGGTCGAATTAAGTCGATACTTAAATCTTATAATTTTGAAAACAGCCTTTTCAAATTAGATGTGGTCATTCTTATCCAACATTTGAATTAATTGTCATCATATTACTGAATGATCATATTGGATCGTATCCAATGTCATGAGCTTCCGCTTTTCATTAATAATTAAAGTTTTGGAGTACTGCATCAAATATGTAGTCTCATTGTCTTTAACTACTATAACCGGATTGCTCGTGTCATTGCTTATTTTAAAAGGATTAAAATTACTTAACCATATTTGAGAACATTTCTCAAAATGTAACAGTCATAATTTGGTTTTACTAATCGAGAATAAAAACAAAATATAAAGTTTGCTAAAACTACAACATAAAAAATAAAGATAAAAGAGTGTTGTTGTTTATACACGCAAAATCAAAAATGGTCTTTTGATTAATGATTTTGCTCTCACTAGTCAACTACTCCCAATTGACTTTCAAGAATTTTTTCAAAAAATCTTTAGTGGCCAAGATCCCAACTGGTTACCCCGATTCCCGACGAGGGCCGATCAACCGGAATAATTCGAAAGGTATGTAACACTTACCAATCACATCTTTAAGCGACTCTTGGTGGTTGACTAGTCAACTCTTTGACAATACACATCTTTATGTGGTAGTCAACCCCTTGCCTCTAGAATAAGACGGTCCTGAAGAGGGCTAATCACCGCAATACTCTAGTCAAGTCATAACCTAATATTCACGAGATCTCATACGATTATATCTCAATAACGACGATATACCCGTGGTAGGTCAACTCCCGACAAGGGCCAATCAGTTAGATCCGAACAAAGGCTCTTCACTGTCGCTATAATATTAGGAGACAATATTTTGACTTGATTTTTGTTGTGGAAGTATTAACGTAAATTAATTCACTTAATTAATTTTAATTACGGTCTCATCAAATATATCTATCTCTATAGACATACATCCAACACATTTATCTAGATCGTGCCTAGTCATGCATCTATCGTATCATATAAAATAAATACAAGCAAAAAATAAAAAAATGCGTAAAGTAACCGGTATGATAATGGACTTTTCCTAGGTGCGGTTTCAAATACAAAGTGACGAAACCGCGGGTCACAATCTAAGGGTAGCTGCAACCGCCAATAGGATCTTTAATGCGCCAATATCTCCAATGAGATCTTTATTCTTCTTTCTTTGGTCTCCATCTTCTGCTCCATTCTTGTTACATTTACTTCTAGCTAACAAAATAAATACACCCGCCGCAAACAGGGGAGCTAACGGGAATGGGATAAATGCAGAAAATAAACTAGGTCACGTTCTTCATAACGGCCTAGAACGATTTTTAAACCAACAGAAAAATTAAATCATTCACATCTATCATATCGGTCGAGTCAATGATCAATCGGGGTCCATATAATCATATTATATCTACTATATCTAATCCATACAATAACATCTTATGAAAAAGATAACATTAAAATTTAACTACTTGCGTCTTAATTAATAAATTAACGTTTAATCTAGAAAATAATTTTATCCAATCAATTAACTAATTAACATTTAATTAATTAAATGATTTTATTCGAAATAAAATTAACGATTATTTTTAAACCGATTTCAATTTTAATTTTAATTAATTGGAACTATTTCAAAAATAAATCAAAATTAAAATTATGTCTCTTTTGTTTCTTTCCTTTTGATTCATAATCAAAACGGATGCCTTTGGTTTCCTAAACCAAAATGAATCACCCTTGGCCATTTCCAAAATCAAAATTTTGAAAAGGGCCTAGGCCTAGGCCTTTTCCAAAATTAAATATTTTGAAAAGGGCCTAGGCCTATTCCAAACAAAATTTTGAAAGACAAATATTTTGGTTAATATGCCTGGACACCTCCAAAATCAAAATTTTGGAAGTGGCCTAAGCATAAGCCTTTTCTCAAATCAAATATTGGAAAGGGCCTAGGCCTATTCCAAACAACGTTTGGAAATGCCATTATTATTTTAATGTCATGTGGCATCCCAATGGCCAAAACTATTTGAATCATTGGTTAGCCACATGACACAACTAAACAAAAGAGGAATTACCAATCACAACTATGAACCATATTGAATCACAAAGTACACAAAACAAAAATTTGGAGATCCTTCAACATTGACCGGTCAACCGACGCCGGCAGCAGGCTGCCCTGCCGCCGCCGCCGCCAGTCGGCCGAGCACCGTCAGATCTTTTTTTTTGTTTTCTTTTCATGTATCGTTTTTGCGAATAAAAATCTTTCATCTTTTAATTACGTGATTAGAACGATAAAATTAACTACGCAAAATAACATGCTTATTGCTTAAGCTCGAAGCTCGCTCTGATACCACTGTTAGGAAATCTACGCGGAAACGCAGCGGAATTCAAAAATTTGATTTCCTTTTACCCAAGATTGACTTCGTTTAAGCAATAAACAAATTAGCCAAAAACCGTGGTTACCTTGCTTGATCTTAAAGATTGACGCTTCGACCGTCTAAGGAGAGTAGATCAGCATAAAGCCGCCCAAGTGTTCGGCCTCTACCGGTGATCCACACGAACAGCCCGTCGGAATCCCATCATAGATTGCTACCAGAAAAATTCGGCTGCTAGACCGACTTTTTCTCTCTCTCAAAACCCTCTCTAAGAAGCTCTATAATTTTCACAAGAACTATTAACTCTTGGAATTATGGAGTACAAAAGAGCTAGCCAACCCCTCATATTTATAATAAAGGTGGCGCCCCATAAGTCCTCCAAAATCCATGGGGAACAAGTCTTGAGTTGAGTGTAGAGAAAGAAAACATTTTCCTAATAAAATAAGGAAAATCCAATAGATTAATTTATCTCATTTAATTTAATATCTTATATTAAATATTTCCAAGATATTGTCAATATCTAATATTGACTATCATTATCTTATTACCATAAATATAATTTTCAAAATCAATTAATATTCAATATTAATATTATGGTAATCTTATTAATTAAATTGCATAATCCAAGTGTATCTTATACACATTGAAAGTGGCGCCCCTTTGACCAACAAATTGGCTTCAAGAATATTCTTTAATTAATATAATACTATGATTAATTAATTTACAAAATACGTGTGTATCAATATACACAATAATTTCGACACACATACATTATGTGTATATTTAATTAATCAACATAATTAATATATTATATTATATTCATTCATAATAAATAAATACCACCGTATTAATTTACCACTATAACCTTTATAGTCTCGAGATAAACTTTCCTTATTTGGTTATTCACGATATGGGATTTAACCCCTCCACGTGGAATAATCTGATTGGTCCAGCTGGATGTAGAAAAGTCTATGTTAATTATACATATCGGATCGAATACGAGACCTACCAGTGAAGACCGCAGCAACCGAGAAGATTCTGCAAGTGTCCCACCTCGATCACCCATGTCGGTATGCATCGAGTCGAGACCAAGGCCTCCAGCCCAGATTCCTAGGCCAACTACCCAGCAGGTAACTTGGACAAGGGGGCGAGGCCCATTAAAGGGTATTTACGCCAATAGACCAAACCGCCCTAAGTTTAGGGCAGAAGAAGGACATGTGCCTATAAATAAATCATTCCAGGAACTACGTAAGGCTTGATTCCTGGACATCATACAGGATACGTAGGCAATCCAAGATACATTCTTGGACTCAGCCATATAATACCAAAAACACCACCTTTACCCCATTTCTAGCCGTTCGATCCCTTTGCCGCTCACCCTTAGATTACACGTGGCCCTGTTTTACCGGTGGTGCGTTATTTAGCATCATCATTTGGCGCTAGAAGGAGGGCCTTCTACCGGTGAGTTGGCAAAGATATTGCAATGGCACCACCAGCAAGAAAGAAACCGACGAACAGTAAGAACCCGCAGGTCGAAGAACACACGGATGTAGATCCAGCAGGGGTTCCATCCCAGATTCAAGAAGTCCCCACTGGATCTAGACCTGCAGTGGCAGATCCCCCAAGGCCGCAGCTTCCTCCCCAGCTGCAAGACATGGCAGATCATCTAGCATCATTAGACGAAGACGCCTTGAAAAGAGTGGTGGCGTCAGCATTCATAGGTAAGGGAATTTGTAGTACCCCCGAGGAACGCCTGATAGACCCACCGGGTCGAAAGGAGCTTGAGAATGCTAGGGGAAAGAGGCATGTCGATCCTCAAGAAGAGCATGAGGACGAAGTAGAAATCAGCATAACCAATAAGCGTCCTGGACACGAAAAGCAACAACGGCAGGTCGAGGAGAGTATTCGAAACGAGTTCAACTACATCGTAGGGAAAGAACATGTAACAGAATGGCTCGAGTCGTCTTTTAGCCCCGAGATCGAAATATATACGATGCCAGAGTCATTTAAGCCACCGAAGATGGAACCCTATGACGGTACCACGGACCCAGAGGATCATCTGTATCGGTATATATCATTGATGAGATTGAGAAATGCCAACGACGCCATGAAGTGTCGTGCATTCGATACCTTGCTTACAGGTCGAGCTCGGGAGTGGTTTCATAAGCTACGGCCAGGGTCGATCTCAAGTTTTATACAGTTAGGACAAAAGTTTCGAGATGCTTTCATCGGGAACAAGAAGTTCCACCTTAGTGTTACCCACCTCATGAACATCAAGCAAGAAAAAGGGGAGTCAACCATTGATTTCATGAGGCGCTTCAATCTCGAGGCCATGAAAGTGCATAAAGCCAGCGATGCACTGCATGTCAATACCTTTGTCGGAGGTCTGCGCAACATGAAGCTGTATGATAAGCTTTCCAAGAAGATGCCAAATGATATGGACGAATGTGTAAACATAGTTCACAAATTTTGCCAAGGTGAAGAGGCAGTGCGTCTGTACACCATTTCACTTGGCCTCAATTCGAGGAATGACACCCAAGGCCAGTCCAAGGGACAGTCAAAGGGTCGAAATGATGAAGGGAAATCCAATGTGTTAGATCGATTGACAGCTCCGATCACAGATCGACTCGGAAAGAAAGGAAATTTGAAAGATCGAGATTTTATCCCTCTCAACCGATCTCGGGGGGAGGTGCTGGCTATCATGATTAAGAAGAATATCGCTCGAACACCTAAGCCAATGTCCAAAGATCCTGAGAAGAGAAAGAATACCCACAAGTACTGTGACTATCACAAATATGTGGGGCATGACACAGAGGAATGTTTTGATTTGAAGAGAGATATTGATGCCTGTATTCAGGAGGGTCGATTGGATGAGGTGATCGACAGATCCGAGAAGGACGAGCCAAAGGGTCGTTGAGAGTATAAGAGAAAAAGTTATAACGGGAAGAGAGATCGATCGCCGGGTCGAGACAATCAGAGACGCCGAGATAGATCATCCGAGCCGACCTACAGGGATAACCGTCAGGTTGACCGTCGGGAAGATCAAAATCGAGACCCTCATCGGGAACCGCATCGGGTATGATGACAACACGATTGTCGCGGAACACGAGTCAGATCGACCTCGATCCAGTCGATAGTCTTCAGACAGATTGAGGGAATCGAAGAGGCTCAGGTTCACAACGGAGGTGGGTTATGGACCCAAAGACGATATTCCGAGTTCCCACAGCCATAGCGAAGGATTAGTGATAGAGGCGGTGATAAGCCGAGGTCGGGTAAAGAGAGTCTGTGTCGACAGTGGAAGTGCCGTCAATATCCTTTACTACTCAGCCTTCAAAGCCATGAGGTTGAAAGATAAAGACATTGTGCCGTTATCTACCCCTCTATTTTGATTCACAGGGCAAGCCATCCTCCCTGTTGGGTCGATCAATTTATTGACTACAGTTGGAGATGGAGAAAAAGGCCGGACAATGGAGATGACCTATGTCGTAGTTAAGGCCCCATCGGGGTACAATGCGATATTAGGTCGACCAGCTTTGTACGACCTCAGAGCCATCATTTCGACATTCCTCAACAACATGAAATTCCTGTTCGGTAAAAACTAGTTTTACAATTTATAAACCGAAACACCGCAAGTATAAGGTTCGTAGTATAGGATGTTAACGGGTCGTCCTAAGGGAGTGGAATGTTTATCGGATCAAGGAACAATTATTCTATCGATTATGTCACGACTATTAACTACAACTAGGGTTTAAACTAATTAAACTATAAAAACAATGAACAGTAATTAAGATGATGAACAGTACGATGAACAGTAACTTGGAACAGAAAATTTGCAGAAAAATAACAATTAACATCTAGGGTTCCTAAAACAACTAAACGTAGCAATCAAATTGATACGAACTATTCGATTTATCAAGTAATTAAAAGGAAACGGCAAGGCAACGGGAATCCACCAATCAACCAACCCAACCCCAACTAGATGGCAAGTTAAAGATACGATTTTTAGTAATGATCTATCGCGAATTCGATTAAATTCCTTTAAACAAATTCTAGGGTTTCGTTTTCTTTCTCAAGCAAAACTAAACGGCATGCAAAACAAGATCATGAGATCGTCTCCAAAACTCGACTCAATTAATTATAAACGATCTCTCGAATTACAACTAATTGCATCAATTGAAAGACTAAGGCTTGAACAATATTCTCATACAAATTCAAAGCATAAAAGTAGTTTCATCGATCTTTCGATTCAAATAAAACATAAACAATAAAGAACAATATCCAATTGATGAAAAAGCGTAACTTTTACTCACTAAACATGTAGCTAAAAATTATCTAGTTGGTGTTGATGTTGATCGGTTTCATCCGTTGTCCCACCGCGATGTGCTTAGCCAACAATCATGTTGTTGAACATGATCATTGGGATGGAGGAGTTCATCTTCGAGTTTTCTCTCTGAAATATGCGGCTGCTAGGGTTTTTTTTGTGTGTAAAAATCTGATTCCTTTAGGGTTGGGGCGCAGCTGCTATTTATAGATTTTTAAGGCGGCTAGGGCTAAGTCGGCCGTGGACGCCCGTCCAGAAAGGTAGACGCCCGTCCAAGCTTCACAAAATTCATCGAGTCGGGCCGAGTCTTTATCAAACGCCCGTCCTTCTTTAAATCAGACGCTCGTCCGCTGAAAATCTGTCAATCCTGAATCAACTTCTCCTCATGGACGCCCGTCCACTTTTTATGGACGCCAGTCCACTGGACGGGACCTCAAACGCTCGTTCAGCTGTCTAAATCTTCATTCCAATCTTCAACTTGCATCTTCCTCCTTCCATCAAATCTCCAATTATGCATCTTTTCAGCTCCTTCAACAACATGCAAGCATACCTACAAGGCGATACAAACAAGCAAAGTGTAAAATCGTACAAAAACACATAAAAACTACGTAAACAACTCGATTCTTCACTTTTAAACGTTTCAAACTCCATTCTCTCAATTTATCCTTTTAGCAAGTGATTTTCTATAAAAATTACTAAAACACGGAAGATATTGTTACGAAGTAACTCGATAAAAACCATAAAATTAGTCGTAAACAATTCCCCACCTGGTACGGTACCCATGAGGTGAAGGGAGACGTCGAGGTAGCCAGGAATTGTAGTTTGGTCACAATTAAAGGGAAAGGAGTTGGACAAGTGCTGGTGGAGGAATTAATACCTGAGGAGGAGGAGGATCGGAGCTGGGTCTCCGTCGATCCGATAGAGGAGATCCGTGTCTGGAAGGAAGAGGAGGGCCAAGGGGTCCAGATCGGGAAGTGGTTGTCACACCCCGACATGAAAGCCTTGGTCGACCTCCTGGTCGAGTATCGAGATGTGTTTGCATGGAAAGCAGACGACATGCCAGGCCTATCGGCAGACATAGCAGTGCATCGACTAAATGTCGACCCAAAAAAGAAACTGATACGGCAAAAGAAGAGAAACCTCGCCCCTGAGAGGAAAGAGGTAGTAAAAAGGAGGTTGAGAAATTGTTAATTGTTGGAATTGTCAAGGAGGTATTCTACCCGGATTGGTTAGCCAATACAGTGTTGGTTTAGAAGCCAGATGAAAGCTGGCGGATGTGCGTGGATTTCACAGATCTTAACAAAGCATGCCCTAAGGATTCGTATCCGCTCCCAAAGATTGACCAGTTAGTCGACTCGACACTGGGTTTCGAGGTATTCGGGTTTCTCGATGCATATAGGGGATATTACCAGATCTTCATGGACCCCCAAGACTCAGAGAAAACCGCATTCATAACAGAGTTTGGTACGTTTTGTTTTGTGACAATGCCGTTTGGCCTAAAGAATGCAGGGGCCACCTATCAGAGGGCAGTCAACAAAATTTTCAAGGGGCTAATAGGTCGAAACATAGAAGTTTATGTTGACGATTTTTTAATCAAGAGCAAGTCCATGGGACAATTTCTTGCCGATGTCAGAGAGGTTTTCGAGGTGTTGCGGGCTGCGAACATGAAGCTCAATCCGAAGAAATGCACTTTTGGAGTTCGATCTGGGAAATTTCTAGGTTATATGATATCGAGAGATGGGATTCAAGCTAACCCTGATAAGATCGAGGCTCTCAAGAACATGCCCACGCCTCGTAACGTAAAGGAAGTGCAACGGTTGACGGGTCGGATGGCGGCCCTCAACCGTTTCTTGTCGATATCAGCGCAAAGGGCCCTGCCCTTCTTCAAGATATTGAAGAAAGCGAGTCTGTTCCAATGGGACGAGAAATGTCAGAGAGCGTTCGATGATTTGAAGGAATATTTTTCTGATTTACCAACACTGTCTTTACCTCGGGAAGGAAAGAAACTCTTGGTTTATCTAGCAATCTGTGAAGAGGCAGTGAGTGCAGTATTGGTTCGAGAAGGAGACCAGGGACAGATACCGGTTTATTTTGTAAGTAAGGCATTGCATGGAGCTGAGATCAGGTACACACCTGCTGAAAAATTAGCATTAAGTCTGGTTCATGCATCAAGGAAGTTGAAGCCATATTTTCAAGCACACCCCATTGCTGTGGTCACTGACCAACCTCTGAAGCAAATTTTAGCAAAGCCCGAGACATCGGGTCGATTAGCAAAATGGGTTGTCGAGCTAGCTGAGTACGACATCGAGTTTCTACCTCGTACAGCTATTAAAGGTCACGCTCTGGCAGATTTCATAGCCGAGGGATTATCGATCCAATTGGAGCTGGATAAACAGTCATCAGAGGAACAGTGGACCATCCATGTCGATGGTGCCTCAAGTAAAGATGGAGCTGGAGCTGGGTTATTGTTAGTTAGTCCTAAAGGAGAAGAGTTCCCTTATGCGCTTCGATTCGAGTTTAAGGCCACCAACAATGAAGTAGAGTATGAGGCCATGATTACAGGTTTGAAGCTGGCATCGAAGTTGGGGGTCGGAATCTCCTGGTATATAGTGACTCTCAGCTCGTAGTGAATCATATACGAGGCGAGTATGAGGCCAAAGAAGAATCTATGAAGATTTATTTGAAAGTCGTTCAGGGGTTGATATCGAAGTTCAAGACGGTTCATATCGAACAGGTACCGCGGAGCGAAAACAAACGGGCCGATGCTTTGTCTAAACTCGCATCGAATTTCAAATCAAAGAGGAAGGTTTTGGTAGAAATTTTAGCAGAACGGAGCTATAATGAGGTCGATGTGCAACCAGTGGTTCAGGGATCGACATGGATGGATCCGATAGCTCTATTCTTGAAAGACGGAATTCTCCCTTCTGACAAGTCTCAAGCCCGAAAAATCCGACTGCAAGCCTCCAGGTATGCTCTATTTGACTATGTCCTTTATCGAAAATCATTTGTAACACCTTGGATGCGATGCGCATCGGAAGACAAAGGGGCTTATCTTCTTGATGAGATACATAGAGGAGTTTGTGGTAATCATTGCGGAGCTCGAATGTTGGCGAGAAAATGTAAACTGGTAGGTTATTTTTGGCCATCCATGCAAAAAGACGCCAATCGGTTGGTGATGAGATTTAGGGCTTGTCAAATGCATGATGTGGTGACACACCAACAAGCACAGGAGATGAACGCCATCGCATCGGTATGGCCATTCGATGAGTGGGGGGTCGATATAGTCGGACCTTTACCTCGAGCTCTGGGTAATTTCAAATATGTTGTGGTCGCGGTTGATTATTTCACAAAGTGGGTCAAAGCCAAAGCACTTACCGACATCAGGGCTCAGACCATCAAAAAATTTCTATGGGAAAATATTTGTGCAGGTTTGGAATTTCGATGTATCTGATCTCGGATAATGGAACTCAATTTCTGGATGACAGAGTGCAGGATTGGCTCAAAGAGTACAAGGTCGGGCATAGAACGACTTCAGTGGCCCGACCTCAGTCCAATGGACAGGTCGAGCAGACAAACAAGCAGATCAAATTTGGCTTGAAGAAGCGGTTAGAAGATGAAGGTCGGGATTGGGCAGCTCAGTTACCAAGCATACTGTGGTCGTATCGAACAGCACCCAATTCGGCCACGCAGGAGACTCCGTTTGCCATGACTTATGGATGCGAAGCAGTAATACCTGCAGAGATAGGGCTATCATCGCCTCCAATTTTGGGCTACAATTTTGAGACAAATTATGTCGATCTGAGGCTAGAAAAAGATAATATCGGAGAGAAGAGAGAGACAGCGGCACATCGAGTGGCCAATTATAAACGAAAGATCTCGCAATATTACAATGCAAGAGTGAAGTATAAATACTTCCAAGTAAGAGATCTCGTGTTGAGGAAGAATGAAGCCAGCATGCAGGACCCAATAAGCAAGCTCGAGCTGAATTGGGAAGGTCCATATAAAATTCTGAAGGTGCATCCTAAGGGATCGTATCAGTTGGGTAGGTCAGATGGAAGCACAGTGCCTCGAACTTGGCATGCCACCAACCTCAGAAAATATTATGTTTAAGTTATTTATTCATTTCATGACATTTGCAACTTTACTTTCTTAGTTATTTGTAACGAGTCGATATGTCATTTGATTTCAATGCTCTTCATCCAAGAAATTTTCTTTTTTAATTATGCTACACTTGCAAGATCATATAAAAGAGGGGGGGGGGGGGCGAAGAAAAAGCGCAAAATTCGACCGCAACACCAATTCATCGACACGATGAAGTTGGAATGAAACAGTGAATAAAGCCAAGTCACTGACAATGCTTATATCACTTCCGATCTGCAATCCCTCGACACGATGGAGTTAAAACAAAACAGTGAAAAAATCCAAGTCACTGACAGAGCTTACATCACTCCCGACCTGCCAATAAGCCACGATGCGAGGCGGTCGGAAGATCCCACGATGGATACCTAACTCGACCAGATCATAAGCACCACGATGTGCGACAGTCGAGTGAGGGCTTCTTAATTCGAGCTCTGACCAAAAAGCCAAGTCAAGCCGATAAGGCAGTATAGTGCTAAGGTGACTCAGGCCCAAGTGTATCATGAGTCATGTACTCATACTACACTTCGAGGGGCCACAGGGGAATTATGTCCAAAGGACTACACCCCACAAGGCAGCTTTTGCAAGGGAATTAAGTCAAAAAAGACTACACCCTAGACAAGTAATCAACAAGAGATAAAAGACATTCAATGGAAAAGCATAGATTGAAATTCAAAAATCAGAATGCAAATTGAAAAGTCACAAGGCTGCGAGATCGAATAAAAAGTTTACAACCAAATCGAATCAAAATTGTTTAGGAAGACAACAAGAAAACAGCATCAGGCAGCCGGCTGGGAGGAGGACGAGGCATTGGGGTCGACTTGATCTTCTGACTCGAGGTTCTCCGCTCCATCTCCCTCCAAGGCAGGGGTCACATACTTCTCGTACAGGGAAACACAAGCCTTGAATTCGGTGAAGTATCGGCCGTAACGAGGGATGGCCTCAGGATCGTACAGATGGGCCTTCTCGATGCTGGATACTTCGAAATTTGGGATGACAACCTTGACCTGGTCGAGCGCCATTGTAAAACCACCCTTCATGCCCTGGCTCATCAGCAACGACAGATCATTTTCAAGCTCTATAGAAGCCAAGAAGTCCTTCTTAGCCGATTCCATGCGAGTCATTAAGCTATCGAGAAGAGACTGAAGGTCGTTACGAGCCTTGATAGCCCCCGCCAGCTCGGCCTTTGTCCCATCAAGCTCCGACCTTATCTTTGCCAGCTCGGCGTCCCTGTCAGATATGTCTTTGTGCGCTTTGGACAGATCGTCTCGAGAGGTCGCCAAGTCAGACTCCAGCTTGATACGCCGATCGTCCAGCTTGTTCACCTTGGCCTTTTGCTTCTCGATGTCCGAAGTCAGCCTGGCAATAGTTTCTTTCTGCTCCTCTATTACAGCAGATGGAGACTCGATTCTAGTCACGGCCACCTTAGCTGCTAGCTGATCCTGCAATAGAGAAAATTGTTAACATCAGAAATAGACAAAAGTCTTAAAGTGACAAGAGAAGTAAAAGGAAGACTTACAGCTCGGTTGATTTTCATCAGAAAGTCATGCAACTCATCCGGAGTCATGGCTTCCATCTCAGTAATGCTCACTCCAGGGAGTGGTTCGGTTGTGTTCGATCTGGGAGGAGCAAGATTGCGGCTCTCCTTCCCAACCTCATGCCTTACCTCAGTAGTCTTTTGTCTCTTTCTCGGAATGAGGTCCACCTCGGTTTGCTCCGTCACCTGAGCCTCATCAGGTTGGTCTCTCAGAATGTCTGATGTCGACAGAGGGGTTGAAGATCGAGGCGGGGTCCTCTGACCTCTGGAGACTATGGAACCAGATACTGGCTTCTTCGATCTGATGCTAGCCAGTTCCTGAATCTTTTTGGGATCAACTTTCTTAGGGTCAGGCATATTGCCCAGAACCTCCAATTTTGAGAAGTATTCCACTGCGTACAGAGAAAATTCGACATCAGAACACAGTCAAGACGAAAATAAGTCAAAACGGAAAAAGAAAAGATACTAAAGTGCAGCAGCTCGACAGAGTGAATAAAAATCCTACGTAAGACTCGGACATCCTCATCGAGTTCCAGATAAGCGCCCGGACCAGCCGTCTCGATGTCAGCGAAAGGATATAGAGAATGCAGGTTTCGAGTTGCGACGTCGGGGTGAACGCTCTCGATAATCGCACACCCATTGGGGGCATCCGAGTCGAGTCTATCTTGCCATTTCTGGGGCCTTCTTTACCAAGTATGGACGTCGATGTCTTCCAACCCGTGTCGGATAAAGAAAAAGTGAGGTTTCCACTCGCCCTGAGACGAGGTCACTTTCCTCACGAATTCCGACGTCAGAGGACGTCTCTGGAAAGTATACCACCCAGCTCCTTGTAGGCCCTGAATTGCGTAGTATTTCCGGAACAGCCGGACTGTGAACTCAACTTTGGCGATTCGACATGCCAGCACGAAGCCCATGACACTCCTAACCCCGTTGGGAGCAAGTTGGGTAACGCAGATCTTATAGTGCTGGAGAACTGCTACGAGGGACGGATCGATAGGAAACCTTAATCCCTCCTTCAATTGCGCCTCGTATATGGCGCAGAACCCAGGGGGATGGTCACAGGCGAATTGAAATTGACCATGTGATACATTGATGTTTGCAGAAGAGTATGGGATGCCGAATCGTAAACAGATGGCTTTGGCTTTCTCCTGGGTTAGATTGGATATGCATCCATACGGTCCTTGGCCTTTCATCCTTGTTTGGCGTTTGGCTACGGGTCGAGAAGACGATTCTTCTTCTCCTCCCTCTCCTTCTTCTCCAGCAACTCTCTCACCGGAAGTAGTTGGACGCTCAAAAACCGTTTGCTCCGTCGATTCTTCTTCCACTACAACAACTTCTTCCCTGTTTTGAGAATCGCTATCGCTACTAGACATGGAACTAGGAAAAGATACAAGAAACAAAAACAAAAGGGAAAATTTTAGTAAGATTAGGGCTTACTTGAGTTTTCGGCTAAAACTGAGATTCGCAGAAGTTTGTAATGGCAAGTGAGAAACTTTGGTATCTTGGACTCCTTATATGCTTGTCAATCTTCTAAGTGATTTGAAAGGGTGGATTTGGGGGCAGTTATAGGATATGGAGCGCGAGAATCAAGGACAGAATCCCCGCGTGGACCAATGAAAAACGCTTCGTTTCCTACACCCATTAATGCTGGTATAGTATGATGTCATCCTGACGACAGCCTATATCGACTAACAGAGACAGCTGTATTCCTGCCTAAAGAAGACCACGCGTCGAAAAGATTATTTAAATTTTCAGATCCGACATCAGCACTCGAGATGAGCTTCTCTCCGATCTCGGGGGCTTATGACGATACGGGATTTAACCCATCCACGTGGAATAATCGATTTACACGTGGCCCTGTTTTATCTATAACCACATTTTAATCCGGCTAGATGTTCATATGTGTGTGACCCGATAGGCTTCCGAATATGTTGGCCGTAGACACAAAGTGCAATTTAAAAAATGCCCTTCATGCCTAACGATCACGGGATAGTGTCTAGCAACACACCGTGACCCCCAATCATCGGAAGAGTCAAATGGAATGACTACTACCTTTCATGTGAAACAGTTACCGTGTAAATTACAATCCTATCGCTGTAATAATATCCATACGATCGTATCTCGAGTGTCGATATATTAACGATCTCTCTCGGAATAACACATTTACTCTCACTTTGCAAAGATTTTCGATAGCTAGACATTCCTTATAAGAAGGCCATATCGGATATTCGATCACAATCATAGGATACACGATTCCCGGACGACCAATCATGTATACTCCACATGCTTTTATATCACACCCAATCACTACCGCATGATCGCCCCGTGGATAGGGGAAATCATAATAGTGTCAAAGTATGTCAATGCACACCGTGATGCCATGAAGACTCCGGTCTAAATAATTACACAACCGCCACATAGTGTGACACTTAATGTAAGTGGGTTAGTCTAACGTACGAATTCTCTAATACACGTCCACGTACAGTCCAAGTGTCTCTACACTTCGATAGACGAGATCTATCCTTGCCCTAAAGACAGAAGACATCTAATACGTGCTAGTCTGTTTGTACTATCAATGTCCTGTTTAATAGTACATCAGCCTAGAGATATTTAAGGGTCAAACTTATTAAAGTGATTAGAGATCTAATCAACCATAATCGTCTATCATGGTTTCTCTATCACAGTTTAATACTAAGGACGTTATCATATAACAATTCATAATTGGTTCTTTAAAAGAACATATATCTAACAACATAAAAGCCATTTAATATATGTATAAACATAAAGAAATAGTAGAAATGATCCGACCCGGTCGGATCCGGTCCAACCCGATTGAGTTTAGGACACTATTCCAACAACGCATATCAGAGAACAAGCGGAAGATATAACGATTGACTCGGGTAATTAAAACAATTAAAAACGATAAAAAACAACACATGCTGCATCTATTACATCATCAAAGACTTATGATAACCATCAATTATAAATGAATCCATTAACAACTTGTAACCATAAGTTCAACTCGTTCAAGTCTACCATTACAAAGGGTAAGAGAATCTATACCAAAAATAAACTGAAAATAAAGAACAATGGACTTCAAGTGCATCATATCAAGGTCACTCCTCAGTGGCTTCGAAAAAAGCCTACAAATACACCACATTCTCGGGGTGGGGACAACAAAGAAAACGGGGTAAAGTACAAACGTACTTAGTAAATGGTATATATATATATATATATATATATATATATATATATATATATATATATATATATATATATATATATATATATATATATAATGGACATCTTCTACAATCACTACCACATAGGTTGTAATTGAGATCACACTCTTCCTCTACTAGATCACAGATTACATCATTGCACAAGTAAGTTTGTTACATCAATATCAAAGGACACTACGCATGGTGAGACTACACCACGACATGGTAAGCACCTCTCAAGGGGCACGGGCTTAGGTCCCTTTGTGGGAGTTACACAAGTCCCTTGACACACAGCCTCAAGTGGAGGTGTTATAGTCCTCATGCTTCGAGGTGTAACCAATGATAAAGATATTTTAGCTTATAGACACACACATATGTAATTTATGATTTTAAGTCTAACCACCTGATTTATTCACATAAAAAGGCTTCCTAAGGACTTCTAGTCCTAGACATTCTAATTACACTACCTAGAACATTGTAAAATGATCGTTGACTACTAAGTCAATGTCCCACAAGGCCTAAACAAACGCCTTCCAGTGCTCCCACCTTCTCCCTGCAGAGAGTCTCAGTTGTAGTGCTGAGTCAAGACTTACAGAAGTCGAAGTTAGAAATTGCAAATTAACATATAATGTTCCATAAAAACATACAAGCCACATCGTATCGTATATTTCACGTAAAGGCACAAAATTAACATTATACATTTTCACCGTAAAATACATACCACACTTTTAGCATTATACTCGTGAGAAATAATTATTGCTTAATCAAACAATCCCCCTGAAAAGTGTTTCCCACACACTACTGTACTTAATTGTTATTTTTTTCCTACCTGGAAATATAATACATGTGTAATAATATTCTTTTGCTTTTTTATGTACGGCAATTAGTTCCCTTCTACTTTTTTTTTTACTACAGCACATGCAAAGCTACTCTCATTATTTTTTTATTTTTATTTTTTTTCCTTTACTCCTCCTACGGCACCACATACATCAATAGCACTAGTGCCCCGTCCTATTTGCTTCGGCATTATAAAATAAGTAAATAAATAAACGGCAGCAATAATAAATGAACACATAATTAAATCCACGCTTAAACACCCAAAATCCCGTTTAAAAACACCCACCTACCTTTGAAATCCAAAAGCGATTAAAATCGAAATTGAAAGCATAAGCCTTGAATTTCTGAACCAAACCCCCCTATGTTAATTAAACGGCATACTTCGATTAAACAACACTTTATTATATCAAACCTCGGATTTTTTCTGAAAAACGATCATGATTTCAAATTTATGGTTAACTGAAAACTTTCTGAAGAGCAAACAGTTAATGTGGAAACGTCTGTCACGACGAGACGACGATTTCCGTCTTCTGTGGTCTGCCCAAAATCCTGACGGATTAGCCGCACGATTGAAGATTCTTTTCCTCCGCTTCGGTTGTTCTTTGAGTCGTTGCTGTTGTCCTCTTGTTTCAGAATTAGCGTGATTACATTACGAGGTCTTAATTAATTAAAATCCCTTTTTAATTATTTAATCTTTTTTAATTAATAATTTTTTTAATTAATTAATTAGGTTAAACATAAAATAGGAAATTAATAAAATAATTCCAATATACGTTTATACCCTTCTTGGATTTTCAGGGTGTTACATCCCTCCCCCCTTAAAGAAGTTTCGTCCTCGAAACTGTTACTAACTATGAGGTACTTGAACTCTGGAACTTCGCAAAGCGTCTCGTCTTCTCACTCTCATGTCGCCTATGCCGATGTGTGACTGCTCACTAAACTAAGACTAGTTGTACGTCTTCCTTATTAACTTTATTCATATTCCATTCTAAAGTGCACTTGATTCTACCGCGTATGTCAATATCTCTTCAATCATTTCAAGGTCAATGCTTGCTTCCTAATCAATGTCGGTTAAGCATACATTATCTTTGACACATGATGGATGTTACGCACTCATGAAAGGGATTCTTGTAACTCCAAACGGATAAGCTAAAGGTCCGACTTTAGCTAGGATCACGTAAGGGCCTTTATAATTGGGGCTTAATAGCCATCTAGAGGTTGCGGCGAACCACTTCAATCTTCTCTCTGACTTGCTATATCAACTCTGGTCTTGTAATATATCACTGCTTCACTTCATCCTAAAAAAACTGGCGTTCTACACCTTTTTTCCATACAGACATTCTACTTTTTTTTATAAGCTACTCTCATTAATAATTTTTTTTTCCTTTACTCCTCCTACGGCACCACATACATCAATAGCACTAGTGCCCCGTCCTATTTGCTTCGGCATTATAAAATAAGTAAATAAATAAACATCAACAATTATAAATGAACACATAATTAAATCCACGCTTGAACACGCAAAATCACGTTTAAAAACACCCACCTACCTTTGAAATCCAAAAGCGATTAAAATCGAAATTGAAAGCATAAGCCTTGAATTTCTGAACCAAACACCCCTACGTTAATTAAATGGCATACTTCGATTAAACAACACTTTATTATTTAAACCTCGGATTTTTTCTGAAAAACGATCATGATTTCAAATTTATGGTTAATTGAAAACTTTCTGAAGAGCAAACAGTTAATGTGGAAACGTCTGTCACGACGAGACGATGATTTCCGTCTTCTGTGGTCTGCCCAAAATCCTGACGGATTAGCCGCACGATTGAAGATTTTTTTCCTCCGCTTCGGTTGTTCTTTGCGTTGTTGTTGTTCCTCTTGTTTTAGAATTAGCATGATTACATTACGAGGGCTGTATTAATTAAAATCCCTTTTTAATTATTTAATCTTTTTTAATTAATAAATTTTTTTAATTAATTAATTAGGTTAAACATAAAATAGGAAATTAATAAACCCTTCTTGGATTTTCAGGGTGTTACATCCCTCCCCCCTTAAAGAATTTTCATCCTCGAAACTGTTACTAACTAGGAGGTACTTGAACTCTGGAACTTCGCAAAGCGTCTCGTCTTCTCACTCTCATGTCGCCTATGCCGATGTGTGACTGCTCACTAAACTAGACTAGTTGTACGTCTTCCTTATTAACTTTATTCATATTCCATTCTAAAGTGCACTTGATTCTACCGCGTAGGTCAATATCTCTTCAATCATTTCAAGGTCAATGCTTGCTTCCTAATCAATGTCGGTTAAGCATACCTTATCTTTGACACATGATGGATGTTACGCACTCATGAAAGGGATTCTTGTAACTCCAAACGGATAAGCTAAAGGTCCGACTTTAGCTAGGATCACGTAAGGGCCTTCATAATTGGGGCTTAATTGCCATCTAGAGGTTGCGGCGAACCACTTCAATCTTCTATCTGACTTGCTATATCAACTCTGGTCTTGTAATATATCACTGCTTCACTTCATCCTAGAAAACTGGCGTTCTTACACTTTTTCCATACAGAGATTCAAAAGTGGTTTCTGGATACTGGAATGGTAACTGTTGTTGTAGGCAACTCTTCTATCTCTATCTTCATGGAAGGTCATCAATAGCACTATTCCAATTATCTGTACATCTTGGTTGCTCCGGAATGAACTGAAATTGCTATCTTGTGGGCTTCATTCTTCACTATCTTCCTAAGATCTTCCACATTCGGGACATATAGTCGATTTTGATGCCAACGATTTCCATCTTCGTCTAACTCGTGACCACTGGCTGGTTTGGCTCCAGCCACTCACCTGTAATAAAAATCAATTGGATCTTCGTCTTTTTTCTTCATTATCTCATCAACCGTCTCGAGTCTTGCAATCAACGGAACGATATGCTTAACTTGTTCCTGCCGGCCTATACCCGGAAAGCTGAAACTTCCCAGCTGATCCACAACTTCTGGTACACTAGACTCCTTTCGATCTCAGCCGCCATCACTGCGACGCAAGCTTGCTGAAGAACTCCAACGATCCCAGCTGAAGGATTCCTGAGACTTTTCAGGAAAGAAAAAACATGCATTTGCCATACTTTCTCTCTGACAGTCTGATCCAATCTTTATGCCAATAAGGGTTAGCTTGGAAACCAGATAAAGTTGTAAACTAACAAGTTGGGTACCAACTACCAGGGTGGTATGTCAACTTGGTAAGGCGAAGAAAGGTATAATGCACTTGATACAAGAGAGGTTGCTTGGGCTAGAAACAAGGCAAGGTGATCATAATGTAAAATTTTGAAAAGAAAAAGGTAATTAAAACAACTAAAAGCAATCGAAAGCAACACATGTTGTATCTATTAGATCATCAATGACTTATGATAACAATCAATGATAAATGAATCCATTAACAACTTGTAACCACAAGTTCAACTCGTTGATGTCCACCATTACAAAGGGTAAGAGAATCTATACAAAAAATAAACAGAAAATAAAGAACAGTGGACTTCATCTGCATCATCTTCGGGTCACTCTTCAGTGGCCTAAAAAACGACCTACAAATACACTACCTTCTCGGGGTGGGGACAAAAAAGAAGACATGGTAAGTAAAAACATACTTAGTAAGGGGTAGTAGAAACACTTACAATAAATAGCAATAATATATATATATATGTAACATGGACATCTTCTACAATCACTACCACATAGATTGTAATTGAGATCACACTCTCCCTTTACTAGATCACATAGTACATCATTGCACAAGTAAGTTTGTTACATCAATATCAAAGGACACTACGTATGGTGAGACTGCACCACGACAAGGAAAGCATCTCTCAAGAGGCACGGGCTTAGGTCCCTGTGTGGGAGTTACACAAGTCCCTTGACACACAGCCTCAAGTAGAGGTGTAATAGTCCTCATGCTTCGAGGTGTAAATATGCCTTACCAATGATAAAGATGTTTTACCTGTTAGACACACACATATGTATTTTACGAGTTTAAGTCTAACCACCTGATTCATTCACATAAAAAAGCTCCCTAAGGACTTCTAGTCCTAAATATTGTAATTACACTACATAGCACATTGTAAAATGATCGTTGACTACTAAGTCAATGTCCAACAAGGCCTAAACAAACGCCTTCCGGTGCTCCCACATTCTCCCCACAGAGGGACTCAGTTGTGGTGCTGAGTCAAGGCTACTAAAAGTCGATGTCAGACATTGTAAATTACACATAATATTCCAAAAAACATACAAGCCTCATCGTATCGTATATTTCACGTAAAGACACAAAATTAACATAATATATTTTCACCGTAAGATATATACCACACTTTTAGCATTATACTAGTGAGAAATAATTATTGCTTAATCAAACAATCCTCCTGAAAAGTGTTTTCCACACACCACTGTACTTAATTGTTATCTTTTTCCTACATGGAAATATAATACATGTGTAATAATTTATTTTTCCTTTTTTTTCTACGGAAATCAATTCCCTTCTACTTTTTTTCTACAACACATACAAAGCTACTCTCCTTATTTTTATATTGTGGTTCAATTGGTACATGCAATTTCACTATTGACACTCATTATTTGATTATTATTTTTTTACTTTTACACACCACAATATTACTTCCTGCATCATATAAAAATAACAAAAACGACATAACTATACTCTAGTCCCTTAATTTTTAAAATATTAAAACCTACCCTATTAATTAACACAATTTACATCATTTCCCCCACATTTCTTCTCCATATAAAAACCTTAATTTCTTACAAAACCACACAGCCCTCCTCCCAACAGCCTCCGACCACCGCCCCCCTCCCCTCTCCTCTCGACAGTTCCCCTCCTCATAACCGCCCCTCCTCCTTCCATCATCTCCTCCCTTTACTCATCTCCTCACTAAATCAACCTCCAAAAATGCTCCATAATCAACCCCATTTCTTACCAATCTCGGCGATTGAAAAAAAAGTGCTGCGATTTGAAGGTTATAGCAGCCACCTCCGCCTCTGCAAACTCTCGGCTCCATCGGAAAATGGCAGAAGATCGGGTGGCCGGAATTCATGGACATCGGGCTCTTTCAGTCGCAAGGAGGGAGGAGGATGGAGAGCTGAGGGGAAGGACGGGGAAGGACGAGGGGAAGGACGGGGGAGAGAGGCGGCTATTTGAGTTCACAGAGCTCAAGATTTGATTCAGATTTGGAGCTGTTAGGTATGGAATTGTCCGGCCATGGTTGCTCCGGCAACTCGCCGATGGTTTTTTTTTTAAAAGAAAACTTGCATGTGCTTTGATCTGAACCCACGTTTGGTTGTGAATTGCAGGAAGAATAAAAAAGCAAGAATAATACAGAAAAAAATATGTTTGGTTAGCAAATAAAATCAAAACCCAACTCGCCGGTGTTGGTTTATTTTTTTTTTTTTCTCTTTCGAACCTTATTGATTCTAAATTGGGGACATGGAAGAAGACGGTGGTGGCGGGTGTTGGTGAGTGTTGTGGATGTTTTGATTTGGTGGTTGTAGGAGGAGGAAGGGTGGTGGTTGGTGGTGGATTTTTTGTGGTTGGAGATGAGTGAAGATTGTGAAGATGAAGAGGATGGATGTTAATGGAAAAATAGATAAAATGTATGGTTTATTTTGATATTTTTTTTGTAAAGTAATGGATTTAATAGTTTTAAAGAAAGTTGTGGTACCCTTAAGAAAAAGTTGTGGTATAAAAAGTAAATTTTTTTTGTGTGGTGTGTGAAGTAACAAAATAATATAAAAATTCTTATGGTGTCGAAAGTAAGTTTTTATAGTGCCGGAAGTAAAAAATGTGTCAGTAGTAAAACTGCATGTACAATAGAACCATAGTTTTTATATTATTTTTTTTCCTTTTCTCCTCCTACGGCACAACATACAGTAGTAGCACTAGTGCCCGTCCTATTTGCTTCGGCATTATAAATAAGTAAATAAATAAACAACAGCAATAATAAATGAACACATAATTATATACAAGCTTGAACACCTAAAATCTCGTATAAAAATACTCCCTTATCTTTGAAATCCAAAAGCGAGTAAAATCAAAATTGAAAGCATAAGTCTTGAATTCCTGAACCAAACACCTCTACGAGCAACTTACGATAATTAAACGACATACTACGATTAAACAACACATTATTCTATCAAAGCTCAATTTTTCCTCAAAAACGATTAAGATTTTAAATTTAGGGCTAAATTGAAAACTTACGAAATAGCAAACAGTTAGTGTGGAAATGTCTACCTCGATGAGACAATGATCTCCGTCTTCTGTGGTATGCCCAAAATCCTGACGGATTAGCTACGTGATTTAAGATTCCTTTCCTCCGCTTCTGTTGTTCTTTCCGTCGTTGCTGTCGTCCTCTTGTTTCAGAATTAGCATGATTACATTATAAGGAAATAATGGTGATTATTTTCTTAAATGCTCAATTAATTAAAATTCCTTTTTAATTAATTAATATTTTTTAATCAATAATTCCTTTTAATTAATTAGTTTAAAATAAAATAGGAAAATAATAAAATAATTCCATTTTACGTTTATGCCCTTCTTGGATTTTCGGGGTGTTACATGAAGATTTGGGGTTGATTCTAATAGAGAAATATAAAAGAGATTGTATTGCAATGCATTGATTAAACTGATAGAGGATTACAATATATAGCCTAAATAATGATATGTAGAAGTTTATCTAAACCAAATAATATATCCTAATATAATTCAAATTCAAACAATATTATTTAAGCAAATCCTAACTCATTCCTGTCATTATCTCTAATACGCCATCGCAATCCCATGGTAATGCAATGAACATGGAGATTGGGTTGTAATGAAAGGATCTGGTCTTCCTCACATAGTGTCTGCATCAAACAACTCCATATCAATCAGCATCAACTACTTCACAACTTGATATTGCTTGATTCTGCAATTGATGACTCGCAAAAAGTTTGAAAGAGTCATAGAAGAAAGTATAGAGAGGAAGAAAGATTTGGAGTGAATATCACACCCTAAAAAAGAATTAGAAGATTTTTTTTTATAGATTGGATAGAGCAAATCAAGTGAGTGAAATTGTAGATGCCGATGAAATGAGTGATTTGAGAGATAATTAATTTGATTACTCGAAAGAAATAAGAAAATATTAGGGCTGAGCAGAAAACCCAATGAACCCAATCCAATCCAAAACCCAAACCGAACCAACCCGAAAACCCAAACCAATTGAAACCCAAATTTTTCGGATTGGGTTTTGACCCGAACCAAAAATATTTCGGGTTGGTTTGGTTTTTGTAAAAAAAAATTCGGGGTTGACCCAACCCAACCTGATATTTCTGTATGTATGTATGTATGTATGTGTATGTATGTGTGCATGCATGCATGCATGTATGTATGCCGTCCAAAGTAAAATGGTGTTTTCATATTGCTGCTCTCACTTCATTTTCATTTTGATTTTCAGTTTTCGTCTACGATTCATTGACCTTTCTTCGGAAAAATGAATCCCTGTATGACTATTGGTCTTTAATTATTATGTATATATGTTGTTTGACTCTTAATTATCAAATTTCAACGTTTTCTCTCCTAAAAAAGTGTTTTCTTTAACGATTGTTGTTATGAACATATGGTATGTAATTTGAATTTTGATATATACACGTGTGTGGATTTAGCTTAAAAGTTTTATTATTGATGCATGTTTTATAGATGAAAACCCAAAACCCAACTCAAACCAACCCGAAACCCACATGAACCAACCCATGGCTCCGTTTGGTTTCGGACTGACTGGATCCATTTGGATCCAACTTAATATTTTATTCACCCACTATCTTATTTACTATTATTTTACAATCATTTCACCAATCATTTCACCAATCATTTCACCATCAACAAATAAAATAATATTAATCAATTCATTTTATTCACCACCTACACTATTCAACCATTACTTTATCAATATAATATTTCTCTCACCAATCATTTCACCAATCATTTCTTCATCAACACAAACTTTAATACAACATTTCAACCTTATAATCATTACTTTACATTATTTTATTTTCTCTCTCATGACTCAAATGGATCCAGTCCAGTCCGAAACCAAACGGAGCCAAGGTTTTATAGTCATTTGGTTTGGTTTGTGTTAGTTTTTTCTTGAACCAACCCGACTTATACTATGTAAAAACCCAACCCAAGTCGACCCAACCCAACCCAAGCTCAGCCCTAGAAAATATGCACAGAGTGTTTGAAAGACGGAGAAAAGAGTTAATACGAGTAAGAAGGGAGATAAAAAGAAATATTTGAACAACGTATTGGGATTCTGGGGATAATATAAATAATGACAAGTGAGCAATTTATTGGATTAAAAAAAAGAAGGTTGATTTTCTCCGTTGTTTTATTCAGAGACTTTCAAAGGCCCTTTTATGTCCATTCCATGGCTTAGGCAATTCTTCCAATTGCACACAGCTATACACCTGTCTCGGCATCGTCCACTAGAGCATTGGGAAAAAATTTGCAAAATTTTTATTTTGCTTTTTTTTTTATTTATAGTTTGCCTCATCGATCCAGACTTGAAAGCACGATCCGGGTCCGCCACTATTGGAGAAGGGTAGCATCATAATCCAAAAACATCACTATTTGCTTTCCCTGTAAAGCCTTTGTTATCTGCTCAAACATGTCTAGAGACGATGGATGCCTTTGAATCCGGGAGGAGTTTTGCACATCAGAAAAAAGAGAAGAAGGGGAGGACTTGATATGAGGAGGGGAGGAAGCTTTCATGCAGTAGACTGAGACAAAGTCGGAGTAGGAAAAGGTCGGAATTATGGAGTTTGTTTAAATCGTAGCTTTGACATCGCTAGAGACGGATCGGAGATCTAGAGGACTTGGGTTCATGAGGTGGTTTGTTGTCATCGGAGTCTGGAGGAGGATGTGTGGGGGTGGAGCAGGAGCCGGACTTGGATGAGCTTGGTGGTAGCCGCCGCCATTGATTGTGGCCGGAAATAGGAAGCACGTCGGAGTGAAAAAGGCAGAATCATCAATTGATTAAAAAAATAACGACAATAATAAATTAAAATGAGGGGTGAGGGTTCGTGTAGATAAATGCAACGAACCCCCACCCGAACGAATTTATTGCAAAATTGATCAGGATCTAAACGACGTTAGTCGGAGCTCTGATATTTTAATAGAGAAATATAAAAATGATTGTATTGTATTGAATTGATTAAACTGATAGAGCATTACAATATATATAGTCGAAATAATGATATGTAGAAGTTAATCCCAACACTTACTTTTTAATTGTGTTAGAAACGGGGTTCGAACTCGAGGATATTCTGCTCTGATACCATAATAGAGAATTATAATGAATTGCATTGATTGATTGATAATACTGATTAACAAGTATACAATATTTATAGACTAGTTCAGGATAGAGATCTATTCAAATAAAACTCTATCTAAACCAAATAATCTATCCTAATAACTTTATCTTAATTCAAATTCAAATATAATTATCTAAACAACTCTATATTATCATTATCTCTAACAGAGTGAAGATGGGGAAATTTAGGAATAACACAATTTTTCGCTTTTTCTAAATGAAGTTTTAGTCAAAGACTATATAGGCAATGGAAAGCTAAAAATAGACTATATCGATAATTCCCCCTATTTCTTTTTCTCTTAAAGCATCCGGTATCAAGGACCAACTTTCCGGACTAATCTGATGTTTGAACCGGGTCATGTATGCATACTCTGACACTTACTCAGAGGTAAGGTCTGGCCAAAAGCACTTTCAACGTAGCGCCTTAGAGGAGAGTCAATTTAGTGACTATATTCTGTTTGAACATGTATGATGTATCAACATTTTAAAATACATCTTAGAAATAAAAATGTATTTATCAAAAAAGAATTTGTAATAACCCAAAACACCCATAATGACAGAATGGTAAATCTACGCCCATCGGAGCTGCAACATTTGTAAATAGGTCTTTAAGAGAGCTCCACTAAAACTACCTAGGGTACCATAGAAAATTTTAAAAATACGCATGTATTGGGGTGTCATTAAGGGCAATGGTAGATTTAGTGTGATGTCCTTAAAAGCCTAATTTGTAAAAGCCCGTGTTTGTTTCTTGATGGTATAAAAGTCTTTTGTAATATTTTGGGTCTCGATTATTTTATTGGGTTAGGTTTAAATTTTAATAAGAGTTAATAGGGTTAATTGTAAGTGGTGTTATGGGATTTTAGAGATGAGATTTCTAGTAAGTGAATTTTGTGAAATGCAAAACCTTCTAATACCCCAAGTAAATCCCTAAAGCCTTAAGCCATATCCATGACGCTCAGAATCTAAACGAACAACATTATCAACAATATAAAGATCCAAACCACGTTCAAGGTTAACATTGTGTTTCTGAAGATGCTCTCGATAAAACTGTAGGTTTTCGGTTGAGGCAACAATAGTAAAAAGGCGAGGATTTACGCTTGTATTAGACCATGTCGTGGGAGGGTCTAGGGCGGATTGACTACTATAAGTGAAAGATGATGGCCGGTTCCGTTTTTGGGATTGTTCAACACGAGAGGCATGGCTAAAACAAAAAAACAACACAATCCAGTCACAATGAAATAAATTACCAACTGAATGGAAAACTTAATTGAAATTTGAAAATAAGAGAAGTTGAAGCCGATTACCTGTTTGTGTTTAAACACAGAGAAACCTAAAGAAAACGGATTGGGATAGTGGCCGGAGAAGAGGTTACCAGAAACACTAAACAACACGCCATAAAAACTTTCAACTCTCTGGAAAAAACACGAACTAGGTAGAATTAAAGGTGGAAGGAAGAGAGGGAGTTTTACAATAAAACTTGTTCCCATATAGCCTCTCAAGCATTCTTGAACTTCCAAAAGTCAATACACATTCTATGACTGGCGACAAGCCTTGTCAGAATCAAATCATGATCATCATTCTCTTCACAAGAGTCCACCATTTTTTAAAACAACTTGGGGAGGATTCTTCGTTCTTGAAAACTTCTTGCATATTAAGATTTAACCGCCTTTAAGGTTGAGCATGTGGTCGAGCATCATCTTCCAAAATAATATTGTGAACACAAATATCATGACTATTTCCCCGAATGTCCGCTATAATCCAATCAGACTCTTTCTCGTGCTTGCAAAGCACTCTCAATAAGCTTTCTTCCTACGAAACGGTTGGTGGTGATGAAATAATAATATGAAGCAAGTTATTATTTTCAAGAAATGCTTATGTAAGATAGGGTGACAAGGGTTTTGTTAGGAATATTTTAGTTTTGATGATGGCCTGACTAGATGTTATAGGAGTCTGAATGAGTCTAGAATGATCAAATGTATAGGCTTACTAAAATTCTGACTTTGTATATGTTTATCAGACTAAGCACTGTAATAGTAACTTGATAGGTCAGCTCAGTGATGTAACAACCAAATCAAGAATAAAACTAGTAGAAGGCTGAAGGACCAGACTCAATTTAGAAGACTAATGGACAGGTTATAATCAAGGAAGTATGTGATGACCTTATGATATGAATCTAGAACCGATTACTACTCTGTTAGGTGTGATGCCCGAAAGACAATTTTGTAATTGTTTTATTTAATAAATGAAATGATGTTATTATTCATATTTATTATTCTCATATTCACCGATGTGACAAAAGTATTTACACTACAGAAAACCCTAAAGTATATCGTTTATGTAATCACTTAACTCAGTGTATCGTATATACACAGGAGGATTGAGTTAGTGAAGATGTACTTAAAATACAATTAGCCCGTAGTGAAGTTAATCGAGAGTATCGGGTCTCTCCTTTAACGTGCTATTAATGCGCCCGTAACACAATAGGTGTGATTGTCTTATCCGGACTTTCGGTTAAGAGAACCTAATGGGGCATTTATATATGATAGATATATCATATAGGGGTGGACCGATTTGATTAGAGTTCACGATATAATTCCGTAATCGAGAAGTCTTATCGAATCAATAGATGATCATATTTATGGATATATCTTAATCCCGAGGTGATCACAGGTCAACTGCTTGAATCAGTATGAAGTTTGACTTGACGGTTAAGGATTACACTGAGTCTGTGGTCTGAATTACCCCATCTTGGCATTGTACTGGATTGAGTGAGTAGTCTGTGTTATCACAGATACGGAATCCATTCCTTCCATTTATGGAAGTAGATAGATAGTTCCCTTATTTGTTAATCCTAGAAACTGATCGATCGTACGAGTTCATATTACACTGATTAGCTACCAGTGAGTTGTATGAATTAATTGATCACTAGGGGTTAATGGTAAATAAGGATAAGAGGTTCTTAAAAGGGTTAACGGTAACTTCCCGATTTAGAATGAACAGTCTATGGAGGATTAATCCATATGTAATGATTATATCAATGGACGCCTATTATTATTCTCGTGAGGAGATAAATATAATCTTATAATCGGAGGAGTGCAGTCACGGGATTATGGTGGCATATTCCTGTGATTGATTTATCGAATATAATTATTCTATAATTATTTATTTGATTTATCGGAGCCGCTGATTATTAGTCCATGGTCCCCGACGTGCCTCCTAATATAGCATAGCTATTCTCGGACGTCGAATCCTAATAATATTAATTTAGTTCTTGTTGGACTTTATTAAAACGATATGTGAATTAATTGTTTAGTGGACTATTAAATTAGTTGGGCTAAATAATTAAATACACGGAAAAGACATTTTTCGTGTACTCGGCCCAAATTAGTGTGTTGACAATTTTGACCCAATTGGTCAAATATGGAAATTGCGTGTGACCTTTTATTTGATCAAAGGTGGCGCAAGTTTGATTAAATATTTGTTAAGAAATTAGTTTTCTTGGATAATTATTTAATGTGTGATTTATCTTTTATTTGTTAAATGATAATTCATGAAATATTAGATAATAATATGATTTATCCTAATTTGTTTGGGATAATTATTTTATTTATCTTTTATTTGGAAAAAGGATTAATGTAATAATTATCTCTTAATTATTTAATCCTTGGAGGCTAAGTTTTACTCTCCTATATAAAGAGAGTTCTCCCAAGCCTTAACACACTTTGCATATTTCGACTTCTCCCTATAGTAGAGAGAAGAAAATATTTCGGCCAAGGAGAGAGTGGGAGAAATCTTGGAGATTTTTCCGGTAGCATATCGGAAGGGTTCGAGTCGAGAATTCCTTCCACCGGGAATTGCTTGGATCACACGATCGGAAGACCGTGGTGCTCTTCACACCTTCACATTCATCCTTTTGCGGTTCTTCTACTTGAATTTTGAGATTCAAGAGGTATGATCTACATCCTCCTTGTAGAATAGATCTAGTTGTTTTATTACGTGTATTATATAGATCTAGATCCATAAATCGCTTCCGTTGCGGATGGTATTACTAACAGTGGTATTAGAGCCCATGGTGATCTATATTTATACGTATAAAATATTAGATCTAGGAGTGGTAAAACATGTAGATTTTTTTTTGTCCCAATTTTTTTTAAAGAGGGGCCGACGCATGCTTTAATTTTTTTTATGATTATGAATGTCTTGGTTGAAGAGATGGATTGGGGTTGGTACTGTTTACTCGTTAGATCTATTGTAGCTCCTTTGTTTAGTAACAATTGAGCATAGGAATTGTATTTTATTTATGTCAATTTTCGAAATTTATATGTAAAAGTAGCATCTTTTATTGTAATTTTAAATATCCGGGCTGGTAAAGACGAAGATCTTGCTGGAAAATTGAAGATCAAGACGAAACCCAAGGTATGAACGAGGAGAAACGGATTAATTTTATTAAAAAACTGCTACAGGACTTTCTGCGACGCTGAAAAGCGTCGCTATAAGTCCTGTTTAATATAAATTCCGGCTAGGGTTTTTTTTATTCATGTTGCGGCAGCATCAATTTTTTAGTTAACCTATTTTTTTTTTTGTTTACTAAACAGCCGCATGTAAAATAAAAAAAATTAAAAAAAAAAATCATTATTTTTGGAAAATAATTATAAATAGCCGCATATAATAAATTATAATAAATTGGATTTATTTAAATAAAAAGACCTTTTCTCCTCTCGGGTGTTTGTGGTTCGTGATCCGGCGGTTCGAGTTCAAGATTCGAAGATCAAGACTCGAAGACAACAAGATTGTAATTTATTTTTTTTCCTAGGATTGATTAGTTACGGGGGTACCAACAATCCATCTCGGTGTTTAAATTTTCCGCAATTTATTTTTTATGTGTTCGATCATAAAATAGATATAAAATCGGAATTGCCATGACATGCATCATATCATAAATCCACTCCATGCATACATGTAGAATTTTAATTTTGGTAATTAAAATAGGCATGTATACAAACTCGTGTAATTAGTTGAAATTAAATTAATACGTGGTAATTAATAAATTTAGTAACTAATTAATGATCCGAGGACGGGTTATGAAATCGTTAGGCCTTTCGGTGTGTGTTCTCGGTGAACCGCCTTAAAGCCCAAACGAGATCACGTTCTTCAATTCGTAGTGTCTACGAGATTGAATGATGGTAAAAGAACTATAAATCTTGGATAAAAACGGTTCGCTTATAGGTTGGGTGGTCAACTGAGCTAGGCTCGACCGACTTAACCCTCCTAGTGTGATGTATGCACGGGGGTCCGGCAAGACTAAGCTACACCGGAGAACGGAGGGGTGATTCCTTCTTATCTCAATAAGGCCGTCTTGACCCGATTTCGTCCGACTGTCACATATGTTCCAACGAATAGGACGGGTAGGCTTGCCTACGTCACCGACACCATTCGGAATCCTTGATTTGATGAGCTTTTATGATAACATCAAAAAGACCGGTTAGTTAACCCACAACCACTTCCAAATTATTGAGTGGGAGCGGGGGAGGCGACAGCCAACCCCACGGCCTCTACTATAGATACAAGTAAGTGAGAGAAGGGTGACGCCTCGCGGCGCTTTGATTTCGTCCCCTACGGATGGTGTTCACCCCTATCAACATTCATGGCTTGGTCTCCGAAAGGATAGGATTTTCGGGTACTCGTCGGGTCACCGACATATCCTACGACGGCACACTCGGGGCGTACCAAGAGATCCGATATAGTAGGTCACACTCATAAAGGATATTTTTGGTAATATCTAGGCTAAAAAAAGGAAGGTAGTCAATGAATAAAGGGATGTTCGATTCTCGTGGGATGTTTGATTCTCACAAGTTATTCATTGATGAGATTGTCTCGATTTAACCGTCATCTCTTTGACCTACCCTACGGCGGCACTGAGATGCGAGGTTAAAACCTTGGAATGGTAGAGTAGGCTTAATTTTAGTTTACAATTCCTAAAATAAATATAGTAGTGTTAACTTGAATTAATATATGTCATTTTATTTACAGCATTATATCCCTTACTAAATTGCTTAAAATTTATAATTGACTAGTATTGACTTCGTTAAAAGTGGAAAGTAACTAGGACGTTGAACTAGTTAATCGATAATGCAATTAATTTTCGGAAGAGATATTTTCTCTTAAGCCTTTTAAAAATCAGAGTGACATATAGGTATGTCACTAGTGTCACTCGTGTCAAACGGGAGACAAACTTAGGTGATTTCGGACTTTAAAATTCTTCTAGTGAATTTTGAGTGTGTAGTAATTACACAAGTAATTTTCTAATTGAAAAATTGGAAAATCATGAAGTGTTACTAGTTGGACGATATTTGGAATCGATGAACTAGTGGGAGCTTTATGATTTTTTGTTTTTCTAGAACATTAGAAAAGTGTAACTAACTACACACGTAACCGTTCTAATTGAAAAACCGGAAAGTCATGAAATGTCGCTAGTTGGACGATATTTGGAATCGATGAACTAGTGGGAGTTCTATGATTTGTTGTTTTTCTAGAAACATTGGAACTATAGATTTTTTCTAATCGAAAAAATCGGAAAATCATAAAAATAAAGCATTGCTCGTTAGACGATATTTGGAACCGATAAACTAGTGGGAGCTTTAATGTTATGATTTGTTGTTTTTTCTGGTATATTAGAAAATCCGAGAAGTCCCGACGAGTAACACTCGAAATAGACATCCCACGGTTCAAGAGTAGTGTCTACTCAAACGAACCGCCGGGTTCAAGACTCGTTTCCATTCACGGAAAGTCAAGAATGGGAGAATCGTCTAAAAGTGTTAGTCATCTAAACCGAGAAAACTTTAAGGCCGAACCGAAAAATTAATTAATCGAAAATCATAGGATAAGGACGCGTTGATTTTGGATCACCAACCTATGAATCCTTGGAGATTTTCTCGAGCTAAGTTCTTTGGAAGAACAAGGTAGCAAGTGCATTTAACGATTAAAAGAGTAAACAACGGCGTTAATTTTAGCTAGAATAGTGGGAGTGATATAAGGAAATGAATCTCGGATTCAATCCTTGGAAATCGCGGAAAATTTATTTTCTCGTTTAAGATTTGTTGGAACGAATGGATTTACCTTCTATCCGATAATTTGTTTGTCGTATAGAAAGTGAATATACCATTTGTAGTACGAATCCAAGACTCGGACTTTTGTTTGATAAAGTCAAAACCACTTAGAATTGCTGAAATATGTATATAAAACACATCTTAAGAACTATTAAGAGCAATTGGTTTCTATATTTAGATAAACGCTTCTTCATATTCCACTTGTTAGTGCATAGTCCCTAAAAGACAAGACCTGAAGACTGGCTCAGGGTGATTCCTTTCTCCCAGTCTGGTTATATTGTCTCAAAGGTTCAATGACTAAGTTTCCTTTCGGGAAAGGATAATGGTTATAAAGAAGTAACATAGCTTATTCATGACGACCTTCGGGGTCTAATGAAAGATACAGGCTAGTAGGAGCTTCCGAGTAGTGACTTCTTGTCTGATAACTATTCAAACACTCCGGTAAGTTTATCCAAAATATTTTGAGGTTTCTCTCGTTTTCAACGAGAGATGGAGTATTCTATACTCAGAAATAGTTCATCACATAGTCCTAGAGACTGATGCTCGGCCTGCCTCATAGTGAAATGCTTTCACTAAGTGAGAAACCGTTAAATTGCCTTATATATGTTTTAGATGTGCTACAATATCCTGCTTAACTCAATAAAGATATTGGAAGCGAAATAACGGTTTACATTGAAATGTAAGACCGAGAAGTCTACCTAGAATATGCTTTGGAATTTATGGATAAGGCGTGGATTCGGTTCACCCCACTTCCATAAATATAAGCATTTAGCACACGGTGCTTGAAGGTAGGTCTGGGAATTTCACGAACACGTTCGGTCAGTGACCAATCAGTATATATCTTGTAGCATTGAGAAAAAGGTTTGTTATGAGATTCTTGAAATCGGGAAGGGACAGTTATATTGTTGCATCCTTCCTGATAGAGTCCATGAACAAGTAAAACCTTGAACCTTGAAGTACGTTTACTCAAGGTAGTTACTAAGCGATTAAAATCGACCACATCCAACATCGGTTGTTGGTGATAACACTAAATACTACTAAACTAGATCGAATTTCGATCTACCCGAATGTAGGGGAGTATGGTTTATCCATTACCCATTACGGGTTCCCGAGACTTTGTAGTCCGATGATCGATTGATGACCTATGGCTCTTTTGTGAGCAAGATATAGGATTCGATAATAGAGGTTGGTTTAATAGCCATAACCCCGTGAATGGAGTTTGGTACTCCGAGTCGTTCATACTCTTGTAGAACCACCGAGTGTCTCGGGCCCAAAGTGGGAGTAATTGGATCTACACGGAAAAGAGTAGAATGAATAGGAAAGTTTATCTTTCAGAGCAAAGCTTGAGTGGTCTAGAGAGTTAATTAGACCTTGAACTCTCTTATCACTTAGTATTGCATGATTTCGTTCAAAAGCAGAAAATAGGGGTGATTCCCTGAGACTTTCTTGCCAAACAAACGGAGTCTGGATTCATTCGAAACAGAAGGGTATTGACTTATGAACTTATGACAGGATGACTGTCAAGGCTTATGTCCTTTGTGGATAAATAGCAAACCTCTCGGTCATTAGAAGCCATATATTTCTACAATATGTGGATTTGACCAGAATATTGATAAGTCTTTTGTAGACTGGATATCAATTTTAGTACAGTAGTGAATATATACATACATTAGTGTTTGTGAAGGATAACACTGCACCAGTTGGAATCAACATGGGTGTGTTATCTGAAGTCACAATCTGACAATACCACAATTCTCTGCAATAGAGATTTGGACAACATTCTTAAGAGTTTGACTCGGTCGAATTCATTAGAATCAGTCACTGGTTGCCCATCCATCTTATTGGTTAAGATGATGCATCTGTGTATGCAACATTCAACGAGGAAGTTCTACCCTATGCCTCAGGAGTGACTCTCTAAATCTTCGGATCAAGAGAAATGGGATAGATTCTCTTTCTAGTAAGAGATGGTCAGGTTATTGAACGTCAACTTTGATCGAATCTTAGATTCGGCGGTTAACAAAGCAAGTTTAGTATGTCCTTTAGTATCTTGAAGAGAACGAGGAATAATATGCGGACATATTCATGTGTGAACTTGGATATGTGTGATACACTGATTTTGACTTTAAGTCAGATTGAGGATGATCGTTAAGTCGATCTCGGGCTCAGTGTTTACTCAGTACCACATGATTAGATGGACCGGTAACGTTTCGATTCTACAGATCATCTCGAGCCGACAACCTGACTAATCATTAAGACCCATGACATTTGGATGTAGGTGCTCCCTGAGTCACTGACCTATCCTACGACGGCATACTCGGAGTGTACTTGGGAATCTGAAATGGTTATGATATGCTTAGTGGGTACTAGAATACGGGATGAGTCTCCATTGCTTTAGAGCAAGTGGGAGATGTAGTTTGTTGTATTTTAAATAATAGGGTGTGCTCTAAAACAATTAATCACATGCTTTCGTGCAAGTGGGAGATTGTTAGGTGTGATGCCCGAAAGACAATTTTGTAATTGTTTTATTTAATAAATGAAATGATGTTATTATTCATATTTATTATTCTCATATTCACCGATGTGACAATAGTATTTACACTACTGAAAACCCTAAAGTATATCGTTTATGTAATCACTTAACTCGGTGTATCGTATATACACGGGAGGATTGAGTTAGTGAAGATGTACTTAAAATACAATTAGCCCGTAGTGAAGTTAATCGAGAGTATCGGGTCTCTCCTTTAACGTGCTATTAATGCGCCCGTAACACAATAGGTGTGATTGTCTTATCCGGACTTTCGGTTAAGAGAACCTAATGGGGCATTTATATATGATAGATATATCATATAGGGCTGGACCGATTTGATTAGAGTTCACGATATAATTCCGTAATCGAGAAGTCTTATCGAATCAATAGATGATCATATTTATGGATATATCTTAATCCTGAGGTGATCACAGTCAACTGCTTGAATCAGTATGAAGTTTGACTTGACGGTTAAGGATTACACTGAGTCTGTGATCTGAATTACCCCATCTTGGCATTGTACTTGGATTGAGTGAGTAGTCCGTGTTATCACGGATACGGAATCCATTCCTTCCATTTATGGAAGTAGATGATACGCTTCCCTTATTTGTTAATCCTAGAAACCGATCGATCGTACGAGTTCATATTACACCGATTAGCTACCATGAGTTGTATGAATTAATTGATCACTAGGGGGTTAATGGTAAATAAGGATAAGAGGTTCTTAAAAGTGGTTAACGGTAACTTCCCGATTTAGAATGAACAATGTCTATGTAGGATTAATTCATATGTAATGATTATATCAATGGACGCCTATTATTATTCTCGTGAGGAGATAAATATAATCTTATAATCGGAGGAGTGCAGTCACGGGATTATGGTGGCATATTCCTGTGATTGATTTATCGAATATAATTATTCTATAATTATTTATTTGATTTATCGGAGCCGCTGATTATTAGTCCATGGTCCCCGATGTGCATCCTAATATAGCATAGCTATTCTCGGACGTCGAATCCTAATAATATTAATTTAGTTCTTGTTGGACTTTATTAAAACGATATGTGAATTAATTGTTTAGTGGATTATTAAATTAGTTGGGCTAAATAATTAAATACACGGAAAAGACATTTTTCGTGGACTCGGCCCAAATTAGTGTGTTGACAATTTTGACCCATTTGGTCAAATATGGAAATTGCATGTGACCTTTTATTTGATCAAAGGTGGCGCAAGTTTGATTAAATATTTGTTAAGAAATTAGTTTTCTTGGATAATTATTTAATGTGTGATTTATCTTTTATTTGTTAAATGATAATTCATGAAATATTAGATAATAATATGATTTATCCTAATTTGTTTGGGATAATTATTTTATTTATCTTTTATTTGGAAAAAGTATTAATGTAATAATTATCTCTTAATTATTTAATCCTTGGAGGCTAAGTTTTACTCTCCTATATGTTCTCCCAAGCCTTAACACACTTTGCATATTTCGACTTCTCCCTATAGTAGAGAGAAGAAAATATTTCGGCCTAGGAGAGAGTGGGAGAAATCTTGGAGATTTTTCCGGTAGCATATCGGAAGGGTTCGTGTCGAGAATTCCTTCCACCGGGAATTGCTTGGATCACACGATCGGAAGACTGTGGTGCTCTTCACACCTTCACATTCATCCTTTTGCGGTTCTTCTACTTGAATTTTGAGATTCAAGAGGTATGATCTACATCCTCCTTGTAGAATAGATCTAGTTGTTTTATTACGTGTATTATATAGATCTAGATCCATAAATCGCTTCCGTTGCGGATGGTATTACTAACATACTCAAGATCCTATGGCATTTCAAGTTGGTCCCGAAACTCGACTCCAATTCAAAATGAGGGTCACATCTTTGGTCCATTTAATAATGCAAGAATCCAAGTCCAAGAATGAAGAAGATTTTGAAGTCATTAAGTCCGCCATTTATGCTTGCGGACTATCGGAATTAAATTACATACTATTATATCTTAATATTAATTAAAATATTAAAAATATTGGCTGAATGCCCATGATAATACGGCGCCACTTTTGCTAGCATGGAAGTCCAAGAAGTCAAATTTTGTGTATTACATTGAATCTAGATGGATGTCTTTTGGGGCGCCTATTTTGAATGCATTGAACTTAGTGAGCAGTCTTCTTTATTGGATCGGATCAGGAGCTTTACTTATCCAAAATTGATGATCCACATGTGCATTTCATAGTAGACAACCTGATCTTCAACTCATCAAGGAGTCATATTCATTTGAATAAGTTATAATGGTCAAAATGGCCTAAAGAGCTGCGGGACAAAAAACTGGACAATATAAAGAAGATACATTGAACCTGGATGAAACTCCTTGGATTCGCCAATATGCATTTAATTTAGGATAAACTTTTCATCTTATTATTATGAATTCAAGTACTTATTTTCTTATAAATAGTCATTGTATTTGTACTTTGAAAATCAGATTGTTATAATATAAAATTTATATTTTCTCACTTGGAAAAGTGTGTTGAAATTCTCTGGAAAGAGGTTTATAAATCCGGATTATCAAGGGCCTAAGCAACCCTTGTGGGTATCCATATACCAAGGTGCTTAGAAACGGGTTTTCTAAGTGTCAAGGTGATTCCAAGGTGCTTTCACACAGGTTGTGATTGTGTCAAGGTGATTCCAAGGTGCTTTCACACAAGTTGTGATTGTGTCGAGGAGCTTATTGATTCCAAGGTGCCTCCACATAGGTTGCGGTTGTGTCAAGGACCCTTTCCAAATACCTTCAAATCCACGATCCCAAAATTTTAAAGAGTAAGTCGACCCTCCTCCCAGGTTCACTTCAGTTGGTATCGGAGCTCAAGGCGGATTGACGGTATTATATCCTTTTTATTTATTTTATCTTAAAAAAAAAACAACAAAAATCTGCAGTGACAGTTTGTATTCCGGCTCTGTTTTGACTATGTTTTTCCTATTCAAAACTCTTCAAATTTGGTGTCTCATATAAAATTCCGTGTTCTACAACTTTCGTTCTTTGAGATTTTCCATATTATCAATCGTTTGGCCACAATGTGCGACTAAAGTCACTGTTATAATTCTGGAAATTTTCTGACAGATTGCACCAGTCTTAGAAATCCGATTGTTTGGCCAACCTATACATCTCAAAACGATCTAAAATTTTTATCACATCTAAATCATCCGTTTATCTACATTTTTCTCTTGACCACATCTCAAAATTCGAAGTCTAACGTATTCAAAACAGCACCCCAACTCTCTGTCTGAATCCCAAAATCTTTTTTTAAATACACTATGTCATTTTCTGAGGAATCTCGGGTACGGAGGAAGTTGGAAAAGGGAAAGGTAAAGGCTGAAATTGTAAGGCACAAAAAGTGAAATAATCATGACGATGCTTATTATGAACAATTTAAAAGAAGTCTTAAGGATGATATTATTCGAACTGTGGAGGAAATGTCACAAAATTTTAAGGCCGAGAGGAGGAAATGATAAATAAATTTCTTGAAGAGGATAAAGCGAAATGGAGGGCTGAACGGAAGAAAGCACAAGAGTTGGCTGAAGAGAAAATCGAAGAAGTTGTTAGTCCTGGTTATGAGGAGTTTAAAAATGATGAAAACGAGAGTGTGGCAGAAGTACTTAACTATGATGAGGCAATTGTTGTGGACGAGATCGTGTACATGGATAAGACAAACGTTGAAGGTTATGTTAAGAGTAATGTTGAGCATGAGGAGTTGCATGCTCCTTGTGATAAGTTGCAAAGAGATACAAATGGTCCTCAAGTTGCTGATGCAATAGTGGAGTTTTCTGTAGCGTCTATTGTGGAGGAAGAACACAAGGAGTTGATATTGGTTGAGGAAATAGAAGATGTTATATTACTCAATTCTTGTGTCAATTTTGTTGACTCTTCTTCCTAGGTCCATGGGGATTACCTAACGGAGGACAGCTTGTTGACAACGGTAGTTCTTGAGCGTGATCACGTTAATGGAAAACCAGAGCATAATTATTCTGATCCATTTTCGGCGATAATTGACGCTTGCCCGACTACAATTTGTCCTCATATTTATTATTTTTGTCTTTTACGGGCAGTGATCCACAAGTTTATCAACTCGAATTCTCACTACTATGCTGATATATTTTTGGGGTATGACTCTGCAACACAATGTGCAGTTGATGTAAATTTATCTGTTCGACTCATATTTGATCCCGGTGTTCATTTGGTGATCTTTTGTCTATGTTCATGTTCTGTTGGTAACTCGATTTTATGACATTCTATTGATTCGAGGATGAATCCTTCGCAATCGGGAGGGTCTGATATGAATCTGGAACCGATTACTACTCAAGATCCTATGGCATATCAAGTTGGTCCCGAAACTCGACTCCAACGCAAAATGAGGCTCGCATCCTTGGGTAATTTGGTCCATTTAATAATGCAAGAATCCAAGTCCAAGAATGAAGAAGATTTTGAAGTCATTAAGTCCGTCATTTATGCTTGCGGACTATCGGAATTAAATTACATATTATTATATCTTATTATTAATTAAAATATTAAAAATATTGGCCCATGATAATATGGCTCCAATTTTGCTAGCATGGAAGTCCAAGAAGTCAAGTTTTGTGTATTCCAAGTACATTGAATCTAGATGGATGTCTTTTGGGGTGCCTATTTTAAGTGCATTGAACTTAGTGAGCAGTCTTCTTTATTGGATCGGATAGGAGCTTTACTTATCCAAAATTGATGATCCACATGTGCATTTCATAGTAGAAAACCTGATCTTCAACTTTCATCAAGGAGTCATCTTTATTTAAATAAGTTATAATGGTCAAAATGTCCTAAACAGTTGCGGGACAAAAAACTGGACAATATAAAAAAGATACATTGAACCTGGATGAAGCTCCTTGGATGCGCCAATATGCATTTAATTTAGGATAAAATTTTCATCTTATTATTATGAATTCATGTACTTATTTTCCTATAAATAGTCCTTGTATTTGTACTTTGAAAATCAGATTGTTATGATATACAATTTATATTTTCTCACTTGGAAAAGTGTGTTGAAATTCTCTAGAAAGAGGTTTCTAAATCCGGATTATCAAGGGCCTAAGCAACCCTTGTGGGTATCCATATACCAAGGTTCTTAGAAGCGAGTTTTCTAAGTGTCAAGGTGATTCCAAGGTGCTTTCACACATGTTGTGACTGTGTCGAGGAGTTTATTGATTCCAAGGTGCTTTCACACAGGTTGTGACTGTGTCGAGGAGATTATTGATTCCAAGGTGCTTTCACACAAGTTGTGACTATGTCGAGGAGCTTATTGATTCCAAGGTGCCTCCACACAGATTGTGGTTGTGTCAAGGACCCTTTCCAAATACCTTCAAATCCACGATCCCAAAATTTTAAAGAGTAAGTCGACCCTCCTCCCAGGTTCACATCACCTTGAATAAACCTAAGTATTTTCAGATTTGTGGTGAAAGACTTTTCTTTAATTTGGTGTACTCCGATCTCACCCAGACAAATGATCAGAGAAATGAAAATCAATTTGGTAGACAAGTTTATTAAACAAACATCCAGTTAATTAAATAGTCAGCCGAACACAACTCAGCTGAGCAAATAAAATCAGCTCACAAGAAGGATAATCAGTGTGCTAATGATTAAATTCAATAAACATGTGGTGAATTAATGGATGACATTCCAATAATTATAGAGGAAATCAAGGACACAAATCATGGAGAATTGTTGGGAAAATTAAATAGAGACAAAGATCTCGAATTCCATGGATTAAATCAGGAAGAATCAAGGAAATTTTGTGACATCAATACCAATGAACGGAAATTCAAATTAGGATTTTAACTTAGAAATCAAGACTATAAATAGTGAACTTGATAAGAAAAATAAAAAACAAGTATAAATGAGATACAAAGCAGAAACTCTGATAAAAAAGCTCTAAAATCTTGATTTTCAAAGTTTTATCCAGAATATTCAAGTCTCAGAAATCCTAAGGAGCTAAACTGAAAAACATTTAGTCCGAGCTTGAATTCTTTTGAATTTTTTGATTGAAACCTTGCCAATCTCGAAAGGGATTTTCACTCAGTGACGAAGTTGCAATCTTTGAAGGACTAAAGCAGTTGACACAAAAATCATCTGTAATGGAACTGTAAGTTGGGTGATAGTTGTTGAAGGATTCACTGAAGGAACAATGGGAGTAGAACCACTGAAGCAGATGGAGATTGTCAGGGAGTGGTTACTCAGACTGTGAATGAACTTGGGGTTGTGAAAGACTGTCAACACTATTATAATGTTGTAACTAAGATAATAGATAATTCCTCCGATCATCACAAGGGAAGAGATGATTAAGGGATTACACCACCCCAGACCCTTATACGTTTTTTTGTTTCTTTACTGCACTTACTTTTCCGCATTTATTTTTTGCTCTTTATTTGTCTTGTGCGTGTGTTGAATTACATTCTTTGAAAAACAAAATTATGTAAAAGAAAGGCACTCCGCTGTATAACTTATTTTCAAATTGCTTTTAAAGATTAGTGAACAAGGTCATTCACCCCTCTAACCTTTGTTCTTGCCTTTAACTGGGACCAACAATTGGTATCAGAGTAGTGTTCTTTGTATTGGAACCAATTCGGATATGATTTCTGGTAACAAAGAGATCAAGGTTTTTCAAAGAAATTTTTTAAAACTTTTCTATTCACATACATGGAATCATAGGGATTCATGTCTAGGATTCCTGTATTCAGTGTCAATACTTTTGAAGAAAATAATTTTTGAATGTTGTCTCATCTTGCAACAGCCTATGAAGAAATAATCGATGTCATCACTGAAGCACCAATCCAAATAATGAAGGCGGTCATAACTTGAGCTGACGCAGGCAAGTGGATCGAGAAGCCTAAAGCTGAATGGACGATGGAAGGAAGAAAATGAGTTAATTTGGATTTTGTCGCAAGAGGACGTGATCATGAAGACCCTTGATAGAAATATTTTCACAAAGGTCAAATACTGCAAGTCGGCCAAAGAAATGTGGGACAAACTAGTGCTGATCAATGAAGGGTCAATGGCAAACAAGGAAAACAAGATATTTGTAGCCAAGAAAAAGTTTGAGAAATTTAAAATGAAGCCGGAGAATCTATGGAGCAGATGAACATCATGTTCTCAGCCATTATGAGTGAACTGCACTAGCTTGGTTAGACCTACACTTAAAAAGAAGTATGCTTGAAGATCCTGAGAGGCCTACAAGATAAGTGGAAGATCAAGTCAGCTAGTGTATAAGGAATCCTAAAGCTGAACGAGACTGCCACACAAACTCTGATGTCAGAGTTGAAGGCTTTGAGTTCGAATTGAACAATTAAGATGGTGTCAAAGCTGAAGCACAGAAGACTAGCGCATTGGTGGCACCTAAGTAGAGTACCCAACTGAATACGACTAGTCTGTTGACAATGCCAGTAGAGACAATGAAGAAATGAAAGAGCAGATAGCACACCTGATTAGAAGATTTGAAAAATTCTCAAGAAGACAGAAAAATGAGGTTCTTCAAGAAACAAGTCGTCAATGATTTATGACAGAATTAGCAAAGATAGAATAAGAGATGATAAAATAGAGGAAGATTCATTATGTTTCAACTGCAAGAAGCCATGGAACTTCGAGGTGGACTACCGAGCACCAGCTGCAAAGAAGAACATAGATGATGATAGAAGAAAGTACAAATTAGACAAAAGAAAGAGCTGGAAAGCTCTCAAAGTTGAGACCAGTAGCAGCAGCAGCAGCGATAATGACTCAGTTGATAGTAGATGCTCTTCCAGCTCAGATGATGAAAAAGGGTACTTCTGCTTATTAGCAAAAGAAATCAAAGAACAGAGGCATTATCTTGTGCATCAACCCTTAAGGAATATGTTTCAAGCTCTAGAACTGCACAACCTTCTATTTCTTTTCATGAATCTGACTTTTCAATTTAGAATCTCTTGATAAAGTTTGAATTTCAAACCAATCACGAAATTCTAGAAAAAGGAATGTGTAAATTTGAGAAAAGAGAATAGAAAGTTGATGTTAGGAACATTTTATTATGTTTTGATGGTGGACATACTAGCTATTATAGCAAACCTGAAATAAGTTAGAATTCTCTGTATAAGTCTTAACTTATAGTCTGACATGTTGTATAAGTTTAGTTAGACAAGTATTGTACAAGTTGGTAGGATGGCTAAATAAAACAGAAATTCGGTAGAGTACCAGCAGAGAAGCATGAAGACATATGGACTGACTTATAACCAGGGTAGTCTGTGATGACCTTGGATAAGTCTAAGTTAAATTACAAGTGATGAAAGTCATTGTTTAAATATGTTTAAATATGGTGTACACTGTTCTCACACAAATCAAGGATCAGTGAAGTACAAGTACTCTTGTCAAATCAAAGAAAGAAAGAAAGCAGTGAACCGGCAAAGTAAACATTCTATCGGCTGAGTAAAGGAATACCAGTAAAGAAAGAAGCATATCAGCTAAGTCAGCATATCTACTCAACTAATGACACAACAGTCAAGTGAAGGAACAGCTGAGTAAGGTACATCATCTATAGTTATTCGGAGCGTGTGAAAATAAGAAGATCAAGCATTAAATGTAGAATCAATCGAGGACGGATTTTATGATGGACGTTTGAAGAAAATCCGGATCATTGAAATCAAGGAGAATTAAATCAGGAGGAATCAAGAATAAAACAAGGATTATTCTCCGCATTAAATAGCCAACGGACGGAATTTTAAATCAAGGATTATCAAGGCTGTAAATATAAGGCATTGACAGACAGAAAGAATAACGATTGGAATATACAAGAACAAGCACAAAATATGTCAATATCCTAAGACTTCTTTCTGAACTTAAAAGAACACATCTAGAGATCAACTTAGAACTCAGAGCTTTATTTCAAATCAAGCATTGAGATTGATCAATAGACTCTATGAATCCAAGTCTCATCAATTGCAGCAATTGAATCAAAGAAGTTTGAGAATGAGTTGCACCCTTTGTGATAGCTGTTGAAGGATTTTTCCCAATGAGCAGTTTTGAAGACTGAGTCACTGAAACTTTTGTAGTCAGGGAGTGATAGTCTTGTAGATTGTGAAGCTTTTGTAGCCAAGGACAATCTTACTATTGTATTGGTGAAAAAAATAGTAAATTCCTCCAATCATCACAGGAGAAGAGTGGATTAAGGGATTACACCACCCTGAACCACTGTAAACTTTTGTGTGTATTTAATTTCAGCATTTTACTTTACAACACTTTATTTTATTGCATCCTATATTTGTATTTGCATAACCTACTTTGAAACAGTATTAAAAGAAAGGACTTATCCGCCGCCCAGAAGCTTTTAATTACAAGAAAAGTTTTTGAAACTCCAGTATAGTCATTCACCCCCCTCTGACTATACTTTTACCCTTCTCTGGGACCAACAATTGGTATCAAAGCTGTGTTCCTTGTATCGGAACTGTTCAGATCTGATTTCCGGTAACAAGGAGATCTCGTATTTTCAAAGTAGTTTTCAAATATGTGATTTCTAAATATATCTCTTATCTGTGATTATGGATTCCTCAAATTTCATGTCTAAAGTGCCCATATTCAATGTTAATAATTTTGATGAATATATAATAAGAATATTGTCTCATCGTGCAGCAACTCATGAGGAGATGCTGGATGTTATCAATGATGGCCCAATCAAGATCATGACTGTGATAACCCCAGGAGCAGATCAAGAAAGGAAATAGAGAAACTTAAGAAAGATTGGACCAAAGATGATAGAAGAAGAGCAAATCTTGACCTTATTGCAAAAGACATGATCTTGAAGACTCTGGATAGTAACATGTTCACAAGGATCAAAGACTACAAAACAACAAAGAAGATGTGGGATAAATTAGCACTTATCAATGAAGGATCGGGAACCGAGTTTTTGCCAAACTCAACGGAGACCTTCTATGTAAAAAAATGCAACAAATAAAACAAACACAAGTGCATAAAGTAAATCAACACAAGATTTGTTTTGCAAAACAAAAATTTGAAAACTTCAAGATGAATACTGTCCGCACAAAATGAAGAAAGGTGAGATTGCTCCCTTCACTCGCACACCGGTGAATCGATTGATCAAAATGGATGACAAAGGTTAGGTTTAGATTCTCAAGCATTATCTTTGTAGATCCAAGATGCCTTCTTTCCCCCTTAATGGGTTACTTGGATCTTTCATTGAAATCTTCAAGGCAATTTTCGTTGGCTTCCCCTTTTCTAGATATATATGATCCGCTACGGAACTTGGACATAGAGTACTCAGGGGTGATTTAAGAAGTTTGTAGCCAACGTTCATATGTACGATCTTTGTCGAGAATCTTAAGAGGTCTATACTTAACATCCGACTTTAATTGACTAAGTCGAGTACACCATTCGATTTCTTCTTTTCTTGGTAAGCGATAATCTTTGAAAGATGGAAGATCATCACATCAGTACTCAGAGGCACAATAAATCTTGCAAATAATGATACCATGACTTTAATGTCCCAATTAAAGGCTCAAGAATTTGAGTTAAACGAGAAAAGAAGTTTGTCCGAGAATGAAGATAAAAGTGAACATCAAAGGCACAATAAATCTTGAGGCACACAAGAATTTGAGTTAAACAGTGAAGACAGTGAACCAGCAGAGGCACACAAGGCCAGTGCACTAGTTGCACCCCGGAAAAGCAAAGCGGCTGATACAAGCATCAAAGAGACAAAAACTAAAAGAACAAGTTGCTTTACTGATTAAACATTTTGACAGGTTTAGTTTGAAGAAAAAATTCAAAGGAAGTTCATCATCAAACAAGAAGTCAAGCTCAAGCAAAGACACCAAGAAAAAAGATGATGAATACGGATGTTTCATTTGCAAGAAGAAAGGACATTTCAAGGCAGATTGTCCTGAAGAAAAAGACAAAGATGAGGAAATGAAGAAATACAAAATAAAAGATAAAAGAAAGAGCAAGAAGGCATTTAAAGCTGAAACTAGTGGTGAAAAGGACGAAGAATCATCTGATAATGATTCAGATGATGGTGAATCCAACAGCTCAGACAATGAAAAGGCATGTCTATGTCTTATGGCTAGGAAAATTGATGAAACAGAGGTAATATCTAGTTCATACTCATCAAATGCATCCATATCTGACACTGCACAATCTTCTATTCTTCCATTAGATTCTGCAAACCTAATTCAAAATCTCATAAGTAAATTTGAAGAAATTCAAATAAATCATGAAATTTTGGAACAATAATGTGAGAATCTGAGAGAGGAAAATAAAAGAATAAGAAAAGAACAAGATGGATTGAAAGTTGAATCAACTAGTAAGGAAGTACACTCAACTGATCAACAAACAGCATAAGATCACTCATCTGATGTTGACAGACCAACTGAGAAAGCCTCTCTACCAGTTAAGAGCACCATTGCACCACTTAATGCACCAGCTTACAAACCCTAAAAAATGTTTGGATCCAGATCTGGTCTTGGCTACAACAGTCAAGATGAGAAAGAAACAATGGGCAACTCAATTCTGAATCAAGGACCAAAACTGGACCCAAATTCAAAAAAGGACAGTCCGTAGTTTCAACCACTCATCCTGCAGTAGTGAAGTCAAAATCCAGTGTTGTGAGACAATATAGTAAATCATCTTCAGCCTAGTAAAGGCAAAATTTTACTGAGAGGTAAGAGTAGACTTTACCATTCAAAGAATGATTGGAATGTTGCACCTCCAAAATACAAGAAGAAACCATTACATGCCATGCAACATGTGTTTAGGAAAATCCAACCCAGGCATATTCCTGGACACAGGAAGCAATATGAAAATAAGTTTCCTCCTGCATATTGGAGAGTGAAAAAGATGCAAATGCACCTAAAGATAGAGAATTGTATAAGAATACTTTTAAATCAATTAGAAGCTATTCTTCCATGCCTTATACTTATGAGGTTGACGACTTCAACCATCCAAGAAGAAGATCCTTTGGATTTACACTTGGAGTAGGAGGCATGACTGCTAACATATATGGACCCAAACAGTGTTGGGAACCTAAACTTGCTTAATTTGTTTTGTAGGATGTCTGGTACATAGACAGTGGATGTTCCAGACATATGACAAGAAACAAAGGATGGTTGATTGACTTTAAAGCCTTTGATGGACACAAAGTTACATTTGGAGGCAAAGAAAACCCCGGTAAAATTAAGAGGAAGGCACAATGTTCAAAAACAACTTGAAGATTCAAAATGTGGCTTATGTTAAAGGATTGAGTTTCAATCTTCAAAGTATCAGTCAATTTTGTGACAAAGGCTACAATGTGCATTTCAACAAAGAAGGATGCAAAGTGATTCACAATAAGACCAGCACAATTGTACTTTCAGGCAAAAGAGAAGACAACATGTATGTGGTGGATTGGAAGACAGCAAAAGAAGAAACATGTTTGCTTGTCAAGAATAAGCAATCAACCAGCTAGATTTGGCATAGAAGACTGAACCATCTCAACTTCAAGACCATCAACAAATTGTCAAAGACCAAGCTAGTTGAAGGCCTTCCAGACATGACATTCAAGAAAGAAAGTCTCTGTGATGCATTTCAGAAAGGGAAGCAGATTTAAACATCTTTCAAGTCTAAACCCCATCAGTCAACAACAAGGATCTTACATCTTGTGCATATGGATCTTTTTGGACAAGTCACACCAGTAAGTGTGAGTGGAAAGAAGTACACTCTAATGGTGGTGGATGAATTTTCTAAGTTTACGTGGACTATATTCATGAACAAGAAAAGAGAGACACTCAAGAAGCTACTAGATTTGCTGAGAAGAATACAAAATGAAAAGGAATTGAAGATCATCAAGATAAGATCTGACAGAGGAACATAATTCCTAAATGAAGTTATTAGAACTTATTGTGAAGAAAATGGTGTACTACATCATCTATCAGCAGAAGGGACTCCACAACAAAATGGTGTAGCAGAAAGAAGAAACAAAACACTCAAAGAAGCAATTAGAACTATGATAGCAAAAGCAAGCTTACCAAAGAGATTTTGGGTTGAAGCAGCAAACACAACATGCTATACTCAAAACAGATATATCATCAACAAACATTATGAAAAAACACCATATGAAATTTGGAATGGAAGAAAACCTAACATTTCATATTTACATATGTTTGGATCTAAATGTTTTGTTTTGAACATGAATCGGCTACATACTTTTGATGAAAAAGCTGATGAAGCAATCTTCATGGGATACTCAAACACAAGAAAAGCATTTAGAGTGCTCAACAAAAGGACCATGGTGATTGAAGAGTCAATTCATGTAGTTTTTGATGAACCAAATACAAATGGTGAAAGCCTACACAACTTTGAAGAAGAAGCTACACAAGGATAAGTCTACATGAACACAAAAGTACCAGCTTCTATTCTGGACCACACCTTTGGCAATCAAGATGAATTACCAATCAATACAACATCAGAAGCACCAACACAAGATTATGAAGTTGATGCATAAGCTGGAGCTGTTGAAGAACCAGATCAAGAGCAACTTCAGCCTGACTTGAATTGGCTGAGAGATTATCCTGAAGAACAAGTCATTGGTGATATTCATACAGGAGTCGGAACCAGAAGATAACTAGAGAATATGCTAACTTGTTTTTATCATAGGTAGAGCCCAAAACAATAGATGATGCAATTCAAGATGCTGATTGGATTACATCCACTCAAGAAGAGCTCAATGAATTTGAGAGAAATGAGGTTTGGGAACTTATTGACAGACCAGACTTGGCTAAGATCATTGGACCAAAATGGGTATTCAGAAACAAAATGGATGAACATGGAACTGTTGTCAGAAACAAAGCAATACTAGTTACAAAGGGATACTCTCAAGCTGATGGCATAGACTATGATGAAACCTTTGCACCATTAGCAAGATTGGAAGCAATCAAACTCTTTCTAGCTTTTGCAACACACAATGATTTCAAAGTACATCAAATGGATGTCAAAAGTGCATTTTTGAATGGACTTCTAGAAGAAGAAGTATATGTGGAACAACCCCCTGGTTTCCAACTTAAAAGGAATGGAGATAAAGTATACAAGCTCAAAAAGGCACTATATGGACGCAAACAGGCACATAGAGCCTGGTATGAGACTCTGTCACAATTCTTAATCAACAATGGATTCAACAAAGGGACTATGGACAAGACTCTCTTCAATCTATGAAGAAGGACCAAGCACTTTGTTAGTTCAGATCTATGTTGATGACATCATCTTTGGATCAGAAGATGAGAAGCTATGTGAGAAATTTGGAAATCTGATGAAAAGAAAATTTCAAAGAGTATGATGGGAGAGCTCAATTATTTTGTTGGTTTACAAGTGAAGCAAATGGAAGATGGCATCTTTATAAATCAAGCTAAGTACACATAAGACTTGATACACAAATATGGTATGGATACAAGTGGCACATCAGACACACCAATATGTGCAAGAGTTATTCTTGGGAAAGATGAAAATGGAAAAGATGTTGATCAAAAGTTATATAGAGGAATTATTGGATCTCTACTCTATTTAACTGCAAACAAACCTGATATAACATTTGCAGTAGGAGTTTGTGCAAGATTCCAAGCTCAACCTAAGGAATCTCACTTACTAGAAGCTACGAGAATCATCAAATATTTGAAGCAAACAATCAATGTAGGAATTTGGTATCCAAAAGATGGAGGATTCAAATTGATATCCTATTCAGATTCAGACTATGCTGGATGCAAGATTGATAGAAAAAGAACATCAAGAACTTGACAGATGCTAGGCGTAGACTAGTATCATGGTTTAGCAAAAAGCAACATTCTATATCTACTTCCACGGCTGAAGCAGAATATATAGCAGCAGGCAGCTGCTGTGCACAAGTACTCTGGATCAGACAACAACTAAGGGACTACGGAATAGAGGAGAAGACAATTCCAATTATGTGTGATAACACAAGTGCAATTTCAATCATAAAACATTCGATACTTCACTCAAGAACAAATCATATTGATGTAAGACATCACTTTATCAGAGATCATGTGGAGAAAGGAGATTTTATCTTGAAATACATGTCTACTGAAGATCAATTGGCTGATATTTTCACAAAACCACTCAGTCATGAAAGAAGCTGTAAGTTGAAAGCTGAGTTGGGAATGATTGAAATTGATTAAGTTATAAGGAGCAGCTAACTGGAGTAATCAGTTGAGTGATAACACCAGCTGACTAAACCTTTGCCACTTTGGGTGCGATCACTTGGCAAGTAAGGCACTGGTAACTAGCAAAGGCCACTTCACTCGATTGTTAGGAAAAGTTTTATATAGCAGCTCAATAAAGAAGTCAATATACCAGCTTAGTGACCAGCCAAGTTACTCCACCGCTGATTACTTTGGAGAAAACAAAAAGTAGAGTGTGAACAAAATAAATTTATACATGTGAAAAATCTAAGGATTTATGGAGAATTATTTTATGGAAGATGACACACGTGGATATTATTTTATATTATGGAGGTTCTGACGGCAAAGCCTCGATACCTGTTAAGGGTCAATTTGTAGTGTTTTATAAGGATATATTTTATATCAATATTCCCCATATATGGATGTTTTTCGTAGAATTCGAGCTTATAATCGATTAATTGAGCAAATGACGTTTTGAATAGTTAAGATGCAAAATCGAGTAAATATCGTGGTTTTATTATCTATTTTGTATGGTTTTACGTTTTGCTCGGTTTTGTCATCTTTTAGGTGCACAAATGTGGAATGGAAGAGGTCTAAATGATGTTTGATTGAAGATTAAAGTGGAAAGAAAGAGATACAAGAGGATGAAGATGAAATAAAGCTTGGGAAAATCCCGAAAACGACTCGTAATACGACGGGCTAATCAAAAAGGCGTTTTCGAAGAAGAGTCCTTAATGAAAGTTGTAGAGTTTTCCGAGAGCTTTTTTATGACATTCGGATCATAATTTTTGGAGGTCTACAACTCAAGATATGAATTTTAGAAGTTTCATACCTAAATAAGGATTATTCACCGACATACTACCCAAATACACAAACAGCCGCCTTACAATTTATATATATATGCGCATGTCGTTCAACCCTAAGGAGGGAATATTATTACAATTCATTCCGGCCGCAAAAAGCAAAGGAGCGACGGCCAACTTGGCTTTCAAGGCCGGTCACCGAGCCTTGTGCTCGGGTGATCCGGGTTAGATTAGATGTAGTTTTTTTCCGTTTTCGATTCATGAGTTCATCCATGTACCAAACCTTGTGAGTTTAATCTCTTTTTAATTTATTCAATCTCTAGTTTATTTTCATGATCTTTAATTTATTTTGTATCTTTTTATGATTATGATGCTATGTGTGAATTGAATCGGGAGATCGTTTACGATTGATAGTTACAACATACGGAAGTTGAGTAACGTTAGATCACCATAGAAAGATAGGATCTTTAATCATTAATGATGACAAGTTAATCGATTAATTATCTAGGTTGTTAGATTCTAAAATACGGAAGTTAACTTGAATCTACACCTTCGTTTTGTATGGAAAATCGATCTCAACATTCGGAAGAGGAGAGATCGATAATTGAATTCACTAAGGACTTAGGAATTCATAGCTTGAGAAATAGATTCACTAAGGAATTAGGGGTTTGTTTCTCGTGTAAAGGTGAAACCACAATTTGAATTAAACTCATGAGATGAACTAGGATTGAAATCACTTGGTTTGTGCAATCGTTTGATCCCATGTATCTTTAGTTTATGTTTTTATTATTTGTTATAGGTTAGATTTATTGTAGTTGATTTATTTGTTCTTTCGTTTATTCGTTTTCCTAAGTAACAATTTAGGAGATTAATTAGATTAGATTCAACATCCCTTTTCCCTGAGGATCGATACCCGTACTTATCCAACTTTACTAGCAACTACCCGGTATTCGGCCGGTTAGGAGGTAGTTTTGCATGGTAGTATAGGTTTATAAATTTTCTTTTGTTTTAATGATGCAAAATCTCTCCAACAAAAGTGGCGCCGTTGCCGGGGACTCGGTGCTTTGTTGAATCTAATTAAATTAATTTTTCTATTTTGTTACGTTTCAATTATCTTTATTTTAATAAAAGTAGCGTTAAGTGCATTGAGAGTTTTTATTTTTGCCGTGTTTCGATGACCGTTAGGTTAAGAATGTGCAAAAAGTTTTTTACTCAATGTATGAAACGTGAATTACATGTTTATGTGTTTTCTGATCTAACCCTCTGTGCTTAAATTTGTCCGTGACTGCTTTGATGAGGTTGTGTGTGAAAAGTATGCGAATATTTAGGGTGTGCTGTGTTGTTCCTGCGTTCCTGTGCGTATTTCGATGACTGAACGAGCGTTCAAGTAAGTGAACGCCCGTCCAGTCCCTAACAATGCAGGTAACCGAGCGTTTGAGGGGTGGAACGCCCGTCCAGAGCAAAATTTCCAGGCAACCGCCCGTTTGGTATGTTGAACGCACGTCCAGGTTCCAGATTCTTCTTGACTTGATTTTAATGCTTTATTTGACGTGGATATTTTCATACGAGCTTCTGTGGCTATTTATTTTTACGTAGATGTTCTGAACTTGCATGTTTACATCTTTCCATCTACGAATCCATGTTAAATAAGTGATTTACTTTTATATACATGTTTCATTATTTGACATGGATGTTTTAATGTGAGCCTCTGTGGCCTTTGTATACGCGTAGATGTCCTGTTCTTTCACCGTTATGGTATCTTTCCATCTACCGATCCATGTTAAATAATTGATTAACTTTTATATACATGATTCATCCATGCATGTTATAGTTAATGTCGGTTCTCGTATGCTATAACTGTTCTTATTGTTATTTAGTAGCTAATGTCGGTTTCCGTATGCTACATATCGTTGTGATGAATCTTGTGAGCTTTGAGACCTATGTGCTTTTTTGTAATTCTTGTAACTCATATGGGTAGCTACTGTCGGTTTTCCGTAATGCTACCATCTTGGGCTTATGAGTTATATCTGTTTAGTATAGCTAACTGTTGGTTTCCATAATGCTATCACCTTTGATGAGTCTTAAAGCGTCGTACACCGCATGTAATGAACAAGACCTTTTGTCGTTTATCGTAACCTGTCATTATTTGGTAGACGTTTATTATATACATGTCGTGTTGCTAATTAGTGGGCTAGTTTTCTTTCTTTTATTTTCTTTTATTTTTGCATATCATTCAGATGCATATCATTTAGTTGCATGTCATTTAGTTGCATTGTTTTTCTATTTTTTCTTTTATTTTTCTTGAGTGTAGTTAACTGTCGGTTTCCGTAATACTACCTCATTTTCTTTATTTTTAGTTTCTGCACGGGCCGTAGTCACTGTAGGGTTGCCCTCTCAACTTGCTCAGCCTGAGCCTGTCAGAATTTATTTTTTTTATTTATTTTATTTTTAGGATTGCATATCATGTAGGCTGCATTGTAGTATATTTTCATGTAGTTGCACCTAGCCTACTGTTGTGTAATGTTCCATGTATATGTATTCCATCTTTATATGAGCTTAAATTTGAAATATCTCTATATCTCCTTTTCCATGTGCTTTATATATGTAATCTTTTCTTTTTCCCCGAAGACTCTTTTTGCACTAATCAAGTCTGCGGGATACTTTCTATAGCTATTGTGCACTTTAAAGATGTATTCGGTTGTCTGTGATGCTCCACGGTCTGCGAGCTATGCAAGCAATCCTGGTTCTTGTTGGTTCCTCCGTAATTGCCGGCATCCAATCGGCTAAGTTCTCTAATTTATTATTTCGTATAACTTGAGGACAAGTTGCAATCTAAGTGTGGGGGAAGGGATAGATGATTTATGTGTCTACTTTCGTTTGCTCATATTTTTTGTATTTCTATGAAAAGTGCTTAATTTTCAAATTTTTTGTTATATCCCGAGTAGACAAAGGCATATCTTTGCTTGAGTTTATATCATTTTTGCTATATTTTGTATATTTAGTAATTTTAGTTGTTTCACCCGACACTCTTTTTCACGTGCCATAGTAAATGATGAGCTAAATGTTGAAAGCCTACCCTATTTTAGTTGGAGATTTTTGATGATTATAGCATGTTTCTTTGCTTATATACAATTCTTGAAAAGTTTAGTAGTTTGTATTCTAGGATTAAAGTATGACATACTGTGAATATCTGAAGGATTGAATGTGATAAGTAACACGTAACTATTGTCAAATGAAAAGTTGAGTTTTAAATTATAATTGGGTGTGTCGGAAGCTGGTTAATGATTTGGGTGAGGTAGGGTGTACCACGTATGTCCTATTCCACTATGATGACCAAAAGCTCACGACAGTCAGTTTATAGCTGCCTTATGATTGGAGTAAGGTAGGGGATTATCTTGAAATGTCCTATTCGCTATGAGGGCAAAAGCTTATTCTGATGTGTGTTAGAAAAGTGTGAAAAAAGTGAAAATATTGAAATATATTATTATGAATAAGTAAGGACTTAGTTATCGTTAATCTTATCCCCAGTATAAACTGAAAGATATGTTGTAGGGACTATCCTCTAAGTATGTCGGAAATATTTTAAATGCTCCCTATTATTTTTTTTTCGGGGTTTGTATGTTTTGTGAGGTGCATGTTATAATCGTTTTTATATGTCTAATTTAAATGGGATGTTGGCTAGTTTTGGTTTGAATAACTTTCAAATTGTGGAACTTAGTGGAAGTTTATTATGGCTATGCACACACTACACGGGTGAACTTCTATGTTATTGAATATACTTCATATTTGTATGGATGTTTATTTGTCTCGAGCTTGACTTTGTTTTGTTTTGCTCGTGACGAGCAAAAGATAAGTGTGGGGGAGTTGTTAAGGGTCAATTTGTAGTGTTTTATAAGGATATATTTTATATCAATATTCCCCATATATGGATGTTTTTCGTAGAATTCGAGCTTATAATCGATTAATTGAGCAAATGACGTTTTGAATAGTTAAGATGCAAAATCGAGTAAATATCGTGGTTTTATTATCTATTTTGTATGGTTTTACGTTTTGCTCGGTTTTGTCATCTTTTAGGTGCACAAATGTGGAATGGAAGAGGTCTAAATGATGTTTGATTGAAGATTAAAGTGGAAAGAAAGAGATACAAGAGGATGAAGATGAAATAAAGCTTGGGAAAATCCCGAAAACGACTCGTAATACGACGGGCTAATCAAAAAGGCGTTTTCTGAAGAAGAGTCCTTAATGAAAGTTGTAGAGTTTTCCGAGAGCTTTTTTATGACATTCGGATCATAATTTTTGGAGGTCTACAACTCAAGATATGAATTTTAGAAGTTTCATACCTAAATAAGGATTATTCAGCCGACATACTACCCAAATACACAAACAGCCGCCTTACAATTTATATATATATGCGCATGCTGTTCAACCCTAAGGAGGGAATATTATTACAATTCATTCCAGCCGCAAAAAGCAAAGGAGCAGCGGCCAACTTGGCTTTCAAGGCCGGTCACCCGAGCCTTGTGCTCGGGTGATCCGGGTTAGATTAGATGTAGTTTTTTTCCGTTTTCGATTCATGAGTTCATCCATGTACCAAACCTTGTGAGTTTAATCTCTTTTTAATTTATTCAATCTCTAGTTTATTTTCATGATCTTTAATTTATTTTGTATCTTTTTATGATTATGATGCTATGTGTGAATTGAATCGGGAGATCGTTTACGATTGATAGTTACAACATACGGAAGTTGAGTAACGTTAGATCACCATAGAAAGATAGGATCTTTAATCATTAATGATGACAAGTTAATCGATTAATTATCTAGGTTGTTAGATTCTAAAATACGGAAGTTAACTTGAATCTACACCTTCGTTTTGTATGGAAAATCGATCTCAACATTCGGAAGAGGAGAGATCGATAATTGAATTCACTAAGGACTTAGGAATTCATAGCTTGAGAAATAGATTCACTAAGGAATTAGGGGTTTGTGTCTCGTGTAAAGGTGAAACCACAATTTGAATTAAACTCATGAGATGAACTAGGATTGAAATCACTTGGTTTGTGCCTTTGTTTGATCCCATGTATCTTTAGTTTATGTTTTTATTATTTGTTATAGGTTAGATTTATTGTAGTTGATTTATTTGTTCTTTCGTTTATTCGTTTTCCTAAGTAACAATTTAGGAGATTAATTAGATTAGATTCAACATCCCTTTTCCCTGAGGATCGATACCCGTACTTATCCAACTTTACTAGCAACTACCCGGTATTCGGCCGGTTAGGAGGTAGTTTTGCATGGTAGTATAGGTTTATAAATTTTCTTTTGTTTTAATGATGCAAAATCTCCCCAACAATACCCAGGATTTATCATTACATACCTCAATCCACTCCCCCACTACAATAAAAAACCGTGATTTATATACACAAAATCACGCCATTACTTCACCAAATCCTTCCATATTCAACCGCATTCACACTATCACACTTCTCCTATATAACCAACACTTAGAGGTTTTTCAGAATTCTTTACGCTCTCTTGAATTCTCAAAACCCTAATTACTCTAGAAAAATTGAAGCTTTCCTTCTTTCAAATTCCTCCACTATAATGGTTTTATCTTCGTCAAACACTCAAACTGAAAAACACTATGAAAAATCGATCATCACTAGATCATTCTTTCGACCTGAGCACTATCTACCATTCTGCGACAATGATCCACAAGCTCAAAGGTTAGTTGATGGTTGCACAAATATGGGGTTGATGACATTCCCGAATCCCCCAACTCAGGAATATTCTATGAGCCCTTAATTGCATTTTGGAAAAATGTAAAATTCGTGCCCAGTACGAAGAAGAGCAACCCATTGCATTGTGAGTACAATATTTGGACAAGAACTGGTTATCACCCTAGGTCTCCTCAACAGATGCCTAAATATATCCAACACCGGTCCAGTAGACGTGAATAAGATGCAAATCAACATCAATGCATTCTGGACTGAAATAGCCAAGTACACAAGGAAGAGCGGCAAGAAATACAACTTTCCCAGATCGGCACTCAAACGCCCTTTTGCCGAGTTTGCTCCTGTAATCACAAGGAACATTGAAGGGAAGAAGGGCTCCATGGAAAACATGATAGAACTCAGAGTCAATCTGAGGGCTATTATCTACCAAGGTCTTCCATTCAACTAGTCACAGTTCATCTTCAATAGGTTGAAGGATCAAATCCAAAGGGAAATTAATCTAGGAGGTCTGGCAGCAAATAGAGGCAAGCAAAATAAAGGTGATTTCTGGGGAAGGAAATCATATGGGATTCCTCTTCAACATTTGTTTGATCAATCAAAAGTGAAACCAATCTTACTGCATCCACTGCATAAGGCCAAGGTGATGTTAAGGTCTCCCAAAAACCACAACCCACAACTAGAAGAAAAAGAAAGCAACCTAACAGCATCATGTCAGGGATTGGGAGAAGGACCAGATCCTAAACAATACAAGCTCAACAAGGGAGTCTACCCAGTTATGTGGATAGCCCAGTATAGATAAGTGATGATGAAGAGAACCAGGAAGAAGAACTTTATCTGAGAGAAGGTGAGGAAGGATACTACCTTACTCCATCAGGCGAAGAAGAGATTGAGGAAGAATAAGAGGCTACAGAGGTTGAAGAAGAATAAGAAGAACAAAAGGAAGGTGATCGTCTTGAAGATCAAAAAATGTTTGATTTATCTGATGATGGCTTGACACTCTAGGAAGTAATTCTCAGGAGCACCAGCAAAGTTACACAACAGCCGAGTAATCCACTCCGTTGATCCTGAAAAGACCCCTAGCTTTGACCAAGGGGAACACCATCTAAAGTAGTCAAGACTCCAGCACATGGAGAAGAAGGACAGTCCTCACAAGGACTTGGAAATGCAAGTCAATTTCAACAATCTCTCTCTGATCATGTGATTGAAGAAAAGAAGAAGGAGAAGAGTAACCAAATGAGACTTCTGCACTAGCTGATGAAGAAGATGACAGATCAATCAATCTAGATATCAATCGACTGACTGTGGACATGGAAAGGTAGTATCTGGGCAGACAAAATCTCAAAACTGCACTGAGGAGTAGTGAAACCTCTATGCATCACAAGTTTGAGGCTCCACTCAGTCATATCAAAGTTCAAGATGAAGTGATGGAGAGGCCAAGAGACTTACTTTTTAATCTGCATCATCTAATCCCTCACAATGGCCAAGCAAATCTTGAATTCCTGGCACAAAAACTTGATGGCAAACTCAACCTATTGGTGGACACACTGAATGAGCATACAAAACAAATTCAAACCATGGATGAGATCTTGGATCACTAAGCACGGTAGCTCGGCACACTCATCCAAGTATCTGAGGCAACAAATAGGTTTCTGGAAGAACGGTTTGATGTTACCAAAAAGGGGGAAGGTAGTAGTAAGTCTAAAAGCTCCAAAGGCAAAGGGATCAAGTTAGAAGAGAAGAAGTAATTTTTGAATAAACCTTTGCCTTGAATAATTTTAAATGAAATATCTTATTGCCCTTGATGGATGAATAAAATTGCTGAGTTCTATTGTATTCTATATGAATCATTATTTACCTATGTTCAGGCTTATGAGGGTTTTGGCATCTTCAAAAAAGGGGGAAATTGTTAGGAACATTTTATTATGTTTTGATGATGGACATACTAGATGTTATGGCAAACCTGAAATAAGTTAGAATTCTTTGTATAAGTCTTTACTTAGAGTCTGACATGTTGTATTAGTTCAGTCAGACAAGTATTGTACTAGTTGGTAGGATGGCTAAGTAAAATAGAAATTCGGTAGAGTACCAGCAGAGAAGCATGAAGACATATGGACTGACTTATAACAAGGGAAGTCTGTGATGACCTTGGATAAGTCTAAGTTCTTTCACAAGTGATGAAATTCATTGTTTAAATATGGTGTACACTGTTCTCACACAAATCAAGGATTAGTGAAGTACAAGTACTCTTGTAAAATCAAAGAAAGAAAGAAAGCAGTGAACCGGCGAAGTAAACATTCTATCGGCTGATCTACTCAACTGATGACTCAACAATCAAGTGAAGGAACAGTTGAGTAAGGTATATCATCTATACTTATTCAAAACGTGTGAAAATAAGAAGATCAAGCATTAAATGCATAATCAATCGAGGACGGATTTTATGATGGACGTTTGAAGAAAATCCGGATCACTGAAATCAAGGAGAATTAAATCAGGAGGAATCAAGAATTAAATCAAGGATTATTCTCCGCATTAAATAGCCAACGGATGGAATTTTAAATCAAGGATTATCAAGGCTATAAATAGAAGGCATTGATAGACAGAAAGAATAATGATTGGAATATACAAGAACAAGCAGAAACTCTGTCAATAACCTAAACCTTCTTTCAGAACTTAAAAGAACACATCTAGAGATCTACTCCGAACTCAGAGCTTTAATTTCACATCAAGCATTGAGATTGATCAACAGACTCTGTGAATCCAATTCACATCAGTTGCAGCAATTGAATCAGAGAAGTCTGAGATAGAGTTGCACCCTTTGTGATAGCTGCTGAAGGATTTGTTCCCAATGAGTAGTGTTGCAGACTGTGTCACAGAAGCTTTTTAGTCAGGGAGTGATAGTCTTGTAGATTGTGAAGCTTGTGTAGCCAAGGACAATCTTACAATTGTATTGGTGAAAAACAATAGTGAATTCCTCCAATCATCCCAGGAGAAGAGTAGATTAAGGGATTACACCACCCTGAACCACTATAAACTTTTGTGTCTATTGACTTTCAGCTTTTTAATTTACAACACTTTATTTTATTGCATCCTATATCCGTGTTTGCATAACCTACTTTGAAACAGTATTAAAAGAAGGGACTTATCCGCTGCCCAAATGCTTTTAATTACAAGAAATTTTTTTGAAACTACAGTATAGTTTCACCCCCTATGACTATACCTTTTACCCTCCTCTGGGACCAACATTTGAAAACCGAACTAGCAAGTTGAAAAGCCAACCAGTCTGGTAAAGAACTAGACTCAACTAATAAGCACAAACCGGACTAAGTCTACCTCAGTACCCTCTTACAAACCAACTAAGTGGTTTGGATCCATGTAAGGACTAGGATATGATAGTCAAGATATTAGAAAGTCTAATGAACATAACAAGTCTAAACCTAAGACCTAGGTTGGTCCTAAGTTGAGTAGGGTATCAAACCAGGGAACAATCTTGAGAATGTAAAATCTAGTACCAGCGTAGTGAACCAGTTGAATTAGTGTCCAATACCTAATCGGATTGGACCGGATCCGACCGGGTTGAGTCAATTACAGTCTATTTAGTTCATGTAATATTATTATGTGAATAATAAAAGCACTTTTGTTATTATATATTCTATTAATGAACCAATTTATTATTGTATATATAGTAACGTCCTTAGTATTAAACCGTGATAAAGAAACCATGATAGTGATTATGGTTGATTCTCGAATCACTTTAATAAGTTTAATACTTAAATGTCTGTAGTCGTATGCACCATTAAATAGGACATTAATAGTATGATTAGACTAGCACGTATTAGATGTCTTCTATCTTATGAATAGGGGATAAATCTTGTCTATCGAAGTGTAGGGACACTTGTACTATGCATGGACGTGTGTTAGAGAATGCATACGTCAGACTGACCCACTTACTTATTAAGGGTTGTAGTATGTGGCGGTTATATATTTATCCTGAGACCGAAGTCTTCATGACATCACGGTGTGGATTGTCATACTTTGATGCTATTGAAGTTTCCCTATTCACGGGGCAATCATGTGGTAGAGCTTGGGTGTGATATTGAAGCATGTGTAGGATTTATGTTGCTCGTCCGGAAATCGCGTATTTTAATAGTAGGAGTAAATATCCGAAAGGACATTCTTATAAGGAATGTCTAGATCTCGTGGATCTTTGCAAAGCTGGAGTAAATGAGTTACTTCGAGAGAGCATGCGGTCGTTGATGTATTGCCACTCGAGATACGACCGTATGTATATTATAACAACGATAGGATTCTATTTACACGGTAACCGTTTCACACGAAATGTATGTCATTGAATTTGACTCTTCCTATGATTAGGGGTCATAACGTGTTGCTAGACGCTATACATGATCGTTAGGTATGAAGGGTATTTTAGTAAATGCACTTTGTGCTTACGACCAACATATTCGGAAGCCTAGCGGGTCACACACACAAGAACATATAGCTGGATTAAAATGTGGTTATAGTGATAACCAATTAAGAAAACTTTTTATCTTGACTATAAAGTTTTATAGTGATAAACTAATATTGTGATATTTATTTATTATCAATAAATATAATACAAGATATTAATTATGTTGATTAATTAATTATACATATTTTGTATATGTATGTGGCGCATGTGTGCATATATATGATTTTTTTGAGGAAAGTGTGTATATATATGATATACATGGATTGTGCAATTTAATTAATAGATTATTTAATATATATATATTCAATATTAGATATTGACAATATATAATATATATATATATATATATATATATATATATATATATATATATATATATATATATATATATATATATATATATATATATATATATTGGAAATATTTAACATGGGATATTGAATATTAAATGAGATAAATCAATTAAAGATATTTTCCTTCTTTTATTAGGAAAATATTTTCTTTCTCCATTCTCCAAACAGGAAGCTTTTCCGACTCGGAATGGAGCAGAAGAGGGGCGCCGGTCAACTATAAATATACTGGTTGCCAAGATCTCTTGTATTATTACAATTGCAAGAGTTCTATTATAGTGGACTCCGGTGAGTTTTTCATGTGGATACCGATAGAGGCCAAATGCTTGGGCGGTTCTGCACACTACTACTCTTTTGTAGACGACAAAGCTTCGATAATTTAGATCAAATCTGGTAATTTTCTTTGTCTACTACTTTTATGTTTATTATTTAAACGAAGTTGGTCTTTGAAACGGAAATCAAATTTTAAATTCCGCTCCGTAAATTAGTTGATATCCTAACAGTGGTATAAGAGTAGTATTCGAACTTAAGCAATAAGCATAATGAATTTGCGTAGTTAATTTTATCGTTTAAATCACATAATAAAAGAGAAATGATTGAGATTCACAAAACGATACACAAAAAAGAAAAAGAAAAGAAAAAAACATCTCGCGTGTCTATCCAGCAGATTTAGTCACGATGATTGTGAATTTGGCTTGTATATGAAAGTTTGAATCTGAAAGGCATAAAAACACAATTCGAGTCACAATTTAAAATAAAAAAACCTAATCTTTATCTAATTTCCATAGGAATTCACTCATGGAAGGACTTTACTCCTTCAGAGTTGGGCTAATTGTTGCTGCTGCTGCAAGGTTTATCCTTGCAGGATTCACTCATGGAAGGACTATGCTGCTTCAGATTGGAGATAATTGCTGCTGCTGCTGCAAGGTTTATCATTTTGCCTATTTCGCATGTCTTCTTTATATCCTGTTTCATTGTGTTTATCTGCTTTTCAGAATCCAGGTAAAGGGTTGATTTTGTTTTACCATCATCTCTTACTTTCTTTTCTACTACTAAATACCAAAACTTTAATATTCATTTTTCACTTTACACTCATTCTGGATTTTCTTTGTAGGCTGACTGTTCTTCTGCATTTTACGGGTATATTCATTGCTTCAGCTACCTTGGGTGGTAGTTGTCTGGGTATGTCTACTAATCTTTTTATATTGCAGTTTTTTTTGTTAAATGAGTTGAATGTTGTTGATTCCGTCTTCAACCGTACACACTATATTTTAACATGGTAAATGCCGTTGATTTTTCTGATGTATATAAACGGGGGGGGGGGGGGGGTTCCTTAGTATTTGTCATGGAATGGTGAGGTGCTATTGGATTGTTTGATATGTTTAGAGAGTGCAATAATTGTTTTATTTGCTGTATTTTGTCATCAAATATTAGATTTAATGATTCGTAAGGCTCCCTATGTTACTTGTTATGCTTTAGTGATTAATGTTGATGGTGTGAGTGATAGGTGCGATTCAAAGTTCCCTGTTAGCTTCAACTCATTTGCTCTATTCTGTTGGTCTTAAGTTGCTCTTTTCCAAAATACATATATGTATATTGTTTAAGTGTGGTCTGTTTAGTTTTTAACTTTTACTTTGAAGAAAAAGAGGAAAGAAGAAAACATAAATTGTTTCATTCTTTTTTTATGATCAGAAAATTGCAGCAGCATTCATTTAAATAGTGCATATAGAAATAGTTTAAAAGGCAAATATTCCAAAATGTTGATTAGGTAATGAAAAGCGGTCCGCATGACACAATTTTAATAAGGCAACAAACTCATCACACAATGCATCCAAAATCCTACACTTAAAACTTGATGCCGCATATTCAAAATATAGGTCTACTTGATTTTCTTCTTTGGCCTCAAATGGTTGTTGTGCCCAACACTTCTTTTTCCTGCAATTAACTGCTCTAGGATGCAAACGAGCAGAGCACTTGCGGCAGATCAATATATAGGTCTACGCTGGAGAATTATCTCGCCTCTTCTCCTTCTCCTCCCCTCTTGTAATAAACTCCCAGAATAAATAAAAGTTTACTTGTATTGGTCACAACCTTTTAAATTTGTAAGTTATTTTCTTTTTGTTTTGTTTAATTTTTTATTTTTAATATTTCGTATTAGCCTAATGATAGGCAAAAAGAATATAAGTGTTAAAATATAATGTGAAGGTAAATTTAAATACAGTTTGGTCTTGGAATTAAATTATGATGTATACATATATGTTAAAGGGTTAAGATGAATTCTGGCTTTAATCGTATAACAAGGTTTTAATCCTTTCTGGCATAAATAAAACTTTATCCTTTTGTAGCCATTTATACCCGCTTTAGCCCAGGTGTGGCGTTCAGGGTTGTCGGCTTTTACATGTTGGATTAAAGTATGTTATTTATCGACGGAATCGATTAAGTAAATATTCCATTTTGTTATATGATTTTACGACGGATTTCCTATATCTTGTAAACATGCCCGTTCTGACATCTTTATGTATAACATCTCACTTTGGTATCGGAGCCATGGCAGTATTTACTGTTATCTTCTTTGTTATATTTTAACACTTTCTTAAAAAATGTTAAGAAATACGGATAGAATGAAAAATTCTATTACACAAGAATTTGAGTTACCCAGAAATCTGGATTTACTTAATAAATGGACTATCCCTAGGATAGAACCAAAAACGATTTACCAATTAGGTACATTCGAAAAATTAGGTTTGAAACAAATTGTTAAAACCTCAGAAGAATCTATCTCTTTATAAAATGAAGAAATGGTAATTAAATTACTTAGTGAAAAGGATATTAATTCTTATAGAAGAACACATAAATTTCTTCATATTGGTTTAGTTCAAATCGCTTTTAAACCTCTTACCCTGGAAAATCTTCCAGAAAGTTTTATTGCTGCCCTTAGAGATGGTAGAAATTTAGATTGGAAAAAATCATTAATGGGAATCATCCAATCGAGTCTGGCACATGGTCCAGTATATTTTGATGTTTATCCTAATTTACAATTATCTCTATCTGATATTAACATTCTTGATTCCTTGACAATGAATGTTAAGACGCATGGATATAACTATGCTCCTGGATCAGAAATAATTTGTATATGTTATAGGATATATTATAAACCTTTACACACTTTAAATCCTATGTGTAAAATCAAATATAAATCTTTGAATGAAACGATTTTAATTGAAACTAATTTTAGCAAGTCTAATATTACAACTCGTAGATCAATTAAATAGGAAGAAATTCCTTTACCAGATCATTGGCAAATTGCTAATGCTGTACCATAAATGCCTGTAAATTGTCAGGATGTGACTAATATATTTCAGAGTTCAGATGGAAACATTTCTGTCATAATGAATTCACAATTGGAAAATATTCCAAAAAATATATCAAGATCATCGTCTATGAGATCTTTTATTTCTCCATTTGAAAATATTCAAATGCCGTATGAACCCACAAGGGCTTCTACTTCTCAATTACGAGAAGTTGATACTACTTCTCAAATAAGAGAAAATTATGTTAAAAATTTATCTTTAGATAAAAACAATATAGTTAAAGGTATAAATGATTCAGAAGATCCTACTGAATCAGAAATGGATGCAAATTTTTAAATGGATTTTACACCAAAGATAGATTTCAGTCCAGGATCACTGGCAAGAAATATGATTAAAAATGAATTTAAATTAGAAAGATGGAAACCTTTTCGAGATTGGTTTTTTTGATAATATTTCAAATGAAGATAGAAATTACTATCAAAATGAATTTTATAGTTTTCTTGAAAAAGAAAATAAAATAATAACTTTTATTCCTTGGTTTATTTCTATTTACGTTCAGGATTATTTATGTATAATTGAACGAGATTTCAAATTAGAAGGAGGAAAATTTATGAAAGGAATATATCCTCCACAACAAGCTTTTTCAATTGAAAAAAGTGGAAAATACTTAATTTTAATGCTTTTTCTAAATTAATTGATAATGATTCATTAACTTTTACATTAAAAGAATTAAATCAATTATTAATGAATCAAAATTATACTGATTTATATCTTAATGTTCTAGGAGAACAGATAGCAGCTATTTCGGAAAAAACAGAAAGAATTTATTCTGCTATTCAAAATTTATCAATAGATAAAAATATTAAAGATAATAATGTAAATATTGATAATATTGTTATTCAATCACATCTTCAACCTCCTCCTGAAATTAAAGATTTTATTTTAAAACCTAAGGGAGATTTAGAAAGTTTGATTGAAGAAAAATTCAAAGGTTTAAAAATAAATACTTTAGATCATGATATGTCGAATACAATTGGAACTAGTAGTCATAATGACACTGTTAAGTTTGAAATAAACAGACTTAAAAAATATGCGATCGTCCTACTCAAAGATAATTATTATTATAGAAGACCTTCCCCTATGGATACTCTCCATGAGGAACAAGAATATGTTATTAATAATAGTTATTCAGGTAAAAATATTTATGAGTGGAATCTGGATGGTAACGCTGATAAACAAATTTATAGTATGATACATAGAATGTTAATGTATAGCACTATATGTAAATCTGTAGGTAATACTGATAAAAATATTACAAAAATGATAATTGCAGGATTCACTGGCCAATTAAAAGGTTGGTGGGATAGTTATTTAAGTTTAACTGATAAAGATCATATCTTAAATACGGTTAAACAAGAAAATAATAATATGGTAGAAAATGTAGTTTACACTTTAGTAACTACAATCCTTGAACATTTCACATGAAGAATTTCTGATAATTGTGAAAATATTCAAACTCTTTTACAAAATCTTAGATGTTAAACACTAACTGATTTTCGTTGGTATAAAGATACATTTTTAAATAGAGTTATGGAATTACCAGAGAGTAATAGCTCTCATTGGAAATCTAAATTTATTGATGGATTGCCTTATCTTTTTGCTGAAAAGGTTAGGAAAAATTTAAGAAAAGATTTTCTTAATATACCTTATGAAGATTATACTTATGGTAAATTAATAGGTACAATCATTCAGGAAGGTTTAGCTTTATGTAATGAAATAAAGTTAAATCAACAAATTAAAAGACAAAATTTATCTGAGAAATCACAATTAGGTAGATTTTGTGATCAATTTGGTATAGATATGCCATCTTCTTCGAAAAAATATTCTTTTAAAGATAAGAAAGAAAAATCTTCTGATCCTTTCTATAAAGGGAAAAAGAAGAAAAAATATTCGAAAAAGAAAAGATATGAAAAAGAATTTAAAAAAGAATTTAAGAAAAATAATAAAACAGATAAAACTTGCTTTAAATGTGGTAAGATTGGCCATAATGCTAATCGTTGTAAATTAAAGAAAAAAATTGATAATTTACAGAATGACGAACTTAAATTAAGTCTTTCAAAAATACTTCTTAATTCAGAATCTGAAAAATCTTCTTCAGAACCTAATAATTCTGAAAATTTATTTGATAATGATATATCAGAATTAAATAATGAATCTTTAATTTCTTCTGACACGGATACGTGTTGTAAGTCATGTATACAGAATATTGATTGTATAAAACATGATAGAGAAGAAGGAGAAGAATTTTATAAAATTCTTTCACAATTTAAAGATTTAGACATAAATGTTTTAACTAACAATAATATTTTTGAATTTCTTAAATTAATTAAAGACCCTGAGCTTCGCTCTAAGCTAATTGATAATATTCAGTCTGATCCATCATCTTCTAATTTTGATGAATCAAAAGAAATAAAAAATTCTCAAGAATCTTATTCTATGAGTAATGTTTTAAAAATGTTAAAAGACAAACAATCAGTGGAAAAGCCAACCACAATGATTGAACTCTCAAAAGAAATTATTTATTTAAAACAAGAAATAAATAAGTTAAAATATGCTAATAAAAATTTAGAAGATAGAATTTCACTTCTTGAATATCAAAAAGTAAATTCTAATGATCAAGTTAATTCTAGTTTACCAGATTTATCTTCTATATTAGAACAAGATAATTTTTTAAATAAATTAAATATTATATTTTCTCAAAAATGGTATGTGAAAATTACTTTACTAATTAATAATTCATACAAATGTGAATTAATTGCTTTAATCGATAGTGGTGCGGATATGAATGTAATCCAAGAAGGATTAATTCCCACACAATATTTTGAAAAAACTACTATGACACTTAGTCATGCGGGTGGTGAAAAACTTGATATAAAGTTTAAACTTCCAAAAGCTTATATTTGTACAAATAATACTTGTATTCCTACAAGTTTTTTATTAGTAAAAAATATGACTAGCCAAGTTATACTTGGAACACCATTTATTGAAAAATTATACCCTTTAACTAATATTAATGCTAAAGGTATAACAGGACATTTTGAAGGTAAAGAGATAAAATTTGACTTTATCACTAGACCTATACCAAATGTTCTTAATCAAATTAAGGATCTTATAGATCATAAAAATTTACATTTAAATTTTTTAAAACAAGAAGTTAATACATTTTCTATAGATGAAAAGCTTTTAAATTCAAAGCTTAAAGAAAAAATTGATAATTTATTTCATAGATTTTCTATTGAAATATGTAGTGATCATCCTAATGCTTTTTGGGATAGGAAAAGACATATGGTTGAACTTCCTTATGAGGAAGATTTTGATGAAAAGAAAATTACTACAAAGGCTCGACCTTGTCAAATGAACTCAGAATATTTAGAGCATTGTAAAAAAGAAATTGAGTCTATTTTACAAAAAGGTTTAATAAAGCCATCTAAATCTTCTTGGTCATGTACTGCATTTTATGTTAATAAACATAGTGAAATTGAAAGAGGTGTACCTCGTATGGTTATAAATTATAAACCTTTGAATAAAGTTTTAAAATGGATAAGATCATCTATTCCTAATAAAAAGGATTTATTAGATCGACTTTATAATTCTATCATATTTTCTAAATTTGACTTAAAATCTGGATATTGGCAAATTCAAATTGCTGAAAAAGACCAATATAAAACAGCTTTTAATGTTCCTTTTGGACATTATGAATGGAGAGTAATGCCATTTGGATTAAAAAATGCTCCTTCTGAATTTCAGAAAATCATGAATGATATATTTATTCATTATAGTGAATTTATCATTGTTTATATTGATGATATTTTAGTATTTTCAAAAACAATTGAAAATCATTTTAAACATTTAGATATCTTTAGAAAAATTGTGATAAAAAATAGATTAGTTATATCTAAACCGAAGATGTCTTTATTTCAGACAAAAATTAGATTTCTAGGTCATAATATTGAAAAAGGAAGTATTATTCCAATTCAGCGTAGTATTGATTTCGCTTCAAAGTTTCCAGACATAATTCTGGATAAAACTCAATTACAAAGATTTCTAGGTAGTCTAAATTATGTATCTGCTTATTATAAAGATTTAGCAAAAGATGCTGCTATCTTATATGATAGATTAAAAAAGGAACCAAAACCTTGGTCTGATCAGCATACTAATGCTGTAAAAATAATTAAAACAAAGGTAGCTAATTTACCATGTTTAATGTTAGCTAATCCCATATGGAATAAAATAATTGAAACAGATGCTTCAGATATAGGGTTTGGAGGAATTTTAAAACAGATTTGTCCAAATACGAAACAAGTTTATCTTGTTAGATTCAATTCTGGTAAATGGAATACCAGTCAAAAGAATTATTCTGCAGTAGCAAAAGAGATCTTAGCTATTGTTAAATGTGTTTTAAAATTTCAGGATGATTTATATAATAAGAAATTCCTTATTCATACAGATTGTAAATCAGCAAAATTTATGTTTAATAAAGATTTTAAACATGATGTTTCTAAACAAATGTTTGCAAGGTGGCAAGCTCATTTAGCCCCTTTTGATTTTCATATTATTCATATAAAAGGTGAAGACAATAGTCTGCCTGATTTCCTAACTCGTGAATATTTGCAGGAATGAGTTCCACTTCCAGAAGAAGAGGGGGTTTTACTCCCTATCGTGGCAGAGGTGGACGAGGTAATATCCTTGTTCAGCATGGAAATAGGACATTAATTTCAGAAAATATCTCTGGATCTTCTTCAAGTCAGAATAATAATTCTGATAAATTATACCAAGAATTCTTGGAATATAAAAAAAAGAAAGGGAAAGCTAAAGCCACTGAGGAAATACCCTCATATGCAAATGTGGTAATATCAGAAGAAGAAGATATAACTTCTTATCAAGAAAATGAAAAACAAGGAATTATATTCCTTATCGAATATGATGATTACATCAAAAAGAAAAATGACCCATGGTCACTCATGGAAAAATATTTGGATAATAATCCATTTACAGCGACTGCATATAAGCATCGATCATATTATGCAAATATTTTAAAAGCTTCTGAATGTGAAATAACACATTTTATGGCTAATGGTCAGAAGGAATATACCTTCAGTAAAATTATTATAAAAAGAATTTGTCTCCCAAATGAATGGGGATTATCTTTATTTAAAGAAAAAGAATATCTTTTTCAAGAAAAAAATATTGCTATAAAATATAATTATTGGGATTATATCCAAGCTTTTACTAATGTTTTCTTATATGAAAATAGAAAGCAAAAACATACTTGGTTTGTTAAAGTATGTCCGAAGTATATAAACATACGGAATATATACCAAATTGGTTTCAACAATGGTGGTTATTACATGGACCTTCTATAAAAATTTTACCAGAAGAGTTCAAAGAATTATATTTACATTGGGTAGATATTTCTCCCAAAATTTCAGAATTAAGTAATCAAGGACATTTAATAGAATGTTCTGGTTCATTACATTTCTTTTTGGAATTTTCTATTCCATGGATCTTAAAATGGTCACCTATTGTAGATATATCTACAGATAATTTACCATGTCTCAAAAGAAAATAGCTTTCAAAATTTTGGACAAAATTGTCGAAAAAAGATCCACAAACAGGACAAATATTTGGTGAAGAATTATTTCAAGAAATTACAGCTAAAATTAGCTATTTGGAAGAAATAACAGATGAACAATTAGAAGATGCTTGTAATAGGAGCATACAAAGTCCTTTGAAGAATTTGACAGGAAAGCTGAAGATCAAAGGAATTGTTTCAAAGCAAGAAATCTTGCAATGTTATATGTCAGAAATCAAAAAAGATCTATTGAAGAATTTTGGGTTTAATAGTTGCAGTTTTGCTGACATAAAATCAGATACATCTATGGCTTCTTCTACAAATATGGCAGAAGATGCACAAGACCCCAATGAAGACAATGAAGACATTGATAAAGATATTCATCATTTCATGAAACAACTGGAAGAATTTGAAAAAATTGACAAAGATTAAACATCAACGGTGACATCAGCACTGTGGTCAGCATTGACGTCATCAGAAAATGATTTTTGGCACTATTGGCCGACATGAACAGTAAATTTACTGTTCACTTTTACATGTTGGATTAAAGTATGTTATTTATCGACGGAATCGATTAAGTAAACATTCCATTTTGTTATATGATTTTACGACGGATTTCCTATATCTTGTAAACATGCCCGTTCTGACATCTTTATGTATAACATCTCACTTTCTTCTTTGGCCTCAAATGGTTGTTGTGCCCAACACTTCTTTTTCCTGCAATTAACTGCTCTAGGATGCAAACGAGCAGAGCACTTGCGGCCGATCATCTTATTCTAATTGTATATCCTAGCCAAAGCCATCAGCGAGGGCTGAATAACCCCTCCACGAAGCCTCAACACCAGATGCAAAGTTGATTCTTTCTGGATATTGTAGTCGGCGAGGGTTCAACCATCCTCCAACTGCTTTCCAGCGAAAATCAGCCTCTGCTGGTCCGGTGGAATCCATTCTTTGTCTTGGATTTTAGCCTTGACATTGTCGTTGGTATCACTGGAGTCAACCTCTAGAGTGATGGTTTTACCGGTAACGGTTTTCATGAATATCTGCATCTTCTTCCTCCTCTCCTCTTCTCCCCCGCTTCGCTCTTGCTTTTTGGCAGTCAAATCAGGTTTTTCCACATAAATTGTTTCATTCATAAACATAAAAATAAAAAATAAAAAATAAAATAAAAAAGCAATAAAATAACACAAACACCAGACTTTAGTTTTAGTGAATTAAAAATTTCATCATGGCTATATCTAAATATATATTACACACGAACCATGTAAATATCATAAAATTTTTATGATCTTTGGATACTATCCAGATGAAATCCACGATATAACACAAAGACTCTGAAAAAGCCTTTTCTTTTATTTTATTTTTTACTAAACTAGAGAAATGGTCATATCCTAAGAATAAATTTTTTTATTTTAAACAATACTATTATCTAGACTTTAGATTATAACATCTCTAGCTATTCTTTTAATTCCATTCTGATCTTTTATGTTTTATCTTCTAATAATTCAACTACTTTAGTATATTACTAATGGCATATTTAAATACATGCTTTTGGGGAGGCAGCTATACTTTGGAGATATTTTCAAGATATTCACACTTTTAGGGAGCTGGTTACTAGACATTCAGTTGGGGCACATTCATAGAGAAGGGAATAATGTTGCGGATTTTTTGGGCAAACAGGCCAGCACAACACAAAGCTCTAAAATGCTGGAGTGCACTGATCTTGGAAGCACACCTGGTCTTCTTGTGCTTAAGGACACATTATAACTGCTAGCTCTGAGACTCCACTGATGGTGATGATGGTACCAATAAAGCTCTCAAATTTGGAAGCACCCTTCATTTTGATTGAAGGGTTGTTGCACTGTTCACTTTATATGTTTTCCTTTTTTTTTCTTCTTCTTGGATGGGGTGCTGGTTCTTTGTCTCCCTTGAGCTGCATTATGGAAAGCATTTGATGTTGCTCAAGGTTCCATGGTATATTTGGTTATGATTTTTGCAAGTCTTTGCTGCTGCATTATGGAGGAGTTGGGCTTTTGGATGTTGATTGAATAGCATGAAGGTGATTTGTTGAATTTGATGTTGTTGGCAGCTATCTTACCTTGGATGCAATCTTCATATTGTATGAATAGTGCAAAGAGGTTGTTATCCTTGCACTTGGCCTTTTCATTCTACATTTTGTTTCTTGTGCATTTCTTTTCTTGTGGCTTTTCTGCTTTGCAGGACTGGTGGTTGCCCATGTCTATCTTCAATTTTAAAGCTGTTGTTGAAATGGAAGGGCTGGTTGTATGTGGCCAGCAACTCATGGTGCTTTTAGTCTTTTCCTTCCATGAACTTGGCTGGAGTTGATGTGGATGTTCTTTGTTTTGAACCCGCTTCCATGAAATCCAATATATATATACATATACATATACACACACACACACACACACACATATATATATATATATATATATATATATATATATATATATATATATATATATATATATATATATATATATATATATATATATATATATATTAACATTAAGTGTAAAGTACAAATCGAAACATTTGTAAGAGTTTACGTATATGCATGTTCCATAACCGAGATTTTCTAGTCTCTTCTTGCTCTTACCGATTAAAATACAGTATTAAGTGAGCTCTGTGTTTGGCTGATTGCCAATGTTCTTTTAGCATAATCTTTTTATGGTTGCTTTTTTAATAGCATGTCTTCAAATAAAACATGGTTGTTCATAGGTAAATGCCTTTGTTTGGTTATGGAGAAGGCACTTTAAGAAATGATAATTTGTTTTTAGCTAATTATGTCATGTTTCTTCTGTCTTGCAGGGTTACTTACAAGTTCACATATTTTCAGCATATCTTTTGGTTAAGCTCTTCCTTCTTGACCTCTTTACAATGGCTTCTTCACAAGCATTCATATGATCATTTTGATATTTAATTACATTTGTATAGATGCCCTATATTTTTTGACATAGGAAGAAATAATTTTACAAAAAAAATGTTGTTTATAAAGAAATTATGACCAAGCCATAAAACTGGTCTCTCAAACAAAGCGACTATATGTAGAGTTATATGTATTGAAAATGCGATGTTACTTACGGGTGCATTTAAATACGGTATATACATGGAAGGGGCATGCCGTGCCTTGCACGGTATACACAACCCAGGTGCATTTCAATACGGTATATACATGGAAGGGGCATGTCGTGCCTTGCACGGCACACACAACCACTAGTCTTTTTCATAAGAATTTATTGTATGGATTAGATATTTTTATAGATATAATATGATTATATGCACTCCGATTGATAATGTACTCGACCAATAGGATATATATGAATGATTTAATTTTCTGTTGGTTTATAATTTGTCCGTGGCAGGGGTGGACCCAGCATGGTAGGCGTTGGGTGCATGGACCCAACTCAAATTTCTGGGCAAAGTTACTAATATACCCCTCTTATAATATTAAGACTGTGTATGTATACTGTTTCAGACAATTCTTAGGGTAATTCTCCATTTAGCTCAATTTGTTGGAAGCTTGAATACATATCTTAAGGTCAAGGTTTCAAAACTTGGCTCTTGCATCTTTTTTCAACCTTTTTTTTTTGAATTTGGCCCCCACTGGAAAATTTTCATGGGTTTGCCACTGGTCGTAGGCTGTAACGAAAAACTAACCTAGTTTATTTTCTGCATTTATGTAACAAGAATGCAGCAGAAAATGGAGGCCAAAGAAAGACGCATGGAGTTCATGTTGGTGGTTGCAGCTACCCTTAGATTTGAGACTCGCGGTTTTGTCAGTTTGTATTCGAAACCACACTTAGGAAAAGTTCATGATCATACCGGTTATTTTGTGTGCGGAATGGTGTATGTTTTACTTTATGTTGATAACGTAGAAATATGTACGTTGTTAACGAGGCCGTAATTAATCAAAAATAATTAATTGAATTAATTTAAAATACCCCCACAACAAAAATCAAGTAGATATTTTGTCTCCCAATATTATAATGATGGTGAACAGTCCTTGTTCAGATCCAACTGATCGGCCCACGTCAGGAGTTGACCTACCACGGGTATATCGTTATTATCGAGATATGATCGTTATGAGATCTCATGAATATTGGGTTATGACTTGATTAAATTTTTGTAGTGATTGGCCCATGTCAGGACCGTCTAATTTTAGAGACAAGAGGTTGACTACCACATAGAGATGTAGTTTGTCAAACAGTTGATTGGTTAACCACTGAGAGCTGCATGAGATGCGACCAGCAATCGTACCAATCTTTCTAAATTGACCCAGGCAATCGGCCCACGTCGGGGATCAGACTAACTAGATTGGATCCCAGCCGCTAAGGAATAATCAAAATTCTTGAAGGCAATTGGTATTAATTGGCTAGTGGGAGCAAAACCTAGATAAAAATTTAAGTGCAATTTTTGGTTTTGTATGCATAAACTATTACTTATACTATCTTTACTTAATTATTGTATTAATGTCGAACAAACTGAACCTATGTTTTATCATTGAAAACAAACTTGATGAATCAAACTTTCTCGACTGGGAAAGAAATCTCAAAATCGTTTTGAGGCACGAAAAGATTGGATATGTTTTGGAAACACCCTTAACCAAGGAACCTGATGATGCTAGTAATGAGGAATCGGTTGAGAGCATAATAAGCATTGTTCTGATAGTGTTGAGGCCACATGCATCATGCTTGCTTATATGACTCCGGAACAACAGAAACAACATAAGTGTATGGACTCTTGCACCATTATTGGTCACCTAAAGGAGCTCTATGCTTCCCAGCCTCGCACCGAGAGGTACGAGGTCTTAAAGGCCCTTTTTCTTTGCAAGATGGATCCAGGAACTTTGGTTTGTTCACATGTGCTAAATATGATCTGGTACATAGAGTGGCTTGAGAAGCTATGCCACAAGTTGGAGCGTGAGTTAAGTGTGGACTTGATTCTGCAATCTCTACCCGACTCCTACTCGTAGTTAGTCATGAACTATCACATGAATAAGATTGAATTCTCCTTTGCGGAGTTATTGAACATGCTCAAGACTGCTGAGGGCACTGTCGATAAGGGCAATCAAGTGTTGCTTGTAAATCCTTCTAAGGGCAAGAAAAAGCCCAAAAGAAGACGAAGAAGGCGAAGGAGGCTCCTAAGGTATGTTTATGATTGAGATCAATATCGATTCTTCTAAGTCTAACCACTAGGTATTAGATACTGGATGTGGTTCTTATATTTGTACGGATATGCAGGCACTAAGAAGGACTAGAGATATGAGGAAAGGAGAAGCGGACCTGTGCATGGGGAATGCAGCAAGTGTTGCTGCTTTAGCCGTAGGAGTTTGTTTTCTTTCATTACCCAGTGGGATAGCACTTGAATTAAATAACTATGATTTTGTTCCTGCTCTTACGAAGAGCATTATTTCCATTTCTACATTAGATGCTGAAGGATTTTCTTTACGTTTAAGAGTAAATGTTGCTCTTTTTCACGTGATGGAATATTTCATAGTACTGGAAAACTTGACAATGGCCTTGACATATTAGATATGAATGTTGATATACTTAATGTAAACAACAATAAAGCTAAAACAAATGACTTGAATGAATCCAACTTTATGGCATTGTTGACTTGGTCATATACATACGAAACACATTTCAAAACTCCATAAAGATGGATTATTAGATAACTTTGATTGTGAATCATATGATACATGCGAGGCTTGTTTAGTTGGCAAGATGAAAAAGTCACCATTTAGTGGCAAGGGGATAAGATCCAATAAATTGCTTGAGTTCATACATACTGATGTATGCGTCCCAATGACAATTCAAGCCAAAGAAGGATACTCATATTTTATCACCTCCACTGATCTCCGATCTCCATTCCCGTTATGGTTATGTATCTTTAATAAAGTATAAGTCTAAAGCCTTTGAAAATTTCAAGGAATTCAGAAGTGAAGTTGAGAAACAACTAGGTAATGAAATCAAAACACTTTGATCCGTTCGAGGTGGAGAGTACCTAGATGGTGAGTTTCAAGACTACTTAAAGGTGAATGATATTCTACCTGGATGGACCCCTCCTGGAACACCACGGATGAATGGCGTGTCTGAGAGGAGAAACCACACCCTGTTGTACATGGTGTGATCCATGATGTGCTACGTAATTCTACCAAAATCATTTTGGGGGTACACTCTAAAAAACACATCATATACACTTAACCGAGTTCCATCAAAGACGGTGGATTCTACACCATACGAGGTATAGGCTAAGAGGAAACTAAATCTGGCATACCTTAAACCATGAGGTTGTCAGACTTATGTGAAGCGGATGATGCCCGATAAACTAGAGGCTAGATCTGACAAGTGTCTACTCGTGGGATATCCTAGATGGTAAAATTGGTATCCTCTAGTTTCTCTAGGATATCCCACGAGTAGACACTTGCCACTTTCTGGAGAATGAGTTTATTCTGGAAAGGGTCAGTGTGAGTAAGATAGATCTTGAAGGAATTCAAGAACCACTTGCAGATAACAGTCAGTTGATGGAAGTAGAGCATGAACCACACATTGGTGAGGTGCAGACACCTGCTCTAGAATCACAGACACCTCGAATATCCACTAGGGAAATCCGTGAACCTGAGAGGTACACTGGCGTATACTTCATGGAAAATGAGGACACGAAAACTTATAAGGATGTGTTAATGAGACCCGACAAAGAGAAATTGCTAGAAGCCATGAATTCTAAAATGGAATCGATGAAAGACAACCAGGTTTGAAACCTATTTGATCCACCTGAGGGAATAGTTCCTATAGGATGTAAATGGGTCTTTAAGAGAAAGACCGAGATGGATGGTAATGTGGTTACCTAGAAGAAAAGGTTGGTGGCAAAAAGTTATAAGAAAAGACAAGGAGTTGACTATGATGACACCTTTTCGCCAGTAGCTATGCTGAAGTCCATTAGAATTGTGCTTGCTATTGCAGTGTACCTTGATTATGAAATCTGGTAGATGGATGTGAAAACTACTTTCCGTAATAGAAATCTGTCTGAGGAAGTGTACATGACACAACCTAAGGGTTTCACAACCGATGTGCAAGTTGCAAAGGTCCATTTATGGCTGAAGCAAGCTTCACGGAGTTGGAATCATCGCTTTGATGAGACTATCAAACTGTTTGATTTTATCAAGAACGAAGATGAGCCGTGTGTTTAAAAGAAGGTTAGTGGGAGTGCTATAGTTTTCTTAATGCTTTATGTAGATGACATATTGCTATTAGGGTATGATATCTCTGTGTTACAATCAGTTAAAGTTTGTTATCCAAGAACTTCTTTTTTTTGGTTAAATGTAAAAATATATTAAACCAAGGTATGCAAACTACAAGAGCTACATCCTAAACAAGATGTTAGACTAGTATCTACAGAATGTTGAGAAGAGGTTAGATTTGTTGATTTCTAGCAGCATAAGATCCCTAGATGATATGCTACAAGAAACAACAGCCATTAAACCCCTATGAACACACAAAAATTGCAAAAAGGGGTCATGTGAGAGCATAACTCACAGAGCCTGTCCCAAGGTGTGTAGAGAAAGAAAATGATCTCAAACAACCACCAGCAGATACCAAAAACTAAGACAAAAGATGTACAAAACCCTAACATCATGGGGTAAAGGTGTACAAAGGAAAAACAGCTTGCATTATGTAGTAGATATGCATCTTAACACAATGCAAAATATCAGGTATCTTCATCAAAATGCCTTCAAATCTTCTCTTGTTCCTCATATGCCATAACCAGTACACAACAACAGAGACAGAAGCAGTTTTAGCCACATTCCCAAAAGAGGTTCCCCTGCACTTTCTGCCAAGCCATCTAACATAACTAATCAAGGTCTCCAGCCTCCTACTAATGCCCAGCCACAATCTGGTCTTACCCCAAACCATACATGAGATGGGACACTGGAAAAATAAATGAGAGACAGACTCATTAACCAAACCACACAGATGGGAGGTCCTATCATCAACAACCAACCTGTCAGAAGTCAGTAAGGAGTTTTTCAAAGCCATCCACAGAATGAAAAAGTGTTTTGGAGTGGCCCTAGAATTCCAGACAGTCCTACACCACCAACTTTTGTACCTTTCCTTCTAAAGATATCATAAGCCAGTCTAGGCCTTAGAACAGGGCCAACAGACCAAGACTTCAACAGATTCACAGCAGCCACAGTAGAGCCTGTGGTATCCAAAATCCTATCTCTGATTCTGAACACAGCTTTAATCAAAGCTGAGTCCCCATGCTTATACTGATAATCCCAAATGTCCTTATCCTTTAGATACTCTTCACTGATCCTTTTGACCCAAAGGAAGTCCTTTTTACACTGAAAATTCCATAGAATTCTACATAGAAGAGACAAATTCCATGCATCCAACTAAAAAATCCCCAGTCCACCTTCAGATTTAGGAACACACACCTCATCCCAACCAACAAGGGATTTCCTAGTAGAATCACAAGAACCACCCCACAAAAACTTCCTGCAAAGTTGTTCCATTTTCAACCTGACACTGCCAAAAATAGGATAGATGCCTAACCAAAAATAGTGAACACCTTGAATAACTGAAAGAATAAGCTGCAATCTGCCAGCATAAGATAGAGAAGGCCCTTTCCAGCTATATAAGTAATTCCCCAGAGAGGTGAACAGAGGATCATAATGACCAACATTCAATCTAACAGCACATAAAAGAATCCCAAGATATCTAATGGGAAAAAAACCTTCCTTTAAACTAGTAATATAAAACAAATCAGCCTTATTATCATCAGTTAAACCAGCAAAGAACATTTCAGACTTGGAGAGATTAACAGCCAAACCTGAGCAATCTCCAAAAGAAGTTAAACAACTCAATAGTAAGGTGACAGAGATAGGATCCCCTCTAGCAAACAACATCAAATCATCAGCAAAAGCAAGGTGATTTATCTTCAAATTGTGACAACCAGCATGGAAGTTGAATTCAGAATCCTCACCCAGAATCCTAAGCATTCTAGAGAAGTATTCCAAAAAGAGAACAAGGCATCCTTAATATCAACTACAGTAACCTCTCAAAGGAGAGAGTCAAAAGCAGCCACAGGAATCTTAGGACCAGCATTGACAACATCTTCATTTACAGGAGCAGCAGGGGCATAAGTCCCTAAAAGATCAGTATAAAAATCCACAAAAACCTCTCCCACCTGTTTATAGGAAGTGGTAAAAGATCCATCTGCAAGCTTGAGGGAGGAAATGTGCCTCCTGGAATTATTCCTTGTGACCAAGGAGTGAAAAAACTTAGACCCCCTATCACTGTTCTTCATATAAAAACCTTTAGCTTTTTGAGAAAGAAAGGAAGCCTCAGCAACCTCCAAATCACTACAAATCCTCTTCTGTTCCATAATGTGAGAAGCCAACAAGTCTGTGGGACCCAAGTTATACTGAGACTGAAGGTTTCCAAGCAGATTCTGTGCATTTTCATACCTAACTGAAATGTGAGCAAAGTGTTTCTTGTTCAAGACTTTCAGGGGTTGTTTAAGTCTTTTTAGCCTTTTGCACAATTGATACATAGCAGTTCCAACAAAATCTGGCCCCCAACTCTGTGTCAAGATATCTTTATAGCTCTCATGTTGAAACCACATATTAAAAAACCTGAAAGGCTTCTTTTGGACCATGGAATCAGTAGATAGGGCAATTCTACAAGGAGAGTGATGAGAGTGAAGACCAGGAGGTTCAAAAAAAGCCAGAGCATCCAGATTCCAGTCATACCAAAATGAATTGACCAAAACTCTATCAATCCTGGAAAAGACACCAGAAGAATTCCAAGTGAAAAACTCCCCAGAGGAATTCAGATCACAGAGGTTAGCATCCAAACAACAGTCAATTCCATCCTGCAGCTCATACTCAGTAGGCACATTCTCATTCATTTTGTCATCTACAGAAAGAACAGCATTGAAGTCCCTCAGCACCAACCAAGGCAAAGTGGAACAAACACTAAGTTCCCTGATTCTGTCCCACATGGACCTTCTATCACCAACAGAGTGCAAACCATAGACAAAAGTGACCAGAAAACTGTCACCAGAAACCAGAATCCTCACTTTGCAGTGTATCCATTGAACATCCACCTCCAAGACCTCCACCTCCAAAAAAGTAGGATCCCAGATCACTAACATCCTTTTTCTAATATGTATGTTTAGGGTGATTTTATGTGATTTATATCGTTGTATTTCGTAACAAATTCCTCCATATTCGTATAATTTGCATAGAAATTAAGGGTTTAAACGAATTCTTGAGCAAATGAGTTTTAAAAGTATTTAAGTGCAAATTCGGGTTAATTATGTGATTTTATTGGTAAATATCTTTATATATGTGATGTTACACTTTTGTTAAGGGTGAATTTATACGATTTATAACGCTATATTCCATGATATTTTCCCTCATATTCGTATAAAATTGCATAAGAAATGAGTGTTTAACGGAAGTATTGAGTAAATGAGGTTTTTAACGAGTTAATCACAAAATTGGTTGATTTTGGTGTTTTAATTGTGATTTTATGATTATTTGGATGATACTACATTTTGCGATGTTTTGACGTGTTATAGATGCACAAATTCGAGCTCAATAGGTGATTCAAAGATGATCAAGTCGGATTTAATTAAAGAGGAAGAGATAACGATGATTTACATTGAAGAAAAAAGGGATGAGTATGAAAAAAATCAAGATGAAGTTGATTCTGGACTGGCGTCCAGAAGCTTGAATCAGCGTCCAGACTGGACGAGCATCCACCATCTCCAAATGAGCGTCCAGTTGAGAAATTTGATACAGAGAGTTTGGACGCTGAGTGGACGGGCGTCTGAAGCAAGTCCAAATCCATCTGGACGGGCGTTCACAAGAATGGACGGGCGTCCTTCGGCCGACTTAGCAGCGCCGCCTTTGTTTTCTATATATACAACGCGTTTCTCTACCTTAAGGATACGATATACTCATTATTCGAAACCCTAAACCTAGGGGCGGCTTTAGGCTGCGTTTTTACTTCTTTTATTCCAGTTTTTATGCTCCAAATTCTAGATTAAAAGTAGGCAGTTTTATGTTAGTTTTTTTCTGCAATTTCGAGTTTCCAGAGGATGTTGAGAGGCTAAGCTTCATCAAACGAGCTTTGTGAAGCCATCCAACACGTTTTGATTCCGTTTCTGCGATTATATTGTGAGTTTTACCTAAAGTTGTTTCCTTATTGCATGTTTATATTGTTTAATTGCAATTGTATCAAAGATTTGCATGTTATGATTGTCTTATGTTGATGAAAGTCTCTATAAGCCTTAGATCACCATGATAAGGAATAGTTGTTTAATCTATCATAACGAGAGTTAATAGGTTAGATTGCTAGGTTAAAGTTTACACCTTTGCTTCGTAAAATCGTTAATCTTCGATCGAAAGATATAGATTAATATGTGAATTACCTAAGAAATTAGGGTTCATGTTTTAGACAAGGTGAAATCACAACTTGGTTAGAAAACGCAATATAATCGAGATAGGAATTGATACTTGTTAGGATAGGTGGATCAATCTCTCGTTTGCTCATTAAAACTTGAATTTAATCCCGTGAAACTTGAATTGTCTAGATTAGTTACTTTTATTTCGTATTAGTTTAAGTTTAGTAGTTCGCAACCCGTATCTTTCCTGGCTTTAGATCATATCTTCTGTCCAGTTTTACGTTTTAGTTAAGTTTGTTTTCAGTTTCGTTTAGTTTTATCCGCTGTTTAGATTAGTTTTTTGTGACATAATTTAATTAGACAAAAACTAGGGTTAACAATCGCCAGTTCCCCGTAAGATCGACCCGGTATCAACCTCTATACTACGATCCTTATACTTGAGGAAAAACTGGATTTATAAATTTTATTACTTGTTTGCTTTGTTAATAAAATCCGTGACAAGTTTTTGGCGCCGTTGCCGGGGAACCGGACGGTTGCCTAGTTTTTGTTTTTCGTATTCTTGTTTTTATTTCGTTTTAATTCCTGTTTTTAGTTGATAATCGTTTAGGTTATTAGGATATTAGGGTTTTAGTTTAGGGTTTAAGGTTCTTCTTTCTCTTGTGATTAGTTTTCTTCTCTTCTATCAATCTATCTCCGTTCTTTTCTCTGTTTTTCCTTACCACCCCCTTTTCTTTTCTGCAAATTTTCTGCTTCTGTTCTAATTTTCCCACTACCAAACAGGCGTCTGGGATCTTGGACGCCCGTCCGCTAGAAAATTTTCAATCCTGTAGCGTTTTCACTCACTTAGACGAGCGTCCATAAAATTTGGACGCCCGTTCAAGTTTTCTGAAGACCAGACGAGCGTTTGGGCATCCGAACGCCCGTCCAGTCCAAAAGTTGGGCAGACGCCCGTCCAATCCTTTGGACGCCCGTCTGTTTCATCTTTTCCCTTAATAATCCTGTTTCTTTTTCTTCCTTTCCTTTCTTTTCTTTTATTAGGCTTTTAATTTTTAGTTTAGGCTTTTAATTTCTTAGTCTTTAGGTTGCTTTCACTTGTTTTTGGTCCGGTTTATGCAAACTCGGACTCAAAAGGGACCATTACTATACACCCCTGACCCCGAGCGAACCGTTGTCCGGCCAAACAGGCGGATTTTCCGTTCTGCGGTTCTAACAGACAGAGCCGAGCAAGATCTTGAGGATCAGCTAGCCAAGGAAATCACTGATTTTGTAAAAATGGCTGCTAATGATAGGCGTACGTTGGCAGACTACGCCATGCCAGGCGAAGTCAAAGTCAACCCGGCTATTGTTATTCCAGCCATAACTGCACAGACCTTCGAGCTAAAGCCGGGGCTCATTCAGATGATGCAGCATGCATCTATTTTCCAAGGTTATCAGTCAGAGAATCCCCACACTCACTTACATACGTTCTTAGAGATATGCGGTACTACACGCATCCAAGGAGTAAGTGAGGATGCCATTAAACTAAAACTGTTCCTATTTTCTCTAAAGGGAGAAGCTAAAGAGTGGTATACTTCTCTCCCCTCTTAATCTATTACCACCTGGGCCGAGCTTGAAAAAGAATTTTTAAGTCAATATTTTCCACCTTCAAAAACAGCCCAGTGTTTAAACGACATATTCACTTTCTATCAGAAAGAGAATGAATCATTTTTCGATTGTTGGAAAAGATTCAAGTCTCTGCTTAGAAAGTGTCCCCACCATGGCTTGCCGCTGCAAAGGCAAGTCAACACTTTCTTTAGTGGATTGACCGAGCTTACAAAAGGCATGGTCAATAGTTCATCTGGTGGGGCGTTTCTGAAGAAAACGCCTGATGAGGGATGGGCACTGTTTGAGGACATTGCAAAGTACAACTACGCCCCCTCTTATCAAGCAATTCAAGCACCTCCTTCTCCTCCTAAGGTAGAGGAGGTAAACATGCAAAGTTTGATCGCCATGCTGCAGAAGCAGATGGCAGCATCTCAAGTTTCAAATCCGATAAATCAAACTTCTTCTTTTCCACAGAACCCTTAGGTTAAATCTGTACTGCGAAAGCTGCTGTCAAACTGGCCATATGAATGGCCAGTGTCAATTCAATCCCCCTGCACCTTGTCAAGTGAATGCTGTTCATGATTATGGACAGTGCAATCAAGTCACATGTCAAAACTGTGACAATATGGGGCACACTTCTCGATTCTGTCCTATGAATGGACAGAATGCCGAAGTGAATGCATTCTATGGCCAGAACAACCAAAGGTCTAATCAAGTTTCTGGCCAGAATAATTTCCAAAACCACGGGTTTAATCAATCTTCCAGTCTCAAATTTTTCCAATCCTACTCAGAGATTCAATCAGAATTGGCCTTCCAATTCAAATTCTCAAGTTCAAAGTCGGCCCAGCTAGCCCTATTCTCAAAATTTCCAAAACTCTCAGGGCCCCTCCCAATCTAACAATCTTGAAGCTAAATTGGTGGAGCAAAATAAAAGTTTCCAACTCCTGATGACTACAAATAAGAACCTTGAGAGGCAAATTGGGCAACTGGCTGAACAGTTAGCTTCAAGACCCCAGGGCGGGCGCCGGTTTCACCGAGAAAAATCCAAAGGGTGGTCAAGTTGCTCAAACCGACTTGAACAATGGCCAATGTCGACCTCGTACCGTCAATTCCATACGGTAGAGAGGAGGCCGGTGCAATGAATCTAAGAAGCGGTACTCAATTCAGTGGTCCTTCCCACCAGGGAAACCACTAGCCCCTCCTGCCATTGATAAGGCAGGAGGGGAAGCTGAGCACCTACACTCCCCTTGGCCGAAAATGAATACTCAGGTGGCTGATCCCCTGAGAGGTGAAAAAGCTGAAAGTCCTCAGGTGGCTGATCCCTTGAGGAATGAAGAAACAAGTGGAAGTCAGGAGGCTGATCCCCTGATTAATAAGAAAATTGAAAAAGCTGTTCGGTGGAAGGATCTGGAAGACAAAGCTGTCAGTGCATCTTCGAGGAAAATCTTTTCTGAGAATGATCTGAAAAAGCTTCCATTTCCACCAAGAAAGAGTAACATTCCTTTGAGTGAAGATAAGAACTATGAAAAGGTGCTGAACCTTCTGAAAAATACTCAGGTGAATCTTTCACTATCCGAGGTCTTGGTTGAAATGCCTAAGTATACAAAATTCATCAAGGATGTTGTTTCTTCAAAAAGGAAATTGCCAGACATGGAGAGGCTGATTGGTGAGGATTGTTCAATGATCAATTATGAAGACTTACCAACCAAGAGAGGTGACCCTGGAAAGTTCGTGCTTACAGTGTTAATGGGAGGCCTGGTCTTCCCTAACTCTTTGTGTGACCTGGGTGCATCTATAAGCCTCATGCCATTGTCCGTGTGCAAACCAAGTGGGTTTAATTGATCTTCTAGAACCCACCACCATGAACCTTCAGTTCGCTGATAGGTCTTCTAAGAAAGCAGCGGGAATCTTAAAAGACGTACTAGTTCAAATCGATAGGTTTACCTTTCCCGTCGACTGGTACGTCCTGGACATTGAAAAAGACGAAAATGTTCTCCTGATTCTTGGAAGACCCTTTCTGTCTACAGCTAGAGCCCTCATTGACTGCGATGGTGGGCGAGTGACGATCCGTGTTGGTGATCAAGAGGTGAGCTATAATGTTTCCAAATCCATTCAAATACCCTCTGGTCCTCCAACCGGTTTTTCCATTGAGGAGACGTCTGATGACTTCGATGATTTGATGGAAAAGCAAGTCATGGCTGTTGCAACGGAGTATGAGCGACTGGTTGATAATTTGAATAATCATGGTGTGGTAAGTCTAGAGCAGTTAGAAGCTGAATTTAAGGATGAGTTGTCGGAAGGTGAAGCTTTGGCAGTGGGACCGCTCAGTAAACTCAGCGATGTTGAGTTGAAAGGTGGAGAGCTCAAATCTAGTTTAGAAGACCCCCCTGCAGATTTGGTGTTGAAGTCGTTGCCTAAACATCTTAAGTATGTGTTTTTAAGAGAAGGTGACAAGCTTCCATTGATTATATCTGCGAAGCTGTCTCGTTTAGAGGAAATGAAATTAATCAACGTCTTGAAGAAAAATTTGAGAGTTGGCGGGGCACGCATTCAAGAAAGGTGGAATTTACGCTTCCTGGATGGATATTCAGGATACTTTCAAATACTAATTGATCTACCCATTGTCCGACCAAGAAAAGACCACTTTCACTTGCCCTTATGGTACATTCGCCTACGGGCGAATGCCATTTGGTCTCTGCAATGCCCCAGCTACTTTTCAAAGATGTATGCTGGCTATCTTTGACGGGCTAGTAGAAAGGTGTATGGAAATCTTTATGGACGATTTTTCGGTCTTTGGTCAGTCTTTTGATGATTGTCTTGACAATCTTGATCAAGTGTTATCCAGATGTGTGGAAAAGAACTTAGTGCTCAATTGGGAAAAATGCCATTTCATGGTTGATGAGGGAAGAGTTCTTGGCCACAAGATCTCTGCCAAGGGTATAGAAGTTGACAGGGCAAAAGGAGAAGCTATCGAGAAGATGAGTTATCCCAAGAATGTGCGTGAAGTGAGAGGCTTTCTTGGACATGTCGGTTTCTACAGAAGATTCATTCAGGACTTCTCCAAGATAGCCAAGCCCCTGTCTACTTTACTAAAGGAAGACATTGAGTTCAATTTTGATGAGGATTGCAAGCACGCGTTTGAGGAGCTTAAGGATCGGTTAATCTCTGCTCCAATTCTTATATCGCCTGATTGTAATCTACCTTTTGAGCTTATGTGCGACGCATCAAACTATGCAGTTGGTGCTGTTTTAGGACAAAAAATCAATGGGAAATTCCAGCCAATCTATTACGCCAGTCACACATTGAATCCTTCTCAAGTTAACTATACTACTACTGAAAAGGAATTATTGGCCGTAGTCTTTGCTATGGACAAGTTTCGTAGTTACTTGTTAGGAGCTCAAGTGATTGTGTGGACTGATCACGCTGCTTTGCGATATCTGATGACTAAGAAGAGGCCAAACCACGCCTACTGCGTTGGATACTGACCCTACAAGAGTTTGACGTTCAAATTAAAGACAAAAAGGGTAGTGAAAACGTAGTGGCTGATCACGTTTCGAGAATGTTAAGTGAGGAAAAGGATGATCCAGACGATATAGATCTTTACTTTCCTTAGAGAACATTATGCTTATCGACGGTTGTCCTCCTGATGTTCCATGGTATTCTTCCATTGTGAATTACCTTCATGCCCGATATCTTGATCCAAAATTGTCCTATCAGGAGAAGAAAAAGTTCTTCTCTGATTTGAAATCTTTCGTTTGGGCTGAACCTTATCTGTTTAAGATCTGTAAAGATGGTTTGCTTAGGAGATGTGTTCCAGAATCTGAGCAGCGCGATATTATTGAGCGAGTGCCACGGTGGACCACTGGAGGTCACTTTGGTCCTTGGAAAACCGTTGCTAAGATCTTCCAATCCGGTTTCTATTGGCCCACGATCTTTAAGGACACAGAAGCTTTCTATAAAGCTTGTGATAGGTGTCAAAGAACCGGTACTCTGACAAGGCGTTTTGACATGCCTTTGAAACCCATCCTAGAATGCGAAGTCTTTGATGTATGGGGTATCGATTTTATGGGACCATTCCCAACATCTTGTGGTAACAAATACATCTTAGTCTATGTGGATTACGTGTCTAAATGGGTGGAGGCTCAAGCCACTCCTCACAATGATCATAAGACGGTCATGAAATTTCTAAAGAAAAACATCTTCGCGAGGTTTGGGTGTCCGCGTGCCTTGATCAGTGATGAAAGGACGCATTTCTGCAACCGACCTTTAGAAAAAGTGCTCGAAAAGTATGGTGTTCGGCATAAGACTGGCACACCATATCATCCTATGACTAGTGGTCAGGTCGAAAGGAGCAACCAAAGTATTAAGAAAATCCTGGAAAAAACGGTCAACAGTCATAGAAAAGACTGGAGTTTGAAGTTGGATGATGTACTATGGGCATACAGGACCGCCTATAAGACTCCTATGGGTACATCTCCATATCAAATGGTTTATGGTAAGTCATGTCATCGCGATCGAGTTAGAGCATAGAGCTTATTGGGCTACAAAGTTTCGAACTTTGATTCCCAATCTTGTGGTAAGCATCGATTCGCATGAGCGGTTGCATGAGTTGGACGAATTCAGACTCCAGGCCTACGAAAGCGCCGTGATTAGCAAAGATAAGATGAAACTCCTCCATGACGCCAAAATTAAGAAAAGAGAATTCCATGTAGGGGAACAAGTTTTATTATACAATTCCAGGTTACATCTGTTCCCTGGTAAGCTGAGGACACGATGGTCCGGTCCCTTTGAGATTCTCCAAATTATTCCTGGAGGCATTCTAGAACTACGCGGTTATGGCGACCAACCGTTTCAAGTGAATGGTCAACGGTGTAAGCACTACATTGGTGAACATAAGGAAAAGCCTTTGATTGTTCGTTTCCTCGATATCCTCGGGTGTGGTGCTACAAAAGTCGAAGAATTTGACGAGTTTTCACCCGACCTGTTTTCAGAGGATGACGGTAGTGGTTGATCTGAAGAAGTTCTAGCAGGTAGTTGGGATATGGAAGAGTATGAGAGGGAACGTCAGCTGAAACGTCAGCAGAAGACTCAGAAGACTCAGAAGTCAACCATGGGGAAGTTTAAACGTGTTTGGAAAGCTATCAAAGATTTCACCCCATGTGTTAAGTGCTGTTTCTGCAGCCGAACTACTGATCAAAGTCTAGACGAGGTAGTGGCTGGCAGAAAAGTCAAATGGCCTGATCCAGGCTGAATTTTCAACGGTGTCGAGCTAACGACATTAACCAAAAGCGCCACTAGGGGGCAACCTAGATATCGTTATATTAGTTCTTTTTGTTTTATGCTTTTGTAGTTTTAGTATTTAAGTTTAGTTTACTAAGTTTTGCTTTTGTTTAGTTAGTTGTGCTTTCTAGATATGGATTTCGGAGTTCTACCAGAGGAGTTACCTTTCCTTAGGAGGATCCCGCTTATCATTGTAGATGACGGCCCGGGAGGGACTATCATTTTGCACGTAGACTTTGATATTAGTACCCGCATCAGGACTGTCACCTATGTTCTTATTGTTCCCCGATGTTCGGGAGGTGGAGACTTTACTGCGAGGAGTTGCAGGGCGGCTCTAGGATGTCCGTACACAATCCCGAATGATCCAATGCCGTGATTTAGCGCTAGTGCCGCAAGCTGAACATTTTCGAGGTGTTGATGTAGTTTGGTGAGGACCGGGGTGCGGGATGAGTATGATTTCCCTCCGGCGATTGACATGCTCCGCCGTCTTATCCGGGTGATAGATTGGTCAGAAATTTACGATGACTAGCGTTGTTAGGTTGTTTCGTCGAGCAAACGACGTAAAACAAAAGCGCTTGGTGGGAGGCAACCCATTGTTTTCTATTTGTTTTTATTTATTTTCTAGTAATTTTATGTACTTCGTTGATTTCCATTTGTATTTTTGAAGGTTTATTTAAGTTTAATGAGAAACGGCTTATTTGAATTTAAATTGCATGAACATTTGATAATTTTGTTGAGAAACTGCATTGGACGCCCGACTAGAGGACTGGACGTCCGTCTGCCCTGTGTATCTCTTGGACGCCCGTCCGATTATTTCCCTCCAATCCTGTTCAGTTTTCAAATATTTGGACGAGCGTCTGCAAATCAGGACGCCCGTCCAGTTCATATAATTTTCCAGCTGGACGCCCGTCCACTGAGTTGGACGAGCGTCCCACATCTGTCTATATATACCCCCTCCTTCCATGAACCCTCATTCTTCAGGATTTCAAATGCGAAAACCGACCCTTTTCCCTCCTTTTGCCCTAAAATCTTTGATTCTAGACCATTTCAAGCGATTCAAATTGCTATAGACCGCTCTTGATCCCCTCTCTTTGATTTTCAAAGCCAAATTCCCCAACACACCATCTTTTTGGAGAATCAGAGCCCTCTTCAGTCCGACTTTTTGAGGAAAAGATCCGATTTTGGAAGCCACATTGGTGTTGTTTGGACTAATTTTCATCTCGATCAGCATCTACTCACCTTACTTGGTAAGTTAGTAACAACTTTTCTAGATTTCATTCACGTTTTTGTGAGTTCGATCTTTGGGTCGGCTCGTTCACTTGAATATTACCTTAATTCATTTTTTTTTCTTCTGGTTTTGTGGTTTCTTTCTACTCTGTTATTGTGCTGTGGTGTTGTGATGGATGATGAATGGGTTGTTTGGTGCTGATTATGGTTGTGGTTGGTGGTTTGGTTGTTTTGAAATCCCTATTTGGATGTTAAACGGGTGCCTTATTTTGAATTGGGATTGTTTTGGTTTAGTCTAGGAGTGAATCATGGTGCATAAGAAGGCGGTAGTCAAGAGGCATGGTAAGGATGTGGCCAGGGAGGCCGGGAAGAAACGTAAAGAGTTTGATCCCACCTCAGTTGATCCAAACCGAGGTGTTAGCATTCGAGAGCAACCCCATAGAGCCACCCAAACTAGGGCAACATTGAGAGATGAGCCAACCTCGGGGTCTGAGACGGATGATGATATCCCCTTGGTAAGGATGCCTAGAGCTCAGAAAGGTGGAGCATCATCTAGGGTTGACGAGGCTATGGATGCTCCTCGGGAAGAGGAACCGGTGGAGACTAGGGCTGCGCAACCTAGGAAAAAAGCAAAAACCGTAGCCCCTATGCCTATGCCTCGTAGATTCGTGAACCCCAGAGCCCACAACGCTTATACTAAACACTATTTCTCGAGGACCATGTTGATTGAGAGGGCTACATTGGAGGCGAAGGTAGATCCGGATTTCGTCAAGTTGCTAAAAGACCGGAAATGGGATGCCTTGATGACGATCCCGACTACCCCGGTCAATGGTTCCCTAGTTCGGGAATTTTACGCTAATTGCTCGGAGACCGACTTGGAGACGGAGGTAGTTGTGGTTCGAGGGGTAGAAGTTCCGTTTACGCCGGAGGTGATTAATCAGAAGTATAACTTGGCGGATTTTGAGGGACGGGATTATAAGGAAGAGATTGTTCATAGACAGAGTACGGGGCGAGATCCTTTGGAGGAGTTACGGTTGAGAGTTTGCCCGGAGGTGGCTTGGACATTGAGGCCGGGTGGAGACCGGAAAGAGTTAGTCACCACTACCTGGATGGAGGATTGGAAAGTCCAGTGTAGGTTTATTCAGAGTCGGTTGTTTCCAAAGAACAACTTGACGCATTTTCATATTGGTGATCTAGGCATGCTCTATGCGTTGACATTTGGCCTAAATGTGAACGTGGGACAAGCATTATACGATGAGGTGGCTATCAATCAGAAGATTTATACACGTAGCTTGATTATCCCTCACTTGATTCACGGTTTGTGTCTTGATGCCGGTGTGCCTGAGTATGGAGCGGATCATAAACTGAAGAACCCGAGGCCTATACAGAGGGAAAAGGGTAAGTCTTCGGGACATTCTGAGTCGGGGGAACCACAGGAGCCTGGTTCGTCATCAGCACCGCCTCGAGCATCCTCACTTCGTACTATATCTCCCTCAGTCCGGATGAGGTTGAGTATGGGCAACAGTGTACGGAACTGGTTGGAGGATATTCGGACTACACAAAACAACATTTTGATGATTCTGCAGTGTATCAGTGAGGGCCGGCAGCCGAGGGACGACAAAGTCTTCGATCCGAGCACCATGGATTATATCTATTCTGATGCGATTGAGCAGGCCATTGCGGATGTTTTGGAGGAATCCGAGTCTTCTTCGGATGAGGAGCAGCCTGATGCCCCTGGGGGTGATGTACCTCCGGCTGATGATTCTGCGGCTCCGGGGCAGTCATGATTTTATTTGTCCGTTTTCGATTTTGATTTGTCCTAGATACTATAATTGTATATTTTTGCTACTTTTGATTACGTGATTCGTTGTATTTTTAGTTTAGCTACTATTTATTCTTTCCGATGGATCATGTAAGCCATAAGGCATCAGTACTTTCATTTCTACTTTGTTTAAACTTGTGGATGTGTTTAATGTTTCATCTTTTGATATTACTCGGTTTTGCTATATCTTTCCATTCTGGTATAATTCCCCGTTTTCCCCGAGATGTTTCCGTGTTTGTCAAGTCGTGCAGGTATATTTTTAGTGGTTTTGTCGAGCTACATTGTATGGTTCCGAGTTCTCAGTGTCACTACGTAGGCTCCGGCCTGACCGACGATTCGAGTACCTGTTAAAATCAGCTAAGTTCTTTATCTTTTCTTTCGTTCTGCATAACATGAGGACATGTTGATCTTTAAGTGTGGGGGAGGGGGATGATTTGATATGTATCTACACATTTGCTTAACTCGTTATGTTTCTATGCCAAATGAGCTAAAAATGAGCTAGAATTTTCAAAATTATTCGACATTTTTGTTTTTTTTTTGTTCCGAATAGGCAATTCCATTCAATGCTCGCTATTTTTTTATAGTCATCCAAGCTATATATCATATGTTTGGTAAGTTAGTTGTTTCACCTGAGATATATTTTTCACGAGCCATAGTGAATGATGAGCTAATTTATAAAGTTATACCCCTTTTTCGACGAGTGATTTTTGATTTTCTTATAAGTCATGTGCTTAGTGCTACGTATATACCTTGAGATTTATGATAGTTTGTATTTAGATCCGAAGTATGATATACTGTGAATATCCAAGGTTTGAATGTGATAAGTAACACGTAACTTATTGTCAAAAGAAAAAGTTGAAGAATATAATGAATTAATTGGGTGTGTCGAAAGCTAGTCGATGATTTGAGTGCGATAGGGTATACCACGTATGTCCTATACCACTATGATGACTAAAAGCTCACGACAGTCAGAAAAAGCTGCCTTATGATTGGAGTAAGGTAGGGTATATCTCGAATATCCTATTCGCTATGACGGGGCAATAGCTCATTCTGATGTGCGTTTGAAAGTGAAATAGTTAAATCAACTTATATAAGAAGTGGTATGAAATGGATAAAAGACTAAGTTATCGTCTATCTTATCCCAGAGTAGAAGCCGATAGATATCTTGTAGGGATTATCCTCGAGTATTTCGAAAGGCCACTAGATATAATCGATCATCCTTCTCGGGATATGTCACGTTTGTAGGGTACATCTTATGAGTGTCATTTATTGCTAGTCTACGAGGGGGTATTAGCTAGTTTTGCTTTGAGTTTCTCAAGTTTGGATTTAGTGGAAGTTTTCTATGGCTTTGCACACACATAGTGGTGAACCTCTGATTTATTGGATCTATGCTATATCGTCTGAGATGTCTATCTTTTTCCGAGCCTTGGTTTTCGTTTTGTTTTGCTCGGGACGAGCAAAAGCTTAAGTGTGGGGGAGTTGTTAAGGGTGAATTTATACGATTTATAACGCTATATTCCAGGATATTTTCCCTCATATTCGTATAAAATTGCATAAGAAACGAGTGTTTAACGGAAGTATTGAGTAAATGAGGGTTTTAACGAGTTAATCGCAAAATTGGTTGATTTTGGTGTTTTAATTGTGATTTTATGATTATTTGGATGATACTACATTTTGCGATGTTTTGACGTGTTATAGATGCACAAATTCGAGCTCAAGAGGTGATTCAAAGATGATCAAGTCGGATTTAATTAAAGAGGAAGAGATAACGATGATTTACATTGAAGAAAAAAGGGATGAGTATGAAAAAAATCAAGATGAAGTTGATTCTGGACTGGCGTCCAGAAGCTTGAATCAGCGTCCAGACTGGACGAGCGTCCACCATCTCCAAACGAGCGTCCAGTTGAGAAATTTGATACAGAGAGTTTGGACGCTGAGTGGACGGGCGTCTGAAGCAAGTCCAAATCCATCTGGACGGGCGTTCACAAGAATGGACGGGCGTCATTCGGCCGACTTAGCAGCGCCGCCTTTGTTTTCTATATATACAACGCGTTTTCTCTACCTTAAGGATACGATATACTCATTATTCGAAACCCTAAACCTAGGGGCGGCTTTAGGCTGCGTTTTTACTTCTTTTATTCCAGTTTTTATGCTCCAAATTCTAGATTAAAAGTAGGCGAGTTTTATATTAGTTTTTTCGCAATTTCGAGTTTCCGAGAGGATGTTGAGAGGCTAAGCTTCATCAAACGAGCATTGTGAAGCCATCCAACACGTTTTGATTCCGTTTCTGCGATTATATTGTGAGTTTTACCTAAAGTTGTTTCCTTATTGCATGTTTATATTGTTTAATTGCAATTGTATCGAAAGATTTGCATGTTATGATTGTCTTATGTTGATGAAAGTCTCTATAAGCCTTAGATCACCATGATAAGGAATAGTTTTTTAATCTATCATAACGAGAGTTAATAGGTTAGATTGCTAGGTTAAAGTTTACACCTTTGCTTCGTAAAATCGTTAATCTTCGATCGAAAGATATAGATTAATATGTGAATTACCTAAGAAATTAGGGTTCATGTTTTAGACAAGGTGAAATCACAACTTGGTTAGAAAACGCAATATAATCGAGATAGGAATTGATACTTGTTAGGATAGGTGGATCAATCGCTCGTTTGCTCATTAAAACTTGAATTTAATCCCGTGAAACTTGAATTGTCTAGATTAGTTACTTTTATTTCGTATTAGTTTAAGTTTAGTAGTTCGCAACCCGTATCTTTCCTTGCTTTAGATCATATCTTCTGTCCAGTTTTACGTTTTAGTTAAGTTTGTTTTCAGTTTCGTTTAGTTTTATCCGCTGTTTAGATTAGTTTTTCGTGACATAATTTAATTAGACAAAAACTAGGGTTAACAATCGCCAGTTCCCCGTAAGATCGACCCGGTATCAACCTCTATACTACAATCCTTATACTTGAGGAAAAACCGGATTTATAAATTTTATTACTTGTTTGCTTTGTTAATAAAATCCGTGACAACTTTGCACGGTTTTATCATAATTGTAGCTATATAAATATATCTTGTGAAAGGATGGAACGAGATTAAACTATGTTCATACCAAGACGTGGAGGGAGATGAGATTGAATTTGGAGTGAAGAGAGAGTGGACGGACGTCCAGCAAACTGAACGTGCGTTTGAGCTGAATGAAGAGTGAACGAGCGTTTGAGGAGTGAACTGGCGTCCAGATATGACAGAGCTTTGGAGATTTTACTGGACGAGCGTCCAGCCTATTAAACGGGCGTCCAGCAGCCGACTTAGTTAAACCGACCTTGATTCCTATAAATACAACGCAGCATCTCAACCCTAGCATCATCAGAATATTATCATATCATATACAGAAAACCCTAATTCGAGCTAGAGGCAGGCTCGGTCGACCGAGTGCCCCTGCTCGGTCGACCGAGGGATAGATTAGGTTTTTATTTTGTTTCGCTTTCTTTCTGGATTGTAACGATGCTGATCGGAGGCTGAGTAGTCTGTTCAAGCTCTGTGAAACTATTTTAGCAGGTTCTTTATTTTCAACCTTAGGTTTATTTTGTGATTTTAATCAAAGTCGTATATTTTCTATATGCTTATTATTGTTATGCAATTTAAATCGAGAGATGTATTGCTGTTGATGTTTACTATGTGACGAGAGTCGGTGTAAACCTAGATCACCATAGGAAAGATTGGATCTTTAACCTAAAAATAACGAGAGTTGCTAGGTTAAATTTCTAGGTTGCTAGATTGAACAAATCTTACACCTTGGTTATGAAAGCGTTAATCTTTAAGGATCGAGAGATGACGAGATTAATAGACGAATTATCTAAGAGATTAGAAATTCATACTTTTGATAGGTGAATCACAATTTTAGTTAAATCTTCACAAGATAACCTTAGAGAGGAAATTGAGGGTTGCGGGAACGGTGGATCGTCGCTTGTTCGTTGTCTAATCACCATGATCATCGTCACAACTTTACAGTTGTTTATTGTTTTTTTTTCTAGTTTATAGTTTAGATTTAGGTTTCGCAACTATCTTTCCTGGCTTTGGATTCTAGATCCTCTGTCCAGTTTATTGTTTTCGTTTTTTTTTAGTTCTGTTTTGTTTTATTTTTCGTGACAACTTTAGAGAAATTAAGAACTAGACCAACCTCGATTCCCTGTGATTCGACTCCGGTTGTAATTACTATACTACGATCCCTGCACTTGGGGTGAACCGGATTATTTTTATTACTTGTTTATTTTTCATTAGATAAAATCCGAGACAATGTACATCAAAATTATCCACATACTTCCAAGATGGAACCTTCTTAGAAATAAAGTGATCAAAACTATTTTGAGACAGCTTTGGCTCTAGGATTCCAAATAAGGAAATATGATCGTTGTCTAAGAAAATTGACAACAACAGATTGTTTAAGAGCCTTATTGAACCCTCTAACATTCCAAAACCCTATCATATTTGCCTACCTAGAGGTGATCTACCTCTAGAGACACTATCATTTCTGTTTTTAACATTTCCAGAAACACCATTGGTGTCATGTCTGTTGTTTTTCTACTTCTTCATTGATTTCTTTGAGCCAGAAGCAGCATTTCAACCTTTATGGGGAAGATCATAATCTTCTACCTCATCTGCCCAAGTTCTATTCTTGTCAGGAGATAAGACCTCAAAAGTATTAGCAACAAGAGTAGCTGGTTTGTCAACATCTTTCCTTTTGTTACTGGAATCCACTGTTTTTCCTTTATCAAGGGTAGCAGTACTAGAAGCAACTTCAACACTACCAGTATTATTAACAATATGATCAACATCAGTTTTACCATCAGCATCAAGAACAATCACTTTCTTCTTCTTTGGTGGATAAGGTTTGGAAACACCAGTTTTAACGGATCAACATCAGTTTTACCATCAGCATCAAGAAGAATCACTTTCTTCATTCTTTGTTTCATCATGACCATCTTCATTATGCCCTAGTTTGTTACATTTGGAGCAGAACTTGGGCCACTCCTCATATAAAACAGGCTGCATTAAAACCTTCCCATCATGCATAGTTATAGGAATGACAGAAGGTAATTCCATCTTTAAATCAATCTCCACAAGGCATCTTGCAAAACTCAAAACTTTCCTGGAAGCAGTGACCTTATCAGTATACCGAGGACTCCCCAAAAAGGAACAAATCTTACTTAATGCCCTGTCCTTCCAAAAATAAGAGGTAGATTAGTTAACTGAATCCAAACTGGAACAACAGTGCAAGCATCTTTACTAAACTTGAACATGACAGGCATCTTTTTTAACAGCAAGGGCTTTCAAAAAGCATAAAAAGGACCAGCCTGCAAAACAACATTAAGATCAGATTCTTGCTCGAACAGAAACACTATCCACCCAGAATTATGGTAATGATATCTACACTTCCTTGGCCAAGCATTAAAAATCTTTTGTACATAATCTCTTCCTGGGAATTTGGAAGGAAATATGCCTATCAAACTCAGTTTTTCCAAAGAATCATCATTTAAGTCTTCTTCTTCCAAAAAGACAGTATCCTGTGAGACACAATCCACATGATCTGTCAAGATAACAACTTCATTAGTAGGTTCCCTATTCTTTTTTACCATTTGTGCCCAAGAAGCAACATCATCAGCATCCTTTTCAGCATTCTTTCCCAGAAAGTCTCCAACAGGGGTATCAGTAGGGTTAACATCAGCTTCAGCAGGGGTGTCAGTAGGGTTAACAGCAGTATCAGCAGGGTTTACAGCAATATCTTTTTCCTTACTTGCAATAGAACCAGGATCCACCTTTTATTGAGTCCCCTGTTCTATCACACCACCAGGTCCTAAAGTGCTAGAAACACCTTCAGTAACAGGCTCTACAACTGGAGAACCATGTTCTATCACAACTCCACCAGAAACAGGCTCTACAGAAGAAGAAGCTTGCCCAACAGGTGCTCTAACACTCTCTATAGTCTTTTCAGACATACCACCAATCCTTAAGCTATCAATGGAAACATTTTCAGCTTGTTTTTCAACATCTAACAACTCAGAAAGAGTTGAAATACCTGCTAAATCACAATCAGCCAGGACAGTCTTCTTCTTCAAGGAGGAAGCAGCAGGGGTAACTAACCTCCTAGATTTCAATCTCATAGCTTCATAAACTCTAGGATTGAAACATTTAGAAGCAGGTTCCTTCTTTTCCACCATCACAGGATTGTCTGTTGCAGCAGCTCCAGAAGTAGGTTCAACATCTGCAAGTTGCACAGGAACAAGGGGTCTTCGATGGAGGCTTTTCCACAACATTCTGATCTTCAATAGGAGCTGCAGGAAGGTCAACAATGGCATTAGGGGCTGCTACAACCTGTAGATCACCTGAAGACTCAGCTTCTTCAGGATCCGATTCATGAACAGTGCCATCTGCAATAGTTTTCTTATTTTTGCGAGCCATAGCTCAAATCAGAGGCTATAAATCGGAGAAGAGAAAGAAAGGTAAACAAGAATACAAATCAAACAATAAACAAGAGCTAGAACATAGGAAAAGAAGGGATTTGGCAAGCTCATCTATGGAGGAGACGAAGCCGGCTGAGAGAAAACATCTCTCTAAAAATCCATACTACTACTGCTACTACTGAGAGCTCTTTCTTATCCAAGAACTTCTTTATGAAGGACTTGGGAGATGCAACATATATTCTAGATATTATGATCTGTAGAGATAAATATAAGAGGTTGCTTGATCTGTCACAATACTCCTACATAGACAAGTTTCTGAAGAGATTCAGCATGGAGCAATCCAAGAGAGGACTGATGTCTATGTCTCACGGGGTCTATCTATCAATGGAAATGTGTCCTAATACTGAGGAAGAAAGGGCGCATATGAGTAGGATCTATATGTCTCGGCTATTGGGTCCATCATGTATGACATGTTGTGCACTAGGCTGGATGTCTCGTACCCTCTAAGTGTTAGGAAATGTATGCGGGAATGCAGCAAAATTTAAAATTTAATTCCTTTTTAACCAGGATCGACTTCGTTTAAGCAACTAGCATAAAAGAAGTAGACTAAGAGAATACCTTGGATGATCTAAAATAGATCGTTTCTTTGTCTACGATTGTAGTTTCTGCATGAAGCCGCCCAATTGTTCAGCCTCTATCGCTAGTCCACACGAACAATCCACCGGGATCCACCATTGGATTGCTACCAAAAAAACTCTGTTGCTAGTCCGACCTTTTATCTCTCTCAAAACTCTCTCTAGGAAGCTCTCATTATTTCTAGTAAATTAGAACTCTTCTAATTGTGTTGTACAAAAGATCTAGCTAAACCCTTGCTTATATCGGGGTGACCTGCACCCCATACTACTAGTTTTCCCAATAGGAAAAGCTTCTAAGTGGAGTAGAGAGAAAGAAAACCTCTTACTATAAAAATAAGGAAAATATCTTTGATTGATTTATCTCAATAATATCAAATATCTTATATTAAACATTTCCAAGATACATTTTGTCAATATCTAATATTGAATATATCTTTATCATATTGCCATAAATATGTATATATATATCAATTACACATGTGCATATATCACAAATACACACACACACACACACGCATATTCCATATATACATATACATAAATATCTATCACAAGTGTGCACACTTTCGAGCGTTTATAGGCGCCAGACACGGGTATCAACTTACAAACGATTAGCACGTGCTTTGGGGGTGCAATAGTCGCTTTGGGGGCTCTTCTAATCTAGAGAAAAAACAGAAGCATGATGTTGGTGTAGTTGGGGGGGTTGACACTAAGAGGACTTGTGTTTCACATTCTTTGCCATTGGTGGAGTCTGCCGAGGAGCAGGCCCACCCGGCGCCATGAGTATTTTATTTGGAACTGCCGGGGGCTAGGCCAAGCCTGTGCAGTCAATGCTTTAAAGGGCCTTGTAAATAGATATTTGCCGTCTCTTTTATTTTTGTCTGAAACAAAGTTAAATGAAAATCGATTTGAATTTGTTCGTTGCTCATTGGGTTATACTAGTGCCCTTAATGTGGGTAGCATAGGGGTGAGTGGTGGGCTTGCTTTATTACAGAACTCTGATGCGGATGTTTCTGTATCTACATATAATTCGGGCCTCATCGACACAACTATTCGTAGTGCTTTTGGATCTGTCTGCCGATTTACAGGATTTTATGGCAACCCGGTGGTGAGCGAGAGGGAGCATTCTTGGGATTTGTTACGGTGTTTGCATGATCGGATGAGGCTTCTATACATTGTTGTTGGGGACTTTAATGAAGTTTTGTTACGTAAGGAGTAGGATGGCCCGCACTTGAGGCCGTATCCACAAATTGCGGCTTTCGAACAGGCATTAGCGGATTGTGATTTATCTGACTTGGGGTACGTCGGGGCCCCATATACGTTGTATAAGCACTTGGATACTATGGCGACTCGGGTTCGTTTGGATAGGGGAGTGGCTAATTTGGAATGGTGGACCATTTTTCCACAACACTCGGTGTATCACTTGTCTAGCTCTCGTTCAGATCATGTTCTCATTCTGGTTTCAGCGGACAATCCTTTTTTTAAGGGTCGGATTATTTGGAGCCCAATTCCCCGATATGATCCTTTCTAGATTTGGGAGAGGAGTTTGCAGACTGTTTTTGTAATTCTTGGCAGAGAGGTGTTGCTACGGGGCTGTCCTCCTTTGTCGGGCGGGTAACGCAGGTTCATCAAGAACTGCGGCAGTGGATTTCTCACAGGCATGGGTAGTTGGGGGAACGTATTTCGGAGATAGGTAAGTTGTGGGAGTCTCTGGGAAATACCGTTCAACATGAACGGGTTCTGATGCAACAAATAGATCAGTGGCAGACTATAGAGGAGGAATATTGGCGCCAACAGGGTCACAGTGAGTGGTTGGCTATGACAAACAAGAATACTCGATACTTCCATCTTAAGACAGCCTCGAGATGAAAATGCAACATAATACATATGTTGCATGATGCCAATGAGGTGCAGTGGGAGGAACCGGAGGACATGGAGCGTGTGGCAGAGGATTATTTTAGGGGCGTTTATTCATCTAATGGGGAAAATATTGATCTAGAGGGGTTTCAGTTTGCTGAGCTTGATCTAGGCCAGGAACAGGGATTGGCTGCGCCTTTTACACGGGAGGGGATTTGTGTCGCTTTGAAACAACTTCCAGGCTGGAAAACGCCTGGGCCAGATGGTATGCATGTGGTTTTCTTGTAGAAATTCTGGGGCATTATGGGTGATGACGTCATGGCTGTAGTGTTGGATGTTCTGAACAACGGGGCTCCGTTAGGTACGATTAATGAAACTTTTTTTGCTTTGATACCTAAGGTAGGTACTCCTACGGTTATGACTGAGTTTCGACCGATTGCGCTGTGTAATTCTATTTATAAACTCATTTCTCTGGTGGTCATCAATCGGTTGAAATGAGTGATTGGGGATGTTATTTCGGGCAATCAGAGTGCATTTGTGTTTGGCCGTCTCATTACGGATAACGTGATAATAGCTTTTGAGAGCTTTCATTCTCTTAAGGCTGGAATGCACGGCTGTCATAATCACACGTTGAAGTTAGATATGGCCAAGGCCTTTGAGTGGGTCGAGTGGCAGTACCTTTGGAGCGTTATGGACCGTATGCGCTTCCCCTTACCATTTATTGACTTGGTCCGTAGATGTATCATGAGTGTTTCCTTTCGGGTCCTGATTAATGGGAAGCCTAGTCAGAGGATTATGCCTACTCGGGGCGTCCGACAGGGTGACCTGCTATCGCCTTTCCTTTTTATCATATATGCAGAGGGGTTTACGACATAGTTAGATGATTATATGCGCATGTTGGTCCCTTGAAAAGGCTTTGGTTAAGTTTAGAGGGAGGGTGAATAAACATAACACTTAAAACTTTTTGGAGTTGACAAACTCAGCAAGGTCAGTGGTCTGCTGACTATCAGTAGTCTGCTGACTATTGAAACTCTTGAGTTTGTTGCAGTGGAATATATTAAATTAAGCCATATTACTTGTTGTTTCAAATGTGATACTAAGTATTGGATACTCAGTAGTGCATATAGTGTGATTCAGTTGCTGGTTTAGTAGGTTGATGTTGGTCCCAGAGAAGGGTAAAGCTATAGTCAGAGGGAGGGGTGGGTGGGTGGGGTAGGGTGAATGACTATAGTGGAGTTTCAAAAACTTTTCTTATATTTAAAAGATTTTGGGCAGCGGCTAAGTCCCTTCTTAAAACGTTGTTTCAAAGTAGATTATGCAACCACATATATATATTATGCAGTCTAGTAAAGTGCTGAAAAGTAAATTGCTGAAAGTAAATAGACACAAGGGTTAATGGTGGTTCAGGGTGGTGTAATCCCTTAATCCACTCTTCTCCTGTGATGATTGGAGGAATTCACTATTGTTTTCACAGATACAATAGTACGATTGTCCTTGACTACACAAGCTTCACAATCTTCAAGACTATCACTCCCTGGCTTCAAAAGCTTCAGTGACTCAGTCTCTATCACTGCTCCTTGAGAACAAATCTTTCAGCAGCTATCACAAAGGTTGCAACTCCTTCTCAGATTCCTCTGATTCAATTGACTCAGTTGATGTGAATTAACTCCACAGACTTGTTGATCAATCTCAGAGCTTGATTTGTAAATGATGTTCTGATTCCTGAGTTGATCTCTAGATATTTCCTTTTAGCATAGATGAAGACTTTTCACTTTGACTGAGTTTCTGCTTGTGAATTATCAAACTTAATCGTTCTCTTATGTGTTATTTTCTTGTCTGTCAATGCCTTCTATTTATAGCCTTGATAATCCTTGATTTGAATTTCCGTCCGTTGGCTATTTAATGAGGGGAATAATCATTGATTTTATTCTTGATTCCTCCTTAATTATATTCTCTTTGATTTCAGTGATCGGATTTTTCTTCAAACGTTTATCAGAAAATCTGTCCTTGATTTGATCATCTATTGATTGTGCATTTAATTCTTGATCCTCTGTATCTTCTTCATACTTCAAAATTTGATCAAGTAAGGTTTACTTGGCCGTTCTCTGAACAGTTATGTGACTGTATGGCTTTTCCGTTTAGATCTTCCTTCACTGCTTTGTCTTCACTCAGCCGATTGTCAGTTCACTTTGCCGATTCACTGTTTCCTTCATTCTTTTAGGTTCAGGAGAATCTTTGTTCTTCACTGATCCTTGATTTGTGTGAGATCAGTGTACACCATATTTAACCATTAAGTTTCATCACTTGGAATGTAACTTAGACTTATCCAAGGTCATCACAGACTTCCTTGGTTATAATTCAGACCATAATGTCTTTATGCTTCTCTGCTAGTACTCGACTGGATTCACTCTGCAGAATATCTCTTCTTACTTAGCCGTCCTACCAACTAGTACAATACTTTTCGACTCAACTTATACAACATGTTAGACTCTAAGTAAAGACTTATATAGAGAATTCTAACTTATTTCGAAGCTTCTTGCGTAATGTGCTAGTATGGCCATTATCAAAACATAATAAAATGTTCCTAACAGTTGATATGTTAAGCATGCAAGTAAAGTAAATACAAAAAGTACATTCAGTAAGGTAAAGTAGGCAAGATTTATAGTGGTTCCAGGTGGTGTAATCCTGTCAGTACACTCTTCTCCTATGATGTTGGAGGAAATTCACTAGAGACTTTTGGATTTGCAGTTACAAAAATCCCAAAACTATTTGTCCTTAACCAATGACTATGGCTTCACAAACTGAAAACTAGAAACATGTGGTATTGTTGCTCCTAAGTCTTCAACTGGTCCTTGAAGGGTAGGATTGCCTCATCACCAGCTCCACCACACAACAACAGTTCTTTACACCTAACTGCTTCTCTGTCTTCAGTAAACTTCTTGAAGAAGAAGGGTTGACTCAAAAAAGTGATTCTGCTTTTAGTAGACTTCGGACCAGGATGAATGAATCAGCAGCCTAAGTTCTTCAAGTGTGAATACTGGATAAGTCTTGAATTGCAGGAAACACTTGATGAAAAACTTGATCAGTAGATTAAAGCTCTATATATCAGCAGGGTACGATTGCACAAATTCTTGCTCAAAAACTTAGTTCCTTTCTGTTAATTCTTGGTATTCAATCTGAATCGGGAGTCCTCTATTTATAGGTATAGATCATCTGATTTGAATTTGAATTTGAATGATAACTGTTACAGGATTATCTGAAAATTCCTGAATATCCTCTACTGTACTTGATTGACACTGATAGTGTCCTTCTGACAGTTCAGTCTATCAACCAATGATATAATTCCATTCAATAAGGCTCTGAAATCCTTACAACATCCATTTCATCTTGTCCATTGATTGACCAATTAATCCAAGGCTTGTAAGTCATCCTTTATGGTCCCTTGAAAAGGCTTTGGTTAAGTTTAGAGGGGGGGGGTGAATAAACTTAACACTTAAAACTTTAGAAGTTAACAAACTCAGCAACTTCAGTAGCTCGGCGACGACTCGGTAGTCTCTTTTTGTTGATTTTACAAAATTTGTTGCAGCGGAATATATTCATATTAAGCCTTGTTACTTGTTGTTAAAGTATGATACCAAGTATTAGATACTCATTAGTGTAAGTGTGTGATTCAGTTGCTAGTTTCAGTAGGTTGATGTGTTAAATATACTAAATGCAGAATTTAAATGCAGAAAGTAAGTAGGCAATTTTTATAGTGGTTCCAGGTGGTCTAATCCTGTCAGTCCACTCTTCTCTAGTGATGTTGGAGGAAATTCACTAGAGATCTTTGAGGTAGCAGTTACAAAAATCCCTAAGTTGTTTGTCCTTCACCAATAACTATGGTTTCACAAACTGAACACTTGGAATAGGTAGGATTGCTGCTCCAAAGTCTTCCATTGGTCCTTGAAGGGTAGGATTGCCTCTTCACTAGCTCCACCACAAACAACATTCCTTGACACCCTAAGATGCTTCACTGTCTTTAGCAGGTTTCTTGTAAAAGAAATTTTGAATCAAGTAAGTGATTCAGCTTTCAGCTGCTTGATCAGGATGATATGATCAGCAGCTTGAGGTCCTCAAGTGTGTAAACTTGATGTATCTTGATAACAGTTTACACTTCAAGAATTTGACTGGATCAGTAGCTTAAAGTTCAGTAGGGTCAGCAGGGTGATTTCTTGATAAGAATTTGAAGCTCAAGATTATCTGTTGTTTTTCCTCAATTTTCATCATCTGTATCTGAATTAGGAGTCCTCTATTTATAGGTAGGAATCCTTGTGACTTATGTTTGAAATTCAAACATAGCCGTTTCAGATTTGTACTGACTTGCTTTCTGTCCCTGTACATAGTACTGACACTGTCAGACAGCTTTTTGGCAATTTTCAGTCTGTGGACCCTTTGACTTGTATCTATTGGATAAACCTCTGTTTCTTCCCAACGTCCCTTTAATCTTAGCCATTGATTTGTTTGATAAAATCAGAAGTTGTTATATGTCCTTATCCTTGTATTCTTCCAATGTAACCTTTGATTAATTCGAGCAGAATGTAAGTCTGGTGAAAAGCATATCAGGTGATCCAAACTTGCTATGTTTATAAAACACTATAGCTGACTTCTCTTATATCTAACTTTCTTTTATGAAGTTATATTACACCATTTTGATCATAACCAAGTTCCAATCACCACTTAACTTATGGAACTTAGACCTTGTACACAAGGTATATGTAATCAGTTTAGGTAATCACAGACTTCCCTAAATTCTGATTCCATATCCTTGACTTTGAATACTAAGTTTGATCCCTTAGCCTTCAATAACTGAGTTTGAGCCCTCAGCCTTCAGTCCTCAGCAGGTTCCTAAACTAGTCTACTGACTCAGGTACCCTAGTGATGTGGACAGTCGTCGATGAATGTCACCGACCGATTCTGATGCTCGTTTGATCAAACCTATACAAAGATCAAACTCTAATAAGCCTATACAATTGATCTAGACATCTTTTTGCCTTTGCTCTATAACAGCTAGTCTGGCTCCAACAATTTCCCCCTTTTTTGGTGATAATGCCAATACACTCCTTACAGCAAAGCAAAAAGAGTAAAAACAAAAATACAGAACAAATTTAGTCAATTCTCATTATAATCATTTGTTCATCATTATTACAAACTAGATTCAGCAAAAAGTAAAAGTAGGTGTAAGTATGCTGAATTAGTTCCTTCTTTCTCTTTCTTGCATTTCCTTCTCTTGCTGCTCATGATATTCCCTTATGTCTCTTACCATGTCTCTCATCCATTGATTTTCAATAAGAGAAAAATCAATGTGGGGATTCACCTCCTTCCACCATTTCTATGCCTCAGGTAATGTTAGGTTGATTTGATGTACTCCGAAGCCTAAACACATGTATAAACTTTTGAATTCATCCAATGATTCCCTTGATGATGTGGTAGGAAGACTTCTTCCACTTCTTCCACCTCTTCCACCTCTGCCACCTTTAGATCTTAAAGATTTGACTCTTGCTTCCCACAATTTCAATCCCAAAAATGTGTTTAGCCCTTCATGAAAGCCCTTGTCATGATAAGGTCACCTCTTATTATAGTACAACTTCTTGTATTCCTTGAAAAGATCATCAGTCAACTGAAGTATGCCAGGTGCAGGCTCTCTAAAATCATTTGTGTCAGCCTTCCATCTCTTTTGTGCAAAAATTCTGGCAGCCACTTTTGCTACAGTTGTTTGGCTCTCTTCCCCCTTATTGACATCATCAACAAAACGGGACAGCAGGCCATGAACACTCTCCTATGTGATCACTATGTTGTTCAGTTGACCCTCCATAATTTCTGTTCTAGTGTCAACTATAGTGACCCTTTCTTGCATTGTTTGCTCTAGTAGATTGATCCTCTAAGTAAACTTAGGATCCAATCCAGCAGGGTGAAGTGTTCCAGGAGGTTCAGCCACATCAGGCTTAGGTGCATCATCAATCTTATCAAGTTTCTGGTGAATGGATGCAAACTGTTCTTTTAGAAACTTATCCTTAAGTGTATTGCCCTGTTTTATCCCCTTCACATCTTGAGCAAGATCAGCAAGAGCATACCGAGTGGAAGTAATATTGGAAGCAACTGTTTTAGTAGTCCTCCCTCTGTTTTCCACTATATTCATCAAATCTTCAAACCTTTGCTCTTGCCAGTCAAGTTGAGTTCTTAACCTTGTAATGTCATTTCTGACTGCCCTCAACTCATCCAAAACTTGTGCTGGTACCGCACCAGCCATTCCTCCAGCCATATGTCCAGCAGCCTCATCAGCAGGCTCTTCAACATTGTATTGTGCCCTATGTCTACTGACAACCATGGCCCAGCTCATATCTCTTCCAACAGGGTTAGGACCTTGAAACTCCTCTAGGATTGGATCTAAGGCAAGTTCCTAAAAAATTGGTTCAAATGCCTGTTGTGGTTCATCATTTATAGGTTCTTCCTCAGGCACTTGAAACTCCTTATCACTGAAATCATAGTCCAACAGTCTGCTGACTATCCTTCATTTCAGTAACCTTTCCTCCAGTAGGCTCTACTACAGCAGCCTGTTCTTCAATAACAGTAGGGGTTTCCTCCAAACCCATAGCTAGTTCCAACGTTTGTCCAGGTGCTGTTTGAACCTCAACAACCTGTACCACCTGTTCCAACCTTTGTTCAGGTGCTGTTTGAACCTCAACAGCTTGAACCTCCTCAAACAATAATGGTGATCCGTCAAATCCCAGCACCATGTCCAATCTCTGAGCTATCACTGTTTGTTCCTCAGTGATCAACACTCTCTGTACAAGAATTGCTGGGAATTCAACCATGTTTTCTTTCAAAAATCCTCTGGCATCAGCAATCTTCTATAGAGTATTAGCAGTTTTACATAGAGTGTCTTGAGTATCAATCCACTCTTGATATTGAATTGAATCTTTAGAACTGACATCAGGCTCACTATGTTCAATAACATTCTCTTCATCCAAATCTTCAGTCTGTTGGTTGTCAGGATGTTCAACAGATTCTACAACAAATGAAGTATCAGACACACCAACCAGCCTATTTGCACCAATATTTATACCCTCATTGATTAGGGCTTCTAAATCATCCATGGTGAGATCCTCCAGATCTTCCTCCATTTGACTAGTCTGCTGGCCCTCAGCAGACTTACCAGCATCAGTGGACTGTTCTACACTTGGTTCATTTAACAATGCAGTTCCACTGGCCTCTCCTTGACGTGGGGGATGACCATCATCAGAGTAAGATGATGAAGAATCATCACTATCTGATTCATCTCTAGGATCCATGAATTTGATATCCTCTTCTTTCTTTTGCTCGTGAATGAGATCCATCAATCTCATTTCCAACAAAGAGGTATCAACTAAATCAAGTAAGTTCTCCACTCCTAACTTTCTAAAAGCCCATTCCTCAAAATCTGTCATTGGCTTAGCAACATATTTTTGTCTTTTGTAAAACCCAAACTTCCACTGAAAGTAATCAGCCACCAACTGGAGCTTAGGATCAACATACCATTCTTTCTTCTTCTTCTCCTTCCTTTCAAAGGGCATGGTTGGCTTTCTAGGAGCTGTGTGCTTACTCTGCTGACCTCCAAAGGTCTCAACAAGTAGATTTAGAGTTTCTTCAACAGATACAACTAGGTCAGTAGGTTGCTCAGATTGTACATTAGTACTTTCCACATCCATTTGTTCCACACTGGGTTCCCCCTGGCTTACATGCTCATCAACAGGGTTAGCAACAAATTGCTCTTCCCCCTGAACTATTGCAGAACTGGTAGGGTCTTGTACAGTTGTTTCAATTTCCACAACAGGTGCAGATTCAGTAGTCTGCTTTGGGTCTTCAGGAAGTTGCTCAACAACAACTTATGCAACAGGCTCATCAGGTACAACAGTCTGCTGTGGCTCTCCAGTGGGTTGCTCAACAACAACCTCTCCAATCTTAGTAGGCCTAACAATTTTTAAAGGCTCAGCTTCAATAGTCTCTACTTCTTCTTCTTCTCTTTGAGCCTCAAGAATTCTCAGCTGTTTCCCTTTGCCATGTTTCTTTTTCTTGGCAATTTCTTTCATCCTCTTGGAAGGTTGTTCAGCTTCAACTTCAGTAGCTTTCCTCTTTTTAATATCTCCCTTATGTTGCTCTTTCAAAATATTAGCAGCAGACTTCTTTTGTGTAACTACAGCAGGGTCAGTGACTTCAATTTCAACTGGACCCTCAGTAGATTCTGCTGTCTCTCCTATTTGCTTTCTTGTTTTCTTACGCTTTAGCATCTCTGTGATTTTCCTAGTATCAGCAGCCTTCCTGTTGGTCCCTTGGAAAGGCTAACACAAGTTTAGAGGGGGGGGGGGTGAATAAACTTGTCCCTAAAACTGGATTTTAAACAACTTAAAAATTCAATTAAAACTTGTGTGGAGTTAAGCTGACAAAGCTGAGATTAAGTCAAACTGACTTAAGCTGAAACTGAGTCAACCGGCAGCGGATATGATTTTAGCCTTTTTCTTGATCTTGTTATTCTGTTATGAAAACTGTGTGTTGTGAACTGAATTCTGGTGAATATCAGTCGTGACTGTGTAAGTTATAATAATCAAGTATCACAATGTTATAAATAAATGCTGAGTAAGTAAGTAAATGCGTAAAGTAAATAAGGCAGAAATTATAGAGGTTCCAGGTGGTGTAATCCTGTCAATCCTCTCTTCCCCTGTGGTGCGGAGGAAAATTCCACTAGAACTTCTTGAGGTGCACTGTTACAAAAAGTCCTAAACAATAGTCCTTGGCTAATCCCTAGCGTCATTATCTAAACAGTTGTAGAACAGGTAGAATGGATGCTCTCCAAATGCTTGAACAACTGGTCCTTGGAGGGTACACGTATGCCTCTTCACCAGCTACCACCACAAACACAGTCTACCCGACTGCTTGTCACAACTGTCCTTGGCGAAACCTTCCTGGTTTGCTTCACAATCTAAAACCTTTGATGTGAAATCAAAGTTGGGCTAAGAATCAAATAAATTGATTCTTGTTTGTGGTTCTTCAAAGTGTTGGATCCTTGATAGATTCTTTGTAGCTTGAACACTTGAAGAAATACTAGATATGATCTTTGTTAAAGTTCAGAGATGATAGCAATTCGAATAAGATGACTAAAGCACAAACTTGCTCGTTAAATCTTGTGAATCTCTTGTTTTTAATTTTGGGTGCAAAGTCCTCTATTTATAGTATCAGGTCCAACGTTCACCTGGCTTAGATTCGAATTGTATCAGTGTCTTTTTCTGCAACGGATATATTTTCTGACCGTTCTGCAGTGTCAGTAACTCATCCAATGAAATTGTTTCCTTTTCAACGTTCCACTGTACTTTCAGTTGTTGGATGACTGACTTATAAAACTGAGTTTCCTTATCAGTTTTATTCGAGTTTTCACTTGTCGGTTTTCTAACCGACTTGGAGCATTAACTCGAAATTTTACTCATCTTCAAATATCGGTACTCCGGTTTTCATCGATCATCATTGACTTAATCGAGTACACCATGACTCATTATCAACTAAGAATTCATTGTCCTTATGATTCTTAGGTCTTCATACAAGATCCATAAAGTCGGTTCAGTCACCACAATCTTGCTCGAAGTCCAACTTTACGGTCTCGACTTGTAATCTTCATAAGCGAGTTTGAACCCTCGGTTCTTCGTTCTTCAATAACTGAGTCTGTGACCCTCAGTTCTTCAATCTTCTAGATAAGCCAACTGAGTCTGTGACTCTCAGTTCTTCAATATTCTAGATAAGACAACTGAGTCTGTAACTCTCAGCGAACTTACCTTCTTCAGTTTTACGTAGGTGTGCTCTGAGTCAGTTTGCTTGTATTGGTAGTTTCCAGTTTTCTAAATGATTTCCAGCTTTTCAATTTTACGACACGCTAATTATTACAGTGCTTGTCTGATGTAACCTATACAATTATCAGACTCTAGTAAGACTTATACATTCAGTTCTAGACAACTTTTAGCTTTCCACTATAACAGCTGGCTTTAGCACTTCATCAATGGGGTTAAGATAATACTTTGAACAAATTAGATGAATTATCATCAAAACATAAATTTTATTTCCAACAATTTCCCCCTTTTTGATGATGCCAAAACTCTCCCTAAAAGAAAGGCTTAAAGATCAAAATAAAGTAAAGCAATGTAAAACTGAAAAACTGGTTTTCATTAGAATGAGCAAAAAACTGGATAAGTACATTATGTTCAAATAAGCGTGACTAAAGACTAAGCTTCTTCTTAGCTTTTTGCATGACCGAGTCATATTTTCTTGCTTTGTCATACAAATCGAAAATCTTCTTCTAGCTTGGAGTCTTCCTTTGAGAAAGTCTTATTGTAGTCAAATTGACTACTTTCTTTCCATCTTTTCCATTGAATTAGCTTGGGTAAGCTTGAGTCTTTCAAGTAGTAACTTTCAAATTTCGCTAGATCGGCTTTCATTTGTTCGGTCTTGTCTTTAATCTTCGAGTTTATCATCAATCCTTAGATTCTTCTTGTGTTGTGCAATTTTCTGTTTTGAGTAGATATCGACGAGAAAATAGTTCAAGGATTCTTCGAATGTTTCGTCCTTGTACTTGGCTTTAATAGGATTGAAATCTTTGTTAAAGCTGTGTCCACAGATCCTTTGTAAGAGTAACTCTTGTCTCAGGTGAGTGTATTTTTCAATAAGTTGATTATCGTTAACTCTTGTTTCAAAGATTTGGGATCGATCGGTAACGTTGTAGTTCTTCTTCAAGTCGCTTCATCTCTCCAAGTAACTTCACTTTTCTTCTTCGACTTCCCCTTTTTGGCATCATACAACCGATCTACCGGGGCATGAGTTGCCTTTTGATCTTCCGAAATCCGACGCCGAGAAGCAAGTACTTCCTTAAGCCGAGTTTCCAACCCGTAGATATGTTGATTCATATGCCAATGAGCCTGAGCATCTGTCTACTGCGGTTGTATTTTCGAGTTGTTGCTTGAGTAGCACAATTTCTGAAGCAGAACTTGAACTTGCTTTGTGAATCATCTCTAATCTTGCATGAACTGAAACATTAGTTCTAGTTCTATACTCAAGATATCCAGAGATGTTTGATAAAAGACTGTTCTATGTATCTCTCTGACTGAGTACAATTTTCAAGTTTTCATGAACTTTGGCTAATTCATCCTTAGATAGACAGTCAGAAGGATCATATGTATCTTCAATCTGGTCCTTGTCCTGAGTATCATCAGGAATAACCATCAGTTGTCGGGCTTCATCAGCTGCCCGCTGAGTGTCAGTTGTCTGATTTCCAACTGGCAATTCTTCGTGTTGTGGTTCAGTTTGCTTTGCTACAGGTTGAGGTTGAGTATAGAAGATTTTACAACTTGCTTAACCTGCTTACCACCAGCATCATCATCTCCATCATTATCACTCTCAGTTGCTTCGTTATCCACATCTTCATCATCATCCAAACCAGGGATGGAATAGTCGATCTCCTTCTTGTATCTGGACTTATTGAGTTTTTCAGGTGCAACATCAGCAATCCCTAAATGATTCAGCAGGGCCTGAATCATCAAACCCAAGGGTAAGGACTTGGATTTTCTTGTCCCTTCTCTTTCCTTATGTATCACTTTCTTCATATATTGGACAAAGAATCCAGCCCAATTAAACTTCATGCTTTTGCAGATGATGATTAACATTTCAATTTTGGGTCCTGATATAGTATCAAGGCTCCCACTGAGTCCCAAGATATTCTTTGCTATTATCTTACTCAGCAGGTTGTACTCCATTCCTATATACTTCACATTGATGCCTAGTGATGATTTAATAGCATCATTTGTCTTTATTCTGTCAACAAAATCCAATTTTGACAGTTCTTTGTCTTCAGGATTGGTTGGAGCATTGTTTCCAGGTCCAAAACCAAAAGTTTCCCTCAGCAGGTTTGAGGAAACTTCAATCTCATGGCCTTTCACTGTTGTAGTAAATGCCTCTCTTCCTTCTCTTATCGCAATGTTTCTCCAGAAACTAACAACATTCGTGTAAGATATTCTTTCCAATCTGATATTCAGAACATCTTCCAATCCTTCAAATCTTCTGATTCCACGACCAATATTGATAGCTAACTCAGTCTTGTTAGCATCTGCAACGAACCCTCTGACACTTTGGCTTGTTCCAATGTGAACATCATCCTTATCCGCCATTGTTAGAGAAAAAGATGAAGAAGATAGCTTTCAAATCTGTGTTCACATGGTATATTTGCAAAGAATATCAATCTGAAAGTTTGTAAGTATCCTCTGTGTATATATCTGTATATATAGCATAGAGTAGTGGGTAGAAACTGTCAGAACACGTACTGTAGCATTAACCCCGATTAAATTTGGAATGAATGAGATCTTGCCACGTGTCCCATAACCGATTCATAAAGAATTGTAACCGTTTGATCGTGTAACTATGGTTATAAAGATAGAGTAAATATCCCGGTCTTTTGCTTTTTGACTTTATTAAAGTTTGACTGTGTAACGTATGGCTCAGCAACCTTGTCATCAGTAGACTTAGTTCAAGCAGCCTGCTGACAATGATGCCTCAACAGCCTGCTGACAAAGTAACTCTGCTGATATTCAATTCTTCTTGTTTTAGTCCAACTGATAATACAAGATGAAGTTTAATACCAATGACTGATCTGTCATGTGAGCTCACCCAACATGACAAAGACCAATCCCCTTGGCAACTTCATTTGATCAATTGTCCAAACATAAATAAGTACATGGAATTGTTGAGACCAATGACTAGTCTGCTAAATGAGCTCACCCAACATAGCAAAGACTAATCCCCTTGGTGAATTCCAGTACACTGCTAATTAAAGATGTATCAGTCAACTTTTATAATTCCAAGTTCAGTCCTTAGCTTAGCAAATCATTCACTATCCAGTGGTTTTGTGAAGATATCAGCAAGTTGATCTTCAGTAGGGATGTAAAGAACCACCACATCTTTCTTTTCCACATGATCGCTTATAAAGTGATGTCTCACATCAATATGCTTGGTTCTTGAGTGCAAAACAAGATTTTCTGTGATTGCAATTGCACTTGTGTTCTCACACATTATAGGAATTTCTCTTTCTTCAATTCCATAATCCCTTAACTGTTGTCTTAACCAAAGTATTTGTGCACAGCAACTTCCAGCAGCAATATATTCAGCTTCAGCAGTGGAAGTTGATATAGAATTTTGTTTCTTACCGAACCAGGAAACCAGTCTATTTCCCATCAATTGACAGGTTCCTGTGGTGCTTTTTCTATCATTCTTGCATCTAGCATAATCAAAATCTGAGTAGGATATAACCTTGAAACTTCCATCTTTTGAGTACCATATTCCCACATCCAATGTCTCTTTTAGATACTTGAGAATTCTTTTGACAGCAGCTAATTGACTTTCCTTAGGTTTTGATTGAAATCTTGCACACACACCTACATCAAAGGATATGTCAGGTCTGCTGGCAGTAACGTACAACAGACTGCCTATCATCCTTCTGTATAAGGTCTGATCAACATCTTTGCCTTCTTTGTCTTCATCCAATCTAATGTTTGTACTCATAGGAGTTGATACCTTAGTGTTGTTATCCATACCAAATTTCTTCAGTAGCTCCTTGGTATACTTGGTTTGGTGAATGAATATCCCATCTTTCATTTGTTTGACTTGTAAACCCAGGAAATAGTTCATTTCTCCCATCATGCTCATTTGGAATTTACTTTTCATCAGATTAGCAAAATTTTCACATAGTAATTCATTTTTAGAACCAAAGATTATGTCATCAACATAGATCTGTACCAGCAGGGTGCTGTCTCCTTCATTGATTCTGAAAAGAGTCTTATCAATGGTATCTTTGGTAAAACCATTGTCCACCAAGAATTGAGATAGAGTGTCATACCATGCTCTTGGGGCTTGTTTCAAACCATAAAGTGTTTTATTCAGTCCGTACACTTTATCTTCTTGATCTTTAACTTCAAAACCAGGAGGTTGCTGAACATAGACCTCCTCTTCTAGAATGACATTCAAAAATGCCCTTTTGACATCCATCTGATATACCTTGAAGTTTTTATAAGCAGCATATGCCAAGAATAATCTTATTGCTTCCAATCTTGCAACATGGGCATATGTCTCATCAAAATCTATTCCTTCTGCTTGAGAATAGCCTTTTGCTACTAGTCTGGCCTTATTCCTCACAATGGTACCAGATTCATCCAATTTGTTTCTGTATACCCATTTTGTACCAATTATGTTTGCATGATTAGGCCTTTCCACTAGTGTCCAAACTTGATTTCTTTCAAATTCATTCAATTCTTCTTGCATAGCAATTATCCAATCTGGATCTGATATTACTTTTTCAACAATTTTAGGTTCTATTTGAGATAGAAAACAAGTAAACATTGCTTCTAATTGTCTTATAGTCCTCACACCTTGCTGTATGTTGCCAATAACTTGCTCAGCAGGGTGATCCCTTAACCATTGTTGATTTTGGTTAGATTGATTCTCAGGAACATCATCTTCAGTAGGGTTTGCTGTTGCTTCAGGAGGTTCAGCAGATCCTTGAACTGCCTCAGTTGTTGCATCAGTAGTATTACCAGCAGGGTGTTCAGCAGGGGCAGAGTCAGAAAACTTTAACTCATTTATCCTTTCCAAAACATCAACACATTCTGGATAAGTGACTTGTTGATTCTCAGCAGGTTCTGAAGCTTCATCTTCCATTCCAGTGAACTTAGGTTCATCAAATACAACATGTATTGTTTCTTCATGTTTCAGTGTCCTTTTATTCGGTACCCTGAATGCCTTGCTGACTGAAGAGTATCCCAAGAAAATTCCTTCATCTGATTTTGGTTGGAATGTCTTCAATTGCTCCTTATGATTCAAGATAAAACATTTTCTTCCAAATGGATGGAAATAGGATATATTAGGTTTCCTTCCCTTCCTAATCTCATAAGGTGTTTTCAGCAGCTTCTTGTTCACTGAGGTTCTATTTTGTGTATAGCATGCTGTGCTAACTGCTTCAGCCCAATATCTTTCAGGTAATAATGCTTCACAAATCATAGTTCTTCCTGCTTCTTTCAAAGTCCTATTTCTTCTCTCAGCAACCCCATTTTGCTGAGGTGTACCAGCAGCAGCTAGTTGATGTAGTACACCATTCTGCTCATAGTATTCTCTTATAACTTTATTGAGAAATTTAGTACCCTTGTCTGATCTGATCTATTCTACTGTCAAACTTTTCTCATTTTGAAATCTCTTCAAATGTTCAGGCATCTTTTGAAGTGTTTCACTTTTCTTGTTCATGAATACCACTCAAGTGTATCTTGAATAATCATCCACAATTACTAAAGTGTACTTCTTTCCTGTTACACTTGTAGGTGTTACTGGTCCAAAAAGATCCATGTGCATCAGCTGCAAAACTCTTTTAGTTGATTGCTTAGTTTTTGACATGAAGCTTGATTTTGTTTGTTTACCTTGCTGACAGGCATCACATATAGCATCCTTCTTGAATGTGATCTCGGGTAAACCAATCACCATTTCTTCTTTACCAACCGATTGATATCATCAAAGTTTAGATGATTCAACTTCTTATGCCATAACCAATTAAGTTCTGACTTGGTATGTACAATCAGGCATGTCTCTGGAACAGCAGTAGACCAATCAACAACATACATGTTTTTTTGTCTTCTTCCAACCCAACACAACTTGATCACCTCTTTCACTAATGACAATACAAGTGCCTTTGTCAAAAGTGACCTTGTAACCCATGTCACAAAGCGTCCAAAGGCTCGCAGGTTGTAGTCCGGTCCTTCCACAAATGCAACATTCCTGATTGTTAATCCATTTCTCACAAGTGTGCCATATCCTCTTGTGTATCCTGGTGTGTTCTTGTTGCCAAAATTCACTCTTGGACCATCCTTTGCCACAAAATTTGACAAATAGTAGGTCTGGGACATCCACTGTCAAAGTACCAGACACCTTACAAAACAAAGTTAATGCATTTTAGGTACCCAAAATTGTTTGGGTCCATAATGGTCAGTGGTAAGTATGACCCTTGGCAAATTTCCATAAGGTCTTCTCTGAAAAGTGTCATACTTTTGTTCATACATGTATTCTACACATCCATAAAGTCTAACAATTGGTTGTGTAGGATTCACATATGCTTTCTGGCCTTTTGGTATATAATGCTGTTTGAAGTGATTTCTGTTGTTAGAAGCACTAGCATAACCATTGGATTGCTGTCTGTTAGGAACAACCCTATAGTATGGAGTCTGCTGAGGTCCCTGCTGAGGTCTTGTATAAGTCCTCTGCCGAGTCCATTGCTGAGGTTTTACCCTAGCATTATGGTTATATCTATTGTTTCTAGCAGTGGGGGCAGGAATATTCCAATCAAATGATTGACATTTTTAGGTTTAGGATTCTTATCCTTTTTGTGGTCGAGCAGACTTGGTAGCAGGTCTGCTATCAGTAGGTCTAGAAGGTACAGCAGTCCTAATTTTAGATTTATCCCTTTTATTAGGTGCTATTGACCTTTTTGACTTCTGATTTTGCTTTCTTGAAGCTTTCTCAGTAGGCTTCACTGCCTCAGCAACCCTTTTTGGAGTTGAATTTTGTGCAGGTACAAACTTAGGACCAATTCTGGTACTAGGTTCAGTAACCTTACTGGATCCACTCTTATTGGTTTGTTGAGTTCCAAATCCAAGGCCTGTTCTATCACCATAAGGCTTTCCAGATTTGAATGCAGTGGAGGACGAAGATTGTTCGGCAGATTCAGCAGCTACTGAATGTATATCAGGCTTATGCTGATTCTGTCCAACCATTTTTTTCCTTTCCTTTGAGAATTCTTAATTCAACTTTTAACCTTTCAACTTCTATTTGAAGAGCCTCTTTTTCAGCCTTCACAATCTCATAACCAGATTGTATTATCCTCAGTTGATTAAGGATGGCATCCAAAGTTTCCTCATTGTCAGAATTTTTAGGATTTGAACCACAAGTTGATTCAAAATCACTTCCAGAAGGAGTGTTTATAGATACATAATTGTATACCTCCTCTGTTTCATCCATATTATCCATTAAAGGATAATCATCCATTTCAGCAACAAGTGCAGTATCATCAAATTCATTTCCTTTTTTCTGATTCTACTTCATATCCTGATTCATCTTCAGCAACCATAGCTTTCTTGCCAGATCTTCTTTGTTGAATTTTTCTCTTCAGTAGGTCTGGACAATCAGGTCTAAAATGTCCGGGCTTCTTGCAATTGAAGCAAAGATAATCAGGTTCCTTTTTCTGTTTTAGTTCAGGACAGTCAGGTTTGAAGTGTCCTGGTTTCTTGCATTGATATCACAAGTAATCATTGTCTTTCTTAGATTCTTCCTTCTTCTTTTCACTGAATTTCTTTGTGAAATTCCTTGGTGAACCCTTTCCAGTTTTCATCATTCTGATTTTCTTGATCAATAGTGCAATATGCTCTTGCATCTCATCCAGTAGATCATCTTGAGCTCCTGATGTTTCTTCTTGATGTGTAGCAGCCAGTGTAGTGGTTTTTGGTTCTTCTTTTTCAGTCTCAGGTATAAGTTTCTTAGTGAATTCATAGGCCTCAAGATCTGAAAACAATTTGAAGGTGTCCTCTTCATGTAGACTTCTCATTTCTTCTATTGCAGTCACCTTCATCTCCCAAACTTCTTTTGTAGGTAATGCTTCCAAGATTTTTGAATTGATTTCCTCTTTTGAGTATTTTACACTCAGTAGGGTGAGTTCATCCATGATTGCATTGAATCTTGACTCCATTTGTTCAATAGTTTCATTTGGTTTCATTTTGAAGTCTTGGAACTTCTTCTTTGCCACACTGGTTTTGTTCTTCTTGATTGCATCAGTGCCTTCTGATGACAGCCAAATTGTGCCCGTTATTCTATGATCTTTATCCCCGATTCTAGTTTGAAAGAGCATTAATGTAGGGATAATAAGTCGTAATATGCCTAATTTATATATACCCGAGTTACGATTCGTTATTCTGCATTTCGATGATTTATTGCATTATTTGGTATTACAAACTATGTTTTTGTATGATAAATACGGTGGGCATTATGGACGGACTACGGAGAAGGAATTAAAGATCCGGGACAATGCGAGCCCACAGCAGAAGATAGAAGACAAAGCCCGGAAGAAGTGAAGGCTCGGTCGACCGAGCCCGTCATTCGGTCGACCGAGTGGACTTAAAGCCCAAGCACAATCCAGCGTATTACTTAAGTCGGTTAGGGTTTAGGGAACCCGATCCTTAGTCGGTTTCTAAGTCGGTTTTGAGCTCTATATAAACACATGGTCATTAGTATTATTCATTAATTCATACATTGATAAAATCATTAATAAAAGAGAACTACACATTGAGGGTTTTTCGGCAAGTTAGTGGCCGCAACAATGTAAGCCCTTAATCTTCATGTTTTATTTTCAAGTAATTAATTCTTCCAATTATGTTCTTATCGTTTGAATTGATTAACACATAGCTAGATGATGTGATTCTCGGCTATGACGTTAGGAGGTGGTGACACCTTGTCTATGAGGATCCCATGACCTACGTCATAATCTAGATTTATTCATGATTCTAGGTGATTTAATTAATGTGTATCTATGATAGTTTATATAAGTAATGTACAAATTGCTGTTTAATCTGTTATGTATGAGGAAACGCTGAGAGGTTAGTTCTAGGATGGAATTAGGGTTGAGTTCGTGCGGATGACCGAACAAAGTCGTTCGGTCGACCGAGCCTCTGCACTCGGTCGACCGAGCACTAGTTTCATCAGTTCAATCTGCCACGTCTTTATGGTGGGTCTAACCTAGTTGAATTTACTTTCTCAGTTGGTATGGCTACGGCTACGTCGCTCGTCAGTTTTTCATTAGCGTATTATTAGGAAATACCAATATAAGACGTCTAGTTCGGCTTACGAACGATCTTTCGGGACTTTCAGCAAGATCTAGATTAGTTTTGTATTAGGGAATTGTCGACACCTAGTCATACGTGAATCGTAGGTTAACAAGAGACTTACCAAGTAATTGTTAATAGGACGAGGGCTTGAGCGATCGTTTAGGAAGTACGCCTAACCATAGGAATGTTGCCTAAGCGAGGTGTACGGTTAATATCGGCATTCTTAGAATAATGAGCGTGTGAGTTATATGAGATGGATACCCAAAAGGTGAAGTCACGTAACAATACCACAGTGATCTAGTAACCTAACCGGTGCTAAGTCAAGTTAAGGGGATGACTCCCGTAGCCAATTAAATATGAATACAGCCAGATTGACAGTCAATGAGTTAAGTTGTCTTATATAAGTTGTCTTGGTCCAAACGATAACGTTGATAACTGGAAGGTTAATTACGTGAGTGTCTTTTAGGTTTGAGTTTGTTTATTTTATTTTGTCTTGTATGTTGGTCTTAGACCGTTGTTCAATGACGAATTAGGTGAGTTAATTATTTAAACCTAGGGTCCACACTTTGATTCCCTGAGGGATCGACCTTGATTCACCATCGCTATGCTATGATGTACCTAGTGCTATTGCTAGAATTTGGTGGTCAAGTAAAATAAATTTATAACCTGATCAGACCGCAATCAAGTTTTTGGCGCCGTTGCCGGGGAATCAATGGCCCAATGATTGTTTAAATAATTATTTTTATCTACTTCGTTTTTATTGTTTTCAGTTGCATTATTTATTTTTCTTATGACGAATTATCTGTACTAGTATGCTATTAAAGGATTAAAGCAGGAATGGGTAAGATATTCGTTCGGTCGACCGAACGTATTCACTTGGTCGACCGAGCCTCTTCCAGCTTTAATTCTATATACAGTGTTGTTTCCCGGTGTTCGTTTCCCCCTGTTTGTAGGTTGTAAGTTTGACAATAGTATGAGCAATCATACTGTTTGTCAATTTACTAATTGTTTATTGTTTTTCAAATATTGCAGATAATTCGAAGTAAATCACTCACTTAAACTGCCCAAGATCAGCAGAATGTCATCAACCAATTTTCTTGAAGCCAAAGAAGAAGTTAAAGTTTTACGGACCAAAACTACACCTAAAAAGCCGTTAACACCAAAGCTCATGGAAAGGATAGAAAAGATGAAAGCAAAAATCCGAGAGGCGAGGAAATCAAGAGAGGCTAAAGAAGCCTATTGGCAGAGAGGTATGTCTATTTTGAATCCAGAGGAAATCTCTTCGGATTCTGATTCAGCTTTAGATTATGATGATTACAGTCCGAGATAGAATCGAGTCGAGAGGGTAGCACGGCTAGGAAGAGCCCCGTTGTCATCTCGTTCTAGAGATGAAATATTGATTAAAGACGAGTCTCGACCGATGCAAAAGTTAGCGGACCCGGGAGCTTTTATGGTTGGAGTAACCCTAGAACAAACCCATTTAGGTTTAGCCTTGATTGATACCGGTTCGAGCCTTAATATCTTTCCTAAAAGCCTTTGTGATAGGAATTTCATTTTAACACCCACTAATACCCCGCTCCAAGTTAGATTAGCAGATGGAACTAGGACAATCATGACTGGGAGACTGAACAACATGATTATTGGTGTGGGGCGATTACGGTTTAAGATAGACATAGTGGTAATGAAAATCGAAGAGCATCCTGAATGCCCAATCATTTTGGGTAGATCGTTTATCAACACCGCTAGAGCCTTCATACGGATGACCATACATGAGATAGTATTGTTTGATGCCAAGGGTTCTGAGTGTTATGGGATAACAAATCCAAATTTTCCTGTACCGGCAAGTGTGAATGTGTTAGAAGTAGTTGGTTCGGAGAAGCTTAATGCCATTCAAGGGTTAGGAAAGGATGCTGATGATAACGTCGATGATAAAGATGAGAAGGAAGTCCTTACTATTCTAAGTCGGAACAGGTCAGTTCAGTCTGTGCCAGCCCTTACCAATATTGAAGTTGTAGACCTACCTGAGGATAGGAGGACCAGAGCGAAGAAACGAACTAGGAGAGTTTGTAGCAAAAGCTCATCGAAATCAGAGACAAATCCAAAAGTAGGCGCTTGTCTGGATGGTCAATTTGACTGTCTTTTCATTGGACTGAAATCCAAAGGAAGGGCACTCGTGGAAAAGGACGGCCAAACTTTTTCGGTGAAAGCTGGCCGGGTGAAAGCCTGGCAAGCCAAGGGCAGTGTTTAGAGTGATGATTTTGGAAGTCGAGCTATAGACTCAAAAATTTAGAATTTTTCTCGTTCCATTTTTTTTTTAGTTCATTTTATTTTTTGTTCTTTTTTAATTTTTATGAATAAAAGTAACGTAGAATGACGAGAGTTTTTTTTTTTATTTTTGCCGTGTTCCAATGACCATTAGGTTACGGATGTGCAAAAAGTTTTTTTTTATATCGAATCATTTTAACGTGAAGTAGAGTAGGAAGCGAAATCATTATAAAATGTATTGATGATGAGAGATTGGTGAAGAGATGCTTAGTTTAAAATTTGTATTATTTGGAAAAAGTGATGATTTATATGTTAATGGATTGTGGTTGGATTATTCGATTTTTTTTAGGTAAGGATTTTTCAATTTGTGACGTAATAATTTTGATAGACTTATGTGTTCTCATTTGAAAATTTCGTGTGTATCAAATTGAGGAGGTCAACTATCATTTATTTTTACACATCCCCATTTTTCATTTCCCAATACACCTTTTCATTTTCCCCATTAATTTATTCCTCCAACAAAACCATTCCACTCCTCAATCCTTGCCTTTCTATCTCCACCAATCACCTTCCACCATTTCAAACCTCTCACTTTCCACATTTTTCTATTTAAACCACCTTTTTCTCTTCATCATTCCCACACCACAAAATCTTCATCTTCTCCAAATCCCCAATTTTCTTCTTCCCCTTCTCTCCATAAATTTCCATTTCTAATTTTTCTCATAACTTCCATCCACCCAAACAAATTGGGGATAGTAATCTAAATGATCCCCTCCAATATCACAAATTGTGCCTGTTCGTGTCTCTGAAGGATTATCCAACCCAGGCTGTCACAGGGAAGACCTAAACCTCAGAAGCAAAGCTTCATCGGTTCGGTCGACCGAACTTATCTGCTCGGTCAACCGAGCCCCTTCTCTCGGTCGACCGAGAGCCTCCACCTGCTGCAGCATTCTGTCAGCGTGCTCTGTTCCAGTTCTGCAGTTATGCCACCAAGACGCCGATCCTCCGCACAATTTGTAGCAGTCGACGATGCCATTCCCTTGATCAACGGGGTACCGCAATTCGCGAGCCAAGAAGTATTTTCGGTTTATCGGAATTTCTTCAACAACTCGCCGGTACACCGGGCTCGAGGATTAGATTTGACCAACTGTGGTCAAGAGCCGTTCGATCTTGTAGACTACTATCGGTGGCAAGAGGTTGTTGCGCCACCCGGCCAAGTCAATGTCGACCGGGTAAGAGAATTTTATTCTTATTTACGCGTGCACCCACACACGAATTTAGTCCAAGTTCGTGGCAAGTCCATTGTTATTACTCCAGGGACGATTAATAATTATTATGGTCTCGATACCCCGGAGGAAGAGCCAGAGTACACTGTCACGTTTGATGAGTCTGATGAGTGGTTGGAAGAGGTTGGTGCCCATCTCGGGATAGCATGGACCATAGGGGAAGTCACTCGCACTTTTGAGGAGCCATATTTTAGGCGGTGGGAAGATAAGTGCTTACACAGGCTTATCCGTTCCAACATTATTCCGGCTAAGCATGTGTCTACAGTATATTATGCACATGCTACGCTGATGTACTGGTTGAGCAGAGGATGGCCGGTTAATATTGGGGCACTGATGCGTTCTGAGATGACTGCCGATGCCCGCAAGCCTAGACACATGCTGCCCTATGGTTCATTAATCACTTCATTTTGTGAGGCAGCTGAGTGCCCAGTGCTAGGCAGTGACTCTTATGTTAGGCCCATGCCTATCCTTTCTTTGGATTCTGTTGCCCCACCTCTTGTGCACCCTGATGATGACGGTCCAGGTAATGACGATGCGCAATTTCAAGATTTTCCTGAAGCGGATCCCAATGTTCTTCCATTAGCTTTCATTGATCCGAACGATATACCTTCGGACTAAGCATCTGTGTCTGTGTGATCTTTTAATTATCTCTTTATCAATGTGTTTTTATTTTGATTTCGTTGTACCAATAAGTTAAGTTGTGTTGTATGGAGTTCATTTTTAATTCCCCTAATGAATAAAATTTGTCTTATTTAGTGTGTTGGATATTTGTGCATTATTTTCACTATAATTATTAAGTATGGGCTTAAATATGTTTAAGGAAATTATTATACCTTTTACAAAGTCCATTCGATATGATTATATTTCTCTCGGACTAACCCCGTAACGCGTTCAAAGTTTTGTGTTAAAGATGTTTGTTGCGAGAGGTTGTATTTTATAGCAAGCTTGGAAATCGTATTTGTCCGTCACAATTCTCCGGAGTTCCCCACGACTTGTTCCGATCCCGCGCTTATCCAGAGCTAAGTTCCTATTTTTGCTCTTAATTGTTATATATTGAGGACAATGCATAATTTAAGTGGGGGGTACGAGTCACTTAGCTCACTTAGCTTGCTCGAACAAGCCTCTATATATCAAATAATAAATGAGTAAAATTTAAACTTTTAAACATAGAATCACATTTACTTTTGTGAAATCCCCGAATATTGTATTTAATAAGGAAGGAACCATGGTTCATGAGTACATGATCACTTTATACTTTTGCGATATAATTCTAGTAAACTTAATGATATTCATGTTATATGTTGCGAGTAGTTATTTATTATTCAATTACTCAATAAATGAATCAATGACTATTGCGTTTATAATAAAAATGTAGAATTTTATGTGTACATTGCGTAGATGATTGGTTATGTAAACTTAGTGTCAATATCTATCTGCTGATGTATTCTGATATTCTTGCCAATAAAAGCGGAGTAATAAGCTTGAGACGTACCTGTGTTTTAGCAAAATGATAAACACTGGGCTTGTAGTAACATTACCAAAGTAGCCCCGCGCTTGTGGTAATATTCAATGCTATGCATGATCTAAGATAGGGGGGATACTCTAAAAGGTTTTCTTCCTTGAGATTGATAGTATTTGAAGAATATGAAGAAATGAAAAGAATATTCAACTCGTTAAGAGGCTTTGAGTAGTACTCGGTCTCCAAGTCCAAAAACCCTATAGATACGCTCTTGCTTATTGTTCTAGTGCCTTAACCATTGCGAGGCATAAGGAGTATGAATGCTGAGGTTGGTAGGTTGAGATTTCGAAGTTAGCATAAACTCTAATCTTGCTACATTCATATACAACTAATGCACATGCACACATCACCTCGATTCATAGTGAGTAATGAATAATGGATATCTTATGAGCATAAGCAACATGAGTTGATTCGAGTTTCTTGTGTTAGTATAATTTGACCATTGGAAGATGATTATATGGGGAATAACTTATTGATACTTTGCTCGGGACGATCAAAGGCTAAGTGGGGGGTAGTTGATGACGGCCAAATTGTGCCCGTTATTCTATGATCTTTATCCCCGATTCTAGTTTGAAAGAGCATTAATGTAGGGATAATAAGTCGTAATATGCCTAATTTATATATACCCGAGTTACGATTCGTTATTCTGCATTTTGATGATTTATTGCATTATTTGGTATTACAAACTATGTTTTTGTATGATAAATACAGTGGGCATTATGGACGGACTACGGAGAAGGAATTAAAGATCCGGGACAATGCAGAGCCCGAGAAGAAGATAGAAGACAAAGCCCGGAAGAAGTGAAGGCTCGGCCGACCGAGCCCACCATTCGGTCGACCGAGTGGACTTAAAGCCCAAGACAATCCGGCGTATTACTTAAGTCGGTTAGGGTTTAGGGAACCCGATCCTTAGTCGGTTTCTAAGTCGGTTTTGAGCTCTATATAAACACATGGTCATTAGTATTATTCATTCATTCATACATTGATAAAATCATTAATAAAAGAGAACTACACATTGAGGGTTTTTCAGCAAGTTAGGGCCGCAACAATGTAAGCCCTTAATCTTCATGTTTTATTTTCAAGTAATTAATTCTTCCAATTATGTTCTTATTGTTTGAATTGATTAACGCATAGCTAGATGATGTGATTCTCGGCTATGACGTTAGGAGGTGGTGACACCTTGTCTATGAGGATCCCATGACCTACGTCATAATCTAGATTTATTCATGATTCTAGGTGATTTAATTAATGTGTATCTATGATAGTTTATATAAGTAATGTACGAATTGCTGTTTAATCTGTTCTGTATGAGGAAACGCTGAGAGGTTGGTTCTAGGATGGAATTAGGGTTGAGTTCGTGCGGATGACCGAACAAAGTCGTTCGGTCGACCGAGCCTCGCACTCGGTTGACCGAGCCCTAGTTTCATCGGCTCAATCTCGCCACGTCTTTATGGTGGGTCTAACCTAGTTGAATTTACTTTCTCGGTTGGTATGGCTACGGCTACGTCGCTCGTCGCTTTTTCATTAGCGTATTATTAGGAAATACCAATATAAGACGTCTAGTTCGGCTTACGAACGATCTTTCGGGACTTTCAAAGCAAGATCTAGATTAGTTTTGTATTAGGGAATTGTCGACACCTAGTCATACGTGAATCGTAGGTTAACAAGAGACTTACCAAGTAATTGTTAATAGGACGAGGGCTTGAGCGATCGTTTAGGAAGTACGCCTAACCATAGGAATGTTGCCTAAGCGAGGTGTACGGTTAATATCGGCATTCTTAGAATAATGAGCGTGTGAGTTATATGAGATGGATACCCAAAAGGTGAAGTCACGTAACAATACCACAGTGATCTAGTAACCTAACCGATGCTAAGTCAAGTTAAGGGGATGACTCCCGTAGCCAATTAAATATGAATACAAAGGTGATTGACAATCAATGAGTTAAGTTGTCTTATATAAGTTGTCTTGGTCCAAACGATAACGTTGATAACCGGAAGGTTAATTACGTGAGTGTCTTTTAGGTTTGAGTTTGTTTATTTTATTTTGTCTTGTATGTTGGTCTTAGACCGTTGTTCAATGACGAATTAGGTGAGTTAATTATTTAAACCTAGGGTCCACACTTTGATTCCCTGAGGGATCGACCTTGATTCACCATCGCTATGCTATGATGTACCTAGTGCTATTGCTAGAATTTGGTGGTCAAGTAAAATAAATTTATAACCTGATCAGACCGCAATCACCTTCACAGATTAATTGTAACTTATCCCAAAGTTCCTTTGCAGTCTTGCAATCCTAAACTTTCATATACATATTGCTATCCAAAGTTCTGTATATGATATCAATAGCAATGTTGTTGAGGTTTGCTCTTTTTCTATCTTCAGCATTCCATTCTCTTTTTGGCTTTGGAATGTACTGTGTCTCATTTCCCACTATTACTGACTTAGTGATCTCCAGTGGTCCATCTGTCAGCACATCCATCATCTCATCATGTGTTGCAGCTAGAAAATCATGCATACGACGTTTATACTCATCAAAACGATCTAAGGAACACATCAACATTGTTCTAGCATACTGGTTGTTATCCATGATGCAAAGCTTTGAAAATCAGAAACTTGAAAAAGTTTTCAAAGTATTTTCACAAGCACAACAAGTAGGATTACTTCCGAATAGAAGAACTGCTCCGATACCAATTGTTGGTCCCTTGAAAAGGCTTTGGTTAAGTTTAGAGGGGGGTGAATAAACTTAACACTTAAAACTTTAGCAGACTTTGTTGACGCTCGCAGTCCGCCGACACTCGCAGTCCGTCGATTGTTGATTTTACTGAATTTGTTGTAGCGGAATATATTCAAATTAAGCCTTGTTACTTGTTGTTAAAGTATGGTACCAAGTATTAGATACTCAGTAGTGTAAGTGTGTGATTCAGTTTCTAGTTTCAGTAGGTTGATCTGTTAAATATAGTAAATGCAGAATTTAAATGCAGAAAGTAAGTAGGCAATTTTTATAGTGGTTCCAGGTGGTGTAATCCTGTCAGTCCACTCTTCTCCTCTGATGTTGGAGGAAATTCACTAGAGATCTTTGAGGTAGCAGTTACAAAAATCCCTAAGTTATTTGTCCTTCACCAATAACTATGGCTTCACAAACTGAACATTTGGAACAGGTAGGATTGCTGCTCCAAAGTCTTCCACTGGTCCTTGAAGGGTAGGATTGCCTCTTCACCAGCTCCACCACAAACAACAGCCCTTGACACCCTAAGATGCATCACTGTCTTCAGCATGTTTCTTGTAAAAGAAAGTTTGAATCAAGTAATTGATTTAGCTTTTAGCAGCTTGATCAGGACGATATGATCTGCAGCTTGAGGTCCTCAAGTGTGTAAACTTGATGTATCTTGATAACAGATTACACTTGAAGAATTCGACTGGATCAGTAGCTTAAAGTTCAGTAGGGTCAGCAGGGTGATTTCTTGATAAGAATCTGAAGCTCAAGATTATCTGTTGTTTTTCCTCAATTTTCATCATCTGTATCTGAATTAGGAGTCCTCTAATTATAGGTAGGAATCCTTGTGACTTATGTTTGAAATTCAAACATAGCCGTTTCAGATTTGTCCTATCTTGACTTGCTTTCTGTCCCTGTACATAGTACTGACACTGTCAGACTGCTTTTTGGCCGTTTTCAGTCTGTCCACCCTTTGACTTGTATCCATTGGATAAACCTCTGTTTCTTCCAAACGTCCCTTTAATCTTAGCCAATGATTTGTTTGATAAAATTAGAAGTTTTTATCTGTCCTTATCCTTGTATTCTTCTAATGTAACCTTTGATTAATTCGAAATATATGTTCATCAGAATGTAAGTTTGCTGAAATGTATATCAGTCAGCTGATCCAAAGTTGCTGTGATTATAAAACACTATAGTTGACTTCTCTTATATCTAACTTTCTTGTAAGAAGTTAAATTACACCATTTTGATCATAACCAAGTTCCAATCACCACTTAACTTATGGAACTTAGACCTTATACACAAGGTATATGTAATCAGTTTAGGTCATCACAGACTTCCCTAAATTATGATTTCTTATCCTTGACTTTGAATACTAAGTTTGATTCCTTAGCCTTCAATAACTGAGTTTGAGCCCTCAGCCTTCAGTCCTCAGCAGGTTCCTAAACTAGTCTACTGACTCAGGTACCCTACCGATGTGGACAGTCCGCCGATGAAAGTCACCGCCGCCGATAGCTGATTCTTGTGTGATCAAACCTATACAAAGATCAAATTGTAATAAGCCTATACAATAGATCTAGACAATTTTTGCCTTTGCTCTATAACAGCTAGTCTGGCACTCATCACTAAAACTCAAAAATAAGTCCAACAATCCTTATCCATTTAATCTTTCAGAAAAACTTGGATTAATTCGAAATAAACATTCAGCAGATATTTGATGTATAATTCTGCTGATGTCCTTGATTGTCAGCTGACTTTCAGGCTGCTCTGTTTTGACAAACACTTCAGCTGACTTCTTCTCATCTAACTTTTTATAATGAAGTTAGAGTACACCATCTTGAACATAACCAAGTTCCAAAACACCTTTCAACTTAAATGGAACTTAGACCTTCTTCACAAGGTATATGTGATCAGTTTAGGTCATCACAGACTTCCCTAATTTTTGATCCTATTTCCTTGACTTTAATTACTAAGTTTGATCCCTTAGCCTTCAATACTGAGTTTCAACCCTCAGCCTTCATTACTGAGTTTGAACACTCAACCTTCTACCATCAGCAGGTTCCTAGGCAGTCTACTGACTTAGAAACCTTACTGAACTAGACAGCTGACCCCTTTACAGTGCTTTGTTTGATCAAACAACATTGCAGGGGTGCTCTACGTGTAATTAGATTTGAGAGAGAGGCCGAGATCACTGTCTCCCATCTGCTTTTTGCTGATGATTGCATGGTCTTCTTCGAGTTGTTGGATGGGGTGGCAGAGACATTGGTGGATTTGTTTTCTAGGTATGAGGCTCTTTCGGGACATGCCATCAATTTTCATAAATATAGTTTGTACTTCTCGGAGGCAGTTCATTTAAAATAGCGGGAAGCGGTTTCTGATACACTTCAGATTCCATTGGGCGATGGGTCCGGCAAGTATCTAGGGTTTCCTTTTGTGATTGTTTGAAACAAGCGCCAAGTGTTTGAGTTTCTGAGAGATCAGTTATGCAAGAAGGTGGCGGGCTGGAAGGATAAACTACTTTCTCCGGCTGGAAATGAGGTTTTCATTAAATCGGCCCTGCAGGTCATTCCCACATTCATTATGCAGTGCATCAAGATACTCACTACTTTGATTCGGGAACTGGAAAAGGTGATTAGGGGTTTCTTTTGGGGTGGCATGGAGTCGAGACGGTGGATTCACTGGGAAGAATCTGGGCAGTTTGGGCTTCAGGGATTTAGAATGATTTAATTTGGCTTTTTTGGCCAAACAGTCATGGAGGATCATGTCCAATCTGGGGTTGCTATCGGCCTGGGTACTTTATGAAAAATACTTTGAAGAGGGCACAATCTTGTCGACTAGAATGGCTTCCGGCCGTCGTTTATGTGGGTAGTATTCTAGAGGGCAGAGATCTATTGTTCATTGGGATGCGATGGTGAGGGGGGATATGGAGTCCGCCTTTGTGTTTCATGATGTGTGGACGGAGCGGCGGACATCCTTTCGTATACCTTATGCATGTCACCCACTCCCGACTGACGTCAAGGTTTCATTTTTATTTATCCCGCAAACGCGTACTTGGAATCCCCTCGAATCTGAGATCTATTGCACCCATGCGAGTCAGATGCTATTCTAGCCACTCTATTTCCTCAGGGATTCATCCAGATCAACGGATTTGGGATTATGACCACACGGGCACCTACACGGTTAAGTCTGGGTACTTTCTGGCACTCTCGCTTTACCGGCCAACACTGGTGGCTGGGCCGAGGACTTCAGGCAGGACATATCAGGTCTTGCGGTGATGTTGACAGCTCTCGGTCCAGTCTCGAATTCAGCATTTTCTTTTAAGGTGCCTTCATGACTGCATGGAAATCAGCCAGGGCCTTATGTGACGCAATTTGGGGATTGGTACATGCTTGGCATGTGGGGAGATAGTGGAGACCCTACGGCATGTCATATTTGAGTCTGAGATGGCGGACAGGATTTGGCGGGCCTCCCCTTTCGATGAGGTTTTGGAGTATCTCTGTGCGTCCTCCTTTGCAGATTTTTTTATGCGTCTCTTAGTGGAGCTGGGGATAACGGATATAATGCGTGTTGTGGGGCTGATGTGGGGAGTATGGAAAGTGCCTTGTTCGGCAGAGTTTGATGGCCAGACAGTCTATGTCTCGGAGGTATGTGCATGTTTTATGACAACGACAACTGAGTATACAGAGGCCATAGCGGCCTATCGGGTGCAGGGGTCGCCCCAACATTTGGCGGATTCATGGGCTCGCCCGCCACATGGGGTAGTAAAGTGTAATGTTGATGCTGCGGTGAGAGAGGATCAAGTAGGTATTGGGCTAGTTTTTCGAGATCCTGCAGGGGGTAGTCTTGCATGCCATGGGCTATCCTTTTGACGGGGAAGGTCAGCCGGAGTATATGGAGCTACGAGGCATTTACTTGGCACTGGCAGAGGCGTAGTGACTGCAATTTCGGCAGGTGGAGGTGGAAAGCGATTGTCTGGCTTGTGTGCAGCGGCTTCGACAGCTTGTGGAGGACAACACTGCTCAGGGATGTCTTCTGAGGGATTGCTTTGCTCTGCTCCCTAGTTTTGATTTCATTTCTCTCTCTTTTGTTCACCTCACTGGCAATGTCCTTACGCACCTTCTTGCTCGTCATGCTTTGTCTTTACTTGATGTGACTTCCTGGGGTAGTTTTCCACCTAAAGATGTTTTAGCCGCATGTTTTGCGGACGTTAATTAATAGAATCCTTTGTTCTCTCAAAAAAAAATGATTTGTAAAAATCCATGTGTATCATATACATATAATAATTTTGACCCATACGCCAGAAATTGTCATCCGAAATATTCTTTAATTAATCAACATAACTAATATCTTGTATTATATTTATTTATTATAAATAAATACTACCAAATTAATTTACCACTATAACACTTTACAGTCGAGATATACTTTCCTAATTTGGTTATCAATATAACCGCATTTTAATCCGGCTAGATGTTCTTATGTGTGTGACCCGATAGGCTTCCGAATTTGTAGGCCGTAGACACAACGTGCAATTATGAAAATACCCCACATACCTAATGATCATGGATAGAGTCTAGCATCACGCCATTACCCCCAATCATCGAAAGAGTCAAATGCAGTGACTATTACCTTTCATGTGAAATGGTTACCGTGTAATTAGAATCCCATCGCTGTTACAATATCCATACGGTCGTATCTCGAGTGTCACTACATTAACGACCGTATCTTATAATCTGGATATCATTCTCTCTCAAAGTAACTCATTTACTTCCACTTTGCAAAGATTCATGAGAGTAAGACAATCCTTATAAGAAGGCCCTTTCGGATATTTACTCATATTCAAAGGATACGCGATTTCCAGACGAGCAACGTGAATCCTATGCATGCTTTAGTATCATACCCAATCACCACCGCATGATCGCCACATTGCTAGGGGAAACCTCATTAGTGTCAAAGTATGACAATCTACACCGTGATGCCTTAAAGACTCCGGTCTCAAGATAATTACACAACCACCACATAGTGTGACACTTAATGAAGTAAGTGGGTCAATCTAACGTACGCATTCTCTTATACACATTCACGTACAGTCCAAGTGTCACTACACTTCGATAGACCGAGATCTATCCCAATCTTCGAAGATAGAAGACATCCAATACGTGCTAGTCTAATCATACTATTAATGTCCCATTTAATAGTACATACGACTAGAGAAATTTAAGTATCAAACCTTTTCAGATGAGTCGAGATCACATCAACCATAATCACCATTATGATTTCTCTTTCACAGTTTAACACCATGGACGTTATGATATATATAATATCATAATTGGTCCATTAAACGAACAAATATATAATAACAGAAAATCCATTTACTATATGTACAAACATAAATAAATAGTGGAAATGTTCGACCCAGTCGGACCCGGTCCAACCCGATTGGGTTTAGGACACTATTTCAACAATCTCCCACTTGGCCTAAAGCCAATCACTCGTACACACAAGACCAAGTTAAAACACAAAAATCTCATGCAATACTAGCTGCCAAACCTAAGCGTGAACGGATCACTATCCGTGGGGACTCAGACTATCTTCATATCATGTTCCAAATGATCAAGTCAAATGAAAACCGCCTCAACACACACATGAATCTTTAACGAGACCCTGGTCCTTGCTTCATGCATTGAATCCACTATATCAGCTATGTAGAAATTGTGGAAAAACCACACAAGGTTCAAGAATGAACCTTCTCGATCCATGTAATGCTCCCGCTGCGCCTCTAAGGCAATACTGTGTTTTGGCCCAGTTGTTGAATATCAGTGAACTTGCTAAGAACATTTCCAGCTCACTGTATCACTTAATCAAAGTGACTGCAAACCCAGACTGTAGCTCCCACTATCTTTATAAGACTCAATGTATACATCTATATATCTACGTTTATTCGATTCCAATTTTCAATAAACTAGGAATCCATCCTTAACACGTTTAAGGATATTCACGACGTCTATCGGAATCACTTTCATACTTATTCATGAATCTTCATGCAGTATGTGTTAGGAAATCAACGTGGGAACATGCAGCGGAATTCAAAATTTGATTTCCTTTTTCCCAAGATCGACTTCGTTTAAGCAATAAACAAATAAGTAGTATACGATAAAGTTACCTTGGATGATCTAAAAGATCGAAGCTTTATCATCTATGAAGGAGTAAGTGGTGCACGGAGCCGCCCAAGCATTCGGCCTCTACTGCTAGTCCACACGAACAACCCGTCGGAATGCACCATTGGATTGTTACCGGTAAAAGTCAGCTGCTAGGCCGCTTTTTTCTCTCTCCCAAAACTCTCTCCTAAGAAGCTCTCTTTTTATCTCAATAAAATATTGTAAGAATATTGTGTTGTAAAAGAGTTGGTACAACTCCCCATTTAAAGGAAAAAGGGACGCCAGTTTTTCTACCCAATTTGATTGGGAAAAGCTTCCTAATGGATAGAGGAGAATGAAAACCAATTTCCAATAAAATAAGGAAAATATATTTGATTGATTTATCTCATTAATATCTAATATCTTATATTAAATATTTTCCAAGATATATATTGTCAATATCTTATGTTGAATATATCTTTTTCTTATTACCATAAATCAATTTACACATGTGTATATATCATATATATATATATATATATATATATATATATATATATATATATATATATATATATATATATATATATATATATATATATATATGAATATGCTTGTGCTGTACATTGGATGTACATGTGCACAATTTCATTAGTTATATATATGTATATAGATTTATATGTGTGATATATATATATATATATATATATATATATATATATATATATATATATATATATATATATATATATATATATATTAATATTTGGTAATACTATTAATTAAATTACACAATACAAGTGTATCTTATACACACACAATTTGGGCCACCTTTAGCCAACAAATTGGAATCCGGAATATTCTTTAATTAATATAATACAATTAATACCTTGTATTTAATTTATCCATAATGAATAAATACTAACATATTAATTTACCACTATAACCTTTATAGTACAAGATAAAATATTTCCTTATTTGTTTATCAACTATAACCACATTTTAATCCGACTTGATTTTCATATGTGTGTGACCCGATAGGCTTCCGAATATGGTGGCCGTAGACACAAAGTGCAAATTGCGAAAAATGCCCTTCATACCTAACGATCACGGGATAGCGTCTAGCAACAAACCGTGACCCTCAATCATCGGAAGAGTCAAATGTAATGACTACTACTTTTCGTGTGAAACAGTTACTGTGTAAATAGAATCCTATCGCTGTAATAATATCCATACGGTCGTACGTCGAGTTTCAAACATCAACGACCATATCTCATTTACTCCCACTTTGCAAAGATTCACGAGAGTAAGACATTCTTTATTATTAAGAAGGCCCTTTCGGATATTCACCCCTATTATTAGGGTACACGATTTTCGGACGACCAAACACGTATACTCTGCATGCTTTAGTATCACACCCAATCACCACCGGATGATCGTCCCGTGGATAGAGGAAACCTCAATAGTGTCAAATCATGACAATCCACACCATGATGCCATGAAGACTCCGGTCTTAGGATAATTACACAACCGTCACATAGTGTGACACTTAACAGTGTAAGTGGGACAGTCTAAAGTAAGTATTCTCTAATACACGGCCACGTACAGTCCAAGTGTCTCTACACTTTGATAGACGAGATCTATCCCTGCCCTTAAAGACATCTAATACGTGCTAGCCTGTTTGTACTATCAATGCCCTGTTTAATAGTACATCAGCCCAGAGACATTTAAGTATCAAACTTGTTAAAGTGATTAGAGATCCCATCAACCATAATCGCCTACCATGGTTTCTCTATCACAATTTAATACTAATGACATTATCACATAACAATTTATAATTGGTTCTTTAAAAGAATAAATATAAGACCACAGAAAAGCCATTTATTATATGTATAAACATAAAGAAATAGTAGAAATGATCCGACACGGTTGGATCCGGTCCAACCCGATTGGGTTTAGGACACTATTTCAACAATCTCCCATTTGGCCTAAAGCCAATCACTCGAACACACAAGACCAAGTTGAAACACAAGAATCTCATGCAATACTCACAACCAACCCTAGCCGTGAATGGATCGCTATCCGTGAGGACTCAGACTATCTTCATATCATGCACCAAATGATCTAGTCAAAGGAACCGCCTTAACACACACATGAATCTCCGACGAGACCCTAGTCCTTGCTTCAAGCAATGAATCCACTTACTATATCAGCTATATAGAAAATGTGGAAGAACCGTACAAGGTTTAGGAATGAACCTTCTAGATCCATGTACTACTCCCGCTGTGTCTCCAAGGCAATACCGTGTTTTGGCTCAGTTGTAGAATTCATAATGATCTCTTGCTAAGAACATTTCTAGCTCACTATATCGCATAATCAAAGTAACTACAAACCCAAACTGCAACTCCCATTCGCCTTCATAAGACTCAGGATACACGTCTGTATATCTATATTTGTCTGATACAAAGTTTCGATAAACTAGGAAACCATCCTTAACTTGTTTAAGGATATTCTCAACATTCACCAGATTTACTTTCATACTTGCTCATGACTCTTCATGGACTATGAACATCTGGCATTACTTTTATGATGGTTCCTATCGCGGTAGCAAATGAAACATTCCATAAGCATCATCTTTCACCTTATCTTTAGGACTAACGTCCTAACATAGATAGATCTTGAGAACACCGGCTAGCAGTATCCTCTATCGCGATCTATGCTAAACTCTTTTAGCATCACATCTACATAGGTAAACTATAAACTAACAGCAGTCAAATCTATCACTCTAGATTCTTATTTCAAAAATAAGAACTGCTAATCCAAGTGCTTTCGTAAAGACCTTGAACTACCAAACACTAATTGACTATGACATGGGGTGATAATTCCCGAGAGAGATATCCAATACCTTACTCAAAAATTGTAACACACTCCCACTATCCCTCTTGCACATTGTGCATATCCCTTCTTTTGACTAAAACAAACTCCTTTGATTATCAAACAAAGAAATCGTCTAGAGAAACTTGTTTGAGTCCAAAAATGGATCTCGTGGGTGCTGAATATACAGAAACCCGAATCCGGATCCGATGCACAATTGGATCGTCAGATCCGATTCACAGCACCGATCGAGACACTCGATCATGCACAGCGAAAGCTACGAATTAAATTCATATGCGATTTTACCACGATTTTAATTCACATAATTAATTTACAATCAACAAGAAGGTTAGTAGATTGACCTCAACGGAAAGGAAGAAATAGTCGACCAAAGGGAGATGCCATAGTCATCCAGATTGTATCTCCTAGCGACGACTGGTGGACGTCGATACTCACCGTAAAACCTCCTCCAATATGCACAAGAAAAACCCTAGGTTTTTATTCTCTAAATGACCAAGGCAAGAAACTAATTCTTCTTCTTTTTTAATTGATATTGGCGCAATTATGTGTGTGTCATTGTGTTGGGAGGAACTCTCTTTATATAGGAAAATAACCAGTCAAGAGAGAGTTATCATTTTCACACCACAATTACCTATTCCTATAAGGAAAATATATTTGCCAAAAGATAAGAGATAATTCAAAAAAATCAATCTCTTTATCTCTTTTCAATTAATTATCCAACAAATAGATAATTAATTATTTACACATATGACATAATCTAGGAAAATTTCTTCTCCTAATTTATCCACTATATGTGGCGCCACTTTCATCAAATTTTATATGTGGCGCCACTTTCATCAAATTTTTTAACAGAAAATGTCTTTTCTATTTTACATATTATTTGCCAAATAATATTGCATTATCATTGAATAGACCAACTATTTAATTTATTCTCGAGGTTCCATAAAACGAGAAAACACTAGCGTGTTAGGAGCCAACCCGGGGACCATGGACCTATAACCAGTAGTTACAATAAATTAAATAAAATATTCATTGAACAAAATATTTTTACTCAACTTATTAATTCTAGATTTACGCCACCATAAATCCGAAACTGAACTATATCGATTATAGATATAACTTATTCTCAAAATGTCGAGTCGAGTCGATAAGTGTCCATTGATATAATCATTACATATAAACTAACCCTTCATAGACTATCCGTAATGAAGCGGGATTATTTCCGTAAACCCTCTTCAATACATCTTATCCTTAATTACCATTAACCCACTAGTGATCAATTAGTTCATAAACAATACGAACTCCGTGGATCGATCAGTTTCTAGGATCAACAAACAAGGGGATTGTCTTTCTGCTTCCTGCAGGAAGGAATGGATTCCATATCTGTGAGACACACACTTCTCAATCATTCCAGAATAGTGCCAATGTGAAAGTGATTTGGACCGCACCTCTTAGCGATCCCTAACGAACACATCAAACCTATCCTGAAACAAAAAGGAGTATGCAATCACTTCTGGATTAAGGTTAATCCATATATGATCATCTTGTGATTTAATAAGATTTTTCAATCACGGAATTATATGAGAAATATGGATTAAATGGGTCCAGTCCTATATGACTACATCATATATAAATGCCCCACTTAGATAACCAATATCGACGGTCCGGATAAGACGGTCACACCATAAAGTGTTCTGGGCGCATTATTGGTGGTTTAATCAATAGACCCCATACTTTGATTAACTTCATCACGGACAAACATTTCAAGCGTATCACCATAAACTTAATCCTTGTGTGACACACGCTAAGTTATATGGCTACATATGATACGACTTGGGGTTTTTCAGCAGTGTATTACTTATAAGCACGAAGCAAATAATAATATGAGAATGAATCTGCCATTTAATAATTATAAAAACAATTACAGAAATTGCCTTTCTGGCACTCTACATCTAACAATCTCCCACTTGCCCGTAAAGACAATCAACAATTGTTTTTTGAGCACCACACCCTTATTGTTTCTATCCACAACATTTTCCCACTTGCTCTAAAGCAGATCAGACATATCTCCCAATTTCATACCCGCCAAGCGCTTATCAGTGACATTAGATGCCACATGACTTGGTAATCTGATAGCTAAGTTGTCGGCTCGAGGCGATCTTTAGGATCGAAACGTCGCCTCTTTGCATGATCTGTCTGACCAGGTGGTACTTACTTTCAATATGCTTTTGACCTCTTGTGATTGCGAAGATCCTTTGCATGATCTACCTCTCAACTATTTTCACAGTAAAATGGTATCGGCTCATCGAGACCTGGAATCACTTCCCGATCCAACAAAGAACTTCTCAAGCCACACTGCCTCTTTAGCTTCTCCGAAACTGCTGTTAAGGGTGATTTTATATGATTTATATCGTTATATTTTGTAACAATTCTCTCCATATTCGTATAATTCGCATAGAAATTAAGTGTTTAATTGATTTATTGAGCAAATGAGTTTTTAAACGGTTTAATCACAAAACTGGTTAATTTATGTGTTTTATTGATGATTTTATGTTTATTTGGATGATATTAAATTTTGCGATGTTTTTAATGACTTGTAGATGCATAATTGCGGCTCAAAAGATGATTCAATGAAGATAAATGTCGGATTTAATTGATGAAAAATAGATACGGAAGATTTGAATAGAAGGAAAGAGAAAGAGATGGAAAAATCAGATTTGAAGTAACCTGAACGTGCGTTCAATTCTCCGTCCAGTGGACGGGCGTCCAACTTCTTGGATGGGCATCCAGGCTGGAATATTTGATTCAGAGTTCTCCCAAAATTGAAGGACGAGCGTCTGATTTAAAGAAGGACGGGCGTCTGATCATGACTCGGCCCGATTCGAAGATTTCAAGCTAAGTGGACGGGCGTTCAGCTACTCGGACGAGCGTCCAGACGGCCGACATAGCAGCACCGCCTTAAAATTCTATATATAGCTGCGTTATTTTCAACCCAAGACATCATATATTCGAACCCTAAACCCTAGGGGCGGCTCAGCTGCGTTTTTCCTTAGTTAACACTCAGTTTTTATGCTTTTAAATTTCTAGTTTAGATCAAACACTTTTTATGTAATTTTATTCAAGTAATTCGAACTTCAAGAGGATGCTAAGAGGCTAGACCTCCATTGAACAAGCGTTGTGAAGCCGTCCGATCAACAATTCAGTTTCGTTTCTCGATTGTCTTGTGAGTTTTTAATTCAAGTTGTTTCTTTATTATGTTCATCATGTTTTTATGCAATTTATATCGAAAGATCTTTGCATGTTGATTGTTTATATTGATGAGAATCATGTTAAACCCTAGATCGCCATAATAAAGATTAGGCCTTTAATCTAATTAACGAGAGTTATTAGGTTGAATCTCTAGGTTGGAAACTTATAAATTTCACACCTTTGGTTAGAAAGCGTTAGTCTTTAGATCGAAAGATAAAAGATAGATAGGCGAACTTTTCTAAGAAATTAGGAGTTCATACCTCGGCTAGGTGAATCACAACTTGGTTAGAAATCACGAGATAATCGAGATAGAATTGATAGTTGTAGGATAGGTGGATCAATTGCTTGTTCGTCTGTTATTTCATTGATTAAATCACTTGAACTTGAGTTGCTCAGTAAATTTACAATCTTTATTTCATAATAGATTTAGAATAGATTTAGTTTAGATAATTGTGTTCGCAACTATATTTTCCTGGCTTTAGATCTCGATCTTCTCGTCGAGTTATTCTTCTTGTTGGTTTCACTTTTCGTTCTAGTTCTTCACTGTTTTATTTTCGTATCTTTTTAGTAGTAATCGTGACATAGTTAGGTTAGATAATAAAAACTAGGTTAAGCAACCCAGATTCCCCATACGATCGACCCGGTATCAACCTCTATACTACGATCCCTACACTTGGGGTAAACCGGATTTATAAATTTATTACTTGTTTATTTTCATTGCAAAAATCCGTGACAAGTTTTTGGCGCCGTTGCCGGGGAACCGGACGGTTGTCTAGTTTTTATTTTCGTTATTAATTTAATTTAGATATTTTATTTAGTTTTTGTTTCGTTTTTGTTCCAGTAAACGGGCGTCTAGGGTAGTGGACGCCCGTCCTGTCAAATTTTTATAACTCTGTTCATATTTTTACCCAATCAGACGAGCGTCCGGTTATCCGAACGCCCGTCCTGATTCATTCTCCAGGCAGACGCCCATCCAGTAACTTGGACGCCCGTCTGGCCTGTCTGCCATCACTTTCCCACTCTTTCCGTTCTCATTAAATAACTAGATTTTGGTTTTGGTTTATGCAAACTCGGAGTCAAGAGGGGCCACTACTCTATAACCCTGACCTCGAGCGGACCATAGTCCGACCAAACAAGAGAAGACTCCATTTTGCGGACCTCCTTGACGAAGAGAACACAGTCGATCGAGATATCGAGCAAGATCTAGCTCAAGAGATCGATAATATAGTCATTATGGCTGCTGAAGATAGACGTACGTTGGCTGATTACGCCATGCCTGGCGAAGTCAGGGTCAACCCGGCTATCGTTCTTCCAACCATCACTGCACATACCTTTGAACTGAAACCCGGGCTCATTCAAATGATGCAGCATGCATCTATCTTCCACGGTTTTCAGTCAGAAAATCCTCATACTCACTTACACACGTTTCTAGAGATATGCGGTACAACTCGCATCCAAGGAGTAAGTGAGGATGCTATAAAGCTTAAACTGTTTCCATTTTCCATACGAGGAGAGGCAAAAGAGTGGTACCACTCTCTCCCTTCTGAGACCATCACTACCTGGGCGGAACTCGAGAAAGAGTTCTTGAGTCAATACTTCCCACCTTCTAAGACAGCCCAATGTTTAAGTGATATTTTCACATTCTGCCAGAAGGAAAATGAGTCATTTTTAGAGTGTTGGAAGAGGTTTAAGTCTCTTCTTAGAAAGTGTCCCCATCATGGCTTGCCATTACAAAGGCAAGTCAATACTTTTTTCAGTGGATTGACCGAGCTCACGAAGGGCATGGTCAATAGTTCTTCTGGTGGGGCATTTTTAAGGAAAACACCCTAAGAGGGGTGGGCATTATTCCAGGATATTGCCAAATACAATTATGCCCCCTCATATCAAGCTATCCAAGCACCTCCTCCTCCCAAGATCGAGGAGGTGAATATGCAAAGTCTGATCGCCATGCTGCAAAAGAAGATGGCAGCTTCTCAAATCTCTCCTAATCAGATCAATCAGAATTCTTCCTTTCAACAGAACTCTCAAGTTCTGTATTGTGAAAATTGTTGTCAGACTGGCCATATGGTTGGCCAGTGTCAATTTGTCTCCCCCTCTGCTTATCAAGTTAATACTGTCCATGATAATGGACAGTATAATCCAGTCACATGTCAGAACTGTGACAATGTGGGGCATACATCTCGTTTCTGTCCTATGAACGGACAGAATGCTGAAGTGAATGCTTTCTCTGGCCAGTCCAATCAGAGGTTTATCAATGAATTCTATGGCCAGAGTAATCCTCAAAACCAGGGTTTTAGTCAGAATCAAAATTTCAATCCAAATTCTAATTTTAGTCAAAATCAAAACTTCAATCGAAACCCTGCTTACAACCAAACCCAGAACTCCAATTTCTCCAATCAGAATCAAAGGTTCAGTCAGAATTGGCCTAACAATTCTAATTCTATATTGCAGAATCGGTCATGCCAGCCTTATCCGTAGAACTTCCAAAACTCTCAAGGCCCCTCGCACTCGAATGATATCCAAGCTGGATGGATATCCTCGCACTCGAATGATATCCAAGCTCCTTTCGGGAAGAGCAAAACAAAAACATCCAACTCCTGATGAGCACAAACAAGAATCTTGAGAGGCAAATAGGGCAATTGGCTGAACAGTTAGCTTCTAGACCCCCAGGGCAGTTGCCCAGCTTCACAGAGAAGAATCCAAAGGGTGGTCAAGTTTCTCAGGCTGAATTGAATAATAGCCAATGCACTGACCTGGTACCTTCAATTCCGTACGGTAGAGAAGAGGCCAGTGCGATGAACTTAAGGTCAGGTACTCAACTAAGTGGTCCCCCTCACCGGGGAAACCACTAACCCCTCCTGCCCGGCGATAAGGCAGGAGGGGAAGTCGAGCACCTACGTTCCCCTTGGCGCAAGAAAATACTCAGGGTGGCTGATCCCCTGAGAGGTGAAAGAGTTGGAAGTCCTCAGGTGGCTGAACCCCTAAGGAATGAAGAATCAAGTGAGAGTCAGGAGGCTGAACCCCTGACTAGTAAGAAGAATGAAAAAGTGGTGAGGTGGAAGGACTCGGAAGACAAAGCTGTCAGTTCATCCTCGAAGAAAGTTTTTTTTTCTGAGAGTGACTTGAACAAGATTCCATTTCCACCTAGAAAAAGCAACATCTCCTTGAATGAGGATAAAAAGTATGAAAAAGTGCTAAACCTTCTGAAAAATACTCCGGTTAATCTTCCACTATCCGAGGTTTTGGTCGAGATGCCTAAGTATACCAAATTCATCAAGGAAGTTGTTTCTTCTAAGAAGAAGTTAGCAGACATGGATCGGTTGATTGGTGAGGATTGCTCTATGATCAATTATGAAGATCTACCAATCAAGAGGGGTGACCCTGGGAAATTTGTTCTTACATTGCTGATGGGAGGCCTAGTCTTCCCAAACTCTTTATGTGACCTGGGTGCATCCATAAGCCTGATGCCATTGTCTGTCTGCAAACAGCTTGGGTTAGACAATCTTCTAGAACCCACCACCATGAATCTTCAATTCACGGATAGATCTTCTAAGAAAGCTGCGGGAATACTAAAGGACGTGTTAGTTCAAATTGATAGATTTACCTTCCCGGTTGACTGGTACGTTCTGGACATAGAGAAGGGTGAGAATGTCCCCCTAATTCTTGGAAGACCGTTTATGTCTACAGCCAGAGCCCTCATTGACTATGATGGAGGGCAAGTGACGATACGAGTTGGTGATCAAGAGGTGAGTTATAATGTTTCCAAGGTTATCCAGAAACCCTCTGAAATACCAACCGGCTTCTCCATTGACGATATGTCGGATGACTTCAATGATTTCATGGAGAAGCAAGTCATGGTCGTTGCAACCGAATACGAGCGACTAGTTGGGAAGTTTGAATAATTATGGTGTGGTGAATCTAGAACAGTTAGAAAGCTGAATTTGAGGATGAGTCGTTGAAAGGAGAAGCTTTGGCGTAGGACCACTAAGTAAACTCAGTGATGTTGAGTTGAAAAGTGGAGATCTTAAATCAAGTTTGGAAGACCCCCCTGCAGATCTGGTACCGAAGCCGTTTCCTAAACATCTTAAGTATGTGTTTTTAAAAGAAGGTGACAAGCTTCCATTAATTATATCTGCCAAGCTGTCTCGGTTAGAAGAAATGAAGCTGGTAAATGTCTTGAGAAAAAATGAGAAAGCCTTTGGTTGGCAAGTAGGAGACATCAGAGGGATATCTCCTGACATCTGTATGCATAAAATTAAGACTGAAGAGGGTGCGAAATGTGTTAGACAGCCCCAGAGGAGGCTCAACCCTCATATGCAAGAGGTGGTCAAGAAGGAAATTATCAAGCTTTTAGATATGGGTATCATATACGCAATCGCTGACAGTGAATGGGCATCCCCTACTCAGGTAGTTCCCAAGAAAGGATGAATTACTATTGAAAAGAATGAGAAGGGAGAAGAAATAACATTGAGGCTCGTTACTGGTTATAGAGTCTGTATCGACTATAGAAAGCTCAATGAGGTTACAATGAAAGATCATTTCCCCTACCATTCATTGACCAGATCCTAGAGCGCCTGGCGGGACATGCATTCTACTGTTTCCTGGACGGATATTCAGGATATTTTCAGATACCCATCGATCCAGTTGACCAAGAAAAGGCCACTTTCACCTGCCCATATGGAACATTCACTTACAGGCGGATGCCATTTGGTCTTTGCAATGCCCCAGCTACATTTCAAAGATGTATGCTGGCTATCTTTGACGGGCTAGTTGAAAAGTGTATGGAAATTTTCATGGATGACTTTTCGGTCTTTGGTCAATCCTTCGATGATTGTCTTGACAATCTTGACCAGGTCTTATCCAGATGCGTGGAAAAGAACTTAGTCCTAAACTGGGAAAAGTGCCATTTCATGGTAGATGAGGGAATAGTTCTTGGCCATAAGATCTCCGCCAAAGGTATAGAGGTAGACAGGGCCAAAGTAGAAGCTATCGAGAAGATGAGTGATCCTAAGAATGTGCGCGAAGTCAGAGGTTTTCTTGGACATGTCGGTTTCTATAGGAGATTCATTCAAGACTTTTCCAAGATAGCCAAGCCCCTATCTACACTACTTAAAGAAGACGTTGTATTTGATTTTGATGAAAGTTGCAAGCAAGCGTTTGAGGAGCTTAAAAGTAGATTAATCTCTGCGCCGATCCTTATTTCGCCTGACTGGAATCTCCCCTTCGAGCTTATGTGCGATGCGTCAAACTATGATGTTGGCGCAGTCTTAGGACAGAGAGTAAAAGGGAAATTCCAGCCAATCTATTACGCCAGTCACACACTTTATCCATCTCAAGTAAACTGCACGACGACTGAAAAGGAATTATTGGCCGTAGTCTTTGCTATGGACAAGTTTCGTAGTTACTTATTGGGTGCTCAAGTGGTCGTGTGGACTGATCACGCTGCTCTGCGATACTTGATGACAAAGAAAGAGGCTAAACCGTGCTTACTACGTTGGATACTGACCCTACAAGAGTTTGATGTCCAAATCAAACACAAAAAGCGATGAAAACGTAGTGGCCGATCACGTTTCAAGAATGTTGAGTGAGGAAAAGGATGACCACGACGATATAGATCTTTACTTTCCTCTTGAGAATGTCATGCTTATCGACGGATGTGCTCCGGATGTTCCATGGTATTCTTCCATCGTAAACTACCTTCATTCCCAATATCTTGATCCAGAATTGTCCTATCAGGAGAAGAAGAAATTCTTCTCTGATATGAAAACATTCGTTTGGGATGAACCTTACCTCTTCAAGATTTGTAAAGACGGTTTGCTGAGAAGATGTGTCTGAATTTGAGCAACGTGATATTATTGAGCAATGCCACAGTGGACCTACCGGTGGTCACTTTGGTCCTTGGAAAACCGTTGCTAAAATCTTTCAATCCGGCTTCTATTGGCCCACGATCTTCAACGATACAGAAGCTTTTTGTAAAGCTTGTGATAGGTGTCAAAGAACCGGAACTTTAACAAGGCGTTTCGACATGCCATTGAAACCCATCCTAGAATGCGAAGTCTTTGATGTATGGGGTATCGACTTTATGGGACCATTTCCATCATCTTGTGGAAATAAATACATCTTAGTCTGCGTGGATTACGTATCAAAATGGGTGGAGGCTCAAGCCACGTCTCACAATGATCATAAGACGGTCATGAAATTTCTAAAGAAAAACATCTTCGAGAGATTTGGGTGTCCACGGGCCTTGATTAGTGATGAAGGGACACACTTTTACAACCGACCTCTAGAGAAAGTGCTTGAGAAATATGGTGTCCGGCACAAAATTGGCACACCATATCATCCTATGACTAGTGGTCAGGTTGAAAGGAGCAACCAAAGTTTGAAGAAGATCCTGGAGAAAACTGTTAACAGTCATAGAAAAGACTGGAGTCTAAAGTTGGATGATGTACTGTGGGCATATCGAACTGCCTATAAGACCCCCATGGGTACATCACCCTATCAAATGGTTTATGGTAAACCATGCCACTTGCCAGTTGAGTTAGAGCATAGAGCGTATTGGGCCATGAGGTTTTTAAACTTCGATACCCAATCTTGTGGAAAACATCGATTGCAACAGTTGCATGAGTTAGACGAATTTAGACTTCAGGCCTACGAAAGTGCCAGGATAAGTAAGGAAAAGACGAAACTCCTTCACGATGCCAAAATCAAGAAGCGAGAATTCCAAGTAGGGGAACAAGTTTTATTGTACAATTCCAGGTTACATCTGTTCCCTGGTAAGCTGAGGACACGATGGTCCGGTCCCTTTGAAATTCTCCAAATCATTCCTGGAGGTGTTCTAGAACTACGAGGTTATGGTGACCAGCCGTTCCGAGTGAATGGTCAAAGGTGCAAGCATTACATTGGTCAAGCCAAGGAAAAGCCTTTGATGGTTCGATTCCTCGATATCCTCGGGTGTGGTACTTCAGAAGTCAATGAATTTGATGAGTTTTCGCCCGATTTGTTTTCTGAGGATGACGGTAGTGGTCCTTCTGAAGAAGTTCTAGCAGGTAGTTGGGACATGGAAGAGTTTGAAAAGGAGCAACAGTTGAAACGTCGTCAGAAGAAGAAGAAATCAACCATGGGGAGGATTAAACGTGTGTGGAAGGCAATTAAAGAATTAACCCCATGTGTTAGATGCTCGTTTGCGTGCCCACACTGCGATCGAAGCTTACACGAGGTAGTGGTGGCGAGAAAAGTTAAATGGCACGATCCAGTGAGCTAAAAGAGTGTCGAGCTAACGACATTAACCAAAAGCGCCACTAGGGGACATCCTAGATATCCTTTATTATATTAGTACTGTCTCTTTTATGTCTTTCTTTTCTTTGATTTAGTTTTTATCTTAAGTCTAAATAAGATTTTGGTTGAATCTGTTCAGTTTAGCTGTGTTTTTAGATATGGATTACGGAGTTCTACCACAGGAGTTTCCTTTCATTAGTACGATCCCACTTATCACTCTAGGTGACGGACCCGGAGGGACTATCATTTTGGACGTAGACTTTGATATTAGTACCTGCATCAGGACCGTTACATATGTTCTCATTGTACCCCGATCTTCAGGAGGTGGAGATTTTAGTTCAGAGGACCTACAGGAGACTTTAGGACGACCGTATACAATCCTCAATGATCCGATGCTGACTGACTTGGCGCTAGTGCTGCAAGCTGAGCATTTCCAAGGAGTGGATGTTGCTGGCGAGGACTGGGCTCTACAGGACGAGTATGATTTTCCTCCTGCTATTGACATGCTCCGCCGTCTGATCCGGATTGTGGATTGGGCGGAGATTTACGATGACTAGCGTCGTTAGGCCGTTTCGTCGAGCAACCGACGTTAAACAACAGCGCTCGGTGGGAGGCAACCCACTATTTTCTAGTGTTTTATGTTTTGTGCTAGTTTTCTTTTGTATTATGGAGGTTTTATTTAGTTTTAATGAGAAAATGCAAGTTGGAATTTGAATTTAATGGAAATTATATAGTGTTGCTTATTTTCTGCATTGGACGTCCGTCCATAGTGAGGGACGCCCGTTTGGGTTGTTTTTCTTTTCGAACGTTAGTCCATTCTCACTGGACACCCTTCCGTCCTTTGGAAATATTGGACGAGCGTCCAAATTTCTTGGACGCCCGTCTACGAGATTCCCTCCAACTCTGTTCTAAATTTGAAAACCTGGACGAGCGTCTGATTATCTGGACACCCGTCCAGTTCATAGAATCTCCAGCTGAACGTCCGTCCGGTTTCCTGGACGCCCTTTCGGACCTGCGTCTATAAATACCCCTGCTTCCCAAATTGATTCGAACGAAGAATTTTCAAATTGGCAAACCCGACTTTTGCCCTCCTTTTGCCCTAAAATCCTTATTTCTAAACCAAATTGAGCGATTCAAGGCTCTATCAACAGCTCTCTATCCCCTCTTTTTGATTCTTCAAACCAAATCCTCCAACGCACAACTGTTATTTCGATCCAGTAACCTAGCTAGTGCGGTTTCATAGAAGAAAAAAATTCAATTTTTGTGTTCGATTTGGCATTGTTTGGGCTTCTAATCCTCTTTATCATCATCCCATCATCCTATTTGGTAAGTTTTTATCAACTTTTCTTAGATTATTCCACGTTTTTTTGAGTTCGATCTTCGAGTCGACTCTTTTATATGAATCTTCCCTTATTTGTTTTTTGTTTCTCTCTTGTTTTGTTTTTGTTTCTTGTTCTGTTGATGATTGGGGTGATGTCGATGGTTCTGGATGGGTTGCATTGTGGTTTTGGTGTTGGTTTGGTGTGAATTGGTTTTGAAATCCCGTTTGGACGATAAACGGGTGGTTTGTTTGAATTGTGGTTTGGGATGGTTGTTGGTTTAGCCTAAGTTAATCATGGTGCGTAAAGGGGCACAAAAGAGGCATGGTAAGGGAGTTGCCACTGAACCAAGTAAGAGGGAAAAGGTCGTAGACCCGGCCTTAGTTGATCCTAACCGGGGTGTGCTTATAAGAGAACGCCTTCCTAGGGCTACACAAGCTCCAGCTAGAGCACCACTGCGTGATGAGTCGGAATCTAGTTCGGATACTGATGATGATGTGCCTTTGGTGAGATTTCCTAGGGGTGACCGGAGTGGTGAGGCATCTAGGCCTAGACAGGAGGAAGCAAGTGAAGGGGTTGAGCCACCTAGACAGAACGTTAGACCCCCAGTTCCTATGCCATTAGCTCGTCGATTCATAAACCCCAAGGCTCTTGATGTGTACAATAAGCACTATATAGCCCGAACAATGTTGATTGAGAGAGCTGTTTTAGAGACTCACGTTGATCCTTTGTTTGTGAAGTTATTGAAGGATAGGAAGTGGGGGGCATTGATGGTAACCCCGACGACTCCGGTTAATGCCACATTGGTTCGTGAGTTTTATGCCAATTGTTCGGAGACGAATCTAGAAACCGGAGTAGTGACGGTTAGAGGTGTGAAGGTGCCGTTTACGCCTAAGTTTATAAACGAGAAGTATAACCTGGCACCTTTTGAGGGGTTGGACTACAAGAAGGCAATAAATGCCAAGCAGGATGCGGGAGAGGATCCGTTGGAGGATTTACGTTTGTTGGTGTGCCCGGAAGTGCCGTGGACACTTAGACCAGGGGGAGATAGGAACTAGTTGGTAACGACAAGTTGGATGGAGGATTCGAAGGTCCAATGTCGGTTTATTCAGAACATGTTGTTACCTAAGAACAACCTGACTCATTTTCACATTGGTGACCTCGGGATGTTGTATGCGTTGACCTTTAAGCTGAATGTGGATGTAGGACAAGCCATTTTTGATGAGATAGCCACGAATCAGAAAGTATATACGAGATGTTTGATATGTCCGCATTTGATCCACAGTCTCTGTCAAGATGCTAGGGTTCCCGAGTACAAGATTGATCACAAACCGAAGAATCCAAGGTTCTTGCAGCGGGAGAAAGTGAGGTCTACAGGTCTATCTGAGGAGGAGGTAGCACCTGAGCCCGGTTCATCTTCAGCACCACCTCGAGCATCTTCCCTTCCATCTTTATCTCCCTCAGTCCGGATGAGGTTGAGTATGGCTAATAGTGTACGGAACTGGATGGAGGATATGAGGACTTCTCGAACAATATCTTGTCTATTTTGCAGTGTCTGAGTGAGGGCCGTCCTCCAAGGGACAACAGAGTCTTCAGCCCCAGCATTATAGATTACGTTTATTCGGATGAGATTGAGCAGGCCATTGCAGATATTCTTCACGAATCTGAGTCGTCTTCTGATGAGGAGCAGACTGACTCTGCTCCGGGTGGAGCACCTCCTGCTGATGATTCTACGGCGCCGGGGCAGCCCTGACTGCTTTCTGATTCTGTATTTCGTATTTTCATCTTCGATTTGGTTGTATTTTCCTACTACTTTCCTTACTTGATTCAGTGTACTTTTCATGATTAGCTACTTTCAGTTCTCGTTGCTGTATTTTTCTGGATGAATCATGTAAGCCTTAAGGCATTCCGTACTTTCATTTGACTTTCCTATGCTTTCAATTTTCATTGTATTGAATGCTTTATTCTTTTGGTATAATTCAATTTTCCTGTATCCTTTCATTATGGTATAATTCCCCCGTTTTCCCCGAGTTTTTTTCCGTGTTTGTCGAGTAGTGCAGATATCTTTCTAGACGTTTTGTCGACGTACCATTTGAGTCATGTTGGAACGAGTTCTATACGCCTTCGAGAGCGTTGGCATTTTCATGCACCAGCCTGACCAACGGCTCGAATATCTACGCAATCAGCTGAGTACTTTATTTCTTTTTAACTTCTGCACAACCTGAGGACATGTTGTGGTTTAAGTGTGGGGGAGGGGAATGGTTTATGTGCATCTGTTCGTTTGCTCAATTCGTTTCGATTCTATGCAAAATAAGCTAAATTTTTCAAAATTTTTGTTCTGTCCCAAGTAAGCAATGCATAATCTTTGTTCGTTCTTTTATAGTCATTGATGCTATATACCGTATGTCCAGTAAGTTAGTTGTTTCACCCGATATATATTTTTGACGAGCCATAGTGAATGATGAGCTATAATAGAAAGCTATACCCCTTTTGATTAGTGATTTTTGTTATCTTATAAGTCGTGTGCTTAGTGCTAATGTACGTATCGTGAGAATTATAATAGTTTGTGTTTATAGATAAAGTATGATTTACTGTGAATATCTGAGGTTTGAATGTGATAAGTAAAACGTAACTAATGTTGTTGAAAAAGTTGAATTTTAAAAGAATTAATCGGGTGTGTCGAAAGCTGGTCGATGATTTGAGTGAGGTAGGTCATATCACGAATGTCCTATACCACTATGATGACCAAAAGCTCACGACAGTCAGAAAAAGCTGCCTTATGATTTCAGTAAGGAAGGGTATATCTCGAATATCTTATTCTACTATGATAGGGCAATAGCTCATTCTGATGTGTGTTTAAATGTGAAAATAGTTAAATCAACTTGCAATAAGAAGTGGTATGAATTGATGTAAGACTTAGTTATCGCATATCTTATCCCCAGTATAAACTGATAGATATGTTGTAGGGATTATCCTCTGAGTATGTCAGAAAGGTCCTAAATACCTTCTCTCATCTTTTTCGGGATATGTCACGTTTTGTAGGGTGCATCTTATAAGTATCATTTATCTGTAGTTTGAGGGGGGTATTAGTTAGTTTGCTTGAAATATTCAAGTTTGGACTTAGTGGAAGTTTGTTATGGCTTTGTACACACACTGGGGTGAACCTCTACGTTATTGAATATGTGTTATATTTGCTGAGATGTCTATCTTTTTCCGAGCCTTGATTTTCGTCTTGTTTTGCACGGGACGAGCAAAAGCTAAGTGTGGGGGAGTTGTTAAGGGTGATTTTATATGATCTATATCGTTATATTTTGTAACAATTCTCTCCATATTCGTATAATTCGCATAGAAATTAAGTGTTTAATTCATTAATTGAGCAAATGAGTTTTTAAACGGTTTAATCGCAAAATTGGTTAATTTATGTGTTTTATTGATGATTTTATGTTTATTTGGATGATATTACATTTTGCGATGTTTTTAATGACTTGTAGATGCATAATTGCGGCTCAAAAGATGATTCAATGAAGATAAATGTCGGATTTAATTGATGAAAAAGAGATAAGGAAGATTTGAATAGAAGGAAAGAGATAGAGATGGAAAAATCAGATTTGAAGTAACCTGAACGTGCGTTCAATTCTCCGTCCAGTGGACGGGCGTCCAGGCTGGAATATTCGATTCAGAGTTCTCCCAAAATTGATCGACGAGCGTCTGATTTAAAGAAGGACGGGCGTCTGATCATGACTCGGCCCGATTCGAAGATTTCAAGCTAAGTGGACGGGCGTTCAGCTACTCGGACGAGCGTCCAGACGGCCGACATAGCAGCACCGCCTTAAAATTCTATATATAGCTGCGTTATTTTCAAACCAAGACATCATATATTCGAACCCTAAACCCTAGGGGCGGCTCAGCTGCGTTTTTCCTTAGTTAACACTCAGTTTTTATGCTTTTAAATTTCTAGTTTAGATCAAACACTTTTTATGTAATTTTATTCAAGTAATTAGAACTTCAAGAGGATGCTAAGTGGCTAGACCTCCATTGAACAAGCGTTGTGAAGCCGTCCGATCAACAATTCAGTTTCGTTTCTCGATTGTCTTGTGAGTTTTTAATTCAAGTTGTTTCTTTATTATGTTCATCATGTTTTTATGCAATTTATATCGAAAGATCTTTGCATGTTGATTGTTTATATTGATGAGAATCATGTTAAACCCTAGATCGCCATAATAAAGATTAGACCTTTAATCTAATTAACGAGAGTTATTAGGTTGAATCTCTAGGTTGGAAACTTATAAATTTCACACCTTTGGTTAGAAAGCGTTAATCTTTAGATCGAAAGATAAAAGATAGATATGCGAACTTTTCTAAGAAATTAGGAGTTCATACCTCGGCTAGGTGAATCACAACTTGGTTAGAAATCACGAGATAATCGAGATAGAATTGATAGTTGTAGGATAGGTGGATCAATTGCTTGTTCGTCTGTTATTTCATTGATTAAATCACTTGAACTTGAGTTGCTCAGTAAATTTACAATCTTTATTTCATAATAGATTTAGAATAGATTTAGTTTAGATAATTGTGTTCGCAACTATATTTTCCTGGCTTTAGATCTCGATCTTATGTCCAGTTATTCTTCTTGTTGGTTTCACTTTTCGTTCTAGTTCTTCACTGTTTTATTTTCGTATCTTTTTAGTAGTAATCGTGACATAGTTAGGTTAGATAATAAAAACTAGGTTAAGCAACCCCGATTCCCTGTAAGATCGACCCGGTATCAACCTCTATACTACGATCCCTACACTTGGGGTAAACCAGATTTATAAATTTATTACTTGTTTATTTTCATTGCAAAAATCCGTGACAGCTGCTATGTATTCGACTAACAGAGTCAAAATGGCAGTGCTGGATTGCTCCAGACTATAGCTCCATCATTATGAGTAAACACTGAGCCTGAGATCGATTCATGATCATCCTTAATCCGAAAAAAAATCAGAATCAGTGTAGTCAACGACACTAAGGTTCGCACCCGAATGGACAAGCATACGATTCCTCGTTCTCTCAAGATACTTGAGGATGCACTATACTGCTTTCAACGTCCGAATCCAAGACTCAACTTTTATTGACTTTAATTACCTGACTTTCTTTATCCAAAAGAGAATCTATCTCATTTTCTCTATATCCGAAGACTAAGAGAATTATTCTGTGAGGGGTTGGGTAGGAAACCTCTCGTTGAATTCTGCATTCGAAAATGCATTATCATCTTTAACCAATAAGATGGATGAGATATTGCCAACAACTTTTTCTCATGAATTCGACCGAATCAAATTCTAAGAATATAGTCCACTTCTCTGATTCAGAGAAGCTTTGGCTCGTCAGATTTTTGACTTCAGATAACACACCCATGTTGTTTCCAACGTTTGCAATGTTATCTTTTATTAACACTAATGTCTACTATTTTACCAATATTGATTCTCCAGTCTACAAAAGACTCATCAATATTCTGGTCAAGCCCACACATTCCAAAACATGTGACTTTTTAATGACCTAGAGGTTTTCTTTAATCCATCAATGGATATAAGCATGGGCTGTCAATCTGGCAATGGATTTAAGCTAAAACCCTTCCGTTCCGAATGAATCTAAGCTCCATTGTACGGCAAGAAAGTTTCAGGCCATCACCCCTGTTAATCTTTATGCTTTTCATAGAGTCAAGCAAGGCTGAGGGGTGAGAAAGTTTTAGGGCATCACCCATGTTTAACTGTCTACTTCTCAGGGAGTTACCCCCAAAACCACTTGTCTTTGCTTAGAAAGATAAACTTTCTCATTCATTCAACTCTTTTCCATGTAGATCCAATTTCTCCCACTGGGCCTGAGACACTCAGGTGGTTCTACAGGAGTATAAATAGACCTAGAGTACCAAAACTCTATTTACAGGTATATGGCTTTAAACCAACCTCATTTTATCAGAATCCTATACAGTTCTTCCAGAAGACCATAGGTTATCAATCACCCCCAGCAGATTGTAAAGTCTGCATAATCACAGCGAGTCAATGGATAAACCATACTCCCACTGCATTTGGATGGATTGATATTCTGATCTGGTTCAATAGTATTTATCAGTGTTATCCCCCAACAACAAATGTTGGATGTGGTCTGATTAAATTAGATAGTAACTCATTGAGTAACTATTCTTCAAGGTCTAAGGTTGTTATTTAAACATTCTTTTGGAAAGGATATAATAGTGTAACCGTCACTATCCGATCTTAAGAATCTTATAACCAACTTTTTGCTCCTTGTATCAAGATATTTCACGAACAGTCACCATCTGAATGTGTATGTACAATCTCCAGTCCTACCTTCAAGCACTAGTGCTAAATGCCTCTATTTGCGGAAGTGGAGTAAATGCACTTCAATCTTTATCAACAAATTCATAAGCATCTTCTAGGTAGACTTCTTGGTATACATAATAATGTAAACCGTTATTTTGCAACCAATATCTTAATTGAGTTAAGCAGTGTATTGTAGAATATCAATAAATATACAAGAATCTATGGTTTATACTTTCAATGAATTCGTTTCACTCGGAGGTAGGCCGAGCATTAGTTTCAAATACTATGCTATAGCCTATATCTGAGCATGGAATACTCTCTTCTCTGGTAACATCAGAGATTCCTCCAAATATTTAGATAAACTAATCGGTGTTTCGAGTAGTCATTAGACAAAGAAGGTCTATTAATCGAAAGCTCCCACTAGCTTGTATCCTTCATAAGACCCCGAAGGTCAATATGAACAAGCTATGATACTTCTTCAGCTCTATTACCTTTTCCTAATTGAAAGGTAACTTAGTCATTTTTCCTTTGAGATAGTGTTGTTAGACTGGGAGATAAGAATCACCCTTAGCCGGTCTTCAGATCTTATCTTTAGGATATATGAACTAATTAATAGATGATGAAGAATCATTTATCTAAATACGAAAACCATTTGTCTTAATAGCTTATGGTATGTTACATATACATTTTCAGCATTACTTAGTGTCTTTGACTTTATCAGACAAAAGTCCGAGTCTCTGAAGCGTATACAAATGTCATATTCACTTTCTTTAAGGAAAACTATATTTTCGATGTGAAAGCAAATCAATTTGTTCCAACGAATCTGTAAACAAAAATTAAATTTTTGTGATATTCAAGGATTAAAATCCGTAATTTTTTTCCTTATATCACTCCCACTATTTTAGCTGAAATAACTGTCCGTTGTCTACTCTTCATTATGAATGCCCAGCTACATTGTTCTTACAAAAGAACTTTAGCTTCCGAGTCATATTACTCGGTTAAGAAAGTCTCTAAGGATTCATAGGTTGGTGATCCGAAATCACTTTCCTTATCCTATATTTTCTTTGATTAATAATCCGGTTTAGCCTTTAACTTATTTAGTTTAGATGACTTACACTTGTAGACATTTACCTTCCCATTCTTGACTTTCCATAAAGGAAATGGCCGTGAACTAGCAGTTTATAAGAGTAGACACTACTCGTAAACTATGGGTTGTCTGGTGAGATTGATATCAAATCATTCTCGTCATCTTTTTGAACTAATATCGGTTGTCTCTCGTTCAACACGAGTGACAGCAGTGACATACTCATTAATGTCACTTAAGTTTGAAGGCTTAGGATGAACATCCTCTTCCGAAAAATTAATTTGCATTCTCGATTTATGAGTTCAACGTTCTTGTTACTTTTCCACTTTTACGAAGTCGTTATTAGTCAATTTATTGGGTTTAGCAGTTTAGATGCCTTGAGATGATCTGTAGTTGCGAAAATAAATCATGACAGAAATGTAAATCAAATCAAACACCACAACAAATAATAAATTTTAGGAATTATAAACATGATGTCATGCATGCAGTTTATCCTACCATTCCAAGGATTTAATCTCACACCTACAGTGCCGCCTTAAGGTAGGTCAAAGAGGTGACGATTAAATTGAGACAATCTCTCTCAACAATTAACTGAGAATCGGACATCTCCATTTAATTGTTGATTACCTTCCTTTTTCAGCCAAGATATTTCCAAAAATATCCTTGTGAGTGTGACCTACTGTTTCGGATCTCAAAGTACGCCCGAGTATTCGCCTTAGGGTCGGTCAAGGACCCGACGAGTACCCAAAATTCTATCCTTTCGGAGACCAAGCCAAGCATTTTGATAGTGGTGAAGCCATAATTAAGGGGCCGAAATAAAAGCGGCACGAGGCGTCACCATTCTCTCACTTGATTGTGTCAACAGTAGAGGCCGTGGGGTCGGTTGTCACCTTCCCCGCTCCCACTCGTTATTTTGAAAAATAGGTAGGCTTTTAGGATTTTCAAAATTTATTCACAATCCGAAAAAAAATAAATCATGAATATTTTAATTAATCCTCCCAGTAGTTCATCGGTTCCAAATACTGTCTAACTAGTGTCACTTATTCACCATTTTCCAATTTCTCAGATTTTTAAATTCTTTGTGTAGACACTACACAATTAAAATTCACCAAGAATTTTAAAAATCCTAATACATTAGGACTTTAAGAATTTTTCTAATAATTCCAAAAACAATAAATCAAAAATTAAAAAGCTCCCACTAGGTTATCGGTTCCAAATACCGTCTAACTAGCGACACCTTATTCATGATTTTCCAATTTTTTCGGATATTTGGAAAATCTCTTGTGTAGATAGTACACAACAAAAATTCACCAATGAATTTTATAGTCCTAATAATGTCATGATAAAAATTCACCAATGAATTTTGGAAATCAGGCTAAGGTTTCCCCATTGAGCCTCAGCTCGCCGGATAGCTTGACCTTGCCGGACCCCCGTGGCTAACCCTGCACTTGGATGGACAAGTCGAGTCGAACCGAAGCCCTGTTGACCGCCCAAACCAATTTTCGAACCTTTCGCTCAGTTGGTGTCCAACTTTTTCGAATTTTCCAATTTTTCAATTGTTAAAATTCTTTTATGTAGTCACTACATAATTAAAATCCGCGAATGATTTTTAGATCCCAAAATTAAATTTACCGAGTAAATTTTATTTTATCATGTGAATTTTATATCCCGATAAAATTCCGTTCGTTTTAATTAATTTAATTACCTAAATTAATCTAAATTTATTATGTCCCATAAATGCCTAATTAATATCACGATTAATTATCTACATGTATGCATATGCGAGTAGTGGAATTCATGAATTTGATGCATGTCATGCCATGGTTATCTCACATAAGTTATCAAACATGAAAATAAATGCGTAAAAGTAAACCACTGAGATGGATCGTTGGTACCCCGTATCTAATCTATAAAATAAACAAATAAACCCCAAACTATTTGCAGCCGCCGACGGGTATAAGAATTTTCTGCTCCAGATTTTCAATAAAATCCCTTAGCTGAGTTGGTTGAAGCTCCTTCTTCCTTCATCACCACCTGAGTTTGATTCCCCGCTCCCCATTTTTTTTGGTTGTCGTTTTTTTTATTACGAACAGAAAAATAATTTAAATTTACGATCAGAAAAAAAAAAATCAGAATTTTATACGGCTTAGGGGATTTGAACTCGGGTTTGCACACAATTGAACATATGTCTTGACCACTGTGTTGCAGCTTTTATTCTTCAAAGTCTTAGCCCAGAAAAATAAATAGGCCCTCAGCCAATAAAAAGGAATTGCAGAAAATTTAAAATGCAAAAATAAATTACATGATATCCTATACCTAAAAAACGGGTTTACAATAGATCTAACGGTAAACAAGTACCAACCCCAATCCATCTCGTCAACAAAAAAAATTCAATCGTATAAATAAAATTAAAAGATGCAATTTTTATTCTATTCCATTCCTTATTTATTTATTATGCAATCATGATCACAAAATCGCTTTAACCTTGCTCCGATACCACATGCCGGATATATAGAAATCCGAATCCGGATACGATCCACAATTGGATCTTCAGATCTGATTCACAGCACCGATCGAGACACTCGATCATGCACATCGGAAGCTACGAATTAAATTCGCATGCGATTTTACCACGATTTTAATTCACATAATTAATTAACAATCTACAAGAATGTTAGTAGATTTACCTCAACGGAAAGGAAGAAAAAGTCGACAAAAGGGAGATGCCGTAGTCTTCCGGATTGTATCTCCTAGCGACGACTGGTGGACGTCGATCCTCGCCGTAGAACCTCCTCGAATATGCATGAGAAGAACCCTAGGTTTTTCTTCTCTAAATCACTATGGCAAGAAACTAATTTTTCTTCCTTTTTAATTGATATTGGCGCAATTATGTGTGTGTCGTTGTATTGGGAGGAACACTCTTTATATAGAAAAATAACTAGTCAAGAGAGAGTTATCATTTTCACACCACCATTACTTATTCCCAGGAAAAGATATTTGCCAAAAGATAAGAGATAATTTTCAAAAAATCAATATATTTATCTCTTTTCCATTAATTATCCAACAAATAGATAATTAATTATTTACACCTATGAGATAATATAGGAAATTTTTTCTCCTAATTTATCCATTATATGTGGCGCCACTTCATTAATGTTTTTAATAGAAAATGTCTTTTCTATTTTACATATTATTTACCAAATAATATTGCATATTCATTAAATAGACCAACTATTTAATTTATTCTCGAGGTTCCATAAAACGAGAAAACACTCGCGTGTTAGGAGCCAACCCTGGGACCATGGACCTATAACCAGTAGCTACAATAAATTAAATAAAATATTCATCGAACTGAATATTTCTACTCAACTTATTAATTCCGGAATTACGCCACCATAAATCCGAAACTGAACTCTATCGATTATAGATATAACTTTTTCTCAAAACATCGAGTCGAGTCGATAAGTGTCCATTGATATAATCATTACATATAAACTAACCCTCCATAGACTATCCGTAATGAAGCAGGATTATTTCCGTAAACCCTCTTCAATACATCTTATCCTTAATTACCATTAACCCACTAGTGATCAATTAGTTCACAAACAATACGAACTCCGCGGATCGATCAGTTTCTAGGATCAACAAATAAGGGGATTGACTTTCTGCTTCCCACAGGAAGGAATGTATTCCATATCTGTGAGACACACACTTCTCACTCATTTCCAGAATAGTGCCAACGTGAAAGTGATTCGGACCGCGCCTCTTAGCAATCCTTAACGAACACATCAAACCCTATCCTGAAACAAATATGAGTATGCAATCACTTCAGGATTAATGTTAATCCATATATGATCATCTTGTTTAATAAGATTTCTCAATCATAGAATTATATGAGAAATACAGATTAAATCGGTCCAGTACTATATGACTACATCATATATAAATGCCCCACTTAGATAACCAATATCGACGGTCCGGATAAGACGGTCACACCATAAAGTGTTCTGGGCGCATTAATGGTGGTTTAATCAATAGACCCCATACTTTGATTAACTTCACCACGGACAAATATTTCAAGTGTATCACCATAAACTTAATCCTCACGTGTGACACACACTAAGTTATATGGCTACATATGATACGACTTAGGGTTTTCAGCAGTGTATTACTTATAAGCACGAAGCAAATAATAAGATGAGAATGAATCTGTCATTTATTAATTATAAAACAAATTACAGAAATTGTCTTTCGGGTGCTACTTCCAACAATCTCCCACTTGCCCGTAAAGACAAGCAACAATTACCTTTAGGGCACTGTACATCTAACAGTGGGCTCATATATCATGTTATCGTCTATGAACATCGGGTTGTTTTCCCAATATCTTTAACACTATCATATAGCCATGATATGAAGTTATAACAAGCATATTCTGAATAGAACTGGGCTCAGCTGGCAGCATAAATATAATTACAAGGTTTACACCCCGTACCCTTCAACGGTCACTATAGCCTTATGGTAATCATATTACTATCCATGTCAGCCTTTCATGGACATTCCTCTAGGTAAGACAGACTAGGTTCACAACCTGGTTGTCACTGATGGAATCTAATTCAGATATTATTGATCCTGGCCAAATCTCTCAATCTTGCCCGTGAAACATTCCTTCATAAGTCATGAGATATTTATTCTTCTAGATGAACATACCAACAAACTTTTCAGGCTTGAGGGTATCCACAGACTTATAGAACATTTGTGTGCACTGAGCAGTGTTCTACACCTCATCATTATGTGGGGACTGCTCACGTTCCTATGGTTGAATCTCTCCTTGTGGCTCTCAAACTCTTTTGAGATGTCATTTACTCCCACTATCTCTTTTGGAAGAAATTCCTCCTTTAGAAGACAACATGTTTGGTGACAAACATTTTGTTCTGCGGGAAAGTAGACAATATCTAGCGTACTTGCCAAGACATTCCACAAAGTTGCATAGTCATACTAGGCTCCAAGCCTTTCTGACTTTGCCTAGGTCAACTTCAAATCATCGATTAAGATAGATTCGACATTATCCCCTTCCATATCTAATATGGAATTTATTCAACCTTATTCTTTAGAACTCGGTTAAGTATGTGTTTTGATTAAGGGCACTATCCCAAAATGGGTAAGGGATTCTTTGCATGGCTTACGCCACACATTTGTCATATAAAGTGTTGTTTCCATTTTAGGAACACAATTTAATTGCGTATTCCAAAGATTGTATCCTTCAGGGAAGAATCTGATTCTATTTCAGATGACTTCTCAAACACCCTCCTGGTATTAATTGCTTCAATCCAATTGGAGATTAATTCCTAAGTAGCTCATCAATCTCATATTCGTACTAGCTCAAACTTTTCGGGCATTCCATATTGTTGTACTTCACCAAGCACATTCAACTATTTCTAAAAATAGTCATAGAGATTAATAAACAATTATTTGTGGCATTAATTTTCATAAGCCAACAAACATCGGTATGTTTGAGCTTTAGACAACTTTCTAGTTTTTATTAGATTTTTATAAAAGTGTATTTTAGTCATCTTTAGATAAGATACGCATTACCCACGTGATTCATAATCATGCGGTTCAGACATTATCTGAATGACATTTGATTATACGTTTCTTTTCTAGAGAGTCGACATCTAGAACAACCCCAAATATCAAGGATAACAGACATACAAATATTTAGTTGAGATTTTTTACCTATCAACTATATAGTGACATCAATATAGTATGATAGATTCGGTGACCTTTCAACTTTATCGGAATAACATTTATTCCTTACAATTGATTATGTCTACTAAATCCTAACAAATAACTGAACTCGTGTTCTTCATAAGAACCGGAACAGAATAACGTTTATTTAGTTCCTTTATCAGTTTACCAGATTTAGAATACAATACCGAAAATGTCGCAACGTATGCTTCACTTCCGTATTTAAGTGTATTCCATATTTAATCTTTCTAATTCAATCACTCTTGTAACAAATCATATATCTAAGAGTTGACTTATACTAAGATATATTTATCTCAACACATTTGCCTAGAATAAAGACTTCGATAAGATCTCTTATTTTAAGCACATGCCCTATCTTCCCTTTTTAATCCTTCAAGCACTTGTAGAATATTGCTCATTTTCGTCTTCACAAGACTTAAGAAAAATCACAAGAGCTATGTCTTCAATTTCCTTTCATAAAGAAAATCCAATGTTTATTAGATGGTTTATTTAGCCTTTTGAATCACATTCAAAACATGAACTATTTAATAAACCTTCAAGCAATGATTAAAGAAATAAGTCCATATTTAATTCTTACAATTCTGAAAACAACCTTTCCAAAATTCGACGTGGTCATTCTTATCCAACGTTTGAATTAATTGTCATCGTATGACTGAATGATCATATTGGATCGTATCCAATATACGATTAATTTGTTGAAACTTATTTCAAGTGATTTAATCATATCATGAGCTTCCGATTTTCATTAATAATTAAAGTCTTGGAGCACTGCTTCAAATATGTAGTCTCATTGTCTCTAATTACTATAACGGGGTTGCTCGCGTCATTGCTTATTTTAAAAAGATTAAAATTACTTAACCATACTTGAGAAAGTTTCTCAATAGGTAACAGTCACAATTTGGTTTTGCTAATCGAATTAAAAACATAAATATAAAAGTTTGTTAAAAAATAGAATATAAAATAAAGATAAAATAGTGTTGTTATTTATACACGCAAAATAAAAAATGGTCTTTTGATTTATGATTTTGCTCTCACTAGTTAACTACTCCCAATCGACTTTTAAGAATCTTTCAAAAATTCTTTAGTGGCCAAGATCCCATCTAAGTTACCCCGATCCTCGACGAGGGCCGATCAACCGGAATAATTCTAAACGTAGGTAACGCTTTACCAATCACATCTCTATGTGACCCTTGGTGGTTGACTAGTCAACTCTTTGACAATTCATATTTTATGTGATAGTCAACCCCTTGTCTCTAAAATCAGAAGGTCCTGACGAGGGCCAATCACCGCAAGATTCTTAGTCGAGTCGTAACCCAAATATTCATGAGATCTCATAATGATCATATCTCGATAACGATGATATACCCGAGGTAGGTCAACTCCCGATGAGGGCCGATCAGTTGGATCCGAACAAGGGCTCTTCACCGTCATTATAATATTAAGAGACAAATATAACTCGATTTTTGTTGTGGGAGTAATTTTAAATTAATTCACTTAATTAATTTCGAATTAATTCTCTTAATTAATTTAATCATGGTCTCATTAAATATATCTATCTATATAGATATACATCCTACACATTTATCTAGATTGTGCCTAGTCATTCATCTACCGTATCATATAAAATAAATACAAGCACAAAATAAGTAAATGCGTAAAGTAATCGGTATGATCATGGATTTTTCCTAGGTGCGGTTTCGAATACAAACAGACGAAACCGCGGGTCACAATCTAAGGTAGCTGCAACCGCCAATAGGATCTTTAATGCTCCATTCTCCAATGAGATCTTTATTTTCGTCTTTCTTTGGTCACCATCTTCCGCTCCATCCTTTTTACATAGATTTTATCTAATAAAATAAATACACCCGCCGCACACGGGGAGCTAACATGAATGGGATAATGTAGAAAATAAACTAGGTCACGTTCTTCATAACGGCCAAGGAAATTTTTTTAAACCAACGAAAAATAAATCATTCACATCTATCCTATTGGTCGAGTTCATGATCAATCGGGGTCCGTATAATCATATTATATCTACACAATATCTAATCCATACAATAACATCTTATGAAAAAGATTAAATTTAAAACTAACAACTTGCGTCTTAATTAATCGATTAACGTTTAATCTATTAAATAATTTATCTAATTAACGGTTAATTTTAAACTATTTCAATTTTCATTTTAATCAATTAGAACTATTCGAAAAATAAATCAAAATTACAATTAGGTCTCTTATGTTTATTTCATTTTGATTCCTAATCAAATTCCTAAACCAAAAAGCACCAACCATGGCCTTTCAAAATCAAAATTCCCTAGGCCTTTTCCAAAATCAAATATTTTGAAAAAGGTCTAGGCATATTCCAAACAAAATTTGGAATGACCTAGAATATTTAAAAGCAAATTATATTTACCAAATAATGTCATGTGGCATCCCAATGGTCCAAACTATTTGAAACATTAGTTAGCCACATGATATCAACTAAACAAAAGATATAAATCACAACTATGAACCATATTGAATCACAAAATACACAAAACAAAAGGAAGAGACTCGCCGAGCAGCAGCCAGCCTACAGCCATGAGGCTGCCGCCGACCGCCGGCAGGCGGATGGTGGTGGTGCCGCCGCCAGTCGGCCGAGCACTACCCGATCTCCTTTTTTTTCATGTATCGTTTTGCGAATCTAAAATATTTCATCTTTTAATTACGTGATTTAAACGATAAATTAACTACGTAAATTAACATGCTTATTGTTTAAGCTCGAAGCTCGCTCTGATACCACTGTTAGGAAAACAACGCGGGAACGCAGCGAAATTCAATATTTGATTTCCTTTTTCCCAAGATCAACTTCATTTAAGCAATAAAAAAATAAGTAGTATACGATAAAGTTACCTTGAATGATCTAAAAGATTGAAGCTTTATCGTCTACGAAGGAGTAGTGGTGCACGGAGCCGCCCAAGTGTTTGGCCTCTACCGCTTGTCCACACGAACAACCCGCCGGAATCCACCATTGGATTGCTACCGGAAAAAGTCAGCTGCTAGGCCACCTTTTTCTCTCTCCCAAAACTCTCTCCTAAGAAGCTCTCTTTTTATCTCACCAAAATATTGCAAGAATATTGTGTTGTAAAAGAGCTGGCACAACTTCCCTTTTAAAAGAAAAAGGGACGCCAGTTTTTCTACCCAATTTAACTGGGAAAATCTTCCTAATGGATAGAGGCGAAAGAAAACCAATTTCCAATAAAATAAGGAAAATATATTTGATTGGTTTATCTCATTAATAACTAATATCTTATATTAAATATTTTCCAAGATATATATTTTCAGCATCTTATATTGAATATATCTTTATCTTATTACCATAAATCAATTTATACATGTGTGTGTGTATATATATATATATATATATATATATATATATATATATATATATATATATATATATATATATATATATATACATTGGATGTACATGTGCACAATTTCGTTAGTTATATATATGTATATAGATTTATATGTGTGATATATATATATATATATATATATATATATATATATATATATATATATATATATATATATATATATATATATATATATATTAATATCTTATATTAATATTTGGTAATACTATTAATTAAATTACACAATCCAAGTGTATCTTATACACACACAATTTGCGCCACCTTTAGCCAAAAAATTGGTATCCGGAATATTCTTTAATTAATATAATACTATTAATATCTTGTATATAATTTATTCATAATAAATAAATACCGCCATATTAATTAACCAGTATAACGTTTATCGTACGAGATAAATTCTTTCCTTATTTGGTTATCAACTATAACCACATTTTAATCCGACTTGATGTGACCTGATAGGCTTCCGAATATGTTGGCCGTAGACCCAAAGTGCAAATTACGAAAATGGCCATCATACCTAACGATCACGGGATAGCGTCTAGCAACACACCGTGACCCCCAATAATCAGAAGAGTCAAATGCAATGACTACTACCTTTCATGTGAAATAGTTACCGTGTAAATAGAATCCTATCGCTGTAATAATATACATACGGTTGACGTCGAGTGTCAAACATCAACGACCGTATCTTATAATCTGGATATCATGATCTCTCGAAGTAACTCATTTACTCCCATTTTGCAAAGATTCATGAGAGTAAGACATTCCTTATTAGAAGGCCCTTTCGGATATTCACCCCTACTATTAGGGTACGTGATTTCTGGATGACCAAACACGTATACTCCGTATGATTCAGTATCACACCCAATCACTACCGCATGATCATCCCATGGCTAGAGGAAACCTCAATACTGTCAAAGCATGACAATCCACACTGTGATGCCGTGAAGACTCCGGTCTTATGATAATTACACAACCGTCACATAGTGTGACACTTAACAGTGTAAGTGGGTCAGTCTAAAGTACACATTCTCTAATACACGTCCATGTACAGTCCAAGTGTCTCTACACTTTGATAGATGAGATCTATCCCAATCCTTAAAGACAGAAGACATCTAATACGTGCTAGCCTGTTTGAACTATCAAAACCCTGTTTAATAGTACATCAGCCTAGAGACATTTAAGTATCAAACTTGTTAAAGTGATTAGAGATCTCATCAACCATAATCGCCTATCATGGTTTATCTATCACAGTTTAATACTAAGGACGTTATCATATAACAATTAATAATTGGTTCTTTAAAAGAACAAATATACGACAACAGAAAATCCATTTATTATATTTACAAACATAAAGAAATAGTAGAAATGATCCAACCCGGTCGGATCCAGTCCAAAACGATTGGGTTTAGGACACTATTTCAACAGTATGAACACCTGGTTCCACTCTTATAATATAGATCTTATCGCAGAAGCAAAGGGAACCTTCCATAAGTATCAAATTGCAACTTATTTTCAGGACTGACGTCCTGTCATAGATAGACCCTAAGAACACTGGTTAGCAGTATCTCTTGACGTGGCCTATGCTAAACTCCTTTAGCATCCCATTTATAAGGGTGAACTGTGATAGTTAAGCAGTTTCAGGATCTATCACTATAGACTCTTATCTCCAAAATAAGAACTGCTACTTCCAAGAACTTTTGCAAAGACCTTGAACTACAAAACATTAATTGACTGTGACATGTGGTGACAATTCCCGAGAAGGATATGCAACACCTTACTCGAATACTGTTGGTCCCTTGAAAAGGCTTTAGTTAAGTTTAGAGGGGGGGGGGGGGGTGAATAAACTTAACAATTAAAACTTTGGAGTTAACAAATTCGCAACTTCGGCGGCCTGCGATACTTCGTAGTCCGTTTGAGACCTCGTAGCCCGTCGATAAACGTAGTCTGCGACGGTTCGATTTGCTTGAATTTGTGCGGCGGAATAATATCAAAATTAAGCCTTGTTACTTGTTGTTAAATATGTTACTAAGTATTAGATACTCGTAGTGTATGTGTGTGATTTCGGTTGCTAGATTCGAGCGGGTTGATATGAATAATGACTAAGTGCGAGAAAATAAATGCGGTAAGTAAGTAGAGAGATTTTTATAGTGGTTCCGGGTGATGTAATCCCGTACGTCCACTCTTCTCCCGTGATGTTGGAGGAAATTCACTAGTAATCTTTGAGTTATCTCGTTACAAAGAATCCTAGGTTGCTTGTCCTTCACCAATAACTATGGCTTCACAACCGAAAACTAAGAACGGGTAGGATTCTTTGCTCCCGAGTCTTCCACCGGTCCTTGAAGGGTAGAATTGCCTCTTCACCACCTTCACCACAAACCAACAAGTCTTTCACACCTAACGGATGCTTCATCTTGTCTTCGGCGAGATTCTTTATAAAATAAAGAATGAATCAAATAAATGATTCAGTTGCAGCAGCTTGATTAGGATGATATAATCAGCAGCTTGCAGTCTCCAAGTGTGTATGCTTGATGCAGCTTGAACACAGAATACACTTGAAGAAAATAACTAGATCAGCAGCTTTAAGCTCAGTAAGTTCAGCAGGGTGTTTTTCAGCTCAGTGTTATCACTTAAAGTTTATCCCAAAATTCATCTTCTGCTTCTTGAGTTGAAAGTCCTCTATTTATAGGTAGGAATGCATGTGACTTGAATTTGAAATTCAAATGTGACCGTTCCTTGTATTTGTCCCATCTCGCACCGCATTCCGTCACTATTCATGGGACCGACACCTTGTCAGATTACTTTTTGACGGTGCGGTCTCGTCCACCCCTTTGACTTGTATCCAATGGATAAAAATATGGATCATCCCAACGTCTTTTTAATCTCGGCCTTTGATTTGCTTGATAAGTCGAGGTAGTTGGTGTTCTTATCCATGTAACTTCCCAATAATCTTGAATTAATCGAGGTATATATCGCGGGTCTATCACCGTCGTAAAACCAATCGATCGCCGAACATCATATTTTTGTACGTAAAATATAATGCAAATTTGAATCTTTTTATCCAACTTTTGTATGTGAAGTTAGATTACATCATTTAAAGTATAACCAAGTTCCAAACATCATCCAACTTGTGGAACTTAGACCTTCTACACAAGGTATATGTAATCGGTTTAGGTCATCACGGACTTGCCTAAATTTCGATTCCATATCCTTGACATTAAATACTAAGTTTGATCCCTTAGCCTTCATTAAGCGAGTTTGAACCCTCGGCCTTCGGTCTTCGGTCTTCGGCGGGTTCTAGACCGCCCTGCGACCTATCTACCCTATCGACCTAGATCGTCCGTCGATAAAAAATCGGCGGCCTTTTACGGTGCTTGTTTGATCAAACCTATTTATGAATCAAACTCTAATAAACCTATACATATTATCTAGACATCTTTTTGCCTTTGCACTATAACGACTAGTATGGCACTCATCATCAAAAGGCGAGAAATAAGTCCAACAATTTCCCCCTTTTTGGTGATGATGCCACTACCCTCACCTAATCAAGCAAAGCAAAAAGATAAAAACACAAACGAACAAATTTAGTCAATTCTCATTATAAACATTTGTTCACGGTTATTACAACTAGATACAAGCAAAGATAAACAATGAAAAGTAGCGATCTATTGTCTCTTTTCTCTTTCTTGTCTAGCCTTCTCGCCTTGCTCTTGATAGGCTCGATCTCTTCTATCATTTCAACCATCCATTCATTCTCAATAAGTGTAAAGTCAATATAAGAATTGACTTGTTTCCACCAATTACATGCTTCGAGCGAGGACAAGATTGATCGATTCACCCCGAAGCCAAACTTCATATACGCTCCTTAAATTCATTCGGTGAATCTTTTGCTTTTGTAATTGGCAAGCACCTTTTCACCTCTGCTACTCCTTCTGTCTCTGGTAGATGCTCTTAAAGCTCTAATCCTTGCCTCCCAAAACTTCAAACTCAAGAAGGAGTTGAGACCTTCATGAAATCCCATGTCACGATAGGGTCTCCTTCTGTTGTAAAACTCTTTCTTGTACTGTGATAGGAGATCATCAGTAAGTTGCACTCTGCCAGGTGCAGGTTGCCTAAAGGCATTTGTATCATCAGTCCATCTCTTTTGTGCAAAGAGTCTAGCAGCCTCCTTTGCCGTGTTCGATTGGCCCTCTTCCCCCTTAGTGACATCATCAACAAAACGTGAGATGAGGCCATGAATAGCTTCCGTGATACTATCACTCCGTGTAATTGACCCGCCATAGTTCCAGTTCTAGTATCAAGAGAAGTAATCCTTGATTGCAGAGTCTCTTCCAGTCTGTTGATCCTTTCAGTAAATTTGGGATCAGGCATAGCAGGTTGTTGTGCAGCAGCAGGCTCAGCAGCTTCAGCAAGCTTGTCAAGTTTTTGATGAATGGATGTAAATTGATCTTTCAAAAACTTGTCCTTCAGTGTGTTCCCTTGCTTGATATATCTTACATCATATATCATATCATTCAAAGCATTTTGAGTGGAAGCAAAGTTTGAAGCAAATTTGTATTAGCAGCATTGTCCGTTTTCATTGACCATCTTCATCAGTTCTTCAAATCTCTGTTCTTGCCTGTCCAATTGAGTTCTTAACTGTTGCATGTCATTTCTTACAGTTCTTAACTCATTGACAACTTCAATTGGCACTCCACTGGCCATTCTACTGTCAGTAGATCCATCAGCAGGCTCCTCAACTCTATATTGTGCCTGTTGTCTGCTGATGACCATGGCTCTACTCAAATCTCTCCCAGCAGGGGGAGGTCCTTCCTCAACCATTGCACCAAGAACATCTTCAAGGATAGGATCTTGTGCAGGTTCTTCAACAACTTCTTCTTCTCCAAAAATTTGAAATTCTTCATCACTGTAATTATAGTCCAGCAGCTGCTCATCCTCATTAACAGCAGTCTGTTGACTATCTTTTCCTACAGTGGCATTGGCTCCAGCAGGCTCCACTACAGCAGCCTCAATAACAACAGGGTTTTCCTCCAAACCCAAAGTTTGTTCCAACCTGTGTCCAGGTGCTGTTTGAGACTCAGCAGCCTGTACCTCCTGTTCCAACCTTTGTCCAGGTGCTGTTTGTACCCCAAAGAACTCCGTACCTCCTGTTCAATTTCCTGTGGATTAAAGATATTAGTATTATCCACTTGAAAACCTTCTGCATGACCAATCTTGTGCAGGATGATGGCAGTTTTAGTAAGAGTGCCTTCAATGTCAAATCCATCTTGATATTCAATGGATTCCTCAGAGCTAGCACTTGGTTCACTAAAGTCACTGACTTTTTCTTGATCCAAATCAACAATCTGTTCATCATCAGGTTGTCCAGCAGACTTTACAACATGAAATGCAGCCGATTCATCAACTAGCCTACCATCACTTAATGTAATTCCCTCATTGATCAATGCTTCTAGATCATCCATGGTGAGATCTTGTAGATCCTCATCCATTTCTTCGTCCCGCCGGCCCTCGCGGACTTTCCAAGATACCGGTGGTTGTTGTGCGGGTGGATCATTTATCAAAGCGGTCCCACTAGGTTCTCCTGGTCCTGAGGGGGAAATCTCCCCTTGAGTCAGATGATGAGGAAGAATCATCATCACCATCTCTTGGATCTCTGAACTTGATACCCTCCTCCTTCGTTGCTCATCAAACGGATCCATCGCTTTGATTGCGCAAAGCAAGGTTGTATCAATCGGATCCAAAGCAAGTTTTCCACTCCTAACTTGTCAAAAACCCATTCTTCAAAATCGTCATTGGTTGAGCAAATTGGTTTTTGTCTTTTGTAGAACCCAAACTTCCACCGGAAGTAATCGCAATTTGTGAAGTTTGGGATCCACAAACTCTTCGAGCTTTTCTTGCTCTTTTTCACATGCCTCTCAAATGGCATAAAAGATCTTCGGGAGCGAGCTCCAGTAGCTTGTTGACCTCCAAAGGTTCCAACAAGCAGATTCAAGGTATCTTCTACAGATGTTTGAAAGTCAGCAGGTTGCTGTGATGGTGCATTTGTACCTACTACTTCCATCTGTATCACACTTGGTTCCCCCTGACTTACATGCTCATCAGCCAGGTTAGCGCGGTAGCATCGCTCTTCCCCCTGAACTATTGCCAAATTTGTAGGGTCTTCAACCAAGTCTCCAATCACCTCTTCAACCACCACAGCAGGTTCAGGTTCAGTGGTTTGCTGTGGTTCTTTAGTGGATACTACGGCGGAGCTCGGGGTCGGTAGATCGTCGTACATCCTCTACGCATTGCTCAAAAACAACCCGTTCAAAGCATCGGTGGACTTGATAACTTCTTCATTGGAGGAATCACCGATAACAACCGGTGGAATGATAGTTAGAGGCTCGGCTTCAACGACCTCTTCTTCCTCCTCTACCGATGCTTCTTCTTGGGCCCTCTCGTGCCTCCAAATCTTTCAACTCTTTCCCTTGCCATATTTCTTCTTTTTGGCAACTTCCTTCATCCTCTTGGATAGGGGTTCATCATCATCATTTTTTCTAGTCAATTTTCTTTTTCTACTTGCTTCCTTTCGTTGTTCTCTAAGAATTTCACCAACAGCTTTTTCTTGAAGCTACGGCAGGTCGGTAACCTCCACTTGACCCTCGGCGGACTCAACGATCTGTGCTTGTTTCCTTTCTTGTTCTTTTTGATTTCGGGACTTCGTAGTCTTTCGACATCGCACTCTTCTTCCTCTTTCCAGCAGTTTTCTTTGGTGCAGCAGGTTTGATAGAAATCTTCTTAGTTGGTTGAACCTGCTCACCACCAGTATCACCATCATCTCCATTATCATTATCATCACAGCCTTCTTCAGCAATTTCTTCATCATCATCAAGTCCAGGGATTGCATAATCAATCTCCTTTTTGTATCTGGACTGATTTATATCAACTGGTTCAATGTCAGGAACCTCCAAGTGATTCAGCAGGGTTTGAATCATCAAACCTAAGGGTAAGGCCTTTGATTTCCTTTTCCCTAGTTTGTCCTCCTTTGCAACTTTCTTCATATAGTGAATAAAGTATCCAGCCCAGTCAAACTTCATGCTCCTGCAGATGATAATCATCAGCTCTATCTTGGGTCCTGATAGAGTATCCATACTGCCAGTTAGCCCAAGTATGTTCTTTGCAATGAGCTTGCTCAGCAGACTATATTCATTCCCAATGTGTCTGCAATTGATGCCAGGAACAGATTTGGTGGTTTGATTTGTCTTGATTTGATCTACAAACGCCAACTTGTCCAATCCCATTGCTTCAGGATTCACTGGACCATTTTCCACTTCTTCAAATCCAAACACTTCCCTCTCAGACCGGGGAGATAACAAGCTCCTCGGCATTCACGGTTGTATTGAATGCTTCGGTTCCTTCTTCCACCACCATGTTCTTCCGTAAATCAACAACATTGGTGTATGAAATTGTGTCTAATCGATATTGAGCTTGTTCTCCAAGCCTCGCAAACCTCCTTATTCTTCGACCTATATTAATGGCCAACTCGTTTGGTTTGCATCAACTACATAGCCTCTAACACTTTGGCTAGATTCGATTTGAACTTCAACTCTTTCCGCCATTGAAATAAGAAAAAGATGAAGAAGAGTTACTCTCAAATCTGTGTTCACACGAAGTAGAATTTGCGAGAGATAAAGCGAGAAGATGCAAGTGGTGAATCTCGCTATGTAATGATACCGATTATATAGACGGTGGGTAGTTGAAAGCTGTCATAGCACGTACATTGAGGTAACCACGATTAATCTGAATAAATTCTGTCTTGACACGTGGCCCATTACTCCACCATAATGTTTGTAACCGTTGGATGGTTTAACTGTGGTAATAATGGATAAAATAAATATCCCGCCAATATGCTTTTTGACTTTAATTATTTTGACTGAGTAACGTTCCCTCCAGCAAGGTATCCCTCAGCAGGGTGGGCTCAGCAGTCTGCTGATAATGTGCTTCAGCAGCCTGCTGACAAGGTGACTCGCTGATCCTTGTTTTCTCCTTGTTTTGTTCAATTGATAATACAAGATGAAGTTTAATACCAATGACTGATCTGTCAAGTGAGCTCACCCAACATGACAAAGACCAATCCCCTTGGCAACCTCATTTGCTCAATTGTTCAAACATAAGTACATGGAATTGTTGATACCAATGACTAATGCTGCTAAGTGAGCTCACCCAACATAGCAAAGACTAATCCCCTTGGTGAATTCCAAGATTACACCGCCGAATATCGGTCAATCTTTATGATTCCAAGTTCGGTCCTTAATTTGGCAAATCTTTCACTATCAAGTGGCTTAGTGAAAATATCGCAAGTTGATCTTCGTAGGGATGTATAGAACCACCACATCTTTCTTTTCAACATGATCTCTTATAAAATGATGTCTCACATCAATGTGCTTGGTTCTTGAATGCAAAACGGGATTTTCTCGTGATTGCAATTGCACTTGTGTTGTCACACATGATTGGAATTTCCTTTTCTTCAATTCCATAATCCCTTAATTGTTGTCTTAACCATAGTACTTGTGCACGGCGACTTCCAAAGAAGCAATGTATTCGGCTTCAAAGAAGTGGAAGTTGAAATAGAATTTCGTTTCTTGCTAAACCGGGAGACCATCTATTTCCCATTAACCGACGGTTCCCGAGGTGCTTTTTCTATCAATCTTGCATCCAAGATAATCGAATCCGAGTAGGATATTACCTTGAAGCTTCCTTCCTTGGAATACCATATCCCTACTCCCAAAGTTTCTTTAAGATACTTGAGAATTCTCTTAACCGCACCTAAATGACTTTCTTTAGGTTTGGATTGAAATCTTGCACAAACACCTACAAAGCAAAGGATATATCGGTCGTCGGCAAAGTGAGATACAACGGATCGCCTATCATCCTTTCGTATAAAGTCCGATCAACATCTTTGCCTTCTTTATCTTCATCCAATCGATGTTTGTACTCATAGGAGTTGAGTTCTTAGTCTTGTTTTCCATACCAAATTTCTTCAGCAGTTCTTTGGTATACTTGGTTTGATGAATGAAGATTCCATCCTTTATTTGTTTGACTTGCAATCCCAAAAAGTAGTTCATTTCTCCCATCATACTCATTTGGAATTTACTTTTCATTAGATTTGCAAACTTTTCACAAAGTAAATCATTTTCAGAGCCAAAAATTATGTCATCAACATAAATTTGTACCAAAGCAGGTGTGTTGTCCCCTTCACCGATTCTCGAAAAGAGTCTTGTCAATGGTCCCTTTTGTAAAACCATTGTCCACCAAGAATTGAGATAGAGTCTCATACCATGCTCTTGGTGCTCGTTTCAATCCATAAAGTGCTTTGTTGAGTCTATACACTTTATCTTCTTGATCTTTAACTTCAAATCCAGGAGGTTGCTTGAACATACACTTCCTCCTCTAGGATACCATTCAAAAATGCACTCTTGACATCCATTTGATATACTTTGAAGTTCTTATATGCAAGCATGTGCCAAGAATAATCTCGATAGCTTCCAATCTTGCAACGGGTGCATAAGTTTCATCAAAATCTATTCCTTCGCTTGAGAATAGCCTTTTGCAACTAGTCCGGCCTTATTTCTTACAATGGTACCGGATTCATCAAGTTTATTTTCGTATACCCACTTAGTACCAATGATATTTGCATGAGCCGGCCTTTCAACTAGTGTCCAAACTTGATTTCTTTCAAATTCATTTAATTCTTCCCGCATAGCAATTATCCAACTGGATCCGAAATTGCTTCTTCAACAACTTTAGGTTCCATTTGAGATAGAAAACAAGTAAACATAGCTTCCGGTTGTCTTCTAGTCCTCACACCTTGCTGTACATTGCCAATAACTTGTTCAGCAGGGTGATTCCTTAACCATTGTGGATTTTGGTTATTTTGATTTTCAGGAATATCATCTTCAGTAGGGTCTGCTGTAGTTTCTTCTACAGGGGGTCAGCAGATCCTTGAATTGCTTCAGTTGTTGCATCAGTAACATTGTCAGCAGGATGTTCAGCAGGGGCAGTATCAGAAACTTTTAGGTCATTGAATCTTTCCAAAACTTCAACACAATCTGGATCAGTGATTTGTTGATTTTCAGCAGGTTCACACTCTTTATCTTCCATACCAGTAAACTTAGGTTCATCAAACACAACATTGATTGTTTCTTCATGTTTCAGTGTTCTTTTGTTCAGTACCCGAATGCTCTGCTGACTGAAGAATATCCTAAGAAGATTCCTTCATCTGATTTTGGTTGGAATGTTTTCAAGTGAACTTTGTGATTTAGAATAAAACATTTGCTTCCAAATGGGTGGAAATAGGATATATTAGGTATCCTTCCATTCCAGATCTCATAAGGTGTCTTCGGCGCCTTCTTGTTTCGATGTTCTATTTTGTGTATAGCATGTCGTATTTCTTGCTTTCGGCCCAATATCTTTCGGGTAGCAAAGCTTCACGGATCATTGTTCTTCCCGCTTCCTTTAATGTCCTCGTTTCTTCTTTCAAAGCAACCCCATTTTTTGAGGTGTACCAAGAAGCAGCAAGTTGATGAAGTACACCATTACGTTCACGTATTCTCTTATAACTTTGTTGAGAAATTCAAGTACTCGATCGATCTAATCTTTATGACTCGTTAAACTTTTCTCATTTTGTAATCTTTTCAAAAGATTAGGTAAGCTTTGGAGAGTCTCACTTTTCTTGTTCATGAATATCACCCAAGTGTATCTAGAAAAATCATCCACAACCACTAAGGTGTATTTCTTCCCGTCACACTTGTTGGAGTTATTGGTCCAAAAAGATCCATGTGCATAAGCTCCAACACTCGTTAGTTGATTGTTTAGTCTTTGACTTAAAACTTGACTTTATCTCGTTTACCTTGCCGACATGCATCACGAGATAGCATCCTTCTTGAATGTGATCTCGGGTAAACCAACCACTAACTTCTTCTTCACTAGCCGATTAATATCATCAAAATTTAGATGATTTAACTTCTTGTGCCATAACCAATTGAGTTCGCAGATTTGGTATGCACAATCGGCGAGTTTCGGAAGGCGCAAGTAGACCAATCCACAACATACATGTTTCGTTGCCTTCTACCAAAGCAAGTACAACTTGATCACCTCTTTCACTAATGACAATACAGTTGTTTTTGTCAAAAGTGACCTTGTATCCCATATCACAGAATTGTCCAGTGCTCAGCAAGTTGTAATCCAGTCCTTCCACATATGCAACATTCTTGATTGTAAGTCCATTTCTGATAAGTGTGCCATATCCTCTTGTATAACCAGGTGTATTTTTGTTGCCAAAATTCACCCTTGGACCATCTTTTGCCACAAAATTTGTAAGACAGTGCTTATTCTTTGTCATGTGTCTGGAACATCCACTGTCAAAGTACCAGACACCCTACAAAACAAAGTTAATGCATTTTAGGTACCCAAACCTGTTTGGGTCCATAGTGGTCGCAAGTGGCAAGCATGACCCTTGGTATGTTTCCATAAGGTCTTCTCCTAAATGTGTCATACTTTGGTTCATACTTTGGTTCATACATGTATTCCACACATCCATAAGTTCTAACAAGTAGGTTGTGTAGGAACCACATATGTTTTCCGGCCTTTTGGTACATAATGTTGTTTGAAATGATTCTTGTTGTTAAAAACATTTGCATAGCCATAGATGTCTTGTCGTTAGGAGAGCAGCCCTGTAATATGGAGTCCGCCGAGGTCTTATGTAAGTCCTCCGTCGATTCCATTGTCTAGGTTTTACCCTAGCAAGTATGGTTATCTTGATCGTTTCTAGCATTAGATGCGGGAATATTCCAATCATTATCGCGGGGAACAAGTCTACCTTTCCCCCGAGATAAGTATCCCTTGAATGATCAACATTTTTGGATTTGGGATTCTTATTCTTGGAATATTTCTCGTTTCTTTCCCTTCGTGGTCCAAACAGACTTGGTAGCAGTGTCCGCTATCGTAGGCTTAGAAGGTACGCAGTCCTATTTTTGGATTTATTCTTTTTACTAGAGCCGTTGACTTCGAGACTTCGATTTTGCTTCTTTGAGGCATTCTCATTTGGTTTTCCGCTTCGGCAGTCTTGCGGGAGATGGATCTAGTGCGGGCACAAACTTAGGACCAATTCTGGTACTAGGTTCAGTAACCTTACTGGATCCACTCTTGTTAGATTGCTGAGTTCCAAATCCAAGCCCAGTTCTATCTCCATAAGGCTTTCCTGATTTGTATGCAGTATTGGAACAAGATGGTTCAGCAGATTCAGAGGCTGCTGGATGTGCAGCAGACTTATGCTGATTCTGTCCAACATCTTTTTCCTTACCTTTGAAAACCCTTAATTCAGCTTTCAATCTTCCAACTTCTAACTCAAGAGCCTCTTTTTCACCTTCACAATCTCATAACCAGATTGTATTATCCTCGATTGATTAAGGATGGCATCCAAAGTCTCATTGTTGTCGAATTTCTAGGATTTGAACCACAAGTTGATTCACAATCACTTCCAAAGCGGGAGTGTTTATAGATACGGTGTTGTATACCTCCTCGTTTCATCCATGTTGGCCATCAAAGCATAATCCTCCATATCAAGAACTTGGTCGTGTCATCGACTCATTTCCTTTTCGATCCCACTTCATATCCCGATTCATCTTCAAGCAACCATAGCCTTCTTGCCATGTCTCCTTTGTTGACTTTTGGTCTTCGTAGGTCCGGACAATCGTGTCTAAAATGTCCAAAGCTTCTTACGGTTGAAGCAAAGATAATCGTGTTCCTTGCCTTGTTTCAACTCGGGACAATCGGTCCGAAGTGTCCTGGTTTCTTGCAATGAAAGCATAGATAGTCATTATCTTTCTTTGGTTCTTCTTTCCTTCTCTCGCAGGCCTCTTTGTGAAATTTCTTGTAGGGGCCTTTCCAATCTTCATCATTCTGATCTTCTTGCTCAGTAGGGCAATTTGCTCTTGCATTTCATCTAGCATATCATCCTCGTCCTCCCGATGTTTCTTCATGATGTGAAGCACCAATGCAGTGGTCTTTGGCTCTTCCTTTTCGATTTCGAGCACTAACTTCTTGCTAAATTCATAGGCCTTAAGATCGAGAGAACAATTTGAAGGTGTCTTCCTCATGCAGCTTTCTCATTTCTTCAATTGCGATCACCTTCATTTTCCAAACATCTCTTGCAGGTAAAGCTTCCAAGATTTTGGTGTTTACTTCCTCTTTTGAATAACTTACACTCGGCAGAGTAAGTTCATCTAAGATTGCATTGAATCGGACTCCATTTGCTCAATGGTTTCATTAGGTAGCATTTTGAACTTTTGAAACCTTTTTACGCCACACCGATTTTGTTCTTCTTTATTGCATCGGTGCCTTCACAGATTAAGTGAATCTTATCCCAAAGTTCCTTTGCGGTCTTGCAATCTTTGACTTTCATGTACATATTGCTATCCAAGGTTACGTAGATGATATCAATAGCAATGTTGTTGAGGTTTGCTCTTTTCTGTCTTCTCGCATTCCATTCTCTCTTTGGTTTAGGAATGTACTCGGTTCCGTCACCCTTATTCTTCGCCTTTGTAATCTCCGGTGGTCCTTCGTTAGTACATCCATCATCTCATCATGAGTGGCAAGCAAGATATGCTCGCATTCGACGTTTATACTCATCAAATCTATCAAGAGAGCACATCAACATGGTTCTAGCATACCGTGTGTTATCCATGATGCAAGTCTTGAAAATCGTAACTTGAAAGAAAGTTTTAAAGAATTTTCACAAGCACAACAAGTAGGATTCCTTCAGAACAGAAGCACTGCTCCGATACCAATTGTTGGTCCCTTGAAAAGGCTTTAGTTAAGTTTAGAGGGGGGGGGGGGGTGAATAAACTTAACAATTAAAACTTTGGAGTTAACAAATTTCGCAACTTCGGCACTCGCCGATACTTCGCAGTCCGCTTTCGAGACCTCGCAGCTCCGCTCGATAAACGTAGTCTACTGACAGTTCACTTTGCTGAATTTGTGCAGCGGAATAATATCAAAATTAAGCCTTGTTACTTGTTGTTAAATATGTTACTAAGTATTAGATACTCAGTAGTGTATGTGTGTGATTTCAGTTGCTAGATTCAACAGGTTGATATGAATAATGACTAAGTGCAGAAAATAAATGCAAGTAAGTAAGTAGAGAGATTTTTATAGTGGTTCCTGGTGATGTAATCCCGTACGTCCACTCTTCTCCCGTGATGTTGGAGGAAATTCACTAGTAATCTTTGAGTTATCTCGTTACAAAGAATCCTAGGTTGCTTGTCCTTCACCAATAACTATGGCTTCACAAACTAAAAACTAAGAACAGTAGGATTCTTTGCTCCCGAGTCTTCCATTGGTCCTTGAAGGGTAGAATTGCCTCTTCACCGCCTTCACCACAAACCAACGGTCTTTCACACCTAACGGATGCTTCATTGTCTTCGCAGATTCTTTATAAAATAAAGAATGAATCAAATAAATGATTCGGTTGCGGCGGCTTGATTAGGATGATATAATCGCGGCTTGCGGTCTCCAAGTGTGTATGCTTGATGCGGCTTGAAACACGAATACACTTGAAGAAAATAACTAGATCGGCGGCTTTAAGCTCGGTAAGTTCGACGGGGTGTTTTTCGGCTCGGTGTTATCACTTAAAGTTTATCCCAAAATTCATCTTCGCTTCTTGAGTTGAAAGTCCTCTATTTATAGGTAGGAATGCATGTGACTTGAATTTGAAATTCAAATGTGACCGTTCCTTGTATTTGTCCCATCCGCACCGCATTCGTCACTATTCATGGGATCGACACTTCGTCGGGATTACTTTTTGACGATGCGAGGGGTCCGTCCACCCCTTTGACTTGTATCCAATGGATAAAAATATGGATCATCCCAACGTCTTTTTAATCTCGGCCTTTGATTTGCTTGATAAGTCGAGGTAGTTGGTCGTTCTTATCCATGTAACTTCCCAATAATCTTGAATTAATCGAGGTATATATCGCCAGGTCTATCGTCCGTCGTAAAATAATCGTCTCGTCGAACATCATATTTTTGTCCGTAAAATATAATGCGGTGAATCTTTTTATCCAACTTTTGTATGTGAAGTTAGATTACATCATTTAAAGTATAACCAAGTTCCAAACATCATCCAACTTGTGGAACTTAGACCTTCTACACAAGGTATATGTAATCGTTTAGGTCATCACAGACTTGCCTAAATTTCGATTCCATATCCTTGACATTAAATACTAAGTTTGATCCCTTAGCCATCATTAATCGAGTTTGAACCCTCGGCCTTCGTCTTCGGTCTTCGGCGGGTTCTAGACCGCCTACCGACCTATCTACCCTATCGACCTAGATCGGTCCGTCGATAAACAATCGGCCGGCCTTTTACGGTGCTTGTTTGATCAAACCTATTTATGAATCAAACTCTAATAAACCTATACATATTATCTAGACATCTTTTTGCCTTTGCACTATAACAGCTAGTATGGCACTCATCATCAAAACTGAGAAATAAGTCCAACAAATACATAACACTCCCACTAACCCTTTTGCACATTAGGTATATCTTTCCCCTTGATGAAATCAAACTCCCTTGATTCTTATGGTAATGAATTTATATAGAGAAACAAGTCTGATTCCATTAATGGATCTTATTAGCTTACACATCACGTTACCGTCTGTGAACATTAAGCCTTTGGCCCAACGTTTTCAACACTATTATATAGCCATGATATGTAGCTACAACAAGCACTATCTGAATAGACTTATGTATAGCCGGTAGCATAAAGGTAATGACATGGTTTACACCTCGTAGCCTCTTAGCCATCACCTCAGCCTAACAGGTACTCGTATTACCACCCATGTTATTCTTTCATAAAGACATGCTACACCTTTTAAAGACATTTCCTTCAGGTAAGATAGACCTGGTTAATAACCCGGTTTTCACACATGGAATCTACTTCAGACATTATGGCTCCAAGCCTTATATCTTAATATGGCCTTTCAAGCATTTCTGCATAAGTCGTGAGATCTTCATTCTTCAAGATGAACATACTAGTAGCCTTTCCAGGCTTGTGGTTATCTGCAGACTCACATGGTACTTGTGTGCACTGAGCAGTGTTCTGCACCTCATCACCATGCGGCTCCTGCTCATGTTCCAATGGTTGAATATCTCTTTGTGGTTCTCAAACTCTTTTGAGATCTAAATTTACTCCCACTGTTTCTTTTGGAAGAAACACTTTCTTTAGAAGACATCATGTTTGGAGACAAACACCTTTTGATCCGCAGGCAAGTAAATGATATTTAGCATACTTTCTAAGATACTCCACAAAGTTGCACATGCCATACTAAGCTCCAAGCCTTTCAGACATTGCCTGTTTTCTAGAAGCATGACAACCCTCAATCATCGGTTAAGATGGATTTGAAGTTACCGCCTTCCATATCTGATATGGAATTCAGTCAACCTTATTCTTTGGAAAATGGTTAAGTATATGTTTTAAATAAGGGCATTATCCCAAAACATGTAAGGGATATGTTGCATGGCTTACTTCGCATCTTTATTGTATAAAATGCTATTTCTATTTTAGAAACATGATCTGATCGCGTATCCCAAGAATGGTATCCTTCAAGAGAGAATCTGATTCCTTTTTAGATAACTTCTGAAACACCCTTTAGGTATTAACTACTCCAATCCAGTTGAAGATTAATTCCTAAGTTGTTTATCAATCTCATATTCATACTAGTTTGAACCTTTCAAACTTTCCGAAATTCGTACTTCACTAAGTACATTCGACTATTTCTAAAAATTGACAAAGAGAGTAATAAACAATAATTTATGGTATTCATTGTCATAAGTCAACAAACATCAATGTGTTTAGGCTTTAGTCAATTTCTAAACCTTATTACCTTTTCATATAAGGGTATTTTAGTCATCTTTAGATAAGATACGTATCACCTACACGATTTATAATCACATTGTTCAGACATCATCAGAATGATATTTGACCACACATTTCTCTTCAATAGAGACTATGTCTAGAACACCCCAAAATAGTAAGGATAACAGCCATACAAATATTCAGTTGTGATTTCATCCTCTATATCAACTATATAGTGATACCAATTAGTATGTTAGATTCAGTGACCGTTCCACTTTATCGGAATAATATTTATTCCTTACAATTGAATTTTCCTACTAAGTCCTAACAAATAACTGAACTCGTGTTCTGTTGGAAATAAAATTTATGTTTTGTTGATGATTCATCGCTTATTCAGTTATTGTTTTTAGACCCCATTGATGAAGTGTCATAACTAGCTGTTATAGTGAAAAGCAAAATGATGTCTAGAAATCAATGTATAGGATTTAATAGAGTCTGATATTTGTATAAGTTAATCAGACAAGCACTGTAATATATAGTTCTAGGTTTAGAACTGAGAAACTGGATATTTAACTGAAGGAAACTGAGATCCTAAAGAGATACTTAAAACTAACATAAGATATACACCAAGAACTGAAGTTCATTCAGAGCTGAAGAAGGTAAGTTCGCTGAGGGACACAGGCTCAATTGATTTATCCAGGAGTAAAAAGAACTGAGGGATCGGACTCAGTTACTGAAGACTGAAGAACTGAGGGTTCAAACTCAGTTTATGAAGATTGAAGTCGAGACTGTAAAGTTAGACTTCAGGCAAGATTGTGATGACCTGAACTGACTTTATGGATCTTCTATCAATGCCTAAGAATCACAAGGACAATGATATCTTAGATGATCGATTGAATGGTGTACTCTGATTTAATCAATTGTAATCAGATGAAGAATAAAGTACTGAGATTTTGAAGGAGAGTAAAAACTCAGTTAATGCTCTTAAAAACTGGAACTGACTACGTCATGTTCAAATAAGTTTTTAACTGAAGATAAATCATACCGTTATAAGATAAGCGATTTTATTGGATGAACATAAATGTTAGAAAGGACACTGCCATACAAAAGGAGAGCGGGACCACTAACGGCTATAAGGATTCAAATTCAAAAGATCTAACCGTTAGTGATACTCCTATAAATAGATCACTTCTACAACAAGAAGAAGGTGGAATTCTAGAATTAATTTGATCAAGAAATTTCATACTAAGAGGAAAATCAAATCAAGAGAATTCCTGCTAAGCACTTAATTGCAAGATCAAGAAATATCTTCAAGTGTTTATATGTATTCAAAGAAGATCAAGATAAATCATTTCAAGAAAATCAGAGTTGTGCATGACTTATATATCTAGAAGAGGAAGCTCAAGTCACAAGTTGAATCATAGTTATTGATTCAAGTCTCAACTTTGATTTTATCAAAAGGTTAGACTGTGAAACACCAAGAAGGTATGAAGGACAGTTGAGCTTCAGTCAGGAAGACTGTGTTTGTGATGAGCTGGTGAAGAGGCATTTCAACCCTCTAAGGACCAGTGTAGCAACCTTAGTTCAAACTACAATCCTACCTGTTGAAGACTGAAGCTGGAAGATTATGAAGCTAGGGATTAGTGAAGGACAATCAAGTGTCTAAAATTTACTTTGTGTCTTGTGACTGTAAACCTCAAGAACATAGTGGATTTGGCCTCCGCATCACAAGAGAAGAGAGGACTGATAGGATTACACCACCTGGAACCTCTATAATTCTTGTCTATTTACCTTACGCATTTATTTACTACATTGTAGTTACATTCATCCAGTTCATTTACTCAGCAAACATCCAAGACTGAGTCAGCATATTAAGTGATAACTTATATTTTATAAAGGCTTAATTTAATCCGCTGCCGGTTAACTCAGTCAAGGATAAGTCAAAACTCTCAGCTAAGTTAGCTTAACTCCGTACAAGTTTAACCTGAACTTTATCTAGTTTAAGATTCAGTTTTAAGTTAGGTTTTTGGTGACAAGTTTATTCACCCCCCTCTAAACTTGTGTTAGTCTTTCCAAGGGACCAACAATTGGTATCGGAGCAGTGCTTCTATTTTGAAGGGATCCATAGCTGAATCTCTATATCAGTTTGTTTGCTCGAAGTAACTGGATAACAGTTATTTCCGATACCGACATTTGGTATCGGAGCAGTTCTTTCTTTTGGAGGTGATCCAAAGTTGTTACTGCTTTGTTTATTCAGTTTGATATAACTGGGTATTCAGTTGTTTGCTTAAACTTTTTGAAAACTGCATCATGGATACACATCAACACATTAGAAATTTAATAAACTGTTAATTTTAAAGCTTTGATAAATAAAAAAGTAAATTGAAGGCTCTGGTAGCTGATACTCAAGAAAAGATGATTGAAACATTCATTGAAGATTCACTCATTACAAGCAATGAAGACAATGTTGAGATTCTTCCCATAAGCTTTGGAGGAAATGATCATGGTGAAAGTGATGAAGAAATTATACTTTTTGGAACTGACCTAGCCAGCAACGATAAAGGCAAACAGATATTGGAACATAAAGTGGATGAAACTGAAAACTTATCAAACAAACATCATGAGGCAAGTACTTCTACCTTCAACACTCACACTGCCATAAACAATCATAGAAATGAAGATTTCAATGAAACCTTGCACATACTCATAAAGGAATTAGAGGTAATTCAATAGAATTATGAGAATGTCAAAAATGAAAAAGATTTATTGAAAATTGAAGTTCTAAGATTGAATGTTGAGATCAATCTTATCAAGGCTAATAATGGAACTAAGGAAGTCCGCTCAACTGATGAACTAACAAAGATAATAAACATCATAGAATCATCAGTTGATCCAATTCTTAACGTTCAGTTCAAACCTGGAAAACCATTTGGAGACAGAACCGGTTTAGGGTTTGATAGTCAGCAAAATTCTAATATGAGACCTAGTACAGTTGCACCTAAGTTTGTAGTTGCACAAAAGTCCAAAACTCAGAAAACTGACAATATTATTAGAACTGATAATTATTCAGCACAACCTCGATCTAAAACTGACAAAACTGTAAAATCAGTCAGTAGCAAACAACAAACTGAAAGATTCTATAGGAAGTATCAGAGGACTGAAAAAGGCAAAACTGATCGAGATCAGTCAAAAGAACATTCAAGTCTTATTCTCAAAGGAATGAAGATCATTCATGGAATAACAGATTCAGGGGAAAAGGAAGACTCTTTCCTACTGAAGAAGACTGGAATGCACCTATAATCTCTAAAAGATCATATCAGTCTCATAAATCGAATGAACAAAAGACTGTTAGATCAAAAAGGCAAAGTTCTGTGAAAACTGACCATATTCACTTGAAAAATCGAGAGAGGTATAAGCATGAAAGTAATAAGACTTACAAGAACACAAAAACTAATCAAAAAGGACCCAAACAGGTATGGGTACCAAAAATCTCTCATTCTGTTTTGCAGGAAAAGATCAAAAGCTGAAAACTGAGGAGTTGCAATTCTCAAAACTGAGTTGTACTCTCAACTACATTTTTTTTAATTTACTACAAGTTCTGGATAAGGACAAAACTGGACATTTACAGCTGGAGATACACTGCACCTACCGTATTTACTGATACATGCTACAGATGTGACCTTCTTTAATCTCAACCGTTCATCGTTTCCACACATCACCCCTTTTCACAATCTCAACGATTCTTGATAAGACGTTTTGAATCCCACTCAGATCACTCAACCACTCTTTCTACCACTTATAAATACCGTCATATTTTTCCATTAATTCTTTACACTCGGTCTTTATATAATCATCCTTTGAAGATCCTTCTAAATCTCAAGCATCTCAAATCCAACTAAATTTTCAAATACAATGGCCTTTACCCGAGTTGAACCAGCAATGATCATAGAACTTGATCAATTCATTTCTAAATACGCAGATCAGACCCTTGCCAAGGAAATTACAGCAAAAATTCGAGAAATCAAGGGTTTGGAGCAAGTGTTCAACATTAATCTGAAAAGCGTTTGTCTAGATAGCATTGGAGATTTCTATGAATTTGGAAAAACATCTATAGAAGGAGAAGATGTTCACACCTTCTCAACCACTATTAATGGTAAGGAAATTCAAGTCACTGAGGATCAATTGCGGATATCTTTGGCTTCAACAAATCCGGAGGATCAACAGCTGTCAAATTAAGCAAAGAGCAAAAAGAAATATTGTGGATAGTTATCGCATTAAATTTAGATTCCACAGTATTACAGACTGGAAGCACAAGTCTACTCAAACCTGAATTCAACTTTTTTACCAAGATGTTGGCAAATTGCGTGATTGGAAACGCAGGAAACTTTAGCAATCTGTCTGCCACCAAACTGGATCTACTGTATGTCATTTGGTTTAAAAAGAATTTCAACTGGCAAAGATACATTGTTGGACTTATTTCTGAGTTTTAGTGATGAGTGCCAGACTAGCTGTTATAGTGCAAAGGCAAAAAGATGTCTAGATCAAATGTATAGGTTTATTAGAGTTTGATCTTTGTATAGGTTTGATCAAACAAGCACTGTAATGGTCAGCTGATTTATATCAGCAGACTGGTCTATATCGGTAGGGTAGATAGGTCAGTATACTAGTCTGGAACCTGCTGAAGACTGAAGGCTGAGGGCTCAAACTCAGTTAATGAAGGCTAAGGGATCAAACTTAGTAATTAAAGTCAAGGATATGGAATCATAATTTAGGGAAGTCTGTGATGACCTAAACTGATTACATATACCTTGTGTACAAGGTCTAAGTTCCTTAAGTTGGATGGTGATTGGAACTTAGTTATTTGCAAAAATGTGTAATCTAACTTCACAAATAAAAGTTAGAGAAATGAAGTCTGCTGCATTGTGTTTTAAACACAGCATATTATAGTTCAGCAGACTGGTGAACCTGCTGATATATATACCTCGATTAATTCAAGATTACATTGGAAGATTACATGGATAAGGACATCCAACTACCTCTGATTTATCAAACAAATCAATGGCTGAGATTAAAAAGACACTTGGAGGATTCAGGACTTTATCCAATGGTTTTAAGTCAAAGGGTGGATAGACTGTATTCTGTCAAAAAGGTTTCTGACAGTGTCAGTCCTATGAATAGTGACAGAAAGCAAGTCAAATGGGACAAAACAAGGAACGGCTATATTTGAATTTCAAATACAAGTCACATGGACTCCTACCTATAAATAGAGGACTTCCAACTCAGAAAAAGATGATGAAAATTAAGGAAATATAAGAGATAATTTTGAGCTGCACCCTACTGAACTTACTGTGCTTAAGGCTACTGATCCAAAGAAAATCTTCAAGTGTATTCTGTATTCAAGCTACATCAAGTTTACACACTTGAAGACTGCAAGCTGCTGATTATATCATCCAAATCAAGCTGCTGCAACTGAATCATTTACTTGATTCATTCTTTATTTTACAAAGAACCCGTCGAAGACGGTGAAGCACTTTTGTGTGAAAGATCGTTGTTTGTGGTGGAGTGGTGAAGAGGCAATCCTACCCTTCAAGGACCAGTGGAAGACTTTGGAGCAGCAATCCTACCTGTTCCTAGTTTTCAGTTTGTGAAGCCATAGTTATTGGTGAAGGACAAGCAACCTTAGGAATCTTTGTAACGGCTACATCAAAGATCTCTAGTGAATTACCTCCAACATCACAGGAGAAGAGTGGACTGATAGGATTACACCACCTGGAACCACAATAAAATCTGGCTACTTACTTTCTGCACTTACATTATGCACTTAGTATATTATACACATCAACCTACCGAATCTAGCAACTGAACTCACACACATACACTACTGAGTAGCCAATACTTAGTATCGTATTTAACGACAAGTAAAAAGGCTTAAATTTTGATATAATTCCGCTGCACAAATTCAGTAGACTCAACTGTCAGTAGACTACTGTGTATCAGCAAGCTATTGAGGTGTCAGCAGACTGCTGAAGTTGCTGAGTTTGTCAACTCCAAAAATTTTAAGTGTTAAGTTTATTCACCCCCACCCCCCTCTAAACTTAACCAAAGCCTTTTAAAGGGACCAACAATTGGTATCAGAGAAGTGCTTCTATTCTGAAGTAATCCTACTTGTTGTGCTTGTGAAAATACTTTGAAAACTTTTTCAAATCACTGATTTTCAAAGACTTGCATCATGGATAACAACCAGTATGCTAGAACTATGCGGATGTGTTCTCTAGATAGATTTGATGAATATAAACGTCGAATGCAGGCTTACCTTGCTGCAAATCATGATGAAATGATGGATGTACTCACAGATGGACCACTGGAGATTACAAAGGCAATAACAGTTGGTGATGATACACAGTACATTCCTAAACTAAAGAGGGAATGGACTGCTGAAGATAGAAAGAGAGCAAACCTTAACAACATTGCTATTGATATCATTTATAGAACTCTGGACAGCAATATGTACATGAAGGTTAAAGAATGCAAAATAGCACAGAACTTTGGGACAAGATACAGTTGATCTGTGAAGGCACTGATGCAATCAAGAAGAATAAAATCAGTGTGGCCAAAAAGAGATTTCAAAAGTTCAAAATGCTACCAAATGAAACCATTGAGCAAATGGAGTCAAGATTCAATGCTATCCTAGATGAACTTACACTACTGAGTGTAAGTTATTCAAAAGAAGAAATAAACTCAAAAATCTTGGAAGCATTACCTGACAAAGAAGTTTGGGAGATGAAAGTCACTGTAATAGAAGAAATGAGAAAGTTACATGAAGAAGATACCTTCAAATTATTCTCAGATCTTAAAGCTTATGAATTCAGCAAGAGATTGGTTCCTACCACTGAAAAAGAGGAACCAAAGAAAACTGCATTAGCTGCTAAACATCAAGAAGAAACATCAGGAGCTCAAGATGATCTTGGATGAAATGCAAGAGCAGATTGCCCTACTGAGCAAGAAAATCAGGATGATGAAAGGTGGAAAGGGTTCTCAGAGAAATTTCAATAAGAAATTCAGTGAAAAGAAGAAAGAAGAACCAAAGAAAGACAATGATTATTTGTGCTTTCAATGCAAGAATCCAGGACACTTCAAACCTGACTGTCCTGAGTTAAATCAGAAAAAAGAACCTAATTATCTTTGCTTTAATTGCAAAAATCCTGGACATTTTAGACCTGATTGTCCAGACCTACTGAAGACCAAGAGCCAACAAAGAAGACATGGAAAGAAGGCTATGGTTGCTGAAGATGAATCAGGGTATGAAGGTAAGGAAAAAGATGTTGCTGTAAATGAATCTGATGACACAGCACTGGTTGCTGATATGGAAGACTATGCGTTAATGGCTAATATGGATGAAACAGAGGAGGTATACAATACTGTATCAATTAACACTCCTGCTGGAAGTGATTGTGAATCAACTTCTGGTTCAAATCCTAGAAACTCTTACAATGAAGAAGCTTTGGATGCCATCCTCAATAAACTGAGGAAAATACAATCTGGTTATGAGATTGTGAAGGCTGAAAAAGAAGCTCTTCAAGTAGAAGTGGAAAGATTGAATACTGAATTAAGGGTTCTCAAAGGTAAGGAAAAAGATGTTGGACAGAATTAGTATAAGGTCGTCGAACATCCAAGTAGCCTACGAATCTGCTGAACCATCTTGTTCCTCTACTGCATACAAATCTGGAAAGCCTTATGGTGATAGAACAGGGCTCGGATTTGGAACTCAACAATCCAAAAAGAGTGGATCCAGTAAGGTTACTGAACCTAGTACCAGAATTGGTCCTAAGTTTGTACCTGCACAAGATCCAACTCCCAGTAAGGTTGTTGAGGTAGTAAAACTTACTGAGAATGCTTCAAGAAAGCAAAATCAGAAGTCAAAGAAGTCAACAGCTCCTAATAAAAAGAATAAATCCAAAAGTAGGACTGCTGTGCCTTCTAGACCTGCTGATAGCAGACCATCTACCAAGTCTGCTGGATCACAAAAAGGAAAGAACCAGAAATATTCCAAGGATAAGAATCCTAAACCCAAAAATGTTAATCATTCTAGGGATACTTATCTCAGGGGGAAAGGTATATTGTTCCCTACTGATGATGACTGGAATATTCATGCATCTCATGCTAGAAACAGCAAGTATAACCATGCTGCTAGGGTAAAATCTAAGCAATGGAATCAATATAGGACTCAGCAGAGGGCTTATACAAGACCTCAGTAGGGACCTCAGCAGACTCCATACTACATGGTTGTTTCTAACTGACAGCAAACTAATGGTTATGCTAATGCTTCTAACAACAAAAATCACTTCAAACAGCATTATAAACCAAAAGGCCAGAAAACATATGTGAATCCAACACAACCAACTGTTAGAACTTATGGATGTGTGGAATACATGTATGAACCAAAGTATGACACTTTTAGAAGAAGACCTTATGGAAACATACCAGGGATCATGCTTACCACTGACCATTATGGACCCAAACAGGTTTGGGTACCTAAAATGTATTGATTTTGTTTTGTAGGGTGTCTGGTACTTTGATAGTGGATGTTCCAGACATATGACAAAGAATAAGCATTGTTTGTCAAATTTTGTGACAAAGGATGGTCCAAGGGTGAATTTTGGCAACAAAAATACACCTGGTTACACAAGAGGATATGGCACACTTGTGAGAAATGGACTTACAATCAAGAATGTTGCATATGTGGAAAGACTGGACTACAACTTGCTGAGAACTGGACAATTCTATGACATGGGATACAAGGTCACTTTTGACAAAAACAACTGTATTGTCATTAGTGAAAGAGGTGATCAAGTTGTACTGGCTGGTAGAAGACAACAAAACATGTATGTTGTAGATTGGTCTACTGCAGTTCTAGAAACTTGTCTGATTGTGCATACCAAATCAGAACTCAATTGGTTATGGCATAAGAAGCTGAATCATCTGAATTTTGATGACATCAATCAGTTGGTGAAGAAGAAACTGGTGATTGGTTTACCTGAGATCACATTCAAAAAGGATACTATATGTGATGCATGTCAGCAAGGTAAACAGACAAAGTCAAGCTTCAAATCAAAGACTAAGCAATCAACTAATAGAGTCTTGGAGCTGATGCATATGGATCTATTTAATTTGGACCAGTTACACCTACAAGTGTTACAGGAAAGAAATACACCTTAGTGGTTGTGGATGATTATTCAAGGTACACTTGGGTGGTATTTATGAACAAGAAAAGTGAAACACTTCAAAAGATGCCTGAACTTTTGAAGAGATTGCAAAATGAGAAAAGTTTGACAGTAGTAAAAATAAGATCAGACAAGGGTACTGAGTTTTTTTAAAGTTATAAGAGAATATTGTGAACAGAATGGTGTACTACATCAACTTGCTGCTGCTGGTACACCTCAGCAAAATAGGGTTGCTGAAAGAAGAAACAGGACATTGAAAGAAGCAGGAAGGACAATGATTTGTGAAGCATTACTACCTGAAAGATATTGGGCTGAAGCAGTTAATACAGCATGCTATACACAAAACAGAACCTCAGTGAACAAGAAGCTGCTGAAGACCCCTTATGAAATTTGGAATGGAAGAAAACCTAATATATCTTATTTCCATCCATTTGGAAGCAAGTGTTTTATCTTGAATCATAAGGAACATTTGAAGACATTCCAACCAAAATCAGATGAAGGAATTTTCTTGGGATATTCTTCAGTCAGCAAGGCATTCAGGGTACTGAACAAACGGTCACTGAAACATGAAGAAACAATACATGTTGTGTTTGATGAACCTAAGTTCACTGGTATGGAAGATGAAGCTTGTGAACCTGCTGAGAACCTACAGGTCACTGATCCAGATTGTATTGAAGTCTTGGAAAGGTTTAATGGCTTAAAAGTTTCTGATACTGCCCCTGCTGAACACCCTACTGGTAATACTACTGATGCAACAACTGAAGCAGTTCAAGGATCTGCTGAACCCCCTGTTGAAGAAGCAACAGCAGACCCTACTGAAGATGAGGTTCCTGAGAATCAATCTAACTAGAATCCACAATGGTTAAGGAATCACCCTGCTGAACAAGTTATTGGCAATGTACAGCAAGGTGTGAGAACTAAAAGACAATTAGAAGCAATGTTTACTTGTTTTCTATCACAAATGGAACCTAAAGTTGTCGAAGAAGCAATTTCAGATCCAGATTGGATAATTGCTATGCAAGAAGAGTTGAATGAATTTGAAATAATCAAGTTTGGACACTAGTTGAAAGGCCAAGTCATACAAATATCATTGGTACAAAATGGGTATACAGAAATAAACTGGATGAATCTGGTACCATTGTGAGAAATAAGGCCAGACTAGTTGCAAAAGGCTATTCTCAAGCTGAAGGAATAGATTTTGATGAAACTTATGCACCTGTTGCAAGATTGGAAGCTATCAGATAATTCTTGGCACATGCAGCATATAAAAACTTCAAGGTTTATCAAATGGATGTCAAGAGTGCATTTTTTAATGGCATTCTAGAGGAGGAAGTGTATGTTCAACAACCTCCTGGATTTGAAGTTAAATATCAAGAAGATAAAGTGTATAGACTCAACAAAGCACTTTATGGTCTAAAACAAGCACCAAGAGCATGGTTTGAGACTCTATCTCAATTCTTGGTGGACAATGGTTTTACAAAAGGCACCATAGATAAGACTCTTTTCAGAATCAATGAGAAGGACAACACCCTGCTGGTACAGATTTATGTTGATGACATAATCTTTGGTTCTGAAAATGAATTGTTATGTGAAAAGTTTACAAATCTAATGAAGAGCAAATTCCAAATGAGTATGATGGGAGAAATAAACTACTTTTTGGGATTGCAAGTTAAACAGATGAAAGATGGTATCTTCATTCATCAAACCAAGTACACCAAGGAGCTGCTGAAGAAGTTTGGTATGGAAAATAGCACCAAGATATCAACTCCTATGAGTACAAATATCAGATTGGATGAAGACATGGAAGGCAAAGATGTTGATCAGACTTTATATAGAAGGATGATAGGCGATCCGTCGTACCTCCTTTGCACGACGGACCCGATATATCCTTTGCTGTAGGTGTTTGTGCAAGATTTCAATCCGAACCTAAAGAAAGTCATTTAGGTGCAGTCAAAAGAGTTCTCAAGTATCTAAAGGAGACTCTGGGAGTAGGGATATGGTATTCCAAGGATCGAAGCTTCAAAGTTATATCCTACTCAGATTCTGATTATGCTGGATGCAAGATTGATAGGAAAAGCACCACAGAACCTCGTCGTTAATGGGAAATAGATCGGTCTCCCTGGTTTAGCAAGAAACGAATTCTATATCAACTTCCACTGCTGAAGCTGAATATATTGCTGCTAGAATTTGCTGTGCACAAGTACTATGGTTAAGACAACAGTTAAGGGATTATGGAATTGAAGAAAGAGAAATTCCAATTATGTGTGACAACACAAGTGCAATTACAATCACAGAAAATCCTGTTTTGCACTCAAGAACCAAACATATTGATGTGAGACATCATTTGATAAGAGATCATGTTGAGAAGAAAGATGTGGTGGTTCTCTACATCCCTACTGAAGATCAACTTGCTGATATTTTCACTAGACCATTGGATAGTGAAAGATTTGCTAAACTAAGGACTGAACTTGGAATTATTAAAGTTGACTGATAATCAGCAATGTAGTGGAATTCACTAAGGGGATTAGTCTTTGCTATGTTGGGTGAGCTCACTTAGCATATTAGTCATTGGTATCAACAATTCCATGCACTTATGTTTGGACAATTGAGCAAATGAGGTTGCCAAGGGGATTGGTCTTTGTCATGTTGGGTGAGCTCACTTGACAGGTCAGTCATTGGTATTAAACTTCATTTTGTATTATCAATTGAACAAAACAAGAAGGAATCAAAGATCGGAGAGTTACTCGTCGCAGGCCGCTTGAAGCATATTTGTCGACAGAAATTTCGCCGAGACAACCCCGTTGATGACAAGTCTGCTGAATAATACGTTATTCAGTCAAACTTATTAAAGTCAAAAAGCAGATTGGCGGGATATTTATTCTATCCTTTATAACCGCAGTTAACACGATCCAACGGTTACAAACGTTATGGAGAAGTAATGGGCCACGTGTCAAGTTAGCATTCACTCAGATTAATCATGGTTAAATGCACAGTACGTGCTCTGATAGTTTCAACGGCATTTGCCTATATATATACACAGACTATTACACAGAGGCTACTACAAAATCTCAGATTGATTTTCTCTGTATTTACACAGTGTGAACACAGATTTACAAGCTATCTTCTTCATCTTTTTCTTTTAACAATTGCGGAAAAGGATGATGTTCAAATTGAAACAAGCCAAAGAATTAGAGGCTTTGTTGTTGATGCCAATCAAACTGAACTAGCCATCAACATTGGTCAAAGAATAAGGAGATATGAAGGCTTGGAGAACGTACTGAATATAAGATTGGAAACAATCTCTTATACAAATGTTGTCAATTTCTGGAGAAACATTGTAGTAAGAGAAGGAAGAGAAGCATTTACCACCACTGTAAATGCACAAGAGATTGAAGTTTCCTCAAACCTAATGAGGGAAGTGTTTGGTTTTGCAGAAGTAATAGATGCTCCTGTAAATCCCGAGGAAATGGGATTGTCAAGAATTGATTTTGTTGACAAAATCAAAGCCAATAAAGCCATCAAGTCAATTCCAGGCATCAATGTGAAACACATTGGATTTGATTACAACCTGCTGAGCAAAATCATTGCTAAGAACATCTTAGGCCTCGTTGGAAGCATGGATACTCTATCAGGACCCAAAATAGAACTTATGATGATCATTTGCAGAAGTATGAAGTTTGATTGGGCTGGATATTTCATTCATTACATGAAGAAGGTTGCAAAAGAAGAAAGAGAAGGAAAAAGAAATCCAAGGCCTTACCCTTAGGATTAATGGTTCAGGCCCTGCTGAATCATTTGGAAATTCCTGACGTTGCACCTGAGAAGATAAACCAATCCAGATACAAGAAAGAAATTAACTATCCTATCACTGGTCTGGATGATGATGAAGAAGATGTTGCTGAGGCTGCTAAGAGTGATGATGGTGGAGATGGTGGTGATGCTGGTGGTGAGCAGGTTAAGAAAGTTGTTAAACCTACTGCATCAAAGAAGACTACTGAGAAGAGAAAGTCTGCTGACACAAGAAAGATAACAGAGATGTTAAAGCCTAAGAGGACAAGGAAGCAAACAAACACGGTATCGCCGAGTCCGCCGAGGGTCCACGAAATTGAGGTTACTGACACTGCTATAGTTGCTAAGAAGACTGTTGCTGAAATTCTAAGAGAGCAACAGAAGGAAGCCAGTAGAAAGAGGAAGTCTACTGTGATTGAGATTGAGGATGAGCCACTTTCCAAAAGAATGAAAGAAATTATCAGGAAAAAGAAATATGGAAAGGGGAAGCAACTGAAAATTCTAGAAGCTCAAAGAGAACATGAAGAAGAAGGTGATGTAGAAGAAGAAGGAGAAGCTATTGATGCTGAACCTATAACTATTATAAAGCCTACTGAGAATGAAGAGGTTTTTTCTGAGCAACCCTCGGAGAGTCACAGCGGCCTCGTACCCGAGCTCTTGTAGAATCCGTTGAAGAACCACGTAAACCACTGAGGCTACACCTGCTGTGGAAGTGGAAACACTTGTACAAGACCCTGCAATTCCTGCAATAGTTCAGGGGGAAGAGAAGTCTGCTGTTGACCCTGCTGATGAGCATATAAGTCAGGGGGACCAAGTGTTATACAGATGGAGGTAGTAGGGACAAATATCCAACCTGAGAAACCTACTGACCTAGTAGCATCTGTGGAAGAAACCTTGAATCTACTTGTAGAGACCTTTGGAGGTCAACAAGGTACTGGAACAGCTCACAGAAGATCATTCTTGCCCTTTGAAAGACATGAGAAAAAGAAGAAAGAAGGGTATGTTGATCCAAAGCTCCTGCTGGTGGGTGATTATTTCCAATGGAAGTTTGGATATTATAAGAGACAAAAGCCAGCTGCAGAACCAATGACAGATTTTGAAGAATGGGCTTTTGAAAAATTGGGAGTTGAGAACTTGCTGGATCTGATTGATACCACCTTACTGCAATCAAGGCTGATGGATCTGTTTGATGAAAAACAGAAAGAAGAGGGTATCAAGTTCTGGAATCCAAGAGGTGGTGATGACTCTTCATCATCTGATTCTGATGACAATCATCCATCTGGTCCAGGAGGAACAAGTAGGACTGCAATGCTTATTGAACCAACTGAAGGGCAGTCTACTGGTGCTGGAGAATCTACTGAAAAATAGCAAACTGGACGGACAGATAAAGATATGGAGAATCTCACCATGGATGATATTGAGGCACAAATCAATGAGGGAATAGACATTGGTGCATATAGAATGGTTGGTGAGGTAGATCCATTATTTGTTGAAGAACCTGCTGAGCATGTTGAAGATCAGCAGACTGTGGATTCAAGTGATGAGAGGGTTACTGACCACAGTGAACCTAGTGCCAGTTCAGAGGAATCAATTCAATATAAGGACTGGATTGACACTGAAGGGGTCTTATCCAAAACTACCATTATCCTAACAAAGATTGGTCATGCTGAAGGATTCCAAGTGGATAATGTGGCTGTATTCAATCCTCAAAGAGTGGAACAGGAGGTTCAGGCTGCTGAGGTTCAAACAACACCTGAACAAAGGTTGGAACAGGAGGTACGGAGTTCTTTGAGTTACAAACAAAGACACTGGACACAAAGTTGGAACAATCTTTGGGTTTGGAGGAAACCCCTGTTGTTGTTGTTGAAGAGGCTGCTGTAGTGGAGCCTACTGGAGTCAATACCACTATAGGAAAAGATAGTCAGCAGGCTGCTATTATTGATGAGAATGAGCAGCTGCTGGACTATGACTATAGTGATGAGGAATTTCAAATGCCTGAAGAAGAAAATGTTGATGATGAACCTCAACAGGCATTTGTACCTATTTTTGAAGAACCAGCTCTTGATCCTATTCTGGAGGAATATCAAGGACCTAACCCTGCTGGACTGGATATGAGTTTTGCAGTGGTTGTCGCAGACATCGGCCACAATACAATGTAGAAGAGCCTGCTGATGGAGTTGATAGAGGAATGGCTGGTGGTGTACCAGCACATGTCATGGAAGAGTTGAGGACAGTTAGAAATGATATTGCAAACTTAAGAACTCAACTTGACAGGCAAGAGCAGAGATTTGAAGACTTAATGAATTTGGTGGAGAATAGAGGGAGGACCACTGAAACTGTTGCCTCCAATATTACTTCCACACAATATGCTCTAGCTGATCTTGCTATGGATGTTAAGGGGATTAAGCAAGGAAATACACTGAAGGACAAGTTTCTGAAAGACCAATTTGAATCTATTCATAAGAAACTTGACAAACTTGCTGAATCGCCTAAGCCTGCTGAGGCTGCTGTTATATCTCACCTTGCTGTACCAGATCCTAAAATCACTGAAAGGATAACCCGGCTGGAGCAAACAATGCAAGAAAGGATCACAACTATTGACACTAGGACTGAAATTATTGAGGGTCAAATGAACAACCTAATGATCACACAGGAGAGTGTACATGGCCTGCTGACCAGTTTTGTTGATGATGTCAATAAGGGGGAAGAGCAAAGAGCAGAAGCAAAACAAGCTGCAAGGATTTTTGCAAAGAAGAGATGGGAAGCTGACACAAATGCATATAGAGAACCTGCTCCTGGAAGACTTCCACTCACAGATGATCTTCTCAAACAGTACAAGAAGGTCTACTACAACAAAAGGAGACCCTATCATGACAAGGGATTTCATGAAGGTCTTAACTCATTTTTGGGCTTAAAATTTACGGGAGGCCGAGTTAAATCAATGAGAGCCACAAGAAAAGGTGGAAGAGGTGGTAGAGGTGAAAGGAGTTTACCTACCACAAATGCAAAGGAATCATTGAATGAATTCAAGGAGGTTTACATGAGGTTAGGCTTCAGGGTACATCAGATAAATCTAACTCTACCTGAAGCATGGCATTGGTGGAAACAAGTAAATCCTCATATTGATTTCACTCTGATTGAAAATGACTGGATGAGAGAGATGATCAAAGAAATCAGAATATATCAAGAACAAGCAGAAAAAGCAAGAGAAGAAAGGGAAAGAAGACAGTAGAACAGCATACTTATCTGTTTTATCTTTGCTGATTCTAGACTATAATAATTTGAACAAATTATTATAATGAAAGATGACCAAAATTGTTATGTTTCTGTTTTCAATCTTTTTGCTTTGGTGTTAAGAGAGGGTATTGGCATCATCACCAAAAAGAGGGAAATTGTTGGACTTATTTCTGAGTTTAGTGATGAGTCCCATACTAGCTGTAATAGTGCAAAGGAAAAAAGATGTCTAGATCAAATGTATAGGTTTATTAGAGTTTGTTGGTCCCTTGGAAAGGCTAACACAAGTTTAGAGGGAGGGTGAATAAACTTGTCCCTAAAACTGGATTTTAAACAACTTAAAGTTCAGTTATAACTTGTGTGGAGTTAAGCTGACAAAGCTGAGATTAAGTCAAACTGACTTAAGCTGAAACTGAGTCAACCGGCAGCGGATATAGTTTTAGCCTTTTTCTTGATCTTGTTATTCTTTTATGAAAGCTGAGTGCTGTGAACTGAATTCTGATGAATGTCAGTTGTGAACTGTGAGGTGTATAACAATCAAGTATCAAAATGCGGTAAGTAAACGCTGAATAAATAAATAAATGCGTAAAGTAAATAAGGCGGATGTTATAGAGGTTCCAAGTGGTGTAATCCTGTCAATCCTCTCTTCCCCTGTGGTGCGGAGGAAAATTCCACTAGAACTTCTTGAGGTGAACTGTTACAAAAAGTCCTAAACAATAGTCCTTGGCTAATCCCTAGCTTCACTATCTAAACAATTGTAGAACAGGTAGAATTGTTGCTCTTCAAATGCTTGAACCACTGGTCCTTAGAGGGTAGGATTGACTCTTCACCAGCTACCACCACAAACACAATCTACCCGATTGCTTGTCACAACTGTCCTTGGCGAAACCTTCCTGGTTTGCTTCACAGTGTAAAACCATTGATGTAGAATCAAAGTTGGACTGAGAATCAATAAATTGATTCTTGTTTGTGGTTCTTCAAAGTGTTGGATTCTTGATAAATTCTTTGTAGCTTGAACACTTGAAGAAATACTAGATATGATTTTTTTATAGTTCAGGGATGATAGCAATTCGAATAAAAGAGACTAATGCACAGAATTGCTCGTTGATTCTTGTGTATCCTATATATGTTTATCCTTGGTGCAAAGTCTTCTATTTATAGTGTGAGATCCAACGTTCATCTGGCTTAAATTCAGATTGTATCAACGTCTCTTTTGTAACGGCTATATTTTATGACCGTTTTGCTGTGTCAGTAACTCATCCAATGAAATTGCTTCCTTTACAACGTTCGACTGTACTTTCAGTTTGTTGGATGGCTGACATATAAAACTGAGTTTCCTTATCATTTTTATACTGAGTTTTTCACTTGTAAGTTTCCTAACGGACTTGGAGCATTAGCTGAGATTTTACTCTTCTTCAAATATCAGTACTCCAGTTTTCATCTGATTATCATTGACTTAATCAGAGTCCACCATGCCTTATTATCATCTAAGAATTCATTGTCCTTATGATTCTTAGGTCTTCATACAAGATCTATAAAGTCGGTCAGTCACCACAATCTTGCTCGAAGTCTAACTTTACGATCTCGACTTGTAATCTTCATAACCGAGTTTGAGCCCCTCGCTCTTCAATCTTCAATAACCGAGTCCGTGTCCCTCGTTCTTCGATTTTCTAGATAAGTCAACCGAGTCTGTAACTCTCAGCGAACTTACCTTCTTCAGTTCCATGTAGGTGTATTCTGAGTCAGTTTGCTTGTCTTGATGATTTCCAGTTTTCTAAATGATTTCCGCTTTCGGCTTTTACGACACACTAACTATTACAAAGTGCTTGTCCGATGTAACCTATACAAATATCGACTCTAGTAAAACTTATACATTCAGTTCTAGACATCTTTTAGCTTTTCACTATAACAGCTGGCTTCAGCACTTCATCAATGGGATGAAGATAATACTTTAAACAAATAAGATGAATTATCATCAAAACATAAATTTTATTTCCAACAATTTCCCCCTTTTTGATGATGCCAAAACTCTCCCTAAAAGAAAAGCTTAAAGATCTAAACAATGTAAAACAATGTAAAACTGGAAAACTGGTTTTCAATAGAATGAGCAAAAACTGGATAAGTATAATTTTGTTCAAATAACTGTGATTAAAGACTAAGCTTCTTCTTAGCTTTTTGCATGACTGAGTCATATTTCCTTGCTTTGTCATACAATCGAAAATCTTCTTCTAGCTTGTAGTCTTCCTTTGAGAAAGTCTTGTTGTAGTCAACTTGACTACCTTCTTTCCATCTTTTCCATTGAATTAGCTTGGGTAAGTCGATTCTTTTAAGTAGTAATTTTCAAATTCTACTAGATCAGCTTTCATCTGTTCAGTCTTGTCTTTAATCTTCAGTTTATCATCAATCCTCTGATTCTTCTTATATTGTGCCATTTTCTGCTTTGAGAATAAATTAGATAAAAAGTAGTTCAGGGATTCTTCAGTTGTCTTGTCCCTTTATTTGCCTTTTATAGGATTGTAATCTTTGATAAACTGCGTCCACAGATCCTTTGTAAGAGTAACTCTTCTGTCTCCAGGTTGACTAAATTTTTCAATAAGTTGATCAACAGTTAACTCTTTCTTCAAAAATTTAGGATCTGATCTGTATCTTTGTAATTCTTCTTCAAGTCGCTTCATTTCTCCAAGTAACTTCAGCTTTTCTTTTTCATCTTCCCCATTTTTGGCATCATATAACTGATCTACCAGGGCATGGGTTGCTTTTTGATCTTCTGAGATTTGTCGCTGAGAAGCAAGTACTTCTTTAAGCTGAGTTTCTAACCCGTAGATATGCTGATTCATATGCCAATGAGCCTGAGCATGAGTTTCCCTATCTACTGCGGTTGAGTCTTCGAGTTGTTGTTTGAGTAACACAACCCCCGACACCGTGGTTCGTAGCCACGTGCTCTAATCCTCTGAGCTACAGGCCTTTAAATGAAGTACTCCTGATACAAAGTAAGGAAAGGTATCTATAACTTCTCCCCCAGGACCTACCCCCCAACCTAGAGTAGCTAGGTGGGGAAGTAAAATTAATCCTTGTTCGTACATGGGCTTCTCCGGTACGAAATGAGCCACTTCAAATAGGTTCATTGCTCCGGCCCGAATACGATTAATCCAAAGATGCGCTACATGAGCGCCTAGTAGTTTACCCGATAAATTGATAAGTCGGGCATTTCCGGCCCACCAAGCGAAACCGGTGGTTTCTTGGTCACGGTCTGAAGCAGAACTTGAGCTTGATTTGTGGATCATCTCTAATCTTGCATGAACTGAAACATCAGTTCTAGTTCTATAATCAAGGTATCCAGAGATGTTTGATAAAAGGCTATTTTGTGTATCTCTCTGACTGAGTACAATTTTCAAGTTTTCATGAACTTTTGCCAATTCATCCTTTGTGAGGATGTCAGAAGGATCATATGTAGCTTCTATTTGATCCTTAACCTGAGTATTATCATTAGTAATTATTAGTTGCCGATTATCAATTCCATCAGCTGCTTGGTGATTGTCAGTTGTCTGATCTCCAACTGGCAATTCTTCTTGCTGTGGTACAGTTTGCGTTGCTAGAGGTTGAGGTTGAGTTTCTGTTTGCAAAACTGCACGGTCTCATCGCATCTTTTCTTGACTTATCATGGTCATCATCATCCTTTTTCTTTGAACTGTCTTTAGATGATGTGTCCGATCCTCTTCTTTTTGCTAGTTCAGTAAATCTTTTGAAACACTTGTCAAGAAATTCTGAAATAGGAAACAGAGAGTAAAGGTCTCTAACTTCCAATTTCTCCAAGAGTAATTTCTCTTCATTCTGTAAAGTGATATCTCGAACATCTTCTGGTTGAAGTTTCATTTTCATCAGCTTGATGATTTTATCAGCTTCGAAGACTTGTGCTGATTGCTGAACTGATTGCTGCTGTAACTGAGAAGTATGGTCAGTAGTGACATTTTCTTGTGTACCTTTAGTAGTTAGTTGATGTTGTTGTTCCCCCTCAGTTGGTTCTTTTTCACTTGAGATTTCTGGGTACAAACATCTTACAACTGATCTTGCTTCTGCTGATTCAGGTTTTCGCTTGGTCCCTTTGTGTACAGCTTCCGGCTGAGACACAGTTTTCTGACTTGCTTCAGGTTGGGAAGTTGTTTCTGCAATTTACTTTGAAGTTGCATTTTTCCTTGCTTGCTTCCCTTCCTTAATTCTTTCTAAGTAAAACTGAATGATTCCACTAAGAGTCTTCTTCAGTCGGAATCTGCCATCAGTTACTTGTCCTTCAGCTTGAGCTCTTTTCTCACTATCTAATTCAGCTAAATGCTGTTTCTTGAACTGATTTACAACATAGCTTGCCCAATTGAATTCTATTCCATCCCAGATTATATTCATAAGATAAATATTCTCTTCTGATAGTATATTAACCCCTTTGGATTTCCCAATGACGTGTTTGCTGAGCCATCTGCTGAGGTTTCCAAATTCTTGTTCGATTTTGTCGACATGAATACCTGGTTCGATTGGTTATGTAGAAAAGGTAAGCATCTCAAGAAAAGCTTCTCTTTTCAATGGTAGTGTGGCTAAATCTGTTGAAGTTGCCGTTGTATTTGTGAAGCCAAAGAGCGACCTCATGACTCTTTCATTGAGAACAATGCGATCTCCACGTACGGTAGTTATCAAGGAGTCTCTTACTAATCGCATATTTTTCCAAAATTGCAAAATGCCTTCCACATCCCGTTTTTCTTTGAACTGAACTTCTGAGATGTTCCTCAATCCGGGTAGTTTCTCGATTTTATCACGTACCCAGCTGGCTAACAGAGTGTTTTGACACATACCTTCATACATTTCAAGTGTTAGTTCATCCAACTCTGTGATCAATCGTTTTTCTTTCGAACTATCTGAAGTGGCCATGTTGAGTGTGAACACAAAAATTTGATTTTGAGAGAAAGGGTTGCAAAGAGTCCGTTTTTCTTTCTAGAAAGAGATGAATAGTTTGAATTTCGAAGGAAGATAATGTGAATGGAGGTTGAATAAATAGGTAGGATATTCTGACGGTTGAGTTGTACAACTTTTCAAATTCCATGATGGTTTTGGTAACCGATGCTTGTACTGTTCTAACAATCGTGGGGTGTACACGCGAAATTCTGACAAAAAGAGCTGCGGTAATTTAATGCGACATAACCGCTGAGGATTTTACCATATCAACCTTTGACTAAATTTGACTAGAATGAAAACTGATGCTGAGGTCAGTTTTAGAGATAATTCAGTTCCATCAAATTTTCAGTTTCAGTTAATCAGTTGAGATTGTTGATGTCAATGATTAGTCTGTTAAGTGAGCAAACCCAACATAACAAAGATTAATCCCCTTGACGAATCTCTTGCTTAGCTTATTTAACTGACTTTGATTATTCCCAACTCAGTTCTTAATTTGGCAAATCTTTCTTTGTCCAATGGCTTTGTAAAGATATCTGCCAACTGATCTTCAGTAGGGATATAAAGAACTGTTATATCCTTCTTCTCTGCATGATCTCTTATAAAGTGGTGGCGTACATCAATGTGCTTTGTCCTTGAGTGTAGAACTGGATTGTCAGTAATTGCAATTGCATTGGTGTTATCACACATTATGGGAATTATTCCTTTTTATATCCCATAGTCTCTTAATTGTTGTCTAATCCATAAAACTTGAGCACAACAACTTCCAGCTGCGATATATTGAACTTCAGCTGTAGAAGTTGAGATTGAGTTTTGCTTCTTGCTAAACTATGACACAAGTCTATTTCCTAGTAACTGACATGTGCCTGATGTGCTTTTTTTTGTCTACTTTGCATCCAGCATAATCTGAATCTGAATAAGAAATCAGCTTGAATTCTCCTTCTTTTGAATACCAAATTCCAACTCCATCCGTGTCTTTCGATATTTCAAAGTTCTTTTCACAACCGTGAGATGACTTTCCTTTGGTTTTGACCGAAATCTTGCACATACACCGACAAGTAAAAGATATATCTGGCCTACTTGCTGTAAGATAGAGTAAGCTTCCAATCATCCTTCTGTAAAGTGTTTGATCAACATCTTTGCCTTCTTTGTCTTCATCAAGCCTGATGTTGGTCCCCATTGGTGTAGAAATTCTAGTAGATTTCTCCATACCAAACTTTTTGATAAGTTCCCTTGTATATTTGGTTTGGTGAATAAAAATTCCACCATCTAACTGTTTAACTTGCAATCCTAGGAAATTATTTAATTCTCCCATCATACTCTTCTGAAATTTGCTCTTCATCAAACTTGCAGATTTCTCACATAACTGTTCATTTTCTGATCCAAAAATGATATCATCAACATAAATTTGAACAAGTAGAGTATCTTCTCCATTCTTCATCCTGAATAATGTTTTGTCGATTGTTCATTTGATAAATCCATTATCCACTAGAAACTGAGATAGAGTTTCATACCAAGCTCTTGGTGCTTGTTTAAGTCCATAAAGAGCTTTCCTTAGTCTGAAAACTTTATCTACTTGATCTTTGATTTTAAATCCAGGTGGTTGTTGAACATATACTTCTTCTTCAAGAATTCCATTCAGGAACGCGCTTTTAACATCCATCTGATAAACTTTGAATTTTTTGTGAGCTGCAAAGGCAAGAAATAATCTGATTGCTTCTAATCTTGCAACTGGTGCATAAGTTTCATCAAAGTCTATGCCTTCTGCTTGAGAGTATCCTTTGGCTACAAGTCTAGCTTTGTTTCTGACGATATTCCCATCTTCATCAAGTTTGTTTCTGAAAACCCATTTGGTTCCAATGATATTGACATGAACTGGTCTATCTACCAATTCCCATACTTGATTTCTCTCGAATTCATTCACCTCTTCTTGCATAGCTAATATCCAATCTGGATCTTTCAAGGCTTCTTCAAGTTCTTTAGGTTCTGATTGAGATAGAAAGCATGCAATCATAGCATCTAGTTGATGTCTTGTTCGAACTCCAGCCTGAGTATCACCAATAACTTGTTCTTCAGGGTGATCTTTCATCCATTGATGTGTGTGAGTTTGTATCAACCGATTTGCATTTTGTTCAACCGATTCTTCAAAAACTGGTTCTTGAACTTGTTCAACTGAATCGAATGAAGTTGTTCGTGTTGTTGAGCAATTGGAAACCGAGACCGATCTTGATCTGAACATTCTGAAATTTGTAGTCTTCCAATGTCAACTGAAACTGGTTTTGGCGTGACCGGTAACTGAGACTGAGAAACTGCTTCTTGTCGGTCTTCAGTTGTTTCACCAGGGAAGTTTGGTTCATCAAATACTACATGTATTGATTCTTCATGCTTGAGTGTCCTTTTATTTAATACTCTAAAAGCTTTGCTGACACTTGAATATCCTAGAAAAATTCCTTCATCAGCTTTGGGCTGAAAAACATGAAGTTGATCTTTTCCATTATTGTGTATGAAACATTTGCTTCCAAAAGCATGAAAGTATGAAACATTTGGTTTTCTTCCATTCCAAATTTCATAAGGAGTCTTCTCATGTCTCTTATTCATGAGAGCTCTGTTCTGAGTGTAACAAGCTGTGTTAACTGCTTCAGCCCAATATCTTTCCGGTAGTTTAGCTTCACAGATCACAGTCCTTCCTGCTTCTTTGAGTGTTCTGTTTCTTCTTTCAGCTACATCATTCTCGTTGAGGTGTCCCGGTGGCGCAAGTTGATGTAAAACACCATTTTCTTCACAATATTCAATAATCACACCTTCGAGGAATTCGGTTCCTTTATCCGATCTTATTTTCACCCGAAACTCCTTTCGATTTCGAAGTCTCTTGAGTAATTCTGTAAGCCTTTGCTTGGTTTCACTTTTCTTGGTTAGAAAGATTACCCAAGTATATCTTGAAAAATCATCTACTACCACCAATGTATACTTCTTTCCACTGATACTAATTGGTGTAATAGGTCCAAATAAATCCATGTGTAGCAATTCTAGATGTCTGGTTGTTGAATGCTGAGACTTGGTCTTGAAACTTGCATTTGTTTGTTTTCCTTGTTGACATGCGTCACACAAACTGTCCTTTTTGTATGAGATCTTTGGTAGTCCAATGACTAGCTGCTTCTTAACAAGTGTGTTGATGTCATCAAAGTTAAGATGACTGAGTTTCTCGTGCCATAGCCAACTGATCTCTGATTTGGTATGCACAAGTAAACAAGTTTCAGCAACGGCAGTTGTCCAATCTACTACATACATGTTTTCTTTTCTTCTTCCGGCTAGAACAACTTGATAAGCTGATTCGCTGATGACAACGCAAAATTCTTTGTCAAAAGTAACTTTGTATCCCATATCACAAAATTGACTGGTGCTGAGTAGATTGTAGTGTAGTCCTTCTACATAAGATACATTCTTGATTGTAAGTCCATTTCTGATTAAGGTGCCATAACCTCTGGTGTAACCAGGTTTATCTTTACTTCCAAAATTGACTTTTGGTCCATCCTTTGCAATAAAATTACTTAGATAGTCCTTGCTCTTTGTCATATATCTAGAGCAACCACTGTCAAAGTACCAAATATCCTGCAATAAAAAATAAAAGTTTTTAGGTACCCAATTCAGTTTGGGTCCATGGGGGTCGATTGTCGGTACAACTCGGGAATATATCCTTTTGGGATTCTTCGGATATTGTTGCACTTGTTTTCATATATGTAAGCCACACTCCCATAGTATCTATGTTTGAATTTGTGTCTTATTTATATGATCTCTCAAATCTTTTGACTGAAATTTGTTTCCATCATGCTTTTTGTTATTAAAGCTTGAATGATAACCATCATTCCTTCTGTACTGAGGTCTGGACTGACCTTTGTACTGTGATTTATGCTGAGAGCTAAGATTAGTCCTCTGCTGAGTTTTGGACTGAAACTTGTGATAGGTTTTCGGTCTGGAATGATTGTCATTATCAGTTTTATTAACAAATTCAGTAAAATTCCAATCATCATCAGTGGGATATAGTCTTCCTTTCCTCCTGAATGTGTGAATCTTTGAATAATTGATATTCTTAGATTTACTTTGATTGTAATTTTTCTGGTTCCTGACTTGATTGGTTTTTGTGGATCTGGCAGTTGATTTGCCGTTTTGGTTTCCATTGGATACAGCTGATCTACCATTTGATTTACCTTTGTTGGTAGATACAGTTGTCTTCTTAGAAAACTGATTTATCCTGTGTGATACTGGCTTTACTGGTTCAGCAATTTTCTCAGTTTGTGGAAGTTGCTCAGCTACGAACTTAATACCAGTTTTGGTACTAGGTCCAGCAGCTTTGTTAGTTCTATCCTTGGAAGATTGTTGTGTATCAAATCCTAAACCAGTTTTGTCTCCATATGGTTTTCCTGATTTGAATCCAGTAATTGAACTTGATTGAGCAAACGATTCGCTTGTCGTCGTCGATGCAAAGAGGGTCGATCTTCGAATCTTTCTCGTATCGTTTTAGTCGGATTTCAACATTTTCAGTTCAGACTTCAATCTTTCAACTTCAAGAATTAGACTTTCATTTTCAGCTTTAATTGATTCATAACAAGCTTGAATAGTTACTAGCTGATTCATCAATTCGTCAAGCGTTTCTTCTAATTCTAGGTTTTTTGGATTGGAGTCAGCAGTCGAAGAACATGCATTTATTATGGAAATCTGAGCTGACGAGTATTTAGAATTTGATTCACATACCTCATTTGGATCTTCCATGTGTGCCATTAAAGCTGTGTCATCTGATAGTCTTTCAGTACCAGCTTCATAATCTGATTCATCTCCAGCAAGGAGTGCTTTTCTACCAACTCTTCTTGGTGGAGTCTTTTTGGTCAATTCTGGACATTCAGCTTTATAATGTCCCGGCTTCTTGCAGTTGACACAGAGATATACATCGTCTTTTCTTTTCTCAGGAGTCCTTTTGATGAACTTTTGAGTGACTGGGTGTCCACTCTTCATTCTTCGAATTCTGTTCATCATTAGAGCCATTTGTTCTTCCATCTCATCCAATTCATGAAGATTGCTAGATGAGTTTTCTTGAATGTCATTTGATGCTGCTGCAAGTGTTGTGGTCTTTGGTTCTTCCAGAGCTTTGATTATCGCAGTTGTGCTTGTGAAATCTTCACTGAATTCATAAGCTTTCAAATCGAAAAGATGTTGAATGAATCCTCTACATCAAGTCTTCTTGATTCTTCCGTGGCAGTGACCTTCATTTTCCAGCACATTGGTAATGCCTTCAAGATTCTTGTGTTGATAACTTTCTTTGAGTATTCAATCTTAAGTAGATCTAGTTCATCCATGATAGCACTGAATCTTGTCTGCATTTGGTCAATGGTTTCTCTAGATTTCATCTAGAGATTCTCAAACTTTTGTTTTGCAACAGAAATTTTATTTTCCTTGATTGAATCTGTTCCTTCACAAACTAACTGAAGTTTGTCCCACATTTCCTTGGCAGTTGTGCATTCTTTCACCTTCAAGTACATGTTGTTGTCAAGAGTTCTGAGGATAAAGTCCATCACAACATTGTTGAGATTATTTCGCTTGCGATCATCACTAGTCCATTCGGCTTTGGGCTTGGGAACACGAATTTGTCTTTCACCTTCAGTTTGCATGTAGGTGATCTGGATTGGTCCATCAGTGAGTACATCCATCATCTCATCATGAGTAGCTGCTAGAAAAGTATGCATACGACGTTTATATTCGTCAAATCTGTCCATGTTGCACATAAGCATTTGTCTCGCATATTGATTGTAATCCATTATGAGTGAGTGAAGACTGATAGTAGATTAATTGAAAAACTGAGCTTTCAAATAGGAACAACTAGAGGAGATATAGAGAAAATGATATCTTGTTAAAGTAACACTGCTCCGATACCAATTGTTGGTCCCTTGGAAAGGCTAACACAAGTTTAGAGAGGGGGGGTGAATAAACTTGTCCCTACAACTGGATTTTAAACAACTTAAAGTTCAGTTATAACTTGTGTGGAGTTAAGCTGACAAAGCTGAGATTAAGTCAAACTGACTTAAGCTGAAACTGAGTCAACCGACAGCAGATATAGTTTTAGCCTTTTCCTTGATCTTGTTATTCTTTTACGAAAGCTGAGTGCTGTGAACTGAATTTTGATGAATGTCAGTTGTGAACTGTGAGGTGTATAACAATCAAGTATCAAAATGCTGTAAGTAAATGCTGAATAAATAAATAAATGCGTAAAGTAAATAAGGTGGATGTTATAGAGGTTCCAGGCGGTGTAATCCTGTCAATCCTCTCTTCCCCTGTGGTGCGGAGGAAAATTCCACTAGAACTTCTTGAGGTGAACTGTTACAAAAAGTCCAAAACAATAGTCCTTGGCTAATCCCTAGCTTCACTATCTAAACTGTTGTAGAATAGGTAGAATTGCTGCTCTTCAAATGCTTGAACCACTGGTCCTTAGAGGGTAGGATTGCCTTTTCACCAGCTACCACCACAAACACAGTCTACCCGACTGCTTGTCACAACTGTCCTTGGCGAAACCTTCCTGGTTTGCTTCACAGTCTAAAACCTTTGATGTAGAATCAAAGTTGGGCTGAGAATCAATAAATTGATTCTTGTTTGTGGTTCTTCAAAGTGTTGGATTCTTGATAAATTCTTTGTAGCTTGAACACTTGAAGAAATACTAGATATGATCTTTTTATAGTTCAGGGATGATAGCAATTCGAATAAAAGAGACTAATGCACAAAATTGCTCGTTGATTCTTGTGTATCCTCTATATGTTTATCCTTGGTGCAAAGTCTTCTATTTATAGTGTGAGATCCAACGTTCATTTGGCTTAAATTCGGATTGTATCAACGTCTCTTTTGTAACGGCTATATTTTCTGACCGTTCTGCTGTGTCAGTAACTCATCCAATGAAATTCCTTCCTTTACAACGTTCGACTGTACTTTCAGTTTGTTGGATCGCTGACATATAAAACTGAGTTTTTCACTTGTCAGTTCCTAACTGACTTGGAGCATTAGCTAAGATTTTACTCTTCTTCAAATATCAGTACTCCAATTTTCATCTGATTATCATTGACTTAATCAGAGTACACCATGACTTATTATCATCTAAGAATTCATTGTCCTTATGATTCTTAGGTCTTCATACAAGATCTATAAAGTCAGTTCAGGTCACCACAATCTTGCCTGAAGTCTAACTTTACACTCTCGACTTGTAATCTTCATAACTGAATTTGAGCCCTCAGTTCTTCAATCTTCAATAACTGAGTCTGTGTCCCTCAGTTCTTCGATTTTCAAGATAATTCAACCGAGTCTGTAACTCTCAGCGAACTTACCTTCTTCAGTTCCATGTAGGTGTATTCGGAGTCAGTTTGCTTGTCTTGATGTTTTCCAGTTTTCTAAATGATTTCCAGTTTTCAGTTTTACGACACACTAACTATTACAGTGCTTGTCTGATGTAACCTATACAAATATCAGACTCTAGTAAAACTTATACATTCAGTTCTAGACATCTTTTAGCTTTTCACTATAACAGCTGGCTTCAGCACTTCATCAATATGATTAAGATAATACTTTAAACAAATAAGATGAATTATAATCAAAACATAAAAAAATTTTCCAACAATTTCCCCCTTTTTGATGATGCCAAAACTCTCCCTAAAAGAAAAGCTTAAAGATCAAAACAATGTAAAACAATGTAAAACTGGAAAACTGGTTTTCATTAGAATGAGCAAAAACTGGATAAGTATAATTTTGTTCAAATAACTGTGATTAAAGACTAAGCTTCTTCTTAGCTTTTTGCATGACCGAGGTGTCGAGACCGCCGAGGTATCAACAAAGCTTCGAAGTTGCTGAGTTTGTCAACTCCAAAAGTTTTAAGTGTTAAGTTTATTCACCCCCCTCTAAACATAACCAAAGCCTTTTCAAGGGACCAACATACATTCTGGTTCAACTAATGGCACAATCGTTCGATGTACCCAAGAAGAAAACCGAGGTGAAGAAAGGCGGATTTTATCATAAGAAAACTCTTGCTATTTTGGTTCAAATAATTCTTGACCACATTAAAATTGCAAAGAAGAAAGGAACTACAATTATAGATGGGAAAATTGCAATCAAAGAAGAAAAGCCTGGAAAGAGAAAAACAGAGGGTTCTGAAATCGGACCTAAGAAGAAGAGCAGAAGATCTAAGAAACCTCCAACCTGTGCTAAAGTTTTTGAACAAGTTGATGAACTGATAGAGAGGAAGAGAAAGCTGGAAGCTTCAATTCAAACAAAGATAACTGAAACTGCAAAGAAGGTTTTGGAGCCTTCTCAAACAAAATCCACTACTTCAGTTGCTGAAATCTCAGCAAAGAAACTGAGAACTGTAGAAACCCCCACCGAACCAATCTAAACTGAGATAGTCCCTACTTAGAAAGAAACCTCAGTTAGAGAAGAAGTTGTTCCTTCACTACCAGTAACTGAAATTTAGAAGGAAACTGACACTCAGGGGGAACAGACCCTGAGAGATGAGTTTGATGATGAAGAAACTGACAGCGAGGAAAGGTTAATTGACTTAGAGACAATGGCCATGCTCAAGCTACTCTCCAAGTCTAAATCCACACCTCAAAAATCAGCATCCATGATTGAGTATGAGGAATCATTCAAGAACATTGAAAGTTCTCAACCTGAGGAAAAAGATCTTGCTGAAGTTGAATCAAGACCTGAACAAGTCATCACCTTAGATGCGCTTGTCAGTGAAATAGGAATTGCTCTAGAAACAAGAAAATAGAAGAATCAGTTGCTGAAAAGGATGTGGAACTAGCAAAAGATCAGGCTGACAAACCTGCACCTGAATAAGAACCAATTGCTGAACTGGAACTTGGGTCAGTAAGAGAATAAGTTACTGAGAATGTAGAAGAACTTGTTGTTGCCGAAGTGAATTTAGAAACTGAGCCTACCATCTCAGTTCCTATAATTGAAACTGAAACCAACCTATTCCCATTTTTTGTTGAAGGGGATACCAACAAAACTGATCTTGAAGAAACTGATAGAATTGAGGCTCCTGCGTATCTATTCTGGAGATTCCAAGAGAAAGTGAAGCAATCTCAACTCCACCTGAATCATCTATTAACGTCAGAGAACTGATAGTAGCTAAATGCAAAAGGCTGCCCGATTATCAAAGTTGAAAACTGAGCTCCATATCAAACCAAATGAGTCAGTTAGCAGAAATGGAAATCACAGAGAAATGGGTGTTTGATCTATTCAAAATCACTCATTTGTCTGAACTGATCAACACTGATGAATTTTTGAGCAATGGATATGCGTTGATTAGAGAGAGTCATTGGAATAAAACTACAGCAGGAGAAGATTTTAAGAAAGATGACAATGATAATGATGATTCATAGGGAGATCCTAAGTCACAAGGAGGAGTTTTCCATCCTACTCAGGAAAAGGAAACTGGAATTGATAAAATAATTGCTGATGATGAAGATAACTCTAAAGAGAGCAGTGGAGACTCGGACTCTGAAACTCAGTCAGAATCTGAAAATGAAGAGAAAGAAGGTGATCAGTCTTCAACTGGCTATCAATCCCTACTGATCAAACCGTACATGAGATAACAAAAGCTGAAGCTGACAAAGTCTGTGAAGAATCTGATGATGATTTCAATGTTGAAATATCACAAGCTAGAGAAATCGATCAGTCAAATCTGGAAGAAGTAAGAAGACAATCTGAGGAGAGGAGAAAATCTGAGGAATATAAAGAAGAACTCAAGAAGATTGTTCCTACTCCTATCAAAGAAACAAAAGTAACTGAAGATGGGGCGGATAAAACTGAAGCACAAAAAGCTGAAATTGGAAAAGACATTCCCACACAGGTTGACATTATCAAGTTTTTCACAATGAGCTGATCCGCATTCAGAAAGATGATATCAGTTTATTTGGTAAAGTGTTAAAGTCCTTAGAAGAAAGCAAGACTGAGAGGACCAACATGGAGAAGAGATTGGATAATGTCAGAAGCGACTGTCAAAACACATTGATTGAAATTCGTAAAACAACCATTGAGAATGATTCAAGGAAAGCTGAAACTACAGAGAGATGGGAAGGCATTCTCAATAACTTGGTTGACAAAATGGTTTTAATGGAGAATGGAATGAAGGATCCAATCGCTGCTCAGACCTTATTGGCATCAAACAACATCTCAACTCCTACATCAAGAGCTTGATCGATAAGAATGATGTCAATAAGGGGGAAAGTTTAGATATGTTAAAAGTCAATGCATTAGACATGCCAAATTTCTGGAAAACATTGATGATAAACTGGTCGAAATGAAGAAAGCTAGAGGAGAGTTTACAGATGAAGAAATGGAGCTAATTGCAAAATTTGTTGAACCAACTGACAAAAGACTTGGTCTAGATTCTCGTCTTTACAATATTTTCAAAGACATGCCCTTGAAAGAAGGAGAATCCAGAGAACAATCCTTATCAACTTTTTTGAGTATGCAAAAGATCATCATACATTTCTGGCACAAATCGAGCAAATGGGAGAGAAATGGAACTTTGGAGAAAGTATATGAAAAAGTTGAGAAAGAGGAACCTGAGTTTGTAATGGAACTGCTGAAAACTGGCACAAGCAAAAAAACTGAGACAAATTGTGTGTGTTTGTTGTACTCTTCAAGAGCAAAATTTTCAGTAAACACTATATGTCCAACTCATAGAACATTTATGAAAATATTCATGGAATTGAAAGCATGGCAACAAATGATGCCATGAAGAAGTTTGCTGAAGATTATGACAACAAAACTCAGTTTGCTGTCAAGTGAAAGGAAGAGAATCTGACACTTAGTTTCTTTTCATGTATTGTATTTTAATACCATGTTTTGTAACTCAGTCTCTTCAATAAAATATCAGTTTCTCAGTTCATTCTGTTTTTATTTTTTTTGTCTTTATCTTCTTGCATTGCTTTTAAGGAGGGTATTGACATTATCAAAATGAGGGAAATTGTTTGAAATAAAATTTATGTTTTGATGATGATTCATCATTTATTCAGTTATTTTTTTTAGACCTCATTGATGAAGTGTCATAACTAGCTGTTATAGTACAAAGCAAAAAGATGTCTAAAAATCAATGTATAGGATTTAATAGAGTCTGATATTTGTATAAGTTAATCCGACAAGCACTGTAATAGTTCTTGTTGTAGAACTGAGAAACTGGGTATTGAACTGAAGGAAACTGAGATCCTAAAGAGATACTAAAAACTAACATAAGATATACTCCAAGAACTGAAGTTCATTCAGAACTGAAGAAGGTAAGTTCGCTGAGGGACACAGACTCAGTTGACTTATCCAAGAGTTAGAAGAACTGAGGGATCAGACTCAGTTACTGTAGACTGAAGAACTTAGGGTTCAAACTCAGTTTATGAAGATTAAAGTCGAGACTGTAAAGTTAGAATTCAGGCAAGATTGTGATGACCTGAACTGACTTTATGGATCTTGTATCAATGCCTAAGAATCACAAGGACAATGATATCTTAAATGATAGATTGAATGGTGTACTCTGATTTAATCAATTGTAATCAGATGAAGAATAGAGTACTGAGATTTTGAAGATGAGTAAAAACTCAGTTATTGCTTGTAAAAACAGGAACTGACTACGTCATTTTCAAATCAGTTTTTAACTGAAGATAAGAAAAACTGAAGATAAATCAGACCGTTATAAGATAAGCGATTTTATTGGATGAACAGAAATGTCAGAAAGGACACTGACATACAAAAGGAGAGCAGGACCACTAACGGCTATAAGGATTCAAATTCAAAAGATCTAACCATTAGTGATACCCCTATAAATAGATCACTTCTACAACAAGAAGAAGGTGGAATTCTAGAATTAATTTGATCAAGAAAGTTCATACTAAGAGGAAAAGCAAATCAAGAGAATTCCTGCTAAGCACTTAATTGCAAGATCAAGAAATATCTTCAGCTGTTTATAAGCATTCAAAGAAGATCAAGATAAATCATTTGAAGAACATTAGAGATGTGCATGACTTATATATCTAGAAGAGGAAGCTCAAGTCACAAGTTGAATCATAGTTATTGATTCAAGTCTCAACTTTGATTTTATGAAAAGGTTAGGCTGTGAAACACCAAGAAGGTGTGAAGGACAGTTGAGCTGCAGTCAGGAAGACTGTGTTTGTGATGAGCTGTTGAAGAGGCATTTCAACCCTCTAAGGACCAGTGTAGCAAGCTTAGTTCAAACAGCAATCCTACCTGTTGAAGACTGAAGCTGGAAGATTGTGAAGCTAGGGATTAGTGAAGGACAATCAAGTGTCTAAAATTTACTTTGTGTCTTGTAACTGTAAACCTCAAGAACATAGTGGATTTGGCCTCCGCATCACAGGAGAAGAGAGGACTGATAGGATTACACCACCTGGAACCTCTATAATTCTTGTCTATTTACCTTACGCATTTATTTACTACATTGAAGTTACATTCATCCAGTTCACTTACTCAGCAAACATCAGAAACTGAGTCAGCATATTAACTGATAACTTATATTTTATAAAGGCTTAATTTAATCCGCTGCCGGTTAACTCAGTTAAGGATAAGTCAGTTTTGACTTATTCTCAGCTAAGTTAGCTTAACTCCGCACAAGTTTAACTTGAAGTTTATCTAGTTTAAGATTCAGTTTTAAGTTAGGTTTTTGGTGACAAGTTATTCACCCCCCCCCCCCCCCCCCCTCTAAACTTGTGTTAGTCTCCAAGGGACCAACATGTTCTTCATATGAACCGGAACACAATAACATTTATTTAGTTCCTTTATCAGTTTTCTAGACTCCAAATATTATATGGTAAATGTTGCAACGTTTGCTTCACCTTCCATATCTTAAAATATTATGTATTTAATTTTTCTAACTTAGTCATACTCGTAAGATATCATATATCTAAGAGTTGACTTGAGCTTAGATAGATTTATCTCAACTTTCTTGCTTAGAGTAGAGACTTCGATAAGTTCTCTATTTTAGCATATGCCCTAACTTTCCTTTTAACCCCTTAAGCACTTTGTAAATATTTCTTAGTTAAGTCTTCATAAGACTTAAAAAAAATCAGAAGAGCTATGTCTTTATTTTTCTTTCATAAAGAAAATCCGAAGTTTATTAAAAAGTTTATTTAACCACTTGAATCATATTCAAAACATGAACCATTTAATTAACCTTCAGGTAATTATTAAAGAATTAAGTCGATACTTAAATCTTACATTTTGAAAACAACCTTTCCAAAATTCATTCTTGTCATTCTTATTCATCACATCTAATTTTTGAATTGATTGTCATCGTATGACAAAATGATCCATTAGACATCGTCGTATCCAACATACGATTAATTTGTTGAAACCGATTTCAAGTTTCTCAATTTTATCATGAGCTTATGTTTTGATTAATAACTAAAGTCTTAGAGCACTACATCAAATTGTAGTCTCTTTGTCTCTGGGTACTATAACGAAGTTGCTCGTTTGCTTTACTTTAAAAGGATTAAAATTACTTAACTTTATTTGAGAACTTTTCTCAAAAGGTAACAGTCATCTAATTTTGGTTCTATCAATAGAGAATAAAACATAGAAATAAAAGTTCACTAAAAACTACAACATAAAATAAAGATAAAAAGAGTGTTGTTGTTTATACGTGCAAAATCAAAAATGGTATTTTGTTTTATGATTTTGCTCCCACTAGTCAACTACCCTCAATTGGCTTTCAAGAATTTTCCAAAAATTATTTAGTGGCAGAGATCCAATCTAGTTACCTCGATTCCAGGCAGTTGTCGATCAACCAAGATAATTTCAAAAGGTAGGTAACCTTTTACCAATCACATCTCTATGTAATTCTCAGTAGTTGACTAGTCAACTATTTGACAATGCACGTCACTATGTGTTAGTCAACCCCTTGTCTCTTAAATTAGACGGTTCTGACGGTGGCTAATCACTGCAAAATTTTATTTAAGTCATAACCCAATATTCATGAGATCTCATACAATCATGTCTCAATAACGATGATATACCCGATGTAGGTCAACTCCCGGTGGTGGTCGATCAGTTGGATCCGAACAAGGGCTCTTCACCGTCGTTATAATACCGGGAGACAAAATTACGACTTAATTTTTGTTGTAGGAGTATTTTACAAAATAATTCACTTAATTAATTATAGTCTCATCAAACATATCTATCTCTATAGACATACATACTACACATTCACCTAGATCGTTCCTAGTCATGCATCTATCGTATCGTATAAAATAAGTACTTGCACAAAATAAATAAATGCGTAAAGTAACCGGTATGATCATAGACTTTTCCTAAGTGCGGTTTTGAATACAAACTGACGAAACCGCGGGTCACAATCTAAGGGTAGCTGCAACTTCCAGTAGGATCTCTATGTCTTCTTTCTTTGGCCTTCGTCTTCTGCTCCATTTGTTACATAAAATTCTATCTAATAAAATAAATACACCCGCCGCACATGGGAGGAAGCTAACGGGAATGAGATAATATAGAAAATAAACTAGGCCACGTTCTTCATAATGGCCTAGGACAATTTCAAACCAATAGAAAAAAATAAAGTATTCACATCTATCATATTGGTGGAGTCCATGATCAATCGGGTCCATATAATCATATTATATCTACAATATCTAATCCATACAATAAAATGTCATGAAAAAGATAAAATTAAAATTTACCAAATTGCGTCTTCATTAATCGATTAACGTTTAATCAATTAAATAATATTATCCAATCAATTAACTAATTAACATTTAATTAATTAATGATTTTAATCGAAATAAACTTTACGTTAATTTCAAAATGATTTCTATTTTAATTTTAATCAATTAGAACTATTACAAAATAAATCACATTTAAAATTAAGTCTATTTTGTTTCTTTTCTTTTTATTTCTAATCAAAAGGGATGTCTTTGGTTTCTAAAACCAAAAGGCACCTACCTGGGCCATATTGTGAATCATAAACCAACCCATATAATGCCATATTGCATCCAAATAACACAAATTATTTGAATCATTGGTTAACCACATGATATTAACTAAACAAAGAGATATAAATGTACCATAAAATTGACAAAACAACAAAACAAAAATCCTGGTCCACCGATTCTCTACCAGCCGATGCCGCCGGCGGTTTATCACCGGTGAGGAGCCGCCGCTTCGGCCGAGCTCCCTACCCAATTTATATATATATATATATAATTGTTTTTGTCTTGCGAATTAAATCATGCATCTATCATAAATTAATTACCACGCAAATTAACTAATGCTTATTTCTTAAGCTCGAAGCTCGCTCTGATACAATTATTAGGAAATCTACGCGGGAACGCATCAGAATTTACAATTTAATTCATTTTACACCAGGTTCGACTACGTTCAAGCAACAAGTATAAAAAAAGTAGACTAAGAGAATACCTTGGATGATCTAAAATAGATCGTCGCTTTGTCCACAGTTGTAGTTTCTGCTCGAAGCCGCCCAAGTGTTCGGCCTCTACCACTAGTCTGCACGAACAACCTGCCGAATCCACCATTAAATTGCTACTAGAAAAACTTGGTTGCTTGACCGACCTTTTCTCTCCATCAAAACTCTCTCTAGGAAGCTCTCATTATTTCTAGTAAATTAGAACTCTTCTAATTATGTTGTACAAAAGAGCTAGCCAACCCGTAGCTTATATAGAGGTGACATGCACCCCATATTACTAGTTTTCCCAAAGGGAAAAGCTTTTGAGTGGAGTAGGGGAAATAAAACATTTTACTAGTAAAATAAGGAAAATATCTTTGATTGATTTATCTCATTAATATCTAATATCTTATATTAAATATTTCCAAGATATATATTGTCAATATTTTAATATTGAATATATCTTTATTATATTACCACATATATATACACACACATATATATATATATATATATATATATATATATATATATATATATATATATATATATATATATATATATATATATATATATATATATATATATATATATATATATATATATATATATATATATATATATCAATTACACATGTGCATACATCGCAAAATACACACACGCATATTAATGTCACTAGTGAATAAGGAAACCCCTTGCATATATATATATATATATATATATATATATATATATATATATATATATATATATATATATATATATATATATTCACACACACACACATATATATATGCGTGTGTGTATGTGTGTGTGTGTGAATCTATATATATATATATATATGCGTGACATGCATATATGATATGCATGTGCACACTTGTGATATATATATATATATATATATATATATATATATATATATATATATATATATATATATATTAATATTTTATATTAATATATGATAATATAACACTATTTATAATTAATTTGCAAAAATCTATGTTTATCGATACACATAATAATTTCGACCCATACGCCGAAATTGTCAACCGGAACATTCTTTAATTAATCAACAGAATTAATATCTTGTATTATATTTATTCATAATAAATAAATTCTACCATATTAATTTATCACTATAACACTTTATAGTCGGGATAAACTTTCCTTATTTTTTTATCACTATAACTGCATTTTAATCTGGCTAGATGTTCTTATGTGTGTGAGCCGATAGACTTCCGAATATGTTGGTCGTGCACAAGCTGCAATTACGAAAATGCCCCACATACCTAACGATCATGGATAGCCTCTAGCAACACGCCATGACCCCAATCATCGGAAGAGTCAAATGCAATGACTACTACATATCATGTGAAATGGTTACCGTGTAAATAGAATCCCATCGTTGTTACAATATCCATACGGTCGTATCTCGCGTGTCAATACATTAACGACCGTATCTTATAATCTGGATATCATGGTCTCTAGAACTAACTCATTTACTTCCACTTTGCAAAGATTCACGAGAGTAAGACAATCCTTATAAGAAGACCATTTCGGATATTTACACATACTCATAGGATACGCGATTTCCGGACGAGCAACATGAATCCTACGCATGCTTTAGTATCATACCCAATGACTACCGCATGATCGCCCCATGGCTAGGGGAAACCTCAATAGTGTCAAAATATGACAATCCACACCGTGATGCCCTGAAGACTCCGGTTTCAGGATAATTACACAACCGCCACATAGTGTGACGCTTAATAAAGTAAGTGGTTCAGTCTAACGTACGCATTCTCTAATACATGTCCACGTAAAGTCCAAGTGTCCCTACACTTCGATAGACGAGATATATCCCTATCTTCAAAAGATAGAAGACATCATATACGTGGTAGTCTAATTGTACTATTAATGTCCCATTTGATAGTAAACACGACTAGAGACATTTAAGTATCAAACCTTTTCAGGTGAGTCGAGATCTCATCAACCATAATCACTATTATGATTTCTCTTTCACAGTTTGACACCAGGGACGTTATCATATATATAATATCATAATTTGTCTATTAAACGAAAAAAATATAATAACAGAAAAACCATTTATTATATGTACAAACTTAAAGAAATAGTAGAAATGATCCGACCCGGTCGGATCCGGCCAAACCCGATTGGGTTTAGGACACTATGTCAACACTAAGTATGACTAGTAGATACCAAGCAAATCCAGGAGATGGTCACTAGATTGTTGTCAAGAATATCCTTAAGTACATGAGACGTACTAGGAATATGTTCCTGGTTTTTGGGAACTCTGATTTGGTAATTCAAGGTTATATATATGCCAGTTTCCAAACTGACAAGGAGGACTTTAAGTCACAATCTGGGTTTGTTTTCACGCTTAATGACATGATAGTTAGCTGGAAGAGTTCCAAGCAGGAGACTACTGCAGAATCTATAATGGAATCCGAGTATAATGCAGCCTCAGAGGCGGAAAAGGAAGCGGTTTGGATGAAGAAGTTCGTCACTAAAATTGGTGTGGTTCCCTCCATTGAAGGTCCAGCCCGACTGTACTGTGATAACAATAGGGCAATTGCTCAGTCAAAGGAACCAAGGTCTCATCAGAAGTCCAAACATGTACTGCGGCTCTATCACTTGATTTGGGAGTTAATAAATAGAGGAGATGTAAAGATAGAGAAAGACCACACGGATAATAACATAGCTGATCCGTTAACCAAGGCTTTATCGTAGGCTAAGCATGAGAAACATGTTCACATGCACGGTCTTAAGAATATGGGTGATTGGCTTTAGGCCAAATGGAAGACTGTTGAATTAGTGTCCTAAACCAATCGGGTTGGACCGGATCCGACCGGTTCGGGTCAACTACAATCTATTTAGTTCATGTAATATTATTACTATTATGAATAATAAAAGCACTTTTGTTATTATATATTTTATTTATTTATTGAACCAATTTATAATTGTATATATATAATAACGTGCTTAGTATTAAACTGTGATAGAGAAACCATGATAGTGATTATGGTTGATGAGATCTCGAATCACTTATTAAGTTTAATACTTAAATGTCTCTAGTCGTATATACTGTTAAATAGGACATTACTAGTATGAATAGACTATCAGGTATTAAATATCTTCTATCTTATGAAGATAGGATAGATCTAGTCTATCAAAGTTTAGGGACACTTGGACTGTTCGTGGACGTGTATTAGAGAATGCGTACGCCAGACTGACCCACATACTTATTAATTGTCTCAGTATGTGACGGTGGTGTAATTATCCTGAGACCGGAGTATTCCTGACATCACGGTGTGGAAGGTCATACTTTGATGCTATTGTGGTTTCCCCTATTCACGGGGCGATCATGCGGTAGTGATTTGGTGTGATATTGAAGCATGCGTAGGATTCATGTTGCTTGTCCGGAAATCACGCATCCTAATAGTAGGAGTAAATATCTGAAAGGGCCTTCTTATAAGGAATGTCTAGCTCTCGTGAATCTTTGCAAAGCTGGAGTAAATGAGTTACTTCAAGGGAGCATGATATCCAGATTATTAGACGATCGTTACTGAAATGACAATCGAGATACGACTGTATGGATATTATAACAATGATTGGATATATTTACACGGTGACCGTTTCACATGAAAGGTAGTAGTTATTGCATTTGACTCTTCCGATGATTAAGGGTCATGACGTGTTGCTAGACGCTATTCATGATCGTTTGGTATAAAAGGTATTTTAGTAAATGCACTTTGTGTCTATGGCCAACATATTCGGAAGCCTATCGGGTTATACACAAGAACATCTAGCCGGATTAAAACGCAATTATAGTGATAACCAAATATGGAAACTTTTTATCTCAACTATAAAGTGTTATAGTGATAATTTAATATTGTGCTATTTATTTATTATGAATAAATATAATACAAGATATTAATTATGTTGATTAATTAAATTTACATATTTTATATATGTATGTGGCGCATATGTGTGTATATATATGATATGCATGGATTGCGCAATTTAATTAATAGATTATTTAAATAAAGATGCATTCAATATTAGACATTGACAATATATATATATATATATATATATATATATATATATATATATATATATATATATATATATATATATATATATATATATATATATATATATATATATATATATATATATATTAGAAATATTTAATATTAAATGAGATCAATCAATCAAAGATATTTTCCATATTTTATTAGGAAAATGTTTTCTTTCTCCCTTCTCCAACCAGGAAGCTTGTCCCGTTGGGAATGGGGCACAAGAGGGGCGCAGTCACCACTATAAATATAGTGGGTGCCAAGATCTCTTGTATTATTACAATTGAAAGAGTTCTATTATTCTTCAAAATTAGAGAGCTTCCTCTAAAGATTTTTTAGAGAGAGAAAAGGTCGGTCTAACAACCGATTTTTTCTAATAGCAATCCAAGGCGGGATTCCGGTGAGCTGTTCGTTTGGGTATCGATAGAGGGTGAACGCTTGAGTTTTAGATCATATCTGGTAATTTTCTTTGTCTACTACTTTTATGTTTATTGTTTAAACGAAGTCGGTCTTGGAAACGGAAATCAATTTTTGAATTCCACTACGTAAACTATTACATTTCCTCACATGAACAAGAAGAAGTCATCCTACAACCAGCCCAATAAAGGCAAAGCTGTAGTAAAAGGGTAAAGGTAGAATCTACCGTTCTTATGATGACTGGAATGTTCACCCATTGTAAACAAAAGGAAGCCTGTTCCCAAATGGAATTCTAGATTTCGGAGATACCAGCACTGAGCTGGTGCTGGATATAGAAGGAAATTTTAGAACAAACCACCCAGACTATATGAGAGTGAAAGTGGATGCTCATGCACCAAGGAGGAGTAAGGTATTGCAAAATACCTTTAGACAGCTTGTCAAAAGATATTCTTCCATGCATTACACCTATGAGGTTGATTATTTCAACCCTCCAGGAAAAGACCTTTTTATTATACTGTAAGAGTGGGAGGCATGAGGACTGACATATATGGACTCAAACAGTGTTGGGTACCTAAAAATACTTAATCTGTATTACAAATGATCTGGTACATTGACAGTTGATGTTCCAGACATATGACAGGAAAAAACACTGCTTGAGGGACTTCAGTGCATATGAGGGACCCAAAGTAACCTTTGAAGGAAATGAGAAGCCTGGAGTCACAAAGAGAGAAGGACATTTACTGAAAAATGGACTAAAGATACAAAGTGTCACATATGGCAAAAGACTAAACTTTAATATGCTTAGTATCAGTCGGTTCTGTGACAAGGGGTACAATGTCGACTTCAAGAAGAAAGGATGTTAGATCATCAACAAGAAAACCAACATTGTGGTACTTTATGGAAAAAGATATTGACAACATGTATGTATTGGACTGGAGCACTGCCAAAGCAGAGACATGCCTCTTAGTTCAATCAAAACAAGAAGTATGATGGACATGGCACAGAAAGCTCAGTCATCTAAACTTCAAATCAATCAACAAGTTAGAAAAGAAAGGGCTTGTGGAAGGTATTCCATAATGTTACAATATATGTGTTGAAAGGAATGTTGAGTGCGAGTCAGCTGAACTCTGGAGACTCAGCTAATCACATGAAACAGAGCAGACTGCTGAGTTAGTCAGCAGAGCAACCATGAATAAAAAAACAATTATTTAGTTAGATTCGGTTATAACAGTTGTAAATTACTTATAACTGATTAATGAGGTGTATGAATCTAAAATACCCCATGAACAGCAGCATTATTGTAACTTAACTTGTTGATTTTACACCAATAATAATTCTTCTGATTTTCTTTACATTTTATTTGTCTTTTCTACAAACTTCAACACATAAATAACTTTCATGAAAGAAAGCATTTATGATGCATGTCAGAAGAGAAAGTAGATCAAAAGTGTTAGGTCCTTCATTAGTTAGAAGTTTTTATGATACCAAAAGAGTTGGTTTGGAAACCAAGTATAATTCTTTCTTAATGGTCTGCATGTGAATTTTATAGTTTTTAGTCACACTTGTAGTTATAATAATTCTTAGAATAGAATAGTCTAAGTCAGAAGATTTGAAGATCCAGAAGACCAAACTCAAGAACTATCAACCAACAGAAGAATTGCCTGTCAGACTATCTACAATCATCAGAAGACTTTTCAAGCAATAAGACATTGATCAGTCAGACAAATATGACAAAAATACCTCTCAGGATTTACATAAAATATCAAGTGACAATACTATACAAAAAAGTGACAAATTAAAGGTGTAAAGACGACTATTGGATCAGCTCTTGATCAACGGCTTAAAGACATTACAAGTGGGAGCCGAGGCACTAAATGCAAGCCTCAAATCTACAAACTGTCATTCAACTACAAGTGTCAATACGAAGTAAGAGATTCAGGGCCAACCAACGAATATTTACTGCAAAACAGTTAATGCATTTGAATTAGACGGCCTGGAAATAAATGAGGACCATTCATTGACCCCAATGGTTATTTTTCAAATAAATGTGGAGAACCCAAAGAGAACTAGAAATACAAGACTCATGGGTACAAAAAACTGAGAATAGAGATATACAATAAGAGAAATTAGACAAGTGAATCAGAATTAATTACAAGGGAATCTATGCAAATATTCAATGTTTACCACTCAACATTTAGAGAATCAAGACAATCTTCAAAGCATTCACCAAGACATATTTCTTAACCGTCTTGATTAGAGCCTCAAATCAATTCGTACAAGATACATCTAGCAAGGCTCTTACTTTGTATCATTGTTGATACAACACCAATCTACATCAACAACTTGTTTACACAAGGAATTTGAACATGTAAAAGCATCAACAATGTGTGAAGAAACAAATAAGGTTAAGCAGCTGAAGAAGAGCTCTTTAGAAGAGCTGCGTGAAATTTTGACCATTGAAGCAGCCGAGGGCTGTAAATGATTGGCTGCTAGAGTGTGAAGCATCTGTGGAGTGTCAAAGACACTTGCCTATTGTATTAGTAAAGAGTACAATAGTGATACGTCCTAAGTCACAGGAGAAGCGGTCACGTAGGATATTACACCACTCCAAATATCAATAACAAACTCTTTCTCCGACTCTTTAATGTATGCACTTTACATTTCGTATTTTCTTTTCTGCCATTATGCAATTACTCAATCTTTTTTATTTTCAAATTTCAAATTTCCAATGTTGTAATTATCTCATTTATCTACTAAATATCGATAATATTATGTGGCCGTTATAGTTATCACAATTTGATTATTTTCTATTAATCTGGTTTATTAAATAGCATTATTAGAGAGTCCAATGATGGCTATGGATCTTTGATATCATTATCAAATAATGCACTAGGTCCCTTATCTTGCCTATATAAAGACTACTTGTGTACTATCGGTTGGTGATCATTCATAACAATAGGCAAAGACTAGAAGGTCTAGTTGCACCATATGTCATTCTGTTCTTGTGCATATGGAATCTCTTCTTCACACTTTCAGGGCTTGAATCGTGGTGGCAAACAGAGATAAGTCATGGTCGAATAACAATGGGTATAGGAAACGATCCAGATGATTTCTTCCACTATTCAGGTAATCTAGATCTATTGTAAACTCTATTATGTGGTATTCTATTATGTGGTATCAGAGCAAGCCTATTATCCATGTTATTTGATCAATTGTCGAACAAATTATCCTTGTTCATCGAATAAGATGTTTCGTTTTTTAAATGGTGCATTGTACTAGTTTGTTTCGACTTTTTTCTTGTACATGTATGCATAATCTTTATTCAGTCATTGTCACCGTTGATGGTGTAATAGCGCCCTAGATTTTGTTAAATCTTGTCTGCGGTCGATCTACACCTTTCTCGAACCATCACCACCACGATCTGATCACCACTAGTTCTACTTTTGGCATCAAAATTCAGTCCTGTTTTGATGTCACCAGAGAACAACATATATGTATACATGTTGCAATTTACGGTGGCTTGAGGAGGGGATTAGATTGTTGTTGCTTGTTCTTCTGTTTGCGATCTGCATAGAGATTGGCAGTTGGTGATGGTGGTGTATATTATTTGCATAAGCAGTGGTGTATTACGGTCGAATGGTATAATTAGGTTTTGTTTAGGGCTTAAACCAAAAGGGTGTTCTCCTATATTGGGCTTTTAAATTATTGTAGCCAATTTGTTTTCTTCAATTTGACGTGTGACCCGTAAATAATTCTCCATGACCATCCCATGTCGATTTCGGCAAATGTTTGGATTGCAATTTTATGTGAAAGAATACTTAGTCGGCTAATAATGTCAGAGCGCAGGTGTACTAATACTAAGATTAAAGTGGGACTTTTGTCGTGGCTTGGACTAAATAATTAGACTAAGTAAATGGATCACCATGTCATCAATTTAAAATAACATGATTGATGGTTGATTTTTAAACATAGGAGACCACAATAAATTTCTTAAATGTTATTGGTTTGGACCACAAACTAAAATTTGATCCATGACCATAGTAAAATTTGTGCTTATTTATGATTGTCTTTTCTTTTCCGGCTTATTTATGATTTTTAATCTTTCATTTGTTATTGGCAACATCTTTTTTTTTATTAAGGTTATTGGCAATATCATTGCCGTATGTTGTATGTATTTTTTGTCATGTACATACATTTTTGTTTTAATAGGCAGATTACAGTAATTAAACATTTTTGTATCACATAGATTTATCACATTTTTTTTATCACATAGGTTTATCACATTTCGATAGTGATAAAAAAATGATACATTGAGTAGTAGTCACATTTAGTGAAATGGCGTATTTATACTGAATTTGATACAACTTTTGTGTGGAACTCATTTTGTACTTATTAATCTTCCATTTTGTTGATTTAAAATTGTGTCTATTTTGTTGTTGTACCTACTTTATGCGTGTACATAATTTTGTAATTAAGGAAGATTATATTGATCAAATGTGTTTTGCGAAAATAGCTATTTATATCATTTTGGTAGATGATAAATTGTGATACATAAAGGATTAGTCGTATAGAATTCAATGACTAGTAATGTTGGTACTTTTTCATAATAGCAATTTACTTTCGTTTTGTGTACTTCGTGTACTTAATTTTGTGATAAATTGAAGAGACTGTTCCTTTAAGCTATCTTAATTTTCATATGTAACGTTATTAATCAATTTTGTTGATGATTAAGTTACGACATGATGTATCTAGTCATATATGACTAAAGTGACAAGTTTTAATTGGTATTTGGTTCATATGACGGTCTTTGAACATGTCATAATGTTTTGCTCTTATTATTGATTCTTACAACAATTAGAAATAATATCATATAGTTGTGTCAAGTTTAGAGTTTAGCCACAACTGCTCAAATTCTTGACATATAACGACTAATCATATTATTTTTAGTGGTTAGATTATGACATATTTATGTTGCAATTTTGGTAAAGAATAGACATGAATACCTGAACCATATTTAAGAATTAAATTGCACAGGTTAATGTCAACCTAATGTCTAGATGACCTTTGCTTGATTGTGAATACTGGTAGTATCACATGTTGGGTGTAGCCAAAGCAGCCTGGCTTGTTGATGCATAATTGTTTCAATCACATTATATGAAGTGATTAAAAATTTATCAATATTCAATAGTTTTGATAAAATGTTCAATTTAAATGGTGTGTCGATAGCACCCTTATTTAGCAACTTTTAAAATATGTCAATTTTTTTGTTGATTTTGAGTGTGGCTAAAACTCAATAATTGAAGATTAGAGGGAATTTATCTCATTTTATTGGTGATTAAATTGATGAAAATAAGTTGTGATTAAAGAGTTATTGATATGTTTGAAGACCCATATTTAGACTGTGCGATTCGGTGGAATCTAATTATCAATTGGTTTGATTAATTAAGTTTGTTTGTTATTATGTGTCACTTGAGAGACTATATAATCAAACAGTATGTGTCACATAAAGATTATTTCTCTTGCATCTCCCGGAGTAGCCAAAGCAACTAGAATGTAGGACAAATAATTCTACATTGTGTCTAATTAAATAGATTTTAAGTTTATAGAGTACTAACAAATGTCATTGTCAATAAGATTGTCCCACTCAATCACAGGGTGTTGCATACATGTGTGTTTGGAACATTTAAGGAGAAAATGACATCTTTTTCCATTATAAATGTGTCTCTTGCTCTACACTTTTCAGAATGAGCTTTCTTTGTCCTTGAATATAGAAGCCGTGGACAATATAATCTTTAATAATAAGTATAAGAAAACACCAAAATGGATGATATCGATTTTGAGATAATTCCTAATCCATCCAAAATAAGAACTAAGACACTTACTTAATATGATCTCAAACGATAATTCGACAATATGTGTGTGGACTTAATGGTTTGTTGTATCGCTATACAAACCCCACAAAACACATATAGTGTTGATAAATACATTAACCTCTAAGTCTCAGCAACAAATAGACATAATTGATATTTCTCTTACATCTCCCGGAGTAGCCAAAGCATCCAAAATGTAGGACAAATAAAAATTGTTGATCATATAATGAATAGTGGTTACACAAGTGATACATACATTTCGACCAATTATTTCATGGAACAATGCTCGGCCCCAAAAGGAAGTAATTGTTTAATGAGATTAATTGAATAAAATGGAAATTGATATAATGATGAGGGGATTTATCTTATGCCCAAAGGTATAGATGGTCCTTCTATATTTTGATTGATTCTCCAGTCTTATTACTTTTGATAGTAAATTCATGTAGTGTCCACGACCTCTGCCCAAAGGAAGGTTTTGAATTTACTATTTGAGAATTAACATTAGTTGATTCTCTCTGAGGCAACGCATATAACAGACTTTGGAATGCATATCTTTTAAACTTGTGTTCGTATGGGTGCTCCACAACACCTTACGAAATCAATTTTGTCAACTGATGAGTTGATCTATGAGTGTATGGGCGACTTGATCGCTTATGTCTGATGCTCTTAAAGTTAAGTATAATAAGACCACAAAAGGTATGCATTTCCATTATGGATCAAGTCCATTTTTGACCACCTTAATAGAAGAATTGTCCTCAATGACACAAAATTAAAGGCTTTCAGTACATAACACATAATAAGGTTATGTAATAATTATAGGTTTATAGATCCATTTGGATTACTATTATTATGATTTCCTTAATGTCTCTGGTGATTTCTATTTATGATGGTGTAATTAAATACACTCTTCATGTTTGAAAGTGTTCACAGTTATTTTATGGACACATAAAGACAAGTGGTCTATATAGTATTTGATCAATTGTATTCAAACATGAGGAGTTGAATTTCGAGACATATAAAGAATATCATTGTCTCATTTTTTTACACGTGAAGGTAATTATGTCATATTAATCAAATGCCAATAATGATTGGCATTTCCTTTTGTTAAGGACATTAAAGTTAGATACCTCATTAGTATGGAAATTCTGATATTATTGATCTCGAGTTGTTATTGGTTTCATTCGATTGTGATATAAAGTGAAGTATTTTTTACCTCCACTTTGCATATTCACTTAACATAGATTGGATATAACTATAATGTTCGCATTCTTCTGGATGCAAGACACTTAGTAAAAGTCATATGCTCGGTCTAAGATTTAGAATCTTTCTTTTGTTGAGCTTGATGGCATGCAGATTTGTATTAAACTTACATAAGATAAGTGACATCAAGGTAAATATCATATTTTCGAATATGAAATTGCAATATACTCTTTTAAATAAAACTTGAATTGTTCTGGGACATATAGCTTAACGTATTTATCAACACTATTTGTGTTTTGTGGGGTTTGTATAGTGATACAACAAACCATTAATTCCACATGCATATTGTCGAATTATCGTTTGAGATCATATTAACGTAAGTGCCTTAGTTCTTATTTTGGATGGATTAGGAATTATCTCAAATTTTGATATCATCCACATTGGTGCTTTCTTATCCTTGTTAAAGCTTATATTGTCCACAGCTTTTATAATCAAGGATAAAGAAAGCTCATTTTGAAGAGTGTAGAGCAAAAGACACATTATAATGGAAAATATGGCATTTTCTCCTTAAATGTTACAATCAAACATGTATGCAACAACATGTGATTGAGTGGGAGAATCTTATTGAAAATGACATTTGTTAGTACTCTATAAAGTTAAAATCTATTTAATTAGACACAGTGTAGGATTATTTAGTTCTCATATAGGTTGTCATATTTGCAATATTATTCTATAGAGAGAATTATTTTGAAATATTACACATTCAAATTTGTCCTTATTTTGATAGGAGTTCATAACTCTTGATATAGTTTTTGGAAAAAATAAAGTGTCCATATGTAAATAGATGTTTTGATCATGTTGTCTAGCATAACGTGAAGTTAGGAACCATAACGATTTTGAGAAATGCTAATTGAGTGGGAGTGATTGTTTCAAGTGATTAATCATAAGGTGAAAGGCATAATCATGTGTGGAAATATTACATATCAAATAATATGTAATATTTATTTATTTCGTGTATACATTATTTGTACACCTTATTTGTAAAAGGACATATTAATTGTGGTACATATAAACAATTAATATGTCAAACTCTAGTTACTTTATGTCATAGACATACTTTTACTTTTACTTTTACATACATGCATGCCGCCCATCTAGTGGCCGCCCAAGCTAGCTAGTATCTCCCATCAATTGTAACTATTTATATCTCTTCCATTTGATGAATAAACTAAGTTGAAGTTTACTCAAGTAGTATTTACTTTCTCAAACTCTCTTCATGGTATCGGAGCCTTAAACTCCTGAATCCGCTGCAAATTCTCAGCACCCTACTGAATCAAGAATGTCTTCATTATCTGAAGCTTCCTAACCCTCAGTTGAGTCCCAGCTGCCTCAGCAGACTGGGGTCACTGACTCTTCATCTTACACAAATCATAGACTTGATGGCAACAACTACTTGCTGTGGTCAAGATCTATGAAAATGTACATCTCTGGACAAGGTAAGATGGGATACCTGTCCGGTTCTAAACCCGCCCTCGCCGAAGATGACCCGGGATTTGAAGCATGAGATACTACTAATAATCAAGTCATGACCATTCTCACAAGATCAATGACAAAAGAGATTAGTGAGAACTTTATGATGTATGATACCGCAAAGGAGATGCGGGATAATGCCAGGGATCTTTACTCCAAGAAAGACAATACATCCGAAGTGTATGAACTTGAAGCTCGGATTCAAAATTGCGGACAAGGAGATATGTCCGTAACTCAATACTTCAACCAACTTGTCTAGGGCATGGCAACACCTGGACATGTTGGAAACTCACCCCGGAATGATGTCAAGGATGCCGCCCTTTATAAGGACATTATTGAGAAAAAGAGAGTATTCAAGTTTCTTACCGGGTGAATCCTACTCTTGATGATGTTAGGGGAAGAATCCTTGCCACAAAACCTCTCCCCAATCTCAAATCCATGTTTGCTGAAGTCAAACATGAGGAAAGCAGGAGAAAAGTGATGCTGCTGAACTCCCCTGCTGACAACCCTGCTGAAAGTGCTACCCTACCGACTTTCGGGAAGCTCGCCGAGGTTGCGAGACCGTCGGGAAGCCTACCGATCGAACCGGAAAGTTGTTTCGTGAGCACCGCAAACGCACAAATCACACCAAGGACACTTGCTTTGGAAGCTACATGGCATGCCTAAATCCTCCAAGCCTACCAGGGAAAGTCGGGGCGAGGCATGTCAATGAAGGGGAGAATGATAACAAGTTGAATGCTCGGTTCTTTCGCATTCAAAGCTTTCCTCACTCAACAAAAAGAAGGTAGTCCCTCTACCGACATGGCCACTGCAACTCTTGCGGAGTAAATTCTACTCTTCTATTAGTAATGAAACATGGATTGTTGATTCGGGGCCTCCTCGCATATGATTTGGTAATAAAAACCTCATAACTCACCTTATGCCATGTCATCAAATTCATAAAATTAAGACTGCTGATGGACCTATCTCTCATGCAAAATGTTTTGGAAATGTTAAAATCACTAATAAGATATGCCTAAAGGATGTCCAATTTGTTCCAAAATTAGACTGCAATCTCATATATGTCAGTAAACTTGCAAAAGATTTGAATTGATTTTGTGGTGTTTAATAAGAATCGGTGCACTTTCCGGGACCCTTCTTCACGGGAAGTGATTGGGAGGGCTAAACCTCGCTCAGATTGTATGTGGTCAACCCGCTCGAAGACAAGACCGAAGACCGAATCGCCTCGGCGACTGCACTCAAACCTTAGACAATATCATGTTATGGCATTATAGACTAGGACATCCATGTTTTGGTTATTTAAAGTCTGTAATTCCTAAATTATTTAAAGGATGTAATGTCAATGATCTTCAATGTGATATTTGTCAATTTGCCAAACTTACCAAATCTGTGTATACCAAACTACCTTATTTGCCTTCCAAACCTTTCACTTTAAATCATAGTGATGTATGGGGACCTTCAAGAGTAAAAAGTATAACAGGGAAAAGGTGGTTTGTCACTTTCATTGATGATCATACTAGAAACACATGGCTGTTTTTAATGAAGGATAAATCTGAAGTTGGAACTGTTTTTCAGGAATTTTACAACATGATCTCTACTCAATTTGACACTAAGATCAAGATCTTAAAGACTGATAATGCACTTGAATACTATGAGTCTAACCTCAGTAATTTCTTGATGGATAAGGGGATTGTCCATGTCAGTAGTTGTGTGGAAACACCTCAACAAAATGGGGTTGCTGAGAGAAAGAACAGGCACCTGCTGGAGATGGCTAGATCACTCATGTTCACCACACATGTTCCAAAGTATATGTGGGGTGAAGCTATATTAATCGCCACATACTTAATCAACGAGACTTCCCGGTAGAGTGTTAGGCTTCAAAACTCCTATCCAAACCCTTCGACCACTCACACCCGCCCTCATCTTATTTCCCAATTACCTCCAAAAATCTTTGGTTGTCTTGTGTTTGTTTATATCCATGCCCAACACGAAGCAAACTTGATCCCAAAGCTCACAAGTGCATTTTCCTAGGATATGCAAAGGACGGGAAAGGTTACAAGTGCTATTCTCCTTCGAAAAAAGATTTTACAATTCTATGGATGTAAAATTCTTTGAAAGGACCCCTACTACTGACAAGTCCACCGAGGCGCCCTGCGATGGAAACTTGATTGAAATTGACCTAAATCCGTTCCCACGGCAAGCTCTTAACCTCAAAGAACCTGCGATTCTCAAGAACCGAACCCCGGTACTCCTGCGACCCCCGGCGGCCCTACTGAACCAGGGCCTACTGAACCAGTGCCAACTGAAAATCAGCAACCTACTGACTCTCAGCAGCCTACTGACATTGATGATAGACCTATTGCGATCAGGAAGGGAAATAGATCTTGCACTACTGATCATTCTATTCATAATTATCTGTCTTATGATCAGTTATCACCTGCCTTTGTCATGTTTACACAGGACTTGGATTCTCACTCTATTCCTAAGAATATACAGAAGCTCTCCAACATGATAAGTGGAAGGTCTTTCGTCAAGACCGAAATGATCGCCCTCCCAGGTAATCATACTTGGGATCTAATGCTCTCCCCAAAGGCAAAAAAAGATCAATTTGCAAGTGGTTATTTACCATCAAATACAATGCTGATGGTACAATTGACAAGTATAAGGCCTGACTAGTTGCAAGGGGTTTCACTCAAACTTATGGCATTGACTACAAAGAAACTTTTGCACCAGGTTGCAAAACTGAACACTGTCAGAATACTGATATCTCTTGCTGTCCAACTTGACTGGCCTCTTCACCAATTGGATATCAAAAATGCCTTCCTCAATGGTGACCTTATTGAGGAAGTTTACATGAATGTACCTCCTGGTTTTACCAATCCTAACACTCAAGGAAAGGTCTGCAAATTGAGGAAATCTCTATATGGCCTAAAGCAATCCCCAAGAGCCTGGTTTGGGAAAATCACTACCGTGGTTAAAGCCGCCGGATATCATCAATGCAACTCGACCACACCATGTTTATCAAGACCACTAGCCGAAAAGATCTATCCTTATTGTATATGTGGATGATATCATCCTCACCGGTGATGACTCTACCGAGATCCGAATTTGAAGACTCTCCGGCAAAGGTTTTTCAAGTCAAAGATTTGGGCTATCTTAAATACTTCCTTGGTATGGAAATTGCAAGAAACAACCAGGGTATCTCTATCTCTCAAAGGAAATATGTCTTGGACCGCTAAAGGAAAGCGGTATCTTTGGGATGCAAACCCGTTGTATCCCCGTAGACCCCGTAATACCTCTCGCATGGTGACATTCTTGTCGAAAGGATCAATATCAAAGGCTTGTAGGGAAACTCATTTATCCGTCCCATACAAGACCCGATATTGCATATGGAGTCGATCTGGTTAGCCGGTTCATGCATTGTCCTACTAATCAACATTGGGATGCGTGAACGGGATGCGAGGTACTTGAAATCCACTCTGGCCAAGGCCTACACTTCACCAAGTCCGCCGAGAGATCTATCAAGGTCTACACCGATGCCGATTGGCCGGCCGTCACATAGACGAAGGTCCACTACGAAGCACTTGTTCTTATGTATGGGGAAATCTTGTCACCTGGAGGAGCAAGAAACAACCCTGTCGTCTAAGAAGCGATCTTGCGAAGCCGAACTCGGGGCACTAGTTTTGGGTATTTGTGAAGCTCTATGGATAAAAAGGGTCCCGGCGAACTTCGGCGGCCTATTCAAGACCCTATCACACTCTGCCGTGACAATAATTCAAAGCATTATGCATGGCAGAGGATCCAGTCCATCATGATAAAACCAAACATGTGGACATTGACAGACACTTCCTGAAGGAGAAGATTGATGAAAAGATTATTCAACTTCAGTATGTTCCCTCAGTAGACCAGCATGCTGATATTCTCACCAAGGCCATTCCACCACTTATGTTCAGCAGACTGAGTAGCAAAATTGGCTGTATCAACATATACAACCCAGTTTGAGGGGGGGTGTGGAAATATTACATATCAAATAATATGTAATATTTATTTATTTCGTGTATACATTATTTGTACACCTTATTTGTAAAAGGACAAATTAATTGTGGTACATATAAACAATTAATATGTCAAACTCTAGTTACTTTATGTCATAGACATACTTTTACTTTTACTTTTACATACATGCATGCCGCCCATCTAGTGGCCGCCCAAGATAGCTAGTATCTCCCATCAATTGTAACTATTTATATCTCTTCCATTTGATGAATAAACTAAGTTGAAGTTTACTCAAGTAGTATTTACTTTCTCAAACTCTCTTCATCATGTCTTGGAGAATCTTGTTGATTCTAAATGGAACACATTTCATTCATATTAAGAGAGTCACTTATACATTGATCACATGTTAAAGGCAATCATATTTTGTGTCTACTCATCTTAAACCACAAGTTACAGGAAAATAGTGTGAGTCAGTTTCTCAATTATTAAACCTAATTCTACTTGAGTTGTGTGCATTAATTCATCTAACCATTGGTTGGATGAAGTTGTTCTTTTAAACATTGTAAGCATGAGTTGCGTTGTTACATCTTGAGGAAATTCATGTTTTGTACTAGTTTCTTGTTATTCATTATAAAGTCCTATATTGGTGATCTATAGATCACATTGGAACTTATTCTTGTTATGATGAACAAAGTTATGTTGGACTTGTTCAGAATTTTCTCTATGAGGTACCATAGACTATAAATTCTTCTATATGGTTATTGAAGAATTATTTGTCATTTTGTTAACAGTAGCTCATAATAAATGGTTTATTAGACAATTGTAATGTTTGTCATTTGTGTGGTAAACCATATAAATGTAAACAACATGTGTTGAGGAATAAAAGTACTGAATATTTATTTTTGGTTTGCAAGTTTGTATATTGATTTTGCAAGCTTTCAATATTTGTACATTGGTTTGCAATGTAACGATGCGTAAGACCAGTGGGAGTTTCTTTAGTATTGTATTGTGTTGAGCTATTTGTTTAATAGATGAGTTTCCTTAGAATGATATATTGCAGATGGTGAATCTCATAATGATTAAGAGGGTTCACTGAGATGATTTATTCAAAAATCTGATTAAATTTGCATACAATGCTTTTAAGGATAAGATTGTGTTTTTGATTGAAGTAGCTTACATGTCGAATAGCCAAAGGTTTTGTGTTGTTAAGTCACAGACTTTATGAGTTTTGGCATATGGTTGTTAGTCAATGTTGCTTTTGGCCAAATTTCAGTTCGACTGCAACGTCCCTTTTATGTGGATTGGTTTTGCATGTCGAAATTAGCAAATTGACATTTATGAGACATTTGTCAGAGGTACGCTAGCTAAGATGAGTGTTAAGTAAGTAGAATAATATGATTTTATGGATTGTGGCTTTTGCTGGCTTACATTATTTCACAATCATGTTGAACTCATATTTAACTTATTGACAAATAAAGTTGATTCGTCTGAATTCTCTGAAAATTGTCAAAATGGACATCATAGTGATGTAGCAGTTACATTAAAGTGCATTGAGTTCATGAATGAGGATAATCCATTTTAGATTTATGGACCTGAATGACATTTTAATTAGCTCATTCATAAAATAACTTGACTGGTTGATGTTGTATAAGTAATGATGGAAGGAATTGTTCGACTTAACAGAGCTTTCCCGCCATTGTTCATGTGCTAATGTTTGCTAGTTGAAGTTGTGTTAATAAACCAGTGAGTAACATTATGTGCATGCAATATATTAAAGTTGCTTATTAAAGTTTTTCTAACCTAAAAATCAGGCCAAGTGGGAGAATGTTCGAATTATCTCTTATTTATCTAATAAGTATAGATAATATTATGTGGCCCTTATAGTTATCACGATATGATTATTTTGTATTAATCTGGTTTATTAAATAGAATTATTAGAGAGTCCAATGATGGCTATGACTCTTTGATATCATTATCTCAAAATGCACTAGGTCCATTGTCTTGCCAATATAAAGTCTACTTGTGTAACATCGGTGGATGATCATTAAGAACAATAGTCAAAGACTTAGTAGCACAATATGTCATTCTATTCTCGTGCATATGAAATCTCTTCTTCACACTTTCAGGGCTTGAATCATGGTCACAAACGGAGATAAGTCAAGGTAGAATAACAATGGATATAGGAAACGACCCTGATGATTTCTTCCGCTATTCAGGTACTTTAGATCTATTGTAAATTCTATTATTCAAAACCACTTAATCTCGCGATTAAAATGTTAGAAAAAAAACATGCATAACGATGCAAATTGTGATTTGTTGTTGAAAAAAAACGCTGATTGTGATTTCCAACATCGGACCTCTGACCACTGCCCTCTTTCATCAGCCCCAATGGACCGGTCGATATGAGGCGCATTTATGGGACAAAAATTGTTGGAATGAATCCCAGGACAAGAAAGGAAGACAAGGTTTTTGTAACATCCCGACTTTCAGAAAATGTTAAAAGAGTCTTTGAACAAAATTCATATTTTTTGTTTTACCATAATTAAAGGATTTGAAGTATTTTTACATATATATAATCGAAATATATAAATATATATTTAAAGAAGTTAATTTTGGAATTTATGAATTTATAATTAGATTTATTATTGTGGGAAGTTTTATTTTGGGGAATTAACTCCCCATTATTTTAGAGATTTCCAAGGAAGTTTTTATAATCCCTTTTTGAGTGAACATAATTCGACCTTGGAGAGGAGAGAAAAGAAACAGAAACAAAGGGTTTGGCGTGGATACTTTTGGGCATATCTCCGTGACCGTTAATCCGTTTTAAAATCCGAAAGTACCGCTGGAATCGTGAGAAGACGAGGATCGTTTTGATACCAGAATTTGGGTCTGATTCTCAGGTATGATGGAGTCGAATTTCTGCTGTAAATTCATGAAAATGATCATGAATTAATGTTCTTGGGATTTGTTTCGTAGTTCTTTGTTTAGAAGCTTTGATCATCAATTAATTCATGTTAATTGTGATCTTTTAGATCTTGTTTGAGGCCTGTTTCAGTGTGCAGAGATTAGTTTTGGTTTGTGGCTTCAATCAAGTAAGAGGCTCTTCCTAATGTTTAATTAAAATTTTATGATGCTAAGGTTGAGCTTTTGTGTTGATTTCTTGATTGTAAATCATGTTAATTGTTGTTGTTGTAGTACAAGATGTTATGGTATGTTTAAAGGCTGTTTTCTTGCTGTTTTGATGTGTATTTTTGGTGATAAACATGTTAGAAAGGTTGTAGAATCGAGAGAAGTGCTGAAAATCAGGTTTAGGGCCTGTACAGTTAGAATGCGCAAGCATGGATCTTGCTTTTGTGAAATATGATGTTTGAGCTATGTGTTGAGTTTCAAGTGTTGTTTCTTGATCTACAAAAAGAAATATTAATAAACATTCATGAACATTACAAAACCATGAATAAGCTTCTGATGCGCTTGGTTCTGCACCGGATGTACTCTTAAAGGGAATTGAAATTCAAGACCATCGGAAGAGTAAGAGTGGCCTTGTGCTCTGATGAATTAGTATTCATCGATGTCTGTGTAATTGCTAGCTTGAGTCTAAGAGTCTAAGAAGAGGGAGTAGGGAGCTTTTTGTCCTGAATGAACCTAGGTGGCTAGCTAATCACTTAATAAACGTATTTGACTAGATAAAAGGTTAAACATCATGAGATCTTGGATAGGCACGGAACAATATCGGCAATGTGATGTTTGGCCAGATAAAGTGGTGATGATCACTGCCGGATTCTAGACCCGCCAGATAAAGTAGTGATCATTCCGCCGGACAAACTCACGAACGAGATATGCATTCACCGGTCAGCTCTCTAGGGTTGGCCAGATAAAGTGGAATGATTATCTCGGGACCGCTAGAGATTTATCTCTATAGGGTTGCGTCTTCTGTCTTAGTGCATATCTCACTAAGTGTAGTGCCCTCGCAAACATGCTGTAACAAAGATAAGTTAAGTTAGAAACGTTTAGTCACGACATGTTGATGAGCATGAAGTGAACCCCAGAATTGAGTCGGTCTCATAAAGATAACTTAATAATAATTAATGAACCTTTCATTGTAAGACTTGAATATACATTAGCTTCTTCCTCTTGCTAAGTACTTTGTACTTACCTAAATTGCATATGTTGTTTTGTGTGCTTTTGGGGTGAGAAGACGAACAGGTTGTTCTTGAGCTCGTTGAGGAGTTCGATGATGTTTTGATGACATTGGTGCTGATGATGCTTTCTTTTACTTTCTTTTAAAGGTTGTACTATAGTATGTTGTAGATTCTTAAATAACATGTTGTACTTTTATTCCAAGTTTGTAGGACAAGGGTTGTATCTTTATTTTGTAACATCGTACGTTGTAAGCTTTATCTCGTTGTTGCAAGCTTTTCATTTCTACCCCTAGTCGGTTTGTATTCTATTCTAGTAGCATTTATGATTTTACCCGAGCCTTTTGGGCTTCCGTTGCTTTAATTATGATACGACGACGTAGAGGCTGGCGTATAATATTGGATTTATTTAATGTTATACGCGCCGAACGTTCTCTTCCGGATAAGGGCTCGGTATCCGGGAGCTGGGCATTACAGTTGGTATCAGAGACGAAGAGTTCCTTGCTTTTCTAGGCTTCCATCTCTCCATTCCTTAAGATAAGACTTCTTTAGACCACTTAGTAACCATTCTGACTTCCTTGATCTTTCAGAATGGTAGGAACCTGTAGAAGTTTCTTTACTAACCTAAGTTCTGTTCTCAAGATAAGGTATCTTGGATCTTTTAGAACCTTTCTGATCTCTCTTGTTATTGGTGGTAATTTTCGTAAAGCTAATAATCCTTATACCGTAGTTAGTTTTCACTAGAGGTGAAGAGTCTTCTTAGGCGAAGATTAGGTTGAGTTCTAAGCTCACATCTTTTATGTGATGCCCTCAAGTTTGTTCCTTCTTGGATCCTTAATAGAATCCTTATCTTCTTTCGACCTTTCAGACTTTTCTCTCTTTACTCTTTTCTTGGAGGATTTAAAGTTTTCTTATTGCGACTTTTTGATTTAATCATTTCTTTGATTTTATAATTTGGTGTTATGGAAAACGAGTAAACGATTTTGTTCACGTTTCTATATGTGTTTTAATATCATTTCTGATGTTTCAAAAATTCTGTAAATTTGCAGTCACTTGGAAAATTGCCTTATCTACAATTTCTCCTTTGGCATCAACTTAGCTTTCAATATGGATTGTTCATAAATTGTTTAACAAGGAGGAGTACTCTGTTCAGAAAATTCTGCAGCTGTACTCTTACTTATGAATATGTTTTGAATAAGCTGAACACCCCCAAATGACTTGAATTTTTGATATGTCGTAGGAAACATTCTGCTCTAAAAATTTTGTTTTGGAGTCAAGTGTAAATTCGTTCTGGTTTGAGTACAATCCGCAACACAATGCAGATTATAAATTTCTGAAATTTTTTGACTTATTTTAAATGTTAGCGATCGACGAAAAATAATTATTTTAACCAACCAACGCTTTTCCATAAATTCTGAATTTTGAGTAGCATATGTAAAACTTGTATAACTACAACTTTTTTTTTACATCATGTTCAAAATCAGTTTGGTTTGTTCTGTGCAAGTCAATCATTTCATGGTTGATGTATGTACTTAAACTTTTAAAACCATTTAAGTACTTGTTCATGAAAGGCTAGACAACATTCTTTCACCCTAGAAGTTTAGGTGTGGGGTTAGAGGTGTTGGGAAGGCTTTGTAGCATACGACTTTTAACTTACTTGTTATCCAAAGTAAGAAGTTTAGTAGGTAGGTATTAAGTGTTGTAGATTTAATACCCTTATGTGACAAGAAACAATTACATGGTGACTTTCCAATCCCATGTTTTCTTTAACGAGGTGCTTTCTATAATCATTTGGTTTCATACTTAGTTACCTCTAATTTCAAATGTTTCCCCATGCATACTATTTGTAACCAATGTGCTAGCTAGATCATCCATTTGAAACTTTTTGAACTCGGTAAAAGTCCTTTCATTGCGAAGTTTTGTTTTCCAAGTGTGCACATACTTTGATGTGTCTTATTTTTTTTATGAAGATGTTTTCATAGTGTCAAATGCTTGATTTAAGGAAACAAGTTTCTCATCCTTTGAACTTCGCAATGAAAGGACTTTTACCGAGTTCAAAAAGATGTTTTCATAGTGTCAAATGCTTGATTTAAGGAAACAAATTTCTCATCCTTTGAACTATTTGAACTGGCAACATCATATCCTTTCATTGCATCATGTTTAGCAAATTCGGGTCAATACACTTTTACATCCTAGTGATTACCTTCAATGCATCCCCTACACGATGTTTTAGTGCAGAAAACTTTTTGTTTAAAGACTCAACCCTTTTATTAGAATTTTATATCATTTCGATAACCGGTTGAATGATCAAACTTTCTCAAAACATCCATTTTAATTACATATCCTTTTGTCTTCCGGTAAGAATACGCGAACAACCATTTCTTACCTAAGTGTCATTTAATAGCGCCAGACTACTTTTAGAAAATTATATATATATATACACATATGTTCCAAAGTCCTATCGATAATTACTTTCAAAGTACTGCATCTTTTACTCCCTTACGAATTTTTTTTTGAATAAGCGAGTAGTCGAACCTCTTTTACGTCTCATGCATGTCTTTTAAAGTTATGTTTTGATAAAGAATTTTAGCCTGCAACTTATTTTGTTAAGATTATTCCTCGACAAAATTTGCTACAAGTGTTAAGTTGTTTTGTCTTATTTTAAACTTTCCTTCTTCAAACTGGAAGAAATGGCTTTCTGATTTTTTTTTTAAACAAAGGGGTGTCCTCATTCCTTTGAACATTTGCACAATTGATGCAAACCTTTTAACAATTTCACAATAGCCCTTCTTGTGTTAGTCTTTGAACGACACGAAAACGTGCATTATTTGAAACTCTTGTGTTTTCTTTACACAATCGATACATATTATTTTTTTTCACGAAGCACTTCTTCGATTTACCTTTATCATTGAACCTTTGGAGAAGATGTTCCCCGCTTTCAAAAAATAAAAATAAAAAATTAACTGCAACGGTTGTTGAAAGAAATAGAAAATGCATTCTCTGAGTTCATTTACTTTTTTTTCCACGTTATCATTCATGACCTCTTCGCAACATTTATCCTATTTACTTAGATTTTCATCATGAAAACTTTCGAGAGAATATTACTCGTCTTCAATTTTATTATTATTATATATATATGTACATATTTGAATAAGATTTGAAACCTCTTCTACTTCCAGACCTTTTCTGTTGAACTCTTTAATAGCGAAGTAAGAAAATTTATTCTTTTGCATTCAATCATACCAATTACTTCAAGGGAAAGGAAAATGTTTTCAATATGGATTATATAGGATGATCTTTGGGATCTTTGTCGAAATACCACTCTTGAGACAAGGCAAATGTTGGACTACCACTCAATTGTCAAAATACCACTCCGTTTTTCGTGTTTTAGGTGTTTCTGGAACAAAACTAAACCCTAATTGGGAAGGGGAACCCCAATAGGGGATTTTTGTACCTTAAGATCGTGCACATTCATGAAAAAAAATCCCCGGAAATTGCGAACCAAAATTGTGAAAATTGCACTGAAGTGGTTTTTCCACAAATACACCATAGAATGGGTGGTACTCCAGAAAAAATCCCGATGATCTTTTGGTTGCAACAAATGTCCCAGCCAGAGAACTTTTGTTTTATCGATTTTATCACAAGTGGCCTCATCTTGGTAAATTTTATATGTCATCCACTTTGTGTTATCCAAACAAATGTTTTACTATATGCTTGTGAACCAAGTTCAAACCATCTTTCATTTTGTGTTACGCGTCTCAAAATTTCCCATTTGGTATCTCCTTTAGTAGTTTCAGTTTTCAAAAGACTTTTATAACCATTCTTACCTTTCTTCTGGAATCAAGGTGAGAATAAGTTTAAAACTTTGTTTCTTGTATATGTTTTGCTTAAAAATAAATTCTTTTACAACTCCAGTCTTCTGTGTTGGACTATAAAATTATGGTTTGATAAACTCACTGTCAAAAGTTGTTTTCTTGTCTATAGGAAAGCCTTATAAGTTTGGTAGAAGATGTTTATATGGTTTCCTTTTTGAAGACTAGTAAAGATTGAAGTATGTCTATGGTTTGGGTGTGCTATAGATGGTTTAGTGCTGGATTGATAACAAGACGGAGTTGAAGTTCCTTAAGTTAATAGCTAGTTTCTTGAAGGTAAGGCGGATGTATAGGTCAAAGCAACCCTCGTGTAAGTATGGAAATAGCTGTAAGGGTGACAAAGTGGACGAAGAACCTAGAAGAATACTACTTGTTAATTAGTGGATTGACTTATGACTTTTGGGACAAAGTGTTATAGGAGGAGTTTAAGGAGTTAGGTTAGTAGAGTTGAGTATAAGGTAGTTGAAAGGCGTGAATAAGCTAGAGTAGTGCTGGGGTCTGAAGTACAAGATTAGTTGTGTTGGACGCATTGTAGTCTGGACGATGAAAATACTAAGGTCCAAATCAGTTGAAGATAACGTCTTGTTTTTTATGGTGAACTAGAAGGTAGGCAAGCTAGTATCTAAGATGAAAGTGGAGTTTGTTTTAGCAAGTTTCAAGGACGAAAATTCTTTAAGGAGGGAAGAATGTAACATCCCGACTTTCAGAAAAAGCTTAAAAGAGTCTTTTAACAAAATTCATATTTTTTGTTTCACCTTAATTAAAGGATTTGAAGTATTTTTACATATATATAATCGAAATATATAAATATATATTTAAAGAAGTTAATTTTGGAATTTATGATTTTATAATTACATTTATTATTGTGGGAAGTTTTATTTTGGGGAATTAACTCCCCATTATTTTAGAGATTTCCAAGGAACTTTTCATAATCCCTTTTTAACTGAACATAATTCGACCTTGGAGAGGAGAGAAAAGAAACAGAAACAACGGGTTTGGCATGGATACTTTTGGGCATATCTCCGCGACCGTTAATCCGTTTTGAAATCCGAAAGTACCGCTAGAATCGTGAGAAGACGATGATCGTTTTGATACAAGAATTTGGGTCTGATTCTCAGGTATACTGGAGTCGAATTTCTGCTGTAAATTCATGAAAAAGATCATGAATTCATGTTCTTGGGTTTTGTTTCGTAGTTCTTTGTTTAGAAGCTTTGATCATCAATTAATTCTTGTTAATTGTGATCTTTTAGATCTTGTTTGAGGCCTGTTTAAGTGCTGTAGAGATTAGTTTTGGTTTGTGGCTTCAATCAAGTAAGAGGCTCTTCCTAATGTTTAATTAAAATTTTATGATGCAAAGGTTGAGCTTTTGTGTTGATTTCTTGATTGTAAATCATGTTAATTGTTGTTGTTGTAGTACAAGATGTTATGGTATGTTTAAAGGCTGTTTTATTGCTGTTTTGATGTGTATTTTTGTGATAAACATGTTAGAAATGTTGTAGAATCGAGAGAAGTGTTGAAAATCAGGTTTAGGGCCTGTACAGTTAGAATGCGCAAGCATTGATCTTGCTTTTGCGAAATATGATGTTTGAGCTATGTGTTGAGTTTCAAGTGTTGTTTCTTGATCTACAAAAAGAAACATTAATAAAAATTCATGAACATTACAAAGCCATGAATAAGCTTCTGATGCGCTTGGTTCTACACCGGATGTACTCTTAAAGGGAATTGAAATTCGGGACCGTCGGAAGAGTAAGAGTGGCCTTGTGCTCTGATGAATTAGTATTCATCGATGTCTGTGTAATTGCTAGCTTGAGTCTAAGAGTCTAAGAAGAGGGAGTAGGGAGATTTTTGTCCTGAATGAACGTAGGTGGCTAGCTAATCACTTAATAAACGTATTTGACTAGATAAAAGGTTAAACATCATGAGAGCTTGGATAGGCACGGTACAATATCGGCAATGTGATGTTTGGCCAGATAAAGGGGTGATGATCACTGTAGGATTCTAGACCCGCCAGATAAAGTAGTGATCATTCCGCCGGACAAACTCACGAACGAGATATGCATTCACCGGTCTGCTCTCTAGGGTTGGCCAGATAAAGTGGAATGATTATCTCAGGACCGCTAGAGATTTTTCTCTATAGGGTTGCGTCTTCTATCTTAGTTCATATCTCACTAAGTGTAGTGCCCTCGCAAACATGTGGTAACAAAGATAAGTTAAGTTAGAAACGTTTAGTCACGACATGTTGATGAGCATGAAGTGAACCCCAGAATTGAGTCGGTCTCATAAAGATAACTTAATAATAATTAATGAACCTTTCGTTGTAAGACTTGATTATACATTAGCTTCTTCCTCTTGCTAAGTACTTTGTACTTACCTCAATTGCATATGTTGTTTTGTGTGCTTTTGGGGTGAGAAGACGAACGGAGTTGTCCCCGAGCTCGTTGAGGAGTTCGATGATGTTTTGATGACGTTGGTGCCGATGATGCTTTCTTTTACTTTCTTTTAAAGGTTGTACTATAGTATGTTGTAGATTCTTAAATAACATGTTGTACTTTTATTCCAAGTTTGTAAGACAAGGGTTGTATCTTTATTTTTTAACATCGTACGTTGTAAGCTTTATCTCGTTGTTGCAAGCTTTTCATTTCTACCCCTAGTCGGTTTGTATTCTATTCTAGTAGCATTTATGATTTTACCCGAGCCTTTTGGGCTTCCGTTGCTTTAATTATGATACGATGACGTAGAGGCTGGCGTATAATATTGGATTTATTTATGTTATACGCGCCAAATGTTCTCTTCCGGATAAGGGCTCGGTATCCGGGAGCGGGGCGTTACAGTTTTTCTTTTTTCCCTTTCAATCTCTTGCAATGTTTTTTTAATAATTTCGTTTTGATAATACACTGACCAAAAGTTTTGATTGATGGTCTCTGTTTTTCTTAATGATCGGTGAATATGGTGGCTTCCCAATAAATTGCAGTATATAATGGTACGTTTGTTATTATTATTTTATTTTTTGTTATTACATTTAATATTGTAATACTTTCTTTTGCTTTGAATTTCATGATTTCACATTTGAAAAAAAAATCACAAAATAAAAAAATTAAATTATAAAACAAGATTTTCGTTTTGTTGTTTCCATATCGCAAGAGATTAAATGTATTACAATATTACATTTAACTAATATTGTAATACATTCTTTTGCTTTGAATTCCAGGTGCCTACGATGACGAAGATTTAAGCTGCAGCCCTGACATATGATTTAGCGGCATTGACGTATTGGGGACAAGACACCATTCTTAATTTTCATGTAAATTTTTATATATATTTTCAATTTGAAAGGTTTTTGTTTTTCTTAATTTGATAAATTTTTTGTTTTGGACGATGCAACTATCAACATATCAAAAAGTGCTTAAAGAAATGGAAGAACAAACGAAAGAGGGGTATATTAGATCATTGAGAAGGTATGTTCAATTTTGTAGGTTAATAATGTTGAAAATAATTATTGTTCACTTCATGTTGAACAAATGTGTCATTGCATAGTTTCTGTATTTTTGCAGAAAAAGAAGTGGATTTTCAAGAGGCGTCTTTAAATATAGGGGTGTAACAAGGTTAGTTTGTAACATATGTAAAATGATATGGGGGAGTGGTTTAAAAAGACAAAAAAAGAGGGGGAAAATGAGAATCGGGACAGTGGAAATATAAATTGGGTGATAAAGACAAATCCACTGTTCATAACCCCAAATTCACTGTTTGCTGCAGTGGAACTGACTCCAAATATAATGTTTCACTATTACAGTGGAATAAGGATATGTCCTTTGTAACGCCCCGTTCCAGGACACAGAGTCTTTATCCGGAAATCGAAACGTTCGGCACGCATAATATTAAATAAATAATATTACACGTAAGCCTTTACTACGTCGTATCAAATTAAAGAAAACGGAAGCTAAAAAGACTCGGGTAATTTTTTTCAAATAACCAAGAATAGAAATAAAGAACTAAAGAGGAAATGTAATACTATTACATCCGAAACGAAATCAACGAATCCAAAATTGTACGAACTCCAAAGTACTAAAAGTAAACTACTAGTTCCAATAATCCAAATCTATGAAATAACTGTAAAGAAATGAATAATAAACTAAGTCTTCGAGTCCGGCATCCTCAAACGTCGTCATCAAAGTCCTCCTCGAACTCTTCACTTACATGTTCGTCTTCTCTCCCCCAAACACATAAATAAACATGCATTTTAGGTAAGTACAATGTAGTAAGAAGTAGAAGCTACAATTTATTTAAGGTTTGTTATTAGTTAATTATCTTAGTGAGACCGACTCAATTTAGGGTTCATTCTATGCCCATCGACATGTCATGACTATACGTTTCTAGCTTAACTTATCTTTGTTACATCACTACTCAAAAACACTGTGCATGGCGTTCATCAGCCTGAAGATATACTTGCTAACTAACGGTGATTAGCACCGATTAGCTCCGGGGTCTCCCTGGTTTGCGTATACGTCCGATGAATTTCCTCCACTACCCTTCAGCCGTTTAAGGCCAGTAGCATTGTTCACCTTTCAGGAACGTATCACATCGCCGATACGAAATAGTGTCTAACCGAGAATAAATGACGTTTTAGCTTTTACTCCATTTATGTAATTATTATTGTGAATTAACTAGCCACCTAAGTGTTTTCAGAATAAAACTCACCTTATCAACTCTACTCCCTCACTTAGACATCTAGACATCACATCCTATCAATTACACAGACATTGATGAACTCTAGTTCATCAAAGAACAAGCCCTTTCATGCCCTTCCGATGGATCCGAACTTCAACTCCATTTAAGAGTACATTCGGTGTTTTAACTGAACGAATCAGAAGTTCAATCGAGGCTTGTTCATATTCAATTAATGTTATTTAATCATGAATTAAGGTTTAAAATTCAAAACATAGCTTGAAACAACATTATATAGAAAATTGGGGCAATGCGTGCGCATTACTCTGGAATGCGTACGCATTACTCTGGAATGCGTACGCATTGCTGCTGCTGAAAACTGCTGAAAACTCTGTGCTCAAGCAATGCGTGCGCATTGTGCTCAATGCGTACGCATTCCCTGACCAAAACTATGCTGAATGACACTGCTCAAACATTGCATGCGCATTGCTCTGAATGCGTACGCATTCATCAAACAGTGAGCATCCTGCATGACTCTGAACCAACAATGCGTGCACATTCCCTTGAATGCGTACGCATTGATCCTCTAGTAACTAACCTAGGAAATCCTAACAGGAATGCGTGCGCATTGCTGGGCAATGATACGCATCCTACGCAGAAAAGCCCTAAAATCCTGATTTCCATCTCTTAACGATCTCTACTCGATTCCAAACATCTTGTGCACTAAATATAGCAGAAAAACAACAGAAAAGTATAACTTTAAAGGTCCTAAACAATCCTTAGTCTTCAAACATCATCTAAGCTTAAAACTTGATACAATAAGCATCAAAACATGATCTAATCTACTCTAAACCACAATTAGATTGTAGAAAGAGCTTCTTACCTTTTAAGAAGCTAATTCCGACTTCAAACCACAGAAAAACAGCAGCCAAAACTGATCTTTTCTGCAGAAAACATGTGTGATAATCCAAACTTAGATTAGATTCAATCACACGCTTCTAAACGATAAAAACTACGATTTGATGAGTGCGAGATAAAAAAGAGTTTTTTTAACAATTTTATCAGTTATTTGATAATTGTTAATGAATCCATCAAACTCAAAGAAGAACAGGGATTAGGGTTTAAACATACCTCAACAAACTCCAACTTTCTAATTTCAAAACGTTGCTCTCTTCACAACGATTCCGGTGCTCGACTCTGATCTGAAAACCTTTATGCTTTGACTTAGCAATCGATGAAAAATCCCTCAGCCCTAACTTGCTCTCTCACACACGCAGAATACAATTTGGAGGTGGAAAATCTGATTAAAATTTTAAGGGGCTGCAGATTAGGTTGATTTTTCCTTAAATAGGAAAAATCCCAAAATTACCCGAGTCTTTTGCTTCCGTTTGCTTATTTTTTATACGACGTAGTAGAGGCTTACGTATAAAGTGAATTTATTTTTATTTTATACGTGCCGAAAAAGAACAGAAATTAACCATACTAAAGATGGAAATGTAGGGTGACGCTTCTTACTAGGCTTGTAGACATTACCTTGATAAGTCTTATCTAATTTCCCCGGTACCTTAAAGGTCACTCTCTTTTCTCTACAATCCAAGTGAACAAAATTCTCGGATAGCCAATCTATTCCAAGAATCACATCAAAATCTGAAAAGTCCAAAACCGTAAAGTCACTCTTGGAAAGATACGTTCCAACTCGAACATCTACTTGCGGCATCAACTTGGTTACCTTAGTCACTCTTCCTAAGGGTTTTGTTATCTCCAAAGTGTTTCTTAAAGGTTCCATTGGTAAGTTAAGCTTCTTAGCTACCTTAGTTGACACAAAAGTATTAGACGCTGAAGTATCAAACAGTGCCGTGACCACTAAGTTGTCTAACATTATTGTACCTAGGATGTGAATTCATTTATTTAAATACAATTACAACATGATTTAAATCGTGCTATAAAGTACTCTAATAAATTACAATAACAAAAGGTACCTGAAATAACATTATCGTCTAGTTCATCAAAGCACAAGCCCTTGATGACAGTTAAAATATACCTATTTATGTCATCAATTCTAACCTTAAATCGGAGTTAATTATATATTTCATATTTAAATCACGTGTTTATATTTATTATTTAATGATAAGTGATTATTAATATGATAATTGGTATTTAGCTGTTTTTATTATAAAAGAGCAATTAAATTGTGTGATAAATGCCGATTTCGCGAGATCATGATAAATCGGGAAGATAATTATCATGCAATCGGGGAGATCTCAAGATAAAAGAGAAGAAAATCGGAGCATTGAAGAAAGGATTAATCGATCAATTCAAAAGCGTGGAGTGGGGAACAAGTCGGACGAACCGAAGTGAAAACGCGTGAAGAAGGAGGCTCGGTCGACCGAGCCATGCCATTCGGTCGACCGAGCGTGTAGGTTCGGTCACCCGAGCCTAATTTGATAAATGCACGTCAATCTTCCGGATTCTCCCTATGTCGGCTACAACTCCTATATAAACAACGACCACGATGTTGAGAACACACACCACTACAACACAAAACAATTCATACAATTTTAGATTTTGAGATTTAGTTTTATTTTCTTTATGTTCGTTCATTGTGGATTCGTCGGATTCTCCGATTAGGGAGCGCATTAAAGAGTGGGAGTCACTCTCATCTTCGAGGGTATGACTATTCAATTATGCAATCTTTATTTGTAGATCTGATATATTTTATTATGGAGTAGTTTTATTTGTATTGATTGCGTGATGTAGATTTATTTACGAACCCATGTGCTTAGGTTAGAAACGTTAAGAAGTAATCATGATTTGTTCCGGCACCGAACTGTGTTCGGTCGACCTAGACATGTCACTCGGTCGCCCGAGTGCTGCCGTTCGGTCGACCGAGTGTGGCAATGTGTAGGGCAATATTATGATCGGCTTCGACTACGTCAGATTCTCTGATTTGGAATTAAAACGAGTAATTAAACCTGATCAACTTAATTATTTGTCATCATAATTTAACATGAAACCCAAAAAGTGATTGTTACTTAGGATATAGATTGAATCGGCATCTAAGAAGTACGCCTTACCCTAGGAATGTTGCTTAGATGAGGTTACGGTTTATACCGGCATCCCTAGTTTCGTAATTGTGTCAGAAGTTATATGAGATGGGGGCATTAAAAGGCGAAGTCACGTAATGGAGGCACGATGATTTAGAGGGCCTAACCGGAGCTAAATCTACCTTAGGGGATGACTCCCGTAGTCATAATAATTAATCTTTAACGTTTGTTTTGTCTCGTTATCATCCTAATTCACATGGGGAAGTTATAATCTACTAGCGTAATCAATACTATTTGTTTAGATAATATCAACCGTATTATCCGTGTTTTAGTAGTTTTTAGCCTGTCTTTGTGGTCTTTGTGTCTTGTGGTTGTCACTATTTTATTTATTGCATTTAAGTTGGTCGTAGACCGCCCTTCCAATTTAGTTCTAATAAGATAAAGTTGTGTTTTATTTGTGCCGAGTCTCTCGTGGGATCGACCTCGACTCTATCTAGCTATACTACAATTGAACCTAGTTCTCTTGCTAGTGAGTTAGTAGGCATCGAGTTAATAGTTTAACTTGACCTCCATCAAGTTTTTGGCGCCGTTGCCGGGGACTCGAGTCATTAAATTGAGATATAGCTTATTTTGTTGGAACTGGATTCGTGAATATTCTGTGAATAAGAGTCTGTATATTAAAACAGTGTCGTAAAATAAAAATAAAAAAAATAAAAAAAAAATAAAACCGTTCGGTCGACCGAACCACAGCTCTCGGTCGACCGAGAATTTATTTTCTTTTCTGTTTACTGAGAATTTATTTTCTTTTCTGTTTCTGATTCTGTCTTAGTTTTAAAACATTCTGCTTCTGTTTTATTTACGTTTTCTTTTCTCAAACTTATTTCGAGTCTGTTTTAGTTTTACTTAGTTAGTTAAAGGCCTAGCCTTTACTAGAGATTAATTGTTTTATTGTTGTTTACTATTTTATAGTACGCTACTCGGAAATCGAAGGAACCGCTTGAACCTTATAATCCCGAGATAGAAAAATTTGCGAGAAGGAATAGGAAATTAGCTAGGGAAGCGGCTAAACAAGGAGAAGAGGATCCAAATCTTGAGGAAAGCGAGCAAGGGGTGGAAGAAGGACATACAACCGATCATTCGAGCATTCCGAATCCGAAACGAAATGGAAGGAAATCCGGTCAATCCAAACCAGGTACCTAATCCCGTTATTAATCCCGTTATCAATAATGCCAATAATGTGAATGCAAATGTTAATAATGAGAACCAAGCCCTAGTTCAAGGAGCGAGGCGCACTTTGCAAAGTTATGCAACGCCCACTATTGAACAATTCATTCCCGCTATAGTAGCACCGCAAGATGCTGTGGAAGTCTATCACCCTAGGCCAAATGTAATTCAAATGGTGACCAATTATTCTACTTTTCATGGAGTCCAAAACGAGGATCCTGGTGTTCACGTGACGAATTTCTTGGAAATCGTTAGTACTGTGAAACCAGAATTAATCACGGAGGGTAACATTCGTCTTAAGCTTTTTTCTTTCACTTTGAAAGATAAAGCTAAGCAGTGGCTTCTCTCTTTAGAAATTTGGATCAATCACAACTTGGGAACAATTGTTGCAAAAATTCATGAATAAGTATTTTCCCTTAGGAAAAACTTTTAAGTTACGCCAAGATATCCTAGGATTTAAGCAACAACCTGGGGAGAGTTTTGATCAATCTTGGGAGCGTTTCAAGGAAGCTATGAGGAAGTGTCCTCATCATGACATCTCTCTTTGGCTTTTAATGCAAACTTTTTACCATGGGTTGAGAGAGACTGAGAAAATTAGAGTAGACGCCTCCAAAGAATGGAGCGTTTGTTCTTTTATCTCCCGAGGAGGCACAAGGGAAGATGGAGCAAATAGCGATGAATAGCCAATGGGGAGGCAATGACATAGCTACCGTGTGAAGATGGCCGCCGATATATTTGATGATAGTGCATCCACCAAAATCTTAGAACAACTTTTTCGTTATCAATAATAAGGTAGATGGGATGCAAGAGAGGATGACAAGAGTAGAAAAAGGGGCTGGAATCGAGGTAGCACCTCAAGGTGAGAATGCTGGTACTGAAGAAGCCAATTATGTCGGGGGAGGGTATAGACCTAATCATAACCATCCTGGATTCCGATATAGTGACATTAACGCGGGGAGAAAGGCCTAAACCGCCTACCCCTTATGTACCACAGCAGACTAAAACTTTTGGTTGGGAAGCTGCGATAGAAAAACTGAGTAATGTCGTCACTGACAATATGGGACAACTTTCAAAGTCTATGGCTGATTTAGCCACTAACTTTAGCCAGTATTGTCAGAAGACCGATGCTAAGGTGACCAATCAAGAAGCTCTAGTCCAAAACCTCACGCACCAGGTAGGACAACTAGCTGAGCAAGTCTCAACTAGACCTCCTGGAGGGTTGCCAAGCAACACTGAGAAGAACCCTAAGGATTTGAATGCGATCATGACAAGAAGTGGAAAGGAGGTAACTCCACCATCCTTGCAAGAGAAAGAAAAAGTCACAAAGAATAAGGATAGTGAGCCAAGCAATGAGACTAATACTTCCGAGACTTTGCCTGAGCAAAGAACGTATAAAGAACCTGCTGGCCCTAGAGTTGAACTTTACGATAACAAGTATCCAATTTTCACTAATGTCGACCCTTCAACTCTACCTTATCCTCCACCAAAGCCGAAGCCTAAGTTTGATAATAAGAGGTATAAGAAGTTCGTGGATATGTTTAGTAAGTTACAAATCAATATACCCCTAGTTGAAGCACTAGCTGAAATGCCTGAGTATACCAAGTTTTTAAAAGACGCCGTCTCAACTAAAAGGAAACTTCTAGATTTAGAGACCATATGCCTTAATGAGGAGTGCTCACCATTCTTCAACATAAGTTACCCCCAAAATGCAAAGATCCGGGAAGTTTTCTCATTCCCCGCACCATAGGTAACGTATGTCCGAACAAAGCTTTGTGTGATCTAGGAGCAAGTGTGAACTCGATGCCACTATCTATTTTTCGGGAACTAGGCATGAAAGATCTTAAGAAGACCTCAATCACATTGCAATTAGCCGACCGTTCGTTAAGGAACCGTGTGGAGTGGTTGAGGATGTGCTAGTAAGAGTTGAAAAGTTTGTATTCCCTGTCGACTTTGTGGTATTAGATATGGAAGCTAACTACGAGGTACCATTGATATTAGGGAGACCTTTCATGGCCACTAGTAGAACGCCTTTACAAAACCAGATGTCACAGAAAAGCCAATATACAACAACAGCAAAGAAAGTGCTAATCCTGTGCTTCCAGACATGCTGAGCTCCACATATTCTTGTACATCCAGTCTCAGTGCAGCTTCCAACTACCGATGGGAGAAGGCTTGAAAGGCGAGTTGGTATTGAGAGTGAACGAAGAGAGAGTTGCATTCAATGTCTTCGACACCATGAAGCAACCTGATGATGGAGAGGATGCATGTTTCATGTTAGATTCCATTGACAGGATCGTTCAAGAATTTCAACAACATGAAAGTATCAAGGATTTTCTAGATGCTTTGTCTTAGAAGAAGAAGATGAAGTCAAGTATGTGAGTAGTGAGGAGGAGAAGATGATATGGCCCGGATGTAGTAGAGGGACCCCAAGACCGGTAGAGGAAGTAAGTCTTTGCGAGAGGTTGAAAGATTCTATCATAGACCAACGTGGCATAAGTACTTCGAACTTAAACTCACCGGTCAAAAGTTGAAGACCTCTTTGGAAGAACCTCCCACAAATTTGACTTTAAAACCTCTTCCCGCAAATTTGAAGTATGTATTTCTTCAAGATGAGACTTTGCCGCTAATCATATCTTCTTCCTTGACGGACTTACAAGAGGAGAAACTAATGAGAGTTCGAGAGAGTACCGCGGAGCATTTGGATGGACCATAGCGACGTTAAGGGCATTAGCCCTAGCGTATGTATGCACAAGATCTCCGTGGATCCCGAAAAGAAAGCGGTTGCACAACCTCGAGGCGTTTAACCCCACAATTAAAGGAAGTGGTTAGGGATGAGGTTATAAAAATGCTAGAAATGGGAATTATATTTCCAATTGCGATAGCGAATGGGTAAGCCCTATCCACGTAGTTCCCAAAAAGGGAGGATTGACGGTGCAAGCCAACGAGTTGAATGAGTTAATTCCGGTGAGGCTAATCACTGGTCATCGAGTGTGCATAGACTTTAGGAAACTAAATGATGCAACTCGTAAGGACCACTTTCCTCTTCCCTTCATCGATCAAATGCTCGAGAGGCGAGCGGGCATGCTTTCTATTGTTTTCTTGACGGGTATTCGGGATACTATCAAATCCACATCTCGCCCGAGGATCGTGAGAAAACGACATTTACATGCCCATATGGGACATTTGCTTATAATCGAATGCCATTTGGATTGTGCAACGCCCCCGCGACATTTCAACGGTGTATGATGTCACTGTTTGCGGACATGGTGGAAGATTTCTTGGAAATCTTTATGGATGATTTCTCCGTATTTGGAGACGATTTCGATTCATGTCTCACACATCTAGCACGAGTGTTGAAGAGATGTGAAGAGACTAATCTTGTGCTTAACTGGGAGAAGTGTCATTTGATGGTTACGGAAGGTATAGTACTAGGTCACCGCATATCCAAGAACGGTATAGAGGTGGATAGAGCTAAAGTCGAGGTGATCGAGAAATTACCTCCACCTACTAATCTTAAAACTTTGCGAGGCTTTTTAGGGCACGCTGGATTTTATCGTAGGTTTATCAAGGACTTTTCCTTCATCTCTAGACCTCTTACCGAATTATTGGCCAAGGACGTACCATTCGTGTTTTCTAATGAGTGCATAAAAGCTTTCAACGAAATAAAAAGTAGACTGATTACTGCACCCGTTCTGGTCGCACCGGATTGGGATCTGCCATTCGAACTGATGTGTGATGCAAGTGATACCGCTTTGTTGGCGCCGCTTTGGGTCGAGAAAGGATAAGATTTTTAGGCCCATTTATTATGCAAGTCGGACTTTGAATGCGCCCAAAGAAACTATGCAACAACGGAGAAGGAGCTTTTGGCCGTTATCTTTGCTTTTGACAAGTTTAGATCTTACTTAGTGGGATCTAAAGTCACTGTGTGGACTGACCACGCGGCTCTTAAGTATCTCCTAGCAAAGCAAGATTCAAAGCCGAGACTGTTGAGATGGATTCTACTGTTGCAAGACTTTGACGTAGAAATCCGAGATAAGAAAGGAAGTGAGAACGTGGTGGCCGATCATCTATCGCGTTTACAATTAGAGGATGGTGAGGAATTACCTGAGATAGGAGAATCTTTTCCTGATGAGCAACTTTTCTCCATCACCACCATCAGGGGACATAATGATTGTGTTGCAGTTTCTTCGCGAATAGAGGTTGTGAAGGAGAAGAAGCAACCATGGTTTAGTTTGTTTGTCAATTATCTATCCGCAAAGTACCTGCCACCAAATCTCACTGTCCAAGAAAGGAGAAAGTTCTTTAAAGATCTTAGACATTATTATTGGGATGAACCGTACTTGTTTAAGCTAGGATCCGATAATGTTTTTCGAAGATGTGTGCCGAGGAAGAGTATAATGATATCCCGAAGCATTGTCATTCTTATGAAGTTGGAGGACACTACGGGGGAGATAAAGCTGCAGCCAAAGTCCTCCAATGCGGTTTTTATTGGCCGACATTGTTTAAGGATGCACACCAATATGCAAAGGCATGTCATGCTTTGTCAAATGACAGGTAATATTTCAAGGAGAAATGAGATGCCACTCAAGAGCATCTTAGAAGTGGAGCTTTTTGACGTTTGGAGAATAGATTTCGTTGGACCCTTCACTTCATCATTATCTAACCGATACATCTTAGTTCTTCGTTGATTACGTATCCAAATGGGTTGAGGCCATTGCTTCACCTACTAACGATGCTAGGGTTGTGGTTAGATTCTTGAAGAAGAACATTTTTACAAGGTTTGGGACGCCGAGGGCAATTATAAGCGACAATGGTAGTCATTTTTGTAATAAACCGTTTGAAAGGCTGATGATTAAGTATGGGGTTCGACATAAGCTAGCAACTGCATATCACCCCCAGACTAGCGGACAGGTAGAAGTCACCAATCGAGAGATAAAGCGTATCCTGGAGAAAACTGTCAATACAACTAGGAAGGATTGGTCGTTACGTTTAGACGACGCTTTATGGGCTTATAGGACTGCATATAAAACTTCGATTGGAATGTCACCATATAGGATTGTTTTTGGAAAGGCATGTCATCTACCTGTGGAACTGGAACACCGGGCCATGTGGGCAACAAGGATGCTAAATTTTGATGAGACGTTGGCCGGTGAAAAAGGATGTTAGAATTAACTCGCCCGGAAGAGTTTCGTTTAGAGGCATACGAGAATGCCAAGATTTTCAAGGAGCGCACGAAGAAGTTCCATGACAAAAAGATTCGGATAGGACCTTTCAAGAGGGTGATCCGGTTCTCTTATACAATTCGCGCTTAAGACTCTTCCCGGGTAAGTTGAAATCAAGATGGTGCGGCCCATTTCAAATACAACAAGTCTTTCCTTCGGAGCAAAGTGGAGCTATTCAATTTCAAAGACAAGTCCAGATTTGTGGTCAATGGACATCGTATAAAGCATTATCACGGGCTTCCGCCGCTCGCCGAGGAAGAGGTTTTGTACCTCGATGACCCTGTCTATGAATAAACCATCTTGAGCTGAGTCGAGCTAGCGACTATAAACTTAGAACTACTACCTATACCTATCTTTTTCGTTTTTCTTTTTAATAAAGTAGCATGCGCCTATCACGGTTTTTTTCATCTCGCCATGTTCCGAGTCTAAGTTCGGAATAAACGAGGTTTTTTCCTTGATAGCCGTCATGTGAGTTTTTATTTAGATTTAATACCCCTTTTGGTCTTGTCCATGGCAGTATAAAGTAAAGTGGCTTAAACTGTTTTTAGAGATCTATATCTAATTACTGCCACGTTATTTTATAACTTCCATAGACATGGTATTTGACGATTTCGTGGAGCTTGTTTGTTTATACAGGATGTGTCTGTCTCTCCACGCTGTGCCGATGATTACTCCGATATTGTTCCATTACTTGGGAGCCGTTTCCGAGCTAAGTCTTTCATCTTGAACTCTCGTTATTTTTGTCATTGAGGACAATGCCATGTTTAAGTGGGGGCGGGGGGACTTAGCTATATATTGTGCTATATGTTGAAAAAGTCAAGGGGAACGGAATACTGAGACAAATTGAGCCAAATTTAAAAATTTTTATGGATAAATGCCAAGTTGTTTAACTCGTACCCTTAAACTTGTGAAGTTCTTATACTTAGAATTAATAGGAAATGAACCAAGTTGCGTGAGTACGTGGTCATATTATACTTTTGCGATAAATTGTTAGTAAACTTGAGGATATTCATGCCAACAATTGCAAGTAGTTAGGTATTGTTCAATTACTCAACATGTGAATCGCTTAGTACCGCATGAGTTATAATAATTGAAAGAAGTATGTGTACATTGCTTAGATAATTGGTTATGAGGACCTAGTGTCGATATTTGTCGACTGATGTATTTTGATCTTCTAGCCAACAAAAGCGGAGTAATAAGCTTGGGACGTACCGTGTTTTGAATGTATTAAAACACTCGGGCTTGTAGTAACATTACCAAAGTAGCCCCGCGCTTGTGGTAATATTCGATGCTATGCTTAATCTAAGATAGGGGGATGCTCTTATAAAGTTTTCTTCCTTGAGGTTAGTAGCATTCGAAAAATATGCAAAAAATTGAAACAAATTTTTCGAATTTTCGAGGCTTCGAGTAGTACTCGGTCTCCAAGTCCAAAAACCCTATAGATACGCTCTTGCTTATTGTTCTAGTGCTTTAACCATTGCGAGGCATAAGAGGTATGAATGCGATGTTGGTGGATTTAGATATGAAGTCCGCATAAACTCTAAATCGGCTACATTTATATAAAACCAACGCACATGCACACAATCACTTCGATTCATAGTGAGTAGTGAATAATGCTTATCTTATGAGCATGACCGGTATGAGTTGACTCGGGTTTCTTGTGTAAGTATGAGATGACCACGGAAAATGTTGTCTTGGGGAATAACTTGTTAATGCTTTGTTCGGGACGAAGCAAAGTTTAAGTGGGGGCATTTTGATGACAGTTAAAATATACCTATTTATGTCATCAATTCTAACCTTAAATCGGAGTTAATTATATATTTCATATTTAAATCACGTGTTTATATTTATTATTTAATGATAAGTGATTATTAATATGATAATTGGTATTTAGCTGTTTTTATTATAAAAGAGCAATTAAATTGTGTGATAAATGCTGATTTCGCAGATCATGATAAATCGGGAAGATAATTATCATGCAATCAGGGAGATCTCAAGATAAAAGAGAAGAAAATCGGAGCATTGAAGAAAGGATTAATCAGATCAATTCAAAAGCGTGGAGTGGGGAACAAGTCGGACGAACCGAAGTGAAAACGCGTGAAGAAGGAGGCTCGGTCGACCGAGCCATGCCATTCGGTCGACCGAGCGTGTAGGTTCGGTCACCCGAGCCTAATTTGATAAATGCACGTCAATCTTCTGGATTCTCCCTATGTCGGCTACAACTCCTATATAAATAGCAGCCACGATGTTGAGAACACACACCACTACAACACAAAACAATTCATACAATTTTAGATTTTGAGATTTAGTTTTATTTTCTTTATGTTCGTTCATTGTGGATTCGTCGGATTCTCCGATTAGGGAGCGCATTAAAGAGTGGGAGTCACTCTCATCTTCGAGGGTATGACTATTCAATTATGCAATCTTTATTTGTAGATCTGATATATTTTATTATGGAGTAGTTTTATTTGTATTGATTGCGTGATGTAGATTTATTTACGAACCCATGTGCTTAGGTTAGAAACGTTAAGAAGTAATCATGATTTGTTCCGGCACCGAACTGTGTTCGGTCGACCTAGACATGTCACTCGGTCGCCCGAGTGCCGCCGTTCGGTCGACCGAGTGTGGCAATGTGTGGGCAATATTATGATCGGCTTCGACTACGTCGATTCTCTCGATTTGGAATTAAAACGAGTAATTAAACCCGATCAACTTAATTATTTGTCATCATAATTTAACATGAAACCCAAAAAGTGATTGTTACTTAGGATATAGATTGAATCGGCATCTAAGAAGTACGCCTTACCCTAGGAATGTTGCTTAGATGAGGTTACGGTTTATACCGGCATCCCTAGTTTCGTAATTGTGTCAGAAGTTATATGAGATGGGGGCATTAAAAGGCGAAGTCACGTAATGGAGGCACGATGATTTAGAGGGCCTAACCGGAGCTAAATCTACCTTAGGGGATGACTCCCGTAGTCATAATAATTAATCTTTAACGTTTGTTTTGTCTCGTTATCATCCTAATTCACATGGGGAAGTTATAATCTACTAGCGTAATCAATACTATTTGTTTAGATAATATCAACCGTATTATCCGTGTTTTAGTAGTTTTTAGCCTCGTCTTTGTGGTCTTTGTGTCTTGTGGTTGTCACTATTTTATTTATTGCATTTAAGTTGGTCGTAGACCGCCCTTCCAATTTAGTTCTAATAAGATAAAGTTGTGTTTTATTTGTGCCGAGTCTCTGTGGGATCGACCTCGACTCTATCTAGCTATACTACAATTGAACCTAGTTCTCTTGCTAGTGAGTTAGTAGGCATCGAGTTAATAGTTTAACTTGACCTCCATCAGCCCTTTCATGCCCTTCCGAGAGATCCGGACTTCAACTCCATTTAAGAGTACATTCGGTGTTTTAACTGAACGAATCAGAAGTTCAATCGAGGCTTGTTCATATTCAATTAATGTTATTTAATCATGAATTAAGGTTTAAAATTCAAAACATAGCTTGAAACAACATTATATAGAAAATTGGGGCAATGCGTGCGCATTACTCTGGAATGAGTACGCATTCCTGCTGCTGAAAACTGCTGAAAACTCTCTGCTCAAGCAATGTGTGCCCATTGTGCTCAATGCGTACGCATTCCCGGACCAAAACTATGCTGAATGACACTGCTCAAACATTGCATGCACATTGCTCTGAATGCGTAGGCATTCATCAAACAGTGAGCATCCTGCATGATTCTAAACCAACAATGCGTGCACATTCCCTTGAATGCGTAAGCGTTGATCCTGCAGTAACTAACCTGGGCAATCATGTAACAGGAATGAGTGCGCATTGCTGGGCAATGCGTACGCATCCTACGCTGAAAAGCCCTAAAATCCTGATTTCCATCTCTTACCGATCTCTACACGATTCCAAACATCTTGTGCACTAAATATTGCAGAAAAACAATAGAAAAGCATAACTTTAAAGGTCCTAAACAATCCTTAGTCTTCAAACATCATCTAAGCTTAAAACTTGATACAATAAGCATCAAAACATGATCTAATCTACTCTAAACCACAATTAGATTGTTGGAAGAGCTTCTTACCTTTTAAGGAGCTAATTCCGACTTCAAACCACAGAAAAACAGCAGCAAAAACTGATCTTTTCTGCAGAAAACATGTGTGATAATCCAAACTTAGATTAGATTCAATCACACGCTTCTAAATGATAAAAACTACGATTTGATGAGTTTGAATCCATCAAACTCGAAGAAGAACAGGGATTAGGGTTTAAACATACCTCAACAAAACTCCAACTTTCTGATTTCAATACGTTGCTCTCTTCACAACGATTCTGGTGCTCGACTCTGATCTGAAAACCGTTATGCTTTGACTTAGCAATCGATGAAATATCCCTCAGCCCTAACTTGCTCTCTCACACACGCAGAATACAATTTGGGGGTGGAAAATATGATTAAAAGTTTAAGGGGCTGATTAGGTTGATTTTTCCTTAAATAGGAAAAATCCCAAAATTACCTAGTTTCAATGATTTTCCTTAATCACCCTTATTAAATCAGATTTTCTTTCCCTGAAATATATGCATATATCTCGAAAATATACATATATTTAACTAAATAATTAAACTCCGAATAAAAGGAACCGAACCCAATATTTCGTTTTCGCAAAAAAAACACGTCTGTCCTTTCCCGAAAATCGGAATATTACATTCTTCCCCCCTTAAAGGAGTTTTTTCCTCGAAACTTAGAACATACCTGGTAAGTCCATAAAATCTGGAAACTCGCTGATCATGTCGTCCTCGAATTCCCTAATAGCCTCTTCCGGCGAACGGTTGCTCCATTGCACCAGAACCAAAGGGATCAACCGTCTCTTAATCATCTTTTCTTTCCGGTCCGAAATTCTGATCGGTGTCTGATCATACGAAAGATTGTCTGAAGAATCTTCGGATCAACAGTAGTCTCAAAATCCGTCTTGGTCAAACACTTCTTCAACATCGAGACATGAAACACGTTGTGGACTCTTGACATGGATTCCGGTAACTTAAGCTTGTAAGCCAACCTTGGGCTTAGCTTTCCCTTTTGTCCAAAACGTTTCACTCCCTTCATTGGTGAAGCTCGTAGATACACTCTTTCACCAACTTCAAACTCAAGAGGTCTCCTTCTAACATCTGCCCAACTCTTCTGTCTATCTTGAGCCGCCTTCAGATTTTTCTTGACCAACTGAACCCTTTCCTTAGCTTGCTCAACCAATTCCGGCCCGGTGATTTGTCTTTCCCCGACTTCATCCCAAAACAACGGCCTTCTACATCTTCTTCCATACAAAGCTTCAAACGGTGGCATGCCTATACTCGAGTGATAACTGTTGTTATATGCAAACTCCGCTACAGGTAGGTAACCATCCCATGATCCACCTACTTCCAAAACACAAGCTCTCAACATATCCTCAAGTGTTTGGTTGGTCCTCTCTAACTGTCCATCTGTCTGAGGATGAAAGGCTGTTCTCAAGTCCAACTTGGTTCCAAAAGCTACTTGTAAACTTTTCCAAAAGTGACTGATGAACCTCGGATCACGATCCGAAACTATCGAGATAGGTACTCCGTGTAACTTCACTATATTATCCAAGTATAGTGTCGTCATTTTCTTCAAGGGCATATCAACCTTATACGGTAAGAAATGGGCGGACTTGGTCAATCTATCCACAATCACCCAAATCGCATCATTACCGCCTCTCGTCTTAGGTAAACCGATGATGAAGTCCATCGTAATCTTATCCCATTTCCATTCCGGGATATCCAATGGCTTAAGCATTCCTCCTGGTCTTCTATGCTCTGCTTTAACCTTCTGGCATGTATCACACTATGCAACGAACTTGGCTATCTCCAGTTTCATCGAGGGCCACCAAAACCTTTCCTTCAAGTCTCTATACATTTTAGTAGCTCCCGGATGAACTGCAAAAGCAATCCTATGTGCCTCTTCCATGACTCTCTGTCTTAAGTCACCAATATTAGGCACACACAAACGATCCTGGTACCAAAGATTCCCATTCTTATCTAACACATAACCCACATGTAGGTTTTTCTCTTGCAACTCGCTTCAAGTCAACCAAAACTGGGTCTTCATCTTGCTTCTCCCGAATATCATCCATCAACTCGGACCTTGCTAACAACGGTACCACAAACTGCCGGTCTTCAATTTGATCAAAGCTTCGGATTCTCAACCCATCTAACCATTCTGCCACAACTTCAACACTTGAAACCGCAAACACTGGTTTTCTGCTCAAAGCATCCGCTACCACATTCGCTTTACCCGGATGGTACTGAATCTCCAGATCATAATCCTTAACAAAATCTAACCATCTCCTTTGCCTCAAATTCAGATTATCTTGGGTAAAGAAATACTTCAAACTCTTGTGATCAGTGAAGATCCTGGCCTTAACTCCATACAAGTAGTGCCTCCAAGTCTTTAGGGCAAACACTACTGCTGCCAACTCTAAGTCATGTGTTGGGTAATTCTTCTCATGCACCTTCAACTGTCTAGATGCATAAGCAATCACTTTCCCTTCTTGCATCAACACACAACCCAAACCTTGTCCCGAAGCATCCGTGTAAACGTCGTAATTATCAAAGATCTCTAGAACTGCCAAACTGGGGCTGTTGTCAACTTCTTCTTCAGCATTTGAAAAGCCTCTTCACACTCACTGGTCCACTCGAACTTCACATCCTTTTGAGTGAGCCGGGTAAGTGGTGTAGCTATCTTTGAGAAGTATGATGGCCAAATTATAGCAAACCAACTTTAACCGGCAGAGTACCGGGTCGGTTGTACCACAACGGCGAGCAAAGTCGTATCCCACAAGGAATTGGTCAAGTATCACAACCACTTTGGTATCTAGTTCAGGCTCACAATCGGGATGAAAATAATATTTATAACTAGAAAAAGAAAAAAAAATTATAACTTTAAAATATATGATAGAATGAATAGCTAAACTATGATCTCGAACACTACTCTTAACACCTTACCGAATCACTAGGGATGAGCCTTAACCTACCAACCAACCAATGGTTTCTAATGAATGTGTTGTGGGTGCAATCTCCTAAACTGGTCCCTGGCGCTAATACCACAACCTAGTTACCCTATACTCGTTCAACCCCTCATGGGATTTAATTGACCTAATATGCTTAAGAACTATGAGACGCTCCGCATCCACCGAGTTCACGGCTTAGCTAGAATAACCTTACCAAGGAACAGGATGCGAAAAACTCGACTAGTTCGTGCATGGAAATCCTAAAACCCTAGTTCGCACACTCCCTCGCAAAATACATTTATAAAGTTCGTGTGTTTGATCAATTATCGGTTAGCTACTCCATTAAAGGCATTAGATTCAAGTTTTAGAACACAAACGATTCAAAAGATTCAACTTTTAAGCCCTACTCATCCCTAGATCATTGTTTAGGTATCAATTTCGTAGTTCCATCACATAATCTAGCTATCAAAAATTTAGCTACCCATACTAATAATAAAATCGCCGAAATAAATCAAGAAATACATAATAGGCATGAAAAAAGATAAAGAAAATTACCAATAAAAAACTAAAAGCAATTCACCAATCGAATCGTCACTTCGTTGTGTTCCAATCGCAAAATAACGGAAGAAAAGTTGTTGTTGTTCTAAGGAATTTTTGCAGTCAAAATAAAAGTAAATTGTTCTAATGGGGAAAAGAAAAACTGCTGCAGAGAAAATAAAATTGTGGTATGAAAATTGTGTTGAAATTTGACCTAAGTGGCTATTTATATATACACCCTCGCCGACTTCCAGGTATTACCCTTCGGAAATTTCCAGGAAAATCAAATAAAATTCCTCCTCCTTTTCTCCTTTTCGTCCGATGCTTTATTGGTTGTAATATAGGGCGTGGGCCCTTTGACCAATACTCTGCTGCTTTTTTTTATTTCTTTTATTTTTTTTTCTTTTGAACTGATAATAACCAAAATATTGTTAAAAACAGCCTCCGTCACACCCTGGGTGTGATACATTCTGTTTTTGACACATGATTTTATTAAGATTATTTATTTTTCTTCAAACACCCGAACTTGAATCTTGCGCCATTTTCTCATACGAACTCCGTTTTAGACGATTTTCGTACCGTTGTGATCCCCGTCACGCCCTCTATCGCACCGTGCCTATAATAAACAAAAAACAAGAAAACCCAAGCGTGACAAAAGCCAATAAAACGCATACAAATCACCCAAAAATGTTGAGATTTCGGACGTAAACGTCCTATCATCTCGTGATTCAACTAGTGGTGAGATGTGCTTATAAAAACACTTAACTACCCCAAAATTACACCGAATATGCTACAAATATAGGGTAAAATGCACACGAAATTATAGCAAAGTTGACTCTCATCAACTACCCCCCACTTAGCGTTTGCTCGCCCTCGAGCAAATCAAGCGATTCTAACATAAATCATGAGATCAACATTGTGATCATACGGGAAACTAATATATTCAATGAGTAAAAACTAGTCAACAAGCGAATAAACACGAGCCAAAACAAATCTCATCATGGAAACAGAATGTGTGTGTGAATAGCTTCTCAATCATTAATTACGGTTAACCGACTCAGATTATAGATGCATGACTAATGGCGTTACACCATAGGCTTATACTTCATAATCATCTCCACTAATCGAGGTCAATCAAGGCTAACTAAGGTCAGGCAGGACTTGCAAGGTTGTAACGTTAAGCTAGGGACATGGCTAATCGAAAGGATAAAAGGAATATCAAAAGATAAAAATGAGTGAGTCTAATCAAAACATCTTGAATTTAGCTCATAACTCACCTCCTTCTTAGCTTGATGTAAGCAGGCATTCTCCTTCTTTACTCTCAAATCCAAACATAATCCAGTATTAACTCGTCCCACCAACGCCACATTGGATGAATTAATAAATAGCCTTCATCAACAAGCAAACTTTGACTCAACTTTATTCATACACTTTATTCAACTCTTTTTTTTAATGATTTTGATTTTGAATTTTGAAATTTTTTTTTTTTTTTTTTGATAAACCAAACACCAACACTTCTTGCTACCCCTTCTCATTCGTAGTACAAAAGATCCACCAACACCATAATTTGATACACATCTTCGCCACCCCACACTTGTGCTAGCAAGTGTGCCCAAAATAAGATTAAAACTCACTCGTAGGGTGCCAAAGAAACGTAGACCACAAATAAAGGCTAAGGGTTGGTAATTATGGGCTAATCAACGAATGGCTAAGTTCGGGTGGGGGTTTAACCACCCTGCAAAGGCTTAGAGGGGTTTCTGTGGAAATTATGTACATGGCTGGCTATTTGGCTCTAGTTGAATCAAAGAAATGCCAGGACCATCATCCCTTAATCTACTAAGATTGACCTTTCTATTTCGCCTCGAAGTTAATGGTATAAGTTCTAGGTAACAGATTACTGTCTATGGCATCTATAATCATTCACTAACCAACCACAATTCATGAAAGCAAGGCTAGTATGTGCATAAGAATTCAATTTCCACAACAAGATAAAGGTTTGACTCGCATACATTCAACTCATGACTAATAAATAACCATAGAAGATAATGACTCACATAGGATTCGCAACATCAAAACCATGAAAATTTTAAAAATAATTGCTCAATTTTTACTCAATAAGGACCAAACACCAAGCATATGACTTATTCGATGCATAAAAATAAAGCACATGGTAGTAAGTGAAGCTAAGTCTACCAGTGAAGCTAAGTCTACCACCCCCCATTTAAAACGGAACACCATCCTTGGTGTGTGAGTGATAAAGTAAAGAAAGAAAGACTTAGCTGAACTGGCAATAGAGCGCAACCATGCAAAGTGACAACCTCCAATGTATCTCCCAGGGTACCTGTGCAATCACAACATAGAAACCAAGAGTCCACTACGACGAAAGGCCGAAACCTTAAGTGTAGGTAAGCACAAGTATGGAGATGTATAGAACAAAGAAAATATGGATTATCAAAAAGCATGTAATGGAATTCGAGATGCGGGGTCAAATAAATTATTGGGGATTTATTTGTTTTTTTGTTTTTTTGTTTTTTTGTTTTTGTTTTTTTGTATATCCTAATAACCGAGAAAGATGGTTTGCCTCCCATAAGCGCCTTTGTTTTATGTCGTTGGCTCGACGGAATGAAGAATTATCGGAGGATAAAGAAAGATCGCCAAATTTTTGTAGAGTCATTGTCTTGACTCGCGACTCTCGGGGTGGGAAGTCGGTAAAGGTCACAATCTCGAGGACCTTATCATAAGGCATATGCTCATATTTATTCAACCGTAGGCCATTCGTGAGAAACGTACCCTTGGTCGGGTGAGTGACCTCGATTGCACCGGAAGGAAAAACTCGGGAAACTTTAAAGGGTCCCATCCACCTAGACTTTAGCTTGCCTTGAAAGAAGTGAAGACGAGTGTTATAGAGCAAGACTTCATCCCCTTCCTTAAAATTCTTATTCTTAATTTTCATATCATGGAGGATTTTAGTCTTGTCTTTGTAGACTCTCGACCACTCAAAAGATTGAAGGCGAAACTCGTCCAACTAGGCTAATTGTAGCAGCCTCTTCTCGCCGGTTGCCCCCTCATCAAGATTCAAAAAACGTGTGGCCCAATACGACTTATGCTCCAACTCTACCGGTAAATGACACGCTTTTCCATAAACCAACATAAACGGGGACATCCCGATGGGCGTCTTAAACGCTGTCCTATGCGCCCATAATGCATCGTCCAACTTGTGGGCCCAATCCTTACGGTTCGAATTCACCGTCTTCTCAAGTATTTGTTTAATCCCACGGTTAGTCACCTCCGTTTGACCACTTGTTTGGGGATGATATATATGTGGTCCCCATTTAATGCTTGAATCCATATTTCTCTAGGAGTTTATCAAATGGTCTGTTTCGAAAATGACTTCCATTGTCGCTAATTATTCCTCGTGGCACTCCGAACCTAGTCAGAATATACGTTTTCACGAACCGAATGACCACGTTTCTGTCATTAGTGGGTGAAGCAATGGCTTCAACCCACTTAGACACATAATCACAAGCGACTAAAATGTACTTGTTCCCATAGGAAGACGGGTAAGGTCCCATAAAATCAATCCCCCATACATCAAAAACCTCACAAACTACGATTGGTTGCATAGGAATCTCATCTATCTTACTTATCCGTCCGGCTCTTTGACACGCGTCACACGCCTTAACATAGGTGTGTACATCCCTAAAAATTGTTGGCCAATAGAATCCACTTTGCAAAAACTTATACGCGGTCCTATCGCCGGCATGATGCCCGCCAGCTTCCTTGTCATGACAGAATGACAAGATGCTAGGTATCTCACCATCATCCACACATCTACGAATAATTCCATCCGAACATCGCCTATATAGGTATGGATCATCCCATATGTAATATTTCAACTCGCTAAAGAACTTCTTGCGTTGGTTGTGGGATAACTCAGGATCTACGAACTCGCAAGCTAGGTAATTAACATAGGGACCGAACCAAGGGCCTCCAAACTTACCCATGGGCCTAACATTGACCTTCATATCAGGGATAGCAGTATCCACCGCGAACAACCTCTCATCCGGAAAATCATCTCCTATCTCACTGGCAACTTCCTCATCCTTCATCTCATTGGGTAGGAGACTCAAATGGTCTGCCACCACATTCTCACACCCTTTTCTGTCCTTAATGGTCACATCAAATTCTTGGAGGAGCAAAATCCACCTCAACAAGCGTGGTTTAGCATCCTTCTTAGCAAAGAGGTACCTAAGAGCGGCATGATCGGTGTGCACAACTACCTTGGAACCTAGCAAATAGGATCTAAACTTATCGAAAGCAAAAACAACGGCTAGAAGTTCCTTCTCGGTAGTGGCATACTTACATTGAGCCGGATTCAATGTGTGACTAGCATAGTAGATGGGCTTGAAAAGCTTATCTCTTTTTTGGCCTAGGACTACTCCTACGGCAGTGTCACTCGCATCACACATGATTTCAAACTCCTCGCTCCAGTTGGGTGCTATTAGGATTGGTGCCTTAACCAATAAGCTCTTAATAGTGTGGAAAGCTTGTATACAGTCATCATCGAAAACAAATGGCATATCTTTGGAAAATAAGTGTGTAAGGGGCTTGGCAATTTTGGAAAAATCCTTAATGAATCTCCTATAGAACCCCGCATGACCAAGAAAACCCCGAAGTGTTTTCAAGTTCATAGGGGGTGGGAGTTTCTCAATCGCCTCCACCTTCGCCCTATCAACCTCAATGCCATACCTAGAGATCTTATGGCCTAGGACTATTCCCTCTTCCACCATAAAGTGGCACTTCTCCCAATTCAACACCAAGTCGGTGTCCTCACACCTTTGCAAAACCTTATCCAAATTCCCCAAGCACCCATCAAAAGAATCTCCAAACACACTAAAATCATCCATGAAAACTTCTAAGAACTTTTCTATCATATCGGCAAAGATGGCCACCATGCACCTTTGGAATGTTGCGGGTGCATTACACAACCCGAACGCCATTCTTTTGTATGCAAAGGTGCCATAGGGGCAGGTGAAAGTGGTCTTTTCTTGGTCTTGGGGGTCTATAACAATTTGGTAATAACCACTAAACCCATCTAAGAAACAATAAAAAGCATGACAACTGAGACGCTCTAGCATTTGATCAATAAAGGGTAGGGGAAAATGATCTTTACGTGTAGTGTCATTTAATTTCCTATAATCTATGCATACACGATAGCCAGTAACAAGACGCGTAGGAATTAACTCATTATTAGCATTAGGGACAACGGTCATACCTCCCTTTTTCGGAACTACCTGTGTGGGGCTCACCCACTCGCTGTCTGAAATGGCATAGATTATCCCCATCTCAAGCATCTTTATCACCTCCTTCTTCACTACCTCTTGCATGTGAGGATTAAGTCTCCTTTGTGGTTGACGCACCGCCCGTGCATCTTCGTTCAAGATGATTTTGTGCTTCACAATCTCAGGGCTTATTCCCCTGATATCCGCCATTTTCCATCCAAAAGCCTTTTTATGGCTCCTCAAGACTCTAAGTAACTTTTCTTCCTGCAAAGACGTTAGTGCAGACGAAATAATCAAAGGAAGCAAGTCATTTTCAAGAAAAACATACTTGAGGTGTTCAGGCAATGGTTTTAGCTCCAAGTCTTTTGGTGGATCTTCAATGGATGGCTTCATCTTCTCCTCATTTAGTTCCAACTCCATGAATTTGTGCCACTTGGCACCAACATAATCCGTGGCCTCCAAATCGCATGCGGCCTCTCTCAGCTCTTCATCGGGATCCTCCGTTGTGCTTGATTTCATCAAGCATTCTTCCAATGGCTCAGAATAACCCTGCGTATTAGTACATTCCGCAACAAGAGGATATATAGAATCTATAAAGTGGCACTCATTAGGGTCATCACATGGGTTCTTAATAGACTTATACACATTTAACGTCACTTTCTCATCCCCCACTCTCATCGTAATCTCCCCCTTCTGAACATCAAGCAAAGTCCTACCCGTAGCCAAAAAGGGTCTACCTAGCAATATAGGGGTATGACTATCCTCCTCCATATCCAAAACCACAAAATCTACGGGGAAAGCTAACTTCTCTACTTGAACCAAAACCTCTTCTACGATTCCCATGGGCCGCCTAACCGACCTATCCGCCATTTGTAAGGTCATGTTCGTTCTTTTTAGCTCACCCAACCCCAAAGTCTCATATATTCTCCTGGGCATAAGACTAACACTCGCCCCTAAATCACATAGCACATTGGGAAACATAACTTGGTCTATGGTGCATGAAATTGAGAAACTACCCGGGTCTTTCAACTTTGGAGGCAACTTATTTTGGAGAACAGCAGAGCACTCCTCGTTGAGACAAACAACTCCCTCCATTTTAGCCTTGTTGGATAAAATTCCCTTTAAAAATTTCACATAAGATGGCATGTTTGCAAGCGCATCTACAAGAGGAATATTTATCTCAACTTTTCGTAAGATATCGAGGAATTTGTTTTGACTCTTGGTGAGAGTTGGCTTCTTAGGGCCACAAGGAGGGTATGGCAAAGTCGATAAATCAAAAGGTTTTTTCGTGGCATTCATACCTGTGCTGTGCATACCTGTTTTCGACGTTTCTGCATGCTTTTTGGGCATTGAGCTCGGTGTCTCTATTTCTTTGAGAACATCCTCAGTTTTCTCCTCTTCCTCAACAATTTCCCAATCCTCAGTCTCCTCACTGGGCTTCTCCTCATTCTCCCTTTTTTCACAACCGGTGCTTCAACCTCAATACCCACAGATTTCCCGCTTCTCGTATAAATGGCATTAACCCCCTTAGGATTCCTCACTGTATTGCTTGGCAGCCCACCACTTGGAGCTGAAGTCGAACCCTCCGTGATTTGACCCATTTGAGTCTCCAAATTCCTTACCACAGACATTGCGTGTTCACGTGGGCATTTTTCATCTCCTTCACATCTCTACTAATTTGCTCCAATAGAATATCCGTGGAACTTTTAGGTTGCACGGGTTCCCGGTGTGGTGGTGCCGAATGTGGGGCCGGGGCATATTGCAAATGTGCGTTAGGTTGATGATGTGGTCAATCAGTTATAATATACTTGACCACCATAAAACAATACTAGCAAGAGGACTAGGCCCATCGTAGTATAGCTATAGTGAATCAAGGTCGATCCCACGGGGAACCAATTGTGGATCATCTTATATACAAACAATTAATTAAACATGTCAAGGACATAAAGGCGGTCTACGACCAACATAAGACAAGAAAAGTAAAGACACGACTCGACACAACGTAATTAACCTCCCCAATTATAGTCTTTATCGTTTGGACCTAGATAATTTATATAATAAACTCGAACTTATTAACTCGTCAATCCGTTTGTATCTATCTTAGATTGGCTACGGGAGTCATCCTCTTTAAACTTGACTTAGCACCGGTAGGTCACTAGATCACCGTGGTATTGTTACGTGACTTCGCCTTTTGATGCCTCCATCTCATATAACTCACACGCTTACGACTCCAAGGATGCCGATATTAACCGTACACCTCGTCCAGCAACATTCCTATGGTTAGGCGTACTTCCTAAACGATTACTCAAGCTCTCGTCCAACTAGCAATTACCAAGTTATAGTCTCATGCTAATCTACGACGTATGTATAATCAAAAAGTGCTAGCAATCCCCAAATATAAACTACCTAGATAACGATGAACGTCCGAAGATCAATTCATAAGCCTACCTAAGAGTTTTATATTGGTATTTCCTTTTTACACATTTTAATTAAACTAAGCGAGTAACGTAGCCATAGCCATACCTACTGAGATAATAAATTCTATTAAGTTAACCTAACCATAAAGACGTGGCTATTTAACGGATAAAACGGGGCTCGGTCGACCGAATAGGTGGGCTCGGTCGACCGAGTGAACTCATTCGGTCACCCGAATCAATTTCGTCCCCGCATTACATCCCCGAACGTATCTCTCAGCGTTTCATCATACACAACGAATTAAACAGTAATTCGTAAAGCATTCATATAAACTAACATAGATACACATTAATTGAACAAGTAGATTCATGAATAAATACTAAGTGTATGACGTAGGTTATGGGATCCTTATAGACAAGGTATCTCCACCTCCCTAACGTCATAGCCTAGATCTACATCATCTAGCTATGAATTAACTAACTCAAACAATAAAGCATAATTGGGAGGGATTAATTACTTAAAATAAAAGAAACAGAAAATAAAGGCTTACATAATTTGCAGCCCTTAAACTCTGGAAACCTTCAATCTAATTATGCTACATTGTATCAAAATATCAAAGTAGAATTGTATGGTATTATTGAATGAATATGAATGAATTTACAATTTCTCGAAGCTGCTGCTTATATAGGAGTTTCTGCCGACTTAGGGAGGTTCTAGAAGATAAGCACGATTAAAGCCGAAAACCGACCCAAACCCGAGGCTCGGTCAACCGAGAGGTGACACTCGGTCGACCGAAGCATCAGGCTCGGTCGACCGAACCTAACTTTTCACGCGTCAATCGTTTTTCTCGTCTATCTTGTTCCCCATCGCACGCTTTCGTGTTGATCCGATTAATCTCTCATTTATCTCTTGATTAATGCTCCGATTTTCTTCCTTCTTTATCTTGATATAATTGATTGAATGACATTAATCCTCTCGATTTGTTGTGATCTGCAAAATCAATAATTATCACACAATAAATCGGCTTTAAATAATAAAAACAGCTAAATACCAATTTACATAATATAAATCACATAACATTAAATATTAAATATAAACGTGTGATTTAATATAAAATATATATTATTAATCTCGATTTAAGGTCAACGTTGATGGCTTTTACGGGTATAATTTGACCGTCATCAACTACCCCCACTTAGACTTTGATCGTCCCGAACAAAGCATCAATAAGTCATTTCCCAAGACAACATTTTCAATGGTCAAATCATACTTACGCAAGAAGCTCAAGTCAACTCATGCTAGTCATGCTTATAAGATATCCATTATTCACTACTCACTATGAATCGAAGTGATGTGTGCATGTGCATTTAGTTTTATATATTCGTAGCAAGATTAGAGTTTATGCGACTTCGTAATCTCAACCTACCAACCTCAACATTCATACTTCTCAAGCCTTTAAATTTTTGAAGCACTAGAGCAATAAGCAAAGCGTATCTATAGGGTTTTTCGACTTGGAGACCGAGTACTACTCAAAGCCTCTTAAAGAGTTGAATATTCTTTTCATATCTTCATATTTTTCAAATACTATCAATCTCAAGGAAGAAAACTTTTTAGAGTATCCCCCTATCTTAGATCATGTATAGCATCGAATAATACCACAAGCGCGGGGCTACTTTGGTAATGTTACTACAAGCCCAGTGTCTAACATTTTGCTAAAACACAGGTACGTCTCAAGCTTATTACTCCGCTTTTGTTGGCAAGAAGATAAGAATACATCAGCCAATAAGTATCGACACTAAGTCTACATAACCAATCATCTATGCAATGTACACATAATTTCTTCAGTTATTATGATTTGAGCGGTATACTCGATTCACAGATTTGAGTAATTGAATAATAAATAACTACTTGCAAAAATGGGCATGAATATCCTTAAATTTACTTAACATAAGTATAAAATGATCACGTACTCATGCAACTTGGTTCCTTTCCTATCAATTCTTAGCTAGGAACTCACAATTCTAAGGGTACGAGATACCTAATATGGTATTTATTCAATTTTTTCAATCATGTGCCGTTTCATTCAAATTTTCAATTATAACATGGCTAAGTCTCCTACCCCCCACTTAAACATGGCATTGTCCTCAATGACAAAAATAAATGAGAATTTAAGAAAAAGACTTAGCTCTGGAAATGGCTCTCAAGTAAATGCAGAACATCGGAGTAGATTTCAGCACTTCGTGGAGAAGCAAGTGAAAACCTGTATAAGCAGACAAACTCCACGAAACCGTAAAATACCATGTCTATGGAAGTTATAAAATAATGTGGCAGTAATGAGGTAGACATACCTAAAAACAGTTTAAGCCACTTTATTTTATACAACCAATGACAAGAAAAATACTAAAATAGAAAGAAAAATAAACAAGCAACTAAAGATGGTGGTCTTCATCTACAACCTCCACCGCCTAAATATTCTTAAAACCGGGTGGAGAAGACAAAGATCAAAAAGCATTACCCGACGTGTGAAAACACGAGGGTGACTGGCTCGAAAAGGCATTCAATCCAAGAAAAGAGAAACTTGGTAAGGTATAACAGATTGAATGCGACCTATTGGCTAAAGATAAAATCAAATACTTAGCGCAGAAACTTCTCGCTTGCATTGGATATCAACAACTTAGGGAGATGTAGCTACTCCTCGAAATTACTAATAACCCAATGTATCACGTAAAAGTCATAACCGCCATCAACAAGGTCAGATCGGTGTGATAGTTCAGAACAAAACTTATCATCTAGAAATACCGGAATAGACGGAAAAAATGTGAAATTTAAAACTTCCGGTAGTAAGATAAGTTGTACTTTGATCGAACCAAAAACCTTTAAAATCTAGCTAGGGGCAGAGCTACACTTCCCCCAACTAGGATCATGAAAATCAAAATGATAAAAGATAATCATTAAAGCTTAGCAATATTTCAAATTCCGCAACACATAGGTATTGTGTAAACAAAATGGAGGTTGAGAGTATGATGGGGTTTAGAAAAAGATACACATAAGGTTGGGAAGAAAAGATAAAGACGGGTAAGGTGTTTACGGGTGGGTTGAAAATGGTTAAGGCATTGAGATTGGGTGGGATAGTGAAACGGATGGAAAGAAAGAGAGGCGATGAAAGAATGGTTAGAAATGTGAACTGTTGGGGCAGATTGGTGAGAGGATCGAAAAGTTTGAAGGTGAAAAAATGTAAAGGGAAAGATAAGGATAATTGCAGAATGAATTGCACATCACTTTGGATTTTCACTTGGATCACCTAAAAAGTTTTAGAATTTGACCAAGATTGTTCTTGTTCACACCAATCATTCTCTGTTACATTTTCAATAATTCTCAAGCTCTCTTAATGCTTCCATCTTAAGATTGATTGCTAAATTTCCTTTTCTTTAGCAATTTCTCGACTCTCCTACGGAACTCTATTTCACGTGGCCTATATTGAGTAAAAAAGTTTTGCACATCCTTAGCCCAATGGCCATCGGAACACGGCAAAATAAAAAACCTCAACATATTTCACGTTACTCTTATTGGACTCACAGAAAGAAAAACCTAAAATCCTAAAAATAAATCCTAAAGGTTTCAAAGAAGTAGTTCTGAGTTTAAAGTCCTCAGCTCGACTTTCCAAAGAGTATCCTTGTCAGTCATTATTCTTGGATCACCAGACTTTGACCCTCTGAGCACTATTAGAGGTGGCTTGTCGCTTTTGCGGATTAATACCCTTCCCTTGGTTGTGAGACCTAGGAAACGACATTTATCCATACCATTTATCCAAAACTCTTACCTTGGCTCTCGTTTTAGGAATTAGTGAATTCTAAGAAACTCGGTTAAAATTACGGTTTTGGCCTTGACAATAAGAAACAATGAATCAAAGTACTCCGAATAAGGTCGGTTATGTAGGCAAGCCTATGCCGTCTTATTCGTTGGAACATATGTGACAGTTCAGGCCAATCCGTCAAGATTAAGCCCCGTTTAGCCCGAAGGCTTATCGGCTATGCTAAGTCTTGTCGAACTGCTGTAACGTACCTCACACGTGGAGGGGAGTCGATTGAGCCGAAGCTCAGTTGAACTCGCCCAGCCATGGTTAAACCATTTCCGAACCTATGTACAAAGATTCTTCGATTTCTAAATTGTCACCCAAAGCGTAATCTCGTTTCTGTTTAAGGTGGGTTCACCGAGAAGCCATCACCATAAAACTCAACGAAAGCAGAAGATTGTGTTCTCTCAAAACTCAACGTCTTCTTTAGGTTTTGAATGCTTAAACTACACAATTTGTTGCTCCCATGGCCAATAGAAGCAATCTCATGCATAGGACAATGAGATTTTAACAGAACTACGAGGAACTCTTAATTCACTGCTTCCTTTCAACGACTACATGTTTCCTTACACCCTCTAGATGAGACAGATATGGGGCAAAACCTTCCGCACTAATAGAATTATTCTTACAAACCAACTCCGGGCTAAGATTCATACTAAGGTTCATGTATAGGCTAACTTATGCTCAAAAAACCAAAAGGTAGTAAAACATAAGCAAAAAAAGGGTAGTACCTTGCCTTCAACATTGTACCACGAAGAATTTAAGCCTTTAACATTGCCATCTTGGTGCTTTAAAGGTATTGCTTCCATCGCTTTTCCCATCTTAGATTCGTAGCTCCACATGTTTGTTGGGTTATTTTCTCAGCGCCCATGAAAAATTATTGACTTGGATTATTGTTTCCCTGGTTTCTGCAAACAGAAGAAAAACAAAACAGACCGTAGACTGATTTTAACATGGTTTCCCATGCTGCTATCAGACCTACGGATTAAACATACGGGGGTAAACAGACACACGAAATTCCAGAACAAGAACAAAACAAAAATATTATAAGTTCTCGGTCGACCGAATGAGGTCTCTCGGTCGACCGAATAAATTATTATTATTATTATTTTTTTTTTAATTTTTTTTTTTTTTTAAGCTGGAATTTTCAGACAGAGCAAACAACCAGAGGGACTCAAAACGTAAAAACAGACTCTAAAACAGAAAACTCGACATGAATAAAAAATTATTTATATATAAAATTGACCGTTGGTTCCCCGGCAACGGCGCCAAAAACTTGATGATGTGGTCAATCAGGTTATAATATACTTGACCACCATAAAACAATACTAGCAAGAGGACTAGGCCCATCGTAGTATAGCTATAGTGAATCAAGGTCGATCCCACAGGGAACCAATTGTGGATCATCTTATATACAAACAATTAATTAAACATGTCAAGGACATAAAGGCGGTCTACGACCAACATAAGACAAGAAAAGTAAAGACACGACTCGACACAACGTAATTAACCTCCCCAATTATAGTCTTTATCGTTTGGACCTAGATAATTTATATAATAAACTCGAACTTATTAACTCGTCAATCCGTTTGTATCTATCTTAGATTGGCTACGGGAGTCATCCTCTTAAACTTGACTTAGCACCGGTAGGTCACTAGATCACTGTGGTATTGTTACGTGACTTCGCCTTTTGATGCCTCCATCTCATATAACTCACACGCTTACGACTCCAAGGATGCCGATATTAACCGTACACCTCGTCCAGGCAACATTCCTATGGTTAGGCGTACTTCCTAAACGATTACTCAAGCTCTCGTCCAACTAGCAATTACCAAGTTATAGTCTCATGCTAATCTACGACGTATGTATAATCAGTGCTAGCAATCCCCAAATATAAACCTACCTAGATAACGCCGAACGTCCGAAGATCAATTCATAAGCCTACCTAAGAGTTTTATATTGGTATTTCCTTTTTACACATTTTAATTAAACTAAGCGAGTAACGTAGCCATAGCCATACCTACTGAGATAATAAATTCTATTAAGTTAACCTAACCATAAAGACGTGGCTATTTAACGGGTAAAACAGGCTCGGTCGACCGAATAGGTGGGCTCGGTCGACCGAGTGAACTCATTCGGTCACCCGAATCAATTTCGTCCCCGATTACATCCCCGAACGTATCTCTCGCGTTTCATCATACACAACGAATTAAACAAGAATTCGTAAAGCATTCATATAAACTAACATAGATACGCATTAATTAAAGCAAGTAGATTCATGAATAAATACTAAGTGTATGACGTAGGTTATGGGATCCTTATAGACAAGGTATCTCCACCTCCCTAACGTCATAGCCTAGATCTACATCATCTAGCTATGAATTAACTAACTCAAACAATAAAGCATAATTGGGAGGGATTAATTACTTAAAATAAAAGAAACAGAAAATAAAGGCTTACATAATTTGCAGCCCTTAAACTCTGGAAACCTTCAATCTAATTATGCTACATTGTATCAAAATATCAAAGTAGAATTGTATGGTATTATTGAATGAATATGAATGAATTTACAATTCGAAGCTGTTGCTTATATAGGAGTTTCTGCCGACTTAGGGAGGTTCTAGAAGATAAGCACGATTAAAGCCGAAAACCGACCCAAACCCGAGGCTCGGTCAACCGAGAGGTGACACTCGGTCGACCGAAGCATCAGGCTCGGTCGACCGAACCTAACTTTTCACGCGTCAATCGTTTTTCTCGTCTATCTTGTTCCCCATCGCACGCTTTCGTGTTGATCCGATTAATCTCTCATTTATCTCTTGATTAATGCTCCGATTTTCTTCCTTCTTTATCTTGATATAATTGATTGAATGACATTAATCCTCTCGATTTGTTGTGATCTCGCAAAATCAATAATTATCACACAATAAATCGGCTTTAAATAATAAAAACAAACTAAATACCAATTTACATAATATAAATCACATAACATTAAATATTAAATATAAACGTGTGATTTAATATAAAATATATATTATTAATCTCGATTTAAGGTCAACGTTGATGGCTTTTACGGGTATAATTTGACCGTCATCACTTACCCCAACTTTCTCAATCGTAGCCAATGCAACATCGGGTTCCACACTCATCATATCTCCACCACATGCAGCGTTCAGATTCGATTGTTCAGTCTCTCTCAATCCTCCATAAAAAAGATGCACTTGATTCCATGCTTCTTGCCCATGTTGTGGGCATTTTCTCAACATGGCCTTGAACCTATCCCAAGCTTATTGCATGCTCTCCATCTCTAGTTTTTCAAAATTAGCGATGTCGGCCTTCATGTCCAAAGTTCTGGAGAGGGGACAATACTTCAACAGAAATTTCGCGGTCACTTGATCCCAAGTGTGTAAGGACTCATGTGGGAGTGACTCGTACCAAGCTTTGGCAGCTTCCTTTAGTGCAAAAGGGAATAGCAACATCCTGACTGCCTCCTCAGATACCCCATTCATCTTCACTGTCCGACAAACTTGCATGAAATGGTTCAAAAATTGATTCGGGTCTTCAGTCGACTTACCCCGAAACTGTGCACTATCGTTCAGAAGATACCACACATGCTGTTTAATTTCCAGATTGTTTGCCAGAATGGGTGGCAATCGGATGGGTGTGTGCCCCTCACCTATGATAGGCTGCGCATAGTCCCTCGGAATCCGTCCTTGATTACCTTGGTTCTATACCCGATTGCCTGGATTCTGTGCCCTAGGTGGTGCATAAAAATTCAGTGCATAAACATGGGCGGCCGGTGGTGGATTCGCATTTTGTTGCTGATTCTGCAGCATCATCTGCATGATCATTTGCATCATCTGATTCTGGTCAAAAGGTACTTGACCAACTACATTGCCTTGATTGTTGTTCTGATTCTGCAGGGCTTGTTGTTGTTGTCGGACTTGATTCTGCCGACCTCCCTGATTTTGGACCCCATTTGGTCCCAGATTAAGTGCCCTCTGATTAGGTGGGGGCTCTATGTTAAGGCCTTGTATTTCCCGATCCTCGGGAGTAAGCGTTGGGTCTAATTGCAACCCTTCTTGAGTCACATCTCCAGCAGCTAAATTCGTTAAATTTCCACTTCCTGACGTCATTTCTAATTCGTCTGATTCAGATTCTAACTCAGTAACTGATGTCGATGCTTTCCCAACAGATCTCTTCTTCCTCACGCTGTTCTGATGCCTTGCAAATGCTTCAATTTCCGAAATCAAAGGAAGTAGAGGTTCCTTAGAACTTCGGGTCATACACTGCAGTCACCAAAACAACAAGAAAACAGTAAAATGAAAACGACCAAATCCTAAACACTGAAATGATTTTCTGATATTGACCGATTCCCCGGGTCGGTTGTACCACAACGGCGAGCAAGGTCGTATCCCACAAGGAATTGGTCAAGTATCACAACCACTTTTGTATCTAGTTCAGGCTCACAATCAGGGTGAAAATAATATTTATAACTAGAAAAATAAAAAAAATTATAACTTTAAAATATATGATAGAATGAATAGCTAAACTATGATCAGGAACACTACTCTAAACACCTTACCAAATCACTAGGGATGAGCCTTAACCTACCAACCAACCAATGGTTTCTAATGAATGTGTTGTGGGTGCAATCTCCTAAACTGGTCCCTAGGCGCTAATACCACAACCTAGTTACCCTATACTCGGTTCAACAGTCCCCTCTATGGGATTTAATTGACCTAATATGCTTAAGAACTACGAGACGCTCCGCATCCACCGAGTTCACGGCTTAGCTAGAATAACCTTACCAAGGAATATGCTGCGAAAAACTCGACTAGTTCGTGCATGGCAATCCTAAAACCCTAGTTCGCACACTCCCTCGCAAAATACATTTATAAAGTTCGTGTGTTTGATCAATTAACGGTTAGCTACTCCATTAAAGGCATTAGATTCAAGTTTTAGAACACAAACGATTCAAAAGATTCAACTTTTAAGCCCTACTCATCCCTAGATCATTGTTTAGGTATCAATTTCGTAGTCCATCACATAATCTACCTATCAAAAATTTAGCTACTCATACTAATAATAAAATCGCCGAAATAAATCAAGAAATACATAATAGGCATCAGAAAAAGATAAAGAAAATTACCAATAAAAAACTAAAAGCAATTCACCAATCGAATCATCACTTCGTTGTGTTCCAATCGCAAAATAACGGAAGAAAAATTGCTGTTGTTCTAAGGAATTTTTGCAGACAAAATAAAAGTAAATTGTTCTAATGGTGAAAAGAAAAACTGCTGCAGAGAAAATAAAATTGTGGTATGAAAACTATGTTGAAATTTGACCTAAGTGGCTATTTATATATACACCCTCACCGACTTCCAGGTATTACCCTTCGGAAATTTCCAGAAAATCAAATAAAATTCCTCCTCCTTTTCTCCTTTTCGTCCGATGCATTATTGGTTGTAATATAGGGCGTGGGCCCTTTGACCAATACTCTGCTGCTTTTTTTTTATTTCTTTTATTTTTTTTTTCTTTTGAACCGATAATAACCAAAATATTGTTAAAAACAGCCTCCATCACGCTCTGGGTGTGATACATTCTGTTTTTGACACATGATTTTATTAAGATTATTTATTTTTCTTCAAACACCCGAACTTGAATCTTGCGCCATTTTCTCATACGAACTCCGTTTTAGACGATTTTCGTACCGTTGTGATCCCCGTCACGCCCTCTATCGCGCCGTGCCTATAATAAACAAACACAAGAAAACCCAAGCGTGACAAAAGCCAATAAAACGCACACAAATCACCCAAAAATGTTGAGATTTCGGACGTAAACGTCCTATCATCTCGTGATTCTACTAGTGGTGAGATGTGCTTATAAAAACACTTAAATACCCCAAAATTACACCGAATATGCTACAAATATAGGGTAAAATACACACGAAATTATAGCAAAGTTGACTCTCATCAAAGTCTTGTACAAACTTCCTATAATAGCCGGCCAAACCGAGAAAACTCCTAACCTCAGAAACTGTAGTCGGTCGAGACCATTTCTCAACTGCTTCAATCTTTGCCGGATCAACCTTGATGCCATCTCCAGAATTGACATGACCCAAGAAACTCACTTGATCCAACCAAAAGTCTCACTTTGAGAACTTAGCATACAACTGGTTCGTTTTCTAGGTATCCAACACTATTCTTAAGTGTTCTTCATGTTCCTTCTCACCCTTAGAGTACAACAGTATATCATCTATGAACACTATCACAAACTTATCCAAGTATGGCATGAAGACACGCTGCATTAAATCCATAAATGTAGATAGAGCATTAGTGAGTCCAAAAGGCATGACTAAGAACTCATAATGTCCATACCTCATACTGAAAGCCGTATTCGGTATATATGCTACCTTGATCTTCAATTGATGATAACCTGACCTAAGATCAATCTTAGAAAACACTCTCTTGCCTTGAAACTGATTAAACAAATCATCAATCCTTGGCAAAGGGTACTTATTCTATATGGTAAGATTGTTCACCGCTCGGTAATCTATGCACATCCTCATGCTACCATCTTTCTCTTCACAAACAACACTGGGGCTCCCCAAGGCGAAGTACTAGGCTGAATTATGTTCCTCTCAAGCATATCCTTAAGTTGAGCTTTCAACTCCTTTAATTCAGCCGGTACCATTCTATAGGGTGCCTTAGCAACTGGTGCCGCTCCTGGTATCAACTTGATCTCAAACTCGATCTTTCTCTCTGGCATGTTTCCCGGTAACTCTTCCGGAAACACTTCAGGGTATTCCTTTACTACATGGGTCTCTTCTAATTCAGGATTTACAAGCTCCACATCAACTGCGTATAACAAGTAGCCTTCACAACCTTTCTGACAAGCTCTTACGGCCTTAACCGCTGAAATTATAGGGTGACACTTCTTACTAGGCTTGTAGACATTACCTTGATAAGTCTTATCTGATTTCCCCGGTACCTTAAAGGTCACTCTCTTTTCTCTACAATCCAAGTGAACAAAATTCTTGGATAGCCAATCTATTCCAAGAATCACATCAAAATCTGAAAATTCCAAAACCGTAAAGTCACTCTTGCAACGATACGTTCCAACTCGAACATCTACTTGCGGCATCAACTTGGTTACCTTAGTCACTCTTCCTAAAGGTGTTGTTATCTCCAAAGTGTTTCTTAAAGGTTCCATTGGTAAGTTAAGCTTCTTAGCTACCTTAGTTGACAAAAAAAGTATTAGATGCTCCAGTATCAAACAGTGTCATGACCACTAAGTTGTCTAACATTATTGTACCTAGGATGTGAATTCATTTATTTAAATACAATTAAAACATATGATTTAAATCGTGCTATAAAGTACTCTAATAAATTACAATAACAAAAGGTACCTGAAATAACATCCAGACATCTAGACATCACATCCTATCAATTACACAGACATTGATGAACTCTAGTTCATCAAAGCACAAGCCCTTTCATGCCCTTCCGACGGATCCGAACTTCAACTCCCTTTAAGAGTACATTTGGTGTTTTAACTGAACGAATCAGAAGTTCAATCGAGGCTTGTTCATATTCAATTAATATTATTTAATCACGAATTAAGGTTTAAAATTGAAAACATAGCTTGAAACAACATTATATAAAAAACTGGGGCAATGCGTGCGCATTACTCTGGAATGCGTACGCATTCTGCTGAAAACTGCTGAAAACTTTCTGCTCAAGCAATGCGTGCGCATTGTGCTCAATGCGTACGCATTCCCCGACCAAAACTATCTTTGAATGACACTTCGCTCAAACATTGCATGCGCATTGCTCGAATGCGTAGGCATTCATCAAACGATGAGCATCGCATGACTCTAAACCAACAATGCGTGCACATTCCCTTGAATGCGTAAGCGTTGATCCCGCAAGATAACTAACCTGGGCAATCATGTAACAGGAATGAGTGCGCATTGCTGGGCAATGCGTACGCATCCTATGCTGAAAAGCCCTAAAATCCTGATTTCCATCTCTTAACTATCTCTACACGATTCCAAACATCTTGTGCACTAAATATAGCAGAAAAACAACAGAAAAGTATAACTTTAAAGGTCCTAAACAATCCTTAGTCTTCAAACATCATCTAAGCTTAAAACTTGATACAATAAGCATCAAAACATGATCTAATCTACTCTAAACCACAATTAGATTGTAGGAAGAGCTTCTTACCTTTTAAGCAGTTAATTCTGATTTCAAACCACAGAAAAACAACAGCAAAAACTGATCTTTTCTGCTGAAAACATGTGTAATAATCCAAACTTAGATTAGATTCAATCACACGCTTCTAAACGAAAACTACGATTTGATGAGTTTGAATCCATCAAACTCAAAGAAGAACAGGGATTAGGGTTTAAACATACCTCAACAAAAATCCAACATTCTGATTTCAAAACGTTGCTCTCTTCACAACGATTCTGGTGCTCAACTCTGATCTGAAAACCGTTATGCTTTGACTTAGCAATCGATGAAAAATCCCTCAGCCCTAACTTGCCCTCTCACACACGCAGAATACAATTTGGAGGTGGAAAATCTGATTAAAAGTTTAAGGGGCTGATTAGGTTGATTTTTCCTTAAATAGGAAAATTCCCAAAATTACCTAGTTTCAATGATTTTCCTTAATCACCCTTATTAAATCAGATTTTCTTTCCCTTAAATATATGCATATATCTCGAAAATATACATATATTAACTAAATCATTAAACTCCGAATAAAAGGAACCGAACCCAATATTTCGTTTTCGCAAAAAGACACGTATGCCCTTTCCCGAAAATCGGAATATTACATTCTTCCCCTCTTAAAGGAGTTTCGTCCTCGAAACTTAGAACATACCTGGTAAGTCCATAAAATCTGGAAACTCGCTGATCATGTCGTCCTCAAATTACCCGAGTCTTTTTAGCTTCCGTTTGCTTTTATTTGATACGACATAGTAGATGCTTACGTGTAATATTATTTATTTAATATTATGCGTGACGAACGTTTCGATTTCCGGATAAGGACTCGGTGTCCGTGAACGGGGCGTTACATCCTTTTTACCCAAAAAAATATTCCAGTGTCCTCTTTGCATATTTCTATGTTCAAATTGTAATTTTTGACAATAAACCCAAATGATATTCTTTAGAAATTTGAATATAAAATTCATGATATTAAACCATTTCATTAAATTGTTTGAAACTTTAAATGATTTACATTTAGTAGTGATCTTGCCATAGATTTTTTTCCATCGCCAAAACTACTTAGATATCTTCATTTTCACATCTCTTGCAATGGTGTGGTGGTCTTCTATTTTGAGACTATTTTTTTCCTTTTCTTTTTCCTTTTTAAAAAATAATTGGCATTTCTATTTAATAATCCATATTCCAAAATTGAGAAGAAAGCCTTTATCTCTTTGTATTGTTCAAATTTGGAGAATTTCAGGATTTAGATTTACTTATAGGTAGTGCAAATTTCTTCTAACTTATTTGAAATGGATTTTCTAGTGATGCAATTTGTGTTTTTCGTGTATCTATTTTTAGTGAGATTTTGATTTGTGCTGGTGTTAGTGTGATAACCCACTATTTAAAAGTTATGATGGATGAATATGCTTCTCGGTTGAGATTTTTACCAAAGGGATTTGGAAATGCATGACGCAAAGGTTTCTATAATTGCAAATCTTCAAGGACAGACGACAATTTAAGCAACCACAATGTTACCAGGTATATCTATACTAGATTTATTTATTTTGTGTACTTATATGTTTCAATAAAGCTCTTTTTCCCCGGTTTATTTTAGGTTCATGCATCGATTCGTTTATGTTGTTCGTATTTTTATCGATTGTTGCAACTTTTTTTTTTTTTTTTTTTTCTGCATTCAAATGCTTGAGTTCCAAACGTGTAGGACATATTGGTGACGTAGATACGATCCTTTCGATTAGATAAGCTTTTACCTTTTTTGTGGTTATTGTTTTTACATCCAAAAACCTATGTGATTAAAATATGGTCGTGAAAAATATGGAAAGAAACCCATCACAAGGGCAAATGTTATGAAACTGATGTTGGTTCTTTTGTTTTACTGTTGAGTATTTTTCCTATCTAGATATACAAATTGGTTATTTTATTTTTCATGTTTCGTGGAGGATGTAGGAAAGAAAGCGATTTTGGATGGTCCAAATGCATAGAAGCATGCAGATTAATTATGGTTGTCACTTGTCACATGTATTTTATTTTATTTCTGATGCCTACAATGGAGTGGTTTTGTTAGCGCTATTGTCTCCCCTGCCCTGTTTATTTATTTGTATGGACACTTGAGATGAGCTTATTGTACATTTTTTTAACGGATCATTCTGCTTGAGCTGATACTATTTATTTTATTTCAGCTAGATGGCCGTATTTTCATTTAGAAAAGTAGAACTTAAAGGAAGATGTTGATTAGTGTTCCTTCGACATATCATGAAGAGATTGTAAACCTTTTGATCAATCTGTGCATATGATAAAAAGTCATGACAGTGTATAGGTTTTCTAAACAATGTATACTTGACCTTAAGTTCTATAATCATCTTCAACGAACGTTCTTTAACGTCCCGATGATTAAAAAGAAGCGTGTTTTAATACTTTTTATTATTATTTATGTTTTATGTATTCATTGTAAATTTTGACAATCTTAAATTGAGGTAAAGTGGACCCGATGTTGTGTAACAATACAAAATATTTTATTTTCTTTTATTATCGCTTACCGAGTGCAATGAGATACATGTTTCTGCATTTAAATTTTATTAATTGATCATAACATTGACGTTCAACTTTCCCGTGCATTGCACATGGATTTCAAACTAGTTAATATATATATGTATGTATGTATATATATATATATATATATATATATATATATATATATATATGTATATAAAACAATTTTGAAACCCATGTGCAATATATATATATATATATATATATATATATATATATATATATATATATATATATATATATATATGCGGCGGCTAGGGACGCCCGACCGATCGGCGGTGGCATCCCCACCAAGTCAACACCGGCGGCCTCTTGGCTGTCGGCGGCGGTCGGTGCTATCTTGGTGGAACCCCCAATTTTTGTTTTTTGTGTTTTGTGATTCCTTATGATACATAAAAAAAAATCTTTTTTGTTTAATTGATACCAAACGGCAAACCGATGGTTCAAATATTTTGAACCATTAGGATACCAAATGGCATGGACGTGTTATCACTCAATTTTTTAAGTACAAAGGTTCAATATATGGTCCACAATTGTTGACATAAGGTTAACCTAGGTCATCCGAATTTTAAGAAAGACCTAGGTTGATGCCTTTTGGTTTCCTTTTGGTTAGGGAACCAAAAGAAATAATCATAAGAGATATATTTTAATTTGATTTTGTTTTAGAATAGTTCTAAATAATAAAATTAAAATTAAAATTGATTTAAAATTATTCGTTAATTTTAATTTCAGTTAATAATTATTTAATTGACTAAATGTTAATTAACTAATTAATTGGCTGAAAAAATACGTAAGTTATAAGATGTGGTTGTATGGATTAGATGTTGTGATTGATATAATATGATTATATGGAATTCATTTGATCATTGACTCAACCAATAGGATAGATGTTGAATGATATATTTTATGTTGGTTTAAAATGTATAGTTTATTGCCGAGAAAGACAGATTTACTAATAAATCATAATTCAGGGAAACTGATGTTTAATCAGGACAAAAATTGTGTAAACTTCCAACAATACCTTTTTTTTACTAATATTTAAAAAAAGTCTTGGTATGCTCTCATCACTTTCACATTCGGTTAAGATCCTTAAGAATGTGTCATTTAATGCTTTTCTACCACACAAAAAAACCCGCCGATCAATGCATTTAATTCTCCTTCATCATTTATTATAAACGCCAATCAATTCTCCATTCTTTACGAATCAATTCTCACTACACATTTTTTCTTTTAATGTATAACAAAATACTCATTTTATCTACAATTTTGATGCAAAATTACTCCACTTATGTTACTCAATCTAGGGCTGAGCTTGGATTGGTTTGGGTGAGTTTTGGTTGATCTTGAAAGACTCAGGTCGGTTTGGCGCGTCATAATTCGTTCCCCAAACCGAATCAAAATGAAGTCAACCACAATGGTTTGGTTCGAATTGGTTTCGGTTTGGATTGGGTTGGTTTCGGTTTAACAAGCCTAATCTTTAAAAAAAAAACCATGGCAAAACCAACCATTTTTACATAAGCTCTAAATAGCTACATCCAAACTAAAATAAATTACAAACCAAAATGATTAAAAAAAAACTTAAAACAACTAACAAGTAACAACACAGTAGAATATAATTCAGCTACAGTCAATCCTCCATAATTGCATACTTACATACATGAATTTACTGATTTACATCAAAAGAGCAAAAGGCTGAACTAAACTCTATTATTGGGCTAAGTGGGCCGAGAGTCTAAGATTGTTATATAATGGGTTATATTGAAAAACAAATTGGGTTATATTGGATCGGTTGGGTAATGGTTATAATATATATAATTAATGTATAAAAAATTTGGTTTGGTTTGGATTGGATTGTGTATAATTAAAAATATCCGAAATCAACCCAAAGCAATTCGGTTTGGTTCCAAACCAAACCAATTCATTTGGTTTGTTATGGTTTGGTTAAATCGGATTCGTTTGGATCGGTTTACGGTTTGAATTGGTTTACTGGTTATTTTGCTCAGCCCTCTCAATCCATGTCGGTGTTACTACATTTTATTTGTTGTAACAACATCTATTTTATCGGTTGTTACTACTACTTTTTTAGTGTAACTACATTTTTGGCTATAACTATATCTATTTTATTGGATGTTACTACTTGTTTTTCGAGTGCTACTACATCTTATTTTATTGTAACTTTATTTCATTAGTTGTAAGTACTTATTTTTTATATTTTACAACATTTTTTCTTTTGTTACTATAATTTTTATCGTAACTATATTATTGATTGTTACTATTCACTACTATAAAAAAGCATAAATATCATAGTTTTGAAGTGTGATATATTCACTTTAGTCACAGTTGCCAAAGTGTGGCATATTGAGGTGTGACATAAAGTATTTTAATTCAGTCACATTTAAAAACTGTGATCTATTATAATTCTTATCACACTTAACCGTAATCTATTATAGTTGTTATCACACTTAAAAACCGAAATCTATTATAATTTCAACACATTTAAAACCTGTGATCTATTTTAGTTGATATCACACTTAAAAAACGTGATCTATTATAGTTGTTATCACACGTAAAACCGAGAGCTATTATAATTTCAACATATTTAAAAACCGTGATTTATTGTAGTTGTTATCACAAATAAAAACCGAGATCTATTATAATTTCAATCATACCTATAAAAGAGTGACCATTATTTTTTTTTTTTCAAAACCAAAATATACGTACACACATTTGTTTTCTCCCAATGGGACTCGAACTTAGATAGTCCGGATTAACGTACGCCACACTAATTACCACTGTACCGATGTCTTCTTTCTTCTTGTTTTAGACCACACTAAACTAAGATCTCATCATAAAATTTCATATTATTTTGATCACAGTTAAAAATTGTGATTGATTGATTTTTTGTCTCAGTTTTCCTAAAACCGTGATAATACTGTGATCTATTTTAGTTGTTATCACACTTAATAACCGAGATCTATTATAATTTCAACACATTTAAAAGCTGTGATCTATTTTAGTTTTTGTCACACTTAAAAATCATGATCTATTATAGTGGTTATCATACTTAAAAAACGAGATCTATTATAATTTGAGCACATTTAAAAACTGTGATCTATGTTAGTTGTTATCACACTTAAAAACCAGATCTATTATAATTTCAATCACACCTAAAAAAGTGTGATCATTCTTTTTTTTCAAAAACGAAATGTACGCACACAATTTTTTTGTTCCTAGTGGGACTTGAACCCGAATACTCCGGATTAAAGAGCGAAACTAATTATCGCTGGGCCGATGCCTTCTTTCATCTCGTTTTCGACCATGCTAAACTGAGATCTCATTATAAATATCATATTATTTTAATCACACTTAAAAACTATGATTGATTGATGTTTTTGTCTCAGCTCCCCTAAAAACCGTGATAATAAAAAGTTAATGTGTTCATTTTACTTTCTTTGTCTCGGTTTTTTAAAAACTGAGATCTTTTTCATTTTAAAGTGTGATATTTATCCTTTTGTAATAGTGAAATAAAATCATTCACACCTAAAAACCGAAACCTAAATACAAAATATCTCAACCATTTTAATCACACTTAAAAACTGAGATTTATTGATATAATACATCTCGGTTTATTCACTAATTGTGATAAAAAATTTAAGTGTGATATATACATTTTCCATGTCTCGATTCTTTTAAAAGTGTGATCATTATCATTCTATAAGTGTGATCTATATCTCTTTTTGTATTAGTGGATATAATTTGTCTCACTTTTCCATAACTGTGACAAAAGTATCATATGAATTCAGTCACAGTTTAAAAATATGATTATTGATATAATTTATCTCGTTTTTTCAATAATCGTGACAAAATTTATCATACCAATTTAGTCACAGTTTAAAAGTGTGATTGAATGGTATAATTTATCTCACTTTTTCAATAACTGTGACAAACATATCATATAAATTCAGTCAATGTTTAGATGTGAGATTCATTGATATAATTTATTTCACTATTTTAATAACCGTGACATAAATATCATATCAATTCAGTCACAGTTTAGAATGAGATTGATTGATATAATTTATCTCGATTTTTCAATAACCGTGACAGAAATACCATATCAATTAAGTCACACTTTAAAAATGAGATTGATTGATATAACTTATCTTGATTTTTCAAAAAGTGTGATAGAATGTTGTAAGTGTGATATATATTTTTTCTTTGTCTCGAATTTATTGAAACTGTAATTGTTATCATATCTTAAGTGTGACCTATAGCACATTTTGTAGTAGTGATTTCTTTTTATGTTACTGTGTAACTACATCGAATAAATTGATTTGGGCATATTCACTCTCCATAATTTATGGCACGACATTTACTCCAATTTATGACATGACTACTCCAACTTTTCCAAAAAAATTAATAATAATATGTATTTTGGTCCATTTATTATAAATTTGTCCTTTTTAATCACACAAAATGGATTTTGTCCTTCCATCCCCATTTATGACATTCATTGTCCTTCTGGTCCCAACTCCTAAAATTTATCCTAGGCCATTATGAAGAACGAGTCAAGTTTATTTTCTGCATTTATCTCATTCCCGTTAGCTTCCCCCGTGTGCGGCGGGTGTATTTATTTTATTAGATACAATTTATGTAACAAGTTGGAGCGGAAGATGAAGTCCAAAAGGGAGACAACATAGAGATCCGGAGGTTGATGCTACCCTTAGTTTGTGACCCGCGGTTTCGTTCGTTTGTATTCGAAACCGCATTTAGGAAAAGTCCATGATCATACCGGTTACTTTACGCATTTATTTATTTTGTGCATGTACTTATTTTATACGATACGATAGATGCATGACTAAGCACGATCTAGATGAATGTGTAGGGTGTATATCTATATAGATAGATAAGTAATGATTAGACCAATTAATAATAAATTAAATAAATACCCCCATACAACAAAAGAGTCGGAATTTGGTCTCCCAATATTATAGTGACGGTGAAGAGCCATTGTTAGGATCCAACTGATCAGCCCATGTCGGGAGTTGACCTATCTTGGGTATATCGTTATTATTGAGACATGATTGTATGAGATCTCGTGAATATTGAGTTATGACTTAACTAATATTTTGCGGTGATTGGCCCACGTCTGGACCGTCTAATTTTAAAGGCAAGAGGTTGGCTATCACATGGTGATTTGAAGTGTCAAAGAGTGGATTGGTCAACCACCAAGAGTCAAATAGAGATATGATTGGTAAGTGTTTCCAACTTGTCGAATGTTTCCAGTTGATCGGCCCACGTCGAGAATGGGGGTAACTAGATGAGATCTTGGCCACTAAAGAATTTTGGGATATTCTTCAAAGTCAATTGAGAGTAGTTGACAAGTGGGAGCAAAATTATAAACCAAAAATCCAAATTTGATTTTGCATGTATAAACAACAACACTCTTATTATCTTTATTTGTATTTTGTAGCTTCTAGCAAACGTTTATTTCTCGATTATTAAACCAAACTATAAATGACCGTTACCTTTTTGAGAAACGTTCTCAAGTATAGTTACGTAATTTAAATCCCTTTAATATACGCAATGAGATGAGTAATTGTGTTTTAGTGATTGAAAACAAAGAGATTGCATATTTGATGTTGGGCTCTAAGACTTTAATTATTAATAGAACGAATACTCACGATATGATTAAATTGCTTGAAATGAGTTTCAAGGAATTAATCATATATTGGATATAGCAATATTCAATAGGTTATTATGTCATACGATGTTAATTAATTCAAACATTAGATGTGTTGAATGTGAATGACCACAACAAATTTTGGAAAGGCTGTTTTCAAAATTGTAAGATTTAAGTATTGACTTAATTATTTAATCATTGTTTGAAAGTTAATTAAATGGTTCACGTTTGAATATGATTCAAAAGGTTAGTAAACCATTTAATAAACTTCAGATTCTCTTTATGAAAGAAAATTAAAGAAGTAGCTCTTGTAATTTTACTTATGTCTTATAAAGACTAAACTAAGAGATATTACAAGTGCTTAAGAGATTAAATAAATCACGGGGCATATGCTTAAAAGGAGAGAACTTATTGAAGTCTCTAAGTTGAGCAAAAAGGATGAGATTAATGTATTTAAACTTAAGTCAACTCTTAGATATATGATAACTTACAGTATGATTAAATTAGAAAGATTAAATACAGAATATTCTAAGGAAAGTGAAGCAAACATTGCAACATTTACCATATTATATTCTGAATCTAGTAAACTGATAATGAAACTAAATAGATGTTATTTTGTTCTAGTTATTATGAAGAACATGTCCTCAGTTACCTATTAAGATTTAATAGACAAATTCAAATGTAAGGAATAAATGTTATTCCCATAAAGTTGAAAAGTCACTGAATCAAACCTACTAAATTGATTTCACTATATAGTCGATATGGGTGATAAAATCTCAACCGAATAAATTGTATGGATGTTATCCTTGATATTTTGTGATTATTCTGGACATAGTCTCTATTAGAGATAAATGTATAATCAAATATCATGCTGATGATGTCTAAACCACATGATTATGAATCATGTGGGTAACACGTATCGTATTTAAAGGTGACTAAAATACCCTTTTATGGAAAGATTATAAAATTTTGAAAATTTGACTAAAGCCTAAACATACTCATGTTTGATGGCTTATGACAATTAATGCCATGAATAATTCTTTATTACTCTCCATGACTGTTTTAGAAATAGTCGAATGTACTTAGTGAAGTACGAAGTTTAAAAAGACTGAAAAGTTCAAGCTAGTACAAATATGAGATTGATAAACAACTTAGGAATTAATTTTCAATTAGATTGAAGCAATTAATGCCCGAATGGTATTATAGAGGTTGTCTGAAGATGAATTAGATTCTCCCTTGAAGGATACCATTTTAGGACACACAATTAGATTGTGTTTTAAAATGGAAATATAACATTATACGATAAAGATGCGATATAAGCCATGCAAAGTATCCCTTACCTATTTTGGGATAGTGATTTTATTTGAAACATATACTTTTCCAAAGAATAAAGGTTGAATGAATTCCATATCAGATATAAAAGACGATGACATCAAATCCATCTTAACGGATGATTTAGGGTTGTCGTTCTTCTGGAAAGCAGGTAATGTCTGAAAGGCTTGGATCCTAGTATGACATAGGCAACTTTGTGGAATATCTTAACAAGTATGCTAGATATTATTTACTTACCCGTGGAGAAAAATTGTTTGTCTTAAACATTCTATCATATAGATGAAGTGTTTCTGCCAAAGGAAACAGTGGGAGTAAATTGAGATCTCAAAAGAGTTTGAGAACCACAAAGAGATTCAACCGTTGGAACATGAGCATGCATCACATAGCAATGAGGTGCTAAACACTGCTCTATGTGCACAAGTTTTCTTTGAGTCTACAGATTACCACAAGCCTGAAAAGGCTAATTGTGTACTCATCTTGAATGAAGATCTCTCGACTTATATAGGAATTTTTAGAGGCAAGATTAAGAGATATGGCTTGGAGCTATATTGTCTAAACTAGATTCCATGTGTGACAACCAGGTTATGAACCTAATCTGTCTTACCTGAAGGGGATATTTCTGAAAAGTGTAATGGGCCTTTGGATGCTGTAGGATGAAAAAATCTCGATGTAGACTCTGGATACTTTTATTGACTCGACAAGAAAATAAAACTTACCTAATGGAAAAGAACTTGTTCTGAGTTGAAAGTCTTCATCTAGACTGATAGCAAAATAGTTAACCGCTAAATTTCACCGACAGAGTATCGGGTCAACGGGAGTATAGTGGTCACAAGGTCGAATCCACAGGGAGTAATGTCTAAGTACCAAAGCTGACGTATAACTTAGTTCAGGTCAAAATAATGGTAGAGGATATTATACTAATGCAAAAGTAAAGGTTATACTAACGAGTTTACTTCTAGGTATTAAAAGGTATAGCCGAACTATGATCCCACGAGCTACTGTTACCCCTAAGGAAGCACTTGACAGGGAGCGTGTTTTAACCGACCTACCTATCCAATGTAGTTTAACGACATCCACGGGTGCCAGCTCCTAATTCTAGTAATTAGACTGAACAACTCGATCTAACCACCCTATGTGAAGTTAACCGACTCTCCCTTTAAACATTATTACAAGGAAAAAATAATTTTATGTCTTTTGATTAAGAACTGCCTACCTATTTAATATATATAGCCAACGAAAAACATTATAATCACAGTCAAAATTTTATGTAAAATAATAATAATAATAATAATAATAATAATAATAATAATAATGATGATGATAATAATAATAATAATAATCTTTTTGACAACTATACCCTTCTCGATTTAAGTTATAAAAATCGGGGCGTTACAATTAGGGTATAGTCTGGCATTCCCTCTTGATGTGTGAATCTTTGAACGATTAACATTCTTAGATTTACTCTGATTATAATTTTTCTGGTTCTTGACTTGATCAGGTTTTGTAGATCTTGCAGTTGATCTACCACTCATGTTTCCTTGAGGTACATCTGATCTACCATTTGATTTACCATTGTTGGTGGGCGGATGTCTTCTTAGAAAACTGAGTTGTCTTATGAGATGCTGACTTTACTGGTTCAGCAATTTTCTCAGTCTGTGGAAGTTTCTCAGCCACAAACTTAATACCAGTTTTGATATTAGGTTCAGCAGCATTGCTAGTTCCTTCCTTAGAAGATTCCTGTGTATCAAATCCTAAGCTAGTTCTATCTCCATACGGCTTTCCTGATTTGAATCCAGTAGCTGAACTTGATTGAGCAAAAGATTCAGTTGCTGCTGCTGATGCAATAGGCTAATACTGATTCTTCCCTTTATTAGTTCTAGTCAGTTTCATCATGTTTAGTTCAGACTTCAATCTTTCAACTTCAAGAATTTGAACTTCTTTCTTAGCTTTAATTGATTCATAACTAGCTTGGATGGTTACCAGTTGATTCATCAATTCGTCAAGTGTTTCTTATAATTCTATATTATTTGGATTGGAGTCAGCAGCCGAAGAACATGCATTTTGAACGAAAATCTGTGCCGAGGAATATTTAGAGTTAGATTCACATACTTCATTTGGATCCTCCATGTGAGCCATTAGAGCTGTGTCATCTGATAATCTTTCAGTGCCAGCTTCATAGTCTGACTCATCTTCGGCTAAAAGTGCTCTTCTGCCAGTTCTTCATTGTTGACTCTTCTTTCCAGTTAGCTCTGGACATTCAGCTTTATAGTGTCCAGGATTTTTACAGTTGAAGCAGAGATACTCATCGTCTTTTCTCTTTACAGGAGTCTTTTTGATAAACTTCTGAGTGACTGGATGTCCACTCTTCATTCTTCGAATTCTGTTCATCATTAGGGCCATCTGTTCTTCCACCTCATCCAATTGCTGAAGATTGTTAGATGAGGTTTCTTGATTTTCATTTGCGGCTGCTGTGAGTACTGTTGTTTTGGGTTCCTCCAAAGCCTTAATTATGGTAGCTGTGCTTGTAAATCCTCGCTAAATTCATAAGCCTTTAGGTCTGAGAAGATTTTGAAGGAATCTTCTATGTCAAGTCTTCTTGATTCTTCCATTGTTGTGACCTTCATTTTCCAGCACATGGGTAAAGCCTTCAAGATTCTTGTGTTGATTTCTTTCTTGGTGTACTCGATCTTGAGTAAAGCTAGTTCGTCCATTATGGCGCTGAACCTTGTTTCCATTTGATCAACGTTCTTGCCTGACTTCATCTTGATATTCTCAAACTTTTGTTTTGCTACAAAGATCTTATTTTCTTTAATAGAATCAGTTCCTTGACAAACTAATTGAAGTTTCTCCCACATTTCTTTTGCAGTAGTGTAATCCTTGACTTTCAGATACATATTGCTGTAAAGAGTTCTCAGTATGATATCCATGGCAACGTTGTTCAAGTTATTCCTTTTTCGATCATCACTGGTCCATTCACTTTTGGGCTTAGGAACTCTAACTTGATTTTCCCCAACAGTTTGCATGTAAGTGATCTGGATAGGTCCATCAGTGAGTACATCAATCATCTCATCATGAGAAGCTGCTAGAAAAGCCTGCAAACGATGTTTGTATTCATCAAATCTATCCATGTTACACATTAGCATCTGTCTGGCATACTGATTGTTATCCATTGTGAGAGTGAGAGAAAACTGGGTTCCTTAGAAAGGCTAACACAAGTTTAGAGGGGGGTGAATAAACTTGTCACCAAAAAATAGATTAATTAACAATTAAGGTTCAGTTTTAACTTGTGTGGAGTTGAGCTGACAGAGCTGATTCTAAGTCAAACTGACTTATACAAAACTAAGTCAACCAGCAGCGGATTTAAGTTATAGCCTTTAACTGGATCTTGTTGATACTATAAGAAAAAGCTAAGTATGCAAAACTGAATTCTGGTGAATGTCAGTTTGTGAACTGTGTATGCTAGTAACAATCAGTTAGAGTATGCTTAATAAACAATAATAAATGCTGTAAAGTAATTAACAGAATGTAAATGTGTAAAGTAAGTAGAGCAAGAATTATAGTGGTTCCAGGTGGTGTAATCATGTTAGTGCACTCTTCCCCTGTGATGTATGAGGAAAATTCCTCTAGAACTTCTTGAGGTAATTAGTTACAAAATGTCCTAAACGATAGTCCCTGACTAATCCCTAGTGTCACTATCTAAACAACTAAAGAACATGTTGGATTGCTGCTCTTCAACTGCTTGAGCCACTGGTCCTTGGAGGGTTGTATTGCCTCTTCACCAGCTACCACCACAAACACAGTCTACCCGACTGCAAACAACTGTCCTTAGCAACTCCTTGACCGGATTGCTTCATAGTCTAAACCTTTGATTAAGAATCAAAGTTGGGTTGAGAATCAATAAATTGATTCTTGCTTGTGGTTCTTCAAAGTGTCGAAATCTGGATATAATCAATGTAGCTTGAACACTTGAAGAAATCTAGATATGATCTTTTTGAGCGTAGATATTGATAGCAATTCGAATGAGCTAGACTTGTGCACAAAATTTCTTGTAATCTTGTTAATTCGGTGTTTGATCCTTGGTGCAAAGTCCTCTATTTATAGTGTGAGGTTCAACGTTCATCTTGCTTGAATTTGAATTGCTTCAACGTCTATATTTTCAGATGTCAGGTGTCAGTGACCATTCTGACATGTCAGTTCTTCATCCAATAAAAATCTTTGATTTACGACGTTCGAATGTACTTTCAGTTGCTTGGATGGCTGACTATAAAACTGAGTGTCCTGATCAGTTTTATACTGAGTATGTCAGTTTTCAGTTTGTTAATTGACTTATGGTATTAACTGAGTTTTTACTCTTCTTCAAAATTTCAGTACTCTATTTATCTGATTTTATGTGACTGAATCAGATTACACCATTCACTTTAGAGATCATCTAAGATATCATTGTCCTTATGATACTTAGGTCTTCTTCATGATCCATAAAGTCAGTTTAGGCCATCACAGACTTACCTAAATTCTAACTTTATAGTCTCGGCTTAAAATCTTCATAACTGAGTTTGAACCCTCAGTTCTTCAATCTTCTTCAACTGAGTCTGTATCCCTCAGTTCTTCAAATACTGAGTCTTTTCCCTTAGCCTTCAGTTCTGGATAAGTCAACTGAGTCTGTGACCCTCAGCGAACTTACCTTCTTCAGTTCTGAGTGAGCTTCAGTTCTAGGTGTACATCTTCAGTCTTAAGTTAAGTTCCAGTTATCTAGATGATTTCCAGTTTTCAGTTTTATGAAACTTCTATCTATTACAGTGCTTGTCTGATATAACCTATACAATTATCAGACTCTAGTAAAACTTATACATTCAGTTCTAGACATCTTTTAGCTTTCCACTATAACAGCTATCTTCAGCAATTCATCAAGGGGGGTGTAAACAAACATATTCTTGTATAAGATGAATCATCATCAAAACTAAATTTTATTCCCAACAGTCTTTGATTCAGAATTGTGTTTACCATTGTGTCTTCCCTCATCTTGGCTGTTAGAGCCAAGACCATATCTGGATCCAAACCTTTTGAAGGTTTTGTAAGCTGGTGCATTCAATGCCTCGGTTGGTATAGAAATCTTCTCTTCTGGTGAAGTGGTTTCCTTAGCCAGTCTGTCAACACCAGATGACTTATCATATGTTTCTTGTTGAGCAGCTAAGTGAACCTCTTTATTTGCCAAGGAAGATTTTTGTAAATACAGTTCTCTTTTTAGTCTTTTATTTTCCTTCTTAAGATTCTGACATTCTTGCTCCAGAATTTCATGATTCATTTGAATTTCTTAAAACTTTCTTATGAGATTTTGGATTAGTGTAGTGGAATCAAGAGAGGAAATAGAAGATTGTGCAATGTTAGAAGTAGATGCACTACATGATGATGCACTAGATAGTACCTCTATTTCTTCGATTTCTTTGGCCATCAGACATAGGCATGCTTTGTCTTTGTCTGAGCTGGTGCCTTCACTGGCATCTGAGTCATTTTCAGATGACTCTGTTGTGCTGTCATCCTTTTCACTGCTTGTCTCAGCTTTTAGTGCCTTTATACATTTCTTTTTGTCAGTTGAGTGCCTCTTCTTGTCTGAAGATTTGTATCTTTTCTTTTCTTCATCTTTGTCTTTATTTTCTTCAGGGCAGTCAACTTTAAAGTGTCCTTTCTTTTTACAGTTGAAGCATCTTTCTTCTTGATGTCTTTATTGGTGAAAGACTTGGGTTTGGATGAAGAACTGCCTTTGAATTGTTTTTTCTTGAATCTGTCAAATTTTCTTATTAGTAAAGCAACCTTCTCCTTTAGCTCTTTAGTCTCTTTGCTGGATGAGTCAGCTGCTTTACTCTGCTGGGGTGCTATCAGTGCACTAGCCTTGTGTGGCTCTTCTGGTACACCATCATCACTATTTAACTCAAATTCATGAGCCTTCATTTGTGACATTAGTGTTAGTGTATCAGTCTTTGCAAGATTCAGTGTGCCTTTGAGCACTGATGTAATGATCTTCCATCTTTTAGGTAGACTCCTCAAGATCTTCAGACACACTTCTTTTTGTGGATATGTGTCCAAGTTGTTGTAGTTCACTTATGATGCTTGAGAACCTGTTGTCCATTTGATCAATAGATTCACCTGCCTTCATTTTGAAGTTTTCAAATTTTTGTTTTCAATAGATAATTTGTTTTCCTTGATTGCCTTAGATCCTTCATTGATATATGCCAATTTGTCCTACATTGCCTTAGCTGTTTTGCTGTCATTAATTCTCATGAAAATATTGTTGTCCAGAGTTTTCCTGATCATATCTTTGGAAACAAAATCTATATTTGCTCTTCTTCTGTTATCTTTAGTCCAATCTTTCTTTGGTTTCTCTATTGAAGCTCCTTAGTGGTGTGATTCTAGGTAGGAAACACGATCGGAACGTGCCCAGGAACCTCCTAAGGGATCAATCGGAGCGAAAGACCAAGTTCTATAGAATCCAAATGAGAATGTTGGTTAAGAACGCCATAACACTTGCTCAAGGCGCTGATAAGTTCTTAAGGGGTCAATCTCTACAATGAAGAAACTCTCACTCGTAAGTGATGAAAACAAGTCGATAGACTTAATAAAATTTCATTAAAACTTGAACTGTTTGTTACAATGACTCTATTTGCCTTTATATAGGCTACAGACTCAAGGAAATAAAACAAACTAGCAATGTGGGAAAATTAAAAGCTAATTTTCGCCACTTTATTTCCTAATGGACCGAACTTGACTCTAATAAGCCCAAATGGCTATTATTTGCTAATAACAAAGATTTAACCCAATATACTATCATATAGGCAACACCCCTAATGGGCATTTGGCCTTTTACTACTACGAAACAGCATAAAAGAACATAAATAAATTTAATCAAACCCAATAGGCGCAATAGACCTAAATTGACATAAAAATGGAGCCTTGGGCTTCTATCTTGGACTGATCTTCTTTCTTCTTGGATATATGGTGCATCTTCTTTCTTCTTGAATTGGATCACGTCATTCTCTCCCTCTTCAAAAGGAACTTTCCTCAGATCTATGTCCAACGGTTGTGAAGGGACTGTCAAAATTGGACTTTCCGGGTCACATCATTCCTCCCCCTTCAAAAGGATTCTTACTAGAATCCACCTGGATCTAATAATAATATCAGCCCAACATATATGAGTAGGCCCATATAGTGAATAACACCGATGAAAAATAAAGAGGTGAACAATGCAGTAATCATCCTCTTGTATAGTGAAACGAGTGCAACAAAAAAATCAGCAATAATAAAATCTAAAGGATTATAATGCAATAAAAATGGATCATGGTAAATATTTGTGGCTTTCATCTACTTTTATTGCACGTGGACCCGGCTGATTTGCCTTTATTTCCAACATCTACCACAAAAGAATTTGACTGCACGTTAATTGGAACCAACTCATCACAAGTTTCATTCACTTGCAAAGATAGGTCACAAGACTCGGCTGGTATATCATGAGCTTCGTTATGCTCAACATCACTCTCAACATGAGAATCCACTAATGTCTCATCAACGTGAGTTATCTCATCCACTTGCTCATCCACAGTTTCAAACTCATCCACCTCCACTACACTCTCACCTTCTCCTTTTCCAACTCCTCCTCACGAATACTAACAACTCTTCATGTTTACCTTCAACTGATTCTTTTTTCATTTCAAGTTTAGTCATCCGTATGGCCTCATAATACTTTTCCTATAATATGTCAGTTTCCCGCCACCCATTCATCATAATCTCCTTGTCTTCTTTAATTTTTTGGCTCAACTTCTCGAGAGACCTTCACACCTCTGCGAACACCTCTGCATCCTGAAGCCTCTGTTCCTCCCTCCGAGTGTGTCTCTCATAATAATAAACACAAGGAATCTCTCTCACAATTCACTCATGTTTACGTACACTCACATATAGAGATCAACCATAGAACGAATCACAAGAATGAGCAAACCTTAAATATGATGCTGTCAGAATTTCAAGAATTTAAGCAGTGGATTTTCGTGCAGATTGTGATCAAACACCTACGAATCGAGAAAAAATCAAAAGAAAAAAGTTTTAGAGGAACAATTTTTATAGAGGGTATCAAAATTTCAGATCTTTCGGACTTATAAAACTCGATCAAACATGCGTTTCTCGGCAACTGGTGCAATCTGTCAAAAAATTTTAGATTGATAGCAGTGCTTACTGTGCCAATTGCGACAAAAGTACAGCAAATTCAGAGAAAAGGAATTGCCTATAAGACCACAAAATTTCAAGTAAATTGGATTCGATTAACCCACTCAAATCGAAATCGTAAACAAATTTACCGCTGTAGAAATTCAGACAGTGTGATCTTTGATGTGGGGAAGTTTTGAATATGATAAGCTTTGAATTACAAGATGAGGTCAAGAGAGAAATTATAGATAACAGGGTGATTTAGGTCTGGTAAAAATCTCAGATCATTTGGAGGTGCTTTGGTTAAGGAACGAACTGATTCAAAAACGGGTCTGGAAAAAAATTAGGGCTCTTGGAATGAAGGTTTGAGGATTATGGAGATTTGAAGATATATGTGGATGTTCTTAGGGTGGGGTGTCTGAAAATAATGAATAAAAGAATGATTTTTTTTATAATAATCGTAAATAACAAGAAAAGAAATAACGGGGATATCCCTAGTTGTTGTGCTCTGATACCAACTGATGTGACGATACTTTGCCCAGGAAAGTACTAAGGGATCAAATAGTAGATGGATGGCAAGGACGAGTGATGGTTGGATTTTTTTTAAACAAGTCAAAAGACTCAATCAAATTTTCACTCCAAATTCAACAGTTTACAAAAGAGCCTCATAGGCGCCTTATAAGGCTACAATATACAAAAAACTAGTAAAGCTAAGTAATGTGGGACAAAATACAATAAATAAAAATGATAACAAAAATAAAGTATTACCTATCCAATGTGGGATAAATAATATAAAGCTAAATAAATAAACTTCAAATATTATTCTCGAGCCCAAAAGCATAAATAAAGACTTTCATGGCGCTTCTTCCCTCTTGTTGGGCTGGATCACATCATTCCCTTCTAGTTGGAAAGGATTTGTCCTCGAATCAAAAGTATGTCATAGAATTCTGCAACATGTACAAAGCATGAACAACCTGCAAAAATCAACAATTATATACCGGGGTCAAATAAAATGCGAATACACAACTGAAAATTGAGTGCATGCTGATATCTTGATCCATGCTTCACTGTAGAAACATGAAAAGTGGATCTTGGCTTGATATAGATGTTGATGAAGACCTGTGTGGCAGCAATATAATTATAGCAATGCAAATTAGAATATGCATCAACATGCGCAACAAAAGGGTCAATAAAAGTGTGCTCCGGCTTGCCATGCGGATCTAGAAAATCCAAAGGCAATATAGGGGATGCATTGGATGTATCCAACAGCCCCGTGTCCTCCTCGTGTGGATGATCTTCGTGTACCTTCAAAGAAGACAAAATAGAACTCAAACACGTGGTTGGTGATGTAGGACCAACTTCCTTATTCTCCTCAATTTCTTCTATAATTGTTTCTTCCAAAACTGAATCTTCAAGTGATCCCACTACTATTGGATAATCCTCAATATTCATCTTCACCACACACTCATTTTCCTCTTTTGTCAACTCATCAATAATGTGTTCTTCTTGCAATTGTATATCATGATGCTCACCGTCCTCTCCAATGACATCTCCTAAAAATTCTCCCACGGATTCTGGACGACATATGATTTCACATTCCTTTCTCTCATTCACAACCTTTGTCACGGGTTTACTACTTACCTTACCATACAAAATAAATTCTTCATATTCTGGAGTTAGAGATTCAAGAGCTAAATTATCCGCTACACGTGGATTTGCACCCCTTTTCACCCTCTTATCACATCGGTTGCCACCCGTTTTGGGCTTAAGTCCCAAAGCTTCAAGTTTTGCCCACCTCCTACTCCAACACTCTTCCATACGTCGATCTCCCTCTTGTTGACTAGCCCAAAACTATTAGAAAATGTGACATGATCTCTCATTTGATCTCGCTGAGTACTTAGCAGGGGCAAGGTCACCAGGGCAATGTTAGCAGGGGCAAGGCCAGCAGGGCAATGTCAGCAGGGGCAAGGTCAGCAGTGCAAATATCAGCAGGTTGTGTCTGGTGAAGTCAACTGAGTTTACATCTTGGGTATTTTAGTCAATCAGCTAGTATTTAGTTATGGCGGCTAGGTCTAGGGTTTAATGACTATGAATACCCATATATTTTAACCTAGAATATTTGCAGCGGATCAGAGTCTATAAAATCTCCAGTGATAATATAATCTCCTCATTTCTGCCTGTGGACTAGTCGGCATATTCCCAAAAACCACGTTAAATCCTGTGTTATTGTTTCTTGTGTGATTTATTCTTTCTCGTTTATTCTTGATTATTGCAATCTGTTTGGATCCCTGACGGTGCTGTTATAACAAAGTGGTAGCAGAGCGTCGAGGTTATCATCAGGGAATCTGAGGTTCTGTTTGGGAACCATCTGTTGTCACGGATTTTATCAACACAAAACAAACAAGTAATAATCCGGTTAACCTCAAGTATAAGGATCGTAGTAATAGTGGTTAATGCCGGGTCGATCTTATGGGCAACTGGCGATTGCTAACCCTAGTTTTTGTTTAACTAAGTAACCTATGTCACGATTACTAAACTAAACAGCGAATAAAACAAAACAAAACAGAAAATAAAACTAGACAGAGGATGTAATCCAAAGCTAGGAAGAATACATGTTGCGAACCTTTAACTAGACTAATCTAAGATGCAAATAAAAGTGAACTAGTTAAACAAATTCAAGTTTTAAGGATTTAAATCAAGTGTATAACGAACAAACGAGGATTGATCCACCTATCCAACAAGCATTGATTTCCTATCTCGATTATATTGTGGTTTTTATCTAGGTTGTGATTCACCTTATCTAATTATGAACCCTAATTCCTTAGAAAGTTCATCTATTAATCTATTATCTTCCAATGCAAGATTAACGCGTTTTCTAACCAAAGGTGTAAACTTTATGATTATGATCTAGCAATTAAACCTATTAACTTCCGTTATGATAGATTCAAATTACTATTCTTATTCATGATGATCTAGGGTTTATTAAGATTTCCATCAACAATAAACAATCAACACATGCATATCTTCCGATGTAAAAGCAATTAAAACATAATAAACATGAATAAGAAACAACCTTTAATAAAAACTCACAGTATAATTGATGAAAACGAAATCAACAATCGTTGGATGGCTTCACAATACTCGTTTGATGAAGCTTTTAGCCTCTAAACATCCTCAGCAACTCGAATTTGTAGAAATAGTACATAAAAAAGATAACTAATTTAATCTAAACTAAAGTGCATAAAAACTGGAATAAAAGGAAGAAAAACGCAGCCTAAAGCCGCCCCTAGGTTTAGGGTTTTGAATAATGAGTGTATGGTATCGTTTGGGTTGAGAAACAGCCGCCTATTTATAGATTTTAAAGTCGGTTTCAGCAAGTCGGCTACCGGACGCCCGTCTGGTTCCTTGAACGCCCGTCCACTCTTCAATAGAACTTCAAATCGGGCCGAGTCATGACCAGACGCTCGTTCATCCAGCATCCACTTCAGCGTCCAAACATCCTGAATCAACTTTCCTCAACCGGACGCTCGTTCAGTCTCATCAGACGCCCGTCCACTGGACGGGACCTGGACGCCAGTTTGATATGATTGAATTTTGATTTATTGATCTCTATCTTTTTTCTTCTTGTCAATTCCTTCATTATCTCTTTTATCATCATATATTTCGACTCTTATCTCTTTTTGATCATCATTCGAGCATCAAGCACGCACCTATAACACATTAAAAACATCAAAAAATGTAATATCGCTCAAATAATCATAAAAACATAATTAAAGCACATAAATCAACCTATTTTGCGATTAACTCATCTAAAATATCATTTACTCAATATTTCTATTAAACACACGTTTCTTATGCAAATTCATACAAATACGAGGGAAATTATCATAGAATATAGCGTTATAAATCGTATAAATTCACCCTTAACATCTCCCCCACACTTAAATTTTGCTCGTCCCGAGCAAAACAAAACAAAAAAATTAGGCTCGAGAAAAGAACAGACATCTAAACATACATAACACATATCCAATAAATCAGAAGTTCACCAATGCGTGTGTGCATAGCCATAGAAAACTTCCACTAAATCCAAACTCGAGAAACTCAAAGCAAAACTAGCTAATACCCCCTCGTAGACTAGTAATAAATGACACTCATAAGATGTACCCTACAAACATGATACATCCCGAAAAAGATGATCGAATATATCTAGGGCATTTCTGAAATACTCAGAGGATAATCCCTACAACATATCTGTCAGTTTCTACTGGGGATAAGATAGACGATAACTTAGTCTTATATTCATTTCATAACAATTCATTCGTTGATTTAACTTTTTTCACTTTTAAACGCACATCAGAATGAGCTATTGCCCTGTCATAGCAGAATAGGATATTCGAGATATACCCTACCTTACTCCAATCATAAGGCAGCTTTTCCTGACTGTCGTGAGCTCTTAGTCATCATAGTGGTATAGGACATACGTGGTATACCCTATCGCACTCAAATCATCGACTAGCTTTCGACACACCCAATAATTCTTCATATTTTACTTTTCAACTTTTTCATTTGACATTAAGTTACGTGTTACTTATCACATTCAAACCTTAGATATTCACAGTATGACATACTTCGGATCTAAATACAAACTATCATAAATCTCAAGATATATACGTAGCACTAAGCACACGACTTATAAGAAAATCAGAAATCACTCGTCCAAAAGGGGTATAACTTTATAAATTAGCTCATCATTTACTATGGCTCGTGAAAAATAGATCAGGTGAAACAACTAACTTACTAAACATATGATATATAGCTTGGATGACTACAAAAATAACGAACTTTGAATATGCATTTGCTCACTCGGGACAAAACAAAAACAAAAATGTCGAAAAATTTTGAAAATTATAGCTCATTTTGCATTGAAACATAACGAATTAAGCAAATGTGTAGATACATATCGAACATTCCCCTCCCCCAAACTTAAAAATCAACATGTCCTCATGTTGTGCAGAATGAAAGAAAAGGAAAAACACTTAGCTGATTTCAAGCGTTACTCGAAACGTCGGTCAGGCCGGAGCCTACTTAGAACTCGTAACCAGATAATGTAGCGTGACAAAACCGCTAAAAAGATACCTGCACGACTTGATAGACATGGAAACATCTCGGGGAAAACGGGGAACCATACCAGAATGAAAAGAGATATCAAAAATCAAGATAAATCAAAAGCGTAAGCATTCAATACATCCAAAAAGTATAAACACAGCAGAAATGAAAGTACGGGTGCCATATGGCTTACATGATCCATCGAAAATAAATAGGAGCAATATCAAAATTACAACGAACCATATGAGTAAAAATGTCAATACAAAACAACCAACATAAAAATAGACAAATAAGATCAAGGTTGGCTCGGCGCCGCAGAATCACCAGCTGGAGGATCAGAGGAGGGTCCAGAAGGTGGTGCCGTAGTCCTATCTGCCGAGTCAGGCTGCTCCTCATCTGAAGATGACTCAGAGTCGTGTAGAACATCTGCAATGACCTGCTCAATATCATCAGCAAAGAGATAGTCAACGGAGCTCGGATTGAAGGTTCTGTCGTCCCTCGGCTGCCGGCCCTCACAGATACATTGAAGAATCGACAAAATGTTGTTCTGCGTATCCCGAATATCACCCAGCCATTCCCGGTTGGCCATGCTCAACCGCATCCTAACTGCGGGAGATAAAGTAGGAAGGGAGGAGGCTCGAGGCGGTGCTGATGAACCAGGCTCCTGTGGTGCCTCCGGCTCAGACTGTCCCGAAGACTTACCCTTTTCCCTTTGTAAAGGCCTCGGGTTCTTCGGCTTATGATCTGCTCCAAACTCAGGCACACCGGCATCGAGGCACAAACTGTGGATCAAGTGAGGGACGATCAAGCTCCGTGTATAAACCTTCTGGTTAATAGATATCTCGTCATACAATGCCTGTCCCACATCCACATTCAAACCAAACGTCAACGCATACAACATGCCCAGGTCAGCTATATGAAAATGTGTCAAGTTGTTCTTAGGCAACAACCGACTCTGAATAAATCGACACCTGGACCTTCCAGTCCTCCGTCCAGGTCGTGGTAACCAACTCCTTCCGGTCTCCTCCCGGTCTCAACGTCCAGGCCACATCCGGGCAAACTCTCAATCTCAACTCCTCCAAAGGATCCTGTCCCAAACTCTGTCTATGCACAATCTCTTCCTTATAATCCCGCCCCTCAAAAGCTACTAAGTTGTATTTCTGATTAATCACCTCCGGTGTAAAGGGAACTTCCACCCCTCGAACCACGAATACCTTTGTCCCTAAGTCGGTTTCCGAACAGTTTGCATAAAATTCCCTAACTAGGGAGCTATTGATCGGGGTAGTCGGGATCGTCATCAAGGCTTCCCATTTCCTATCCTTAAGCAACTTAACGAACCCCGGATCGACCTTCGCCTCCAAAATAGCCCTCTCAACCAACATGTTCCTCGAGAAGTAATGTTTAGTATAAACCTCATGGGCTCTAGGGTTCACGAATCTACGAGGCAATGGCATGGGAGCGACGGTTTTAGATTTCTTCCTAGGTTGGGCAGCCCTAGGTACAACCGGATCCTCTTCACGGGTAGCTTCTACAGTTTCCTCAGCCCCAGATGATCCTCCACCTCGGGGAACCCTATGCATCCGTGCCAAAGGCACATCCTCATCCGTCTCAGAGTCTGAGGTTGGCTCATCTCTTAAGGTTGCCCTAGTTTGGGTGGCTCTAGGGGGTTGCTCCCGAATACTCACACCCCGTTTAGGATCAACCAAGGTAGGATCAAACTCTTTTCGCTTTTTCCCCGCCTCCCGGGCCACTTCCTTACCATGCCTTTTCACGACTGCTTTCTTATGAACCATTTTCAAGCCTAGACTAAGCCAAAACAACCCCAATTCACAACAAGATACCCGTTTAACATCCAAAGCGGGATTTCAAAGCAACCAAACCACAACCACAACCACAATCATCACCAAACAACCCATTCACCACCCATCACACACCATATCACCATAACAGATCAGAAAGAAACACAAAACCGAAAAAAAAAAACGAATTAAGATGATATTCAAGTGAACGAGCCGACCCAAAGATCGAACTCGCAAAAACGTGAATAAAAACTAGAAAAGTTGTTACTAACTTACCAAGTAGGATGAGTAGATGTTGATCGAGGTGAAAATCGGTCCAAACAACACAAAAATGACCTCCAAAATCGAATTTTTCTTCCAAAAAGTCGGACTTCAATGGGGTCTGATTCTCCAAAAATATTGTGTGTTGGGGGATTTGGTTATGAAAATCAAAGAGAGAAGATCAAGGGCGGCCTGTAGCACTTTGAATCGCTCAAAATGGTTTAGAATTGACGATTTTAGGGCAAAAGGAGGGAGAGAAACCGTTTTTGCTTTTGAAAATTCTGAAAAGTGAAGGTTCACTCGAAGAAGGGGTATATATAGACAGAGGTTGGACGCTCGTCCAACTCAGTGGACGGCCGTCCACTGGGAAATCAGATGAACTGGACGGGCGTCCAGTTTATTAGACGCTCGTCCAAGAGTTTAAATCACATACAGGATTGGAGGGAAGAAAGCAGACGGGCGTCCAGGCTTAGTGGACGCTCCGTCCAAAAATTGGTCATGGCGGACGGGCGTCCAGAGTTCTGGACGGGCGTCCAAGCAGTATAAGTGCAAAAATTATAAAATTTCCATACAAATCAAATTTAAAATTGCACTTTCTTATTAAACTTAAATAAAACTTCAAAAATACAAATAAAAATCAAACGAAGTACATAAAATTACTAGAAAATAAATAAAAACAAATAGAAAACAGTGGGTTGCGTCCCACCGAGCGCTTTTGTTTTACGTCGTTTGCTCGACGAAACAACTTAACAACGCTAGTCATCGTAAATGGCCGACCAATCTATAACTCGGATAAGACGGCGGAGCATGTCAATCGCCGGAGGGAAATCATATTCATCTTGCAAACCCCAATCCTCACCAGCTACCTCAACACCTCGAAAATGTTCGGCTTGCGCACTAGCGCTAAATCGTCGGCATCGGATCATTGAGGATCGTGTACGGACGTCCTAGAGCTGCCTGTAACTCCTCAGTAGTAAAGTCTCCACCTCCCGAACAGCGGGGAACAATGAGAACATAGGTGACTGTCTTGACGTGGGTACTAATGTCAAAATCCATGTGCAAAACGATGGTTCCTCCCGGTCCGTCATCTACAGTGATCAGTGGGATCTTCCTAAGGAAAGGTAACTCCTCTGGCTGAACACCAAAATCCATATCTAGAAAGCACAACTAACTGATAGATAAAAACAAAACTTAATAAGTTTCAAACTTAATAAACTAAACTTAAATACTAAAAGCATAAAACAGGGATAACTAAAAGAATGATATCTAGGTTGCCCCCTAGTGGCGCTTTTGGTTAATGTCGTTAGCTCGACACCGTTTGAAGCTCAGCCTGGATCAGGCCATTTGACTTTTCTGCCAGCCACTACCTCGTGTAAGCTCTGATCAGTAGTGTGGCTCCAGAAACAGCATCTCACACATGGGGTGAAATCTTTAATCGCTTTCCAAATACGCTTGAACTTCCCCATGGTTGACTTCTTCTTCTTCCGATTCTTCTGATGAGTTTTCAGTTGACGCTCCTTCCAATACTCTTCCATATCCCAACTACCAGCTAGAACTTCTTCAGATTGATCATTACCGTCATCCTCTGAAAATAGGTCGGGTGAAAACACGTCAAATTCATCGACTTGCGTAGCACCACACCCGAGGATATCGAGGCAACAAACAGTCAAAGGCGTTTATTTAGGTTCACCAATGTAGTGCTTGCACCTCTGACCGTTCACTCGAAACGGTTTACCGCTATAACCGTGAAGTTCTAGAACGCCTCCAGGAATGATTTGGAGAATCTCGAAGGGGCCGGACCAACGTGTCCTCAACTTCCCAGGAAACAAATGTAACCTAGAGTTGTATAGAAGAACTTGTTCGCCGACTTGAAATTCTCTCTTCTTAATCTTTGCATCGTGGAGTAGCTTCATCTTATCTTTACTAATCCGGCACTTTCATAGGCCTCCGGAGTCCGATTCGTCCGGCTCATGTAATCGCCTTGAAGTCGATGTTTTCCACAAGATTGGGAATCAAAGTTCAGAAACTTTGTAGCCCAATAAGCTCTATGCTCTAACTCGACAGGCAGATGACATGGTTTTCCATAGACCATTTGATATGGAGATGTACCCATCGGGGTTTTATAGGCAGTTCTGTAAGCCCAAAGTACATCATCCAACTTCAAACTCCAGTCTTTTCTATGACTATTCACCGTCTTCTCCAGGATTTTCTTGATGCTTTGGTTGCTCCTTTCAACCTGACCACTAGTCATCGGTTGATATGGTGTGCCTGTCTTATGACGGACACCATACTTTTCAAGGACTTTCTCCAGGGGTCGGTTGCAGAAATGCGTCCCTTCATCACTGATCAAGGCGCGTGGACATCCAAACCTCATGAAGATATTCTTCTTTAGAAATTTCATGACTGTCTTATGATCGTTGTGAGGAGTGGCTTGAGCCTCCACCCATTTAGACACGTAGTCTACGCAGACTAAGATGTATTTATTACCGCAAGATGATGGGAATGGTCCCATAAAATCGATACCCCATACATCAAAGACCTCGCATTCTAGGATGGGATTCAAAGGCATGTCAAAACGCCTTGTCAGAGTACCGGTCCTTTGGCACCTATCACAAGCTTTACAGAAAGCTTCTGTATCCTTATAGATCGTAGGCCAGTAGAAACCGGATTGGAAGATCTTAGCAACGGTTTTCCACGGACCAAAGTGACCTCCAGTGGGTCCACTATGGCATTGCTCAATGATATCACGTTGCTCAGATTCCGGAACACATCTCCTAAGCAAACCATCTTTACAGATCCTAAAAAGATAAGGTTCATCCCAAACGAAATATTTCAAATCAGAGAAGAACTTTTTCTTCTCCCCGATAAGACATTTCGGATCGAGATAACGGGCATGAAGGTAGTTTACAATGGAAGAATACCATGGAACATCAGGAGGACAACCGTCTATCAGCATAATGTTTTCTAGAGGAAAGTAAAGATCTATATCATCTGGATCATCCTTCTCCTCACTTAACATTCTAGAAACGTGATCAGCCACTACGTTTTCACTGCCCTTTTTGTTCTTAATTTGAACGTCAAACTCTTGTAGGGTCAATATCCAACGTAGTAGACGCGGTTTAGCTTCTTTCTTAGTCATCAGATACCGCAAAGCAGCGTGATCAGTCCACACAATCACTTGAGCTCCTAACAAGTAACTACAAAACTTGTCCATAGCAAAGACTACGGCCAAAAGTTCCTTTTCAGTAGTGGTATAGTTAACTTGAGAGGGGTTCAATGTGTGACTGGCGTAATAGATAGGCTGGAACTTCCCCTTGATCTTTTGTCCTAGAACAGCACCAACAGCATAGTTTGATGCGTCGCACATAAGCTCGAAAGGTAGGTTCCAGTAGGGCGATATAAGAATTGGAGCAGATATTAAAAGATCCTTAAGCTCCTCAAACGCTTGCTTGCAGCTCTCATCAAAATTGAACTCAACGTCTCTCTTTAATAAAGTAGACAGGGGCTTGGCTATCTTGGAGAAGTCTTGAATAAATCTTCTATAGAAACCGACGTGTCCAAGAAAACCTCGATTTCGCGCACATTCTTAGGATAGCTCATCTTCTCGATAGCTTCCACTTTTGCCCGTCAACTTCTATACCCTTGGCGGAGATTTTGTGGCCAAGAACTATTCCTTCATCAACCATGAAATGGCATTTTTCCCAATTAAGTACTAAGTTCTTTTCCACACATCTGGATAACACTTGATCAAGATTGTCAAGGCAATCATCAAAAGACTGACCAAAAACCGAAAAATCGTCCATAAAAATCTCCATACACTTCTCTACAAGCCCGTCAAAGATAGCTAGCATACATCGCTGAAATGTAGCTGGGGCATTGCAGAGGCCAAATGGAATTCGCCTGTAAGCGAATGTACCATAAGGGCAGGTAAAAGTGGTCTTTTCTTGGTCAGCTGGATCAATGGGTATCTGGAAGTATCCTGAATAGCCATCTAGGAAGCAGTAGAATGCGTGTCCCGCCAGACGCTCAAGCATCTGATCAATGAATGGAAGGGGAAAGTGATCTTTCATGGTTACCTCATTGAGCTTTCGATAATCGATGCAGACTCTGTAACCAGTGACAAGTCTCAATGCTATTTCCTCTCCCTTCTCATTCTTCTCAATCGTAATCCCACCTTTCTTGGGGACTACCTGAGTCGGGGAAACCCATTCGCTATCAGCGATGGCATAAATGATTCCCATGTCCAAAAGTTTGATGATTTCCTTTTTTACGACTTCTTGCATATGAGGGTTTAGCCTCCTCTAGGGCTGTCGTACACATTTTGCACCCTCATTCGTCTTGATCTTATGCATGCAGATGTCCGGAGATATCCCTCTGATATCTCCTACTTGCCAACCAAATGCTTTTTCATTACGTTTCAAGACGTTGATCAATTTCATCTCCTCTATACGAGAAATCTTGGCAGATATAATCAGTGGAAGCTTGAACCTTCTCTTAAAAACACATACTTAAGATGTTTAGGCAACGGCTTCAACACCAGCTCTGCAGGGGGGTCTTCTAAACTCGACTTGAGATCTCCACTTTTCAACTCAATATCACTGAGTTTACTCTGTGGTCCCACTGCCAAAGCTTCTCCTTCCAACAATTCTTCCTCAAAATCAGCTGCTAATTGATCTAGATTTACCACACCATGAGTATTTAGATTATCAACCAATCGCTCATATTCAGCCTCTACAGCCATGACTTGCTTATCCATATAATCGGTGAAATCATCCGTCATATAATCAATGGAAAAGCCGGTTGGGGGGCCAGAGGGTACTTGAATGGACTTTAAGACATTATAACTCACCTCTTGGTCACCAACTCGGATAGTCACTTGCCCACCATCGCAATCGATAAGGGCTCTAGCTGTAGATAAGAAAGGTCTTCCAAGAATCAGGGGGACGTTTTCATCTTTCTCCATATCTAAAACATACCAATCGACTGGAAAGGTAAATCTATCAATCTGAACCAAAACGTCTTTCAGGATCCCTGAAGCTTTCTTAGAAGATCTATCAGCGAATTGTAGACTCATAGTAGTGGGTTCTAGAAGGCTTTGTAAACCGAGCTGTTTGCATACAGACATTGGCATAAGGCTTATAGAGGCACCTAGATCACACAAAGAATTAGGGAAGACTAGACCTCCCATTAATACTGTAAGTACGAACTTACCAGGGTCACCTCTTTTAATTGGTAAGTCTTCATAATTAATCATGGAGCAATCCTCACCAATTTGCCTTTCCATGCCTGCTAACTTCTTTTTTGAAGACACAACATCCTTGATGAATTTTGTATACTTAGGCATCTCAACCAAGACATCTGATAGTGGAAGATTTACCTGAGTATTTTTCAAAAGGTTCAGCACCTTTTCGTACTTTTTGTCCTCACTCAAAGGAATGCTGCTCTTTCTCGGTGGAAATGGAAGCTTATTAAGGTCACTCTCAGAGAAGACTTTCTTTGAGGATGCACTTACAGCTTTGTCTTCCAGATCTTTCCATCGAACAGCTTTTTCAGATTTTTGTGTATTCAGGGGATCAGCCTCCTGACTTTCGCTTGCTTTTTCAGTTCTCAAGGGATCAGCCACTTGAGGATCTCCAACTTTTTCACCTCTCAGGGGATCAGCCACCTGAGTCTTTTCTTGCAGTTGAGGGGAGTGTAGGTGCTCAGCTTCCCCTCCTGCCTTATCAATGGCAGGAGGGGCTAGTGGTTTCCCGGATGGGAAGGACCACTAACTTGAGTACCACTTCTAAGGTTCATTGCACTGGCCTCTTTTTTACCGTATTGAATTGATGGCACGAGGTCAGTACATGGCCCTTTGTTCAAGTCAGCCTGAGCAACTTGACCACCCTTTGGATTCTTCTCGGTGAAACTGGGCAGCTGCCCTGGGGGTCTAGAAGCTAACTGTTCAGCCAGGTACCCAATTTGTCTCTCAAGATTCTTCATTGATCTACTTTGCTCCTCCAATTTAGCTTCAAGATTGGTAGATTGGGAGGGGCCTTGAGAGTTTTGGAAATTTGGAGAGTAGGGTGGCCGGGCCGACTTTGGATCGAGAATTAGAATTGGCGGGCCAATTCTGATTGAACCTTTGAGTAGGATTGGAAAATTTTAAATTTTGGTTCTGATTAAAACCAGGGTTTCTATTGAAATTTTGATTCGAATTAAAATTCGAATTAGGATTAAAACTTGAAGGTTGACTAAACCCTTGGTTTTGAAAATTATTCTGGCCAGAAGACTGATTGAACCTTTGATTGTTCTGGCCATAGAATGCATTCACTTCAGCATTCTGCCCGTTCATAGGACAGAATTTAGAAGTGTGCCCCACCTCGTCACAATTCTGACATGTGACTTGATTGTACTGTCCATAATCATGAACAACATTAACTTGATAAGGTACAGGGGGATTAAATTGACACTGGCCATTCATATGGCCAGTCTGACAGCAGTTTTCGCAGTACAGAACCTGAGGGTTCTGTGGAAAAGAAGAAGTTTGATTTATCGGATTTGAAACTTGAGGTGTTGCCATCTGCTTTTGCAGCATGGCGATCAAACTTTGCAAATTGACTTCCTCAACCTTGGGAGGAGGAGGTGCTTGGATTGCTTGATAAGAGGGGGCGTAGTTGTACTTTGCAATGTCCTCAAACAGTGCCCATCCCTCTTCAGGTGTTTTCTTCAGAAATGCCCCACCAGAAGAACTATTGACGATGCCTTTGGTGAACTCGGTCAATCCACTGAAGAATGTATTGACTTGCCTTTCCAGTGGCAAGCCATGGTGGGGGCACTTTCTAAGAAGAGACTTGAATCTCTTCCAACATTCAAAGAAAGATTCATTCTCTTTCTGATAGAAAGTGAATATTTCATTCAAACACTGGGCCGTCTTCGAAGGTGGAAAATATTGACTCAAGAACTCCTTTTCGAGTTCTGCCCAGGTGGTGATAGATTCAGAAGGGAAAGAGGTGTACCACTCTTTAGCCTCTCCTTTCAAAGAAAAAGGAAACAGTTTAAGCTTGATCGCATCCTCACTTACTCCTTGGATGCGTGTAGTACCACATATCTTTAAGAACGTATGTAAGTGGGCATGCGGATTCTCTGATTGATAGCCATGAAAAATTGATGCATGCTGCATCATCTGGATAAGTCCTGGCTTTAGCTCAAAGGTTTGTGCGGTAATGGCTGGGATAACAATAGCCGGGTTGACCTTGACTTCGCCTGGCATGGCGTAGTCTGCCAACGTACGTCTATTATTAGCGGCCATTATCACAAAATCAGTGATTTCCTTTCCTAATTGATCTTCAAGATCTTGCTCGGCTCTGTCTGCCAGAACCGCAGAACGGAAAATCCGCCTGTTTGGCCGGACTACGGTTCGCTCGGGGTCAGGGGTGTATAATAACGGTCCCTTTTTACTCCGAGTTTGCATAAACCGGACCAAAAACAAGTGAAAAGAAGCCTAAAAACTAAGAAATTAAAAGCCTAAACTAAAAATTAAAAGCCTAAAGAAAAGAAAGGGAAAGAAGGAAAAGAAACAGAATTATTGAGGAAAAGAATAAAACAGACGGGCGTCTAAAGGCTTGGACGGGCGTCTGCACAACTTTTGGACTGGACGGGCGTTCGGTTTGCCCAAACGCTCGTCTGGTCTTCAGAAAACTTGAACGGGCGTCCAAATTTTATGGACGCTCGTCTAAGTGAAAGAAAACAGAACAGTGTTGGAAATTTTCCAGCGGACGGGCGTCCAATATCCCAGACGCCCGTTTGGTAGCGGAAAAATTATAACAGAAGCAGGAAATTTGCAGAAAATAACAGAAAAGATGGGGGACGAAAGAATAGAAACAGAAATAGAGAGAAGAGATAGAGGGGAGAACTAATCACAAGAGAACCTTAAACCCTAAACTAAAGCCCTAATTAACTAATTACCTAAACGTTTATCAACTAAAACAGGAATTTAAAACGAAATAAAAAACAGGAAAAACAAAAACAAACAGAAAAACGAAAAACAAAAACTAGACAACCGTCCGGTTCCCCGGCAACGGCGCCAAAAACTTGTCACGGATTTTATCAACACAAAACAAACAAGTAATAATCCGGTTAACCTCAAGTATAAGGATCGTAGTAATAGTGGTTAATGCCGGGTCGATCTTACGGGGAATTGGCGATTGCTAACCCTAGTTTTTGTTTAACTAACTAACCTATGTCACGATTACTAAACTAAACAGCGAATAAAACAAAACAAAACAGAAAATAAAACTAGACAGAGGATGTAATCCAAAGCTAGGAAGAATACGGGTTGCGAACCTTTAACTAGACTAATCTAAGATGCAAATAAAAGTGAACTAACTAAACAAATTCAAGTTTTAAGGATTTTAATCAAGTGTATAACGAACAAACGAGGATTGATCCACCTATCCAACAAGCATTGATTTCCTATCTCGATTATAGTGTGGTTTTTATCTAGGTTGTGATTCACCTTATCTAATTATGAACCCTAATTCCTTAGAAAGTTCATCTATTAATCTATTATCTTCCAATGCAAGATTAACGCGTTTTCTAACCAAAGGTGTAAACTTTATGATTATGATCTAGCAATTAAACCTATTAACTTCCGTTATGATAGATTCAAATTACTATTCTTATTCATGATGATCTAGGGTTTATTAAGATTTCCATCAACAATAAACAATCAACACATGCATATCTTCCGATGTAAAAGCAATTAAAACATAATAAACATGAATAAGAAACAACCTTTAATAAAAACTCACAGTATAATTGATGAAAACGAAATCAACAATCGTTGGCTGGCTTCACAATACTCGTTTGATGAAGCTTTCAGCCTCTAAACATCCTCAGCAACTCGAATTTGCAAAAATAGTACATAAAAAAGATAACTAATTTAATCTAAACTAAAGTGCATAAAAACTGGAATAAAAGGAAGAAAAACGCAGCCTAAAGCCGCCCCTAGGTTTAGGGTTTTGAATAATGAGTGTATGGTATCGTTTGGGTTGAGAAACAGCCGCCTATTTATAGATTTTAAAGTCGGTTTCAGCAAGTCGGCTACCGGACGCCCGTCTGGTTCCTTGAACGCCCGTCCACTCTTCAATAGAACTTCAAATCGGGCCGAGTCATGACCAGACGCTCGTTCATCCAGCGTCCACTTCAGCGTCCAAACATCCTGAATCAACTTTCCTCAACCGGACGCTCGTTCAGTCTCATCAGACGCCCGTCCACTGGACGGGACCTGGACGCCAGTTTGATATGATTGAATTTTGATTTATTGATCTCTATCTTTTTTTCTTCTTGTCAATTCCTTCATTATCTCTTTTATCATCATATATTTCGACTCTTATCTCTTTTTGATCATCATTCGAGCATCAAGCACGCACCTATAACACATTAAAAACATCACAAAATGTAATATCGCTCAAATAATCATAAAAACATAATTAAAGCACATAAATCAACCTATTTTGCGATTAACTCATCTAAAATATCATTTACTCAATATTTCTATTAAACACACGTTTCTTATGCAAATTCATACAAATACGAGGGAAATTATCATAGAATATAGCGTTATAAATCGTATAAATTCACCATTAACATCTGTTTGAATAAAATTTTATCTTCACCAAGACCTTTACCGGTGCTAGGATTTTCTGATAAAAGTTCTGTTCTTTGGCAAGATCAAGATGTATGGGTTAGAGGTAGAGATTTGTAAATTCATGGGAAGGAACAATTTCAATCTGTGGCAAATCAAGATGCGTGCTCTGTTGAAAAAACTAAGGCTCTGGGCTCCATTGACAAAATCGGCGGATGCAGGAAATGCTGAGATGGCCAATCTAGAGGAGAAAGCACATTCAATGATTTTGTTGTGCTTGTCTGATGATATTATCACTAAAGTTGCTGAAGAGGATTCAGAAGCAGGGCTGTGGCTGAGGCTTGAGAGTCTGTATTTGACAAAGTCGTTGACCAACAAGTTGCTGATGAAGCAACATATATTCAGTTTAAATATGCATGAAAGAATGCCTCTCAGAGATCATCTAGAAAAGATGAACACAATACCGCTTGATTTAAGGAGTATTGGTGTTAAGATCGAAGATGAGGATGCAGCTCTAATTTTGTTGGTATCACTGCCAGCATCATATAAGAATTTTGTGTAGTCTTTTATTGTTGGAAGAAACACAGTGTCGTTGGAGGATGTTAGGGAATCTCTCTATAATCAAGAGTTAAGGCATAATGCAGCTGGCACAGGTACAGACAATCGGGATATTGGTTTAGTTGCTAGTAGCAGTTGCAAAGGGAATGCAAATCTGGTCTAAATCTGAATCTAGAGTGCTGACAAGCAGGTGGAGCCTCAGGTCCATACTCAGTTGAGTCTGCAGAACTCAGCTGAGAATAGCAAACACTAATCTGGCACTTGGTTGGGCATCTGAACCTGAAGAATCAAGAGCTGAATCTCATGGAATCAAACCCAGGGTCGGTAGAGTGAAGGTCTATTGATCTAGAACCAACTGAGTGAATGTCAACTGAGTAGAGTGGAATGTTCAAGTCTGGGAAGTCTGCTGATAAAAGTCAGTTGATTCCATCTGTCAGCAGAGTGGCTTCTACTGAATCTATTGAACAAGTCTTTGTTGGTTCTGCATCTGTGTCTGGAAGTCTCAGCAGAGCAAAGTCTGCTTAGCATCTGGTGAACATGTCTGAATTAGAATCTCATCTGATCTGGGAGATTCTTGCCTGAGGTGGAGTTCTCATCTGGAGTTAAGTCTCATCTGGAGAAGTCTTAAGTGAAGATTTTTGTGTTCACATCTGATCAGCTCAGAATTTGAATCTGAATCTGCAATCTGTTTGGATGAAGTTGAATCTAAAGAACTCAGTTGAGTGTCCTCAACTGAGGTGATTACTTCCGAATCTGGTAATCACATCTTGTCTGGTGATCAAGTCTGATTCTGTTGATCACATATATTCTCAACTCAATCAAGTCTGCATCTGTTAACAGCAGAGGATCTCATTTGAACCTGGGAGGTTCTCATCTGAAGTTGCCTTCTCATCTGGAGGAATCACATCTGGAGCTGTTAAGTCTGAAGAAAAAGGAGGAATCTGTTACAGTACATCTGGTATTGATGAATACATCTGGTATAGTACATCTGGTTATACATCTGTTTGAACAAGAGTTAAAGTCAAGATGGAGATTGTTAGAAAAAGTGACTTGACCTCTCAGCATGGCAAGTCAGCTGAGCAATGTTAGCAGGGCCAATGCCAACAAGGTAATGTCAGCAGGGCAAGGCTAGTAGGGCAATGTCAGCGGGGTAAATGTCAGCAGGTTACATCTGGTGGAGTCGGCTGAGCTGAGTTCACATCTGGGGTAATTTAGTCAATCAGCTAGTATTTAGTTATGGCGGCTAGGTCTAGGGTTTTGTGATAAAAGTTCTATTCTTTGGCAAGATCAAGATGTCTGGGTAAGATGTAGATATTGGTAAATTCACATGAAGGAATAATTTCAATATGTGGCAAATCAAGATGCGTGCTCTGTTGAAGAAACTAGGGCTCTGGGCTCCATTGACAAAATCGGTGGATGCAGGAAACACTGAGATGGCCAATCTGGAGAAGAAAGCACATTCAATGATTTGTGGTTCTTGTCTGATGATGTTATCACTAAAGTTGCTAAAGATGATTCAGCAGCAGGGCGCGGCTGAAGCTTGAGAGTCTGTATATGACAAAGTCGTTGACCAACAAGTTGCTGATGAAGCAATGTCTGTTCAGTTTAAAGATGCATGAAGGAATGCCTCTTAGAGATCATCTAGAAAAGCTGAACACAATATTGCTTGATTTGAGAAGTATTGGTGTTAAGATCGAAGATGAGGATGCAGCTCTAATTTTGTTGGTATCACCGCCAGCATCATATGAGAATTTTGTGCAGTCTTTTGTTGTTGGAAGAAACACAGTGTCATTGAAGGATGTAAGGGCATCTATCCATAATCAAGAACTAAGGCATAATGCAGCTGGCAAATGTACAGACAATTGGGCTATTGGTTTAATTGTTAGTAGTAGTTGCAAAGAGAATGGAAATCCTGAAAAGGAGACATTCAAGAAGGGTGGTTCCAAAGACCCTAATGAAAATCTGGTCTGAATCTGAATTTGGAGTGTTGGCAAGCAGGTGGAGCTTCAGGTCCATACTCGGTGACTCTGCAGAACTCTGCTGAGAACAGTGAACACTAATCTGGCACTTGGTTGTGCATCTGAACCTGAAGAATCAAGATTTGAATATGGTGGAACCAAAATTTAGGGTCGGCTAAGTGAAGGTCTGCTGATCTAGTATTAGCTGAGTGAAGGTCAGTTGAGAGTGGACTGTTCAAGTCTAGGAAGTCTGCTGATCAGAAGTCAGCTGAGTCCATCTGCCAGCAGAGTTGCATTTGTTGAATCTGTTGAGCATGTCTGTGTTCGTTTTGCATCTATGTCTGGAAGCCTCAGCTAAGTGAAGTCAGCTGAGTATCTGGTGAACACATCTGAATTAGAGCCTCATTTGATCTGGGAGATTCTTGTCTGAGGTGGAGTTCTCATTTGGATTTAAGTCTCATCTGGAGAAGACTTACCTGGAGTTTGTTGTGTTCACACCTGGTCAGCTCAGAATCTGAATATGAATCTGCAATCTGTTTGGTTGAAGTTGAATCTGAAGAACTTAGTTGAGTGTCCTCAACTGAGGTGATTACATCTGAATTTGGTAGTCACATCTTGTCTGGTGATCAAGTCTGAATCTGTTGAGCATATTTGTTCTCAACTCAATCAAGTGTCTGAATCTGCTAATAGAAAAGGATCTCAACTGAATCTAGGAGGTTCTCATCTGAAATTGGTTTCTTATCTAAAGTTCACTCTCATCTGGAGGAATCATATCTGCAGCTGTTAAGTCTGAAGAAAGAGGAGGAATCTGGTACAGTACTTCTGGCATTGACAAATGCATCTAGTACAGTACTTTTGATTATATATATGTTTGAACAAGAGTTCAAGTCAAGGTGCAGATTGTTAGAAAATGTGACTTGACCTCTCATCTGATCTGGCTGAGTACTAAGTCAGCTGAGTACTCAGCAGGGGCAAGGTCAGCAGGGCAATGTCAGCAGGGGCAAGGCCAGTAGGGCAATGTCAGCAGGGGCAAGGTCAGCAGGGCAAATATCTGCAGGTTATGTTTGGTGAAGTCAGCTGAGTTTACATCTGGGGTATTTTAGTCAATCGGCTAGTATTTAGTTATAGCGTCTAGGTCTAGGTTTTAGTGACAATAAATACTAATTTGTTGTAACCTAGAATATTTGCAGTGGATCAGAGTCGGTAAAATCTCTAGTGATAATATAATCTCCTCATTTCTGCCCGTGGACTAGTCGGCATATTTCCGGAAACCACGTTAACTCATGTGTTATTGTTTCTTGTGTGATTTATTTTTTCTCGTTTATTCTTGATTATTGCAATCCACTTGGATCCCTGACGGTCCTGTTATAACAAACTGGTATCAGAGCGTTGAGGTTATCACCAGGGAATCCGAGGTTCTGTTTGGGAACCATCTATTTGAACAAAAATTATTTTCACCAAGACCTTCACCGGTGCTAGGATTTTATGATGAAAGTTCTATTCTTTGGCAAGATCAAGATGTCTTGGTTAGAGGTAGAGATTGGTAAATTCACAGGAAGGAACATTTTCAATCTATGGCAAATCAAGATGCGTGCTCTGTTGAAAAAACATGGGCTCTGGGCTCCATTTACAAAATCGGTGGATGCAGGAAACGCTGAGATGGCCAATCTGGAGGAGAAATCACATTCAATGATTTTTTTGTGCTTGTCTGATGATGTTATCACTGAAGTTGCTGAAGAGGATTCTGCAGTAGGGCTGTGGTTGAAGCTTGAGAGTCTGTATATGATAAAGTTGTTGACCAACCAGTTGCTGATGAAGCAACTTCTGTTCAGTTTAAAGATGCATGAAGGAATGCCTCTCAGAGATGATGTGTAAAAGCTGAACACAATATTGCTTGAATTAAGAAGTATTGGTGTTAAGATCGAAGATGAGGATGCAGCTCTAATTTTGTTGGTATCACTGCCAGCATCATATGAGAATTTTGTGCAGTCTTTTATTGTAGGAAGAAACACAGTATCGTTGGAGGATGTGCATCTCTCCATAATCAAGAGCTAAAGCATAATGCAGCTGGCACAGGTACAGACATTCGGGCTATTGGTTCAGTTGCTATTAGCAGTTGCAAAGGGATTGCAAATCTGGTCAAAATCTGAATCTGCAGTGTTGACAAGCAGGTGGAGCTTGTTAGGAAATCACTAGTTTAACGCAGCGGAATTTAAAATTTTGATTTCCTTTTCTAGATCGTTCTTCGTTTAATGCAATAAACACGTTAAGTAGTTCGACGGTTATACCTCAGATGATCTATAAGATCGTCGCTTTGACCGCCAACGGAGAGTAGTTCAATGCGCAAGCCGTCCACGCGTCCGGCCTCTATCGCTAATCCACACGAACCCCTCGCCGGAATCCTCCTTGGATTGCTATCGAAAAAACTCCGGTCGCTAGACCGGACCTTTTCTTCCCTCACAAACTCACTATGGAGAGCTCTCTATTTTACACAAGAATTATGAACTCTTGCAATTGTGTTGTTATACAAAAGAGCTTGACACCCACTTCCTTTTTATAGAGGAGGTGGCGCCCCATATGATGTGTGGAGGAGAAGAAAACTTTTTTCTAATAAAATAAGGAAAATCAATTAGATTGATTTATCTCTTTAATTATAATATATTTTGTCAATATCATATATTGATTATAATTATCTTATTACCATAAATCTATTTTTCAAAATCAATTAATATCTTATATTAATATTATGGCAATCTTTATTAATTAAAGTGCATAATCCAAGTGTATCATATACACACAAAAGTGGCGCCCATTAGTCAACAAATTGACTTCCGGAATATTCTTTAATTAATCTAATTTATATATAATTAATATCTTGTATTTTATTTATTCATAATAAATAAATACCACCATATTAATTTACCACTATAACCTTTATAGTCTAGAGATAAACTTTCCCTATTTGGTTATCAACTATAACCGCATTTTAATCCGACTCAATGTTCATATGTTTGTGACCCGATAGGCTTCCGAGTATGTTGGCCGTAGACACAAAGTGCAATTTACTAAAATGCCCTTCATACCTAACGATCACGGGATAGCGTCTAGCAACACACCGTGACCCCCAATTATCCGAAGAGTCAAAAGCAATGACTACTACCTTTCATGTGAAGCAGTTACCGTGTAACTTACAATCCTATCGTTGTAATAATATCCATACGATCGTATCTCGAGTGTCAATACATTGACGATCGTATCTTATAATCTGGATATCATGCTCTCTCGGAATAACACATTTACTCCCACTTTGCAAAGATACTCGAGAGCTAGACATTCCTTATAAGAAGGCCATTTCGGATATTCAATCCCAATCATAGGATACGCGATTCCCGGACGACCAATCATGTATACTCCGCATGCTTCAATATCATACCCAATCACTACCGCATGATCGCCCCGTGGTTAGGAGAAATCTCAATAGTGTCAAAGCATGACAATCCACACCGTGATGCCATGAAGACTCCGGTCAAAAGGATAATTACACAACCGCCACATAGTGTGACACTTAATGTAAGTGGGTCAGTCTAACGTACGCATTCTCTAATACACGTCCACGTACAGTCCAAGTGTCTCTACACTTCGATAGACGAGATCTATCCCTACCTTCTAAAAGATAGAAGACATCCAATACGTGCTAGTCTAATTATACTATCAATGTCCCATTTGATAATATATAAGACTAGAGACATTTAAGTACCAACCTTGTTATAGTGATTAGAGATCTCATCAACCATAATCACTATCATGGTTTCTCTATCACAGATTGATACTAGGGACGTTACTATATATATACAACAAATAATATGAAGACAAACAATATATAATAACATAAGTGCTTTTATTAATCATAACAAAGTTATTACATGAACTAAATAGACTGTAAATGACCCGACCCGGTCGGATCCGGTCCAACCCGATTAGGTTTAGGACACCCTTCCAATAATCTCCCACTTGGCCTAAAGCCAATCACCCATATGCCTAAGCCTGTGCAAGTGAACATGTTTCTCATGCTTAGCTTGAGACAATGCCTTGGTTAACGGATCAGCTATATTATCATCCGTGTGGACTTTCTCTATCTTTACATCTCCTCTATCAACTATCTCTCTAATCAAGTGATAGCGCCGTAGCACATGTTTGGACTTCTGATGAGACCTTGGCTCCTTTGACTGAGATATCGCTCCATTATTATCACAGTACAGAGGCACTGGACCTTCAATGGAGGGAACCACACCAAGTTCAGTAATGAACTTCTTCATCCAAACTGCTTCCTTTGCCGCCTCCGAGGCTGCTATGTATTCGGCTTCCGTTGTAGAGTCGCGGTAGTCTCATGCTTGGAACTCTTCCACTCCTTTGCTCCGCCGTTAAGCGTGAAAACAAATCCAGATTGTGACTTAAAGTCATCCTTGTCGGTTGGAACCGGCATCCGTATAACCTCGTAATACTAAATTATCATTCCCGAAAACCGGGAACATATCCCTAGTACGTCTCAAGTACTTAAGGATATTCTTGACAAAGCAATCCGGTGACCATCACCTGGATTGACCGGTACCTACTAGTCATACTAAGAGGGTACGAGACATACGGTCTTGTGCATAACATGGCATACATGATAGACCCAATTGCCGAAGCATAAGGGACTTTACTCATTAGTGCCCTTTCCTCCTCTGTCTTAGGACTCATTCCCTTCGACGAGATAGACCCCATGTGACATGGGCGGCAATCCTTTCTTGGATTGCTCCATGCTTTGAATCTCTTGACATCTTGTCTATAAAGGTGGACTGCGACGGACCAAGCGACCTTTTGGATCTATCTCTATAGATCTTTATTCCTAGAATATAGTCGCCTCACCCAAGTCCTTCATTGAGAAGTTCTTGGATAACCAAGCTTTGACCGATTGTAACATAGGCACATCATTCCCTATGAGCGTATGTCATCTACATAAAGCACTAAGAACACAATGGCACTCCCACTAACCTTCTTGTAAACACGGGGCTCATCTTCGTTCTTGATGAAATCAAACTGTTTGATTATCTCATCAAAGCGAAGATTCCAACTCCGAGAAGCTTGCTTTAATCCATAAATGGATCTTTGCGGTTTACACACCATCCCGGCGTCATTGGTTGTGAAACCCTCGAGAAATTTGTGTCATATACACTTCCTCGGACAGTTCCCGTTAAGGAAATTTGTTTTCACATCCATCCGCCGATTTCGTAATCATGGTATGCTTGCAATAGCGAGCAAAATTCTAATGGATTTTAACATGGCAACGGGCGAGAAGGTTTCATCATAGTCAACTCCTTGTCTTTGCTTATAACCTTTTGCCACCAACCTAGCCTTGTAGGTGGTCACGTTACCGTCCATGTCGGTCTTTCTCTTAAAGACCCATTTACACCCTATGGGAACTATTCCCTCAGGTGGATCAACTAAGTTCCAAACTTGGTTGTCTTTCATGGATTCCATCTCAGAATTCATGGCTTCTAGCCATTTCTCTTTGTCATGCCTTAATAGCACTTCCTCATAAGTTCTAGGGTCCTCATCTTCCATGAGATACACGCCAGTGTACCTTTCGGGTTCACAGCGTTCCCTGGTGGATCTTCGAGGTGCTAGTGTGTCCACGGTAGAGGCTGGTGACACATCTGTGTGTGGCAAGTCCTCTACTTCCATCAACTGACTGTTATCCGTAAGTGGTTCTCGAATTTCTTCAAGATAAATTTTACTCCCACTGACCCTATCTAGAATAAACTCTTTCTCCAGAAAGTGGCCAGTCCTAGCAACAAACACCTTTTGTTCCTCAGGATGGTAAAATTGGTACCCTTTGGTTTCCCTAGGATATCCCACAAACAGACATTTGTCAGACCTGGGCACTAATTTGTCAGGCATCATCCGCTTCACATAAGTCGGACAACCCCACGGTTTTAGATGACCTAGGCTCGGTTTTCTCTTGGTCCATACCTCGTATGGCGTAGAGTCAACTGTCTTTGATGGAACTCGGTTCAGTGTATAGGATGTGGTTTCTAGAGCATACCCCAAAACGATTTTGGAAGAACTGCGTAGCTCATCATGGATCGCACCATGTCTAACAAGGTGCGGTTCCTCCTCTCAGACACGCCATTCATCTGTGGCGTTCCGGGAGGAGTCCATTCAGGTAGAATCCCATTCTCCTTCAAATAATCTTGAAACACTCCGTCCAGGTATTCTCCACCTCGATCGGATCGAAGTGTTTTGATTTCTTTACCCAGTTGTTTCTCCACTTCACTTCTGAATTCCTTGAACTTTTCGAAGGCTTCAGATTTAAACTTCATTCAGTATATATAACCATAGCAAGAATGGTCATCAGTGAAAGTGATAAAATAAGAGTATCCTCCTTTGGCTTGAATTGACATTGGGCCACATACATCAGTATGTATGAGCTCAAGCAATTCATTGGATCTTATCCCTTTGCCACTAAAAGGTGACTTTGTCATCTTGCCAAGTAAACAAGCTTCACATGTATCAAACGATTCGTAATCGAATTGATCCAACATTCCATCTTTATGGAGTTTGGAAATGCGATTCTTATTTATATGGCCAAGTCTACAATGCCATAAGTAGGATTCATTCAAGTCATTTGTTTTGGCTTTCTTGTTATTTATATTAAGTACGTCAACATTTATATCTAATATGTAGAGACCATTGCTAAGTATGCCGTACCATAAAAGATTCCATCACGTGAAAAAGAACAACATTTATTCTCAAACGTAAAAGAAAATCCATCAACATCTAATGCGAAATAGAAATAATACTCTTCGTAAGAGCGGGAACAAAATAACGAGTTATTGAGTTCTAGTACTAGCCCTTTGGGCAATGAAAGAAAATAAACTCCTACGGCCGGCGCGGAACACTTGCTCCATTTCCAACGCGTAGGTCTACCTCTCCTTTCCTCAGATCTCTAGTTCTTCTTAGTGCCTGCATATTCGTACAAATATGAGAACCACAACCAGTATCTAATACCCAGTGGTTAGACTTAGAAGAAGCAATATTGATCTCAATCATAAATATACACGAAGTCAAAGCATCGAATGCTTCTTCTTGGTACTCAAGAAGCCTTTGCGTTTCTCCTCCAATGTCCGGTCTCACCGCAATGGAAGCAAGCATCCTTGGATTTGTCTTTCGCTATCTTAGGCGTTGGCTTAGGTGCGGCCTTCACCTTCTTGGACTTCTTTCGGGCTTTTGCCTTGCCCTTGCTCGAAGTGACCAGCAACACTTGCTTTCCCTTCCCCACGGTGCCCTCGGCTAGTCTTTAACATGTTCAATAACTCCGCAAGGGAGCAATCTATCTTGTTCATGTGATAGTTCATCACGAAGCTGCGAGAATGAATCGGGTAGAGATTGCGAATTAAGTCAATACTCAACTCTCGTTCCAACTTGTGGCCCGGCTTCCCAAGCCTCTCTATGTACCCGATCATTTTAAGCACGTGTGACCCCACAAGCGGTCCCGGATGCCATCTTACAACTAAACGGGGCCTTCGAGACCTCGTACCTCTCGGTGCGAGACCGAGAAGCATAAAGTTCCTTCGGGTGGACCATGATAGAGTAGGCGTCCATAGACTCATGCTTGTTTCGCGGTTCGAGGTGTCATAGAAGCAAGCATGATACATGTAGCATCGATCTTGTCGAACGGTGCTTGTTGTACTTCTCGACAACATCGCAGCCGAACCCTCAGCGGGCTTTTCCGGTAGGGCCTCGTCCAAGACATAGCCAATCTTCTCGTGCCTCAAAACGATTCTGAGGTTTCTTTCCCAATCGAGAAAATTTGTCTCGTCAAGCTTGTTTTCGATGATAAAATGAAGGTTCAATTTGTTTGACATTTTCTACAACAATAAATAAAGATAGAATAAGTAAAAGCTCATTTATAAAAAAACCCTAAATTTGCACTTAATAAATCTATAAGGTTTTTACTCCCACCAGCCAACTATTCCCTATTGGCTTTCAAGAAAATAATTCCTTTAGTGGGCAAGATCCCATCGAACTATCCCGACCCCCAACTTTGGCTGATGGGCCGAAAATAATTAAACAGGTGGACAACGATTTGTCGATCGTATCTTATACGATTCTTGTTGTTTGACCGATCAACTCTTTGACAATATTTCATCTTATGAAAAATAGCCAAACCCTTGCCTCTAAAATCCAAACGACCCCGCTTTGGCTGGTGGCCGAGAGAATTCTTAGTCGAGTCTTAACCCCAATATTCATGAGATCTCTTTCGATCATATCTCGATAACGTCGATATACCCGAGGTAGGTCAACCCCCGCTTTGGCTGGTGAGTTGGGTCCGAACAAGGGCTCTTCACCGTCGTTATAATATGGGGAGGCAATTCCGACTTGAATTTTGATGTGGGAATAATTTTAAATTAATTCACTTAATTAATTTGGTTTAATTATGGTCTCATCTACTATGTGCATATTACTACGATATCATATAAAGTAAAACATACACAACATTCCGCGCATAAAATAACCGGTATGATCATGGACTTTTCTTAGGTGCGGTTTCGAATACAACCGACGAAACCGCGGGTCACAAACTAAGGGTATCCGCAACCGCCAATAGGATCTTTATTTGCCGTACGCCAATGGGTTCTTTATTTCTCCTTGGTCTTCAACTTCTTGCTCCATTATAATAAATAATTACCCCCGCCGCACACGGGGGGGGGGGGGGGGGGGGAGCTAACGGGAATGGGACAATTGCAAAAAGTAAACTAGGTCACGTTCTTCATAACGGCCTAGGACAATTTTTCAAAACCAACATAAAGAAAACATTCCCATCTATCCTATTGGTCGAGTCCATGATCAATCGGGGTCCATATAATCATATTATATCTACACATCTAATCCATACAATTTTATCTTATGAAAAAGATTAAATTCTAATTTTAACTACTACTACTCATGCGTCTTTATTTTATCACGTCAAATAATTAAATAACTTTTAATTAATTATATGACTTAATCGAAAAATAAAATTAACATTTAATTTTAAATCGATTTCAATTTTAATTAAATTTGAACTATTCAAAATATAAAATTAAAATTGTAAATTCTCCTATTTGTTTCCTTTCCAAAAACTAAATTTAGCTTAGGCCTGGCCACTTTCCAAAATCAAAATTTTGGAAGTGGCCTAGGCCTAGGCCTATTCCAAATCAAATATTTGGAAAGGCCAAATTATTTTAGTCTAGGCATGGCCACTTTCCAAAATCAAAATTTTGGAAGTGGCCTAGGCCTAGGCCTATTCCAAATCAAATATTTGGAAAGGGCCTAGGCCTATTCCAAATCAAATATTTGGAAAGGCCAAATAGTTTTGGTTTAGGCCTGGCCACTTTCCAAAATCAAAATTTTGGAAGTGGCCTAGGCCTAGGTCATTTACAAATCAAATATTTGAAAAGGGCCTAGGCCTATTCCAAATCAAAATTTGGAAAGGCCAACATGCCATATGGTTTCCCAATGGTCCAAACTATTTGAACCATTGGTTGCCCATATGACACAACTAAACAAACGAGATATCTATGCACAATAAAATATCACAAAACGAAAAGGGTTGATCTCCCCCATTGCAAGAGGAGAGCCGACGGACGGCAACCCTAGGGTTACCGCCGCCGCCGCCGCCGCCGCAGAGGGAGGGGGCGCCACCAGTCGGCCGACCCCCCATGAACCCTATTTTTTTTTTGTTTCAACGTTTCGTGATTTAAATCTTGCATCTATTGATTAAATACTACGCGATTAAATTATGCTTATTGCTTAAGCACGAAGTCTGTCTCTGATACCACTGTTAGGAAATCACTAGTTTAACGCAGCGGAATTTAAAATTTTGATTTCCTTTTCTAGATCGTTCTTCGTTTAATGCAATAAACACGTTAAGTAGTTCGACGGTTATACCTCAGATGATCTATAAGATCGTCGCTTTGACCGCCAACGGAGAGTAGTTCAATGCGCAAGCCGTCCACGCGTCCGGCCTCTATCGCTAATCCACACGAACCCCTCGCCGGAATCCTCCTTGGATTGCTATCGAAAAAACTCCGGCTGCTAGACCGGACCTTTTCTTCCCTCACAAACTCACTATGGAGAGCTCTCTATTTTACACAAGAATTATGAACTCTTGCAATTGTGTTGTTATACAAAAGAGCTTGACACCCACTTCCTTTTTATAGAGGAGGTGGCGCCCCATATGATGTGTGGAGGAGAAGAAAACTTTTTTCTAATAAAATAAGGAAAATCAATTAGATTGATTTATCTCTTTAATTATAATATATTTTGTCAATATCATATATTGATTATAATTATCTTATTACCATAAATCTATTTTTCAAAATCAATTAATATCTTATATTAATATTATGGCAATCTTTATTAATTAAAGTGCATAATCCAAGTGTATCATATACACACAAAAGTGGCGCCCCATTAGTCAACAAATTGACTTCCGGAATATTCTTTAATTAATCTAATTTATATATAATTAATATCTTGTATTTTATTTATTCATAATAAATAAATACCACCATATTAATTTACCACTATAACCTTTATAGTCTAGAGATAAACTTTCCTTATTTGGTTATCAACTATAACCGCATTTTAATCCGACTCGATGTTCATATGTGTGTGACCCGATAGGCTTCCGAGTATGTTGGCCGTAGACACGAAGTGCAATTTACTAAAATGCCCTTCATACCTAACGATCACGGGATAGCGTCTAGCAACACACCGTGACCCCCAATTATCGGAAGAGTCAAAAGCAATGACTACTACCTTTCATGTGAAGCAGTTACCGTGTAACTTACAATCCTATCTCTGTAATAATATCCATACGATCGTATCTCGAGTGTCAATACATTGACGATCGTATCTTATAATCTGGATATCATGCTCTCTCGGAATAACACATTTACTCCCACTTTGCAAATATTCTCGAGAGCTAGACATTCCTTATAAGAAGGCCATTTCGGATATTCAATCCCAATCATAGGATACGCGATTCCCGGACGACCAATCATGTATACTCCGCATGCTTCAATATCATACCCAATCACTACCGCATGATCGCCCCGTGGTTAGGAGAAATCTCAATAGTGTCAAAGCATGACAATCCACACCGTGATGCCATGAAGACTCCGGTCAAAAGGATAATTACACAACCGCCACATAGTGTGACACTTAATGTAAGTGGGTCAGTCTAACGTACGCATTCTCTAATACACGTCCACGTACAGTCCAAGTGTCTCTACACTTCGATAGACGAGATCTATCCCTATCTTCTAAAAGATAGAAGACATCCAATACGTGCTAGTCTGATTATACTATCAATGTCCCATTTGATAATATATAAGACTAGAGACATTTAAGTACCAACCTTGTTATAGTGATTAGAGATCTCATCAACCATAATCACTATCATGGTTTCTCTATCACAGATTGATACTAGGGACGTTACTATATATATACAACAAATAATATGAAGACAAACAATATATAATAACATAAGTGCTTTTATTAATCATAACAAAGTTATTACATGAACTAAATAGACTGTAAATGACCCGACCCGGTCGGATCCGGTCCAATCCGATTGGGTTTAGGACACCCTTCCAACAGAGCTTTAGGTCCATACTCAGTTGAGTCTACGAACTCGATGAGAATAGTCAACACTAATCTGGCACTTGGTTGTGCATATGAACCTGAAAAATCAAGAGCTGAATCTGGTGGAACCAAAATCTGGGGTCGACAGAGAGAAAGTCTGTTGATCTAGTACCAACTGAGTGAAGGTTAGCTGAGTAGAGTGGAATATTCAAGTCTGGCAAGTCTGCTGATAAAAGTCAGTCGATTCCATCTGTCAGCAGAGTGGCGTCTGCTGAATCAGTTGAACTTGTCTATGTTGGTTCTGCATCTGTGTCTGAAAGTCCAAGCGGAGTAAAGTCTGCTTAGCATCTGTTGAACTTGTCTGAATTAGAGTGTCATCTGATCTGGGAGATTCTTGCCTGAGGTGGAGTTCTCATCTGGAGTTAAGTCTCATCTGGAGAAGTATTACCTGGAGTTTGTTGTGTTCACATCTGGTCAGCTCAGAATTTGAATCTGAATCTACAATCTGTTTGGTTGAATTTGAATCTTAAGAACTCAGTTGAGCGTCCTCAATTGAGGTGATTACATCTGAATCTGTAATCACATCTTGTCTGGTGATCAAGTCTGAATTTGTTGATCACATCTGTTCTCAACTCAATCAAGTCTACATCTGTTAACAGTAGAGGATCTCATCTGAATCTGGGAGGTTCTCATCTGAAGTTTCCTTCTCATCTAGAGGAATCACATCTGGAGCTGTTAAGTCTGAAGAAAGAGGAGCAATCTGGTACAGTACATCTGGCATTGACGAATGCATCTGGTACAGTACATCTAGTTATACATCTATTTGAACGATAGTTCAAGTCAAGGTGGAGATTGTTAGAAAAAGTGACTTGACCTCTCAGTAGGGCAAGTCAGCTAAGCAAGTCAGTTGAGCAATGTCAGCAGGTATGCTAGCAGGGGCAATGTCAGCAGGGAAAGGCCAGCAGGGCAATGTTAGCTGGGTAAATGTCCGCAGGTTATGTCTGGTGGAGTCAGCTGAGCTGAGTTCACATCTAGGGTATTTTAGTCAATTAGCTAGTATTTAGTTATGGCGCCTAGGTCTAGGATTTTGTGACTATAAATACTCATATGTTGTAACCTAGAATATTTGCAGAAGCAGTAAACAGAAGTAGCAGAAGCAGAGTCTGTAAAATCTCCAGTGATAATATAATCTCCTCGTTTCTGCCCGTGGACTAGTCGGCATATTGCCGGAAACCACGTTAAATCCTACGTTATTGTTTCTTGTGTGATTTATGCTTTAACGTTTATTCTTGTCTATTGCAATCCGTTTCAATCCCTGACGGTCCTGTTAGAAAAAGTGACTTGACCTCTCCGCAGGGCAAGTCAGCTGAGCAATGTCAGAAGGACACTCTCATTTTCCTTTTTTTGTCAAATCATCAATAATGTGTTCTTCTTGCAATTGTATATCATGATTCTCACCGTCCTCTCCAATGACATCTCCTAAAAATTCTCCCACGGACTCTAGAGGATAAATGATTTCACATTCCTTTCTCTCCATGACTACCTTCGTCCCGGGTTTACTACTTACCTTACCATACAAAAGAAATTCTTCATATTCGGGAGTTAATGATTCAAGAGCTAAATTATCCACTACACGTGGATTTGCACCCCTTTTCACCCTCTTATCACATCGGTTACCACCCTTTTTGGGCGTAAGTCCCAAAGCTTCAAGTTTTGCCCACCTCCTACTCCAACAATCTTCCATACGTTGATCTTCCCCTTGTTGACTAGCCCAAAACAATTCAATATCCCGTGTGGATATCCTTCATGAACAACTAGCATTGCTTCCCTACATTATGAGAAATTACGAAAAGTCAACCTCACAACTCTCGTGTTTGCATTCACCCTCTCTCTAAGTTATTTTTCAAACAAATCAGAATAACAAGCAAGGTGTAGCAAACGAGACCAACGATCCTAAATGGAAAACTAAGAGGTGAGTAGGATTGAATGGATATGGAACTGAGGTAGAGTTGCAAGATATGAAAAGATAATCAAGAATGGATGAAATCACTTTTCAGGGAAGTCAGGATCCTAGGAAGTTTGAGATGGGTTTCAAGAAAGAATGATTTCACTTTCCCGCCAAGTCAGGATCCTAGGAATTTTGGGATTGAATTTAAGAATGTATGATTTCTCTTTTTTGCGAAGTCGGGATTCTAGCAAGTTGAAAATTTCAAAAAAAAATTATAATCTGGCCGAACCTTTGCTGGACACAAAAATTTGGTCTTTTTTTTGTGGGATAGGGCGACACTTTCAGAAATAAATTAGATCAAAGCTCCTTTTTTATACGGCGCTTGAACGGGGGCAATTAACAAGACAAATGCGCAGCCAAATAACAAGAAGGGATCAAATAGTAGATGGATGGCAAGGACGAGTGATGGTTTGAAATATATATTTTTTAAAGACTAAAGATGCAATGCACAACTATGAAGGCTGGAAACGAAACAAGATTTTTTTTGTTTGAATAATAAGAATGTATGAAGGCTGGAAAAAGAAAAGAAGACAAAAAAGAATTGAATAATTTTTTTGATATGGAATGTAAGAAACAAAAAAATGAAAATAAATTAAGAAACGGAAGGGATATTTGACTACCTTTAGTCAATCGAAGACTCTGCTACCCAATGATACGAATCCGAAACGAAGATTTGCCTAGGACATTCTAAAGGAAATCAATAAACGAGCTTGGAACAATGATCTTAGATAATCCAATCTAAGAAACGTTGGCAAGAACGTCACAACGCTTGCTCAAGGCGCTGATAAATTCCTAAAGGGTGGAACTCTATAAGAAGATATCCTCACTCGCAAATGATGAACAAGCCAAAAGACTCAATAAAAATTTAACTCCAAATTAAACTGATTGTTAGAAAGATTTTATTTGCCTTTATATAGGGTACAGACTCACGAAAATAAAACAAACTAGCAATGTAGGATAATTAAAAGCTAATTTTCGCCACTTTATTTCCTAATGGACCCAGCTTGACTCTAATAAGCCCAAATGGCTTTTATTTGCTAAAAATAAAGACATGATCCAATATACTATCATATAGGCAACTCCCCTAATAGGCTTTTGGCCTTTTACTACTACAAAACAACATAAAAGAACATAAATAAATTTAATCAAACCCAATAGGCCCAATAGACCTAATTGGACATAAAATGGCGCCTTGGGTTTCTATCTTGGATTGATCTTCTTGCTTCTTGGATAAATGGTGCATCTTCTTGTGCATGTGGTCTCTACTGTCATGATTTTGATAAGACCATCATTGATAGAATCCAACATCTCCTCATGAGTTGCTACAAGATGAGACAACATCCTTATTTTGTATTCATCAAAATTATTAACATTGAATACAAGTATTTTAGTCATAAAATTTGAAGACTCCATATTGAAAATATATATATATATATATATATATATATATATATATATATATATATATATATATATATATATATATATATATAATATATTACAGATTTGAAAAACTACTTTGAAAATATGTGATCTCCTTGTTACAAGAAATCAGATCTGAACAGGTTCTGATACAAAGAACATAGCTCCGATACCAATTGTTGGTCCCAGAGAAAGGTGAGAATATAGTCAGAGGAGGGGGTGAATGACTATATTGGGAGTTCAAAAACTTTCCTTGAAGAAAATACTTTGTGCAGCGGAATTAAACCCTTCTAAACGTAATTTCAAATCAATTAAGCAAGCACAAACATATATAATAGAAAACTGAATGTAAATGCAGAAACTAATATGTTGTAAGTAAATAACACAAGGTTTATAGTGGTTCAGGGTGGTGTAATCCCTTAATCCACTCTTCTCCTGTGATGATTGGAAGAACTCACTATTGTCTTTCACCAATACAATAGTTATGATTGTCCTTGGCTACACAAGCTTCCCAATGTCTTCACACACTACTCATTGGGAACAAATCCTTCAGCAGCTATCACCCTGTGGTGCAATTCCTTATTAGAATCTCTAATTCAATTGTTGAATAGAATGATGTGAATTGGGTTCACAGAACTTGATCAATACTCAGTTCAAGATTTGTCTTTCAAACTCTGATTTCTAAGATTGATTTTCTGGATATTGCTTTGAAGTCAGAAAGAAGGCTTGTAATTTTGACAAAGTTTTGGCACTTAGAAGTATTATCTATAATTATGTATGTTCTTCTTGTTGTTTTTCATCTCTTTCAATGCCTTCTATTTATAGCCATGAAGCCCTTGATTTTGATTTTTCATCCATTTGCTATTTAATGCTCAGAATAATCCTAGATTCTGTCTTGATTTAATCTTTCTTGATTTCAGTGATCCGGATTTCCATCGAACGTTCATCATAAAATCCGACCTTGATTGATTCGGAATTAATTGCTTGATCTTCCATATTTTCCATGATTTTGATTAAGTGTAGACAACTGGCCTGACTCTGCTGCCTTTCTTTTATTGAGCTAGTTCAGTCTTTCCTTTACTTGACTCCTTCCTTAGTTACTTCGCTGGTCAAGTGATTGTCTTACTCAGCTTCTTGTTCCGTTACTCTGTTGTTCCTTCTTTGCTGTCGTTTATCAGCCGATAACCATTTATTTCACTGATCCTTAATTTAAGTGAGATCAGTGTACACCATATTGTAGAAAATCAAGTTTCATCACTTGTACTTTTATCTTAGACTTAACCTAGGTCATCACGGACTTCACAGGTTGTAAGTCAGGCCATGGGTCTTCACTTTGTTGTGCTGGTGCCTTGGCTGTCTTCACTCTGTTGGTCTGCTTTCTTTACTGAGCCGGCCTACCAGTCTAGTATAGTGCTTGTATGACTAAACTTATACAATTGTCAAACTTCTAAGTAAATCATATACAATCACTTCTATCATATTTCAACTTATTTCAGGCTTGCTATAACGGCTGGTAAGGCCATCATCAAAACAATAAAATGTTCCTAACACCAGACCAACTCACACTTTGGACATCCACAAAAGAGGATCTTACCACTCAGGAGTCTGTAGGCCGATTCTTCAATGGTTTCAGAATCTTGAAAGATATGCAATTATTATGTGAAAAAAAGGTAATGGTCATGTTGTCCATGTCCAATGGTGCTCGATTGGTGGCAAAGACTAGACGTCCGATGAGAACAGAGGCCCTGGGGTCTTCGGGAAAATCTAGAATACAAAGTCAGTAGTGTAGGTAAACCCACCAACACTGACAGTATAATGACTTAACCTGCCAGTGACCATGTCGACACGGCAATCGATGAACCTAATATTAACATGCATGTTCATCCTAACATGAAAACCTGCCTTAGGGCAGGGAGCTAAGGGAATGATAGTGATGCTAGCACTAGAATCGAACAAGGCTAGCCCTAAATGTAATACCCCACTCCCGACCCCTAGGTCCACTGGGGTCATTCTAGGAGGGGCTGCGAAGCTCTCGCCGCGACTTCAATAAAAATACTATATTCCCAATATAACAAAATAAATCCATATAGTAATCCACTAACTCGACAAATGATTTTACACTAATTCAATAATTATTTCATTACAATATTACAATCCATAAATTACAATAGCTCTTTAAAATAAATCGATGTACCAGCCAAAACACTAATTTCATTTTCCTCAGATCTCGATCAATATCTCCTCCTATACGCTTCCTTCCCCTCGATCATTAACCTGTATTTATATTTGTTGAAATAAAAACAAAACAAAAAAAAGAGAACAAAGAAACAAAGGAAAACGAGGCGTCGACAAAAAAAGTGGTATGAGCCACGTGTGCAAGTGTTATACTATATATATATATATATATATATATATATATATATATATATATATATATATATATATATATATATATATATATATATATATAATATCTTGATCAACTTTTAAAAATGACAGCGGAAGTCTTTTAATTGTTAATTGATTGAACAAATGAAAAGAACAATTTTTAGTAATGAAGTGCATGAGCATTAAGAAAACATATCAAGTTCATTTACAAGCACTAGCTTTGGCCGAGCCGATGAGTCCAGTACCGCCCAAACACCAATAACCATATGGATTTCAACCGCACTCCACGAGAACTAGCCATGCCTGACAACTCCGGCCGATTGTCAGGGAAAAGAATCAACCTTCACCGTGCAAACCTCCTACACGGCTCCAGACAACCCTGTCCATGCCCTGGGACCCACGCACCAACCGTCAGCCCTTGCTTTCCCGGCTGTAGCATGAATCTTCGGGGAAAAGGTACCGTCCCCGCTCTTACGAGCGAGCACTGTAGTTACTATCGGAAAGACTTCGCGTCAAGAGGCCCCGAGACCGGTGACTAGCCGTTCTCCTAGAGCAATAACTCTAATCGCCCTAGCCACCAGAGTTTCGAAACTTTCGTGTCATGAGTGAGCGAGCGAGCAAGTATTATCCGTCAATTCCAAGTATCAGTTTCATTTATTTATAAAAATGTGCACTAGCTCAAATCAAGTCGTTTAATTTTAAAGAAATCGTTTGAAAATGACTTCCGAGTTTAAAAGTTCATTTGATATATATACACAAAATATTTGAAAATAATATAAAACACACTTTTGGCTTTTTATATCAAAATAAAAGACTCACCGTACGGACCAAAAATAATATTCGAATATCCAATAATTTAAACCATGTCCACCTTGACGCTTCCGATACAACGCACTAAGAACTAGTGTTGCTCATCTTTATAACACCAATGTATTTTCTTATTCGGCTACCGAATCCTACTACGGACTCTTCGCGATTACAAGGCATTGTAAGACTCCAGATACATGCCGATGTGGTTGGATGAAAAGTTAACTTCTATCCCCTCAACTCAAATATTCACAACGGCTAAGGAACTAGGCTGCTGAATACATCTCATACATTAGAACATGATAATAGGAGGCTTCAGAGGGGCGAACAAGAATATGATTTATAAGTATATATATTTATTTATGGAAGCCTGGATGCTCGTAGTCAAACTCTCAGATGGTTATACTTTCGGTTCGGTCGCACCGATTGTGTATTTGGTGGTGGTCATGGCGGTTGTGGTGTTTATATGTTGTCAAAAACCGGAGATAGCTTATTGATGATCTAACAGGGTGAAAATAAACTAACGGGGTACAGGAAAATGAGTTCTGGCTGGTGGTTTTGATATCAACGGATCGGAATTAATAATGATTTTAAAGCAACTTTATTTTATTAAAACGAAAGAATAAAGTGCTAAAGTAAAGTCAATGCCATATCCCTGGCCCGCCCCAAGTACGTGATAGAGTGCATAGCATGGCCTCCTTAAACCCATGCGTGGCAAACCCAAAGTGTAGGAAAATCCAACACATAGGGAAGAGTACTCGCTCTATGCACCCCCAAAATCCCGACACCAAAAATATTACAATCATATACATCATAAGTAATTCCGAGGAAAATATAGCCCGTGTATCCGACCAAGGTATGTGCCAAAGCCTCAAAATTAGTGCATGAAGTATGAAAACTGCAACACTCCTTCTCCACTTTGTCCTTGCCACTGCAACCCAACGGATGGTGATACCTAGCATAGGAGGAAGATGATAACCCCAAAAATAGCTAAAGAAGATAATAAACCAAAAAAGGAACAAGGACACCTGGATTGCACCCCTAACAGGATGATAGGGGTGCCTCCAATGTTGAATGCCAATCCAGGTCCTATGCATTGAGCCCGTGCTGTCTTCCGCCTGAATTCTGCTTGTATGTGTCACCTCCAAATAAAAATGGCCGGTCCAAGCTAGCCGAACTTGAATCCTCAAAATGCAAACGACCTGAGTTGCACCTCTAATATCATGATAGGGGTGCTTCCAGATAGCGACGTCGGTCATGTCCTTGGAAGAAGTGCCCAAATCAGGCCTGCACCATCCGTACGTGAATAGTGCTTCCCTAGATGTCTGCAACATGTCGAATAAGAGGAGGGCCATGTAAATCATCCCTAATAAGTTTGTTGAATAGGATAAGGTATTTCGTTAAGATGGTTAAACGTCATATCGTCTCCTTCCATACCGCAAAGGCGTCCGCCACTCTATTACATTCCCGGAAAACATGAGAGATATTGTGTGGTATTTCCTGAAGATAAGCCGAAATCCGACTAATCGAGATGCAGAGGGGCCAGCCTCCATTAAGATTTCCGGATATCACACGAGAAACAAAAATGGAGTCAGTCTCAATATCAAGAGGCAAAACGGGTGGACGCAAACGAATACCAAAAAGCAGCGCCTTCACTTCAGCATCAAGAACATTCCCATGGCCGAAGCAAGCATGAAACGCAACGACAAAGTTGCCATGCGAATCCCGTATAATTCCACCTCCATAGGCAATTCCATTTCTGACACTACCATCTACATTGAGCTTCATCCTTCCGACGTGGGGGGGATTCCACCGTAATTGGATCAGTCGACGTTTGGGTCGAGTTTTCACCTTGAAAGGCTTGAAAAAGGGAACATCCCAATCAATCCCAATATGTTTCCTATCAACAACCTTGCGGAAAGCTACCTGTCTAATCATCCTCTCAATGAGAATGTTGGTACGCCGAACGGACGGACAACGAGTCTTCATGTGTACACTTATTCCTTTCCGTCCAGATGCCCCAACACACGAATAACCGGTACAAGAAGGCGCATATTATATATGTGGGCCGACGAGTTCATCCAGAAATTAAACATAGGAACAATCCCAGTAGTAGGAGTGAAACGGAGGCCAAATTGATTCATAAAGTGAATCCAGATAGACTGGGCAAAAGGACATTCAATGAAAATATGACGAAGATCTTCCCCATGATGGCATGCAAAACACTTAGAGACCAAAGTAATACCACGCCGTTGAATGTTCGAATCAGTAGGAAGAACATTATTGATTAGTCTCCAGCAGAAGAAAGAAATCTTGAGAGGCAACATATTGTTCCAGATTAACTTGAAGAGAGGACGAACCGAGTCGTGAGACCGAAGCATATTCCAAGCCGACTTAGTACCGAAGTGCCCATCTGAATTTAAGGTCCATATCAACTCGTCGTCCTGGTCAGGTCGCAAAGGTATGCATAAAATCTCATCCACAATATGTAAAGGAAGATACTCTTGTAAAAGGGGAACATTCCACATCCCATTCACAAGGAAATCCTTCACCTTCCTAAACTCGTTGTCCGGAGGATCGCCCAACTCAACGTTCAGCCATTTATCTCTCCAAAAGTCTATATTACCACCATTGACCTTCCAAGTGATAGCATATTCAGCAATATCGCGCATTTGCCAAACTTTCTTAACCATCTGCGTGGGATTTCTGGGGAGGGAAGCTTGCAGGGGCGACTGGTCCGCAACATAAGTATTATAGATAGTCCGGGCCCAAATCCCCTGTCTCATCCGAAGACGAACCCACAATTTAACCGCAAAGGAATCCATAACCTCAAAAAGATTTCGCACTCCTAAGCCCCCTTCCTCCGTAGGCTTACAAACTCTTTCCCACGACGTCCAATGAATATGGTTACCGTTGGGTCCGCCATCCCAAAGAAATTTATTAAAAAGACGATGTAAACGATGAATAACCTCTTTAGGAGGGACCAAAACTTGGAGGATAAAAATCGGAATAGAAGTTAACACATGCCTTAGCAATATAAGTTTACCTCCAAATGACAGCAGCCGACTTCCCCAATGAAAAAGCCGATGATGAACCTTGTCAAGAATGCCTTGGTAGTAGCTGATTCTATTCCGTCCCCGAAAAAGAGGAGCACCCAGGTATCGAAAAGGCATATTCTCCCTCATAAAATCCAAAGCATTTTGGATCCAACGAAGTTGAGTGGCATTCAACTTATGACCAATGAAGGTGCTCTTGCTCGCGTTAATTCGCTGTCCCGACACAATCTCATAATGCTGAAAAAATTCCTTAAGACGCTTAAGACCTTTCTTATGCATCGAGTAAAAAGAATCGTATCATCCGCAAAGGCCAAGTAATGTATCCCCCGCACTTTCGAGTGATAATGCATACCCGTGTTGGTATTCATGAAATCATTAATTAGCCTCCCAAAATATTCTGCTGCAAGAACAAAAAGAGCGGGAGAAAGAGGGTCACCTTGTTTGACACCACGAGTCGCATGAAAGGATGGTGAAGGAATGCCATTCAGAAGGACATAGAACCAATTATCCGCCAAAGTCCGGAAGATGAGATCAACACAAAGCTCTTGAAAGCCAAACATCCTTAAAATCTGCATAATGAAACCCCATTCCATACGATCATAAGCTTTCTCCATGTCAAGCTTAAGCATAATGTTAGGGCTGCGGATCTTTTTATTCACATCCTTACACAGTTCTTGGGCTAGAAGAATATTATCCGTAATGGAGCGCCCTGGCACGAAACCCGACTGTTGATCCGCCACCAGCATAGGGAGATACGCATTCAACCGTTGAGTGATTATCTTAGTGATGATCTTGGAGAAGACAGTGCATAAGCTAATCGGACGGAAGTCTTTCCAACAATCAGCTCCCACCTTCTTAGGAAGGAGAATAATCGAGGATGTGGAAAAATAACGGGGAAGGTGGCCGCCGAGGAAAAAGTCAGAAACTGCATTTGTCATGTCATGCTTAATGATGTCCCAACACGATCGGAAAAAATGAGAGGTGAAGCCATCATGACCCGCAGCACTATCCGGATCAATGGAACGAATAATATTGAGAATTTCCTCACTCGTAGGGATCGCAATAAGGCTCGCATTCTGATCCTCGGAGATTTGAGGCAGGATAAAAGGCTTCAGAGGAGCATCAATCCCTGCCCGACTAGCCGTGAAAAGGTTTTCAAAGAAGGTCTTCGAGGAAATCCGTATCTCGTCTTGGTTGTCAATCCAATGCCCATCCTCTGCCTTAATACGATGGATGTAGTTATGATTCCGCCTTTGCTTGCATATAGCATGGAAGTACTTACTGTTGGCGTCCCCGGCCTCAATCCATTTAACTGCTGCCCTCTGCTTAAGAAATCGAGTCTCAATATTGTTGCATCTCTCATAGTCCATAATAGCCGTATGTAGATCCGCATGGGTATCCAGAGACCCGACTTGATCATGTCTCAAAGTTTTAGCATTGACCTCCGCCAACGCCTTCTGAGTATTTTCGAAAATATTCCCAAAAACAGCACGATTCCACTCAGTAAGCTTGTATCCAAGCTTTTTAAGTTTAGTTGCCAGGAGCCACATTCCTTGGCCACCTTCCGGTTCAGCCCAAACTGATTTAACCACGTCATAAAAAGATCCATCATCCGTCCACACATTAAGAAACCGAAAGGAAGACTTGCGAGCGGTGATAGAACCACAAGTAACTAGCAGGGGGCAGTGATCCGAGTGAACCCGTGGTAAGTGCAAAACCTTTGTCATATTAAAATGGTCCAACCAAGCCTCATTAAAGAAAACCCTATCTAGACGCTGCCACATATTCCGATTGTGCCAAGTGAATTGCGAGCCCTCGAAGGACGCCTCAGTAAGATTAGCCATTTGGACGCACTCATTAAAGTCCAACATGTCATTAGCCTTAGGGAGGCACCACCCTTCCTCTCCTCCAGCATCCGAACAATATTAAAGTCTCCCCCTAAAAGCCATGGCCGAGTTTTAACCTCTGCTCGAGCCTTAACCGCGTGCCAAAGAGGGGTACGAGATTGACGAGAATGCTTCGCATAAATGCCAGAAACCAAAAACATATCACCATTCTGATCCGTGACCTCAGCCGTACACATTTGATCACAATCCGTGGACAACGAGCAAGTAACCCCAGACCAGAAAAACCAAATTTTACCTCGCAACAGAGATTGAGAAAAGTCAAATCCCAGCTTAAGCCGAATGGTGGAACAAAAATTAGCAGAACACAAGGGTTCAATCAAGACTAGAATTTTAACATTATTACGTCTACAAATATTCTTGAGACAAGTTTGAGAAGAGACATTACCAATACCACGAACATTCCAAAATAAAATGTTGATCGGACTAAACATTGGAAGATCGGAGTTGATAAGCTTGAGACGGGGCCGAATCCGAAGTATTTGTCGATTTACCTTTTTTCCTCCGCTTTTTAGCCGTAACGTTGGTCACAGAGGGACCATCCGATTTGTTCCCCTCAGGAGGTTGATCCTCACTTACTACCATAGCCGTGTCAATGGCCTCTCCATCAGTCATCTGGTTGTCATCAATAGGAGAGCCAGGAAGATCAGTGGAGGGTGGAACCGGCTGATCCTGCAAAGGACACGGCTCCAACTGTAAAATTTCAGATGCCGAGCTAGTTGGTTTATCCGGCTGAATACCCGACTGCTTAAAGCGTTGCTCTAGCGTCCATGGAAGTCCTTTAATTCGGTGAGGGCCACGTCCCGAGAGGATCCATTGCCCGCCGAATGAGGGCGATTTTCGTTTTGCCTTTCGCGGTCTTCTTTAAGAAGAGATTGATGAGCGGTCTCCATTAGTTCCTCTTCAGTAAGTGACTCAAGAATGCTAAAAGAATTATGCGTACTTGTTGTATTCAAAGGTTGCGGGCTTGAAGCTAAATGAAGAGAAGTATTGCCCGTAGATGGTCCAGCAGCTGCGTAGACACACTAGTGATGTGCATATCAGACGGATTAATAGGAGTGACAGTACTATATTGTTTCACTTGATAAACCTGTTGAGGTTTACTCGGATTTGTTTCAGGAATACGCGTCTCGGACTTCCTCGTTTGCCCATTGCTCATGTTCGAATTCTTCCGTATATTTTCCGATGGCGGGTTTTTCCGCCGACATTGCACCTCAGCATGACCAATGCGATGGCAAAAAGAACAATAATCGGGCCAAAATTCAGCGTTCACTTCTTGCCAATGGCCAGTATGGACATCCTCACCCAACCAAATACGAGTACACCGTGGTTTTAAAATATCAACCTCAACAAGAACCCGCGCGACCGACGGTCTCCTCATATCTGTGGTAGCAGCATCGGTTTGCAAAGGCCTACCAATCAAGCTACCTATCTTACTCACATACTTACATATATCCCACAAGTATATATCCGGTTAATTGGTCTACAACTCTTTGACTAGTACACTTACCTGATCCAGGTACTTCCTTTTCTTTTTGACTTATACGGCAACGACAATTAACAGGAATGGATGATCACAAAGCTAAAGGTTCTCTTCTCCTTTTTTGATTGGTTTTTGATGAAAGTTGAGGACTCGATTGCTAATCACAACAAAGAAGAGACGGCGAATTATTGAATTGGTTTTTCGGTGATTGGTACAGCAGACAATTTTACAAGGAATTTTCAAATTAGATATCAACTAGGCAGGGTCCGATCCTCCGTTCATTGGCTATCCAAGTAGGGCGGGCAGTGTGCTGTTCAGCGGTAGGGTTTCCTCCTGTTCTTGCTCGCCAAGCCTCCATCACCGGCGAAGGCTGTTATTTGGTTTTCCGGAGTATATTCAGGTTGTTTTCAGGCTGTTTTTGGTAACTGGGGTTCTCTTTCGTCAAGGGCCGGCTTGCTGTTGCTCCGGTGGGGTAGATGACGGAGCCACCTGACTTGTCCGATCGTCCCAAGCCTCCGGACGCCCCCGGCCAACTTACAAAGTCCTATGCAGCTGCTACAGCGAGTCCGACAGCAGAGATACCAGATTTTGGCGTGTATGGTACGTGCAAAGGTGAGCCGGCTTTCTTCGTCTCTCGTAATGAACTTGAGATACTTTCACGTCCATTTGCTAATGCATTGGTGGCCCGATTTCCAGACTACAGGCCTCGTATTGACGATATTCGTAAGTTTTTCTTACGTTTCGACTTGAAAGCTACTTGCAAAATTGGTCTGCTTGACACTAAACATGTCCTTGTCCATCCGGGTTGTCAAGAAGATTATAATAGATTATTTACTCGTCGTGAATGGTTTATGGGATCTAATCGTTTTGTGCTTTCTAAGTATCAGAGACAAGTTTCGATCCTGGGGAATGTGGGTGTCGGCCCACCTAAACTTTGTCATAAGTCTTACTCTACACTATATTCCATGTATGAAAGATAACCCCAAAACAACCACGACCTTTAAATAATGTAACCAAAAATTCTCTCTAAGATCCAATGAATAAATAGAGTAGTGTTTCAAACTTGCGCATCAAAATCATTTGACATCTCAAAAAAGAATTAGAATTGAAGAAACATTTTCTTTCCTTAAAAAATAATATTAATATAATCAAAACTTTAATTTTTATAGAATTTGAACTTTGTATAGTGTCAAAAATAAATAACTATTTTTTTTTTCCAAAAACCCTCATTGTAAAAAGATAAATCTTTCTTACTTATAATATATAATTAAATGTATAAAACAATTATTTTTTCTAAAATTGTTTTGAAAATAAAATAGCAAGATATGGAACAAAATAATAAATTAAAGTACTTGAAGATCATTTACAAAACAACCATTTACTAATAAAAAAAAATGGAAATTTGTACTGTAACGAATCTTAAAATTTAATACCTTTAAAAACACGAAAAATTATGCAGCATATATGAAGACTCAACGTTTTGAAAAATTAAAAGGAATATCAAACATTGGAAAATAACATTTCAAATTAAATAGTATTAAAAAAATAATGGATGTATAATTTCTCATTAAAATAAATAAATAAATAAATAAAATCATAAATCTTGAAATAGTTAGAGCACTAGATTTTTTTCCATATATATGTGGCATGCGAAACACATGTGTCATAATCCTGGATCAAAATATTAAAACTTAATATGGACAATGTCACAACTTATTCTCTAAGAAATTCATTCCTTATTGTCTTTTAGTTCCCCTTGATCAATACCTAGTTGATCTGAAAAGTCATTTCACTAAACATATTCTATAAAATCATTTCCTAATGTCGATTTATCCCCTTAGCTAGACTAGATCATTTAATCTTACTTGTTCAAAATATATATTCTTGTAGAACTCCCGAGAAACATAACCTCGGTGCTCTGATACCACCTGTAATACACTACTCCCGACCCCTAGGTCCACTGGGGTCATTCTAGGAGGGGCTGCGAAGCTCTCGCCGCGACTTCAATAAAAAGACTATATTCCCAATAGAACAAAATAAATCCACATAGTAATCCACTAAGTCCACAAATGATTTTACACTAATTCAATAATTATTTTCATTACAATACTACAACCAATAAAATTACAATAGCTCTTTAAAATAAATCGATGTACCAGCCAAAACACTAATTTCATTTTCCTCAGATCTCGATCAATATCTCCTCCTATACGCTTCCTTCCCCTCGATCATTAACCTGTATTTATATTTGTTGAAAGAAAAACAAAACAAAACAAAAGAGAACAAAGAAACAAAGGAAAATGAGGCGTCAGCAAAGGGCTGGTATGAGCCACATGTGCAAGTGTTATACCTTATATATATAATAATATATAAAAATAAAATATCTTGATCAACTTTTAAAAATGACAGCAGAAGTCTTTTAATTATTAATTGATTGAACAAATGAAAAGATCAAATTTTAGTATTGAAATGCACTAGCATTAAGAAAACATATCAGGTTCATTTACAAGCGCCAGCTTTGGCTGAGCCTATGAGTCAAGTACCGCCCAAACTCCAATTACCATATGGATTTCAACCGCACTCCACGAGAACTAGCCATGCCTGACAACTCCGGCCGATTGTCAGGGAAAAGAATCAACCTTCACCGTGCAAACCTCCTACACGGCTCTAGCCAACCCTGTCCATGCCTTGGGACCCACGCACCAACCGTCAGCCCTTGCTTTCCGGGCTGTAGCATGAATCTTCGGGGAAAAGGTACCGTCCCCGCTCTTACGAGCGAGCACTCTAGTTACTGTCGGAAAGACTTCGAGTCAAGAGGCACCGAGACCGGTGACTAGACGTTCTCCTAGAGCAATAACACTAATCCCCCTAGCCACCAGAGCTTTGACACTTTCGTGTCACAAGTGAGCGAGCGAGCAAATATTATCCGTCAATTCCAAGTATTAGTTTTATTTATTTATAAAAATGGGCACTAGCTCAAATCAAGTCGTTTAATTTTAAAGAAATCATTTGAAAATGACTTCCGAGTTTAAAAGTTCATTTGATATATATACTCAAAATATTTAAAAATAATATAAAACACACTTTTTGCTTTTTATATCAAAATAAAAGACTCACCTGACGGACCACAAATAATATTCGAATATCCAATAATTTAAACCATGTCCACCTTGACGCTTCCGATACAACACACTAAGAACTAGTGCTGCTCATCTTTATAACACCAATGTATTTTCTTATTCGGCTACGGACTCTTCCCGATTACAAGACATTGTTAGACTCCATATACATGCCGATGTGGTTGGATGAAAATTTAACTTCTATCCCCTCAACTCAAATATTCACAACGGCTAAGGAACTAGGCTGCTGAATACATCTCACACATTAGAACATGATAATAGGAGGCTTCAGAGGTACGAACAAGAATATGATTTATAAGTATATATATTTATTTATGGAAGCCTGGATGCTCGTAGTCAAACTCTCTGATGGTTATAGTTTCGGTTCGGTCGCACCAATTGTGTATTTGGTGGTGGTCATGGCGGTTGTGGTGTTTATATGTTGTCAAAAACTGGAGATAGCTTATTGATGATCTAACAGGGTGAAAATAAACTAACGGGGTAAAGGAAAATGGGTTCTGGCTGGTGGTTTTGATATCAAAGGATCGGAATTTCTATCGATAATGATGGCTTATAGCAAAAATCGTAAGTGTGAGGATGGGAATAAAGGGCTTTAGTGGATATTTTATAGACGGTCTCTTCTTTATGGACTCCCAAAGCTACTATTTATACACAAGTATAGTTCAAGTATCGTAAAATAAATAAAAGCTCTAATTAATTTGATCCAACTTTAAACTCTAAGTAACGTACAGGTCATTGATTTTATCTAATGTAAAAGTAACTATCAAACTTAATGCAAATATAGAGAGGAAAATCTGATGTAACCGATATAAAAAAATAATTAAAACTAGATAGATAATGCATTAATGGTTAATTATAAGACTTCTTTCGGTGATCATTTGACATTTAAATAATTTGATTGATAATAATGATCCAAAAATAAATTCAAGTCGGTCTATATTTTATATAGATGTATATATATACTGTACTTGAAAATAATATGAATACGAACACATATTATGTTTCAAAATAACATCAGAGTATGTAAATACATTTTTTTAATGAATTTTCAAATAATAATAATAATACTAATATCAATTTTTTTAGTATAATAATGTCACAATATGCACTCTATCACGTACTTGGGGCGGGCCGGGATGTGGCATTGACTTTGTAGCACTTTATTCTTTTCCATTTTAATAAAATAAAAATTTATGAAAAAAAATAAAAAAAATGTCACAATGAAAACATTTCTACGTTGAAAATACTACGGCTTAATCAGTAGTGTGAAAATATTATATATCACTAGATCTTATTAGTTGAAAATATAAAGAAACAAATAAATTATCTAGACAGTTATCTCAAAATGCCTATAAAGTCCTTTATAAACAATATGACGAAAATCGGGACGTTACACTAAAGGTTGTCAATTAATAGTCACGGCTATCCTAAAGTTATCAGGCTCACTCAATTTCTCAACCTCATTAGAATCTGAGGCCTCATCGGCCTCCGAAGATTCAGAAGTTGAATGATATTCCAACCTAGAATCGGAAGAAATGTCAATAACCGGAAAAAGAGACTTACCTTGCCTCAAACGCTCGTAGTCATCCAGGTTGACATATTGGGCTCTCCTGAAAGCATTATTATCCTCTCGTGCTCTTTTCTTTTTCTCTTAAATCATGCTCGACCTCCTGTGGGACGGTCCATGGTAGACTGAAATAGGCTTGATTTTGAGTCCAAACTTCCTTCAAGGTTGCATGGTGATCGACTTTCAAAAGCATAAAATACAACAATTAAAATGAGAAGTTGTTTGCAAGACCTGCAAGAAACAAAAAAAACACGGTTAGCAACTTCCGCTTCGGTTGGGTTTTATCCCAACTGTTATGGACATGCTAACTAAAACCTAACAGGGATAAACACGGAAATACAGAGAAATTCTCAGAATCAAGGTTCTAGACCTTCGCCGTGACGGCAAGCACTTTCGCTGAATTGAGGGTCGGATTCTATTTTTCCGGACTTACGACAGCACATATACTTGGAGAAACGACTCAACACTTAAAAAGAAAATCAATATGAAAAATAGAAAGGTTCTCCATTATAATCTAGTAAATTTATCCTAAAATTTGGCAATTTTACCCGGCAACAGCGCCAAAAACCTTGATTGCATGTAAGTTGATGATACTAGGAAAAGCACTAAGTCCATTGCGTATAGAAAACGAGCAAGGGTCGATCCCACGGAGACGATGATATTTCTGTTGATAAACGTACTAAATAACAATTAAGAACACACACAAGTGGTCTTCGACCAACATAAATTCAAAGGAAAAAAAAACGGTAACCACTACTCCTCTCTAACCGATCTCTTAACTTGGTGTAATTAATCTATCATGTTTACTCTCACTGTAATTCTCCAAAATACCAAATTCATAAATCTTATATTTGATATTAGCTACGGGTGCAGTCCCCTAAACTTGTTTACAAAATGTCTATGTGAAATTAACCTACCTAAGGTTGTATTAGCATCACATGCATTAAGATTTAAAGAGTGCCGGCTCAAGACCGAGATCCTCCTTCAACATCCATCGACAATGACCGGCAGTCCCTAAAGATCGATCCAGACTACGTCCTAACTAACACATCAATAATACTCAATCATGCTAATTTACGAATACGATTACCAGACTGGCCAGATCTAAATAAACATACATTAATCATGTCGATCAGACGTAGCTGACACCGAATCTCTAGAATTATGGTACGTGGGGTTTGACTCGCCGTAATGGTAAAGACCACAGCTGCATCGAGCGCGGTGGATCCAATTTCTGGGTCACATCTTATGATTATGGTTATTTCGGGGTCGAGTCAGGCGTTAAACATGCAATTAATTACCACGCATTAAAACATGCTAATCTACCATAGTTAGGACATGAAAGAACGTTCAAAGTTTCATACCTTCAACAATGGAGGACTGGCTTGATCAGCTCAAGCTAGTTGATGGCTTAGAGAGGAGGGAACCAACAAGAACTCAAGAAGAACTCAAAAGACCTTTATTTCATAACAATAATATTGAATTGTATGTTTTTTCTAATGAATCATACAAATAGAATACATAATACAAAGCTTCCATAGGCTATATAAAGAGCTTGTAGCCGACTTAAGACTCTAATGAAACCCTAGCCGACTTATATTCGTCCCGTAAGTCGGTGACTTGCTATCCAAGGTCTAATCGCATCGGGCCGGGCCTCCACCATTCATTCTCCGGATCCTTCATCAGATTCTTCCTGGACTTCTCTTTTTTTAGCCCAATAAATCTTTTTCAGCCCGGATCCTACTTCATCATTGCTCCTAGAAATTGGTACTACCTAAAAATCATACAAACCGGAGCAAACAGTACCGATTCCAAAGATAAATATATAAATGCAGAATTACGATCCAAGGACTATGCACTAAGAATTTGATATGCATTACATACAATAATCAGAATATCTATCATCAATTGAGTAGAATTCTGGGCAAGTCGGGTATAAAATATAGTATCAAATAGACTATCATCAGGAACTGGTAGATAATCATGAGCATGCCAGTATCATAAAGACAAAATGGGTATTCAGAAAAATGAACAAGGTGAGATAATCAGAAACAAGTCCAGATTAGTGGCTAAAGGCTACTCTCACTCAAGCTGAATGAATTGACTATGATGAAACATATGCACCAGTGGCAAGTCTAGAATCCATACGGTTGTTCCTAGCCTATGTAGCTCACAAGAACTTCAGAGTCTACCAGATGGATGTGAAGAGTGTATTTTTGAATGGACTACTTGAAGAAGAAGTATATGTAGAACAACCACCTGGATTCCAAGTGAAAGGAAAAGAAGATAAAGTCAACAAATTAAAGAAGGCTCTGTTGACTCAAGCAAGAACCAAGAGCCTGACAGTATGAGACCTTATCTCAGTTCCTTGTAAGCAATGGTTTAAGCAAATAAAGCATTGACAAGACTCTATTCAAGATAGAATATGGATCAAGAACCTTACTAGTACATGTCTATGTGGATTATATAATCTTCGGATCATAAGATGAGAAACTTTATGAGAAGTTTGCAAAGCTGATGAAGAGCTAATTCCAAATGAGCGAGTATGATGGGTGAATTGAATTACTTCCTTGGACTACAAATGAAGCAAATAGAAGATGGGATATTCATCAATCAAGAAAAGTATACAAAAGACTTGAATAAGAAGTATGGAATGGAGAGAAGTGGCATTGCAAAAACACAATTGTGTGCAAGTAATCCTTGACAAAGATGAAAAAAGAAATGATGTAAATCAAAGGTAATAGAGAGAAATGCAAGCAAACCTGACATTGCATTTGCAGTAGGAGTATGTGCTAGATTCCAAGCTCAACCAAAGAAATCTCACTTATCAGGTGCCAAGAGAATCATAAAATATCTCAAGCATACAAGGAATATTGGATTGTGGTATCCAAAAGATGGAGGGTTTGATGACGGTCAATTTGGTATCATATTTTACCATCAATTTACCTTAGATTTTTGTTATCAATGGTTGTAATATTTATAAAATCACAGGTTAATTATCTAAATGTTATTAAGTCACGTTTGGGTTCACTAATTTAGTATTATGCGTATTATCCATGTATTTTATGTGTTATTTGTTGGAAATAGAAGCTACTATGTGTGTTATGGTTTCATTGACAGTTAAACAATAGTTTGGATCAACATTTGGGCTTAATATTGGATTCAATTGATAAAGAAGTGAACGGAGCTGAAGGTCGAAGTATTTAGAGCCAAGATTAGACCCAAGAATCTGATCGCTGAGCTTGCAACAAAGTATCAAATGTCTTACATGACGAATTGGTCTTGTACTTATGTATGAAAGTTTTTGTACTCAAACAAGTTTTCCAGCGCACTTTGAATCACCCAAATCAGAGTTACAAAACTCAATTTATGGTCCACATCCTGAAGCAACGCGGTCCGGCAAGCCCAATCTAGCCGCGGAGAGCCCAAGCAAAAAGGCAAGAAACGCATTTTCTTGTGCTCCTTAGGTTTTCCCATAGGTCGGCCAATACACTTTATATAAGGCCTTTGTGCTAGCGAAATTTGTATTCATCAACCATTCCATCATCTTATTCCTCATTCCTTCAATCAAATACAATGTAGTCTTTTGGTTATAATTTCTTTTTTCTTTTCTTTCAAATAAATCATCAATCTTTCATTATTGAATTGTGTTTGGTTTACGTTCATCATGGATCAATTCGAATCTCCAGAGAGAGATAGACAGAATTGATGTGTAGAATCATTCTTCATCATGGGTAACATATATTAACAAGTGCTCAAGCAGCTCAATGAAAAAGCCGACCAGTGAAGTACAAGGTCAGTGAAGCACGGAAGTATACTAACGGAGTGAGATAGCAATAATGCATCATCAAGTAATTCACAAAAAGATATTACACGTGGAAATGGCGTATTAAATATTATTCGGCATGAGGAATAAAAGATTATTTTAATTGAAGATTATACGGAAGGATGCAACGCCTCGTATCTCACATCGCCATCATTAGAATCTCCACTATCCTAAATTATTGCAACATTACATGTAGAGAATCGAGTATGATCTCTCTCGTATTAATTACAGCCACAACTTTTGAAATTCGAAAGACGAAACCACTCACATTTACCCAAATACGACAAACACCGCACTTGGAGTTTCTGTCAAATTTACGCCATCCCTTGTAGTTTATCTTCAGAAAAATTGAAGAATTTCATTCTATAAAAAACAAATCTCTTAAAATGTCCTCATCTCTTTCAATGAAGATGAAATATTTATAGGATTATTCTTTGATGCCGCTACCTTTATTGGTCTTTGTAACAACGCTCCGGTGGCCAAGAGATTAGCGGACTAGGTTGCAGTGTTAGGATTGCAAACTTTTCTAAACCCACCAATAACCACAATCTTCTATGCAAATCTAATCGACATCTGGAAGAAGGATGTGGTCACATATAACACCTTCGTGACAATAAGAAAGGGAATGGACCTCATCTTCAATCCGCCGGTACTCAATCAGTTTTTAGACTTGCCGATGACCGGAGAAGCTAATTTGGCAGATGTTGTTAGGAAATCTACAAAGGAACGCAGCAGAATTTAAAATTTAATTCCCTTTTTCCAATATCGACTTCGTTTAAGACAATAAACACGTTAAGTAGTAGACGGTGAATACCTTGCTTGATCTAAAAGATCGACGCCTTGACCATCTATGGAGAGTAGTAGTGCGCGAGCCGTCCACGTGTCCGGCCTCTATCAATATCCACACAAGCACCTCGCCTGAATCCTTTTAGGATAGCTACTAAAAAAAACCCGGTTGCTAGACCAGCCTTTTCTCTCTCTCAATACTTCCTCTCAGAAGCTCTCTATTTTTCACAAGAATTATGAACTCTTGGAATTGTGATGATGTAAAAGAGCTTGACACCCACTACATATTTATAGTGGTGTCTGCGCCCCATATGCCCCAAGCTGATTAGGAGAAGCTTCCCGCGTGAAGTGGGGAGAAAGAAAAAAATTTCCTAATAAAATAAGGAAAGTATTTTTGATTGATTTATCTCACATAATATTCAATATCTTACATTAAATACATCCAAGATATATTCTCAAGATCTAATATTGAATATATCTTTATTATATTACCATATATATATTTCAATTATGCATGTGCATATATCACATATATACCATATATGCATATATATATATATATATACACACACACATTAATATAATACCAAGATTAATTAATTTGCAAAATACATGTGTATCATATACACACTAATTTCACCCCATACATCTATGTATATAATTAATCAACATAATTAATATCTTGTATTATATTTATTCATAATAAATAAATACCACCATATTAGTTTATCGCTATAACACTTTATAGTCGAGATAAAAAGTACTTTATTTGGTTATAACTATAACCGCATTTTAATCCGGCTAGATGTTCTTATGTGTGTGACCGATAGGCTTCCGAATATAATGGCCGTAGGCACACAGTGCATGTACTAAAATACCCTTTCATACCTAACGATCATTGATAGCATTTAGCAACACGCCACGACCCCCAATCATCGGAAGAGTCAAATGCAATGACTACTACCTTTCATGTGAAACGGTTATGTTGGTCCCTTGAAAAGGCTTTGGTTAAGTTTAGAGGCGGGGGTGAATAAACTTAACACTTAAAACTTTTGGAGTTAACAAACTCAGCAACATCAGCAGTCTGCTGATACTCAGCAGTCTGCTGACTGATGAGTTTAGAGAATTTGTGCAGCGGAATATATCAAAAATTAAGCCTTATTACTTGTTGTTAAATATGATACCAAGTATTAGATACTTAGTAGTGTATGTGTGTGATTCAGTTGCTAGATTCAGTAGATTGATGTGCTAGATATACTAAATGCAGAATATAAGTGCAGAAAGTAAGTAGGTAGATTTTATAGTGGTTCCAGGTGGTGTAATCCTGTCAGTCCACTCTTCTCCTGTGATGTTGGAGGTAATTCACTAGAGATTCTTGAGGTAGCTGTTACAAAAATCCCTAAGTTGCTTGTCCTTCACCAATAACTATGGCTTCACAACCGAACACTTGGAATAGGTAGGATTCGCTGGTCCAAAGTCTTCCACTGGTCCATGAAGGGTAGGATTGCCTCTTCACCAGCTCCACCACAAACAACATTCCTTGACACCCAAAAGATGCTTCACTGTCTTCAGTAGATTCCTTGTAAAAGAAAGTTTGAATCAAGTAAGTGATTCAGCTTTCAGCAGCTTGATCAGGATGATATGATCAGCAGCTAGATGTCTTCAAGTGTGTGAACTTTATGTAGCTTGGATGCAGATTACACTTGAAGAACTTTTATGGATCAGTAGGTTTATGCTCAGTAGGGCCAGCAGGGTGTTTTCTTGATAAGAATTTGCAGCTCAGGATTATCTGTTATTTTTCATCAATCATCCCCACTTGTATCTGAGTTAGGAGTCCTCTATTTATAGGTAGGAATCCTTGTGACTTATGTTTGAAATTCAAACATGACCGTTTCAGACTTGTCCCATATTGACTTGCTTTTTCTGACTGTTCCTAGGACTGACACTGTCAGATTCCTTTTTGATAGTAAACAATCTGTCCACCCTTTGACTTGTATAAATTCGATAAAGGTCTGATTCATCCCAACGTCCCTTTATTCTTAACCATTGATTTGTTTGATAAAATCAGAGGTTGTTAGCTGTCCCTTTCTTTGTAATCTTCCAATGTAGCCTTTGAATAATTCGAAGTATATGTATCAGCAGGTTCCTGTGATCATAAGTCTGCTGAAAATACGTATCGATCAATTGATCCATATTTCTTCGTATTTATGAAACAATGCAGCTGACTTCTTTTATCTAACTTTTATTTATGAAGTTAGATTACACCATTTTGCATATAACTAAGTTCCAATCACCAATTAACTTGTGGAACTTAGACCTTGTACACAAGGTATATGTAATCAGTTTAGGTCATCACAGACTTCCCTAAATTCTGATTCCATATCCTTGACTTTAATTACTACGTTTGATCCCTTAGCCTTCAGTCTTCAGCAGGTTCCTAACTAGTCTACTGACCTAGGTACCCTACTGATCTAGACAGGTCTGCTGATATAAGTCAGCTGACCATTTACAGTTCTTGTTTGATCAAACATATACAAGATCAAACTCTAATAAACCTATACATTTGATCTAGACATCTTTTTGCCTTTGCTCTATAACAGCTAGTCTGGCACTCATCACTAAAACTCAAAAATAAGTCCAACAATTTCCCCCTTTTTGGTGATGATGCCAATACCCTCCTTACAGCAAAGCAAAAAGATTAAAAACAAGAGCAGAACAAACTTAGTCATCTCTCATTATAATCATTTGTTCAAAAGTATTACAGTCTAGAATCAGCAAAAGTATAAAACAGATAAAGTATGTTGATCTAGTGTCTTATTTCTCTTTCTTCTCTTGCCTTCTCTACTTGTTCTTGATAAACTCTTATCTCTCTGATCATTTCTCTCATCCAATCATTTTCAATAAGAGAGAAATCAATGTGAGGATTCACTTCTTTCCACCACTTCCATGCTTCAGGCAGAGTGAGATTGATCTGGTGTACTCTGAAGCCTAAACACATGTAAACTTCCTCAAATTCATTCAGTGATTCCTTTGCATTGGTGGTAGGTAAACTCCTTCCACCTCTACCACCTCTTCCACCTCTATGAGCAGCTCTCAAGGCTTTGACTCTTGCTTCCCAAAACTTGAGTCCCAGAAAGGAGTTCAACCCTTCTTGAAAGCCCTTGTCATGATAAGGTCTCCTCTTGCTGTTGTAGACCTTCTTATATTCTTTGAGAAGATCATCAGTGAGTGGAAGTCTGCCAAGTGCAGGTTCCCTAAATGCATTAGTGTCATCTTCCCATCTTTTCTTAGCAAAGATCCTAGCAGCCTCTTTTGCTACAGCTGTCTGACTCTCTTCCCCCTTATTGACATCATCAACAAAACGGGACAGCAGGCCATGCACACTCTCCTGGGTGATTACTAGATTACTCAGTTGTCCCTCCATGATTTCGGTTCTAGTATCAACTGCAGTAATCCTTTGTTGCATAGTTTGTTCCAGTAGATTGATCCTCTCAGTGAACTTAGGATCCAATCCAGCAGGTTGAGGTGCAGTAGCAGGTTCAGCAGGTCTGTGTACTTCAGCAAGATTATCCAATTTCTGTTGAATAGAGGCAAACTAATCTTTCAAAAACCTCTCTTTCAGTGTATTGCCTTGTTTGATTCCCCTCACATCTTGTGTTAGATCAGCAATAGCATAATGTGTAGATGTGAAGTTGGAAGCAACTGTCTCAGTAGATCTTCTGTGATTATCCACAAGGTTCATCAGTTCTTCAAATCTATGCTCCTGTCCGTCAAGTTGAGTCCTTAACCGTGTTATGTCATTCCCGATGACCCTCAACTCTTCCAAGACATGTGCTTTGGTACTCCACTGACCATTCCTCCAGCAGCTCCATCAGCAGGCTCTTCTACATTGTACTGTTGCCTTTGTCTGCTGATAACCAAGGCATAGCTCATATCCCTTCCAGCAAGGTTAGGTCTTTGAAATTCCTCCAGAATAGGATCAAGAGAAGGTTCTTCAAAAACTGGTACAAATGCCTGTTGAGGTTCATCATCAATTGGTTCTTCCTCAGGCACTTGAAACTCTTCGTCACTGTAGTCATAGTCCAGCAGCTGTTTATCTTCATCAATAACAACAGTCTGCTGACTATCCTTACCCTCAGTGACCTTTCCTCCAGCAGGCTCTACTACAGCAGCCTGTTCACCAACAACAGCAGGGGTTTCCTCCAAACCCATAGATAGTTCCAACCTATGTCCAGGTGCTGTTTGTACATCAGCAACCTGTACCTCCTGTTCCAACCTTTGTTCAGGTGCTGTTTGTACCTCAGCAACCTGTACCTCCTGTTCCAACCTTTGTTCAGGTGACGTCTGATCCTCAGCAGCTTCCACAACAAATGAAGTTTCTAATGCACCAACCAGTCTGTTGCCTCCAAGATTTATCCCATCATTTATTAAGGCCTCCAGACCATCTATGGTGAGATCCTCCAGATCCTCATCCATCTGTTCATTTTCTTGCCTCTCGCAGATCGTCCCGGCACCGCAGATCGCGCTACACTTGGTTCAATAATCATTGCAGTCCCACTGACTCTTCCTGGACCAGAGGGGTGATCATCACCAGAATCAGATGATGAAGTGTCATCACTGTCTGATTCATCTCTTGGATCTCTGAATTTGATACCCTCTTCCTGCTTTTGTTCATCAATAAGATCCATCAGTCTTGCTTCCAACAGAGAGGTATCAACCAAATCCAGCAGATTCTCCACTCCTAATTTCTCAAAAGCCCACTCCTCAAAATCTGTCATTGGTTCTGCAGCTGGCTTTTGTCCTTTATAAAAACCAAACTTCCACTGAAAATAATCAGCTACCAGCTGGAGCTTTGGATCAACATACCCTTCTTTCTTTTTTTCTCTTGTCTTTCAAAGGGCATGGTTGGCTTTCTAAGAGCTGTCTGTCCACTCTGCTGACCTCCAAAGGTCTCAACCAGCAGAGTCAAAGTTTCTTCAACAGATGCCTCTAGGTCAGTAGGTTGCTCAGGTTGTATATTAGTGCCTACTACCTCCATCTGTTCCACACTTTGTTCCCCTTAACTTACATGCTCATCAGCAGGGTTAGCAACAGATTGCTCTTCCCCCTGACTTCATGCAGAACTTGCAGGGTCTTGTACCAAACTTTCAATTTCCACAAGCAGGTGCAGACTCAGTAGTCTGTGGCTCTTCACCAAGTTGCTCAACAACAACTTATGCAGCTTCAGTAGGCTCAGCAGCCTTTGTAGGGGAGGATTCTACTTCTTCAGCAGGCTCAGGTTCAGCAGCCTGCTGTGATTCACCAGTAGGTTGCTCAACAACAACCTGTTCTTTCTCAGTAGGCTTGATAATTGTTAAGGGCTCAGCCTCAATAGCCTCTCCTACTTCTTCTTCTTCCTTTTGAGTCTCCAAAATCCTCAACTGTTTTCCTTTGCCATGTTTCTTTTTCTTGGCAATTTCTTTCATTCTTTTGGAAACTTCCTCTGATTCAGTCTTAGTAGCTTTCCTCTTTCTACTAAATTCTTTATGTTGCTCCTTCAAAACTTCATCAACAGACTTCTTCTTTGCAACTGCAGCAGGGTCAGTAACCTCAATTTCAGCTGGACCCTCAGCAGACTCAGCAATCTCTGCTGTGTGCTTCCTTATCTTCCTAGGCTTTAACATTTCTGTTATCTTTCTTGTATCATCAGCCTTTCTCTTCTCAGTAACCTTCTTAGGTGCAGCAGACTTAGTAACTTCCTTAACAGTTTGCTTGACCTGCTCACCACCAGCATTATCATCTCCTCCATCATCATCACATTCTGTGGCTTCATCATCCGCATCTTCATCATCATCTAAGCCAGGAATGGGTGTAGCAACTTCTGGCTTATACCTTGATTTGTTAATCTTTTCAGATGAAATATCAGGTATCTGAAAATGATTCAACAGGGTCTGAATCAGTAGACCTAGGGGCTTGACTTTGGACTTCCTCACACCATCTCTGTCTTCAGTAAACACCTTCTTCATGTAGTGTATAAAGAATCCAGCCCAATCAAACTTCATACTTCTCGCAGATGATGATGAGCATATCTATCTTAGGTCCAGACAGTGTATCTAGACTCCCAATGAATCCCAAAATAGTTTTGGCGACCAATTTGCTCAGTAGGTTGTACTCATAACCAATGTGCTTCACATTAATGCCTAGAGATGAAGATATCTTCTCATTTGTCTTTATGGCATCCACAAACTTCATCTTTGGCAGATTCATTGCTTCTGGATTGGTTGGGGCATTATTTTCAGGTCCAAAATGGAATAATTCTCTCAGTAGGTCTGAGGAAATTTCAATTTCTCTTCCATTAACTGTTGTAGTGAAGGCTTCTCTACCTTCATGTATAACAATGTTCTTCCAGAACTCCAACACATTGACATATGAAATTCTTTCCAGCCTTCTATTGATAATGTTTTCCAAACCAGCAAACCGTCTGATTCTTCGTCCTATGTTAATGGCTAGTTTAGTAGAGTGACAGTCAGTCACATAGCCTCTTACACTTTGACTGGTGCCAATATGAACATCATCCTTGTTTTCCATGATAAATTTGAGAAAGATGAAGAAGAAAGTGTTCAAATCTGTGTTCACACAAAGTAATTTCAGAGAAATCGCAGATTGAGAGTTATGAGTGTGAACTCTGTGTATATGTCTGTATATATAGACTGGAGTGGTGGTAACTATCAGAGCATGTACTGTGGTATTAACCACGATTAAATCTGAGTGAGTGTTGTCTTGACACGTGGCCCATTACTTTTCCATAACGTTTTGTAACCGTCAGATCATGTAACTAAGGTTACAAAGATAGAATAAATATCCCACCATTTGCTTTTTGACTTTTGTAAGTTTGACTGTGTAACATTTCCTTCAGCAGCCTTGTCATCAGTAGACTTGGCTCAGTAGCCTGCTGACAAATATGCCTCAGCAGTCTGCTGATAGAGTAACCTTGCTGATCTTCCATTCTTCTTTTTTTGTCCAACTGATAATACAATATGAAGTTTAATACCAATGACTGATCTGTCAAGTGAGCTCACCCAGCAGGACAAAGACCAATCCCCTTGGCAACTTCATTTGCTCAATTGTCCAAACATAAGTACATGGAATTGTTGATACCAATGACTAATCTGCTAAGTGAGCACACCCAACATAGCAAAGACTAATCCTCTTGGTGAATTCCAGTACATTGCTGATCAAAGATATATCAGTCAACTTTTATAATTCCAAGTTCAGTCCTTAGTTTAGCAAATCTTTCACTATCCAGTGGTTTAGTGAAAATATCAGCAAGTTGATCTTCAGTAGGGATATACAGAACCACCACATCTTTCTTTTCAACATGATCTCTTATAAAGTGATGTCTCACATCAATGTGCTTGGTTCTTGAGTGCAAAACATGATTTTCTGTGATTGCAATTGCACTTGTGTTGTCACACATTATAGGAATTTCTCTTTCTTCAATTCCATAATCTCTTAATTATTGTCTTAACCACAGTATTTGTGCACAGCAGCTTCCAGAAGCAATATATGCAGCTTCAGCAGTGGAAGTTGATATAGAATTCTGTTTCTTGCTAAACCAGGAATCCAGTCTATTTCCCATTAACTGACAGGTTCCTATGGTGCTTTTTCTATCAATCTTGCATCCTGTATAATCAGAATCTGAGTAGGATATAACTTTGAAGCTTCTATCTTTTGAATACCATATCCCTACTCCCAATGTCTCTTTTAGATACTTGAGAATCCTTTTGACTGCAGCTAAGTGACTTTCTTTAGGTTTTGATTGAAATCGTGCACAAACACCTACAACAAAGGATATATCAGGTCTGCTGGCAGTAAGGTACATCAGACTGCCTATCATCCTTCTGTATAAGGTATGATCAACATCTTTGCTATCTTTATCTTCATCCAATCTAATGTTTGTACTCATAGGAGTTGACACTTTTGTGCTGTTTTCCATACCAAATTTCATCAGTAGCTCCTTGGTATACTTGGTTTGATGAATGAAGATTCCATCTTTCATCTGTTTGACTTGCAATCCTAAAAAGTATTTCATTTCTCCCATCATACTCATTTGGAATTTACTTTTCATCAGATTTGCAAACTTTTCACATAGCAATTCATTTTCAGAACCAAATATTATGTCATCCACATAAATCTGTACCAGCAGGGTGCTGTTTCCTTCATTGATTCTAAAAAGAGTCTTTTCAATGGTACCTTTGGTAAAGCCATTGTCTACCAAGAATTGAGATAGAGTCTCATACCATGCTCTTGGTGCTTGTTTCAAACCATAAATTGCTTTATTGAGTTTGTACACTTTATCTTCTTGATTTTTAACTTCAAATCCAGGAGGTTGCTGAACATAGACCTCCTCTTCCAGAATGCCATTCAAAAATGCACTCTTGACATCCATCTGATATACTTTGAAGTTTTTATATGCAGCATGTGCCAAGAATAATCTTATAGCTTCCAATCTTGCAACAAGGCATATGTTTCATCAAAATCTATTCCTTCTGCTTGAGAATATCCTTTGGCTACTAGTCTGGCCTTATTTCTCACAATGGTACCAGATTCATCCAATTTGTTTCTGTACACCCATTTTGTACCAATTATGTTTGCATGATTAGGACTTTCCACTAATGTCCAAACTTGATTTCTTTCAAATTCATTCAATTCTTCTTGCATAGCAATTATCCAATCTGGATCTGAAATTGCTTCTTCAACAACTTTAGGTTCCATTTTAGATAGAAAACATGTGAACATAGCATCTAGTTGTCTTCTAGTCCTCACACATTGTTGTATGTTGCCAATTGTTAGGTGTAGTGCCCGAAAGACAATTTGTGTAATTGTTTTTAATAATGAATGACAGAATTTATCTCACCTTATTACTTGTTTTGTGCTTGTAAAGTAATACACGGCTGCAAACCCTAAGTATATCTGTATGTAACCACTTAACTCAGTGTATGGATTACACGTGAGGATTGAGTTAGTGGAGATATGCTTAAACTGTTAGTCCGTGGTGAAGTTAATCGAGTTTAGGGTCTCTTGATTAAAACACCAATAATGCGCCCGTAACACCTTAGGGTGTGATAGTCTTATCCGGACCGTCGGTAGAGGGTACCTACGTGGGGCATTTATATATGATGGCATTCATATAGATTTGGACCGATTTAATCCGAATTTCTCGGTATAATTCCGTAATCGAGGAATCTTATTAAATCATTAGATGATCATATATGGATCAACCTTAATCCCGAGGTGATCACGGGATGCCGCTTGTCCCGGGGTAGTGTTTGATGTGTTAGTTACGGTTCACTTTAATATGTGTTCCAAGCCACTTCTCATTGGCACTATCTCCGGATGAGTGAGTAGTTCGATTTTCACGACATGGAATCCATTCCTTCCCGCGGGAAGAGAGACAAAGTCCCCTTGTTTGTTAGCCCCAAGAAAGTGATCGATCCCGGGAGTTCACATTTGACTAATTAGCTACTAGTCGATATGTGTACTAATTGATCATCGGGGGTTGATGGTAAATAAGGATAAGATATTCCGAGTCGGGTTCACGGAGACTTCCCACTCGAATGGACGATCTATGGAGGGTTAATCCGTATGTAGTGATTATATCAATGGACGCTTATTCACTCTATGGGTTGAGTATAAGTATACATCTATAATCGGTAGAGTTCAGTTTCGGGTTTATGGTGGCGTAATCCCGAAATTAATAATTCATGTACTTATTCTGTTCGATGAATAATTAATTATTGGTGCTACTGGTTATAGGTCCATGGTCCCGATGTGGCTTCTGTAATTCGGACTAGTAATCTTGTTACTTGGTCCTCAGTGATAATTAATTGGCTGGGCTAATTAATTGATATGCATAGATATTATTTAGTTGTGCTAAATAATATAATACACATAAAAGACATTTTATGTGGGCTTTTTGACCCTTAATGGTGGCGCCATATAGGTTATTTAATTAGAGAGAAATTAGTTTTCTTGGATAATTATTTGACATGTGATTTATCTTTTATTTGTTAAATGATAATTCATGGAATATTAGATAATAATATGATTTATCCTAATTTGTTTGGGATAATCATTTTATTTATCTTTTATTTGGAATAAAGGATTAATGTAATAATTATCTCTTAATTATTTAATCCTTGGAGGACAATGTTTACTCTCCTATATAAAGAGAGTTCTCCCAAGCCTTAATGGAAAGGTACTATTCACATCACTATTCACCGAGAGAAATTGGCCGAAAAATTTCGGCCTCTATTCTTAGGGTTCGAGTTGGAAAAATCTTCGGGATTTTTTTGGTTGCATATCAAGGAGGCTCGTGTATCAAGAAGGGTGTCCACCAACCGTCGTTTGGAGAACACATCGGAAGATCAAGGCGACTCTTCCCGTTATTGGTAACATAATCTTAAACCCCTTGTAGTACTTAAGTCCTTTATTTATGAATTGTGTCATATAAATCGTGATCCATCCGCTGCGCATAGATCTAACTCGTTTAGATCTAAGAACCTGCATCCTTCATGTGGTATCGGAGCCAGGTTCCACGATTTATATAGTCATAGTCATAGTTAAACGATTTAAAGGAGTGGAATTGTATGTAGGTAAATTTTATTTATTGTTTTATGCATTGATAATGATTGGTTGTTGTGGTTGAAGAGATGGATTGGGGGTTGGCACTGTTTACCCGTTTAGATATATTGTAAACTCATATAAACGATGAAAATTCGTTCATATGAGTATATGAAATTATGTAATTTATTTATTATTGCAAGTTTAATTTCCTGTAAATAGATCTGTTTAGCAGCTGTATAGTGTTTTCGTTTTTCCTGTTGTTTGAGCCGTTAAAACGAAGATCCCTCCGGTCAGAATTAAGTTTAGAAGTTGATGAACAATCCCACAAATTTTGGTGTCGATCAGAGTCCGTCTGTGTATCCGTTCGTTGCTGCGAAGTGGCTGCTGTAACAGAAAAACGCAGGATTCACAGAAACCCTAACTGTGACTTCTTCGATTTTCTGGGAACAATTGGACCGTTCAAATTAAAATCCGACCGGTCAGATCGCATATCATGGAGTTGAGGACGTGAGATAAAAGTTTTAGGACGATCGGGATTCATCTTGATCCCCGATCGGCCTCGGGAAGTATATGATGCGCTGCTGTAAGAGTCTGTTTCAGCAGCAAGTTGGGCGGCTCACTGAGGAAGATTTACAAGTCAAAGCTCCGATCCGACCGTCCATCTTGAAGTCCGAAGAATGAAGATCAGATCTGGAAATTTTCGTCCCAATCCAAGTTCGTTTGGTATGCCGATCGTCGAAGATTCTCAACAGCTGCAGATTAGGGTTTTAATTTATTTTCGAATAGATTAGTTACGGGGGTGCCAACGGTCCATCTCGGTGTTTATTTTCCGCACTAGTATACATGTGTAGATTGTATGAGTAGAACCGGAAAATTGCCATGACATGCATCATATCATGAATTCCACTCCATATGCATACATGTAGAAATTAATTCGAGGAATTAGTTAGGCATGTATAAAACACACGATTAGTTTTAATTAATTGTTTGATATTAATTAGAAACTAATTAGGGTAAAAACCGAGGAACACGGGTTTTTTCAATCGTCGAGGTTGGGTGATGGATTCTCGGTGAATCCCACTCGCGAAAGCATAAGGAGTAAAATCCCGAAACCTCGTGGTTAAGGTGTTGGATTCTCGGTGAATTCCACCTTACCTAAGACGAGATTACGTTTTTGTTCCGTAGTGTCTACGTGAAAGTTTGATGTTTAAGGATTGGATAATCACGGGCAAACAGGTTCGAAAGTGGTTTAACCACGGTTGGGTGGTCAACAGTAGCTACGGCTCAATCGACTTCACCCTCCACGTGTGGCGTTTGCACGGGGGTCTGGCAATACTGAGCCATCCGAAGAGCCACTACGGCTCAACGGAGCTCTCCTAGCCTTGACCCGTCCGACGGCCACATATGTTCTAACGAATAGGTCGGGTGGGCTAGCCCACATAACCGACAACATTCGGGCCTCGTGATTTATTGTTCCTTAATGTAACATCAAGTCCAAAAACGTGATCGTAAACCCACCACTTTTTCAAAATATTGAGTGGGAGCGGGAGAGGCGACGGCCGACCCCACGGCCTCTACCGTTGACACAAGCAACGTGAGAGAATGGTGACACCTCGTGCCGGCTCGGGACCGGCCTCCCTAAGGAAGGCCTTCACCGCTATCAAAATTCAAGGCTTGGTCTCCGAAAGGATAGGATTTTGGGTACTCGTCGGGTCACCGACCGACCCTAAGGCAAACATACTCGGGGTCTACCTAAAAATCTGAGACAGTAGGTCACACTCATAAAGGGTATTTTTGGTAGTACCTTGGCTGAAAAAGGAAAGGTGATTGACGATCACAAATGAGATGTTCGATTCTCAATCTGATCTTCAATATTAATCGAAACCTCTTTGACCTACCCTAAGGCGGCACTGAGGCGTTAGATTAAATCCTTGGAACGGTAGGATGGACTACAAGTACTTAGTTTATGTTCCTAAAATTTATTAGTAGTGTATGATTTGGATTTATTTTCTGTCAATTTTATTTACGACTATATATATATCTCTCAGGATGCTAGACTGCTAGTGTAAAATTGACTAGTAATGACTTCGTTAAAAAGTGTTAAGTAACTAGAACGTTGTACTTATTGTTCTTGCATGCAATTAATTTTTTCGGAAGAGATATTTCTCTTGAAGCCTTCAAAACATACGTGACGTAAATAGACATGTCACTGCTGTCACTCGTGCAGAACGAGAGACAACCGTAATTAGTTTGAAAGATGATTGGGACGATAAAATTCTTCTAGTGAATTGTGTAGTGTCTACACGAGAAATTTTCTGATAGAAAAATTGGAGAATCATAAATTAAAGTGTCGCTAGTTAGACGGTATTTGGAACCGATAAACTAGTGGGAGCTTTTATATTATGTTTTTCTAATTTATTAGAAAATCGGTCCCACCGGGTAACACTTTCATTAGACATCCCACAGTTCACGAGTAGTGTCTACTCAAACGAACCGCTAGTTCAAGACTATTTCCTTTTAAGGAAAGTTAAGAATGGGAAAGAATGTCTATAAGTGTTAATCATCTTAACTAAAGTTTTGAGGCTAAACCGAAACATTAATTAAAGAAAGTATAGGATAAGGAAAGTGATTTCGGATCACTAACCAATGAATCCTTAGCGACTTTCTTAACCGAGTAACTTGACTCAGTGGCTTAGTTCTTTGGAAGAACAATGAAGCGTGCATTAATAAAGTAACAACGGGCGTAATTTCGGCTACAATAGTGGGAGTGATATAAGGAAATGAATTTCGGATTCTATCCTTGAATATCACGAGAAAAATTTATTTTTTCGTTTACGTGATTCGTTGAAACAAATGGATTCACTTTCAACTCGATATATTGTTGCCTCATAGAAAGTGAATATGAAATTTGTAGTACGAATCCGAGACTCGGACTTTTGTTTGATAAAGTCGAACCACTTAGAACAATTTGAATAAGTATGTGTAACACATCTAAAACTATTAAAGGTAAAAGGTTTCCGTATTAAGATAAGCGACCTTTCAATATCTATTAATTAGTGCATATATCCTAGAGATAAGACTCGACGATCGGCTAAGGGTGATTCCTATCTCCCGTCTAGGAACACTATCTCAAAGAAACAATGACTAAGTTTCCTTTCAATCGGGAAAGGGTAATAGATTTGAAGGGTAACATAGCTTGTTCACCATGACCTTCGGGGTCTAGTGAGAGATACAAGCTAGTGGGAGTTTTTGAGTGGTGACATTTTGTCCGATAACTACTCGAAACGTGATTTAGTTTATCAAAAGAATACGAGGAGGAGTCTCGATTTTAGCGAGAGAATAGAGTATTCCATGCTCGAAATAGGCTATCGCATAGTCTTGGGACCGATGCTCGGCCGGCCTCCTAGTGGAATGTTTCTCACCGAGGAAGAAACCATAGACTTGCTCGATATAGTTATTAATGTGCTACAATACACTGTTAAACTCGATTAAGATAATTGGTTGCAAAATAACGGTTAACATTATTATAACCGAGAAGTCTACCTAGAAGATGCCAGTGAATTTATGGATAATGAGTGAATTCGGTTCACACCACTTCCATAAATGTAGGCATTTAGCATTTAATGCTTGAAGGTAGGATCGGAGATTTTGCGCATACGTTCGGATTTTGATTTGTTCGTGAAATGCCTTAATGAGACGAGTAAAGGTTGGTTATAAGATTCTTGAGATCGAAAGTGACGGTTAAACTATCACAAGCCTTCGATAGAATCGTAAGAAATGACCTTAAACCTTGGAGTACGGTTACCCAAAGGTAGTTACTATCCGATTTAATCAGACCACGTCCAACATTAGTTGTTGGTGATTACACTGATAAATACTACTAGATCAGAATGTCAATCCACCCGAGACGCAGTGGGAGTATGGTTTAACCGTTGACCCATTGTGATTTTGTTGACTTTATAGTCTCATTTGGGGTGATTGATAACCTATGGCTCTTAGTGGGGCTGTATAGGATTCGATTATAGAGGTTGGTTTGAAAACCTTAACCCCGTGAATGGAGTTTTGGTACTCTGGGTTCGTTTCACCTCTTGTAGAACCACCGAGTGTCTCGGGCCCAAGTGGGAGCAATTGGATCTACACGGAAAAGAGTCGAATGAATAGGAAAGTTTAAACTTTCGCCGCAAAGTTGAGTGGTATAGGGGTGATTCCCCGACAAGTAGAGAGTTAACCGGACCTTGAACTCTCCCACCACTCGTCTTGCTAGATTTCGTTAGAAAGCGAGAAAATAGGGGTGATTCCCCGAGACTTTCTTGCCGAACAACGGAATCGAATTCATTCGAGAATAGAAGGGTTTTAGCCGAGAATGAATAACGGATTCGTTACAAAGCGAGAAGATAGGGGTGATTCCCTAATACCTTTTTTGCGAGACTAACGATATCTTAATTTATTCGAAAGAACCATTGGTAGGAAGACCGCCATGGCTTATATCCTTTGTGGATTTAAGAGAACCTCTCGGTCATTTAAAAGTCACATGTTTTAAAATATGTGGACTTGACCAAAATATTGATAAGTTTTTTCGTATTTGGATATCAATATTGGTAAAGTAGTAGCATTAGTGTTCATAAAAGATAACACTGAAACGGTTGGAAACAACATGTGTGTGCTATCTGAAGTCGGAAACTGACAGGCCACGATTCTCTGGATGAGAGAATTGGACTATATTCTAAGAATTTAATTCGGTCAAATTCACAGGAATGAGTCATTGGCTATCCCATCCATCTTATTGAATGAGATGATCATGCATATATGTATGCAACATTCATCGAGAGTAGTCCTACCCTACCTCTCAGGAATGATTCTCCAAATCTTCGGATAAAGAGAAAATGGGATAGAGTTTCTCTTGGATAACGGCAAGTCAGGTTATAACAAGTCAATAGTAGTCCAATCTCGTATTCGAGCATTGAATAGCGGTTTAGTACGTCCTCAAGTATCGTTAGAGAACGAGGAATCATATGCTTGTATATTCAGGTGCAAACTTGAATATGGTTGACTACACTGATTCTGACTTGTAGTCAGATTAAGGATGATCATTAAGTGTTTACTCATAGTGCTTAGAATTTCCTTTTTGGTCTGGGAGTAATTCCAGGCCTGATAAGCCGATATCACTTCATTGTGAAAACAGTGAAGAGATAGCTTAGAAGGATCTTCTCGGTCACCAGAGGTCAAAAGCATATTGAGAGAGAGTACCGCCTGATTAGATGGACCGGCAACGTTTCGATCCTAAAGATCGTCTCGGGCCGACAACCAACCGAACAGAGTACCAAGTCGAGTGCTTGGAGGGTACGGCATTGAGGAATATATCTCATCTGCTTTTAGAGCAAGTGGGAGAGTGTTGTGAATAAGATGAGAAAGGGTGTGCTCTAAAAACAATCATTACTTGTCATTTCGTGCAAGTGGGAGATTGTTAGGTGTAGTGCCCGAAAGACAATTTGTGTAATTGTTTTTAATAATGAATGACAGAATTTATCTCACCTTATTACTTGTTTTGTGCTTGTAAAGTAATACACTGCTGCAAACCCTAAGTATATCTGTATGTAACCACTTAACTCAGTGTATGGATTACACGTGAGGATTGAGTTAGTGGAGATATGCTTAAGCTTGTTAGTCCGTGGTGAAGTTAATCGAGTTTAGGGTCTCTTGATTAAAACACCAATAATGCGCCCGAACACCTTAGGGTGTGATAGTCTTATCCGGTTGTCGGTGAGGGTACCTACGTGGGGCATTTATATATGATGGCATTCATATAGGATTTGGACCGATTTAATCGAATTTCTCGGTATAATTCCGTAATCGAGGAATCTTATTAAATCATTAGATGATCATATATGGATCAACCTTAATCCCGAGGTGATCACGGGATGTCGCTTGTCCCGGGGTAGTGTTTGATGTGTTAGTTACGGTTCACTTTAATATGTGTTCCAAGCCACTTCTCATTGGCACTATCTCCGGATGAGTGAGTAGTTCGATTTTCACGGACATGGAATCCATTCCTTCCCGCGGGAAGTAGAGAGACGATCCCCTTGTTTGTTAGCCCTAAGAAAGTGATCGATCCCGGGAGTTCACATTTGACTAATTAGCTACTAGTCAGATATGTGTACTAATTGATCATCAGGGGGTTGATGGTAAATAAGGATAAGATATTCTGAGTCGGGTTCACGGAGACTTCCCACTCAGAATGGACAGTCTATGGAGGGTTAATCCGTATGTAGTGATTATATCAATGGATGCTTATTCACTACATGGGTTGAGTATAAGTATACATCTATAATCGGTAGAGTTCGATTTCGGGTTTATGGTGGCGTAATCCCGGAATTAATAATTAATGTACTTATTCGTTCGATGAATAATTAATTATTGGAGCTACTTTTGGTTATAGGTCCATGGTCCCCGATGTGGCTTCTGTAATTCGGACTAGTAATCTTGTTACTTGGGCCTCAGTGATAATTAATTGGCTGGGCTAATTAATTGATATGCATAGATATTATTTAGTTGGGCTAAATAATATAATACACATAAAAGACATTTTATGTGGGCTTTTTGACCCTTAATGGTGGCGCCATATAGGTTATTTAATTAGAGAGAAATTTGTTTTCTTGGATAATTATTTGACATGTGATTTATCTTTTATTTGTTAAATGATAATTCATGGAATATTAGATAATAATATGATTTATCCTAATTTGTTTGCGATAATCATTTTATTTATCTTTTATTTGGAATAAAGGATTAATGTAATAATTATCTCTTAATTATTTAATCCTTGGAGGACAAGGTTTACTCTCCTATATAAAAAGAGTTCTCCCAAGCCTTAATGGAAAGGTACTATTCACGTCACTATTCACCGAGAGAAATTGGCCGAAAAATTTCGGCCTCTATTCTTAGGGTTCGAGTTGGAAAAATCTTCGGGATTTTTCTGGTTGCATATCAAGGAGGCTCGTGTATCAAGAAGGGTGTCCACCAACCGCCGTTTGGAGAACACATCGGAAGATCAAGTCGACTCTTCCCGTTATTGGTAACATAATCTTAAACCCCTTGTAGTACTTAAGTCCTTTATTTATGAATTGTGTCATATAAATCGTGATCCATCCGCTGCGCATAGATCTAACTCGTTTAGATCTAAGAACCTGCATCCTTCACCAATAACTTGTTCAGCAGGGTGATCCATTAACCATTGTGGATTGTGGTTAGATTGATTCTCAGGAACATCATCTTCTGTTGGGTCTGCTGTTGCTTCTTTAATAGGGGGTTCAATAGATCCTTGAACTGCTTCAGTTGTTGCATCAGTAGTGTTACCAGCAGGGTGTTCAGCAGGGGCAGAATCAGAAACCTTTAAGTCATTAAATCTTTCCAAAACTTCAACACATTCTGGATCAGTGACTTGTTGATTCTCAGCAGGTTTTGAGGCTTCATCTTCCATTCCAGTGAACTTAGGTTCAGCAAATACAACATGTATTGTTTCTTCATGTTTCAGTGTCCTTTTATTCAGTACCCTGAATGCCTTGCTGACAGAAGAATATCCCAAGAAAATTCCTTCATCTGATTTTGGTTGGAATGTCTTCAATTGATCCTTATGATTCAAGATAAAACATTTTCTTCCAAATGGATGGAAATAGGATATATTAGGTTTCCTTCCATTCCAAATCTCATAAGGTGTCTTCGGCAGCTTCTTGTTCACTGAGGTCTTATTTTGTGTGTAGCTTGCTGTATTAGCTTGCTTGACCCAATATCTTTCGAGCAACAATGCTTCACAAATCATAGTCCTTCCCGCTTCTTTCAATGTCCTCGTTTCTTCTTTCAACCCCATTTTTTGAGGTGTACCAAACAACGTGACAAGTTGATGTAGTACACCATTCTGTTCACAATATTCTCTTATAACTTTGCCTTGTCTGATCTGATCTTCACTACTGTCAAACTTTTCTCATTTAGTAATCTCTTCAAAAGTTCAGGCATCTTTTGAAGTTTTTCACTTTTCTTGTTCATGAATATCACCCAAGTATATCTTGAATAATCTTCCACAACTACTAAAGTGTACTTCTTTCCTGTTACACTTGTTGGTGTTACAGGTCCAAATAGATCCATGTGCATCAGCTCCAAAACTCTTTTTGTTGATTGCTTGGTTTTTGACTTGAAGCTTGATTTTGTCTGTTTACCTTGCTGACAAGCATCACATATTGCATCCTTTCTGAATGTGATCTCAGGTAATCCAATTACCAGTTTCTTCTTCACCAACTGATTGATATCATCAAAATTTAGATGATTCAACTTCTTATGCCATAACCAATTGAGTTCTGACTTGGTATGCACAATCAGACAGGTTTCTGGAACAGCAGTAGACCAATCCACAACATACATGTTTTGTTGCCTTCTTCCAGCCAACACAACTTGATCACCTCTTTCACTAATGACAATACATGTGTTTTTGTCAAAAGTGACCTTGTAACCCATGTCACAAAATTGTCCAGTGCTCAGCAGGTTGTAGTCCAGTCCTTCCACATATGCAATATTCCTGATTGTTACTCCATTTCTCATAAGTGTGCCATATCCTCTTATGTATCCAGGTGTGTTCTTGTTTCCAAAATTCACTCTTGGACCATCCTTTGCCATAAAATTTAACAAACAGTGCTTATTCTTTGTCATATGTCTGGAACATCCACTGTCAAAGTACCAGACACCCTACAAAACAAAGTTAATGCATTTTAGGTACCCAAAACTGTTTGGGTCCATAGTGGTCAGTGGCAAGCATGACCCTTAGCAAATTTCCATAAGGTCTTCTCTGAAAGGTATCATACTTTTGTTCATACATGTATTCTAGACATCCATAAGGTCTAACAATTGGTTGTGTAGGATTCACATATGCTTTCTGGCCTTTAGGAATATAATGCTGTTTAAAGTGATTTCTTTTGTTAGAAGCACTAGTATAACCATTAGTTTGTTGTCTATTAGGAACAGCCCTGTAATATGGAGTCTGTTGAGGTCCCTGCTGAGGTCTTGTATAAGTCCTCTACTGAGTCCTCTGCTGATTCCATTGCTTAGGTTTTACCCTAGCAGCATGGTTATATCTGTTGTTTCTAGCAGTAGGTGCAGGAATATTCCAATCATCATCAGTAGGGAACAGTCTACCTTTCCCCCTGAGATAAGTATCCCTAGAATGATTAACATTTTTAAGTTTAAGATTCTTATCCTTGGAATAATTCTGGTTTTTCCCTTTTTGTGGTCCAGTAGACTTGGTAGCAGGTCTGCTATCAGCAGGTCTAGAAGGCACAGCAGTCCTATTTTTAGATTTATTCTTTTTATTAGGAGCTGTTGACTTCTTTGACGTCTGATTTTGCCTCATTGAAGTCTTCTCAGTAGGCTTCACTGCCTCAGCAACCCTTTTGGGAGTTGGATCTTGTGCAGGCACAAACTTAGGACCAATTCTGGTACTAGGTTCAGTGACCTTACTTGGATCCACTCTTATTGATTGTTGAGTTCCAAAATCCAAGCCATGTTCTATCACCATAAGGCTTTCCGATTTGAATGCGGTGGAGGAACAAGATGGTTCGGCAGATTCGGTAGCTATCGAATGTACATCGAGCTTATGCCGATTCCGTCTAACTTCTTTTTCCTTTCCTTTGAGAATTCTTAATTCAAAGCATTTAATCTTTCAACTTCTGATTGAAGATCTTCTTTTTCAGCCTTCACAATCTCATAACCAGATTGTATTATCCTCAGTTGATTAAGGATGGCATCCAAAGTTTCTTTATTGTCAGAATTTTTAGGATTTGAACCACAAGTTGATTCACAATCACTTCCAGCAGGAGTGTTAATAGATACAGAATTGTATACCTCCTCTGTTTCATTCATATTTGCCATTAAAGCATAATCATCCATTTCAGCAACAAGTGCAGTATCATCAGATTTATTTCCTTTTTCTGATTCTACTTCATATCCTGATTCATCTTCAGCAACCATAGCTTTCTTGCCAGATCTTCTTTGTTGGCTCTTGGTCTTCAGTAGGTCTGGACAATCAGGTCTAAAATGTCCAGGCTTCTTGCAATTAAAGCAAAGATAATCATGTTCCTTTTTCTGTTTTAGTTCAGGACAGTCAGGTTTGAAGTGTCCTGGTTTCTTGCAATGAAAGCACAAGTAATCATTATTTTTCTTGGATTCTTCCTTTTTGTTTTCACTGAATTTCTTTGTGAAATTCCTTGGAGAACCCTTTCCTGTTTTCATCATTCTGATTTTCTTGCTCAGTAGGGAAATCTGCTCTTGCATCTCATCTAGTAGATCATCTTGAGCTCCTGGTGTCTCTTCTTGATGTGAAGCGGCCAATGCAGTGGTCTTTGGTTCTTCTTTTTCAGTCTCAGGCACAAGCTTTTTGCTGAATTCATAGGCCTTAAGATCTGAAAACAATTTGAAGGTGTCTTCTTCATGCAAACTCCTCATTTCTTCTGTGGCAGTCGCCTTCATCTCCCAAATTTCATTGGCAGGTAATGCTTCCAAGATTTTTGAGTTGATTTCTTCCTGTGAGTACTTCACACTCAGTAGGGTGAGTTCATCCATGATTGCATTGAATCTTGACTCCATTTGTTCAATGGCTTCATTTGGTTTCATTTTGAATTCCTGAAAAATTTTCTTTGCCACACTAATCTTATTCTTCTTGATAGCATCAGTGCCTTCACAGATTAATTGCAACTTATCCCAAAGTTCTTTTGCAGTCTTGCAATCTTTCACTTTCATGTACATATTGCTATCCAAGGTTCTGTATATGATATCAATAGCAATATTGTTGAGGTTTGCTCTCCTTCTATCTTCAGCAGTCCATTCCCTTTTTGGTTTTGGAATGTACTGTGTCTCATCTCCCACTGTTACTGACTTGGTAATCTCCAATGGTCCATCTATCAGCACATCCATCATCTCATCTTGTGTTGTAGCTAAATAAGACTGCATACGACGTTTATACTCATCAAAATGATCTAAAAAACACATCAACATTGTTCAAACATACTGGTTGTTATCCATGATGCAAAGCTTTGAAAATCAGAAACTTGAAAAAGTTTTCAAAGTATTTTCACAAGCACAACAAGTAGGATTACTTCAGAACAGAAGCACTGCTCTGATACCAATTGTTGGTCCCATGAAAAAGCTTTCGTTAAGTTTAGAGGGGGGGTGAATAAACTTAACACTTAAAACTTTTGGAGTTAACAAACTCAGCAACTTCAGCGATCTCGCGGATCGGCCGAGTCCGTCTGCGATACTCGTAGTCTGCTGACTGATAAGTTTACTTAGTAGTGTATGTGTGTGATTCAGTTGCTAGATTCAGTAGATTGATGTGCTAGATATACTAAATACAGAATATAAGTGCAGAAAGTAAGTAGGCAGATTTTATAGTGGTTCTAGGTGGTGTAATCCGTCGGTCCACTCTTCTCCCGTGATGTTGGAGGTAATTCACTAGAGATTCTTGAGGTAGTGTTACAAAAATCCCTAAGTTGCTTGTCCTTCACCAATAACTATGGCTTCACAACCGAACACTTGGAACAGTAGGATTCTTTGCTCCAAAGTCTTTCACTAGTCCTTGAAGGGTAGGATTGCCTCTTCACCGGCTCCACCACAAAAAACAGTTCTTGACACCCAAAAGATGCTTCACTGTCTTCGTAGATTCCTTGTAAAAGAAAGTTTGAATCAAGTAAGTGATTCAGCTTTCAGCAGCCTGATCAGGATGATATGATCAGCAGCTAGATGTCTTCAAGTGTGTGAACTTGATGTAGCTTGGATGCAGATTACACTTGAAGAACTTTTCTGGATCGGTAGCTTTATGCTCAGTAGGGTCAGTAGGGTGTTTTCTTGATAAACATTTGTAGCTCAGGATTATCTGTTATTTTTCATCAATCATCATCACTTGTATCTGAGTTAGGAGTCCTCTATTTATAGTTAGGAATCCTTGTGACTTATGTTTGAAATTCAAACATGACCGTTTCAGATTTGTCCCATCTTGACTTGCTTTTTCTGACTGTTCCTAGGACTGACACTGTCAGATTCCTTTTTGACAGTATACATTTTGTCCACCCTTAGACTTGTATCCATTGGATAAAGGTCTGATTCATCCCAACGTCCCTGTATTCTTAACCATTGATTTGTTTGATAAAATCAGAGGTTTTTAGCTGTCCCTTTCTTTGTAATCTTCCAATGTAGCCTTTGAATAATTCGAAGTATATGTATCAGCAGGTTCCTGTGATCATAAGTCTGCTAAAATACGTATCAGTCAGCTGATCCATATTTTGCTGTATTTATTAAACAACGCAGCTGACTTCTTTTATCTAACTTTTATTTATGAAGTTAGATTACACCATTTTGCATATAACTAAGTTCCAATCACCACTTAACTTGTGGAACTTAGACCTTTTACACAAGGTATATGTAATCAGTTTAGGTCATCACATATTTCCCTAAATTCTGATTCCATATCCTTGACTTTAATTACTAAGTTTGATCCATTAGCCTTCAGTCTTCAGCAGGTTCCTAACTAGTCTACTGACCTAGGTACCCTACTGATCTAGACAGGTCTGCTGATATAAGTCAGCTGACCATTTACAGTGCTTGTTTGATCAAACATATACCAGATCAAACTCTAATAAACCTATACATTTGATCTAGATATCTTTTTGCCTTTGCTCTATAACTGCTAGTCTGGCACTCACTAAAACTCAAAAATAAGTCCAACAGGTTACCATGTAAATACAATCCTATCACTGTTCCAATATCCATACGGTTGTATCTCGAGTGTCAATACATTAACTACCGTATCTTATAATTTGGATATCATGCTCTCTCGAAGTAACTCATTTACTTCACCTTTGGAAAGGTTCACGAGAACTAGACATTCCTTATAAGAAGACTCTTTTGGATATTTACTTCTACTATTAGGATACACGATTTCTGGATGAGCAACATGAATCTTATGCATGCTTCAGTATCACACCCAATCACTACCGCATAATCTCCATATGGCTAAAGGAAACCTCAATAGTGTCAAAGTATGACAATCCACACCATGATGTCATGAAGACTCCGGTCTCATGATTTACACAACCGCCACATAGTGCGACACTTAATAAAGTAAGTGGGTCACTCTGACGTACGCATTCTCTAATACACGTCCACATACAGTCCAAGTGTCTTTACACTTTGATAGACGAGATATATCTCTATCTTCATAAGATAAAAGACATCTAATACGTGCTAGTCTAACCGTACTATTAATGTCATGTTTAATAGTATGTACGACTAGAGACATTTAAGTATCAAACCTTTAAAAGTGAGTCGAGATCTCATCAACCATAATCACCATTATGATTTCTCTTTCACAGTTTGACATTAAGGACGTTATCATCTATAAAATATCATAATTGGTTCATTAAACAAACAAATATAATAACAGAAAAGCCATTTATTATAAGTATAAACATAAAGAAATAGTAGAAGTGATCCGACCCGGCCGGATCTGGTCCAACCCGATTGGGGTTTGAACACTATTTCAACAATCTCACACTTGGACTAAAACCAATCACTCGTACACACAAGACCAAGTAGAAACACAAGCTCATGCAATACTTGCAACCAACCCTAGGCCTGAACGGATCACTATCCATGAGGACTCAGACTATATTCATATCATGCTCCAAATGATCAAGTCAAAAGGAACCGCCTCAACACACACAAGAATCTATGACTAGACCATGGTCCTTACCTAAGCAATGAATCCACTTACTATATCAGCTATATAGAAAAGGTGGAAAACTATACAAGGTTCATGAATGAACCTCTTAGATCCATGTATTGCTCCCGATGAGCCTCTAAGGCAATACTGTGTATTGGCACATTTTTAGAATTCACAGTGACCTCTAGCTAAGAACATTTCCAACTCAATCTATCTCTTAATCAAAGTGACTGCAAACCCAGACTGTAGCTCACACTATCTTCATAAGACTCTGGGTATACATTTGTATATCTACTTTTATCCAATTCCAAGTTTCAACGAACTAGTTATCCATCCTTAACACCTTTAAGGATATTCTCGACATTTACCAGAACCACTTTCATATTTACTCATGACTCCTCATGCAATAAGAACATCTGGTTTAAATCACAACAATTATGATGGATCCTATTGCCTTGGCATAAGGAACCTTTCCATAAGTCTTATCTTTCACCTAACCTTCAGGACCAATGTCCTATCATGGATAGATCCTGAGAATAATGGCTAGCAGTATCTCTTGACGTCAACTATGCTAAACTCATTTAGCATCTCATCTATGCAGGTGAACTGTGACGATCAAGCAGCATCTAAATCTATCACTATAGATTCTTATTTCTAAAATAAGAACTGCCACTCCCAAGAACTTTCAAAAAGACCTTGAACTACCAAATATTGATTGACTGTAACATGGGGCGTTGATTCTAAGAAGGATATTCAATACCTTGCTCGAAAAAACTATGACACTTCTACTAACCCTTTTGCACATTAGGCACATCTTTCCTCTTGATGAAATCAAACATCTTTGATTATAAAAGTAAAGAGCTCACACAGAGAAACTCGTTTGAGTCTATAAATGGATCTCATAAGCTCACACATCTCTTTACCGTCTATGAACATAAAGCATTTGGCCCAACATTTTCAACTCTATCATATAGCCATAATACGTAGCTACAACAAGCACTATCTGAATAGATTTAAGCATAGCTAGTAGCATAAAGGTAAATACAAGGTTTTGACCTCATAGCCTTTAGCCATCAACTTAGATCAACTAGTAATCTTATTACCTTCCATGTTAATCTTTCATAAAGACCCACTACACCTTTCAGAGACATTCTCTTCAAGTAAGTCAGACTATGTTTATAACTCGGCCTTCACATATGGAATCTACTTCAGACATTATGGCTTCAAGACATATCTCTTAATCTTTCCTTTCAAGCATTTCTTCATAAGTCGTGAGATCTTCATTCTTCAATATGAACATACCAGTAGCCTTTTCAGGCATGTGGTTATGTGCAGACTTTCAGGGTACTTGTGTGCACTGAGCAGTGTCCTACACCTCATCACTATGCGGCGCCTGCTCATGTTCCAATGGTTGAATATATCTTTGTGGTTCTCAAACTTTTTTGAGATTTCAGTTTACTCCCACTATTTCTTTTGGAAGAAATACTTCCTCTAGAAGACATTATGTTTGGAGACAAACACCTTTGCTCCATTGGTAAGTAAATAACATCTAGCGTACTTGCAAATATGTTTCACAAATGTTCATATGTCATACTAAGCTCCAAGCCTTTCAGATATTGTCTGCTTTCTAGAAGCACGACAACCCTAAATCATCGGTTAAGATGGATTTGAAGTCATCGTCTTCCATATCAGATATGGAATTTATTCAACCTTTATTCTTTGGAACTCGGTTAAGTATATGTTTTAAATAAGGGCACTATCCCGAAACATGTAAGGGATACTTCACATGGCTTACTCCGCATCTTTATCATATAAAGTGCTATTTCCATTTTAGAAACACGATCTGATCGCGTATCCCAAAATCGTATCCTTCAAGGGAGAATCTGATTCCTTTCAGACAATTTCTGAAACACCCTTCATGGATTAATTTCTTTAATCCAATTGAAGATTAATTCCTTAGTTGTTTGTCAATCTCATATTCGTACTAGATCAAACTTTTCGGGCTTTCCGAAACACGTACTTCACTAAGTACCTTCAACTATTTCTAAAATAGTCAAAAGAGTAATAAACAATAATATCATTCGTGGCATTAATTGTTTCAAACCAACAAACATCAGTATGTTTAGGCTTTAGGCAATTTTATAGACTTTATAGCATTTTCATAAAAGGGTATTTTAGTCATCTTTAGATAAGATAAGTATTACCCACATGATTCATAGTCACATGGTTCAGACATCATCAGAATGACATTTGATTACACTTTTCTCTTCCACAGAGACCATGTCTAGAACAACCACAAAATATCAATGATAACAGTCATACAAATATTTGGTTGAGATTTCATCACCTATATCGACTATATAGTGACACCAATCTAGTATGTTAGATTTGATGACTATTCAATTTTATCAGAATAACATTTATTCCTTACAATTGAATTTGTCTACTAAATCCTAACAAATAATTGAAATCGTGTCCTTCATATGAACCGGAACACAATAACATTTATTTAGTTACTTTTATCTGTTTACTAGACTCGGAATATGGAAAATGTCGCAATGTTCGCTTCATTTTCCGTATCTTAGGATATTCTGTATTTAATCTTTCTAATTTAATCATACTCGTAAGATATCATATATCTCAGGGTTGAGTTGAGTTTAGATAGATTTACCTCAGCTTTACTTGCTTAGAATGGAAACTTCGATAATTTCTCTCATATAAGCACATGCCCCAACTTTCCTTTTAACCCTTTAAGCACTTGTAAATATTTCTTAGTATAGTATTCATAAGACTCAAGAAAAAATCACAAGAGCTATGTCTTTAATTTTCTTTCATAAAGAAAATCCAAGTTTATTAGATAGTTTATTTAACCTTTTGAATCATATTCAAAACATGAACTATTTAATTAACCTTCGAGCAATGACTAAAGAATTAAGTCGATACTTAAATATTACAATTTTGAAAACAACCTTTCCAAAATTCGTCGCGGTCATTTGCTGGATATACAGAAACCCGAATCCAGATCTGATCCATAATTGGATCGTCAGATCTGATTCACAGCACCGATCGAGACGCTCGATCATGCACAGCGGAAGCTATGAATAAATTTGCATGTGATTTTACCACAATTTGATTCACATTAATAATTAATGTAACTATGAGAAGGTTGAAGATTTACCTAAATGGAGAGGGATAGTAAATCGACAAAGAGGGAGAAGCCGTGATCTTCCGGATTGTATCTCCAAGCGACGACTGGTGGACATCGATCCTCGCCGTAGAATCTCCTCGAATATGCACGAGAAAAACCCTAGTTTTTCTCCTCTTAATGACTAGAACAAGAAACTAATTTTTCTCTTCTATTTGGTGATAAGTGGCGCAATTAATGTGTATTTTTGTGCTAGGAGGAACTCTCTTTATATAGGAAAATAACTAGTCAAGAGAGTTATCCTTTTCACACCACAATTACCTATTCCCACAAGGAAAAGATATTTCCAAAAGATAAGAGATAATTCCCAAAAAATCAATCTCTTATTTTCCATTAATTATCCAACAAATAGATAATTAATTAATTACACATGTGACATAATCTAGGAAAATTTCTTTTCCTAATTTATCACATAATGGGGCACCTCTTTTATCTAAAATGGCGTTGATAATCTAGGTCTATTTTCTGTTGGGAGAAACTCTCTTTTTAATAGCAAAATAACTACTAATTTGAGAGTTTATCTTTTACACACAAATTTATATTTTCCTTTTAAGAAAATAAAAACCTTTATTCAATAGGAAAACAAATTTCCTATTTATCCTATAAGAAAATTATTTCTTATTTATAATTATTTAACACATAAATAATTATATTATCCACACTATAACTAATTAGGAGAAAATTTCTTTTCCCAAAATCAAAATAATATGGCGCCATTTTATGCCATTTGGGATAACAGAAAATGTCTTTTTAATTTTACATATTATTTACCAAATAAATAATATTTGCATATTCATTAAATATACCAACTATTTATTCGAGGTTCCATAAAACGAGAAAACACTCACGTGTTAGGAGCCGACCCGGGGACCATGGACCTATAACCAGTAGCTACAATAAATTGAATAAAATATTCATCGAACATAATATTTCTACTCAACTTATTAATTCCGGAATTACGCCACCATCAATCCGAAACTGAACTCTATCGATTATAGATATAACTTATTCTCAAAACGTCGAGTCGATAAGTGTCCATTGATATAATCATTACATACAGACTAACCTTCCATAGACTATCCGTAATGAAGCGGGATTATTTCCGTTAACCTTCTTCAATACATCTTATCATTATTTACCATTAACCCACTAGTGATCAATTAGTTCATAACCAATACGAACTCCGTGGATCGATCAGTTTCTAGGATTAACAAATAAGGGGATTGTCTTTCTACATCCCGTATGAAGGAATGGATTCCATATCTGTGAGATACACACTTCTCACTCATTCCAGAATAGTGCCAACGTATTCAGACCGCGCATCTTAGCAATCCTTAACGAACACATCAAACCCTATCCTGAAACAAGTAGGAGTATGCAATCACTTCAGGATTAAGGTTAATCCATATATGATCATCGTGATTTAATAAGATATCTCAATCACAGAATTATATGAGAAATTCAGTTTAAATCGGTCCAGTCCTATATGACTCTCATCATATATAAATGCCCCACTTAGACAACCAATGTCGACGGTCCGGATAAGACGGTCACACCATAAAGTGTTCTGGGTGCATTAATGGTGGTTTAACCAATAGACCCCATACTTTGACTAAATTGACCACGGCCTATTAGTTTAAGTGTATCACCATAAACTTAATCCTCATGTTTGACACACACTAAGTTATATGGATACATATGATACGACTTGGGGTTTTCAGCAGTGTATTAAATATAAGCACAAAGAAAATAATAAGATGAGAATAAATCTGTCATTTATTAATTATAAAAACAATTACATAAATTGTCTTTCAGGCGCTACTTCCCACAATCTCCCACTTGCCCGTATAGACAAGCAACAATTGTCTTTCGGGCACACTATATTTAACAATCTCCCACTTGCCCGTAAAGACAAGCACTGATTGTTTTTAGAGCACCACACCCTTATCCTATCTATCCACAACATTCTCCCACTTGCTCTAAAGCAGATGAGACATATCTCCCCAATTCATACCCGCCAAGCGCTTATTAGTGACAATAGATGCCACACGACTTGGTAAACTAATCAGCTAGGTTGTCGGCTCGAGGCGATCTTTAGGACCAAAACGTCGCCTCTCTGCACGATCTGTCTGACCAGGTGGTACTTACTTTCAATATGCTTTTGACCTCTTGTGATTGCAAAGATCCTTTGCATGAGTTACCTCTCAATTGTTTTCACAGTAAAATGGTATCGGCTCATCGAGACCTGGAATCACTTCCCGATCCAACAAAGAACTTCTCAAGCCACACTGCCTCTTTAGTTGCTCGAAAGCTGCTATGTATTCGACTAACAGAGTCAAATTGGCAGTGCTGGATCGCTCCAGACTGTAGCTCCATCATAATGAGTAAACACTGAGCCTGATATCGATACACGATCATCCTTAATCCGACTAATAATCAGAATCAGTGTAGTCAACAACACTTAGGTTTTGCACCCGAATACACAAGCATATGATTCCTCATTCTCTAAAGATACTTGAGGATGTACTATACTGATATCTATTGCCCGAATCCAAGACTCGACTTTAATTGACTTTTAATAATCTTACATTCTCTATCCAAAGGAGAATATATCCTATTTTCTCTATATTTGAAGATTTAGAGAATTATTCCGTGAGGGTTGGGTAGAAAACCTCTCGTTGAATCCTGCATTCGAAAATGCATCATCATCTTAACAATAAGATGAATGGGACACTGCCACTATTTGCTGTCATGAATTCGACCGAATCAAATTCTAAGAATATAGTCCACTTCTCTGATTCAGAGAAGATTTGGCTCGTCAGTTCTTGACTTCAGATAACACACCCATGTTGTTCTCAATTGTTGCAGTGTTATCCTAAACACTAACGTCTACTACTTTACCAATATTGATTCTCCGGTCTACAAAAGACTCATCAATATTCTAGTCAAGCTCACACATTTCAAACATGTGACTTTTAATGACCTAGAGGTTTGCTTTAATCCACCAATGGATATAAGCATAGGAAATCAATCTGCCATTGGCTTTAAATAGAAAACCCTTCCATTCCAAATGAATTCAAGCTCCGTTGTTAGGCAAGAAAGTTTCAGGGCATCACCCATGGTAGTCTTTCTGCTTTCATGGAGTCAAGCAAGGCTGAGTGGTGAGAAAGTTTCAGGGCATCACCCCTTTTGAACTATCTACTTCTCAAGGAATTAACCCTAGACCACTTGGATTTGCTTAGAAAGATAAACTTTCTCATTCATTCGACTCTTTTCCATGTAGATCCAAATACTCATATTGGGCCTGAGACACTCAGGTGGTTCTACAAGATTGTGAACAAAACGGAAGCACCAAAACTCTATTTATAGGTCTATGGCTTTAAACCAACCTCCTTTTGTCAGAAAACTATATAGTCATTCCAAAAAAGACCATAGGTTATCGATCACCCCAGCAGACTGTAGAGACTGCATAATCACAGTGGGTCAACGGTTAAACCATACTCCCACTGCACTTGGGTGGATTGACATTCTGATCTGTTTTAGTAGTATTTATCAGCGTAACCCCCAACAACCAATGTTGGATGTGGTCTGATTAAATCAGATAGTAACTCTTTGAGTAACTATACTTCAAGGCCTAAGATTTTTATCTGAACATTCTTTTATAAAGGATGTAACGGTGTAACCGTAACTATCCGATCTTAAGAATCTTATAACCAACCATTTCTTATTGTATTAAGATATTTCATGAACAGTCACCATCTGAACGTGTATGTAAAATCTCTAGTCCTACCTTCAAGCATAAATGCTAAATGCCTCTATTTGCGGAAGTGGAATAAATTTACTTCACTCATTATCCACAAATTCATAAGCATCTTCTAGGTAGACTTCTTGGTATTGCATAATAATGTAAACCGTTATTTTGCAATCAATATCTTAATTGAGTTAAGTAGTGTAATGTAGAATATCAATAACTATACAAGACAATACATGGTTTATCCTTTCAGTGAAATCGTTTCAATCGGAGGTAGGCCGAGCATCAGTTCCAAATACTATGCTATGGCCTATATCTGAGCATGGAATACTCTTTTCTCTAGTAATATCATAGATTCCTCCAAATATTTAGATGAACTATTCGGCGTTTCGAGTAGTCTTTAGCCAAAATGTCTATTACTCAAAAACTCCCATTAGCTTGTATTCTTCATAAGACCCCGAAGGTTAATATGAACAAACTATAAACTTCTTTAGCTCTATTACCCTTTCCTAATTCAAAGGTTACTTAGTCATTTTTCCTTTGAGATAGTGTTCTTAGACTGGGAGATAGGAATCACCCTTAACCAGTCTTCAGATCTTATCTTTAGGATATATGCACTAATTAATAGATGCTGAAGAATCATTTATCTAAATACGGAAACCATTTGTCTTAATAGTTTATGATGTGTTACATATTCCTTTTCAGTATTACTTAGTGGTTTATGACTTTATCAGACAAAATTCCGAGTCTCAGAATCGTATACAAATGTCATATTCACTTTCTTTAAGGCAACTATATTTTCGATGTGAAAGTGAATCCATTTGTTCTAACGAATCTGAAAAACGGAAATTAAAGTTCTGCGATATTCAAGGATTAAAATCCAAAATTTCTTTCCTTATATCACTCCCACTATTTTAGCTGGAATAACTACCCGTTGTCTACTCTTTTATCATGAATGCTCAGCTACCTTGTTCATGAAAAAGAACTTTAGCTTTCGAGTCAAATTACTCGGTTAAGAAAGTCTCTACGGATTCATAGGCTAGTGATCCGAAAGCACTTTCCTTATCCTTTACTTTCTTTTATTAATATTTCAGTTTAGCCTTTAACTTATTTAGTTTTGATGACTTACACTTGTAGACATTTACCTTCCCATTATCGGCTTTTTTTAAAGGAAATGGCCGTTAACTAGCAGTTCATTTGAGTAGCCACTACTCGTGAACTGTGGGATGTCTTAGTGAGATTGATACCAAATCATTCTTGTCATCTTTGAACTAATTTTGTTTGCTCTCATTCAACACGAGTGACAGCAGTGACATACTTATTAATGTCACTTAAGTTTGAAGGTTCAAGAGGAGAATCCTCTTCCGAAAAATTAATTTGCATTCTCGATTTATGAGTTCAACGTTCTTGTTACTTTTCCACTTTTACGAAGTCGTTATCAGTCAATATAATATGTTTAGCAGTTTAGATACCTTTGAGATGATATGTAGTTGTGAAAATAAATTTTGACAGAAATATAAATCAAATCATACACCACAACAAATAATGATTTAGGAATTATAAACGTGATGTCATGCATGCAGTTTATCCTACCATTCCAAGGATTTAATCTCACACCTCAGTGCCGCTGACGGGTAGGTCAAAGAGGTGATGATTAAATTGAGACAATCCCTCTCAACAATTAACTGAGAATCAGACATCCCGATTTAATTGTTGATTACCTTCCATTTTCAGCCAAGATATTTCCAAAAATACCCTTTAGAGTGTGACCTACTTTTTCAGATTTTTAAGTAGACCCCGAGTATGCCGCCGAAGGGTAGGTCAACGACCCGACGAATACTCAAAATCATATCCATTCGGAAACCAAGCCTTGAATTTTGATAGCGGTGAAGGCCATCCGAAGGGGGCCGAAATCAAAGTGGCACGAGGCGTCACCATTCTCTCACGGTGCTTGTGTTAACAGTAGAGGCCGAGGGGTCGGTTGTCACCTTCCCCGCTCCCACTCGTTATTTTGAAACTTATGTAGTCTCATTAGGATTTTAGAATTTTCTAACAATCCAAAAACAATAGATCATGAATGTTTAATTTAATCCCCCCACTAGTTTATCGGTTCCAAATACCGTCTAACTAGTGTCACTATATTCACGATTTTCCAATTTTATGGATTTATAAATTCTTTTGTGTAGACACTACACAAATAAAATTCACAAACAATTTTATAATCCAAATATATTAGAACTTATGAATTTCCCACCAAATCGAAAAAGCAATAAATCACAAATTTAAAGCTCATACTAGTTTATCGGTTCCAAATACCGTCTAACTAGTGACACTATATTCCTGATTTTCCAATTTGTCGATTTAGAAATCTCTTGTGTAGTCACTACACAACAAAAATTCACCAATAAATTTTAATGTCCTAATTTTATCATGATAAAAAAAAAGTTAGGATCTTAGAATTTTCCAATAACCAAAAAAACAATAAATCATGAAAAGCAATCACCAACTTATCGGTTCCAAATACCGTCTAGTTGGTATCCATTTTTTCATGATTTTCCAATTGTTGATTATCAAAATTCTAATTTATGTAGACACTACATGATTAAATCCTCAGAGAATTTTAGAACCAAAAATTAAATTTACCCCGTAAATTTTATTTCTATCATGTGAATTTTATATCCCGATAAAATTCTGTTTCCTTTAATTTATTTTTATTCTAAATTAATTATCGTTTTCATACATATCTAATTAATGCCAAAATTAATTTTCTACATGTATGCATATGCTACGAGTGGAATTCATGAATATGATGCATGTCATGGTTATATCACATAATAATCATACAAGAAAAAAATGTGAAAAATAAAGTACTGAGATGGACCATTGGTACCCCCGTATCTAATCTATAAATTAAATAAACTATTGGTCCCTTGGAAAGGCTAACACAATTTTAGAGGGGGGGGGAGGTGAATAAACTTGTCACCAAAAACTTTCGCAAAACTGAAAGTACCCTAGGAACTGAGTTTTTGCCAAACTCAAACTGATGCTCAGCTCAGTTTTGTTCCTGTCCCTTAACTTGTACGGAGTTAAGCTAACTAAGCTGAGTTTAAGTCAAACTGACTTAAGCAACAACTGAGTCAACCGGCAGCAGATATATTTAGCCTTTATAAAATATAAGTTAACAAATAGCTTATTTACTTGACTTTGGAACGGATACTAGATAAATACAATCGCAATAAAGTAAATGAATGCGTAAAGTAAATAAACAAGAATTATAGAGGTTCCAGGTGGTGTAATCATGTACGTCCTCTCTTCCCCTGTGATGCGGAGGAAAATTCCACTAGAACTTCTTTGAGATGGCCCGGTTACAAAGAGTCCTAAATTGATAGTGCTTGACTAATCCCTAGCTTCACTATCTAAACACTTGTAGAACAGGTAGAATTGTTGTTCTTCAATTGTTTGAAACACTGGTCCTTGGAGGGTTGAATTGCCTCTTCACCAACTCTTCACAACCACAGTCTTCCTGACTTCACTCAACTGTCCTTCACACCTACTTGGTGTTTCACAGTCTAAACCTTTGATAAAATCAAAGTTGAGACTTGAATCAATAACTATAATTCAATTGTGATTTGAGCTTTTCTTCTAGATGAGTAAATTATGATCGGCTTTGTACTTCTTCAAATGAGTGATATTGATTTTCCTTGAATGCTTAAGAATCACTTGAAGAATGTTCTTGATCTTGCAATAAAGTATTTAGCATGAATTCTTTTGAAATTGGTTTCCCTCTTAATTTTATCTTTCTTGACTAGATTGATTCTTTTTAATTCTTCATTCTATCCCTCTTCACTTCTTCTTGTTGTTGTAGAAGCAGTCTATTTATAGGGGTTCATCTAATGTTCATCCTGCTTGAATCTTGTAACGGCTATATTTTCTGACCGTTCTGATCTGTCAGTAGTTTATCCAATAAAATCGCTTCCTCTATAACGTTCGAGTGTACTATCAGCTTGTCGGATGACTGACATATAAAACTGAGTTTCCTTATCAGTTTTATATTGAGTTTATGACTTGTCAGTTTCTTGACTGACTTGGAGAATTAATTGAGATTTTACTCTTCTTCAAATATCAGTACTCAGGTTTACATCGGATTATAATTGACTTAATCAGAGTACACCATAAGCAAATAACTTCTAAGAATTCATTGTCCTTATGAATCTTAGGTCTTCATACAAGATCCATAAAGCCAGTTCAGGTCACCACAATCTTGCCTGAAGTCTAACTTCGTAGTCTCGACTTGTAATCTTCATAACTGAGTTTGAACCCTCAGTTTTTCAATCTTCAATAACTGAGTTTGAACCCTCAGTTCTTCAGTCTTCTAGATAAGCCAACTGAGTCTATGTGATGCACTCCAAGATGATCAGCCACGCATTCACAAGCCCAAGGATCATATTATTGTTCGAGATGGCCCTATCACACATTTTCAAGAGAAGAAGGCTCGAGAAGCTTATGCAAAGCTGGTCCAAGATGTTGGAAAGGAGAATGAGGCTTTGAGGATTGATGATCCAACTACTTTAAGCCATTCGTTGCCGATTGGGCTTGATGAGCTGAAGCCCAAGTGTGGGACGCCTATGCTTATAAAATTCAGATTGTTTTATGGACTTTTAATTATGTTACTTAGTTGGGCTTTATTTTAATCAAGTTAGAATCATAATAAGGCCTTATAGGCCCATGTTGGCGCCAATAGCATCTAGGGCGTGTCTTTTGCTGCTATTTATTCCTTTGTTTACTGAATTGAATACTCAGATTGTTTTGGAGATTAAACCCTAGTTTATAATCAAGAAAATTTTCAGAGATTGGAGTTTCTTTCAATTATTCTGAGATAGAATAGTTGGGTGGTTTTCCTGAGATAGGATTATCACGAGACAATAATCAGAGATTGATTATTGTTGTTACTTTCGTTTTATTTCGAAATAGTCCACGTTTTATACATTCAGGAAGCTGTTCTTGTTCGGAAAAAACCCTAGCTTGAATTCGTATAAGCTTAAAGTCAATTGCTGAATCAATAAAAGTCGAAGCTTTGATCTAGATCCTACAATCAGATTGCTATCAAGTGGTATCAGAGCATTAGGGATTAAAGCTTCAACGTCTGCCGCACTATTCTCGAATTTCTGCTGCTCTTTCGTAACTCTAGACGTTCTTGCAATCCAAGAACCCTAATTTGTTCTAGGACGGATTCTTTGGAAATTTGCTGCTGCGTTACACGTCTACTGCTGCGTTTGATTTTTCATCGCATCCGACAGAATTATTCCTCCTATTTGCTGTATATTATCGACGTTCTTGGACTTCTTGCACCACAAGAAACCTCCCAATTGCAGGATACTTCAGGTTTTTGGACTAGTTCGATTTCAATTAATCAATATTTCTGTTCAGCATTTACTTCTTGATTTGCTGTAAAGTCTTTAATTTATTGTAAGGCCGACCCTTTTACAAAAAAAAACAAAAAAAATAAATAAACAAAAAGGAGAGCAGAACGAAGCACAAAATTACGGGATTTAATCAATACTGGTATCTTCCTCGTTCTTGATCGACACTCCAAAATCCGAATCAAGAACATCAAGATTTATCAAGAATTTAAGGAAACCGGATTCTTGATTTTCGATCGAAAGAGTAGTACTCCGATCAATCTTGACGAAGAACTTCCAGAAAATTTGATTGTCTCTATACACACCACACGAGCTTCACGTTCTGTTTTAAAAAATTTGGCGGGAAAATTCTGCAAATTTTTTTTTTTTGGCTTTTTTAGCTTGTGTTGTGTCGTTCAGTTCTTGTGCAAAATTTGGTGTTACGAAAATTTTTTGTGATAAACACAAGAGTAAACTGGCAGGAAAAATTCTGCAAGAAATTTTTTTTAGCTTGGGTTGTGTCGTAGAGTTCTTGTGTTTTTGGGCTATCTTGTGAGTGTAAACACGGATGAATAGTGAGTTTTCATCCCCATAAGCCTCACGCTATGGCTGATGATGATTATGATATTATAGATGGTAAACTTGAATTTCAACGAAAAGCCTTTGGAGACCGACTTGCTAAGGAATTCACACAAACACGTGAAGGTTTGGATGATGAGTTAGACCGACTTGCTAAGGAACTCAAACAAACACGCGAAGGTTTGGATGATGAGTTAGCCCGTTTACGTGCTGAAAATGCCCAACACCGAGCTGACGCTGCTCGGAAACATGAGGAAATATTGAATAGCCTCCACGCACTATACGTGCAACGGGAGCAACGAGCACAAGAGGTAGTCCCCGCCCCACCTAATCCTCGTTCTTGATTTAAATGCAGGTCAGAATCTTGTACCCGAGGCTCAAGGGGCTGCTCACGCACCCCCACATGACGATTCACGTAATGTGAAATAAAAAATTCCACCGTTTGATGGTAAGGCTGATCCGGACAGGTATTTAGCTTGGGAGATGAAAGTTTCTCAAGTTTTCTCTTGCACAAACATTAGTGACGCTAAACAGGTACAACTTGGGACAATGGAGTTTACCGACACAGCTATGCATTGGTGGGACCAACTCCAGGCCCAACGTCAAAGAAGACATGATGGTGAGATCACCTCATGGGCGGTGCTCAAATAAATCATAAAGCAACAATGGGTACCTACTCATTACTATGGGGATCAGCTCCGTAAGTTACAAACGTTACGTCAAGGAAATCGCACGTTAGAGGAGTTTGATGAAGATTTGCGCCTCACTATGCTTAAAGCCAATGTCGACGAGGAAGATGAAGCGATAATGCAGCGTTTCCAATGTTGCCTTCGACCCGATATTTCTTGCCACGTCGAATTACAGAATTATCGCACCAAAGCCGAGCTTCTACAAGGTGCAATCATGGTGCAAAAGCGCTTGGCTGAACGGGCTGCATATAAAGCTTCTTATGGTAACACTCGCTCTACTTATTCTTCTTTTGGACAAGGTACTACATCTTCATCTTCTAATGTTTCCAATCAGCCTAATCCACGTCCTCAAGATGATTTTAAACCACGTAAATTGAATTATCCTTATTCTGATGCTAAAACGAAAGACATGCATGAAAAGGGTACTCCTACTGTTGAACGTGCACGTAATATGGCTTGTTTTAGGTGTCGTGGGAGAGGTCATTATGCTCGTGATTGTCCTAATAAGCGTGTTTTAAGGGCTGTTGGTGTTGAGTTAGAACCTCATGAATTTGAATCGGACTCTGACAAGGATGATAATAGCGCACATAGTGATTGCGATGATGATAATTTGCTGCATGTTAGTGCTACTTCTTCTTATGGTTCGGGTGTATGTGGTGTTTTACAACGTGTATTGGCTGCACAAACTAAAATTGATGACAATATGCAGCGTGATAACATTTTTCAATCCACGTGTGGTATTGGGGGAAGAACTTGTAACTTGATTATTGATTCGGGTAGTTGCACTAATGTGGTTAGTACGTTACTTGTTGAAACTTTGCGTATTCCCACGTTACCACACCCAAAACCCTATCAACTACAATGGTTGAGTGATGAGGGGGAAACACACGTCAACTCACAAGCACTCGTTAATTTTCAGATTGGTAAATTTCACGATGAGGTCTTTTGTGATGTTCTTCCTATGCACGTCACACACCTACTTTTAGGTCGTCTGTGGCAATTCGATAGACGTGTTTCTTATGATGGCTACTTAAACCGTTATTCACTGCCTTATAAAGGCAAGACCATTGTTTTGCACCCAATGACCCCAAAGCAAGCGCATGATGAACAACTTAAGATGACGGCTTTCCGGTTGCGTCACCAAGCAACACAAAATGCTAAAAAAGTCGTAGGTAAGGAACGGGTTGTAGCTCGAGTAGATAAGGCTGAATCTGATCCTAAAGTTATTAAACAAGGTGAAAACGCCACCTCACACACTAGTAAGGTCAATCGGAATTTAATGATAAAGGCCGTAGGGGCTGGAAATCCAATTTATATTCTTGTACTAAAAAATTCTGACTCCCCTACCCCTTGTTTACTTTCTATATCCGATTTAACCAATTCTCTCCCTAGTGCGATTTATTTTGTTTTGCAGGAATTCAAGGATGTCTTTCCGGAGGAGGAACCCAAGGGGCTACCACCAATAAGAGGAGTGGAGCATCAAATCGACTTTGTACCCGGTTCCGTGCTACCAAACCGGCCAGCCTATAGAGCCAACCCCACAGAGATCATGGAGATACAAAAGCAAGTTGAGGAGCTGGTGGAGAAGGGAAAGATTCGCGAGTCCATGAGCCCTTATGCAGTTCCAGTCATTGTGGTCCCCAAGAAGACGGGAGAATGGCGTATGTGCACAGATTGTCGCGTAATCAACCAAATAACGGTAAAGTATCGATATCATATCCCTAGACTAGATGATATGCTTGATAATTTACATGGTAGTCGTTTCTTTACTAAAATTGATTTGAAGAGTGGCTACTATCAAGTACGTATTCGGGAGGGTGATGAGTGGAAAACATCTTTTAAAACCACTTTGGCGTATATGAGTGGCTTGTAATACCATTTGGTTTAAATAATGCACCTTCCACCTTTATGAGACTTATGAATGAGGTCCTTAGGGAATTTATAAATCACTTTGTAGTTGTGTACTTCGATGATATACTTATTTATAGCACTATATTTGATGATCATGTTGAACATTTGAAGGCTGTTTTGCATACACTTAGAGAACACGAATTATATGATAATCTCAAAAAGTGTAATTTTTGTTTGGAGAGTGTTGTCTTTCTTGGCTTTGTTGTTAGCGCTAAAGGTGTGGAAGTACGTAGTTTCCATGGCCTTGCAAGCTTCTATAGATGTTTTGTGAAGGGATTCAGCTCCATTGCAGCTCCCCTCAATGAGCTCTTCAAACGGAATGCACCATTTGTGTGGGAACAACGTCACATGGAAGCTTTTGAAACTCTTAAGTCTATGCTTATTTCTGCGCCTATACTTGCATTACCTAATTTTAATAAGATGTTCCAACTTGAATGTGATGCATCGGGTGTGGGGATTGGTGGTGTTTTAATACAAGAAAGTAGGCATGTTGCGTACTTTAGTGAGAAACTTAAAGGGGCTGCACTTAATTATTCTACGTATGATAAAGAGTTGTATGCGTTGGTTCGTTGTTTACAAACATGGCAGCACTATTAAGGCCTAGAGAGTTCACCATCCACACTGATCATGAGTCTATCAAGTACTTAAAAGGGCAAGGGAAACTGAATAAGCGTCATATAAGATGGGTTGAGTTTATAGAGTCATTTCCTTATGTGATTAAGTACAAGAAGGGTAAGGATAACATAGTTGCCGATGCCTTATCTAGGCGTTATTCTTTTATCACTTCTATGCAAACCTAGTTGTTAGGATTTGAATCTATTAAGCATATGTATGACCATGACATTGATTTTGGGAAAATATTTGCTGCGTGTCCTTCTCATGATCAACCTGAATATTCTATTTTCGATGGATTCCTTTACAAGAATGCTAAGTTATGTGTACCTCGTTGTTCTATGCGTGAGTTGTTTGTTAAGGAAACTCATTGGGGAGGTTTGATGGGACATTTTGGGGTAGATAAGACCTTAGACATGCTTAAGAAACATTTTTATTGGCCTAAGATGAAATCTGATGTGGTTAAATATTGTTCTTCGTGTTTAGTTTGCAAGCATGCTAAGGCTAGGTCACAACCACATGGGTTATACACACCACTTCCTCTTCCCACTTCACCTTGGACTGATCTTTCCATGGACTTTGTCTTAGGTTTGCCATGAACTAGGAATGGTCATGATTCGATTTTTGTGGTTGTTGATAGAATGTCTAAGATGGCACATTTCATTGCATGTAATAAGACTAATGATGCTTCTACTATTGCTGACTTGTTCTTTAAGGAAATAGTACGTTTGCATGGTGTGCCTAGATCCATAGTTAGTGACCGAGATACCAAGTTTATTAGCCACTTTTGGAGAGTGTTATGGAAGAAACTGGGTACATCCTTGTTATATTCCACTTCTTTTCACCCACAAACTGATGGTCAAACAGAGGTTACCAACCGTACTTTGGGTCAGTTACTTAGAACGGTGGTGGGTAAGAACCTTAGGACGTGGGAAACGTGTCTTCCATTGTTGAATTTGCTTATAATCGTGCTCCTCACTCAGCTACTAAGGCTGCACCGTTTGAAGTTGTGTATGGATTTTTACCCTCTGCTCCATTCGAGTTTGTTCCTCTTCCTACAGGCACACACGTGAGCTTAGATGCGGAAGACAAGGTTGCACTTGTTCGTGAATTACACACAAAAGCTCGTTTGGAGGTTGAAAAGGCTACGGAGCGGTATCTCAAGCAGGCTAATAAAGGCCGCAAAGAAATGATCTTCAAACCGGGAGATTGGGTATGGCTATACCTACGCAAGGAGCGTTTTCCACATCAACGCAAGAGCAAGCTGAATTACCGAGGTGATGGACCATTTCAAGTGCTATGAAAGGTGAATGACAACGCCTATGTCATAGATTTGCCACCGGATTGGACTATGTCTTCAACAATCAACGTTAAGGACTTGTCCCCGTTTGATGATCCTCATTATGATCTGAGGTCAGATCCTTCCGAACCGGGAGGGAATGATGCACTCCAAGATGATCAGCCATGCATTCACAAGCCCAAGGATCCTATTATTGTTCGAGATGGCCCTATCAGAAGTTTTCAAGAGAAGAAGGCTCGAGAAGCTTATGCAAAGCTGGTCCAAGATGTTGGAAAGAAGAATGAGGCTTTGAGGATTGATGATCCAACTACTTTAAGCCTATTCGTTGCTGATTGGGCTTGATGAGCTGAAGCCCAAGTGTGGGACGCCAATGCTTATTAAATTCAGATTGTTTTATGGACTTTTAATTATGTTATTTAGTTGGGCTTTATTTTAATTAAGTTAGAATCATAATAAGGCCTTATAGGCCCATGTTGGCGCCAATAGCATCTAGGGCGTGTCTTTTGCTGCTATTTATTCCTTTGTTTCTTTGAATTGAATACTCAGATATTTTGGAGATTAAACCCTAGTTTATAATCAAGAAACTTTTCAGAGATTGGAGTTTCTTTCAATTATTCTGAGATAGAATAGTTGGGTGGTTTTCCTGAGATAGGATTATCACGAGACAATAATCAGAGATTGATTATTATTGTTACTTTCGTTTTATTTCCAAATAGTCCACGTTTTATACATTCAGGAAGCTGTTCTTGTTCGGAAAAACCCTAGCTTGAATTCGTATAAGCTTAAAGTCAATTGTTGAATCAATAAAAGTTGAAGCTTTGATCTAGATCCTACAATCAGATTGCTATCACTGTGTCCCTCAGCGAACTTATCTTCTTCAGTTTTACGTTTGTGTGCTCTGCTTTAACTGATTTCCAGTTTCTTGCTAACTCAGTTTCTTGTTTACTCAGTTTCTTGTTATCTCAGTTCGCGACCTAGAAATATTACAGTGCTTGTCTGATTTAACTAATACAAATATCAGACTATATTAATTCCTATACATTGACATCTAGACATCTTTTTGCTTTGCACTATAACAGCTAGTTATGACACTTCATCAATGGGGTTTAGAATCAAGACTAAATAAGTGATGAATCATCATCAAAACATAAATTTTATTTCCAACAATTTCCCCCTTTTTGATGATGTCAATACCCTCCTTAAAAGCAATGCAAAAAGATAAACAAGATACAGTAATTAACACAGTGAACTGAGAAACGGAGAATTTATTTGATAACTGAGTTGTAGTGCTGGGTAATAAAATACAATACAATAAAAAGAACTAAAAGACGGTTTCTTTTTACTTGATAGTTAAACTAAATCGATTATCATAGGCTTCCGCAACAGTTCTCATAGCATCATTTGTTGCTGTGTTTTCAATTCCATGAATGCTTGCCCATATATTCCATGATTCCGATAAGTTGTGCTTGCTGAAAAATTTGCTCTTAAAAAGAACTGCGAAAGTAAAGACAGTTGTCCTTAGTCTTTCACTGGTGGCTGTTTTCAGTATTTTCTGAATAAATTCAGTTTCAGCCTTTTCAATCTTACATGACTCTTTATCTAGAGTACCATTCTTTTCCCATTTCCTCAGTTTATTCCAATAGTGCATGAGCATTTTCTGCATGTGTAGAAATCTCTTGAGAGATTCTTCTTTTGACACTCCTTCTCTTTCTGGTAGATTTTTGAATAGACTGTAGAGACGAGAATCCAAACCAACTCTTTTGTCAGTCGGTTCTGAGTATTTAACAATCAGTTCCATCTCTTCATCAGTGAATTCTCCTCTAGCTTTCTTCAGTTCATTCAGTTTGTCATCAACATTTGTAAGGACTTGTGGCATCTCAGCTGCATAGACTTTTAAGATGTCCAAACTTTCCCCCTTATTGACATCATCTTTATGAATCAGGCTCTTGATGTAAGCGTTCAATGTTTGTTGAGTTGATGCCAAAATGGTTTGAGCTACAACTGAGTCCTTCATGCCCTGTTCCATTAAAATCATTTTGTCTACCAGATTATTGAGAATAACTTCCCATCTGTCTTGAGTTTCATTTCTTCTTGTGTCATTCTCAATGGTTGTTTTCCGAAGCTCAAGCAGAGTGTTTTGACAGTTATCAGTGACGATATCCATTTTCTTTTCAAGCTTGCTTCTTTCATCTTTGCTAGCTTTTAAGGATTTTAGAACCTTTCCAAATAAGCTGTTATCATCTTCCTGAATTCTGATTATCTCATTATGATAAAATTTAATGAGATCAACCTGAGTAGGTAAATCTTTTGAGCTTCCTGCATGTTGTTCATTTACCTTGTTTGTCTCAGCCTCAGTTGGTTGAGCTTGCTTTAGAGGTGAGAGAACAACTTGCTTCAATTTTTCTCTATATTCTGCCGATCTTCTTCTTTCTTCAGATTGTTTCCTAGCTTCTTCCAAGCTTGATTGATCAATAATTTTTGCAGGTGACAGATGTACGTTGAGTTCATCATCTGATTCCTCTCCAGGCATGTTTGCCACGGTTCTTGCTATTTCAAGTGTAGACTTGTCAGTAGGAGATTGGTAATCTCCTTCTTGTGTATCTGGTACACTTTCAGAACTTGAACTTCCACTGCTTTCTTTAGAACTACTAGAATCATCATCAGCATTATGTTCCGTTGCAGTTTCCTTATCTTGTAGAGAAGCAAGATTCCCTTTTTGCAAGTTAGGATCTTCCTGAGAATCATCATCATCATCATTCTTTTTGGAACTTCCACCAGCTATGGCTTCCTTCCAATAACTATTTCTGATCAGCGCATATCTTTGATTTAAGAATTCATCGGTATTGATTATCTCCGATAGATTTGTAATGTTGTATAGATCAAATGCCCATTTCTCGACCACTTCCATTTCTGCTTGCTGACTTCTTTGATTGGAAATGGAACTGAATTTCCAAGTCCGATATCTGCGCAATCGCTCATAATCAGCTATCATAAGTTCTCCATGATCAGTTGAGGATTTGAATGGTGTGACAATCTCCTTTGATTCTCTTGTGATCTCCTGGTCTTTTTCTAGAATATAGTCTTCAATTTGCATGGGATCAGTTCATGCAATGTCCTCAGATTGCATAAGATCGGTTCTGCTGGTTCCTCCCTCAGCAGTGTCTGGGACGACTGATGTATCTTTTTCAATGACTGAAACTGAGATTATCGGCTCAGTTTCCATAACCGTGTCTCTAAAAAATTCTTCAGTAGACTCAGGTTCCAATGTAGCAACTGGAACGTCTTTCACTGTATGCTCAGTGGGTTCTTCTTCATGGATTAGCTCATCCAAGTGGATAATCTTAGTTGATTCTATTTCTGTTTTAGCCTCCTTTTCCTCAGAGTGAGGAGCTGAAAATTCATTAACTGTTTCCTCATGTTCTAATCTGGAAGCAGATTCTTGGGGAGTGGATTTGGATTTTGAAAGTAACAGAAGCATATTCAACGTTGTTTCGTCAATCAATATTTCTTCACTGTCAGATTCTTCATCATCATGCTCAGTTCTCAGGGTCTGTTACCCCTGAGTCTCAGCTTCCTTTTGTATGTCAGCTTCAACATTCTATTCTCTGTTGACAACTTTAGTCTCCTTCGTCATTTCCATTTCTTGTGTATGCGTGACTTCCTTTTGTAAAGCCTCAGTTTAGCCTTTGCCAATCAAAACTTTCTCCAAACCAAATCACATATAGCAAATCCAATTTTACTCCAGATATATTGCTAAAGTTTCCTGCATTTCCAATTATGCAGTTTAACATTTTGGTGAGAAAATTGAATTCTGGTTTGAGTAGACTTGTGCTTCCGGTCTGTAACTCTACGGATTCTGCATCAATTGCTATGTCTTTCCATAGTTTCTCCTTCTGTTCCTTAGTCAACTTGATGGCTGACATTCCTCCAGATTTGTCGAATCCAAAAATTTCTCCAATAAGGTTTTCAGTAACCTTGATCTGCTTACCATTGACAGTAGTGGTAAAAGTGTGTGTGCTTTCACCTTCTATAGCTGTACTTCCAAATTCATAGAAGTCTTCAATGCTTTCCAGACATACACTTTTCAGATCGATGTTGAATACAGTATCCAAACCTTTAATTTTCTGGATTTTTGCTGCAATTACTTTGGCTAAAGTTTGATCGGTATACTTGGCAATGAATTGATCAAGTGAAATGATCATTCCAGGTTCAACACGAGTAGAAGCCATCGTTTTCTGGATTTGATTGAGAAATTTGAAAATTTGGAGGAATAGAAAGTAGATTCAAAATTTGAGTGTAAGGAATTATAAAAGAAATTTCTGGGTTATTTATAATTTGTAGCAGGGGTAGTTATGAATTGAGTGGGACTTAAAACGTCTTGTCATAAATGTTTTGAGATTGCGAAAAAGAAAATGAGTGGAAAAGATGTGCGGTTGAGGTTAGGAAAGGTCACGTCTTTTCCTGACAACCGTAGCTAGAGAATAGTAAATAGAGTAGACGCGGTGTAATTCCAGCTGTACATGTTCAGTCTTGTACTATATAATGAATTCAAAAGCTCAGTTGTGAATACAACTCAGTTCTGTGAATCATACTTTTTCAGTTCCCAGTTAGTGATTTTTCTCCTGCAAAACAGAATGTGAAATTTTTGGTACCCATATCTGTTTGGGTCCTAACTGATTAGTTTTCGATGATATATTTTTATTTTTAACTTCATATCTCTCTTGATATTTTGACTGGGTAGAGTCAGCTTTCACAAACTTTTCATGTTTTGTCCTAACAGTTTTTTGTTTATTCAGTTTGTGAGACTGAAGTGATGGTTCATTCCAATCTTCATCAGTGGGAAATAGTCTTCCTTTCCCTCTGAGTCTGTTATTCCATGAATGATCTTCATTTTTAGATGGATATGACTTGAAGATTTTTCTTACTGATCTCGGATCAGTTTTGCCCTTTTCAGCCTTCTGAGTTTTCCTATAAAATCTATTGGTTTGGTGCTTTTTACCAACTGATTTATCAGTTCTATCAGTTTGTACATTTGGCTGTGCTGAGTTTTTGTCAGTTCTAATAACTTTATCAGTTTTCTGTGTTCCTGACTTTTGAGTAGTCAAAAATTTTATTGCAACTGATCTTGGTCTGAACTTAGAATTATACTGATTATCAAACCCTAAACCAGATCTATCTCCAAATGGTTTTCCAAGTTTGAACTGAACACTGGTAGTTGGATCAACTGATGTTACTGGAATGTTTATTACTTCTGTCAGTTCATCAGTTAGTCGATTTACCTTGGTTCCATTATTAGTCTTGATTAAATTGATCTCAGCATTCAATCTTGAAAATTTTGATTTCAATAAATTTTTCTCCTTTTTGACATTATCATAATTCTTTTGAATTGCCACTAATTCCTTTATGAGTATGTCCAAGGTTTCATTGATATCTTCATTTCTCTGATTGTTCATGGCAGTGTGAGCATTGGATGTAGATGCAATTACCTCCTGATGTTTGATAGGTAAACCTTTTGTCGAGGAATCATCATCAGTTAGAACTTTCTTTCCTTTATCAATAGCATTTGTATGTGTTATTCCTAGCAGTATGATTTCCTCATCACTTTCACCTCCATAACTCATGGGTAGAACAACATCTTTGCCTTTAGTTAAATTTTCTTCTATGTGATCAGCTACTCGTAGTAACTCTTTTTCCTCTGGATTCATCATCAATATTAGCATTAAACTCAATGTCTTCATCATAACTAAAATGAGGTTCCGGATTCGTATGTGAGCTCGTGGTACTGAATCTTTCAAATACTCGATCCTGAAAATCAAAAACAACATTCTGCAAATAATCAGTCAGGGGTTATTCAGCCAATTTCTAATTCTAGATATATCCATTGTAATAAAGTACAGTAAAGAGTTTTCAACAACTGGTTTGTAAGATATCTCCCCCAAAAGCAGTAACGGCTCCGATACCAATTGTTGGTATCGGAAATAACTGATGACCAGTTACTTCAAGCAAACAAACTGATACTGAGATTCAGTGATGGATCTCTTCAAAACAGAAACACTGCTCCGATACCAATTGTTGGCCCCTTCGAAAGGCTAACACAAGTTTAGAGGGGGGGTGAATAAACTTGTCACCAAAAACTTTCCCAAAACTGAAAGTACCCTAGGAACTGAGTTTTTACCAAACTCAAACTGATGCACAGCTCAGTTTTGTTCCTGTCCCTTAACTTGTGCGGAGTTAGGCTGACTAAGCTGAGTTTAAGTCAAACTGACTTAAGCAACAACTGAGTCAACCGGCAGCGGATATATTTAGCCTTTATCAAATATAAGTTAACAAATAGCTTATTTACTTGACTTTGGAACGGATACTAGATAAATAAAATCGAAATAAAGTAAATGAATGCGTAAAGTAAATAAACAAGAACTATAGAGGTTCCAGGTGGTGTAATCATGTACGTCCTCTCTTCCCCTGTGATGCGGAGGAAAATTACACTAGAACTTCTTTGAGATGGCCCGGTTACAAAGAGTCCTAAATTGATAGTCCTTGACTAATCCCTAGCTTCACTATCTAAACACTTGTAGAACAGGTAGAATTGTTGTTCTTCAATTCTTTGAAACACTGGTCCTTGGAGGGTTGAATTGCCTCTTCACCAGCTCATCACAACCACAGTCTTCCTGACTGCACTCAACTGTCCTTCACACCTTCTTGGTGTTTCACAGTCTAAACCTTTGATAAAATCAATGTTGAGACTTGAATCAATAACTATGATTCAATTGTGATTTGAGCTTTTCTTATAGATGAGTAAATTATGCTCGGCTCCGTATTTTTCAAATGAGTGATCTTGATTTTCCTTGAATGCTTAAGAATCACTTGAAGAAATTTCTTGATCTTGCAATAAAGTATTTAGCAGGAATTCTTTTGAAATTGGTTTCCCCCTTAATTTTATCTTTCTTGACTAGATTGATTCTTTTTAATTCTTCCTGCTCTCCCTCTTCACTCCTTCTTGTTGTTGTAGAAGTAGTCTAATTATAGGGGTTCATCTAACGTTCATCCTGCTTGAATCTTGTAACGGCTATATTTTCTGACCGTTCTGATCTGTCAGTAGTTTATCCAATAAAATCGCTTCCTCTATAACGTTCGACTGTACTATCAGCTTGTTGGATGACTGACATATAAAATTGAGTTTCCTTATCAGTTTTATTTTGAGTTTATGACTTGTCAATTTCTTGACTGACTTGGGGCAATAACTGAGATTTTACTCCTCTTCAAATATCAGTACTCCAGTTTACATCTGATTATAATTGACTTAATCAGAGTACACCATAAGCAAATAACTTTTAAGAATTCATTGTCCTTATGAATCTTAGGTCTTCATACAAGATCCATAAAGTCAGTTCAGGTCACCACAATCTTGCCTGAAGTCTAACTTCATAGTCTCGACTTGTAATCTTTATAACTGAGTTTGAACCCTCAGTTCTTCAGTCTTCAATAACTGAGTTTGAACCCTCAGTTCTTCAGTCTTCTAGATAAGCCAACTGAGTCTGTGTTCCTCAGCGAACTTATCTTCTTCAGTTTTACGTTGGTGTGCTCTGCTTTAACTGATTTCCAGTTTCTTGCTAACTCAGTTTCTTGTTTACTCAGTTTCTTGTTATCTCTGTTCGTGACCTATAAATATTACAGTGCTTGTCTGATTTAACTTATACAAATATCAGACTCTATTAATTCCTATACATTGACATCTAGACATCTTTTTGTTTTACACTATAACAGCTAGTTATGACACTTCATCAATGGGGTTTAGAATCAAGACTAAATAAGTGATAAATCATCATCAAAACATAAATTTTATTTCCAACATAAACCCTAAGCATAGAATAAAAGTTAATCTATTATATTCTTCAGCCGCTTCAGGTATTTACTTCTCTGCTCATGTTCCTTTACCAAAAAACTGCTCTAGCTGAGTTGGTAAAAGTCTTTTCTTTCTTCATCACCACCTGAGTTCGAATCCTTGCAGTAGCATCTCCTCTTTTTTATTTTTTTTCGTATTTAATTTTCTTTTCCGTAAAAAAAATATTATGTTCGTATTAATTTTTATTTTTTTTCGTTCGTATTTTTTTTTCTTTTTCGAACCGAAAAACACGACACAAAAAAATTCAGAATTAATCTTGTTCGAACCGAAAAACACAACAAAAAAGAATTTCAGAATTAATCAGGCCAAGTGGATTCGAACTCGGGTCTCCAAACCATTGAAACAGTGATTTGACCACTGCGCCAGCGTTCAAATTTGATGAAGATTGCATCCGAGTTAAATATATAGGGATCCGGCCGAAAGGAAATAAATAAAAATAATTCTAAATTTTGCCAAAAATTAAATTGCAAAATTAAATTACATGACATCCTATACCCGAAAAACGGGTTTAAAATAGCATAAATTAAATTAAAAGATGCAATTTTTTATTCTATTACACTCCTTATTAATTAATTATGCAATCATGATCCCAAAATCGCTTTAACCTTGCTCCGATACCACATGCTGAATATACAGAAACCTGAATCCGGATCCGATCCATAATTGAATCATCAGATCTGATTCTCTGCACCGATCGAGACGCTCGATCATGCACAGCGGAAGCTACGAATAAATTCGCATGCGATTTTACCACGATTTGATTCACATAAATAATTAATGTAACTATGAGAAGGTCGAAGATTTACCTAAACGAAGAGGGATAGTAAATCGACAAAGAGGGAGAAGCCATGATCTTCCGGATTGTATCTTCAAGAGACGACTGGTGGACGTCGATCCTCGCCGTAGAACCTCCTCGAACATGCATGAGAAAAACCCTAGTTTTTCTCCTCTTAATGACTAGAACAAGTAACTAATTTTTCTCTTCTATTTGGTGATAAGTGGGGCAATTAAAGTGTATTTTTGTGCTAGGAGGACCTCTCTTTATATAGGAAAATAACTAGTCAAGAGAGTTATCATTTTCACACCACAATTACCTATTCCCACAAGGAAAAGATATTTGCTAAAAGATAATAGATAATTCCCAAAAAATCAATCTCTTATTTTCCATTAATTATCCAACAAATAGATAATTAATTAATTACACATTTGACATAATCTAGGAAAATTTCTTTTCCTAATTTATCACATAATGGGGCACCACTTTTATCTAAAATGGCGCTGATAATCTTGGTCTATTTGTGTTGAGAGAAACTCTCTTTTTAATAGCAAAATCACTAATAATTTGAGAGTTTATCTTTACACACAAATTTATCTTTTCCGTTTAGGAAAATAAAAACCTTTATCTAATAGTTCAAAAAACCTTTATCCAATAGGAAAACAAATTTTCTATTTATCCAATAAGAAAACTAATTTCTTATTTATAAATATTTAACACATAAATAATTATATTATCCACACTATAATTAATTGGGAGAAAATTTCTTTTCCCAAAATCAAAATAATAAGGCGTCATTTTATGCCATTTGGGATAATAGAAAATGTTTTTTCTATTTTACATATTATTTACCATATAAATAATATTTGCATATTTATTAAATAGACCAACTATTTATTCTCGAGGTTCCATAAAACGAGAAAACACTCGCGTGTTAGGAACCAACCCGGGGACCATGGACCTATAACCAGTAGCTACAATAAATTTAATAAAATATTCATCGAACAGAATATTTCTAGTCAACATATTAATTCCGGAATTCCGCCACCATAAATCCGAAACTGAACTCTATCGATTATAGATATAACTTATTCTCAAAACGTCGAGTCGATAAGTGTCCATTGATATAATCATTACATACAGACTAACCCTCCATAGACTATCCGTAATGAAGCGGGATTATTTCCGTAAACCTTCTTCAATACATCTTATCCTTATTTACCATTAACCCACTAATGATCAATTAGTTCATAACCAATACAAACTCCGTGGATCGATCAGTTTCTAGGATTAACAAATAAGGGGATTGTCTTTCTACCTCCCGCAGGAAGGAATGGATTCCATATCTGTGAGATACACACTTCTCACTCATTCCAGAATAATGCCAACGTGAAAGTGATTCGGACCGCGCCTCTTAGCGATCCTTAACGAACACATCAAACCCTATCCTGAAACAAGTAGGAGTATGCAATCACTTCAGGATTAAGGTTAATCCATAAATGATCATCTTGTGATTTAATAAGATTTCTCAATCACGGAATTATATGAGAAATGCAGATTAAATCGGCCTTGTCCTATATGACTCTCATCATATATAAATGCCCCACTTAGACAACCAATGTCAACGGTCCGGATAAGTCGGTCACACCATAAAGTGTTCTGGGCGCATTAATGGTGGTTTAGTCAATAGACCCCATAATTTGACTAAGTTCACCATGGACTATTAGTTCAAGTGTATCACCATAAATTTAATCCTCATGTGTGACACACACTAAGTTATATGGCTACATATGATACGACTTGGGGTTTTCAGCAGTGTATTAAATATAAGCACAAAGCAAATAATAAGATGAGAATAAATCTGTCATTTATTAATTATAAAAACAATTACATAAATTGTCTTTCGGGCTCTACTGTTTGAATTAATTGTCATCGTATGACAGAATGACCCATTGGACATCGTCGTATCCAATATATGATTAATTCGTTGAAACTTATTTCAAGTGATTCAGTCATATCATGAGCTTCCGTTTTGATTAATAATTAAAGTCTTAGAGCACTCCATCAAATATGTAGCCTCCTTATCTTCAACTACTATAACGTAGTTGCTCGTGTCATTGCTTATTTTAAAAGGATTAAAATTACCTAACCTTTCTTGAGAACGTTTCTCAACAGGTAACTGTCATTAATTTGGTTTTATACATCGAGAAATAAAACATAGAAATAAAAGTCTGTAAAAAACAACAACATAAAACATAAAGATAAAAGTGTGTTCTTGTTTATACATGCAAAATCAAAAATGGTCTTTTGGTTTATGATTTTGTTCCCACTAGTCAACTACTCCCAATTGACTTTCAAGAATTTTCCCAAATTCTTTAGTGGCCATGATCCCATCTAGTTACCCCGATTCCCGACGTGGGCCAATCAACCGAGATAATTCGACAAGTAGGTAACACTTTACCAATCACATTTCTATGCGACTCTTGGCGGTTGACCGATCAACTATTTGACACTACACATCACTATGTGATAGCCAACCCCTTGTCTCTAAAATTAGACGGTCCTAACCTGGGCCAATCACTGCAAAATTCTAGTTAAGTCATAACCCAATATTCGCGAGATCTCATACGATCATGTGTTAATAATAACGATATACCCGAGGTAGGTCAACTCCCTACATGGGCCGATCAGTTGGATCCGTACAAGGGCTATTCACCGTCATTATAATATTGGAGACAAAATTTCGACTTAATTTTTGTTGTAGGAGTATTTTAAATTAATTACGGTCTCATAAAAAATATTTATCTCAATAGACATACATCCTACGCATCTATCTAGATCGTACATAGTCATGCATCTATTGTATCGTATAAAATAAATACATGCACAAAATAAATAAATGCGTAAAGTAACCGGTATGATCATTGACTTTTCCTAAGTGCGGTTTCAAATACAAACTGACGAAACCGCGGGTCACAATTCTAAGGGTAGCTGCAACCACCAATAGGATCTCTATGTAATTTGGCCTCAATCTTTTTCTCCATTCTTGTTACATAAAATTCTATCATATAAAATAAATACACCCACCGCAACACGGGGGGAAGCTAACGGGAATGGGATAAATGCAGAAAAACTAGGTCACGTTCTTCGTAATGGCCTAGGACAAATTTTAAAAACCAACAGAAAATTAAATCATTCACATCTATTCTATTGGTCGAGTCCATGATCAATCGGGGTCCATATAATCATATTACATAAATCAAAATATCTAATCTATATAATAACATCTTATGAAAAAGATAAAATCTATAATTACTAACTTGCGTCTTGATTAATCGATGAACGTTTAATCAATTAAATGATTTTGTTTAATCAATTAACATTTAATTAATTAAATTATTTAATCGAAATAAATTTAACGATTAATTTTAAAACGATTTCTATTTTAATTTTATTAATTAGAACTATTCTAAAATAAACTCAAAGATAAAATAGGTTTTTTTTGTTTCCTTTCCTCTTGGTTCTTGCCCAAAAATAAAAACGATTAATTTTAAAATGATTTATATTTTAATTTAATTAATTACAACTAAAATCAAATCAAATCAAAAATAAAATAGGTTTTTTTGTTTCCTTTCCTCTTGGTTCTTGACCAAAAGGGATGTCTTTGGTTTCTTAAACCGAAAAACATCGACCTAGGTCATTACCAAATATTTGGTAATGGCCTAGGTTAACCTTAAAGGTATGTCTGGTTTCCTAAACCAAAAGGCATCCACCTTGGCCATTACCAAATTTTTGGTAAAGGCCCAGGTTAACCATAGGTCCACAAAAGTGCACCATAGGCCTAACTCTTTTACTCAACAATTTGAGTAGTGGTCCTTTTCATGCCGCATGGCACTCCAGTGGTCCAAACTATTTGAACCATTGGTTAGTCACATAACATCAACTAAACAAAAAGACTTTCCATGTACCATAAAATCACAAATCACAAAACAAAAATTTTCGGGTTCCACCAAATAAAATACCAGTCGACTCCGACCACCCCCGGGGGTGATTTCCGGTGGGGGTGCCGTCGCCGATCATCCGAGCACCCCAAACGCCGATTGTTTTTTTCTTTTTTTTTGTTTTTGTTTCACGAAATCATATCATGCATCTAGAAAATTTTCTACACAAATTTAAATGCTTATTGATTAAACTCGAAGACTACTTTGATACCACTGTTAGGAAATCTATGCGGGAACGCAGCGGAATTTAAATTTAATTTCCTTTTACCAAGATCGACTTCGTTTAGGACAATAAACACGTTAATTAGTAGACGGTGAATACCTTGCTTGATCTAAAATATCGACGCTTTGACCATCTACGGAGAGTAGTAGTGGGTGAGCCATCTACGTGTCCAGCGTCTATCAATATCACACAATCACCTCGCTGGAATCCTCTCTGGATAGCTATTAGAAAAACCCGGTTGCTAGACTGACCTTTACTCTCTCACTCTCTCAATACTCTCTCTAAGAAGCTCTCTATTTTTCACAAGAATTATGAACTCTTGGAATTGTGATGATGCAAAAGAGTTTGACACCCACAACATATTTACAGTGGTGTCTGTGCCCTATATGCCCCAATCTGATTGGAGAAGCTTCCTGCGTGGAGTGGGGAGAAAGAAAACATTTTCCTAATAAAATAAGGAAAGTATCTTTGATTGATTTATCTCATTTAATATCCAATACCTTATATTAAATACTTCCAAGATATATATTGCCATTATCTAATATTGAATATATCTTTATTATATTACCATAAATATGTATCTCAATTATACATGTGCATCATATACACACTAAATTTCGCCCCATACATATATGTGTAATTAATCAACATAATTAATATCTGGTTTATATTTATTCATAATAAATGAATATCACCATAATAATTTATCACTATAACACTTTATAGTCGAGATATAAAGTTTCCTTGTTTGGTTATCACTATAACCGCATTTTAATCCGGCTAGATGTTCTTATGTGTGTGACCCGATAGGCTTTCATATATGTTGGCCGTAGGCACAAAGTGCATTTACTAAAGTACCCTTTCATACCTAACGATCATGGATAGCGTCTAGAAACACGCCATGACCCCTGATCATCGGAAGAGTCAAATGCAATGACTACTACCTTTCATGTTAAACAGTTACCGTGTAAATAGAACCATATCGCTGTTACAATATCCATACGGTCGTATCTCGAGTGTCAATATATTAACGACCATAGCTTATAATCTGGATATCATGCTCTCTCGATGTAACTCATTTCCTCCCACTTTGCAAAGATCCACGAATGCTAGACATTTCTTATAAGAAGGCCATTTCAGATATTTACTCCTACTAACAGGATACGTGATTTCTAGACGAGCAACATGAATCCTACGCATGCTTCAATATCACACCCAATCAATACGGCATTATCGCCCCATAGCTAGGGGAAACCTCAATAGTGTCAAAGTATGACAAACCACATCATGATGTCATGAAGACTTCGGTCACAGGATAATTATACAACCGCAACATAGTGTGACACTTAATAAAGTATGTGAGTCAGTCTAACGTACGCATTCTCTAATACACGTCCACGTACAGTCCAAGTGTTTCTACACTTTGATAGACGAGATCTATCCCTATCTTTATAAGATAGAAGATATACAATACGTGCTAGTCTAACCATACTATTAATGTCAAGTTTAATAGTACATACGACTAGAGATATTTAAGTATCGTGAGTCGAGATCTCATCAACCATAATCACCATTATGGTTTCTCTTTCACAGTTTGATATTAGGGACGTTATCATATATACAATATAATAATTGGTTCGTTAAACGAACAAATATAATAACAGAAAGCCATTTATTATATGTATAAACATAAAGAAAGAGTAGAAGTGATCCGGCCCGGCTGGATCCAGTCCAATCCGATTGGGTTTAGGTACCTAGTTCAACAGATGTGAAGTTTGAAAACAATGCTTTTTGGTAGGTAATAGCTGTTAAAGGTAAGACAAACCCAAACTTCTTATGCAAGCAAAATGTTCTGTGAAGACCTTTCGGTGCATTCAGCCTGGTGGTCAGAAAGTGCATCGAATGCAAGATAAGGTCTATGAATGTTCTAACAGGAAATTGGGACAGACTCATGTCCTCTATTTACAATGGTGAATCATTCAATCAGGCCAACTATATCTTCAACGGGCTGATAGAGCAAGTCAAAGATAAGCAAAAGGCAGAGCATGCCGCTCTAAATCCTAAGGACAAAAAGCAGCCAAAGGAGAAAACTGACATCTTTTATGTAAGAAAGTCTTTTAGGATCCCTCTCCATTTGATGCTCACTCATATGGGGGGACAGATCACTACATGAAACCACCATTCGTCAATTGAAAAAAATGTTCACAGTGGTGAAGGGCTCCTAATCTGATAAGCCCAATGGCTACATGAAGAGGAAGGTTACCTAGGCATCAGGTCCAAAAGAAAAGAAGAGCAACTGCTTCCCTCACCATACCGGGAATGAATGGGGAGGAAGAAATACAATATGTCTCACCTTAATCCTGAGGAACCAATTCTTATAGAGGAGAACATGGTTTATGCTGATGACAGAGCATCAGCAGAGGAAAAAGAACAAGCAGGGCTTGCAGCAGAAGAAGAGCCGCCTAGAGATATGGATGATAGTGTTGAAGAATATATCAGCTGGAAGTTTGGCAACCCAAGAGATCACCTGGCCAATGCAGAGCATGTGTTTGCTGAGGAAACATTTCTCTTATCCTCTATCAAAGTTGACTGTCTTCTTGGTCAGATTCATGAAACACTACTCTGGGTGGAAGTAGAAAAGGCCAAGCAAGAAATGGTTTAGGCAGCAGACGGTGCAGGAGATGATGGAGATGGTGATGAAAGTGATGATGGTGATGACAATAAATGTCAAGATGACAACAACCCATCAGCGGAATCATCAGATTATGAGTTGACCTTGCAAGATGCAGTCCCGAAAAGTGCATCAGGAAAACCTACTTTTGCCGTAGATGAAGAACACCCCAATATAGAGCAACGGGAATTGGGGACGAAGAAACAACACATTTATCTGCTACTTTGGTCCTTGAAGAAAATGTTGGAGACATTGCTGAGATAACCAACATCCAACAACTAGCTCATACAAACCCACCTCCAACTCATACACCGGTAGGGGTACCTCATTCTATAGCAGCAAATGTACCTTCTCAAACACAAGCTATAATTCCACTAGCCAACACTTCAGCACATGGACCTTCTACACTAGTGGACCTATCAAATATAGTGTTAGAAATATTATTCCAAGACGTTGTTTATCGGGTCATCGCTGAATTTGAGAAACAGTTTATAGAACTTGGTAAGGTTAAAAAACCTTGAAAGATGAAGGAGCGGATCTGCAGAATAAGTTAAAGGCCATAGCTGAGTACCTCAGGCTTCAAAATGATGTCATTCAGAACATAGATAAAGACGTCAAAATGATTTCACTAAAAAAACAATAATATTGGTTCACATGAACAAGAATGACAGTGAAAGAATGGAGCGCCTCAAGCTACACATCAATGACAAGGTGCAATCAGTGACCACTGCAATTTCTGTTAAGTTCGCTGATGTGGATCAGATGCCGATAACACAGGATTCTAATTTGACAGAGATGGTTTCAAGTTGACCAACGTCCTTCAGGCACCGGAGAACACAACTAACATTCTCTTGACCCAAAATCATGATGATGCCAATAGACGTTAGAGAATAATAAAAGGGAATCACTAGGGACTAGCTTTGTCCCTACCCTGCCTGAGGAAGAAAGAATAAGGCTCAAAGGGAGAGAAATACAAAATAGAGCCGCTGCTGAAGCAGTCGACAAAGGAACCAGGATGAAAGATGCAAAGCTCCACCTGATCATCAGAGGAGAAGGCCAGATGACGATGGTAAGGTTAGAAAAGTTTAGGGGCATTCGACTAGGAGACCCGATACTCAACAGCACATATCAGAATTCAGTGGACAACATGGTCAACCAAATCAAAGATCTGAGGGCAAACAGCCAGATCAGAGATCTGAGGGCATAAACAGACCTGAGCATAGAACTCATCAAATGAGATCTACAAGTAGAGTAGATCCCAAAGAAGAACCGGCCAGAATAGTTAAAGAAATTCTAATGAACTGGACTATGTTCTATTCAAATAAAATGCAAGAAGATTCTTGGAAAGACTGGGTTGAAAGGCATGAGAAGCGGTATCACCCTGAGCTGGCTCATCTATGAGAATAGATGAAGAGACAAAGAAGACTTTGACACTAGAGATAATCATCAGTTTAGGGGGAATCCTCGAGACCATCTAGAAAATCTGAATTATCTCGACCGGCTGGAAGAGCAGAATCATCGAGACAAGTTGAGAGGTCCTCAGAATCCAGACCAGCTGAGAGGCCTCAGACAACTGCTGATGACATGATTAAATTTGATAGAATGAAAATGGGATTCGGACCCTTTGCTAAGATGACACCCGAAGACCAATTGTTAAAATACAAAGATTTAAGAAAAATTGATCCTCAGATAGAAGTTGCAAACAAGGTTGATGAAGTACTGTGGTAATCCAACTATCATGGAGACAATTGAAGATTTTAACAAACTCACAGCCAAGAGAGTGTTTCTAGGCATATATGAGCAAATTGCCCTTAAGTACTAGAAATGGAAGTTTCCAGAGTTAGATTTTTCAGACTTAGCTGGAGTACCTACTCAGAGGCTTAGACGATATAAACAGCTCTTATCTAAAAATGAGTTGTAATTTTCTGAAATGCTTTTGGAAAAGTTAATATTCTAAATTTTTTTTCTTTTCTTGTTGTTTAACTGTTTCAGGCTTATGAAAGTTTTGGCATCATCAAAAGGGAAAATTTGTTAGGAATATTTCAATTTTGATGATGGTTTGACCAGCTCTTATAGGAGCCTAAATGAGTCTAGAATTATCAAATGTATAGGATTACAAAAAGTCCAACTTTGTATAGGTTTATCACACTAAGCACTGTAACAGTATCTTGATAGGGCAGCTCAATAATGTAAGACTAGAAAAAGAATCAGCCGAGTAGAAGGCTGAGGGACCGGACTTAGTGTAGAAGACTAACAGACAAGTTTATAATCATGGAAGTCTGTGATGACCTTGAATTAACTTAAGTATTTTGTGATTTGTGATGAAATACTTTTTCTAAATATGGTGTACTCTGATCTCACCCAAACAAATGATCAGAGAAAAGAAAATCAATTCGGCGGACAAGTTCAATGAAGAAACATCTAGTTAAGTAGACAGTCATCCGAACACAAATCAGTTGAGTGAATCAAATCAGCTGACAAGAAGGAAAATCCATTTTTACTGATGATTAAATTCAGAAAAACATGTGGTGAATTAAGGAACGACATTCCAATTAATTTAGAGGAAATAAAGGACGCAAATCATGGAGAATTGTTGGGCAAATTAAATCAAAGACAAAGATCACGAATTCCATAGGAATCAAATCAGGAAGAATCGAGGACGTCTAATTTGTGATATCAATACCAACGGAGAGAAATTTGAATTAGGAATTCAACTCAGAAATCAAGGTTATAATTAGAGAACTTGATCAGAAAAATAAAAATACAAGTATATACGAGATAAAAAGCAGAAAATCTGATAAAAGGGGTCTAAAATCTTGATATTCAAAGTATTATCCCGAATATTCAAATCTCAAAACTCCTAAGGAGCTAAACAGATATACATCAAGTCTGAGCTTTAATTCTTTTGAATCTTTTGATTTAAACTTTGCCAATCTCAAAAAGGATTTTCAATTAGTGAAGAAGCTGCAGTCTTTGAAGGACTAAAGCATTTGACACAGAAATCATATGTAAAGGAACTGCAAGTTAGGTGATAGCCGTTGAAGGATTTTCTGAAGGAACACTGGGAGTAGAATCACCGAAGCAGTTGAAGACTAGCAGAGAGTGGTTACTCAGACTATGAAGCAACTTAGAGTTGTGAAGGATTATCGACACTATTGTAACGGTTTAACTAAGACAATACTGAATTCCTCTATTCGCCCTATGAGAAGAGAGTATTAAGGGATTACACCACCCTGAATCTTTATACGTTTTGTGTTCTTTCTTTTCAGCACTTACTTTTCCGTATTTATTTTGTGCACTTTATTTGTCTTGTGCGTGTGTTAAATTACATTCTTTGTGTTGGCTGGATCACTCCTCTGTGGAGCCCACCAAATAATAGTAAAATAAAAAAAGGAAAAAAATATTTCAAGTATTATTTAAGGGAATAAGCTAGGTTATTTTTCCCTAACCTTCACAATCTTCACAACAAAAGAGAGGCAAAAAGAAGAGAGAAAATTTGAAGCTTTTTGGGTGTTGCAGCAGGAACTGTCCGGCAATGATTGGGTATCCAAACGGACTCCGATTGGCATGAAATTTTGAGGAGTTGTTCGTCCCAACTTCTTTTTCCATCTGAACGGTGGAACTTGTGTTTCAACGATTTAATTTTCTAGAATCATCCCAAGACTGAGTGAAGTGTTTATGGGTGATATTTTTCAACAACTCTTATATTTTGTATTCTTAGTTGATGCTTTGGTGTAGTTGAGTTGGTTGATGTGTGTGGAACACTTTTGTATTATCTTTTGCTGGTTAGTGGAGATTTTGTGGGCCTCGGCCTCGTGGTTTTTACTCTCTCATATCGAGAGGGGTTTTCCACGTTAAAAATTTTGGTGTTATCTTGTTGTGTTCCGTTTCGCTTTATTTGTGATTTGATTTCATTGGGGCTTCCTCGTTAATTTTGTTGCGTGTCATTAGAAAGACTTTGTGGGTATTTGTGATATATGTGGTATTGTGGTTGTTTGTTTTCCCAAAACTTTGAAAAATAAAGTTAAGTAAAAGAAAGGCACTCCGCTACATAACTCATTTTAAAAGTGATTTTAAAGATTAGTGAACAAGGTCAATCACCCCTCTTTGACCTTTGTTCTTACCTTTCTCTGGGACCAATAGGTTTCAACTCGAGATCTTTTGATGGTTCAACATTATATGGTTTCAAGACCAGACCCTTGAGTTTTAACTCAAAAAACTTAGCCATGTTTGTTTGTAGGGAGTCCTAAGATCCAAATGATAAAGGATCTCTCTCATCTCTTCATCACTGTCTTCTATTTCAAAAACTAACAAAGGGAGACACTCTTCAAGTTTGTCTATGTACACCTGCTTGTTAGTAAACTTGACATTTAAAGGGTACATTCTATCTATGAAATAACACGAGTCAAATTAATTGTATGGATATTTTATCTCTTTAAATAGGTTATTGACAATTTGATCATCATTCACCCAAATAACTAACTCGCCTTCTTGGACGTCGATAAGTGTTCTCCCGGACACAATAATTGGTTGGCCAAGGACAAGAGATATGGTATAACCATCCTCCATATCCATGACGACAAATTAAACAGTAAAAATAAACTTATCCACCTTCACTAGGACATCCTCAGTGACTCCATATGGATGTTTTATCGATCTATCCGCAAGTTGAAGAGTCGCTCATTATTTTTAAGCGTGCTTATGCCCAGTTTCATGAAGTCGTCATAAAATATGAGGTTAATACTAGCCCCAACATCACACAACACATTTTTAAACAAAAACCCCCATATTTCACGTGGGATAGTAAAACTCTTGGCGTCTTTGACTTTAGGAGGAAGATTGTTCTATAAAAGGTCAGAGCATTCCTCATTTAATCATAAATCCTCAAATATTCCAACCTTTTCATTTTGGACAATACCTCGTTGAGAAACTTAGCATATACGGGCATACTCACAAGGGCTTCACTTAGAGCATTCACTATGGCTTCTTTTATCACCCTGTGGAAGAAATAAAGAATGTTAAAAATATTGGAATACTACACTATGGCATAAGCTTGCACTTCTTGGAATATGGGCTGGGGAAGTAGAAGGGGGTCTGCTGCCCTTCACTCCCACGTTCTCACCCCCTTTTATTTTTATATTTACAAAAACTATTTATCTTTCCTATGTGGCAATGGTAAAACATGTCATTGTGTAGCAAAAATGAAATATATTAAAATAACAGCTAAAATAGGTTAGGGTGGTGTCAGCCAACCACTTCCACAAAATTGGCTATTGTGAATGCTCTTAGAGGTAGATTAATTGTCAAGTGGCTAAAAATGTCAAGGAAATAATATATTTTTTATCCACTTTCATTTGTTTAATTTTTTTGTTTAAGGGGATATGATAGGGACTTTAAATGAATAATTGAATCATTAATAAAAATACCTATCATATTCTCGCCCGGAGTGGAAATAGATTTTTGCATTCCTTGAACTTTCAACAGCATGTGTCATTCACCTCTGGGTACTGGCGGTGGGCATAGCCTTTTCAATGTCTGAATCTAAGAATCTATGTTTAGATGTGGCGGGCGGTAGAGTACGGGTGGCGGGTACCACCTTGCTTGATTCAGATTCTAAAACTTTTTGTTTGGGTGTGGAGATAGCAGCATCAGGGGTGGCATGCGCCACTTCTTTGCTGGAACTCTCTGTAAAATTGTGGCAGGTGCCATAGTAGCGGTGGCGGGTGCCACTTTTTCTAGAACAGATACCATAACTTTATGTAAAATGGTGGAAGGCGCCACAGTAAGGGTGACGGGATCAACCTATATGGTATCTTCTCTAAAGGTTGATTTGAAGTCACTTAACCTTGTTTTCATTCATATCTTAGGGGTCTCCACAACCCTCTCATCTTTAAGCTTTTAATATTCATCATTTTTCTCAAAATTATCATCATTAAGTTCTGCAACATTTTGTCCGCAAATACAACCGCTTCTTGTTATAATAACATTGACTCCACACGGATTTCTCTTTGTATTGCTTGGTAAACCACCTGGTGGTCTACTACTATTTCACTCACCTTCTCGATTCATGTGGTACTCAATGTTGCGCATGGAAGCTTCCAAGTTCATCATTCTCACATCATGGCCACTAATCGCCGTCTTCAACGTGCCAACATCTTGACTTATCATGCTAATGAATGGCATCATACTTTGCGTGTCCATGGTTTGAGTAGTGACTACTCCTATTATATTCTCCATCAACTTGATTAGACCACTCACATATCGACTAAGTTAGTTCAGAGCTTGTTGAGTGAGGGTTTGTGTGGGATAGGGACTACCACAATTTCTTGATTAGATGAGCCATCTTGATACCCTTGTTTCACATTAATCCAGAAGGTGGTCTTTTGTTGTTGGGCTAAGGTGTTCCCTAACCCAAGCTAACTTGGGGTGAAGTATTGGACCATTTAAAGTTGGGGTGAAGTTTCCAGATAGAGTTGTAAGCATTGGTATAAGCATTGTTCAATTTCGGATGTTGTTGCATAAATCTAACTTCTTTTTGGGAATACTCGTCAAATTTTGAAAAAGTCTCAGCTTTACTAACCACAATGGCATATTATCTCCGCAATGCGCACTATCATGATCACCACCACATTTGTTGCACTTTAATGGAACTTTCCATTCTTAGATATCATTCATATTCTTGTTAATTGATACTAGTTGGGCCAAAATCTCCCTTACTCTTTGTACGTATCCACATACGACAAAAACAAATTCTTGAACCGGTATCCCACATCTTATTGTTCCTTGACACAATATCAATAGCATTGTATGCGTCTTGGTCCATAATCATCATGACCGAACCATTACATTCTAAATCAATTTGGCCTCTCAAACCTCGTGCAAACCTCTTCAAAAGTATTGGATTACATGTCCAATGTATAGTCATTATCCTAACATGCTTTGAGAATTTTATTAAATCGGTCCCAAGAATTATTCACGAATTCATCTATCCCTTTCTTGAAGGTAGAAATCCTTATCTTCAACTCCAAGTATCATCCTGATGGAAATTATTGTTTCAAAAACTTGGTTTGTATGTCTTCCCATGATTGCAAATGATGGAGACGGATAGACGTAAGCCATTCCTTAGCTTCTCTATATTGTTAGAATGAAAACAACGAAATATAGGTCATGTATTGGTGTAGTCCGTTTTGCTTCACCATCTTGCATATCTCATCAAAGTTATAGAGATCTTGATTCAGAACTTTATTCGGATTGCCATAGAATTGAATCTATTTTCCACCAAGTTGAACAAATGAGACTTGATCTCATAGATGTTGGCATCAATGCTAGGTAACCAGATAGGATTATGATCTTCTTCCCTTCTTTGAATGGCTTTCTTATAAAGGGGTCTATTTTAGTTAGGTGGATCGGGTGGTAGATTTTGGTTTGAGGGGCTTGGATGTTTTGAGGGTTAAAAAGACTTTTTTGAGCTTCATTTGGTTTTCATCCTTGGTCAATTGGGTTTGTAGAAGGTGGATGAATCTCTTCATGGTGATGGCATTGGCATCATGGAATTCTTGCCCTCATTGTGCATTATTGTTAGCTCATTCTATTTCATTCCCTGGATTGGATGATTCATCTAGCAAAGAATTTCACCATGATTTTGACTCTGACGAGCTTGAGCAGCCTTTCTCACAGCGTACCTTTCTCATTTGAAATTTTTTATTGTCGTAATGGTGGGAGTATCGAGCTTAGTTCCACGCCAAGATCAGTTCATTCTTCACTACAAAAAAAGAAAGCAAAAAAGCACAATCTAGCAGAATTTGGTGTTTTGCCTAAGATAGGTAATCACCAACAAAAGAATTAAAAAGATAAGATAATCAAAGAGTGACCCAATCGCAAATTTTTGAATCACTATTGATATCAACCGTTACAAATAGCCAAATTCTTGATCGAATTTTCCATGTGTCCAAGATCATCGGCAAGAATACCTGGTCAATTATAACCTAGAAATTGTGAGTCAAGGTCTAATGAGGTTAACTACCGAGTGATCATATGCTTTTTGTCCAAGTCAACAGCACAATAGAAAAGTAAATTGAAATGTAATACATGCAAGAGTAATAAATGCAGTAAAATTAAATGGTTAAGGTGCTAGCCAAGATAATGCAAGTGAATATCTCCTATAGTATCATTAGAATGACATTAGCCTACCAACCATTGGATGGTGATCTTATGTTACGATTGATGGTGCAACCCAACTAGTTTAGTGATTAACCCTGTTAGTGCTCATTAATCACTTTGTTCCTCTCCCACGTCCTCACCTCGATGAGATTCTACTAGATTAACTCGATTAAGCTCTCGGTGGAAAGCAAGTGGGAAATAATTAGGTATAGTGTCCAAAAGACAATTTTGTAATTGTTTTTCATTATTAAATGATAAATTTGTTCATCATCTTACTATTTACTCTGTACTTATTAATAATACACTACTGAAACCAAGTTGTATCATTTATAGCCATATAGCTTATAGTGTGTCACACACAAGGATTAAGCTTATGGTGATACACTTAACTTGTTACTCCTTGGTAATTAAGAAAAGTATATTGTCTATTGGTTATACCACCATTAATGCGCATAGAACACTTTATGGTGTGATCATCTTATCTAGACTATTGATATTTCTATCTAAGTTGGGCATTTTATATTGATGTAATCATATAGGATTGGATCGATTTAATCTGCATTTCTCATTCCGTGATTGAGAAATCTTATTAAATCACAAGATGATCATATATGGATTAACCTTAATCCTAAAGTGATTGCAGACTCCTGCTATGTTTCAAGATAGTTTTGATGTATTCGTTAATGATTGCAAAATGGCACGGTCCAAATCAACTTTCATGTTGGCACTATCCGGGAATGAGTAGCTGAGTGTGTGTTTCACAGATACATTATCCATTCCATCGTGAGGGAAGTAGAAATACAATCCTCCTATTTCTTAATTCTAGAAACTGATCGATCCACGGAGTTCGTATTGGTTATGCACTGATTGATTATTAGTGGGTTAATCGTAAATAATGATAAGATGTAATGAATAAGGTTTACAGAAACGTTCATGTTTTATTACAGATAGTATATGGAGGGTTGTCTGTATGTATTGATTATATCAATACACTTATTGACTCGAAATATTGAGAATAAATTATATCTATAATTGATAAAGTTCACTTTCGGATTCATGGCGTAATTCCGAAATTAATTTGTTGAATAGAAGTATTTTGTTTGATAAATATTATATTCAATTTATTGAGACTACTAGTTATAGGTCCATGGTCCTCGGGTTGACATCTAACACACGAGTGAATTCTCATATTTTGGAACCTCGATAATAAATGAAATAATTGATCTATTTAATGGATATACGAATATATTATATATTATTTATTAATATGTAAAATAAAAAAGATATTTTCGATTATCCCATAACATAAATGACGCCACATATGCTATATTTTAGGAAAATAAATTTTATCTTGATTATGCCACTTGTGTAAGTCATCTATTGATTGGAAGATTGCATAAATAAGAAATCAATTTTTTTATTGGTTGGATGACGAAAATAAGAAAAACTATTGGTCGGGTGACTATAATAATAAAAAAGAAACTTTATTATTGGTTGGATGATTACACAAATAAGGAATTAGCTTTTTATTTGAAAATAATTTATTTTCCTTAAAGGAAAACAAAACTTGTGTGCAAAAATTCCTTTTCTTATCTATACTTCTATACTATCTATCTATTTATTTATTTATATATATGTTTTAGAAGATATGTTAAATCAATTGACCCAATTGACAACCCAAACCACTATTTGACCCATAATGAAGAAAGCCAATTTTTTTGTAGGAATAAAAAACATAAAATTTAAACTGAAATTTACCAAATTGTTGTGTCATTTATTATTGCGAATAAATAAGCATTACACCAATAATATCAAATTGGCAAAAATATATGATTAATTTAGTAATAAAGGACAAAAAAAATTACACCATTAATATCATTGTCTTTACGGTGGAAAATATCCCAATAAAAAAACCAAAAATTATTTTGTCCTTTTTATAATTAATTATATTAATTCCAATTCAAAATATGTCAAACAACCATTTTACTTCCTAAAAAAACATAAAATTTAAACTAAAATTCACAAAATTGCAGTGTCATTTATTATTGGTATGAAATAATCATTACACCAATAATCTCAAATATCCCTAAAAACCAAAAATAATTAATTATATTAATTCCAATTCAAAATATTTCAAACAACAATTTTACTTCCTTAAATCCCACATGAATTCCCTCACTTTAATTTAGCCTAAACATCCTTTCAAAAATAATTATCCTAAACAAATCGATATTAATACATGAATTGCTCATATGTCCTTAACAAATTAAGGAAATGTCAATATGTCAATGTGAAATAAGAAAGACTAATGATTTTTGTGAGGAATAAGTCGTTGCTTTTTTAACGGTGGAGTAGGTCAAGTTTTTGAAGAAAGCATATTCACCGTCCGTTGGCTAGCGTGGAAATTTATTGAATATTTAGAATGTGTTGTTGTTTATTTAAATGGGTAATTTTTTGCACGTTTTGCCCGATCGATGACAAATTTTCCAAGTGAAATTGTCATTCTTTTGTATGTTAAATCAATTGACCAATTGACAACCCATACCCGCTATTTGACCAATAATGAAGAAAGCCAACTTTTTTTGTAGGAATTAAAAACATAAAATTTAAACTGAAAGTTACCAAATTGCAGTGTCATTTATTATTGGTATTAAATAAGCATTACACCATTAATATCAAATATCCCTAAGAAACCGAAAATATATAATTAATTATATTAATTCCAATTCAAAATATGTCAAATAACCATTTTACTTCCTAAAAAAACATAAAATTTAAACTGAAATTTACCAAATTGCAGTGTCATTTATTATTGGTATGAAATAATCATTACACCAATAATCTCAAATATCCCTAAGAAACCGAAAATAATTAATTATATTATTTCCAATTCAAAATATTTCAAACAACAATTTTACTTCCTTAAATCCCACATGAATTCCCTCACTTTAATTTAGCCTAAACATCCCTTCAAAAAAATTAGCCTAAACAAATCGCTATTAATACATGAATTGCTCATATGTCCTTAACAAATTAAGGAAATGTCAATATGTCAATGTGAAATCAAGAAGGCTGATGATTTTGTGAGAGGAATAAGTCGTTGCTTGATTAACGGTGGAGTAGGTCAAGTTTTCGAAGAAAGCATATTCACCGTCCGTTGGCTAGCGTGGAAATTTATTGAATATCTTGAATGTGTTGTTGTTTATGTTTGAAATGGGTAATTTTTTGCACGTTTTGCCCGATCGATGACAAATTTTCCAAGTGAATTGGTCATTCTTTTGTATGTCGTCTCTTTTTAGTTGACTCGGCATGATTTAGTTGTATTCATGGTGATGATATTCTTTTTAGTGATCAATTTACAAGGTTTTGTCGACGATGGATTTGATTGATTGATTGATTTTTTTTTCAATTTATAAATGAGTAATGGAATCGGTGTATTATTATTTATTTTTTTAGTTGTTTCACAATTAAACTTGCAGTCATTTCCTCCCTTTGCTATTAGAGGCAAGATCGACAGCGGCTCCTAAGCTTTGCACGATGCTACTGGTATACTTATGTGATTTTTATGGTTGTAGCCTACCATTTGTATTTTGTATTTCCTTTTTCTTTTTCATGTGCTTTATGTTTGCTTTTGAATTCTTTTCCTCTAATCCATTTTCATTTGTGCTTTGGAAATATGTACAATGTACTGTATTGGAGTTTTTCATTGTTTTTTATTTATTTATTTGACATATCCATTGTTTTTTTTAGCATGGCAACTATATCGATGACTTTGAAATTGAATGAGGAACTTTTTGTTGAAAATTTGGTTTCTAGCTGATTGTTTTAGTAATGTCTTGATAACTACTAATACAGGAAAATTTCAAGGCGAGTTCTTCCGAATTATTAAAAAAAAGATGTAGCATTTGAATCATCAAATAGCCACAATGCTACACTTCCACTCTTTTTTGTTTCAATGTCCGAAGGAAACATGAGAATAAAAAGGTTACGGTGGTAACATGCAAATAAAAAGGCAACATGTACTTGCAAATGGTGGAGCCCTTGCACATCATTTTTTTAATACATTTCATACCAAAACAAAACAAAAATGTGTGCATCATGCACGGAATGATTGAAGTTTCACAACTAAGAGTTCGCATTGTCCTGCGGTCATTGCAACAAATTTATACCGAGTTTGACATTCTTATTTGTTTGTTCTTCACTCATATTTCTGATTTTTTACATCAAAAGACGTGTACATTTTGGAAAAATAATGCTTTTTTTGTCATTAAACTTTTGTATGTATTCGGACTTCGGTTTATATATTATTCTCCACCTATGAAAGAATAGGTATACAAAGATGGTGGTAGATGTTATGATAAGATGGTAATAAATATTTTGGGTTCTTCTTCTAAAAAAAAGGAGGGGGGGGGGGGGGGGGTGTTCTTATGCACAAGAAATAAAATGTGAAGGTTTTATTAATTAATTATGTAACTTATGTTCCCTATCCATGATAAGGTTATTTCCTTTAATTCATAGCTACATTGTAATGTTGCATTTTCTTGTATAACTTTTATGCAATACAAATCAACTTATGGTAACTTCTTTTTTAGTGTTATAATAAAAATTACTGGCCAGAACAGTGTATTGTTGGAACTTTGTCAATAAGGAGAATCACTTACCGGAGTTACTTTAATAACTGGGTCTATATTTTTTTTTTTGTTGAAACCATACTTTTATTAAATAGTTTAATTTTATGATTCACATCGTCCCGTGCATGATGCACGGGTTTTAAGGCTAGTATATAAAGGTGAAGGAAAATAAATATGATTGACCCAATTGAATGAATTGACCCGCTCCATGTCCTGTTTTAGAAGAGGAAATAAAATACCATTAACTACAAATTTCATAATTGATGCCATATGCCATTACCTACCATTAACTACAAATTTCAATTCATTTTAAAATTTCACCCCACAATCAAATCCAATTTAAACCCTTTTTAGCTCATTTTCCATGAAATTCTCCCACTTCATCAATCCGGACTTAGTTTTTTCGTAATTTATTTACATTTACAATATTTGTGCTGCCACATTTGCATTCCAATACCTTCACTGATATGGTTCTTGCGTTGTTAATCAATTCAAACTTGGGAAGTGTTTTTTCTTTTCCACAAGGATTAAAATTACAATACACATTTTCGGAAAGTTGAAGTCGGCGTAAAGACGGAGATAAAAGCTAAGATTTGTTTCTTACGATTTATTGTCATGTTAATCAATCCGGACATGTTAGTCGTTTTCCTTTTTTTCATAATCTTTTTTTTGTGTTTTTGATGCCATCTACCATTAACTACCATTAACTATATATTTCTATTTATTTCAAAATTTAAAAACCCCCCAATCAAATCCAATTAAAAAGCACTTTTTAGCTCAATTTCCATAAAATTCTCTCATATCATCAATCCGGACATGGTTTTTTTCCGTAAGGTATTTACATTTACAATTAGTTGAGCATCCACATTTGCATTCCAATTCCTCCACTGATATGGTTCTTGAGTTAATCATCAATCCAAACATGGGAAGTGTTTTTTTCCACTGGGATTAAAATTACAATACACGCTTTGAAAGGTTGAACCCGTCGCAAAGACGGAGACAAAAGCTGAGATTTTTTTCTTACGTTTTTTTTGCCATTTTAATCAATCCGGGTAGGTTAGACTTTTTTCATTTTTTTCATAAATTCTTTCATGTCTTTTAAAGAATCCAATTTAAAACCCATTTTTAGCTCCTTTTCTATGAAATTCTCTCATTTCATCAATCCAGACTTGGTTTTTTTTCCGTAATGTATTTACATTTACAATAATTGTGCTCACACCTTTGATTTCCAATTCCTCCACTGATATGGTTCTTGCATTGTTCATTCCAATCCAAACATGGGAAGTTTTTTTTCCACAGGGATTAAATTACTATACACGTTTTCAGAGGGTTGAAGCTGGCGCAAAGACAGAGATAAAAGTTGAGGTTTTTTTCTTACGTATTTTGCCATGTTAATCAATCCGGGCATGTTAGTCTTTTTTCCTTTTTTCATAAATTCTTTCGTATTTTTGAGTATGCCTTTTGTTTGTTGAGAAAACTAATGTTTTTTAAATCATACTTATTTCCGGTGTCTTTTAGTAAGGAGAAATGTTTCGAATTTAGACAGGTGCCTGTTTTTTTTTTTTCAATTTCTCTTGGCATACAATTTCAATTTTTTTTCAATCTATATATCCATATTTCTACTATATATATAAAGAGAAAGGGAAATAAAACTGAATATGATTCAAACCCGGAAAATACCCGATTTTGACATGCTTTGACCAATAATTCTTTTAAGTAATTTAAATGACAATTTCAAGATAAAAAATAAATGTAATATTCCAATTTTCGTAAAAGGGCAGACGTGTTATTTTGTGAAAATGAAATATTATGTTCGGTTTTATTCTTGGATTTAAAATGTATTATATATATATATATATATATATATATATATATATATATATATATATATATATATATATATATATATATATAACTAAGGAAAATAATAAGTTAATATTATTTTGGGAAATTAATATTGGTTATAAAAGGAAAATATCTCCCAATATTCCCATATCCTGTCAGTTTTCAGAATTTGTTTCTACGTACTCCAAAAAAAGAGAGGTGTGAGAAGCAAACGAAAAAGGGTGAGAGATTTCTTCAGAAATCTAAGTCGTTTTACAACCGTTTTCAGATTCGAGTAAAGCATCGGAATCATCGTGAAGAGGGCGTTGTTTCATTACAAAACAGTTGGAGTTTTTCAAAAGGTATGATTTTCACCCTAGATGCGTTCTTGGACGTTTTGATGGATTTAAACCTGCTAAAATTTGTTGTCTTGTTTGTATACAAACGTGTGATAAAATTGAATCTAAATTCACGTTGATCACATAGGTTTACTGCGGGAAAGGTTCGAGTTTTGCTGGAGATTTTTTGTAGTTTTTGGACTTGGATTAGCTTGCTAAAAGGTAAGAGGCTTTTCCTATGATTTAGTTGTGGTTTATAGGGTTAAGGTTAATGATTTGTTATGTTTAGATGTCAGAAATCGTGTCTACTTGTTGAATAAGGGTTATGGGATGTTCTGGTTTCGTAAAGGTTGAGTTTTATTCTATTTTTTGAGTTTATCGATGTTGATCGTGTTTAGAATTGGGTAGAAATCGTAAGGAATACAGAAAATCATGTTAGGGTTTTGTAGGTGCAATGCGTACGCATTGCAGCAATGCGCACACATTGCTAAATACGAGAGAAAATTAATTATGCTACAGGTCGCAATGCGCATGCATTGCTGATACAGGATGTCCAGTTTTAGTTTCAGCAGGTGCAATGCGCACGCATTGATGGAAATGAGCACGCATTGGCCGGAAAGAGACTTTCAACAAGTTTCGGATCGATCAATGTGCACGCATTCCAAGGAATACGCATGCATTCACCCCAGTTTTAGGGAAAATGTTGTTTCTTGATCTAATAACATTAATAACATGCACAAGCCTTGATTGAGTTTCTAATACGTTTAGTTCCGGCATTGAATGTAATCTTGGCCTAAAAGCGAACAAGCTAGAGTAGAAGTTGACAAATTACTTAAAGAATATCCACTTATTTCTTCAACATACGGACCGTCGGAAGAGCAAGACATGGTTAAATTACTTGTGCTTTGATGAGTTAGTATTCATCAATGAATCTATGTATGTGATAAGTGGTTGTGACGTTATGAGATGCAAAAATTAAAAGCTTTGTAAAGTTAAAACTGCCTCTAGCAAAGTAACTTCAATTGATCTTTATCTAACCTATATATATATATATATATATATATATATATATATATATATATATATATATATATATATATATATATATCCCTTTTCCACTTTCTATGCTCTTAGAAAATCTTCCCTGTCTCTCTGATCATTCAATTAGCTTAAACAAAATTTGTTCACCATCCTTTCCACAAATCTATTTTTCGTCATATATATTATACATGGCAGTAGAGATGTTAAGGTGAGGTCTACCTTCAAAGTACTTTAATTAAATATATTATAGATATAGATATATTATATGTATCTTGTTGAAAATACTTAGGCGGTTACTTAACAATTAAAGAAAATACGTGCTTGGCTAGTAAAAGATTAAACATCATGTAATTCTTGGATAGGCACCAGAATATCTCGCGATGTGTGGCGTTCAGTAAAAGCGAACAACGCTAAGGTAGAGACAATCGTATCGCCTATAAATGGACGGATCTCGAATGGCTTGCTCGACTTGAACTTGATACATAAATTTTGGACGAAATTCACCGAACGTGTACACTATCGGGCTTTCCCCCGTGGTTATTGGTGTGATCCACCAAATATGTAATTTTATTGAAACACTCGGTGAATATTTGTAAAATCTAATTATATCTAGAATGAGTAGGGTATTATAGGGGATATACAACATGCGTAGTGCCCTTGAATATGGATGTAACATATATAAGTTAAGCTAGAAATGTATAGTCACGAAGGACATGAAGTGAACCCTAGACTGAGTCGGTCATATAAAGATAATTTAATAATTAAGAATCTAATACTATACATTGTAATTAAATCATAGCTTCTTCCTTTTATTAAGTACGTTGTACTTACCTCAAATGCATGTTTTTTTTTATGTGTTTGGGGATGAGAAGATGAAAAGGGTGAACCAGATTTTGATGAGGATTTTGATGACGACGTTTGAGGACGCCGACGATGGAGCTTATGTTTTATTCCTTGTTTTATGATTTTATAGACTATGTTACGTTTTGGGAAACGTGGTGAGTTTTCTTCTAGACTTTGTATTTTATTTTATGTTGCACCTTTTGGTTGTTTTCGTACGTTATAAGTTTCTTTTGGAGATTTCGTTGTAATGGGATACATTTCTATTTTTAGACGTTGTTTCTATTCTTGGTTGTTTGAAAAAAAAATATACCTGAGTCTTTTGCCTCCGTTTTTGCTTAACTCGATACGACGTAGTAGAGGATTATGTATAATGTGAGATTTATTTTATATTATACGTGCCAAACGTTCCTTTTCCAAATAAGGACTCGTTGTCCGGGAACGGGCGTTACAGTTGGTATGAGAGCGAAGCGTTCTTTAGGCTTCCTTTCTTTTAAGATATGACTTCTATAGATCTTTTAGTAATATTCTGGCCTCACTGTGATCCTCAGGATGGTGACCACTAGAACTGGAGTTCACGGAGCGGAAAGTTCAGGGATACGGCAAGAGAGTCTGACACGAGTGGTCGGCGGCATCTTTGTGCAACCAAATCCGACCTCAAAACAACAACGGAGCCTAACACCACGAAGACCCACGATCTCGATTTCAGCAAGAACCGAGGTATGCTTACATTCCACCCGGGCAAGGGGAGCAACCCCTATGTGTCACCATAGTGGGAGAGTTCCACCCGTGTATGCACCACCAGTAACCAACATCTACCCTCCACCACCACCGGTAAGCCACCCCTCACCTCCAATGTTTCACCACCACCAGCAAACATTTTACCCTCCACCATTAGGCCATACCCTCGACCTACAATACAACCTTCACCCCGTTTCGATCACCAGCAAGGTGTTGGCTACCCACCTTATGGATTACACCAACCCCACCGTACTCCACAACACCAGCAGAGATACCATCCATACCAAACTGAGCCTCTAGTGATCCCTCCACTAAGGCCTCAACCACCATACCCATAGCAATAGCCTTACTTACACCAAGCACCTCCAATAACACATGCACCTCTGGGATACCCTCCAGTTTATCCACCGGTTGTCCCACTAGTTAGACCACCACCGGTTTTTGAACAAGCACCTCCGGTTGACTGGTACACTAAGTTGAAGAGGAATAGGGTCCAAGACTTTCATGGGAATGTGGAGCCGGCATGGGAAGAGGCATGGTTAAGAGGTTTTGAAAAGGCATGTAGAAATGTGAACATCCCTGAGGCAGAAATGATGCAGTTAGCGGTTGGTTTTCTTTTGGGTACGGCTGAAGCATGGATCGATGCTATTGAAAGTAGCAATAAGAAGGTTATAGACTGGGAAGCATTTAAGAGTTTGTTTTACAATGAGTACTTCCCAGCTATGGTGCAAACAGATAAGGCAAGTTAGTTCTTAAGCCATAAGCAAGGAATCCATATGACGGTATCTCGAGTATACTAACAAGTTCAACGGGTTGGGTACGTTTTATCCTGAGCTTATGAAAATCAAAGAGAGGAAGATGGCTCTCTACATGAATGGTTTGTGCGGGATATAAAACCAGGCATGTTGGGAGCTACACCTAGAAACATGGATGAATTGTTGAACAAGGCTTTGGAAGTTGAGACCTTCAAAAACAAGCCTTCAGTCATCATCAGTGCTAAGAGGAGCTATGGAACTAGTCAGGGACATGGTCGAGAAGAACCTCATTAGAATGCTAAGAAGACAACGCCTTCGGCAGCTACTCCTTCCACCGGCGCATTGCTTTGCTTTAAGTGTAACAGGAATCATACAGGTGAGTGCCGACTAATGGCTGCTACTACTGTGGAGATTTGGGACATTTTGTGAGGGCATGTCCAACTAAGAAGAGCAAATGGAACAAAGCACAGGGAAGCATAAAGGGCGGCCCAAGTCAGCGTGTTCGAGTTTTGCAATGGATGCCGAGATTTGAAGCGTGTTTCAAGAGATAAACCTATATTACGGTATATGTTAAAAAAAATGGAACCTTTGGTATCAGGATCGTTTGTGTGTTCCTAATGTTGGTGATTTAAGGAAAAGAGTTATGGAAGAGGCACATAGGATTGCATTTACAGTTCACCCAGGAGCTACTAAAATGTATAGGGACTTGAAGGAGTGCTTTTGGTGGCCATAAATGAAGTTGGAAATAGCAAAGTTTGTGGCAGAATAGAATGTACATCAGAAAGTTAAGGTAGAAATAGAAGACCAGAAGGAATGCTTAAGCCCTTGGATATCCCCGAGTGGAAATGGGATATGATCACGATGGATTTCAACTTCACTATATTATGACGACACTATACCTGGATAATATAGTGAAGTTGCATGGAGTGCCTGTCCCGATAATTTTAGATCAGGACAATCGGTTTATCAGTCAGTTCTGGAAGATTTTTCAAAAGGCTTTAGGTACCCAGCTGGATTTGAGTACGGCCTTTCATCCACAAACAGATGGACAATCAGAAAGGACGATACAAACACTCAAAGATATGCTAAGAGCGTGTGTTTTGGAAGTAGGCAGATCATGGGATGACTACCTACCCGTGGACCAGTTTTCTTATAACAACAGTTATCATGTGATTTTGGGTATACAACCGTTTGAAGCTTTGTATGGGAGAAGATGTCAAACACCGTTGTTTTGGGATGAAGTTGGGGAGAGACAAGTCACCGGGCTGGAAATGGTCAAACAAGCTAAAGAAAGGGTTTTATTGGCGAAGAAGAACTTGAAGGCAGCTCAAGACAGATAGATTAGTTGGGTTGATGTTAGAAGAAGACCTCTAGAGTTTGATGTTTGGGAAAGAGTTTACCTACGAGCTTCACTGATGAAGGGAGTTAAACGGTTTGGACAGAAAGGAAAGTTAAGTCCAAGGTATGTTTGATCATTTAAGATAGTTGAGAGGGTTGGACCCTTAGAATATAAGTTAAATTTACAAGATTCAAGATCAAGAGTACACGTGTTCCATGTCCCAATGTTGAATAAGTGCTTGACTAAGACGGATGTTGAAGCAACCATTGACCCAGAGATCCTTCAAGATAATCTTGCTTATGATGAGAAACCGATCAAGATTCTAGACCGGAAAGAAAAGATGATCAAAAGGCAACTGACCCCCTTAGTTTTGGTGCAATGGAGCAATCATTCACCGAAAAGGGAAACTTGGGAAGTTGAAGATGATATGATCAGCGAGTTTCCAGATTTTGTGGATTTACCAGGTATGTTTTAGATTTGAGGACGAAAATCCTCTTAAGGGGGGAGGAATGTAATATTCCGATTTTCGGGAAAGTGCAAACGTGTCGTTTTGCGAAAACGAAATATTATGTTCGGTTTTATTCTTGGATTTAAAATGTGTTATATATGTATATGTATATATATATATATATATATATATATATATATATATATATATATATATATATATATATATGGAAAATAATAAGTTAATATTATTTTGGTAAAAGGAAAATATCTCCCAATATTCCCATAACCTATTAGTTTTCAGAATTTGTTTCTACGTACTCCAAAAAATAAGGCGTGAGAAGCAAACGAAAAGGGGTGAGATATTTCTTCAGAAATCTAAGTCATTTTCCAACCGTTTTCATATTCGAGTAGAGCATCGGAATCATCGTGAAGAGGGCGTCGTTTCAATACAAGACAGTTGGAGTTTTTCAAAAGGTATGATTTTCGCCCTAGATGTGTTCTTGGACGTTTTGATGGTTTAAACTCCTAAAATTCGTAGTCTCGTTTGTATGGAAACGTGTGATTGAATCTAATTTGAATTCGGATTGATCACATAGGTTTTCTACGGGAAAGGTTCGAGTTTTGCGGTAGATTTTTCATAGCTTTTGGACTTGGATTAGCTTGCTAAAAGGTAAGAGGCTCTTCCTATGATTTAGTTATGGTTTATAGGGTTAAGGTTAATGATTTGTTATGTTTAGATGTTAGAAATCATGTCTACTTGTTGAACAAGGAGTATGGGATGTTTTGGTTTCGTAAGGCTTGAGTTTTCTGTTATTTTTTGAGTTTATCGATGTTGATTGTGTTTGGAACTGGGTAAAAATCGTAACAAATATAGAAAATCGTGCTAGGGTTTTGCAGGCGCAATACGCACACATTGCTAAATACGAGAGCAAATTAATTATGCTATAGGTTGCAATGCGCACTCATTGAGGGCAATGTGCATGCATTGCTGATACAGGATGTACAGTTTTAGTTTCAGCAGGTGCAATGCGCACACATTGAAAGTAATGCGTATGCATTGTCCGGATAGAGACTTTCAGCAAGTTTCTGATCGATCAATGCGCATGCAATCCATGGAATGCACATGAATCGACCCCAGTTTTGGGAAAATATTGTTTCTTGATCAAATAACATTAATTGAACATGAACAAGCCTTGATTGAGTTTCTGATGTGTTTAGTTCCGGAAATGAATGTACTCTTCCTAAGAGTTGAAGTTTGGGACCGTCGGAAGAGCATGATAGGCTTGTGCTTTGATGAGGTAGTATTCATCAATGTCTGTGTATGTGATAGGTGGTTGTGACTAGCTGTCTAAGTGAGGGAGTAGAGATGTTAAGGTGAGGTCTACCTTTAAAACACTTAGGCGGTTACTTAACAATTAAAGAAAATACATGCTTGGATAGTAAAAGATTAAACATCATGTCATTCTTTGATAGGCACCAGACTATATCGCGATGTGTGGGCGTTCAGTAAAAGCGAACAACGCTGTTGGCCTATAAATGGCTGAATGTCAGTGGAGGAAATTTACCGAACGTGTATGCTATCGGGCTTTCCCTCATGGATATTAGTGTGATCCACCAATATGTTGGACAGTATTGATGACACTGAAATGATACTATAAATCATAGCTTTATTTACCCCAAATTGTGCTCAATTGATTAGTGATAGTCAGAATATGTCACGAAATACGTGTCGATTGTCTAATGCCGGTTCCTTGGTTAGTAATTCTGTATCTTTACATTTTATCCCGATATTTGGTACTATTTTGCCTTGTTTTATGTGACTTTAAGGGTACCATATTATGGGCTAAAGAGAGCTGGATCCGGATTAAAAAAGAAGACATTGGGCCAAAGTCAGAAAGAGTCAAGACGAAGACTGTTGGGCCAGAATAAGAGAAGAAAGGCTCGTGGCCGCGGAAACCCTAGCCGCAGCCGCGGCAGCTTGGACGAAATGAAAAGAAGGAGCCATGATTTGTGATTAAGTCGGTTGGGTTAAATCAACTAGGTCGGTTTTGCAGTCTATATAAAGGTTGTGTCAGTTCATTGTAATATATGCATAGATACCATATTTTATATTATTATCAAATATTTTCTTCTATGAAATAAAAGTTTATTATTAGCTTTTAAAGTTCATTGCTTGGTTATCTCCTCCAATCCATCAACTAGCTTGAGTTGATCAAGCTAGGTCACCATTGATAAAGGTATGAAGCTTTGAACGTTCCTTTGTATTTTTTATCATGGTAGATTTAGTTAGGTTAACGTGTTGCAATTAATCTGCATGTCTAAATAACTCGTAATTAATTAGATAATCAGAATAGAACGATGTAGATTTCAGAATTAGGAACCACCGCCGCCGGTCCTACGACGGTCTATATCGCAGCCGCGACAACTTAGGTCTCCCTAATCTGAAGATTCGGCGTCAGCTATGTTGATCGACATGTTTAATTAACGATAGGTTAGATCTGGCCAATCTGCTTATTGTATTCATAAATTAACATGAAGGACTATTAGTGAAGTGTTAGTTTGGACGTAGTTTGATTAATCACTAGGAACGTGCTAGTCAATCCACGATAGCTGCTTAAGGAGGTACTCGGTCTGTGCCGGCAATCTCTAATACTTATTGCGTGTGAGTAAATACAACCAACCCAGGAGGTTAACTGCACATAGATTGTCTGTGTCATGTCAATGGAAGTAGATAAGGTTAGGAGAATGCACCTGTAGCTAAAATTGAATTAGAAAACGTTCTGGTTAATCTAGGAAATTACGAGGAAAAGTAGACAAAAAGATCAATGGCACCAAGTTAGGAGATCGGAGAGGAGAGATACACCAATTTACCTTTTCCGTATTTATGTTGGTCAAGGACCATTATTTGTCTTCTTGTCTTGATTTAATGTCTATTATCCATGTTGCATTGTCTTTGTGGGATCGACCTTGACTCGCATCTACTATACTATGATTGACCTAGTACTCTTGCTAGTATTTCGTGCGCATTAGTGACTTACCCACGGATCAAGTTTTTTGCACCGTTTCCGGGGACAATGGCCAATGTGGATAATACATTCATTGTTTGTTATTTAGTATTTTTGTTAAGAGTCTGTTCTGTTTCACACCTGCATTGTTTTATGATTAGAAAAAGGGAAACAGCTGCCGAAGCTGCGGCACACTCGGCCGCAGCCGTGAACGCTGTCACTCAAATTCTGATCGATACTAGTTTTTCTGTGTTCATCTCAGTAAGTTACTAGTTACTAGTTACTAGGTCCACAAAAGCTGGGTCTAAGCTCAGCTGAGGCGGGAAATTACTAACCTTGTTTGTGTTTTATTTAGTCTATCTTGCAGGATATAGAACACTTTCGATGATTGCTAGGAAAGATCGAAGGAGTTTCAAAAGCCACCTAGCACAATGCCATGAAGACTTATACACGCAGTTCCCATCTCGATGTATCCAGGTTTGAAGGTATATGAGCAATACCAAGCAGATGAAGAGATAGTAAAGCAAGAGAAGGAAGCAGCCAGAGCAGAAGAGGAACATGAAGCAAACCTTAAGGAGTATGAGACCTATGGATCATGTGTGTTTCCTACGAGCTAATTGATGTACCTTTTACTAACTCCGATCCTGATGAGGATCCGGATATTATGTTTTCTGATTCAGAGGATTACCCTAATTCAGACTTGATAGAAAAACTATAAGACCCTGGTACATTTAGTTTCCCAGTCTCGATTGATGGTGTATCTTTAGGACTGGGAATGTGTGATACGGGATCTAGTTGCAAAATTCTCCCTCTTTCTCTGTGCAAGCATGCCAAATTCAAGGTCGAGTTGACTGAGACACACACTATGCGTTTTGTCGATCGTGAGATCGATATGCTCACTAGCACACTAAAGAACTGCAAGCTCGGGATAGGAAGTTTCGACTTCCAGCTGATTTTGTTGTCATGGACGTCCGTGATGATCCGAGTGCAAATTTTCTGCTAGGACGTCCCTTCTAAGCCACCAGTCAGCAATATTGGATTACGACAACTACGAAATGACGCTTAGGGTCAATAATGATGCAAAAATTTATGCGATCCTAGAGCCACTCCCAACTGACAAGGATAGTACCGCGTTAGCTCGGATACCGGAGAAGTTAAGGTCATTGAGATAGAAGACATCAAAGATGGAACGAAGCAAGTGGAAGTCGAAACTAGAGACTAAGAATTCATGAAAGTTCTGCTTCGGGAAAAAGGTGAAAAGAACCACAACAATGTGCCAAGGGAAGCGGCCAGTCTTGACGAATCCGCCCAGCACTTATTGATGTTTCAAGTTCAAAGATAGAAAAAGTGGAAATCTCTGGATAAAAAGGAAAAATCTTGAAGTCGACAAAGGTAGCCGAAGGCACTGGAAAGAAAGGCCAAGAGTGCAAGGCAAAAAGCTCAAGGTTTCGAGGAGGTTCGAGAAATAGCGCTTCTGGATAAGAAGGAAGAATGCGTCTACTTAAGAATAAAAATCCTTGGAAAAGCATTTGTAGAGAAGGAAGGAAGACGCACCTCGGTTCAAGCCTCTGGAGTGCAATGTTGGCGGGAAAAATCCCAAAAATCGGACTAAGTGAAAGTCGGAAGAAAGTGGAGCTGGCGACTCTAAATTCAGAACTATTTTCTTACCATTAGGATAATTTGAGTCAAATAAAAGTAGCTAGATTGGACAACAAGCTTTTTTTCATCCTACCGCATCCCGAGGTTTTATACCAAAGGATGGTGGGATGGTTTTTTTTACTTGTTGGGCAGTCCGGTGAAGTAGGTTAGTCGAGTCGGAGAAGAGAAGACAAAAAATGGCAAGGATTAGAGGTTGAGCAGAGTCAGTTTTGAAAGGATTTGTTGTTAAAGATTAAAGGAGTCAAGCTGTCCGGAAGTTTAAGGAATGTGAAAAAGAAAAACTCACGCAGCCGTGAGGACTCTTCACGCAACTGCGGCAGTACATTAGAATGGTTCCCGAGGTTTGACTAAAATCTAGAAATACAGGATGGCACGTGGACCCCACACGCGTTGGCTCGGCAATCTGATGGGGGGCAGTCAGCCGTCCCATTCACTCTTTCCACTATACCACTTTTTCCTCTTCCCCATTACTCCACCATTACTCCACCTCTCATCAATCCCATCAAATCCTCCCTCAATCCACTCACTCATCATTAATCCTTCCTATTATTCCATATAAACTTTTCAAATTTCCAAATTCAATTTCAAATTCATATCCTTTTTCTCCTATATAAACCACCCATTTCCTTCTTCATTTTCAATCAATCATCAAAAATTTCCTCTCTTCTTCTTCTACTACACCATTTGGCCACCACCACCACCATAACTTAGCCACGAAACCACCATAAACCACCATCTCCATATCCACAAATCCAACATTTTCCACAAACTACCACAATCGGATTTTCGATCTATGCAACCCAAATTCATTTCTATTCATATAGAATTAGAGAGTTTCAAGAATCTAGAAACTATAAAAAAATGAAACTCCGGCATCCGCGAAACACCTTGTCGCAGAAGCGGCAACAAGTTCTCAACAGATACAGAGTCAGCTTTAGAGAGGTTAATGGCTGGTAAAGACAACCTTATTCAGAGACGTAGAGAAGGGCAACAGAGACTTCAGGGTGATGCCATGCCTACTATAAATGGTGTCGACCAGTTTGCCTCTGTTTCTATTTACGAGTCATTCCGGACTCAATGGAACAACAGGCCGGTTGCAAGGGAAGAGGCGTCGGCCTCAACGATTGTGGTGATACAATACCATGTGTGCTAGAATTTAACGGAATAGTGGATATGGATTTAATACCTTCAACACCATTATAGTCCGTGAGTTTTATGCATATGTGGCGGCGAACCCTGATTCTAATGTTGCTATGGTTCAGGGGGTTCACATTGACTTTTCCATTGAGCGCATTAATGCCCACTTTGGAATAGAAAATGCACCACTTAATGATGAGGAGTACACCGCTGCTACTCGAGAGCAGTGCGATTTTGATCTCCTGATGACTATTGTAGAATATTATGAGGTGCAGTAGGACTTAGAGCCAACAATTTCCCTACCACTTTCCACTCAAACGAGCTGGAATGGGACGCTCGTGTGCCGCATAGATTCGTCATTACCCATCTACTGCCCAATGCACATGCTGACACGGTGACGTGTCCTCAAGACGATCTCATGTACTATCTCGAAATCGAGAAAGACGTGAACATCGGTCTGTTGATACAAATTGGATCCGCCAAGTTGCCCGGATGAAGAGAGAGATTTTACCATAAGGCAACTTGATTGATGCTTTGGCTAGGGAAATGGAGTGCCCAGTCTTGGCTGTTGACGAGAGAGTTAAGCCGCTACCGATCCTTGACAGTGCGGCAGTCCTAGTCACAAGAAAGCGGAGAAGACGGGCTACAATACCAGCACAAGGACGTGCTAGGCCTCAGCAAGAATTTCAGGCTGACGTCACTGGGAGTAATCAGAGATGCGGGGAATGCTGACACATATAATGATGCATCTCCACATTCCTCCCTATACCCCACCACCACGAGCCCCTAGACATGCTGCATCTTCTTCCGGGGCTGGTCCTTCTTCTACTGCACAACCGCCTCGTAACGAAGACTACGAGGACATTGATTCTGATTAGTTCCCTAGTTCTAGTCATTTTTAGTTTTTATTCTCCATTGTTGTTTCTTTTCATTTTATTTTGTTCTTTTGTACCGACTTTGCGATCACCGGCTTTTCTCTTTAACCAATACTGTATTTTATGGCTTAAATTGTTTACTTTTTTCATTTAATTTGCTTACTGCCAATGGATATTCTTTGTGTTGTGTCACCCCTACTTTGCCCATGTTTTGTATGGCAGTATTTTACCAGGTTTTCGCACGACTTTTGACGCCTTTGAGCCCACGACGTGTTCGACCCTCGCTCCATGCTTATTCCAAGCTAAGTTACTTTTTGTTCTTAATCTTTTGATCATTGGGGACAATGCTTCGATTAAGTGGGGGGTAGGATTGTCACTTAGCAATTGATTATGAATTTCGTAACACTTTCTGATTATCACGATTCTTTACGATGCATTTTTCACCACTTAGTCTTTTCGAGTAGTCTTTAACATGAATGTGGAGAAATGATATCTTTGACTAGGTGAAATTAATTAACTATATCCTTATTTTATAAACGGAATAAAAATCGTGTTACTTTTGAAGTAGTAGCATATTAACCGCATTTTCTTTTTATGGACCAACCTTTTAAACACGTATAACTCACTACTTCAGTGCGTAGTTAGATGAAGCATTATTCAATTTAGTATTGAATAATGAGCATGTGTTATGTTGCATGAAGTAGTGACTTATTAATTGTTATTTTTTCCATTTGCATTCAATTTTTGAGCACGCAGTCTGAGTGAGAAGTATTTGGATAAGATGAAGAGTTATCTTACACCGGGAATCGATATTTTTCGGTGGATGATGACGTAGATCAAGTAAAATTAAAATACTTGACCACCATAAACCAATACTAGCAAGAGGACTAGGCCCATCGTAGTATAGCTATAGCGAATCAAGGTCGATCCCACAGGGAACCAATTGTGGATCATTTATATACAAACAACTAATTATTCATATCAAGGACATAAAGCGGTCTATGACCAACTAATTAACCTCCCCAATTATCATGTTATCGTCTGGATCTAGAGATTCTATATATTTAAGCTAGACTCGACAACTATTAACCCGATTCGTATTTCTTTTATATTGGCTACGGGGGTCATCCCCTAAACTAGATCTAGCTCCGGGTAGGCCATCCAGATCACTATGCTACATCACATGACTTCGCTTTTTCGGCCTCCATCTCATATGACTTGCACGCTTACAAAACTAGGGATGCCGATATTAACCGTATTCCTCACCTAGGCAACATTCCTTTGTTCAGGCGTACTTCCTAGACGATCGCATCAGTCTCTGTCCCATTAACAATTACCTGGACGGTCTCATGTTAATCTACGATTTACGTATAACTAGGTGACGTCAATTCCCTAATACAGAACAGATCAAGATCTCGCTGAAAGTCCCGGAAGATCAATTCATGAGCCGACCTAGGAGCCCTATATTGGTATTTCCTAATAATACGCTAATTAAAACACACGAGCAACGTAGCCGTAGCCATACCTACTAAGATAAGAAATTCTAGTGGACAATCACACCATAAAGACGTGGCTAGATTAACGCGGCGAAAAACTAAATCTTAGCGTTTCTCTATACGTAACGGATAAAATAGAGACTCATAAAGCAATTATATAGATCTACTAAAAACACGGTTGTTGATCATACCAAAGTCATCTATAGATCACCGGATGACAGATCTGGGCGTGTGGATCCTTATAGACAAGGAATCCCCACTGCCTCATATCGTATCCTTAGATCTACATCATTCGGTGAAGAACGAACAACCTCAAACGATAAACAATAATTGGGGGCTTAATTACAAAGAACTAAGAACAAATAAATACAAGAACTTACATTATAGCAGATCTTGCATAAAAACTGCTCTAAGAAAAACTGAAGATTTTATTATAAACTGAGAAGTGTAAAAAATGTATTGTGTAAAGAAGTGTGTTTATGGCATGTATAGTATGCCTTTATTTATAGGAGTTCAAGCTAATTAAGAGATATACTTCAAAATGTCAAAACAAATAAGAGATAACTCTCGGCCGATCAAGAAAAGATGAAGTGCGCCCCCCCCCCCCCCCCCCCCTTCATGCATATCCTCAAAGTGGCGCCATCTTGGAGTCTTTTGTCGTGCTTATCCGATCTTTTCGTGCTAATCCGATATTTATCTTGAATTTCCTTTGATTTATCTTGAGATTTAATTCTTCCATTTGTATTTATCCTCCATAATTATCCAAATCTGCAAAATAGATATTTATCCCAAAATAAATCATATTTAAATAAAACGGATAAATACCGATTTATAAATAAAAACAGATAAATACCAATAAAAATTGGATAAATACCAAATTATATTTTATAAATCACAAAACATTAAATAATCCATATAAACATGTGATTTAATATAAAATACATATTATTAATCTCGATTTAAGTTCAACGTTGATGACTTTTACGGGTATAATTTGACCGTCATCAACTACCCCCCACTTAGACTTTGATCGTCCCGAACAAAGCATCAATAAGTCATTCCCCAAGAAAACATTTTTCATGGTCAAATCATACTTACGCTAGAAATCCAAGTCGACTCATACCAGTCATGCTCATAAGGTATCCATTATTCACTACTCACTTTGAATCGAAGTGATGTGTGCATATGCATTTAGTTTTATATAATCGTGGCAAGATTAGAGTTTATGCTAACTTCGTAGTCTCAACCTACCAACATCAGTATTCCCACTTCTTAAGCCTTGCAATGGGTAAAGACATGGTGCAATAAGCAAGAGCGTCATCTAGATAGTTTTTGGACTTGGAGACCGAGAGAAATACTCAAGCCTCTTAAAATTTTGAATTTTTTTCGCATTTTCATAACTTCAAGCATTAACACATCTCGATAAGGAAGCTTGCTTTAAAAGTAAATTATGCATTGCAAGAATCCCCTTTCACGGATTGGTCAATAACATGAATATTACCACAAGCGCGAGGCTACTTTGGTAATGTTACTACAAGCCCAGTGTTTAACGCTTTGTCAAAACACAGATAATTCTCAAGCTTATTACTCCGCTTTGATGGCTAGAAGATAAGAATACATCGAGCGAGATAAATATCGACTCTAGGTCTGCATAACCAATCATCTATGCAATGTACACATAATTCTTCAGTTATTATGATTTGTGCGGTAAAACTCGATTCACAGATAAAGTAATCGAATAATAAATAACTACTTGCGACAATCGGCATGAATATCCTTAAATATTCATTCACATAAGTATAAAATGATCACTTACTCATGCAACTTGGTTCCTTCCCTATCAATTCTTAGCTAGGAACTCACAATTCTATGGGTACGAGATAAATAATATGGCATTTATTCAATTTTTTCCATTTTTCACCGTTTCATTCAATTTTCAATTATAACATATCATAGCTAAGTCTCCTACCCCCCACTTAAACATGGCATTGTCCCCAATGACAAATAAAAATGAGAATTTAAGAAAAAGACTTAGCTCTGGAAACGGCTCTCAAGTAGATGCAGAACATCGGAGTTATCCAAGCACGTTGTGGAGTTGTAAGAGCAAACCTGCTTAAGCAAACCAAATAGAAACTCCACGAAACTGTTAATAGCATGTCAATGGAACGTATAAAATAATGTGGCAGTAATTAGATAAAAAATATCCAAAAACAAATTAAGCCACTTTATTCCATACAACCAATGACAAGGAAAACCAAAGAGTTGAAACTACTCGTTCAGACGCAAAAAGAAAAATATTAAATAGAAAGAAAAATAAACAAGCAACTAAAGATGGTAATCTTCATCTATAATCTCCACCGCTGAAATATTCTTAAAACCGGGTGGAGAAGACAAAGATCAAAAAGCATTACCCCATGTGGGAGAACACGAGGTTTACTGGATTAACCATGTATTCAACCCAGTGGAAAAGAGAAACTTGGTAAGGTATAACAGATTGAATTTGACCTATTGGTAAAAGATAGGATTAGAAACTTAGCGCAGAAACTTCTCACTTGGATTGGATATCAACAACTTAGGGAGATGTAGCTTCTCCTCGAAATTACTAATAACCCAATGTATCACGTAAAAGTCATAACCGTCATCAACAAGGTCGGGTTGGTGTGATATTTGTAGAACAAAACTCATCATCTATATATGCCGGAAGGGTCAGAAAAAGTGTGAAATTTAAAACTTCCGGTAAAAAGATAAGTTGTATTTTGATCGAACCAAAAACTTTTAAAATCTAGCTAGGGTCAGAGCTACACGTACCCCAGCTAGGATCATGAAAACCAAAATGATAAAAGATAATCATTAAAACTTAGCAATATTCAAATTCCGCAACACAAAGGCATTTTGTAAACAAAATGGAGGTTTAGAGTGTGTTGGGTTTAGAAAAAGAAATTGAAAGATGGTAAGACAAGATAAGGGTGGGTAAGAAATTGTGTGTTGGGTGGGTATTGGTTAAGGGATTGGTTAGGGTGGGAGAGTGAAATAGATGGAAAGAAAGAGAGGGGATGAAAGAATGGTTAGAAATGTGAACTGTGAGGCATATTGGTGAGAGAATAGAAAGGTTGAAGGGTGAAAATGCACAAAGGAAAGGATAAGGATAGTTGCTAAATGAATTGCACACAACTTTGGATTTTCACTCGGATCGCCATTCTTAAAGGTTTTGGAAGTTGACCAAAATTGTTCTTGTTCGCACCAATCACTCTCTGTTACATTTTCAGTAATTCTCAAGCTCTCTTAATGCTTCCATCTTAAGGCTGATTGCTAAATTTCCTTTTCTTTAGCAATTTCTCGACTCTCCTAAGAAACTCTAATTCACGTGGCCTATATTGAGTAAAAAAGTTTTGCACATCCTTAGCCTAATGGCCATCGGAACACGGCAAAATAAAAAACCTCAACATATGTCACGTTACTCTTATTTGACTCAACGAAAACAAAACCTAAAATCCTAAAAAGAAATCCTAAGGGTTTTAAAGAAGTAGTTCTGAGTTTAAAGTCCTCAGCTCGACTTTCCAAAAAGCATCCTTGTCAGTCATCCTTCTTGGATCTCTAAATGTTGACCCTTTGAGCACTATATGCGGTGGGCTCGTCGCTTTTGCGGATTAATATCCTTCCCTTGGTTGTGAGACCTAGGAAACGACATTTATCCTTACCATTTATACAAAGCTCCTACCTCGGCTCTCGTTTTAGGAATTAGTGAATCTAAGGAGATTTAGTCCTAGGGACTTATTTTAATAACATCCTCTATAATGCTGCTTCATTATGCTCTCTCAAAACTCAACGTCTTCTGTAGATTGCGAATGCTTAAACTACACAAATTGTTGCTTCCATGGCCAGTAGAAGCAATCTCATGTATAGGACAATGAGATTTTGACAGAACTACGAGTAACTCTTTATTCACTCCTTCCTTCAACTACTACATGTTTCCTTATACCCTCTAGATGAGACAGATTTGGGGCAGAACCTTTCACACTAATAAAATAAATCTTACAAACCAACTCCGGGCTAAGATTCTCATTCAGGTTCATGTAAAGACTAGCTTATGTTCAAAAGATCAAAAGATAGTAAAATATAAGCAAAAAAGGTAGTACCTTGCCTTCAACATTGTACCACGAATAATTCGAACCTTAATATTTATTTTCTCGGAACCATCTTGGTGTTTTAAAGGTGTTTTTTCCATTGCTTTCCCATCGTAGATTCGTAGCTCCACATGCTGCTGGGTTATTTTCTCAGCGCCCACGAAAAATTACTGACTCAGATTATTGCTTCCCTGGTTTCTGCAAACAGAAAAAAAAAACGAACCGTAGACTGATTTTAACATGGTTTCCCATGCTGCTATCAGACTTACGGATTAAACATACGGAGATAAACAGACACACGAGATTCCAGAACCAGGCTCGCTGGGAGTGAAACCATTTGTTCAGAGTCTGGAATTTTCACAACTTACAGACAACCAGAGGGACTCAAAAACGTAAAAACGGACTATAAACAGAAAACTTGACATGAAAAAAATTATTTATATATAAAATTGACCGTTGGTTCCCCGGCAACGGCGCCAAAAACTTGATGACGTAGATCAAGTAAAATTAAAATACTTGACCACCATAAACCAATACTAGCAAGAGGACTAGGCCCATCGTAGTATAGCTATAGCGAATCAAGGTCGATCCCACAGGGAACCAATTGTGGATCATTTATATACAAACAACTAATTATTCATATCAAGGACATAAAGCGGTCTATGACCAACAAAAGACAAGAAAAGGTAAACAACACGACTCGACACAACACATAAACAACGTAATTAACCTCCCCAATTATCATGTTATCATCTGGATCTAGAGATTCTATATAATTAAGCTAGACTCGACAACTATTAACCCGATTCGTATTTTTTTTATATTGGCTACGGGAGTCATCCCCTAAACTAGATCTAGCTCCGGGTAGGCCATCCAGATCACTATGCTACATCACGTGACTTCGCTTTTTCGGCCTCCATCTCATATGACTTGCACGCTTACAAAACTAGGGATGCCGATATTAACCGTATTCCTCACCTAGGCAACATTCCTTTGTTCGGGCGTACTTCCTAGACGATCGCATCGGTCTCGTCCCATTAACAATTACCGGACGGTCTCATGTTAATCTACGATTTACGTATAACTAGGTGACGTCAATTCCCTAATACGAACGAGATCTAGATCTCGCCGAAAGTCCCGGAAGATCAATTCATGAGCCGACCTAGGAGCCCTATATTGGTATTTCCTAATAATACGCTAATTAAAACAGACGAGCAACGTAGCCGTAGCCATACCTACTAAGATAAGAAATTCTAGTGGACAATCACACCATAAAGACGTGGCTAGATTGACGCGGCGAAAAACTAAATCTTAGCGTTTCTCTATACGTAACGGATAAAATAGAGACTCATAAAGCAATTATATAGATCTACTAAAAACACGGTTGTTGATCATACCAAAGTCATCTATAGATCACCGGATGACAGATCTGGGCGTGTGGATCCTTATAGACAAGGAATCCCCACTGCCTCATATCGTATCCTTAGATCTACATCGTTCGGTGAAGAACGAACAACCTCAAACGATAAACAATAATTAGGGGCTTAATTACAAAGAACTAAGAACAAATAAATACAAGAACTTACATTATAGCAGATCTTGCATAAAAACTGCTCTAAGAAAAACTGAAGATTTTATTATAAAGCCGAGAAGTGTAAAAAATGTATTGTGTAAAGAAGTGTGTTTATGGCGTGTATAGTATGCCTTTATTTATAGGAGTTCAAGCTAATTAAGAGATATACTTCAAAATGTCAAAACAAATAAGAGATAACTCTCGGCCGATCAAGAAAAGATGAAGTGCCCCCCCCCCCCCTTCATGCATATCCTCAAAGTGGCGCCATCTTGTAGTCTTTTGTCGTGCTTATCCGATCTTTTCGTGCTAATCCGATATTTTACTTGAATTTCCTTTGATTTATCTTGAGATTTAATTCTTCCATTTGTATTTATCCTCCATAATTATCCAAATCTGCAAAATAGATATTTATCCCAAAATAAATCATATTTAAATAAAACGGATAAATACCGATTTATAAATAAAAACAGATAAATACCAATAAAAATTGGATAAATACCAAATTATATTTTATAAATCACAAAACATTAAATAATCCATATAAACATGTGATTTAATATAAAATACATATTATTAATCTCGATTTAAGGTCAACGTTGATGACTTTTACGGGTATAATTTGACCGTCATCAGTGGATATACTTTAACCAATTGTTGTAGAATGAGGGTAGCAACAATGAGGCCACAAAAGGTAAAACGGGATACAACGGGCTTGTGAGTGAAAGAGAAAAAAGTGAGAAATCTGCCAAGCAAAGCCGATGGAGCGTAAAACGCATGGCTATTGCATAAAAAATAATAAAATATATATATAATAAAGGCAGTGAGGGAAGCAAACTCGTAGAAAAAAGGGCACGACCCTCGCATAAATATAAAACAAACGAGATAACGAGTAAAACTCGGTCCCCAAGTCTACCCGCCCTAAGTAAGGTTTCATGTTGTTTACCGGAGTCTGAAGGCAAGAGGAGCAAGTATGCACATGCATAAGTAAAGATTTTGGAGTTGTTATAAGCTTTATTCTTTCTTGAATGCACTATCACGAAAGACTTATCACCCGACACATTGATGTAGTGGTAAGTGATGATTAATGAGGAACTTATGTATTTGTGCACGATATATGTTTTGCCAGAAATCCTTGTTGGTATAATGCGATATTGTCTGCATCACTATTGTTTGGAGAGTTATTGCACACATGCACCGGTTCATGAATTGGAAATTGTTTAATGCACTGCTTATGAATATGAGTTGGCATGGTTCATATCTCGGCTTCGTGAGACATGGCGTTTTTAGTTAGTTTTATATTGGTCCGGGTACATTTCTTTTGCCTTTTAGTTCGGGTCGACCAAAAGCTAAGTGGGGGTTGTTGATCACGATGAAAATGATACTACAAATCATACCTTTTTTACCCCAAATTGTGCTCAATTGATTAATGATAGTCAGAATATGTCATGAAATACGTGTCGATTGTCTAATGCCGGTTCCTTGGTTAGTAATTCTGCATATTTACAGTTTATCTCGATATTTGGTACTGTTTTTCCTTGTTTTATGTGATTTTTAGGGTACCATATTATGGGCTAAAGAGAGCTGGATACGTTTTAAAGAAGAAGACATTGGGCCAAAGTCAGAAAGAGTCAAGACGAAGACTGCTGGGCCAGAATAAGAGAAGAAAGGCCCGTGGCCACGGAAACCCTAGCCGTAGCCGTGGCAGCTTGGACGACACGAAAAGAAGAATCCATGATTTGTGATTCAGTCGGTTAGGTTAAATCAACTAGGTCGGTTTTGCAGTCTATATAAAGGTTGTGTCAGTTCATTGTAATATATGCATAGATATTATACTTTATATTAATATCAAATATTTTCTTCTATGAAATAAAAGGTTATTATTAGCTTTCAAAGTTTGTTGCTTGGTTATCTCCTCCAATCCATCAACTAGCTTGAGTTGATCAAACTAGGTCACCATTGATAAATGTATGAAGCTTAGAACGTTTCTTTGTATTTTTTATCACGGTAGATTTAGTTAGGCTAACGTGTTGCAATTAATCAGCATGTCTAACTAACTCGTAATTAATTAGATAATCAGAACATAACGATGTAGATTTCAGAATTAAGAACCACCGCCGCCGGTCCTACGACGGTCTATATCACAGCCGCGACAACTTAGGTCTCCCTAATCTGAAGATTCGACGTCAGCTATGTTGATTGACAGATTTAATTAATTATAGGTTAGATCCGGCCAATCTGCTTATTGTATTCATAAATTAACATGAAGGACTATTAGTGAAGTGTTAGTTTGGACGTAGTTTGATCAATCCCTAGGAACGTGCTAGTTAATCCATGATAGCTGCTTAGGGAGGTACTCGGTCTGCACTGGCGATCTCTAATACTTATTGCGTGTGAGTTAATACAACCAACGAAGGAGGTTAACTGCACATAGATTGTCTGATGTTGTTGGAAATAAAATTTATGTTTTGATGATGATTCATCACTTATTCAATTATTATTTTTAGACCGCATTGATGAAGTGTCATAACTAGTTGTTATAGTGAAAAGAAAAAAGATGTCTAGGAATCAATGTATAGGATTTAATAGAGTCTGATATAAGTTAATCAGACAAGCAATGTAATAGTTCTAGGATGAGAACAGAGAAACTGGGTAATTAACTGAAGAAAATTGAGATCCTATAGAGATACTGGAAAACTGACATAAGAACACACCAACAAAAACTGAAGAAGGTAAGTTTGCTGAGGGACACAGACTTAGTTGACTTATCTTGAAAACTGAAGAACTGAGGGTTCAAACTCAGTTATTGAAGACTGAAGAACTGAGGGTTCAAACTCAGTTTATGACGACTAAGTCGAGACTATAAAGTTAGACTTCAGGCAAGATTGTGATGACCTGAACTGACATCATGGATCTTGTATAAAGGCCTAAGAATACTAAGGACAATGATATCTTAGATGATTGTTTGATAATGGTGTACTCTGATTTAGTCAATTATAATCAGATGAAGAAAAGAGTACTGAGATTTTGAAGAAGAGTAAAAACTCGGTTAATGCTCTTAAAAACTGGAAACTGACGACGTCATGTTTAAATCAGTTTTTCACTGAAGATAAGAAAAACTGAAGATAAATCTGACCGTTGTAAGATAAGCAATTTTATTGGACACACAGAAATGTCAGAAAGGACACTGACGTACAAAAGGAAAGCATGACCACTAACGGCTATAAGGATTCAAATTCAAATGATCTAATTGTTAGAGGAACCCCTATAAATAGGTCACTTCTACTTCAAGAAGAGATGCGGAATTCTAAGATTTAATCGAATCAAGAAAGTTCATATTAAGGGGGAAAGAAAATTAAAAGAATTCCTGCTAAGCACTTAATTGCAAGATCAAGAAATATCTTCAAGTGATCATAAGCATTCAAAGAAGATCAAGATCAATCATTTAAAGAAAACAGAGTTGTGCATAACTTATATATCTAGAAGAAGGAAGCTCAAATCACAAGTTGAATCATAGTTATTGATTCAAGTCTCAACTTTGATCTTATCAATGGTTAGACTGTGAAACACCAAAAAGATGTGAAGGATAGTTGAGCTGCAGTCAGGAAGACTGTGTTTGTGATGAGCTGGTGAAGAGGCAATTCAACCCTCTAAGGACCAGTGTAGCAAGCTTAGTTCAAACAGTAATTCTACATGTTGAAGACTGAAGCTGGAAGATTGTGAAGCTAGGGATTAGTGAAGGACAATCAAGTGTCTAGAATTTACTTTGTGTCTTGTAGCTCGTAAACCTCAAGAACATAGTGGATTTGGCATCTGCATCACAGGAGAAGAGAGGACTGACAGGATTACATCACCTGGAACCTCTATAATTCTTGTCTATTTACCTTACGCATTTATTTACTGCATTATAGTTATATTCATCCAGTTCACATACTCAGCAAACACCAGAAACTGAGTCAACATATTAACTGATAACTCATATTTCACTAAGGCTTAATTTAATCCGCTGCCGATTAACTCAGTTAAGGACAAGTCAGTTTTGACTGATACTCAGCTAAGTTAGCTTAACTCTACGCAAGTTTAAGGTGAACTAAGTCTGGTTTAAGATTCAGTTTTAAGTTAGGTTTTGGTGACAAGTTTATTCACCCCCCCCCCCCCTCTAAACTTGTGTTAGCCTTTTCAAGGGACCAACAATTGGTATCGGAGCAAATCTTCTATTTCTGAAGAGATCTCTGATTGAGCTTTATCAGTTTGAAGTAACTGGACATCAGTTGTTTACCGTACCAATAGTTGACTCTCAAAATCAAATTGTTCGCTTAAGTTTTTCAAAAACTACATCATGGATACACAGCAACACTTTAGAATTTTGATAAAATGTTCCTTTTTTAGTTTTGATAAATACAAAAGTAAATTGCAGGCTCTGGTGGCTGATACTCAAGAAAAGCTAATTGGAACATTCATTGAAGATTCACTCATTACAAGCAAGGAAGATAATGTTGAAATTCTACCCATAAGCTTTGGAGGAAATGATCATGGTGGAAGTGATGAAGAAATTATACTTTTTGGAACTGACCGAGCAAGCAACAATGAAGGCAAGCAAATATTGGAACATACAGAGGATGAAACTGAAAACTTATCAGACAAACATCATGAGGCAAGTACTTCTACTTTCAACACTCACACTGCCTTGAACTATCATAGAAATGAAGATTTCAATGAGACCTTGGACATAGTCATAAAGGATTTAGAGGTAATTCAAAAGAATTATGAGAATGTCAAAAAGGAAAAAGATATATTGAAAGCTGAAGTTCTAAGATTGAATGCTGAGGTCAATCTTATCAAGGCTAATAATGAAACTAAGGAGATTTGCTCAATTGATGAACTAACAGAAGTAATAAACATCACAGAATCATCAGTTGATCCAATTTCTAATGTTCAGTTCAAACCTAGAAAACCATTTGGAGACACAACCGGTTTAGGGTTTGATAGTCATCAAAATTCTAAGATCAGACCTAGTACAGTTGCACCTAAGTTTGTAGCTGCACAAAAGTCAAAAACTCAGAAAACTGACAATATTATTAGAACTAACTGTTGGACTTATTTTTAAGTTTTAGTGATGAGTGCCAGACTAGCTGTTATAGAGCAAAGGCAAAAATATGTCTAGATCAAATGTATAAGTTTATTAGAGTTTGATCTTGTATAGGTTTGATCAAACAAGCACTGTAAAAGGTCAGCTGACTTACATCAGTAGACTAGTCTAGATCAGTAGGGTAGCTTAGTCAGTAACTGCTGAAGACTGAAGACTGAGGGCTCAAACTCAGTTATTGAAGGCTAATGGATCAAACTTAGTATTTAAAGTCAAGGATATGGAATCAGAATTTAGGGAAGTCTGTGATGACCTAAACTGATTACATATACCTTGTGTACAAGGTCTAAGTTCCACAAGTAAATTGGTGATTGGAACTTAGTTATATGCAAAAAGGTGTAATCTAACTTCATAAATAAAAGTTAGATAAAAGACAGTTAGCTGAAGTGTTTTCTAAACACGGCAAATTATGGATCGGCTGCGATGTGTATATCGACGAGACTTATGTTCTCAGGAACCTGCTGGACACATATTTCGATCTAATCAAAGGCTACATTGGAAGATTACAAAGAAAGGGACAGCTAACAACCTCTGATTTATCAAACAAATCAATGGTTAAGATTAAAGGGACGTTGGAAAAATTCAGACCTTTATCCAATGGATACAAGTAAAAGGGTGGATAGACTGTAAATTGTCAAAAAGGAGTCTGACAGTGTCAGTCCTAAGAACAGTCAGAAAAAGCAAGTCAAGATGGAGACAAATCCAAAACGGCTATGTTTGAATTTCAAACATAAGTCACAAGGATTTATACCTATAAATAGAGGACTCCTAACTCAGATACAAGTGATGATTTTTGAAGAAAAAATAAGGATCCATCTTGAGCTATCAGAATTAAATCGATTAAACACCCTGCTGACCCTACTGAGCATAAGGCTACTGATCCAGTACAATTTTTCAAGTGTAATCTGCATTCAAGCTACATCAAGTTTACACACTTGAAGATTTCAAGCTGCTGATCATATCATCCTGATCAAGCTGCTGAAAGCTGAATCACTTACTTGATTCAAACTTTCTTTTACAAGGAATCTACTGAGGACAGTGAAGCACATTTGTGTCAAGGACTGTTGTTTGTGGTGGAGCTGGTGAAGAGGCAATCCTGCCCTTCAAGGACCAGTGGAAGACTTTGGAGCAGCAATTCTACCTGTTCCAAGTGTTCAGTTTGTGAAGCCATAGTTATTGGTGAAGGACAAGCAACTTAGGGATTTTTGTAACAGCTACCTCAAGAATCTCTAGTGAATTACCTCCATCATCATAGGAGAAGAGTGGACTGACAGGATTACACCACCTAGAACCACTATAAAATATGCCTACTTACTTTCTGCATTTATACTCTGCATTTAGTTTATCTAGCACATCAATCTACTGAATCTAGAAACTGAATCACACACATACACTACTGAGTATCTAATACTTGGTATCATATTTAACAACAAGTAATAAGGCTTAATTTTTGATATATTTCCGCTGCACAAATTCAGTAAACTCAACGGTCGACGGACTGCGAGTATCGACGGACTACCGACCGGACCGGTCGGCGAGCTTCGAAGTTGCCGAGTTTGTTAACTCCAAAAGTTTTAAGTGTTAAATTTATTCACCCCCCCCCCCCTCGAAACTTAACCAAAGCCTTTTCAAGGGACCAACACTAAAAATTACTCAGCATAGCCTCGAACTAAAACTGACAAAACTGTTAAATCAGTCAGTGGCAAACAGCAAACTGAAATATTTTACAGAAAGTATCAGAGGACCGAAAGAGGCGGGCGATCGAGAGATCAGTCAAAAGAACATTCAAGTCTTATTCTCAGAAGAATGAAAATCATTCATGGAATAATAGATTCAGGGGAAAAGGAAGACTCTTTCCTACTGATGAAGACTGGAATGCACCTATAGTCTCTAAAAGAACATATCAGTTTCACAAAATGAATGAACAAAAGACTGTTAGACCAAAACAGCAAAATTCTGTGAAGACTGACCATACTCAGCTGAAAAATCGAGAGAGGTATAAGCATAAAATTAATAAGAATTACAAGAACACAAAACTAATCAAAAAGGACCCTAACAGGTATGGGTACCAAAGATCTCTCATTCTGTTTTGTAGGAAAAGATCAACAGCTGAAAACTGTTGCTATTCTCAAAACTGAGTTGCGCTCTCAACAGAATTTTTGAATTTACTACAAGTTTTGGATAAGGACAAAACTGGACATTTATAGCTAGAGATACACTACACCTACCGTATTTACTGATACAGGCTACCGATGACAGAACAGATGTGGCCTACTTTAATCTCAACCTTCCATCTTTTCCACTCATCATCCGTTTCGCAATCTCAACGATCTTTGAAAAGACGTTTTGAATCCCACTCAAATCTTTCAACCACTCTTTCTACCACTTATAAATACCGTCATATTTTTCCCATTAATTCTTTACACTCAGTTTTTATATAACCATCCTTTGAAGATCTCTCAAAATCTCAAGCATTTCAAATCCAACTCATTCTTCAGATATAATGGCATTCACCCGAGTTGAACCTGGAATGATCATATCACTTGATCAATTCATTGCTAAATACACTAATCAGACCCTTGCCAAGGAAATTGCAACAAAAATTCGAGAAATCAAGGGTTTGGAACAAGTGCTCAACATTAATCTGAAAAGCGTCTGTCTGGATAGCATTGGAGATTTCTATGAATTTGGAAAAACGTCCATAGAAGGAGAAGATGTTCACACCCTCTCAACCACGGTTAATGGAAAGGGTTACTGAAGATCTAATTGCGGATATCTTTGGCTTCGACAAATCAGAAGGTTTAGCAGCTGTCAAATTAAGCAAAGAACGGAAAGAAAAATTGTGGAAAGTTATCGCAGTAAATTCAGATTCCCCAGTATTACAGACTGGAAGCACAAGTCTACTCAAACCTGAATTCAACTTTCTTACCAAGATGTTGGCAAATTGAGTGATTGGAAACACAGAGAATTTTAGCAATCTGTCTGGCACCAAACTGGAAATCACTGTATGTCATTTGGTTCAAAGAAGATTTCAACTGGCAAAGATACATTCTGGATCAACTAATGGCACAATCTTTTGATGTACCAAAGAAGAAGACAAATGTGAAGAAAGGTAGATTTTATCATAAAAAGACTCTCGCTATCGTAGTTCAAAGAATTCATGATCACTTTAAAATTGAAAAGAAAAAGGAAACTGCAATTGTAGACGGGAAAATTGCAATCAAAGAAGAAAAACCTGGAAAGAGGAAAGCAGAGGGTTCTGAAATCGGACCTAAGAAGAAAGGTGAGGATCTAAGAAACCTCGAACTAGTGCTGAGGTTTTTGAACAAGTTGATGAACTGATAGAGAGGAAGAGGAAGCTAGAAGCTTCAATTCAAACAAAGATTACTGAAACTGCAAAGATGGTTTTGGAGCCTTCTCCAACAATATCCACTACTTCAGTTGCTGAGAGCTCAACAAAGAAACTGAGAACTAAAAAAACCCCCACCGAAACAATCAAAACTGAGAAAGTCGTTACTGAGAAAGAAACCTCAGTTAGAGAAGAAGTTGTTCCTTCACTGCCAGTAACTGAAACTAAGAAGGAAGCTGACACTCAGAGGGAACAGACCCTGAGAGATGAGTTTGACGATGAAGAAACTGACAGTGAGGAAAGGTTAATTTACTTAGAAACAATGGCCATGCTCAAACTACTCTCCAAGTCTAGATCCATACCGCAAAAATCAGCATCTAGAATTGAGTATGAAGAATCATTCAAGAATGTTGAAGCATCTCAACCTGAGGAAAAAGATCTTGCTGAAATTGAATCACGACTTGTACAAGTCATCACCCTGGATGAGCTTGTCAGTGAAACTGAAATTGTTCCGGAAAACAAGAAAATAGAAGAATCAATTGCTGAAAAAGATGTGGAACCAGCAAAAGATCAGGCTGATGAACCAACACCTGAAGAAGAACCAGTTGCGGAACTGGAACTTGAGTCAGCAAAAGAACAAGTCACTGAGAATGTAGAAGAACTTGTTGTTGCTGAAGAGAACTTGGAAACTGAGCCTACCATCTCAGTTCCTATAATTGAAACCGAAACCAGCCTATTCCCAGTTGTTGCTGAAGGGGATACCAGCAAAACTGATCTTGAAGAAACTGATATAATTAAGGCTCCTGTGGAATCTAATCCGGAGTTTCCAAGAGAAAGTGAAGCAATCACAACTCCACCTGAATCATCTGTTAACGTCGGAGAACTGATAGTAGCTGACTGCAAAGGACTGCACAATTATCAAAATTGAAAACTCAGCTCTATATCAAATCAAAGGAGTCAGTTAGCAGAAATGGAAATCACAGAGAAATGGGTGTTTGATCTTTTTAACTGTTAGTAATACCATCCGCAACGGAAGCGATTTATGGATCTAGATCTATAAAATACACGTAATAAAATAACTAGATCTATTCTACAAGGGGGATGTAGATCATACCTCTTGAATCTCAAAATTCAAGTTGAAGAACCGCAAAGGATGAATGTGAAGATGTGAAGAGCACCACAGTCTTCCGATCGTGTGATCCAAGCAATTCCCGGTGGAAGGAATTCTCGACTCGAACCCCTCCGATATGCTACCCGGAAAAATCTCCAAGATTTTTCTCTACTCACCCTTGGCCGAAATTTTTATCTTCTCTCTAAGAGCTGATAGTCGAAATTTACATGTGTATTAAGGCTTAGGAGAACTCCTTTTTATAGGAGAGTAACCCTTGTCCTCCAAGGATTAAATAATTAAGAGATAATTATTACATTAATCCTTTTTCCAAATAAAAGATAAATAAAATAATTATCCCAAACAAATTAGGATAAATCATATTATTATCTAATATTCCATGATTTATCATTTAACAAATAAAAGATAAATCACACATTAAATAATTATCCAAGAAAACAAATTTCTTAATAATTAAATAACACAAAAAGTGGCGCCACCTTTTAATCAAAAAAGGGTCACACGCACCAACCATATTTTGACCAATTAGATCAAAAAAAAGGTCAACACACTAATTTGGGCCAAGTCCACGAAAAATGTCTTTTCCGTGTATTTAATTATTTAGCCCAACTAATTTAATAGTCCACTAAACAATTAATTCACATATCGTTTTAATAAAGTCCAACAAGAACTAAATTAATATTATTAGGATTCGACGTCCGAGAATAGCTATGCTATATTAGGAGGCACGTCGGGGACCATGGACTAATAATCAGCGGCTCCGATAAATCAAATAAATAATTATAGAATAATTATATTCGATAAATCGATCACGGGAATATGCCACCATAATCCCGTGACCGCACTCCTCCGATTATAAGATTATATTTATCTCCTCACGAGAATAATAATAAGCGTCCATTGATATAATCATTACATATGGATTAATCCTCCATAGGATCGTTCATTCTAAATCGGGAAGTTACCGTTAACCCTTTTTAGAACCTCTTATCCTTATTTACCATTAACCCCCTAGTGATCAATTAATTCATACAACTCACTGGTAGCTAATCAGTGTAATATGAACTCGCGCGATCGATCAGTTTCTAGGATTAACAAATAAGGGAACTGTCTATCTACTTCCATAAATAGAAGGAATGGATTCCGTATCTGTGATAACACAGACTACTCACTCAATCCAGTACAATGCCAAGATGGGGTAATTCAGACCACAGACTCAGTGTAATCCTTAACCGTCAAGTCAAACTTCATACTGATTCAAGTAGTTGACTGTGATCACCTCAGGATTAAGATATATCCATAAATATGATCATCCATTGATTCGATAAGACTTCTCGATTACGGAATTATATCGTGAACTCTAATCAAATCGGTCCAGCCCTATATGATACATCTATCATATATAAATGCCCCATTAGGTTCTCTTAACCGAAAGTCCGGATAAGACAATCACACCTATTGTGTTCTGGGCGCATTAATAGCACGTTAAAGGAGAGACCCGATACTCTCGATTAACTTCACTACGGGCTAATTGTATTTTAAGTACATCTTCACTAACTCAATCCTCCCGTGTATATCCCATACACCGAGTTAAGTGATTACATAAACGATATACTTAGGGTTTTACGTAGTGTAAATACTATTGTCACATCGGTGATTATGAGAATAATAAATATGAATAATAACGTCAATTCATTTATTAAATAAAACAATTACAAAAATTGTCTTTCGGGCATCACACCTAACAATCTCCCACTTGCACGAAAGCATGTGATTAATTGTTTTAGAGCACACCCTATTATTTAAAATACAACAAACTACATCTCCCACTTGCTCTAAAGCAATGGAGACCCATCCCGTATTCTAGTACCCATTAAGCATATCATAACCATTTCGATTCCAAAGTACACTCCGAGTATGCCGTCGTAGGATAGGTCGGTGACTCGGTGAGTACCTACATCTAAATGTCATGGGTCTTAATGATTAGTCGGAGTTGTCGGCTTGAGACGATCCGTAGAATCGAAACGTTACCGGTCCATCAAATCATGTGGTGCGAGTAAACACCGAGCCCGAGATCGACTTAACGATCATCCTCAATACGACTTAAAGTCAAAATCAGTGTATCACACATATCCAAGTTCACACATGAATATGTCCGCATATTGTTCCTCGTTCTCTTCAAGATACTAAAGGACATACTAAACTTGCTTTGTTAACCGCCGAATCTATGATTCGATCAAAATTGACGTTCAATAACCTGACCATCTCTTACTAGAAAGAGAATCTATCCCATTTCTCTTGATCCGAAGATTTAGAGAGTCATTCCGAGGCATAGGGTAGAACTTCCTCGTTGAATGTTGCATACACGGATGCATCATCTTAACCAATAAGATGGATGGGAAACCAAAGTGATCGATTCTAATGAATTCGACCGAGTCAAACTCTTCGAATGTTGTCCAAATCTCTCGTTGCGAGAGAATTGTGGTATTGTCGATTCGACTTCGGATAACACACCCATGTTGATTCCAACTCGGTGCGGTGTTATCCTTCACAAACACTAATATATATTTATATATTCACTCGTACTAAAATTGATATCCGAGCCTACAAAAGACTTATCAATATTCGGTCAAATCCACATATTGTAGAAATATATGACTTCCAATGACCGAGAGGTTTGCTTTTTATCCACAAAGGACATAAGCCTTGACGGTCGACTGTCATAAGTTCATAAGTCAATACCCTTCTGTTTTGAATGAATCCAGACTCCGTTTGTTTGGCAAGAAAGTCTCAGGGAATCACCCCTATTTTCTGTTTGCTTTTGAACGAAGTCATGCAATACTAAGTGGTAAGAGAGTTCAAGGTCTGATTAACTCTCTATTTCTTAGGGAATTACCCCTAGACCACTCAATCTTTTCTCTGAAAGATAAACTTTCCCATTCATTCTACTCTTTTCCGTGTAGATCCAATTACTCCCACGGGACCGGAGACGCTCGGTGGTTCTACAAGAGTATGAACAGAACTGGAGTACCGAACTCCATTCACAGGGTTATGGCAATTAAACCAACCTCTATTATCAGAATCCTATACAGCTCACAAAAGAGCCATAGGTCATCAATCGATCCTCAGACTACAAAGTCCGCCGAACCCGTAATGGGTAATGGATAAACCATACTCCCACTACATTCTGGGTGGATCGAAATTCTGATCTAGTTTAGTAGTATTTAGTGTTATCACCAACAATCGATGTTGGATGTGGTCTGATTTTAATCGTTAGTAACTACCTTGAGTAAACGTACTGCAAGGTTTAAGGTTTTACTGTTCATAGACTCTATCAGAAAGGACGCAACAGTATAACTGTCCCTTCCCGATTTCAATGATCTTATAACAAACCCTTTTTCTCAATGCTACAAGATATTGAACGATTGGTCACTGACCGAACGTGTTCGCGAAATTTCCAGACCTACCTTCAAGCACCGTGTGCTAATGCTTATATTTATGGAAGTGGGGTGAACCGAGTCCACGCCTTATCCGTAAATTCCAAAGCATATTCTAGGTAGACTTCTCGGTCTTACATTTTAATGTAAACCGTTATTTCGCTTCCAATATCTTTATTGAGTTAAGCAGTATATTGTAGTACATCTAAAACATATATAAGGCAATTTAACGGTTTCTCACTTAGTGAAAGCATTTCACTATGAGGCAGGCCGAGCATCAGTCTCGAAGACTATGAATGGCCTATTTCGAGTATAGAATACTCTATCTCTGTTGAAAACAGAGAAACCTCAAAATAATTTGGATAAACTTACCGGAGTGTTTGAATAGTTATCAGACAAGAAGTCACTACTCGGAAGCTCCTACTAACTTGTATCTTTCATCAGACCCCGAAGGTCGTCATGAACAAGCTATACTTCTTTATAACCATTATCCTTTCCCGATTGAAAGGAAACTTAGTCATTGAACCTTTGAGACAAAATATAACCAGACTGGGAGAAAGGAATCACCCTGAGCCAGTCTTCAAATCTTGTCTTTTAGGGACTATGCACTAACTATGGAATATGAAGAAGTGTTCATCTAAATATAGAAACCAATTGCTTTTAATAGTTCTTAGGATGTGTTATATACATATTTCAGCAGTTGTAAGTGGTTTTGACTTTATCAAACAAAAGTCCGAGTCTTGGATTCGTACTACAAATGGTATATTCACTTCCTATACGACAAACAAATTATCGAATAGAAGGTAAATCCATTCGTTCCAACGAATCTTAAACCGAAAATAAATTTTCCGCGATATCCAAGGATTGAATCCGAGATTCATTTCCTTATATCACTCCCACTATGCTAGCTAAAATTAACTGGCCGTTGTTTACTCTTTTAATCGTTAAATGCACTGCTGCCTTGTTCTTCCAAAGAACTTAGCTCAAGAAAATCGCCAAGGATTCATAGGTTGGTGATCCGAAATCACTATCCTTATCCTATGATTTTTAGTTTATTAATTTTCGGTTTAGCCTTAAAATCAACTCAGTTTTAGATGACTAACACTCTTAGACATACTCTCCCATTCTTGACTTTCCGTAAATGGAAACAGTTTTGAACTAGCAGTTCGTGTGAGTAGACACTACTCTTGAACCGTGGGATGTCTATTTCGAGTGTTACTTGTCAGGACTTCTCGGATTTTCTAATATACCAAAAAAACAACAAATCATAAGATTAAAGCTCCCACTAGTTTATCGGTTCCAAATACCGTCTAACCAGCAATGCTTCATTTTATGATTTTCCAATTTTTCAATTTGAAAATCTCTCGTGTAAACACTTACACAATTCTAATGTTTCCAGAAAAATACAAATCATAAAACTCCCACTAGTTCATCGATTCCAAATATCGTCTAACTAGCAACAGTTCATGATTTTCCGATTTCTCAATTAGAACGGTTACGTGTGTAGTCACTACACACTGAAAATTCACTAGAAGAATTTCAAAGTCCGAAATCACCTTTGATCAAACTAAGTTTGTCTCTTGTTTGACACGAATGACACTTGTGACATACCTATATGTCACTCTGGTTTTTAAAAGGCTTAAGAGAAAATATCTCTTCCGGAAAATAATTGCATTATTGATTAATTAGTTCAACGTCCTAGTTACTTTCCACTTTTTAACGAAGTCAATACTAGTCAATTATAAATTTTAAGCAATTTAGTAAGGGATAATGCTGTAAATAAAATGACATATATTAATTCAAGTTTAACACTACTATATTAAATTTTAGGAATTGTAAACTAAAAAATAAGTCTACTCTACCATTCCAAGGTTTTAACCTCGCATCTCAGTGCCGCCTTAGGGTAGGTCAAAGAGATGACGGTTAAATCGAGACAATCTCATCAATGAATAACTTGTGAGAATCGAACATCCCACGAGAATCGAACATCCCTTTATTCATTGACTACCTTCCTTTTTAAGCCTAGGTATTACCAAAAATACCCATGATGAGTGTGACCTACTATATCGGATCTCTTAGATACGCCCCGAGTGTGCCGTCTTAGGATAGGTCAGTGACCCGACGAGTACCCAGAAATCCTATCCTTTCGGAGACCAAGCCATGAATGTTGATAGGGGTGAACACCATCCTTAGGGGGACGAAATCAAAGCGCCGCGAGGCGTCACCCTTCTCTCACTTACTTGTATCTATAGTAGAGGCCGTGGGGTTGGCCGTCGCCTCCCCGCTCCCACTCAATATTTTGGAAGTGGTGGTGGGTTAACTAACCACGTCTTTTTGATGTTAACATAAAAGCACATCAAATCAAGGATTCCGAATGGTGTCGGTAACGTAGGCAAGCCTACCCGTCCTATTCGTTGGAACATATGTGACAGTCGGACGAAATCGGGTCAAGAGAGCCCTATTGAGATTAGAAGGAATCACCCTTCCGCTCTCGGTTTGGCTTAGTCTTGCCAGACCCCCGTGCATACATCACACTAGGAGGGTTAAGTCGTTTGAGCGAAGCTCAGTTGACCACCCATCCTATAAGCGAACCGTTTTTATCCAAGATTTGTTGTTCTTTTACCATCATTCAATCTCGTAGACACTACGAATCGATAACGTGATCTCGTTTGAGCTTTAAGGCGGTTCACCGAGAACACACACCGAAAGGCCTAACGATTTCATAACCCGTCCTCGGATCATTAATTAGTTACTAAATTTATTAATTACCACGTATTAATTAAATTTCAACTAATTACACGAGTTTGTATACATGCCTATTTTAATTACCAAAATTAAAATTCTACATGTATGCATGGAGTGGATTTATGATGTGATGCATGTCATGGCAATTCCGATTTTATATCTATTTTATGATCAAACACATAAAAAATAAATTGCGGAAAATTTAAACACCGAGATGGATCGTTGGCACCCCCGTATCTAATCTATTAGAAAATAAAAACCAAAACCCTAACTAAGGTTTACTACTTTCTAACTAAATCTGCAGCTGTTCGAACTTTTCGACGATCGGCATACTAAACGAACTCGGATCGGGACGATATTTTCCAGATCTTATCTACACTCCTTGAAATTCAATATGGACGGTTGGATCGGTGCTTTGACTTACCAATTTTCTCCAGTAAACCGCCAAACTTGCTGCTGAATCTGACTTTGACTGCACTGCATCAAGGAATTCCTGAGGCAGATCGGGAATCGAGATGAATCCCGATCGACCTTAAATTTTTATGGTACGTCCGAAACTCCAAGTTGATCAATCTGAACGGTCGGATTTGCGTTTCAACGGTCCAAAATCTCCCAGAAAATCGAGGAAGTCACAGGTAGTGTATCTGTGAATCCTGCGTTTTTCTGTTACAGCAGCTTCTTCGCAGCATCAAACGGATATTGAAGCGGACTCTGATCGACGCCAAAATTTGTGGAGTTGATCATCATCTTCTAATCTTGATTATGACCGGAGGGATCTTCGTTTCAACGGTTCGATCAACGGGAAAATAAAAAATACTAAACAGCTACTAACAAGATCTATTTGCTGGAAATTAAACTTGCAATAAAGATAAATTACATAATTTCCTATACTCATATGAACGAATTTTCATCGTTCATATGAGTGTACAATAGATCTAACGGGTAAACAATGCCAACCCCAATCCATCTCTTCAACCACAACAATCGCAACAACATAAAAAAAATATGTAAACATGCATCGGCCAAAATTTAAAATAAAAGCTACATGTTTTCCACTCCTAGATCTAATATTTTATACGAATAAATATAGATCCCCTTGGCGACTGATACCACTGTTAGTAATACCATCCGCAACGGAAGCGATTTATGGATCTAGATCTATAAAATACACGTAATAAAATAACTAGATCTATTCTACAAGGGGGATGTAGATCATACCTCTTGAATCTCAAAATTCAAGTTGAAGAACCGCAAAGGATGAATGTGAAGATGTGAAGAGCACCACAGTCTTCCGATCGTGTGATCCAAGCAATTCCCGGTGGAAGGAATTCTCGACTCGAACCCCTCCGATATGCTACCCGGAAAAATCTCCAAGATTTTTCTCTACTCACCCTTGGCCGAAATTTTTATCTTCTCTCTAAGAGCTGATAGTCGAAATTTACATGTGTATTAAGGCTTAGGAGAACTCCCTTTTTATAGGAGAGTAATCCTTGTCCTCCAAGGATTAAATAATTAAGAGATAATTATTACATTAATCCTTTTTCCAAATAAAAGATAAATAAAATAATTATCCCAAACAAATTAGGATAAATCATATTATTATCTAATATTCCATGATTTATCATTTAACAAATAAAAGATAAATCACACATTAAATAATTATCCAAGAAAACAAATTTCTTAATAATTAAATAACACAAAAAGTGGCGCCACCTTTTAATCAAAAAAGGGTCACACGCACCAACCATATTTTGACCAATTAGATAAAAAAAGGTCAACACACTAATTTGGTAGCGAGTCACGAAAAATGTCTTTTAGTGTATTTAATTATTTAGCCCAACTAATTTAATAGTCCACTAAACAATTAATTCACATATCGTTTTAATAAAGTCCAACAAGAACTAAATTAATATTATTAGGATTCGACGTCCGAGAATAGCTATGCTTTATATTAGGAGGCACGTCGGGGACCATGGACTAATAATCGGCGGCTCCGATAAATCAAATAAATAATTATAGAATAATTATATTCGATAAATCGATCACGGGAATATGCCACCATAATCCCGTGATCGCACTCCTCCGATTATAAGATTATATTTATCTCCTCACGAGAATAATAATAAGCGTCCATTGATATAATCATTACATATGGATTAATCCTCCATAGATCGTTCATTCTAAATCGGGAAGTTACCGTTAACCCTTTTTAGAACCTCTTATCCTTATTTACCATTAACCCCCTAGTGATCAATTAATTCATACAACTCACCGGTAGCTAATCGGTGTAATATGAACTCGCGCGATCGATCGGTTTCTAGGATTAACAAATAAGGAACTGTCTATCTACTTCCATAAATAGAAGGAATGGATTCCGTATCCGTGATAACACGGACTACTCACTCAATCCAAGTACAATGCCAAGATGGGGTAATTCGGACCACGGACTCGGTGTAATCCTTAACCGTCAAGTCAAACTTCATACCGATTCAAGTAGTTGACTCGTGATCACCTCAGATTAAGATATATCCATAAATATGATCATCCATTGATTCGATAAGACTTCTCGATTACGGAATTATATCGTGAACTCTAATCAAATCGGTCCAAACCCCTATATGATACATCTATCATATATAAATGCCCCATTAGGTTCTCTTAACCGAAAGTCCGGATAAGACAATCACACCTATTGTGTTACGGGCGCATTAATAGCACGTTAAAGGAGAGACCCGATACTCTCGATTAACTTCACTACGGGCTAATTGTATTTTAAGTACATCTTCACTAACTCAATCCTCCCGTGTATATCCCATACACCGAGTTAAGTGATTACATAAACGATATACTTAGGGTTTTCTGTAGTGTAAATACTATTGTCACATCGGTGATTATGAGAATAATAAATATGAATAATAACGTCAATTCATTTATTAAATAAAACAATTACAAAAATTGTCTTTCGGGCATCACACCTAACAATAACAACACTCATTTGTCCGAACTGATCAACGCTGATGAATTTTTGAGCAATGGATATGCGTTGATCAGAGACAGTCATTGGAATAAAACTGCAGCAGGAGAAAGTTCTAAGAAAGATGACAATGATGATGATGATGATGATTCACAAGGGAATCCCAAGTTGCAAGGAGGAGTTTTCGACCCTACTCAGGAAAAGGAAACTGGAAATGATAAAAATATTGATGATGATGAAGATAACTTTGAAGAATGTAGTGAAGATTCAGACTCTGAAACTCAGTTAGAATCTGAAAATGAAGAAAAGGAAGGCTATCAGTCCCCAACTGGCTATCGATCTTTAACTGATCAAACTGTGCGTAAGATAGCAAGAACTGAAGCTGATAAATTTTGTGAAGAATATGATGATGATTTCAATGTTGAAATATCACCAGTTAGAGAAATCGATCAGTCAAATCTGGAAGAAGTAAGAAGACTATCTGAGGAGAGGAGAAAGTCTGTGCAATACAAAGAGGAACTTAAGAAGATTGTTCCCACTCCGATCAAAGAAACAAAAATGACTGAAGATGGAGCAGATAAAACTGAAGTGCATAAAGCTGAAACTGAAAAAGACATTTCTACGCAAGTTGACATTATCAAATTTTATCACAATGAGCTGATCCGCATTCAGAAAGATGATATCAGTTTATTTGGAAAAGTGTTAAAATCCATGGAAGAAAGCAAGACTGATAGGAATAAAATGGAGAAGAGATTGGATAATGTCATAAACGACTGTTACATTGATCGAAATTCGCAAAACAACCATTGAGAATGATTCAAGGAAAGTTGAAACCATAGAGAGATGGGAAGGCATTCTCAATAACTTGGTTGACAGAATGGTATGAAAGATTCAGTCGTTGCTCAGACCATATTGGCATCAAAACAGCAACATCTCAACTCCTACATCAAGAGCTTGATCGATAAGAATGATGTCAATAAGAGGGAAAGTTTAGACATGTAAAAAGTCAATGCGTTGGATATGCCAAAAGTTCTGGAAAACATTGATGATAAACTAATCGAAATGAAGAAAGCTAGAGGAGACTTTACAGATGAGGAAATAGATCTAACTGCAAAATTTGCTGAACCAGCTGACAAAAGACTTGGTCTAGATTCTCGTCTTTACAATATTTTCAAAGACATGCCCTTGAAAGAATGAGAATCAAGAGAACAAGCCTTATCAACTTTTCTGAGTATGCAAAATGTTATCATGCATTTCTAGCACAAACTGAGCAAATGGGAGAGAAATGGCACCTTGGAGAAAGTCTCAGAAAAATTTGAGAAAGAGGAACCTGAGTTTGTTATGGAACTGCTGAAAACTGGCACAAGCGAAAAACTGAGACAAATTGTGTTTGTGTTTGCTGTACTCTTCAAGAGCAAATTTTTTAGTTAAACACAATATGTCCAACTCATGGAACATTTATGCAAATATTCATGGAATTGAAAGCACCGCAACAAATGAAGCCATGAAGAAGTATGCTGAAGATTATGACAATAAACTCAGTTAGCTGAAGTGTAAGGAAAAGAAGCTGACACTTAGTTTCCTTTCATGTATTGTATTTTAATACTCTATATTGTAACTCGGTCTCTTCAATAAAATATCAGTTTCTCAGTTCATTTTGTTTTTGTTTATTTTGACTTTATCTTTTTGCACTGCTTTTAAGGAGGGTATTGACATCATCAAAAAGGGGGAAATTGTTGGAAATAAAATTTATGTTTTGATGATGATTCATCACTTATTCAGTTATTATTTTTAGACCCCATTGATGAAGTGTCATAACCAGCTGTTATAGAGCAAAACAAAAAGATTTCTAGGAATCAATGTATAGGATTTAATAGAGTCTGGTATTTGTATAAGTTAATCAGACAAGCAATGTAATAGTTCTAGGATGAGAACTAAGAAACTGGGTAATTAACAGAAGAAAACTGAGATCCTATAGAGATACGGGAAAACTGACATAAGAGCACACCAACAGAAACTGAAGAAGGTAAGTTCGCTAAGGGACACAGACTTAGTTGACTTATCTTGAAGACTGAAGAACTGAGGGTTCAAGCTCAGTTATTGAAGACTGAAGAACTGAGGGTTCAAACTCAGTTTATAAAGACTAAGTCGAGACTGTAAAGTTAGTCTTCAGGCAAGATTGTGATGACCTGAACTGACTTCATGGATCTTGTATAAAGGCCTAAGAATCATAAGGACAATGATATCTTAGATGATTGTTTGATAATGGTGTACTCTGATTTAGTCAATTATAATCAGATGAAGAAAAGAGTACTGAGATTTGAAGAAGAGTAAAAACTCGGTTAATGCTCTTAAAAACTGGAAACTGACCACGTCATGTTTAAATCAGTTTTTAACTGAAGATAAGAAAAACTGAAGATAAATCTGACCGTTGTAAGATAAGCAATTTTATTGGACACACAGAAATGTCAGAAAGGACACTGATGTACAAAAGGAAAGCAGGACCACTAACGGCAATAAGGATTCAAATTCAAATGATCTAACCGTTAGAGGAACCCCTATAAATAGGTCACTTCTACTTCAAGAAGAGATGCGGAATTCTATGATTTAATCGAATCAAGAAAGTTCATATTAAGGGGGAAAGCAAATTAAAAGAATTCCTGCTAAGCACTTAATTGCAAGATCAAGAAATACCTTCAAGTGATCATAAGCATTCAAAGAAGATCAAGATCAATCATTTGATGAAAACAGAGTTGTGCATAACTTATATATCTAGAAGAAGAAGAAAGCTCAAATCACAAGTTGAATCATAGTTATTGATTCAAGTCTCAACTTTGATCTTATCAAAGGTTAGACTGTGAAACACCAAAAGGTGTGAAGGACAGTTGAGCTGCTGTCAGGAAGACTGTGTTTGTGATGAGCTGGTGAAGAGGCAATTCAACCCTCTAAGGACCAGTGTAGCAAGCTTAGTTCAAAGAGCAATTCTACCTGTTGAAGACTGAAGCTGGAAGATTGTGAAGCTAGGGATTAGTGAAGGACAATCAAATGTCTAGAATTTAATTTGTGTCTTGTAACTGTAAACCTCAATAACATAGTGGATTTGGCCTCCGCATCACAGAAGAAGAGAGGACTGACAGGATTACACCACCGGGAACCTCTATAATTCTTGTCTATTTACCTTACGCATTTATTTACTGCATTATAGTTATATTCATCCAGTTCACATACTCAGCAAACACCAGAAACTGAGTCAGCCTATTAACTGATAACTCATATTTTACAAAGGCTTAATTTAATCCGCTGACGATTAACTCAGTTAAGGATAAGACAGTTTTGACTTATACTCAGCTAAGTTAGCTTAACTCCACGTAAGTTTAAGATGAACTAAATATGGTTTAAGATTCAGTTTTAAGTTAGGTTTTTGGTGACAAGTTTATTCACCCCCCCCCCCCCTCTAAACTTGTGTTAGCCTTTTCAAGGGACCAACAGATGTCCTGTCAATAGAAGTAGATAGGGTTAGGAGAATGAACCGTAGCTAAAACTGAATTAGAAAACGTTCTGGTTAATCTAGGAAATTACGAGGAAAGTATACATATAGATCAATGACACCAGTTAGGAGTTCGGAGATGAGAGATACACCAATTTTCCTTTTCCGTATTCATGTTGGTCAAGGACCGCTATTTGTCTTCCTGTCTAGATTTAAAGTCTATTATCCATGTTGCATTGTCTCTGTGGGATCGACTTTGACTCGCATCTACTATACTATGATTGACTTAGTACTCTTGCTAGTATTTCGTGTGTATTAGTGGCTTACACGCAGATCAAGTATATCTCTTGACGGATATACACCATGCGTGGTGCCCTTGAATGTGGATGTAACATATATAAGTTAAGCTAGAAACGTATAGTCACGACGTGTTGATGGACATGAAGTGAACCCTAGACTGAGTCGGTCATATAAAGATAATTTAATACTTAAGAATCTAATACAATACACTGTAATTAAATCATAGCTTCTTGCTTTTATTAAGTACGTTATACTTACCTCAAATGCATGTTTTTTTCTATGTGTTTGGGATGAGAAAATGAACAGGGTGAACCAAATTTCGAAGAGGATTTTGATGACGACGTTTGAGGACGCCGACGATATGTTTTATTCCTTGTTTTATGACTTTCTAGACTATGTTACGTTTTGGGAAACGTGTTGAGTTTTCTTCTAGACTTTGTATTTTCTTTTATGTTGCAACTTTTGGGAGTTTTCGTACGTTATAAGTGTTTTTTTAGAGATTTCGTTGTAATAAGATACATTTCTATCTTTAGACGTTGTTTCGATTCTTGGTTGTTTGAAAAAAAAATATACCCGGGTCTTTTGTTTCCGTTTTTACTTAACTCGATATGACGTTGTAGAGGCTTAAGTATAATGTGAGATTTATTTTATATTATACATGCCGAACGTTCATTTTCCGAATAAGGACTAGGTGTCCGGGAACGGGACGTTACAATAAATGTGTAATTCAAGAGTGCATTTAAATTAATTGTCAAAAAACGTATGCATTTTAGTTTCATGTGTCATTTAAGAGTGTATTTAAATTAATTGTCAAAAAAACATATGCATTTCATTTTTTTTCAAGGGCATTAAAATTTCAAACCGGTGCTAAACTTATAATTAAAAAAAATCTTAAATAATTTAATAAATAAAACAAAATTTCAACCGATTTACTAATTAAATAACAACATTAACTCTCTATATATATAATCTCTCCACAATAAGTGTAGCAGTTTAGAATTGTCAAAAACTTACAAGAATAAACAAAAGTATTTAATAATAAAAAAAACACCACTAACTCCCTCCCAGCCATCACTCCACAATAATTTCTAAAGTTGAATTTTTTAAAACAGGTCAAATTCGAAAAATACTATAACAATTAATCAACTCTCAACATCCATACTATCTATACTCTATACTATATACTATATACTATATATATACATAATGAAGAAGGAAAATAAAATCAATTTTGACCCAAACTCAGTAATTAATCAATTGAATCCGTTTCAAACCTGAAAAAAAAAAAATAGGCTCATAATTATTTGAATATATATTCAATGGTAGAGATTAAAAATTGGACCATTCTTTAAATTATTGAAATGGATTGTAGCCGTTCTCATATATATGACAATGTTGACTTCTACGTATAGTTTCTTAAGTGCATATAGAGCAGGCAGGCATGCATGTACCGCTCTCATATATATGACAATGTTGACTTCTACGTATAGTTTCTCAAGTGTATAGAAAGCATGCATGCATGTACCGCTGTAATATATGTGACAATGTTGACTTCTGCGTATAGTTTCTCAAGTGCGTCTATAGAAGGATTGCATGCATGCACGTGATGTCGATACAACGATTGTATTATAAAATTTATTAATTTTCATGCAACTTTCACGTAGCTAACATGGGGAAAAAATGTTTTCTCTTACTTCTAACTGAATTTGGGGCATGTTTGGTATGGAGAACATCATTTTAAATGTTAAGAATCTAATTTGAGAAGTAATTATTGTAAGAGACAATTGAACAATATATTCCAAAAAAAAAATCAAAATCACAGACAGGAAATCCATATTGAAAAGTAATAGAATGGATATGTATATATGTGACTGCAAATGGTTAGGCTAAACCATATGATGAATGCAAGAATACATCAACATCAATATGAAAAGATAATTACCTAATGAACTCAACAATACAGTGATCGCCCACAGTTGGAAATTATAAACCAACGGTATTGTTTCTCATTAATCTCAGACAGTAATTTTGTGGTACAAAGAGGGAATAATTTAACAACCTTACACAAAATCCAAGACAAGATAAGATCTAGGGAGTACACCTCAGCACCTCACACTAATTACCAAAATACCCTTACAATATTTATGTCATTATTTAACTTCCCCCCTCAAACTAAAGGTAGTATCAACTACATTGAGTTTGGACCTGTTGTGAAGAAATTTGGCACTAGATAGGGGCTTAGTGAGCCCATCAGCTATCTGATCACATGAAGGGATGTACAGAACCTGAAGCTTGTGTTGTAGGACTTGATCTCGAACAAAATGCACATCAATTTCTATGTGCTTGGTTCTGGAATGAAACATAGGGTTGTGTGCAAGATGGTTGGCACTTATGTTGTCACACCATGCAGTAGGAACAGTGGAAACAGGTAAATGCAGTTCAAACATTACAGACTTCAACCATTGAATTTCAGGAGCTAGGTTAGCCAAGGCTCTATATTCTGACTCAGTGCTGGATCTTGAAACCACTTGCTGTTTCTTGGAGCTCCGTGACACAAGTGAGTCTCCCAGATATATACAGTAGCCAGCCACAGATCTTCTGTCTTTAGTATCACAGGCCCAATCAGCATCACTATAACCAGAAATATGTATAGAAGTACTAGGCTGGAAATGAAGTCCATAATGCAGTGTCCCCTTAACATACCCGAGCATCCTTTTGAGTGCTTGCCAATGAATCACCTTAGGATCATGCATAAATTTGCTCAACTGATTGACTCCAAAGGACATATCAGGCCTTGTATAAGTAAGATATTGCAGAGCACCAAAGATGCTTCTGTAAACAGTGGGATTATCCATAGATTCAGAGGCTGAATGCAGATTAACACCAGTTGCCATAAGGGTGGAGACAGGTTTAAGATGCTCCATATGCAGCCTGTTAATCAATTGAGTGGCATACAATTTCTGATTGAGATACAATCCACTGCTATCCCTGTGTGCTTGAAAGAAAATGAGTTAGTTGTCCCAAATCCTTCAAAGAAAATCTGGAGTTCAATTTGGAGATAAACTGTCTGATCAAGTTAGGGGAGTTCCCAGTTATTAGAATGTCATCTACATACACCGGGATGTACATCAGCTGCTGCTGTGATTTGTAAATAAATAGTGAAGTATCAGACCTACCCTGTGTGAATCCCCAAGAAAAAAGTTGTTGTCGAAGTTCTTCAAACCATGCCCTAGGGGCTTGCTTAAGTCCTATATAGGGCTTTCTTCAAGTGACAGACATGTGAGGGTCTAGTAGGATCTGTGAAGCCTTCAGGCTGTGGCATGAACATATCTTCATAAAGTGTGCCATTCAAGAATGCATTGTTGATATCAATTTGATTGATAGGCCAATTGAGAGACACATCAGCAGCCAGAACCACTCTGATTGTGGAAGCTTTGATCACAGGACTGAAAGTTTCATCATAATCTACACCAGGTGTTTGGAGAAATCCTTTGGCAACTAGTCTTGCCTTATGTTTTAGGATAGACCCATCTGATTTCAGCTTGAGTTTAAAAATCCATTTGTTCCCAATAAGATGCTGATTTGGTCTTGCAGGTACCAAATCCTAAGTCTGATTTTTGATCAAATCTGCATATTCCTCCTTCATGGCCTGATGCCATTCAGGTTGAGTGATGGCATCTGACACTGTCACTGGTTCAGTTGGACACAGTGTGGAATCTTTCTTGGCAAGATAGGAGAAGGTTTTAGGTTTGGTAATACCACTTTTGCTTCTGGTTTGTATAGGGTGGTGGGAGGTTGGATTGGGATGAGGTATAGGAGATTATTGGTGGGATCAAGTTGGGAATTCCTGGCTAAGGAAGGTGAGGGAGAAGGTATAGGACTTTGTGGCATAGCCCTATTTGTGGAATTAGGACTGGAGTGAGTGTGATCAGGGCTTGAACAAAGACTAGGTGAACTTGTAGTGTGGTTAGTCATGGAAGGTCTGAGTGTAGAATGTGAGGAATGGTCACTAACCTGTACAGTAGTATCAGGGGTGAAAACATGATTTGCAGGAGTGTGAGAGTGATGTCTCTGAGAGGATCCCTTGTCATACATTGCACCAGCAGCAGTATCATTATGGTCAGGACACTGAACTTGGATGGAATATGAGGGAGGACAGGAATGGGAAGACTCTGGGACAGAGCTAAAAAGACTTTGATAAGGGAACTCATGTTCATTGAAGATAACATCTTTTGACACATATACCCTACCAGTGTCTTCAAGACACAGAAACCCCTTGTGAGTAGGGCTCACCCCTAAGAAAACACACTTTTTTGTATGAAATTGAAACTTCTGTTTCGGGAATGGTCTAAAATAAGGAAAACAACTGCTGCCATAGACTTTGATCAGACTGAGGTCTGGTTTCTTGTGATAGATGCATTCAAAGGGTGATTTATTTTTGAGAACAGGTGTAGGAAGTCTATTTATGATGTACACAGCATATTGAAAACTTGACCACCAGTATTTAAGGGGCATAGATGATTGAGCTAGCAGTGTGAGACCTACTTCCACTATATGCCTATGTTTTCTCTCCACTTTCCCATTCTGGCCATGAGCATAAGGACATGAGTGTCTAAACAGGATCCCATGATCCTTCAAATAGGTATCAAAAGACCTAAAGTCACCACCCCAGTCAGATTGTAGGCACTTAATATGAGAGTTATATTGTTTTTCAACAAGAGTTTTAAACTGAATAAAGGTGTAAAGAGAATCAGACTTAGTAACTAGGGGATATATCCAGGTGAATCTAGTTAGGTCATCAACAAAACTAATATAGTAGGTGTAACCACTGGTAGAAGTCATGGGAGCTGGCCCCCAGTGATCAGTGTGTATCAAGTCAAGCACAGATTTGGATTTTTCTACAGAAGTAGGATAAGACAAGGCATGAAGTTTACCATATTGACAAGCATCACAGAAATCAACACTTTCATTAAGATTCACATTACAATTGTTCAGAACAGACTTAAGGACTTGAAAGGAGGGATGTCCCAACCTTCTATGCCATAAATTGGCAATAGACTTAGGATTACTACTCTTAGATAATCTAGGACCAGTGCTAGACTCAGCAGCTAAACAAGCTATATTTATTACAATCAGATTCAACTAGGAAAGACTTCAGACTAGGACTTTTGGAACTTTTGGAGTGAAGGGAGGTCTTGGGAAGAAAGACTTGGTAACTGCAGCTGGTACAACCATCTCTAAAGGCACCTTCCAGAAGAATTTTCCCTGTAGTTTTGTCCTTTACAACACAATAGTTAGCATGGAATTCCATAAACACAGCATTATCAAAAGTTACCCTAGAAACACTTAAGAGATTTTTTTTGATTTGTGGGGCATGTAAAATATGTGTGAGGTTTAATTTAGTGTGTGCAGTGGGAACAATAGAGCTACATGTGTGGCTAATTGAAAGAGACTCACCATTTCCAACTGTGATAGTGTCAGACCCTTCATACCCCTGACTCATCTGCAGGTTGTTCAAATCAGATGTGATGTGATTGGTGGCACCACTATCTACATACCAACTAGCATCACTTACACTTTCTGGAGATGCAAAGTATGCAGCAGGCCTGTTTCCATTTTGTCTAGAGGGCTGCCCAGAGTTGTAGTTTGCACCAGTGTAGTTGGAGTCATATCTGTAGTAGCAATCAACAGCTACATGTCCAACACGATTGCACACTTGACAAGTTGGCCTGGGAGCATTGGCATTACCCTGATAACCACCTATGTTGCCTCCATTTCTTTGATATCCACCTCTATTGCTCCTTCCACGACCTCTGTTGCCTCTATAACCTCTGCCTCGATTTCCATCATTTGTGTAGAGGGTCTGGATACTGGTCTGGGGCTCCCAGATCTGTTTGCAAAAGTTGCAGATGGATTGGTTAGATCAAGGCCAGAGTTGGGATTGAAAGGTGCTAGAAGCCTTTCATGAGTCACCAATTGAGATTGAACTTCTTGCCAAGTGAGGGTTCCAATTCTGGAAGTTATATTGACAATTACAGACTCGTAATCCTTTCTAAGGCCTCCTAGAGTGGCAAGTATGAGCTCAGCCTTGGATATGGGGTATCCAGCAGAAGTGAGGGCATCTGAGTAGGATTTCATCAAGGCAAGATAATCCACCATGGATTTTGCTCCTTTCTCCGTTTTTGTCAAGGCCTCCTTGTATTCAAGCATTCTAGCCTCAGATCGATTATTGAATAAAACCTCCAGAGTACTCCACACATCATAAGCTGATTCACATCCAACCAGTTCAACCAGCATATGTTCTGTCATGGATCCCATAAGCCATCCCATGAGAAGTTGATCTGTTGTAACCCATGTATCATACAAAGGGTTAGGAGTCTCAGATCCCATAGATCCATTCAAAGTGGGAAGAAGACGAGTTGGTGCAGGTCTGGTTCCCAGTATGAAGCCTTCGAGCCTGTGACCTCTGATGATTAGCATAACGATGGACCTCCACAGTAAGTAATTGGACCGATCGAGTTTCACATTGCATGTTTGATTTAAGCTACCACCCAGAAGAGTATTCGGCGTCGGAATGGAAGATAGTGGTGGAAATGGCGATGTGGAGCTGAGGATGGTCGGAATCGGTGGTAGTGTAGAAGATAGCTGGGAAACTGATCTTAGAGCTGATGGAGGGAACAAGGATTCAAATGAGGATCCAGCCGAGAAAGCACCAAAGCTTAGAGGTGGAATAGGAGATAAAGTGAGTGGAGTGGTTGTAGTGGTGGTAGTAGCGGTGAGCGGCGGAGCAGCCGTGGAAGCGGTGGCATCAGCCATCTTGGCTTTGCTACCAAGTTGGAAATTATAAACCAACGGTATTGTTTCTCATTAATCTCAGACAGTAATTCTGTGGTACAAATAGGGAATAATTTAACAACCTTACACAAAATCCAACACAAGATAAGATCTAGGGATTACACCTCAGCACCTCACACTAATTACCAAAATACCCTTACAATATTTATGTCATTATTTAACTCCCACCATCTGTGACGCTTCTGTGGTCTGGTGAATTTAAAAGACAGCGTTGGCGAGATTGAGAATGTGTAATAATCCGATTTTCGAGAAAGGACAGACATGTCATTTTGCGAAAACAAAATATTATATTCTTTACTTATTTTATAGAGTTAAGTATTTTTTTGGTGTATATATATATAAGTCGAAAATATATATATATATATATATATATATTTGCAAAATATCTGATTATTAAGTAATAAGGAAAAATAATAAGAAATTATTATTTTTGGATTTTCTATTTAAGGAAAATAAATCTCATTAGTTCCCATAACCTAATAGTAAAGCAGAATTTTCTCCTCCTACGTTCTTGAGATGCGTGAAAGAGCCATAGAGAAATAGCTAGGAGATTTCTTCAAAATTTTAAGCCGTTTCTCAATCATTTTCAGATTAGAGTAGAGCAACGGAATCGTCGTAAAGAGGGCGTCGTTTCAACACAAGAAAGTTGGAGTTTTTCCTACGGTATGTTTTTCGCCCTAATGGTGTTCTTGGATGAGTTTTATGCATTAAAGCTCATGAATTCGTAGAATAGATGTTTTTAAAACTTGTGATCGAACCTAATTTGAATTGGGATGGATCACTCAGGTTTTTGGTGAGAAAGTTTCGAGTTTGCTGCAGTTTTTCTCAGAGTTTTGGAGTTGGATTGCTTGCTATCAAGTAAGAGGCTCTTCCTACAATTTGATTACGTTTTGTAAGGTTAAGGTTGGGTTTTGGTGTGATTTGATGATAGAAATCATGCTTAGAAGTGGTTGAGATTTTAGGTGATGTTTAGCCTAAATTGGTGTTTTGCTAATGTTTTTTGAGTTATATGGATGTTGAACATGCTTGGAATTGAGTAGAGATCGTAAAAGTACAGAAAAACGTGTTTAGGGCTTTTTCTGTGCTCAATGTGCTCACATTGTTGAGGGAGAATGCTATTTTTGTTTGTACTGGCCATGGAATGTGCACACATTGACCGGGCAGAATGTCTTATGTTGACCAATGTGCACACATTACCTGGAATGTGCACATATTGCCCCTGTTTTGGGATAAAAGTTGTTTTAAGCTATGGTATGAGTCTTGAATGTTGTTTCATGATCTAATAACATTAATTAAACATGAACGAGCCTTGATTGATTTTTCGATGCTTTAGTTCCGGCACCGAATGTACTCTTCAAGGGAGTTGAAGTTTGGAACCGTCGGAAGGGCATGATAGGCTTGTGCTTTGATGAACTAGAGTTCATTAATGTTTGTGTACTTGTTAGGATGTGGTGTCTAGCTGTCTAAGTGAGGGAGTAGAGTTGTTAAGGGGAGCTTTGCCTTGAAAACACTTAGGTGGCTAGTTAACAACAAATAATAAGTACATACTTGCATAGTAAAAAGATTAAACGCCATGTCACTTTTGGATAGGCACATGTGTACATCGGCTATGTGACGCGTTCAGACAAATAGATAACTCTGTGACCCACAGGCGGCCAAATGACATGGGACTTCACCGAACGGGTATGCATACCGGGGAATCCCGGGACTAACAGTGCAAGACACTGTTGGTTGGCAACCATCTCGTGATGGTCACACCTCGCGTGGTGCCCTTGAGTGCTGACGTAACCAAGATAAGTTAAGATAGAAACATATATTTATGACATGTTGATGGACATGAAGTGAACCTTAGATTGAGTCGGTCTCATAAAGATAATTTGTTAATTATAAAACTTGTGTTGCAACCCTTAATTAGTATGTAGCTTCTACTTCTTATTGGGTACTTTGTACTTACCTTAATTGCATGTTTTTCTATGTGATTCGGGGAGAGAAGATGAACAGGTAGATCTAGAGTTCGAGGAAGACTTTGATGACGGTGTTTGAGGACGCCGACGTTGAAGCATTTACGTTTATTATTGTTTTGATAATATATTGGACTTGTAATGTAATAAATGTTACATTTCTATATTTAGATATTCAATTTCTATTCTTGTTGGTTTGGAAAAAAATATACCTGAGTCTTTTCTTCCGTTTTGTTTTAACTCGATACGACGTCGTAGAGGTTTACGTATAATATGGAATTTATTTTATATTATATGTGTTGAACGTTTCTTTTCCGGATAAGGACTCGGTGTCCGGAACGGGGCGTTACAGAATGCATAGAATTTTTTCTAGGGAGAGAATCCATAGGATTGAAGAGCAAAATAGTTCGAGTACGACATAATCGGAAATGTCTAGGGTATGAGTTCACCAATAATACAGATACTTCTATACTATATATATATATATATATATATATATATATATATATATATATATATATATATATATATATATATATATATATATATATATATATATATATATATATATATATATATATATATATATAAAGAGAGAAAGGAAAATGAAATTATTTTGACCCAAACCTTTAAATTACATAATTCCTTGACCTAAATCCAGAAAGATATCATGCTAAAAAATAAGAAAAATAACAAAAGTCTCCTTCTACATTCATTTCTCTTTTCCATAATTTACATCATTATATCACATAATTGCAAAATACACCATTAATTTAATTAACGCGTTTTCCCTTCAACTTTTCATCCGTTTTTTTCCTTCTTATTTTTTGATTTTTGATTTTTATTCTTTGAGTTAATGCATATAACCCCTTGACCATTCTCATCCGTTTTTTTAAAGGTGCTCATACGTTTTTTTTAAGGGTCATGGGATTGTTGTAACAAATTTAATCTACATGATCTCCGATGTCTCTCTTCCATTCTAATTTTTTAGAAGTCCAATATGCTTCAAACCGGAAAATTTTCATCTATCTCTGGAAGAAAAATAATCCGAGGAAAGCTCTACTTGATTCTTTTCATCGTTTTAGTTTGGGAAATAAATTTCATTTACAAAATCTCTCTCTCATATGTAATATTCAAATTTTGAATGTAACAAACTGATCAACAATTAATTTAAGGTACTACAATCCAGTATTCCATGTTTAATGAAATATATAGAGGGACAAGGGACTGTAATATGAATAGGTCTATATGCATGTAACGTTGGTAATGACATGAATTTTTTCGATCGAAATTATTGTTTTCTCTGTACAGACATCTTTATGTATTGTTTGAGGACGGAAACCACAATGGCCAAAATCTTGATCCATGAATGTGCATTTTTTTAAATGATAAATATGCATTTTTTATAATGCACTACTAAACAACAAAGAAAATATAAATTCCATTATCCCATAATCCGGATGAACCGGATCTATTGCAATGGAGTTGCAGTAATAAAATAGAGAGTTAAGTTCGTTCTCTTTTTGTCCTATATAGCTTTCACTTTAATAAAAAAAAAAAAGGTCCCTGCAAAACTTAAAGACATCTCAAAAATAGATTGCTTTGAGAATTATGATTTTAAAGGGAGATACTTATATTATGATTAATAAATTATATGCTTCTTTATTCATGCTTCAAAGTATAAATCCTTCTAAGAACATTTATGTGGAAAATTGAATAATTGCTTATGAATTTCCCCGTGCAAAGCACGGGTTTTAGGCTATTTTGTATATATTTTCAACGGTAGAGACTAAAAACAGAACAATACCCTTAAATTACTGAATTGAACTATAGCCGCTCTCATATATTTGACATATTGACTTCTACGTATAGTTTCTCAAATGCATCTATAGCAGGCATGCATGCATGTACCGCTCTCATATATATGACAATATTGGCTTCTACGTATAGTTTCTTAAGTGCATCTATAGCAGGCATGCATGCATGTACGTGTTGCCGATACAACGGTTGTATTATAAAACTTATTAATTTTCATGCAACTTTCACATAGCTAAAATGGAAGAAAAAAAAAATGTTTTCTCTTACTTCTAACTGAGTTTGGGGCATATTTGGTACGGAGAAAACAAGATCTCAATTTTGATATGTTTGGTTACTATAGAATAGAAAAGGCTTTTTTCTCAACTTACCATCTTTTCCAAAAAAAATGATTTTTTTTCTTTAATTTTGATTCTCATCTCTACCCAGTGAAATGTTTTATGAGAAAAGAAAAGTCTTCATATTTTTCAATTTGTTATTATTTACCATTTTTCCGTGGATTGAATATTGCTACTTTTTGTTGATGCTCCTATTTCATTTTGATCAAGTCAGTATCTTTTTTGTGCATATGATTTCAGCAATAATATATATACTTCTATACTATATATATAAAGAGAAAGGAAAATAAAATTGATTTTGACCCAAACCCTTAAATTACCTAATTCCTTGACCCAAATCAGGAAAGATATCATGCTAAAAAACAAGAAAAATAAAAGTGTCCTTCTACATTCATTTCTCTTTTCCATAACTTGCGCCATTGTATCACTTAATTGCAAAATACTCCAATAATTTAATTAATGTGTTTCCCCTTAAACTTTTCATCCGTTTTTTTCCTTATTTTTTTATTTTTAATTTTTATTGTTTGAGATAATGCATATCACTCCTCGAACCTTCTCTCCGTTTTTTTTAAAGGTGCTCATACGTTTTTTTTAAGGGTCATGGGATTGTTGTAACAAATTTAATCTACATGATATCCTGATATCTCTCTTCCATTATAATTTTTTAGAAGTCCAATATGCTTCAAACCGGAAAATTTTCATCTATCTCTGGAAGAAAAATAATCCGAGGAAATCTCTACTTGATTCTTTTCATCCGTTTTAGTTTGGCAAATAAATTTCATTTACAAAATCTCTTTCTCATCTGTAATATTCAAATTTTGAATGTAACAAACTGATCAACAATAATTTAAGGTACTGCAATCCAGTATTCCATGTTTCATGAAATATATAGAGGGACGATGGACTGTAAATATGAATGGGTCTATAAGCATGTAGCGTTGGTAATGACATGAATTAATTTCGATCGAAATTATTGTTTTCCATGTACAGACATCTTCATGTATTGTTTGACGACGGAAACCACAACGGCCAAATCATCCACGAATTCAACGTATAATTTCAACCTTATATCAAATATGTTATAAATATATGAGTATGTAAGGGAACGTTTTCTATTGATTATTTGTTATATTTTTGTAAATTTGATCTTTAAGAAAACTATTCGTCTTTCTTTATATTTAATCGATCATAACGTGCTATTTCCTTTCTAAATTTTAATGCTTATTTTTAATTACTATCGTCGGGTGTCAAGTTTTATAATTGTATAAATGATGTTGTTCATTTTTGTTTTCAGGTTAACATTGATAAATATGGGGAATTTTTTTATGTGTGTGATTTTATTCTTATCTTTGTACTTATTTCCCTCCTAATTATGGTAAAGACAAAATGTATTTTTGCTCAAACAAGTCCTCATCAATAGTTATTTTTGTTTTGTTACGTTTCAGATAGATTTAATATGTTTGTTTGGCGGTTTGGTGCTACTGTGCTTTGTGCGCTTCCCTACTTTGCGATGCTCTACTTTAACTGACGTCGGTATGATTCAATGCTACATGTCATGTGATTTCCATTGTAGTAGTGCGGGCTTGGCTTTACTCTCAGTTGTGTCGTATTCCTTATTCATTGGTTGAATGGTTCTCTGCATTGTGACCCAATGATGCCTAATATATGTATATCTATTAATTTCCTTAGAAAGTAGTATCAAGATGTTTTGATTAAACATGTAACTAACTTTGCATGGTTGCATGGTTTAATGGCTTCTCCTTTTGTTGTTTACTCGGCTTAAGCGGTAAATCGAGCATATATTGTTGATGAATGAAGGGGGTGTGTGTGTGTGTATGTTTCATTACCTTCCATGGTGTATGTACTTATTTCTCCTAATTTTTTCTTCGTTTGTCATTCTTGGCCAGGGCGTAGTTATATTAGGGGCAAGGGGATTAAGCCCACCTGGCGACAAAAATTATACATAAAAAACCCTATATAATCCAACTAAATTCCTCAAAACATCTTGCTCTCGCCCACCCGATTGTCTCAGTATAGTCCATTAGCTTACCGAGTTTCAATTCATGCCTTCTTCATTGATTCATGGGAAAGGGCCTGTGTCACCATTTGAGTGTTTTTATTCTTCCTTCCTACTTATTACATCCTTTAAAATATAATTAAAATAGAAAGACCATATGTATGTTTATGTTGTACGTCCATTATGAACCAAAACCTTAATCCATGAATGTGCATTTTTTTTAAATGATAAATATGCATTTTTGATACTGCACTACTAAACAGTAAAGAAAACATAAATTTCATTATCCCGTAATCCGGATGAACCGGATCCATTGCAATGGAGTTGCAGTAATAAAATAGAGAGTTAAGTTCGTTACCTTTTAGTCCTATATTTCTGTCACTTTAACAAAATAAATGTCGCTGTAAAACTTAAAGACATCTCAAAAATAGATTGCTTTGATAATTATGATTTTTAAGGAAGATACTTATGATTAATAAATTATATGCTCATTTATTCATGCATCAAAGTATAAAGCCTTCTAAGAACATTTATGTGGAAATTTGAATAATTGCTTATGAATTTCCCCGAGCAATGCATGGACTTTAGGCTAGTTTGTATATATTTTCAACGGTAGAGACTAAAAACTGAACCATACCCTTAAATTACTGAATTGAACTATAGCCGCTCTCATATATTTGACAATGTTGACTTCTACGTAAAGCTTCTCAAGTGCATCTATAGCAGGCATGCATGCAGGTACCACACTCATATATATGACAATGTTGGCTTCTACGTATAGTTTCTCAAGTGCATTTATAGCAGGCATGCATGCATGTACGTGTTGCCGATACAACGGTTGTATTATAAAATTTATTAATTTTCATGCAACTTTCACATAGCTAAAATGTAAAAAAAAATGTTTTCTCTTACTTCTAACTGAATTTGGGCCATATTGGGTCAGGAGATAACAAGTTCTCAATTTTGGTATGTTTGCTTACTATAGAATAGAAAAGACTCTTTTCTCAACTTACTATCTTTTTCAAAACAAAAAAAACGATTTTTTTCTTAATTTTGATTCTCATCTCTACCTAGTGAAATGTTTTATTAGAAAAGAAAAGTCTTCATATTTTTCAATTTGTTTTTTTATCTACCTTTTTTTCGTGGATTGAATATTGCTACTTTTTGTTGATGCTGATTGGATTTTACTATTTCATTTTGATTAAGTCAGTATCTTTTTTTGTGCATATGAGTTCACCAATAATATCTATATATCTATAGTTCTATACTATATATAAAAAGAGAGAAAAATAAAATTGATTTTGACCCAAACCCTTAAATTACCTAATTCCTTGACCCAAATCCAGAAAGATATCATGCTGAATAACAAGAAAAATAAATGTCTCATCTGCATTCATTTCTCTTTTTCATAATTTACGCCATTGTATCACTTAATTGCAAAATACTCCATTAATTTAATTTATGTGTTTCCCCTTAAACTTTTTATCCGTTATTTTTTCTCATTTTTTTATTTTTAATTTTTATTGTTTGAGTTAATGCGTATAATCCATTGATCCTTCTCATCCGTTTTTTTTAAAGGTGCTCATACGTTTTTTTAAGGGTCATGAGATTGTGTTAACAAATTTATTCTACATGATCTCCTGATATCTCTCTTCCATTCTAATTTTTTAGAAGTCCAGTATGCTTCAAACCGGAAAATTTTCATCTATCTCTGGAAGAAAAATAATCCGAGGAAATCTCTACTTCATTCTTTTTATCCGTTTTAGTTTGGGAAATAAACTTCATTTACAAAATCTCTCTCTCATCTGTAATATTCAAATTTTGAATGTAACATACTAATCAACAATAATTTAAGGTATTGCAATCCAGTATTTCATGTTTAATGAAGTATATAAAGGGACGAGGGACTGTAAATATGAATGGGCCTATAAGCATGTAGCGTTGGTAATGACATGAATTAATTTCGATCGAAATTATTGTTTACTCTATACAGACATCTTCAAGTATTGTTCGAGGACGGAAACCACAACGGCCAAATCTTCCATGAATTCAAGGTATAATTTCAACCTTATATCAAATATGTTATAAATATATGAGTATGTAAGGGAACGTTTTCTATTGATTACTTGTTGTATTTTTGTAAATTTGATCTTTAAGAAAACTATTCGTCTTTCTTTATATTTAATCGTTTATAACGTGCTATGTCCTTTCTAAATTTTAAGGCTTATTTTTAATTACTATCGTCGGGTATCAAGTTTTATAACTGTATAAATGATGTTGTTCTTTTTTTGTTTTCAGGGTAACATTGATCCATATGGGGCCTTTTTTTATGTGTGTGATTTTATTCTTATTTTTGAATTCATTTACCTCCTAATTATGGTAAGTACAAAATGTATTTTTGCTCAAACAAGTCTTCATCATTAGTTATTTTTGTTTTGTTACGTTTCAGATAGATTTAATATGTTGTTTGGCAGTTTGGTGCTTTGTGTGCTACCCTACGTTGCGATGCTCTACTTTAACCGACGTCGGTATGATTCAACGCTACATTTCATGTGGTTTCCATTGTAGTAGTGTGGGTTTGGATTTACTCTCAGCTGTGTCTTATTTCTTATTCATTAGTTTGAATGGCTGCTACAATGTGACTCAATGATTCCTAATATATGTATATCTATTAATTTCCTTTAAAAGTAGTATCATGATGTTTTTATTAAACATGTAACTAACATTGCATAGTTCCATGGTTGAATGGATTCTCTTTTTGTTGTTTACTCGGCTAAAGCGGTAAATCGAGAATATATTGCATATGAATGAATGGTGTGTGTGTGTGTGTGTGTGTTTCATTACCTTCCATGGTGTATACACTTATTTCTCCTATTTTGTCTTCATTTGTCATTCTTATCCAGGACGTAGCTAGATGCTAGGGGGACTAAGCTCACCAGGCGACAAAAATTCTACACCCAAAAACCTATATATATATAATCCAACTAAATTCACCAAAACATCTTGCTCTCGCCCACCCGATTGTCTCATTATAATCCATTAGCTTACCGAGTTTCAATTCCTGCCTCCTTCATTGATTCTTGGGAAAGACCACATGTACGTTTATGTTGTATGTCCATTATGAACCAAAACCTTGATCCATGAATGTGCATTTTTTTAAATGATAAATATGCATTTTTGATAATGCACCACTAAATAGTAAAGAAAATATACATTCTATTATCCCATAATCCGGATGAACCGGATCCATTGCAGTTGCAGTAATAAAATAGAGAGTTAACTTTGTTCCCTTTTTGTCCTATATAGCTTTCACTTTAACAAACAAAAAAAGGTTCCTGGAAAACTTAAAGACATCGCAAAAATAGATTGCTTTGATAATTATGATTTTTAAGGGAGATACTTATGATTAATAAATTATATGCTTCTTTATTCATGCTTCAAAGTATAAAGCCTTCTAAGAACATTTATGTGGAGAATTGAATAAATGCTTATGAATTTCCCCGTGCAATGCACGGATTTTAGGCTAGTTTGTATATATTTTCAACGGTAGAGACTAAAAACTGAACCATACCCTTATATTACTGAATTGAACTATAGCCGCTCTCATATATTTGACAATGTTGACTTCTACGTATAGTTTCTCAAGTGCATCGGACAGAGTCAGGATTTCTACTTGGGGTGGGCTAATAGACTATATCGAGTTCGCCGGGTGGGTTGGATTAAGAATATTTTATGGATCAAACTAGACTACATAGATATTTTAGTGTAATATTTTTTTGTCCGGGTGGGCTTAGCCCCCCTAGAATTATACATGGCTCCGTCCTTGCATCTATAGCAAGCAGGCATGCATGCATGTACCACTCTCATATATATGACAATATTGTCTTCTATGTATAGTTTATCAAGTGCATCTGTAGCAGGCATGCATGCATGTACGTGTTTCCGATACAACGGTTGAATTATAAAATTTATTAATTTTCATGACACTTTCACATAGCTAAAATGTAAATAAAAAAAAATGTTTTCTCTTACTTCTAACTGAATTTGGGGCATATTTGGTCTGAAGAAAACAAGTTCTCAATTTTGGTATGTTTGGTTACTATAGAATAGAAAAGACTCTTTTCTCAACTTACCATCTTTTCCTTAAAAAAATTGATTCTTTTTCTTAATTTTGATTTTCATCTCCACCTAGTGAAATGTTTTATGAGAAAAGAAAATTCTACATATTTTGCAATTTGTTTTTTTATTTACCCTTTTTTCGTGGATTGAATTGCTACTTTCTGTTGATGCTGATTGGATTTTACTATTTCATTTTGATTTAAGTCATTATCTTTTTTTGTGCATATGAGTTCACCAATAATATCTATACATCTATACTATATATATATATAGGTAAAGTCTTTTCACACCTAAAAAAAATCTTAGCACACCTATTTTTACGGACCGCTATTGGGTAAGGAAGTGATTTCTGACATATATATAAAGAGAAAGGTAAATAAAATTGATTTTGACCCAAACCCTTAAATTACCTAATTCCTTGACCCAAATCCAAAAATATATCATGCTAAATAACAAGAAAAATAAATGTCTCCTTCAGCATTCATTTCTCTTTTTCATAATTTATGCCATTGTATCTCTTAATTGCAAAATACTCCATTAATTTAATTAATGTGTTTCCCCTTAAACTTTTCAACCGTTTTTTTTTTTCATATTTTTTTATTTTTAATTTTTATTGTTTGATTTAATGCATATAACCCATTGACCCTTCTCATCCGTTTTTTTGAAGGTGGTCATACGTTTTTTTAAGGGTCATGGGATTGTTCTAACAAATTTATTCTACATGATCTCCTGAAATCTCTCTTCCATTCTAATTTTTTAGAAGTCCAATATGCTCCAAACCGGAAAATTTTCATCTATCTCTAGAAGAAAAATAATCCGAGGAAATCTCTACTTGATTCTTTTTATCCGTTTTAGTTTGGAAAATAAATTTCATTTACAAAATCTCTCTCTCATCTGTAATATTCAAATTTTGAATGTAACAAACTGATCAACAATAATTTAAGGTATTGCAATCCAGTATTCCATGTTTCATGAAATATATAAAGGGACGAGGGACTGTAAATATGAATGGGTCTATAAGCATGTAGCGTTGGTAATGACATGAATTAATTTCGAACGAAATTATTGTTTACACTATACAAACATCTTCAAGTATTGTTTGAGGACGGAAACCACAACGGCCAAATCTTCCACGAATTCAAAGTATAACTTCAACCTTATATCAAATATGTTATAAATATATAAGTATGTAAGGGAACGTTTTCTATTGATTACTTGTTGTATTTTTGTAAATTTGATCTTTAAGAAAACTCTTCGTCTTTCTTTATATTTAATCAATAATAAAGTGCTATGTCCTTTCTAAATTTTAAGGCTTATTTTTAATTACTATCGTCGGGTGTCAATTTTTATAACTGTATAAATGATGTTGTTCTTTTTTTGTTTTCAGGGTAACATTGATCCATATGGGGACTTTTTTTATGTGTGTACGTGATTTTATTCTTATTTTTGAATTCATTTACCTCCTAATTATGGTAAATACAAAATGTATTTTTGCTCAAACAACTCTTCATCGTTAGTTATTTTTGTTTTGTTACGTTTCAGATAGATTTAATATGTAGTTTGGCGGTTTGGTGTTTTGTGCGCTACCCTACGTTGCGATGCTCTACTTTAACCGACGTTGGTATGATTCAATGCTACATTTCATGAGGTTTCCATTGTAGTAGTGCGGGTTTGGCTTTACTCTCAGTTGTGTCTTATTCCTTATTCATTGGTTTGAATGGCTGCTGCATTGTGACTCAATGATGCCTAATATATGTTATCTATTAATTTCCTTTAAAAGTAGTATCATGATGTTTTTATTAAACATGTAACTAACTTTGCATAGTTTCATGGTTGAATGGATTATCTTTTTGATGTTTACTCGGCTTAAGCGGTAAATCAAGAATATATTGCTGATGAATAAAGGGTATGTGTGTGTGTTTTTCATTACCTTCCATGGTGTATGTACTTATTTCTCCTATTTTTTCTTCGTTTGTCATTCTTGGCCAGGACGTAGCTATATTAGGGGCTAGGGGGACTAAGCTCACCTGGAGACAAAAATTCTACACCAAAAAACCTATATATATAATCCAACTAAATTCACCAAAACATCTTGCTCTCGCCCACCCGATTGTCTCATTATAGTCCATTAGCGTACCGAGTTTCAATTCCTGCCTCATTCATTGATTCTTGGGAAAGGGTTTGTGTAACAATTTTAGTATTTTTTTCTTCCTTCCAAATAATTGCATCCTTTAAAATATAATTACAATAGAAATACCACATGTATGTTTATGTTGTACGTCCATTATGACCAAAACCTTGATCCATGAATGTGCATTTTTTTAAATGATAAATGTGCCTTTTTGATTATGCACTACAAAACAGCAAAGAAAATATACATTCCATTTCCCATAATCGGGATGAACCAGATCCATTGCAATGGAGTGGCAGTAATAAAATAGAGAGTTAACTTCGTTCCCTTTTTGTCCTATATAGCTTTCACTTTAACCAAAAAAAAATGTCCCTGGAAAAGTTAAAGACATCTCAACAACAGATTGCTTTGATAATTATGATTTTTAAGGGAGATACTTATGATTAATAAATTATATGCTTCTTTATTCATGCTTCAAAGTATAAAGCATTCTAAGAACATTTATGTGGAAAATTGAATAATTGCTTATGAATTTCCCCGTGCAATGCACGGGTTTTAGGCTATTTTGTATATATTTTCAACGGTAGAGACTAAAAACTGAACCATACCCTTAAATTACTGAGTTGAACTATAGCCGCTCTCATATATTTGACAATGTTGACTTCTACTTATAGTCTCTCAAGTCCATCTATACAAGGACGGAGTCAGGATTTCAACTTGGGGTGGGCTAATGGACTATATCGAGTTCACCGGGTGGGCTGGATTAAGAATATTTTATGGATCAAATTAGACTACATAGATATTTTAGTGTAATATTTTTTTGTCCGGGTGGGCTTAGCCCCCCGAGAATTATACATGGCTCCGTCATTGCATCCGAGCATGCATGCATGTACCACTCTCATATATATGACAATATTGGCTTCTATGTATAGTTTATCAAGAGTATCTATAGCAGGCATGCATGCATGTACCACTCTCATATATATGACAATATTGGCTTCTATGTATAGTTTATCAAGAGCATCTCTAGCAGGCATGCATGCATGTACGTGTTGCCGATACAACGGTTGAATTATAATTTATTAATCTTCATGCAACTTTCACATTAGCTAAAATGTAACAAAAAAAACGTTTTCTCTTACTTCTAACTGAATTTGGGGCATATTTGGTCAGGAGAAAACAAGTTCTCAATTTTGGTATATTTGGTTACTATAGAATAGAAAAGACTTTTATTCTCAACTTACCATCTTTTCCAAAAAAATTTGATTTTTTTTCTTAATTTTGATTCTCATCTCTACCAAGTGAAATGTTTTATGAGAAAAGAAAAGTCTTCATATTTTGCAATTTGTTTTTTTATTTACCCTTTTTTTCGTGGATTGAATATTGCTACTTTTTGTTGATGTTGATTGGATTTTACTATTTCATTTTGATTATGTCGTTATCTTTTTTTGTGCATATGAGTTCACCAATAATATCTATACTTCCATACTATATATATAAAGAGAAAGGTAAATAAAATTGATTTTGACTCAAACCCTTAAATTACCTAATTCCTTGACCCAAATCCGAAAAGATATCATGCTAAATAACAAGAAAAATAAATGTCTCCTTCTGCATTCATTTCTCTTTTTCATAATTTAAGCCACTGTATCACTTAATTGCAAAATACTCCATTAATTTAATAATGTGTTTCCCCTTAAACTTTTCATACATTTTTTTTTTCTTATTTTTTGATTTTTAATTTTTATTGTTTGTGTTAATGAATATAACCCATTGACCCTTCTCATCCATTTTTTTTAAAGGTGCTCATGCGTTTTTTTAAGGGTCATGGGATTGTTCTAACAAATTTATTCTACATGATCTCCTGATATCTCTCCTCCATTCTAATTTTTTAGAAATCCAATATGCTTCAAACCGGAAAATTTTCATCTATCTCTAGAAGAAAAATAATCTGAGGAAATCTCTACTTGATTCGTTTTATCCGTTTTAGTTTGGGAAATAAATTTCATTTACAAATTCTCTCTCCCATCTGTAATATTCAAATTTTGAATGTAACAAACTGATCAACAATAATTTAAGGTATTGCAATCCAGTATTCCTTGTTTCATGAAATATATAAACGGACGAGGGACTGTAAATATGAATGGGTCTATAAGCATGTAGCGTTGGTAATGACATGAATTAATTTCAAACGAAATTATTGTTTACTCAATACAGACATCTTCAAGTATTGTTTGAGGACGGAAACCACAACGGCCAAATCTTCCACGAATTCAAGGTATAATTTCAACCTTATATCAAATATGTTATAAATATATGAGTATGTAAGGGAACGTTTTCTATTGATTATTTGTTGTATTTTTGTAAATTTGATCTTTAAGAAAACTATTCGTCTTTCTTTATATTTAATCGATCATAACGAGCTATTTCCTTTCTAAATTTTAATGCTTATTTTTAATTACTAGCGTCGGGTGTCAAGTTTTATAACTGTATAAATGATGTTGTTCTTTTTTTGTTTTCAGGGTGACATTGATCAATATGAGGACTTTTTATATGTGTGATTTTATTCTTATCTTTGTACTTATTTCCCTCCTAATTATGGTAAATACATAATGTATTTTTGCTCAAACGAGTCTTCATCATTAGTTATTTTTGTTATGTTAAGTTTCCGATAGATTTAATATGTTTGTTTGGCGGTTTGGTGCTTTGTGTGCTACCCTACGTTGCGATGCTCTACTTTAACCGACGTCGGTATGATTCAATGCTACATGTCATGTGGTTTTCATTGTAGTAGTGCTGGCTTGGCTTTACTCTCAGCTGTGTCTTATTCCTTATTCATTGGTTTGAATGGTTGTTGCATTGTGACTCAATGATGCCTAATATATGTATATCTATTAATTTCCTTAGAAAGTAGTATCATGTTGTTTTGATTAAACATTTAACTAACTTTGCATAGTTGCATGGTTGAATGGATTCTCTTTTTGTTGTTTACTCGGCTTAAGCGGTAAATCGAGAATATATTGCTGATGAATGAAGGGTGTGTGTGTGTGTGTTTTTCATTACCTTCCATGGTGTATGTACTTATTTCTCTTATTTTTTCTTCGTTTGTCATTCTTGTCCAAGACGTAGCTATATTAGGGGCTAGGGGGACTAAGCTCACCTTGCGACAAAAATTATACACCAAAAAACCTATATATATAATCCAACTAAATTCACCAAAACATCTTGCTCTCGCCCACCCGATTGTCTTATTATAGTCCATTAGCTTACCGAGTTTCAATTCCTGCCTCCTTCATTGATTCTTGGGAAAGGGTCTGTGTCACAATTTGAGTAATTTTTTTCTTCCTTCCTAATAATTGCATCCTTTAAAATATAAATACAATAGAAAGACCATATGTATATTTATGTTATATGTCCATTATTAACCAAAATCTTGATCCATGAATGTGCATTTTTTTAAATGATAAATATGCATTTTTGATAATGCACTACTAAACAGCAAAGAAAATATACATTCCATTATCTCATAATCCGGATGAACAGGATCCATTGCAATGGAGTTGCAGTAATAAAATAGAGAGTTAACTTTGTTCCTTTTTTGTCCTATATAGCTTTCACTTTAACAAAAAAAAAGGTTCCCGGAAAATTTAAAGACATCTCAAAAATAGATTGCTTTGATAATTATGATTTTTAAGGGAGATGCTTATGATTAATAAATTATATGCTTCTTTATTCATGCTTCAAAGTATAAAGCCTTCTAAGAACATTTATGTGGAAAATTGAATAATTGCTTATGAATTTCCCCGTGCAATGCTCGGGTTTTAGGCTAGTTTGTATATATTTTCAACGGTAGAGACTAAAAACTGAACCATACCCTTAAATTATTGAATTGAACTATAGCCGCTCTCATATATTTGACAATGTTGACTTCTACATATAGTTTCTCAAGTGCATCTATACAAGGACGGAGTCAAGATTTCAACTTGAGATGAGCTAATGGACTATATCGAGTTCGCCGGGTGGGCTGGATTAAAAATATTTTATGGATCAAACTAGACTACATAGATATTTTAGTGTAATATTTTTTTGTCCGGGTGGGCTTAGCCCCCCTAGAATTGTACATGGCTCCGTCCTTGCATCTATAGCAGGCATGGATGCATATATATATGACAATATTGGCTTCTATGTATAGTTTCTCAAGTGCATCTATAGCATGCATGCATGCATGTACGTGTTGCCGATACAACGGTTGAATTATAAAATTTATTAATTTTCATGCAACTTTCACATAGCTAAAATGTAAAAAAAAAATGTTTTCTCTTACTTCTAACTGAATTTGGTGGATATTTGGTCAGGAGAAAACAAGTTCTCAATTTTTGTATGTTTGGTTACAATAGAATAGAAAAGACTCTTTTCTCAACTTACCATCTTTTCCAAAAAAAAAAAATCTTAGTTTTGATTCTCATCTCTACCTAGTGAAATGTTTTATGAGAAAGAAAAAGTCTTCATATTTTGAAATTTGTTTTTTTATTTACCCTTTTTTTCGTGGATTGAATATTGCTACTTTTTGTTGATGCCGATTGGATTTTACTATTTCATTTTGATTAAGTCATTATCTTTTTTTGTGCATATGAGTTCACCAATAATATCTATACTTCTATACTATATATATAAAGAGAAAGGTAAATAAAATTGATTTTGACCCAAACCCTTAAATTACCTAATTCCTTGACCCAAATCCAGAAAGATATCATGTTAAATAACAAGAAAAATAAATGTCTCATTCTGCATTCATTTCTCTTTTTCATAATTTACGCCATTATATCACTTAATTGCAAAATACTCCATTAATTTAATTAATGTGTTTCCCCTTAAACTTTTCATCCGTTTTTTTTTTCTTATTTTTTGATTTTTAATTTTTATTGTTTGAGTTAATGCATATAACCCATTGACCCTTCTCATCCATTTTTTAAAGGTGCTCATACGTTTTTTTAAGGGTCGTGGGATTGTTCTAACAAATTTATTCTACATGATCTCCTGATATCTCTCTTCCATTCTAATTTTTTAGAAGTCCAATATGCTTCAAACCGGAAAATTTTCATCTATCTATGAAAGAAAAATAATCCGAGGAAATCTCTACTTGATTCTTTTTATCCGTTTTAGTTTGGGAAATAAATTTCATTTACAAATTCTCTCTCTCATCTGTAATATTCAAATTTTGAATGTAACAAACTGATCAACAATAATTTAAGGTATTGCAATCCAGTATTCCATGTTTCATGAAATATATAAAAGGACGAGGGACTGTAAATATGAATGGGTCTATAAGCATGTGGCGTTGGTAATGACATGAATTAATTTCGATCGAAATTATTGTTTACTCTATACAGACATCTTCAAGTATTGTTTGAGGACGGAAACCACAACGGCCAAATCTTCCATGAATTCAAGGTATAATTTCAACCTTATATCAAATATGTTATAAATATATGAGTATGTAAGGGAACGTTTTCTATTGATTATTTGTTGTATTTTTGTAAATTTGATCTTTAAGAAAACTATTCGTCTTTTTTTATATTTAATCGATCATAACGTGCTATGTCCTTTCTAAATTTTAATGCTTATTTTTAATTACTATCGTCGGGTGTCAAGTTTTATAACTGTATAAATGATGTTGTTCTTTTTTTGTTTTCAGGGTAACATTGATCAATATGGGGACTTTTTTTATGTGTGTGATTTTATTCTTATCTTTGTACTTATTTCCCTATTAATTATGGTAAAGACAAAATGTATTTTTGCTCAAACAAGTCTTCATCATTATTTATTTTTGTTTTGTTACGTTTCAGATAGATTTAATATGTTTGTTTGGCGGTTTGGTGCTTTGTGCGCTACCCTACGTTGTAATGCTCTACTTTAACCGACGTCGGTATGATTCAATGCTACATGTCATGTGGTTTCCATTGTAGTAGTGCGGGCTTGGCTTTACTCTCAGTTGTGTCTTATTCCTTATTCATTGGTTTGAATGGCTGCTGCATTGTGACTCAATGATGCCTAATATATGTATATCTATTAATTTCCTTAGAAAGTAGTATCATGATGTTTTGATTAAACATGTAACTAACTTTGCATAGTTGCATGGTTGAATGGATTCTCTTTTTGTTGTTTACTCGGCTTAAGCGGTAAATCGAGAATATATTACTGATGAATGAAGGTGTGTGTGTGTGTGTGTTTTCATTACCTTTCATGGTGTATGTACTTATTTCTCCTATTTTTTCTTCGTTTGTCATTCTTGTCCCGGACGTAGCTATATTAGGGGCTAGGGGACTAAGGGCACTTGGCAACAAAAATTCTACACCAAAAAACCTATATATATAATCCAACTAAATTCAGCAAAACATCTTGCTCTCGCCCACCCGGTTATATCATTATAGTCCATTAGCTTACCGAGTTTCAATTCCTGCCTCCTTCATTGATTCTTGGGAAAGGGTCTGTGTCACAATTTGAGTAATGTTTTTCTTCCTTCCTAATAATTGCATCCTTTAAAATATAATTACAATAGAAAGACCACATGTATGTTTATGTTGTATGTCCATTATGAACCAAAACCTTGATCCATGAATGTGCATTTTTTTAAATGATAAATATGCATTTTTGATAATGCACTACTAAACAGCAAAGAAAATATACATTCCATTATCCCATAATCCGGAAGAACCGGATCCATTACAATGGAGTTGTAGTAATAAAATAGAGAGTTAACTTTGTTCCTTTTTGTCCTATATAGCTTTCACTTTAACAAAAAAAAGGTCCCTGGAAAACTTAAAGACATCTCAAAAATAGATTGCTTTGATAATTATGATTTTTAAGGGAGATACTTATGATTAAAAACTTATATGCTTTTTTATTAATGCATCAAAGTATAAAGCCGTATAAGAACATTTATGTGGAAAATTGAATAATTGCTTATGAATTTCCCCGTGCAATGCACGGGTTTTAGGCTATTTTGTATATATTTTCAACGGTAGAAACTACAAACTGAACCATACCCTTAAATTACTGAATTGAACTATAGCCGCTCTCATATATTTGACAATGTTGACTTCTACGTATAGTTTCTCAAGTGCATCTATAGCAGGCATGCATGTATATACCGCTCTCATATATATGACAATGTTGGCTTCTACGTATAGTTTCTCAAGTGCATCTATAGCAGGCATGCATGCATGTACGTGTTGCCGATACAACGGTCGTATTATAAATTTATTAATTTTCATGCAACTTTCATATAGCTAAAATGGAAAAGAAAAAAAAAAATTTAATTTGTTTTCTCTTACTTCTAACTAAATTTGGGAATATTTGGTATGGAGAAAATAAGTTCTCAATTTCGATATGTTTGGTTACTATAGAATATAAAAGACTAATTTCTCAACTTACCATCTTTTCCAAAAAAACGATTTTTTTCTTTAATTTTGATTCTCATCTCTACCGAGTGAAATGTTTTATGAGAAAAGAAAAGTCTTCATATTTTTCAATTTGTTTTTTTATTTACCTTTTTTCCCGTGGATTGAATATTGCTACTTTTTGTTGATGCTGATTGGATATTACTATTTCATTTTGATTAATTTGGTATCTTTTTTTGTGCATATGAGTTCACGAATAATATCTATACTTCTGTATTATATATATATATAAAGAGAAAGGAAAATAAAATTGATTTTGACCCAAACCCTTAAATTACCTAGTTCCTTGACCCAAATCCGGAAAGATATCATGCTAAAAAAACAATTAAAAAAAATCTACTTCTGCATTCATTTCTCTTTTCCATAATTTACGCCATTGTATCATTTAATTGTAAAATACTCCATTAATTTAATTAATGCATTTCACCTTAAACTTTTCATCCGTTTTTTTTTTATTTTTATTGTTTGTTAATGCATATAACCCCTTGACCCTTCTCATCCATTTTTTTAAAGGTTCTCATACATTTTTTTTAAGGGTCATGGGATTGTTGTAACAAATTTAATCTACATGATCTCCTGATATCTTTCTTCCATTCTAATTTTTTAGAAATCCAATAAGCTTCAAACTGGAAAATTTTCATAAATCTCTGGAAGAAAAATAATCCGATGAAATCTCTACTTGATTCTTTTCATCCGTTTTAGTTTGGGAAATAAATTTCATTTAGATAATCTCTCTCTCGTCTGTACTATTCAAATTTTGAATGTAACAAACTGATCAACAATAATTTACGGTACTGCAATCCAGTATTCCATGTTTCATGAAATATTTAGAGGGAGGAGGGACTGTAAATATGAATGGGTCTATAAGCATGTAGCGTTGGTAATGACATGAATTAATTTCGATCGAAATTATTTTTTTCTCTGTACAAACATCTTCATGTATTGTTTGAGGATGGAAACTGTCAGTAAAGTGACTTAAACTCTACATTTTGGTGGAACCAATCTGAAGACCCAGCTGAGTGATGGTCAGCTGAGAAGTGTATTCAATTCTGTGCATCAGTAGGGTGGAGTCTACTAAGCTTCTGTCAGCAGGGTAACTATCAACAGGGTGATAGTCCGCGAGTCCGGAATACAAACAGGTCCCACATCTGGTAATTCTGTTATGTGACAGCTATGCAGTGTCATTAAAAGGAGGACACGTGTAGGGGTATTTATGGTACATCAGACAAAGATTCCTTGCGGCTAGGGTTTAGGGATTTGTGCCTATAAATACAGTTGTTGTCTTATTGTCTATGTGTGTTGAAATCTGTAAAATTCAGTGCATAATAAAATATCTCTTTTCTGCCCGTGGTTTTTTACCTCTCCTACTGAGGGGTTTTCCACGTTAAATATGTGTTCTTCTTGTTTCTGTTTTCTCCTTTGATTGTTTATGTTTGATTGCTTCTGTTTCTGTTTCTTGCATCTGAAGTTATCTCCATCCGTTTTATAACAAGTGGTATCAGAGCAAGGTTCGGAGAAAACAATGCATACGATCAACTTCATCTTCACCAAGACCTTCAGCAAGGTGCTAGGATCTGTGATAAAGTTGTAATCTTTAGCAAGGAAAGATGTCAGCAGTAAACGTAAAAATCGATAAATTTACAGGAATGAACAGTTTTGGTATGTGGCAAATCAAGATGCGTGCACTGTTGAAACAGCAGGGTTTGTGGAATCCTTTATCTGACAAACCAAATACAAGTGCAGCAGATTATGCCAGTCTGGAAGAGAAAGCACATTCAACCATCATGTTGTGCTTATCTGATGATGTTATCACTGAGGTTGCTGAGGAAGACACCGCAGCCAAGTTGTGGAAGAAGCTTGAAAGCCTGTATATGACCAAGTCACCGACCAAAAAGTTGTTATTGAAACGAGAGGTTGTTCGGTTTGAAGATGCATGAAGGGAGTCCACCGAGGGAACATCTTGACCAGCTGAACACAATATTACTTGATTTAAGGAATATTGATGTTAAAATTGAAGATGAAGATGCAGCCCTAATCCTTTTGGTGTCATTACCGGCATCATATGAAAACTTTGTGTAGTCTTTCATAGTTGGAAAGGATACAGTAGCTTTAGAGGATGTGAGGTCTGTCTTACATGCCAGGGAGCTTAGACACAAGGTGTCTTTGGGACAACGGTCAGTCTTGGGCTAGTAGCTAGCGACAATAGTGGAAAAGGATATGGACGAGAAGAAGAAAAAGAAGTCGGGGTCCAAAGGTCCTAAGTCTACCGATGTCCGTAATTCTTGTAAGGAGCGGGGACATTGGAAGTCCAATTGTCCAAGGAAGAAGAAACGACGGGGAAGGCAATTCGGCACGGTAGCCTTGGCTACCGAGCAAACGATGAGGATCCGGTTCTAGTTGCGGGGGATTCTACACACCACAATGATGTGTGGATACTTGATTCTCGGAGCATCCTACCATATTTGTCCAAACGGGGAGTGGTTTTCTACTTATGAGCGAGATGGATGGTGGTCAAATCTATATGGCCAACTAGCAAGGTTTGCAAAGTTGTGGGAATTGGCTCGGTAAAGTTAAGGACGAGAGGATGGTAAATTTTGTACACCGAAGGATCTAAGACATGTTCCACAGATGACCAAGAATTTGGTATCTCTCGATCTCTCTGGACAAGAAGGGGTTCAATTTCAAGGGTGAAGGTGGACAACCGAATGTCTTTAAAGATTCGGTTGTAGTCCTCAAAGGCATCAAGAGGGGAACCTTGTATATATTACAAGGATCTATCGTATCCGGCACCTTCTCGCTCGTTGCATCCTCAGCGGTTCACCGATCTCGCGAGACTCACCGTGGCACATGAGACTTGGTCACATGGGTGAAAGGGGTATGCGAGATTCTTTCTTCACAGGTTTTCTTGGGGGATATAAGGTCAAGAATCTGGACTTTTATGAACATTGTGTGTTTGGGAAGTTGCATAGAAGTAAATTCTCAGCAGGGTTGCACAATACAAAGGCAACACTTGATTATATCCATTCAGACTGATGGGGTCCATCAAGAGTTGAGTCATTGGGTGGTCACAGATATTTTGTGTCATTCATAGATGACTATTCAAGGATGACTTGGGTGGTGATGATGAAGAACAAAAGTGATGCATTCAATAACTTCAAGCAGTGAAAGGCCCTAGTAGAGAATCGTTAGGCAAGAAAATCAAGAAGCTTCATACGATAATGGTCCGGAATTCTTTGGACGGATTTTGATTCATTTTGTGCCGAGGGTATTGCCGTACATCATCGTAAGGAATACACCTCAGCAGAATGGTGTAGCCGAAAGGATGAATCAAACTCTACTTGGAGAGGGCAAGATGTATGCTTTATCAATTTGGTTTATCAAGGAGATTTTGGGCGTAGGTCGTTAAGACAAGCCTTGCTACTTAATCAACGGAGTCCTCACACAGAATCAATCTCAAAACACCATTTGAGATGTGGTCGTGCAAGCCCGTCGACTACTCAGTTCTAAGGGTTTTTGGAAGTACAACTTACTATCATGTTAGTGAAGGGAAGTTGGAGCCAAGAGCCAAGAAGGGAGTGTTTGTGGGGTATGGTGATGGAGTGAAAGGATATAGGATTTGGTCATCAGCAGAGTCTAGAGTGATCCTCAGCAAGGATGTTGTGTTTGATGAAAATTCTATGTTAAACTCATCAGTGGGGAGGTCTACTGAGTCTGAAACCAGTGCCGAATCTGATAGTGTTGAGAAACAAGGTGGAGCTTCGGGTGGAGTCTACTGATATGCAACAATCGGTGGATCCAAATCAACACTATACTGATCTGGATAATGAACCAGAATCTGATCCAAGCCAGCCTACTGAGACCTCAGCAGGGCGTCATACAAACATTGATCAGCAGAGTCTAGCTGCCGGCAGGCCTAGAAGATCTAATGTTGGGATACCTCCAAGGAGATATGGATATGATGATTTGGTGGATATGCACTCCAAGTTCTTTGAAGAAGTAGAGGTTGTTGAACCTACTACTTATAGGGAAGAAAGATGACATGTACGAAGCATCCCGGTGGCATCTTGCTATGGGAGATGAAATGGAGTCATTGTTGAAGAATCGACTTGGGAACCGGTCAAACAACCTACCGACAAGGGAGCCGTGACTTGTAAATGGATTTTCAAGAAAAAGGAAGGAATAACAAAGGCGAAGGGGTCGGTATAAGGCACGTTTGGTTGCAAGAGGATTCGGTCAAAAGGAAGGGGTTGACTTTGATGAAATATTTTCACCGGTGGTCGACACACTTCAATCGGGTGTTACTAGCAATGGTGGCACAAAGCAGATCCGGAACTTGAGCAATTAGATGTGAAAACTCGCTTTTCTACATGGTGAGGTGGATAAGGAGATATACATGACACAAACTCGAGGGTTTTCAAGTTCTGGAAAAGAAAATTATGTTTGCAAGTTGAAGAAATCATTGTATGGTTTGAAGCAAGCTCCAAGGCGGTGGTATAAAAGGTTTGACTTTTATGCTTCAACAGGTTACAACGAAGTCCTTATGATCGTTGTGTATACCACGGTCTGCACGAAAGATGGATCATATATCTATCTTGTTACGTATGTGGATGACATGCCGATAGCCGCAAAGCAAGGAAGTCTGATGTTCAAAATCTGAAGAACCTTCTCAGTGCTGAATTTGAAATGAAGGATTTGGGTGCAGCCAAGAAAATCTTGGGGATGGAGATCTGGAGAGATAGAAGTCAGAAGAAATTGTTCTTATCTCAACAGGGTTATGTGCAGAAGATATTGGCCAAGTTTGGGATGTCTGCTGCAAAACCAATATATACTCCTATGGCATCAAATGTTCATTTGTCTGTTTATGCTTCTCAGTCAGCTGAAGAGAAGGAGTATATGTCAAGAGTTCCCTATGCTAGTGCGGTTGGCGATCTAATGTATGCCATGGTTTGCACTAGGCCCGATTTGGCTCGGGCATCGGTGTTGTCGCAGGTTTATGGCTCAACCCGGAAAGGAACACCGGAAAGTCGTTAAAAGGATATTCGGTACCTAAGAGGTACGGTGATGTTGGTCTCATTTATGGAGGTGATATCGGTCCGGTCACAGTGCTACCGTGATGCCGATTATGCCGGTGATGTTGACAAAGTAGAAAATCAATGATCGGTTATGTGTTTACATTGGGAAATGCGTAGTCGGTGGAAAGCTACTCTTCAAAGGCTACGTAGCCTTATCAACTACCGAAGCGAATATATGGCTCTTCTTGAAGCAGCGTAAAGAGGGTATCCGGTTGAAGGGGCTAGTCGGTGATTTGGGGTTGCATCGGGATCAGCCGAGATATATTGTGACGATCTAAGTGCAATATGTTTAGCCAAGGATCGTGTTCATCATGAGAGAACCAAGCATATTGATGTCAGGTATCATTTCTTGGGGAATGAGAAGAGAGTTGTGGTGAAGAAGATTGGCACAAAGGAGAATCCTGCTGATATGTTCACTAAACCAGTTCAGCAGAGTAAGTTCCAGCTTTGTCTGGACTTACTGAACATTCAAAGCTTGTAATCCGTTTCTGGAAACTCTACTGAGGGCAGATCAGTGGAGTGGATGCTGTGGAGATAGTCTGGTAAAAGTACATGTGGCATTGACGAATGCATCTGGTACAAGTACATCTGGTTATGCAATCTGTTTGACTCTAGTGAGAGTTGAAGTCAAGGTGGAGATTTGTCAGTAAAGTGACTTAAACTCTACATTTTGGTGGAACCAATCTGAAGACCCAGCTGAATGATGGTCAGCTGAGAAGTGTATTCAATTCTGTGCATCAATAGGGTGGAGTCCACTGAGCTTCTGTCAGCAGGGTAACTATCAACAGGGTGATAGTCTGCTGAGTACTGGAATACAGCAGGGTCCCACATCTGGTAATTCTGTTATGTGACAGCTATGCAGTGTCATTAAAAGGAGGACACGTGTAGGGGTATTTATGGTACATCAGACAAAGATTCCTTGCGGCTAGGGTTTAGGGATTTGTGCCTATAAATACAGTTGTTGTCTCATTGTTTGTGTGTGTTGAAATCTGTAAAATTCAGTGCATAATAAAATATCTCTTTTCTGCCCGTGGTTTTTTACCTCTCCCACTGAGGGGTTTTCCACGTTAAATCTGTGTTCTTCTTGTTTCTGTTTTCTCCTTTGATTGTTTATGTTTGATTGCTTCTGTTTCTGTTTCTTGCATCTGAAGTTATCTCCATCCGTTTTATAACAGAAACTTTAACGGCCAAATTTTCCACGAATTCAAGGTATAATTTCAACCTTATCTCAAATATGTTATAAATATATGAGTATGTAAGGGAAAGTTTTCTATGAGTATGTTATAAAACCATTCATCTTTCTTTATATTTGATTGATCATAACGTGCTATGTCCTTTCTAAAATTTAATGCTTATTTTTAATTACTATCGTTGGGTGCCAGCCAAGTTTTATAACTGTATAAATGATGTAGTTCTTTTTTTTTTTTAGGGTAACATTGAGCAATATGGGGACTTATTTTTTATGTGTGTGATTTTATTCTTATCTTTGTACTTATTTCCCTCCTAATTATCATAAAGACAAAATGTCTTTTTGCTCAAACAAGTGTTCATCATTAGTTATTTTTGTTTTGTTACGTTTCAGATAGATTTAGTATGCTTGTTTGGTCGTTTGGTTCTTTGTGCGCTACGCTGCGTTGGGATGCTCAACTTTAACCGAAGTCGGTATGATTCAATGCTACATGTCATGTGGTTTCCATTTTGGTACAATGGTAAGCATTTGATCCCAATAACTCGTAGCAGGGCATGTCACATGTTTAAATCCCGGTAATAGCTGGTTGCATGTTTGCGGCCAACATGTTTGGGGGGATTGTTGTGGGTTCAAGCATCACGTTTGCCTTTGCGTTTGAATCGTGGCGTTGTATGATGCAGTATAAGGAAGTACAGTAGCACATTTGTCAACACCAATTGGTTTTAGCATAATGATAAGTGTTTGATCCCAACATTCCTCACTTGAAAATCCATTCAATCTCTAGTAAATCGTTGCCGGAAACTCGAATGGAGACACGAAGGATTGAAAAAACAGTTCCAAGGGGTGTTCGACTGCTAATCAGTTTTACGTTTATGATCGTAGCATGAGCAGTTCAACATTTTTCTCTTACAGTAGAAGAAATAGGACATAACATAAGGTTAACTTTGTCCAATAAGTCTTATATTGAATTAAGTTCACGAGAGGTCCTTTTAACAAAAACAAAAAAAACAAAAAAAAAAAAAAAATTTCTTCCTTTTGTTGAATCGTAAAATCCTTTGTTGGGACATAAATTATTTCGACTAAAATGGAAATAAGGGAATAAAGTTGAATAAAATAAAGTAAGAAGGTTGATTAGATAGTTCTTTTGTTTAAATGATGACTGATTAGATAGTTGAGAATTTTTCTTCGCATGAAATTTGCGTATATGTAGAAATAATTGGTTTGAGAATTTGCAATAATGTATTATAATTAATAAACTAGATAAATAATATAGTAAAGTGAAAAAGGTAAAATGGTGAGATGTAAATGATATTTTTTTTATTTATTGATGAAGAAATTATTACTGGAAATAAAATAATAAAATAAATAAAAATATTGGATAAAAAGAGGTATGGATTGAATAAAGTTGTGGAGGGAATATCCAAACATATTGTGCTTTTGGATTGCTGGAATGGAATAGAATGGAATGTAGCTGATGGAATGGAATGAACGTGATTCCATTCTTTCGTTTGGCAAATATTGAAATGAAATGTATGAGATTTTATAAAATGTGGCAATTGACACGGTGGGCGATGGTGGTGTGTGTTGATGAGTGTGAGGGGTAGCGGTGGGGTTTGCAAAGATGGTGGTGGCGGTGATGGTGAGGCGTGCGATGGTGATATGTAGGCAGCGGCGGTGGTAGGTGGTGGAAGGTGTAAGGTGACGGTGGTTGGTTTCGGTGGGGGCAAGGTGGTGCGGGAGGTGGGGCGACGTTGGTTGATTTTTTATCATTACGCTATGTTTTAATTTCATTCCATATAATCATTCCATACATTCCATCCAATTTATGATGAAATGAAAATGGTCAAAATTCATTTCAATGGAATGAAAAGTTTTTTCATTCTCTCGAATCCAAACACGCTAGAATGAATGAATGAAATGAAAAAAACATTCAATTTCATTCAAGCAATCCAAACGCACCATAATGATATGTTTGCTAAGCGAGAATGAAATGGAAATGAAATTTCATTTCATTCCAATGTTTGTATATGATTATAAGGTAATGAAATTGAATGAAATTTTATTCCAATAGAAAGAAAATGATTACAAAATGTTGAAATAGTGTCCTAAATCCAATCGGGTTGAACCGGATCCGACCGGGTCGGATCATTTTTACTATTTCTTTATGTCTATACATATGATAAATGGCTTTTCTGTTATTATATATTTCATTTATCTATATGAACCATTTAGTGATTGTATATATAATAACGTCCTTGGTGTCAAACTGTGAGAGAGAAACCATGATAGTGATTATAGTTGATGAGATCTCGACTCACTTTATAAGGTTTGATACTTAAATGTCTCTAGTCGTATGTACTATCAAACAGGACATTGATGGTACGATTAGACTAACACGTATTTGATGTCTTCTATCTTATTGAAGGTAGGGATAGATCTCGTCTATCAAAGTGTTGAGACACTTGGACTGTACGTGGACGTGTATTAGAGAATGCGTACGTCAGACTGACCCACTTACATTAAGTGTCGTAGTATGTGAAAGTTGTGTAATTATCCTGGGACCGGAGTCTTCATGCATCACGGTGTAGATTGTCATGCTTTGACACTATTGAGGTTTCCCCCTAGACATGGGGAGATCATACGGTAGTGACTGGGTGTGATACTGAAGCATGCGTAGGATTCATGTTGCTCGTCCGGAAATCGCGTATCCTATTAATAGGAGTAAATAACCGAAAGGGCCTTCTTATAAGGAATGTCTTACTCTCGTGAATCTATGCAAAGTGAAAGTAAATGAGTTACTTCGAGAGAGTAGGTTATTCATATTATAAGATACGGTCGTTAATTTTTGACACTCGACGTACAACCGTATGGATATTATAACAGTGATAGGATTATATCTACACGGTAACTGTTTCACATAAAAGGTAGTAGTCATTGCATTTGACTCTTCTGATGAATGGGAGTCGTGGACGTGTTGCTATACGCTATCTATGATCGTTAGGTATGAAGGGCATTTTCGTAATTGCACTTTCTGCCTACGGCCAACATATTCGGAAGCTTATCGGGTCACACACATAAGAACATCTAGCCGGATTAAAATGTGGTTATATTGATAACCAAATAAAGAAAGTTTTATCTCAACTATAAAGTGTTATAGTGAATAAATTAATATGGTGGTATTTATTTATTATGAATAAATTAAATGCAAGATATTAATTATGTTGATTAATTAAATATACATATAATGTATATGTATGTCGAAATTATTTGTGTATATTGATACACATGTATTTTGAAAATTAATTAATCATAGAATTATATTAATTAAGAATATTCCAAAAGCCAATTTATTGGCCAAGAGGGTCACAGACTATTTGTGTATAAGATACACTTGGATTGCGCAATTTAATTAATGGATTATCATATATTAATTGATTTATCAAAAAAAATAGATTTATGGTAATAAGATAAACATAGTCAGTATTAGATATTGACAATCTTGGAAATATTTAATAAAAGATAAATCAATCAAATATATTTTCCTTATTTTACTAGTAAAATGTTTTCTTCCTCTCTACTCTACTAGTTGTCGCCATACATACTATAAATATAGTGTGGGTATCAAACTCTTTTGTACATCACAATTCCAAGAGACTAATTGTTCTTGTGAAAAATAAGAGAGCTTCTTAGAGAGATTTTGAGAGAGAGAAAAGGTCGGTCTAGCAACCGAGTTTTTCTTATAGCAATCCATGATGGGATTCCGGTGGGCTGTTCGTGTGGATCAACGGTAGAGGCCGAACACTTAGGCGGCTTCATGCAGACACTACAATCGTAGACAAAGTGTCGATCCAAGTGGATCAACCAAGGTATTCTTTTGTCTACTTCTTTTATGCTTGTTGCTTAAACGAAGTCGATCTTAGGTTAAAAGGAAATAAAATTTTACATTCCGTTGCGTTCCCGCGTAGATTTTCTAGCAGTGGTATCAGAGCGAGCTTCGAGCTTAAGCAATAAGCATGTTAATTTGCGTAGATTGATTTTATCGTTTAAATCACGTAATTAAAAGATGAAAGATTTTTTATCGCAAAACGATACACGAAAAAAAACGAGATCGGGTGGTGCTCGGCCGGCGGCGGCGGCACCACCACCGGCGGCTGGTCGTCGGCGGCGGCTGGGCAACCTGCTGCCGGCGTCGGTTGACTAGTTAAAGGTGGTGGATCTCCAAAATTTTTGTTTTGTGTATTTGTGATTAATATTTCTTTGTTTAGTTGGTGTGATTGATACTCTCGTTTAATTTAGACTATTGGTATGCCACGTGGCATTATACTAATCGATTAAATAATTTTTAAATTTTGATTTGGAATGGCATTATATCGTAATATGATTAATCTAAAGGAAAGAAACAAAAGAGCTTAATTTTAATTTTTTAAATGGAATTTTTTAAGGAATAGGAGAATGACAAGCGCATAATTTTATCGAGAAGGAAAATATGAATCCCGAAAATCATTTCTCCCGGTGAATCCCGAAAGGGAATTTCAACAAGTGAATCCCGAAAATGCGACTTTCGACAATGAATTTTGAAAATTAGTGAATTTCGACAGTAAATTTCGGCAGTGAATTTAAACAGTGAATTTCGACAGTGGATAAATAGTTTTGTCTTTTATGCAAAAGTTTTAAGAAAATGTCATTCTACTCAATTGATGAAATATTTCTGTCTTTCTCCCTCATTTTTTAATTTTGATTTATTTTGGAATAGTTCTAATTGATTAAAATTAAAATTGAAATCGTTTAAAGTTAATTGTTAATTTTATTTCGATTAAAATTATTTAATTAATTAAATGTTAAATAGTTAATTGATTGGATAAAATTATTTAATTGATTAAACGTTAATAGATTAATTAAGACGCAAGTTGGTAATTTTAGTATTTATCTTTTTCATAAGATTTTATTGTATGATTAGATATGTTAGATATAATATGATTATATGGACCCCGATTGATCATACCGGTTACTTTACGCATTTATTTATTTTGTGCTTGTATTTATTTTATATGATACGATAGATGTATTACTAGGCACGATCTAGATGAATGTGTAGGATGTATGTCTATAGAGATAGATATATTTTTATAAGACCGTAATTAAAATTAATTAAGTGAATTAATTTGTAAAATACTCCTACAACAAAAAATTAAGTCATAATTTTGTCTCTCAATATTATAACGACGGTGAAGAGCCCTTGTTCGGATCCAACTGATCAACCACCGCCGGGAGTTGGCCTACCTCGGGTATATCATCGTTATTGAGATATGATCGTATGAGATCTCACGAATATTGAGTTATGACTTAACTAAAATTTTGCGGTGATTGGCCACCATCAGGACCGTCTAATTTTAGAGACATGGGTTGACTGACACATAGTGATGTGCATTGTCAAAAGAGTTGACTAGTCAAACACTGAGAATTACATAGAGATGTGATTGGTAAAGAGTTACCTACATTTTAAAATTATCTTGATTGATCGACCACCGCCGGGAATCGAGGTAACTAGGTTGGATCTCAGCCAGTAAAGAATTTTGGGAAATTCTTGAAAATCAATTGGGAGTAGTTGACTAGTGGGAGAAAAATCATAAACCATAAGACCATTTTTTATTTTGCATGTATTGAAAACAACACTCTTTTATCTTTATTTAATGTTGTAGCTTTTAGCAAACTTTTATATTTATTTTTTTATTCTCGATTAGTAAAACCAAATTATGACTGTTACATCTTGAGAAACGTTCTCAAATATGGTTATGTAAATTTTAATCCTTTTAAAATAATCAATGACACGAGCAACCTCGTTATAGTAGTTGGAGACAAGGAGACTACATATTTGATGAAGTTCTCCTGGACTTTAATTATTAATGAAACGGAAGCTCAAGATATGATTAAATCACTTGAAATAAGTTTAACGAATTAATCATATATTGATACGATCCAATATGATCATTTTGTCATACGATGACAATTAATTCAAATGTTGTATAAGAATGACCACATCGAATTTTGGAAAGGTTGTTTTCAAAATTATAAGATTTAAGTATCGACTTATTTCTTTAATAAATTGCTTGAAGGTTAATTAAATAGCTCATGTTTTGAATATGATTCAAAAGGTTAAATAAACTATCTAATTGGATTTTCTGAAAGGAAAATTAGATTTTCTTAAGTCTTATGAAGACTAAACTAAGAAATATTTACAAGATTAAAAAAGAAAGAAATTAAGAGATAAATCTATCTAAGATAAATCTATCTAAGATATATGATATCTTACGAGTATGATTAAATTAGAAAGATTAAATACGGAATACACCAAGACACGAAAAGTGAAGCAAACGTTGCGACATTTTCGGTATTGTATTCTGAGTCTAGTAAACTGATAAAGAAACTAGATAAATGTTATTATGTTCCGGTTCTTATGAAGAACACGAGCTCAGTTGTTTGTTAGGATTTTGGAGACATCTTCAATTGTAAGGAATAAATGTTATTCCGATAAAGTTGAACGGTCACTGAATCTAACATACTAAATTGAAGTCACTATATAGTCGATATAGTTGATAAATCTCAACCAAATGTTTAAATGGCTGTTATCCTTGATATTTGTGGTTGTTCTAGATGTAGACTCTTTGGAAGAGAAACGTGTAATCAAATGTCATTCTGATGATGTCTGTACCATGTGATTATGAATCATGTGGGTGATACGTATCTTATCTAAAGATGACTAAAATACCCTTTTATGACAGGGTTATAATGAGCCTAAACATATCGGTGTTTGTTGGCTTATGACAATTAATGCCGTAAATAATTACTTATTAATCTCTATGATTATTTTGAAATAGTTGAAAGTACTTAGTGAAGTACAACAATTCGGAAAGCCCGAAAAGTCCGAGCTAGTACGAATATAAGATTGATGAACTACTTAGGAATTAATCTTCAATTGGATTGAAGTAAGGTGTTTCAGAAGTTGTCTGAAAAATGAATTAGATTCTCCCTTGAAGGATACAATTTTGGGATACCCGATCAGATCGTGTTTCTAAAATGAAAATAACACTTTATACGATAAATGTGTGACGTAAGCCATGCGAAGTAGCCATACCTGTTTAGGGATATTGTCCTTAAACAATACATATACTTAACCGAGTTCCAAAGAATAAACGTTGAATAAATTCCATATCAGATATGGAAGATGATAACATCAAATCCATCTTAACCGATGATTTAGGGTTGTCGGGCTTCTAGCAAGCAGGCAATGTCTGAAAGGCTTGGAGCTTAGTATGACATGTGCAACTTTGTGGAATATCTTAGCTATAGCACGCTGGATATTATTTACTTGTCCGCGGAGCAAAAGGTGTTTGTCTCCAAATATGCTGTCTTCTAGAGGAAGTGTTTCTTCCAAAAGAAACAGTGAGAGTAAATTGAGATCTCAAAAGAGTTTGAGAACCACAAAAAGATATTCAACCATTGGAACATGAGCAGGCGCCGCATAGCGATGAGGTGTAAGACACTGCTCAATGCACAAAAGTACTCTATGAGTCTACATATGACCACACGCCTGAAAGGGCTATTGGTATGTTCATCGAGAAGAATGAAGATCTCACGACTTATGAAAGAATGCTTGAAAGGCAAGATTAAGAGATATGTCTAGGAGCCTTAGTATCTGAAGCAGATTCCATGTATGACAACCGGGTTATGAACCTAGTCAGACTAACCTGAAGGGAATGTCTCTGAAAGGTGTACCATGTCTTTATGAAAGACTAACATGGGTGGTAAAACGATTACCTATTAGGCTAAGTTGATGGCTAAGAGGCTACGAGGTGTAAATCTTGTAATTACCTTTATGCTACCATCTATGCTTAAGTCTATTCAGATAGTGCTTGTTGTAGCTACGTATCACGACTATATGATAGTGTTGAAAACGTTGGTCCAAAGGCTTGATGTTCATAGACGATAACATGATATGTAAGCTTATGAGATCCATTTATGGACTTAAACAAGTTTCTATATATAAGTTATTTACTTAAATAATCAAAAGAGCTTAATTTGATCAAAAGTGAAGACATGCCTAGTGTGCAGAAAGGTTAGTGGGAGTGTTACAGTTTTTGGAGTAAGGTGTTGCATATCCTTCTCGAGAGTTGTTACCCCATGTCACAGTCAATTAGTGTTGGTAGTTCAAGGTATTTACGAAAGATCTATGAATAGCAGTTCTTATTTTGGAAATTAGAATCTATAGTGATAGATTCAAATGCTGCTTAATCATCACAGTTCACCCAGATAGATAGGATGCTAAAAGAGTTTAACATAGATTATGGTAGAAGTTACTGCTAGCCGGTATTTTGGGATCTATATATGATAGGACGTGAGTCCTAAAAGATAAGGTGAAAGCTGATACTTATGGAAGTTCCCTTTGCTTCTGTAATAGGGTCCATCATAATTGTTGTGAGTTAAACCAGATGTTCGTACTTCATGAAGAGTCATGAGCAAGTATAAAAGTGATTATGGTAAATGTCGAGAATATCCTTAAAGGTGTTAATGATGGGTTCTTGGTTTACTAAAACTTAGAATCGAATAAACGTAGATATACAGATACGCACCCTGAATCTTATGAAGATAGTGGGAGCTAAGTTCTGGGTTTGCAGTCACTTTGATTAAATGATATAGTGAGCTGGAAATGTTCTTAGCTAGAAATCACTGGAGATTCTACAACTGAGCCAAAAATCAGCGGGAGCAGTACATGGATCTAGAAAGTTCATTCAAGAACCTTGTATGGTTCTTCCACCTTATTTATATAGATGATATAATTGTGGATTCATTGCTCGAAGCAAGGACCAGGGTCTTGTCAAAGATTCATGCGTGTGTTGAGGCGGTTCCTTTTGACTTGATCATTTGGAGCATGATATGAAGATAGTCCGAGTCCTCACGGATAGTGATCCGTTCACGCTTAGGGCTAGTTGCAAGTATTGCATGAGATTTTTGTGTTTCAACTTGGTCTTGTGTGTACGAGTGATTGGCTTTAGGCCAAGTGGGAGATTGTTGAAATAGTGTCATAAACCCACTCGGGTTGGACCGGATCCGACCGGGTCGGATCATTTCTACTATTTCTTTATATTTATACATATGATAAATGATTTTATGTTATTATATATTGCATTTATCTATATGAACCAATTAGTGATTGTATATATAATAACGTCCCTAGTGTCAAATTGTGAGAGAGAAACCATGATAGTGATTATGGTTGATGAGATCTCGACTCACTTTATAAGGTTTGATACTTAAATGTCTCTAGTCGTATGTACTATCAAACAGGATTTTGATGGTACGATTAGACTAGCACGTATTGGATGTTTATATCTTATTGAAGGTAGGGATAGATCTCGTATATCAAAGTGTTGAGACACTTGGACTGTACGTGGACATGTATTAGAGAATGCGTACGTCAGACTGACCCACTTACATTAAGTGTCGCAGTATGTGGCAGTTGTGTAATTATCCTGAGACCGGAGTCTTCATGGAATCACGGTGTGGATTGTCATTCTTTGACACTATTGAGGTTTCCCTTAGCCATGGGGTGATCATGCGGTAGTGATTGGGTGTCATACCGAAGCATTCGTAGGATTCATGTTGCTCGTCCAGAAATCGCGTATCCTATGAATATGACTAAATATCCGAAAGGGCCTTCGTATAAGGAATGTCTTAATCTCGTGATTATTTGCAAAGTGGAAGTAAATGAGTTACTTTGATCCAGATTATAAGATACGGTCGTTAATATTTGACACTCGACGTACGACCATATGGATATTGTAACAACGATAGGATTATATTTACCCGGTAACTATTTCACATGAAAGGTAGTAGTCATTGTATTTGACTCTTTCAATGATTGGGGGTCGTGGACGTGTTGCTAGACGCTATCCATGATCGTTAGGTATGAATGACATTTTCGTAATTGCACTTTGTGCCTACGACCAACATATTTGGAAGTTTATCGGGTCACACACATAAGAACATCTAGCCGGATTAAAATGCGGTTATAATGATAATCAAATAAGGAAAGTTATATCTCGACTATAAAGTATTATAGTGAATAAATTAATATGGTGGTATTTATTTATTATGAATAAATTAAATGTAAGATATTAATTATGTTGATTAATTAATATATATATATATAATGTATTTGTATGTCGAAATTATTTGTGTATATTGATACCATGTATTTTGCAAATTAATTAATAATAGCATTATATTAATTAAGAATATTCCAGAAGCAATTTATTGGCCAAGGGGGCGCAGACTATTTGTGTATAAGATATATTTGGAGTGGATTTTGGGCGCAGCCAAAATGCCCAGATGGATTTTGGGCGCAGCCAATTCATGTGCAATTTAATTAATGAGTTTACCATATATTAATTGATTTATGAAAAAAATAGATATATGGTAATAAGAAAAAGATAGTCAGTATTAGATATTGACAATATCTTAGAAATATTTAATATGAGATATTAAATTAAATTAGATAAATCAATCAAATATATTTTCCTTAGTTTATTAGTAAAATGTTTTCTTCCTCTCTACTCTTCTAGGTGGCGCCATACACATTATATATATAGTGTGAGTGTCAAGCTCTTTTATACATCACAATTCCAAGAGACTAATAGTTCTTATGAAAAATAAGAGAGCTTTTTTAGAGAGATTTTGAGAGAGAGAAAATGTCGGTCTAGCAACCGAGTTTTTCTGGTATCAATCTATGTCCATGATGGGATTCCAGCGGGCTGTTCATGTGGATCAACGGTAGAGGCTGAACACTTGGGCGGCGTCATGTATAAACTACAACCGTAGACAAAGCGTCGATCCACTTGGATCAACCAAGGTATTCTATTGTCTACTTCTTTTATGGTTGTCGTTTAAACGAAATCGATCTTGGGTTAAAAGGAAATAAAATTTTAAATTCCACTGCGTTTCCGCGTAGATTTCCTAACACAAAAATGGATGGAATACGATTAAATAAAATAAAAATCGACAAAACACGTGGGTGATGGAGTAAGAGTGGGTGGGTGGTAAGATAGGTGATGAAGTAGGGTATGTAGGATGAGGTGATGGGTAAGATAGGATAGGGTGAGATAGGATATGGTAGGATATGGTGAGATATGATAGGGTAGGATAGATTGGTGGGTAAGGTAGGATATGATGGTGTGGTGGGTATTGTATGGTGGGTAGAGCATGGGAGAGTAGAAGAGGTAGGGTGCGATGGGGTGTGAGGTAGGGCTACCCCACCCCACCCCGAGCCACCCCTCCACCATATCCTACCTTATAAACCATACCGTTTCTTATCCCACACAACCTTAATCCATTATCCTACCCTACTCATCATTCAACGTGTCACCTTTTATACAATTTTGTTTAATTCCATTCATTCATATTTCAAACACTGTAATGAGATGAATATATTTCATTCTTATTATTTTATTCAATTCAATTTCTTCATAACAATCATGCCATTATGATATACAAACGGTTCTAAAACAATTTTTAAAAATAAATATCAATCCGTAAAATTAGAAGGAAAAAAAATAAAAACTGGTTTTCCTTTCCAGGAAAACACTAAAAAATGAAAATCATGCAAGAACGAGCTATCGATTCTATGCCCACGCTTTCAATTGTAAGAACCTCAAAATAATATCTTCATCAGCAATGTTTATTATTCATGTCCTCATCGTTGATCAGTAAATGAAAGAATGCAGGAATGAATTCTTTGTTGAAGAAAAAAATATGCTTCCCCTCAAAAAAAAATAATGCCTACGGTTGTTAATTTTTAGGTTAAAACCCTAGCCGTCGTTCAGCCGCCACCACTGTTCACCGCCTCCATCACTCAACCAGCCGCCAAACCTATCGCCCCTTCTTCGGCTTGCAGATGCTGGTCAACCTCTATTCGGATCTGCTCTGGGTTACTAGTTTCTCCCTGATCAACGCCCATATATTTATTTTTGTTCTTGAAGAATTGTTGTTGAAGAATTATCAATTGTTTGTTTTTGAGGAATTATCAATGCATTTTTTGTAATGTTACTACATTTTTGTACATTTTGTATGAATGTGCGCACGATCTTAAGCGTACATAAATCCCCTATCGTGCCTCTTTCCAAGTAGGGTATAAAAAGAGTAACGTTTTGGCATTTCAACCAAATAAGAATGTAAAGCTGAACTTAAACCTCCAAAGCCGTCTTCTTTGCGGCAAACAAGTGAAATTAATGAATAATTTTCACATGGAATCAAAAACCTTTTCAGAAATAAGGTCACCCTCCCCTGTTTCTTCTCTAGTTAACGCTCACAGAGTAACCTGTGATAAAAGCATTTTAACCCTTGAAGAATGGCAGAGTTGGGGAACCACTTCTCCTGTGCCTTTCATGGTCACCGAGGTCATAGATGATTTGAAGCTTTTGGAGAAAGAATCTAATGCCCAGATGGATTTTGGTGGCAATCATGGCAGCCTCAGAGTAATTAAGCTCTTTTTATTTTATCTTTTTCATTATGACAAAACGCCTCGTGTTTGTTTGTTTGTTTTTTTTTTTTTTTTTGAACAGAATTTAAACTTACATGAAAAGAGATATGTTTCATTCAGTTGGATTATTTATTTATTAGTGTTTATTTTACCTTTCCTGCTAAATTTTTTTGGGACTGATGTATTTCAAAATTGAGTAATCAGATGCCCAATTTTTTTAACGTGCAATTGATTTGAATCATTGGTGGATTACGCAAATGATGATAAATTTAAGAACCAATCAAATGCCTAGAGGGAGGATGGTGGTGGGATAGAAACAATGGAGCAATTCATGTTCCTTCAGGATTTTAAGTAGTTTAGTTACAGAGATGCTTCTTTGTTTAGTTAAATTTATGTGGTTATTGCATTTGTTGTCAAGCAATCATATGTTGATCATAAGTAAAATGATTGAATTTTCTTGTTTTATGGATTTAATACCGCGTGGGGCAGACAAAAGAGGGAGAACACAGGAAATTTATTAGGTATTTTGCTGGTGCTATAGGCAATGTCCAAGTTTTCTTGGACACTGTACATAAAGGTTTACTTCTACCTAGTCTGTTGTGAAGTTATCGAGATGATTCATGATGGAGTACATAGTGTGGATGAAATTAATTTCTACTTTACTAGGTTGCTTGGAGTGCGGGGGAGTACCCCCCCCTGAGTAGAAAGAAAGAAGATGAAAAGATAAGAATTCCATCAGATGGGTATAATATCAAGAGAAATCAAGTGTAGTGATATAGTAATTACAGTTTACAACATGAAATCAAATCAGCTGTTTAATTTGAAATAATGGTTCTTCGACCACTTTGAAGAAGTAAGGGACATAATGAGATTCAGCAGCAAAGACATGTCGCGGGAAGTTGTCCAGTCAATCTGAGTTTATTCGCTTTCTCTCTTACCTTTGACTCTTCATTTCTTTGATTTTCCATGGCCTGTGATCTTGCTCCTTCAATGATTTTCTGAATTCGTTCAAGTTCATTACGGTAAATGCTGCACTGCTTTTGCTCTCCTCTTTCGGTTTCTGCCTGAATTAAGTTACATAAATATACAAATATGTATAAGGAAATTATCCATTGAATAAAGTACCTAAAATAGAATATTGGTCAAGGATTCTTGTTTCTTTCTTGCAACCGATTTCAAGCTAATTGTATTTATGAATTCACAGTTGAACATGTGTTGAAAGTTGGAGATCAACGTATTTTTTTGGAGACGAGAGTCAAAAAAATGAATGCACGGCAATAACAACCGCAACCTGTAAAATGTAGTGTAAATTGTCGTACGTATTGAAGAACTTTAGTGTTAAACACAAACATGCTGACTTTTCTCAACTTCCTGTACTTGCATCACAAAACTATCCTCTTAATCAAGGAAAAACAATTGATAAGAGAACACATGGAATAAATAGATATAAGAGCTGTTTAACAGATGTAGGGAAATAAATGCAGGCGGCTGCATTTATCAGGGACAGCTAATCCTAACCGCTAATCCAGCTAATAACTAGCACCGTTTTAACACAAAGGTTAAATGGTACAATAACCAACTAATACCACCGTTAACACTACCAAGCTTGGAACATAACTCCTGAACTATGCTTGGTAAAAGAGACTTGGTGAAGAGATCAACAACCTGCATCTTTGTAGGAACATAGTGTAGGAAATGTCACGTATGTAATGTCTGTCAATCTCCACGTGCTTTGTTTGATCGTGGTGCTCAAGATTTTCAGCAATACTCAAGGCATATTATGTTGTCACATCATCATTCTTATAGGTTAATTAATAAAAATGACCAGCTCTTTTAGTATCCTTCGTATCCATTTGTCTTCACAAATTCCTAATGCACTATGATTGGTTGCTTCTTACTTCGCCAAGTCACGATATTGCCCCATTTGTAGGTGCAATAACCAGATGTAGACCGTTTACCTGTTAGTGGTCCAGCCCAATCCGCATCATTATACACCTTAAGATCTCTTTCATGGCACTTCTTGAACAGAAGTATTGTCCCGGATATCCTTTTAGATATTTGAGTATCCTTTAAACAGCTTTCATATGATCCTTAGTTGGCCGATGCATGCATTGACTTACAAGTCCAACATTAAAGCATGCATTTGGTCTAGTATGAGAAAGAAATATCAATTTCCCCATTAAATGCTGATATCTGCCTCTATCCCACCAGCTTGCTAGTTGAACCAATTGTCATGTTTTAAACTAGATTCAATTGGAGAGGAAATTGGTTTACATCCTGATAATTCTGTTTTTTTTAATAGAAGATTTACGATGTACTTCATTTGTGAAAAAAAACATTCTATCCTTGTTATGAGCTATTTCCATGCCAAGGAAATATCTTAGTAATCTCAAAAATTTTAAGCAAGAAACTCTTTCAACCTGGACATTTCTTCCCAATGATCTCCGGTAATAATTACATCATGTACATAAACAATCAGAATTGATTTTAGTCCAGACTGTGAAAGTTTTACAAACAGAGTGTGATCTGATTTACATCGAGTATATCTAGAACCTTTAATTACTTGCGTAAATTTACCAAATCAAACTCTAGGAGACTGTTTGTTTTAGACCATACAAAGACCTTTTAAATTTGCAAACCTTATTTTGGCCGTCATGAACATTGTAGCCAGAGCAACTTGCGTACTGTTGCTCTTATTTGCCATTTCAACAGTACTCTGATACGTACTGTAAGATTATGTCGTCTCATAGTACTGCTTTAGAGTTGTTGTATTGATTGTTATTGTTTGTGCTCATTGTCAGGGAGAATTCAAGGTTCAAGAGGACAAAAAGCATAGGGAAAAGTATCACTCTATCAAAGATTCTGAGAAGAAGCTCCAATTCTTTTCTGCACGACAAATTGCATGCCGAGTACTTGGAAGTAGAGATTATCTGTGTCAAAAGGTACATGTAAATCAAATTTAACAACGTTTTTTTTTTGGCTCTTCTGTTGTGTGTAATCGAAAACACCGTTTGTACAAAAAAAATACTCCTCTTTCTGGAAATATCGAAATTCGTCATGACCTTTGACAGCCGTTTTTTTTCTAATATCTGTAGTGTTGGCTTTGTTCAGAAGACTGTATGTGTTCAAGAATCACACCATCTTCTCTTTGCAACCATATACGGTTATGGGTGTATATGCATCCAAAGGTCTGAAGCTCGACTGTTGCTTTGTATTTCCATTTTTCAGTTTCAACTTTATGTCCATCATTAAGGGTTGTTGAGTGGAGAAAATAAAGTGGGATTGTGTGCAGGATTTTTTACGTCAAAACAACACTGGGAAACTGTTATGGCAAGTGTTTGGCACTCAATCCGCCACTTTATGTCTTTTTGGGATTGCTGAACATGAGGAAACAATGTGGAACGAATTGTCTTTATCAGGTCATCTTTTGATGCATTTTTTTACCACCATATCATTAATGATGCAGATAATATACTGAATATAGAAACAAAAAATCATATGTAATGCACGACTAGTACTGGAATCACTCATTTTAATGCTATAACTACACTACCTATAACGTAATAACTCAACAAATTAGCAACGATAATTGCCTCTTGTAGGAAATTGAAGATCCTCTCACAAAAGCCTAGTGCATCAACGCTTTCAACCTTGTTAAGCCTGTGGAAGGTTAGGCAGATGTGGCTGTAACATATCAAAACTCACTTTAAAAATTGTTGGACTCGTCCTTTCTACCCTTCTCTAGGTACTTACATGACTCTACTGCCTCTCATCACACTTGTAATCATGAGCCCACTTGATTTTCCGTTGTACATTCACAAATTTCTCCTCTTCTGATCATGATAGACCGCCACAGTTAATGAGCTCCCGAAAAACCATTTTGAAGAAGTAGCTGGTAGAAGACAATTGAAACTAGCCACTCAGGGAACTGTTCCAATTGTAGGGGTTTAGCACCCCCCTTGTACTTCTCTGGCGGAGATGATGTACAAAGCCTGAAAATTCATTCTTGTTGGAATATTTCCTTAGTTGAATATTGTATTAGTATTTTAGTTTACTCTTTTCCTTATGTGGTTTTTTAAAAAAACCTGTAGAAAAAGATAGAATTAATGAAGAAGATGATGAGAAAGCTCTTGAATATTATTATAAAGACTTATTGGGTATGATAAGTGAAGGATTACAATTTATAAGTGGCCACCAACGGCTAGAACATAAAGTTGCAGAGATGCAACGGCTAGTGTAGAGTAAAAGCAGCTTAACAGTTGTAAAAGGATTAAACGATACCGACTAAGCTAAACAGGGAGATTAAGAACATTAAATTAGTAAAACAACATCATAATTCAAGTGCTTTTTCTTCTCTGCTGGATATAGCCGTTGCAGATTCCGGCTGAAGTGACATCTTCCTAGCCGTTCGGCATCAGTCTTTATATATACCTTGTAATGCTCCTTTGGAATAATGAAAATGCAATTCTCTTTTTCAAATAATCTAACAATTCTTAATGCTGATGTGCCATAATTTGAGTCTCTTCCGTTATTTTCTCACCCAATCGAAGAAATGGTGGCCAAATTTGGCCCCTCAACTATTTGTCCAAAGAGACCAAAAATTGAGTACCTTATGCTTGTGCAATGTTATATCATACCCCCTCTGTCCCAAAATATAAGGCCTTTTAGCTCTTTGATTTTGTCCCATTTTATAATTCATTCTCACAAACCAATGCAACATTTAATACATTATTTCCTATCTACCTCAAATCAACTCATTGATATGTTGTCTTTTGTTTTTCCAATGTGTAAAAGTCATTGAATGATGAATGGGTATTTTAGTCCTACAGGACTACAAAATAGTTCATTTATTGGCTTTCTTAATCTATGTGCACAAGGGTAAACTGCACTATATTTTGGGACGGAGGGAGTATAAATCTCAGCGTTGGCTTCCATACATTTTCTTTTGAAGTAAATAAGGGAGTTAGTGGATTGCATTATTTTCAGGCAGAAACAGTGTCTGGTGCCTCTATCCTAATAAGAATGCAGTGCCAAAGTCTGTTCAGGATGCCTTTACCGGGGATGCTTTGATGGTAATTATCATTTAACCAAGCTGTAGCTATCCTTTTAACGCTTTTGCTGTGTATATGATGTTTTTTTAGTGCTAGTCAAGTTTATAAAACCAGTTAAGTTGCTATTATTCTTCAGTTCACATCAAGAATTTACTTTTTTGCTCAGATAATTAAAAATTAATTTGGATCTCTTGAATTCTGCAACATCTTGGAAGTGCAACTAATTTAGGGAGAATTATCTTCTTCTGGATGAAGACTGCATATTCCTCTTCCGACTTGCTTTTCCACATGTTATTCTTTGTTTTTTATTTAACGGGCTTCTTGGATGCTTGCTCAGCTATATAGTGTGTTTATGTGTAAGATTGAATGTTAAATCTGGAGATTCTGGAAGGTAGCTGTATGTCTCCCCATCACATGATTCACTAGCTGAAATGCTTAAAATGGTTCTCTGAAATCTGAAAATCCTACAAATTCTGATGCTGCCAATGCTTTTGGTTGTCTGACAGCATAAGAGTTATGCCACGAATATTTTTCTTTTGATTTGCAAAGTGACTGTATATGACCCTCTGCTTGAGGATTGAGCCGCCACCTACCTTACCCCTAGGTTACATTTTTATGTGCTCTGCTATGAAATCATATGAAATACTTCTACTTGGGTTCTATCTGCAAAATGCTTCGAGCACCACAATTACTCAAAACACCATATAAAATAACCTAGAGGCACCCATAGTTTTATGATTGTATTTCAAGAGGAAAAATGACCCTTATAGTGGAAATACTGATATTTTAGAAAGAATTAAGGGAAGAAATAAAAACAGGATCTGTAATTTTGTTCGATTGCTTTATTATTATTATTAAATGAAAGACCGAACCGAACTGAATTTAATTTGATTGGTTTTGGTTTCATATTTTCCAATCCGAGATATTTGGTTTGCTTTTGAAAATCCCTAAAATGAAAACAAACCCGAACTGTGAATACCCTTATCTTAAAGTAGACAACACATCTGAAATCTATGGAGTTTAAATAAGGATTACAACCAAAGGAAGGTGGAAAGACAATGACACAGTTTAGGGAACAAATACCGAGGAGTTTATTTGGGAGAACTAAAAAAACAGTTTAGCAAATATTAATTGGTTTATAGAGAATACCAATTAATATAAAACAACATAATATATCAGCAACTTAACAAAGTAATATTGCAACACCCCCCCTCAAACTATGTTGTAGATGTTAATACAACCTAGTTTGTGACAAAGTTGGTCGAATGAATGAGGAGGAATGGCCTTAGTGAGAATGTCGCATGTTGGTCAGCGAGAACCGACATGATGAAGATCAATTATTTTGTCTTCAATTTTTTCCTTGATAAAGTGACGGTCAATGTCAACATGCTTTGTCTTGTCATGATGTATGGGGTCTTCACCATACAGAAGCGCATTTGTTGTCACAACGAAGAATAATAGGAGACTTGAGTGGAATTTTGAGTTCGAGATGACCCTCCTTAGCCACAAGCCTTCACACACACCAAGCACAAGTGCCCTAAGCTCGCCGCTTCAAAGATCGCTTCGAGACAGTGGGTTGCTTCTTACTTCTCCAGGTAACAAGGTTGCCCCAAACATAGGAGCAATATCCAGTGGTAGACCTCCTGTCTATGGGGTTTCCTGCCCAATCCGCATCTGTGTATACAATGATGTTGTTGATGTCAGCTTTCTTGAAGAATAAGCCTTGGCCAGGAGTCTTTTCGGGTATCTTAGAATCTCGTATACAAGCATCCCAATGCTCCTTGGTAGTGACTTAAGGAATTGACTAACAATGCTTACAAGATAAGCAATGTCAGCCTTGTATGGGACAAGTAGAGGAGTTTCCCAACAAGTCTCCGGTATCCGTCCTTGTTCACAATCGTTTGACCATGAATGAGTTTGATGCTGGGATCAATGGGAGACAGGGCTGGTTTGCACCCAAGCATGCCAGTTTCTTTAAGAAGATCCAGTGTGTACTTTCTTTGAGACACGTAAATACCCTCCTTGGTTCTAGCAACTTCCATGCCTAAGAAATACTTCGAGGTTGCCTGTGTCCTTGACTTCAAAAACTTTGGCTAGCAATGCCTTCGTTTGGATATTTCTTGTGAGTCATCCCCCGTCAAAATTATGTCATCAACATAAACAATTAGAATAGATCTCATCCCATTAGTTGTTTTAACAAACATGGTGTGGTCACCGTTACATTGATAGTAACGGCAGCTTTAATCACGAAGTGAGTTTCCCAAACCAGGCTCTAGGGGGACCGTTTTAGACCATACAGAGATTTTTCGAGTTTGCGAGACCATGCCCTTAGTCTTAGGTTTATCAAAACCAGGAGGAATGGTCATAAAAACATCTTCTTTCAGTCCCCATTAAGAAAGGCATTCTTAACATCAAGTTGGAAGAGGGGCCATCAAGTTGAGCAAACGAGGAGAATAAAACTCTAATAGTATTTAACTTAGCAACAGGAGCAAAGGTTTCTTTATAGTCAAGACCATATGTTTGGGTAAACCCCCTAGCAACAAGTCTAGCCTTATACTTATGCAAACTACCATCAACATTATACTTGATAGTAAAAAGCCATTTACAACTAATGTGTTTCTTGCCAGGTGGTAGAGCAGTTAATTCCCAAGTCTGGTTTTTTATAAGAGCAGACATTTCAGTGTTAATAGCATCTTTCCAAGCAGGATATGTAAGAGCTTCATGAATGTTTTTAGGAATGACCTCCTTATCTAAGCATTTAGTAAACATGCAGAATTTAGGAGATAATTTTTCATAAGAAAGATGACTGTAAATAGGGTGATCAGTACAGCTTCTTTTACCTTTCCTAAGAGCAATAGGAAGATAATCCCCAAGTGAATAACAAGGATTCTGAGTCATACCTGGATCCTTAGGAGTAGGGCAAGAATTCTCAGTCACAGGAGGTGATATACCTGGATTGCTCTCTTGTCGGTTCATATTACCATCAGATGGTGGGGAAGTAGAAGACTTGAACTTCTTTCTGTGGTAGACTTTGAGGGGAGGCTGAACATTTGGAGGCCTTGTGAATTGGTCAGGTTGGTTATTTTGAGTATAAGTGTCATGTTCTTGTTGAGATGTAGCAGGTTTTGCAGTTTGAGGATCATCATGTTCATTGTTGACATTCGAAGATTCAGTGGGATTTGCTTCAGGACATGATGAGCCCAGGTCTGGACGTGCCTCTGGATATGATGAGTGTAGGTCTTCCTCCTGCACAGGAGTTAGAGGGGGAAAAGAAGGAGCAATAACATCAAACATATCCCAATCAGTGGATGAATCATGTGAGCATTCAGTTTGTTTCTTAAAGTAAGGAGTATCTTCAAAAAACTTGACATCCATGGAGTTGAAAAATTTCTTAGTGCTAGGTGAGTAGCACTTGTATCCTTTTTGGTGATTAGAGTAACCCACAAAGATGCATTTTTGTGCCCTATGATCAAGTTTACTCCTGTTATGAGCATGAACATAAACAAACACAGTGCAACCAAAAGTTTTGAGAGGTACATTACAAGTGAGGTGAGTACAAGGGTGTGTGATCATGAGTGACTGTAAAGGAGTTTTAAATTGTAACACCCTACTACGCAATCTATTGATCAGATAGCAAGCAGTTAATATGGCATCACCCCACAAGTATTTAGGCACATTCATAAAAGACATAATTGCCCTAGCCATTTCAAGTAAATGCCTATTTTTCCTTTCAGCAATGCCATTTTGCTGAGGGGTGTCAACACAACTACTAATGTGAACAATGCCTTTTTCAGAACAGAATTTTCCCAGATTAGTCTCAAAGTATTCCTTGGCATTATCACTTTTTAGGACCTTGATTTTAGTTGAGAATTGAGTCAGAATCATGGTATAAAAATTCTTGAAAACAGTGCCAACTTCTGATTTTTCCTTCATGAGGAATGTCCAAGTGAGTCTAGTGTGGTCATCAATAAAGGTGATGAACCACCTATGACCAGAAACATATTTGACCCTAGAAGGTCCCCAAACATCAATGTGAATAAGTGAGAAAGGATTAGATGGTATGTAAGGCACAGAAGTAAACACTGACCTAGTTAACTTAGCAAGTTGACAAGTTTCACATTGCAAGTTGGAAAGATTCAAATGATTAAATTTCTCTGGAAAAAGAGTCTTAAGATAAGGAAAGCTTGGGTGGCCCAATCTCTGGTGCCACAGCATTACATCATTTTGTTTATGACAAGAATTAAAAGCAAAATTAGGCAGATTCTTCATAATATATAGGCCAGCACACTCATCAGCACTGCCAGTCTTCTTCTGAGAGGTTTGCTCCTGAAAAACACACTTATTAGGAGAGAAAATAACATTCCATTTTAGATCATTAGTCACTTTATTGACTGAAATCAAATTGCAGTCAAGATTTGGAACATATAATACATCTCTTAATACAAAAGTATCGAGATGTATGCAAAGTACAATTCCTTGTGCAAGAGAAACGAGTTCCATCAAGAATTTTGATCTTATGGTCATTTTTGCAAGGTCTAATATGTTTAAGAAGGCTTTTGTTTCAAATATATATGAGAAGATGCTCCCGAATCAATGATCCAGAACTCTTATCAACGAGATGAAACAAATTTTGCATAGAATTTATTACCGAGATGTTGTATGAGTAGCAACCTCGTGCTTGGAGGATATATCCAATTTAGCTAAGATAGCTTTGAAGACATCCAGTTGTTCATCAGAGATATGAGGACCACCTTTTTTGTCTTCACTCACCACCTTGCCATAATCTTCTCTGTTATTTGCCTTCTTAGCCTTGCTGTTTTCAGGTTTCCCATGGAGCTTCCAAAGATGACTCCTCGTTGTGATTTGATCTCTTGCGGTGATCACACCAAAGTTTATCTTTTTTCTTGTTGTTAGAGTCCCAAGAGTTGTGTTTCTTTGAACTATCACCTTGGTCACCATTTTTGCCATATGAGATGAGGCAGATCTTTCAACGGATTCTCTCGAAGGAGAGTCCTTAAGCATCAATTTTCTCCTACTTTCCTCGTGTTTAACTTCAGCAAAAATGGCTTTTAGAGAGGGTAAGGGTTTTGTAGAGAGGACCCTTCCTCTGACATCATCAAGAGTAGCATTTAATCCAATAAGAAACTTGAATATCCTCTTCTGTTCGACAACCTTCTTGAAGAGAGCAGCATCATCAGTGCTTTGCCATTCGAGTTCCTCAAACATATCAAGCTGATTCCATGCCTTGGTCAGTTTGTTGTAATACTGGGTTACAGATAGTTCACCTTGCTTGCAGCTTTGGATCTGGGCTTCGATCTCATAGATTTCGAATGTGTTGTCCTTTTTTGAGTAAAGATCCCTTGCATCATCCCATATCTCCTTAGCTGTTTCATACATCATGAAGTTTTCGCTAATTTCTTTTGTCATGGACCTGATTAGGATAGCCATGACCTGATTGTTCTCCGTGTCCCAATCCTCCCATTTGGGGTCACTCTCAGCCGGAGCAACCTTAGTGCCAGTTAGGTAGCCCATTTTTCTTTGGCCGGAAATGAGCATTTTGATACCTCTGGACCACATCAAGTAGTTGTTTCCATCTAATCTATGATTGATGAAGAGATTTGATGAATGTTCAGGGGGCACAACAGATTTAGTTGGCTCACCTGAATCATCATCGGATATAGTTGACATTTTTTTTTTTTATTTTAAAAAAATGTTTGCAGCGAAAAAAAAATTTTAAGGAAGAGAAGTCTCTGATACCATGAAGAGAAACGAAGAAGAAGAAAAGTAATCTCTTGAGTATTATTGATAATCAGAGGAGTTTAAATAAGGATTACAACCAAAGGAAGGTGGAAAGACAATGACAGGCTGTTTAGGGAACAACAGCCGAGGAGTTTATTTGGGAGAACTAAAAAAAAACAGCTAGCAAATATTAATTGGTTTATAGAGAATACCAATTAATATAAAACAACATAATATATCAGCAACTTAACAAAGTAATATTGCAACACTATGGAATCATGGAAAAGTTCCATGGGTTAGTTCATTGCGACTTTAATGTAACCAAATATTTCAGTATCTTAACATGATCATGGCAACAACTTGATCTTGTTGATGAAATATAGAGTTGTCCAGATCATGCAAAGAAACATGGAGAAGCTACTAAAAGGGATAAGGTCTTTAAATTCCTAATTGGGCTCAACTAAGAGCTTGATGATGTGAGAAGCAACATCATTGGGACAAAGCCCCTTCCCTCACTTAAAGCCATCTACCTTCTCCGAAATAAGGCATGAATAAAGCTGAAGGAAAATTATGGTTAAGGACCCCACAACTTCTAAACATGAGGGTTTTGCTCTAGCTTTCAAAAGGAATCAAAAATTGAACCAATCATCAAGTGGAAAGAAAGAGAAGCCCTAGTGTGACTACTGTACACAGACTTCACACAAGGGATGTGTGATGGAAAATGCAGGGAAAACCTGATAATTGGAAGCCTTCTAATAAAGGGAGTAAAGAAAGCTCTGGGAAGCATGTTGTTAAGGGTCATCAAAACCAATAGGATTTAATGGGGTCCACTCAGGAGTATATTAACACCCTGAAGAAACTGCTCTCACAATCAGAATATACCCCTGCTGAGGATGAATCTGCTACTCTAGCATACTCTGGTAAGCATGTTGTGGCTCTGATGGCCAGCCAATATGAGGAAGATGCCTGGATCATTGATTTAGGAGCTTCCAATCATATGAGTGGTAATCTGAAGCTGCTATGTTTATACACTTTGCGCTAAAGCTCACACTGTGAAAGTAAATAAAAAAGTTGGAAAACGTTAGACAGAATACAAGAGCATTTTACGACTGAGATGAGTGTCTCCAACCCTTATAACACGAGTAGGAGATCCATTTGATATAGTGACACTTTGTGGAGATTTAAATATATTATAATTAGATAAGATAGTAGACAGACCAGTCATATGTTCAGTGGCACCTGAATCAAGAATCTATGATTTCTTTGTAGAATTTAGGCATTAAGAGGGGCTCTTAAATTGAGCTAGAGCAGCAGTAGTTGAAGAATGCACAGCAGCCTTTGTCTTGGCCGTGAGTTGGGCATATTTAGCCTTTGAAATTGTGCTAATCTGTCTTTGATCCTTATGATGGAGTATCTGACACATGATAGGCCTCTCCATATGGCTTTCCATGTAGAAACCAGCATGTTTTTATGGTATGACTTGCTCTTCCACAATGATAGCACTTTTTCGAATTGGTTGAACCAATCCTGCTTCCACCATGGGAATTTCGTCCTCATCTGCCTCCTCTGGTGTTCGGCTGCCCTCGTCCACCATGTGTGTTGGACATAGGAGGGTTGAACAACGTTGTCCGTTCTACTAAGCCATCATCTGGGTTTGCTATTATGCTTGGCAGCCTGTTCCAGCCTTGAGGAAATTTCAGGCAATGTTGGTAACTGTCTTCCTCCGAGGATTTGTGAACGAACTAATTCATATATTCAGGTTGCAAGCCTTATAGGTATCTTATAGCATCCATATCACTATGTTTTTCCATCTTTGCAACATCCAAGATAGTGGCAACTAAAGATTTCTTTCCTTACATGTACTGATCATGTGAGAATAATAGCTTTCAACTGAAGTATTGCTTACGAACATGATATATTCAGGTGATATTTTCTGATCATTGTTGCCGCCTTGTCCACACGTCCTTCACATTTCAAAGTTAGAGTAGTGTTGAACTGATATTGGTCTCGACTCTTGATTCTATTAAGCAACACAGACATGATGAATGCATCATCTTGTTTCCACATCAAGACACTTCAGAGACCAGTATTTCAAGACTTGTGCTCCGATTGCGATATGTACAAGTTGTATCTACTAAGTTTAATGGGGGCGTAGAAAATACTGGAAATTCGGAAAGAATTAATGAAGAGAATCAAAATAGGACCTGTAATTATGTCGATTGCTTTTGTTAGGATTTTATTCTTGCGTTATTTACTTACCTTATTCAAAATTATTCTAGAGTTAATCTATGATTCAGGAATGTAAATTGATCTAAACTGATTCCCTGCATGTGTATATAGTAGCCTCACTTTCAATAGAATAAACGCAATTTATTCCCTCAATTCTCTATCTTTATGCAATAGGAATTCGTCCTACATTACAGAACACACACAATAGGGTTAGTTAAGGTCAGTGTTACTGATGTTAATTAATTTGTAAAAGGGATGTCAATGAAGATGACGTTCCTATCTGATAACTTTTTTTTACCTCAAGTGTGTTAAAAGGAATTTTATAGTGTCATATAGTAAAAATAGGCCAATCAGAGAATGTGATGTCCGAATAATAACCCAATCCACCATGCTTTGCTACCACTTCCCCCGTGCTCTAGCTGGACCAGACGACTGAGACGACTCCCACACTCTTCTAAGACCTGATGCATCATACTAGTTCCTGGCCCAGCATGTGTACCTTTGATCGGCTCTTGTGAAGAAGGCAAAAAAAAAAAAAAATAGTATAAAAGCAAGTAGAATATTTGGGTAGATGTTTCAGTAGATCCATTGCTATGTTTTGTGGTTCTATTATTTTTCCTATGCTCATCATGTATTGTCTTTGTTTTACTTTTAAGACAGAATGTATTGTCTTTTAGATCTCATAAAATGTTGAGTGTATTCTGACCGCACAGAGACACACTGGTGAAAAGATGAACTTTATTTTGCTTGATGGCACGTGGAGTAATTCAACTGCAATGTTCCAGCGTTTGAAGGTACATTTGAATGATACACTATGACTCATCCGTCCTATCCTGCAATTGTACGTGGTGTACTACAAAGAAGGTTTTGCATTAGTCATGTAGCGGGAAACAAAAACAAAAACAAAAAAGTTAAAAACAACGTTGCATTGAAATTATACTAATTGCAAGTGATACATCTCCGTTGACCTATAGCGGGTTTCAAAGATGTATGAATAATGGATTGATAGATAATTAGAGCAGAAAGAAGAAAATGGATTACCGGGAGGTCCTAAAGCTAAAACATTTTTGGTAATCTTTTCATTTTACAAGTGTGCCTACATGAAACGAAAGAGGGAGGGGGGGGGGGGGGGGGGGGGGTCTTCTCTCCCTCTCTATCCTCTTAAATGTGGAAATGTATGGACAGACGGTGAACAGGCATCATATCAAGTGTGTCTATTGTTGTCCACCTGGCACACGCGTGATGCAGAAGAAGATTGTTTGGCATTGATAATGTCTAGTTTTTTTTTTTTTTTCTTTTCGCACAAAGATACTTGTTGATACGTGGGAATCAAGATAAAAACGTACTCCATAAAGTGCTGTTGTAAATGGGGGATCCATAAATAGATAGCTTTGTTTCTTTATGAAATGCTAAGTATGATCTATCATTGTGTACAGGATAGAGCTCAGGCCATTTGGGGAGAAGACCTTCCTTGCATCTCTTTGAACACTGGAGCATCTCTAATGCATAAACTCAGGTACGCTAATACTTTCTCTTTTTATGTACCTTTTGCGACTATAGCCTTCAAGATTGGGTTCTATCGACATCACCAATTAGTGTCAACAACGTAATCACTATCGTCTGACACGGTGACGTTTTTTGTAACTTAAGGGATGTCCTAATCTATAGGGGTCTTTTATTTATTCCTCTTGAAAGGTAATCATAAAAATTTTTTAGGGTGTCTGGTACTTTTAAGTAATTGTAGGGCTCATCAGTAAAATGTTTGACATCTGAAATCGGTTTTGTTAGACCACAACCTTCATGGGACCGTACGTGCACAGCGGCAGCAGCTATCGGTCTGCTAGACGAGCTCCATCATCTTCCTGAGTTGAGCCATTATGGTATGGATAGACAAGCAGATGCCATTGGAGATGCATTAGAAGCTCTCTTTGAAGCACTTGCAAATAGACGGATTCGTATGGGGAGGTCCATCAGCCGTAAGGAAAAGTACTACACAAACATTTGTTGACAGAGACACAGACAAAGAGAGAGGGGATCCCATTTTTAGCAGCTTTTGCTTTGAGAAATTTCGTTTAATATACGCCTGATTAGCTGGAAGTTGAAGCCCTTCTTGGTTGTTTTCTAAGTGCGGAAGTACTAATTGAAATCCATTTATGATTGATTATGACAAAAATAAGCATATCACAAACTGACAGTTATTGGATACCTTCTTGTTTCATGCACTACTTCCTTGGAATACACTGCTTTTATTTAAGTTGCAGATATTACTAAGGGCTGCTTTTGAGTTACATTAGAGAGATTATATATAGGTTTTTTGTTTGTTTGTTTATAAGGAGGAGTTTGAGACTTATTTAGGAATTTAGGACACAAAAAAAAAAAAGATCATCTTTAAAAAGGACATATTTTCTCCTTTCCTAAATTACCCCTTTATTTCAACCCCATAGATCATCAGGAATGGCAACACTTTTCCCGCTCCTAGATTCAACCTCGGTTCATTCTTCTCCGATTCACTCTCTAATTCCGATCCCAGTCCTCCTCTCAAACCCGAAATCATCAACTCCTGGGAGCTTATGGTTGGTCTTGGCTCTAACCGTCGACAGAGGTTTCTCTTGCAAGTTTTTGTGAAGTTAGAACAAAATTAAAACCGGAGTTAGGGTGGTGATGTCGCTGGTCGGAAAGAATGGAGCTCATATGTTGATCTTTACAAGGTTTTTCTCAAGGGCACGTGCACAAAATCTGAGAAAGGTGAACCCTAAAGTACCACCGCAAGAAGCCGCTGCCATCGCTGAAAGTCTATACGGAATCGGAAAAAATCATGGTCCTCTGTCCGTTTCGAACACTTGGAACCACGTCAAGGTTCTTCATTTCAGTTCACGCTGGCTATAATTTTACAGTAGCTTCCAATTCCTTTTTCTTCCTTTATATTTCCTGCTTTGCTTTGTCGTAGTTTCAGCTTCGCCTTAAATAAAGATATCTTTTTTGCTAGTTTTATCTGGCATTTCAGTTGTTACTGTGTTCGTTATCTCGGTTAAGAAACTTTTGAAGTTGTGTTAGGAGGTCTATAGATTTTATGACAATTCTGTTTGGTGTTTTCTCTATTCATTTCGTGGTATTGTGATCTTTAGGTAATAAAACGTGTGCCTTTTCATCAGAATGAAAGTCAATATCGAGCATTTGATTTCTTAAATCAGTATTGCAGTCTTTCTTCCACGCGTAAGCTTATTCTAGGCATGTAGTAGATGTTTTGGCAACTTAATAGTAATTTGTATCACTTATGAAGTAACGCAATTCGATATATGAACATCTAATTCGATGTTGTGGAGTTGATGACTGAGTTTCTGATGTTCAAGATGTTGTCTTTGGAAGCCTGATGATATGGGTGTTTTTAAATAGAGTTGGGTTTTATGTTGTTGCCCAGCTACAAAAGTTCAGAATCACTTGTTCTAGATCCAACTACTCCCAAAAAAAACTGCTACAATATGAATTGGTGGTCACTCTTCAAAAAGCCGTAGAGAGATGGATTTGTACTTTAACCATAAGCTGTTGTTGCCCGCCTTCTTCAAGTTTTTTCTTTGATGATTTGTTGATTGTCTTGAAATTCAGGTGTGTAAGTCTTCTGTGTCAAATCCAGTTATGTGATTGTTTGTTCTTGACAAGCAGACATGTTTCTGCTTTTGCTGTCTTCGAGTCTACCACATACATGCTGTCCTCTTTTTTTTGTGTGCAAGTACAATTGTGTTGGTTTGTTTGTGAATCACCTTGCAACCTTCTTTGTTGAAGTGCACATTGTAGCCTCTGTCACAGAATTGACTAATGCTTAGGAGATTGAAACTCAATCCTTTGATAAAAGATACATTGAAGTTGTTCTTTAATAGGTGCCTTCCCCCTTAATCTTGCCAGGGTTTTCTTTGCCTCCAAAGGTAACTTTGGGTCCATCAAAAGTTTTGAATTCAGTCAGCCATCCTTTATTGCATGTCATATGTCTGGAACATCAACTGTCTATGTACTAGACATCTTACAAAACAGATTAAGCAAGTTTAGGTACCCAACACTGTTTGGGTCCATACCTGTTAGCAGTCATGCCTCCTACTCCAAGTGTGTATCCAAAAGATCTTCTCATTGGAGGTTTGAAGTCATCAACCTCTTATGTATAAAGCATGATAGAATAACTTTTAATAGGCTTACTAAAAGTATTGTGATACATTTCTCTACCTTTTGGTGTCTTAGCATCCTGTTTCACTTTCCAAAACACAGCAGATGACATGTTTTCATGTTGCCTTTTGTATCCAGGACCATGCCTTTTCTGGCTTTTCCCAAATACATTTGGCTTTGTATGAATGGTTTTCTCTTGTATTTTGGAGGTGGAACATTCCAATCATCTTCTGATGGGTAAGTCTTCCTTTACCTTTCAGTATGCCTTTTCCTTTAGTAGGCTGGTAAGATGATTTACTCTGCACTGGTTTCTGACTTCACTGGTGCAGGATGAGTAGTTAAAACTATGGTCTGTCCTTTTCTGAATTTAGGTCCAGTTTTGGTCCTTAGTTCAGATCTGTGTTGCCCATTGTTTCTTTTCCCATCTTGACTATTGTAGCCAAGTCCAGATCTGGATCCAACCTTTTTTGGGGGTTTGTAAGCTGGTGCATTAACTGGTGCAGTGGTGGCTTCAGCTGGTAGGGAAGTTTCCTTAGCTGGTCTGTTAGCACCAGATGAGTGATCATCTGTTGCTTGTTGATCAGTTGAGTGTTCTTCCTTACTAGTTGATTCAGCTTTTAATTTATCCAGTTCTTTCTTTAATCTTTTATTTCCTCTCTCAGATTCTTGCATTCTTGTTCCAGAATTCATGAGTTGTTTGAATTTCTTCAAATTACTCATGAGATTTTGAATTAGATTTGCAGAGTCTAGTGGGAAAATAGAAGATTGTGCAGTGTCAGATGTGGATGCATTAGATGAACATGCACTAGATAGTACCTATGTTTCTTCAATTTCCTTTGCCATTAGACATAAACATGCTTTGTCATTGTCTGAGCTGGTGCCTTCACTGTCATCTGAGTCATTGTCTGATGACTCTGCCGCATCACTTTCACAGTTGGTTTCAGCCTTTAATGCTTTCCTGCTCTTCCGTTTGTCTGACGACTTGTATCTCTTCATTTCTTCATCATTGTCTTTTTCTTCTGGACAATTAGCCTTGAAGTGTCCATTCTTTTTGCAGTTGAAGAATATCTCTCTTATATATCTCTATATCTATTAAGTGCTAAGGGACTTTGCCCACAAGAGGCCACGTGTCAGCCCAGGTGCTAAGGGACTTTGCCCACAAGAGGCCACGTGGCAGCCTCCTGGGCTGACACGTGGCACTTTTTTTTTTTTGTTGGTTTTCTTCGGTAAAAACCGAAATTTTGGTTATCGTTATATATAAACCAAAGGAGGCTTTAAATTTCAATCAACCGGAAATTTTCGATTTCTCGATTCGATTTTGACAAAACAATTGAATATTATACACAACAAAGTGTATATTTCGATATGGTTCATTTTTAGTACTTCCAACTGACAGTGCGGATTCAGTTTTAAATTTCAATCAACCGAAAATTTTCGATTTCGACACAACAATTGAAGAAAACCGTGTGGACACCACATTAAATATTTTTATTATTTTGATCAACATAACGTCGGTGGCACCGACGGCCATTTGCAGTACGAACGTCACTAAAATTGACGTTGGAATACCAAATCACTTTATATATTCTTCAGACCGTTTGACACGTGTTTTTTTCCTACCAAATGAATAAAAACCGGAATTTCGGTTATCGTTGTATATAAACCGAATGAGGCTTTAAATTTTAATCAACCAAAAATTTTCGATTTCTCGATTCGATTTCGACACATCAATTGAATATTATACACAACAAAGTGTATATCAATACGGTTCATTTTTAGTACCTCCAACTGACAGTGCAGATTCAGTTTTAAATTTCAATCAACCGAAAATTTTCGATTTCGACACAACAATTGAATAAAACCGTGTGGACACCACATTAAATATTTTTATTATTTTGAACAACATAACGTCGGTGGCACCGATTGCCATTTGCAGTACGAACGTCACTAAAATTGACGTTGAAATACCAAATCACTTTTTATATTCTTCAGACCGTTTGACACGTGTTTTTTTTTCTACCAAATGAACCGGAATTTCGGTTATCGTTATATATAAACCGAATCAGGCTTTAAATTTCAATCAACCGAAAATTTTCGATTTTTCTCGATTCGATTTCGACACAACAATTGAATATTATACACAACAAAGTGTATATTTCGATACGGTTCATTTTTAGTACCTTCAACTGACAGTGCGGATTCAGTTTTAAATTTCAATCAACCGAAAATTTTCGATTTCGACTGAATAAAACAGTGTGGACACCACATTAAATATTTTTATTATTTTGAACAACATAACGTCGGTGGAACCGACGGCCATTTGCAGTACGAACCTCACTAAAATTGACGTTGGAATACCAAATCACTTTTTATAATCTTCAGACTGTTTGACACGTGTTTTTTTTCTACCAAATGAATGAACACGAGATCAATGACGTATTCATTAATGATAAGAAAGAGAAATATCATATAGAAAATGAGTGAAACACATTTTCAAACATATTAATGATCTGGAAGCTAAGGCGTCCCAGGAGATTTGACCGTGTAGTTATGGTCCGCTTATTATTTTTCTATAATGTTTCATTGCGTAAAGTCGAAGCTAAAGTGATCAACTTTATGACATTGTTCTCCGATACATCATATTGTAGTTTATTTTATAGATGGAAACTACTGATAGGGCTGGAAGAGAGGTGATTCACAATCTTCACGTATCTAAGAAAGAGCTACTTCTTGGAGAAAATGTGATATATTTCTCTTGCTCTCTTTGTCTTGTGCCTTGAATTTGTTACGGTTTAAGCTTACGCAATTTATTTCACGTTGGGGGATCTATTCTTTGATATTATCGTTGGTAACGATTTATGTTGGGCCCGCCGTGCCTTGCACGGCTCACGTTCACTAGTATAAATAATTAAACACTTGATCAAAATGTCTAAAAACGATAATCGATATCATTTCCTTAGAATAAATACACCAATATAAGACATTATACACATAATTTTTCCATTAAATCTTCAGTTAAATATTAAGTTATCTTAATTGTTGAGAGATTATAGTGCTAAATGTAGCTTTGGGTGAAAGCCGGGTAATTGGACTTCGTGAGGATAATTCAATTATTGTAAAGGGCCGATGCTGGATTGGCTGCCTACGTTCCATTGTAGATGAAAGGAATCGAGCTATATTAGCATAGTTCTAGAGGTTGGAGCAGGTGATCCTTTTATAGGCATCTCTCATGGAGGACTTAACGATACCGCCATTGACGTCGTGGTCAATAGGGTGAAGCAGTTGAACGGGCAGTCATGGAGCGATCATGACCCTATAAGCAAAAGTCATGGGACAGTTATAGTAATGCGGAGTAATATTATGTTTGACTAAGATAACCGTTATATGAGTTTAGGTGTAAATTTATACCGAGCTGCGGATATCAAACCGATGCGAGCTGGCACTATGTTGGTGATAAGAGCTGGTAAGCCTTGTACCTCAACTTGATCTTGGTTTGCATGAATTGATCACACCGTGGTGTAAGGCACTGACTACTAGAATAGGACTAGGTCTATCGTAGCAGGGTACTGGCGAGTCGATGTCGAATCCCACAGAGACTCGTAAGATACGTTTAATCAAGATTGAGTGTCACAAGAACAGTCTACGGCCAACTATGGTGCAAAATATAAACAATGGTGCCAATAAACACACAAGATTATGCAATTTCAACAAAAGCACATATGAGTTTCTAATGTATTAGTCCAATTATGATCTATTAGTCATTCCCCCTATATCGTGGATAAATCATCCCCGTTGGTAAATTTTAGATCTTTAACAGCTACGGGTACTAATCCCTAATATTACGCTACTTCCATTGAAAGGACAGTAGGTGCCTATGTGCTATTAACCTTCTACGTTGGTTGTATTAATTCACATGTTAGGACTAGCCGGATCAAGACTAAAGACCTCCCTAAGCAGCTTTCGTGGATTGACTAGCACGTTCCTAAGGATCGATCAAGACATTGTCCAGGCTAACACTTCACTTTATCATCCTTCATGTTAATTTACGATGACATGCAAATAGTTGATCAGGCTACATACATGTAAATTAAATCTATCGATCAGACGTAGCTGGCGCCGATTATCATGAACTATGATTTACTAGATATTCGGATCTAACGATAAAGACCGTCATAGATCTAAAGAACGCTATCACTATTTCATGATTTCTTTACCAACGATTCAAATCTATACATATATGGGGTAAAATAAATTAACTACTACATAATTAGAACTAATAATAACAATTAAAACTTACTAATCACGCAAGAACAACGACAGATCTACATCTAGAAAGAGCCATAAAATCATACCCTCGAAATGAGCGTAGATCTTCCTGATATCTCTCCCTAAGCGGCAAATCCGTCGGATCCATGACTAGAACTCTTAAAAAAAATAAAAAACTTGTATTGCATAAAACTTGTAATATTCATGGTACAATGAAAACCGAGGCTGGGGCCTCTTATTTATAGTGCTAAAACCGACTTAGTTAACCCTAAAAACTACCCCTCGTCTAAGAAAACGTGTTTCGGAAAATTCTAGGTGCTCGATATGTCGGCGGCCACTCCCGGTTAATAGGGGTCATTTTCATACTTTTTCTTCTGCTGACTTAACTTGGAAGGTTCTGGAATACCCTAGGTCTATCCCTTTCAGCGGCCCACTTCATAATCCATCCTCAACTCATGGCCCAACTTCTGTTACCTGAAAACAATCCAACAAAACACAAAATAATACCAATTCCGGATAAAATAATAATAAATACCAAATTCTCATCCCGTGAACCCGACATATCACATTCGACTCAATTGGTTCACATTTAAAGGCAAAAACAACTATTTTGAGCTCATAATGGGTAGAATGTTGATGCCGCATGATATACTATTTTAACTGTCATCAACTACCCCACACTAGCCCTTTGCTCATCCTCGAGCAGAGTATCAAGGCGGAATATACCTGCAAAAACCATCCCCACTAACTATAACATGCCCAACAAAGATTTCAGGCAGAACATAGGTTAAGTAACACTCCATAAGCTCCCCATTAATCATCATATACCAATGCATCAATGTGTCGTGTGATATACCTTCGTGATAGTGCATTTGTGAAAAGAATCAAGTTATATTAACTTCACAACCGGAACTTACTCGTGCATGCACTCGCACTTCTTGCCTTTAGACTTGGTAACACAACATGAAACTTTAATCAGGCCGGGCGGACTTGAGGACCGAGTACTACTCAAAGGTCCTCGTTTGTTTTTGTTTTGTGCGAGGGTCGTGAGTCTTACGCTCCGAGTTTGCTTCCTTCAATGCCTTTATGATTTTTGCTTTTTTTTTCTTTTCTTTTGAATTTTTTTCCCTTCTGGCTGATTTCTCTTTTTTTCTCTCTCTCTCAAACCCGTTTCGCCCCATTTTACCTTTTGTGGCTTTCAAGTTTCTTTCCTTGTCTTCCAACAATTAGTTAGAGTATATACACAGACAAATAATGATTCACGGTTAAAACAACTCATCATCTAATCTTAATCGCTTCTCACTTAGATTATGTGGTCAAATACTTGAATGCAATGGTAAAATAACGATTAATAAGTCACTACTTTATGCAATCTAACAAATGCTCATTCTTTCATACTAAATTAAATATGCAATAGCTAGTTTCAAATTATCCTTGGACTCCTTTTCTACCGATTCCTTACTCAGGACGTGCAATAGGCAAGCTAAAAATAGTATAAAATTTTTAAATTTTTTCAAAATTATTGCCTTTTCAGTTTAAACTTTTCAATTTCAAGATAAGGCCTAATACTCCCCACTAATGTTAAGCATTGTCCCCAATTACTAATAATAAAACAAAAAATAGAAAAGGTACTTAGCTTCGGAATTGGCCGTCCCGAGTCAAGTACTAAATCATGCAGCATGACCAACGTGAATCGGCTCCTAGGTCATCCATCTTCCAACTAATCATCTTTATTTTAAACACTTCCAAAAACATTGAGTATCATGCGAAGGGCAATAAGAAAATAAGGTGGCGGTAATTATGCATACTTAAGGATTGCGCAAAAACAGTTTAAGCCACTTTATTCTTTATTGACCTAAGAAATACGTGTGTTGGTCCCAGAGAAGGGTGAAATATAGTCAAGGGGTGAATGACTATATTGTGAGTTTAAAAAACTTTAAACCTCAGGAGTTGCAAAAACTTTTCTGATGAAAAGCTTTTGTGCAGCGGAATATTAAAACCCTTCTAAAATGTATTTTCAAACTATTTAAGCAACCACAGACATATAAATGAAGTACTAAAAGTAAATGTTGTAAGTAAATAACACAAGGTTTATAGTGGTTTAGGGTGGTGTAATCCCTTAGTCCACTATTCTCCTATGATGACTGGAGGAATTCACTATTGTTTTTCACCAATACAATAGTATGATTGTCCTTGGCTACACAAGCTCAAGACTATCACTCCCTGGTTATAAAAGCTTCAGTGACTCAGTCTTCAACACACTGCTCCTTGTGTTATTTACTTACAACATTTACTTTCCCTGGCTACAAAAGCTTCAGTGACTCAGCCTTCAACACACTGCTCCTTGAGAACAAATCCTTCAGCAGCTATCATAAAAGGTTGCAATTCCTTCTCAGGCGATCTGATTCAATTGCTTCAGTTGGACGTGAATTGGATTCACAGTGACTTGATCAGACTCAGTACTTGATATAGATTTGAGACTATGTTTTTTGAGTTTGAACTTCTGGATATGTCTTTTAAGTTCAGAAAGAAGGCTTGTGAAGTTGACAGAGTTTCATCACTTAGAGTTCTTGATCATTTTCTTGATTGATATATATCTTCCTTTTTTGTCAATGCCTTCTACTTATAGCCATGATTTCCTTGATTTGAAATTTCATCCGTTGGCTATCTAATGCGGAGAATAATCCATGATTTTTCCTTGATTTCATTCTCCTTGATTTCAGTGATCCGGATTTTCTTCAAACGTTCCTCATAAAATCCGTCCTTGATTGATTCTGCATTAATTGCTTGATTTTCTTATTTCCCATTTTCTTAATCAAATATAGACAGTGTACTTGACTTGGCTGTTGCTTAGCCGGTCCAGTGAATCCTTTACTTATCTGCTAATGACTGGGCTGCTATAGACTGCTATCAGTCTGCTGCTTCATTTCTACTTATATTGATCTGCTGGTACTGATGCAGCTGATAGAGCTTTGCTTCAATGACCCTTATTTGTGTAAGATCAGTGTACACCATATTTAAAAAATAGATTTCATCACTTGTAGAATGTATCCTAGACTTATCCAAGGTCATCACAGACTTCCCGGGTTATAAGTCAGTCCATAAGTCTTCACTTTACTCTGCTGGTACTTGGTGTCTTCACTCAGCTGATCTTCTGTACTTCAATTTACTGAGCCGTCCTACCAGTCTAGTGCAATGCTTGTCTGACTGAACTTATACAACATGCCAGAATCTAAGTAAAGTCTTCAACATATATTACTAACTTATTTCAGGCTTGCTATAACAGTTTGTATGGCCATCATCAAAATAAATAAAATGTTCCTAACAATTTCCCCCTTTTTGATGACGCCAGAACCCTCATAAGCCTGAACATAAGTAAACATTTTCATATGATAAAAAGAATAAAACTCAGAAATTTTATTCATCCATAAAGGGCAAAAAGATTCAATCAGAATAGCATCATTAGAACTACATGTTTCTCAAATTTTCCTTGTACCTCTTGAACTTTGTAGTTTGGATCCCTTCCATGTCTGACCAATCAATTTCTGGAAACTTCCATTTCCTATACTCCAACGAAGTGTTATATGAGAGTGCTACAAACACTTTCCTGTCAAAAAGTAAGTTGAAGTTAGACATAGTCTCATGTGCGTGTGGTTCTCTAAAGTATCTTTCCAATTTTGCTTTGGCTTCAACAATATGTGAATTTTCCATATTTAGATCCTTGTACATCACCCATTGCTGTTGGGATGTTAATCTGGACATTGGTTTGAAAAACCTAACCAAGTTGTTGAACTCTTCTTGTCCTTCAGCAGTTAAGTCCTCAGGCTCCTTTGCTGAGAAGGGCACTGATTGGTTTGGTTTCTGCTGCTAGAGCCAGATGCTCCATCATTTGTTTCTTGTCTCTGGGACATAAACTACCTTTCACCTCGTTTTACATCTTGGCCATATCTGGTTGTAGTCTTTCTGCATGCTTTGACAGCCAGTCTAACCATGCCTCATCCTGAGTCATGTTAGTATATAGAGAGTCATAGAGTTAAAACAAATCCCTTGTCTCTCTGGTAACTTCTTCATCATGATTCTCTTGATATCTATGAGTGGTGGAGCTTCTTATATGGCTTTTAGAGTGTCTCATGTGACTAGAACTTCTTGAACTTCCTCTTGATTGACTTTGATAGTTGTTAGAGGTGCCTCTTTGATGATGATTGCTTTTCTGTTGTTGGCCAGATCTAGGCCTTTGCTGATTTCTTGATATGTCCCTATCATAATCTCTTCTTTGAATTGGAAAGGGTAGGCCAAGACAAGGCTCATTTCTAGTTCTTTCATATTCTTCCAAGGCTCTTTTTTGTTGTTCTCCAGCCTCAGTTCTGATTCTCAGTTCTCTATCTCTTACTCTAAGCTGTTCATCTGTGAAGTGTGAGGGTCTAACTGTTGAACCTTCAGGCTTATCATTTCTTTCCCTCTTTTTGGCAGCATCATCCTGTTGTTGTAACAAAATGCTATTAGTAGTCTCAGTTGTACTGATCATACTATCCAACTTGGATTCAATAGTTGTAAATCTTTTGTCATGAGCTGATAGTTTTTGAATCACATGTGCCATTCTGGAGCCAATTGAAGAGGACATTGCCTGATTTTTGAGTGAGACATGTTCCCTGAGGCCTGTGAGCCTGTTGGGGAGATTGATATTCATCTGACGCATAAAATCATTTTGCCATTGCACAACAACACTTTGTGCATCTATGTACTCAGAAACTGCTTCGAATCTGCGTTCTATGGATTGACTTTCATCCTTGAAGGCTGCAGAGTATACTGCCCTTTGAAATACTTGATTGGGTATGACAACATCTTGCTGTGTTTGAACTTGTTCTGTTTGAGGTGGTGCAGAGGTCCACGGTTGAGAGAGTGAGGGAGGTACTAGTTCAGGTTCCATGTTTTGCATAGCTGGTTGAGTGACATCAGCATCACCTACTCCTTGTTCAAGTACTTGAGTAGTGGTGATTTCAGCTGCTGTAATGTCTCTCATTCCCCCTCGCTCTCTGCTGGAGATGGACTTTGATGGTGTTGCAGTACCTGATCCAGTGTCCAACACTGCTGTTGGGTCAGTTGATGTGTCGACTGAGAGTTGTTGCCTAACCTTAGTTTGCAAATAGTGCCCTCAACTGTCTCAGTGTGCCGTTCATTTTGCTTAGCTGGTGGTGTTTGCTTAGCTGCTCTTTTTTCCGTAGGAAGGCATTCAGAGTTATATCATCATCAATTGCATCAGCTGCTCTTCCTTGATTATCCTCATTTCCACCATATTGGTCATCATCATCACCATCATCATTAGCAGATTGATCATAATCTTCAGCTTTATCTTTGGAGGACTTCTGCCATTTGGCTTTTGCAATTTCTATCATTTCCCATAGAAGTGTTTCATCAATTACACCTTCTAGGGCAGTGATCCCAAGAAATTCAAAAAACCATGCCTCTTCTTCAAACATTCTCTCAGAGTTGGACAGTTGAATTTTGGAGTCTCCTATTTCCCAATTTAGATATTCCGCAACTCTGTCATCATTGTCCCTTTCTTGGTATTCTTCTGATTCTTCAGCATCATTTCCTCTCTGTTTTTCACTTTCATTGCCATTTCCTCCTTCCCATTTGTCTTATAGTTCCTCTTCCTCATCTATTAACTGGCCAAAGTATTATTGTTCCAGATTTTTCTGGGTCTTGGATTTGTGTTTCTTCCTTTGTGCAGTCGTGCTTGTATTTGATCTCTTTCTCTTCTCACCTCCTGCCATTTTTTGTCGTTTGACATAAGTAAACATTACCTTGGAATCGTGCAATTTGTGAAGTGTCACAATGGGAACATTCAGACACTGTAGTAGATAATGAAGAGGGATCCCGTATGATTTCTTCACCCAGAAAATGCCGGATTTTCGTAACCCTTTCTTTAATCCCTTTGTTTCTCCATCAGTCTCTCCAGTCAATTGCTCCCTGATCCTTCTGAAAACATAGGTAGCCTAATCGAACTCTAGATTATTGTAGATTATGCCCATTAAGCGCATACGTACTTCCGTCATCTTGTCCATTGCTCCCAATTTTCCTTCCAGATTTTTATCAATCATGGAACTTAACTCATTGAAAGGTTTCTTGAGTTCAATCCTGAAACATTTGAACTTCATGCCGTAGCATTCTTCCGGACTTCTCTCCATAGTGCATTCGTGTCTTGAATTACATGCTTGGCTCTCTTGGTTCCAGTGTGGGGAAGCTTTAAGTGTTCATGGAGCAAGTTGGCTGTTATCACCAATTCTTTGCCATTCACAGTGGTGACAATCTTGTCGATTCCAATACTTCCATCTTCATTCATCATTCCAGAGACATACTTAGCGTTTTTCCCGAACGAGATAAGATTTTCATTGCAAATCTCAGTGATTGAAGGATTGAGAAATGTCATCAACCCTAGATTGATACATCCATCTGCCAAACGCAAGGTCCGAAGGGTCATCATTGCACACAGTAAGATAGTGTTCGGGTCTGAAGAATGACCCGGTGACAATTGATTTCTCATAGTTTTGTGCGAAGTGACAAATAGTTTGAAAGTGAAAATTTCTTTACTTGAGAAATAAGTCTTTTTCCTAACTTCTCATTTATTTTTGTCATTGAGGACAATGCCATGTTTAAGTGGGGGTAGGAGACTTAGCTATGTTGTTATGATTAAAATTTGAATGAAACGGTAGAAAAATTGAAAAATTGAAAATTTGAATAAATACCATATTATGTATCTCGATTCATAGTAAGTAGTGAACAATGGATATCTTATGAGCATGACTAGTATGAGTTGACTTGAGTTTCTTGTATAAGTATGATTTGACCATAGAAAATGTTGTCTTGGGGAATGAGTTGATGACGGTCAAAATTAAAAGATCGATTTATTGTGCGATAAATGCGATTTTGTAGATCACGACAAATCGAGATGATTAATGTCATTCAATCAATGGTCTCAAGATAATAGAGGAAGAAAATCGGAGCATTAAATGAAAGATTAATCAGATCAACACGCAAGCGTGCAGTGGGGAACAAGTCAGACAAAGGGACGCGTTTAACACGTGTAAAAATGGCTCGGTCGACCGACCGCCTATCCATTCGGTCGACCGAGAGTGTCGGCTCGGTCACTTACGGGATTTTCGCGTGTATATCTTCTAGATCCTCCCTAGGTCGGTTACAACTCCTATATAAGCAGCAGCTACGAGAAATTGTAAAATACACCTGAGATATACCTTAGAATATCATTCAATAAAATCACTCTATTCATATCTTGATTCAATATAGTTTATTGAGGGTGTTTCCAGCAATTTAAATTTGCATTATGTAATCCTTTATTTTCCGTTTCTTTCTTTTAAGTAATTAATTCCCCCCAATTATGCTTTATTGTTTGAGTTAGTTAATTCATAGCTAGATGATGTAGATCTAGGTTATGTCGTTATGGATGTGGCGAAGCCTTGTCTATGAGGATCCCATAACCTACGTCACATATTTAGTTTCTATTCATGAATCTGCATTGTTTAATTAACGCGTATCTATGTTAGTTTATATGAATGCTTTACGAATTCTTGTTTAATCCGTTGTGTATGATGAAACGGCGAGAGATACGTTCGGGGATGTAATGCGGGAAAAAGACCATTCGGTCGACCGAGCCTGTTTTATCCGTTAAATAGCCACGTCTTTATGGTTAGGTTAACTTAATAGAATTTATTATCTCGGTAGGTATGGCTATGGCTACGTTACTCGCTTAGTTTAATTAAAATGTGTAAAAAGGAAATACCAATATAAAACTCTTAGGTAGGCTTATGAATTGATCTTCGGACGTTCGGCGTTATCTAGGTAGGTTTATATTTGGGGATTGCTAGCACGATTATACATACGTCGTAGATTAGCATGAGACTATAACTTGGTAATTGCTAGTTGGACGAGAGCTTGAGTAATCGTTTAGGAAAGTACGCCTAACCATAGGAATGTTGCCTGGACGAGGTGTACGGTTAATATTGATTTCTCATAGTTTTGTGCAGAGTTTGTGTTTGAGGAAGTTGAAGCCATTTCAAATAGTTTGAAAGTGAAAGGCTTGAAATTTCTGGAAATAGTTTCTGAAATGCAAAGTGGGCGTAAAGAATTTATGAAAATGTATAAGTGTGGTTTATATAGCCAAACAATTCGAATGTGAAAGAGTTTTGAATATGGAAGGATTTAGTGGAGTAATGTCATGATTTTGTGTATAAGAAATTACGGTTATTGAGTGTATTGGGAGAGTGGATTGAGGCAAGTAATGATAAATCCCAAGAATCGAGGCGTTGTCGTCATTCCATCAATTTAAAATGTGTTCCCCACGATTTTGTAAAATAAAATCCACATGTGTAATCCTCCATAATTAATAAATAAATCCCCTAATTTTTCATATGTGTAATTGATTTATTCATTTCACACTTCTTTGATAATTATACTTCACCGGTGGAGTGATGAGCTGAGTATGCTGATTACTCTGCCGATCTTTTACTGAACTTCATCAAAAATTTTCCTAACAACCAATGGAGTGAACTTCGCTGGTGCCAGTGCCTTACCTGCCAAGTGAGCGCACCCAAAATGGAAAAGGTCCAGTCAGCTGGTGAAGTCACTAAACTAGTTACTCCAGTTAGCTGCTCAAAAGACTTAGTCCAATTCAATCATTCCTAACACAGCCCTCAATTTACAAAATCTTTCATGGCTGAGTGGCTTTGTGAATATATCAGCCAATTGATTTTCAGTAGATATGTACTTCAGAGTTACATCTCTTTTTTCAACATGATCTCTGATGAAATGATGTCTTACATCAATATGCTTTGTTCTTGAGTGAAGTATTGGTTTCTCTGTAATTGATATTGCACTGGTTTTATCACACATGATTGGAATAGTATTTTCTTCTACTCCATAATCTCTTAGATGTTGTTTAATCCATAGTACTTGTGCACAACGGCTACCTGCTGCTTGATCACCATAAATCAATACTAGCAAGAGGACTAGGTCCATCGTAGTATAGCTATAGCGAATCAAGGTCGATCCCATAGGGAACCAATTGTGGGTCATTTTATAAATAATTAATTAAGCATGTCAAACACATAAAAACGGTCTACGACCAACAACGGACAAGAAAAGATAAACTGACACGACTCGACACAACACAAATAAATACAACATAATTAACCTCCCCAATTATCATGTTATCGTTTGGAACTAGAGCTTCTATATAATTAAACTAGACTCACTAACTATTAACCCGATTCGTATCTCTTTTATATTGGCTACGGGAGTCATCCCCTAAACTAGATCTAGCTCTGGGTAGGCCATCTAGATCACTATGCTACATTACGTGACTTTGCTTTTTAGGCCTCAATCTCATATAACTTGCACGCTTACAAAACTAGGGATGCCGATATTAACCGTATTCCTCATCTAGGCAACATTCCTGTGGTTAGGCGTACTTCCTAAGAGATCGCATCAGTCTCCGTCCCATTAACACTAACTTTTTAGGTATCATGTTAATCTACGATTTACGTATAATCAGGTGCGCGCAATTCCCTAATATAACACAGATCTAGATCTTGCTGAAAGTCCCAGAAAATCAATTCATGAGCTGACCTAGGAGCATTATATTGGTATTTCCTCACTACACTTTTTAATTAAAACAGACGAGCAACGTAGCTATAGCCATACCTACTAAGATAAGAAATTCTAAATGGACAATCACACCATAAAGACATGGCTAGACTGACTCGGCGAACAACTAAATCTTAGCGTTTCTCTATACTTATCGGATAAACTAGAAGTTCATAAAGCAATTATATATAGCTACTAGAAAAATGATTGTTGATCAAAATAAAGTCCTACATAGATCACAAGACATCGGCGTGGGCGTGTGGATCCTTATAGACAAGGAATCCCTACTGCCTCACGTCTTAATCCTAGATCTACATCATTTAACTAAGAAATAACAATCTCAAACGATAAATAATAATTGGGGAATTAATTATAAAAACTGAGAGAAAATAAATACAAGAACTTACATAATTACAGAACTTGTAAAAACTGCTCTAAGAAAATTTGAGGATTTTATTATAAACTGAGAGAAGTGTCTGAGGTGTGTTTTTGCTAATGAACTAGTACAAGTATTTATAAGAGTAAAAATTCGCATAGGATAAGCCTAAACCGATCTGAAATAGGTTTCCTAAATCCAAATGATGTCTGAAAATGCGTTAGGATAATTCCAAACTAATCCGGATGGGCAGGGGAACTCGCCCCCAGCGAGCAAGGCTTCTAGCTGCCAGCGAGTCCTCCAAAACTGGATTGGCTCGCTGGCTCTTGTACTCCTTACTCCTCTTTTCGTGCTTCTTCGATATTTATCCTCAATTTAATCCGATTCCACTTCGAATTGTCTTGATATTTATCTTCTTCTTTGGTAGAAAATCTCCAATTTATCTTTATCTACAAAATAAACATTTATTGCACAGTAAATTGTATTTAAATAAAAAACGGATAAATACCAATTTATATTTTATAAATCACAAAACATTAAATAATCATTATACACATGTGATTTAACATAAAATATATATTATTTGGCTCGATTTAAGGATAATGTTGATGACTTCTACGGGTATAATTTGACCGTCATCAACTACCCCCCACTTAGACTTTGATCGTCCCGAACAAAGCATCAATAAGTCATTCCCCAAGACAACATTTTCCATGGTCAGATCATACTTACGCAAGAAACTCGAGTCAACTCATACCAGTCATGCTCATTAGGTATCCATTATTCACTACTTTCTATGAATCGAAGTGATGTGTGCATGTGCATTTAGTTTTATATATTCGTGGCAAGATTAAAGTTTATGCTAACTTCGCAGTCTTAACCCACCAACATCAGCATTCCCACTTCTTAAGCCTCGCAATGGGTAAAGACATGGTACAATAAGCAAGAGCGTTATCTAAGAGGTTTTTGGACTTGGAGACCTAGAAAAACACTCGAAGCATCTTAAAAGTTGACTTTTTTCCTCACATTTTCATATTTTCAAGCATTAACACATCTCGAGAAAGAAACTTGCATTAAAATTAAATTATGCATTGCAAGAATCCCCTTTCACGGATTGGTCAATAACATTGAATATTACCACAAGCGCGAAGCTACTTTGGTGATGTTACTACAAGCCCAGTGTTTAACGTTTTGTCAAAACACAGATTATTCTCAAGCTTATTACTCCGCTTTGATGGCCAGAAGATAGGAATACATCAGTCGATAACTATCGACACTAAGTTCACATAACCAATCATCTATGCAATGTACACATAATTTCTTCAGTTATTATAATTCGCGCGGTAAAAATCGATTCAAAGATTGAGTAATCGAATAATAAATAACTACTTGCAACAATCGGCATGAATATCCTTAAATTTATATTCACATAAGTATAAAATGATCACGTACTCAAGCAACTTGGTTCCTTTCCTATCAATTCTTAGCTAGGAACTCACAATTCTAAGGGTACGAGATAAATAATATGACATTTATTCAATTTTTGCAATTTGTTTTTTTTTTAATTTTCTACCATACCGTTTCTTTTAATTATTAATTATAGCACATCATAGCTAAGTCTCCTACCCCCCACTTAAACATGTCATTGTCCCCAATGACAAAGAAAAAATGAGAACGTAAGAAAAAGACTTAGCTCTGGAAACGGCTCTCAAGTAAGAAGCAGAAGATCGGAGTAGTCCAAGCACGTCGAGGAGCTTCTAGAAATATAAGCAAACCGGAGATCGAACACGAAGTTCTATCGCTGCAAAATAAGTTTTCAACAAAGCTCGAAACTCGTTACAGCGTTAGCTCATAATAAGTAATAATCGAAAAAGGAACAGTAAAAGGAATACATTAAACCTTAAACATTTTTAAGTCCATAAAACGATTACATTTTTGAAACATTGAAATTATTAATCCTAACTTGCTTTATAGTACAACATTGTGATTTAGAAAACAGTCAACAGACTCGATGCAAGACACGCCTATGAGACTCTACTTCACGTTACAACGAATCGAGTAAAAAAACTTTTGCACATCCTCAACCCAATGGTCATCGGAACACGGCAAAAATAAAAAAAAACTCAACCGTTTTACGTTACTTTTATTTGACTTAAAGAAAAGAAAACCTAAAATCCTAAAAAGAATTACAAAAACCTAAGAGATAGAAATAGTTTTGAATTTAGAGTCTTCAGCTCGACTCTCCAAATATCATCATTCCCTTGATTTATTGTCCTTTGCCTTCCAGATTTTCACCCGGTCGGCTTGCACTGAGATCTGCTTTCCTTCTTTGAGAATTCGTGCTTTTCCTTTGGTGGTGAGACCTAAGAAAATGCAGTCATCCTTACTATCTAAACAGGCACCAACCTCAGTTTTTGCCTCAGAAACTAGCGATCTTCGAGATCGAACTCTACGAGTTCGCTTTTTAACCCTTCTCCGTCTATCTTTTAACTTTGATCTTTCTCGATCCTCAGCGAATCCTTTGGATGGGGCGGACCCATCTCCGTATACGGTTTCTACCTCGTCTGCCAGAAGCATTGAGGTATCCACCGATTCTGTATGCTGGGATTGAGCGTCTTTGTCCCTTCTTAAGATATACAGGAATTCTGACTCGCCATTTCTTGGGGCAGCGTCAACCATATCAGTATCTTCTAGACTAGGAATCAGGGAAGTCTCATCCGCACCATGAACCGTCATAACTGAAATACTCGGCGGTAGCGGAAATCGGGGTCTAAGGATGGTATGAACTTCTGAGCCCTTGGCATCAAACAGTGTGAGCTCGAATTTTTCCATGTCTATTCTCACCTTAGAGGTTGCCATAAATGATCGGCCCAGTATAAGTGGGCAGTAGGGATCCTCCTCTACGTCCATCACGACTATATCGACTAGAAAGCAAAGCCTCCCAATTCCTATGGTCATGTAGTTCAAGGCTCCAGTACACACGGTACGAAGACCATCCCCAAAGCGAATGTCCATCGTTTTGTTCATAACAGTATAGACTCCAATTCTTTCACAAACGTTATAGGGAACTATATTTAGGCTTGACCCGGAGTCAATCAGCGCTAATCCAGCTCTCTTCTTATCCAAGACTACGTCAACAATAAATGCCCCAGGATCTTATGTAATTGTTTTTATAATTTATAAATGACAGATTTATTCTTATCTTATTACTTGCTTCGTGCTTGTAAGTAATACACTGCTGAAAACCCCAAGTTGTATCATATGTAGCCATATAAGTTAGTGTGTCACATATGAGGATTAAGTTTATGGTGATACACTTGAACTGTTAGTCCGTGGTGAACTTAATCAAAGTATGGGGTCTATTGATTAAACCACCATTAATGCGCCCAGAACACTTTATGGTGTGACCTTCTTATCCGGACCGTCGATATTGGTTATCTAAGTGGGGCATTTATAGATGATGTGGTCATATAGGAATGGACCAATTTAATCTGAATTTCTCATATAACCCGTGATTGAAAAATCATATTAAATCACAAGATGATAATAAATGGATTAACCTTAATCCTGAAGTGATTACATACTCCTGCTTGTTTCAAGATAGGGTTTGATGTGTTCGTTAAAGATTTCTAAGAGGCGCGGTCTGAATCACTTTCACATTGGCACTATTCTGGAATGAGTGAGAAGTGTTTGTCTCACAGATATGGAATCCATTCCTTCTTGCGGGAAGTAGAAAGACAATCATCTTATTTGTTGATCCTAGAAACTGATCGATCGGCCGAGTTCGTATTGGTTTTGAACTAATTGATCACTAGTGAGTTGATGGTAAAGAAGGATGAGATGTAATGAAGAAGGTTTACGAAAATAATCCCGCTTCATTACGGATAGTCTATGGAGGGTTAGTCTGTATATAATGATTATATCAATGGACACTTATTGACTCGACTTTCTGAGAATAAGCTATGTCTATAATCGATAGAGTTCAGTTTTGGATTTATGGTGGCGTAATTCCAGAATTAATAAGTTGAATAGAAATGTTCCGTTCGATGAATATTTTATTCAATTTATTGTAGCTACTGGTTATAGGTCCATGGTCCCCGGGTTGGCTCCTAACACGCGAGTGTTTTCTCATTTTGTGGAACCTTGAGAATAAATTAAATAGTTGGTCTATTTAATGAATATGCAATATTATTTATTTGGTAAATAATATGTAAAATAGAAAAGACATTTTCTATTAATTTTTGGCAAAAAGTGGCGCTACATTGTTGAGGAAATTAGGAGAAGTAATTTTCCTGGATTATGTCACATGTGTAATTAATTATTTATTTATTTGTTAGATAATTAATAGAAAAATAAGAGATTGATTTTATAATCATTATCTCATTTATGGAGATTATCTCTTATTTTATGGCAAATATCTTTTCCTTATGGAAAATGGTAATTGTACTGTGAAAAGCATAACTCTCTCTTGACTAGTTAATTTCCTATATAAAGAGAGTCCTCCCAACACAATGGCATACCAAATTTGCGCCACACTTGATAAAAAGAAGAGAAAAATTAGTTTTTCGTTCTAGCCATTGGGAGAAGAAAAACTAGGATTTTTCTTGAGCATATTCGAGGAGATTTTACTACGAGGATCGACGTCCACCAGTCGTCGCTTGGAGATACAACTCGGAAGATCACGGCTTCTCTCCGGTTGGGTAAATCTTAAACCTTATTTTAGTTTATTAATTATTATGTGAATCATGTCGTGGTAAAATCGTAAACGAATTTTGATTCGTAGCTTCCGCTGTGCATGATCGAGTGTCTCGATCGGTGCTGTGAATCAGATCTAACGTTCCAATTATGGATCGGATCCGGATTCGGGTTTCTGTATATCCAGCATAATCCAAGTGCTTTTGTAAAGACCTTGATCTACCAAACATTAATTGACTGTTACATGGGGTGATAATTCTTGAGAGAGATATCTAATACCTTACTAAAAAAATCATAACACACTCCCACTACCCCTCTTGCACATTGGACATATCCCTTCTTTTGACTAAATCAAACTCCTTTGATTATTAAACAAAGAAATTGTCTAGAGAAACTTGTTCGAGTCCATAAATGGATCTCATGGGCTCACATATCATGTTATTGTCTATGAACATCGAGTTCTTTGCCCAACGTCTTCCACACTATCATATAGCCATGATACGAAGTTACAACAAGCATAGTCTTAATAGAACTGGCTCACCTGGCAGCATAAAGATAATTACAAGGTTTACACCCCATACCCTTCAGCCGTCACTATAGCCTTATGGTAATCATATTACTATCCACGCCAGCCTTTCAGGGATATTCCCTCTAGGTAAGACAGACTAGGTTCACAACTTGGTTGTCACTCATGGAATCTAATTCATATATTATGGCTCCTGGCCATACCACTCAATCTTGCCTTTCAAGCAATCCTTCATAAGTCGTGAGATATTCATTCTTCAAGATGAACATACCAGCAGCCTTTTCAGGCTTAAGGTCCACAGACATGCAGAACTTTTGTGTGCACTGAGCAGTGTTCTACACCTCATCGCTATGCGGCGTCTGCTCATGTTCCAATGGTTGAATGTATCTTTGTGGTTCTCAAAATATTTTGAGATCTTATTTAATCCCACTGTCTCTTTTAGAAGAATCACTTCCTCTTGAAGATAGCATGTTTGGAGACAAACACTTTTGCTCCGCAGACATGTAAACATTATTTGGCGTACTTGCTAAGATATTCCACAAAGTTGCATACGTCGTACTAAGCTCCAAGCCTTTTTGACTTTGCATATGACAACTTCAAATCATCGGTTAAGATAGATTCGGCATTATCCCCTTCCATATGTAATATGGAATTTATTCAACCTTTTTTCTTTGGAACTCGGTTAAGTAAAAGGGCACTATCCCGAAACAGGTAAGGGATACTTCACATGGCTTGCGTCACACATTTATCATATAAAGTGTTGTTTCCATTTTAGGAACACAATCTAATTGCATATCCCAAAAGTGGTATCTTTAAAGGGGGAATCTAATCCCTTTTCAGATGACTTCTGAAACACCCTTCAGTTATTAATTGCTTCAATCCAATTGAAGATTAATTCCTAAGTAGCTCATCAATCTCATATTCATACTAGCTCGCTTTCCGAATTGATGTACTTCAATAAGTACATTCAACTATTTCTAAAAATAGTCATAGAGATTAAAAAACAATTATTTGTGGCATTAATTGTCATAAGCCAACAAACATCGGTATGTTTAGGCTTTAGACAAATTTTCTAGATTATTTATAACCTTTTCTTAAAAGGGTATTTTATTCATCTTTAGATAAGATACGTATTACCACGTGATTCATAATCACATGGTTCAGACATCATCTGATCACACGATTCTCCTCAGTAGAGACTATGTCTAGATCAACCAAAAATATCAAGGATACCAGCCATACAAACATTTAGTTGAGATTTTTCACCTATATCAACTATATAGTGATATCAATCTAGTATGTTAGATTCAGTGACCTTTAAACTTTATCGGAATAACATTTATTCCTTACAATTGAATATGTCTACTAAATCCTAACAAGTAACTGAAAATCATGTTCTTCATAAGAATTGGAACATCATAACATTTATTTAGTTCTTTTATCACTTTACTAGACTCGGAATACAAAACCGAAAATGTCACAACGTTTGCTTCACTTTTCCGTATCTTTGTGTCTTCCGTGTTTAATCTTTCTAATTTAATCATACTCGTAAGATGTCATATATCTAAGAGTTGACTTGAACTTAGATAGATTTATCTCAACTCACTTGCCTAGAATTGAGACTTCATTAAGACCTCTTATTTTAAGCACATGCCCTAACTTCCTTTTTAATCCTTGAAGCACTTGTAAATATTTCTTTGTGTAATCTTCATAAGACTTAAAAAAGATCACAAGATCTATGTCTTTAATTTCCTTTCATAAAGAAAATCTAAAGTTTATTAAATAGTTTATTTAACCTTTTGAATCACATTCAAAACATGAACTATTTAATTAACCTTCAAGCAATGATTTCCAAAATTTGATGTGGTCATTCTTATACAATGTTTGAATTAATTGTCATCGTATGATTGAATGATCATATTTGATCGTATCCAATATATGATTAATTCGTTGAAACTTATTTCAAGTGATTTAATCATATCATGAGCTTCCGCTTTTCATTAATAACTAAAGTCTTGGAGCACTCCATCAAATATGTAGTCTCCTTGTCTCTAACTACTATAACAGAGTTTCTCACATCATTGCTTATTTTAAAAGGAATAAAATTACTTAACCATATTTGAGAACGTTTCTCAAAAGGTAACAGTCATAATTCGGTTTTACTAATCGAAAATTAAAAACATAGAAATAAAAGCTTGCTAAAAACTACAACATTAAGTAATGATAAAAGAGTATTGTTGTTTATAAATGCAAAATCAAAAATGGTCTTTTGGTTTATGATTTTGCTCCCACTAGTTAACTACTCCCAATTGACTTTCAATGATCTTTCAAAAATTCTCTAGTGGCCAAGATCCCACTAAACTACCGCGACCCCCTGCTTTGGCTGGTGGGCCGAAAATAGTTTAATAGGTAGACAACTCTTTGTCAATCATATCTTATATGACTCTTGTTGTTTGACTAGTCAACTCTTTGACAATTTTCATCTTATGAAATTGTCAAACTCTTGCCTCTAAATCCAAACGACTCTGCTTTGGCAGGTGGCCGAGAGAATCTTAGTCAAGTCATAACCCCAATATTTGTGAGATCTCATTCGATCGTATCTCGATAATGACGATATACCCGAAGTAGGTCAACCCCCTGCTTTGGCTGATGAGTTGGATCCGAACAAGGGCTCTTCACCGTCATTATAATATGGGGTGACAATTTCGACTTGATTCTTCTGAGGTGGAATTATTTGTGTAAATTAATTCACTTAATTAATTTCGAATTAATTCTCTTAATTAATTTATTACGGTCTCATCAAGTACATCTATCTCTATAGACATACTTCCTACACATTCATCTAGATCGTACCTGGTTATGCATCTATCGTATAATATAAAATAAATGCATGCACAAAATAAAAAAATGCGTAAAGTAACCGGTATGATCATGGACTTTTCCTAGGTGCGGTTTCGAAGACAAACTGACGAAACCGCGGGTCACAATCTAAGGGTAGCTGCAACCGCTAATAGGATTTTTAATGCTCCATTCTCCAATGGGATCTTTATTTTCGTGTTTCTTTGGGCTTCATCTTCTGCTCCATTCTTGTTACATTTAATTCTATCTAGTAAAATAAATACACCCGCCGCACATCGGGGGGCTAACAGGAATGGGATAAATGCAGAAAATAAACTAGGTCACGTTCTTCATAATGGCCTAAGATAAATTTTAAACCAACAGAAAAATTAAATCATTCACATATATCATATCGGTCGAGTCCATGGTCAATCGGTGTCCATATAATCATATTATATCTAATATATCTAATTCATACAGTAACATCTTATGAAAAAGATAAAATAAAAAACTAACAACTTGCGTCTTAATTAATCGATTAATGTTTAATCTATTAAATAATTTTATCCAATCAATTAACTAATTAACATTTAATTAATTAAATGATTTTAATCGAAATAAAATTAACGGTTAATTTTAAGCGATATTAATTTCAATTTTAAATTAATTAGAACTATTCTAAAATATTTCAAAATTAAAATTAAGTCCATGTTTCTTTCCTTTTGATTCCTAATCAAAAGTGATGCCTTTGGTTTCCTAAACCAAAAGGCATCTACCTTGGCATTTTCCAAAATCAAAATTTTGAAAAGGGCTTAGGCATATTTCAAACATAATTTAGAATGACCTAGATTATTTAAAAGCAAATCATATTTACCAAATAATGCCATGTGGCATACCAATGGTCCAAACTATTTGAATCATTAGTTGGCCACATAACATTAACATAAACAAAAGAGGAATTATCAATCACAACTATGAACCATATATTAAGACAAATACACAAAACAAAAATTTGGAGATCCACCACATTTGACTAGTTAACCGACGCCGGCAGCAGGTTGCCCTGCCACCGCCGCCGGTGGTGGTGCCGTCGCATGTCGGCCGAGCACCACCAGATCTCATTTTTTTTCTTTTCGTGTATCATTTTGCGAATCAAAAATCTTTCATCTTTTAATTACGTGATTTAAATGATAAAATTAACTACGAAAATTAACATGCTTATTGCTTAAGCTCGAAACTCGCTCCGATACCACTGTTAGGAAATCTACGCGAGCAGGAACTTAGCGGAATTCAAAAATTTATTTATTTATAACCAGGATCGACTTTGTTTAAGCAGTAAATAAATAAGCTAGTAGATAGTAGTTACCTTGCTTGATCAAAAAGATCGACGTTTTGACCGTCTAAGGAGAGAATTGGTGCACGGAGCTGCCCAAGCGTTCGGCCTCTACCGCTAGTCAACACGAACAACCCGCCAGAATCCACCATTGGATTGCTACTAGAAAAATCCGGTTGCTAGACCGGCCTTTTTTCTCTCTCTCTAAATCTCTTTAGAAAAGCTCTCTATTTTTCACAAGAACTATTAGTTTTTGGAATTGTGATGTACAAAAGAGCTAGCCAACCCCTTGCTTATATAGGGGATTGGGGCGCCACTTATGATTTTCAATCTGATTGGGATTAGCTTCCTAGTAGATTGAGGAGAAAGAAAACATTTTCTCATACAATAAGGAAAATCCCTTTGATTGATTTATCTCATTAAAAATATTCAATATCTTATATTAAATATTTTTCCTAAGATATATATTAACAATATCTTATATTGAATATATCTTTATCTTATTACCATAAATATTTTCCAAAAATCAATTAATATCCAATATTAATATTACGGTAATCTTATTAATTAAATTGCACAATATAAGTATCTTATACACAATCAACATGCGCCCTTTTTGCCAAATAATTGGCTTCCGGAATATTCTTTAATTAATATAATGCTATTATTAATTAATTTACAAAATACATGTATATATATATATATATATATATATATATATATATATATATATATATATATATATATATATATATATATATATATATATATATATATATATATATTTGACATACACATACATTATGTGTATATTTAATTAATCAACATAATTAATATCTTGTATTTAATTTATTCATAATAAATAAATACCACCATATTAATTTACCACTATAACCTTTATAGTATGAGATAAATTCTTTCCTTATTTGGTTATCAACTATAACCACATTTTAATCCGGCTAGATGTTTTTATGTGTGTGACCCGATAGACTTCTGAATATGTTGACCGTAGACACAAACTGCAAATTACGAAAATGACCTTCATGCCTAACGATCACGGGATAGCGTCTAGCAACACACCGTGACCCTCAATCATCGGAAGAGTCAAATGCAATGACTACTACCTTTCATGTGAAACAGTTAACGTGTAAATAGAATCCTATCTCTGTAATAATATCCATACGGTCGTACGTCGAGTGTCAACGACCGTATCTTATAATCTGGATATCATGCTCTCTCGAAGTAACTCATTTACTTTCACTTTGCAAAGATTCACGAGAGTAAGACATTTCTTATAAGAAGTCCCTTTCGGATATTCACCCCTACTGATAGGGTACGCGATTTCTGGACGACCATACATTTATACTCCGCATGCTTCAGTATCACACACAATCACTACCGCATTATCGCCCCATGGCTAGGGGAAACCTCAATAGTGTCAAAGCATGACAATCCACACCGTGATGCCATGTAGACTCTGGTCCTAAGGATAATTACACAACTGTTACATAGTGTGACACTTAACAGTGTAAGTGGGCCAGTATAACGTACACAATCTCTAATACACATCCATGTACAGTCCAAGTGTCTCCACACTTCGATAGATGAGATCTATCCCTCCCCTTAAAGACAGAAGACATCTAATACATGCTAGTCTGTTTGTACAATCAATGCTATGTTTAATAGTACATCAGCCTAGAGACATTTAAGTATCAAACTTATTAAAGTGATTAGAGATCTCATCAACCATAATCGCCTATCGTGGTTTCTCTATCACTGTTTAATACTAAGGATGTTATCATATAACAATTCATAATTGGTTTTTTAAAAGAACAAATATATGACAACAGAAAAGCCATTTAATATATGTATAAACACAAAGAAATAGTAGAAATGATCCGACCCGGTCGGATCCGGGTTTAGGACATTATTTCAACAGTTCTAGCCTTAGATATTAGGACACTGAACTTGTATTCAGTTTGTTGTAAATCTTAGGTCTGATAATCTTGTTCTCGGTACTTGATTATCCCTCTTGGGGCTTGACTGATAGTTCAGTCATCTCTTTTAGTCAGTTGTAGTATACATTAGGCTTCTGTAATTTGCTATAGTCTACTGAGATTTATTTCAGTCTGCTGATTCTTTATTCTGTGAATAAACTGCTGCATAGTTGTATTGTAACTGAACTGTACTTGGACCTTGAATCTTGTTTTAATCTATAATAGTTCAGCTCATATATACATATTTATACTATGTATGCTTTAAACCTGATTGCAAGTTAATCACATTATTCAGTAATCCGCACTCACTCTTACATCTTGATTGATCTGAATTGAACTTGTTTGGTAAATCACCTCACCTAAACCAAGTAATCTGAATATGTGTTAATCAATGTAATCAATCAAACATTAACTTGACTTAGGTATATAATAGTTGAGCAATCAAAGTTTATTTCCAACCTGCTTCCACTTTGATATAAACTTGTTAATTGTTTGATGAAAACTCTGATTTGTTTGAATATCCATATAAGTTGTTTAAAAAGTTTTAAAATCGTAAAATTACCCTTGATTCATTCAACCCCCTTCTGAATCAAGTCACGCATCGATACAATAGCTCACACCGGTCAGGTTTGGCTCTTTAAAGCCCGTGAGGAAAAAGCGAAAAAATAGAGCACAATTGAGAAATGAATCTGCAAAACTGGTGATTGGGGAGAAAACAAAGTGGATGCTAGAATTCGAGGGGGGACGGGGGGTAAAAGAAAGTTGAAAATCGAAAGGTAAGGGAATGAGCTTTAGTACCATTTGAGGGGAAAAGTAAAGTAGAAAAGTCAATTATGAGGGTGGGTGCCATTAATAGTGGGGGAGAAAATAAGTCGAAAATAAAATGAGAGAGCGAGTGTGGTAGGAGACAGAAGATTATTGTTGGAAATAAAATTTACGCTTTGATGATGATTCATCACTTATTTAGTTATTATTCTTAGACCCCATTGATGAAGTGTCATAACTAGCTGTTATAGTGCAAAGCAAAAAGATGTCTAGAGATCAATGTATAGAATTTAATAGAGTCTGATATTTGTATAAGTTAATCAGACAAGCATTGTAATAGTTCTAGGATCAGGACTGAAAAACTGAGTATTTGAAGGAAACTGAGATTAACAAGATAACTGACTTAAGAGCACACCAACAGAAACTGAAGAAGGTAAGTTCATTGAGGGACACAGACTCAGTTGGCTTATCCAGAGGACTGAAGAACTGAGGGTTCAAACTCAGTTATTGAAGATTGAAGAACTGAGGGTTCAAACTCAGTTTATGAAGACTAAGTCGAGACTGTAAAATTAGACTTCAGGCAAGATTGTGATGACCTGAACTGATTTTATAGATCTTGTATGGAGACCTAAGAATCATAAGGACAATGATATCTTAGATGATTAATTTGAATGGTGTACTCTGATTTAAATCAAATATAATCAGATGAAGAATAGAGTACTGAGATTTTGAAGAAGAGTAAAAACTCAGTTAATGCTCTTAATAACTGACAACTGACTAAGTTGTGAGAAATCAGTTTTTAACTGAAGACAAGAGAAACTGAAGGAGATTATGACCGTTGTAAATCAAGCAATTTTATTGGTCTATAAAGTGTCCTTTCTGACACTGACATACAAAAGGAAAGCAGGACCACTAACGGCTATAAGGATTCAAATTCAAATAATCCAACCGTTAGAAGACCCCTATAAATAGACAACCTCTACAACAAGAAGAAACACGGAATTCTAAGAATCAATCTAGTCAAGAATGATCAAATTAAGGGGGAAAACAAATCAAGAGAATTCCTGCTAAGCTTTTCATTGAAAGACCATGATTTCTTCAAGTGTTCATAAGATTTCATAGAAAGATCAAGATCAATCATTTGAATAAAACAGAGCCATGCATATTTGTTATATCTAGAGAAGAAAGCTCAAATCACAATTGAATCATAGTTATTGATTCAAGTCTCAACTTTGATTTCATCAAAGGTTTAGACTGTGAAACACCAAGAAGGTGTGAAGGACAGTTGAGTGCAGTTAGGAAGACGGTGTTTGTGATGAGCTGGTGAAGAGGCAAGACAACCCTTCAAGGACCAGTGTATTCTAACAATTGAAGAGCAGCCATTCTACCTATTCTACAAGTGTTTAGATAGTGAAGCTAGGGATTAGTCAAGGACTATCAGTTTAGAACTTTTTGTTACCGGGCCACCTCAAAGAAGTTCTAGTGGAATTTTCCTCCGCTTCGCATGGGAAGAGGACTAACAGGATTACACCACCTGGAACCTCTATAAATCTTGTTTCATTTACCTTATGCATTTACATACTGTTATTCATTTATTTATATTCATCTAGTACATACATTTAGTATACACAGAAACTGAGTCAGCACGTTAACTGATAACTCACATTTTAAAAGGCTTAATTAATCCGCTGCCGGTTAAATCGACTAAGGATAAGTCAGTTTTGACTTTTACTCAGTTAAGTTAGCTTAACTCCGCACAAGTTTCAGTTGAACTCAATCTGGAATAAGATTCAGTTTTTGGGTGAGCTTTTGGTGACAAGTTTATTCACCCCCCTCCCTCTAAACTTGTGTTAGCCTTTCCAAGGGACCAACAAATGGTATCGGAGCAGATCTTCTATTTTGAAGAGATCTCCGATTGAGTGTTTATTCAGTTTGTTTGAGCTAATTGGACATTGGTTGTAACAGCATATAGTTGAAACTTAATGGATACATCTAAAATTAGATGTTGGCTCAATCATCCCTTGACTAATTATTTGCAGAATGTTGTATCTGACTTTCAGGATCAAGTATTTTAGAGTTTCAGTACTACAAGCTCACATACAAATCCAGAACCTCATTTTAGCAATGATGAGGACATCGCTTTCAACATGTATAATGACGAATCTAGAGGAGTTCCATCACTAAGTGATCTCTCAGAAGAAACAGAAATGGAGTTGATGCAAGTAGCTGATTACATAGAAGATCTAATTGAACAGCAAAAGTATGGAAAGTCAAACATTGAAACAACAACAAACAATCAAGAAAAGCTTATTGAGAAATTCACTGAGGAATCATCCCCCACGAACAAAGAAGACAAGATTGAAAATCTACCCATAAGTTTTGGAGGAAATGATCTTAATGAAAGTGATGAAGAAATCATATTTTTCAGAAATGACATAGCAAGCAACACTGTTGGATTGGAGAAAGGAAAACAGATAACTGAAGATGAAGAAGAGGAAACTGAGAATTTATCAGTAGAACAACATGAGGCAAGTACTTCTACATTCAACACTCACATTGCCATAGACAATCATAGAAATGCAGATTTCAATGAAACCTTGGACATACTCATAATGGAATTAGAGGCAATTCAAAAGAATTATGAGAATGTCAAAAAGGAAAAAGATTTATTGAAAACTGAAGTTCTAAGATTGACTGCTGAGATCAATCTTCTCAAGGCTAATAATAGAACTAAGGAGAATTTCTCATCTGATGAACTGACAGAGGTAATAAATATCACAAAATCATCAGTTGATCCAATTCCCAACGTTCAATTAAAACTTGGAAAACCATTGGAGATAAAACCGGTTTAGGGTTTGATAGTCAGCAATATTCTAAGTTCAGACCTAGTACAGCTGCACCTAAGTTTGTAGCTGCACAACAGTTGAGAACTCAGAAAACTGATAAAATTATTAGAACTGATAATTACTCAGTTCAGTCTCATTTCAAAACTGACAAAACTGTAAAATCAGTCAGTAGCAATCAGCAAACTGGAAGATTTTATAGAAAATATTAGAGAACTGAAAAAGGCAAAACTAATCAGAGAACATTCAAGTCATATTCACAAAAGAATGAAAAACATTCATGGAATAACAGATTCAAAAGGAAGGGAGACTCTTTCCTACCGATGAAGACATGAATGGATCTATGACTACCCAGTTTCACAAAAATTCTAACTAAAAGACGTTTGAGTCAAGAAAGCAGAGTTTTGTGAAAACTGAACATACTCTGTTGAAAAATTGAGAAAGGTACAAGCATATAAAAACTAATCATATAGGACCCAAACAGATATAGGTACCAAAAATATCTCATTTCGTTTTGTAGGAGAAAATCGGAAACTGAGAACTGGAAAGTTGTAATTCATAAAACTGAGTTGTGCTCACAACTGAGTTTTTGAATTCACTACAAGTCTAGATAAGGAAAAAGCTGAACAGTTACATCTGGAGATACACTGCACCTACCGTATTTACTGAGACATGCTGCAGATGTGACTTACTTTAATCTCAACCATCCATCTTTTCCACTCATCGTTTGTTTCACGATCTCAACGTTTCCTGATAAGACGTTTTGAATCCCACTCAAAATTTTATTTTCAATCACATTTTCTACCACTTATAAATACCATTTGTTTCTCCCCACTTATACTTTGCATTCAGTTCTTACAATCATCTTTTAAAATTCTCTCTTATAATCTCGATCTAAATCAATTTTCTGGAAATAATGGCCTTCATTCGTGTTGAACCTGGAATGATCATATCACTTGATCAATTTATTGCTAAACATACTGATCAAACCCTATCCAAAGAAATTGCTACAAAAATTAGAGAAATCAAGGGTTTGGAGCAAGTGTTCAACATTAATTTGCAAAGCGTCTGCTTAGATAGCATTGGAGATTTTTATGAATTTGGGAAGACATCTATTGAAGGAGAAGATGTTCATACTATTACGACCACTGTTAATGGAAAGAAAATTCAAGTTACTGAAGATCTGTTAGCAGATATATTCGGCTTCTTCAAATCTGGAGGCTCAGCAGCTGTCAAGTTAGGCAAAGAACAGAAAGAGAAGTTATGGAAAGTTATCGCCATAAATCCAGATTCCCCAGTATTGCAGACTGGAAGCACAAGACTACAAAAGCCTGAATTTAATTTACTTACCAAGATGCCGGCAAATTGCGTGATTGGAAACACAGGAAACTTTAGCAATATGTCTGGTACCAAACTGGATCTACTGTATGTCATTTGGTTTAAAGAATATTTTATCTGGCAAAGATACATTCTGGATCAACTAATGGCATAATCCTTTGATGTACCCAAGAAGAAGACAGATGTAAAGAAAGGCAGATTTTATCATAAGAAGACTCTGGCAATTTAAATTCAAAGAATTCTTGACCACTTCAAAATTGCAAAGAAGAAGGAGACTGTAATTGTAGACGGGAAAATTACAATCACGAAAGAAAAATCTAGAAAAAGAAAAGCAGAGGGTTCTGTAGTTGAACCAAAGAAGAAGAAGAAAAGATCCTCTAAGAAAATTGAAACTACAGCTGAAGCTTTGGAACATCTTGAAGAACTAAGAGAAAGAAAGAGAAAACTGGAAGAAGACACAGCCAGACAACTTACTGAAAAGGTAGTAGAGGCGTCACCAGCAAAATCTGCCACTTCAGTTGCTGAAAGATCATCAAAGAAAGTCAGAACGGAAGAAACCTCAGTTAGAGAAGAAGTCATTCCTACACTGCTAGAGACTGTTTTACAAAAGAAAGCTGACACTCAGGGGGAACAGACCCTGAGAGTTGAAGTTGATGATGAAGATACTGACAGTGAGGAAAGACTGATTGATTTAGAGACAATGGCCATGCTCAAGATACTCTCCAAATCAAGATCAACACCTCAAAAATCGGCATCCAGGGTTGAATATGAAGAATCACTTAAAGACTTTGAAGCCTCTCCACCTGGAGAAAAAGATCTTGCTGAAACCGAGTCAAGACCTGTACAAGTCATCACTTTGGATAAACTTGTCGATAAAGATGAAACTGTAGTTGAAACGGAGAAAGATCAGGTTGTTGAACCAACACAAGAAAAAGAACCAGTAGCTGAACTGGAACTTGGATCAGTTGTAGAACTAGTTGCTGAATTAGTTGCTACAAAGGCAATTTGGAATCTAAGACTGCCATCTCAGCTCTTATGACTGGAACTGAAACCAGCATGATTCCAGTTGTTATTGAAGTGGAGACCAGCAAAACTGATCAGCTTGCAACTGAAGAAACTGAAATAATCGAGAATCCTGTGGAATCTAATCTAGAGATTCCAAAAGAAACTGAATCAATCTTATCTCCACCTGAATCATTCACTAACGTTGCAGAAGTGATAGTAGCTGACGCAAGAGGTTACATGCTTATCAAAACGGAAATTCAGCTCTATATCAGATAAAAGAAGTCAGTTAGCAGAGATGGAAATTACCGAGAAATAGGTGTTTGATCTTTACAACATCACTCACTTGTCTCAACTAATCAACACTGATGAATTCTTGAATACTGGATATTCGTTTATCAAAGAAAGTCATTTGAAGGGAACTACAGCAGGAGGAAGTTCGAAGAAAGACGACAATGATGATGATGATGATTCTCAGGGAGATCCCAACTTACAAAAAGGGATTCCTGCCTCTTCACAGGAAAAAGAAAAAGCAAAAGATGTTGCTGAAGCAGGATCATCTGAAGCAAGTTTAGATGAAAGTGAAGAGACTGAAACTGACTCTGACGGTCAGTCTGAAGAGCAAGAAAAAGAAATTTATCAATCTCCTACTAGCTATCAATCCCCAACTGACCAAACCATTCTTGAGATAGCACAGGCTGAAGCTGTCATGGCTGATAAAAATTCTGATAAGAATTTCAATATCGAATTATCACCAGCTAAAGGTCTTGATCAGTCAAGACTGGAGGCAACAAGAAAACAATCTGAGGAAAGAAGGAATGCTACAGATTACAAAGAGAAACTCATGCAAATTGTTTCTCCTTTTAAAGAAGCGAAAGTGACTGAAGCTGGAACTGATAAAGTTGGAGAAAAAGCTAGCACTGACATACCGTCTCAGGTTGACATTATCAAGTTTTATCACAATGAACTGATTCGAATTCAAAAGGATGACATCAGTCTGTTTGGAAAAGTGTTAAAATCTCAGAAAGAAGCAAAACTGAAATGTGTAACTTGGAGAAGAGATTGGATACTGTCAAAGACAAGTGTCAGGACACCTTGATTGAGATTCGTAAAACAACCATTGAATCTGAAGCAAGAAAAACTTAGACCCAAGAAATATGGGAAGGCATTCTCAACAATGTAGTTTATAGACTGATCTTACTAGAGAATGCATCAAAGGACTCAGTTGTAGCCCAAACCATATTGGCATCAAATCAACAACATCTCAACTCCTACATTAAGATTTTGATCGATATGAATGATGTCAATAAGGGGGAAAGTTTAGACCTATTAAACTCAATGCACTTGATATGCCAAAAGTTCTGGAAAGTATTGATGACAAATTGGTTGAACTGAAAAAAGTAAGAGGAGAGTTTACCGATGAAGAAATGGAATTAATTGCAAAATTTTCTGAACCAACTGAGACAAGGATTGGTCTAGATTCTCGTCTCTACAATATTTTCAATAGCTTAACCTTAAGAGAAGGAGAGACAAGAGAACAATCTCTATAAACTTTTCTGAACATGCAAAAAGTGATTATGCATTTCTGGCACAAATTGAACAAATAGGAGAGAAATGGCACTCTAGAGAAAGCTTCAGATAAAGTTGAGAAAGAGGAACCTGAGTTTATTCAAGATTTGCTGAAAACCAGCACAAGTGAAAAACTGAGACAAATTGTGTTTGTGTTTGCTGTACTTTTCTAGAGCATGTTCTTCAGTAAACACAATATGACCAACTCATGGAACATCTATGAAAGTATTCATATAATCGAAAGCACAGCAACTGTTAGGAACATTTTATTATGTTTTGATGATGGCCATGCCAGCTGTTATAGAAAGCATTGTACTAGTTGGTAGGACGGCAAAGTAAAAACAGATTGTCAGCCAGTCAAGTACCAACAGAGAAGCAATGAAGACATTATGGTCTGACTTATAACCAAGGAAGTCTGTGATGACCTTGGATAAGTCTAAGTTATGTTTTAAGTGATGAAACTTAATGTTTAAATATGGTGTACATTGATCCCACCCAAATCAAGGATCAGTGAAGTATAAGGATTCTCCTTAAACTGAAAGAATGAAGGAAACAGTGAATCGGCAAAGTAAACTGACTTTCGGCTGAGTGAAGACAAAGCAGTGAAGGAAGATCTAAGCGGCAAAGTCAGATGGATCACTTGACCGTTCAAATAACGGCTAAGTAAACCTTACTTAGTCAGATTATTGAAATATGAAGAAGATACGGAAGATCAAGCATTAAATGCACAATCAATAGAGGATAAATCAAGGACGGATTTTCTGATAAACGTTTGAAGAAAAATCCGATCACTGAAATCAAGGAGAATATAATTAAGGGGGAATCAAGAATAAAAGCAAGGATTATTCCCTCATTAATATAGCCAACGGACGAAAATTTAAATCAAGGATTATCAAGGCTATAAATAGAAGGCATTGATAGAAAAAGAAAAATAAGAGAGGCACGAAAAAAATCTGAGCAAAACTCTATCAAAGAAAAAAGCTTTCTATCTGTGGTGAAAAGATATATCTAGTGATCAACTCAAAACTGAGAGCTACAATTCAAACATCAAGCATTGATATTGATCAACAAGTTTGTGAATCCAATTCACATCAATCAAGCAACTGAATCAGTGCCATCTGAGAATGAGTTGTGTTTGTGATAGCTGCTGAAGGATTTGATCCCAATGAGCAGTGAAAGAGACTGAGTCACTGAAGCTGTTGATGTCAATGAGTGATTGTCTTGTAGATTGTGAAGCTTGTGTAGTCAAGGACAATTAGACTATTGTATCTGTGAAAACAATAGTGAATTCCTCCAATCATCACAGGAGAAGAGTGGATTAAGGGATTACACCACCCTGAACCACTATAAGCCTTGTGTCAATTTACTTTCAGCAATTTACCTTACTGCATTCATTTAATTACTTATATTATATCTTATATATGTGATTGCTTAAACTACTTTGAAACAACATAGTAAGAAGGGACTTTTCCTGTCCAAAAGCTTTTAAAAACAAGAAAAGTTTTTGGAACTCCATATACATAAATATCTCTTATTTGTACTTATGGATTCCTCAAACTTTATGTCAAAACTACATGTTTTCAATGTTAATAATTTTGATGAATATAAAAAAACAATGTTGTCCCATCTTACAGCAACTCATGAGAAGATGCTGGATGTAATTAATGATGGCCCAATCATGATCATGACTGTGGTAGCCACAGGAGCAGATCAAGGAAAAGAAGTGGAAAAACCCAAGAAGGATTGGACCAAGGATGACAAGAGAAGAGCAAATCTAGACTTTCTTGCAAAAGATATGATTTTGAAGACCCTGGATAGCAACATGTTCATGAGAATCAAAGATTGCAAAACAGCAAAGGAGATGTGGGACAAGTCGGTAATCGATAAATGAAGGATCTGAAGCAGTTAAAGAAAACAAATTATCTGTTGCAAAACAGAAATTTGAGAACTTCAAAATGAAGGCTGGTGAATCCATTGATCAAATGGACAACAGATTCTCAAGCATCATCAGTGAACTACAACAGATTGGACACACATACCCTCAGAAAGAAGTGTGCTTGAAGATCTTGAGAGGCTCACCTGAAAGATGGAAGATCATCACATCAGTGATCAGAGGGACAACAATTCTTGCAAACACTGACACCCTGACCCTTATGTCCCAATTGAAGGCTCATGAATTTGAGTTGAACGGCGAAGACATTGAACCAGCAGAGGCACATAAGGCCAGTGCATTGGTTGCACCCCAGCAAAGTTAAACAGCTGATGCAAACATGATATGAACCATATTGGCAAACTATCAAAGCCCAAACATTAAAGACACATTACTATTTTAGAATTATTCAGCAAATTCTGGAAACTGAAGCAAAGCTACTGTATTTAGCAATTTTGACCCTTATAACTCATCCGTATGAAATTAAGTCCTTCATAAAAGTTGTAGCTCTCTTCGAGAACTATAATTTTCGTATATGGTTTGTATTCATTGGATAAACGAAGCGCAAGATACAGACCGAGAAAGCTGTTGATCAAAATACATTGTATTTGGAGCATTCAAGACACATTGAATCTGGAAGATACATCCAAGAGAATTTATGGCTGATCTTGGAAGAGCAAAGGGCGCCATTATTGATTATAATTTCTAGGGAGTCTTTTCATATTTAGTGCATGAATTCTAGTCCTACTTATTACCTATATAAAGCATTGTAATTTTCATTTGTAAGCTAGACAACTTTTGAGTGAAAAACTTTATATATTATATAAGAAATTTTCAGTGATTGAAAATTTGTGAGTTATTCATGTTACCTTGCTGATTAGGTAAGTGATAACTTGAGAACTTATCAAAGGTTTGAGCAACCTTTGTTGTGACGTTCTCAACTTGGTGATTCCGAGTCGATTCCAAGGAAAAGCTAAGCTTTGCTCGTGTTCTTCGTTCCTTCATTGATTTCCTCAATCTAGATCCAAAATCTAGTTATCATTTGGTATCAGAGAGCAGGGATTGAGGTATCAAATATCATTTTCTTTTCTTTATTTTCGTCCATTCTATCAAAAAAAAAAAAAAAAAAAACGTTTTCTGCAGCACTACATATTTATACGATTTCGATTTAGGTGTCTTAAACGATTCCAAATTCCCCTAAAATTGGTGACCCCATTGGAAATTCTCTGTTCTACAACTTTCATCGTTTGAGTTTTTCCAAAATCGTAATAGTTTGGTCACAATAGGCCCCGTAAGTCACTGTTATCAATCTGAGAAATTTTTGACAGATTGCATCACTTGTCAAACAACGATTGATTAGTCGACCTATACACCTCCAAATGATTTGAAATTTTGATATCCTCTAAAAAAATTCATGATCTACAACTTTTGTTCTTTGTGTCTTTTCAAATTCCTTACCGTTTGGTCGTGAAAATTGCTGTCATTTCGTGTTCTCGTTCGGGAATTATCCGAGTTTGAGATGAAGTGGGGTCGTTGTGGTACGATACGCTACAATGGTTTTGTGTACTATATGGAATATGATCCCAAACTATATTATCCGGGTTATGTCAAGGAAGCCGACGCTGAATTTGTGAGGGAACAAAATGACTACCTCGCGGAGCGAAAAGGAATACCTTTACGACAACTTCTGCAAGAAAATGTTGCTCGATTACAGAAGGAACTAGAGCATTACAAACATACTGACGCAAGACGGAGGAGGATATTTGGCGCAAAATCGACGGCTGAAGACGCGCTTTTCTTTCGCGGTATGGTATAACTATTGCCGAAGCGCACGGGGCAAGGCACCAAAATTCTATCATGTTAAGCGTATTGTTCCAAATCCTCTTAATGATGTGGTGCACGATGATAATGTTCGGTTTGAGGCCAAAACCGTGGTTGATACGGTTGTGGATGACGTTGTTGTTGTTACCACCGAGGAAGAGATAGTCATTGAGGTGAAGTAAACCCGAATGTAGTTGAAGAGATAGTCATTGAGGTGAGGTTGTCGGTGATTTCAATGTTGCCGATGATAGTCTTTCGCCGATACGGTGGATGAGTTAGTGGTTATGGATACTCCATATGCAGCCCCTATTCTTCCTATAGTTGATATTCATATTGTTGAGGATAGGGCATATTGAAGCACGATTTGCCGATCCGTATTTGGTGCATGTTGACGTATCTCCGGATTTGCATTTATCTAATTCTCTTGTTTCCGACCTTGGGTTCGTTTCCAAATATATCCAGTCACGAGGTTGTTTTGGTATTCTTATGGTGCAGCATGGTGCGCATACTCCAAATCCTCATGCGTTCAAGTTCTTTGTTCGCGTAAGTTTTGACCCGGCATATCTTTGGGATTTCTTGTGGAGGTTACTGGTGTCAAGATTGATGGTGCGCACTTCTACGACATCTTGTTGATTCGAGGTCGAATCATTTTTAGCCGGGAGGGAATGATATGAACCATATTGGCAAACTATCAAAGCCCAAACATTAAAGACACATTACTATTTTAGAATTATTCAGCAAATTCTGGAAACTGAAGCGCAGCTACTGTATTTAGCAATTTTGACCCTTATAACTCATCCTTATGAAATTAAGTCCTTCATGAAAGTTGTAGCTCTCTTCGAGAACTATAATTTTCATATATGGTTTGTATTCATTGGATAAATGAAGCGCAAGATACAGACCGAGAAAGCTGCTGATCAAAATACATTGTATTTGGAGCATTCAAGACATATTGAATCTGGAAGATACATCCAAGAGAATTTATGGCTGATCTTGGAAGAGCAAAGGGCGCCATTATTGATTATAATTTCTAGGGAGTCTTTTCATATTTAGTGCATGAATTCTAGTCCTACTTATTACCTATATAAAGCATTGTAATTTTCATTTGTAAGCTAGACAACTTTTGAGTGAAAAACTTTATATATTATATAAGAAATTTTCAGTGATTGAAAATTTGTGAGTTATTCATGTTACCTTGCTGATTAGGTAAGTGATAACTTGAGAACTTATCAAAGGTTTGAGCAATCTTTGTTGTGACGTTCTCAACTTGGTGATTCCGAGGTGCTGATTCCAAGGAAAAGCTAAGCTTTGCTCGTGTTCTTCGTTCCTTCATTGATTTCCTCAATCTAGATCCAAAATCTAGTTATCAAAACAGCAAAGAGACACAGGATCTGAAGGAACAAGTAGCTTTATTAGTAAAACGTTTTGAGAGGTTTAGCAAAAAGAAGATATTCAAAGGAGGATCATCATCTAACAAGAAGTCAAGCACAAACAAAGACACCAAGGGAAAAGATGATGAATACAGATGCTTCAACTATAATAAGAAAGGCCATTTCAAGGCTGATTTCCCTGAAGACAAAGACAAAGTTGAGGATAAAAAGAAGTACAAGACAACTGAAAAGAGGAAAAACAAGAAGGCACTCAAAGCTGAATCTAGCAGTGAAAAGAATGGAGAATCATCTGAAAATGATTCTGATGATGAGGATGACAGCACAGACAATGAAAAAGCCTATCTATGTCTTATGGCTAAAGAGTCAAAAAAACTGAGGTAATGTCTAGTTCATGCTCATCATCTAATGCATCCACATCTAACACTACACAATCTTCTATTCTCCCCTTAGACACTGCAAACATAATCCAAAATCTCATGAGTAAATTTGATGAAATTGAATTGAATCATGAAATTCTAGAATATGAGTGTGAGAATCTAAGAAAGGAGAATAAAAGATTAAAGAAAAAACTGGATAAAGCAAAAGCTGAACTAACTAGTAAGGAGACTTACTCAAATGATCAACAAACAGCAGATGATCACACATCTGGTGTTGACAGATCGGTTGAGAAAATCCCCCTACCAGTTAAGACCACAACTGCACCCTTAAGTGCACCAGCTTACAAACCCTCAAAAAGGTTTGGATCCGTATCCGGTCTTGGCTACAATAGTCGGGATGAGAATAGAAACAATGGACAACACAATTCGAATCTAGGACCAATAATGGACCAAAGTTCAGAAAAGGACAGACCATAATTTCAACCACTCATCCTATACCGGTGAAGTCAAAACCTAGTGCAGTGAAACAGCAGACTAAATCAACATTCCAGTCAACCAAAAACAAAGACCTTCTGAAAGGTAAAGGAAGACTTTATCCTTCAGAGGATGATTGGAATGTTGCACCTTCAAAATACAAGAAGAAACCATTCCATGACATGCGTCATGTGTCTAAGAAAAATCAATCTAGGTATGTTCCTAGACACTTGAAGCAACATAGGTTTCCCACTGCATATTGGAAAGTGAAGAATGATGCAAATGCACCAAAAAGTAGAGAAAAGTATCTGGATTCTTCAGTAGAAATATTATGAGCTATTCTGCCATGCCTTATACATATGAAGTTGATCATTTTAATTACCCAAAAAGAAGATCATTTGGATATACACTTGGAGTATGAGGCATGACTGCTAACAGGTATGGACCCAAGTAGTGTTGGGTACCTAAACATAATGAATTTATTTTGTAGGATGTCTGGTACATACACAGTGGATGTTCCAGACACATGACAGGAAACAAGAGATGGCTCACTGATTTCAAAGCTTTTGATGGACCCAAAGTCACATTTGAAGGCAAAGAAAACCTTGGCAAGATTAAGGGGAAGGCACAATGCTCAAGAACAATTTGAAGATTCAAAATGTGGCGTATGTTAAGGGACTAAATTTCAATCTGCTAAGCATCAGTCAATTTTGTGACAAAGGCTACAATGTACTCTTCAACAAGGAAGGATGCAAAGTGATTCACAGCCAACCCAACACAGTGGTTCTTGCAGGAAGAAGAGAAGACAACATGTATGTGGTGAATTGAAGAACAGCTAAAGCAGAAACATGTTTTCTTGTCAAAAATAAACAATCAACCAGCTGGATTTGGCATAGAAGATTAAATCACTTAAATTTCAAGACCATCAACAAATTATCAAAGAACAAGTTAGTTGAAGGCCTGCCAGAGATCACATTCAAGAAGGAAAGTCTCTGTGATGCATGCCAGAAAGGAAAGGAAATCAAAAGCACCTTCAAATCAAAGCCCTATCAATCAACAACAAGAATTCTACATCTTTTACATATGGACTTGTTTGGACCAGTCACACCAATAAGTGTAAGTGGTAAGAAATACACTCTAGTGGTGGTTGATGATTTCTCCAAGTACACCTGGACCATATTCATGAACAAGAAGAAAGAGACACTCAAGAAGCAGTCAGATTTGCTGAGAAGAATTCAAAATGAGAAAGAACTAAAGATTATCAAGAACAGATCAGATAGAGGCACATAATTTCTAAATGAAGTGATCAGAACTTATTGTGAAGGAAATGGAGTATTACATCAATTATCTGCAGCAGGAACTCTACAACAAAATGGTGTAGCAGAAAGAAGAAACAGAACACTCAAAGAAGCAATCAGAACAATAATTGCAGAAGCATGCCTACCAAAGAGATTTTGGGCTGAAGCAGCAAACACAACATGCTATACACAGAACAGATCAATCATCAACAAACATCATGGAACAACTCCATATGAGATATGGAATGGAAGAAAACCTAACATTTCATATTTACACATGTTTGGATCTAAATGTTTTGTTTCGAACAGGAATCAGTTACACACCTTTGATGAAAAAGCTGATGAAACAATCTTTATGGGATACTCAGACACCAGCAAAGCATTCAGAGTACTCAACAAAAGAACATTGGTGATTGAAGAATCAATACATGTAGTCTTTGATGAACCAAACACAAATGGTGAAAGTCTTCAAGAACAAGAAGAAGAAGAAGCATCACAAAGCAAGTGTATATGAATACAACCATACCAGCTACTATTCTGAATCACAATTTTGGAAATCAAGATGAGCCACAAATCATTACAACAGAAGAAGCACCGGAACTTGAAGCTCATGCAGAACCTGAAGTTGTAGAAGCACCAAGTGAAGAACAACTTCAACTTGACCTCAATTGGCTAAGAGATCATCCTGAAGATCAAGTCATTGGAGACATTCACACATGAGTTAGAACCAGAAGACAACTGGAGCATATGCTAACATGCTTTCTATCACAAGTGGAACCCAATACAATAGATGATGCAATTCAAGATGCAGACTGGATCACAGCCATGCAAGAGGAACTAAATGAATTTGAGAGAAATGAAGTCTGGGAACTTGTTGACAGACAAGACATAACATCATTGGAACAAAATGGGTATTCAGAAACAAGATGGATGAACAAGGAACAGTTGTCAGAAATAAAGCAAGGCAAGTTGCAAAAGATTACTCTCTAGTAGAAGGAATAGATTATGATGAGACATTTGCACCAGTAGCAAGATTGGAAGCAATCAGACTCTTTCTAGCCTTTTCTGCACACAAAGACTGCAAAGTTTATCAAATGGATGTCAAAAGTGCATTTCTAAATGGACTTTTGGAAGAAGAAGTATATGTGGAACAACCTCCTGGTTTTCAACTTAAAGGAAAAGAAGATAAATTATACATGCTCAAAAAGGCTCTTTATGGACTCAAACAGGCACCTAGAACTTGGTATGAAACACTATCACAATTTCTGATCAAGAATTGATTCAACAAGGGAACTATAGATAAGACTCTATTCAAATTAGAGGAAGAAACAAGTACATTACTAGTACAAATCTATGTTGATGACATTATCTTTGGATCAGAGGATGAAAAGCTGTGTGAGAAATTTGCAAACCAAATGAAGAGCAATTTCAGATGAGCATGATGGGAGAATTAAATTACTTTCTTGGCCTTCAAGTGAAACAAATGAAGGATGGTATTCTCATTAGTCAAGCCAAGTATACAAAAGACTTAATACACAAGTATGGTATGGACACAAGTGGCACAGCATATACACCAATGTGTGCAAGAGTCATTCTTGGAAAAGATGAAGCTGGAAAATATGTTGATCAGAAAATGTATAGAGGAATCATTGGATCCCTACTATATCTAACTGCAAGCAGACCAGACATAGCATTTGCAGTAGGAGTATGTGTAAGATTTCAAGCTCAACCAAAAGAATCACATCTTCTAGCAGCCAAAAGAATAATCAAATACCTGAAGAACACCATCAATGTTGGAATTTGGTATCCAAAAGATGGAGGATTCAAGTTGATATCATATTCAGACTCTAACTATGCTGGATGCAAGATAGATAGAAAAAGCACTTCTGGAACATGCCAAATGCTAGGCACCAGGCTAGTTTCTTGGTTCAGGAAAAAGCAAAACTCCATATCAACATCAACAGCTGAAGCAGAATATATAGCAGCAGGCAGTTGCTGTGCACAAGTACTATAGATTAGACAACAGCTAAGGGATTATGGAATGGAGGAGAAGACAATTCCAATCATGTGTGACAACACAAGTCCAATATCCATTAGGGAAAATCCAGTTTTGCACTCAAGAACAAAGCATATTGATGTAAGACATCATTTCATCAGAGATCATGTTGAAAAAAGAGATGTTATTCTAAGATACATACCCACTGAAGATCAATTAGCTGACATCTTCACTAAACCACTTAGTCATGAAAGATTTAGCATGTTGAGAACTGAGTTGGGAATGATTGAAATTGACTAAGTACCAAAAAGCAGCTAACTGGAGTAATCAGCTAAGTGACTTCACCAGCTGATCAACCCTTTGCCATTACAGGAGAAATAGCAGGTAAGGCACTGGTACTCAGCGAAGTTAACTTAACTGATTGTTAGGAACAGTTGAATAAAGTAGCTCAGTGAAAAATTCACTACACCGGCTAAGTGACCAGCTAAGGCACTCCACCGAAATGAAGATTGGAGTCATGGGAAAATTAAAGTGTGAACCAAATCAACTTTTATACACGTGGAGAATAAGGAAGTTATGGAGGATTATACTGTGGAAGATTAAACACATGGAGATCAATTTACAATCATGGAGGTAACCAAATTATTTTTCGAATCACAAACGCCTCGATTCACGGGATCTATCATTACTTACCTCAATCCACTCCCCCACTACACTCGAATATCGGGATTTATATACATAAAATCACGCCATTATGTCACAAAATCCTTTCATATTCAACCACGTTCACACCACCCAAATCATCCTATATAAACAACACTTAGAGTTTTTCAGAAATCTTTGCACTCTATTACAAGTTATAAACCCTTTTTCCCACTGCAAAATCAAAGCTTTCTCTCAAAATTAAAAAATGGCTTCATCCTCTTCCCAAACCGCTCAAACTGGAGCACAATATGAAAAATTAATTGCCACCGGATCATACTTTCAAGAAGAACCCTACCTAAAACTGTGCGGAAATGATGAGGAAGCAAAAAGACTGGCAGATGGTTGCAAAAATCTGAAATTGCTAACCTTTCTAAATCCTCCAATCACTGATGTTTGCTATGAAAGTTTAATCTCTTTCTGGAAGACTGCACAGTATGTCTCTAGGCTCCTTGCGTAGAAGAAGGTGACGAGTGGGAGGAAGACAAGATCGTTGCATCTGTCAATGGCATAGACGTGGTCATTACAGAAACGGTAATTCAAAAATACCTCAAAATTTCAAATAATGGCAAGCCAAAGTGTCCTTGGTACCGTAAAACCTGGATGATTTTTGGGTAACCATCGCCAAAACGGCAAACCCAGGGTCTAAGAATGTCAATTGTCTAAAATCCGCTTTAAAGAAACCATTCAGTGAGTTCAGTGCCCTAATTGGAAAAAGCATTGAAGGAAAGTTAGGAGCCAATAATGCTATGACAGAGGCTAGAATGCGGCTGATGGGAATCATCTACAATCGTCTAGAGTTCAACTGGGCAAAATACTTCTTCTCGAGAATCAAAGAGCAAATCCAAGGTGAAGAAAATGCGGCCAAAAAGGGATAGCAGAAGGAATGAAGAAGAAAGGCCAATTTTGGGTGAAAAAGTCCTATGGGATACAGTTACACTATTTGATGTAATGTCTCAAAGTCCATGTTGTACAACTCCACAAATTGCATGAATCCAAAGTCATGTTTACCTATGTTAAACAGCAAAAGCAAGCATGAGAAGGGAAGAGAAATAAAACCACAACACATCCCTCAAGTCAAAGAAAAAAGCAAAAGGTTCAAAGAAACTTGGACAAAGAAAACTTTGGAAAGTTAATTGATGAAGCAGAAGCAGAAGATTCTGGAAGTGAAGCAGAACAACCACAGGAAGAAAGTGACAGTGAGAATGAACAACCTCAAAATGAGGAGGTTGAGGCAGACACTGGAGATGATGAAGAAAATCAGGAAGAACCGGCACAGCTATCTGCAAACGATATTGATGATCGAATTGCAGCATATCTTGAATGGAAGGAGGGTGATTCCGGAATACAGCTTCAAGATTCCGAACGCATGCTTTCTGAAGAGGCATGGCTCTTTAATTTTCTGGGAATCACAACCCTGGTTGGTGTACTTGATGAATCTCCACTCTGGGACATGGTCGATGCAGCAAAGGCAAAACTGCCAAAGATCCCTGACCAAAATAGTGATGACTCAGAAGATGGTGAAGATGATCATGATAATACTGATCAGGATGATGGTGATGATCATGATGACAATGATGGTGATGATCCCCCGCTGATGATGGTGATAAACAAGGAGAAGAGGATACTCCTACACCAGATGCAATTGATGATAACATGCTCCTAAGTTCGTTTCTACAACCACAAGGTCCATCAAAGTCAACACCAGCTGAGGCAACCTCACCAAGACCACAAACAATGCCAGCTAACAACCACGAGAGTAAATTCCACAAACTCGTGGATACTACAATTCCGCCGACGTAGTATTAGACACGGCTCACCGCTTGCAACTCCGGTCCGAGAAAACCCCAAAGTACGAGAGAGAAAGGGGGAATAGTAGCCCAAGCTACACCAGCATACACATCCACCCAAATACTTGACGATTTGGAAGTCGATACAGATGTTACTCAACATCAAGACAGAGGACGAAAAAGAACCAGAACTAGCTGACATCCGACACAAACTCTCTCAGCTAGCCACTGGCATCTCCAATGAGACTTTTGAAAAAGCAACGAGATCTGCTGGCTGAAGAACTGGAGCAGCAAGCCATGAACCTCAGATCCATGACTTCAGCATTCAATGATAAAAGTTACTCTATTGAGCGAAAATTCCAGGCCATTGCTGAGTATATTGATGCACAGAATATTGTTGTGCAACGACAAGGAGATCTGATGAGACAACTCAATATCAATATCACTAACAACCTTGCAGGTCTCAGACAACACATTTCTCAAGAAAATGATTCGATGGCATTGGCATTCGGCACCAGATTCCGCAGTGTCACTGAGAAACTGTGATCATGACAACAGATTCACATCCATTGAGTCAAAATTAGACACTCTGATTGGCACGGCAGAAGCTACAAATAGCATCTTACTCCAGCACAGAGATGATGCTGCCAAAAAGGGGGAAACAAGTAACAAGCAACCTGAACCTGTAGGATCAACAGTAAGACCCCCAAATTTTAGAAGAACAGCTAAGAGCAAGGGACAGAGAAATAAGAATCAGACATGAGGCTGAAGAGCAGCAAAGAAAGGCCAGAGAAGAAAGAGAAAATGCCTCAAATGAACCCTGCATAGGATTTCCCCATCCTATTCAAAGAAGGGATGATGATAGAGATAGATCAGGTGGACAGCAAAGACATGGACAGCAAAGACCTGGATCAAATCAACAAAGGAGGTCAGCAAAAGATCACAGAACTACCACTAGCAGAGAGAAAAGAAGCTTCCCAACTCACAAAAACAGACAAGAATATGAGGCTAAAATCCTAGATCATGTGAGAGAATTTTTCAGAGTTCAGGAAGGACTATATCCAAATCAAACACAAGATGAAGCTTGGGCAGACTGGCTAAGCTACCAGGATGAACAAAGGAGAGTTGACATGGCCAAAATATACAATGACATTAAAAGACAACATGCCTCTCTCCAACAAAGTGGTGGAACCAGCAGACCAAGTTTAGCCATACCACTTTCTGCAAAAGGACCAGAAGACTTCAACTGAGCAACAAGAAGACTTCAACTATATGGCAAAATTCTTCAGCCTTATGGGGAGAATGAATAAACAAGACCAATGGGGTCTGTACAAAAATCTCAAGTTTGCTGACTCACATATAGCAGAAGCTAGGGATAGACTTGAGAAGTATTTTGGGGAAGCTCAGGGCAAATGAAACTATGCATCACTTTACCAGACACTTTGCCAAGAGAGTATTCCAAGGAGTATCTGAATACACTGCTATGGCATACTAGAAGTGGAAGTTTCCTGAGATTGATTGGAAAGATGTGGAAGAAGTCCAAACCACAAAGTTCAAAAGGTACAAGGCTGAATTAAGCAAAATGTAGTTGTAACACTTGAATAATTTTGAACTTGCTGCCCTTAAATGGATGAATAAAATTTTTGAGTTTTATTCTGTTAATTATTATGAAAAATTTGGCATACTTATGTTCAGGCTTATGAGGGTTTTGGCATCATCAAAAAAAGGGAAATTGTTAGGAACATTTTATTATGTTTTGATGATGGCCATACCAGCTGTTATAGCAAGCCTGAAATAAGTTAGAATTCTCTGTATAAGTCTTTACTTAGAGTCTGACATGTTGTATAAGTTGAGTCACACAAGTATTGTACTAGTTGGTAGGACGGCAAAGTAAAAACAGATTGTCGGCAGAATGAAGCCAGCCAAGTACCAGCAGAGAAGCAATGAAGACATTATGGTCTGACTTATAACCAAGGAAGTCTGTGATGACCTTGGATAAGTCTAAGTTATGTTTTAAGTGATGAAACTTAATGTTTAAATATGGTGTACACTGATCTCACCCAAATCAATGATCAGTGAAGTACAAGGATTCTCCTTAAACTGAAAGAATGAAGGAAATAGTGAATCGGCAAAGTAAACTGACTTTCGGCTAAGTGAAGACAAAGCAGTGAAGGAAGATCTAAGCGGCAAAGTCAGATGGATCACTTGACCGTTCAAAGAACGGCTAAGTAAACCTTACTTAGTCAGATTATTGAAATATGAAGAAGATACGGAAGATCAAGCATTAAATGCACAATCAATAGAGGATAAATCAAGGACGGATTTTCTGATAAACGTTTGAAGAAAAATCCGATCACTGAAATCAAAGAGAATATAATTAAGAGGGAATCAAGAATAAAATCAAGGATTATTCCCTCATTAATATAGCCAACGGACGGAAATTCAAATCAAGGATTATCAAGGCTATAAATAGAAGGCATTGACGAAAAAAAAAAATAAGAGAGAAAGAACGAAAAAAATCGAGCAAAAACTCGTCAAAAGAAAAAACTTTCTATCTATGGTGAAAAGAATATATCTAGTGATCAACTCAAAAAGCGAGAGCTACAATTCAAACATCAAAGCATTGAGATTGATCAACAAGTTTGTGAATCCAATTAACATCAAACAAGCAACCGAATCGAGCCATCCGAGAAGGAGTTGTGTTTGTGATAGCCGCCGAAGGATTTGATCCCCAATGAGCGGTGAAAGAGACCGAGTCACCGAAGTCGTTGCAGTCAAGGAGTGATAGTCTTGTAGATTGTGAAGCTTGTGTAGTCAAGGACAATCAGACTATTGTATCTGTGAAAACAATAGTGAATTCCTCCAATCATCACAGGAGAAGAGTGGATTAAGGGATTACACCACCATGAACCACTATAATCCTTGTGTCAATTTACTTTCAGCAATTTACCTTACTGCATTCATTTAATTACTTATATTATATCTTATATCTATGATTGCTTAAACTACTTTGAAACAACATAGTAAGAAGGGACTTATCCGCTGCCCAAAAGCTTTTAAAAATAAGAAAAGTTTTTGAAACTCCACTATAGTCATTCCCCCCCCCCCCCCCCCCTCGACTATAGTTTTACCCTTCTCGGGACCAACATTTAGTTTCTTTTCATGCATTGTATTTTAATACTCAGTATTGTAACTCAGTATCCTTAATAATATATCAGTTTCTCAGTTCGTTGTGTTTTGTTTGTTTTGTGTTTATCTTTTTGCATTTCTTCTAAGGAGGGTATTGACACCCTCAAAAAAGGGGAAATTGTTGGAAATAAAATTTATGTTTTGATGATGATTCATCACTTATTTAGTTATTATTCTTAGACACCATTGATGAAGTGTCATTACTAGCTGTTATAATGCAAAGCAAAAAGATGTCTAGAGATCAATGTATAGGATTTAATAGAGTCTGATATTTGTATAAGTTAATCAGACAAGCATTGTAATAGTTCTAGGATCAGGACTAAAAAACTGAGTATTTGAAGGAAACTGAGATTATCAAGATAACTGACTTAAGAGCACACCAACAGAAACTGAAGAAGGTATGTTCGCTGAGGGACACAGACTCAGTTGGCTTATCCAGAGGACTGAAGAACCGAGGGTTCAAACTCAGTTATTGAAGATTGAAGAACTGAGGGTTCAAACTCAGTTTATGAAGACTAAGTCGAGACTGTAAAATTAGACTTCAGGCAAGATTGTGATGACCTGAACTGATTTTATAGATCTTGTATGGAGACCTAAGAATCATAAGGGCAATGATATCTTAGATGATTAATTTGAATGGTGTACTCTGATTTAAATCAAATATAATCTAATGAAGAATAGAGTACTGAGATTTTGAAGAAGAGTAAAAACTCAGTTAATGCTCTTAATAACTGACAACTGACTAAGTTGTGAGAAATCAGTTTTTAACTGAAGACAAGAGAAATTGGAGGAGATTATGACCGTTGTAAATCAAGCAATTTTATTGGTCTATAAAGTGTCCTTTCTTACACTGACATACAAAAGGAAAGAAGGACCACTAACGGCTATAAGGATTCAAATTCAAATAATCCAACCGTTAGAAAGACCCCTATAAATAGACTACCTCTACAACAAGAAGAAACACGGAATTCTAAGAATCAATCTAGTCAAGAAGGATCAAATTAAGGGGGAAAACAAATCAAGAGAATTCCTGCTAAGCTTTTCATTGAAAGACCAAGATTTCTTCAAGTGTTCATAAGATTTCATAGAAAGATCAAGATCATTCATTTGAAGAAAACAGAGCCGTGCATATTTGTTATATCTAGAGAAGAAAGCTCAAATCACAATTGAATCATAGTTATTGATTCAAGTCTCAACTTTGATTTCATCAAAGGTTTAGACTTTGAAACACCAAGAAGGTGTGAAGGACAGTTGAGTGTAGTCAGTAGACAGTGTTTGTGATGAGCTGGTGAAGAGGCAAGACAACCCTTCAAGGACCAGTGTATTCTAACAATTGAAGAGCAGCCATTCTACCTGTTCTACAAGTGTTTAGATAGTGAAGCTAAGGATTAGTCAAGGACTATCAGTTTAGAACTTTTTGTAACCGGGCCACCTCAAAGAAGTTCTAGTGGAATTTTCCTCCGCATCACAGGGGAAGAGAGGACTGACAGGATTATACCACCTGGAACCTCTATAAATCTTGTTTCATTTACCTTACGCATTTACATACTGTTATTCATTTATTTATATTCATCTAGTACATACATTTAGTATACACAGAAACTGAATCAGCACGTTAACTGATTACTCACATTTTAAAAGGCTTAATTAATCCGATGCCGGTTAACTCGACTAAGGATAAGTCAGTTTTGACTTATACTCAGTTAAGTTAGCTTAACTCCGCACAAGTTTCAGTTGAACTCAATTTGGAATAAGATTCAGTTTTTGGGTGAGCTTTTGGTGACAAGTTTATTCACCCCCCCCCCCTAAACTTGTGTTAGCCTTTCCAAGGGACCAACAATTATGTTCGTTTGCATTTTTGGTACGTGATTCAACAGCTCCGTACGTGAAGCAAGTCAATAAAGGCCGCAAATAAGTCATTTTCAAACCTCGTAAGACAGAGCTTGGGTTGGGTTGGATTCGTTTGGGTTGGGTTTTTCATAGTATTAGTTGGGATAGTTTAAAAAAATTCTAACCCAAACCAAACCAAATTATTAGAAAACCCAATGGTCTGGTTCGGATTAGTTTCGGGTTGGGTTGGGTTGAGTTTCAGGTTTTAAGACATAAGCAATGTTTTTATAATCAAACTTTTATGTTATAAAATCCATACATGTATTCTATCGAAATTTAAATTTTAAACCACATGTCCATGGAGAACAATATTTAAAGACAATATTCTTTTAGTGGACATCATATTACGAATTCAATAATCTATGACGCAACCTGCAACGTATTGAGATAGTAACAAAGGAAAATAGTTAAACATTAAGGAAATCATACATGAAAATTTAAATGTTAAAGAAATGATCCATGATTCATTCGAAAGAATATTATATTCATCAATTAGTCATTTTAGTATGATCTGCAAACAATGGGTTGATTTATTTTGGTTTGGTTTTGACTGTCTAACAATGTTTTTTTCATTTTCTAGTTATCACACTACAAGAATAAATGTTTATCGAAAATGAATAGAAATAACCATTTTCATTGGCTATCAATAGAATTACCTATTGTAATGTCTTTGGGGTTGGGTTGGGTCAAACCGAAGAAAATAATAAAAACCCCAAACAACCCAATAGCATTTAGGTTGGGTCAAAAACCAACCCAAAATTTTTGGTTTCAACTGGGTTGGGTTATTTTGGGTTGGTTCAGTTTGGGTTTTGGGTTGGTTTAGGTTTATAGGGTTTTTTGCTCGGCACTAAAACCCGGAGATTGGGTTTGGCTGCATTTTCGCAAGGACAAGTTACCAAAACAATGAAAGTTGAAGTTGCATCCATTTCGAGTGTTGAATCGTGTCAACGATAATGCGTACACGATTGTTATTCCTGAAGATTGGGGCATGTAAAAACAATCAATGTTTCTTTTTTGATGCCTTTTGACAATCCTTATGATCTGAGGACATATCATCTTTACCTGGGTGGGAATGATGTGATCCATGAGGAGATTCCTGATCTATTATCTCCAATGACACCGGTGGATCCGATTATGGTCAGAGATGTGTCTATGACAAGGCTTCAGGGGAAGAAAATTAGAGATGTTATAGATACTTTGTTGTTGGAAGTCCAATTGGAGCATTAAGACATCCCAAGAAGCAAGAAGAAGCGCCAATTAGGACATTCATTTGTGCTATTGGGCTTGAAAAAACTGATTAATGATCATTCGAGTCTTTTATTTTTCTGTTAGTAATAAAAGGGCCGAAGCCCATTAAGGGTGGCGCCAGTCTCTTTGGTTTTTCTGCTTAAAGTTATTATTTTAGCTAATAAATTCCATGTTGGGCCTAAGCGAGTCATTTAAGCCTAATAAGGGTGTATATGGCGTATATTATCCCACATTGGATAACTAGCTTTAGTTCTTGGAGTTTGTAGCCAATATTAAGGTATTTGGAGTCATTGTTTTTAAAATAGACAATTATTGAGTGAAATATTTATTAAAGTCTTTGACTTTGCATCACATGCGTATGAGTATTCTCTTCATTGTAAAGAATCGATTCTTAAGAACTAATCAAAGTTTTGAGCAGGCATTGTGGCATTCTTACCAGCGTTCGTACATTGGATTATCTAGGATCATTGTATTCAGCTCGTTATTGATTCTTTCAGTTACTTCTGGGCAAAAGTCGATCTGATTCGATCACATCAACATTTCTCTTCTTACTTGGTTGTTTCTGATTTTGTTGTTTATGGACTGCTTTAGTACTTGCTTGTCCCATACAGAACTCCATTTGTTGGGAACTTACTCTAAAATCTTTGACCATTTCAGGTATTTCCTCCGTGACATGATCATCTTCATTCATAATCTCAACTCTTGATCCACTTTTGTATCATTCTTTGTGGAAATATTACCTTATTACTTCGTGTAACACTTTACTTGTATACATTATTTGTAACATGACATACTAATTGTATTGTATAAACAATGAATATGTCATAAAGTAACTCTATTTTGTCCTATTATTTAATAGCCGCCCATAGGAGTATCTAGCCGCCCATAGCACTTAATACTCTACTAGGACCTCTCACCTTCAAGCTTGTATCTATTAATACTCATTCTTTTATCATGAATAAACAAGTTGAGTTACTCAAGTATTATTGCTTTCTCAAACTCTCTTCATGGTATCAAGCTATAATCTCCTTTAATCCACTGCAAAATCTCCTATTTTTTCAAGAATGTCTACAATTTCCGAAGTCTCTTCATCTTCAGTAGAGCCCAAACAGCCTCAGCAGGCTGGGGTCACTTAAAACTCTTCTTTTACAAATCACAGACTTGATGGCAATAACTACATGTTGTGGTCAAGATCTATGAAAATATACATCTCAGGCCAGAGCAAGATGGGATACTTGTCTGGCTCCAAACCTGCCCCTGCTGAAACAGACCCCAAGTTTGAATCATGGGATATAGAAAATAACCAAGTCATGACCATCCTCACGAGGTCAATGACAAAAGAGATCAGTGAGAACTTTATGATGTATGACACTGCTAAGGAAATATGGGATAATGCCAAAGGCCTTTACTCCAAAAAGGACAATACATCTGAGGTCTATGATCTTGAAGCCCAAATCCAAAATTGCAGGCAAGGTGATCTGTCTGTAACTCAGTACTTCAACCAACTATCTAAGGCATGGGAACACCTAGATATGTTGGAAACTCACCAATGGAAGGATGTAGAGGATGCTACCTTATACAAGGATATCATTGAGAAGAAGAGGGTATTCAAGTTCCTTACCGGACTGAACCCATCTATTGATGATGTTAGAGGTAGAGTCCTTGCTACTAAACCTCTCCCCAACCTCAAATCTGTGTTTGCTGAAGTCAAATATAAGGAAAGCAGGAGAAAAGTGATGCTACAAAGCAACCCTGCTGATCACTCTACTGAGAGCTCAGCTCTGATGGTGGTCAGGAAGCCTACTGAGGCCACTGAGACCTACAAAAGGCCTACTGAGAAGACAAGAAAGCTGTTCTGTGACCACTGCAAACGCACAAATCACACCAAAGACACTTGCTGGAAACTACGTGGTAAGCCTAACTCCTGTAAACCCTCCAAACCAACCAGGGAGAGTCAGGGCAGACATGCCAGTGAAGAAGGTAACAAAGACACTACTTTGGATGCTCAGTTTGCTGCCTTCAAAGCCTTCTTTGCTCAGGAAAAGGAAGGTAGTTCGTTCACTGACACAGCTACTCATGTCAAGACAGGTTGTTGATTCTGGGGCTTCCTCCCATATGACTGGTGACATGAGTCTTATATCTCACTTTAAGCCCTGTCATCAGACTCATAATATTAAGATTTCTAATGGATCAATTTCCTGTGCACAAGGTTTTGGAAATGTTAAACTTACTGATAAGATCTACCTACAGGATGTTCTGTTTGTTCCAAAATTAGACTGTAAGCTTATATCTGTCAGTAGACTCACTAAAGACCTAAATTGGTCAGTCATGTTTAATAACAATCAGTGTATGTTCCATGATCTTTCTTCACAAGTAGTGATTGGGAGAGCTAAACCCTGCTCAGGATTGTTTGTGGTCAACCCTGCTGAAGACAGAAGATTAAAGACTAAAATTGCCTCAGCAGCCTGCAACCAAACCTTAGACAATATCATGTTATGGAATTATAGACTATGTCATCCAAGTTTTGGTTATTTAAAGTCTTTATTTCCTGAATTGTTTAAAGGATGTAACCTCAGTGACCTTCATTGTGATATTTGTCAGTTTGCCAAACTTACTAAATCTGTGTATACTAAAATATCTTACTTACCCTCCACATCTTTCACTTTGATTCATAGTGATGTATGGGGACCTTCAAGAGTTAAAAGTATAACAGAAAAGAGGTGGTTTGTCACCTTCATAGATGACCACACCAGGATCATATGGCTATTTTTTATGAAAGATAAATCCGAAGTTGGAACCATCTTCCAAGAGTTCTATAACATGGTATCCACTCAATTTGACACTAAGATTAAAATCTTAAAAATAGATAATGCCCTGGAGTACTATGAGTCCAACCTTAACACCTTTCTGAATGATAAGGGAATTGTTCACATCAGTAGTTGTGTAGAGACACCTCAGCAGAATGGGGTTGCTGAGAGAAAGAACATGCACTTATTGGAGATGGCTAGATCATTCATGTTCACCACACATGTGCCAAAATACATGTGGGGTGAAGCTATATTAACAGCCATATATCTGATCAACAGGTTACCCAGCAGAGTGTTAGGTTTCAAGACTCCCATCCAAACCCTACTGACAACTCATCCCTATCCTCATCTCATTGCTGACTTGCCTCCAAAAATCTTTGGATGTACTATGTTTGTCTATATTCATGCCCAACACAGAAGCAAACTTGACCCCAAATCTCACAAGTGTATTTTCCTAGGTTATGCCAGAGACAGAAAGGGCTACAAGTGTTATTCTCCCACTGACAAAAGGTTCTACAACTCTATGGATGTAAAATTCTTTGAAAAAACCCCATACTACAGGAAGCCTACTGAGACAGTCACAGATGAAAACCTTATTGAAATAGAAGCATTTCCCTCTTCTCATAGTCCTCTAACTCCCACTACACCCCCAGTTGAGGAAATTAGGTCAATTTCAATCCCTCAGCCAACTCCTGACATTCAAACAGTTCCTCAGCAAATTCCTGACCCTCAGCAGCCTACTAAGAATCATCAGCCTCCTGACACTGAACTCCCCACACCTACTGAACCTCAGCAACCTGCTGATACTCCTCAAACTCCTGAACTTATAAACACTTTCACTGATATTGATGACAGACACATTGCTGTCAGAAAGGGAAAGAGATCATGCACCGATCACTCTATTCATAATTATGTGTCATATGATCACTTGTCACCTGGTTTTGCTATGTTTACACAGGACTTGGATACTCATTCCATTCCTAAGAATATACAGGAAGCTCTCAAACATGATAGGTGGAAAGCTGCTGTCAAAACTGAAATGACTGCTCTTCTTGACAACCATACTTGGGATCTCACCACTCTCCCACGAGGAAAGAAGACAGTCAGCTGTAAATGGCTATTCACCATCAAGTACAATGTTGATGGTACTATTAACAAGTACAAAGCTAGACTGGTTGCAAGGGGCTTCACTCAAACATATGGACTTGACTACAAAGAGACATTTGCACCTGTGGCAAAACTCAACACAGTCAGGGTGCTGATCTCCTTGCCTGTCCAACTTGACTGGCCACTCCACCAATTGGACATCAAGAATGCCTTCCTAAATGGTGAGCTCACTGAGGAAGTCTATATGTTGTACCTCCCGGTTTCACCAACACTCACATTAAAGGGAAAGTTTGCAAACTGAGGAAATCTCTATATGGCCTGAAGCAGTCCCCAAGAGCATGGTTTGGCAAACTTACTATTGTGGTTAAAGCTGCTGGATATCATCAGTGCAACTCAGATCACACCATGTTTATCAAAATAATCAATAAGAGAAGATCCATCCTTATTGTCTATGTGGATGATATCATCCTTACTAGTGATGACCCTGCTGAGATCCAAACATTGAAGACCCTATTGGCAAAAGTGTTTCAATTTCAAGATTTGTGCTACCTCAAGTACTTCCTTGGCATGGAAATAGCAAGAAACAGCCAGGGTATCTCAGTCTCACGGAGGAAGTATGTGTTGGACCTGCTGAAGGAAACTGGCATGCTAGGGTGCAAACTAGCTATCTCTCCAGTAGACCCAAGTAATCCACTAGTGCATGGTAATATTGATGTAAGAAAGGAACAATATCAGAGGCTTGTACAGTAACTCATTTACCTCTCCCATACAAGACCTGATATTGCATATGGAGTCAGCCTTGTAAGTCAGTTCATGCATTTCCCTATTGAGCAACATTGGGATGCTGTCTACAGAATACTGAGGTACTTAAAGTCAACTCCTGGCCGGGGTTACATTTCACTAAGTCTACTGAGAGATCAGTTAAGGTCTATACTGATGCTGACTGGGCTGGTTGCCACATAGACAAAAGATCTACCACATGCTATTGTTCATATGTATGGGGTAATCTTGTCACTTGGAGAAGCAAGAAACAGCATGTTGTCTCTAGAAGCAGTGCTGAAGCTGAACTCAGGGCACTTGTTTTGGGCATTTGTGAAGCACTGTGGCTGAAAAGAGTCCTTACTGAACTTCAGCAACCCCTTCAACAACCTATCATACTCTGATGTGACAATAATTCAGCATTATGCATGGCCGAGGATCCTGTTCATCATGATAAGACAAAACATGTGGACATTGACAGACATTTCCTTAAAGAGAAGATTGATGCCCAGATCATTCAACTTCACTATGTTCCCTCAGCAGACCAAAATGATGATATTCTCACAAAGGCCATTCCACCGCTTATGTTCAGCAGACTGAGTAGGAAACTCTGCTGTATAAACATATACAACCCAGTTTGAGAGGGTGTGGAAATATTACCTTATTACTTCGTGTAACACTTTACTTGTATACATTATTTGTAACATGACATACTAATTGTGTTGTATAAACAATTAATATGTCATAAAGTAACTCTATTTTGTCCTATTATGTAATAGCCGCCCATACGAGTATCTAGCCGCCCATAGCACTTAATACTCTACTAGGACCTCTCACCTTCAAACTTGTATCTATTAATACTCATTCATTTATCATGAATAAACAAGTTGAGTTTACTCAAGTATTATTGCTTTCTCAAACTCTCTTCATTGTTATATGTAGTTTTTCCATTCACGTCATCCGAAGAAGTCTGTTGTGGCTTATATTTTCTTGGATTCCGCCGTCTACGTCTGGATGCAATCATCCATGGTCTATATGGATTCTCAGGAGTAGGACCTTGAACTTTCTGTTTTTCCAAGTAAGAGGCTTTTGTCTAGGCTCCTTTTACATTATGAATTTGGACTTTTTTTCTATGCCAAAAATTTCCACATCCCTAGCAGATCATCTGCAGTCCCTCGTATTCCACTTTATATCTCCCTCCACTGATGACCACTAATGACTTGAGCCTCTTATCAAGGTCCACTTCAACACACACCCTAAAAAACCTTCCTCTCACATTTTGTTTGGTAAAATGATCACTTGTCATTACCTTCCCCACCATATTTCCAATGGCATTAACAGTAGTCTATGAAAGATTTCTAGAGAAAGACTAGTAAATCTTCCACAGGCCATCATCTTCGTGATCTTCTCAGTTCGGTTAAATTGGTTTCACTTCCTAACATCAATATAGTGTCATATAATCACTCATGATCCATTTTCTAGGGCAAATTTTCCGTGTAAATCCGACCACGTAGAAACCTTATTCTAGGTTTGTGATTTCGAGTCTCCCTTTATTCTTTAACTTCTCAGCACATAGAAACTTGTATGAAATTGACTTACCAAGAAGCTTAATGATGAGAGCTTTCCGCCAAGGTCTCCACATATCTAAACACTCTTCAAAGGGGACAGTAATTTCATCCTCATCAATTTTCAACCATACAAAATTATCGACCACTTCTTTGTAATCATATAGCTTGTTATCATCTTCATCATCGCCGATATATATGCTAGGATTTGCATATCGATCCTTAACCACATCAACACCACTGACGCTTTGCCATAGTGCCACACTGATGGCGATGGCTGTGATGATCCAACTTTAAGTCTCTCCACACTTTGTCGTAGCACTTTGCCTCATGCAACACTCATCTCATCCATGGGTGATTTGGATTGACATGAGAGGTAATAAATGGATTGGCTCAAGTTGCCGGAGCAATTAGTTCTTAACTAGAGGAAACTTATTTGTGTTACGACAATGAGTAAGTTTTATTTATTTTTATTAATTTTATCGGTGATGATAAGTGTTGTGATAGATAAAACGATGTGATTAGACAAACCGTAATTGGGGTGTCCAATGGACTTATTATTTGATGATTCAGCCCATTCACTCATCCTTATCCTTTTGATATAGCTATAAAAGTGATCGTTTTTTTTCCCCTCTTTGTTTTATTAAATTTACAACCCAATCGTTCTTTCTGTGTGTAGCCCTCAATTTCAGAACACGCAGTTTCGACTCCATAGACGTTGACTCACTTCTCCTTTTCCCGAACTCTACTTTGCCATCAAGTTAAGCAAACCGCACCAGCAGTTCCAGCACTCATATACACATATTTCTATACAACAGCTATACATATATTCCGTCTTTCTGATCATCAAGTCGATTTCAAAAACCCTAGGTTTGATTAATCGGAGATTCTGCTAAATGGCATCTGGATCAACTGGTCGGTCAAGCAATCCTGGTTCGAAAGGGTTCGACTTCGGGTCGGATGATATCTTGTGCTCTTATGAGGATTATGGTCATCAGGATGGCTTTAATGGAAGCGGCCACTCCGAACCCGTTACTGGCTCTAATTCCACTAAAGTAATGACCCTGTTTTCTCTTCTTTTTTAGATTAACGGATGTTTTGCTGGTCCCGGTTGATTAATGTTCTTCGACTCTGATGTTTGATATTATAGATTTATGTGCATGTTGTTTTGAAATTTTGTATTTTAGATCTGATATTTATGTGAGGGTTGCCATGTTTTTATTTTTATTTTGGGAGGAGCTTGTCAGGGTTCAGTGCAAACTTGTGCATGATATCCGTTGTACACTCACATCTGCGTTTGTATGTAATTCATCATGTGTTATAATAATTATTTGAACACATAGAAATAGGAGAATTGTAGCGGTTCACTTACAGATCTCCCTAAATGGCACATGATTGGATTTGTTTTTTATTTATTTATAAATTTGGTGAATTCTAAGGCAGTTTTGTGATTCTCATTTGATGTTTGTGTTTGAGCGATTGTTTTGCATCTGACTATATCAGTGGGTTATGCTATTCATTTATGTATGTGTTCATGGTTTGTTTTTTCATATAATTGTTGATTTCCATGTAATTGTTCAGTGTTTCCCATTTGGATTAAGTGTTCAGTGTATATGTTTTATGGACATAAAGTAGAATGCATTACCATAACTAATCTTTAATTTGTTGTGCAGGAATTCCACAAAAGCGGTATGGCGCGAACATCAGCGTTTCCTTCTGCTTCTTACAGTCCTCCTGAAGAATCTTCACTCAATCAGGACTTAGTATTGACAGTGGAAAGGACCATGAAAAAGTATACAGACAATATCATGAGATTTCTAGAAGGGATCAGTTCCCGCATGTCACAGCTGGAGTTGTACTGCTACAATCTTGATAAAACTATAGGAGAAATGCGATCAGAACTAGTTCGTGATCATGGGGAGGCAGATTCAAAACTTAAATCTTTGGAAAAGCATATGCAGGAGGTAAAACATGACTCTTTTCTAGTGCTTATTCATAACAGTTTCTATTTGGGGGTCTATTTGACGCATTTCTGATGTTCAACGCTGTTTAACTATAAGGACATGGAGCAAGATTCCATTATAGTAGGAGCTCTTGCTATGGCTTTGTGTATTTTATGAATATGTCCATTGAAGGGAATCAGGGCACCACCTCTGCATGTCATATGTTCTATAGGTGAAATTACCATCCTATTGCAAGATTGTGTAGACCAGACTATGGGTGTTGTCTATCTTGGCAGTCTTCCTCCATAAAATACAAGTGTGGCCTTTTGCCTCTAGTGTTCTAAAAATCGCTAGGCGAAAGCGGGGCGATCATGGGATGCCTAGCGCCTAGGCGATCGCCTAAGTGTTTTTTTAATATGTGTCAAATGATTTTTTTTTATATATATATAATGGAAACCCTAGTCGCCCAAGGTCGCCCAGAATCGCCTAGAAACTCGCCTAGGATCTACTCGCCTAGATATGACCGCCTAGGGCATAATGGAGTCGACCGGAGGCCGCCTAGAGCGATTTTAGAACACTGCTGCCTCTTCAGGCTCTAATGTTGAGTGGAGATATGTACTTTTAGGTCGGCTAGTTGGCTATTTCCTAGGTTTATAGCATGTTTACTGGTTGGTGATCAGGAAGCTGATTTGCTAGTCTACTAACGAGGAAGAAGTTACAAATTTTTGTTATACTTTGATTCAATGCTCTGGGTGTATGTAGATGTTTTTTATCTAGGCCTCTTCAATTGAAATTTGTCATTCTCAAACTACTAATTACTTATTTGTTGCAGGTCCATAGGTCAGTGCAAATCCTGCGAGATAAGCAAGAGCTCGCCGATACTCAAAAGGAATTGGCCAAACTTCATGTGCAGAAAGAATCTTCTTCAGCAAACAGTTCTCACCAGAGTCAAGACCGACCTACTGTGGTTGCTTCGGATAACAAAAGTTCTGATACTTTACCTGATAACCAATTGGCACTCGCACTGCCAAATCAGGTTCTTCCACAGGCTCCAGTTCCTAGCCGTCCGGTTGAGCAGCAGCAGCCGCAACCACATATAGCTCCTGCTTCGCCAATGCCGATTCAGAGTATGGGTCAGTCACAGGCTACTTATTATTTATCGCAAGCTCAGCCGTCAAATGTTCTATCTGCTGCACAACCATCTCAGGGTCAGTATTTGTCAGCTGATTCTCAATTCCGAGCTTCTTCCCAAATGCAAGACCTCACTAGGGTTCCACCACAGACAGCACAGACTCAACTGAACCAGGCATCACAGGTTCAGCTTCTTTCTCCTTATCAGCATCAATGGACCCAGCAAGTTCAACAAGGGCAACAACAGTTGCCACCTCAGCAAGCTCAACAGTCTGCCATGCAGTCTCAGATGAGGCCATCCTCTTCGCCTGTTTATTCCTCCTACGTCTCTAATCAGGCCAATCCTACTCCTGAGGGAGTGCCTAACAGCATGCCGATTCAAATACAATTCTCTGGAATGGCTCAATCCGCGGGCAATCGTCTGGAACCAGTTCCTTATGGGTATGGTACAGCTGGAAGGCCAGTTCAGGCACAGCCTCCTCCGACACAACACCTGAAACCTACTTATGCAAGCGGAGGTGATGTATATGTATCTAACGGGCCACATCCAACATTTACCCCAGGAAACGCGTATGTGATTTACGACGAAGGAGGAAGGGGCTCACACCATCCAGGTCAGCCCCCTCACTTTTCACAAAGTGGCTATCCTCCTTCGAGTCTGCCAAACCCAAATATGCAGCAGCCCCCTCCAGGCCCTAATGTTCTCCGCCCACAACCACCACCACCTTCTCGTAACAATCCATATGGTGAATTGATTGAGAAACTGTTGAGCATGGGTTACCGTGGTGACCATGTAATTGGTGCAATCCAGAGGCTAGAGGAAAGTGGTCAGCCAGTGGATTTTAATGCTGTACTTGATAGATTGAATGGACACACTTCTTCTGGAGGTTCTCAGAGGGGATGGTCTGGGTAAAAGCTCTTAACTGTGCAAGTGTCCATGGAATGAATAAAGGAGTAATCTATCTAGTTGAGATGAGAGTTGTATTATATAGGGTATGCAAGAGATGCGACGTATTATTTGTCATCTCTTTTTACTGACTTTCGTGGTTGTTTTTGTTTATCACGCTTTGTCTGCCGGTGGATTTATTGGGTTGATATCCCTTTTTTTATTTGTTTTTATTTCTCTCTTTTGTTTTTTGGTTTTTAGTATAATTTCATTAACCGTGAAGGTTTACCTAGCTGAATCCAAATAGTCCATCCAATGTGTCTATAATACTATACATGTGGAATGATTAGTCCAGAATTGGAATGAAATAAGCAAACGCTTTTGATTTTCCAGGTAGGAGGTTAACTATGTTTAAAATATCCTTCCTATTTTTTTTTGTCTCTCCATAGAAATCAAAGAATGGCAGCAGGGCCTGCTCTCTAGGATTCCTTTTTTTTTTTTTTTTTTTTTTTTTTCCCTTTGATATGCACTTTAGTCTCCAACCAACCTCCTTTTATCATAAGAATTTTTTATGCACTTTAGTGTCCCCAACCTCCTTTTTTTCGTGATATGCACATATAGCTTTGATATGCTACTACCAATGTTCATATATTCTTCATGTCATAATGGAAAATGTTAAAATCATGGTTTTAATACAACTAAAATTCAAACCGATTTGTTTTCGACATGAAAAAATAAAAACCGGACCAAACTAAATTTTTTTATTTTTTTACGTACAAATGTGTGTATATAAATATTGTCAGTTTGCATATCTCATTGCAATTCAACTCATTTATATTTACTACTAGTAAAATGCATGTGCGTCCGCACGTGTTTAAGCAAAATAAAAATTTTAAATTTTAAAAATAACAATATTAATTAACACATAATTTATTAAGTATTTCGTCCTCGTAAAATATAAATATGCTATTAATGATAATTATAGAAAATCATCTTATGTTTTTTTGTTACTATTTTGAATTTATAAATGCATATACTTCATACATTTATCATCATTTTAAAGATAATAAGCATTTTCTGAATTTACGAATATATGTATCTAATATATATCAAGAACATGTTCTTCATAATTATCTAAAAAGCCTGTGGACATTTACAATATTTTTTAAGCAACTTTTGCAGATTTCTTACTCTAAACAAAAACGACTCATTTTGATATAGTGCAAGTAAAAAGTATAGCATGTGGATTTCATGTACATATTATTTTATATACTTATTATATCTTATTTACGAATATAGTTTTATGATTGTAAAGTAACTCTTATTAAACAAGTAATACTTGAGATAATGACCAGTATATTTAAACAAAGTAGCATTTGAGATAATGATCAGTAAATTAAAAAAAATTAATGAAGAATTAGCATGATAGGAAGAATGGTGAAACCATATAGGTTGTAAAAAGGTTAAACAATTACTTCTTTTTTTTGCTGAAAGCCCCCGATATTCAGAACCCACTGGTCCGACTAATCCAGAGTTCGGCCCGGGTCGTGCCTGCAGGGTTTGACTCTTACTCAAGGGTAAGGCCAGGCCAATAACTCTTTCAACATGGTGCCTCAGAGGAGAATCAAACCGGTGACTTCCCTAGGCATTCTCAAGTCACATACCTCTTGAGTCACTTACCACTTGAGTCACTTACCACTTGCCACTTATTTGTCATACTATCATTGTATTAGACATGGTCAACTCATCTTATTTCTACTCCATATCAAAATATCATTTCGTTTATCACTCAGGCAAAGAATTTTTCTTGAGGCCTGGACTACTCTATATGATACATATGCAAAGCCTCCCGCGTACGAATCAAACAAATTAAATAGTACCTCAAATCTACGTAAAAATGTACTTAAATAGTCTTTAAATATCTTCATGTTGTGAAAACTAAAGCTGGTGAATTGGTTTACGGATCCAGATGATCTTGTGAAACTTATTTCGGACAATTTGAGAGATGACTATAAAGAGTTGGCTAGGGTTGTTCAAGCACGTGACACCCCTATTGATTTTGAAGAGCTCCATGAAAAGCTACTAATTATGAGACTCTTCCGTAAAAATTGCAACCAGTGGCTTTTGCTAGTCTTGCTACAGGTCATTCAGCCGTTTGACATCCCTCTTAGAGTGCAGGTTCATTTTCACGTCTTAATATTCCTAATTCTTGGAAACAGACACAAAATACTTTCTCGCATGTAGTAGGCCCGGTTTTTGGCCCTAAAAAATCTTACGGTATTTTCGGTGTGAAAATTGCAAGGACATTCAGAGAAATGGTGCAATTCTTACCAGTTCAACCTCTTACAACTTTTTTCTCATTCGGTCTAGCCCTTCAACATTGCATCCTCTTAAGAACCTTTGGATGCTCCGTACTTTGGAATTACACGCGCCCTATTCTGGCAATAAAGGCATCATGGTTGGTGTTGGAAATAATATTTCCATCACACACATGTGTTCTATTTTCTCTTCTCATTCGAAATATTTTACATTGAATGATGCTTGACGATGTTTGAAATCGTCCGGGTTACAATTGAGTTGATATACGGGTAAATAGACCTCTGAGTGATGATCCAAATAAATTTTTCGAGTGGATTTGATTGTGGGCCTACAAAACACAAAAAAAAAAACATGAGGAGGGTTGGAGCTTTCTCCGAGGGGACACTCTCATGTTCAAGGCAATGTTTGAATAGAGGAATTTATGTTAAGACAGGAAACGAGAATGTAAATCAAGCGTATTATGTGCGTACCTTGTAAATGAGGATGATGATCATCTATATACCTCTCTTTAAGCTTGTGAGTGAGTAGATTATGATGATTTGAAGTTGTGGTCATGGGAGTTTACCAGATACTGTTGTAATGGAGCATGTTATGAAGCAATTATGGCTCAAGCTATAATGGAACATATATTTTAGAGCCATCACTATAGCAATTACTATCATGGAGTAATGTCTGTGTGAAGTCCAGAATGATCATTGAAGAGAATGTAACCATTTCTTGAGGTCGAGGATGACATGTAATGTATTGAGCATAAATGACCGCGGTGACCTAAACAATGTTGGCAATAAGAGAATGCAGACGTCTTGTATCTTACCGGTTATGGGAGACAAAAGGCGACATGTGTCATATCGATCGGTTGAAGATATAAGGGCGGCATGCGATGTACTAAAGATGGACCTGGTGCTGGGTATACAGAAACCCGAATCTAGATCCATAATTGGATCGTCATATCTGATTCACAGCACCGATCGAGACACTCGATCATGCACAACGGAAGCTACGAATTAAATTCACCTGCGATTTTACCACGATTTAATTCACATGATTAATTAATATAACTACAAGAAGGTAGAAGATTTACCCAACAGAAGAGACACCATGATCTTCCGGATTGTATCTCCAAACGACGACTGGTGGACGTCGATCATCATAGTAGAGCCTCCTCGAATATGCTCAAGAAAAACCCTAGTTTTTCTTCTCCTAATGGCTAGAACAAAAAACTATTTTTTCTTTTCTTTTAGATGAAAGTGGAGCCAATATAGATATGATATTGTGTTGGGAGGAACTCTATTTATATAGGAAATTAACTAGTCAAGAGAGAGTTATCTTTTTCACAATACAATTACCATTTCCATAAGGAAAATATATTTTTCATAAAATAAGAGATAATTCTCACAAAAGAGATAAAACCAATCCCTTATTTTTTTCCATTAATTAACTAATAAATAAACAATTAATTAATTACACGTTGACATAATCTAGGAAAATTTATTTTCCTAATTTCCTCACAAGAGTGGCGCCACATGCCATTAAAAATTAATAGAAAATGTCTTTTCTATTTTACATATTATTTACCAAATAAATATTATTCGCATATTCATTAAATAGATCAACTATTTAATTTATTCTCGAGGTTCCACAAAACGAGAAAACACTCGCGTGTTAGGAGCCAACCCGGGGACCATGGACCTATAACCAGTAGCTACAATAAATTGAATAAAATATTCATCGAACAGAATATTTCTACACAACTTATTAATTCCGGAATTACGCCACCATAAATCTGAAACTGAACTTTATCGATTATAGATATAACTTATTCTCAAAGCGTCGAGTCAATAAGTGTCCATTGATATAATCATTACATACAGACTAACCCTCCATAGACTATCCGTAACGAAGCGGGATTATTTCCGTAAACCTTCTTCACTACATCTTATCATTATTTACCATCAACCCACTAGTGATCAATTAGTTCATAACCAATATGAACTCGGCCGATTGATCAGTTTCAAGGATCAACAAATATGGGGATTTTCTTTCTACTTCCCGCAGGAAGGATGGATTCCATATCTGTGGGACACACACTCCTCACTCATTCTAGAATAGTTCCAACGTGAAAGTGATTCAGACCGCGCCTCTTAGCAATCCTTAACGAACACATCAAACTCTATCTTGAATCAAACAGGCGTCTTCAATCACTTCAGGATTAAGGTTAATCCATGTATGATCATCTTGTGATTTAATAAGATTTCTCAATCACAGAATTATATGAGAAATGCAGAATAAATCGGTCCAGTCCTACATGACTAGATCATATATAAATGCCCCACTTAGATAACCAATATCGACGGTCTGGATAGGACGGTCACACCTTAAAGTGTTCTGGGCGCATTAGTGGTGGTTTAATCAATAGACCCCATACTTTGTTTAAGTTCACCACGGACTAATAGTTCAAGTGTATCACCATAAACTTAATCCTCACGTGTGACACACACTAAGTTACATGACTACATATGATACGACTTGGGGTTTTCAGCGGTGTATAATATATAAGCACAAAGCAAATAATAAGATGATATTAATTATGTCATTTATTAAATATAAAAACAATTACAAAAATTTTCTTTCGGGCGCTACTTCCAACAATCTCCCACTTGTCCGTAAGGACAAGCAATAATTGTCTTTTGGACACTACATCCAAAAATCTCCCACTTGCCCGTGAAGACAAGCGACAATTATTTTTTAGAGCACCACACCCTTATTCTATCTATCCACAACATTCTCCCACTTGATCTAAAGCAGATGAGACATATCTCTCAATCCCATACCCGCCAAGCGCTTATGAGTGACATTAGATGCCACGCGTATTGGTAAACTAATCAGCTAGGTTGTCAGCTCGAGGCAATCTTTTAGGACTGAAACATGGCCTCTCTACACGGTCTGTCTGATTAGGTGGTACTCTTTCTTAATATGCTTTTGACCCCTTGTGACTGCGAAGATCCTCTGCATAAGCTACCTCTTAACTGTTTTACAGTAAAATTGAGACAATCTCTCTCAACAATTAAACCATTGAGAATCAAACATCTCCGTTTAGTTGTTGATCACCTTCCTTTTTCAGCCAAGATATTTCCAAAAATATCCTTGTGAGTGTGACCTACTGTTTCAGATTTTTAAGTACGCCCCGACTATGCCGCCGTAGGGTAGGTCAGTGACCCGACGAGTACTCAAAATCCTATCCTTTCGGAAACCAAGCCTTGAATTTTGATAGCAGTGAAGGCCATCCATAGGGGGCCGAAATCAAAGCGGCACGAGGCGTCACCATTCTCTCACGTGCTTGTGTCAACAGTAGAGGCCGTGGGGTCGGTTGTCACCTTCCCTGGCCCCACTCGTTATTTTGAAAAATAACGAGTGAGAGGATTTTCAGAATTTCTTAATAATCCGAAAAACAATAAATCATGAATAGTTAATGTTAATCCTCCCACTAGTGGGAGGATTTTCTGAATTTCTTAATAATCCGAAAAACAATAAATCATGAATATATGTTAATCCTCCCACTAGTTCATCGGTTCCAAATACCGTCTAACGAGTGTCACTATATTCACAATTTTCCGATTTTATGGATTTATTAAAATTCCTTGTGTAGAAACTTGACACTACACAATTAAAATTCACCGAGAATTTTATATTCCTAATACATCAGGATTTATTATTCCCATTAAATCGAAAAATAATAAATTTTTAAAATTTAAAACTCTCACTAGTTTATCGGTTCCAAATGCCGTCTAACTAGTGACACTTTTCATGATTTTCCAATTTTCCGGTAGAAATCTTTTGTGTAGACACTACACAATGAAAATTCACCAATGAATTTTATAGTCCTAATTTTGTTATGATAAAAATTTAGAATCTAAGAATTTTTCAATAATCGAAAACAATAAATCATGAAAAGCAATCACCAACTTATCGGTTCCAACTACCGTCTAGTTGGTGTCCAATTTTTCATGATTTTCTAATTTTTGATTATCAATTCTAATTTATGTAGACACTACATAATCAAAACCCCGAAGGATTCATAATCCTAAATCAAGTTTATCATGTGAATTTTATATCCCGATAAAATTCCGTTTCATTTAATTAATTATTAATCAAAATTAATTATCGTGTTCATAAATGTCTAATTAATGCAAAAATTAATTTTCTTCATATATGCATATGCTAGGAGTGGAATTTAAGAATATGATGCATGTTATGACATGGTTATATCAAATGAATAATCATATAAGAAAATAAATGCGAAAAAGTAAACCACTGAGATGGACCGTTGGTACTCCCGTATCTAATATATCATAAAATTAAAAAAAAACCAAACCCAATCTAATAGGTTTACTAATTTTCTATTAGATCATGCTGCCGCTTTGTATAATAATTTGCCGGTCCGTTTCTTGAACAAATTAGCTCCAGCCGAGCTGGTAAGTGCTCTGTCCTTGCATCCGCAGCATGCAGGTTAGAATCCCTGCTGCTGCAAAAAACACATCTAATGTGGCTCGAACCCTAGACGTCACAATCCAAATCTGCACGTCCATCCACTGTGCCGCCGCCATCTCCTTTGATGAACAGGTTCGTAATTTAAATAAATATAACAGATCCTAAAACCAACTATTATTTACAACAATTTACATAATTTCCTACACCTGAAAAAACGGGTTTACAACAGATCTACGGGTAAACAATACCAATCCCAATCCATCTCATCAACCAAGAACATTCAACCATACATGAATATAGCAAACATATAAAGATTCAATTTCACTCCTTATTAATTAATTATGCAATCAAGATCGCAAAATCGTTTCAACCTGGCTCCGATACCACATGCTGGGTATACAGAAACCCGTATCCGGATACGATCCATAATTAGATCGTCAGATCTGATTCACAGCACCGATCGAGACACTCGATCATGCACAGCGGAAGCTACGAATTAAATTCGCATGCGATTTTACCACGATTTAATTCACATGATTAATTAATATAACTACAAGAAGGTAGAAGATTTACCCAACAGAAGAGAAGCTGTGATCTTCCGGATTGTATCTCCAAGAGACGACTGATGGACGTCGATCCTCGTAGTAGAGCCTCCTCGAATATGCTCAAGAAAAACCGTTGTTTTTTCTTCCCATAACGGCTAGAACAAGAAACAAAATTTTCTTTTCGTTTAGATGAAAGTGGCGCCAATATTGATATTATATTGTGTTGGGAATAACTCTCTTTATATAGGAAATTAATTAGTCAAGAGAGAGTTATCATTTTCACAATACAATTACCCATTTCCATAAGAAAAAGATATTTGCCATAAAATAAGAGTTAATTCTCATAAAAGAGATAAAATCAATCTCTTATTTTTTTCATTAATTATCTAACAAATAAACAATTAATTAATTACACATGTGATATAATCTAGGAAAATTTCTTTTCCTAATTTCCTCACAAGTGTAGCGCCACATGCCATTAAAAATTAATAGAAAATGTCTTTTCTATTTTACATATTATTTACCAAATAAATAGTATTCGCATATTCACTAAATAGATCTACTATTTAATTTATTCTCGAGGTTCCACAAAACGAGAAAACACTCGCGTGTTAGGAGGCAACCTGGGGACCATGGACCTATAACCAGTAGCTACAATAAATTGAATAAAATATTCATCTAACATAATATTTCTACTCAACTTATTAATTCCGGAATTACGCCACCATAAATCTGAAACTAAACTCTATCGATTATAGATATAACTTATTTTCAAAGCGTCGAGTCAATAAGTGTCCATTAATATAATCATTACATACAGACTAACCCTCCATAGACTATCCGTAACGAAGCGGAATTATTTCCGTAAACCTTCTTCACTACATCTTATCCTTATTTACCATCAACCCACTAGTGATCAATTAGTTCATAACCAATATGAACTCGGCCGATCGATCAGTTTCTAGGATCAACAAATAAGGGGATTTTCTTTCTACTTCCCACAGGAAGGAATATATTCCATATTTGTGAGACACACACTCCTCACTCATTCCAGAATAGTGCCAAAGTGAAAGTGATTCTGACCGTGCCTATTTGCAATGCTTAACGAACACATCAAACCATATCTTGAAACAAGCAGGCGTCTGCAATCACTTCAGGATTAAGGTTAATGCATTTATGATCATCTTGTGATTTAATAAGATTTCTCAATCACGGAAATATATGAGAAATGCAGATTAAATCGGTCTAGTCCTACATGACTAGATCATATATAAATGCCCCACTTAGATAACCAATATCGACGGTCCGGATAAGACGGTCACACCTTAAAGTGTTCTGGGCGCATTAGTGGTGGTTTAATCAATAGACCCCATACTTTGATTAAGTTCACCACGGACTAATAGTTCAAGTGTATCACCATAAACTTAATCCTCACGTGTGACACACACTAAGTTATATGGCTACATATGATACGACTTGGGGTTTTCAGCGGTGTATAATATATAAGCACAAAGCAAATAATAAGATGAAATTAATTATTTCATTTATTTAATATAAAAATAATTACATAAATTGTCTTTCGGACGCTACTTCCAACACCTGGCTGGTCGAGGCCCGATATCAAGTTGAGCCCATGTAAGCCCAAATGTTGATACGGCCTTTATCACTCTATGTGAGTCTGAGGAGTACCATATGTACGGTGACCGATCTCACTCATTTCAATGATTGTAGTGTTCCTAGAATGACTCGTAATTTTTTTTTATCTATATCTTAGTTTTGTCAATCCCATAATGTTACTTTTTAATTGTTTTACTTTAAAATTCTTTGAGGGAACTTCAAACCAATACTCCTATGATTTTAATTCTTTTACTTTAAAATTCTTTGAGGGAACTTCAAACCAGTACTCCTATGATTCAATGAACGTTAAAATGGATTGTATGAATGATCAAACTCCTCTTTTCCAGCTTTTCACAGTAAATAAAATATCAAAAAGTGCTTGGCATCATCGTCTTAGTCACACAGCTACCCCCATTTTCAAGATATTCTTTGTCAAAATGATCCAAGGGTTGCCACCACCACTGTTTATTCCAATTGTTTTGATTGTTTAAAGAATAAGTCACAATCTTTCTTTTGGTACTTCAATTTTATGTTATTCCCTTCTCCTAGAGATTAAGACGTTTGGATATCCCCGATTGTGTCATGTGATGGTTTCAAATATTTCATAATTTTACCAAGTATACATGGGTTTGTACATGAGTTCGTATATATGATGTGATTGGTGTTTTTATGCGTTTTAAGGCTCTTGTTCAAAAATTCTTTGATATTACATTTAAAATAAAATTGATATGAGGGTGAATACATATCCTTTAAAAGTTATTTGGCACAAGAAGGTATAATTCATCAAACCACACACATGAACACAATTTTTTAGAGACTTCATCTTATTTTTGTTACCACACATTTTATCTATGTTATTTAATATTTAACCATGATTGTTATATTTAAGAAAAAATTATTTAGGGATATTAGTGTGTAAAAGGAGCCCATAGAGCTTTAATATTTAAAGCGCAATGTGGACGCTTCGGTGTTGGCTCATGCGTCGGGTATAGGGCTAATCTATCGCGGTGCTCAAGGGGTTATTCTGGCGGCTTATTCCATTCATTTGGATCCAGAAATGAGGTTGTGGTTTTGGAGGTGCAAGCGATTCTCATGGCTTTGGTGGAGGGTAGGCGTCCGGGTTTGACTCATTTGTTGGTAGAGACTGAAAGTTTGATTTGTGTACAAAGGTTGACTTGTCGAGATGAGGATTTTTCCACATTTGGTTGTTTGTTGCAGAACTGCTTTGCAGAGATGTCTACTTTTACTTCAGTTTGTTTCTCTTTTGTTCGGCGTATGGGGAATATCCCGGAGAATTTGTTAGTGCGCTTAGGAGTTCATTGTTTCGGTGTCACTTTTTGGGGGGCGCAACCCCCAAATGATGTTTCCTCCGTTGTTTTGACCGATTTGGACGAATAAAAGTTTTTCCCCTAAAAAATAGGATTGGTAAATAATGATGGATTTAACATAAGATAGACGATTGATTTTTTAAATAGGAATTACATTTATAATTTAATAATTACTTAATTATTATATTCATTATTGAAAGAAATTAAAGTGTTGGTTGAATTTTAAGGTTTTAAAATATATAATGGAAAGATAATTAATCCGGATAACACACACGATTGATTGGCAAACATCTTTTCTTGTGTAATTATCACATCTTTAACGTTTTTTTAATAATCATCATTTTATGGTAAGGTTTATAATTGATTGGATAGATATATATGAAATTTAGTTAAGACTTATAATTGATCGGATGTATATATGGAATACTAAATTAAATTTGTAACAATTTTCGAGGAGGGAAACACTTAACGTGGAAACACACCGGCTCTTTTATAATAGTAGGAATAGTAATTTGAAATGTATTAGTGATTCGTTATTCATTTATATCTTATATATTCGGTTTTTCATGATCCTTCCTACACTTATCAATATCAATGATTGAAATAACCTCAAACATCAGAATTCAACTTACAACTCCCAACACTTCACCCCGGATTTTTCTTCTTCTTTTTTTGTTTGTTGTTTTTGTTTTTGTTTTGTATTTTTTTTTTTTTTTTTTTTTTTTTTTTTTTTGCTTCAGTCATCATGTTAATTCTTTACTAAAAAGATGTTGATGGTCGTTAAATAACTACTCCATCCGTTTATCTAATTCTTCTACCAATGTTAATAGGATTGCGTATCAACGACTTAATATTTTGAAGCATAGTACAGTAAAACCTCTATAAATTAATAATGTTGGGACTGAGATATTTTATTAATTTAGCGAGATATTATTATATCGATAAATTAATAATTTATTAATTTAAAAAGGTTTTACGTATAACCTTTAAATTTCCAAGTCAATGTACTTAGTTTCGTATATTAGTTAGAGATGAAAAATAAATTACAAAAACAAGTTCCAAAGCACATTCTATGATTGTACATTCACAAATTAGTTGAATTTGACAATGCCCAAACTCTTAAGTGCAATGAGGAGATTTAAAGATGAACTCAATATAGATTTGAAGTTCAATAAAAAAACAAGTGACTATAGATTCATTTTTTACTAGATAATCTTAGAATTTGGAATCTTTTAGTACATACATAATTATTAATTTATAGTTTCGTTGGGACCAATATATATACACTGGGATTTCAAAAAAGTTATTAACTTATTATTTTATCGATTGGGGTCCAATTTTGTAATGGTCCCAAGTTGGGACTGGACAAATTATTAATTTTATCGAGGTTATTAATTTATCGAGTATTAATTTATAGAGGTTTTACTATACCTGAATCTTTTGCGAAAAGCTTCGAGTTTCAATTAGATCACTTCTAAATCATTTTCACAATCTACTGTTGGAACAACTTGTAATTATGACCAGTGACGGACCCAGAATTTTTTTTCAGTGGGGGCCAAATTAAAAAAAAAATGTTAAAAAACTCACAATCTACTGTTGGAACAACTTGTAATTATGACCAGTGACGGACCCATAAATTTTTTTCAGTGGGGGCCAAATTCAAAAAAAAATGTTAAAAAACTCACAATCTACTGTTGGAACAACTTGTAATTATGACCAGTGACGGACCCAGAAATTTTTTTCAATGGGGTCCAAATTCAAAAAAAAAAATGTTAAAAAACATGAAACAGCCGAGTTTTGAACAAGTGACCTCATGTATAATTATAATACTTCTAACCAGTTGAACTAAATAAGCAATTACATTAGAATTTGTCTGAAATAATATACAAATACAGGATCTTTAATATTATTAGAGGAGTATACTAGTATTTCGCACGAAAAGTTGAGTGGGGGCCGTGCACCCCCTCAATACACTGGGTCCGTCCCTGATCATGGCTGCCTACAAAATATGTGCATTGCAAGTTTGCTACACAAAATATGTCAAGAAAATAATGTGCATTACAGATTTACTAAAAAAAAAGAGCAATGCTAGGGGCACATCCCCAAAGTCACAACCTCAGCCACAACGTGACGTGGAGGTGGGGATGATGTGGCGATGACGTGGAGGTGGGTCCCACTCTTCTATTTTTCTGAATTGTAAAGAAAAATAAACTCAGGCAAAAGAATTTCCTAAATACATTTCCTCAGACCTAATTCCACACAGCCGCCCGTTCCATTCTCACTGCTGCGCCACCTTCTTCTCCGTCGTAAAGCCACCATCTTTCCCTCACGAATCCGTCGCCTCCCCGATCTACAGCACCCCAAAAAAGCTTCGTCACTTCCCCTGTCTCCCGCGCCGCTCTCTTCCCACCGTAATTCGCCTTCTCCCCACCGTAAACCCGCCGTCGCCATGAAATATAGTCACCCAATGGCTCCAATACAAGCCGAAGTCAGTTTCTGTTCATCCGCATTTGGTGAAGAGCTTTTAAAGTTTGTTTCTTTATTTCACTTATGCATTTGCCCTTTGCCGACAATATTTGGAAGAGCATTTTTTTTTTAACCAAAGATGTATTAAACCGTAGAATGTAAACCTTTGTGGTGCATTTCTTATTTCCATGCCAGCATTTAAGTGAAGGTAAGATTAATTCTTTATTTTGAGCAATGTTATTTTCTCATGCCTTCCTTTTTCTTTCTTTGATTTTGAACCTAGCAGGTGTCTTGACATCACCGCCGTGTACTGTACTACATCCTAGCAAGTCACAATGGGTAAGTCGTCATATTTTTTATGGTTTTCTTGTACACATTGTGAGTTTCATTTTTCTTCTTAATCCTTTTGTGTGGAATGCATAATTTGGCATTGACTCTTAGGCTCTTTGATGAATTGGCTGAGAAGTATACACCCAACGCCCCTTTGAGGCTAATACACAGTTGACCCTTCTTCTTTTATTCACATGCCGTTACCTAGATTAACTTGAATGTTCTGTACTATAAAATAGCCAAATCGACTAAAGGATGATACAATAGCAGAATGTAAATGATAATTACCTAAGCATACGGCAAACAAACAACTATGTTTACTAGTTAGAAGTAAATGTCATATAACAATTTCAATCAATCCAAGCTTGTTATTTCCATGGATTGCTGATTGCTCACTTGTGTCATTCACCATAGTCAGAAGGAGTTGGTCAGTTATGTTGAAGTGTACCTTTTTGGAATTTCATATTATGCTCTAGCCTGTGTGCGTTTGGAATTTCTCCATGTTGCCAAACGTGCCACATTATTCGTTTCTTGATAATTTCTGCTTATTTTCGGAATATGGCAGGGAACATATGATATGGCTGCGCAAATACATTGAACTTTGTAAGCTAAGGTTCGATTCTGGATTACTGGTTTAAGTTGCTTGCACATTAAGGTATCTCCTCCGTGTAATTGTCCCATTGGCCAACTTGTTTCACTAAGTATGTTTCACAACCTTATATAAGGCAACCTTTATTTAATCCATTAACTTCAAAGATTAATACTGAATAAAGACCATAGTGGAAAGTTATTGAAATTCTTTACAACATCAATAGTGACACACAACATCAATCGTGATATCATATCGAGCATCTACCGTGATATCATATCGAGTTATGATGTTCACTCATGAAAGTAGATTTGATGTGTTGCCACTGAATACACCATTCTATGTAACAATGGGATTAGTGCTTTGTCATTGATAATTGTCGAAAGTTATCAGGTAACATGAGCAGTCTATCAAAATTCACATTGAATCAAAATAGAAGTCACCTGCTACACCCAACAAGTAGGTTCAAAATTAAAGAAAGAAAAGGACTGAGGCTCGGAAGGCATGAGAAAATAACATTGGCTCAAAATAAGGAACTAATCTTACTTTCACTTAAATGCTGGCATGAAAATAAGAAATGCACACAAAGATTTACATTCTACGGTTTAATACATCTGTGGTTAAAAAAAAAAAATCTAAATTCCAAATATCGTCGGCAAAAGGCAAATGCATAAGTGAGATAAAGAAACAAACTTTAAAAGCTCTTCACCAAGCTTACCTAGGTGCGGATGAACAGAAACTGACTTCGGCTTGTATTGGAGCCATAAGCCATTGGGTGACTATATTTCATGGCGACGGCGGGTTTACGGTGGGGAGAAGGCAAATTACGGCGGGAAGAGAGCGGCGCGGGAGACAGGAGAAGTGACGAAGCTTTTTTGGGGTGCTATAGATCGGGGAGGCGACGGATTCGTGAGGGAAAGATGGTGGCTTTACGACGGAGAAGAAGGTGGCGCAGCAGTGAGAATGGAACGGGCGGCTGTGTGGAATTAGGTCTGAGGAAATGTATTTAGGATGGTAAAAGAATTTTCTAAATATTTGCCTGAGTTTATTTTTCTTACAATTCAAAAAAAAAAAAAAAAAAAAAAGTGGGACCCACCTCCATGTCAGCACCACATCATTGCCACGTCACGTTGTGGCTGACGTGCCCACGTTGTGGCTGGACCCTGGAAAAAAAAATTATTACCTATATATACGTATATTTTAGACACCGTAAAAAAATTATTCTACTTAAAAAAATTTGGACCCCCCGAAAAATATTTGTGCCCCTAGCACCGTAAAAAAATTATTCTACTTAGACAAAAAAACGGAAAAATTAAGTCCGAAATGCTAAGCATTGCTAAAAAAAAAAAGGAAATGCTATGGGCAGAAGGCCTTGCGTTGCAGGACCTAAAGGAATAGGACATCTTAAACGCAAGAATCTGTAATTAAAAGACAACCCATAAAATAACTAAGAAAGAAAAAGAAAAAGAGAAAAAAAAAAGGGGGGGGGGGGGGGGGGGGAAGGAAATACACGATTGATGAAATTTATCAAACAACAAAATTAATCAGTAGAAAGTTTTTTTTCCGATGGTACTAAAAGTTAAAGAATGAACTAGTAACAACATCCCTTTACGACATGACATGTATCTAAATAAACATTATTATTAAAACTAATTAAAACTGGAGATCATCCAATCCTTCAAATTCACCCATGAAACGCCAACGATTGTCAAGAACAGGCAAGTAGTAATAATACGGATTTTCACAGGTTTCAGAATATATCAAGTAGCCCAAATCAAGCTTAACAAAATCCTCCATAATCACCATCCCTCTATCGACCAAAAGCCCTTGTCCATATCCCAATACTTCTTCCCAAGGATATTCTCCTGTTTCACTAGCCCCACGACCCTTGATTAATCTGAATAACACCGGTGAAGTCTCATCAAGGGACAGGTACAGATATTCTCCATGGTTATTCTCCACTTTCTGATCTTTCCCGCTGGATTGTTGGATCTTTTGGTACAGTTGGGTTCTCTTGGAGATAAATGTTTTGCAAGTCTTTTCAGCAGAAAATTTTCTTTGTTTCTTTTTCAAAGCAGCAGCACGGCGTACATAAACCATTCTTCTCTTCTGGTGATGAGTGCATCGACGCATGATTAGAGGGATCGACGTCCTTCGCTTGGAAACAACAGCGATTTTGTTGTTGGCCAATTCTCTCGTGTCTGAAGAACAAATTTTCTTCATTCTTTTTCTGTCGGATTTGGGTTTCAAGATTCAACTTGAAATTATCGATGATTGTTTTCAGAATCTTTAAGCTCATTTATCTTTTCTTTGTGATCAAAGCGTTTTAGTAGAGGCTAGAGAGGATAAAGGCATTGCGCGTAAAAGAGAATATTGACAACATTTATAGTAATTTTTAGAAAGCGGCGGAGATCGTGTGTTAATTGATTGAAATAAAATTTATATGGAATGAACACAAATTCACTCCTATAAAAAAAACAAAAATCCCATTTGTTGCATAAATTGATTCGATTGATAGCAAACTATATTATTGGTGTCTCCCAAGTTTGACTAAATTCAAATTACCTAGTATGTGTGTGTACACACACAACAAGAAGTTATGGGAAATAATACTGTCGAGTTAGCATAAAAAATTTGAAAATATTTGTGTCGCAACAAAATATGTATAATAAAATATCACAACATCTTTTTCTACCATTTAATTTTTTTTTTGTTGAGAAAATCTACCATTGATTTTTATGGGACCCATTTGAATCAATAGTCCACATCATAATTAATGATCCAAAATGTGTTGTGCACTTTATTGTGTCAATTTTGTTATGACAATATTACGACTCTAAAAAATTGGACCGTCCAGTTTTGCGCGCGCTAAATCAATATTAAAATAATATGGACCATTAGATTAATTTGATGTCTGATTAGTTATCATGTACTATCAGAGGCCCTGAGCAAAGGTTGAGAAGTCCCGGGCCTTGGGCCCCGGATTTTATGTCCTCTAGAAAATTTCAATCGTTATATACTAGTTGTAAAAAAAAAGGTTTTAAGCCCAATATTAAGTCTTTGAACATAATTCACTTACACAATTGTTCAACCCTTAATCCAGTAGTCCACTTTTTATACGAATTCCCGACATTCCTTTTTTTCTTAAATTAACCCACGTTTTTGTTTCGAAGGGATATTAACGTAAACTTCAAACCTTAGTATCCCACATTATCATTAATCTTCCCTCCTAATTCTCAATATGTTGCTTATGTTCTCTTCTTGTTCTGTGAATCAATTTTTGTTCTCTTTGATTCAAACCTAAGCACAACAACACATACCTTACCCTATCAAATAAGTTGTGCTGCAAATCTAAAGGTCTTGTCCGGAAAAATAGCCTTGGGCCCCGGATTTTACAGGGCTGGATCTGTGTACTATAAAATAGATTATAATCTGTTAAACATGTTACCGGTCATCCATATAAATTCATCGCTGGTTATAAAAAAACAAAATAATTCTTTCAAATTCCCTCTTCTACAAAATCCAGCCATCACCACCCCCTGTCCAGCCATAATCCACCATTATCTCTGTCATCATCTTTCATCATACATCTTTCTTTCTCAAGCCATGGCAAAATACATAGGCCGCTCTGAGGCAGGAGTATAAACCGCCGCATTACCAGTGCCTTCACATTTGCGAGAATATGCGTTGGATATAGTTAAATCACAACCACTCAATGAATGACGATGTATTTTTTTAAATCATTCCCTTTCCCCTATCTATATCTAATTTGGAGTAATACATTTTTTTAATGTCAAATTCCGCAACACAGATTCGTTGCATATGACGAATCATCAGCAAGCATAATTATATCGATTTCTAAGAAACATATCATTTCCCTTGTTCTTTTTTCTTCTAGAAATAATAGCACCATATCATGTCTTTTTCTACATCAGTACTATCATCCAAAATCATCAACTATGCGATCGAGCCATCTACTTCTTTAAGGGAAAATGGATGATTTGTTTCACGGGTTAAAGAAATGGATTAAGTATGTTAAAATACACATTAGTTACGTTGTACTAGAAAAATGATATAATGGATATAATTATTTACATACGTTTTCAATGGTCAAGATTAGAACCTTGATCATCCTTTTAAATTAAACAATTGTACCGTAGCCGGTCACGTCACTATCTAAGTGAAACTTTATTTCCATGAGCTTTCGATACTTCATATAAATAAATAAATAAAACCTTCGGTTCCTAAGATCAATGATAACATGAATAATGTTTGTATGATCTGTCTTTTTCTCGACATTATGTGATTTTTAGTAATCTAGAATCAATCAAAAGACCACCATATTATCACATTTCAATCGATCATTATTTTTTAAATAGATGATTAATTTCTATAAATAGAGGACCACCGAAATATACTTAATCCTGATTGATCTAGGTCCAACAAATCATATATGGTCCTGGGCCATTTAAAAATAAAGAATTTACTACTTAACATGGCGTCGAATTTGCTGTTTAGTATGACATCACATCAACGCTTGCTCCTCTTTGTCGTGTACAATTTTCTTAGGTACAATTTTTTAACAAAATAGTATGTGAAAAATAATTAATTACGTGAATTAGATGATGATAATATGATTTCCTTCTGGTATTCATTAATATAGAGAGACACACACTGAGAGGCTCAATGGTAGTTAGTTAATAATGGATGTTTTATTTTACAAAATCTTGTCCTCCCGGGCAAGAAATGGTAATTGTTTTTGAACCCTGCATATAACCTACAAAAATCTATAACTTCATTAATTTGAGATAGCATGCAATTTATACACAGATGGACGAGAAGACTAATTTTACGGTAGTATTACACAATCATTGTAACGCCTCACTTCCGGATATCGAGCCTCTTGTCCAGAAGAGAGACGCTCGACACGTATAGTATAAAATAAATCTCATATTATACGTAAACCTCTACGTCGTCGTATCAAAATAAAACAAACGGAAGCTAAAAAAAGACTCGTGTAAAAACATAAATGCTACTAAGAATAGATACAACCATTCTAACGATAAGAATAAGGACTTACAACAATGGAAAAACTTTACAACATACGATGTCTCAAAGGAAAAATACAACACTTGCCTTACAAGGACCTTAAAAGGACAATACAACAAGTCTGAAAATAAATACTATTTAATCTAGTACAACCTCTACAAGGAAAAGAAGTAGAAGCATCTTCAAGGCATCAACATCATCAGAAGTCGTCATCTATCATTGGTCAACCTGTTCGTCTTCTCACCCCAAAATGCGTACAAAAGAAACATGCAAAGGATAAGTACATAGGAACTTAGAAAGAGTGAGAAGCTAATGAATAACTAAGTGTTACAACAAAAAGGTTCATATAATTAATTTAGTTATCTTTATATGGCCAACACAATCTAGGGTTCACTCCATTTCCATTAACATGTCGTGACTATACGTATCTAGTTTAACTTATCTTGGTTACGTCAGCATTCAAGGGCACTACGCGAGGTGTATGTCCACCACGAGACATCCTTGCCGACTATGGTGGCTAGCACCGATAGCCCCAGGATCTCCCCGGTATGTGTGCACATTCGGTGAATTCCCTCCGTACGTAGAGTCTATTCTGGAAGACTTACGAAGTTATTCACTTGTCCGACCGCCCACACTCGCCGATATATAAACTTGTGCCTATCCAAGAATGGCGTGACGTTTAATCTTTTTACTACACAAGTATGTATTATTTAATAAATCGTTAACTAGCCACCTAAGTGCGTTCAAGGCAAACCTCACCTTAACAACTCTACTCCCTCACTTAGACAGCTAGACACGAAATCATATCACATACACAGACATTGATGAATACTAATTCATCAAAGCACAAGCCTATCATGCCCTTCCGACGGTCCCGAACTTCAACTCTTGTGAAGAATCCATTCGGTGCCGGAACTAAACACATAAGAAACTCATCCTCCTCCTCTCTTTAATCCACAAGGGGTCAAATCCCCCAAATACCTATTAAGCCCAATTCATTTATTTCCGTGCCAGTGTAATTCCCAGTATAATTAGTGGGATTCCCCTTCTTACCCGAGGTCACTCCCTGTTGTATTTTATTTTATTCCTTCTCGTTGTCCCAAGGCCAGAAAACCACTCCGTACTAGAGATAGCCTTCTTCCTTGCCTAGTATTCTTTCTAAGGTACATGTCATCTTGCGGGAGAACCTTCTTCCGTAGAGGCAATTGTAGAAAAAAGTAAATCTAGTGCTCCTTACAACAAAGCCGAGCAAGTTCTTTCCAACTATATTGGAGTTGCGGTGGATATTGGAGTTCCCCGCCGTCGATCCGCCGAACTTACATCGATGTAAGATGGAGTTGAAGTCTTAGGGTAAGCAGCTCCGTACGTCATTCGGATATAGCAGTTTCCGTCCAGGCTTGTTCAAGTTTAATTAACGTTATTAGATCAAGAAACAACATTTAAGACTCATACCATAGTTTAAAACAACATTTTTCCCAAAATAGGGGTCAGTGCGGGCGCACGCTTTTGGAGTGCGGGCGCACCGAACGACCAGAAGCATTCCAAATCTTTCTGTTGGGCCTGTGCGCTTTCACTGGGCTATTGTGCGCTTGCACAGAGCGCAGGAAGCCCTAAACTCGATCTTTTCTGCAGTTTATCGATTCCTACTCAAATCCAAACTTGTTCAACATCGAAAATACCTAGAAAATAGCAGAAAACTCAAACTTTACAAGACCATAACGTATCATAGCATATCAACAACATTTAAACACGAATCCTTGCTACAAACCAACACCAACACTTAACCTAAATATTGTAAAACGTAATTACTCATTAGGAAGAGACTCTTACCTCTATTGCTAGAAAAACCGATCCAAAACCTTCAAGGTACTGCTGATCTTCTAAGCCTTCAACTCGAAACCTAATTGATCAGCAAGTAACCCTAAAAACCCTATCTTTCTTGTAAAACCCGAAATGCAAAAGTGTGTGAAACGGAAGATTACCTGGTTTACTTCCTGTAAAACTATTTTTAGAACAAATTACGCTCCAAGATGATCGTTTTGACTACTCATGGTTGCAAAACAGAGGTACGGATTGAAAGATATGAATTTTGAAGAATCGAACTCGACGATTACAAAAAAATAGGGCTAAACTGAAAACTTACGAAATAGGGAGATGTTGTTTCCAAAAGATTCGTCTCGTTGCGGTGATCACTTTTCTCTGCTGCGGCGTCTTGAAAAGATGAACGGATTGACCGCACGGTTGAAGATTATATTCTCCCTTTTTCTTCTTGCTCTGCATCGTTCCACGGCGTTGCCGTCTCTTTTCGTTTCTGATTCTGAAAACTTTTACCGTAAATAGTTTATGGAAGAATTATAGTATTATTTCCTTTAAATAGCCGTAATTAAAACCTTTAATTAACATAATTAAATCCTTTTTAATTATTAACTTTTAGGTTAGCATAAAAAATAGGAAAATAAATAAAGTAAATTACCATTTACACTTTTACCCTTTCTGAAAATTCGAGGTGTTACATCCCTTCCTCCTTAAAAGGAGTTTCGTCTTCGAAACTGAACATCACCAAGAAGTGCTTGAACTCTGGAACTTCGCAAAATGTCTCATCTTATAACTCTCATGTCGTCTTTGCCGGTGTGTGACCGCTTCACTGAACCAAAGCTAGTTGTACGTGAAGCGGTCAACGTCTTTCTTCTTTCTTGACTTTCTTCACCCATCGTTCTAAAGTGCACTAGATTCTTCCATATAGGTCAAAGTCTTCTCAACCATTTAGATGTCAAAGCTTTCTTCCCCATCAATGTCGGTTAAGCATTTCCCTATCACTGACACATGAGGGACGTCTTTAGATCCACTTTATCTTCAGCTTCAGACTCTAACAGTCTTCTTCTTCCATCTTCCCAACTCTTCTATCTTTATCTCCATGATAGATCATTAGTGGCACTGTTCTTACCCCATGTGCATCTTGGTTGCTCCGGATGAACGCAATTTCTATCTTGTGGCTTCATCTCTCACTGTCTTCCTCATCTCCCACATTCGAAACACGAAGTCAATTATGATGTTGAGGGTTGCCATCTTCATCAATCTCGCAACCACTGGCTGGTTTGGTTCTAGCCACTCACTTGTAACTGGAAACAACTGGATCTTCATCTTGTTTCTTCACTAACTCATATTTCGTAGACACAATTTGCATTACAGATTTACAAATAAAAAATGCTATGGGCAGGGGGCTTTGCGTTGCAGGACCTAAGGGAAAATCCAATGGTAGGGCCAAAATCAAATTTGACTCCTATAGGAAGATATTAGCATCTCCAATGAAAAGAATTGATAGGTATAAAAATTAGGTATGATACCCAGAGGAGTATCATATTTGAATCATTGGCTATACTCCCCAACATATACACGCACGGGTTTGGGGAAAGAAAAGCCAAAGAATTTTTCTTTTCACATTCCACATGGGTTCTGCCATATGTCCCCACCATTGTCTCTTAGTTGTCCCCTGTTTTCCATCCACAATCAAGAGAATCAACAACTCTTTCTTTCTTTTCTTTTGGTTTTTTTTGTTTTCTTTGCTTTCAACTTTTTTTTTTCATCAACGGTTATATTTTTATAAATACTATAAATATCATATATCACACTTAGCATACTCACATCTTTTCTTCACATTCTTCCTTTTCTAAATTATAATTTCCACTTTGTTTCTCATACTCTAAATTTTTTTTTCCTTTTTTTATAAATGGCACAAAATCAAGATCCAATGGTTGGAAATTAAAAGAAGATGATCTCTTTATCGAACTAGATTAATATACTACATAGTATATAATTTTTTAAGAATTATTATTAAATAAAAAGATTTATTAGTTACGGTTGTAAATTAATATTTATTTCCACGTATTTTAATATGGATTCTATGTACGATAGTCATTGTATATGATTACATATTTAACTTATTAACTATCACAATAATAATATTTTATATTCTTATCAAATCATCAACATATTTAATAAAAACAAAAAGAAATATTGATACTATGAATTTGTATCCTCCCATTGGAGATGGATATTTGATATCCAAATAAATAGTGTCAAAAGATATCAAAATTTGATTTTGATACCTATAGTTTGGATTTACCCTAAAGGAACTGGACATCTTATGTAACATCTCGACTTTTCGTAAAAGGGTAAAATAGTCATTGGGCGTATTTACTACGACCCAATTATTATTTGTCCTATTTATGTAATTAAAAAGGGTTTAATTAAAAAGGATTTGGTTATTTAATTAATGAATTTGATTAAATGGCTATATAAAGGAATAATACCCAAATTTCTCCTCTAAATTCACACGCATATTTCTGGGGAAAAAAGAGGATGCAACGGCGGCAACAGAGAAACAACGGGGAAGAAAAGGCGAAATAAAAGGAAGAACCGTGTGATCAATCCGTTCATCTGATCAAGGTGCCGCAAGAGAGAAAAGCGATCAAGCACGATGAGACGCAACTTTGGAAAATAACATCTCTCAATTTCGTAAGTTTTCGTTTAGCCCTAGTTTTCGGTATTCGTAGAGTTCGATTCTTGAAAAATTCGTATCTTTTAATCCGTAGCTCGTTTCGCGCCCATGAGTAGTCGAAACGATCGTCTTGAAGCGTAGAATAATCTAAAAATAGTTTCACGGCAAGTAAGCCCGGGTAATCTTCGGTTTTTCGAGCTCTTTCGTTTCGGTTTTCGCAAGAAATAGGATTTTAGGGTTTCTTGTTGATCACATAGGTTTTGGGGTTGAGGATCAACAATTGTTGCGCTTTGGGTGTTTTGTCGTCGGTGTTGCAGGCAATTAAGGTAAGAGGCTCTTCCTATGATTCCAATTATCGTTTATGAGGTTTAGATCAAGTTTTAAGGTTTTAAGATGTGTTTTTCGTTGATCAAGGATCATTGGTGTTCTTGGAATGTTTAGATATGTTTATTTACGTTTTACTATGTTTAAATTTCTGTTATTTTGGGTTAGAAACTGATTTGGATCGAACGAGGATTTTAGGGTTCTAGCCGAAACCCAGGTCGGACGGGCGTCTGCTTCATGTGGACGGGCGTCTGCCTTGGCTACATTTCAGACGGGCGTCTGGTTTCTCTGGACGGGCGTCTGAGGTGTTATTTTACATTCAGGTTGTAACTGTCTTGGTGTGGACGAGCGTCTGGGGAAAGTGGACGGGCGTCCAGTTTTGGACGGGCGTCCAGTAGGATCCAGACGGGCGTCCATGTATTTAAACGGGCGTTTGGGTGTTGTTCAGCCCTATAAGTACGTTTTATCACTTATAAACCTTTAAACGTGATATGTTAACACTGTATAAACTTGAACAAGCCTGAATTGAGCTTCTGATTCGTTCAGTTAAAACACCGAATGTACTCTTAAAGGGAGTTGAAGTTCGGATCCGTCGGAAGAGCATGATAGGCTTGTGCTTTGATGAGTTAGAATTCATCAATGTCGTGTAATTGCTAGGACTTGTCCGTGTCTAAAGTGGTCAGGAAGAGAGTAGTGTGTGTGAGGGAGATTATTTGAAAACACTTAGGTGGCTAGTTAATCATCCTAATAATCAACGTACTTGACTAGTAAAAGATTAAACAACATGTCTCTCTTGGCTAGGCACCTGTGCTAAATCGCGATGCATGTTCTACCTCTCGAAGGTGGTGGAACTCTGTAGGTCAATGACCCTAAGTACAGAGGGACTCCGCTGAGGTGTGCGTGCTATCGGAGTCTACCTTTTCTAGACTTCGTGGATATTGGTGTGATCCACTAATATGTTGCAAAAGAGTGTTCCCGAGGTGGAAGAACTCCGTAGGTCATAATGACCCTAAGTACAGAGGGACTCTTCTGAGGTGGATGCGTGTAGTGCCCTTGAGTGCGGTTGTAACACAGATAAGCTAAGTAGTAACGTTTAGTCAATTCATGTTGATGGACATGAAATGAACCCCAGATTGAGTCGGTCTCACATAAATAACTAAACAATCAAATATCCTTTCTTTATAAATTGTAATTGTTGTCATAGCTTCTCACTTTTACTAAGTACTTTGTACTTACCTCCTTTGCATTTTCTTTTGTATGCATTGTGGGGTGAGAAGACGAACAAAGTTGAGCATGTTTTAGTGGAGGATTTCGGTGACGACGTTTGACGACGCCACGTTGAAGATTTATCTTTTATTTATGTTATTCTTTTAGATAGACTTGTAGTACCTTTGGAGTAGGCTTTTGGTCTTTCGAGACTTGTCGTACGTTTATTTTGGATTTCGTATTTTCCTTTTGATGTAATAAAGTTACATTTCCATCTTTAGTATGGTTAATTTCTATTCATAGTAGCTTTTATGTTTTTACCCGAGTCTTTTTAGCTTCCGTTTGCTTTTATTTGATACGACGACGTAGAGGCTTGCGTATAATATTAGATTTATTTAATGCTATACGCGCCGAACGTTTCTCTTCCGGATAAGGGCTCGGTATCCGGGAGCGGGGCGTTACAGTTGGTATCAGAGAGAAGCGTCTTTTCTGTTCTTGGCTTCTCTTCCTCTAAGATAAGGATTCCTTTAGACCTTTTAGAACTTGAGCTTGGTGGTAATCCTCGTAAGACTAAGAATCCGTAAACCGTGGTACAGTTATCAGGACCTAGTGAGGAGTCTTCTGAGACGAAGGTTAGGTTGAGTTCTCAGTTCACATCTTTCATGTGATCACCTCAGGTTTTGTCCCTTCTAGTATCCTTAGTAGAAACTCTTTCTTCTTTTGAAGTTCCAAACCGTAGCTTGTCACATAGGGTTAAGTGAAACCCCTTAAGTAAAGCTTTGGGATCGGAGTCTTATGCCTACACCTTAAAGTCGAGGTCCTCTTGGTTGATTTCTTTTTCCTTATTTTCCCTATTGAAATCTCTTCACCTTCTCTACACATGAATATCTAAGTTTACTTTTATCTTGGCCTAACTTTGTAGAGAATGATATTTGATTCACTCTACAAGTCCCCCACTTTCTCTTTTCACTATCACTTGGTTGAGTTCATCAACATTCTTTGACCTTTGCTTCGCTTGAGATGGTTTTACGAACTCCATATGTAACTCTATTATTTCCAAGTACTCCTCGGTCGTTTCAACTCATAGTGTTAAAGGTCTCTTACATTGGCACATACTTTTCATCATCCTCGTGTTTGGATTTACCCAACATGAGTGAATGCTTTTGTTTCCGTGTTTTTCCTCTAACATAAGACTGTCTTCCCCACTCTAAAAAATTTTGAAAATTTTCAGCAAAGTATATTACTGTCTTATCTACAACTTCTCTTTTTACATCAACTCGATAATCATTATGGATTATTTAGAAAATTCATGTTTATACCGGACACTCTGTCCAGAAAATCTGCAGCAGCACTTTCACTTATTCTTCTGTTTTGAACAGGTTAAACATCTTCAAATGACCTGAATTTTTGATATGTTGCAGAAAACAATTTTATCTACAGCTTCCATTTTGGAATTAAGTTCAGATTCTTTTTCGTTTGATCTCGATTTGCAATTCAACACAATGTTTATTAATCTGGAAATTCTGGCAGTTTGTGCAATCGTCGGAAATAATTGTTTTTGACCAACTTATCTTCATTCAAAAATTCTAATATTTTTACATCACCTGGAAAACTCCGGTATCTAGATCTTTTCTCTTTGGATCGTGCTCAATTTCTTCTTCGTTTGTTCTGTACAAATTGATAATATCAGATCCGGAGTAAAAATCTTACACAAGCAACCTAAAAGGAATATTCACCTCCTTGACTTAGAGTTTGGGCTAAGAGGGTAGTAAGTTACGACTGTTCTGTTTAGGAGTCCCCTGAAGTTTGATCTCTTTTTGAGTTAAACCTCTTAGTAGGATGCTTATAAAGCTAACATTGTAGTTTCTTTTGCAGTGTTAAACGAGAACCAAGGTGCTATCCTCCAACATGCTATGTTTGATTTAAGACCCTTTTCGTGCCCTTTTGTAGATATACCTTTTACGGTAATTTGTTTCTCATGTAATCCCTCACTTGAGATCTTTAAACTCAACAAATCCTCTCGGCTTGTTGTCATGAATTATCTCCGAAACATATCTCCATAAGCCCTTCTTTTGACCAAGTTCATTCTTTCTTACTTTTTAATCAAGAAACAAATTCTCTTCAAAGTTCTAAATTGTTGCACTCCCATCATTCATGCAAATTCAAAGTTTGCTGAACCTTTCTAATGTCAGAACATTCCTTTTACTTGTGTTTATTCTCAGCTCCCCTCCTAAGGGTAGTGTCGATATTGTAACTATTTCACCTAATGATGCCTGTTCCTTTAAGGTATGCATATCTTCTTTTGCTGGTCAAATCTTTAAACCTATCATGGCATTCCTTTTCAGTTACTTACCTTTAATCTTCTAGCAATTTATGCTACACTAGTTCAAGCATAAGGTAGTCTTTGCTAAGGTGCCTTCCGAACCTATCTAGCCAACCAACTTTTGTGTTCCTAAACTTTTGATCTCCATTTCGGATTATTGTACCTTGTACCCTTCGAGTTTTAACTCTCTTTCGGGCCATTTAGAGCCATGAACCGCCATGTACACCTTTTGAGTTCCCATCGTCCGTATTGGCGTTCCTATTACAATTTTGTCATACGCCGGTTGAAAGTCCATTTATTCTAACCTTTGCATTCCCACACGAGGAATAACCTTGAGCATTTATTCCTTGGCGTGTACTATTCCTCTCGAGTAGTGCAACCTTGAACCGTTGATTTGAATCGTCAAATATCGTTTATACTACCTTTGGAAGTTTGAATTAATTCCTTGAAATCAAACCTTACCCGACGCAATTCTTAAGTGTCGTTTCCTCTTCATTCAAAATCTTGCTTGCCGCTTACTTATTCAAACTTTCGGATATTCCCTTACAATTTCTTGGGAAAATTTCTATTTCCTTTAAATCTCGTAATAACCTCTCTTTGACTATTGCAAACTTGGACACTTCCTGACAAGTGTTTAATTTCATTCTGAGACCTACTTCATGTTGAGATTCTTGCTCTCTTTTGATTTCTAACTTTCTAGTCCTTCTGGTGCTCGACCTTGTACCTTTACTTTGCTTTTCTGTGTGTGATGACTCCCTTAAGAAACTCATGTGAACTGAAGATTTTTCTAGTTCGCCAACATCCATCTTTGTTAATCAAATGATTAACAATCAAGGTCACTTTCTTAATGTTCTCAAGCTCGGTGTTCTCCTTGCATACATTGAGAATATCTTCAAGTCCATCTGGTGATGTTCTAACGTCTCCACTTTCTAAAGGCTTATATGAAAGCCTATTACCATTCTTCCAAGTTGCCTCTCGAAGTCCTTGTAGACCACCGTATCTTGCGGAATTCCACTCTCTTAAAAGAATTTCATCTCGCAAGGTGTTCTTTGTTCTCCTTCTAGTGAGACTATCTTTTGTATTATGATACAAAGTGCCTCTTCCTTTATTTTAGAACCAACTTCAATTTTCATCAACACGGAATCATTTTGTTTCGCTTGTAACCCAAGCAACCTTCCTTATTTCAAGTGCATTGTACCCTTCCTTGGCTTACCTAGTTGACATACCACCCTGGTACTCAACTTGTCACCTTTCAATTTCTTTTACTTTCCAAGATAACCCTAATTGGCATAAGGATTGAATCAGACCGTCAGAGAGAAAGTATGGTAAATGCATCCCCAAGAAGTCTCAGAAGTCTTTCAGCCGGGATCCTTGCAGTTCTTCAGCAAGCTTGTGGTGCCATGATGGAAGTTGAGATCGAAGGAAGTCAAGTATGCCAGGAAGCTGTGAGTCAGTTGGGAAGCTCAAGCACTCAGGACACAGGTCTGCAGGAGCAAGAAAAGAGTGGTAAACCGGTGATTGCAAGATTCGAGGCGGTTGATGAGTTCGTGAAGAAGCAAGATAAAGATCCAGTTGTTTCCGGTTACAAGTGAGTGGCTAGAGCCCAACCAGCCCTTGGTCACGAGTTAGATGAAGATGGCAACAGTTGGCATTGGAATCAGCTTTGGGTTCTGAATGCGGAAGATCGGGAAGGACAATGAAGAATGATAACCTCGAGATGACAATTGCAGTTCCTCTCGGAGACCAAGAAGTACAAGAATTGGAACAGTACTGCTGGCGATCTTTCATGAAGATAAAGATAGAAGAACACGAGTTTCTGGGATGAAGTGGAGCGACAACAGAATACGAGACCAGAGTTTCTACAAAGCAAGCCAACGAAAGATTGAAGTGGATCGTCGCTACCTCAAATAGCTCAAGACAAGGAAGAGTTGGGAAGATGGAAGAAGAAGAAGACTGTACGAGTTAGGAGACGAAACGCTTCGCAAAGTTCAGTGTTCAAGTACCTCTCGGTTACATTCGAGTTTCGAGGATGAAACTCTTCTTAAGGGGGAAGGAATGTAACATCCCGACTTTTCGTAAAAGGGTAAAATAGTCATTAGGCGTATTTACTACGACCCAATTATTATTTGTCCTATTTATGTAATTAAAAAGGATTTAATTAAAAAGGATTTGGTTATTTAATTAATGAATTTGATTAAATGGCTATATAAAGGAATAATACCCAAATTTCTCCTCTAAATTCACACGCATATTTACGGAAAAAAAGAGGATGCAACGGCGGCAACAGAGAAACAACGGGGAAGAAAAGACGAAATAAAAGGAAGAACCGTGTGATCAATCCGTTCATCTGATCAAGGTGCCGCAAGAGAGAAAAGCGATCAGCACGATGAGACGCAACTTTGGAAAATAACATCTCTCAATTTCGTAAGTTTTCAGTTTAGCCCTAGTTTTCAGTATTCGTAGAGTTCGATTCTTGAGAAATTCGTATCTTTTAATCCGTAGCTCTGTTTCGCAGCCATGAGTAGTCGAAACGATCGTCTTGAAGCGTAGATTAATCTAAAAATAGTTTCACGGCAGTAAGCCCAAGTAATCTTCTGTTTTTAAGGCTCTTTCAGTTTCGGTTTTCAGCAAGAAATAGGATTTTAGGGTTTCTTGTTGATCACATAGGTTTTGGGGTTGAGGATCAACAATTGTTGCAGTTGCTGGTTGTTTTGCTGTCGGTGTTGCGGGCAATTAAGGTAAGAGGCTCTTCCTATGATTCCAATTATCGTTTATCAGGTTTAGATCAAGTTTTAAGGTTTTAAGATGTGTTTTTCGTTGATCAAGGATCATAGGTGTTCTTGGAATGGTTAGATATGTTTATTTACGTTTTACTATGTTTAAATTCTTGTTATTTTGGGTTAGAAACGATTTGGAACAAACTTGAGGATTTTAGGGTTCTAGTCGAACCCGGGTGGACGAGCGTACGCCTCTGTGGACGGGCGTCTACTTGGGGCACATTTCGGACGAGCGTCTGGTTTCTCTGGACGGGCGTCTGAGGTGTTATTTTACATTCAAGTTGTAACTGTCTTAGTGTGGACGAGCGTCTGGGAAAAGTGGACGGGCGTCCGTCTTGGACGGGCGTCCGTAGGTTCCGACGGGCGTCCATGTCTTTAAACGGGCGTTTGGTTGTTGTTCACCTTATAAGTACGTTTTATCATTTCTAAACCTTTAAACGTGATATGTTAACACTGTATAAATATAAACAAGCCCGAATTGAACTTCTGATTCGTTCAGTTAAAACACCGAATGTACTCTTAAAGGGAGTTGAAGTTCGGATCTGTCGGAAGAGCATGATAGGCTTGTGCTTTGATGAGTTAGCATTCATCAATGTTTGTGTAATTGCTAGGACTTGTCCGTGTCTAGTGGTCTAGGAAGAGAGTAGTGTGTGTGAGGGAGATTATTTGAAAACACTAGGGTGGCTAGTTAATCATCCTAATAATCAACGTACTTGACTAGTAAAAGATTAAACAACATGTCTCTCTTGGCTAGGCACCAGGCTAAATCGCGATGCATGTGCTACCTCTGAAGGTGGAGGAACTCTGTAGGTCCAAGGACCCTAAGTACAGAGGGACTCTGCTGAGGTGTGCGTGCTATCGGAGTCTACCTTTTCTAGACTTCGTGGGTATTGGTGTGATCCACTAATACGTTGCAAAAGAGTGTTCCTGAGGTGGAAGAACTCCGTAGGTCATAATGACCCTAAGTACGGAGGGACTCTTCTGAGGTGGATGCGCGTAGTGCCCTTGAGTGCGGTTGTAACATAGATAAGCTAAGTAGAAACGTTTAGTCAATTCATGTTGATGGACATGAAATGAACCCTAGATTGAGTCGGTCACACAAAGATAACTAATTAAACGATTAAGTATCTTTTCTTTGTGAATTATAATTGTTGTCATAGCTTCTCACTTTTACTAAGTACTTTGTACTTACCTCCTTTGCATTTTCTTTTGTATGCATTGTGGGGTGAGAAGACGAACAGGTTGAGCATGTTTTAGAGGAGGATTTCGGTGACGACGTTTGACGACGCCACGTTGAAGATTTATCTTTCATTTATGCTGTCATTCTTTTAGATAGACTTGTAGTACCTTTGGAGTAGGCTTTTGGTCTTTCGAGACTTGTCGTACGTTTATTTTGGATTTCGTATTTTCCTTTTGATGTAATAAAGTTACATTTCCATCTTTAGTATGGTTAATATCTGTTCATAGTAGCTTTTATGTTTTTACCCGAGTCTTTTTAGCTTCCGTTTGCTTTTATTTGATACGACGACGTAGAGGCTTGCGTATAATATTAGACTTATTTAATGCTATACGCGCCGAACGTTTCTCTTCCGGATAAGGGCTCGGTATCCGGGAGCGGGGCGTTACATCTTAAATGGAAGAATCTATAATTAAAGGACAACCCATAAAATAACTAAGAAAGAAAAAGTAAAAAAAAAGAGGAGGAGGGGGGTAGGAGGGACGTGGAAGAAAGAAAATACAAGATTGATGAAATATATCTAATCTGCTGCGTCAAACAACAACAAAATTAATACCTAGAAAGTTTTTTTTTTCCGATGGTACTAAAAAGTTAAGAATAAACTAGTAACAACATCCCTTTACGACATATATCTAAATAAACATTATTAAAACTAATTAAAACTGAACTCTCAGATCCTACAATCCTTCAAATTCACCCATGAACGCCAACAATTGTCAAGAACAGGCAAGTAGTAATACGGATTTTCACAGTTTTCAGAATATATCAAGTAGCCCAAATCATGCTTAACAAAATCCTCCATAATCACCATCCCTCTATCGACCAAAAGCCCTTGTCCATATCCCAATACTTCTTCCCAAGGATATTCTCCTGTTTCACTAGCCCCCTATTGGAATTAACGCAACATCAAGCTCAAGTTCAAGTTAGTTAGGAGTTTGTTGGGGGTTGTTATTGGTGGTTATCACCAAGGAGCTAACACTAGAGTCTATATAAGGCTCATTAGATATAGGATTAAATTAACGATTCAGCTTAGAGTTTTCAACACTACTTTTTGTACTTAAAACTTTCTTCCTTGCAGTTATGAATCCTTCTTGATTCAGATTGTATTCCTTTTGTAATCTTTCGATGATTAATGGAGATTTATGTGTTCTCTGTTTGTTTAGTTGCTTAAATTCATTGCCATCTTCATAAATTCTTCATGGTATCAAAGCATTTTTCTCGCTAATCCGCTGTGATCTTGCCAAGATTCTAAGGAGTTCTGGTTCTGGTTTTGATCGATTCTTGAAGGGGACGTTTTCTGCTATTTGCTTGTTCCTGATCGCTAACCAGTTCTAGTTCATTTTTCCATGGATTCTGTAGTTCAAAATCAAGGCATTTTGCCAGGTAATCCCTTATATTTACATCCGAACGAAAATCCAACCTTGATCTTGGTTCAGCCATTGTTGAATAACAAAAACTATCATCCATAGAGTCATTCCATGAAAATGGCCTAAATAACCAAGAACAAGCTTGGTTTCATAGATTTAATAATCAACACTCCTGCTGTGGATTCACCGGAGTTTCAAGTATGGCTGCAATGCAATACTTTTGTAAAAACTTGGATATTGAACTCCGTAATGCCTTCAATAGCCCAGAGTGTGATGTATAGAGAAACAACAAGACAAATTTGGTTAGATTTGCAGTCAAGATTTTCTAGGCTTGATTTTTTCGTTTGGGAGATTTACTGAAACAAGTTCATGCTCTTAGACAGGGAGATTCCGATGTCATAACCTATTTTACCAGGCTTAAAACCTTATGTGATGAGATAGCTATCATGAAGCCTGATCCAGTGTGTTCTTGTGTTCCTAGGTGTCATTGTGATGTGATTAAAGTGTTTACTGGTTATGCTGAGACATAAAATATAGTTAAGTTCTTGAGAGGCCTGAATTTTGAGTTTTCACATGTCTTGACACAAGCACAATTAATGGTTCCTGTTCCAGACTTGGATACAATCTTTGCTATGGACTTGAAGTTGGAAGATCAGAAATAATTTGATAGTAGGTTTCCGAGTCAACAACTCTATATAACAGGGCTTTCAATCCTAATACAAATTCTGGTTTGTTAGTTAATCCACAAAACACTGGTTATCAGCAAAACTCAAAAAGACTGCCAGTTACTGGAGGATCCAAATTCAAGAAGAGTGGTGGTACTTCAAATGGAAAGAAGGTTCAATGTACTTTTTATGGTTACAATAGACACACTGTAGACAAATGCTACAAGAAGCATGGATTCCCACCCGGTTGGAAACCTAAGAGCATAGTGAATATGGTAGAATCTGTTCCAGAAGATCAGATTATGAGTTCTAGCAATCCTTTGTCTAATACACAAGATTCAGAGGGTTTTACTTTGAATAAAGATCAGTTTCTACTGATGAGGCTACTGGATGTCCAGAAGGCAACCTATTATGAGCATGTAGAAAATCAAGCCACTATTTTGACCACTAATTTCACTCCAACTGCTGATACATCAGGTCTGTCTAAATCCTTTAATTACTTGCCTTGGATTATTGGTGCAACAGACCACATAGTCAGTAGCATTCACAATCTACAATCCTCAAGACCTGTTCACAATATGTATGTAGGTCTACCAAATGGTGCCAGTGTGAGAGTCACACATATAGGCACAATACATATAAATGACAAGTTAGTTCTTACATATGCCCTTTGTATACCACAATTCAATTTCAATTTGATATCTTTTGCTAAACTAACTGCCAACCCTGATTTGCATGTTATCTTTGGTCTTGATACCTGTCTCATTCTGGGCAAGAAGCTTGGGAGTCAGATTGGATCAGCTAGAAAGTGTAAAGGCCTTTATGTTTTGCATAGTGCACAATAGGCTGTTATTGAACTTGCAGTTATTAATAATGTTTCTTTAGATGATCTTGCATTCTTGTATTATAGATGAACAAGTTTGGCATTACAGACTTGGTCATCTATCAAATAAAAGGCTTTCTGATTTACTTCACATTGAGAATTCTTGTATACATATAAACCTTGTCACATTTGTCAATTAGCAAAACAAAAGAGAAACTCTTTTCCTTTAAGTACTTCCTCTATAAATGATATTTTTGATCTTATGCATTTTGATATATGGGGGTCGTATAAACATAAAACTGTACATGGCCATGCCCACTTTCTTATTATAATTGATGATTACTCTAGATTTATTTGGATACATTTATTAAAGGAAAAATCTGAAGTAAGGCAACTAGTTCAGTCCTTCATTCAATATGCTTTAGTTCAATTTAACAAGCATGTTAAAGTAGTAAGGTCAGATAATGGTGTTGAGTTTGATATGCCTGATTACTATGCAGAAAAATGTGTTATACACCAGACATCATGTATGGATATTCCACAATAGAATGGAATAGTAGAAATGAAACATCAACACATTTTGAATGTTGCAAGGGCTTTTTTAAATTTCAGTCCAATTTACCTCTCACTTATTGGGGTTATTGTGTTTCACCTGCAGTTTTTTCGATAAACTTGTCTCTTTCACATGTGATCAACCTTCAAACACCTTATCATCTGCTATATAATAAGCACTTTCATTACATTGAACATAAAGTTTTTGGTTCTCTTGTATATGCTTGCACACAGTCACATAATAGAACAAAATTTGAAACTAGGGCAAGACAGTGCATGTATCTTGGAATGCCCAAGTTTACAAAAGGTCATATTTTGCTTGACAGACAAACTAGAGACATTTTTATATCTAGGGATGTACAATTTTATGAGAAGATCTTTCCTTTACATATCAAAGCCACAGATATGCAGCAGTCATTGTTGCATGTACCATATGAAGTCAATACTGATGAGGTTGTTCAACATCATATTCCAACTGAAGAAGCACCTCAGGACTCTCCACAACCTGAAGCTCCTCATGTTCAAGCTTCTCAAAATGAAGCAAGAAGATCAAGTAGACAGAGGCAAACCCCTACATATCTTAAAGAATATGTAGTGCCTACAAAGAAATCATCACATTCTATCAATAATGTGACGACTTATGATAAACTGGTGAACAACTATTTGAAGTTTTTTTGTGTAGTAGATAAAATCCAAGAACCTAAAACCTATAGGCAATAAGACAAGAATGCTGGAGGGAGGCTATGCAAAAAGAACTGGATGCTTTGCAAGCAACAAAGACTTGGGAAATTGTAACCTTACCACCTGGAAAGTCTACAATAGGATGTAAATGGGTGTATAAGGTTAAATATCATGCTGATGGATCCATAGAAAGATACAAGGCCAGATTGGTAGCCAAAGGTTACACTAAGACTTATGGTATTGACTACCAGGAGACCTTCTGACCAGTTGCAAAAGTCACCACAATAAGAGCTGTTAGCACTTGCAGCTTCTAAAGGTTGGCACATACACCAAATGGATGTCAACAATGCCTTTTTGCATGGTGAACTAGATGAAGAGGTTTATATGGATCTACCTCTAGAATTTCAAGCCAAAAACCTAATCAATTTTGCAAGCTCACAATCTCTGTATGGACTTAAACAAGCTAGTAGACAGTTGAATTCAAAACTCACAGAGGCACTAAAAGAAATTGGATTCATCCAGTCAACACATGATCATTCTATATTTACAAGGTGTATAGACAAAGACTTCATAGCACTACTTGTTTATGTAGATGACATAATAGCCACAAGCTCATCTATGGCACCAATTGATGAAGTTAAGCAAGTTCTTCATAACAAATTTATAATCAAAGACATTGGGATTTGAGGTATTTTCTAGGAGTTGAAGTGGCTAAATCAGCTAAAGGAATCTACATCAACAAAAGAAAATACACATTGAACCTGTTGGAGGAATATGGTTTTCTGGAAGCCAAACCCGTGAGCACACCCCTGCATTCCAAACAGAAACTCACAGCTGGAGATTCTGAATTACTAACAGACAATACCCTATATAGAACAATTGTTGAAAAACTGATATATCTGTCATTCACAAGACCTGACATAGCATATGCTGTTCAACAACAGAGTCAATATCTGTCTCATCCTACAATAAATCATACGCAGGTTGCACAAAGAGTTCTAAGATTCCTAAAAGGTAATCCTGGACAAAGAATATTATTTGAAGCAAATTGTTGGAAATAAAATTTATGTTTTGATGATGATTCATCACTTAATCAGTTATTGTTCTTAAACCCCATTGATGAAGTGTCATAACTAGCTGTTATAGTGCAAAGCAAAAAGATGTCTAGAAATCTTTGTATAGGATTTAATAGAGTCTGATAGTTGTATAAGTTAATCAGACAAGCACTATAATAGTTCTAGGTTCAGAACTGAGAAAATGAGAAACTGACTTATTGAACAGAGTTCCCAACTGAAACTGACCAAGAGTACTTCAACTATAACTGAGGGATCAGACTTAGCTATGAAAGAACTGAAGAAGGTAAGTTCGTTGAGGGACACAAACTCAGTTGGCTTATCTAAAAGACATAAGAACTGAGGGATCAAACTCAGTTATTGAAGATATAAGAACTGAGGGTTCAAACTCAGTTTATGAAGACTAAGTCAAGACTGTAAAGTTAGACTTCAGGAAAGATTTTGATGACCTGAACTGACTTTATGAATCTTGTATAAAGACCTAAGAGTCATAAGGTCAATGAACTCGTAGATGATATATACATATGGTGTACTCTGATTTAGTCAATTATAATCAGATAAAGGATAGAGTACTGAGATTTTGAAGAAGAGTAAAAACTCAGTTAATGCTCTTAAAAAACTGGAACTGACTACGTCATGGTTAAATTAGTTTTTTAGCTGAAGAAGAATCAGACCGTTATAAGTCAAGCAATTTTATTGGTCTGTAAAAGTGTCCTTTCTGTCACTGACATACAAAAAGAGAAGCATGACCACAAACGGCTATAAGAATTCAAATTCAAATGAACTAACCGTTAGAGAAACCCCTATAAATAGATCTCTTCTACAACAAGAAGAGTGTGGAATTCTAAGAATCAATCTAGTCAAGAAAAATCAAATTATAGGGGAAAGTAATCAAAAAGAATTCCTGCTACATACTCAATTGCAAGATCAAGATATTTCTTCAAGTGTTCATAAGATTTCAAAGAAGAATCAAGATCAATCAATTGAAGAAAAACAGATCCGTGCGTAATTTTTATATCTAGAAGAAGAAGCTCAAATCACAATTGAATCATAGCTATTGATTCAAGTCTCAACTTTGATCTCATCAAAGGTTTAGACTGTGAAACACCAAGAAGGTGTGAAGGACAGTTGAGGTGCAGTCAGGAAGACTGTGTTTGTGATGATGGTGAAGAGGCAATTCAACCCTCTAAGTACCAGTGTAGCAAGCTTATTTAAAACAACCATCCTACCTATTGAAGACTAAAAAATTTGGAAGATTGTGAAACTAGGGATTAGTGAAGGACAATCAAGTGTCTAGAATTTACTTTGTGTCTTGTAACTGTAAACCTCAAGAACATAGTGAATTTGGCCTCCTACATCACAGGGGAAGAGAGGACTAAAAGGATTACACCACCTGGAACCTCTATAATTCTTGTTTATTTACATTACGCATTTACTTAATGCATAACAATTATATTCACCTAGTTCACATACTCTGCAAACACTAGAAACTAAGTGAGCATATCAACTGATAACTCATATTTTACAAAGGCTTAATTTAATCCGCTGCCGGTTAACTCAGTTAAGGATAAGTCAGTTTTTGACTTAGACTCAACTAAGTTAGCTTAACTCCGCACAAGTTTTAACTGAACCGTAAAAGTCTAAAATTCAGTTTTTAGGGACAAGTTTATTCCACCCCCCTCTAAACTTGTGTTAGCCTTTCCAAAGGGACCAACAATTGGTATCGGAGCAAATCTTCTCTCTGAAGAGATCTCCGATTGAGCTTTATCAGTTTGAAGTAACTGGGCATCAATTGTTTCTTGGGCATCAATTGTTTCTTAGCTGTTTATCATAATCATTTGTTTGCTTAAAGTTTTTCAAAAACTGCATCATGGAATCACACAATCATTTTAGAAATATGCTTAGCTGTTCGTTTTTAAGATTTGATGACTATAAAACTAAATTTCAGGCTCTTATTGCTAAAACTCAAGAAAAGCTGATTGAGAAATTCATTGATGAATCATCCCCCACAAACAATGAAGATAATGCTGAAATATTACCCTTAAGCTTTGGTGGAAATGATCATGGTGAAAGTGATGAAGAAATCATACTTCTTGGGAACTGACCCAGTAAGCAACAGTACTGGATTGGATAAAGGGAAGCAGACATTAGAAGATGAAGAAGCTAGAATTGAAAATTTATCTATCAAACATCATGAGGTAAATGCATCTACATCCAACACTCACACTGCCATGAACAATCATAGAAATGAAGATTTCAATAAAACCTTGGACATACTCATAAAGGAATTAGAGGTAATTCAAAAGAATTATGAGAATGTCAAAAAGGAAAAAGATCTATTGAAAACCGAAGTTCTAAGATTGACTGCTGAGATCAATCTTATCAAGGCTAATAATAGAACTAAGGAGAATTGCTCAACTGATGAACTAACATAGGTAATAAACATCAGAGAATCATCAATTGATCCAAATCCCAACGTTCAGTTCAAACCTGGAAAACCATTTGGAGACAGATTAGGTTTAGGGTTTGATAGTCAGCAAATTTCTAAGTTCAGACCTAGTACAGTTGCACCTAAGTTTGTAGCTGCACAACAGTCAAGAACTAAAAAACTGACAAAATTAGAACTGATAATTACTCAGCTCAGTCTCAACTCAAAACTGACAAAACTGTAAAATCAGTCAGTGGCAAACAACAAACTGAAAGATTTTATAGAAAGTATCAGAGGACTGAAAAAGGAAGACGATCGAGATCAGTCAAAAAGAACATTCAAGTCATATTCACAAAAGAATGAAGATCATTCATGGAATAATAGATTCAGGAGGAAAGGAAGACTCTTTCCTACTGATGAAGACTGGAATGGACCTATGTTCACTCAGTTTCACAAAAATGAAAAGACGTTCGAGTCAAGAAAGCAGAATTTTGTGAAAACTGACCATACTCAGCCAAAAAATCAAGATAGGTATAAAACCGACAAGTCATCAAAGAATTACAGAACACGAAACCTAATCAAAAAGGACCCAAACAGATATGGGTACCAAAAATCTCTTAACTTGTTTTGCAGATAATCAAAACTGAGTTTTGGAAACTGATCTGAACGGTCAACTGACTCAAAGTTTGGATAAGATCAAAGCTAGACCTTCACAGATGGAGATAAACTGGAGATATACCGTATCAACTAATACTAGCTACTAATGAACAGTCGTACCCTACTCATATCTCAACCGTTCATCTTTTCCACTCACCGCTTTTTCCGTACTTCAACGTTTGACATGATTAATGACAAGACGTTTTATTACCCACCCAGATTTTACAACCACCAAATCTAACACTTATAAATATCCTTGTATCTTACCTAAAATCATTTACACTTTATTCTCTCTTTTTAATCCATCTGCTGAAAGAATTTGCTCTATCTTCAATTTCTCCAACAATCTGAATTAATGGCCTTCACCAGAGTTGAACCCGGAATGATCATATCTCTAGATCAATTTGTGGCTAAATATATAGATCAAACTCTAGCCAAAGAAATTGCAGACAAAATCAAGAAAATCAAAGGATTGGAGCAAGTATTCAACATAAACCTGAAGAATGTGTGCCTGGACAACATCGGTGATTTTTATGAATTTGGAAGCAAAAGCATTGAAAATGAGGATGTACTTACTTACACCACACACGTCAATGGAAAAGAGATCAAGGTTATAGAGAACCTTATAGCAGACATTTTCGGTTTTGAGAAATCTGGATTCACTTCAGTTCTCAAAATATCTAAAGAACAGTGAGAGAAACTATGGAAAGACATTGCTATCTTAGGAGATTCAAATGTATTACTGTCTGGATCAACAGGGCTACTCAAGCCTGAATTCGGTTTCCTGACAAAAATGCTAGCAAATTGCATAATTGGAAACGCAGGAAATTTCAGTAATCTATCCGGCACTAAGATAGATCTAATTTATATGATTTGGTTCGAAGAGTATTTCAACTGGCAAAGATATATCTTCGATCAATTGGTCGCTCAATCTTCTGATATACCCAAAAAGAAGAATGCTGAGAAGAAATGGAGGTTTTATCTCAAGAAAACTCTTGCTCTCCTAGCCCAAAGGATTATCGACCACTTTGGGATTGCAAGAAGAAAGGAAACTGTAGTTGTTGATGGCAAAATTGCAGTCAAAGAAGAAAAATCAAAGAAGAGGAAAGCAGGAGGTTCTGAAACTGAACCCAAGAAGAAAAGGAAGAAGTCTTCCAAGAAAACTGAAACTACAGCTGAAGCGCTGGAACATCTTGAAAGACTGAGAGAAAGGAAGAGGAAACTTGAAGAAGTTACAACCGGACCGCCATTCGAGTTAACAAAGTAGTGGCTTCACCAACAAAGTCGGCCACCTCGATTCTTGCCGAAAGTCAAGGAAGAAATCCGGGCGAGGAAAACCCCACCAAACGGATCGTTCGAAGTAGAACCTATTGTTGTGAAAATACATGTTGAAGAGTCAGCAAAGGACTTTCAAGAAGTTCGCTCCATCACGCCGAACCGAAACTCAGGGGAACAAACCCTGAGAGCTGATGTTGATAATGAAGAATCGGATAGTGATGAGGAATTGATTGGACCCGGTGTGATCGAAATGCTTAATCTGATATCTTTATCAAGATCTACACCACAAAAGTCAGCATCCAGAATTGAATATGAGGAGACTATCAAAGAACTGGAAGATTCTCAGTCACAAGAAAGAGAAGCTGCTGAAGTTGAATCAAGACCCATACAAGTCATCACTTTGGATGAGCTTGTCAATGAACAAGAAGTAGTTCCAGAAGATAAGAAAGAAGAGGAATCAATTCATGAACTGATTATTGAACCAGCAAAAGATTAGGTTGTTGAACCAACACCTGAAGAGGAACCAGTTGCTGAACTGGAACTTGGAACATGTGTAGAACAAGTTGCTGAAGAAGAACTTGTTATCGCTGAAGGAAAGTTGGAAACTGATACTGCCATCTTAGTTCCTTTGATTGGAACTGAAACCTAGCTTGATCCCAGTTGTAGCTGAGGAAGTAGCCAGCAAAACTGATTAGCTTGAAACTGAAGTAGCTGAAAGATTTGAGGCACCTATGGAATCTGTCTCGGAGATTCCAAAAGAAAGAGAAGTAACCGCAACACCATCTGAATCATTTGTAAGTATTGGAGAAAAGATTGTAGCTGACTGCAAGAGACTGCATGCTTATCAGAATTGGAAACTCAGCTCCATTTCTAATCAGAAAAGTCAGTTAGCTGAAATGGAAATCACAGAGAAATGGGTGTTCAGTCTCTACAACATCAATCATCTGTCCGAACTGATCTGCAGCACTGATGAATTTTTGAACAATGGATATGCGTCGATCAGAGATAGTTATTGGAAGAGAACTGCTGTAGGAGAGAGTTCTAAGAAAGATGACAATGATGATGATGATGATTCTCAGGGAGATCCTGATTTACAAAAAGGGATTCTCGTCTCTCTACAAGACAAAGAAGGAGCAAAGAATGTTGCTGAAGAAGGATCATCTGAAGAAAGTTCAGATGACAGTGAAGAAACTAAAACTGAATCTGACGGTCAGTCGAAGATCAAGAAAAAGAAGGTTATCAATCTCCAACTGACCAAACCGTGCTTGAGATTGCAAAAATTGAAGCTAATAAAGCTTGTGAAGGATCTGATGATGAGTTCAATGTGGATATTTCACCAGTTAGAGACGTTGATCAGTCAAGTCTAGATGAAATAAGAAGACAGTCTGAGGAGAGAAGAAAGTCTGTGGATTACAAAGAAAAACTTAAGTAGATTGCTTCTCCTCTTAAAGAAGCAAAAGTAGCTGAAACTGATTTAGGAAAAAAACTTAAGTGTGTTCGGAAATGTTCTGAAGGCAATGGAAGACAGCAAAACTGAAAGAGAAAACATGGAGAAGAGGTTAAACAGTGTCAAATCTGACTGTCATGATACTCTTATCGCAATCAGAAAAACAACCATTGAATCTGAGGCAAGAAAAACTTAGACCCAAGGAAGATGGGAGGGCATCCTCAACAATGTAGTTGATAGACTGATCTTATTGGAGAATGCATCAAAAGACTCAGTTGTTGCTCAAACCATTTTGGCATCAAATCAGCAGCACCTAAACTCATACATTAGGAGCTTGATCAACAAAGATGATGTCATTAAAGGGGAAAGTTTGGACTTGTTAAAAGTCAAAGAAATGGAACTCATAGCCAAGTTCTCAGAACTAGCTGAGAAAAGACAGGCTCTAGACTCTCAAATGTACAACGTCTTCAAAGATCTACCGATTCAAGATGGAGTATCAAGGGAACAAGCCTTAGAGTCTTTTCTACATATGCAAAAAGTTCTTGTTCATTATTGGAACAAACTAGGTAAATGGGAGAAAGATGGCACTTTGAAAAAGGCATCAGATGAAGTTGAAAAGACTGAATCAGTGTTTGTTCCAAAATTACTGAGGACAACCACAAGTGAAAGACTAAGAAGATCTGTTTTTGTGTTTGCTGTGTTATTTAAGAGCAATTTTTTCAGCAAACACAGTATGACAGATTCTTGGAATATTTGGGCGAATATCCAATGAGTGGAATGCAAAGAAACTAACCTATCCATGACAGAAGATGCTGAAATCTTTGATAAACAAGATGGTCAAGGAATTGGAAAAGAAACTGGAAATTAATTTCTTTTCCTGTATTTGTATTTTATTACTCAGTAACTCAGTTATCAATAAAATCTCAGTTTCTCAGTTCTTTGTGTTTTCATTATTTTATCTTGTCTATATCTTAATGCATTGCTTTTAAGGAAGGTATTGACATCATCAAAAAAGGGGAAATTGTTGGAAATAAAATTTATGTTTTGATGATGATTCATCACTTAATCAGTTATTGTTCTTAAACCCCATTGATGAAGTGTCATAACTAGCTGTTACAGTGCAAAGCAAAAAGATTTCTAGAAATCTTTGTATAGGATTTAATAGAGTCTGATAGTTGTATAAGTTAATCAGACAAGCACTGTAATAGTTCTAGGTTCAGAACTGAGAAAATGAGAAACTGACTTATTGAACTGAGTTCCCACTTGAAACTGACCAAGAGTACTTCAACTGTAACTAAGGGATCAGACTCAGCTATGAAAGAACTCAAGAAGGTAAGTTCGCTGAGGGACACAAACTCAGTTGGCTTATCTAAAAGACAGAAGAACTGAGGGATCAAACTCAGTATTGAAGATAGAAGAACTAAGGGTTCAAACTCAGTTTATGAAGACTAAGTCAAGACTGTAAAGTTAGACTTAAGGCAAGATTGTGATGACCTGAACTGATTTTAGGAATCTTGTATGAAGACCTAAGAGTCATAAGGTCAAGGAACTCGTAGGTGATATATACTTATGGTGTACTCTGATTTAGTCAATTATAATCAGATAAAGGATAGAGTACTGAGATTTTGAAGAAGAGTAAAAACTCAGTTAATGCTCTTAAAAACTGGAACTGACTACGTCATGGTTAAATCAATTTTTAGCTAAAGAAGAATCAGATCGTTATAAGTCAAGCAATTTTATTGGTCTGTAAAAGTGTCCTTTCTGTCACTGACATACAAAAAGAGAAGCAGGACCACTAACGGCTATAAGAATTCAAATTCAAATGAACTAACCGTTAGAGAAACCCCTATAAATAGATCTCTTCTACAACAAGAAGAGTGTGGAATTCTAAGAATCAATCTAGTCAAGAAAAATCAAATTAAGGGGGATAGTAATCAAAAAGAATTCCTACTACATACTCAACAGCAAGATCAAGATATTTCTTTAAGTGTTCATAAGATTTCAAAGAAGAATCAAGATCAATCATTTGAAGAAAAATAGAGATGTGCATAATTTTTATATCTAGAAGAAGAAGCTCAAATCACAATTGAATCATAGTTATTGATTCAAGTCTCAACTTTGATCTCATCAAAGGTTTAGACTGTGAAACACCAAGAAGGTGTGAAGGACAGTTGAGGTGCAGTCAGGAAGACTGTGTTTGTGTTGAGCTGGTGAAGAGGCAATTCAAACCTCTAAGGACCAGTGTAGCAAGCTTAGTTAAAACAACCATCCTACCTATTGAAGACTAAAGCTGGAAAATTGTGAAACTAGGGATTAGTGAAGGACAATCAAGTGTCTAGAATTTACTTTGTGTCTTGTAACTGTAAACCTCAAGAACATAGTGAATTTGGCCTCCTACATCACAGGGGAAGAGAGGACTAACATGATTACACCACCTGGAACCTCTATAATTCTTGTTTATTTACATTACGCATTTACTTACTGCATAATAGTAATATTCACCTAGTTCACATACTCAGCAAACACTAGAAACTAAGTCAGCATATCAACTGATAACTCATATTTTACAAAGGCTTAATTTAATCCGCTGCCGGTTAACTCAGTTAAGGATAAGTCAGTTTTTGACTTAGACTCAACTAAGTTAGCTTAACTCCACATAAGTTTAAACTGCACCATAAAAGTCTAAAATTCAGTTTTTAGGGACAAGTTTATTCCACCCCCCCTCTAAACTTGTGTTAGCCTTTCCAAAGGGACCAACACAAACAATGATCTAACCCTTAAAGGATACACAGATTTAGATTGGGCAAGATGTGAAGACACCAGAAAATCTATTTCAGGCTACATAATGTTTCTTGGGACAACACCAGATTCATGGAAGTCCAAGAAACAAATCACTATAGCCAAAAGCTCATCTGAGGCTGAATATAGAGCAATGGCTAATGCTATATGTGAACTTCAATGGCTTGTCTATATCGTGAAAGACCTACAGATACCTGTTTCACTACAAATATTGTTGTTCTGTGACAATTCAAGTGCAATTCACATAGCAAAGAACCCCATATTTCATGAAAGGACCAAGAACATTAAACTTGATTGCCACATCACTAGGGCAAAAGTACAAGCAGGTTTCTTAAGGCTCATGGCTGTCAGAACTACCAATCAAATGGCAGATATTATGACAAAACCTCTAGATACACCTCTGTTCAAATACTTCCTATCCAAACTAAGGACATACTCTATCTTACATCCATCACAGACATGAGAACTGGAGACTGCTGAGTAATTTCTATGCGCGTTGCTGCTGAGATTTATCAGCAGACTGCTGATGAGTGTTTGCTGATGATGGTCTGTTGCTGATGGGTGTCTACTGATGATTGTCTGCTGTGGACTGTTGGAATTAACACAACATCAAGCTCAAGCTTCCTACCAACTTTCAGCTTGCGGGGTATTGGACTTAACACAACACCAAGCTTAAGTTCAAGTTAGTTAGGAGTTTGTTGGGGGTTGTTATTGGCGGTTATCTCCAATGAGCTAACACTAGAGTCTATATAAGGCTCATTATAGGATTAAATTAACGATTCAACTTAGAGTTTTCAACACTACATTTTGTACTTAAAACTTTCTTCCTTGCAGTTATGAATCCTTCTTGATTCAGATTGTATTCCTTTTGTAATCTTTCGATGATTAATGGAGATTTATGTGTTCTCTGTCTATTTAGTTGCTTAAATTCATTGCAATCTTCATAAATTCTTCACCCCTTGATTAATCTGAATGACACCGGTGAAGTCTCATCAATGGACAAGTACATATATTCTCTATGGTTATTCTCCACTTTCTGATCTTTCCCGCTGGATTGTTGGATCTTTTGGTACAGTTGGGCTCTCTTGGAGATGAATGTTGAGCAAATCATTTCAGTAGACAATTTTCTTCGTTTCTTTTTCAAAGCAGCAACAAGGCATACAGAGAACATTCTTCTCTTCTGGTGATGAGTGCGTCGACGCACGATTAGAGGGATCGACGTCCTTCGCTTGGAAACAACAGTGATTTGTTGTTGGCTAGGATGCACGGATACGGATACGCGGATATGGGATACGCGGATACGGGATACATTGATACGGGATTTTCGTAAAATATAGGATACGGAGACGGGGGTGTATTTATAAATAATGAAAATATAAGGACCAAAGTGTAAAGAATTAAAATGCGACGACAAAATTGTAAATATAAATACACAAGAGTCCATATAGAGATTAACAGAGAAGATGGAAAGAAAAGTTACAATTCTTGGGACGGAGGAATTTTAGGACTTTGAAAGGGCACATAACTTAATCTTCACGACATTATGAAAAAAAAATTTAAAAAAAAAAACTTTTCTCGTTGTAGCCGTATCCGAAGATGGATACGCGTATCTTATCAGAATTTGCGTATCCGAAATGCCGTATCCAAAGTTTTCAAAACTACAAATCAGCCCAATACGTATCCCATCGCGTATCCGGCGTATCCTTGGCGTATCCGTATCCGCGGCGTATCGGATACGCGATACGCCGGAAACCCACGTATCCATGCATCATAGGTTGTTGGCCAATTCTCTTTGGTCTGAAGAACAAATCTTCTTCATTCTTTTTTTTTCGTGTCGGATTTGGGTTTCAAGATTCAACTTAGAATTATCGATGAGTGTTTTCAGAATCTTTGTAACATCCCAACTTTTCAAAAAAGGGCAAAAGAGTCAATTAACGAAATTCAGATTTTTGTTATATTTAATTAAGGGATTTAAGTGTTATTTAAAATAAGAAAGTAAAAATAAAAATAAATTAAAAAAAGAAGAAGAAGTTAATGAGAAGTTTTGTTTTAGAATAAAACTTCTCATTAAAACGTTGGAAGTTTTTTAGCAAAAAAAAAAAAAAATTTCTTTAAACGCTCGGGAGAAAAGAAAACTGAAGCAAAAGGAATAAGTAGAATTTCCCAAGGATCTTTCTAGTCGTTCGTCGGTTTTCAGTTTCGAGTAGACAATCAGAATCGTGGTGAAGAGATCGTCGTTTTGGTAGCAAGGTTTCAGAGTTTCGTAAAGGTATAGTTTTGGCTCTAAATCTAGAATCTTGAAGATTAGATCTTGTTTTGGTGTTCTAGTTGATGAATTTGTAGTTTATATTGTTTAGAAACCTTTGATCACAATTAATTTAGGTTTAATTGTTGATCAATTAGGTTTGAGTTGGATTTCCAAGAGTGCTGCAGAGTTCTTGAAGGTTTGGCTTTGGTTTTCTTGCTAATAAGGTACGAGGCTCTTCCTAATGTTTAATTAAGGTTTTATGATGATAGGGTTGAGTTTTGACATGTTTTGGTGTTAAAAAAATTGTGCTTAAATGTTGTAGTTAGTGTGCAGTGCGATGGTATGATATAGTACTGTTGTGTTGCTGTTTTGCTCTGTATTTTGTTGTTAAATTGATTGGAAAAGGGTTAGATATGGTGCGGAATCGTAATGTGCCGAAATGCTCCCAGGTGTCGTAGGCCGTGGCCTATCAGATGCTGAGAGTTCAGAGTTTTATGTAGGTGTCGTAGGCCGTGGCCTATGATTTATAGGTCGTGGTCTATCTGATTCAGAGAGTTCAGAGAATTCTGCTGTGTCATAAGCGCCGGCCTATGATTTACAGGCCGTGGCCTAAGGCCCAGAAATGCTGTTTTGACCGTTTTTGCGTATTATCGAGTGTACTAAGTTGGGATTGGTTCCTAAACTTATATTAATGATATAAACAAGTTAAATGAACAAGCCTTGATTAAGCTTCTGATGCGTTTAGTTCCGGCACCGGATGTACTCTTCCATAGAGTTGAAGTTCGGGACCGTCGAAAGGGTATGAATGGCATGTGTTTTGAGGAATTAGAATTCCTCAATGTCTATGTATGTGCTAGGTCTTATCCATGTCTAGTGGTATAGGAAAGAGAGTAGTAGAGGTGAGGGAGCTTACTTCAAAATATTTAGGTGACTAGTTAACAATTAATAATAAACATACGTGTGTAGTTAAAAGACTAAACATCGTAACATTCTTGGTAAGGCACCTAGCTATATCGCGATGTGTGGGCGGTCAGATAAAGTGAATAACTCTGCTGGCCTATAAACTGCTAAATGGTAGGGGGACTTCGCCGAACGTGTACACTATCAGGTCTTAACCCGTGGCTATCGGTGTGATCCACCGATAGGTTGCAAACGATACCTCGTGGTGGGTAGCACCATGCGTTGTGCCCTTGAGTGCCAATGTAACAAAGATAAGTTAAGCTAGAAACAGTTAGTCATGAGATGTTGATGAGCATGAAGTGAACCCTAGAATTGTGTCGGTCACACAAGGATAACTTAATAATAATAACATGAACCTTTCGTTGTAAGACTTAATTATACATTAGCTTCTTCTTCTTGCTAAGTACTTTGTACTTACCTCAATTGCATATGTTGTTTTGTGTGCTTTTTGGGTGTGAAGACGAACATATTAACCTTGAGCTCGTTAAGGAGTTCGATGATGTTTTGATGACGTTGATGCCATGATGATGCTTTCTTTTTACCTTTCTATTAAATGATGTACTTGATTATGTTGTACTTTTATTTCAAATTTGTAAGACAAGTGTTGTATCTTTCTTTTGGAACATCGTACGTTGTAAGCTTTATATCATTATTGTAAGATTTTTCTTTCTACCCCTAGTCGATTTGTATTCTATTCTTAGAGACATCTATGATTTTACCCGAGCCTTTTTTGGCTTTCGTTGCTTTAATTTTGATACGACGACGTAGAGGCTGGCATATAATATTAGATTTATTTAATGTTATACGTGCCGAACGTTCTCTTCTGGATAAGAGGTCGGTATCCGGAAGCGGGGCGTTACAATCTTTCAGCAACTTATCTTTTCTTTGTGATCGATCAAAGCATTTTAGTAGAGAGGATAAAGACAATTGCGTGTAAAAGAGATTGACAACAATTATAGTGTTATAAAACTAAGAAGATAATGGAAGAAATAACAAGAGGAAATACAAGTATAGAAGAAGGGAAAATTGCTTGTATATTATTCCAATGATATAAGAGGGTATTTATAGTAGAGATTACAATGTGAACACAATAATTTGAATTAATCACAAATCTACAATCAAAATAATAGATAATCCATCAATGATATTATTTTATAACACTCCCCCTTGGATATCTATTATTTAAACATACAACAGATATGATATGCCTCATTAAAACCTTACTAAGAGAAAACCCAGTGGGAAAAAATCTTAGTTAAGGAAAAAGAGTACATATTTATCTGTTTGATTTACTCCCCCTGAACCAAGCATCAATTTAGATATTTCAATTGCCGCATCCCAATGCTCTTCAGTAGTCTTTCAAATGTTGCAGTCGACTATGTCTTGATAAATAATTCTGCCGGATTATCGGTTGACGGATCTGTTGCACATCAATCTCCTCATTCTTTTGCAAATCACGAGTAAAGAAGAACTTGGGTGAAATATGATTTGTTCTATCCCCATAATATATAGCCCAATTCAATTGAGATATGCAAGATGCATTATCTTCACATAGTGCAGTTAAATGATTTTCATTCTCATCTAGACAATGTCTCAATGAATAAATGGTAGAATTGATTGTCTCGATCGTAGTTGCATAACGTATATGTCATGTACTATTAACTTTGTTAGAAAAACCCAGTGGGAAAAAAAACTAGACAAGGTAAATAGTTCATGCCATATGCGTTTCTATGTGTTGCACTGACTGCCTCATTAAAAACCTTTAACTAAGAAAACCCTTTGGGAAAAACTTGGTTAAAGGGAAAAAGAGTACAATCATTGGTTTTAAGACCAAATCCACACAAATTTTTTGAAGTTGTCGCTCTTCCTGACGACAACAATCTTTCAAATGTACGCATTCCATTATTATAAACACTTATTATCCAAAACCGATGTAGGAATAATCTTAGTGAACAAATCTATGAGATTGTCACTAGAGCGTACTTTTGCATATCACTCTCTTTTAGAGTTTATTGGATAGTCGAATGTAGGGGCTAATAAGTGTCATTCCCACTACTCACTTGTGCAATACATGCAACACAATCAACACTGTAATCAGCTAAATAATAGGGGAAGTAATATAATCGAAATTTGCATGCATATATTTCCACTATCATGCATCGTAATTCCTTAAAATTTATGACATTAACCATGCATTACTTACATATTCATTTCTCAATAGGAATCTACTCAACTGGTCATACTACATTCAACATGAATGTTAACGACCTTAACCATATGCATGTTGCGATTGTCATATTAATTCATTTTTGAAATCCACCAAGGATTTTCATATCAATATTAATGTCCAACGACCCATAAATATACCGTCATGACATAAAGTTACTGCCAGATATATTAGTTAGCGGAACATTATATTATCTATAATGGGAGAATATATTTGATCATTAACAAACAAATATTTCCAATTCAAACTCAACCTCAATTTCTTATTTCATTTTTACCTAGTCTGAGTGTTTCTGACACTCTGCTGATGAATTAGGTACTGGATCCAGATATAATAATAGCAATTAAAGAGGCAAATATGTCGTCGACGACTATGATGTTTTATGATAAATTTCTCCCGTAAATTTCATTGCTAATTCAATATTAACATAAACCAATTCCTTATCAATGTATGAATTGATTGTTCCGCAACCCCAATATTTAATCATCTGTCGCACGTGCAATTTTATTTTGGGGTTTTTCTCCTTGAAGACGGATCTCTTTAAGAGATTTCATGAGTGACTGAATGTGAATTCATTTTCCGTGGATTTTTATCTTTTACGCCGATCGGTATTCTACGCTTCTGGCATAGAGAAATATCATCAATCATATTGTTGGTGCATTTATAAATAGTCACTCATTTAATTTTAATAACGGCATCTGGCGGATTACTTGTTAAATACTACAAGTAAATTATTTTCGCGAATCAGTTAAACTGATGCGTGGAAGATCGTTTATGTTGTTAAAGTTTATTGGCATTCTTTTATTCAAACATGGGGTTTTCTTTATCTCTCCCTAATGCCGAGACTCGATCTTCATCAAACATGTTGCACCGAGCTATATCTTGATGCTCTTTTATTCGCTTCAAGCGATTTACACATTTAAAATATAGTGGTTTCATTAAATTTAAATATCCCATTCAATGAGATTTTTGAAAACATTATCTCTCTTGCGCTTTATATACGACTATGTGATTTCAGATTCTTCAAGAATCGTTCAAATTATACATCATATGTAGAGAAATCACTCGAACGAGACATTGAACTTTTGGTTCATTTCTCCATTTTTCTCAGAAAATATTTGATGTATGCAAAATGTGCATAAAATCTACCCTTCAAGGGTTTGATATCAATGAATGATATGTGAACTCATAGTTCATTTATGTCGAAGTTTGTCACGAGATATATTTATATTGGGTTTTCCTCCCCTCATTCTCGGACAACATTTTTTCATAATCGATATGTCAAAATTTTGCAATAACCCATGACGGATTCAACATTTTAATTTGAGATTCTCTTATGCGGGTATCAACAAATTTCTTCTATATTTTTCGATTTGTGGAGAAGTTTTGTCTCATATAGAGATATTATATCCGTTCTCACAATTATGGATACAATATATCAAGTTATACCAATTTTCTTGAATCACCATGCATCCCAATTCTAGTGTGATTCTCATATAAAGAATGGTTATAACCACAATAATAAAAAATATTTAGAATCACTATATGCATCTTAAATATTTAATTTTGTTGCATTCATTTCACAGAATGATAGTGATGCATCCCATATAATATGATACGAATATCATTGTTTTAAATGATGCGTGTAGTATCAGTCACATTCTCTTCGTGGAATGGACATATCTCATTATTTTCAAACACATTGTTTATACACATTTCATCTAGAAATAGTATATAAAGAAAATATTTCAATCTCGATATAACACCCATATTACTCAAAAAAATCGAGACATGAGAGAGCTTTATTTCAAACAATTTTGTTTCAATATAGCACTTGCATTATCATTTGCATCTCTCATTAATTCTTTTGAGAACTTAATTCTCAATATAACATGCGTGTCGCACCATCGATGATGCAATTTAATTTCTCTCATGTTCCGGCTCCATTTCTTCCTTAGAACGAAATGAGCAATTAACTTTTGTCAAAGTATAACAATTGTCACAAAATATAAATGAATTACAATGATTAATTATTTTAAATAGAAAATTATATTATGTATCAGTTCAAGCAAATCAAATTGATATTGTAAATGCTAGTGGATCCGAGAGACAATTATCCAGTATTACAATTCGTGAATCAATCATTATGAATTAGGGTTTTCTCGGCGGGTTCTTGTTTCTTTCGTCGGCTCCGGCCGGCGGTGTCGTGATCTTCGCCAGCGTTTTGCTGGCGCTTTACTTTTCTCCGGCTGCTGCTTTGGGTTGTGCTCTTTGCGGTCTTGGGAGAGGGTTTCCCGTTAGTGGCAGTGGGTCTCCTCCTAGGCCGTGCTACCTTCTCCGGCTAGTCTCCTCCTTGGCCGTGCTTTCTTCCACGTCGTTCAGCACCTTCAGCTATTTGCAAGCATCACCAACAGCGGTCACCCCAGCTCTTTCAGCGGCGGGCAACTTCTGGGTGCTTCTCTTCGGTTAGGGTTTTCGTGTGCAACAAGTTTCTCTGTGGGCATGGTGGACCCACCGGGGGTCTCACCAGTGGCCGACCCCCAACAGTCTCCCCCTATGCCGCCTCCACAGTCTTATGCGGCGGCTACTGCTAACCACAAGGTCGACGTTCCGGACTTTGGCACATACGGCTTGTGTAAGGGTGAACCGGCTTTTTTTGTTTCGAGAGCTGAGCTAGAAATTCTAGCCAAACCGTTTGAAAATGCTTTGGTAGCTCGCTTCCTAGACTATCGGCCTCGCATCGATGACATTCGTAAGTTCTTTGTTCGACTTGATTTAAAGGCTGCATGTAAAGTTGGTTTGCTTGATACTAAGCATGTTCTTGTCCACCCTGGTTGCCAAGAAGACTATAATCGTCTCTTTACTCGAAGAGAGTGGAATATGGGTCCCAGTAGATTTGAATTGTCCAAGTGGACGGTGGATTTTCACAGCAATGCGGACTGTTCTTTGGTACCTATCTGGTTTGAGTTTCCTGGATTGCCTCTGCCATACTTTAATCCTAAGTATGTTAGTAAAATTGGTGGCCTTATTGGTAGACCGCTTCAGACGGATGCAGCCACCGCGGATATGAGAAGACCGTCTGTTGCTAGGGCACTGGTTGAAGTGGATATTCAAAAACCACGTTGTACTCGAATATGGTTAGGTGAGGATGTGCACAAGGGCCATTGGCAGGAAGTCCATGCTGAATACTGGCCGGACTACTGTACCTTTTGTCATCGGATTGGGCATGCAGAGGATAAGTGCTTAAGGAAGAACCCTCCACCAGCTAATACACGCAGGAAGCCCGCCAATGGTCCATCCCAGAATACCACACAGGATGCGGGCGGCCCCTCCACATTGAATGGGAAACGGCCTAATGGTCCTACGCACAGGCAAGGAGGCACTTCGCAAGTCTATCAGGTTAAGCAAGGGGGTAGTACGAATACTGCTGGCACCCAACTCTCTAATGATGGACGTCCGGATCCTAGTGATGTTCAACAAACCGTGGCTCGCCCACATACTCCGCCTTTGAGCCCTCGGTCTGAAGTACATGTGGAGTTAGCTAATCCTTTTGATTTGCTGCAAACTATTACTGAGGATGATCCCGTTGCGACTGCTCACCTCTCACTTATGAAGGAAGACGCATCTAGGCAGGTGGAGAATAGGCCTCGTTCAGCTGGTCACATAGCTAGCGGCTCTACTTCGATTTTGGATTTGAGGGACTTTCAAGCTACTTTAGATAAGCGAATGGTTAGTTCTGGAATAGAGATGATTGTGAGACGTGATGACGACTCGGGCCAAAGGCAGACGACTACCCTTGGCGCAAATGAGATGGCTCCGCAGCCTGCTCCTACTTCGACAGAGACTCCCCATGCCCAAGGAAAACAGCCGGCTATTTGTTCTGTGACCTCGGAAGAAATAAGTGACAAAGTTGATGACTCTTCCACTATCCATAACAATCTTGAAATACCTACGAAGAAGAAAGGAAAGAAAAAGGGAAAGCTCTCGATTGTCCCACAGGAGACGGTAAATGCACAAACTTATAACTTACGCTCTTCCGATGTTTAGCCCGATAAGTATTTTATTTTGGAATGTGCGTGGTGTTGGTAACGATGTAACTCAAACTTGCATCAAGAATATTTGTAGAAAGAATAATATTAAAATTCTTGTGATTATTGAACCTCTGTGCAATGCTAAGTTCATTACTAATATTCGTCTCAAACTTGGTTTTGATTATTGTCAATCTGTTTTGCGAGGGAAAATATGGTACATGTGGTCGGGGGTGAACTGCACTTTGGAGATTGATTGTGATCAAATGTGCACGGCAGACATTTCTGACCACAACGGGGATAGCTTTTCTGTTTCAGGCATTTATGCAAAACATAGTAGACATACTCGTGAACCTTTATGGCAGGCGATCTCTGACCGAGCCAATAATAGCACCAGGCCCTGGTTACTTGGGGGGGACTTTAATATTATCCGTCAGATTGAGGAAAGAAAGGGGGGCGGCCTCCTAGGATCAACGACATGCATGATTTCAACGATTGTGTCCAGAGGGCTAATCTTACTGAGGCTCCTTTTGAAGGTTCTCAATTTACTTGGTACAGGAACAAGATTTGGCAAAGGTTGGATAGAGTTCTTTTTAATGATAAGTGGATGGAGAATTTTGATATCACCAGGGTATCCCATCTGCCTCGGGTCCACTCTGATCACTGTCCCCTTTTGACTATGTGTGGTGCCAAGAGTCCGTGTATATCTTCCTTTCGATTCACTAATGTTTGGACTGAAGACCCTACTTTCTTGGACCTTGTTAAGACGGTTTGGGAAGAGCACGAAGATGGACAAGGGATGCGACTGCTGTTTCGTAAGCTCAAGAAGTTGGGATATAAGCTAACTGAATGGAACCGGTCGGTTTTCGGGAATATTTTTGAGAACACAAGGAAAGCCCTGTCTAGGGTTCATGATAAGACTATCTGTCATGACCAGGAGGGGTCAGCTATGACTAACGAGGAGCTTGCGCAGGCCACTGCTGACTATGAGAGATGTATTGATGTCGAAACTCGGTTCCTTAAGCAGAAAGCGTCTGTCAGATGGATTGAAGCTGGGGATGCTAACAGTAAATATTTCCATGCTGTCTGTAAACAGAGGAGGAATCAGAATTACATTCATAAAATCCAAGCTGAAGATGGTAGTTGGCTTGATGATCAGGCAGATATCCGGGCCTCTTCTGCAGGTTTTTACGAGCAGCTTTTTTTTGATGATAGAGAAGGTATAGGCACCCCTTTGGCTAATTTCCCCCTCCCTCAAGTAACTCCTACACAGAATGCGGCCATGATGTCTATTCCGACGGCTGAGGAGATTCATAATACGGTGCTTTCCATGAGCTCTGATAGTGCAGCTGGCCCTGACGGGTATACTTCGCATTTCTTCAAGGCCTGTTGGCCGATTATTCAGCATGATATGGTTAGTGCTATCTCTGATTTTTTCCTGGGTGAGCATCTACCGCGGTATTTTTCCACTTCCACGATTATTTTACTACCTAAAAAGATTGGGGCGGCTAAGTGGAAGGATTTCCGTCCTATCAGCTTGTGTACTGTTTTCTCTAAAATCATAACCAAAATTATTACACAGCGTCTGAATACTTTTCTCCCTATGCTGGTGGCGGAACAACAAACGGGATTTGTGCCGGGTAGATGCATTACAGACAACATTCTCCTGGCTCAGGAGCTATGTAAAAACGTCAATAAGCCTCTCCGTAACCCGAATATTATGCTCAAGCTGGATATGGAGAAAGCTTATGATCGAATGAACTGGGGCTTCATTATGCAGATGCTGAGGATGTTTGGCTTTCAGGAACCCTCTGTGGACCTGATTTTCCGTACTCTGGCGGATAACTGGTTTTGCGTCCTTCTCAACGGTGTCCCCTCCACTCCCTTCCATGCTACTCGGGGTGTTAAACAAGGAGATCCACTCTCCCCTGCCCTTTTTGTTCTAGCTGCGGAATACTTTGGCTGGCTGATTACCGATTTTATGGCCAATAATCCGGGCATGCAGTTTCAATCGAAAGTCAAGGGCATTCACTATTTGGCCTTTGCTGATGACACTATTCTCTTTACACGATGTAACAAGAAAGGATTGAGGGGCCTTCAAGAGCTTTTTAGACACTATGAGCTTGTGTCTGGACAGCGTATCAACTCCACTAAAAGTACCTTTATTGGACAGAAGTTGACTAATCTTAAGGCTAGATGGGTGTGCAGTATTTTGGGGTTTCAACGCGAAAACATGCCTTTTCGATACTTAGGGGCGCCTCTTTTTCGGGGCCGAAATTCCGTTATCTTCTATCAAGGCATAATCGACAAAGTTCAGAATAAACTACATCATTGGGGTAACAGGCTTCTCTCTTTTGGAGGTAAACTTATTCTCCTCAGGCATGTTCTCACGTCCATTCCGATTTTTATTCTACAAGTCCTGGCTCCCCCTAAAGCGGTCATCCATCGCCTCCACCGCATATTTAATAAATTCTTATGGGACAGCGGGCCGGATGGTAGCCATATCCGCTGGCGCTCCTGGGAAAAAGTCTGTGCGCCGACTGACGAAGGCGGTTTAGGTGTTCGGAATCTCTTCGATGTTATTGATACTTTTGCGATCAAACTTTGGGTACGGCTTCGGCAGAGACAGGGTATTTGGGCTAAGACCATCTACAATACCTACATTCAAGACAGTTCACCTTTGGATGTCCCAGAACCCAAAGGCAGCGCGCCAATGCTTCGAAGAGTGTGGCAGATGAGAGACAAAGCTGAGCAGTTTATTTCTTGGAAGCTTAATGCGGGGAACATTGATTTCTGGCGTGACAAATGGACGACCCTTGATTTGGGAAACCCCCCTGACGAACGATATTGGAAAGTCAGTGAATTTTGGTTGGATGGTCAGTGGAATATACAGCTCCTCCGCACTCACCTACCTAATCATATAGTGGACGAGATCACCCTTATCCCTTTCACGTGTGAAAAGGGGGATGAGCTTATTTGGATGCTCAGTCACGATGGCAGGTTTAACACCCGATCTACTTGGAACATGCTCCGGACCCCTCACCCTACAAATGATATTTTCAAGATTGTTTGGAACAACATCCTTCCTCTCAAGATCTCGTTCTTTCGTTGGCGTCTCGTCGCATAACATCCTCCCCACCGACCAAAACATTCAACGACGTGGCATCACCTTGGTTTCTAAGTGCTTCGCGTGCCATTACGGGGAGGACCGAGACATACCTTTATTATTTGTCATTTTGCGGGATATGTTTGGACGTATTTCATGCAACATTTTGGACTTCGGTTTTCTCCTACATCGGGATTGTACCCATGCTTCACTTCTCGGCGAACTCGGTTTCTAGTATTCACCGTCTTCGGCTCATTGTGCCGATCACCGTGTCTTTGGGGCATTTGGGCCGAAAGGAACAGGTGTCGACACGATAATGCTCAACCGTCTACACAGCGTACCATTATACACATTGAGCGGACTATTAGGCAGCTTGCCTTTCGGAAGAGCCTTGGATATAGAGTGTTAGGTCCTGATAAGGACACTCCCTTCTTCCAACCTTTCCGCCTCAAACCTAACCCAAGAATGAGAGTGACTTTGTTGAGATGGAAGACACCGAGTACGGGCAATGTTAAATTAAATGTAGATGGGAGTGTCCGGAACGGCATGGCTTATGGTGGTGGGATCGTCAGAGATTCTGATGGTGAGTTTATTTTGGCCTTCCATGCCTGCTTTGGACAAGGGACAGTGGTGGATGCTGAGATAAAAGCCCTGCTGTTTGGCCTTCGCATGCGAAATCATTCACGGACCTTGGATATTGAAACGATTCACTCTATGCTTATCGTATGATCTCTCGAAGCTAGTACGGGGGCTGGCCCCCGTGTCTCTCTATCACCCGGATATGCACTATTCTCGCGATCTCAACACTTTACTATCTCACATATATATAGAGAGTGCAATAGAGTTGCCGACGCACTGGCGGCCCTCGATGGAAATGATCAGCTCTTCTACAATCAAGCGGAAGTCCCACCACATATTCGGAGTCTAATGCACGATGATCTTTTTGGCCCGCCTCATGTCCGCTGTATCAATGACCAGACAACATCAGACTAATTGGACGCACCCCCTCATTTTGATGGGGTGCAAACCAGTGTTTTTATTCCTCATCCCTACTTCTGTCTAGTGTATACTTGTTGTTTACCTCACCCATGGTATGTTTGTGTGGCGTACAGACCACTTTCTTCTGGCTTCTTGAAGTTCACGCATGACAGCGGCCATTGGATGCTTACTATTGGACGCACCCCTATCACAATGCTAGGGGTGCAATCCAGGTGTTTTTGTTTCATCTTCACACAAATGCTTTGCTTATTTATATATTGGCGTATGACTTCATCTACTCTTGATCCCTCCGTTTCTGGATTGGAATACAGAACGCTTGCACTTGAAAGCAATTTCGGAAGGACGTGGCGGCTCTTCTTGAGGACGACCGGCAAGCATCACCGATCCAAGACCTCTCGAGGAGGCACAGCGGTCGAGGGCAGCTTGACCATGACGGCAGTTTTTGTACTCTTTTGCATTTCACTGGTGTAATTACTTTTTGGCTAGGGACTTTTTTGGGGGTACATAGAGCGAGTACTCTTCCCTATGTGGTGGATTTTCCTACACTGGGTTTGCCACACATAGGGTTTAAGGAGGCCATGCTATGTACCCTATCACGCAAACCGGGGGCGGGCCGGGATATGGCATTTCGACTTTTGTAGCTCTTTATTTCGATTTTTAATAAAATAAAGTTGCTTTAAAATAAAAAAAAAATATTATTGTGGTCAAATAATAAGATTTACTTACCAAAAATACATGATGATACAATTATTTTCCTTTTTTCTTTTTGAAAAAAACTAGTCACACGTATCAATTATACACAATCGATAAAATAAAATTCCAAAGCTTATATATATCACAAAATACTTTAGCCATATCAAAATAAGGCAAAGACAAGAAATAATTTATTTATTAATAAACGATGCTTAAGTTTAAATGCATCATATAAACAATTTCTGTAAATCGCCACTAACTCTGACATGTGGCGTAATCTTCTAAAAGATTATTTTGTTTCTTGTCATGAATATTGTTTTAATCATATAAAAATAATTTTGTGAGGACTGTATCAACCATGTCCTCCTCCACTACCGTAACCAAATATTTCTAAATATTTATAAATTGACTCACGTTATTTATAAAGTATGAACTCTCATAATTCGGTCGGGAATCATTAGTCATATCAATGGTGACTCATTATTTACTTTCATATATAATTCCACATTCAGTGGATTATTATTTTTCATTCATGATACGAAATCATAATCAATTTCATATACATCATAAATTACTTTGATCGATATTGCTGCTTCATGAGCATATCATCATGATAAAAAGTGATTGAATTTTTCATCGATTATGGTCATGAAATCTCATGATATATTCAGTAGATTTCTTATCTCTGAATTTCAGATCACTCGTGGAACATGTCTTTCTCTATGGACTTTGGGTCCTAATTTATTAATATGAATGACATGTCTGTACTTTTTTTTTCTCTATGAATTTCAAATTCACTTTCACGTGATGTCTTATTATTTATTGTGTACTATAAAATAGATTATAACTCGTTACTTAGGTTACCGGTCACTCATTTTTTTTAAAACTTTTTTTTAGTAAAACTCAGTATATTATTAAAAAGGAAAACTGCAGTTTTACAATGGCCCCGACCACAGCCAAAGGAAAATTGCGTCATCAATATATGGTCACCATCTCCTTAAAACCTTAGTCCGGAAAACCATTATATGAAAAACCGGGTGATAAGGAAATAGTGTGCCCCCATGTGTTGGAATGGAAACTAGAGGACATAACAACAGTGTATTTCTTACAAAACAATGACTAATACAAAAGATACTCCTATCAATAATTTTAGCAGCATCAACTTTGGTGTAGACTTCAGTCAAAACGCACCAACAACAATCATTTGAAGTGCACTCCCACGCCGTGATCCAAATATTCCTGCAGATGTATGAAGTGGTTGTAGCATCCAAAGATTCTTTAAAATAATCACAGAAAGCACAAAAGTGTGTAGGGACAACCTGTTTGCACCCTCCATCATAGTGAAGGGTGCATCCAAGGTGTAAAAGTAGTGGCATGGAGCCCAAAGACAGCAGCAAACAGACTTTCAGTCCCGACCCTGCAAAAACACAAGACTTAAAAGAGTAGCAGCAGTAAAACAATGAAAGGCCAGCTGGAGAGCAGAGTGTAATTGTGCAAGAATAACCTGCTTGCACCCATCATATTGATGAAGGGTTATTCCAGAAAAGATCCTCTGTATATAATCATCTTGTTCTAGTTCTGATGGAAGGGAGCTGAAGAGAGTCTCTGAGAAGAAGAAGGCCAAGATCACCCGCCAACTGGGAACCATCATAAGTTTGAGAGGTTTGGGTGGAGTGCCATTTTTCCTAAAAATCCACAGGGGTGTTTGCCTCCCTAAAAATGTGTTGTAACCCAAAATGGTGATCTGAGAGAAGGCATCTGATTTTCTCAATCTCCTGCTCATATTTCCAAGGTATCTGATGTTTGCTAGTGATCATGTTTATTAGAGCCAAAGAGTCTGATTCCACCATGACTTTGTGCAAGTAAAGATGGATGCAATGATTTATACCAGTCAGAAAATCTAAGATTTTAGCATGCATGTTGGTGGTAACCCCATAAGCAACATAACCAGCTGTTATATTTTGACCCAGATGATTTTTAATAACAAAACCACCACCAGCAATCCCTGGGTTTCATAGGGAGGAACCATCAGTGTTTAACTAGAATTCATCAACAGAAGGGAACTCCCTTTTAATAGGGAAATGAGTAACAGGATGACTAGGAGCAAAGTGTCTAATATTACCCTGCTTGATCATAATGTCATCAGCAGAATTATGTCTAATCAAAGCCATGGAACCACAGATCATTTGAAGAGCAGCCATGGTTGCGAAATGATGGACCTGCAGTCAATCCTGGCATCCTCATAGTAAGCTTTGTTCATTGATTTCCATATTTCCCAGCAAACAAGAGAGGGCACAAGCGGAAGGACTTTACCCCCCATGAAAAGTTGGGTTAAACTAGGTCTTTAGACATTGCGTTGGAAACCAGAAGAGTGTTGACCCCATTTAAAAAGCTTTTGAAAGTGTCCCCAAACTTGCTGAGCGGTATTACAGTGCCATAAGACATGTTTAATGGTTTCATCCCCGTGACTAGAAAACACATGGAAAAGGTTCATGATGCCAAAAACTGTAAGCTGGGTAGCAAAGGGGAGCAACCCATTTTGCAGCCTCCACATGAATATGGAAATTTTTATAGGAATATATGGCTTCCTGATAAGTCCACCATATGCGGTTATTCTTGAATCGTTTTGGCCTTTTTAATGCCTATTTTGTGTTTTTCGTATGATAAATTGCCTCTTTTGGACTAGGTTACTGCTGTGGCTTTGATATTTTGCAGATATGGTGAATCCGAGCATAAAAGACAATGAAAATGAGCTAAAAAGGAGTCAAAATCATGAAGGCATGAAGAATCACACCCCGGTGTGAAAAAATGAAACAGGGTGTGAAAAAATGCGAAAACTATTCAGATTTTTTGCAGGCAAAGGAAATGTTCTGATTGGTGGAGATAATTCCCAATGTGATTTTCAAGGAGATGGCGTGAAGAAGAGCAAAAATAAAAGAAGACACGCCATTATCTCCCTATTTTCTAGGAATTTTATTTTAGGAGATAAATTACACAATTTTAATTAAGGAAAAATCTTATTTATCCTAAAACATATCTTTTTTTGAGTGGAGTAAAATAATTTTCTTAAATTGAGAAAATCATCATACACGCCATATATCATCAGAGAGTCGACTTGGGCTCTTATATTCATCATCATCACCTCCTATCCCCAAGAACGAAGGTTATAGGTTCAAGAACGAGGATTTTCCATGGATTCAATAGTTTTATGAAATATATTGAAGGGTTTATTTTCTCTCTCCCTTCTCTTTTTCCTATTTTATTTATTTTTTATCGTCAAGATATGAATTCTATATATGATTGTTTTTTGGAATCTTGCTATGTTATGAGGGTAAATATTAGTTTCTTGGATTAGGAGAAACCCGACGATAATTATATAGTTTTAAAGATACAATCTTTTTATTGATAAATGACCTTTTTTATGTTTATGAATTTGATCTTGTATGCTTATTCATGTAATTTTCCGGAAATAATATATCGAAGGAGTGCATGACCGTAGGATTGCATGAGAAATTTTATTCGATTAATTGTAGACAGAAAAGTATTAATTAATCGATAACCTAGAAACCAAGATCAAATCTTTAGGGATTTCTTCAATGAAAATTATGTTAAACCTAAAGTGGACCTTAATTATGGTAATTCAATGGATCTAATTTTATTCTTCATTGTAGGATACTAAATGTGGGACAAAACTAGGTTCAATCACGATAATAGTTAGAAAGAATGTTTACGTGTAATATTCGATAATTGGTCTACGTAAATGGAAGATTCATATATTGATAGAAATATTGTTGAAATTCTATATAAACAATGCCGTGGTGGATCCGAAATCCAAGAAATGCCTTTAAATCTTGAATTCTATTACCTAAATCTTGAAATTATCGGCTTTAGTTATATTTTCTTTCTTTTCTTTAAATTTAGGACATTTAAATAAAAAAACTTCCGAAAATTGATTTGTCTAGCTAATATAAATAGAGAATTGTTTGGTGATTGACTACAAGTCCTTGTGGGATCGACATCCTAAGTACTACTTCCAAACTTCTTTAAGATCATGTAGAGTCTGTTTCTTCTTTTTCAGGGTCTTATTGGCAGATTTAATAGTGAACTGACCCTGTTTTGTTATGTGTCCAGACCCATTTGTTGTGCCCCAAATATCTCATATTATCATCTGCAACTTCCTGGACTAGTCTGAGAAGCTTCCAGGCATAGAGATTGTATTTAAGGTAATGTCCCTTCATAATTGTGGAGGCCCATAAACCCTACACATTGTTCAATTTTCATCAAAGTTTGCAGGCAAAAGCTTGTTGTATGGTGTGCAAGTTCCGCACCCCTAGACCATTTTCAAGAACAGGGAAACTGACATCATCCCACTTTTTCCAGATGTGTCTCTTAGAAATTTCAGTGTCCAACCAGAGGAAATGTGACAGGATATGTTCTATTCTTTTGAAAACAGTGGTTGGGAATTTAATGGCAGCTAAAATATGTATAGATTTAGTAGAATGGACATGTGTAATGAGTATGAGTCTACCACCAGTGGAAAGGAGTTTGGCATACCACCCGTGGAGTTTATGTTCCAATTTTTGGATAAGAGGTGTGAAATAATTTTGTTTAGGCCTACCAACAACATATATAAGGCAACCAAGGTATGTAAAGAAGAGTAGGTTACCGGTCAGTCATTAAAATTCACCGGTGGTAATGAAAAAGCAAATTAATTCTTTCAAGTTTCAAATTCCCTCTTCTACAATATCCTGCCATCACCACTGCCCTATCCGCCATAATTCAGCATTATCTCTGTCATCATCTTCCATCATCTACCTCTCTTTCTCTAGCCATGACAAAAACCAAGGAGGCAAAATACAAAGGCTGCTCCGAGGCAGACGCATAAGCTACCACACCACCAAAGCGTCCACATTTGCCGGAATCCGCGTCGCATATGGCTAATTCGCAACCACTCAATGAATGGCGATGTATTTTTTTAATCATTCCCTATCCCCTATCTGTATCTAATTTGGAGTAATACATTTTTTATTATTATCAAATTCCATCAACATAGTTTTCATAAAAAAATAATTCTGCCAACATATCAGATTCCCTGCATATGACGAATCATCAGTAAGCATGTTTATATCGATTTCTAGGAAACATATCATTCTCCTTGTGTTTTTTTTCTTCTAGAAATAATAGCACGATATCATTCCGTCTTTTTTGACATCAGAATCATCCAAAGTCATCAACTGTGCGATCGAGCCATCTACTTTTTTAAGGGAAAAATGATGAATTGTTTACGGGTTTAACGAGTTAAAAGAATGGATTAAATATGTTAAAGTACACATTAGTTATAAAAATGATCTAATGGATATAATTATTCACGTACGTTTTCAACAGTCAAGATTAGAACCTTGATTATCCTTTTAAATTAAACAAATGGACTGTAGCCGCTCTCGTCACTATTTAAGTGAAACTTTTTTTCCCTAGAGCTTTCGAGTTTCGATGCTTCATATAAATAAATAAAAAAACCTTCGGTGCCTAGGATCAATGATAACATGAGTAATGTTTGTATTATCTGTCTCTTTCTCGACGTTAAGTGATTTTTAGTAATCTAGAATCAATCAAGAGACCACTATATTATCACAATTCACTCAATCATCATTTTTTAAGTAGAAGATTAATTTTTATAAATAGAGGACCACCGAAATATACTTATAATACTAATTGATCCTAGACCAACATATCATACGACCAACAAATTATATTCGTGGACCAATTAAAAATAAAGAATATGCTATTTAACATGGCGTCGAATTTGCTATTTAGTATGACGTTACATCAGCGATTGCTCCTCTTTGTCGTGTACAATTTTTTGAGGTACGATTTTTTAAACAAAATAGTTTGTGAAAAATAATTAATTATATGAATTAGGGTTCCTTTTGTTTTGGGTTGAGTTTTGTTTTGGGGGTGATTTTATTTATTAATGGATAATAAAATATGATAAAAATGATTGAAGTAATAATTAGAAAGTTAAATATTTTTTTTGCAATTTGTGTAGATAAAAAAATGATTGGTGAGAGAAATTAAAATAAAGTAGTATAATGAATTGGTAAAAAAGGTAATAAAGTAAATAAAGTGAAATGGAGAGAACAATTTAATATATATATTTTTTTTGTAGTTGAAGAAATGATTGGTGAGAGAAATTGTAAAAAATGATTGGTGAAGTGATATAAAATATACTCAAACTCAACCCCAACCCAAAACAAACAGATCTCATTTGTCAAATGATAATATGATTTCTTTCTAGTATTTATTTATTTAACATATATATATATATATATATATATATATATATATATATATATATATATATATATATATATATATATATATATATATATATATATATATATGTTAGAAATAAAATTTATGTTTTGATGATATTTCATCTATTTATTTCATCATTTGTTGTGACCCCATTGATTGAGTGCTGAAACTAGCTGTTATAGTGAAAAGCTAAAAGATGTATAGAAATAAATGTATAGGTTTATTAGAGTCTAATTATTGTATAGGTTAAATTAGAAAAGCACTGTAATAAGTAGGTTTCAAAAGTGAAAATTGATCACCGACCTAAACCGAAACCGACCCTTATCAAGAAAAGTTAATAAAGTCAGTTTACGACTGATGGGTCAAACTTAACTGACTTTATTATTAAGTGAAACTGAAGAAGGTAAGTTCGCTGAGGGAACAAACTCAGTTGGCTTATCAATAAAAGCTGAAGGCTGAGGAAACAAACTCAGTAATGAAGGCTGAGGGACACAGACTCAGTTATGAAGAATGAAGAACTGAGGGATTCAAACTCAGTTTATGAAGACTTTAAGCCGAGACTGTAAAGTTAGAATTCAGGTGAGTTTTTGATGACCTGAACTGACTTTATAGATTTTGTGTGAAGACCTAAGATACATAAGGACAATGATATCTTAGAGAATATGAACTTAAAAGGCGTACACTGATCAAGTTATACATGATCAAATGAATACAGAGTACTAAGTTTTGAAGAAGAGTAAAAACTCAGTTAATGCTCTAAGAACCAAACAACACAGTTATACCAGCTAAAAACTAACATAACCCAAAAGCTCAGTTTCAAGATGAAGTCATCCAAGAATTGAAGAAAAATCGGAACGTTGGAAAGGAAGCATTATTATTGGATGAAGGTGTGACATATCAGAAAGGACAACTGACATATCAGACATATAGCCATTGATAGCTACAAGGATTCAAATTCAAAGATTTGAACATTGGACTACACACTATAAATAGAGGACTTAGCAACAAGGATCAAACACCGATTTTACAAGTTATTGAGCCTAAGATCCGTTCAACTGCGTATTCAAGAAAATCGATCTCACCTCGTTCTTAAAAAGATACATCAAGAAATCTTCAAGTGTTCAAGCTACAAATCTTAATCAAGATATCAACACTTTGAAGAACCACAAGCAAGAATTACTTACTTGATTAGAAGCCCCACTTTAATTTTCAATCAAAGGTTGAGACTGTGAAGCAATCCGGTCTATGATTTACCAAGGACAGTTGTGATTGCAGTAAGGGTAGACTGTGTTTGTGGTGGAGCTGGAGAAGAGGCAATACAAACCTCTAAGGACTGGTGAAGCAGTTGCAGAGTAGCCATTCTACATGTTCTTAGTTACTTAGATAGTTAAGCTAGGGATTAGCCTTGGACTATCAGTTTAGGACTTTTGTAACCGATCTACTGACGTGTCCCTGCTGGGTGTTCAGTCTAACCGGCAGTGTACCGGGTCAACTGTAGCCTAGTTGGTGAGTCAAGGTCGTATCCTTCAAGGAGTGTGTTGGTTAACCACCGATTAGGTTCATATTTTTGATCCAAGTCGCAATTTGTGTAAACGATAAGTAACACGTAATATAGCTAAACTCAATTGAGAAATGGAACTAACCAAGATAATGCTTTGATCCAATGGACTTTCTTGACTATGATAGAGTTGGCTACCTACCTTCCTTCCTAAGATGTTCAAGAGTTTGAACCGGTGTGTTCCTCAACTAGCAATCCCCCTTCTTTCAAATGAATGAGATCACTATATGCCTCCGCCTTGACTTAGGCACCCTAAGACTAATGAATCAACATGATATGCACTTGAACACAAACCAAAGCTACCCATCGGATAAGAAACCGAATTCCACTTAAGGTCGGTTTTACCTTCCGATTCTTCTACCCCTTTCCCACACTCAATATACCATTTCGGTCTCTACCAAGTGTGTATATGCAAACTAGGGTTAATTACTTCATAGATTACTAGTAACAAGATCAAGTAGAAGAAGGTTCAACACTACAAGAAACTCAAATGCAAAACTACCAACTCATTCACAATCGAAAGAATCCATTTTCACATCACATTATCTTGGCTAGCTATGAAACTAGCCACTCATGGTTATGAACTCCAACATATCAAGGTTATAATTCATAACAATGAGAACAATTAAATCAAAGTAAGGACTAAGAATTATACCAATCACAAGCTAACAACTTGGAAGAGGAAAACTTGCATTTCAACCTTCAAAACTCCAATGGAGAGAGTGTATCCCAAAAGCTACAACCTTTCCAGCTAGAATTAATCCAAGGAATCAAATCAAGAATTCTTAATGTTTACCCTTGCAATTTAAAATCTAACGCTATGATAATTTTGGCTAGAAGAGCCTTGAAAATGGAAGTGCCTTCAAGTCTAGAGAAAGAGTATGCTATTTTCCGACTCCTCCCAAAATGAAGTCAATAATAAGCTTTAAAACTTGAAATCCGGTCTTATCGGCGTCCGCCGTCTGTGCACTCGGCGTGCACCGATTTCTGGCCGGTAGCTGGGTGAGTCAGAATCATTAAATGCTGCTCAGACTCCCAACTGTCAAATTCCGGCATCCAACGTCTGTGCACTCGGCGTGCGCCGACTGTCTAATCTTGGCTTGATTCTTTAAATTCTTCAACAAGAAACCTCTCTATAGCTCGATGGTCTGCTCCAAGCTCTTCCAAAACTAATATCTAACCTGGGTATCTGCAAAACAAAGCCAAAAACGATACCTCGCATAATTCTGTTAACAAAACTTGGCACAAAAGCCTAAAATATGGGGTTAGATAATTAAAACTTATTTACAACTTTTGATCTATTACGTCACATAATTGCATGAATTTGATAAAAAAAGCGCCACTAAAAGCTTAAGAATTGGGATAAAAAGACATCATCCGGTTGACTTACATCATCTACCTCAAGAGTTCTAGTGGAATTTTTCCTCCTATATCACAGCGGAAGAGAGAACTGACATGATTATTCCACCTGGAACCTCTATAATTTCTTTCCTTACTTATTTATTTTATTTACGCATTTACATACAGTTATTTACATTCCAGTTATTATAATTTTTATCAAGCATCAATCTATTAAGTATACAAATGGATTGAACCACACACAGAACACAAACTGATAGTTGAAAGCTCAGAATGAGACAACCCAGTCTCAACATTAGTTTCCTAATAAATCAGTTGAAATTCATAACAAAGAAAAATCTAAAGGTAAGACAACTGCACATCATAGAAACAATGATGGTTGATCAAATGCCATATCTACAAAAACTGACCAAGCTAAGAACCAGAGAAAGTTCAACCAGGATAAATCCAAACATGTAAATCATTCAAGGAATATCAAACTAAGGGGGAAAGACAAATTATTTCCTTCTAATGATGATTGGAACTTCTCTGAATCTATTGCTAAAAATGTAAGGAATAATCATTCACATCAAAGGACTTATTATAAGTTTCAGTGAAGGACTCAACAAAGAACTCACCCGTGATCTCAGTTGAATCCTCAGTACAAAAGTCAGTTTAGACCTCTGTACAAAGCTTCTTACTCTAGACAACAGAATAATGATTATTACTCAGTTTTAAACAATATAAGGCACAATGAAAACCAGTTTAGACCAAAAGACCTGAGAGGACATATAAATAAGACACAATCTAGAAATAAACACTATGGAAATGTAGCTTATATATATATGAAAATGAGTGTACAAATTTCCAAAGGAGACCCTATGGAAATATTCCAAATGTTGTACTTACAACTGACCCTTATGGACCCAAACTGACTTGGGTACCTAAAACTCATTAATTTGTTTTGCAGGATATATGGTACTTTGACAGTGGTTGCTCTAGACACATGACAAGGAGCAAAAACTGTCTAGTTTATTTTCAAGCTAAGGATGGACCAAAAGTCAATTTTGGCGGGAAAGTCAAACCAAGTTTTACAAGAGGCTATGGAACCTTAATCAAAAAATGGTTTGAAGATCATAAATGTGGCATATGTTGAATATTCAATTACAACTTACTCAGCACTTGTCAATTTTTTGATATGGGATACAGAGTCACATTTGACAAGGAGTTTTGCATTGTTATAAGTGAAAATTCTCACCAAGTCGTCCTAGCATGAAGAAGAATGGAAAATATGTACATTGTAGACTGGACAACAACTATTTAAGAAACTTGCCTACTTGTGCATACAAAATCATAAATCAGTTGGCTATGGCTCAAGAGTCATCTCAATTTTGATGACATCAATCTGCTGGTCAAGAAGAATCTAGTAATTGGATTACCAGAAGTTACCTACAAAAAGGATAGTTTATGTGATGCATGTCAGAAAGGAAAGCAAGTAAAAGCAAGCTTCAAGACCAAGTCTCAACATTCAACAACTAGAGTCTTAGAACTATTACACATGGATTTGTTTGGACCAGCCACACCTATCAGTGTTAGTGGAAAGAAATATACATTGGTAGTAGTTGATGATTATTCATACACTTGGGTAATTTTATAAACCAAGAAAAGTGAAACCAGGCAAAAGCAGACAGAACTAATGAAGAAACTTCAAAATCAGAAAAGTGTTTCAGTTGTGAAAATAAGATCTGATAAAGGAACTGAATTTCTCAACAATGTAATCATTGAATACTGTGAAGAAAATGAAGTGTTACATCACCTTGCAGCTATAGCAACACCTCAACAGAATGGAGTAGCTGAAAGGAGAAACAGGACACATAAAGAAGCTGGTAGAACTATGATCTGTGAATCTAAGTTACCTGCAATCTATTGGGAAGAAGCTGTGAACACAACTTGCTACACTCAAAACAGAGCCCTGATGAACAAAAGGTTGGAGAAAACACCCTATGAGATATGGAATGGAATGAAACCAAATGTCTTATATTTTCATGCCTATGGAAGCAAATGTTACATACATAACAATGGAAAAGATCAGCTCAAGACCTTTCAACCTAAAGCTGAAGAAGGAATATTATTCGGATATTCCAGTGTTAGTAGAGATTTTAGAGTTTTAAACAAGAAGACACTCAAGCATGAAGAATCAATACATGTGGTTTTTGAACCAAACTGTGTTGGTGATACAGTGGAAAACCAACCACAACCAGTTTTCAACCCCAGTCGCAAAAGATTTCAGATCCAGTTTTTGTTGATATTGATGAACATATTGGAAGACTACGGTTAGCTTTTTCAACTAACCAAGATCTCTCTCGGTTACTAATAACTGAACCTACAGTTGAACAACCTGCAAAAGCTAAAGATAAACCAGTTCAAGCTCAGGATAATCAAGCACAAGAAAATCAAGCTGAAATTCCAGAAGAACCAGTTCAAGCACTTCAAGCTCCATAAATGCAACCTCCAATACATCAATGGATGAGAGACCATCTTGAAGAAATCAGTTAGATGCAATGATAGCCTGTTTTCTATCTACAACTGAACCAAAAAAGATATATAAAGGAAGCTTTGAAGGATCAATATTGGATACTGGCTATGCAAGAAGAACTAAATGAATTTGAAAGAAATATAGTTTGGTTGATTCTTGATTGATTGTGCATTGAATGCTTGATCCTCTGAATCTTTCTTATTTTTCATAATCTGAACAAGCGTAGTTCACTATGTTGTCTCTTCACTTGGCTGTTACTTGAACGGTTGAGTGTTTTAGATCTTCCTTCACTGCTTCATTTTTACTCAGCCGATAGACAGATTACTTTGCCAGTTGACTGCTTTCTTGATTTCTTTGAGTTTACAAGAGTCCTTGTACTTCACTGATCCTTGATATGTGTGAGATCAGTGTACACCATATTTAACAAAGAATTTCATCACTTGAAATGAAACTTAGACTTAACCAAGGTCATCACAGACTTCCCTGGATATAAGTCAGATCATATGTCTTCATGCATCTCTGCTGGTACTTGGCTGTTTTCACTCTGCCGGATTTTCGTTTTACTTGGCCATCCTACCTACTAGTACAATACTTATCTGACTCAACTTATACAACATGTCAGACTCTAAGTAAAGACTTATATAAAGATTTCTAACTTTTTTCAGGCTTGCTATAACAGCTAGTATGGCCATCATCAAAACATAATAAAATGTTCCTAACAATTTCCCCCTTTTTGATGATGCCAAAACCCTCATAAGCCTGAACTTAAGTATGCAATTTTTTCATAATGATAACAGAATTAAACTCAGAAATTTTATTCATCCATAAAGGGCAGTATGACAAGTAAGTTCAAAACAGATTTAGAGTGCTACATATACATTTTGCTTAAGTCTTGTTTGTACCTCTTTAACTTTGTAGTCTGAATCTCCTCCATGTCTTTCCAATTAATTTTTGGGAAATTCCATTTCCAATAAGCCATGGCAGTGTACTCAGAGACCCCAAGAAATACTCTCTTGTTGATGAGTCTGTGAAAGTCAGGCATAGTCTCATTTGCCTTGGGTTCTCCAAAGTATTTCTCAAGTCTATCCTTAGCTTCAACAATGTGTGAATCAGCAAACTTGAGATTCTTGAACAGACCATTTTGTTCCCGACGGTTCATTCTACCCATAGGACTGAAGAATTTTATCATGTTGTTGAAATCCTTATGTTGTTCACTTGATAGATATTCTGGTCCTTTTACAGTGAGGGGTATGGCTTGACTTGGTCTGCTGGTTGGGCCAGATCCAGTACTTTCCTTAAGAGATGAATACTCTCTTTTGACATCATTGTAAACTTTGGCCATATCGGCTCTCATCTTCTCATCATAGTAGCCTAGTCAGTCTGCCCATGCTTCATCTTGCTTTTGATTAGGATACAGACTATCTTGAGTTTTGAAAAACTCTCTTACTTTGTCCAATATCTCAGCATCATACTCTTTCATGTTTCTGTGAGTTATGAAAGCCCTTTTCTCACCAGCATATCTGGTACTGCTGCTACCTCTGCCGGTGCTGGATCTGTGTGACTCATTGAGCCTCTTTGTTGACTGGATCCAAGCCTTTGCTGCCTTCCTGATCTATCTCTGTCGTCAGCTCTTCTTTGGATAGGATGAGGGAATCCTATGCAAGGTTCATTTGAGGCATTTTACCTCTCATCTCTAGCCTTTCTTAGTTGTTCTTCAGCTTCATTTCAGATTCTCAACTCTCTGTCCCTTGCTCTTAGCTGTTCCTCAGTAAAATTTAGGGGTCTGACTGTTGATCCTTCAGGCTTATCATCTCTTTCCCCTTTTTTGGCAGCATCATCCCTTTATTGCAGTAAGATGCTATTTGTGGCTTCAATTGTACCAATCAGAGTATCCAGTTTGGATTCTATAGAGGTGAATCTTTTATCATGATCAGTCAGCTTCTCGGTTACACTACGGAATCTGGTGCCAAAAGCCATTGCCAGTGACTCATTGTTCTGAGAAATGTGTTGTCTAAGTCCTGAAAGACTGTTGGTGAGATTTACGTTCAACTGGCGTATTAAGTCACCTGCCTTTGCACAACATTGTTTTGTGCATCAATGTACTCAGCAACAGCCTGAAATCTTTTCTCCATAGAGTGGCTCTCATCTTTAATTGCTAGAGTCATGGATCTGAGATACATGGCTTGTTGTTCCAGTTCTTCAGCCAACAAATCTACTGCTTTTTGAAAAGCCTCATTTGATATGCCAGTAGAGAGTTGAGCGAATTTTGTACGGATGTCAGCTGGCACAAGTTCTATTTACTGTCCTCTATCTTGGTGTGGCAAAGTGCAATGAGTGTCAGCTGGTTCTTGGTGTTGTGCTGTGGGTTGAGTAACATCGACCCCCGTTTCTACTTCTTCAAGTACTTGAGTAGATGTTATTGCTGGGGAAGTACATTCTCCTATTCCCCTTGCTCTTTGCCGGGATTTGCCTTGACTTGAGTGGCAGCAGCTGATCCAGTGTCCAACACTGCTGTCGGTTCAGCTGTAGTATCAACATAAAGTTGTGGGGCATGTGGATCCTATGGAATCAACTCGGAAGTGTTATCAGCTGCCATAGTATGCTGATCATTTTGTGGAGTTGATGAAGTTGCCTTAGCTGGTGGGGTTTTCTTTGCCGACCCCTGTGTCAAAAATGTACTTAAGGGAATCTCATCATCAATTGCATCTGCTGGTTTCTCAATTCTTTATCTTCTCCACCATCATTATTAGGATCATCACCATCATCATCATCATGATCATCACTATCATCATTTGATTTACCACTTTCTTCACTCGTTCTGAGGCAGTTTTGCCTTTGCTGCATCTACCATATCCCAAAGTGCTGATTCATCAAGTACACCAACCAGGATTGTGATCCCAAGAAAATCAAAAAACCAAGCTTCTTCTTCAAGCATGTGTTTTGAATTATGAAGCTGAAGTCTGGAATCACCCTCCTTCCATTCTAGATATGCAGCAATTCTATCATCAATATCACTGGCAGATATGTTTACTAGTTCTTCTGGAGTCTCATCAGCATCTCTATTATCTTCTACTACCTCTTCATTTTCAGGTTGGTTATCCTCACCACTACTTTATTCTTCTTGGTGTTCATATTCGTCATCTGTCTCCTCTCCCTCTTCCTCTTCTTCATCGACTAATTTTCCAAAATCTTCCTTGTCCAAGTTTCTTTGAACCTTTTTCTTCTTTCTTTGGCCAGATGTGTGTTTTGTAGGTTTCTTTCTCTTTCCCCCTCCTGCTTTCTTTTGCTGTTTGACATAGGTAAACATGATTTTGGAGTCATGCAATTTATGAAGTTTTATTACCGGTGCTTTCAGGCATTGCGTGAGATAGTGTAGTTGAATTCCGTAGGACTTCTTTACCCAGAAGATCCCCTTTTTCTTTTTCCCTTCTGCCAGCCCCTTTATAGAAGCATTTGCCTTACATTGGATTTGCTCTTTGATTCTCAGGAAGAAATAGTTTTCCCAATTGAACTCCAGACGATTATAAATTATTCCCATAAGGCACATTCTAGCCTCTGTCATTGCGTTATTTTCCCCTAGATTTCCTTCAATGCTCTTTCCAATTAGAGCTCTGAATTCACTGAAGGGTTTCTTCAAGGCAGATCTAAGACAATTTAACTTCTTAGACCCTGGGTTTGCCATTTTAGCGATTGTCACCCAGAATTCATCCAAGTTTTGTGGTACCAAGGCCACTTTTGCTTGACCATTATTTGAGAGTTTGAGGTGTTCGCAAATTACCTTTGCTTTAATCACCCCTTCTGTACCGTTGACAGATGCAACGATCTTGTCTTCACCCATCTCTACACTTCTTCAGCAAAAAGCCCAAAAACAAACTTGACAGTTTTCCAGAAAGTGATAAGGCTTTCATAACAAATATCTTTGATATGAGGATTGAGAAAAGTCAGCAATCCTAGGTTGTTGCATCCATTCGCCAATTGTTGTGCTTCTTCATCATTTCCACATAGCTTTAAGTAGTGTTCTTCTTGAAAGAACGATCCAGTGGAAATCGATTTCTCATATTGTTTTCCAGTTTGGGTGGTTGAAGAGGATGAAGCCATTGTTTGAATAATTTTGAGATTTAAAAAAAACTTCGATCTTTCAGAGACAATAGGGTTTATGATTTGCAAGAGGGCGTAAAGAATTCGGAAAAATCTCTAAGTGATAATGTGAATGCGGTTGAATATGGAAGGATTTGATGAAGTAATGGCGTGATTTTATGTATATAAATCACGGTGTTTGGGTGTAGTGGGGGAGTGGATTGAGGTAAGTAATGATAAATCCCGGGAATCGAGGCGTTGCCATCATTCTTCTCTGATATTCCACATGTGTAAAACTGATTTAGTTCACACTTTAGTTTCTAGTTGACTCTAAGATATTTTCCGATGGAGTGACTTGGCTGGTCACTAGGCCGGTGGAGTGATATCTTACTGAGCTGCTTGTAGAAAACTGTTCCTAACAATCAGTGAATTTAACACTGATGGGTAGCAGTGCCTTACCTGCCAAGTGAGCGCACCCGAAATGTATCTTAGAACAACATCTCCTTTTTCAACATGATCTCTAATAAAGTGATGTCTCACATCAATATGCTTTGTTCTTGAATGCAATACTGGATTTTCAGTAATAGATATTGCACTTGTGTTATCACACATAATTGGGATTGTCTTCTCCTCCATTCCATAGTCCCTTAGTTGTTGTCTGATCCACAACACTTGTGCACAACAACTACCTGCTGCTATGTATTCTGCTTCAGCTGTTGATGTGGATATATAGTTTTGCTTTTTGCTAAACCATGATACTAGTCTGCTGCCTAGCATTTGACTAGTTCTTAATGTGCTTTTTCAATCTATCTTGCATCCAGTATAGTCTGAGTTGGAATATGACATTAGTTTGAATCCTCCATCTTTTGGATACCAAATTTCTACATTGATGGTGTTCTTCAGATATTTGATGATTCTCTTAGCTGCTAGTAAGTGAGATTCCTTTGGTTGAGCTTGGAATCTTGCACAAACTCCTACTGCAAATGCTATATCAGGCCTGCTTGCAGTTAAGTAGAGTAGGGATCCAATGATCCCTCTATACAGCTTTTGATCAACATCTTTTCCAGTTTCATCTTTCCCTAGAATAACTCTTGCACACATTGATGTATCTGTTGTGCCACTTATATCCATACCATATTTGTGTATCAGGTCTTTTGTATACTTGGCTTGATTTAAATGCCATCCTTCATTTGTTTCACTTGTAGGCCAAGAAAGTAATTGAGCTCTCCCATCATACTCATTTGAAATTTGCTCTTCATCAGATTTGCAAACTTCTCACATAGCTTCTCATCTTCTGATCCAAAGATAATGTCATCAACATAGATTTGAACTAACAAAGTGCTTGTACCTTCTTCTAGTTTGAAGAGAGTCTTGTCAATGGTCCCTTTGTTGAATCCGTTGTTGATTAGGAATTGTGACAATGTCTCATACCAGGCTCTGGGTGCCTGTTTGAGTCCATATAGTGCCTTTTTGAGCTTGTACACTTTATCTTCTTTCACTTTAAGTTGGAAACCAGGGGGTTGTTCCACATATACTTCTTCCAAAAGTCCATTCAGAAATGCACTCTTGACATCCATTTGATACACTTTGAAGTCTTTATGGGCTGCAAAAGCTAGAAAGAGTCTGATTGCTTCCAATTTTGCTACTGGTGCAAAGGTTTCATCATAATCTATTCCTTCTACTTGAGATTAGCTTTTTGCAACTAGACTTGCTTTGTTTCTGACAACTGTCCCTTGTTCATCCATCTTGTTTCTGAACACCCATTTTGTTCCAATGACGTTGGCCATGTCTGGTCTATCAACAAGTTCCCATACCTCATTTCTCTCAAATTCATTTAGCTCTTCTTGCATGGCTGTAATCCAATCAGCATCTTGAGTTGCATCATCTATTGTTTTGGGTTCCACCTGTGATAGAAAACATGTTAGCATTATTTCCAGTTGTCTTCTAGTTCTAACTCCTGTATGAATATCTCTAATGACTTGTTCTTTAGAATGATCTCTCAGCCAGTTCAGGTCAGGTTGAAGTTGATATTGAGTTGGTTCTTCCACAACTTCAGCTTGTGCATCAACTTCATGTTCTTGTGTTGGTGTCTCTTGTGTTGTGTGGACTGGTGCATCATCTTGATTGCCAAAGGTGTGATCCAGAATATTAGCTGGTACGGTTGTGTTTATATAAACTTGTCTTTGTGCAGCTTCTTCTTCAAGATCTTGTAGACTTTCACCATTTGTGTTTGGTTCATCAAAGACTACATGAATTGATTCTTCAATCACCAAAGTTCTTTTGTTGAGTACTCTGAAGGCTTTGCTTGTGTCTGAGTATCCTATAAAGATTGCTTCATCAGCTTTTTCATCAAAAGTATGTAACTGATTCCTGTTCAAAACAAAACATTTAGATCCAAACATATGTAAATGTGAGATATTAGGTTTTCTTCCATTCCATATTTGATATGGTGTTTTTCCATGCTGTTTGTTGATGATTGATCTGTTTTGAGTATAGCATGCTGTATTTGTTGCTTCAGCCCAAAATCTATTTGGTAAGCATGCTTCTACAATCATTGTTCTGACTGCTTCTTTGTGTGTCATGTTTCTTCTTTCTGCTACACCATTTTGTTGTGGAGTCCCTGCTATTGATAGTTGATGTAGTACTCCATTCTCTTCACAGTAGGTTCTGATAATTTCATTTAGAAATTTTGTGCCTCTATCTGATTTGATCTTGATGATCTTCCGCTCCTTTTTATTTTGAATTCTTCTTAGCAAATCTGGTAGCTTTTTGAGTGTCTCTCTTTTCTTCTTCATAAATATGGTCCAAGTGAATTTGGAAAAGTCATCCACCACCACTAGAGTGTACTTCTTTCCACTTAAACTTATGATGTATTATTTTTATATGATTAAAAATATGTTATATTATTATGTTTTATCAACGAATTCTATGTAAAATATATGAAATTATGGTATAAATAGTATGAAATGTTAATCTTTATAATTTAGAGTAGTTAGTAGTAAAAATAGTAAAAAGTTGTAATTTTGTACCGATTTTAGTAAATCGGAGTGTCGTGTCAGATTTACGTGGGTATTTGTGATGTTTTATTGCAGATTTTTAAACCGAGACCCCGAGAATCGACATATTGAAGTATAATCATATCTCTGGAATGATTTAGAGAGTGCCACGAGTTTAAATGGTCAATTGAATAGCTTAAGTGGACAAGTGGCCAACCAATCAAGTTAAGTAATAATCGAGAAATGTCTCCGACAAACGAATGGCTCATCAAAACGACATTTTCGAAAAAGTGTTCTTCACGAAAGTTGTAGATTTTTCCGAAAGCTTTCCAATGCAATTTAAATTATGAAGATTGGAGGTCTACAACTTAAACAAGTGATCAAGTGGCTAATCGATTTGGGTTAAGAAAAATCCCGTAAAAGCTTCGGAGGAACACGAGGTTATCAAGAAGGCGTTATCCGGAAAAGAGTCCTTCATGAAAGTTGTAGAGTTTCTCGAGACCTTAATTTTGGCATTTCGTTTGCAATTTTTGGAGGGCCGAACTCGAGATATGAATTTTAGAAGTTTAATAATTATATATATAAATATATATAATCACCGCACATCTTTGGAGTGATCAAGTTAGTGGGGGTAATCATTATACCGGACCGATCCGGCTTAATCTCGGACCGGTCCGGCCTTGAGACCTTTGCCTATATAAAGGAGATGATCAGAGAGCAGTTCGAATGTACCCATATATATATACATCCTATATATATATATATATATATCTCCTCTCTCTTTTCTTCTCTTTTCTTTTTTTATTTTGTAGTTTGTAAATAAGGCCTTACGCCGTAATAATGTAGTTTTAGTATCGTTGTAATGCTCGGGAAAATCTCGGAAGTCGGTTTCTTTGAAGAAGTTGTAATGTCCGGAAAATACGATTTCGAATCAACCGCCGTATTCGGGTAACTTTTCTTAAGTATTTATGTTTGTTTTTATATTTTTCGTTGTTATAATGTTTTAAGGCTAAATATAATATTTTGGCCAAAACTATGTAATCGGTTTTATTTCGATCTTTTCGTTAAAGAAATGTTGTTAAGTTAAAATGATTAAAATTGAGTTAATTGAATCTTTTTCTATTTTAATCGTATTCGTATTGACATATTTAATCGATCTGAGGAATTCATAATCTAATTATGAATTGACGCCTCGTAGTCAGGATACGAGATAAAAGATAGAAAAACCGGAGGGTAAAATTGGCCGTGTGAATAACGTGATAACGGAATCCGATTTCCTACCCGGGGGTAAATTTGTTTTGGGAGAAATGAATTTTATTATAATTTGTACTCGAGATCGTAATAATGTTAAATCATCAGTTAAGCGAAACTTAAACCGGAAAGTTAAATCGTCCGGCTTTGACAACCGGAGCCTTTAAAATAAAATTGACCGTTTGACGAACGGAATGACTCCTTTTTATCTAAGGGTAGATTTGTACTCGGGACCCGTTCGAAAAACCGTAACGAGTTGTGGACCTTGGACCGATGCAATGGACATATGACAATTTCATACGCTCGTGTGAGGAGGAATTGTTTACCTCGGGAGTGCACCGTTTCATTTACTCAATTGGACCTAAAATAAAAGGAGAGATCGAACACATTTCATTTAATCGAAAAGATCGTATAAACCAATTATATAAGTTTTGGCCAGTTCTCTAAAATTATCTGTTAATATATTGGTACCTATATATTTATATATATATATATATATACTTTGCAATTTATGTACATCTATATATATTTATATATCTATATATATTATATTAGAATAACATTTAACTTACGTATTTATTTTATGTTGACTAGAATAGTAGTGATCTGTGTTATAAAATTGCGGTTTAGATCGAGTTAATAACAGCTCTTTGGTGTTTAACCACACGTAAAAGAAATTACCAAGTTCCCCGTGGATACGATACTCCGACTCACCATACTAGCACCACAATTTGACCCGGTACACTCGCCGGTTAGAATCGTTTAACCCGGGAATTGTCTGTCAGATTTCTGGCACCATTCTCAGGGACAGGTTAGGCGGGGTCAGCTTTTTGGCGCCGTTGCCGGGGAACGTCGCTAATTTCTTTTTTTGTGTCTATGGTTACTACTTGTATTAGCTCAAAATTCTCGAGAATAAGTCAACACTTTTCTTATCCCATTTCTATTTTATTTTTCGTTGGTTGTTACCTAATAGGTAAATTACCAATTTTTTTTACTACTATCAATTTCTAGTTATTTTCTATTTTCGTTAGTTGATGACCAGAAGTGGTAAGGCCCCGCTCACTCCTTATAAGCCTGACATAAACACTTACGAAAGGCAGTTAAGAGTAGAGAGTAAACGCGGTCATACTAGTCAGGGAAATCCTGATCAAGAATCATCTTCTAATAAAAATACGAGAATGGCTGAAATCAGTGATGAAACACCTGAACAAGGGCTGGAACATGCTCTAGGGCATGGACAAAACCCTATTAACCCTAATAATAATAATAATAATAATAATAATAATAATAATAATAATAATAATAATAGAAATAATCAAAATCGGAACCAGAATAATCGTAATAATCCGCCAAATCCGAGACCAATCTGTGATCAAACCGTACGAAGAAACCAGACTAATAATCCCATACTTTTACCTAATGAAGGAGCAAATAATTTCGAAATTAAATCTCATCTTTTTGGTTTAATTGACGCAAGAGCCCAATTCCTAGGAGAGGATGATGAAGATCCACATCATCATCTCTATCTTTTTGAAGAAGCGTGCAATATCTGACCAAAAGTCAAGGTGCTCATAAGGAATTAACAAGGATGACTATGTTTCCTTTTTCTTTAAAAGGACGAGCCCGAGATTGGTTTATGTCTCTTCCACATCATTCACTTACAAGTTGGGAGGAGATTCAAACTGAATTTCTGAAACAATATTTCACTCCAGGACGAAATTTGGAATTAAAAGTCGAGGTTGCTAACTTTAGACAAGGATCTGAGGAAACTCTTGGGAATGCGTGGGAAAGGTTTTAAAAACTGTTACGAGCTTGTCCCGATCATGGTTATTCCTTAGATATGCAAATTCAACTCTTCTGTCGTAAATTGAGAAAAGATTCACGTGTGGATGTAGATCATGCATGTGGTGGTTCGTTAATGATGAGTGAAGCTCAAACAGTTTACGATGCTATAGAAAAGATTTCCAAAAATAACAGAATGTGGGAAACCGGTTCTAGCACCAGAAAAGTAGCTTTTGCAGGAGAATGTACGTCTAATACGGAAGTTCTAGCACATTTAGAAAATTTGAGTAGGAAATTTGATGGCCTACAAAACAAGAACCAAAGTTCAGAAAATAGTACACCAAATGAATACTCAAGTCATGATAATATGTCATTAGGGAGTGAAGAACCAACAGGATATTCACGGGAGGAGGTGAGTTTTCTTCACCAGCATAGGAATTTGAACAATGCATATTCAAACTCGTTTAATGCTATTAGAAGAGATCACCCTACTTATCGATGGTCTGAAAACCCTAGTAAGCCAGGACAACCGCCATATCCAGTCCCATATAGGAATAATAACCAAGTTTATCAAGAAAATACATCTAATCGAATTTACGGTCATTACCTAGATCCTATCCTCACCATACCACTCAAAGTATACCAAGTAACTCGAGTTCAACTCAACCCTGAAGGAGTTGAAAAATGGGAAAAACTAATGGAAAATATGATGGGTGTAGTATCTACTCAAGATAAGAATATGGAAACAATGATGACTTCTATTGGTACAAATCACTAAAGATATGAGTACAATGAAAACATCTATGAGTGGACATGATACCAGAATGAGAACGATATAAGCTTCATTAAGGAATATGGAAGATCATTTGAGTAGGGAAGGTGAACGTAACAACAGTAGACCCCCAGGAGGATTACCAAGCAACACTGAAAGAAACCCAAGAGAGGTAAATGTTGTAGTTACGAGAAGTAGGAAGCTCAGTGGAAGTAATGGAGTTGAAAACTTTAGGAATAATGAAGTAGAAGATGATTTAGATGGTAAGAATGATGAAACTAAAGATGAAATTGAATTCACTGATGAGGAAGAAGAAATTATAGAGAATTTCTTGAAAAGGAATAGAAGTTTGGAATCTGAAAATGAAGGTGAAAAATGGGTAAAAATCCCTAGGATTTTGAAAGACCCTATGGATAAAGATTTAAGGACTCTATTCAAGGAACATGTTAGAATAGATGAAACTGGTAATAAGTATGAGAAACAGGAAGAACCGAAAGAGTCTGAAGTAGAGATTGATTCAGGGAACAATTTAAAAGAAAAAATTCAAGAACCTGAAACATGGCGACTAAGTAATACTCAAAGGTTTAAGGAAAAAGGAAAAGAGAAATTGACTAGGGAGCCAAAGGTTATAGATTTAGAATCTTTACCTTACCCTCCTAAAGATCAAATCAAAAAGGCAAAAATTGATAAGAAGTATGCTCGTTTCCTTGATACTTTTCGTCATCTTCATGTTAATATCCCTGTTATTGAAGCTCGATTAATATACCGCCTATGGAAAGTTTCGAAAGATATACTATCAAATAAGAAAAAATTAGAGGACTATGAGAATATATGCCCGAATGAAGAATGTTCGCAATTCTCGCAAAGATAAGTTACCACCTAAACCGAAAGATCCCGGAAGTTTTACCATTCCATGTGAAATTGGAGGATTTTGTTTAAGAAGGTCTTATGTGATCTTGGAGCTAGTATAAATCTCATGTCTTATGAGGATTATAAAAAGCTAGGCATAGGAAAGCTTACTAAGATCGAAATGACTCGCAAATGGCGATAGATCGATTAAGTACCCTAAAGGAATGATTAAGGACGTATTGGTTAAAGTAGACAAATTCTATTTTCCAGTAGAATTTGTAGTTATGGACATGGAAGAAGGATATTCAGCGCCACTTATTCTAGGTCGTCCATTTCTAGCTACAGGAAGAACTTTAATCGATGTTCAGAAAGGAGAATTAATTTTGAGAGTCAATGAAGATGAAGTTGCTTTCAATATTTTCAAAGCTTTGAACCATCCATATACATCACCGTAATCATGTTCTTTTATAGAAGATATTCATTCGTCTATGATAATCGTTACCAACTTTTGAAGACAGATTAGAAGAATGCTTAACTCGTCTATCTATAAAGAAGATGAGGAAGACATTGAAATGAAAGAGATAATCCTTTCTCTAGATAAAGGAAGCGTTACTTTTAAGCCACCATGGCATAAGTATTTGGAGTTAGAACTAGAAGGACCAGTTCTTAAATCATCAATAGAAGATCCGCCGAAGAATCTGGAATTGAAACCGTTACCTTTAAATCTGAAATATGCTTTTCTTGAAACTGATAATCTATTACCGATTATTATTTCATCAACTTTAACTGAGCAACAAGAAGATCAATTACTTAGAATGTTAAGAAAGCATAAGAAAGCTTTTGGATGGACAGTTGCCGATATTCGAGGTATTAGCCCTGAGATTTGTGTTCATAAGATAATTCTGAAAGAAGATGCTAAACCTTGTATTCAACCGCAACGCCGCCTCAACCCGAATTTACAGTTAATCGTTAAGAAAGAGGTGATTAAGCTATTAGAAATGGGGATAATCTTTCCTATATCAGATAGTGAATGGGTAAGTCCAACTCAAGTTGTACCAAAGAAAGGAGGTTTCACAGTGAAAGAGAATGATAAGAATGAATGGATTCTAACAAGGGAAATTACAGGATATCGAATGTGCATTGATTTTAGAAAGCTAAATGATCATACTAAGAAAGATCATCATCCACTTCCATTCATAGTTCAAATGTTGGAACGTTTAAGTGGACATAAGTATTTCGTTTCTTAGATGGTTATTCAGATATTTACGATTTTCATTGGTAAAGCGGGAGATAGGGAAAAGACTACTTTCACTTGTCCTTATGGAACTTTTGCGTATAAAAGAATGCCGTTTGGTTTATGCAATGCTCCCGCTACATTTCAAAGATGTATGATGTCTATATTTTCTGATATGGTTGAGAAATTCTTAGAAATTTTTATGGACGACTTTAGTGTTTACGGAGATTCTTTTGGTAAATGTTTATCGCACTTAGAAAGAGTGTTACAACGCTGTGAGGATACCAATTTAGTTTTAAACTGGGAAAAATGTCATTTAATGGTATCAGAAGGAATTGTTCTAGGTCATAGAATCTCTGAAATAGGAATTGAAGTTGATAAAGCTAAAGTCGAGGTGATTGAAAAATTACCACCACCAGTGAATCTAAGGACTCTAAGAGGATTTCTTGGACATGCAGGATTTTATAGGAGATTTATTGCATATTTTTTGAAGATAGCAAAGCCTCTAAGTCATTTGCTTGAAAAAGAAGTACCTTTTAACTTTGATAGTAAATGTATGGAAGCTTTTCAGACCTTGAAAGCGAAGTTGATTACTGCACCAGTATTGGTAGCACCAGACTGGGATTTGCCTTTTGAGATTATGTGTGATGCTAGCGATTTAGCTGTAGGAGCTGTTTTAGGTCAAAGGTATAATAAAATTCTCAAAGCTATCTATTATGCTTCTCACACATTAAACGCAGCTCAGCTTAATTATGCAACTACAGAAAAAGAACTGTTGGCTGTAATTTTTGCCTTAGATAAGTTTAGATCATATATTGTTGGTTCTAAGGTAATAATCTACACAGACCATTCAGCTCTGAAGTATTTACTAAGTAAGAAGGATGCGAAACCACGTCTTCTTAGATGGATTCTCCTACTTCAAGAATTTGATATAGAAATTAAAGATAAAAAAGGAAGTGAGAATGTAGTAGCAGATCATCTAAGTAGAATGGAAACTGAGGAAGAGATAGGGAATGAAATTAAAGATTCATTTCCTGATGAACAACTATTTAGAATAGATACTCCTTCAACCATGAAGTTATTAAAAAATAGAATTCCTTCTAAGGAAATGTCACCTTGGTTTGGAGATATCATTAATTACTTAACCTGTGATTATATTCCGTCTCATTGGACTTGGCAGCAGAAAAAGAAATTCTTTTACGACTTAAAATTTTATTAATGGGAGGAACCAGACCTTTTCCGTAAATGTTCGGATGGGATAATCAGAAAATGTGTGCCCGATAATGAAATTTTAAGTATTTTATCGTTTTGTCATGATCGTGAGGCAGGAGGTCATCATGGAGGATGGAAAACTGCTTTTAAAGTTTTACAATGTGGTTTTTTTTGGCCTACACTATATAGAGATGCTTATAAGTATGTTAAATCTTGTGAATCTTGTCAAAAATGGGGAAATGTATCTAAAAAACATGAAATGCCTATGCAACCTATTTTAGAATGTGAACTTTTTGATGTTTGGGGCATAGATTTCATGGGACCTTTTCCTATATCTTTTGGAAAAAGATTTATTCTTGTAATGGTAGATTATGTTTCGAAATGGGTAGAAGCTGAAGCTCTTCCCACTAATGATGCCAAGGTTGTCATACGATTCCTTAAAAAGAATATATTTACCAGATATGGCATTCCGAGGGCAATCATTAGTGATAGAGGTTCACATTTTTGTAATAGACCATTTACTAAGTTAATTGAAAAATATGGTGTAACGCATAAGCTAGGAACACCCTATCATCCGCAAACTAGTGGACAGGTAGAGGTATCGAATAGAGAGATTAAAAGAATCGTGGAAAAAACAGTTGATTCAAATCGTAAAAACTGGGCCGTTAAATTAGATGATGCATTATGGGCGTACAGAACAGCTTTTAAAACACCAATTGGCTATTCTCCCTATAAGTTAGTCTTTGGGAAGTTTTGTCATCTCCCAGTTGAGTTAGAACACCGAGCCTTCTGGGCTATTAGATTTCTAAATTTCGATCCTAAGGCTGTCGGTGATCATAGATTGCTTCAGTTGACAGAACTAGAAGAATTTCGTCTCGATTCTTATGAAAACGCTCGAATCTACAAGGAACGCACGAAATCTTTCCATGATAGGAAAATCTATAAGCGTGAGTTCCATGTAGGTGATCGAGTGCTTTTGTACAATTCACGTTTAAAGTTGTTTCCAGGTAAGCTTAAGTCAAGATGGACAGGACCATTTAAAGTAACAAGGGTTTACAAAGCGGAGCCGTTGAACTAAGCGATGGAAATACAACTTTTATAGCCAATGGCCACAGAGTAAAGTTATTAGTGGAGGGAGAAGGAATCACACCGAAAGAAGAAATAATGCTACCGATTGATCCCCCGACAAATTGAAAAAGCAGAGGAAAAATGAAAATCGAAAAGCGAGAAACCGGAATCACCGAAAACCAGGTTCTATCTATCTTTACTTTTTCGTATTTTTTTATGTTTAAACTCTTTTCGTCTTTTACCGGATAGACGTAAAAGAACCGGATGTCTTTTTTAGATAGAATAGGAGTTTTTATTTTACTTTTGAAATTAGGCCTTGATAAAGATGTCGCGTTTTCTATAGAAGCTTTAGTTTTTGAACAAAACAAGAAATTGTTGAGAGAGATCGATTGAGGGAAGTATGTAATGGAACATCAAGAAGTGCGATAAAAAGAAGGGCAAAGTTTCTAATGAGATGCGTAATCTGTGGAAAAAGTGAACATGTTGGACGCTCGTGGGAAAAACACAACCAAATCCCGGGATGAGTGTTTGAATATTGTTAGGAAGGGAACGATTAGGTGGTTATCCGAAAATCCCGATGGAATTCCGAGAGATAATTCAAATGCTTCATTTTTAGGAGTTAGGTTGATCGAGCGTTATATCAGAACTTTGGAAGATTTAGAAATCGAAGAATCAGGAACCCCTTAAGTTTCGAGTCTTTTATTTTATTTTATTTTATAAAATTTTCACATAACTTCTGAGAATTTTATAAAATTGGATCTTTATGAAATTTGAGGAGTTTTATAAAAGTTTTATAAAAGTTTTTTTAGTTTTAATTTAAATGTTTTATAAGGGTTGATATAAATTTATTAAATTTTTATAAGCTTTTTATTAAAGTGTTATAAAGATTTTATTAAATTTTTAGAAATTGTTATAAAATTATAAAATTTCCTTCAAATTTTATTTTTAGTAAGTTTTAAAATTATTTTTAAGGTTTTAATTAAGTTTTATTAGAATTTTTATAAGTTTTCATCAAAAATCATAAAAAGTAAAAAAAATCGAAAAAATGGAAAAAGTTGGGCACGGACCGATCCGGCCTTAATACCGGACCGGTCCGGGGTCTAAAAACATAAAAAAGACGGGGACCCTTCTTTTCTTCTTCTTCTTCCCTAATTCTTCTAACAGCCGCACCCCACACACCAAACCCCACCTTACAAATTTTTTTTTTACTTTTCTTCCACAAAAATTCATCTCACACTACACCACTACTTGATTTCTTCTCATTATCATCTCCTCTCTTCAACACAAATTGAAAAATTCAAAAAGGGTCAAAAACAAGCTCCATTTCATTCCGGCGACTTTTGAACTTTTCCGGCCTACTTTTCAACGTTTTCTACACATTAAGGTATAATTTAGTTTATCTAGTTATCAATTTCGTATTTTTCATAATTTGTTAGATTAATTTCAACTGCGTTTTGATTTTTGAGTGTGTTGTGACATTTTTTATTTTTTGTTGTTTTTATTGTTGTTTTTGTTGTTGATTGGCATTACCAATATCGTAGAATGGCCGAGTCGAGTAGAGAGTCTCTAAAAAGCGTAAATCAAACATTCCTATATCAACTCCCGTCGTAGGCACAAGTAATTTTATCATCTGAGGAAGAAGCCGTAAGCTTTGAAAAAACCGCATCACCTGAGGCTAAGAAAGCGTATGAGAACATTTATAGTAAATGTGATGTGTTGGTTGAAAAAGGATTAGACTTGGATGACTTAGGTGATGAAGTTAAGGATATCTTTCGAAGACGTCACTGGTTAGATTTAGTAGCCAGAAGGGAAGGGGAGATTAACACGACAATAGTAGCTGAGTTTTATTCGGTTTTATCTACTTTGTCGAAGAGTGTACTTACGCAAGCCGCAAACCGTACCCTTACGAACCAGAAATATTCCTTTTAACCCTGCCGTCATTAATGCAATTTTAGGAGTTGAAGAATTTCCTGATGAGGAGGATTACATGGTAGTTTATAATTTAGATGATCCTGCAAGCTTTGAGCAGACTGCCCGAGAGCTCAGACCGTTTTTGACCCGACCGCCGTGTGGGTTGAAAATCGGTTTAATTACGGAAACCTGTTTTAGAGGTTTAAGGGCAATTAAAAGATTCATTAGCCATAATCTCTATCCTTCTCGTAAACACACCGCTTTTGGAAATGAAGATGTTTGTATCGCTTGGGCGATGGTAAACGATGTTAGAGTGGATGTTGGAAAGGTCATGTTTAAAAGAATTTTTGAGAGTATTGTCATCGCCAGACCAGGGAGTCATCTATACTTCCCTTGTTTTATCTCTGATTTATGTCGTAGGCTGGGAGTACCATTCCCGCCTAATGACAAGTTATCTCTCGGCGATGGAAATCGATTGGACCTAGTTTGACTAGTCTTCCGGATGGTAGTATTAGATATTTGATTAGAAGACGTCAAACTCGGCCCTCCACCGCTTTTACATCATCTTCCTCTTTTCCATCTTTTTCTAGTCGGCCTCAACAAACTCCTTTCTCCAACACTATCACATATGACATGTTTCAATCTTTAGTGACGGACGTTGCACGTGGTCAAGCCAATGTGGCTTATTATGCTGAGAGTACTAGGCAGTGGTGTGATGATCTTCGTAGAGGTTTAAGAAGGAACGAGCAGTTGCTTCGTAATCCTACTTTTGATGATCCTGCCTATCCACCTTGTCAGTCTGATCCTTATACCTTACCAGAGTGGGTAACACCTATTCCACCACCTTCGAGCTTTCATCCATCGTCATATCCTTTTGGAAGCCAATCTAGTGGGACAGGTGTATTTTCGACAGGTGTTCAGAGACCAGCAATGTCGAGTTGGGGAGGATTCACTGAGTTTGCACATGTCACGACTGGCATGAGTTCGATGGGTCTTGATAGTTCAGTCAGGACCACGACTACAGTTCAGCCGCCAGCTTCTCAGTCGTTTCCGAGTTCGAGTTTTCAAGTTGATCCTGAGGAAGACTACGATGAAGATTGAATTTAATAATTTTGATTAAACATTTTTATTGCACTTTTTATTCGACATTTGTCATTTAGATATTGGTTTGTTTTCATTTTTTGTTTAGTTTGATTTTACAATCGTTTTTATCAAAATTTGGTTTGCATTCTAGATGGTTTAGTTTTTATAAAAACTATAAAATATCACAAAAATAATTTTTGTAGAATTACTACGTCGTTTTACAAGAATATAATGTGTCGTTTTATCCGTTCGTATCAAAAATAAATTACTCTTTGTAAAATATCTTCAAAGGCTTATGAAATGTTTCACACGTGAAGTAAAAAAACAAAACACAAGTTGTCTTTCACCTCTCGTCCCTCGCAAAAGTAAGATGAGGCCGGACCGATCCGGCACATTCTCGGACCGGGCCGTGAGGAACAGAAGGCTGAGTCATTTTAGAGTCTGTCTAATGCAGCCACGTATGTATAATTTTACCATCTATTTAAAGAAGTAAAGGCAGGAGCAACAATTGCTCATTCTTTCACTGTCTATCTACCTTCAGCTTTATTTATTTCACTTTTTATCAAGTTTTAAAAATGTCGAACCACTCTTCACCGTCGGTTAATTCTTACGAGCCTCATACACCGGATCATCCGGAATCTCAAGCTTCTAATGAGAGTGTCATTTTACACAATCGTTTTGCAAATTCTCCAATCCTATTGGAGAAAGGTTTAAATTTAGATAAGCTTGATCAATGGGGAAAAACTATCATTCGAAGTTTTGGTTGGAAAAAATTTGTCAGTACACCGAGAGGTAGGATAAATGTCTCAATAGTGCGAGAATTTTATTCTGCGCTTATGACGACATCCATGATCGATATCACTCAGATTGTTCTAGTAAGAGGAGTGGCTGTTCCCTTCTCTTCATCTGTTATCAACCAAATCTTTGAAATTCCACCAGTTACGATGCCACATTTTGAAATGCAATGGGGACTACAAAATCCCTCTAATCATTTGAATAAAGTACACGAGTCGTTCCAATGTCTGTTCCCGCTTTTTGATACAAATCACGACATGTCAACACGAGCTTTACTTCCACATCTAAAGGCGTGGAAGTATTTTAAAAATTCTCGAGTTTATCCCACCTGGGATTTTGGAAGTTTGGCTAAGAATGAAATGCTTCTACTTTTTGCTTTGGCATTCGGTGTATTTGTCGATTGGGGTATATTGATTCAAAGGACAGTGTTGGAGTTTGCGATCACGAGAGGTAGTAGGGGGAAGCCTATGCCTAATTCATGGATGATATCACGTTTGTGTATTCTTCTGAATGGAGTAGAAGAGCTGGAGACGGATGAAATTTTTCCGTCTAGAGATAGTCGGTTTGGGTTGTTACCGGTTGATACACCGGGTTGTTCGTCTACCATCTAGAGAATTGTTAGTGGTTTGTTAGTAATATTTAAGTTTTAATAAGTTAAATTAAATTAAGTTTTAAGTTCTTTAGTTAAGTTTAAGTTTTTCTTTTAAGTTTGTATTAATCTATCTTGTTTAATATATATGTCTTAGTTTTTTAAGTTGTTTGTTTTTATTTAATGATATAATTAGTATACGCTAAAATAAAATCAGAATAATAACGTTAATAGATAATTTTAATTTTATTTTCGAACCTACTTCTTTACTACTCATTGAACATCGGGACGATGCCACTTCGTAAGTGGGGAGTAGAGTTAGGTTAGAAAATTCATTAAAATTTTTGAAAAATAGTCAAAAATAATTATATTATATGTCTAATTTAGATTTTAATAAGATTTTAAGTTTATATAATTGAGTAATATTAGATATCGTTTTTATGAAATTATATAAGTATGTTGATATTTATAAGTAAAATTTTTAGAATCATTTTCAATATGAATTATGAGTTTGGAATTGGACTTAGTTTGTTGATTTTTGGCACCACAAAAATATAACTATAACCAAATAACCTACCTCAGCCTTGATTAGAGTGATCAAGACCTCACTCGAAATTGTCAATTGTAATTAAATAACCAAGCTTTAGCTAATTTTGGTCTACATTTCCTTGAAATTCCGCAAGTTTGTACGTACTTATGAAAAAGAGATGGAGACATAAAAGCTAAGTTTTGGTATATGCTGAGATTGGAAAAATTAGATAGGTATTAGTATATTCGATCTTACCTCATGACACTTGTAAGATAGTCGATGTTGGTAATAAGCTCGGATATATTAATATTCTATAAAAGAATTAAGAACGAAGCACCATATTTACACAGAATTAATCAAATATCAGGTATCTTCCTTATCTGTGATTAACAACTTAAAAATAAAAAGAAATGATCGGTTGTAGCTACCAATGATTGGAGTGAGTAGGGTATTATCACGAAATGTCCTATATCACTATGAGGTAATTAAGCTCCCGATTGCCTGATGATAGTAGTCCAGCTAGGGTATTATCTCGAAATGTCCTATTGCTGGGAATGAAGGCACAAGATAAAATGAAAAAGGAAAAGTTGAATCATAAGATCTCAGGAATTATTACAAGTTTAAGGAAACCGGACTTGTAATTTTCGATCGAAAGAGTAGTACTCCGATCAATCTTGATGAAGCAATGCCGTAAGTTTGATTTTCTACACACACTCACGCTTTTAGTTCTTAATCTTAAAAAAAAAAAAAAAAGAGAAGAGAGAAAATCTGAAAAAGAAGAGATGTTAGTAATCGATCAAGAATATGAAGATGTAGGTACGTACGACTTGCCTCTTTCTCTTTTTGATTTCCCTTTTTTTTTTCCCGATTAACCAACATCTTGAACCTAAACTCTATAAGCCATTTTTGTCGACTACCTGACCGAAGTTTCCGATTCCAAAATTTCATAATAGTTGCGATTAAAAATAATTCTGATATTTTATTTATACTTATTAAGTGTTACATGTACAATTTCATCTAAATAATATTTAATGTTTAAGTTATATACTCTTTTCGTCTTCTTATAATTTTAAATTAGCATAATTAATATATTTGACAATATAAATTACATTAAAAATTATAATATTATCTTTTATTACCGCTTATTTTTGCTCGAGGACGATCAAAAGCTAAGTGGGGAGTAATTTGATGTATTATTTTTATATGATTAAAAATATGTTATATTATTATGTTTTATCAACGAATTCTATATAAAATATATGAAATTATGGTATAAATAGTATGAAATGTTAATCTTTATAATTTAGAGTAGTTAGTAGTAAAAATAGTAAAAAGTTGTAATTTTGTACCGATTTTAGTAAATCGGAGTGTCGTGTCAGATTTACGTGGGTATTTGTGATGTTTTATTGCAGATTTTTAAACCGAGACCCCGAGAATCGACATATTGAAGTATAATCATATCTCTGGAATGATTTAGAGAGTGCCACGAGTTTAAATGGTCAATTGAATAGCTTAAGTGGACAAGTGGCCAACCAATCTGGTTAAGTAATAATCGAGAAATGTCTCCGACAAACGAATGGCTCATCAAAACGACATTTTCAGAAAAAGTGTTCTTCACGAAAGTTGTAGATTTTTCCGAAAGCTTTCCAATGCAATTTAAATTATGAAGATTGGAGGTCTACAACTTAAACCAGTGATCAAGTGGCTAATCGATTTGGGTTAAGAAAAATCCCGTAAAAGCTTCGGAGGAACACGAGGTTATCAAGAAGGCGTTATCCGGAAAAGAGTCCTTCATGAAAGTTGTAGAGTTTCTCGAGACCTTAATTTTGGCATTTCGTTTGCAATTTTTGGAGGGCCGTAACTCGAGATATGAATTTTAGAAGTTTAATAATTATATATATAAATATATATAATCACCGCACATGCCGGAGTGATCAAGTTAGTGGGGGTAATCATTATACCGGACCGATCCGGCTTAATCTCGGACCGGTCCGGCCTTGAGACCTTTGCCTATATAAAGGAGATGATCGAGAGCAAGTTCGAATGTACCCATATATATATACATCCTATATATATATATATATATATCTCCTCTCTCTTTTCTTCTCTTTTCTTTTTTTATTTTGTAGTTTGTAAATAAGGCCTTACGCCGTAATAATGTAGTTTTAGTATCGTTGTAATGCTCGGGAAAATCTCGGAAGTCGGTTTTGCTGAAGAAGTTGTAATGTCCGGAAAATACGATTTCTGAATCAACTCCCGTATTCGGGTAACTTTTCTTAAGTATTTATGTTTGTTTTTATATTTTTCGTTGTTATAATGTTTTTAGGCTAAATATAATACTGGCCAAAACTATGTAATCGGTTTTATTTCGATCTTTTCGTTAAAGAAATGTTGTTAAGTTAAAATGATTAAAATTGAGTTAATTGAATCTTTTTCTATTTTAATCGTATTCGTATTGACATATTTAATCGATCTGAGGAATTCATAATCTAATTATGAATTGACGCCTCGTAGTCAGGATACGAGATAAAAGATAGAAAAACCGGAGGGTAAAATTGGCCGTGTGAATAACGTGATAACGGAATCCGATTTCCTACCCGGGGGTAAATTTGTTTTGGGAGAAATGAATTTTATTATAATTTGTACTCGAGATCGTAATAATGTTAAATCATCAGTTAAGCGAAACTTAAACCGGAAAGTTAAATCGTCCGGCTTTGACAACCGGAGCCTTTAAAATAAAATTGACCGTTTGACGAACGGAATGACTCCTTTTTATCTAAGGGTAGATTTGTACTCGGGACCCGTTCGAAAAACCGTAACAGCTTGTGGACCTTGGACCGATGCAATGGACATATGACAATTTCATACGCTCGTGTGAGGAGGAATTGTTTACCTCAGAGTGCACCGTTTCATTTACTCAATTGGACCTAAAATAAAAGGAGAGATCGAACACATTTCATTTAATCGAAAAGATCGTATAAACCAATTATATAAGTTTTGGCCAGTTCTCTAAAATTATCTGTTAATATATTGGTACCTATATATTTATATATATATATATATACTTTGCAATTTATGTACATCTATATATATTTATATATCTATATATATATATTATATTAGAATAACATTTAAATTACGTATTTATTTTATGTTGACTAGAATAGTAGTGATCTGTGTTATAAAATTGCGGTTTAGATCGAGTTAATAATGACTCTTTGGTGTTTAACCACACGTAAAAGAAATTACCAAGTTCCCCGTGGATACGATACTCCGACTCACCATACTAGCACCACAATTTGACCCGGTACACCGCCGGTTAGAATCGTTTAACCCGGGAATTGTCCGTCGATTTCGGCACCATTCTCGGGACAGGTTAGGCGGGGTCAACTTACTGGTGTGACTGGTCCAAAAAGACCCATATGCAACAGATGTAAAATTCTTGTTGTAGATTGATAGGGCTTTGACTTGAAAGAGCTTTTGATCTGCTTCCCTTTTTGACATGCATCACAAAGACTTTCCTTTTTGAATGTGATCTCTAGTAGGCCTTCAACTAACTTGTTCTTTGACAAATTGTTGATGGTTTTGAAGTTGAGATGGTTCAGTCTTCTATGCCAAATCCAGCTGGTTGATTGCTTATTTTTGACAAGCAAACATATTTCCGCTTTTGCTGTCTTCCATTCTACCACATACATGTTATCTTCCCTTTTTCCTGCAAGTACAACTGTGCTTGTTTGATTGTGAATCACTTTGCATCCTTCTTTGTTGAAGTGCACATTGTAGCCTTTGTCACAGAATTGACTAATGCCTAGAAGATTAAAACTCAATCCTTTAACATAAGCCACATTTTGAATCTTCAAGTTGTTCTTGAGCATTTTGCCTTCCCCCTTAATTCTACCAGGGTTTTCTTTGACTCCAAATGTAACTTTGGGTTCATCAAAAGCTTAAAGTCAGCCAGACATCCTTTATTTCCTGTCATATGTCTGGAACATCCACTGTTTATGTACCAGACATCCTACGAAACAAATTAAGTTTGTTTAGGTACCCAACATTGTTTGGGTCCATACTTGTTAGCAGTCATGCCTCTCATTCCAAGGGTATATCCAAAGGATCTTCTTCTTGGATAGTTGAAGTCATCAACTTCATATGTGTAAGGCATGGCAGAATAATTTCTTGCATATTTATTGAGATTATTCTCATACAATTCTCTACTTTTTGGTGCATTTGCATCCTTTTTCACTTTGTAGTATGCAAGAGGAAACTTATTTTCATGTTGCTTCCTGTGTCCAGGAACATACCTTGATTGGCTTTTCCTAAACACATTTTGTATAGCATGAAATGGTTTCTTCCTGTATTTTGGAGGTGCAGCATTCCAATCATCTTCTGAAGGGTAAAGTCTTCCCTTACCTTTCAGTAAGCCTTTAATTGGCTGGTTTGATGATTTATTCTGCTGTTTCACTACACTGGGTTTTGACTTCACCGGTACATGATGAGTAGAAGAGACTATGGTCTATCATTTTCTGAATTTGGGTCCAGTTTTGGTCATTGATTCAGAATTGTGTTGTCCATTGTTTCATTTCTGATCCAGACTGTTGTAGCCAAGACCAGATCTGGATCCAAACCTTTTTGGGGGTTTGTAAGCTGGTGCATTTAGTGGTGCAGTGGTGTTTTTAACTGGTGAGGATATTTTCTTAGCTGGTCTGTTAACATTAGATGAGTGATCATCTGCTGCTTGTTGATCAGTGGAGTGTACTTCCTTACTAGCTTTTAATTCTTCCAGGTCTTTCTTTAACCTTTTATTTTCCTTTCTCAGATTCTCACATTCTTGTTCCAGAATTTCATGATTTGATTGAATTTCTTCAAATTTACTCATGAGATTTTGGATTAGGTTTTCAGAATCTAAAGGGAGAATAGAAGATTGTGCAGTGTCAGATGTGGATGCACTTGATGATGAATATGAACTAGAAATTACCTCTGTTTCATCAACTTTCTTAGCCATAAGAAATAGATATGCCTTGTCATTGTCTGAGCTATTAGATTCATCAACATCAAAATCATTATCAGATGATTCTTCATTCTTTTCACTGTTGGTTTCAGCTTTGAGTACCTTCTTGTTCTTTCTCTTTTCAGTTGTTTTGTACTTCTTCTTTTCCTCTTCTTTGTCTTTTTCTTCAGGGCAATCAGCCTTGAAGTGACCCTTCTTCTTGCAATTGAAACATCTATATTGATCATCCTTTTTCTTCATGTCTTTGCTTGAGCTTGACTTCCTGTTTGATGATGAATTTCCTTTCAACTGCTTCTTCTTGCTAAACCTGTCAAAATGTTTAATTAGTAAAGCTACCTGTTCTTTCTGCTCCTGTGTCTCTTTACTTCTTGTGTCAACTGTTATGCTTTGCTGGGGTGCAACCAGTGCATTGGCCTTGTGTGCCTCTGCTGGTGCACTGTCAATTCGCCGTTCAACTCAAATTCATGAGCCTTTATTGAGACATCAAAGTTAAAGTATTAGTGTTTGCAAGGTTTATTGTTCCTGTACGTACTGATGTGATGATCTTCCATTTGTTAGGTAGGCCTCTCAAGATTTTCAGGCACACTTCTTTCTGTGGATATATGTGTCCAAGTTGTTGTAGTTCACTGATGATGCTTGAAAATCTGTTATCCATTTGATCAATGGATTCACCAGTCTTCATTTTAATGTTCTCAAATTTTTGTTTTGCAACAAATAATTTGTTTTCCTTGACTGCTTCTGATCCTTCATTGATCAGTGCTAATTTATCCCACATCTCCTTTGCTGTTTTGCAATCTTTGATCCTCATGAACATATTAGTGTCCAGAGTCTTCAAGATCATGTCTTTTGCAACAAAATCTAGATTTGCTCTTCTTCTATCATCCTTGGTCCAATCTTTCTTGAGTTTTTCTATCTCATTTCCTTGATCTGCTCCTGTGGCTATCACAGTTGTGATCTTGATTGGGCCATCATTAATTACATCCAGCATCTCCTCATGAGTTACTGCAAGATGAGACAACATTCTTATTTTATATTCATCAAAATTATTAACATTGAATACAAGTACCTTAGACATTAAATTTGAGGAATCCATGAGTACAAATAAGAGATATATTTAGAAAGCACAAATTTGAAAACTACTTTAGAAATATGTGATCTCCTTGTTACCAGAAATCAGATCTGAGCAGGTTCTGATACTAGGAACACTACTCCAATACCAATTATTGGTCCCAAAGAAGGGTAAGACTATAGTAAGAGGGGGGGGGGGTGAATGACTATAGTGGAGTTTCAAAAAAAATTCTTATATTTAAAAGCTTTTGGGCAGTGGATAAGTCCCTTCTTTAAATGTTGGTTCAAAGTAGATTAGACTATCACAGATATAATATGCAATGAAATAAAGTGTTGTAAAGTGAAATGCTGAAAGTAAATAGACACAAAGGTTTATAGTGGTTCAGGGTGGTGTAATCCCTTAATCCACTCTTCTCCTGTGATGATCGGAGGAATTCACCTATTTTCACAGATAGAATAGTTAGATTGTCCTTGGCTACACAAGCTTTACAATCTTCAAGACTATCACTCCTTGGCAACAAAAGCTTCAGTGAATCAGTCTCTATCACTGCTCCTTGAGAACAAATATTTCCGCAGCTATAACAAAGGTTGCAACTCCTCCTCAAATTCCTCTGATTCAATTGCTTCAGTTTGATGTGAATTGGATTCATAGATTTGTGATCAATCTCAGTGCTTGATATGGAATTGAAGTTTTGGTTGCTGAGTTGATCTCTAGATGTATCCTTTAAGTTCAGATAGAGATCTTTCCAAATTGATTGAGTTTTTGCTTCTTTCTTATCAGATTCAATCGTTATCTTTCCTATCTGTCAATGCCTTCTATTTATAGCCTTAATAATCCTTGATTTGAATTTCTGCCGTTGGCTATTTAATGTGAGGAATAATCCTTGATTTCATTATTGATTCCCCTTCAATTATATTCTCCTTGATTTCAGTGATCGGATTTTCTTCAAACGTATATCATAAAATCCGTCCTTGATTGATTCTTGATTGATTGTGCATTGAATGGTTGATCCTCTGAATCTTCTTTATTTTTCATAATATGAACAAGTGTAGTTCACTCTGCTGTCTCTACACTTGGTTGTTACTTGAACGGTTGAGTGTTTTAGATCTTCCTTCACTGCTTCGTTTTTACTCAGCCGATAGACAGTTTACTTTGCCGGTTGACTGCTTTCTTGATTTCTTTGAGTTTACAAGAGTCATTGTACTTCACTGATCTTTGATATGTGTGAGATCAGTATACACCATATTTAACAATGAATTTCATCACTTGAAATAAAACTTAGACTTTACCAAGGTCATCACAGACTTCCCTGGATATAAGTCAGACCATATGTCTTCATGCTTCTCTGCTGGTACTTGGCTGTTTTCACTCTGCCGGATTTTTGTTTTACTTGGTCATCCTACCAACTAGTACAATACTTGTCTGACTCAACTAATACAATATGTCAGACTCTAAGTAAAGACTTATACAGAGATTTCTAACTTATTTCAGGCTTGCTATAACAGCTAGTATGGATATCATCAAAACATAATAAAATGTTCCTAACATGGATAGACCAGATCATGCAAATATAATTGGCACCAAATTGGTTTTCAGAAACAAGCTAGATGAAGATGGAAACATTGTTAGATTTAAAGCTAGATTGGTAGCCAAAGGATATTCTCAAGTTGAAGGAATAGATTTTGATGAAATGTATGCATCAGTTGCAAGATTGGAGGCAATCAGACTATTTCTTGCTTATGCAGCTTACAAGAAATTTAAAGTATATCAAATAGACGTTAAAAGTGCATTCCTGAATGGAGTACTTGAAGAAAAAGTGCATGTACAACAACCTCATGGTTTTGAAATTAATGATCAGGAAGACAAAGTTTTCAGATTAAGAAAAGATTTGTATGGACTCAAACAGGCACCAAGAGCCTGGTATGAAACTTTATCTCAGTTTTTAGTGGATAATGGTTTTATCTTAGGAACCATAGACAAAACTTGGTTCAGAATGAAGATTGGTGAAAGCACTATCCTAGTCTAAATCTATGTGGATGACATCATCTTTGGATCAGAGTATCAACAACTATGTGAGAAATTTGCAAGTCTAATGAAACGCAAATTTTAGGTGAGTATGATGGGTGAACTGAACTACTTCCTAGGACTACAAGTCAAGCAGATGGACAATGGAATTTTCATTCATCAGACTATGTACACAAGAGAACTGATCAAGAAGTTTGGAATGGAGAAAAGCACAGGAATAGCAACACCAATTGGATCAAGTGTTAGACTAGATGAAGATAAATATGGCAAAGATGTGGATCAGACACTCTACAAAATAGTGATATGAAGTCTACTCTACCACACAGCAAGTAGACCTGACATATCTTTTGCCGTGGGAGTTCATGCAAGATTTCAAACTAAGCCAAAGGAGAGCCATATGACAGTTGTCAAAAAAACCTTGAAATATCTCAAAGATACACAAGGAGTAGGAATTTGGTCAATGTAGCTAGGCTAACATTGGAAAGTTATTTTTCTTTTTTAAAATTGTAATAGAGACGGTTCATAGCACAGAGAGAAAGGTATTTTGGGTGAGTTTGAGTATTGAAATTTTTAGGGGTTTGTCTATTGTAAAAAGTAGGTCTGTAATTAAAGGTTTGTAACATAGTGATGTGGTATGATGATGTGATACGGTGGTATTTGGTATGATTTATAACAGAAAGGTTTATATACAAAATTTGGCTGTGAGATTAACATCATGGAAGGGAAACGACTACAATAGATCAATAGAACCAGAATACAGGACGGGACTGACCACTTAATTGACCAGGCAACACATAGGGGTCAATTAGTGATCAAAAATGAATTTTGCTCAGTTTGTAGGTCATGAAGCTGAAGACCTTAACTGAGTTGGTTAATTTATGCCTTTAAAACTGATTTAACCCACTAGGCATAAATTAACCCATCATTGAACCATTGTTCTCAGGAATGACTCAAAACTGAGACTTCAGAGGGTGGACACCCTCGGTCTGGCTCGATTAGATCACATAAGAGGTTTGAGTCATTTTACCAAGCCAATTGGGGATAGGAGTGGTGTGAATGGGTTGCGTGCTGAAGATGGGCCGTTTGAGCTTCAAAGCACATGTCGAATTGAATCTAGACTGCAAGATAGCTTCTTTACACTTCGACAGGATTACCAGAAATCCGGGGTGATTAAATCCCAAAGATTTCTCCTTTGACGGCACCATCTAGCATCAAATCAGGCATATTTCAAATCCTCGACATTTAACTCTGCAAAATCATCACTCGTTAATGCAGGAAATTAAAAATGAAAAAGGCAATAACAGATAATCGAGGTATTAAAGGAAAGAATTCACCATTTCAACATTGAAACGTAGCCTATATGTTTCTGAAACGAAACGTGTTGCTGGAACCACGGAATCAGGCAATGAATGCACCGGATTAGAGAAGAAATGGAAAGGCATGAGCTTTCACGTTTTAGTGAAGTAGACGTGCGGAAATCAACTCAAAATCGAACATTGATTGTTCGATAAACATCAGAAGGAAGAACGGAGATTACGGGGACGGATTTTCTAGGATTTTGTTGACGGAGTAGGCGGCGGTGGAATTGGGATATATGCTGCTGTTGAAAATAGATATTAGGTGAGAGAAAAGTTATATGGTATTAGGAAAAGTGAAAAGGGCCGAAGGTGTGTAGTAAGGCTGGGATCAAATATGAATCGGATTTTAGAGAGATGTTTTCTCTCAGCTAGCTTCTTCTTCTCTTTGAATGAGCTTGCCAAATCCCCTCTGTTTCTGTGTCTTTGTTCTAGTTCCTTGCTCGTATAGTTTGCTTCCTTCATGTTCTTCTACTTACAGCTTTTACAGCTCCAAATTTGATCTATGACTCGCAAAATAAAGAAATCTGTTGAAGAAGGTACTGTTCATGTTCCGGTTGCTCTTGAACAAGAAAGTACATCTGTAGTGCAGGTTGCAGCAGCTTCTACTCCCCTTGTAGAAAAGCCTGTAGCTCAAGATGAAGATGGATGCACCATGGAAAAGAACCCGTTGCTTGATCCTCTTGTTTCTAGGAAGCAAGTAGGAGTTGGACCTGCACCGGGTGTGAGTGGTGTGGATATGGCCCCTGCTGTAGTGGATGTGATGGATTCTGCTCTGAAGTGTGGCAATCCTTTGGTGTTTGAGGCAATGAAGTTGAAATCTGGGAAACTTGTTACTCTGGCTGTCAACAATGCAAAAAAGAAGGTCACTATGACATATTCTGAAATGGCAGGCTCCCACTCTCTTTCAGAATTACTTGAAGTTGAAAAATTGGCTGATCATGTTCAAACTGTGGTGGACACTGATCTAGTTAATAGTTTAAAAGACGGCCTTGTGTTGGATAAGGCGAGTGAGAGTGTCAATGCACCTGCTGGACTGGTTCCTGCATCTGTTGAACTTGGTTCTTCAGGGGTAGGGCCAGTTACCGATGGTGTGGTTGATACTTTAGGACAAGGTGGTGTAGTGGAGAAGGGGACTCAGTTAGAGGTGGATCCTGTCTCTACTAATGTCACTGGTGGGAATGCAACCAATATCCCTACTAGTGATGTTCATGCTCCAGTCATTTTGAATCCTCAATCTGCTGATTTTATAGGGCCTAATCTTCGTTAAATTTGTAGATGAGGTTGCCTCTTGGGTACAACTGGTGAAGAATAATAGGGAGCAATCTGATGAAGTTACTTTAACTGACCATGTTATTAGTGAAGAAACTGTGATTTTAGATGAGGAAGATGAGGATGATGATAGTTTGGAGAAACTAAGTCTGATTGGTATTTTTCCAGGCAAATTTCCTGGTAGAGATGTTGTTCCGAAAATTGTTAATGCTCGGCCTAGGAAGTGTAGGTTTAACTATCACAATTCTGGTTGGATAGTGTTTTTGTTTGAGCATGAGTCTGATCTCTGTGAAGTTTTGCAAGCTGGTCCCTTTTATGCTTATGGGAAGCCTATGATCTTGAAGAAGATGCCAGTGATGTTTAACTTCAGTAAGGAAACTACTTCTGTGGTTCCAGTGTGGATACAACTCCCAAATCATCCATTAAGGATTTGGAAGGGTAGGGCATTGAGTAAGATTTGTTCCTTTGTGGGGTGTCCTCAGTACACTGACAAGGTGACAGCTTCTAGGAAAGTGTTAAGTTTTGCCAGATGCTTGGTGGATGTGGATCTCAAGTCTGATTTGCCCTCTGTCATTCCTATTACATTTCATGATGGGAAGGTCCTCTTGCAACCTGTTTTGTATGAAGAAATGCCTAAGTTTTGCTCCAAGTGTAATAGACTAGGGCATAATCATGCTGGATGGGATGATGCTAAGATTGATGTTCCAACTTTATATGTTGCTAGGTCTAAGCAATCTGGTGCTACAAAAACTAATGCCTCAAAAAAGAAGAAAGTGATAATCCTAGATGCTGATAGTGTACAGGATAAGGTCCCTTCCACAGATATTGTCCAACATGGTGGTGCTCCTTTGCTGCATCATATAATGTGAAGAATTCTATTATTGATAAAGGCAAGAATGTGGTAAGTACAAAAGACAATATGGAGAATGTAGAGCAGGTTTCCACCCCTGTGGCTAATAACTTTGATGTTTTGGATCCTGACAAATGTAGCTCTTGGGCAAGTGAGGCTGAGGATGATGTTTTGGTGGATAAAGGAGATAATGTGGCTTCTAGTTCCAGAAAATCAAAGAAGAAAAAGAAGAACAAGAGGAATAACACATCTGGTGTTTCTGGTAATGTACACAAAGCAAATGATGCTGTCTCAAGTGGTAAATCACCTCTTGGTAGACAAAAATGATAGGGTTTTGGAATGTTAGAGGGTTCAATAAGGTTCTTAAACAGTCTACTATTGTCAAGTTTCTCAGACAGCATAAGATTGCCTTATTTAGAATCCTTGAGACAAAGTTGTCTCGAAATAGTTATGACAGCTTCATGGAGAAGAAAGTTAGGTTTTGGAAATCTGTTAATAATTTTGATTTACATACTTGTAAAAGGATGTTGGTTATCTGGGATCCTGCTTTTCTTGTTGTGGAGGTTCTTGAGGTTGATATTCAGTGGATCCATTGCAAGGTTAGGCTTTTGGTCTTTGGGGACTGCTTTCTGGTTACTTTTGTGTATGGTTTGCATACTGTAGGAGATAGAAGGTCCATGTGGGACATGATAAGGGAGTTAAGTGTCAGTTCTTCTCTTCCTTGGATGGTTCTTGGATATTTTAATGCTGTTCTCTCTGTGGAGGATAAATTGAATGGGAATATTCCCTCAGATTATGAATTGCAGGATGGTGTTGACTGCTGTCTTGATGCTAACCTCACTGATTTAAATTCAGCAGGTGAGTTTTTTACTTGGTCTGCTTTTGGTGTTTTCACTAGGATTGATCGGGTTTTGGTTAATGCATCTTGGTATGATTGGAACTTGAATGCTCTTGCTTTTTTTGAGCCTTCTGGACTCCATTCTGATCACTCACCTTGTAGAATTGCTTTATCTACTGATGCTGGATCTGGAATAAAGCCCTTCAAGTTTTTTAATATGTGGATGCAACATGAAAATTATACTGATATTCTTGCTCAGAGTTGGAGTGAAGAAGTTTCTGGAACAGCTATGTATCAACTTTGCAAAAGACTTAAAAGGCTAAAGCATCCTTTGAAGATTTTGAATAGGAAGCACTATGCTCATATCTCTGTTAGGTCTGAGAATGCTAGTAGGTTGCTAGGGGAGCTGCAATCACTGAATAATTTGGGGCCTAATGATGCTTTGGCTTCCCAGATTCAGGAGCAGAAGAAGATTTGTCATAGTTTTGAGGCTGCTGAGTCTTCCTTTCGGTCTCAGAAGTCTAAGGGTATGTACATGAAACTCAGTGATAGGGGTTCCAAGTTTTTCCATAATTTGGTGAAAAGGAATAATGCTAAGAACCATATGTCTTCTGTAATGCTCCAAGATGGTTCCTTTACTACCTCTTATGAACAGGTTGGGGAAGCTTTTGTAGGTTTTTATCCTGACTTACTTGGTACTAAGGCTCCTGCAATACCTATAGATGTTGATATAGTCAATACTGGTCCTAAAGTTTCTTGGGCTACTGCTGTTCATTTGATTAGACAGGTTACTGAGCTGGATGTTAAGGAAGCCCTGTTCTCTTTCTCTGATAATAAGTCCCCTGGTCCTGATGGTTATTCTGCTGGTTTTTTTAAAAAATCTTGGGACATTGTTGGTGAAGATTTCACTAAGGCTGTGTTGGAATTTTTTCACAATGATGCTTTGTTGAAGCAGATCAATCATGCTGTTATTGCTTTGATTCCTAAGTCTTCGCATGCTACTCATGTTGGTGGTTATAGGCCTATATCTTGCTGTAATGTTACATACAAGGTGATATCTAAGATCTTGGCTACTAGGCTTTTCGCTTGTATTCCGATCTTATTGATGAAGCTACTGATCGGTTTTGTGGATGGAAGAGCTATGACCGATAACATTTTCCTCTCGTCGGGAATTGATTAGACATTATGGTGTCAAGAGGGCCCTCCAAGGTGTATGATAAAAGTGGATATCAAAAAAGCTTTTGATTCTCGTTCATTGGTCTTTTCTCGGAATCTGTTTTGAGGGGCTTTGGTTTTCCCTGTGTTTGTTTTGTGGATCATGCCGTGTGTGTCTACTGCTTCTTACTCCCTGTCTATTAATGGTGAGATGAAAGGGTTCTTTCCTGGTAAAAGGGGTTTGAGACAAGGGGATCCTTTGTCTCCTTTCCTGTTTGTTATTGGTATGGAGTATTTTTTCCAGAATGCTGAGAATCCTTGGCCAGGATGCTGATTTCAAATTCCATGCTGGTTGTCATAATCGTCGATCAATCACTTGGCTTTTGCCGATGACTTAATGCCGTTTGCTGGGGGATCCCCTTTCGTCACTCTTTTGATGAATTGTTTAACTAATTTTGGTGAGACTTTCGGTCCGGTTGCTAATTTACTTAAATCGAATTGTTCGTGCAAGTTTGGATGATGATGGTATAGTCGCTTCCGATGGATATTACCGGTTCAAAGGTCGGGGTTCTACCTATAAGGTATCTAGGCATTCCTTTGTGTGCTGTGAGACTGAATGTGGTCCATTATGATCCTCTGTTACTACTTTGAGGAATTACTTTTGTAACTGGAAAGGTCATGCTCTTTCTTATGCTGGTAGACTGCAACTTATTCTTGAAGTTATTCAAGGTGTTTACTGTTTCTGGATGGGCATTTACGCTATTATTGGCAGTGTTAAGTTGAAAATAGACCAAATGTGTAGGAGATTTCCGGGGGGGGGGGGGGGGGTTCTTGTGACTCTAACAGAAAATCTTTGGTGGGTTGGGAGGAGGTTTGTTTGCCTAAGAGTGAGGGTGGCCTGGGGGTTTTTCAGTTGAATGCTTGGAATCTGGCACTTCTTCGTAGAATTCTTTGGAACTTTCAATGCAAGAAAGACTGTCTTTGGGTGAAATGGATCAGTGAAGAGTATTTTCATGATGTAGACTTATGGGATTATAGATACAAGCCTGGAGATTCTGCTCTGATCAAGGCTTTGTTCAAAATCAAGGATAGGATCTTACTTAGTACTGGTTCAGCTAATGCTTCTGTGGCACTGCTTCAGTCCTGGTCTGATGGTTCTAAGCTTTGCCCTAAAAGAGCTTATGATTTCTTCAGAGTGCATAGGCCTACTGTTTGGTGGTGCAGGTCTGTTTGGAATTCCAGAGCCACCCCTAAACATTGTTTTCTGCTCTGGTTGTCTATGAAGAACTGTCTTCTTACCTCTGACAGGCTTCATTTTGAAGATAAACTGTGTGCTTTGTGTGGTTTGGTTAATGAATCTGCCTCACATCTATTTTTCCAATGCCTTGTTTCTTATATGGTTTGGGGAAAGATTAGTGTGTGGTTAGGCATGAGTAGGAGGTTGGAGACTGTGTTTGGTGCAGTTAGGTGGATTCAGAGAAAATGTAGGGGTACTTCACATGGGAATGTTGCCAGATCTGCTTCAGTTTCTGTGGTGGTGTACTGGATTTGGCATATGATGAACAAGAAAAGATTTGAGGGTGCTCTCATGAAGACTGCTGATGTCCTGCATTGTATTAAAACACATATTTTCTATATAATGCAGGCTGCTTTCCCTATGTACACTTTTACCCCATGATGTTATGGTTTGTACATCTGTAGGTTTTTGTACTTCTTTTGTGCTTTCTTTTGGTGCTTGCTGGTGGTTGTATGAGGTTATTTTGTTTCTCTACACACCTTGGGATAGGCTCTGTGAGTTGTGCTCTCACATGGCCCCTTTTTGTAGTTTTTGTGTGTTGTTAGGTGTTTAGTGGCTGTTGTTTCTTGATGCATATAACCTCAGGGGTCTTATGCACCTTGGAATCAACAAATCTAACCTCCTTTCAACACTTTGTAGGTTTTAGACTAGCTTCTCCTTTGTTTAGGATGTAATTTCTTGTATTTTGCATACCTTAGTTTAATATATTTACATTTAACCAAAAAAAAAAGGCTGGGATCAAATAAAAAATTGGGCTAGCAAACAAAAGGTTTGATAAAATAAAGTCTATTGAATTGTTTATTGGACCACACATCTTAATTTGTGTATTATGAAATAGAATGTCACAACATATAATGTATAATAACGTAATCAAATATACCTGCAAGAATGTTATGACATAATGTAGATATGATCAATTAAATTAAGTGTCACTAATAAAAACATTAATACAAAGCTTTAAAATCGAGATATTGTTTTGAAAATTAATCAACAACTATATATACCACAAAATACTCAACAATCTCCCCCTTTGATTCTTTTTCAAAATAACACTTTTAAAGCTTTTAAGGGATTTTTTCTTAAAACCATGGAGAGTATAACTCCCCTTATATACAAGCTCTCCCTTAATTAGAGATTTCTAACTTTCATACTTAAAAGTATTTAACTTTTAAAAGCTTTACATACAACTTTCTCTCCCTTAGTTTGAAAATTAATCAAATAAGCTTTTAAAAGCAGGGTTGAAAGTTATGAACCACAAAATACGACTAAATTAAAAGTGTATAAGATACTTCCCTTTTTGGTACCAAGGTGTATGATACCAATTGATTTTCAAACAATCATTTAAGGCACAATCATGCCATAATATGTCAATATAGCACATAAAAGTTGGTGACCTGCAAAACAGATTTATATAACAATATCCTTTTATACTTTGGGTCCTTTGGGGTTAGAAACTTCAAAGAATCTTTCCGAACCCATACTTTTCATACCCTTTGTTTATGTCCAGTCTTCTTAGTCCAAGTGGACTGAGTTGGCTGATCACAGTGACGTCGGATTAGATAGTATGTGTTCTGATGCATTTTTAGACATTGATCTTGCCAAAACAGAAAATTGACTAAGTATGGATCAACTTGGGGTTGTCTAAACGTGTAGTCGGGTGCTTGGTGTATGCAGGGGTCATGATATGCAGGAGTATAGAAACTAGGTGTAGCATAGTTAGTATGATGATGTTGCTTCTGTTTAGCATAGCTCATTGAACCTCTACGATAATACATATATACGTGGTTCTGTGAGGAAGAACGCCGTGGAGTGTGTGAACGTGTTGATAAAGCGTTATTTGGTGGTGTGGGTGCTTTTGGTGGTGGAGGTGTAGCATTCTCTAAGGTAATTGGCCTAGGCGTCAAGTTTTCTGGAGTTGAGATATGAGGAGTTGGTTTGGGTTGGTTCTCCGAACCAGTTACTTCCTTCATTTTTCCTTTAAGTGTTGAGAGTTGTCATTGGAGTAAGGAATTTTCCTCTTCAAGTCTTAAAGCGACTTGATTAAGTTTGACAACCTGTTGCTTTAAGGAATTATTCTCAATTTTGGTGTGTTGGACTTATTTCTGAGTTTTAGTGATGAGTGCCAGACTAACTGTTATAGTGCAAAGGCAAAAAGATGTCTAGATCAAATGTATAGGTTTATTAGAGTTTGATCTTTATATATGTTTGATCAAACAAGCACTGTAATGGTCAGCTGATTTATATCAGCAGACTGATCCATATCAGTAGGGTAGATAGGTCAGTAGACTAGTCAGGAACCTGCTGAAGACTGAAAGCTGAGGGCTCAAACTCAGTTAATGAAGACTAAGGGATCAAACTTAGTAATTAAAGTCAAGAATATGGAATCAGAATTTAGGCAAGTCTGTGATGACCTAAACCGATTACATATACCTTGTGTACAAGGTCTAAGTTCCTTAAGTTGGATGGTGATTGGAACTTAGTTATTTGCAAAAAGGTGTAATCTAACTTCACAAATAAAAGTTAGATAAAAGAAGTCCGCTGCATTGTGTTTCAAACATAGCAAATTATAGTTCAGCAGACGATATGTATCTCAGCAGACTGATGAACCTGCTGATACATTTACCTCGACTAATTCAAGATTACATTGGAAGATTACATGGATAAGGACAGCCAACTACTTCTGATTTGTTAAACAAATCAATGGCTGAGATTAAAAAGGCGTTGGGATGATTCAGGACTTTATCCAATGGTTTTAAGTCAAAGGGTGGACAGACTGTATTCTGTCAAAAAGGATTCTGACACTGTCGTCCTATGAATAGTGACAGAAAGCAAATCAGATGGGACAAAACCAGGAACGGTTATATTTGAATTTCAAATACAAGTCACATGGACTCCTACCTATAAAAAGAGGACTTCCAACTCAGAAAAAGATGATGAAAATTAAGGAAATATAAGAGACAATTCTGAGCTGCATTTTATCAAGAAAAACACCCTACTGAACTTACTGAGCTTAAGGCTACTGATCCAGAGAAAATCTTCAAGTGTATTCTGTATTCAAGCTACATCAAGTTTACACACTTGAAGACTGCAAGCTGCTGATTATATCATCCTAATCAAGCTGCTGCAACTGAATCATTTACTTGATTCATTCTCTATTTTACAAAGAACCTGCTGAAGACAGTGAAGCATCTGTTGGGTGTGAAAGATCGTTGTTTGTGGTGGAGTGGTGAAGAGGCAATCCTACCCTTCAAGGACCGGTGGAAGACTTTGGAGCAAACAATCCTACCGTTCCTAGTTTTCGTTGTGAAGCCATAGTTATTGGTGAAGGACAAGCAACCTTAGGAATCTTTGTAACGGACTACATCAAAGATCTCTAGTGAATTACCTCCAACATCACAGAAGAAGAGTTGACCGACACGGGATTACACCACCTCGGAACCACTATAAAATCTCGCCTACTTACTTTCTCGCATTTACATTCTCGCATTTAGTTTATTATACACATCAACCTACCGAATCTAGCAACCGAACTCACACACATACACTACCGAGTATCTAATACTTAGTATCATATTTAACAACAGGTAACAAGGCTTAATTTTCGATATAATTCCGCTGCACAAATTCAGTAAACTCAACTGTCAGTAGACTACTGTGTATCAACAAGGCTCCTGAAGTGTCAGCAGACTACTGAGGTATCAACAGGCTGCTGAAGTTGCTGAGTTTGTTAACTCCAAAAAAAAAAGTTTTAAGTGTTAAGTTTATTCAACCCCCCCACCTCTAACCTTAACCAAAGCCTTTTCAAGGGACCAACAATTGGTATCGGAGCAGTGCTTCTGTTCTGAAGTAATCCCACTTGTTGTGCTTGTGAAAATACTTTGAAAACTTTTTCAAATCACTGATTTTCAAAGACTTGCATCATGGATAACACCCAATATGCTAGAACTATGCTGATTTATTCTCTAGATAGATTTGATGAATATAAACATCGAATGCAGGCTTACCTTGCTGCAACTCATGATGAAATGATGGATGTGCTGACAGATGGACCCTGGAGATTACCAAGTCAGTAACAGTGGGAGATGTTACAGAGTACATTCCAAAACCAAAAAGAGAATGGAATGCTGAAGATAGAAAGAGTGCAAACCTCAACAATATTGCTATTGATATCATTTATAGAACCTTGGATAGCAATATGTACATGAAGGTTAATGATTGCAAAACTGCAAAGGAACTTTGGGACAAGATACAGTTGATCTGTGAAGGCACTGATGCTATCAAGAAGAATAAAATCAGTGTGGCCAAAAAGAGATTTCAAAAGTTCAAAATGCTGCCAAATGAAACCATTGAGCAAATGGAGTCCAGATTTAATGCTATCCTAGATGAACTTACCCTACTGAGTGTAAGTTATTCAAAAGAAGAAATAAACTCAAAAATCTTGGAAGCATTACCTGACAAAGAAGTTTGGGAGATGAAAGTCACTGCAATAGAAGAAATGAGAAAGCTACATGAAGAGGATACCTTCAAATTATTCTCAGATCTTAAAGCTTATGAATTCAGCAAGAGATTGGTTCCTACCACTGAAAAAGAGGAACCAAAGACAACTGCATTAGCTGCTAAACATCAAGAAGAGACATCAGGAGCTCAAGATGATCTGGTTGGATGAAATGCAAGAGCAGATTGCCCTACTGAGCAAGAAAATCAGGATGATGAAGACTGGAAAGAGTTCTCCAAGGCATTTCAATAAGAAATTCAGTGAAAAGAAGAAAGAAGAACCAATGAAAGACAATGATTATCTATGCTTTCATTGCAAGAAACCAGGACACTTCAAACCTGACTGTCCTGAGTTAAAACAAAGTAAGGAACCTGGTTATCTATGCTTCAATTGCAAAAGGCCTGGACATTTCAGACCTGATTGTCCAGACCTACTGAAGACCAAAAGCCAACAAAGAAGATATGGCAAGAAGGCTATGGTTGTTGAAGATGAATCAGGTTATGAAGTGGAATCTGAAAAAGGAAATGAATCTGATGACACAACACTAGTTGCTGTTATGGAAGACTATGCATTAATGGCTAATATGGATGAAACAGAGGAGGTATACAATACTGTATCTATCAATACTCCTGCTGGAAGTGACTGTGAATCAACTTGTGGTTCAAATCCTAGAAACTCTGACAATGATGAGACTTTGGATGTGATGCGATACGATCCCAGGAATTGACTAAAGGATCAATGACGAGCTAAGGAAACCTAGACCTAGCGTCTCCGACCTAGGACTGAGGCCAAGAATAAACAACGTCTCGCTCGCGATGCTGATTCGTTCTTGAAAGGGGTGCAATCTCTACGACAAAGAGATCACTCACTCGCAAGTGACGTTCTTGATCAATCACAGACCAAGGAAGAAGAGAAAACTCTCAATTTTCATTATAAAGATTTCATCATTGATTATTCATATAAAATTACAAGGAATGCCTTTATATAGGCTACAAAATAAATGACTAACCAACTCCTAAGCAATGTGGGATAAATTACATAGTAATTTTCGCCACTTTATTTTGTAACAATCCTAACTCAACCCTAATAAGCCCAAACGGCTATTATTTGCTAAAAATAAACACCTGACCCAATATACTAACATATGGGCAACTTTTGACACGGGCCTAAGGCCGTTTTATTCATTAAAACACCGAAAACTAAAATAAACAAAACAAATAAAATGTCTCGGGACGGATCACATCATTCCCTCCCGGTTGGAAAGGATTCGTCCTCGAATCAACAGGATGTCGTACAACTCATCAACACACACAAAACTCGAACAAACCACAAAAAGCCGCAATGAAATGCCGGGGTCAAATACAAAGTTGATACACGACTGCAAACCAATTGACCATTGACAAGAAGAGCCAAACTTCACCATTTGAACAAAAGAACAAACCCGTGGCTGGATATTGATGATGAAGCTGGGAAAGGTAGCAATATAGTCATAGCCATTCAGACTAGGATGGGCAGCACCATGTGCATCAAATGGGTCAATGAAAATATGCGCTGGCTTGCTATCAATATGAACTCGATCACGAGAACCCAAAGGCAATATAGGGGCTGCATTGGATTGATCCAACAGCCCGGCTTTCTCCTCGCATGGATGATTCTCATGTACCTGCACAGAAGACAAAACACAACTGGAACAAGAATGCAATAGCATAGTATCCGCTTGTGCCTCAACCACAATCAACTCTTTGCGTTCTTCCTCCACAATAGACACCTCTGACATCTCTATTTTCTCTTCCACAATATCAGGTTCCGCCACATGCTCATGTACCTCGGCAATTGCCTCATCAATGTGAACTAGCTTGTCCACAACTAATACCTCATCACCGGTAACCACTTCTGCCACAAGCGCACCCTCCTCATTTTTCAACTCCGCCTCACTAGAACTAACAACCTCTACGGTTTTCTCTGCAACTAATGCTTTTGCTTTCTTACGTTTAGCCTGCCGTTTGGCCTCATTCGCCAGAAAATTCTCCCAATACAGTTCACTTTCCCGCAGCTGCTGCGCCGAACGCTAACCGCATTCCTCTAGTTGTCGTATCAACTTCTCAAGAGTCCTACCCATCTCTTCTAACACTTTGTGAGTTTCATTTCGATCAACTAACTCATTTTCCACATTTTTGGACGCTTCAACCTCATTCAAGTAATGACGGGGCACAAAACGTTGCTTCATTTCTCTTTTCATTTCAGTCCAAGTACTAACCTCTGGTTCCCTATGCATACGCCTCAAAAAATTTAATTCTCACACTTCTACTTGTCCGAATATGTATGGCATGCAAAAATCCGCTCCAACTTAGCTTCCCAGTCAAAATATACATCGCCATCACGTGTACCACGAAATGGTGGCAATGCCATTGGTACCTCACAACTCTCGTGTTTGCGCTCACCCTCGCTCTCTTAGTCGTAGGAATACCCTTGCAAACAAATCAGCATAACGAGCAACACGAGGAGTAATTCAAAAACCAACAACCTAGACTTAAACACTAGGGTTCAGTCGAAATATGGTTAAGGTAAGGAAATGAGAGTAATAAGGTGTGAGAAGTTGCTAAAATGTGAGTATGAAGGATGAGAAGCAAGGAGGTAAAAAAAAAATAGAACAGAAAAGAAACTTTTTTTTTATTTTTTATTTTTTTATTTTTTTGGTCGAAAATCAGCAAGTGTCACAACCTGGGTGTGATAGAAGCTGTTTTTTTTTTTTTTTTTTTTTGACTTGGACCACCTTTTTTTTTTTTTTTTTTTTTTTTGTAGCTATATAAGACAAATAAAATCAATACAACTCTGAATTAGGTCAGCTAGGTTTTTTTTTATTTATATTTTATGCGGCAACTTGTATAGCAATCGACAAGAACTCAATTAACAACATGGAATCAAGATGGTAATGGACGAAAAAGGAAAACAGATTTCGATCAGATTTGCCTTTCTTTTTTTTTTTTTTTTTTTTTTTTTGGGGCTGAAACCTTTTGAATAACAAAGAATTAGGTCAAATAGTTTGTTTTTTTGTTTTTTTTTTTGTTTTTTTTTGTTTGGTTAGTTGGCCGACTAAAAGAAAAATCAATCAAACTAAAATAAAACAATTGGGTCACGTAACTTGCAGCAGCAATACGATCTCTTTGTTTTATTTTTAGTCTTTTAATAACAAGGATGATGCACGAACATGATCAAAGAGAAGAACTTTTTTAATTTTTTAATTTTTTTATTTTTTTATGATGATGATCGAATGATGCAAGAAGAACAGGTATGATCACAAAATTTTATTTTATGATGATGATGATGATCGAACAGGATCAAAGAACACAGAAAAATATAATTTTTTTTTATTATATAAGAACGAAATTGAAACAAGAAAAATCAAAACGGGGATATTTGATACCTTAGTCGCTGAGCTCTGCTACCAACTGATGCGATACGATCCCAGGAATTGACTAAAGGATCAATGACGAGCTAAGGAAACCTAGACCTAGCGTCTACGACCTAGGACTGAGGCCAAGAAAAAACAACGTCTCGCTCGCGACGCTGATTCGTTCTTGAAAGGGGTGCAATCTCTACGACAAAGAGATCACTCACTCGCAAGTGATGTTCTTGATCAATCACAGACCAAGGAAGAAGAGAAAACTCTCAATTTTCATTATAAAGATTTCATCATTGATTATTCATATAAAATTACAAGGAATGCCTTTATATAGGCTACAAAATAAATGACTAACCAACTCCTAAGCAATGTGGGATAAATTACATAGTAATTTTCGCCACTTTATTTTGTAACAATCCTAACTCAACCCTAATAAGCCCAAACGGCTATTATTTGCTAAAAATAAACACCTGGCCCAATATACTAACATATGTGCAACTTTTGACACGGGCCTAATGAAGGATGTAGGTTCTTAGATCTAAACGAGTTAGATCTACGCGCAGCGGATGGATCACGATTCATATAACATAACGCATAATTAAAGGACTTAAAATAAACTACAAGGGGGTTAAGTTTATCTTACCAATAGTGGGAAGAGAAGCCAAGATCTTCCAATGTGTTCTCCAAACGGTGGTTGGTGGACACCCTTCTTGATACTCAAGCCTCCTTGATATGCAAAGACTCAAGAAAAACTTAGAGTTTTTCTTCTACAAACCCTAGACAAGAAAGAACAAATTTTCTCTCTTTATTTGTGGTGTGGAACTCGAAAATTGCCAATGCAATTTCCCTTGGAATAACTCTCCTTTTATAGAAGAGTAAATCCTTGGCCTCCAAGTTTTAATTAATTAAATAAATAATTAATTAAACAAAATAAAAAGATATTTTCCTTAATGATTAATTGTGACATGTATTGACCAATAGGAAATCAAATAACAAGTCATCCAACCAATCATATAACAAGAATATCTTTTATTTTCCATATCACAAAAAATAATTCTTATGATAATAAAAAAGGGTGAGGCGCCATTTCTCTAGGGTTTCCAAGCCCACATAAAATGTCTTTTATGTGTATTATATTATTTAGCTCAACTAAACAATATACATGTATATCAATTAATTAGCCCAGCCAATTAATTATTTCTGAGGCCTAAGTAACAAGATTATTAGTCCGAATTACAGAAGCCACATCGGGGACCATGGACCTATAACCAGTAGCTCCAATAATTAATTATTCATCGAACAGAATAAGTACATTAATTATTAATTCCGGGATTACGCCACCATAAACCCGAAACTGAACTCTACCAATTATAGATGTATACTTATACTCAACCCATAGAGTGAATAAGCGTCCATTGATATAATCATTACATACGGATTAACCCTCCATAGACTGTCCATTCTGAGTGGGAAGTCTCCGTGAACCCGACTCAGAATATCTTATCCTTATTTACCATCAACCCCCTGATGATCAATTAGCACACATATCCGACTAGTAGCTAATTAGTCAAATGTGAACTCCCGGGATCGATCACTTTCTTAGGGCTAACAAACAAGGGATCGTCTCTCTACTTCCCGCAGGGAAGGAATGGATTCCATGTCCGTGAAAATCGAACTACTCACTCATCCGGAGATAGTGCCAATGAGAAGTGGCTTGGAACACATATTAAAGTGAACCGTAACTAACACATCAAACACTACCCCGGGACAAGCAAAAGCATCCCGTGATCACCTCAGATTAAGGTTGATCCATATATGATCATCTAATGATTTAATAAGATTCCTCGATTACGGAATTATACCGAGAAATTCGATTAAATCGGTCCAAATTCTATATGAATGCCATCATATATAAATGCCCCACGTAGTACCCTCTACCGACAAAGTCCGGATGAGACTATCGCACCCTAAGGTGTTCGGGCGCATTATTGGTGTTTTAATCAAGAGACCCTAAACTCGATTAAGTTCACCACGGACTAACGGCTTTAAGCATATCTCCACTAACTCAATCCTCACATGTAATCCATACACCGAGTTAAGTGGTTACATACGTATATACTTAGGGTTTGCAAAGCAGTGTATTACTTTACAAGCACAAAGCAAGTAATAAGGTGAGATAAATTCTGTCATTCATTATTAAAAACAATTACACAAATTGTCTTTCGGGCACTACACCTAACACCTAAGGCCGTTTTATTCATTAAAACACCGAAAACTAAAATAAACAAAACAAATAAAATGTCTCGGGACGGATCACATCAGGATGCCATCCTTAATCAACAGAGGATAATACAATCTGGTTATGAGATTGTGAAGGCTGAAAAAGAAGCTCTTCAATTAGAAGTTGGAAGATTGAATGCTGAATTAAGGGTTCTCAAAGGTAAAGAAAAAGATGTTGGACAGAATCAGTATAAGCCTGCTGAACATCCAGTAGCTTCTGAATCTGCTGAACCATCTTGTTCCTCTACTGCAAACAAATCTGGAAAGCCTTATGGTGATAGAACAGGGCTTGGATTTGGAACTCAACAATCCAAAAAGAGTGGATCTAGTAAGGTTACTGAACCTAGGACCAGAATTGGTCCTAAGTTTGTACCTGCACAAGATCCAACTCCTAGTAAGGTTACTGAGGCAATAAAACCTACTGAGAATGCTTCAAAGAGGCAAAATCAGAAGTCTAAAAGGACATCAGTACCTAACAAAAAGGGTAAATCCAAAGGTAGGACTGCTGGACCTTTTAGACCTACCGATAGCAACCTCGCTACTAAGTCCATTGGACCACGTAAAGGTAAAAACCGTAAATATTCCAAGGATAAGAATCCTAAACCCAAAAATGTTAATCATTCTAGGGATACTTATCTCGGGGGAAAGGTAGATTGTTCCCTACCGATGATGATTGGAATATTCCCGCCCTCTATCGTTAGAAACAAACAAGTATAACCATGCTGCTAGGGTAAAACCTAAGCAATGGAATCAGCAAAAGGCTCAGCAGAGGACTTATACAAGGCCTCAGCAGAGACCTCACAGATTCCATACTACAGGGTTGTTCCTAACAGACAGCAAACCAATGGTTATGCTAATGCCTCTAACAACAAGAATCACTTCAAACATCATTATAAACCAAAAGGCCAGAAAACATATGTGAATCCTACACAACCAACTGTTAGAACTTATGGATGTGTGGAATACATGTATGAACCAAAGTATGACACTTTTCAAAGAAGACCTTATGGAAATTTGCCAAGGGTCATGCTTACCACTGACCATTATGGACCCAAACAGGTTTGGTACCTAAAATGTATTAACTTTGTTTTGTAGGGTGTCTGGTACTTTGACAGTGGATGTTCCAGACATATGACAAAGAATAAGCATTGTTTGTCAAATTTTGTGACAAAGGATGGTCCAAGGGTGAATTTTGGCAACAAAAATACACCTGGTTACACAAGAGGATATGGCACACTTGTGAGGAATGGACTTACAATCAAGAATGTTGCATATGTGGAAGGACTAGACTACAACTTGCTGAGTACTGGACAATTCTGTGACATGGGATACAAGGTCACTTTTGACAAAAACACATGCACTGTCATTAGTGATAGAAGTGATCAAGTTGTATTGGCTGGTAGACGACAACAAAACATGTATGTTGTGGATTGGTCTACTGCAGTTCCAGAAACATGTCTGATTGTGCATACCAAGTCAGAACTCAATTGGCTATGGCACAAAAAGTTGAATCACTTGAATTTTGATGACATAAATCAGTTGGTGAAGAAGAAACTGGTGATTGGTTTACCTGAGATCACATTCAAAAAGGATACAATATGTGATGCTTGTCAGCAAGGTAAACAGACTAAATCAAGCTTCAAATCAAAGACTAAGCAATCTACTAATAAAGTCTTGGACCAGTTACACCAACAAGTGTTACAGGAAAGAAATACACCTTAGTGGTTGTGGATGATTATTCAAGGTACACTTGGGTGGTATTTATGAACAAGAAGAGTGAAACACTCAAAAAGATGCCTGATCTTTTGAAAAGATTACAGAATGAGAAAAGTTTAACAGTAGTAAAAATCAGATCAGACAAGGGTACTGAATTCCTCAATAAAGTTATAAGAGAATACTGTGAACAGAATGGTGTACTACATCAACTTGTCGTCGTGGTACACCTCGAAAAATGGGGTTGCTTTGAAAGAAGAAACAGGACTCTAAAAGAAGCGGGGAAGAACTATGATTTGTGAAGCATTACTACCGAAAGATATTGGGTCAAGCGAGTTAATACAAGCATGCTATACACAAAATAGAACCTCTTGAACAATAAGCCGTCGAAGACACCTTATGAGATTTGGAATGGAAGGAAACCTAATATATCCTATTTCCATCCATTTGGAAGTAAATGTTTTATCTTAAATCATAAGGAGCATTTGAAGACATTCCAACCAAAGTCAGATGAAGGAATTTTCTTGGGATACTCTTCAGTCAGCAAGGCATTCAGGGTACTGAACAAAAGGTCACTGAAACATGAAGAAACTATACATGTTGTGTTTGATGAACCTAAGTTCACTGGTATGGAAGATGAAGCTTGTGACCCTGCTGAGAATCAACAAGTCACTGATCCAGATTGTGTTGAAGTTTTGGAGAGGTTTAATGACTTAAAAGTTTCTGATTCTGCCCCTGCTGAACACCCTGCTGGTGATACTACTGATGCAACAACTGAAGTAGTTCAAGGATCTGCTGAACCCCCTATTGAAGAAGCAACAGCAGACCCTACTGAAGATGAGGTTCCTGAGAATCAATCTAACCAGAATCCATAATGGTTAAGGAATCACCCTGATGAACAAGTTATTGGCAATGTACAGCAAGGTGTAAGGACTAGAAGACAGTTAGAAGCAATGTTTACTTGTTTTCTATCTCAAGTTGAACCTAAAGTTATTGAAGAAGCAATTTCAGATCCAGACTGGATAATTGCTATGCAAGAAGAATTGAATGAATTTGAAAGAAATCAAGTTTGGACACTAGTTGAAAGGCCTTCTCATGCAAATATCATTGGTACAAAATGGGTATACAGAAACAAATTGGATGAATCTGGTACCATTGGAAGGAATAAGGCCAGACTAGTTGCAAAAGGCTATTCTCAAGCAGAAGGAATAGATTTTGATGAAACTTATGCACCGTTGCAAGATTGGAAGCTATCGATTATTCTTGGCACATGCTGCATACAAGAACTTCAAGGTATATCAAATGGATGTCAAGAGTGCATTTTTGAATGGCATTCTAGAGGAGGAAGTGTATGTTCAGCAACCTCCTAGATTTGAAGTTAAAGATCAAGAAGATAAAGTGTATAGACTCAACAAAGCACTTTATGGTTTGAAACAAGCACCAAGAGCATGGTATGAGACTCTATCTCAATTCTTGGTGGACAATGGTTTTACAAAAGGCACCATTGATAAGACTCTTTTCAGAATCAATGAGAAGGACAGCACCCTGCTGGTACAAATTTATGTTGATGACATAATCTTTGGTTCTAAAAATGCATTGCTATGTGAAAAGTTTGCAAATCTAATGAAGAGCAAATTCCAAATGAGTATGATGGGAGAAATGAACTACTTTTTGGGATTGCAAGTTAAACAGATGAAAGATGGAATCTTCATTCATCAAACCAAGTACACAAAGGAGCTGTTGAAGAAGTTTGGTATGGAAAATAGCACCAAGATATCAACTCCTATGAGTACAAATATCAGACTGGATGAAGATAAGGAAGGCAAAGATGTTGATCAGACTTTATACAGAAGGATGATAGGTAGTCTGCTGTACCTCACTGCCAGCAGACCTGATATATCCTTTCTTTGTAGGTGTTTGTGCAAGATTTCAATCCAAACCTAAAGAAAGTCATTTAGGTGCAGTCAAAAGAGTTCTCAAATATCTTAAAGAGACTTTGGGAGTAGGGATATGGTATTCCAAGGATGGAAGTTTCAAGGTTATATCCTACTCAGATTCTGATTATGCTGGATGCAAGATTGATAGAAAAAGCACCACAGAAACCTGTCAGTTAATGAGAAATAGACTGGTTTCCTGGTTTAGCAAGAAACAGAATTCTATATCAACTTCCACTGCTGAAGCTAAATACATTGCTGCTAGAAGTTGCTGTGCACAAGTACTATGGCTAAGACAACAATTAAGGGATTATGGAATTGAAGAAAAAGAAATTCCAATTATGTGTGACAACACAAGTGCAATTGAAATCACTGATAATCCTGTTTTGCACTCAAGGACCATGCACATTGATGTGAGACATCATTTTATAAGAGATCATGTTGAAAAGAAGGATGTGGTGGTTCTGTATATCCCTACTGAAGATCAACTTGCTGACATTTTCACTAAACCACTTGATAGTGAAAGATTTGCTAAACTAAGGACTGAACTTGGAATTATTAAAGTTGACTGATAATCAGCAATGTACTGGAATTCACCAAGGGGATTAGTCTTTGCTATGTTGGGTGAGCTCACTTAGCAGATTAGTCATTGGTATCAACAATTCCATGTACTTATGTTTGGACAATTGAGCAAATGAGGTTGCCAAGGTGATTGGTCTTTGTCATGTTGGGTGAGCTCACTTGACAGATCAGTCATTGGTATTAAACTTCATCTTGTATTATCAATTGAACAAAACAAGAAGGAATCAAAGATCGAGCGAGTTACATCGTCGCCAGGCCGCCGAAGCCTCTTTATCGCCACTCGCTAAGCCAACCCTGCTGATGACAAGTCTGCTGAATGAAACGTTACACAGTCAAACTTATTAAAGTCAAAAAGCAGATTGACAGGATATTTATTCTATCCTTTATAACCGCAATTAACACGATCCAACGGTTACAAACGGTGTGGAGGAGTAATGGACGACGTGTCAAGACCGCATTCACTCAAATTAATCATGGTTAAATAGAACAGTACACGTTCTGACAGTTTCAACTGCATTTGCCTATATATACACAGACTATCACCCAGAGGCTACTACAAAAATCTCAGATTGATTTTCTCTGTATTTACACTGTGTGAACGCAGATTTACAAGTCATCTTCTTCATCTCTTTCTTAAAACAATGGCGGAAAAGGTTGATGTCCAGATTGGAACAAGCCAAAGTGTAAGAGGCTTTGTTGTTGATGCTAACAAAACAGATTTAGCTATCAATATTGGTCGAAGGATAAGAAGATATGCAGGTCTGGAAAATGTACACAACATAAGATTGGAAACCATTTCATACACAAATGTTGTCAGTTTTTGGAAGAATATTGTGATAAGAGAAGGAAGAGAAGCATTCAAAACAACTGTAAATGCTCAAGAAATTGAAATTTCATCAAACCTACTGAGGGATGTTTTTGGCTTTGATGAAGTAATAGATGCTCCTGTAAATCTTGAGGAAATGGGATTGTCAAAGACTGATTTTGTTGACAAAATCAAAACCAATGAAGCCACCAAATCAATTCCAGGCATCAATGTGAAACATATTGGTTATGAATACAATCTGCTGAGCAAAATCATTGCTAAGAATATCTTAGGCCTCGTTGGAAGTATGGATACTCTATCAGGACCCAAGATAGAGCTGCTGATGATTATTTGCAGAAGTATGTAGTTTGATTGGGCAGGATATTTCATTCATTACATGAAGAAGGTTTCCAAGGAAGAGAAAGAAGGAAAAAGGAAATCCAAGGCCTTACCCTTAGGATTAATGGTTCAGGCCCTGCTGAATCTTTTGGAAATTCCTGATGTTGAACCTGAGAAGATAAACCAGTCCAGATACAAGAAAGAGATTGATTATTTTATAACTGGTCTGGATGATGATGAAGAAGTGGATAATGAAGACACTGAGAGTGATGGAGATGATGGAGGAGATGGTGATGCTGGTGGTGAGCAGGTCAAGCAAACTACTAAGAAAACTATCAAACCTGCTGCACCAAAGAAAGCTACTGAGAAAAGAAAGGCTACTGACACAAGGAAGATAATAGAGTTGTTAAAGCCTAAAAGAACAAGAAAGCAAATAGCACAGACTGCTGAGTCTGCTGAGGGTCCAATTGATGTGGAAGCTACTGACCCTGCTGTAGTTAAGAAGAAGACTGTTGCTGAGATTTTGAAGGAGCAACAAAGAGAAGCCAGTAGAAAGAGGAAGTCTACTGCAATTGAAATTGATGATGAGCCACTTTCCAAGAGAATGAAAGAGATTATCCATAAAAAGAAACATGGAAAGGGGAAACAATTGAAAATATTAGAGGCTCAAAGGGAACAGAAAGGAGAAGCAGTAGAAGAAGAAATAGAAGTACAAGGAGAGGCTATTAATGCTGAGCCATTGACAATTATCATGCCTAATGAGGATGCAGAGGTTGTTCTTGAGCAACCTGCTGGAGAGTCACAGCAGACTACAGAAACTGAACCTGCTATTGAAGTTGTTGAATCCTCACTTGCAAAAACTACTGAGCCTACTGAAAGTGAACAGGTTGTTGTTAAGAAATCTATTGGAGAAACACAGCAGTCTATTGTACCTGAGCCTGCTGAAGAAACTGTTGAATCTTCTCCAATTGCACAAGTTGTTGTTGAGCAACTTGATGAAGAGCCACAGCAGACTACTGAGTCTGCACCTGCTGTGGTAACTGAAACACTTGTACAAGACCCTACAAATCCTGCAATAGTTCAGGGGGAAGAACAGTCTGCTGTTAACCCTGCTGATGAGCATATAAGTCAGGGGGAACCAAGTGTTGTATAGATGGAGGTAGCAGGCACTAATATACAACCTGAGAAACCTACTGACCTAGAGGCATCTGTGGAAGAAACTTTGAATCTACTTGTGGAGAACTTTGGAGGTCAGCAAGGTAGTAAAACAGCTTCCAGGAGGTCTTACATGCCTTTTGAAAGACATGTGAAGAAGAAGAAGGATGAAGAGTTTGTAGATCCAAAACTTCTGCAAGTGGCTGACTATTTTCAATGGAAGTTTGGATTCTACAAAAGACAAAAGCCTGCTGCAGAACCTATGACAAACTTTGAAGAATGGGCTTTTAACTAGTTGGGAGTGGAGAATTTGTTGGATCTGGTTGATACCACTCTGCTGCAATCAAGATTGATGGATATCTTTGAAGAACAACAGAAAGAGGAGGGTATCAAGTTCAGGGATCCAAGAGATGATCATGATGATTCATCATCTTCATCTGATTTGGAGGTGATTTTCCATCAGGTCCAAGAGGGACCAGTGGTACTGCAATGTTGATTGATCCTAATGTAGGGAAGTCTACTGATAGACAACAGACTGGACAAATGGATGAGGATTTGGAAAATCTCACCATTGATGATATTGAGGCACAAATCAATAAGGGAATAGATGGTGGTGCAAACAGATTGGTTGGTGAGGTAGATAATTTGTTTGTTGTTGAACCTACTGACCAACCTGAAGATCAGCAAGATGTAGATTTGGATGATGAGAGGGTTACTGACCACAGTGAACCTAGTGCCAGTTTAGAGGAATCAATTCAATATCAAGACTGGATTGACACTGAGGATGCCTTAAACAAAACTGCAATTTATCTAAGGAGGATCACTGATATGTGGGAATTTCAAAAGGAAAACATGGATATATTCCCTGATCAGGTTATTGTGGCACAAATTGCACCAGATCCAAGAATTGAAGTGGAGGTTCAGGTTGCTGAGGTTCAAACAAAGCACCTGAGCAAATGTTGGAACAGGAGGTACAGGTTGCTGAGCTACAAACAACACCTGGACAAAGGTTGGAACAATCTTTGGGTTTGGAGGAAACCCCTGCTGTTGTTGTTGAAGAGGCTACTGTAGTGGAGCCTACTGGAGACAAGGCCACTGTAGGGAAAGATAGTCAGCAGGTTGCTGTTGTTGATGAGGAAGAACAGCTGCTGGACTATGATTACAGTGATGAAGAATTTCAAATTGAAGGATCTACTGATGATGAACCAATGAATAATGAACCTGCTATTGATCCTATCTTGGAGGAGTACCAAGGACCTCACCCTGCTGGAAGGGACATGAGTTTTGTTGTGGTGATCGGCAATCGAGGCAACAATATAATGTAGAAGAGCGCAACGATGGAGCTACTGATGGAAGAATGGCTGGTGGAGTGCCAGTAGAAGTTTTGAATGAGTTGAGAACTGTCAGGGATGACATGCAACAATTAAGAACTCAACTGGATAGACAGGAACAAAGATTTGAAGAACTAATGAAGCTAGTGGATAACAATAGAAGATCGACAGTTGCTTCAAGTTACACATCTAATCAGTATGCCATTGCTGATCTAAAAAAAGATGTGAGAGGAATCAAACAGGGCAATACACTGAAGGAGAAATTTTTGAAAGATCAACTTGAATCCATTCATAAAAAGTTGGATAATCTTGCTGAGGTACATAGACTCGTTCGAGCTCGCCGTCGCATCACAACCTGCTGTACTTGATCCTAAACTTACTGAAAGGATAACCCTGCTGGAGCAAAAAATGGAAGGAAGGATCACAGCTATTGATACTAGGACTGAAATCATTGAAAGTCAACTGAACAACCTAGTAGTCACTCAGGAAAGTGTGCATGGCCTATTGTCCCGTTTTGTTGATGATGTCAATAAGGGGGAAGAGGGTCAAACAGCAGTAGCAAAAGAGGCTGCTATAATATTTGCAAAGAAAAGATGGGAAGATGATACAAATGCATATAGAGAACCTGCACCTGGCCGACTTCCACTTACAGATGATATTCTCAAACAGTACAAGAATGTATACTACAACAGAAGAAGACCTTATCATGACAAGGGCTTTCATGAAGGTCTTAACTCATTTTTGAGTTTAAAATTTTGGGAAGCAAGAGTTAAAGCCTTGAGGGCTTCTAGAAGAGGTGGAAGAAGTGGAAGAGGTGGAAGAGGTGGTAGAGGTGAAAGTAATTTACCTACCACAAATGCTAAGGAATCATTGAATGAGTTCAAAGGAGTTTACATGAAGTTAGGCTTCAGGGTACATCAGATTAATCTAACTCTTCCTGAAGCTTGGCATTGGTGGAAGCAAGTGAATCCTCACATTGACTTCTCACTAATTGAAAATGACTTGATGAGAGAGATGATCATGGAAATCAGAGCTTATCAAGAACAAGCTGAGAAAGCAGAGAGGAAAGGGAAAGAAGACAGTACATCAACATACTTATCTGTTTTATCTTTGCTGATGCTAGACTGTAATAATTTTTGAACAAATGATTATAATGAAAGATGACTAAGTTTGTTCTGTTTTTGTTTTTAATCTTTTTCCTTTGCTGTTAGGAAGGGTATTGGCATCATCACCAAAAAGGGGGAAATTGTTGGACTTATTTCTGAGTTTTAGTGATGAGTGCCAGACTAACTGTTATAGTGCAAAGGCAAAAAGATGTCTAGATCAAATGTATAGGTTTATTAGAGTTTGATCTTTATATAGGTTTGATCAAACAAGCACTGTAATGGTCAGCTGATTTATATCAGTAGACTCATCCATATCAGTAGGGTAGATAGGTAAGTAGACTAGTCAGGAACCTGCTGAAGACTGAAAGCTGAGGGCTCAAACTCAGTTAATGAAGACTAAGGGATCAAACTTAGTAATTAAGTCAAGAATATAGAATCAGAATTTAGGCAAGTCTGTGATGACCTAAACTGATTACATATACCTTGTGTACAAGGTCTAAGTTCCTTAAGTTGGATGGTGATTGGAACTTAGTTATTTGCAAAAAGGTGTAATCTAACTTCACAAATAAAAGTTAGATAAAAGAAGTCTGCTGCATTGTGTTTCAAACACAGCAAATTATAGTTCAGCAGACTGATAGGTATCTCAGCAGACTGATGAACTTGCTGATACATTTACCTAGACTAATTCAAGATTACATTGGAAGATTACATGGATAAGGACAGCCAACTACTTCTGATTTGTTAAACAAATCAATGGCTGAGATTAAAAAGACGTTGGGATGATTCAGGACTTTATCCAATGGTTTTAAGTCAAAGGGTGGACAGACTGTATTCTGTCAAAAAGGATTCTGACACTGTCAGTCCTATGAATAGTGATAGAAAGTAAATCAGATGGGACAAAACCAGGAACGGTTATATTTGAATTTCAAATACAAGTCACATGGACTCCTACTTATAAATAGAGGACTTCCAACTCAGAAAAAGATGATGAAAATTAAGGAAATATAAGAGACAATTCGAAATTTGCATTTTATCAAGAAAAACACCCTACCGAACTTACCGAGCTTAAGGCTACCGATCCGAGAGAAAATCTTCAAGTGTATTCGTATTCAAGCTACATCAAGCTTACACACTTGAAGACCGCAAAGCCGCCGATTATATCATCCTAATCAAGCCGCCGCAACTAAATCATTTACTTGATTCATTCTCTATTTTACAAAGAACCGTCGAAGACGGTGAAGCATACGTTGGGTGTGAAAGATCGTTGTTTGTGGTGGAGTGGTGAAGAGGCAATCCTACCCTTCAAGGACCGGTGGAAGACTTTGGAGCAAACAATCCTACCGTTCCTAGTTTTCGGTTGTGAAGCCATAGTTATTGGTGAAGGACAAGCAACCTTAGGAATCTTTGTAACAAACCTACATCAAAGATCTCTAGTGAATTACCTCCAACATCACGGGAGAAGAGTGGACCGACAGGATTACACCACCTGGAACCACTATAAAATCTGCCTACTTACTTTCTGCATTTACATTCTGCATTTAGTTTATTATACACATCAACCTATTGAATCTAGCAACTGAACTCACACACATACACTACTGAGTATCTAATACTTAGTATCATATTTAACAACAAGTAACAAGGCTTAATTTTTGATATAATTCCGCTGCACAAATTCAGTAAACTCAACTGTCAGTAGACTACTGTGTATCGGCAAAGCTGCTCGAAGTGTCGACGGACATGCGAGGTATCGCGGGTGCCGTCGAAGTTGCTGAGTTTGTTAACTCCAAAAAAAAAGTTTTAAGTGTTAAGTTTATTCACCCCCCCCCTCTAAACTTAACCAAAGCCTTTTAAAGGGACCAACATGGTGTCTTGATGCTTAAGCTATAATTGGCTTTGGGTGTTGATTAGTGAGATGGTTTCATCGTTATGCTGTTTCTTAAGCTCACTAATCGTTTCGTTCTTAAGTTTTAGAGTTGTCATAAGTTGTTCTATTTGATCATGCAACTCTTCTACTAAAGATAAATATACCTCACTCTCATTATCGAATATGGGTTGAGAGCGACCCATGAGGTAGGAGGTAGCTCGCTCGGAAGCAACGGATTTGTTATCATTGTCTGACTCGGAACTATCAGACCACGTAGCTACCATAGCCTTCTTCTTTTTAGATTTTTCTTCAGTCTCATTCTTGGATTGATGATGGGATTTTGACTTGTGATGAGACTTGGATTTTGAGCTCGAGCTATGCTTGGACTTATTCTTTTTGACGTTGGGACAAGCATTTGAGGTATGTCCGTAGCCTTTGCACTCGTAGCATTGTGCAGTTGTGGTACAATCCTTTTCTTTATTTCCACGGTGCTTTCCACTATGCTTTTTGGTACCCTTGGAGTTTTGCTTTTGGAATTTGTAAAATTTCTTGAAGTTTGGGGCCGCCATAGCAACTTCTTCATCACTTTCCCTCTCAGATGACTCAGATTCGGATTCCGGTTCAGATTGGTAAGCTCTAAAAGTGGTGCTATAGTGAGGGTTTCTATCACGCTTACGAGCTTCAAGATGCATCTCGTGAGCGATCAAGATTCCGATAAGTTCATCTTTCATGAGAACCTCGGCATCATTACCCGCCTCAATGGCATATGTTTTGGAATCCTATTTAGGAGGAAGACTCCTAATAATCTTAAGGATTTGGTCCTCATTCGAGACTAGCTTACCAAACGACTCTAGTGCATTAACTATGTCATTAAACCTAGTGTCCATTTGTTTAGCGGTTTCATTTGATTCCATTCTAAACATTTCAAAAGCTCTTAGAAGACCGTTAATTTTGGAGCATTTGACTCGGGAAGTTCCCTCATGTCTTTGAGTGAGAGTCTCCCAAAATTCTTTGGCAGACTTACATGAGTTAACCGCTCGAGCCTCTCCGGCACTAAGGGAGTTGACAAGAATGGCCATGGCCTTCTAATTCAATGACAACTTTTTGAAGTCATCATCAACGAGTTCATGGTCAAGCTTGGCAACTTGGATGGTAGTCCCACCCTCAGTGACGGACTTCGTAGGAATCAATGGACAATTTTTGATAATTCTCCATAATTGGTAGTCCATTGACTCAATGTGAAGCCGCATTGAGTTCTTCCATTCCATATACCCCAACCCATCAAAGTATGGGGGCCTTTCAAGGACAAGCCCTCCCGAGGAGTCACGGTAGATGCCATGGAAGTAATGCAGTAAAAACCTTTTTTTATTTTAAAAATATGAGCTAAGGCTAAATGAATGCAGTTACAATGCAATTCTATGTCCAAAATATAATGTAGTGATACAATTCAAAATTTATGCTATATGATGGTTTATGGAATCATAAAAACGATAAATATAACGGACAAAGGATTTAACGTGATGACATGTGTGATATCATAAACCGATTATTATAATTTATTATAGCCTCAATTAATGTTATAGCACAAAGGGGGTAACAAAAGAATCTAAATGGAAATACTGAACCCTTGGGTAAGAAGATGACGACTGATGATGATGTAACTACTTGATCGATAATATTCTGCAAAACTCAAAGAGATCAAGTGTAAATCAACGAATTAAAAATAATGCAATCAATCAAACTAAGTGATATCAAAAACATGATCACTAGGTGACCTTGCTCCGATGCCAATTGATGGATTGATAATGCGCAGAAACACTCTAGAGGGGGGGGGGGGGGGGTGAATAGAGTGTGGAGTAAAAATTGCCTTTTAAAATTTTTATAGCACTTTAACAAATTTGCATGCAAATTATATATAATAAAAATCAGAGTATCAAATAATTAATCACACTTAGATATAATTTGAAAGCTAAACTATTTCTAAGCTACAGTGATTAACTATATAACCTAAGATCAAGTTTATAGTAGATTGATTAAAGCATTTAAGCACGGACACAACACTTAATATTGTGTGATAGGTGTCAATTCGGTATTGGTTCGGGATATATATATATATATATATATATATATATATATATATATATATATATATATATATATATATATATATATATATATATATATATAATAAATTTGCATAACCAAATAGCAAGCCGAACTAACACCTAATGATTCGGGGATCGAACCGATATCAACAGATTAAATCAAGCTTTCAGTTCAGAAAATTAATTTCTATAAATGCAGCAGATTATTACCCAAAAAGATACAAAGCTGCAAATCAATGTTCAGGCATTCAAAGATACAAAGCTTTTAGGCTGTCTAAAATTTATTACAGTGTATTCACAAGTTTAACAGGTCATACTTAGTAATACCGTACGAAAATATTCAGGAGCACAAAGACTGATCTTTCGGTTAAATTCCAACAGTGATAATCAAGTTCTGGAACCAAATTATCACGGCTGCAATTTTTACAGGACTGATTACAATGATCAGTTCCTCTATACTACTGCCTAGCTATTATAGATTGCTCAGAGATCACAGATTATCAGACTTGTTAGTGAAGCAGATAATACAGGCAAGCAAGTTCAGTAATATGTCAAGAATGCAGCAGGATGGTACACAGAACTTGTAGACAATACCAGCAGATGCAAAATGGACAGATTACAGCACGGTAAAACAGGCAACTGCGGACTCAATAAACACACAAGGGGTGTTCTTAACTTGATAACCAATAACACATATGTGTATATTAATGATCAAATCATTGCCAGCAATTTTAATATGAATCAAACACAGACCTGAATCAGAAAGACTTCAGTCTGAAACTGAGGCGATGACTTATGGTCTTTGACCCTTCACCAAATCAAGGCACAGACCACTAGCCTCACTAGGCAAGCTGTAATGTCACTTCAGACCAGAATAGACTTAGTGTCAATTACCTTGATAAGTAATGATCAAATACCAAAATCAAAACATCAATCACAGATGAACACACTCAGACACAACCTTAGCAAAAACAGTACCCTAAGACTACTGAAAATGCAGAAATAACACAGCAATCACACCAATATAAAAAACATAAAGAACAAGACCAATGACTTGAGTTAATGTGTTACCTCACAAGGGAAACACCAAGGACCTCAATCCAAGAATTCTATCTAAGTTATTGATTGGTACCTCTCCTCTCAAAAGCAAAGACCAGAATCAGCAGTTTGGCTAATGCTGCAGATTACCAAACTCCCAAACTTCTGTGCTAGAACAAAAGAACCAGAAAATGGGAAATTTTAAGTGTAATTGAAATGTGGGAATGCTCAAGAAAGGATTTCTGAGTTGTTGCAATCCATTTTGATATACTGGCCTATTTATAGCCTAGAGGGCATGTGAAAACCCTTAAGCCTAAAGAGACCTACAGTTGTCAAACTCCAATAACCTATCCCTCATACAACCATGTGCTAAAATTTTGGTTTTGGAAAGTCATTTTGGTCAATGTAGTAGCTAGGCTAACTTTGGAAAGTTATTTTTTTATTAGAAAATGTAACAGAAGACGGTTCATAGCACAAGAGAAAGGTATTTTGGGTGAGTTTGAGTATAGAACTTTTTAGGGGTTTATCTATTGTAAAAAGTAGGTATGTAATTAAAGGTTTGTAACATAGTGATGTGGTATGATGATGTGATACGGTGGTATTTGGTATGATTTATAACATGAGGTTTATAAAAAGGTTTGTATGAAAAAATGTTTTGATTTAAACAAGAAATGAGATTAACATCATGGAGGGGAGTTTGACTACAATAGATCAATAGAACCATATTAAGGCACGGGACTGACCACTTAATTGACCAAAACCATTTACAAGAAACACATATGGGTCAATTAGTGATCAAAAATGATTTTTGCTCAGTTTGTAGGTCATGAAGCCGAAGACCTTAATTGAGTTGGTTAATTTATGGCTTTAAAACCGATTTAACCCACTAGGCATAAATTAACCCATCATTGAACCATTGTTCTCGGGATTGACTCAAAACCGAGACTTCATAGGGTGGACACCCTCGGTCTGACTCGATTAGATCAAACAAGATGTTTGAGTCATTTTACCAAGCCGACTAGGGATATGAGTGGTGTGAACGGGCTGATTGTGTGCTGAAGATGAACCGTTTGAGCTTCAAAGCACATGTCGAATTGAATCTAGACTACAAGATAGATTCTTTACACTTCGACAGGATTACCAGAAATCCAGGGTGATGAAATCCCAAAGATTTCTCCATTGGCAGCACCAGCTAGCATCGAATCAAGGAAGATTTCGAATCCTCAACATTTAACTCTTCAAAATCATCACTCGTTAATGCAGGAAATGAAAAACAAAAAAGGCAATAATAGATAATCGAGGTATTAAAGGAAAGAATTCACCATTTCAACATTGAATCGTAGCCTATACGTTTCTGAAACAAAACGTGTTACCGGAACCACAGAATCAGGCAATGAATGCACCGGATTGGAGAAGAAACGGAAAGGCATGATCTTTCACATTTCAGTGAAGTAGACGTGATGAACTCAACTCAGAATCGAACATTGATTGTTCGATACCAAAACCAGAATTTTAGCACATGGTTGTATGAGGGATCGGTTATTGGAGTTTGACAACTGTATGTCTCTTTAGGCTTATGGGTTTTCACATGCCCTCTAGGCTATAAATAGGACAGTATATCAAAATGGATTGCAACAACTCAGAAATCCTTTCTTGAGCAATCCCACATTTCAATTACACTTAAAATTTCCCATTTTCTGGTTCTTTTGTTCTAGCACAGAAGATGGGAGTTTGTAATTTGCAGCATTAGCCAAACTGCTGATTCTGGTCTTTGCTTTTGAGAGGAGAGGTACCATTCAATAACTTAGACAGAATTATTGGATTGAGGTCCTTGGTGTTTTCTTGTGAGGTAACACATTGACTCAAGTCCTTGCTCGTGTTCTTTGTGTTTTTTATATTGGTGTGATTGCTGTGTTATTTCTGCATTTTCAGTAGTCATGGGATACTGTTTTCGCTAAGGTTGTGTCTGAGTGTGTTCATCTGTGATTGAAGTTTTGATTTTGGTATTTGATCATTGTATATCAAGGTAGTTGACACTAAGTCTGTTCTAGTCTGAAGTGCCATTACAGCTTGCCTAGTGATGCTAGTGGTCTGTGCCTTGATTTGGTTAAGGATCAAAGACCTTAAGTCTTTGCCTCAGTTTTAGAGTGAAGTCTTTCTGGTTCAGGTCTGTGTTTGATTCCCATTAAAACTGCTGGTTCTGATTTGATCATTAATATACACAGATGTGTTATTGGTTATCAAGTTAAGAACACCCTTTGTGTGTTTATTGAGTCTGCATTTGACTGTTTTACTTTGTTGTAATCTGTCCATTTTGCATCTGCTGGTATTGACTGCAAGTTCTGTGTACAGTCTGTTATGGATAGATAGGATAAGGGTGTGGTGCTCTAAAAACAATCATTGCTTGTCTTTACGGGCAAGTGAGAGATTGTTAGATATAGTGTGCCCGAAAGACAATTGTTGCTTGTCCTTACGGGCAAGTGGGAGATTTTTGGAAGTAGCGCCCGAAAGACAATTTATGCAATTATTTTTAGAATTAATAAATGACAGATTTATTCTCATCTTATGACTTGCTTCGTGCTTGTAAGTAATACACTACTGAAAACCCTAAGTCGTATCATATGTAGCCATATAACTTAGTGTGTGTCACACATGATGATTAAGTTTATGGTGATACACTTGAAATGTTAGTCCATGGTGAAGTTAATCAAAGTATGGGGTCTATTGATTAAACCACCATAGATGCGCCCAGAACACTTTATGGTGTGACCGTCTTATCCGGACCGTCGACATTGGTTGTTTAAGTGGGGCATTTATATATGATGAGAGTCATATAGGACTGGACCGATTTAATCTGAGTTTCTCATATAATTCCGTGATTGAGAAATCTTATTAAATCACAAGATGATCATATATGGATTAACCTTAATCCTGAAGTGATTATAGACTCCTGCTTGTTTCAGGATAGGGTTTGATGTGTTCGTTAAGGATCGCTAAGAGAGGCGGTCCGAATCACTTTCACGTTGGCACTATTTTGGAATGAGTGAGAAGTGTGTGTCTCACAGATATGGAATCCATTCCTTCCTGCGGGAAGTAGAAAGACAATCCCCTTATTTGTTGATCCTAGAAACTGATCGATCTGCGGAGTTCATATTGGTTATGAACTAATTGATCACTAGTGGGTTAATGGTAAATAAGGATAAGATGTATTGAAGAAGGTTTACGGAAATAATCTTACTTCATTACGGATAGTCTAAGGAGGGTTAGTTTAGATGAAATGATTATATCAATGGACACTTATCGACTCGACTCGACGTTTTGAGAATAAGTTATATATATAATCGATAGAGTTCAGTTTCGGATTTATGGTGGCGTAATTCCGGAATTAATGAATTGTAGAAATATTCTGTTCGATGGATATTTTATTTAATTTATTGTAGCTACTGGTTATAGGTCCGAGTTGGGCTCCTACAACGCAAGTGTTTTCTCGTTTTATGGAACCTCGAGATTAAATTAAATAGTTGGTCTATTTAATGAATATGCAATATTATTTATTTGGTAAATAATATGTAAAATAGATAAGACATTTTCTATTAAAAATGATAAACTAAGTGGCGCCACATGTAATTAATTTGGGAGAATAAATTTTTCTAGATTATGTCACATGTGTAATTAATTAATTATCTATTTGTTGGATAATGAATGGAAAAATTTAGAGATTGATTTTTTGGGAATTATCTCTTATTTTGTAGCAAAAATATTTTTTCCTTATGGGAATAGGTTTTTGGGGTGTGAAAAGGATAACTCTCTTGACTAGTTATTTCCCTATATAAAGAGAGTTCCTCCTAGCACAATAAAAAATCACAAAATGCGCCACTTACAAATTAGAAGGAAGAAAAATTAGTTTCTTGCCTTAGTCATTTAGAGAAGAAAAACCTAGGGTTTTTCTTGTGCATATTCGAGGAGGTTCTATGGCGAGGATCGACGTCCACCAGTCGTCTCTTGGAGATACAATCCGGAAGATCACGGCTTCTCCCTTTGGTCGATTATCTCTTCCTTTCCGAAAAGGTAAATCTTTAACCTTCTCGTAGGATTAATTAGTTATGTCTCGTATCGTAAATCGCATAATCTTCCGCTGTGCAAAGATCGAGTGTCTCGATCGGTGCTATTACTTCTAACACAGTCCTGCTGCATTCTTGACCTATTACTGAACTTGCTTGCCTGCGTTATCTGGTGCACTAACAAGTCTGATAATCTGTGATCTCTGAACAATTTGTAATAGCTAGGCAGTAGTATTAGGGAACTGATCATTGTAATCAGCCCTGTAAAAATTGCAGCTATGATAATCTGGTTCCTGAACTTGATTATCACTGTTGGAATTTAACTGAAAGATCAGTCTTTGTGCTCCTGAATATTTTTGTACTGTTTTACTAAGTATGACATGTTGAACTTGTGAATACACCGTAATAAATTTTAGACAGCCTGAAAGCTTTGTATCTTTGTATCTTTGAAAGCCTGAAACATTGATTTGCAGCTTTGTATCTTTTTGGGTAATAATCTGCCGCATTTATAGAAATTAATTTTCTGAACTGAAAGCTTGATTTAATCTGTTGATATATGTTTAGTCCTGAATTTGTTAGGTGTTAGTTCAGCTTGCTATTTGGTTCTGCAAATTTATTATATATATATCCTGAACCAATACTGAATTGATCTTTGCATATCACCTATCTCACAATATTAAATGTTGTGTCTGTGCCTAAATGCTTTAATCAATCTACTATAAACTTGATCTTAGGTTATATAGTTAATCACTATAACTTAGAAACAGTTTAGCTTCAAAATTATATTTAAGTGTGATTAATTATTTGATACTATGATTTTTATTAAATATAATTTTCCTGTAAATTTGTTAAAGTGCTATAAAAATTTTAAAAGGCAATTTTTACTCCACACTCTATTCACCTCCCCTTTAGAGTTTGTCTGTGCATTATCAATCCAACAGTCGTGACAGGTACTACACTAGTAGGAGGTTTACCTATATCTGCTTTATTTGACACCGGCGCATCAAACACATTTGTGTCAGTAAAAGTAGCCGAGCAACTTAGGATGCCGTTAGGAAAGTTAAGGAAACCTCTTTCAATAATGACACCGTTAGGAGAGACTTCTATGGTTGACAAGATGATTCCCCGTTGTAAGATTCAAGTCGGTAAATACAAATGTGAGTCAGACTTGGTAGTTTTGGACTTTTTAGGATTTGACATAATCTTGGGTATAGACTGGTTGTCAGAGAACCACGTGCACTTAGATTGCCAAGACAAGAAAGGGACATTTAGGGAACTAGAGAAGACCCTTATCACCTATCAAGGAAATGTTAAGTATTCTAAGGTGCGACGTTATCCTATCATTTTGGCCCTTAGAGCAGCTAAGGTGGTACAAGAATGATGTGATGCATTATTGTTCTTTGCGATAGACATGGCTAAGGAGAGCCCAGAACTTAAAGCTATTCCTATAGTAAGTGAATATCCAGATGTGTTTCCCGAATAGTTACCAGTAGATATGCCAGGCAGAGTGATTGACTTCACAATAGACCTAGTTCCCGGAGCAAACCAGTAGCTAAGGCACCGTACAAGATGGCTCCAGCCGAGTTAGTAGAGTTGCCAGAGCAGCTGGCAGATATGTTAGAGAAGAAGATAATCAGGCCTAGTACATCACTTTGGGGAGCTCCAGTTTTGTTCATGAAGAAGAAGGATGGTAGTATGAGGATGTGCATAGACTACAGAGAGTTGAAGAAGTTGACCATCAAGAATAAGTATCCACTCCCGAGGATAGACGACCTGTTTAACCAACTTCGGGGAAGAAAGTGTTTTCTAAGACAGAATTGAGGTCAAGTTATCACCAGTTAAAGGTGAATGAAAAGGATATCCCGAAGATGGCATTCAGCACTAGATATGGGCATTACGAGTTCATAGTTATGCCATTCGGTCTTACAAATGCACCCTCAGCATTTATGGACCTTATGCAAATGATCTTCATGCCATATTTATATAAGTTTGTGATAGTGTTCATAGATGATATCTTGATCTACTCAAGGGATGAGTATGAGCACGAGGACCACTTAAGGATAGCTTGGCAGACACTTCGAGAAAACCGATTGTATGGGAAACTTAGCAAGTGCGAGTTTTGGTTGGACCAAGTAAACTTCTTAGGCCATGTCATTTCAGGAGAAGGAGTTAAAGTTGATCCAGAAAAAATTGAGGCAGTGACTAAGTGGCCTAGATCGACTACAGTTTCAAAAATAAGGAGTTTCTTGGGACTGGCAAGATATAACAGACGCTTTGTTAAAGATTTTTCAAGGATTGCGTCAACTCTCACACGGCTTACCCAGAAGAGTGTGAGATACGAGTAGAGTCAAGAGTGTGAGGATTCTTTTCAGATGCTTAAGGAAAGGTTGACTACGGTACCAGTGTTGACCCTACCAGAGGTATTCGATAACTATGATGTGTATATGGATGCTTCAAGTCAAGGTCTTGGTTGTGTTCTGATGCAGAATGGAAAAGTGATTGCGTATGCTTCAAGACAGTTGAGAACCTATGAGAAGAATTATCTTACGCATGACTTGGAGTTAGAAGCAATTGTCTTTGCCTTCAAAACATGGAGACACTACTTGTATGGAGTAAAAGCACCGATTTTCACAGTTCATCATAGTCTTAAGTACTTCTTTAAGCAGCAACAGTTGAACATGAGGCAGAGACGTTGGTTAGAGTATGTTAAGGACTATGACCTGGAAATACAATATCACCCAAGAAAGGAAAATGTAGTAGCAGATGCCTTAAGCAGGAGACTAGTTAGTGCACTTCTTGAAGTGACAGAAGTCGCGGGTCAGTTTGAAAGACTAAGTGGATAGGATACGGGGCAAACATGAACAATTACAGTATGTTACACCATTGATTGCGAGGTCCGAGCTCATTGATGGGATTATGAAGAAGCAGGATGAGGATCCGGTTATTGTTGATTACAAACGAGTGGCTATGACAAAATTGGACAGCGGATACGAGTTAGATATGGATGGTAATGTTTGGTTTCGTAATCGAATTTGCATTCCAGATGTTGGAGATTTGAAAAAGACCGTGTTGAATGAAGCCCACAAAGTAGCCTTTGCAATTCATCCAGGGGCAAATAAAATGTATAAAGAGCTGAAAGACTACTACTGGTGGCCTTTCATGAAAGCAGAGATAGCCGACTTTGTGTCAATATGTGACACATGTCAGAGAGTAAAGGCAGAGCATAAGAGACCGGCAGGGTTACTCATGCCTTTAGAGATTCATAAGTGGAAATGGGAAAAGATCACTATAGACTTCATTAGTGGACTACCGAAGACCAAGACGGGATACGACAAGATTTGGGTGATTGTAGATCGGTTGACTAAATCCACGCACTTCTTGCCGGTTAAGGAAAATATGTCATTGAAGAAGTTAGCTAATTTATACATCAACAACATAGTGAAGCTTCATGGAGTTTCAGTTTCTATCGTATTGGACATGGATAGTCGTTTTGTTAGCAGGTTTTGGATGAGTCTTCAGAAACAGTTAGGGACTAAGTTATATTTGAGTACAACGTTTCATCCCCAAACAGACGGGAGTAAGAAAGGACGATTCCGACTCTTGAGGACATGTTGACAGCATGTGCCTTAGAGGTAGGAGGCTCATGGGATGAGTATCATCCAGTGGCAGAATTGCATACAATAATAGTTACCATGCAAGCATCAAGATGCCACCATTTGAGGCTTTATATGGAAGGAAGTGCAGAACACCGGTGTTTTGGGATGAAGTCGGGTAGAGACAGATCACATGATCAGAGTTGATACAGCAGGCTAAAGAAAAGATTGAGGTAGTTCGTCGGAATCTAAATGTGGCTCAAGACAGGCAGAAAAGTTGGGCAGATATGAGAAGGAGACCGTTGGAGTTTGAGGTCGGCGATAGAGTGTACCTCAAGGCGTCACCGATGAGAAGAGTGAGACGGTTTGTACAGAAGGACAAGTTGAGCCCTAGATATGTAGGACCTTTCGGGATCTTAGCCAAAGTGGGACCTTTAGCTTATCGGTTGGAGTTGCCGGAATCCTTATTAAGAGTATTTCACGTGTCAATGCTTAAGAAGTGTTTGACTGATGTTGATGCCGAGGCAAACATTGACCTTGAAATGGTGGAAGAAAACCTCACCTATGAAGAAGAACCAGTTCGTATCTTAGAACGGAAAGTGAAGCAAGTCAAAGGTGCAGATGTTCAGCTAGTGTTGGTTCAATGGAGTAATCATACACCCTAAGAGGCAACATGGGAGAAAGAAGTTGACATGTTTGACGAGTTCCCGGATTTCAAGCTTCTCCCAGGTAAGACCAGTTTCGAGGACGAAACTTTTCTTAAGGGGGAGGGATGTAATACCCCGAAAATTTAAGAATGGTAAAAGTGTAAAATGGGAATATTTTATTATTCTTCCTATTTTATTCCTAACCTAAAATAATAATTAAAAAAAGGGGATTTAATTAAAAGCATTTATTTTAATGGATTTTTAATTAATGGGTATAAAATGGAACCAATACCTAAATTACTTATTAGTTTTTACACGGCTAATTTTCTGCAAAATTGGAAGAGAGGCCGACGCTTTACTAAGAAAAAAAGGGAGAACGCATTTAACGGTTGATTTTCGGTGCAGACCATAGTAGAAGAAATTGATCACCGTGAGGAGACGATCGTTTCGATACTAGCCGTCCTTTTTTCAGTAAGTTTTTCTTCCTAGCCCTATTTATAGATTCGTTCAATCTTAAGAAAATCTGAGATTTTGGTGAATTAGAGGATTGGCTAATCGTAGCTTGTCGTTTAATTATCGTATGATATTCATAGAGGTGTTGGTTCGAGAATTCCAGACTTCGCTTTCAAGTTTTTACTTTCGAATCACTTTCGAATTATCAAAGGTAAATGGGTATTTTTAAACGGATTTTGGATGTTCAACCGTATTTATTCATGTTATTGTCGTTCTATTTTTGTTGGTCCTCCTTTTGGCGGTTGTTATTAGCCGTCTTTTTATATATATATATATATATATATATATATATATATATATATATATATATATGTGTGTGTGTGCGCGCGCGTTTTTTTTTTTATTTCGTCTCTTTCCGTAAGGTTAGTATACAGTAGAAAAGGTGTACGACAGTACGAGTGTTGCAGAACAAAGAAAAAAAAAAGAATTATTTTCGTGGGTTAAGTTTTTGTGGGAGAAAAAAAAAGATTAGAATAATGAATCCTACTACAGGTGTGTTTGAATAATAAATAAATAAAATAATCTTGAAGTAGAGGAAAATAAAAGAGTAGTAGAGCGAGAAAAAAATAAGTAGCAGAAGAAAAAAAAAAAAATGTTGAAAACAGAGAGAAAAAAAAAAGAAGAGAAGATTAAAGAAAACATACAAACCACACCGTATCGTGTAATTAGTTGTCTAGGATTAGAAATCCCTAAAAAGTCTTTTATGTGAATGAATCAGATGGTTAGAACTTAACTCGAAAATACATATTTGGATGTCTAAAAGCTAAAATGTCAATATCATTGGCGAGGCACATTTTTTATATCGAAGCATGAGACGCTTACGACTCCTACGGGACAACGTGTAACTCCCACATTGAACACGAGTCCATGCCCCCAGAGCGGTGCAAACCATGTTGTGGTGCATTTTCACCATGCGTAGTGTCCTTTGGTATTGATGTAACAAACATATTTGCGTGTGGAAATACTATGTGATCTAGTAGAGGGTGAGAGTGATCTCAATTACAACCTATGTGGTAGCGATTGTAGACTTTATCTTGATGTGTCTTATATAAATATACTGTGTAACCGTTTCTTCTACCCTTTACTGAGTACGTAAGTATTCACCCCTCCTTTCTCTATTGTTCCCACCCCGAGAAGGTGGTAATCAGGACGACGTATGGATACGACGATGGAGTTGATGGAGCCGATGTTTGAGCTCGGGATGATATGATGATGTTGATATTTATTTTATGCATTTTATTATACTATTTTGAGAGATAGACTTTAGTACCTTTTCAGTTTCATTCGGGATGTAATAAGTCACAACAAAATTTATTTCGTTGTTCTTTTTTTTATTTTTTTTATTTTAAGAAACGTACTTTGTATTATTGATCAAAAGTGGAGTATCCACACCCTTAACGAGAGGTTGCAAAAGCTAAACGAATTTGAAAATAAAACTAGTCTAAGGACCAAGCTAACCGAAGATTTCTAGCCCTATCAAAAGCTTTAATTACAAAATTATAGGATGGAGGCCTTTCCTCTTCACAATTGTGTTTTACTTTGTTTCGCCACAACCAAATACCATAGGTTGCTTCCTTCCACATGTATTTCCACTTCTCTCTTTCACCTCTTGTTAGCCGGTTGCTCTTCAAGTTGCAGAGGATCCAGTCCTTGGTGTTTAAAGCTCCAAAAAAGTCTTCTCTTAGATTATCTGGCACGCATATAGTCCATACATCTTTAGCCCAATTACAATCTCTCAGTGCGTGCAAGGCAGTCTCATCAGTCTCTCCACATAAAGTGCATATAGGTGTATTTGCAACATGTCGCCTATATAAGAAATCAGCTACCGGGATAGCGTTATGTGCAATACTCCAAATAAGGTACGTTCCTCTGCTTGGTCCCTTCATCTCCCAAATTGCCTTCCAGATTGGCTCCTGTGTTGGTTGATCAGCTTGAGATGTAAGAAAAGCGTATCCTGAGGCCACCGAATACTTGCCATTAGCCCCCAGAGTCCACTTGGCATTATTCTGATCCAAGTTATATCCTGCCTGTAACTCCCCAAAAGCCTTACAGATACCTCTCCACGTTGATGATGATCCTGGTCTGGCACGGCTGTTCAAGTTTTTATACTTGTGGGATAGCAGATTTACCCACAAGTCTTCAGTTTGATTAATCAGATGCCATATCAGTTTTCCTAACATTGCCACATTCATCTGTCTGAGTTTTTAAACCCCAATCCTCCGTCCTGCCGAGTTTTACAGAGAGTTTGCCAAGATAAAGTATGCATTTTCTGTTCTTGTTCACTATCTCCCCAAAAGAAGCTTCTACCGACTTTCTCCATATTGTGCACGTTTGTAATAGGTAATAACACAAGTATGCATTGCATAATAAGGTTGAGTTGCTAAGGAGCTTTGAATAAGAATTTTTTTCCAAAAATATTGTTCTCAAAAATCACTGTTGCAGTTGTAATATCCCGATTTTTGAAAAAGGGCAATTCGGTCTTTTTAGAAAAAATCAGAAAATTATGTTATTTTAATTAAAGGATTTATGGAGAAAAAGAAAGGGATAAACAAGGGTTTTCTTTTTAAGGAAAATAATTAAATAATTAGGTAATTGGGATTATAAAAGGAAGACTAATCCTAATTTTAACCTAGTTGTTATTTGACAAATAAGGGAGAGAGGCGCAGGAAGGAAAAGGGGGCGCAGCTTTTGAGGAAAAAAAAGAGAGAAGAAGTTTTCAATCTCGAGGCTAATCCGTTGTTCTTTTCATCAGACGTCTCAAGAGAGAAAGGATCACCGCGAGACGAGGATCGTTTCGATATCAACAATCCCTAGATCAGTTAACGTTTGATTAAGGTAACGTGGTTTTCTTATCGTATGATTAGGGTTTCGTAAAGTGATAGAGCAATTAGCATCATTGTTTTCATGGTTTTAATTCGTTTAAGTCGATGTCGGGTTGAATTTGAGTAGAAAAACGCAGAGCGCAGAAAAACCGTAACGATGTTGAAAAAAAAAAAAAAAATATATATATATAATTAGGCTCGGTCGACCGAACCAAGCCTTCCGGTCGACCGAGTGTCATGAAATCTGTATAGATAGATTTTGTGACTGTACTGCTATTTTTCCCAGTATCGGACAGTAAGTTTTTTCTGGACAGGGGCTATTACAGTACTGTTTTTCTTTCCTTTTTATGTGTTTCAAGCTTTATAATAGTGTGTTTAATGCATAACCTTACGTGACAAAGCTCTGAACTAGCTTCTGGTGCGTTTAGTTCCGGCACCACATGGATTCCCTAAAAAGATGAAGTGTGGGACCACTGGAAGCTTCGGATTTGCCTTGTGCTTCGATAAGCTAGGGTTTATCGATGTCTGTGTAATTGCTAGGGCTTGTCCGTGTCTAGAGGTCTAAGTACGAGGGTAGGAAGTGTGAGGGAGCTTACACCGAAAACACTTAGGTGGCTAGTTAAACATCTAATCAAACATATGTGCTAGATTAATAAGCTTAAACATCATGCAATGCTTGGTGAGGCATAGTACAATATCGCGATGTGTTCTCGACCGGACAAAGTAGATTGTACCCACGCCGGTCAATCGATTGGCCGGATAAAGCGTACGGTGCACTCGCCGGTCATCACACTATCGGGACTCGGATATTCCCGGGGCTACTAGAGCGAGTCTCTAAGTAGGTTGCACCCGATTGTCCTAGTACATCCTATTACTAGGCGTAGTGCCCTTGTTATTCATGATGTAACAAACTTGAGCTAAGCTAGATACCCTTGGAACCTCATGTTATGCAATGAACATAATATGATAGTTAGCTAGGGCTAATAACGGAAATGAATTAATAAAAGACGGCGTTGCTTTTATTTCTTTATGAGACCGAGTTGTACGATCTTCATGCGTTACTAAGTACTTATGTACTTACCCCGTTACTTTTTGTTTGTCTTTCCCTTTCCCCAAAGAAGATGAACGGGTTGTTACGGCGATGAGTTCTTTGACGAGGATGTGTGAGATGGAGCTCTTGAAGACTTAGTTCCTTTAGTTTTGCTTTCTTTCAATAATGTTGTTGATTCAAGTTCAAACAATGTTGTCTTTATTTTGGATTAGTACCGTTTGGATCGAATGTTGGTTGGTTTAGTTTTCTTTATTGGATTTAGTTTCACAGCATTGAAAACCGTGTGTTCGATCTTTTGTCTTTTGGTTCTTCCCCGAGTCGTTTTATCTTCCGCGTCGTTTTAGTTCTGGTATATGACGTAAGGCTTACATATATTATTGAATTTATTTGATAATATTTGTGCCGAGCGCTCTTTCCGGATAAGGACTCGGTGTCCGGGAACCGGGGCGTTACAGTTGGTATCAGAGAGAAAGCTTTTCCTTGCTGTGTAGGACTTGATTTTTCTTTAAGATAAGGTTAGAGCTTTAGTAACCCCTCTTTCTCTTGGCTACAGGATGGTGCTTACTAGAGGAGGAGCTAGTTCGTATAACGCCGAGGCAGATAATACCCAGACAAGTAACGCAGAGACGGATTTTACTGAGGTTGTGGTTCCGAGAAGGAGGAGGAGTGGACCAGCTACTCAGGTTCCTCCGGTCACTCAAGTGAACAACCCCAGTCATGGTGGAAATCAAGGACCAAGTAATTCTGTTAGAGGTCGAGTGGAACAAGCAGGTCCTTCAAGGTTAGGCACTCGCGTACCAGTTACTACATCAGCCCCAAGGACCACCACTTGGACCGGATTGGGACTTTCTAACCCACCGGCCAGTCAGTTCTTCAGTTACCCACAGGTATCCATGTTTCCGTCTACACCATTGAGTTTCACTCCTCAGCCGACAATTCGACCTCCACCACCACCTAGATCGAGTTCTTTCGTAGCACCTGGCTACACCCGGCCGCAGCAGAGTTATCAGAATGCCCCACCGGTACAGCAGCAGTTTCAGCATCAGCAGTTTGGGGGTTATGATAGACCAATAGATTGGTATGAGAAAGTGAAGAAGCATAGGGTACCGAGTTCTTCGGTAATGTTGAGCCGCAGCGGCGAGATTTGTGGCTTCGTCGTTTTGAAAAGGCATGTAGAAACATGAGGGCCCCAGAATCTGAATGGGCTCAGTTGGCAGTATCTTTGTTGGCGGGTAATGCAGAGAGTTGGATGGAGTCTTATGAGCAAGCTAATCCTAGAATCACAGATTGGGCGGTATTCAAGGATTTGTTCTATCAGGAATACTTCCCTAGAACGGCACAAAATGCAAAGGCCAACGAGTTTCTGAGTTTAAAACAGGGAAGAAATACTACAGTGACACAGTACTCGCAGAAGTTTCACGAGCTGGGCAGATTCTACCCCGAGATTATGAAGAGTGAAGAGAAAAAGATTGACAAGTTCATGGAAGGATTGTCACATGAAGTGGCTAAGGGCATGCTAGGAGATAGACCTACTAGCATGGCAAGCGTCATGGATAGAGCATTGACAGCGGAAAGGTTTGCCAACGGGCCGACGGTTGTAGTTGGGGACAAGAGGCCATTCTCAAATTTTCAAGGAGGTAATAGAGGGCGCCGCGGCGGGAATGTAAAGAAGACGGGGAGTTTAGCAATGAAGAGTTCGACAAGTGGGACGCCACCAGTTTGTGCTAAGTGTAACAAGGCACACACAGGAGATTGCATGGTTGGTAGCTTGAATTGTTTCCACTGCGGGGAAGCGGGACACTACTCGAGGGCGTGTCCTAAGAAGCTATCACAGGGCAATCAGGCAGGAGGGCGAAGTAACCAGCAGGGTAGTCGTCCTACAGGTAGCAGACCAGTTCGTGTTTTTGCAACAGATGCGGAGCCAGAGGAGTTAGAGGACTTTGTGGTGACAGGTACTTTTCAGTGTTTGTGTTTCTTATAAATATTTAATATGATATAGCGCGCATATGATATTACATATTTATACGTAAATTGATTCACTTTTAGGTACCATAATCATAGATAATCTAGCGAGTTTCGGCTACGTTTGATACCGGAGCTTCGGGAACTTTTGTTTCTTCAAACATAGTTAAGAAGTTAAACCTACCGCTTAAGGAGTTGGAGAGACCCTTGAGTATATCCACCCCTTTGGGCCGAGTCACCGGATGTGCTCAAGTCACACCCTCGGTCGACATTAGAGTTGGGACTTACAAGTGCCGGCATGCCCCGACGGTGTTGGATTTCTCGGACTTTGATGTTATCCTAGGTATGGGTGGTTGTCTAAGAACCATGTCTATTTGGATTGCAAAGGCAAGAGAGTAATCTTTAAAGTTCCGGGAAAATCGGCTAAGACTTTTCGGGGTACCGTATACAAGCCTAGCAAGAAACGGCGTCCGATCATCTCGGCGAGTTAAAGCTTTAAAAGCCTTGAGACGGGGTTGCCAAGGTTTTGTGGTGTACGCGCTAGATAAGGAAAAGCTCAAACCCGAGTTAGGAGAGACTCGTGTAGCTAAGGACTTTCACGAAGTTTTCCCGGAAGATTTGCCGGGACATATGCACGATAGGGCCATAGAGTTTGAGATCGAGTTGATCGCGGGAGCTTCACCGGTAGCTAAAGCACCATACGGGATGGCACCGAGTGAGTTGAAAGAGTTGAAGATTCGGCTTAAGGAGATGTTAGAGAAAAACATCATCCAGCCAAGTACATCACCGTGGGGAGCACCGGTTTTGTTTGTAAAGAAGAAAGATGGGAGTATGCGTTTGTGCATCGACTACAGAGAGTTAAATAAACTGACGATCAAGAATAAGTATCCTTTACCAAGGATTGATGACCTGTTCAGCCAGTTGCAAGGTAAGAAGGTGTTCTCTAAGATTGATCTTAGGTCCGGTTATCATCAGTTGAAGATCAAGGTGTCAGATATACCCAAGACGGCCTTCAGTACGAGATATGGACATTATGAGTTTTTGGTCATGCCGTTTGGACTCACTAATGCTCCATCGAAATTCATGGACTTGATGCAAAGAGTTTTCATGCCTTATCTCGATAAGTTTGTGATAGTTTTCATAGACGATATCTTGGTATACTCTAAGGATGAGGAAGAGCATGAAGAACACCTAAGGATAGTTCTACAGACCTTAAGGGAGAACAAATTGTATGCCAAGTTTTCTAAGTGCGAGTTTTGGTTGGACCAGGTGAGTTTTCTTGGGCATATAATTTCTGGAGAAGGTATTAAGGTGGATCCAGCGAAGATAGAAGCCGTTTCTAAGTGGCCTAGACCGACATCAGTAACAGAGATAAGAAGTTTCTTGGGTTTAATTTGGGTACTACCGGAAGTTTGTAAAGGATTTCTCTAAGATAGCCACACCTCTCACGAGGCTTACTCAAAAGAACGTTAAGTATGAGTGGACCAGTGAATGTGAGGAAGCTTTTCAGACTTTGAAAGAAAAGTTGACCACAGCACCTGTGTTAGCATTACCGGAAGTTTTTGATAACTATGATGTATATACAGACGCATCGGGTCAAGGTTTGGGTTGTGTTTTGATGCAATCAGGAAAGGTGATTGCTTATGCATCTAGGCAGTTAAAGGTGCATGAGAAGAATTACCCTACACACGACTTGGAGTTGGCAGCAGTGGTATTTGCTGCGAAAGTTTGTGGAGACACTATACGTATGGTGTCAAGGCAAGGATCTTCACGGATCATAAGAGTCTTAAGTTCTTCTTTACTCAGGAGAATCTGAACATGAGACAAAGAAGATGGTTAGAGTTCGTGAAGGACTACGACTTGGACATTCAATACCACCCGGGTAAGGCGAATGTCGTAGCTGATGCACTTAGCCGGAGAGCGGTTAATGCTATCACCACCTTACAAGAAGTTGTGGATCAGTTGGATAGAATGCAGATTGAAGTGGTGGAGCAGAAGCATGAAGACCAGTTTATGGCGCCATTGATGGTGAGGTCAGATCTGCTAGACGAAATACGGTTTAAACAAGATAAGGACCCAGTGATGGTTAATTTGAAGCGTGTGGCTCGAGAAAAACCCACAGTGGGTTATCAGTTGGACAAGAGTGGTTATCTTTGGTATGGAGACCGTTTGTGTGTACCAGATGTGGATGGTCTAAGAGAGAAGGTTATGGATGAGGCTCACAAGATTGCTTTTGCGGTTCATCCCGGAGCCACTAAGATGTATAGAGATCTCAAGGAAAGATACTGGTGGCCTGGTATGAAGTTAGGGATCGCAGAGTTCGTGGCGAGATGCGATACATGCCAGAGAGTGAAAGCAAGAACACGAAGGCCAGGAGGTTTGTTGAAACCCTTGGAGGTACCGGAATGGAAATGGGAGAATATCACGATGGATTTCATCACTGGTTTGCCTAAGACGAAGGGCGGTCATGACATGATTTGGGTGATTGTGGATAGACTTACCAAATCAGCCCATTTCTTGCCGTGTAAGGTAGACATGCCTATTAAGAAGTTCGCTACTATGTATATCGACAATATAGTGAGGCTTCATGGAGTGCCCTTATCTATTGTATCCGACGGGGATAGCAGATTTATCGGTCGCTTACGGAAGGGTTTACGAAAGCTTTTGGAACGAAGGCGATTTGAGCACCGCGTTTCATCCTCGGACGGATGGGCGAGTCCGAGAGAACGATTCGGACTCTTGAGGATATGCTTAGAGCTTGTGTTTTGGATGCCGGAGGTTCATGGATAGATTACCTCAACTTAGCGGAGTTTGCTTACAATAACGGTTACCACGCAAGTTTGGGAATGCCACCTTTTGAGGCCTTGTATGGTAGGAAGTGCAGGACTCCACTTTATTGGGATGAAGTAGGAGAGAAACACATCACAGGGCCGGAGATGGTTCAGCAAGCCAAGGAGAAGATCGAGTTGATAAGGAAGAATCTGAAAGCTGCTCAAGATCGTCAGAAGAGTTGGGCCGATGTTAGAAGAAGACCGCTAGAGTTTGAGGTCGGGGATAGAGTTTACCTTCGAGCGTCTCCAATGAAGGGTGTCAAGAGGTTCGGACGAAAGGAAAGCTAAGTCCAAGGTACGTAGGACCTTTTGACGTCATTGAAAGAATTGGGAAGTTGGCTTATAGACTACGGTTACGAGAATCGATGTCTAGAGTCCACAATGTTTTTCATGTATCTATGCTTCGGAAATGTCTATCTAAAGTGGACGTGGAATGCGAGATTGATCCGGAAGTGTTGCAAGATAATCTATCATACGTGGAGAAGCCGATTAAGATTTTGGATAGGAAGGAAAAGATGATAAAGAGGCGAGTGATCCCGTTAGTGTTAGTGCAATGGAGCAATCATGCACCGACGGAAGCCACTTGGGAAGTGGAAGCGGACATGATCGATGAGTTCCCAGAGTTCCCTCATCTCCCAGGTATGTTCTAGTTTCGAGGACGAAACTCCTCTTAAGGGGGGAGGAATGTAATATCCCGATTTTTGAAAAAGGGCAATTCGGTCTTTTTAGAAAAAATCAGAAAATTATGTTATTTTAATTAAAGGATTTATGGAGAAAAAGAAAGGGATAAACAAGGGTTTTCTTTTTAAGGAAAATAATTAAATAATTAGGTAATTGGGATTATAAAAGGAAGACTAATCCTAATTTTAACCTAGTTGTTATTTGACAAATAAGGGAGAGAGGCGCAGGAAGGAAAAGGGGGCGCAAACTTTTGAGGAAAAAAAGAGAGAAGAAGTTTTCAATCTCGAGGCTAATCCGTTGTTCTTTTCATCAGACGTCTCAAGAGAGAAAGGATCACCGCGAGACGAGGATCGTTTCGATATCAACAATCCCTAGATCAGTTAACGTTTGATTAAGGTAACGTGGTTTTCTTATCGTATGATTAGGGTTTCGTAAAGTGATAGAGCAATTAGCATCATTGTTTTCATGGTTTTAATTCGTTTAAGTCGATGTCGGGTTGAATTTGAGTAGAAAAACGCAGAGCGCAGAAAAACCGTAACGATGTTGAAAAAAAAAAAAAATTATATAATTAGGCTCGGTCGACCGAACCAAGCCTTCCGGTCGACCGAGTGTCATGAAATCTGTATAGATAGATTTTGTGACTGTACTGCTATTTTTCCCAGTATCGGACAGTAAGTTTTTTCTGGACAGGGGCTATTACAGTACTGTTTTTCTTTCCTTTTTATGTGTTTCAAGCTTTATAATAGTGTGTTTAATGCATAACCTTACGTGACAAAGCTCTGAACTAGCTTCTGGTGCGTTTAGTTCCGGCACCACATGGATTCCCTAAAAAGATGAAGTGTGGGACCACTGGAAGCTTCGGATTTGCCTTGTGCTTCGATAAGCTAGGGTTTATCGATGTCTGTGTAATTGCTAGGGCTTGTCCGTGTCTAGAGGTCTAAGTACGAGGGTAGGAAGTGTGAGGGAGCTTACCTGAAAACACTTAGGTGGCTAGTTAAACATCTAATCAAACATATGTGCTAGATTAATAAGCTTAAACATCATGCAATGCTTGGTGAGGCATAGTACAATATCGCGATGTGTTCTCGACCGGACAAAGTAGATTGTACCCACGCCGGTCAATCGATTGGCCGGATAAAGCGTACGGTGCACTCGCCGGTCATCACACTATCGGGACTCAGATATTCCCGGGGCTACTAGAGCGAGTCTCTAAGTAGGTTGCACCCAGTTGTCCTAGTACATCCTATTACTAGGCGTAGTGCCCTTGTTATTCATGATGTAACAAACTTGAGCTAAGCTAGATACCCTTGTGATGTAAACCGACTCTCGTAGGATCGTTGATTAAAGCACAGCAAACGATTCAGCTTTGAAAAGTATAATTTTTATGGATTTTCTGAATATAAAACGAAAATAACAAAAAGGATATGTAAATACTCCATCTCAGAATATTTACTACGGTGATCCCATCTCAGGAACACCAACCAATTACCCCGTCTCAGGATAATCGAAAGAAGTCCAATCTCTGAAAACTTCTTGAAAGAAACCCAATCACTGAAAGTTTCTTATGATGAAAATTCAATCTCTGAATTTCAACCAAAATAGTTTTTTGATTCAATAATAAGCTACCTATTCAAATACAAGGAAATGCCTTATATAGGCTACAGACTCCAAGTCCAATTGCAATTTTAGCAATGTGGGACAATATAACAATAATTAAAAATGATAATAAATATAAAAGACAATTAACCAATGTGGGATAATAAAAGACTAATTAAAAGACTAAATAAAAGACTCAATCTTCCTCTTGAATTGGGCTACATCATTCCCTCCCGCTTCAAAAGGATTCGTCCTCGAATCAACCCGGATCGAACACGAATATCGTGCTTCCATACGTCCACTCAACCACGGAGAAACTCAGAATCACAACATCGCAAAAACATGGAATGGCGCGAGGGGAGAAATCAGCAACAACAAAATCCAAAGGGCGGCAATGCTGTAAATATGGATCCACATATACATATGGCGCGTTTAACGCCTTCAAATCAGCAACTAAAATTGCCGAGTGCACCTTTGAACCATCGGATTGGACCGGTTCGGTCCCCGGTTGGACCACAATCGATTCAGCAAGCAAGCCCACGGGCATAGTGATTGGGTCAACACCAACATCCACCTTGACGTCGGCAATCTCGTCTGAATGGTCGGGTACCGGGAAAGGAGAATCAATAGGAGCAACTGGAGAAACATCATTAGTAAGGGCATGAGGAACCTCAATGAACTCTTCCGTGGCCGAATCAATAATAAGAACGTCTTCCTCCTCGTGTACCACGGCCGTAGGGGGGTTGGGAATAACCTGTGTATTCGATTGAACACGTGAAGGAGAGAATTTGGGCGGTTTTCCAGCCACAGCTTCTTCACGTGTTACAAAATCCGTGATAAAGAAAAGGTCATCGTCCTCCTTCCACTGTGCGTCTAATTTCCTCCAACGTTCTGCACGTTTTAATTTACGTTGTTCTGCCTCTAATTTCCGTTGTTCTGCCTCTCGTGCAGACTGAGCAATATATCCCTTCAAGAGTTGTTCAATACGTGACAATCCCGTTGCAAAATTATCATGCCAATGTTGTTGTTCCCGTATGCGTCTTTGCTCGCGAAGTAGTCATTTTGTTCCTTGACAAATTCGGCGTCGGCCTTCTTGATAGCAAACCGGATAATCCGGTTCGGGATCATATTCCATATAGCACTCATAACCATTGTAACGTAACATACCACCTCGACCCAACTTCATCTCGATAATTAGGGTTCCCGAAATTATTCAGAAAAAATCTCTCTTGGCCGCCTCCTAGGGTTACTTGGATTTCAAGAACGCAAAGCAGATGATTCCTCGCAAGAACGAATTTCAGACTAAAAACGCAGCTGTTTATGAACAGCTAGGGTTGCGAAAATAGCAGCAAAATTCAAAGATGTAAGGAGCTTTTGAGTGCGGCTGCAATTAGGTTCTTGGTGCTCAAGAACGCAGCGAGATTTCTTCCAATAAACGCAGCAACTTTAATCGCCAAACGGCAGCTTTAAACGCAGCAGCTTTACGAACGGCACTTATCACGACCAAACGGTATGGAATTCGGAAAAACACAAAGAACAAAACTTGTAGAGAACGAAATTTTGGTTCAGAATGTTAAGTTTCAGAATTTTTGGACAGGTATAACCCACTCAAATTGAATTCGTAAATAGATCACTCTCGGGTTACGGGTTTTGACAGAAACAGTCAACTAGGTGACGGCGACTATTGTGAAAAATCGGTCGGGACTCTGAAAAAACTCAAAGAATCAAAGTTGTAGAACAATGAATTTCCTATGTGCTCACAAAATTTCATTCAATTCCGACCACCACAACCCCTTAAAAACAAAGTCGACTACAAGCTGTTCCAGAAAATCGAGCAGAATATTCCGATCCGAATTTGATCAAGATAAAATCCGAATTTACGAAAGTGCTAAAGAGACAAAAGACAGCCAATACAGAGTTCTATCTACTGGTAAATTTTGAGAATTTTTCGATATGATTTGAATAGGGAACGAATGGAAACAAAGTCGGACAGTCAGATTTCAAGAGCAGAAAATTAGGGTTTCGACCAAGAATAATATGTCACGCCTGATTTACCTCAATACGTAGGGTTCCTTGATGGACGAAGAAACGCAGCAGTTGTATCGTAATATGTAGCAGCAATTAGGGTTCAAACAGCGGCTGCAGTTAGGGTTCAAGAACGCCAGGAACTTTAAGAATACGCTGCAGATTTCTGTCAAGAACGCAGCAGCTGTTGTTGCTTTAATCGCCTATTCTCTGATACCACTTGATGTAAACCGACTCTCGTAGGATCGTTGATTAAAGCACAGCAAACGATTCAGCTTTGAAAACTATAATTTTTATGGATTTTCTGAATATAAAACGAAAATAACAAAAAGGATATGTAAATACTCCATCTCAGAATATTTACTACGGTGATCCCATCTCAGGAACACCAACCAATTACCCCGTCTCAGGATAATCGAAAGAAGTCCAATCTCTGAAAACTTCTTGAAAGAAACCCAATCACTGAAAGTTTCTTATGATGAAAATTCAATCTCTGAATTTCAACCAAAATAGTTTTTTGATTCAATAATAAGCTACCTATTCAAATACAAGGAAATGCCTTATATAGGCTACAGACTCCAAGTCCAATTGCAATTTTAGCAATGTGGGACAATATAACAATAATTAAAAATGATAATAAATATAAAAGACAATTAACCAATGTGGGATAATAAAAGACTAATTAAAAGACTAAATAAAAGACTCAATCTTCCTCTTGAATTGGGCTACATCACCTTGGAACCTCATGTTATGCAATGAACATAATATGATAGTTAGCTAGGGCTAATAACGGAAATGAATTAATAAAAGACGGCGTTGCTTTTATTTCTTTATGAGACCAGAGTTGTACGATCTTCTATGCGTTACTAAGTACTTATGTACTTACCCCGTTACTTTCTGTTTGTCTTTCCCTTTCCCCAAAGAAGATGAACAGGTTGTTACGGCTGATGAGTTCTTTGACGAGGATGTGTGAGATGGAGCTCTTGAAGACTTAGTTCCTTTAGTTTTGCTTTCTTTCAATAATGTTGTTGATTCAAGTTCAAACAATGTTGTCTTTATTTTGGATTAGTACCGTTTGGATCTGAATGTTGGTTGGTTTAGTTTTCTTTATTGGATTTAGTTTCACAAAGATTGAAAACCGTGTGTTCGATCTTTTGTCTTTTGGTTCTTCCCCGAGTCGTTTTATCTTCCGCGTCGTTTTAGTTCGGTATATGACGTAAGGCTTACATATATTATTGAATTTATTTGATAATATTTGTGCCGAGCGCTCTTTCCGGATAAGGACTCGGTGTCCGGGAACCGGGGCGTTACAGCAGTAGATCCCTTACATATCATTGAGCTTGGTTTTCTTGATAGGTGTTGTCGGTGCTAATAATTGTGCATCTCTGTCTTTCTGAATGTTGAGGTCCTGTTTGTCTTGTGTATCAGGCTTTTTGGCATTGTGGCATTCGTCGGTTTCTGTGTGAATCTGTGGTCTTTTAGCTGCTTTGCCTGCAAGTTAAGGGAATGGAAAAATTGTGTTATAAGCAAATTTTGTCACAGCAATAAGGGGAAAAACGAATGTTTTTCGGGAAGTGATACGATTCAGTATGTGTGCAAATACTATTACTTGCTGTAAAGAAATGTTGCTGGCTGGATGAAAGCAAAATATGTTTTGTCCATAGATGAGAGGTTGTGAATATATGGTATTATGCCTTAACCATGAGGTGATGTAAGTTGATAGAAAGGGCTGAAACTGAATGACATTTGTATGTGTGATCAGACTTTTTGTTTTCAGTACACAGTGAGTTGTATTATTCATAAGGACTTATTATGCATATATATGCTACAAGTAGACAAGTTTTTAGTGTATTGAATTACCTGCTCCCTTCTCTTGAACTGTTTCTGCTGTGATGGTTTGAGGTGGCTGATGCTGTGGTTCGTTTGGGCTCTCGAAGTGCAGTTGCTGGATTGAGTACCGCGTTCTCTTGTCCGCGAATTTTTTGCGCTGCGCATGCACTTGAGCGGTAATCGTTATGTCAGCCAGGTGTGTGTTTGTTGCACAGAGTAGTTCATGTGTTTCCTATAGAAGTGATTGGGTAGTGTTATGTATGTCGTTTGAAGAATGATTTTTCATTAATTATGAGATGTACCTGCTCAGTCATCTTTTGTATTTCTGCAGAGCTTGTCTTCAGTATGTTCTCTGCGATGCTATCGAACATGGTAACCATGACTGTGCCCGATGTGTCTGTCATGGAGGCAGTTAGCTTGCACCTGCGTAAGTTCATTGTCAGTGTAATTTTTTGGTTACCAGTGTTGTTTATATTTAAGTTGCATGTGTGATTGGTTTGACTTGAGTTTTGCTGTCTGGTGGCATTGACAAACGAAGCAGAAGTAGCTTTGACCTGGTGTGGTTGTGATTTTAGACATGCATTTGGGGCAGGATGTATATGTGAGCTCTTGCTTTGTCTTGTCTATGGTCATCTGTGTCTTCACCCATACATTCTGCATATTTATTCATAACATTTAGTAAGTGAAGTAATTGATTGAAGGTGAATGTTCGTGAATGAATTGTGAGTTTTTATTGCACACACCTTTGTGTCTGGAATGATTTCTGAAATACGGACAATAGGTTCATTCGATGAAAAGGCATACAGGCTTTCGAATGTCTCACGAGTGGGAGTTCGGTCCATGTTGTTTATGATTATTGTGTGTTCTGAAACCCTGAAATGAAGTATGTGTTAGTATGTGTATGTATTTTTATTGGCTGAAAACATTCATCGTGGAATCGGATTTACCAATTACAGAATTCAGTTGCTTGTGGTAGATCGGGATCAATGGCGATGAAACTTGCTGGAGTTGTTGCTAGTGCAAGACCTGTATTTTCAAAGATTTTGTTAGATGTGTTCTTGCGTGTGATATAAGCGTAGTATTGTTTGGATAGTATTTAGGGTTATTATAATACCTGTGTAGTCTGATGCAATGATATTCCTAGCTAGTATGATTGGATATTTGTCCTTTTTGTCGAACAATTCAATTCCTTGTACATCCAGAAAGTTTCCCCACAATGTTAATATGATTGGGCGTAGCCTGCGAGAATGCTTTCATATTATTAGTTAACAGTTGAGTGTGTTTGGAGCAAGGGGGTTGGAGCTATTTTATTTTTAGAAGAGTGCTTACTCTTGTTGCATAATGATGCATTCCTGTAGTTGTGTTGGCTTTCCACGAATTATCTTTTGTTGTGGGTGTTTCACATCCAGTACTACGGCGAACAGATCTAAGAGCAGACCAGCAACAATGGATGAACATTGCAAACAAACAAAATAAGATAATTAGCGCAACGCATCCTGAGCACACAGAATTCAGAATAGTATAGAGAAAAAAAAATATGCACCAGCAGGAACAAATATATAACAAATAACATTATATGATTTCTACACATTCATCCTACACATACAAAGAAATGAGGTAAAGTGATAAAAAAAAATAAAGAAAGAAATTGAAGAAAGCAATAGACCTGCATAACAAGAAGGGAACATCAGAAGAAAAGAAAAGCGTATCACAACTTATATATTTTGAGCTTACAGTACATATGTAACTATATTAGCTTGATGTCAGAAGAATACATTTACCCCAGATGAAGTCTTTCCAAGTATGGTTCATAGATCAATGCTATTTATTGACTAAATTCAAACACTGCTAAAACCTTTCATGCAGCATATTTTACACTATCAAAGAAAGCAAATATTACATTCAGAAAGATTATATCACATATTCCAAGGGATTTCAAGTAGACACATATCATGATTTTAGCAAACGAACATGATTTTTCAGACTTGAAAAAGGCCATGTATAGATATAAAAGTAGTTAAACACACATTATTGTATTACATATACCAAGAAATGATAATCATGTACTCATAAACAACTCCAAAGTCGGACTGAATAAGTGCGTAGAATACACAGACACCAGGCTTTCATATCCATTGTTACAACCGAGACACAGCAAGTTTGAAGTTGGATAATCGTATTAAAAAAACGACTGACACCTAAAATGTGTCCCCGATTTTGTCAGAAATTTTGTATCTTAATTTAATTAGACATGTATTACATGTATGTTCACATTTCATCAAACATTAAACATTGCACTAATCATGGCATACATACACAGGCAACACAAAAGCTCACTCTCAAGATGCCTATTGTTAAAAGATGAAAGTAAGTTTGGTTGTTATTACCGATGCGTGTGTCCGTTCCAACTGAAGCTATCATGTCGGTACAGCTGACATAGGGAATTCTTGGGTAGGTGATGTTCTCTTCTGCAGTTGTGACAGGATTAATGTAGGTGGATTTTGATATTGTCCATTGAAGCTTTATGCCTGGGCTGTTCTTTAGATAATCATCTTTGATTGGGCTTACTGATGCACCTCCTATGCAGTATGTTTTGAAAGGCGAAAGGCTGTTACGAAACAAATCTACACATCCGTCCCACAGCAGTCCAAGCACTTTGTTTCCCTGTATTAAGAAATTGTATTTTTATGCACAATTGATATGTTATGTATATCTAAAAGAGTATTTAGGATAAGTTGAAGGAACTATACAAATGATATGTGATTTGTACCTAATACATTTGGTTAAAAACTGGTGAAGGAGGTTTTTGCGTATATAAATTGTTATAAAAACAGCAAAGCAAAAATTATGTTGAGAGCAAGCAGAGATAAGGGGAGAAGAAGAGCATAAATCAAACATACTTAAATGATTAAGAGGTCATGTACTATATGAAGTAAGGTTAGAAAAGCGAAGTGGGTAAATTTAGATATAAATGAAAGTAAATATCTCAGCTGTTAAAAAAATATTTGATCAGTTACATTAACCAAATTGTGTTAGTTTCAACTATTAAATTCGATTCACGAATGTTTTTCGATAATGGAATGGGTATTACTACGATACACACAACAGCAGCTAAGTGGGACTCAACATGTTTACTACTTGTAGAATGTTATGGAAAAACAGCATTACAAGGAAGTATTGTGGTTGACTACCATCAGGGAAAATGCTAAACAGAGGTTAAAGTTAAAGTACTTTGGTTTACTACTGTTAGAATGTTATGGGAAAACCGCCTAAAAACAAGGATGCATGTAAAGTAACGTATTTGACATATAATTTGTATGAATATAAATAAACATACCTCGTTGTCCATTAGTACCATCTTTTGAAGGCGCTTTGTGTTCTTTGTAGCTGTTATATTTCCCTTCTCAAGAACCAAAATTGTTGCTCGCCAGTTTGTGTCGCGAGGGTGAATTGCTGGAATAAGCAATTGAGGAGCCATAGCCTGTAGTAATAAACTATTGCATTACTCATTTCATTAGTATGTAGCATCCTCATGGTGCGTTGCAGATTAAATCAAGGCTTATTAATAGTTATAAAATTTTCTTCATGAAATGTGAGTATGTTAGCAATGTACCTTAGAGGCTGTCTCTATGTTGGTGCTTGTGTAAAATATTTTTTTTAACGCATATGGTTCGTTGCGTAAATGTGTTGTTAATCTAGTGACCGGCTACTATCTCCCGATACACAATGTTTTGAGTTTTGCGTGTGTCAGAGTAATCTGGCAGGTCTGGTGGTACAATTAGTACTTTGATGGAGTTTGATTTTGTAGCCCTAGAAAGGGCAACGTACAATTGGCCGTGTGAGAAGACTGCTTCTCTTAGGTAAATGCCAACTCGATGCAGAGTTTGTCCTTGTGCTTTGTTTATTGTCATTGCAAAGCACAAACGAATGGGGAACTGGTGTCGCTTGAATGGTATGCCAGATCTCTTTTCTTCATTCGATGCTTCCAACGGTATTCTGTGAAGCAGAGTAATGTCCCCTATATTTGGCCCGCTTGCTATTTCAGCAAGTATAGTGTGTGAGCGAAGTTCTTTGCAAAGGAGGCGTGTTCCGTTGCATAGCCCTTCCGTAGGGTTCATATTTCGCAGCATCATGACGGGGCTGTTTATTTTCAGTTCTAATTTATGTGGAGGAAGGCTGCTTGGATTTAGAGTGTTTAGAAAATCCTCATAATCGCCTTGTTGTTGCAAATTTATAGCAACGTCAGTGCTGTAGTATGTTGAGAGGTCTCCAGGAATGTTGGAGAGCATGACAGCATTAATATCATCTACACATGCGTTCGTTGGAGCCAAGATTGCTCGGTTTATGACCTCGGTTGGATTGTTTCCGAAAATGTTTATGTCCGGATAGACAAAATCTATCAGTTTTTGCAGTGATGTTTGTGCGTCTGTGAAGGGTATGACCATTGTTGACGGCAAGGTTATATAACCATCTAAGTCTTCGAGTTCGAGTTCCGTTTCCAATTCGAAGCGGGTAATCGCCGAAATGCGGGTCGTGTAGTGCTCGCATATTTTTCGTAAGATGTATTCTTTGGAATGACCGCCATAACGGTGAGCCGATTAGGCATGCATCGATCCGTTTATGTACTGTTGGAGTTTGTAATGACAGCAAAATTTGGCGAAAATCACCACCAAAAACAACTACTTTGTTGCCGAATGGCTGATTGGCATCTGTTATATCTCGAAGCATTTCTGAAAATGCTTCCATCGATTTCCTGTGTGCCATTGGTGCCTCATCCCAAATTATGACTTTGGATTCCCTCAACAATTTTGCTAGGTTGGATTGTTTGCTAACATTTGCTATCTGACATTCGTCAGTATGCAATGGCAATTTAAAACGGGAATGTGCTGTTCGACCGCCTGGAAGAACCGAGGCAGCTATTCCGGATGTGGCAGTAGCGATGGCTACATGGTTTTGCGCATGTATTGTGGCGAGGATGGTTCTATATAGGAATGTCTTTCATGTACCACCAGGGCCGTCTACAAAAAACACTGAAGGTTCGTTTCTTGTGACCTTATCCATAATCATTTCATATGCATAGCGTTGTTGAGTATTCAATTGCGGATGCGAGTTAAATCATTTTCAGGCACAGGTATGTTTCTTTCGTGCTCCATCTCCTTCGACACATCAAGATATCTGCCAAGGTAGTCTGCTTCGGGGCCTAGTGCATAGTGAGCCAAGCTCTTTCCCATATCATCCAACAAACGCGCTATGTCAGAAAGAGCTCTCTTACGTGCATTTACTGAGGTTGGTACTTCTGTCGTTACTACCCTCATATAATCTTCGCAAATAACATCTGCATACTTCTCCCACAATTGCCTAGGGTTTGACGGTGAGCAGTAAACCAAGATTGATGCGAATAAATTGCGAAGCTGCCTTGGCATCTGATAACCGACAGCCTCATCCAAACAATGATATAGATCCAAGTCTGTGGTCAGTAATCCTCGGTGTAGGGCAGAGTCTCGGAAAGTCGAATACAAACAGTCTTGAAAAGTTAGTAAATCATCGAAGGATGTAGGTCCGGCGACATGGTTTAGAAGCAACCGTAAATAGTATCTTTCTCCTTCGGGTGGAGGAACCGAGACGACACGTCCTACTACCTTACCTTTCTTACGCTCAGTCCAAACACGCTTTCCACCATCCCATACGAAATGCCTAGGTAAATCCTTGTAAAGACATTTAAGCAAGATAGCTCGCTCATTAAATTTGTTCATGCAAAAGAATTGGGTAAGCATAGTCTTTGCAAGGAAGCTGTTTGCGGCAACAGTAGGAAGATCTGCATCAGCACGAAAGGACAATAAGTAGTTATTTGGCAAATGAATTTGCAAGGTAACCACTGCAGGATGTATTTCGAAGAGTTGGAAGGAGTATAGTCGCCATGCAGCCTCGGGTGGTGAAACCCATCTCCCTTTTTGGTAATCTTGAATTTCATCATCAGAATGAGTTGCCGAAACTTGGAATGCTATCCTATCTGGTCCTTTGTATATGTACTTGTACAAGTACTTTACAAGCTTTATAGTAGAACATATCTCAACATTTATATGGCAATCATATTTTTTTAAAAGATAGGGATTGTACGGTACAACCCACGTATTGTCTATACGATGCCCCTTGACCATTGCTGAAATTCCCGTATCACGCCTCCTATACAGAGGGTAGCTATCTTCTCCGTGAGTAGTATGGTCCAAGAAGCTTCTAGGGTATCTATTTTTGCATAGATTGTTGCGCATACAGGGGCAACGCACATTCAATGGACCGCATGGTCCGTGAATCATGTGCTTAGTCACCAAAGAGAAAAGTTCAGGATCTTTATTTGGATCAGGAAGTTCGGCACTGATGAAGTGGTCGTACGCCTCTGGATTTACTGGTTTAGATTCTCGATTTAGGATAATTAGTAAGTGTACATGCGGTAGTCCGCGCTTTTGAAATTCAATAGAGCAGACCGAAGCATTTGGCGATCCTAAAACGAGATCTTTCAGGAGATCCTTCTTTAGTATTTCTAGCTTTGCCTTGAACACTCGAGATAGCAAATCAGGTCTGTTTTGAGGAAGTTGGCCAGGAAGTAAATGTTGAGAAATTTCTTTCCATGCTGGGTTACATGTCATAGTTAGAAAGAAATCAGGTCTACCGAATTGTTGCACCAATGCCATTGCATCTAAATACCTCTTCCTCATATCTCTAGGACCGCCCATAAATGACGGTGGTAGAATAGTTTTGCGACCAACTGATGCTGCAGAGGCATTTCCATTACTGATACTGTCCAGTAGGCCTTGCAAGAATTCAATTCTTATTTCCTTTTGTTGCTTTCTCATGTAATCGAGCCTACAAGACTCAACCTTCACGAACATATCAACGATATATTGTTGTAGTAGACGACCTCCATGTAATAGCCCCGATCCGCTTTGTCTCCCTTATTTGCAATTTATAGCAGTAATATTGTCTACATGAGACAATATTTCTTTTTCGTGATCTATGGACCAAGTCTAGAGAAAAGTTGATTGATTACGTTAAAGAGGTAGGTAATGAAGATGCACCAAATGGAAGAAATAGAACAGACAAATGAGTAGCAGGTGATCATGAATACCTGATTCCTCGTTTTCCACCAATTGTTGTGCATTAATTGAAAGTTGAGGTGCAATGACAGAAGTCGAGTTGTATTTGTATATGTTCTTTCTGAAATTAGGTGGCATTTTTTCGACACCAAAGTGCCAGCCACCTTCCCCTTTCCCAAAAAACAAAGGGTACTGTAACGCATCGTAGGACGCAAAATTGTGTGAAATTTTATAAGGCATCGAATCTTTTGCGTAGATTTGGATGTGGCATTCAGGCTGAACATCTGATTCATCTTCTAAAGTCAAGATAGCAGCGATGTCTTGACTCGTTGGTTCATTGAAAACTCTTTGGTCAAGCTTTGGGTTGTTAATCAGACATATTTTGTGGTTAGCTATGTTATTGAGATCCTTTAGTTGGCATAGAAAAACAGCATAGGGGTTACCGCGAAGAATGTCTAGCAATTTTCTTAGCATACTACGATCCAAACGTGAAGACAAAGTCATGCGCTGATCTATTTCAGCCTCACCATCGTACAGATACAGTTGTAGGTTTCTGGGAGAGCCCGATGCTGGCTGCAGAGAAGGAAGTCGGTGATAAACCTTACCTTGGACACTAAATGTATATACACCCTTATAATTTTTCATTAGCTCTGGATCTGTCTTTGCTCCGAATGTAGTGAATGCTAAGTGATTATTGTATGTTCGCACATAGCGCCTGAATTGCACTGCATCTGCTTCAGTTGATGTGAACAGACGCAGCATGTCATCAGGCATTGTCGTTGGTGCAAGTCTTACCTCACCCTCGGAACAGCAAAAGGATGGTGGCTCACGGTAAAAGCGCTTGGCTAGGCAATGTTCGCAGTCCGAGGCATGAGGTAGAATTGAAGGCCCGATGTACGGTGGTGGATCAAATTCATTAGGAGCTTCATGCACATTTAAGAGTGAATGCTTGGCCATTCCTCTTCTTGGGTAGATTGAATGATCAATATGAGCTGATGTTTTTGTAGCTCGTTGGGAGGAAGAAGCAAACGTTGCAGTTGTAGTATGCACACGATGCGTCGAGGAATGCATAGTTTCAGAGAAAGCAGAACTTGAAGACTCACCAATCTGAAAATTTGATTGATGTATCGTTGGAGAAAGAGAGGATGATGTTTGTTCTGAAGACCGTGCCAGCGCATATTGCATGCGCCGCCGTTTCAGAAGCTCGGCTTTCTTTGCTGAGTCCATATTAGCGTACGACATTCGTCGCCTCTCACTCTGCTCTGCTTTTTTCCGACCTTCCATGTTTCCTGTAATGCACATAGACTAACATGAAGTGGAAGCGCAGAAGCAGCTTGCGTTTATCAGAACAAAAGAGGCTGCAGTGAGGCCGAAGTACTCAACATTTGACAAATATATCGCATCTTTGCAGCGAAAATGTCACATAGAAAACAAGTGCAGGCTTTTCTTTGCCTTACACTTTATCTAAATCTAGGAGTATGTTCCATCAACATTGATTCAATTCAAGTCAAGTCTTCAGTAGATACACGAATTTTGTAAGTTTGGCTTTTTTTTTTAAATTTAGAAAAGCCTAAAGCAAGGAATTTATTAGTGGGTAATTTTTCATGAGTAATAAATGCAGTTACAATCCTCGAACCTAGCCTAAAAGCATTTGTCATCTGTTAAAGTTAATAGCATTCTACCAGGGGGGAGGGGGGAGGAAAACCAAGATAACGTGCAATATGTGTGAATAACTCAAGGCATATGAAATGTTGCCTTAAGAAATACACATAATGATTTCATAACATATTGCATCACACATTGATTTAAATTAGTTACATCACAAAGGCACAGATGGAAATTTGGAAAGGCATATATATATAGTACATGTTAGAAAGAAATGAAATTTTATCTAGTAAATGAAGGCAACACAGTCAATTAAATGATTTGTCTTACAGTACCAAATTTCTACATATGAATGTATTCAAGATAGGTAATTGAATGGCTTTGGAATTACCAATATGAAAGGCACAAAACCAAATAAGCTCAGTAACACTTAATGAACAAACCCAACTAATATTGGAATAAGGAAAAAATTTACAGTAAGAGGATTCAATGCACAATAAATGATTTAAGGTAAAACCAAACAATGTTTGGTCCCATATAATTCTAGATACAGGCTTATAAAAAGAGATAACTCAGGTTGCAATCTGTACATCACAGAGCGATATTAATTTTATAACGCATAGCATATAACCTGAAATTTTATAGCAAAATTCTAAGCAAAACAGCCAAAAATTTGCAAGTGTACTATAGGACAAAATCTCTACATATTATTTTATTGAGGAATGCAACTTTGAATAGATTTGCATTTACCAAAGTCAAATGCACAAAACCAAATGAAGACAGCAAAATTTAATGGATAGACTTAACTAATTGGGAGGAAGAAAAAACTGATTGTAAGAGCATTAAATGCACAATGAATGATTTATAGCAAGATAAAACAGAGACCTAACTAACATTGGGAGAAAGGATAAATTGATTGTAAGAGCATTAAATGCACAATGAATGATTTATAGTAAAATAAAAAATCCTTTAACTCCAGAAAATAGTAGATACAGGGCTATAAAAGGATACAACTTGAAACTAAAATCTACAAACCACACAGAAAATAGCAAATGCAAAAATTCTAAGCATACAAGCCACTGATTTACAAAGCAAGCATGGGATTCCAGAATGCCTATCCTACATTGCTATATGAAGTTGCAGAAGACCAGCTTGAAGCATATGCACCCCCCATACCAATTAAGGACGACGATTCTTCTATAAGACCAGAAGAAGTTCCAAAGATAGGGTCGTATGCAGATTATGCAGTGAAAAGCATTGCTAGACAAAGGGACCGAATTGAGAAGGAGCTGCACAGCTCAAAATAAGAGCTTAAACAGCAGAAAATCCATGCTAAAGAGCAAGAGAGGCTTGCAAACATGTGGAAGGAAAAGTACATCCTTGCAGATGCAGCACAAGCAATACCAGAGGCAACTACGCCAAACAGAAGTAATACAGACATAGAGAGCATGGACTCAGCAAATAACCTCAGAAATGGAGCGATGGACTAAACAGAACACAGAAAACGAATGCCTACTAACTGAAGCTGCAACCAACGAATAGGTAGAACCAATCAACTCAAGCATATCAAGAATCTAAGGTAATAATAGGCTATGCTAGACTAAGTTGAGTTGAACATAAAGTCCAGGGCCTCACAGAGCCTTTTTTTTTCCTAATAAAAAACTTACATAACTTGTTTTGCTCTGGTGGGGGGACAGGAGTATATTTATTTTTAATTGCAAACACAGAAAGAACAGGCAATAATTAAATAAGTGAAAAATGAAGCTAACCTTAGTGGAATTCGAAGCAAAGTCAGGAGAATCAAACGTAGAGAGACAATAATATCCAAACACTGCAAGAAGAAGAAAGAAAAATATGAAACAACGAATGTAACTTCATTTTAAAGCATATAACATAACATATCAGAGAACTTGCCATCAAAGGCATTGGGGAAAAAGAAACAAAGCTGAAACTAATCCTAATGGAATACAAAGTAAAGCTAACGAAAAGAAGAGCAAACGAGCAACAATGGATGGACATTGCAAACAAACATAATGAGATAATGAACGCAACTCATTCCGAACACACACAAAGCAAAGTAGTATAAAAAAAAAGGCACAAGCAGGAACAAATACATAACAAAGAACATTATATGAGGTCTATACGTGCATCCTACACATACATAGGAAGGAGGTAAAGAAATACGAAAAATTGAAGAAAGAAATTGGAAAAAGCAATACATCTACATAACAAAAAGGCAACATCAGAAGAAAAAATAAAGGAATCATAGCTTGTAGATTTTCAGATTACATTACAGATGCAACCATATCAGCTTGATGTCAGAAGAGTCCACTGACCCCATATGAAGTCTTCCCAAGTATGATTCATAGACCAACACTATTTATTGAGTAATTTGAGACACTCCTAAAATCTTTCAGGCAGCATATTTTACACTATCAAAGAAAGCAAATATTACATTCAGAAAGATTATATCACATATTCCAAGGAATTTCAAATAGACACATATCATGATCATAGCAAATGAACATGATTTTTCAGACTTAAAAAAGGCCATGTATAGATATAAAAAAAGTTAAACACACATCATTGTATCACATATATCAAGAAATGATAATCATGTACTGATAAACAACTCCAAAGTCGGACTGAATAAGTGCATAGAATACACAGACACCAGGCTTTGATATCCATTGTTACAACCGAGACACAGCAAGTTTGAAGCTGGATGATCGTATAAAAAAAATGACTGACACGTAAAATGTGTCCCCGGTTTTCTCAGAAAATTTGTATCTTAATTTAATTAGACATATATTACATGTATGTACACATTTCATCAAACGTTGAACATTGCACTAATTATGGCATACATACACAGGCTGCAGAAAAGCTCATAAAACATGTTGCATTTAAATTCATGTTTGTACTACTAAAACAATCGATAACTGCACAAAATATTGCTAATCGAAAAGACTTGACAAATGACCAAAACTGAAACACATATTGCATAGCTTACATCACAGTAGGACCTAATCTCAACTAAACAGAGCTGGAGAAAGACGTATTGCAATCTCAGGCACAATGGCTACGTGGAATTCAACTGTAAACATCAGCACGAAGTGAAACCAAAAAAAGGTACAGAGCAACCTCCTCATATATCATTTAACAAAGTTACTACATAAGGTAAAACAGTTAGCAAATATTAATATACCTAGAAATGCAATAATTGTTAATGAAGCACTAAGTTGCAGATGAGAAGTGCCTGATCCTGCAAAACCAATAAACATTTATAAGAAACTTGGGAATAAACAAAATGAATCAAATATTTAAACATATACACAAACAAAAACATGCTTATGAAAACAGTACATAATTGTGATTAATGAAACAGTCCAAAGAATAAGGTTTTTTCACTGATCATTGACAACACCGAATCATGGGAATCACCTAAATGAGTAAAACAACAAACAAAGATAACAACAAACAATGTATTACAAACTATGTACTACAAACAGTAACAACCGACAAAGATAACAGCTTTCATTTCCAACATAATTTCTAATAAGATTATGCCTAAAAACAAGGAGTATAAAGATCAAAGCTTTCAGGTCCAACATAGTAAAATCAGACCAAATAAAAAAAAAATTTATCAAACAATGAACAAAAGAGTGCAATTGCAAAACCACCAAATCCAGAAAGAAAAGAATATCTGAAACAAGAAAATTACGGAAGAAGAAACCACATGCAGCTATAACAAACCACAGGAAATAAAGCAGAAATAGCAAACTTACCAACAAAAGCCAAGAACGAAACACCACAACAACAAATTTTATTTCACATGCCAACATAAGCAAACAAAATAATTTCCCTATCAAAAATCAAAGATTACATTTTTATTATGCAACAATCCTACCTCCAAGTAAGAGGCAAATACAACCCAGAAATAAAATAACCACGAAGAAGAAGCTCCTCACCTTATGAAACAGATAACTGTAACTATCAAAATCCAAATATAATAATGCAACAATGCTATCATCCAAATAAGAAGCACATGCATTAACGAAGAAACGAAATTCCCACGAGATAAATATATTCAAAGTAAAATGATGATGAAGAAGGTAAAGCAAGAACAACCTAGAAATAAAATAACCACGAAGAAGAAGCTCCTCACCTTATGAGACAGATAACTGTAACAATCCAAGCACACAATCGAATCGCTGAGCGATGATATGAATTTGAAGAAAACAACGACTAAACTTTCAGACTGGAAAACAAAGCAACAAAAAGCCATGGTTCTGTTTCAGCAGCCTTTTATAGTGCCAATTTCTGAGTTGAAGCGGTGGATGAGAAGGGCGGTGGTGGAGACGATCTGTAATTGCAAACAAAGGCAACGAATCAGAAGCAAATTTAGTGGAGAAACAAATGATGACTGAAACGTGAATGTGTATGAATATGAGACAAAAAAACGACGTCGTTTCAGTATGAAAATGGCAAAAAAAAAATAAAAAATTCAGAAAACGCCAAAACAGTCAACCAAAGTATCCGCAATTAATATATTGCAGGGGATATTGAAGATTATATATTTTACCACCACGTCAAGCAAAGCTCGTATGATGTACGAAAATATAAATTATTGAGGGAATTGAAAATATATACCTTTCGTTAAAAATAGTTTCATTTTTAGTGTTATTTGTTTATAAAGACGTGTTTTGATACTTAATTAGGTATTAGGACACATTTAAAATATCATTAGTTATAAGGACTTATGTTCCCAAAATTACCCTTTTATATTAGATTCAATCCCCGTTTAATTTCTTCGTTCTTCCTTTCTGGCCGTTCATCTTTTCATTTTGTATCCTCCATTACCGCAAATCTCATGGCTTCCTGTTATTAATTTCTTTTGCAGAAAACAAACATTGATACGGGCTGTGCAGTGCACTTGCCATCAGCTTAAGCCCCCAATATTCAAAATTTTTGCAGGTTAAAAGCAGGAAAATTAATAGAGATGAGCAAATTGACTTCGTCAAGCTCCGAATTGGACTTGGATCGGCCGCATATAGAAGATTATCTTCCTTCTGGATCCATTCAAGAACCACATGGAACACTCCGCTTGTATGATATGATTCTCATCTCCCTTCATCCTCTTTTCCTTTCCTTTTTTTTTTTTGATTTTGTTTTGGGGAATGATTCATGGCTTACTGCATTCTGACAGGCGTGATTTACTGGACATTTCCCCAACTTTAACAGAGGCCACTGGTGCCATTGTTGACGTAAATTTTCTGTTTTCTTCTAACCCTTTATCCAATTTCATGTTGTATCACATGCATTGTTTTGTGCTTTCCTCATTTCCATTAACGAAACAGCTCCTGAAAGGTTTTGTTTTTAAGCTATAAACGAGGTCCCTGGGGTGAGATGGAGAGGAGACGAGAGGACATTATGGGAAAAGAAGAAAAGGTTATAGAGAGAGAAAAGAATGTCGTGCTAAAAGAGGAGGAGTTTGAATTAATGATTGAGAGGCAGAGGGAAGTTGAGTTGAAGCGAGGGGTTTGGATGTTGAATCGATCAAAGACATGAATGAAAACCATTGGAAAGAGGTGAATATGTGGGAGAAGGAATTGGATATGAAAGAGAAGCAATTGGAGTTGATGAGAGAAAAGATTGAAGAAAAATTGGAAAAATGAGCTGCTTGAAAAAAATGGTGGTACAATGTTAAAAAAGATGGAGGACCAGATTAGGGGACTTGAAGCTGAACCAAAAGCCTTTCAAAAAAAAAAAGCAAAAAAAAGAAGAAGAAGAAACTGAACCAAAAGAGAAAGAGGTACATTGAGGGAGAAATAGCAGCCATTGGACTTTGAGATTTTGTTTCTATATATAGTAAGCATCTTCAAAGAAATCTTTCTTAGGTAATCAGACTACACTTGCACTTAATCCATACACACACAGTAGGTAAAACAAAATATAATGAGAACCCCCATTAGGTTATTAACTTGGAAAACAGGAACAGACGTAAACATGAACACTTAGGAAGGGAAGAAATTGATAGATTCAAGGAAATTTGGACAGCAACAAACATATAAAATTGATGCAGTGACATTAATGTCACTGCATTTACAATTAGAGAATTGATGTTGTGACATTGATGTCAGTTACAAATTGATACACAAATTTGGTAAATTTGTAAAATAAATGTCATGTCATTCACATTTGGGGTGTAATCGAGCCAAAACGAGTCGATACTCCCTAGAGCTCGAGCTCGACTAAAAAATTTTGGGCTGGGTCGAGCCATAAAAAGGCAAGATCGAACTCGACTCGGTAAGTACTCGATTTATCTCGACTCGGCTAGTAAGCTTGATTATTTTCTTGTTATCCCTTTATTTTTTAATAAAATATAACAAGATCGAGCTCGACTCGTCTACTACTCGACTCGTCTACTACTTGACTCGAATAATACCATTGTTTATGCCGGAAAGCTTTCTAAATTCTAATGTATTGGAAATGTGAAAAAATAGAAATAAAAGTTGGATGCTTTGGTATGATTATGAAAGGTTTTGGATGATATTTTATTTTTTCCTTACTTTTTTTTGAGTAATGATCCGGACACAACCGTTGTGACACAACGAGTGTCACATCGTGTATCGACACCGTTGATCATGATGTAATAATGATCAATTAGTTTAACATGCATCACCTTGAAAGAAACAAAAGCTATACGTTGATGGTGGGTTTGTGTATGATTTTGGAATAAAATTGATGCGGTGATATTGATGTCACTGCATTTACAAAGTTTTTGTTTTCGCAATTTGGGTGTTGATGTCACTTCATAAAATGTTGGTGTTATTGTGTGTCACTGCATAAGGTGTCATTTCATAAAATGAGATATCATAATAAAGAAGACAAAAAAATATGAATTATAGAGAAAGAATTATGTATATCGGAGTTTTATATCAAAAGATATAACCGTTTGAAGTCGAATTTATAAAGAAAAAAATCGATTTTCTGAAATTAATTCGAAATAATATCAAATGAGATATCAAAATAAACATGACGAAAAAATATGAATTAGGGTGAAATAATTATGTTGATCGGACTTTTATATCAAAAAATATAGCCGTTTGAAGTCGAATTTATACAGAAAAAATCGATTTTCTGAAATTAAGTCGGAAAAATATCAAATGTCATCATGGTGTCGCTTCATCTCGGTGTCGCATCATCAAATGTCACTGCATCGGGGGTGGTCACTGCATCGCGGTGGTCACTGCATATCTGATTGCCGATGTCACTGCATATTTGATTGCCGATGTCACTGCATAAATTGTTGATATCACGCATATATGATTGCTGATGTCACTGCATATATGATTGCTGATGTCAATGCATCGCGGTGGTTAATGCATTGGGGTGGTCAATGAATCGCGGTGGTCAATGCATTGGGGTGGTCACTGCATCGTGGTGGTTAATGCATCAGGGTGAGGAATGCCTAGCGGTGGTGAATGCATCGCGGTGGTCAATGCATCGGGGGAGGTCACTGCAGCGTGGTAGTCAGTGCATCGAGGGTGGTCAGTACATCTGGGGTGGTCACTACATCGCGGTGGTGGTCACTACATCACGGTGGTCAATGCATCAGTAAAAAAAAACCAGCACGTGCTTTTGATTATAAAAATTAAAAAAATTTCAAAGCGTGCTTTAAAAAAAATAAAAAAAAACCAACTACACAACACAAGTTCAGCGGTTGTTTAACAAAAAAAATCCATACGCCTCTTTTTTTTTCTTCATTAAGGGTATTTGGGTCTATCTACCAATTTTTTGTCCTTATAACTAAGTGCTTATTTTGGGTGTCCTTTTTGCCTAATTAAGTCCAATATGCGTCCTTTTGGATAATTGTCTCTTGTTTTATACCTCTATTTTTAATTCTTATAATCATAAACCCATCAAACTACACAGTAGGCCTGGCAATTTGACATTCAAGCTGGAATATATTGTAATAGGAGAAGAGTGGATTAAGGGATTACACCACCCTGAACCACTATAAACCTTTGTGTTCATCTACTTAGCACTTTCTTTACAGCATTTACTTACTGCATTTTATTCATACTCTGTGTGTGCATAACCTATTATGAATCAACTTTTAAGAAGGGACTTATCCGCTGCCCAAAAAATTTTCAAAGAGAAAAGTTTTTGAAACTCCAGTATAGTGATTCACCCCCCTCTGACTATACTTTCACCCTTCTCTAGGACCAGCAATTGGTATCAGAGCGGTGTTTCCTTGTATCAGAACCTGTTCAGATCTGATTTCTGGGAACAAGGAGATCACATACTTTCAAAGTAGTTTTCAAATCTGTGCTTTATACATATACATATACATCTTTTATCTGTGACTATGGATTCTTCAAATTTCATGTCCAAAATACATGTATTCAATGTTAATAATTTTGATGAACATAAAATAAGAATGTTGTCTCATCTTGCAGCAACTCATGAGGAAATACTGGATGTTATCAATGATGGACCAATTATCAAGATAGAAAAGATCAACTGGACTAAAGATGATAGAAGGAGAGCATACCTTGATTATGTTGCAAAAGATATCATTTTGATGACTCCGGACAGTAACATGTTCATGAGAATCAAAGATTGCAAAACAGCAAAGGAGATGTGGGATAAGTTGGCACTCATCAATGAAGGATCAGAGGTAGTCAAAGAAAACAAATTATCTGTTGCTAAATAGAAATTTGAGAATTTCAAGATGACGAGTGGTGAATCCATTGATCAAACGGATAACAGAATTTCAAGAATCATCAGTGAGCTGCAACAACTTGGCCACAAATATCCATAGAAAGAAGTTTGCTTGATGATCTTAAGAAGTCTACCAGAAAGATGGAGGATCATCACATCAGTGCTAAAGGGAACAATAGATCTTTCAAATAGTGACACATTGACATTGATGTCTCAGTTAAAGCTCATGAATTTGAACTAAACAGCAAAAACAGTGCACCAGCAGAGTCACACAAGACTAGTGCGCTGGTTGCATCCCAGCAAAGCAAAGCGGCTGACACAAGCAGCAAAGAGATACAAGAGCTAAAAGAACAAATTGCTTTACTAATCAAACATTTTGACAGGTTCAGCAAGAATCAATTCAAAGGAAGTTCATCATCAAACAAGAGGTCAAACTCAAGCAAAGACATGAAGAAAAAATATGATGAATACAAATGCTTCAATTGCAAGAAGAAAGGACACTTCAAGGCTGATTGTCCTGACGATAAATACAAAGATGAAGAAAAGAAGAAATACAAGTCATCAGATAAGAGAAAGAGCAAGAAAGCACTGAAAGTTGAAACTAGCAGTGATAGTGATGAAGAATCATCTGATAATGACTCAGATGACGGTGAAGGCACCAGCTCAGACAATGACAAGGCATGTCTATGTCTAATGTCTAAGGAAATTGATGAAACAAAGGTACTATCTAGTTCATATTCTTCAAATGCATCCACATCTGACACTACACAATCTTCTATTTCTCCATTAGATTATGCAACCCTGATTCAAAATCTTATGAGTAGATTTGAAGAAATTCAAACAAAACATGAGATTCTGGAAGAAGAATGTCAGAATCTAAGAAAAGAAAAGAAAATATTAAAAGAAGATCTGGATAAGATACAAGCTGAATGAACTAGTAAGGAAGTATACATAGCAGATCAATAAGTAACAGATGATCACTCATCTGGTGCTGATAGACCGGCTAAGAAAACCTCCCTACCAGTTAAGACCACCATTGCACCACCTGATGCACCAGCTTACAAACCCCCAAAAAGGTTTGGATCCAGATATAGTTTTGGCTACAATAGTCAAGATGAGAAAGGAAACCATGGACAACACCATTCTGTATCAAGGACCAAAACTGGACCTAAATTCAGAAAGGGATAGACCATAGTTTCAACTACTCATCCTGCACCAGTAAAGTCAAAACCCAGTGCAGTTAAACAACAGAGTAAAAATCATACCAGCCCACTAAAGGCAAAGGCTTACTGAAATGTAATGGAAGACTTTACCCTTCAGAAGATGATAGGATGTTACACCCCCAAAATACAATAAGAAACCATTTCATGCCATGCAACATGTGTTTAGGAAAATCCAACCCAGGCATGTTCCTGGACACAAGAGGCAATATGAAAATAGGTTTCCTCCTGCTTATTAGAGAGTGAAAAAGAATGCAAATCCACCTAAAGATAGAGAAATGTATCAGAATAATCTATCAATAGATATTATGCCATGCCCTATACATATGAAGGTGATGATTTCAACTATCCAAGAAGAAAATCCTTTGGATATACACTTGGAGTAGGAGACATGACAGCTAACATGCATGGACGCAAACAGTGTTGGGTATCTAAACATGCTTAATTTGTTTTGTAGGATGTCTGGTACATAGACAGTGGATGTTCCAGACCCATGACAGGAAATAAAGGATGGTTGGCTGAATTTAAAACTTTTGATGGACCCAAAGTCACTTTTGGAGGCAAGGAAAACCCTGGTAAAATTAAGGGGGAATGCATCATGCTGAAGAATAATCTGAATATTCCGAATGTTGCTTATGTCAAGGGATTGAATTCCAATCTTCTAAGCATTAGTCAATTCTGTGACAAAGGCTACAATGTGCAATTTAGCAAAGAAGGATGCAAAGTGGTTATCAATCAGACAAGCAAAAATTTTCTTGCAGGAAAGAGAGAAGACAACATGTATGTTGTACATTGGAAAACAGCAAAAGCAGAAACCTGTCTGCTCGTCAAGTACAAACAATCAACTAGTTGGATCTGGCACATAAGATTAAATCATCTGAATTTCAAGACTATCAACAAGCTATCAAAGAACAAGCTTGTAGAAGGCCTACTTGACATTACTTTCAAGAAGGAAAGTCCTTGTGATGCATGTCAGAAAGGAAAACAGATCAAATGTTCTTTCAAGTCAAAACCACATCAATCAACATCAAGAATCTTACATCTTCTACATATGGATCTTTTTGGACCAGTTACACCAGTGAGTGTGAGTGGAAATAAATACACTTTAGTAGTGGTTGATGGCTTTTCAAAGTTCACATGGACAATTTTCATGAACAAGAATAAAAAAAACTCTCAAGAAGCTTCCAGATTTACTGAGAAGAATTCAGAATGAAATAGGAGTTGAAGATCATCAAGATAAGATCAGACAGAGGCACAGAGTTCCTAAATAAAGTGATCCGAACTTACTGTGAAGAAAATGGAGAACTACACCAACTATTAGCAGCAGGAACTCCACAACAAAATAGAGTAGCAGAAAGAAGAAAACATAACACTCAAGGAAGTAGTTAGAACCATGATAGCAGAAGCAAGCTTACCAAAGAAATTTTGGGATGAAGCAGCAAACACAGCATGTTATACTCAAATCTATCATCAACAAACATCATGGGAAAACACCATATGAAATATGGAATGGGAGAAAACCTAACATTTCTCATTTACATATGTTTGGATCAAAAAGTTTTATTTTGAACAGGAATCAGCTACATACTTTTGATGAAAAAGCTGATGAAGCAATATTTATTGGATACTCGGACACCAACAAAGCCTTCATAGTGCTCAACAAAAGAACATAAGTGATTGAAGAATCAATTCATGTAGTGTTTGATGAACCAAACACCAGTGGTGAAGGCTTACACACCCTTGAAGAAGGAACTGCAAAAGAACAAGTCTATATGGATACAACAGTATCAGCTACTATTCTGGACCACTCTTTTGGAAATCAAGTCTTTTGGTAATACAACAGCAGAGGCACCAACAAAAGTTCATGAAGTTGATGCACAAGCAAGAACTGTGGAAGAACCATATCAAGCACAATTTCAACCTGACTTAAATTGGCTCAGAAATCATCCTGAAGAACAAGTCAGTGGAGATGTTCATACAGGAGTAAGAACCAAAAGAAAACTGGAGAGCATGCTAACTTTTTTTATGTCACAGGTGGAACCCAAAACAATAGATGATGCAATCCAAGATGCGGATTGGATTACAGCCATGCAAGAAGAACTCAATGAATTTGAGAGAAATGAAGTCCAGAAACTTGTTGATAGACCAGACATGACAAACATCATTGGAACAAAATGGGTATTCAGAAACAAGATGGATGAACAAGGAACTGTTGTCAGAAACAAAGCAAGGCTTGTTGCAAAAGGGTATTCTCAAGTAGAAGGCATAGATTATGATGAAACTTTTGCACCAATAGCTTGATTGGAGGCAATCATACTCTTCCTAGCTTTTGCAGCACATAAGGATTTCAAGGTATATCAAATGGATGTCAAGAGTGAATTTTTAAATGGAGTTCTAGAAGAAGAAGTATATGTGGAACAACCCCCTAGTTTCTAACTCAAAGGCAAAGAGGATAAAGTGTACAAGCTCAGGAAGGCACTATATGGACTCAAACAGGCACCCAGGGCCTGGTATGAGACATTATCACAATTCTTGGTCAACAATGGATTCAGTAAAGGAACCATTGACAAGACACTCTTCAAACTAGAAGATGGAACAATCACATTGCTAGTTCAGATCTATGTAGATGACATCATCTTTGGATCAGAAGATGAAAACTTGTGTGAAACATTTGCAAATCTTATGAAAAGCAAATTTCAAATGAGTATGATGAAGGATGGGATCTTCATAAATCAAGCAAAGTATACAAAAGACTAAATACACAAATATGGAATGGACACAAGTGGCACATCAGACACTCCAATGTGTGCAAGAATTGTTCTTAGAAAAGATTAATTTGGAAAGGATGTTGATCAGAAGTTATAAAGAGGAATCATTGGCTCACTACTTTACTTAACTGCAAGCAGACCTGACATTGCATTTGCAGTAAGAGTATGTGCAAGATTTCAAGATCAACCTAAGGAATCCCATTTGCTAGCAGCTAAGAGAATCATCAAATATCTGAAGCACACAATCAATGTAGGGATTTGGTATCCAAGAGATGGTGGATTCAAACTGATATCTTATTTAGATTCAGACTATGCTGGATGTAAAATTGACAGAAATTGCACTTCTGGAACCTGTCAGATGCTAGGCAGCAGACTGGTATCATGGTTTAGCAAAAAGTAGAACTCCATCACTACTTCAACAGCTAAAGAAGAATACATAACAACGGGAAGCTGTTGTGCACAAGTATTACGGATACAACAACAGCTAAGAGACTATGGAATAGAGGAAAGGAATTTCCAATCATGTGTGATAATGCAAGTGCAATATCAATTACAAAATTCCGGTGTATCACTCAAGAACGAAGCACATTGATGTGAGACATCATTTTATCAGAGATCATGTGGAGAAAAGGAGATGTGATCTTGAGATAATATATCTGCAGAAGATCATTTGGCTGATATTTTCACACAACCACTCGGTCTTGAAAGATTTTGTAAGTTGAGAACTGAGTTGGGAATGATTGTAATTGACTAAATTACTATAAGCATCTAAATGGAGTAATCAGTGGAATGACTTCATCAGCTGACTGAACCTTTTCCATTTCGGGTGCGCTCACTTGGCAGGTAAGGCACTGGTACCAGCAAAGTTCACTTCACCAATTATTAGGAACAGTTTTTTATGAAGCAGCTCAGTGAAAGACTAGCAAAGTAACCAGTATACTATATCATCACCCCACCGGTGAAGGAATTATCAAGGGAGTGTGATATGAATAACACATTTACACATATGGAAAATCTGAGGAGTTATATATTTATTGTGGAAGATTACCCACGTGGAGTATATTTTTTCTAATCATGGAGGTCAATTTTGAATTATAGGAATGACGGCGCCTCGATTCCCAGGATTGATCATTACATGTCTCAATCCTCTCCCCCACTACACTCAAAAACCGCAATTTACATACACCAACACGCAATTACTCTACCAAATCCTTCCATATTCAACTGCTTTCACACTATCAAAATCTTCACCTATATAAACAACACTTCAGTTTTTCACAAACTTTACGTCCTTTTTGAATTTCTTAAACACTATTTTCTAAGAAATTTCAAAGCTTTTCTCTCACATATTCCTTAAACAATGGTTTCATCTTCCTCAAAAACCAAATCTGGAAAATAGTATGAACAATCAATTGCTACGGGATCACTTTTCCAATCTGTTCATTACTTAAGACTGTGTGAGAATGACGCACAAGCAAAATGATTGGCGGATGGCTGCACAAACTTAGGGTTGATGACCTTCCTCAACCCTCTTATCCTTTTGTTATGAAAGTCTCATTTCATTTTGGAAATCTGCCAAATATGTCTCAGGCCTTTCTTGAAGGAGATGAAGGCGAAGACAAGATAATGGCTTTTGTCAATGGCACATAAGTGGTGATAATGGCACAAGTGATTCACCGGCACCTTAAACTCTCGGATCAAGGACATGCCAAAGTGGGACTCGTTCCACAAGACATGGATGCATTTTGGCTAGAAATTGGAAAGAATGCCACCCCAGAAAACAAAAAGTTCAACTGCTTGAGATCTGCTCTCAAGAATCCCTTCAATGAGTTTAGCGCGTTGGTTGGGAAGAACATCGAAGGAAAATTGGGGGTAGTGGATGCCATGACTAAGGCCAGGATGAGGATTATGGGCATTATCTACAATGGCCTGCAAATTAACTAGGCCACCTACTTTTCCAGACAGATTACGAAGAAAATCCAAGGAGAGGCCACCGCTGCTGAAAAAGGAATAGCAGTAGGAAAGAAGAAAAAGAGGATCTTCTGGGTAAAGAAGTCCTATAGGATCCATCTCCACTATCTGTTGAAGTGTCTCAATGTACCTTTCATGACACTTCACCGGCTGCATGATTCCAAAGTTATGTTTACCTATGTCAAACAGCAAAAAGCAGCCGGTGGAGGAAAAAGAAAGCAACCCCGTAAAAGAACCTCCGGTCAAAGGAATAACCAAAATGTTCAAAGAAATTTGGACAAAGAATCCTTTGGACAGTTAATGGACGAGGAAGAAGAACAACAAGAGAAACAGGAAAAGGAAGGTGATGGTGATGAGGAACAAGAAAAAGATGCTCCTGAAGAACCAGCAGATATCCCTAAGAGCGATATTGATGACAGAGTTGCAGAATATCTTAATTGGAAGATGGGAGACTCCAGACTTCAACTTACAAACTCTGCATGAATGTTTGAAGAAGAAGATTGGTTTTTTTGGTTTTCTTGGTGTCACAACCCTTGTAGGTGTGCTTGATGAGACTCTACTCTGGGAAATGATAGAAACAGCCAAAGCTAAATTACGGAATTCATCTAATGATAAGAGTGGAAATACTAATCAATCTGATTATGATGATGACGATCTGGATGATAACAATGATGGAGAAGCACATGGTGCAAGTGATCATGCTCGGCAAGATGGTGATGATGAAACAACAGCAGATGCAATTGATGACAATACCACTATGCATGCTTTTTTATAAACAAATAGAACAACAAAGGCAACACCATCAGCTAAGAAAAATGACCAGCAAACTAAAGCAGCTAAGTGCACTCCTAAGCAAAGTAACAACATAGTACATCTATCTGTTGACATATCAGCTGATCCAACAGCAGTGTTGGACACTGGATCAGTTGCCGCAACAACAGTAAAGTCAATTCCCGGCAGCAAGCAAGGGGGAATAGGAGTAGTTGCTACACCTACAATCACAACTACTCAAGTGCTTGAAGAAGGAGAAGGTAATGTTGATGTCACTCAACCGGCTGTACGCTACTAGGAACCTGAACTGGTTCCTCCTACATCACCAACGCCACCACAACAAACTACACAACAGCCCACTAAATATGCACCAGTTCAGACAACACCAGTTATGGATAGGCAAGAGGTTTCTGAACTTTCTACTGGCATATCAAATGAGTATTTTCAAAAGCCAGTGGACTCCTTGCTAGAAGAACTAGAGCACCAAGCATTGTATCTCAAAACAATATATGCCACCTTCAAAGATGAAAGTAACTCAATAGAATAGAGATTCCATGCAATTGCTGAGTACATAGATGCACATAACATAGTCGTGCAAAGGCAAAGTGACTTGATGCGCTAGATGAACATCAATCTCACTAACAACTTCACCGCCTTGAGACAACATGTCTCAATGGAAAATGAGGCTATGGCCTCAGCCTTTGGCATCAGGTTTGGAAGTGTGACAAAAAAGTTGTCCGCTCATGTATACATCTATCGAATCCAAATTTGACACTCTTATTAGCATAGCTGAGACTAGCAACAGCATTCTGTTACAACAACAGGATGATGTAGCCAAAAAGGGGGAAAGAAGTGATAAGCCTGAAGGATCAACAACAAGACCCCCATATTTTATAGAGGAGCAGCTAAGAGCTAGAGACAGAGAACTAAGAGTAAGAGCTGAGGCTGATGAACAGCAGAAGAAAGCTTTGGAGGAAAGGGAAAAAGCTAAAAATGAAGCTTGTCTTGGACCTCCCTTCCCAGTACAAAGAAGAGATGATGACAGAGATAGACTAGGAAATCAGCAAAGGCCTGGATCTAATCCAAAAAAAAAGGTTCAGGAAGTCAACATCAGTCCAGCACCAGTAAAGGCAGCAGCAATGAACACAGACACACTGCTGGAAGTTTCTCTGGTCAGAAAAGACACTTCACCAAGTACAGAAACAAGAAAGAAAAGAAAGCAGCCGTTCTAGAAAATGTTAAAGAATTTTTTCAGAGTTCAAGACTCTGTGTATCAAAACAAGTCACAAGATGAAGCACATGTAGAGTGGCTTGGTTTTCAAGATGATGATCCGGTAGTAGATATGGCAGAAATGTACAATAAAGTGAAACGAGAGTATGCTTCCTTAAATCTAGGAGCATCTGTCTCAAACAGCAGACCAAACTCATCAGTATCTCTAACTGCTAAGGGGCCAAAGGAGTTATCTAGTGAAAGACAGGTGGACTTCAACAACAAGACAAAAAATTTCAAACCAATGGGCAGATTGAATCCCAAGCAACAGTGGGTAATGTACAAGGATTTGAAGTTTGCAGAACCAGACATTGCTGAAGCAAAGAGTAGATTGGAAAAATATTTTGGAGAACCACTAGCACATGAGACTTTGCCGGATTTCAACAGGCTTTTCAACAAAAATGTATTCCTAAGTCTTTCCCACAATACTGCATTGGATTATCGGAATTGAAGTTCCTTGAGATTGACTGGAAAGACATGGAAGGGATTCAAACTACAAAGTTCAAGTGGTATAAGGAAAATCTAAATAAATCATAGTTGTAATATATTTCTATCCTTCTTTTCTTGATTATCTCATGCCCTTCATGGATGAATAAAATTGTTGATTTTTATTCGTTTATCATATCAAAACATGTTTACTTATGTTTAGGCTTATGAGGGTTTTGGCATCATCAAAATGGGGGAAATTGTTAGGAACATTTTATTTGTTTTGATGATGGTTATACTAGCCGTTATAACAAGCCTAAAATAAGTTAGAAATATATGTATAAGTCTTTACTTAGAGTCTGACATGTTGTATAAGTTCAGTCAGACAAGTTATGTACTAGACTGGTAGGATGGATAAGTAAAATGGAAAATCAGCAAAGTGAAGGCAGCCAAGTACCAGCAGAGAAGAGTGAAGACATATGGACTGACTTATAACCAAGGAAGTTTGTGATGACCTTGGATAAGTCTAAGATATATTTCAAGTGATGAAATCTATTCTATTAAATATGGTGTACAGTGATCTAACACAAATCAATGATCAGTGAAGTACAAGCACTCTTGGAAAAACAAAGAAAGAAAGGAAACAGTGAAACGGAGAAGTAACAGCTCTACCTGCTGACTAAAAGAATCAGTGAAGGAAATTTAAACAGCAAAGGAAGAAGATTCACTAAGCCGGTCAAGCTACATCTTAACAGCAAAGTCAAGTATTCCATCTGCGATTCAATCAGAACGTGAAATTAATGCAGAATCAAGCAATTAATGCAAAATCATTCAAGGACCGATTTTATAATGGACGGTTGAAGAAAATCCGGTTCACTGAAATTAAGGAGAATAAAAACAAGAAGAATCAAGAATTAAATCAAGGATTATTCTCCACAATAATTAGCCAACGGACAGAATTTCAAATCAAGGAAAATCAAGGCTATAAATAGAAGGCATTGATAGACAAGATAAACACAAGAATACCGGACTACGATCTTACAAGCAGAAACTCTGTCAAATTTCCTAAGCCTTCTCTTGAACTTAAAAGAACACATCTAGTATATCAACTCAGCATTCAGAGCATAATGTTATATCAAGCACTGAGATTGATCAACACACTTGTGAATATCTTTCACAACATTTTGCAGCAATTGAATCAGAGAAGTCTGAGAAGGAGTTGCACCCCTTGTGAAAGCGGCTGAAGGATTTGTTGCCAAGGAGCAGGGTTGAAGACCGATTCACTGAAGCTTCTGTAGCCAGGGAGTGAAAGTCTTGGATATTATGAAGCTTGTGTAGCATAGGACAATCACACTACTGTATTGGTGAAAGTCAATATTGAATTCCTCCAATCAGCATAGGAGAAGAGTGGATTAAGGGATTACACCACCCTGAACCACTATAAACCTTTGTGTTCATCTACTTACCACACTTTACTTTACAGCTTTTGGACAGATTTTAGTTTTAATGATGAGTGCCAGACTAGATGTTATAGAGAAAAGGAAAAAAAAATGTCTAGATTAAATGTATAGGTTTACTAGAGTTTGATTTTTGTATAGGTTTGATCAAACAAGCACTGTAAAGAGGTTAGCTGACTTGTTTAGCAGACCTATCTAGGTCAGTATGGTGTCTAGGTCTGTAGAGTGTCTAGGAACCTGCTGATGGTTGAAGGGTAAGGGTTCAAACTCAGTTATTGAAGGCTAAGGGATCAAACATAGTATTTAAAGTCAAGGAGATGAGATCAGAATTTAAGGAAGTCTGTGATGACCAAAACTGATCACATATACCTTGTGTTGAAGGTCTGAGTTCTATAAAGTTAAGTGGTGATTGGAACTTGGTTATGGTTAAAATGGTGTACTCTAACTTCATAATAAAAAGTTAGATGAGAAGCAGTCAGCTGATGTGTTTATAAAACACAGCAGACTACAAGTCAGCTGACAGATATGGACATCATCAGAATTACACAACAGATGTCTACTGAATGGAAAATTGGAATTAATCCAAGTTTCTCTCTGGAAAATTAAATGGATAATGATGAATTACAAGCATTGGATTAATAAAAAAATCAATGGTCAAGATTAAAAAGACATTGGAAAAGTCTGAGCAATATCCACTACTGTATAGGACAATCACACTACTGTATTGGTGAAAGTCAATATTGAATTCCTCCAATCATCATAGGAGAAGAGTGGATTAAGGGATTACACCACCCTGAACCACTATAAAACTTTGTGTTCATCTACTTACCACACTTTACTTTACAGCTTTTGGACAGATTTTAGTTTTAATGATGAGTGCCAGACTAGCTGTTATAGAGCAAAGGAAAAAAGATGTCTAGATTAAATGTATAGGTTTACTAGAGTTTGATTTTTGTATTGGTTTGATCAAACAAGCACTATAAAGAGGTTAGCTGACTTGTTTACCAGACCTATCTAGGTCAGTATGGTGTCTAGGTCTGTAGAGTGTCTAGGAACCTGCTGATGGTTGAAGGGTAAGGGTTCAAACTCAGTTATTGAAGGCTAAGGGATCAAACTTAGTATTTAAAGTCAAGGAGATGAGATCAGAATTTAAGGAAGTCTGTGATGACCAAAACTGATCACATATACCTTGTGTTGAAGGTCTGTGTTCTATAAAGTTAAGTGGTGAGTGGAACTTGGTTATGGTTAAAATGGTGTACTCTAACTTCATAATAAAAGGTTAGATGAGAAGCAGTCATTTGATGTGATTATAAAACACAGCAGACTACAAGTCAGCTGACAGATATGGACATCATCAGAATTACACAACAGATGTCTACTGAATGGAAAATTGGAATTAATCCAAGTTTTCTCTGGAAAATTAAATGGATAATGATGAAATACAAGCATTAAATTAATCAAAAAATCAATGGTCAAGATTAAAAAGATATTAGAAAAGTCAGAGCAAAATCCAATGGAAATAAGTCAAATGGTTGACAGACTGGACTGTCCAAAAGCAACACTAACAGTGTCAGTACGATGCAGCAGAGGTAAAAGTCAGTCAAGACAAAGACAATCTGAAACGACTATATTTTAAATTCAAACACAAGTCACATGATTCACACCTATAAATAGGGGACTCCTGACTCAAATTGAAAATGATGAAGAAAATAGATGAATAAGTGATAAAGAAAAAAGAAAATAACGCAAGAAATTCATCAAGTGCAAACTTACCCTGCTGAGCATCACTGAGCTATAAACTTACTGATCAAGAATTTTCTTCAAGTGTTTACTGCTATCAAGTTACATCCAGTATACACACTTGAAGCCTACAAGATGCTGATCATTTCATCCTGATCAAAAGCTGCTGAAAGCAAATCACTTTCTTGATTCAACCCTTCTTTTTCAAGAAGCTTGCTGAGGACAGAGAAGCACTTTTGAAGTGTCAAGAATTTTTGTTTGTCGTGGAGCTGGTGAAGAGAAGCCATAGTCATTGGTGAAGGACAAACAGTTTAAGGATTTTTGTAACAAACTCAAGAATATCTAGTGAATTTCCTCCAACATCACAGGATAAGAGTGGACTGACATGATTACACCACCTGAAACCACTATAAATATTACCTACTTTACTTTACTGCATTTATATTCTGCGATTTACTTTATCCGTATACTCATCACATCAACCTACTGAACTAGAAACTGAATCACACTACTTGCACTACTAAGTATCCAATACTTGGTATCATCTTTGAAAGAACAACTAACAAGGTTTAATTTAATATATTCCGCTGCAACAAATTCAATAGATTTAATAGTCAGTAGACTACTGAGTGGTCAGCAGACTATTGACACTGCTGAGTTTGTAAAACTCCAAAAAGTTATAAAGTGTTAAGTTTATTCATCCCCCCTCTAAACTTAACCAAAGCCTTTTCAAGGGACCAACAATTGGTATCAGAGCAGTGCTTCTGTTTTACCAAAGGGACCATTGACAAGACTCTTTTCAGAATCAATAAAGGAGACAGCACCCTGCTGGTATAGGTTTATGTGGATGACATAATTTTTGGTTTTGAAAATGAAGTCCTATGTGAAAAGTTTTCTAATCTCATGAAAAGCAAGTTCCAAATGAGTATGAAGGGAGAATTAAACTATTTCTTAGGATTACAAGTCAAGCAAATGCAAGATGGAATCTTCATTCATCAAACAAAGTACACCAAGGAGCTGCTGAAGAAGTTTGGTATGGAAAATAGCACCAAAGTATCAACTCCTATGAGTACAAGCATCAGATTGGATGAAGACAAAGATGGAAAAGATGTTGATCAGACTCTATACAGAAGGATGATTGGAAGTCTGCTGTACCTCACAGCCAGCAGACCTTATATATCCTTTGCAGTAGGTGTTTGTGCAAGATTTCAATCAAAACCTAAGGAAATTCACTTAGCTGCAGTAAAAAGGATTCTCAAGAATCTTAAAGAGACTTTGGGAGTAAGGATTTGGTATTCAAAAGATGGAAGTTTCAAATTTATATCCTACTCAGATTCTGATTTTGCTTGGTGCAAGATTGATGGAAAAAGCACCACATGAACTTGTCAGTTGATGGGAAATAGACTTGTTTCCTGGTTTAGCAAGAAACAAAATTCTATATCAACTTCCATTGCTGAAGTTGAATACATTGCTGCTGGAAGATGTTGTGCATAAGTACTATGATTAAGACAACAATTAAAGGATTATGGGATTGAAGAAAGAGAAATTTCCATAATGTGTGACAATAGAAGTGCAATTACAATCACAGAAAATCATGTTTTGCAGTCAAGAACCAAACACATTGATGTAAGACATTATTTTATAAGAGATCATGTTGAAAAGAAAGATGTGGTGGTTCTTTATATCCCTACTGAAGATCAACTTGATAACATCTTTACAAAAACTTTGGATAGTGAAAGATTTGCTAAATTAAGAACTGAACTTGGCATCATTAAAGTTGACTGAGTTTTTAATGGTCAGCAGAGTACTGGAATTCACCAAGGGGACTATTCATTGCCCTGCTGGGTGCGCCCACTTGGCCGATTAGTCATTGGTATCAACGATTCGTAAGTGCTCTTATAGTTTGAAAAATTGAGCAAATGAAGTTGCCAAGGGGATTGGTCTTTGCCCTGTTGTGTGAGCTCACTTGGCAGATCGGTCATTCGTATTAAACTTCATCTTGTAATATCAGTTGGACAAAACTATGCTGTATGAAGATCAGCTGTGTATTTTTGTATCGGCGAAACCGTCGAACAAACGAAGTATATCGTGCAGAATATTTTCAAGGAGACCCTGTTGAAGATCAAGTCTACTGAAGACCCAGTCTGTTGAATGATACGTTGCTGATAAAGTCAGACTTCAATGAAAGTCAACAATGGAGTAAATGGATATTATTCTTATCCTTTATCAAGCCGTTACAATATTTAACGGTTATTACACTAGTGTGATGAATTAGTGGGACACGTGGCAGTATCACATTTATTCCAAATTAAATAGTGGTTAATGCTACAGTACGTGCACAGTACTTGCCTGAAGTTTCTCACCCACTACCTTTTTCTATATATACAGACATATACACACAAAATGTATATACAGATTAGATTGTTTTCTCTGAAAAATACAAAGTGTTAACATAGATTTACAAAGATTTTCTTCTTCATCTTTCTCAAACATAACAATGTGATACGATCCTATAATATTATCTTATGTTTTATTAATATATAAAACATAAAAATAAGGTCTGTAAATACAAGGGAGGTGGCGCCATTTTGATGATGAAAGGTTTAATACCTTAATTATTAGAAATAATGGCAAAAGATGAAAGGTTTATATCTTATATTAATTATTAGAACGTTTCATTTTTCCAAAATTAAATGTAATTTATTTTTATGCTTTTAATTACCAAGATGCTTGGTATTTTCAGCCTATATATATGGCTGCTATAATTTGATGGAGATAGACAACTTTTGAGTGATAATTATATATTATATAAGAATTTTCAGTGATTAAAAATTTGTGAGTTATTCATGTTACCTTGCTGATTAGGTAAGTGATAACTTGAGAATCTATCAAAGGTTTGAGCAACCTTTGTTGTGACGTTCTCAACTTGGTGATTCCGAGGTGTTGATTCCAAGGAAAAGCTAAGCTTTGCTCGTGTTCTTCGTTCCTTCATTGATTTCCTCAATCTAGATCCAAAATCTAGTTATCATTTGGTATCAGAGACTAGGGATTGAGGTATCAAATATCCATTTGTTTGTGTTTTTCTTTCCTTTTCCATTTCATTTTTCATCTTTAAAAAAAAAATTATTTCGAATTGTATGTGATCTTGCATGCTAAGTGCTGAATCTATGTGATATGCTTGTGTTCTTCATCATTTTCCAGAAAATTTACAAAAAAATTTCGTGCCTGTTCAACTTCTTTGAATGTTTCTTCAAGATTTCTTCATATCTTCAAGTTTCCTTCAAATCTGTCCAACCCGAAATTCCGTTTTTTTTGTTTCATTCGTTTCCTATTCAAAACTAATCGAAAATTTATCAATTTTTACTGGTCGATATACTTTTCTTTTATCTATCTTTTGTCTTTTTACGACTTTTCCAAATTCGGATTTTATCGTGGTCAAATCTGCCCCACAATATCCTGCGCGTTTTTCTGGAACAGTTTGTAAACGAATTAGATTTTCCGGAGTTGTAACGGTCGGAATTGCGTGATTTTTTCTGAGCTTATAGGAAATTTCCTGTTCTACAACTTTCATTCTTTGTATTTTTCCAAATTACCGATCAATTCTTCCCAATGGTCACCTTAACGTGCTAGTCTATTTCTGTCCGAAAATCTGTTGTGTAGTCATCTGTTTACAAATTTATTTTGAGGAGGCTATCCATTTTAAATTTTCGTGAAACTGAACAGTCTTGAAGCAAATTTCATGATCTGCAAGTTTCGTTCTTTGTGTCTTTTCAAATTCCTTACCGTTTGGTCGTGAAAATTGCTGTCATTTCGTGTTCTTGTTTGGAATTATCCGAGTTTGAGATGAAGTGGGGTCGTTGTGGTACGATACGCTACAATGGTTTTGTGTACTATATGGAATATGATCCCAAACTATATTATCCGGCTGATGTCAAGGAAGCCGACGCTGAATTTGTGAAGGAACAAAATGACTACCTCGCGGAGCGAAAAAGAATACCTTTACGACAACTTATGCAAGAACATATTGCTCGATTACAGAAGGAACTAGAGTATTCCAAATATTCTGACGCAAGACGAAGGAGGATATTTGCCGCAAAATCCACTGCTGAAGACGCGCTTTTCTTTCTGCAGTATGGTATAACTATTGCCGAAGCTGCACGGGGCAAGGCACCAATATTCTTTAATGTTAACTGTATTGTTCCAAATCCTCTTACTGATGTGGTGCACGGTGATAATGTTCAGTTTGAAGCCAAAACCGTGGCTGATACAGTTGTGGATGATGTTGTTGTTACTACCGAGGAAGAGATAGTCATTGAGGCTGAAGTACACCCGAATGTAGTTGAAGAGATAGTCATTGAGGCTGAAGTACACCCGAATGTAGTTGAAGAGATAGTCATTGAGGCTGAGGTTGTCAGTGATTTCAATGTTGCTGATGATAGGGGCGGCGATACGGTGGATGAGTTAGTGGTTATGGATACTCCATACGCAGCCCCTATTCTTCCTATAGTTGATATTCATATTGTTGAGGATAGTGGCATATTGAAGCACAGGTTTGCTGATCCGTATTTGGTGCATGTTGACGTATCTCCGGATTTGCATTTATCTGATTCTCTTGTTTCCAACCATGGGTTCATTTCCAAATATATCCAGTCACAAAGTTGTTTTGGTATTCTTCTGGTGCAGCATGGTGCACATAATCCAACAGCGCACGAGTTCAAGTTGTTTGTGCGCATTCTTTTTGACCCCGGCATAATTTTGGGGTTTCTTTTGAAGTTTCATGGTGTTAAGCTTGCAGATGCGGATTTCTACGACATCATGTTGATTCGAGGACGAATCATTTTCAGCCGGGAGGGAATGATACGATCCTATAATATTATCTTATGTTTTATTAATATATAAAACATAAAAATAAGGTCTGCAAATACAAGGGAGGTGGCGCCATTTTGAAGATGAAATGTTTAATACCTTAATTATTAGAAATAATGGCAAAAGATGAAAGGTTTATATCTTATATTAATTATTAGAACGTTTCATTTTTCCAAAATTAAATGTAATTTATTTTTATGCTTTTAATTACCAAGATGCTTGGTATTTTCAAACCTATATATATGGTTGCTATAATTCGATGGAGATAGACAACTTTTGAGTGATAATTATATATTATATAAGAATTTTCGGTGATTGAAAATTTGTGAGTTATTCTTGTTACCTTATTTGATTAGGTAAGTGATAACTTGAGAATCTATCAAAGGTTTGAGCAACCTTTGTTGTGACGTTCTCAACTTGGTGATTCCGAGGTTCTGATTCCAAGGAAAAGCTAAGCTTTGCTCGTGTTCTTTGTTCCTTCATTGATTTCCTCAATCTAGATCCAAAATCTAGTTATCACAATGGCGGACAAAGATGTTCATCTTGGTACCAGTCAAAGTGTTAGAGGTTATGTTACTGACACTGATGCAACAGATCTCCTGGCCATTTACAGTTGTTGTAAATGCCTCAACACCCTCTCTAATCACCATATTCCTCCAGAATCACAAACATTGTGATATGACATCTTCTCCAACCTGATATTTAGCACATTTTCCTGTCCTTCAAATCTTCTGATTCTTCTTCCAAGATTGATAGCCAAAGAGATAACTTCAGACCTGCTGAGAGAGGTCTTTGGATTTGGTCCGGGGAATGGAGCCCCTACAAATCCAGAATCTCTGGATTTAGCAAGGCTAACTTTTATGGAGTCAATCAGAACTAATCCTGATGCACCAGTAGCCTTGAACATCAATGTCAAAAATATCTCTTATGAGTATAAGCTACTGAGCAAAAATTTTGCTAAGAATGTTTTGGGGTTTGCTGGAAGCTTGGATACTCTATCTGGACCCAAAATAGACCTGTTGATAATCATTTAAAGGAGCATGAAGTGTGATTGGCCTTGTTTCTTTGTTCAATACATGAAGAGGATTATGTCAGATGAAAGAGAAACAATAAGAATGAGGCTCAAAGAGAAGAAATATGCTGGTTATAAGGGCTCAGCTTTCTTCATCAAGACAAAACCTTTGGGGTTAATGGTTCAGGCCCTGCTGAATCATTTGTAGATTGCTCATGTTGCACCTTCCACCAGCAACAAGGGCAGATACAAACTAGAGATTACAACTCATATTCCAGGCCTAGATGATGATGATGAGGTTCATGAAGTAGAAAGTGATGGTGAGCAGGAATAGAGAACTAAAGCTAGAGATGATGTGCAACCTGCTACACCAAAGAAAACAGTGGAAAAAAGAAAGGCTGCTGACACCGGAAAGATAACAGAATTGTTAAAGCCTAAGAGGACAAGGCAATCAGTAGACACTGCCAAAGTCTACTAATGATCAAACTGCTGTTGATCCTACTAAGCCTACTAAGATTGTCAAGAAGACTGCTACCGATGTATTCAAAGAACAAATCAAAGAAGATTCAAGAAAAATGAAGGCTGCAAGTAAAGAGCAGTTAGAAGAAGAACTTTTTGAAATTCAAGAATAACCTGCTAAGAGAAGAAAGAAAGTTGTGAGGAAGAAAGGACAAGGGAAAGGTAAAGAAATGTGAGTTCTGGAAGAGAAAAGAGAAGAGGAAGTAGAATTAGATGTTGAAGATCTGCCTACTGTAGAGGCTACTGAGGTTGTTGTTGAACAACAAGTTGAAGAAACAGAACCAATTGCTGAATCTGAACCTGCTGTGGAGGTTAATGAACCTGTTGAAGACCCTACTGAGACTGCAACAACTCAGGGGGAAGGAAAGTCAGTTGATATCCCTGCTAAGGAACATATGATTCAGGGGGAAGCCAGTGTTGAGCAATTGGAAGTGGTAGACACAAACTTACATGTTGGAGAGTCTACTGACATTTTTATGTCTACTGAAGATACACTGAGTCATCTTGTTGAGACTTTTGGAAGTCAACAAGTTGATAAACCTGATCCACCCGCTCCAAGGAAACCAACCATGCCCTATGAAAGGAAGGAGAAGAAATCTAAGAAACCTAAAGAAGATCCAAATCTTAGGAAGATTTCAAAATACTTTGAATGGAAATTTGGGTTCTATAAGAGACAAAAGCCAGCCAGAGAACCAATGAGTGGTTCTGAAGAATGGGCTTTTGAAAGTCTTGGAGTGGAAAGTTTATTGGGACTGATTGACACATCACTGTTAGAGATGAGGCTGCTGGAGATTATTGAGAATGAAAAGCAGTAAGGAAGTGTAATGTTCAAAGATCCTAAATTTACACCAGATAGCGATAATTCATCATCATCATCAGATTCAGATGATGATCATCCTATGCATCCAGGAGAATCTAGTGGTATTACAAAATATAGATCTATTGTAGAGGCTGGATAGGGATCCACTGAGAAAACAGCAGAGCAACATGCTGAGGATGGAAAGTCTAATGAGGGCCAGCCGACTGATAATCTAGATCAAGAGTTGTGTGCTGCATTTACTGAAGATTTAGAAGAACAATTAATAGAAGCAACACTTCATGAAGATACAATGTTAAAGGCCACTGCAGAAGTTGTGATGGTTAAGTTGATAGAAGTCATTTCTGAGGAATCAATTCAATATGAGGATAGTATTGACACTGAAGAAAACTTGGCTCAAGCTGCTGAAGTACATAAGGATATTGTTGAGGTACATGGTGTGTCAGAGGAAAACATGGTTGTTTTTCCTAACATTGTTGAAGATGTGGAGGTTCAGTCTGCTGAGGTACAAACAACAACTGAACACAGGTCAGAACTGAAAGTCCAAAGTACCGAGGATCAGACAGTACTAGGACAAAGGTTGGACTTATTGTTGGGATTGGAGGAATCCCCTGTATCTTGTGTAGAGGGTGCCGAGGAAAGGGCTACTGATGGCGAAATTGGGCAACAATCTGCTGATGAACAACTTGAGGAGCAACTTATTGACTATGATTTTAGTGATGAAGAATTTCAGTTGACTGAAGAAGAAGTAGAAGAGCCTCAACAAGCACAAGAACCTATAATTGAGGAGGCACCTATCTTGAATGTAGTTGAAGAAGGTCCTGAACCCCATGTATGGGATAGGACAAGAGCAATTGTTGTAAGGGTACTAAGGGCAGATGATAATGCTGAAGAACCTGGTGAGACCTTTGCTGGTGGTATGGCTGGAATGGTTGCTGTAATTCCAGTACACATTTTGGAGGAGTTAAGGGCTGTAAGAGATTATATTACACAGCTAAGAACTTAGTTGACAAGGAGTGAACAAAGATTTGAAGACTTGGTAAATTTAGTGGAAAATAGAGGAAGGACTACTAAGACAGTGGCATCCAATGTCACTCATCTACAGTTTACCACTAATGATTTTCCGAGACAAGTTGCCTTTGTCAAGCAGGATGCTACAAAAAGAGACAAAAACATGGTTGAGAAGATTGCATCCTTGCATAAAAAGTAAGTTGGCTGAAAAACCTAACACTGCTGAGACATCTCACCCTGCTACACTGGATCCTAAACTTAGTGAGAGGCTCAACCTTCTAGAGCAAACTACGGTAGGCCAGATTACTGCAGTTGACACAAGAACATAAATTATGAAAGGAGAACTGAAAATTTTGGTTAACACACAGGAGAGTGTTCTGGGCCTACTGAACCGTTTTATTGATGATGTCAACAAGGGGGAAGAAGGACAGACAGCAGAAGCAAAAGAAGCAGCCAGGATCTATAATAAAAAGAGATTTGAAGCTAAAATCAGTGAATTCAGAGCACCTGCACCTGGCAGAGTATAGTTTACTGATACCTACTGAAAGAATTCAAAACTGCTTACTATGCAAGGAGAAGACCCTACCAGGACATGACTTTTCAGGAAGGCCTAAATTCCTTCCTTGCATTAAAGTTGTGGGAGACAAGGATTAAATCATTAAAGCTGACTAGAAAAAGTCAAACTGGAAGAGGAGGTCATGCTGGAAGATCTGGAGGAAGACAACCAACATCTGCTGATCAAAAAGCAAAAGATTGTGTAGAAGAAATCAAAGTATGCTACATGGAGGAGGATTTAACTGGCATGGTGTCCAGTTAACTCTAGCTGAAGCCTGGAAGTGATGGAAAATGGTGCATACTTGGATTGATTTCTCAAGAATTGAAAATTAGTGGATGGTGGATATGCAAAGAGAAATCAGAGAATACCTTCAGAAAAGAGAACAAGACAGAAACTAGATCAACAGACTTATTCCTATTTATCTTTATGCCGATACTAGTTGTAATAATGTTTGAACATCAATGATATATAAATGAAATTTGTTCTATTTTGTTTTTATCTTTTTGCTTTGCTGTAAGGAGGGTATTGGCATCATCACTAAAAAGGGGAAATTGTTGGACATATTTTAGTTTTAATGATGAGTGCCAGACTAGATGTTATAGAGAAAAGGCAAAAAGATGTCCAAATTAAATGTATAGGTTTACTAGATTTTGATTTTTGTATAGGTTTGATCAAACAAGCACTGTAAAGAGGTTAGCTGACTTGTTCAGCAGACCTATCTAGGTCAGTAGGGTGTCTAGGTCTGTAGAGTATCTAGGAACTTGCTGATGATTGAAGGCTGAGGGTTCAAACTCAGTTATTGAAGGCTAAGGGATCAAATTTAGTATTTAAAGTCAAGGATATGTCAGAATTTAAGGAAGTCTATGATGACCTAAACTGATCACATATACCTTGTGTTGAAGGTCTGAGTTCCATAAAGTTAAGTGGTGATTGGAACTTGGTTATGGTTAAAATGGTGTACTCTAACTTCATAATAAAAAGTTAGATAAGAAGCAGTAAGCTGATGTGTTTATAAAACACAACAGACTACAAGTCAGCTGACATACATGGACATCAGCAGACTTACACAACAGATGTCTACTGAATGGAAAATTCAAATTATTCCCAGTTTCTCTCTGGAAGATTAAATGGATAAGGATGAATTACAAGCATTGAATTAATCAGAAAATCAATGGTCAAGGTTAAAAAGACTTTGGAAAAGTTAGAGCAATATCCAATGGAAATAAGTCAAATGATTGACAGACTCAGATTGAAAATGATGAAAAAAATAGATGAATAAGTGATAAACAAGATAGAAAATAACGCAAGCAATTTATCAAGTGCAATCTTACCCTGCTGAGCATCACTGAGCTATAAACTTACTGATCAAGATTTTTCTTCAAGTGTTTCCTGCTATCAAGTAAAATCTAGTATACACACTTGAAGATTACAAGATGCTGATCATTTCATCCTGATCAAAAGCTGCTGAAAGCTGATCACTTTCTTGATTCAACCCTTCTTTTTCAAGAAGCTTATTGAGGACAGAGAAGCACTTTTGAAGTGTCAAGAACTGTTGTTTGTGGTGGAGATGGTGAAGAGGCAATCCTACCCTTCAAGAACCAGTGGAACACTTTGAAGCAGCAATCCTACTTATTTCTAGTGTTCAGTTTGTGAAGCCATAGTCATTGGTGAAGGACAAATAGTTTAGGGATTTTTGTAACAGCAACCTCAAGAATCTCTAGTGAATTTCCTCTAACATCACAGGAGAAGAGTGGATTGACAGGATTACACCACATGGAACCACTATAAATCTTGCTTACTTTACTTTACTGTATTTATATTCTGCAATTTACTTTATCAGCATACTCATCACATCAACCTACTGAACTAGCAACTGAATCACACTTCTTGCACTACTGAGTATCCTATACTTAGTATCATCTTTGAAACAAGAAGTAACAAGGCTTAATTTAATATATTCTGCTGCAAGAAATTCAATAGCTTTAATAGTCAGGAGTATACTAAGTGGTCAGCAAACTATTGACACTGCTGAGTTTGTAAAACTCCAAAAAGTTTTAAAGTGTTAAGTTTATTCACCCACCCACCCACCCACCCCCCTTTAAACTTAACCAAAGCCTTTTCAAGGGACAAACAACAGCATATACTTACTGCACTTTATTCATACTTTGTGTGTGCATAACCTACTTTGAAACAACTTTTAAGAAGGGACTTATCTGCTGCCCAAAAGCTTTTAAAAGAGAAAAGTTTTTGAAACTCCAGTATAGTCATTCATCCCTCCTCCCAAATCCCCCTCTGACTATACTTTCACTATTATCTTGGACCAACAATAACGAAAAATTGCAGGCAATTGGAATAACAATGTCAGCGTCGGAGATAAATTCAACAGCCATAGAAGAGCAATTGAGAAATTAAAGGGACAGATTAAAAACCTAGAAACAAAAACTGCAAGACGTGAAATCTAAGGTATTTAAAAGATTGTTTTTGCTTCTTCTTGCTAACTACACAATGAAGAAGTAATTGACTTCTGAGTAGTTATATGAGCATAAAATTTCAATCAACATAACCTCCAACAACTTGTACCCACTCCCTTCCCCTTCCCTTCCCTCTCCACTAAATTAGTGTGAATGTGTGAAACCTTTTTGTGTCACTGTACATCACCTGTGAAGCAAGACATGTAGTACGTAGCTATCCATTTGGATATTGTAAATATAGTCTTGCATCTCACCATTCTTCTTTAATGTCATGTGTTTCATGTTAAAGTGTGCTTATACTCTTGCCATGAGAACCTAGATAATGTGCTCAAGAGAACTTGCCTTAGTGTGCATTTTTGGAGGCTTGAATGAGCCTTAACATGAGCCTTTTATGTTTCATTAAGTCCTGTTTATATGCAGTTTGTTTAATAAATGTAAGCGGGCTGAAATCTTATCATGTTTGATTTGTGATGAGAGATTTATAACCATATTTACTTCTTTGTAGCATTGTTGGAATGAAGAAGGCATGATGATCGTTCGCCACCAGAATTTGATGATGCGTTCAATGTAGGTTTATATGAATGGCATAATCTAAAGTTACATTGGCATTAGCAGTGGATGTATTAAATCTACTTTATTCGAATTTGGGTCATTTTGATTGGTGTGGATATGCATCAAATAATCGTAGCTCTATGCATGGTGTAGCTTATTTAAATGTACATTAAGAATTTACATTAACATCCAAATATATTGTTTGTTACTGTGTGGATGTGAATGTTGGAATATCAATTGTTCTTTGGTTTTGCTTTTCACTTCATTGAATTTTAACCAATATGTTAATTATATTGAATAAAATCATTTCTTTATGTGTCTTTTTTCATATATTTGGATTACCAATATGAAAATCATTTTACTTTATCATATATTTTTCAGTTGTAACAAAAATATGGAACACAATTTAGATAATAAAAATAATTGTCGTTAAATTATCACTTTGAAATATACGTCAAATGAAACAAATGTTGGTAAAGTGCCACAAATTAAAATGCATATTTCCAAATGAAAAAGGTGTCGGCAAATTTTTCACAAGCAAAGTGCGTCAGTAGAAATATTTGTCGTTAAATTGCCACAAAGCCATTTCCGTCGCAGAAGTCAAGTGTCACAAAACCGCCATTAAAGATATACGGCACATTGTGTAAGTGTCGGAATAAGTGCCACAAATGAAAATGCAACTCTTTTTTTAAGTGTTGTATAATCGCCATAAAATATTTCCGGCGGAACAAACAAGTGCCGCAAACATTGTCGACGCCAGTATTGAGTCTATTGACGACACTTAAAAAAACTGCCTTGTTATGCATCCGGAATGTTTTTACGGCACATATTTTCTATTGTTACGGCATTTAATTTGCACTTGGAAACGCCAAGAATGTTGTAGTGGGATGATAACAAGATGCTACAATAGGCTTTTAGCACACTCTGAGGGTCTTAGCGCGTGCCGACGTTGAAGCAGAATCAAAACAGAATGATGTGTCAATTTTGGCGCATGCCGAAAGGCTTGGCGTGCGCCAACACTGAGAAGAGTGTTCTGTAATGGTTCTGGAAGGATTCAGCACACGCCAAAAAGTCTTGGCGCGCGCCAAAGAGCCCGTTGTGCAGTTTTGGGTTTCTAAGACCCTGAATTGCGTTTTGATTGATAATTCTTGATACAATAATCTTAAATAAACACGGCAAAGCCATGATTAAGCTTCTGATGCATTTAGTCCAGCACTGATTGGATTCTTCCTAAGAGTTGAAGTTCGGGACCATCAGAAGAGCATGAACGGCCTTGTGCTTTGATGGATCAATATCCATAAATGTCTGTGTATGTGATAGGCTTTGTTATGTCTAGCTGTCTAAGTGGGGGAGTAGGAGTGTATGTGATCTTTTGCCTTGAAAACACTTAGGTGGCTAGTTAACAATTAATAATACACATACTTGTGTAGTTAAAAGCATAAACATCAATGATTCTTGGTAAGGCACGCGTCAATATCGTGATTTATGGTGTGGTCGAAGAAAGTGAATAACTCTGCTGGCCTTTGAGGGGCACTAGGAGTGGAGGGACTTCGCTTAACACACACACTATCAGGACTAGCCCGTGGCTACTAGTGTAGTACCACTAGTAGGTTGCAACCAGATGCTTCGTAGTGTGCAGCACCATGCGTAGTGCCCTTGAATACTTGATGTAACAAAGTTAAGCTAAGCTATAAACTATGTAGGATCTCACGACATGTTGATGAGCACGAAGTGAACCCTAGAGTTTGAGTTGTGTTCATACAAATAACTTAATAATAATTATTGGTTAACCTTTCATTATAAAGCATAATTGTTCAATAGCTTCTACCATTTACTAAGTATGTTTGTAGTTACCACTTTTGCATGTTTGTATGCTTTCTTGTGTGAGAAGATGTACAGGTTGAGCCGGATTAGATGACTTTGAGGATGCTGTTTGATCCTAAGATTTTGTGCTATGCTAAAACTTCTATGTTTTCATATTAACTATGTTGTACTTTCCATTTAGAGACTTGTTGTACTTTTTAATTAAGACATGCTGTACGATATGTACTTTGGTCTATTGTAAGACATTCGTACAATGTAAGATATTCGTTGTTGTAAGTTTCCTTTTCTACCATTTTTGTTGGATGGCAATGTAATTCTAGCATCATTTACGGTATTACCCAAGTCTCATTAGCTTCCGTGTTGTTTAACTCGATACAATTACGTAGAGGCTTACGTATAATATTAGATTGATTTAATGTTATATGTACAGAACATTATTTTCCGGATAATGACTCGCTATCCGGGAACGGGGCGTTACATAAATACTTCTGATTTTGAGTTTATAACAATTTGAATCCATGTCTTCTTGAGGGGGAGATCATGTGTTTAGTGAGAGAGTTTCTAGTTAGATTTATTTTCAAATGAAGGGGGAGAAAGTGGTATATAACTATGTCAGTTATGGGGAGATTCTTGAACATAGATGAAATAAAGACTTACACATGTTCATGTTTCGTGTTTTGAGAACAGTATTTAAGTTTGCAACAATGTGAGACATGTCATCTTCTGAGTGTTCAGTTAAAGGGGAGCATATCATAGGTGTATTGTCTGTATATTTATGTTATTTTGAAGACAAGCAATATGGGGAGAATGTTGAGTAATTGTTTGTGTCACATTATTTTGCACACTCTCAGTATTTTATTGCTTACAAAATAACACCTATGATGATAATAATTATTATTATGTCACATATTATATTTGTTTGTGTATTCTCTATATATGTGATCTATTGATATACATGTGTGTTACTAATGCCACTCATGTCTATGACTTGTAGTACATAGCACAATCTCTATATTTACTTCAACATGTTATATATGGATTTGGATTGTTACATGCGTTATGTTTTATATCATGTGTACATTACAATATAATGTATCATCATGTATGATATTACATCGTGACACGCATATATGACATCAATATCATTGATTTATCATTAGGAGATGTCAACATGTGATACAACAATACCCATGCATGTGAGAATTATTTTTCACACAGTATATGCATCTATTACATTTAGCAAACATTATCTACTTTCTATAAAGCAATGGCAAGTACTCTTCGTTGTACTCTTTCTCTGATATTCGATCAACATTCCAATTGAAAGCTTTCTATCAAGATTAATTGAAGAACGTGAAGATGATAATTTGAATTTGAGCTCAATAGTATGTTTCTCAATGAATTTTTCCAAGATTAAAAGCAACGGTCATCTTAACATTATAATGAAGCTCAATATCTTTATACTATAAAGATGCAATTCAAGTTCTTAATAAAGTGAATTCAAAGAGCACTTGAGATGGAAATTGTGTTAATCGATCTGAGCTGAGCTGAGCTTAATTGAAGATATGATGTTGCTAAGATGATGATCAAGATTTGGTCTTGATCAATTTCATGAAGAAAATAAGAGCGCATCAGTTCTGGTTTTTGGATTGAATTGGATCAAATTGATCATGCCATTCAAACAAGTCATAACTTAAGATGAGATGAAGTCAAATCAGATTCTTTATAATTAATTTAACTTTCATTTCACAGTCTTGCATTCCATGCTTAATTAAATGAGTTAAACTGAATATTCATGCTCTACCATGTGAAGTAGATTTATCTACCTTCTAATTTGATCATGAACTATGTTACATTAAATTTTTGATAATAGAACTGATTAGATTAATCTCACGCTTAATTTGGTTGAACTAGGTTTTGTTCTTAACATGAGGTGGGTTCTAATTAGTGCTAGAGTTGCTAACGCGACACTTATGAATGGAAAGGACATAATTTTAGTTTACATTGTGGTCATTGATAAATATGTTATTGTGTTTTAGAATGTTTCAAGGTTGATCTTACATGATATGCAAGTCTGCATTTGTGACACAACATGCCTTGGCTTACTGCACTGAAAGGTAATGGAAATGTGCCTTATATGGAAGTTTGGTTATGTTAGCTTTAGTGACATTTAATCATCAATGTTCAATGTTTATAAGAACATTTTGAGCAACACATATTGTGTGCATGTATTGGATGATCTATTGAGGAATATACAACTCCAACCTGAATTGAAGATGTTCGTCCGATGAGAAGTTCTTGTTTGGGATTTGGGATGACTTTGTGAATGATTAAGGAAGCAATATCTTCAGTGTAGGTGTGTGGTTATAAGGATTGTAATATATATCACACCAAATATACAATCGAAATGTTAATCACTTACTATTATTGGGTGGATTCAACTATGCACAAGTTATGAAGAATCAACCTTGGCTTTCTCAGAATTAATTCTACATCACGTTCTTACAACATTGAAGATGTGTGTTTCAGCTTATTCACATGTTGAATGATGTCCTTGAACTTAAACTCCATATCTTGGTTACTTGGACGTTTTGACACACTGTAGGTTTTGGTCACTTATATTTTAATAGTTTGGTTTTTAAGTCTTTAGTACTTTGTTGTAAATTATAAGAAACTCCCGTTACATAAATGGTATTATCATTCCGATCTCACCACAGATAAGCGCCCAAAATAGAAAGATTGAGACAGTTTCTACCAAAACAATCATTGAGAGCATTATAAGAAGATATTTACCAAGTGGTCAAGCTTGGCTTGTGATTACATTGTGGACAATCTCTTGTAACACCTTTACAATTTGAATAAAAAAGAATCCCTTTGCAAGGACGTTAAAAATCCACTCATCATAGTCTGGTCCAAGGTTGACTGCAAGTTACGTGTTTTATACTAAACTTGTTAGAGTCTGTATACTTCATGTGTTCACTACCATTATGCATTGTATGCTTAAATTACTAAACTCAAATGTGATTGTAAGTCCAAGTAACACATGATCATATTCCATATCTTACATACATGTTTAGATTCAAGTTATGTTCTCTTTGATAAATGCTTAGGACTTATCAGAATCTGTGACCTAAGTATATCATCACATTATGGTTTGTATGACAGGATTAACCTAGAATATTTAGAAGTACATTTTAATGGGGGAAGTTTTATAGAAAGTTTATAATCGGTAAGGTACACTAAATCAACTATTCTCCCCCCATCTTCTTGTATTCTACCTAATATTGATCCTTACAATCGGTATTAGATCTTGGTACAACCTTCTAGTTTATCTGTAAAGTTTGTCTCACTTTATCATGACATGTTTCCCCACATGGTTCTATGAGTAGAAAAGCACAATTCATCAAGCCGTATACCCCTTTGAAAAAAAGTTAGTAAAAAACTTGTTTTTGAGTCTTGATTGATTTTAATTGATGATTCTTGTTTAAACTTGTAAGCTTGTGTTAATCCGAGTCTTGAAAGTGGGTCAATATGCTATTTGATTCTTTCAAGTTCAAGTGCTAATGTCTTAATCTATTTAGGACTTTGTTGAGAATCTTGATTGCTGGATCAAATTTCTTCACAGTTCCATTTAGATTAGTGTTATGTGTTATGTGTTATGTGGTATATTTTTGAGTCATGTCATTTGGTCTGCTGTATTCTTGTCTGTTTTGAACATTTTCTTGGATCAATGGTTGTCTTATGATTAATGATCAGTTTGATTGTTGAAGACATACTAAATTGCCGTTATATGTTGCATCGGTGAACTTTTCATGTTGCTTGGATGATTGGTTATGGTTTTACTTTATTGAATGTTATGCATCAGTCTAACTTTTGGATGATGACTTGTCTCCATCAACATATGGATCATGGTAAGAATCAGTTGGATCAGTTTTGTGTATCGGGTTTGATCTTACCCCATTTTGCTCTACGATCAAGTTTGACTCTTGATCAATTTTAATCTAAGTTTAGCATCTAGTGTTGAGGTTCATACTTGCTTGATGTATTTTTGTTTTCTTAGACTAATACTTTGTTGTTTGAGTTTAAAATATGCTAATATGATCTGAATCTGGATTGTTGTTGTTGACCTCTTGTTTTGCATCTAATGTTTTTTTGTTGTTAATTTATGCTTAGATAATATGGTTAGGATATGTTCTCTTTGATCTGATTTTTTAATTAACCTGCTTGTAATATGGTTTGCATATGCTTTTCTAATAAATAGTACCATGTTGTATCTATTCTGATGACTACTAAAGTTTCTCTAATGTGGCATCTTGTTTTCTGAGGTTTAGAGCTTTTAAGACCTTGTTTAGCATTTGTTTTTTTATTAGATTCTAAGTCAGAAACTTTTTATTAATTGGTTCTGGTTGGATCATTTCTTGGATAAAGTGTCCATGTCCAAGAGGATTCTTGAAGGAGTCTTGGACTTGTCTAGACATATCAAGGACAACCGGGACACGTTTATGTTGACTTGGCATATGTCCAATAGATCTAATATTTATGCTAACCTACCATCCTTTCTTTGTCAGATAAGAATTTACCAGAATCTTAGTTTTTTTTGTTGGTCTTAGAGAGGGGTGATTAAAGAGTCAGAGGGAGGGGTGAATGACTCTGATCAAGAGTTCAGAACTTTTACTCCTAAGAAGTTTATGCTGCGGTGTAACCCTTCACAAGTATGAGTTTCTATAATATATGCAATCACACACAAGAATAAATAAAGAACAAAAAGTAAATCCATAAGTAAATGCTAATAGTAAAGAACATAAAAAAGTATAGTGGTTCGGGGTTGTGTGATCCCCTAATACACTCTTATACTGTGATGATTAGAGTAATTCACTATTGTCTTTCACCAATACAATAAAGATGATTGTATTTCACTACAAAAGTTTCACAATCTTGAGTTATCACTCCTTGGCAGCAGATGCTATAGTGATTCAACTCCCCAAACCGCTCCTTCAAATGAATCTTTCAGCAACTATCAGAAAACCACAACTTCTGCTCAAATTTCTCTGATTCAGTTGCATCAGTCCTTGAAGACAACTAATGTCCATTCACTGATTTGAAAATCTCTTGAAGAGATGAAAGGATGTGAATTGAAGAATTCACATCTTGATCAAGTTCAGACTTTGATAAATCTGTTTAGGCTCTGAGAATTCTGAACTTGATTTCTAGATGAGTCTTTTAAGATCAAAGATATGAAGGCTCTTTTCTTCTAGAGAGTGGACACTTAGAAATTTCAAGAATACTTGTATGCATTTTCCCCTATGATGATGCCTTCTATTTATAGCTGTAATTCTGATTTGAAATTCCGTCTGTTAGTTATTTAATGATTTGGGAATAATCCTTGATTTTATATTGATTTCATTCTCCTCGATTTATGTGATCCTTATTTAATTCCAAATGTTAATCATAAAATCCATCATTGAATAATTCTGCATTGAATTTCTTGTCGTCCATATTTTCCATGTGTTTGATTAGCTTCATGTATGTTAGCTTATTGAGTTAGCTGATGCACTTGTTCACTTTTCTTGTCTGATTGTTCACTGTATTGGGTCAGCTCTCGCACATCACTCACCCTTATGCTCATCCGTAGAAAATTCCCTTCTGAAACAAATCTGAATAATGAGCAAACCCTAAGCATGGTGCTGTAAAAAATTTCAAGATTTATAGCAGTCACTTTTTGTGCAGGTTGTGATCAAACTATTACCAAACTGGAAAAACTCAAAGGAGTAAAGTTGTAGAGAAGATAATTTTCTATAAGACCACCGATGTTTAGGGGATTGGAGTTGATTAACCCACTCAAATCAAAATCATATACAAATTTTCTGCTGCAGAATTTCAGACAGAGATTTCTCTGATGCGGGCAGTTTTGAAAATGATCGGATTTGAATTCCAAAAAGAAGTCAAGAGAGAAAACATAGATCACAATTTGATTTAGTCGTGGTAAAATTTTAAGATCGTTTTGAGTTGTTTTGGGTATTAAACAAATTGATATAAAAATGGGTTTCAATTCAGCAAGCACCAAACAATTGGATTGATTAGGTTAGGGTTCTTGGCTGCAAATTTAGGTTTCTTGCTAAAAATTAGGGTTCTTGATGAAAGAAGGAAGAATCTTTTGGTATCTTGGATGTAAAATCAAGGTTCTTGGATGGAAATTTCGATTCTTGATGTCAAGATTGGTGTTCTTAATTTCAAAATTGATGTTTCTTGACCAAGACGGTGGGGAATTTGCTTTCTTTGTTAGGGATTTTGGTTTCTTGATGTCAAGATGATGTTTCTTGATTTCAATAATTGGTTCTTGATGGTGGGGGTCGACTTGTGTGGGGGAGGTTTTTGTGAAGAAGATTAGGGTTCATGGGATGAATGTTTAAAGATATGAAGAAGGTTTCCTGGTAGGGTGGATGAAGGTTTGAAGATATATGGGGATGTTCTTGAGAGGGGACGAAATTAAGAATAATAAAGAACAAATAATTTTTCTTGATCATTTACGGAATAAAGAACAAGAAATAATTGGGATATTTGATACCTTGAGTTGCTGAGGTGTGATAAAAACTGATGTGATTCGGGATCGAATCAATCCAAAGTTTTTCCAAGAAGAAACTGAATGGATCAATGATGAGCTCAAAACCTAGACCTAGATATCCAATCTAAGATCGGGGGTAAGAACACCACAACGTTTCACTCACGACACTAATTCATTCTTGAAGATGTATTCACAACGACAAAGAGAACACGCACACGAATGTGATAAAGGAAAAAAAGCCAAAGTCGGGTTTTTGCAAAGTATTTCACTCAAATAATGATAATAATGTGTTGTTGTAAAATTGTGTGTAGAAGAAGACTAGTAAAATCCTAAGCAACGTGGGATAATTAGAAGATAACTTTCGCCTTTTTAGCTCCGAATGGGCCTAACTTGATTTTAATCAGCCCACATGGCTTTTATTTTCTAAAGATAAATACTTAACCTAAAATACAATAACATAAGTGCCATTTTTTATGGGCCTTACTACTCTTTTAGGGCTATAAGACCTTTACTAAATAAACTAGTAAAAACAAGGCTAAAAATGGTCCATTCTGGCACCAACATAGATGGGGTTGTAGCCATTTTTTACTCCAATCTAGATAAAAGACTCTAAGTATTAATTCCAGGCCCAATAGCACCAATGATGGTCTTCAAGGCCGCATCTTCTACGTCCCCGGGCTGGATCACATCATCCTTGCTCATCCATCTTGTTTTTGAACACCCACTTTGTGCTAATGATGGTTGCTGATGACGCTTAAACTAGTCTATCCTACGGAATCAACATTCTATCCATTATGAGCTAAAAATAGTTGTTTCGACCCATAAATATGAACCATTTGAGTTGAATATCATATGTCTGGTTCGTGAGTCGAGTAATCTGCACTTAACATTTATTTTCCCTATTTCGATATTATTTCGTGTGTTATTTGATTATTTTCAGGATACGGAATATTGGGCTGAGGTTGTAGACGAATCTGGAGTGGACTGAACGAAAGGATTGGGCCTAGGGTATTCTAGAACCTTCCAGGCTAAGTCGGCAGAAAGAAAAAGACAAAAATACCCCTGGTAAATCGGGAGCTGCCGCTGACTTACCGAGAGTCCAGAATCTTCTGAAACGTGTTTTCTTGCACGAGGGGTAGATCTAGGTGTTTCTAAGTTGGTTTATGTAGCTATAAATAAGAGGCTTCCCCTCAAAATTCAATCTAAAAAATTTTAAAGACAAAATTATGCAATAAAAGTTCTTTGTTCTTTATTTATTTATTTTATGAGTTCTGGTCGGAGAGACGACGGTCGCCGCTTAGGAGGAGACCCGAGGGAGATCTACACTCGTCTTCGAGGGTATGATTTTTTGTCTTTTCCAAGATGTAGATTTGTCGTTGTTCTTCTTGACTAGTATGTGCTAATTTTTTATTTAGTTTAATTATGTAGTAGTTAGTTTATTTTACCCCATGTATGTATAGATCTAATTTGTTGTTGAAGAAATCGTGAAATAGTGGTTGCGTTCTTCAGATCTATGGCGGTCTATATCGCTAGATCTGAATACCTAGTAAATTACTAGTTCATGATAATCGGCGCCAGCTACGTTGATCGTCAGATAAAATTTACATGTTAGTAGCTTGGTCAACTATTTGCATGTCATCGTAAATTAGCATGAAGAACTTTTAGTGAAGTGTAAATTTGGACATAGTCTTGATGGACCCTAGGAACGTGCTAGTCAGTGTCGATAGCTGCCTAGGCGGGCTAGCGGTATGGGTTAACGTTCAATACCGGCAACTCTAGAACTTAGTGCGTATGGGCTATTACGGACCAATTAAGGAGGGTAGCTTGCGTATAGATTATCTACTACCATGGTCGGAGTAGATAGGGTTAGGAGTTGCACCCGTAGCTGACAATGAATTAAAATTTACCAAAGGGGAGGACTATTGCATGTGTGGGGGGAATAACAAATCACACATAATTAGACTAATACATTAGAAACTCTTGTTTACATCCGTGTGAACTAGCATAGTCTTGATAGTTTGTGGCACCAATTTTACTTATGTCTATATTTTAGTTGGTCGTAGACTTTATTTTTGACAAGCTCAATCTCAAGAATTTGCACTCTGACGAGTCTCTGTGGGATGGACCTTGACTCGCCAGTACTCTACTATGATAGACCTAGTCATATTGCTAGTTGATCGTGTGTAAGTCACTAACGTCACTATTACTAGCAAGAATACTAGGTACATCGTAGTATAGTAAATGCGAGTCAAGGTCGATCCCACAGAGATAATGCAACTTGAACTATAAACAATTCTAACCTAATTAAGAAGCAACATATAGGCGGTCATGGACCAACAATGAACATAAAACAAGCTTGGTATTTCTCCCCCTCTTCTTACTGATCTACTAACTTGGATTAGTTAATCATTACGTTTACATCCCCACATAATTTCCTTAAATTAATCGAGCGAGCTTTTAATTTGATTATCAGCTACGGGTGCAACTCCTAACCCTATCTACTCCGACAATGGTAGTAGACAATCTATACGCAAGCTACCCTCCTTAATTGGTCCGTAATAGCCCATACGCATAAAGAACTAGAATTTCCTTTATCGAGCGCTAACTCATACCGCTAACCTGCCTAGACAGTTGTCGACATTGATCAGCACGTTCCTAGGGTCCATTCAAGACTATGTCCAAACTTAGCACTACACTATTCATATTTCATGCCAGTTTATGAATACAATAAGCAGATTGGCCAGATCTAACCTACCGTTAATTAAACATGTCGATCAACGAAACTGTAGTGAATCCCAGTTTAGGTTTTCTAAATAATGCATCGGTAAGCCGGTATAGACCGCCGGGTTTACAGGGGTCAGCTTTTCCTATTCCTGGATTTACATTGCTCACATACGATTAAAATAAGTAAATTATAGGATCTCTAAACATGCAGATTAACTAAAACACATAAATACGAACATATCTACCATATTGAAGACAAAAAGGAACGATCAAAGCTTCATACGTTCAACAATGGAGATCTAGCTCGATCAACTCAAGCTAGAGATGGTAGAGAAAGGGAGAAAACCAGAAATTACTCCTCAAAAGCATGGAATAACTTTATTTCATCAAAATTGTATAATGTAATTGAATGTAATTGATAAGATGTTGTGTAAACTTATCAAAACTTATGAAGAACTCTGTTAATGCGGCCTTATATAGATACATTGACGACTTATGACTCTCCAAAACCCTAAACGACCTAGATAATGCGGTAGAATTAATTTCGTGTCCAACAAGTCCTCAGTTTACCGGCCCTAGCCCTCGGTAAACCGGGCCGACTTTTCTTCTTTTTCTTCAGCAGACTTCTTCTTGGGCTTTAATCACTTGGCCCAATATACTTCTTCTGGTCCAGATCCATTCTCCAATGCTCTAGATTTGGTACATCCTATAAAACATGCAAAACGAGACAAAACAGTACCAAATCTTCGTGAAAATAACATAGATGCATAATTACGATCCTAGAAACACGCACATAGAATTTAACACATATTCCCTATAATAACGAGCCTATCTATCCTCTTTTGAGCAGAATTTGGGGTGAATAAAGGTATGAATATTGGTACCATTTAGGGCGTTATCAACTACCCCTCACTTAGCTTTTGATCACCCCGAGCAAAAAGGAGAAAAGAAAAACACACTATGATCAGTACACAAGTTAATTAAAAACAACTACGCCTCACAAAGTCAAGATCAAGATCATGACACTCATATCCATCAGTAATGCATTAGACACTATTCACATCATGAGCCAATGTGTGTGTGCAATAAATTTCACAACCGCTTAGTAATGCAGACAATCTCGCATTACGTCAACCCGTAGTCGAAAAAACCAATAAAATTAGCTGGAAAGGCGGATCGAGAACCGAGTATATATTACTCTTAGGCTCGCGTTTATCGGCCTATGCAAAATTCGTGCATCTTACGCTCCATCGACTCAGATTTTTGATAAAGAAAATATAGATGTATATATTTCAATGGACTTCACTTTCTTGGCGGGTGAACTCTCATTGATTTATCTATCCTCACAACCCCACTCATGATTTATCTATATTTCTCTGTCTGCCGTTTCTGCACTCTTTACTCAACCTCTCTACTCAATTCTGACCTCAAATTGACAAGTCTCTTACTCCTTTGTTGCTTTTTCCGACTCGATCCTAACCTACTTCACTAGAATCTGCAACGAGTAAAAAAAAAACCTTTCCACAACCATCGGTTTTAAGACTAAGGGTGCGGTAGGATGAAAAAAAGCTCGTCCCTTCATCCAGTTACTTTTATTCATTCCTAATCTACCTAAGGGTTTAAAAAAATAGTTCTGAGTTTATAGTCGCCAGCTCGACTTTCTTCAAAGCCTTGATCATTCAGGGGTTGGAGCTTTAACTCGCCAAAATTTTGCTCCAGAGGTTTGCACCATTATTGAACCTTTATGAGCTCTCTTCCTAGCACGCCTCTCTCTCTCTTGGCTTGCATACTAGGTCTGCCTCTACGTCCAGATTTAGACTTTAGACCCAAGGACTCCACATTTTCTACTTTAAACTCAAAGCGTTCACTATGCAACAAGGAAGGACTAGCTTCCGTGAGCATCTTGTGGTGGTCCTTCTCTTCTCTCTCTCTCTCTCAGCATTAACCTCATGAATTCTTACTCAACGGTTTCTACTACAACCTCTCTATGCTTATGCCCCTCTATCTCCTTAATTTCCACTTTCCCTGAATCATACGTCTTCTTGCAACTTTCCGGCCTATTTTCTAGGGGCTCTAAGATTTTGAAAGATACTGCATCATTATTCAGCCTCAAAGTAATCTCCCCACTGTCGAAATCCATGACTGCTCTGCTTGTCGCAATGAAAGGTCTTCCTAACAAAACTGGGGCACTTGGGTCCTCTGGTACGCATATAACCGTGAAATCAATTGGAAAAGTGAACCCTCTTGCCTTAATCGTGCACTTCCTAAGCAGACCGGCAGGTATATCTCTAGTTCTATCGACGAAAGTCAAGGTTTGAGTTTGATTCATAATGACCGGAAGCTTAATCTTCTGGCAGAGGGGAAAAGGAAGAATGTTGCAACTCGAGCCATAGTCTCAGAGACCTAATCCTACTGATATACCATTAAAAGAAATCAGGAGTCAGAATGTGCCAGGGTCTCCTAAATTCACCACGGTGTCTAAGTCTGGGTAATCCTCAGGCTCAGAGAACATCGTGTCAGGATCCTCTTCAGGATCATCAGAATCATAATCCGAAGACGATATTTCAACTAACTCGAAAGGGAACTCACCTGGACGATACGTGCTATACTCCTTTAACTCTGTTAATGCGGCATTATATATATACAATGACCGACTTATGACTCTCTAAAACCCGAACCGACCTAGATAATGTGGTAGAATTAATTTCATGTTCAACAAGTCCTCGGTTTACTAGCCCTAGCCTTCGGTAAACCGGGCCGACTTTTCTTCTTTTTCTTCAGCAGACTTCTTCTTGGGCTTTAATCACTTGGCCCAATATACTTCTTCTGGTCCAAATCCATTCTCCAATGCTCCAGATTCGGTACATTCTATAAAACAAGACCAAACAGTACCAAATCTTTGGAAAAATAACATAGATGCAGAATTACGATCCTAGAAACACGCACATAGTATTTAACACATGTTCCACATAATAACGAGCCTATCTATCCTCTCTTGAGTAGAATTTGGGGTGAATAAAGGTATAATTATTCATACCATTTAGGGCGTTATCACTAGTAAGTGCTTTGCACGCGATCAAGATTTTTTTGGTGCCATTGTGGGGGACTCGTGTCGAGAATACTTTTCCTTTGAGATTGAGTGTTTGTATACATTCAAGTATATTTTATTGAGTCTATTTTATAGTCTGTTTATGTTGGAGTCATACCGAGTCATTTCTGTTTGAAATCTAGAAAAAAAAAATTGCATCATGTTTATCGGGGGTATACCGCGGTAAATCGGGGGTCCCAGATTCGATAGAATCGGTTCTGTCAGTTCAGCATCGAGTCAGTAGTCTGAGTCTGTATTTTTGAGTCTGCCAGGCGTGTGTAACGGCCACCGAGGCAAGTCACTAACTTTTTATTTTCTTTTTGTGTTTTGCAGTATGCTACACGAAGTTCAGCAACCAAACTCGAGAGATTCATACCTGAGATCGAAAAGTTTGCTAGACAAAAGAGAAAGAAAGCTTGAGAGAATACTGTTAGGCTGGCTGACGACGTGAGTTCACACGAAGAAGATCACAGCGAGAAGGAGGAGGAAATTCCACCTTTGGAGGATACAGACAACACAATGGCACAGAATGGACAAAACAGTGTCAACGGAAGAGGAAACGGAAAAGGAGTTGTGGTACAAGGAGATAGAAAAACTTTACAAAGTTAAGTGATGCCAATGATTGAGCAGTTTGTGCTAGCGATTGTTCAGCCAGAGAATGCGGCTGAGGTCTTTCACCCAAAGCCAAACGTGATATAGATGGTGACTAATTACACTACCTTCCATGGAGTACCGAACAAAGATCCTAGGGTACATGTCACTAACTTCATGGAGATAGTCAGCACAGTTAAAGCAGCAAGAGTACCGGAAGATAACATTAAGCTGAAGTTGTTTCCATTCACTCTGAAAGACAAAGCAAAGAAATGGTTATTGTCTCTAGCACCAGGATTGATCCAACCTTTGACCGATCTGCTGCACAAGTTTATGAACAAGTACTGCCCGCTTGGGAAGTCACTACAGATGAGACAAAACATCATGAATTTCAAGCAAAACTCTACTGAAACATTCGAAGAAGCTTGTGAAAGATTTAAGGAAGCACAAAAGAGATTCCCTCACCATGATATCACTCTACCCGTACGAACGCATAGTTTCTATCATGGATTACGGCCAAGTGAACAAATGAGAGTTGATGCATCGAGCAATGGATGTTTTGCATTGTTATCACCTGAAGAAGCTGAAGAGAAATTAGAGCAAATAGCACTAACAAACCAATGGGGAACGCATCAAATTGAGACTGCAAAGGTAGCTGAAGGCGTATTTGGAGAAGATACTTCGCAGAAGATCTTATACCTGCTAATGGAGATGAACGAGAAAATAGATGGCAAGTAAGATCGCATTGCCAAGATTGAGAAATTTCAAGAAATCGAAGCAACCAACACCGAGGATGTGAACTATATAGAGAGACAAGGAAATCCTTATAGGGGTGGATATCGCCCAGGTTCTCATGTCCACCCTGGTTTTCGACTGAGTGACCCTACTGCGGTTTTTCGACAAAGAGATTCTACAAGTAGAGAGAGAACATGGCAAACTGGTGGATTCATGCCTCAATTCAACAAATCAGGTGGTTGGGAAGCAGCCATGGATAAAATAAGCTCAAATATGACCAACACGGTCAATCAACTCATAAAATCCATGACTGAGATGAATACAAACTTCACCACATATTGTCGGAAGAATGATACAAGACTGACCAATCAGAAAGCCTTAGTGCAGAATCTGTCGCACTAAGTGGGGAAAATCGCAGAGCAAGTGTCAGCCCGAATTCCGGGAGGATTACCAAGTAACACTGAGAAGAATCCGAAGGACGTAAATGAAATTATGACTAGAAGTGGCAAGGAACTTCCTAGACCAGTTATACCAACTATCCAGGAAAAATCAGAAAGCAGCAGCAGCAGAACGTAGCAGAATCTGGAGAAAAATAGGGGCCGGTAAATCGGGACACCACGCCGATCAACCGGGCGTCTGAAAATTCAACTGGCAGAGCAGCAGCAGGTAGCAGGTAAGTCTTCACGAACTGTAACTATTAATCCTGCTACTTTACCCTATCCCCCTAGGAAATATAAACCAAATAATGATGATGCTCGTTATATAAAGTTCATAGAAATGTTTAAGAAATTTCAAGTGAATATACCATTGGTAGAAACTCTGGCCGGAATGCCAGAATATGTGAAATTATTGAAAGAAGCAATCTCTACTAAAACGAAATTGTTAGAGCTTGAGCCTATTTGACTTAATGAGGAATGCTCAGCAGTTTTTCAACGCAAACTGCCTCATAAGTGTAAAGATCTTGGGAGCTTCCTCATACCTTGAACGATTGGAGGAGTATTCCTAAACAAAGCATTGTGTGATCTTGGAGCCAGTGTCAATCTAATGCCACTCTCCATCTTTCATAAGTTAGGCATGAAAGAGTTAAATGAAACATCCATAACCCTTCATTTGGCCGATAGGTCTATGAAGCAACCTTGTGGAGTGGTGGAGGATGTGCTGGTAAAAGTTTATAAGTATGTATTCCCTATATACTTTGTAGGGCTAGATATGGAAGCTAACCACGATCTTGTTAGAAATCACTAGTTTAATGCAGCGGAATTTAAAATTGGAATAAACACATTAAGTAGTTTGACAGAATATACCTTGATGATCTATAAGATCGTTGCTTTGACCATCAACGGAGAGTAGTACAGTACGCAAGCTGTCCATGTGTCCGGCCTCTATCGTTGATCCACACGAACTCCTCGCCGGAATCCTCCTTGGATTGCTATTGGAAAACTCCAGTTGCTAGACCGGTCTTTTTCCTCAATCTCAAACTCTCTATAGGATGCTCTCTATTTTACACAAGAACTATAAGCTCTTGCAATTGTGATCTACAAAGAGCTTGACACCGACTTCCTTCATATAGAGGAGGTGGCGCCCCAAGAGGTGTGGAGGAGAAGAAAACATTTTCCCAATAAAATAAGGAAAATCAATTAGAACATAGCTGATTCCTTTTGACAGGTAGACCCCACGTGACATGGGCAGCATTCCTTTCTTGGACTGCTCCATGCTGAATCTCTTCAGCATCTTGTCTATATAGGTGGATTGCGAAAGACCAAGCAACCTTTTAGATCTATCTCTATAGATCTTGATTCCTAGAATATAGGCTGCTTCACCCAAGTCCTTCATTGAGAAGTTCTTGGATAACCAAGCTTTGACTGACGCTAACATAGGCACATCATACCTTATGAGCAATATGTTGTCTACATAAAGCACTAAGAACACAATGGCACTCTCACTAAACTTCTTGTAAACACATGGCTCATCTTCGTTCTTGATGAAATCAAGTTGTTTGATTATCTCATCAAAGCAAAAATTCCAACTCCGAGAAGCTTGGTTTAATCCATAAATTGATCTTTGCAGTTTACACACCATCTTGGCGTCATTGGTTGTGAAACCCTCAGGCTGTGTCATATACACTCCCTCAGACAGGTTCCCGTTAAGGAAAGCTGTTTTCACATACATCTGCCAGATTTCGTAATCATGGTATGCTGCAATAGCGAGTAGAATTCTAATAGATTTTAACATGGCAACCGGTGAAAAGGTTTTGTCATAGTCAACTCATTGTCTTTGCTTATAACATTTTGCCACTAGCCTAGCCTTGTAGGTAGTCACATTGCCGTCCATGTCGGTCTTTCTCTTAAAGACCCATTTGCACCATATAGGAACTATTCCTTCAGGTGGATTAACTAAGTTCCAAACTTGGTGTCTTTAATGGATTCTATTTCAGAATTCATGGCTTCTAGCCATTTCTCTTTGTCATGCCTTAATAGCACTTTCTCAGAAGTTCTAGGGTCCTCATCTTCCACGAGATACACGCCAGTGTACCTTTCGGGTTCACGGCGTTCCCTGGTGAATCTTCGAGGTGCTAGTGTATCTACTTTAGAGGTTGGCATCACATATGTGTGTGGCGTCTCCTCTACTTCCATCAACTGACTTTTATCCGTAAGTGGTTCTCAAATTTCTTCAAGATCAATCTTGTTCCCACTGACCCTATCCTGAATAAACTCTTTCTCCAGAAAGTGGCCAGTCCTGGAAACAAACACCTTTTGTTCCTCAGGGTGGTAAAATTGGTATCCTCTAGTTTCTCTAGGATAACCCACAAATAGACATTTGTCAGATACAGCCTCCAATTTGTCAGGCATCATCCGCTTCACGTAAGTCGGACAACCACAAGGTTTAAGATATGCTAGACTTGGTTTCCTCTTATGCCATACCTCGTATGATGTGGATTCAACCGTCTTTGATGGAACTCGGTTCAGTGTATAGGATGCAGTTTCTAGAAAAGACCCCCAAAATGATTTTGGGATAACTGCATAGCTCACCATGGATTGCACCATGTCTAACAAGGTACGGTTCCTCCTCTCAGATATGCCATTCATCTGAGGCGTTCCTGGAGGGGTCCATTCAAGTAGAATCCCATTCTCCTTTAAATAACATTGAAACTCTCCATCTAGGTATTCTACACCTCGATCGGATCGAAGTGTTTTGATTTCATTACCTAGTTTTTTCTCCACTTCACTTCTGAATTCCTTGAACTTTTAAAAGGCCTCAGACTTATACTTCATTAAGTATATATAACCATAGCGTGAATGGTCATCAGTGAAAGTGATAAAATAAGAGTGTCCTCCTTTGGCTTGAATTGACATTGGGCCGCACACATCAGTATGTATGAGCTCAAGAAATTTGTTGGATCTTATCCCTTTGCCACTAAAAGGTGACTTTTTCATCTTTCCAAGCAAACAAGCTTCGCATGTTTCAAATGATTCGTTATCGAATTGATCCAACAATCCATCTTTATAGAGTTTGGAAATGCGATTCTTATTTATATGGCCAAGTCTACAATGCCATAAGTAGGATTCATTAAAGTCATTCATTTTGGATTTCTTGTTGTTTATATTAAGTATGTCAACATTCACATCTAATATGTAGAGACCATTGCTAAGTATGACAGTACCAAAAAAAATTCCATCACGTGAAAAAGAACAACATTTATTCTCAAACGTAAAAGAAAATCCATCAACATCCAACGCAAAAATAGAAATAATGCTCTTCGTAAGAGCAGGAAGAAAATAACAGTTATTAAGTTCTAGTACTAGCCCACTGGGAAATGAAAGAAAATAATCTCCTACGGCCAGTGCAGCAACACTTGCTCCATTCCCAACGCGTAGGTCCACCTCTCCTTTCCTCAGTTCTCTAGTTCTTCTTAGTGCCTGCATATTCGTACAAATATGAGAACCACAACCAGTATTTAATACCCAGTGGTTAGACTTAGAAGAAGCAATATTGATCTCAATCATAAACATACCTGAAGTCGAAGCATCAGAATGCTTATTCTTGAAACTCAAGAAGCCTTTGCAGTTTCTCCTACAATGTCCGGTCTCACCGCAATGGAAGCAAGCATCCTTGGATTTGTCCTTGGATATTAGGCATTGGCTTAAGTGCAGCCTTCGCCTTCTTGGACATCTTTTGGGCTTTTGGCTTGCCCTTGTTGGAAGTTACCAGCAACACTTGCTTTCCCTTCCCCACAGTGCCCTCAGCAGTTTTCAACATGTTCAATAACTCCGCAAGAGAGAAGTCTATCTTGTTCATGTGATAATTCATCACGAACTGCAAGTATGAATCGGGTAAAGATTGCAGAATCAAGTCAATACTCAATTCTCGCTCCAACTTGTGGCCCAGCTTCCTAAGCCTCTATATATACCCGATCATTTTAAGCATGTGTGACCCCACAAAGCGGTCCCGGATGCCATCTTAAAACCAAACAGGGCCTTCAACACCTCGTACCTCTCAGTGCGAGACTGAGAAGCATAGAGTTCCTTTAAGTGGACCATGAATGAGTAGGCGTCCATAGACTCATGATGTTTCTGCAATTCAGGTGTCATCGAAGCAAGAATGATACATGTAGCATCAGTACTGTCAAAATAGTGCTTGTTATACTTCTCGACAGCATCTTCAGCCGAGCCCTCTGCTGGCTTCTCTGGTAGGACTTCGTCCAAGCATAGCCAATCTTCTCGAGCCTCAAAACGATTTTGAGCCTCAAAGCTTATTGTCAATGATAAAACGAAGGTTCAATTTGTTTGACATTTTCTACAACAATAAATAAAGATAGAATAAGTAAAAGCTTAAGTATTTAAAAACCCTAAATTTGCACTTAAAATTTTATAAGGTTTTACTCACACTAGCCAAATATTCCCAATTGGCTTTCAAGAATTTAATCAATTCTTTAGTGGCTGGGATCCAATCTAGTTATCTCGATTCCCGACGAGGGCCGATCAACCGAGACAATTTCGATAGGTAGGTACTCCTACCACTCGCATCGTATGCGGATCCTAGTGGCTGACTAGTCAACTCTTTGACGTTTCACATCTCTATGTGATAGTTAACCCATTGTCTCTAAAATTAGACAGTCCTGACGAGGGTCAATCACCCTAAGATTCTAGTCAAGTCGTAACCCAAATATTCATGAGATCTCATAACGATCATATCTCGATAATAACGATATACCCGAGGTAGGTCAACTCCTGACGAGGGCCGATTAGTTGATCCGAACAAGGGTTCTTCACCGTCATTATAATATTGGGAGACAATTTTGGCTCGATTTTTGCCGTGGGAATAATTTTAAATTAATTCACTTAATTAATTTTATTTATTTATGGTGTCATCTACTATGTGCATATTACTACGATATCATTTAAAGTAAAACATACACAACATTCCGCACACAAAGTAACCGGTATGATCATGGACTTTTCCTAGGTGCGGTTTTGAATACAAACTGATGAAACCGCGGGTCACAATCTAAGGGTAGCTGCAACCGCCAATAGAATCTTTATTACTGAACGCCAATGGGTTCTTTATCTCTCTATGGTCTTTATCTTCTTGTTCCGTTCTAGTTACATAATAATCTATCTAATAAATAATTACACCCGCCGCACACGGGGGGAGCTAACGGGAATGGGATAAATACAAAAAGTAAACTAGGTCACGTTTTTCATAACGGTCTAGGACAACTTTCAAAAAACCAACATAAAGAAAACATTCTCATCTATCCTATTGGTCGGGTCCATGATCAATCGGAGTTCATATAATCACATTATATCTACACATCTAATCCATACAATTTTATCTTATGAAAAAGATCAAATTCTAATTTTAACTACTCAAGCGTCTTATTTTATCACATCAAATAATTAAATAACTTTTAACTAATTATATGACTTAATCGATAATAAAATTAAAATTTAATTTTAAATCGATTCTAATTTCAATTTTATTAAATTTGAATTATTCAAATTAAAATTAAAATTATAAGGTCTCCTTTTGTTTCCTTTCCTTTTGGTTCTTAACCAAAAGGGATGCCTTTGATTTCCTAAACCAAAAGGAATCTTTCTAAACCAAATTCGGTTTAAGTCTGGCCACTTTTAAAAATCAAAATTTTGAAAGTGGCATAAGTTAGGCCTTTTACAAATCAAATATTTGAAAATGGCTCAGGCCTATTCCAAATCAAAATTTGGAAAAGCCAATATTTTTTGTTTAGGCCTGGCCACTTTTCAAAATCAAATATTTGAAAAAGGCCTAAGCCTATTCCAAATCAAAATTTGGAAAGGCCAATATTTTGGTTAATATGCCACTATGGTTTCCCAATGGCCCAAAATATTTGAGCCATTGGTTGGCCATATGACACAAGTAAACAAAAGAGATATATATACACAATAAATATCACAAAACGAAAAAAGTTGATCTCCCCGTTTGGAAGAGGACAGCCGACGACGGCAGCCCTAGAGCCGCAGCCGCCGCCGCCGCAGAGGAGGGAGCCGCCGCCAGTCGGCCGAGCCCCCCAATCGAACCCATTTTTTTGTTTTTTTGTTTTAAGCGTCTCGTGATTTTAGATCTTGCATCTATCAATTAATTACTACGCAATTAAATTGTGCTTATTGCTTAAGCTCAAAGTATTTATGTCATACCACTGTTAGGAAATCACTAGTTTAACGCAGTGGAATTTGAAATTTTGATTTCCTTTTCTAGATCGTTCTTCATTTAATGAAATAAACACGTTAAGTAGTTTGACGGAATATACCTTGATGATCTATAAGATCGTCGCTTTGACCGTCAATAGAGAGTAGTACAGTGCGCAAGCCGTCCACGTGTCCCGCCTCTATCGTTGATCCACACGAACTCCTCGCCGGAATCCTCCTTGGATTTCTATTGGAAAACTCCGGTTGCTAGACCTGCCTTTTTCATCTCTCTTAAACTCTCTATAGGATGCTCTATATTTTACACAAGAACTATAAGCTCTTGCAATTGTGATGTACAAAAGAGCTTGACACCCACTTCCTTTATATAGAGGAGGTGGCGCCCCAAGAGGTGTAGAGGAGAAAAAAATATTTTCCCAATAAAATAAGGAAAATCAATTAGATTGATTTATCTCTTTTATTATAATATCTTATATTGAATAAAATCTAAATATTGCCAATATCTTATATTGATTATATTTATCTTATTACCATAAATCTATTTTTCCAAAATCAATTAACATCCATTATTAAGATTATGGTAATCTCATTAATTAAAGTTCACAATCCAAGTGTATCTTATACCCTTGGATGTGGTGCCCCGTATGTCAATTAATTGGCATCCGGAATATTCTTTAATTAATATAATTTGTATATAATTAATATCTTGTATTTTATTTATTCATAATAAATAAATACCACCATATTAATTTACCACTATAACCTTTATAGTCTAGAGATAAACTTTTCTTATTTGGTTATCAACTATAACCGCATTTTAATCCGACTCGATGTTCATATGTGTGTGACCCGATAGGCTTCCGAATAAGTTGACCGTAGACACAAAGTGTAATTTACAAAAATGCTCTTCATGCCTAACGATCACTGGATAGCGTCTAGCAACACATCGTGACCCCCAATCATCGGAAGAGTCAAAACCAATGACTACTACCTTTCATGTGAAACAGTTACCGTGTAACTTACAATCCTATCACTGTAATAATATCCATACGATTGTATCTCGAGTGTCAATACAATAACGATCGTATCTTATAATCTGGATATCATGCTCTCTCAGAATAACACATTTATTCCCACTTTGCAATGATTCTTGAGAGCTAGACATTCCTTATAAGAAGGCCATTTCGGATATTCGATCCCAATCATAGGATACGCGATTCCCGGATGACCAATCATGTATACTCCGCATGCTTCAATATCACACCCAATCACTACTGCATGATCACCCCGTGGGTAGGAGAAATCTCAATAGTGTCAAAGCATGACAATCCACACCGTGATGCTATAAAGACTCCGGTCTATAGGATAATTACACAACCGCCACATAGTGTGACTCTTAATGTAAGTGATTCAGTCTAACATACGCATTCTCTAATACACGTCCACGTACAGTTCAAGTGTCTCTACACTTCGATTGATGAGATCTATCCCTACCTTCTATAAGATAGAAGACATGCAATATGTGCTAGTCTAATTATACTATCAATGTCCCATTTGACAGTACTTAAGACTAGAGACATTTAAGTATCAAACTTATTAAAGTGATTAGATATCTCATCAACCACAATCACTCTCATGGTTTCTCTATCACAGTATGACACTAGGGACGTTACTATATATACAACAAACAATATGAAGATAAACATAATAAAGTTATTACATGAACTAAAATAGACTGTAAACGCCCGTCCCGGTCGGATCCGTTTGGATTTATGACACCATTCAACAGATGTTCCACTGATCCTAAGAAGATCTTTCCTAGCAACAAGTAAAACCTTTATAGATGTTCATAAGGGTGAGTTGATTCTAAGAGTGAATGAGGACAGAGTAGTATTCAATGTGATGAAAACAATGAAGTATGCACAAGATGATGGAGAAGCATGTTACATGCTAAATGCCATAGACGAGCTTGTTTTGAAATTATATCAGCAAGTGGCACTAGTCCCTGAAATAGCAGAGACTTTTCTCCTAAAAGAGGATGAAGAATGTAATGAGGAAACCTGGCCTGGGTGTAGCGAAGGTCAAGTGCGAGAAGTATAGCTTATATCTTCTGTGGATTTAGGAGGAACAATTCACAGACCTTTGTGGCATAAGTTCTTTGACTTACAATTGACTGGTAAGCTGTTAAGATCATCGCTGGAAGAACCACCAAGGAACTTAACGTTGAACCTTTGCCATCTCACCTGAAGTACGTATACTTACAAGATGATACTCTTCCCCTCAAAATTTCATCGTTACTATCACCTTTAGAGGAGGAGAAACTTTTAAGAGTACTGAGAGAGCATAAGGGAGCATTCAGGTGGACCATTGCAGATATTAGAGGAATAAGCCCATCGGTGTGCATGCATAAAATCTCTGTAGACCCCGAGAAGAAAGCAGTAGTACAACCTCAAAAAAAGGCCGACGCCATAATTAAAGGATGTTGTTAAAGAGGAGATTATAAAGATGTTATAAATGAGAATCATTTTCCCAAATGCAGATAGTGAATGGGTGAGTCCGATTCATGTGGTGCCCAAGAAAGGAGAATTCACTGTCCAACCTAATGAATTCGATGAGTTAATCCCTGTGAGGCTAATTACAGGACATCGAGTTTGCATTGAGGAAACTGAACGACGCAACTCGTAAAGATCATTTTCCCCTACCATTCATTGACCAGGTGATAGAAAGATTAAGGGGTCATGATTTTTATTGTTTCTTAGATGGATTCTGGTTAATATCAAATCCGTATTTCCCCCGAGGACCAAGAGAAAACAACTTTCACATGTCCCTGTGGAACTTTTGCGTACAATCGCTTTTGGATTTTGCAATGCACCAGCAATATTCCAAAGGTGCATGACGTCATTATTTGCGGACATGGTGGAGGATTTTCTGGAAATTTTTATGGATGACTTTTATGTATTTGGAGATAGCTTGGATAAATGCTTGGACAATTTGAGTAGAGTGCTGAAGAGATTTGAAGAGACCAACCTCGTACTTAACTGGGAAAAATGCCATTTCATGGTAACAGAAGGAATAGTGTTGGGTCATAAGATTTCAAAGAAAGGAATGGAGGTCGAAAAGGCAAAGATAGAGGTAATAAAGAAGTTACCCCCTCCAACAAACTTAAAGACATTGCGAGCCTTTCTTGGCCACGCCGGATTTTATAGGAGGTTTATTAAGGATTTCTCTCTAAGGTTTTTAGACCTTTGACAGAATTACTTGCAAATGAGGTGCCTTTCATATTTGGAGAAGAGTGCAAGAAAGCATTCGACACATTGAAGCAAATGCTTATAACTGCCCCAATTCTGGTAGCCCCAGACTGGAACAAACCCTTTGAGCTTATGTGTGATGCAAGCGACATGGCCGTTAGAGCAGCCCTGGGACAAAGGGAGGATAAAATCTTTAAGCCTATCTATTACGCCAATCGTACCCTTAACAGTGCCCGGAGGAATTATGCAACTACATAGAAGGAACTCTTAGTTGTTATATTCATATTTGACAAGTTTCGACCATATCTGATAGGATCAGAAGTCACTGTATTCACTGACCATACAACTTTGAAATACCTTCTAACAAAGCAAGACTTCAAGCCGAGATTTTTGTGGTGCATTCTACTCTTACAAGAGTTTGATGTCGAGATTAAAGATAAAAAGGGATCTGAGAACCAGGTGGCTGATCACATGTCAAGATTAACTTTGCTGGAAGAAGAGCAACCAACTGAGATCAGGGAGAGCTTTCCTGATGAACAACTTTTTTTCCATCTCAATAGTAGCTCCAGTTGAATCTCAGACCCGACATCATACATCAAAAGTGGGCAAGGTATACCCTTGGTTTGCTAACATCATAAATTATCTAGCAGGAATGTACCTACCACCGGAATTCATAAATGCAGATAAGAAGAAGTTCTTTACAGATCTGAAGCATTATTTTTGGTACAATCCCTACCTATACAAGATGTGCTCTGATACCATTCTTAGGAAATGCGTCCATGATGACAATATTCCAAGTATTTTGAGCCAATGTCATTCTAGAGAAGTGGGAGGTTACTATGGGCCGCACAAGACAGCAGCAAAGGTACCGTAGTGTGGATTCTATTGGCCTACAATTCATAAATCTGCTTATGAGTTTACAAGAGCCTGTCATTCCTGTCAAATGACCGGTAATATTAACAAGGGCAATAAGATGCCACTGCATAGTATCCTAGAAGTTGAAGTATTCGATGTGTGGGGAATTGATTTTGTTGGGCCTTTCACATTGTCAGAATCAAATCGTTACATTCTGGTAGCAGATGATTATATTTCTAAATGGGTGGAAGCAGTGGCCTCACCTATTAATGATGCCAGGGTTGTCCTGAGGTTTCTTAAGAAGAATATTTGGACGAGGTTTGGAGTGCCCAGAGCCATATTTATTGACGGAGAGAGTCATTTTTGTAATAGGTTGTTTGAGAAATTGATGTTGCAATATGGGGTTAGCCATAAGATTGCAGTAGCATATCACCCCCAGATGAGTGGACAAGTAGAGGTCACGAACAGAGAGATAAAGAGGATCCTAGAGAAGATTGTGAATCCCCACGAGGAAGGATTGGTCTTTGAAATTAGATGATGCTCTTTGGGCGTACAGAACCGCTTATAGGACCATAATTAGGATGTCACCATACATGATAGTGTTTGGAAAGCGTGTCATTTACCAATAGAACTCGAGCACCGAACACGGTGGGCTACGAAGTTTCTAAACATGGATGAAAGTTTAGCCGGTGAGAAGAGATTGCTAGAATTGAATAAATTGGGGGAGTTTACACTTCAAGCGTATAAGAATGCAAAGATTAACAAGGAGAGAACTAAGCGCCTGCACGATAAAAGGATTCTCAACCGAACATTTCAAGTTGGAGACAAGGTGCTGGTATATAATTCACGTCTTCATCTTTTTCCTGGGAAGTTGAAGTCTAGATGGTATGGACCGTAAGTAGTCACAAAAGTTCTCAAATCAAGTGCGTGTGAAATTAGAAATGAATACTCTGGGAAGACTTTCATAATAAACGGCCACAGGCTGAAGCATTACCTAGAGCACAAGTATAACCCTGAATTGGAAGTCTTTATGTTGACGGATCCAAAGTACAAATAAAGGAGCCCTATTAGTATAGTCGAGCTGGCGACTATAAACTCAGAACTATTTCTAATAAGTGGGGAGTAGGCAGTCTTAGCTGGATAATCAATAGAGGGAATAAATTTTGAAATTTTTAGCTTGCCTATTACACTGTTTTTAGCTTGCCTATTACACGTTTATGAGTAAGGAATCGGTAGGAAAGTAGCCCAAGAACAATTTGAAGTTAGCTATAGCATATTCAATTTAGTATGTAAAAATGAGCATATATTATGTTGCATGAAGTTGTAAATTATTAATTGTTTTTCTATCATTGCACTCAATATTTGACCACATAATCTGAGTGAGAAGTGTTTGAGACTAGATGATAAGTTGTTTTAACAAGAAATCACTATTTGTCTGTCTATATACTTTAACAAATTGTTGTAGGACAAGGGAAGCAACATGAATGCCACAAAAGGTAACCGGGACAAAACGGGCTTGTGAGAGAGAGAAAAAAATAGTGAGAAATCTTCCAGAAAAAAAAAACAACAAATGAAAAGAAAAAATATACAATAAAGGCAGTGAGGAAAGCGAAATCATAGCAAAAAGAGCACGACCCTCGCATAAAAAAGAAACAAACGAGGACCTAAGAGCAAGACTCGGTCCCCAAGTCCGCCCGGCCCAATTAAGGTACCATGTTGTGTAACCAAGTCTGAAAGCAAGATGAGCGAGTGTATGTGCAGGTAAGTTAAGATTGTAGGGTTAATACAACTTGATTCTCCTCACGAACGCACTATCACGAAAGATTCATCACACGACGCATTGATGCATGGTAAGTAGTGATTAAAGGGGAGCTTATGGATTGTGTCTTGATGTGTTCTACTAGAAATCCTAATGATTAACAAAAGAACTTATGTTATTATATATTGTTTATCTTCATATTTTTTTTTGTATAAATATAGTAATGTCCCTAGTGTCAAAGGTTTGATACTTAAAAGTCTCTAGTCTTAAGTACTGTCAAATGGGACATTGATAGTATAATTAGACTAGCACGTATTGGATGTCTTCTATCTTATAGAAGGTAGGGATAGATCTCGTCTATCGAAGTGTAGAGACACTTGGACTGTACGTGGACGTGTATTAGAGAATGCGTACGTTAGACTGACCCACTTACATTAAGTGTCACACTATGTGGCGGTTGTGTAATTATCCTTTAGACTGGAGTATTCATGGCATCACGGTGTGGATTTTCACGCTTTGACACTGTTGAGATTTCTCCTATCCACGGGGCGATCATCCGGCAATGATTGGATGTGATATTGAAGCATGCGGAGTATACATGATTGGTCGTCCGGGAATCGCATATCCTATTATTGGGATCGAATATCCGAAATGGCCTTCTTATAAGGAATGTCTAGCTCTCGAGAATATTTGCAGTGGGAGTAAATGTGTTATTCCGAGAGAGCATGATATCCAGATTATAAGATACGATCGTTAATGTATTGACACTCAAGATACGGTCGTACGGATATTATTACAGCGATAGGATTGTAAGTTTCACGGTAACTACTTCACATGAAAGGTAGTAGTCATTGCTTTTGACTCTTCCGATGATCGGGGGTCACGGTGTGTTGCTAGACGCTATCCCGTGATCGTTAGGCATGAAGGGCATTTTCGTAAATTGCACTATATGTCTACGGCCAACATATTCGGAAGTCTATCAGGTCACACACAAATGAACATCGAGTCAGAGTAAAATGCGGTTAAAGTTGATAACCAAATAAAGAAAGTTTATATGTAAGACTATAAATGTTATAGTGGTAAATTAATATGGTGGTATTTATTTATAATGAATAAATAAAATACAATATATTATTTATACATAATTATATTAATTAAAGAATATTCTGGATGCCAATTAATTGACATATGGGCGCCACATCTAGGGTATAAGATACACTTGGATTGTGCACTTTAATATAAGATTACCATAATATTAATATTGTATATTAATTGATTTTTGGAAAAATAGATTTATGGTAATAAGATAAATATAATCAATATAATATATTGGCCATATTTAGATTTTATTTAATATAAAATATTATAATAAAAGAGATAAATCAATCTAATTGATTTTTCTTATTTTATTGGGAAAATGTTTTCTTCTCCTCCACTCTATTCGGGGCGCCCCTCTCACTATAAATAATAGGTGGGTGTCAAGCTCTTTTGTACATCACAATTCCAAGAGCAAATAGTTCTTGAGTAAAATAGAGAGCTTCCAATAGAGAGTTTGAGAGAGAGGAAAAAGGCCGGTCTAGCAACCGGAGTTTTTCTGATAGCAATCAAAGGATGATTCCGGTGAGGAGTTCGTGTGGATCAACGAAAGAGGCCGGACACATGGACGGCTTGCGCACTGTACTACTCTCCGTTGACGGTCAAAGCGACGATCTTATAGATCATCCGAGGTATATCCGTCAAACTACTTAACGTGATTATTGCATTAAACGAAGAACGATCTAGAAAAGAAAATCAAAATTTTAAATTCCGCTGCGTTAAACTAGTGATTTCCTAATAGTGGTATCAGAGCCCGACTTCCAGCTTAAGCAATCAGAACAATTAATTGCATAGTAATTAATCGATAGATGCTAGATCTAAACTCACGAAACGTTTAAACCAAAAAAAAATAGATCGATTGGGGGGCTCGGCCGACTGGCGGCGGCCCCCTTCCTGTGCGGCGGCGGCGGCTCTCTTCCAAACGGGGAGATCGACCGTTTTCATTTTGTGATATTTATTGTGCATTCATATCTCTTTTGTTTAGTTGTGTCATGTGGCCAACCAATGGTTCAAATAGTTTGGGCCATTGGAAAACCATAGTGGCATATTAACCAAAATATTTGCATTTCCAAATTTTGATTTGGAATAGGCCTAGGCCCTTTTCAAATATTTGATTTGTAAAAAGCCTAGGCCTAGGCCACTTTCAAAATTTTGATTTTGAAAAGTGGCCAGGCCTAAGCCAAAAAAATTGGCATTTCCAAATTTTGATTTGGAATAGGCCTACGCCCTTTTCAAATATTTGATTTGTAAAAGGCCTAGGCCTAGGCCACTTTCAAAATTTTGTTTTTGAAAAGTGGTCAGGCCTAAACCAAATTTGGTTTAGGAAGATGCCTTTTGGTTTAAGAAACAAAAGGCATCCATTTTGGTTAAGAACCAAAAGGAAATGAAACAAAGGGAAACCTTATAATTTTATTTTGAATAGTTTAAATTTAATAAAATTAAAATTAGAATCGATTTGAAATTAAACGTTAATTTTATTTTCGATTAAATCATTTAATTAATTAAAAGCTAATTAATTGTTTGATGTGATAAAATAAGACGCATAAGTAGTTAAATATTATAATTTGATCTTTTTCAAAAGATAAAAATTGTATGGATTAGATGTGTAGATATAATGTGATTATATGGACCCCAATTTATCATGGACTCGACCAATAGGATATATGGGAATGTTTTCTTTATGTTGGCTTTGAAATTGTCCTAGGCCGTTATGAAGAGCGTGACCTAGTTTACTTTTTGCATTTATCCCATTCCCGTTAGGTCCCCCGTGTGCGGCGGGTGTAATTATTTATTAGATTTATTATGTAACGAGAATGGAGCAAGAAGACGAAGAACAAAGAGAGATAAATAACCCATTGGCGTACATCAATAAAGATCCTATTGGCGGTTGCAGCTACCCTTAGATTGTGACCCACGGTTTCGTCAGTTTATATTCGAAACCACACCTAGGAAAAGTCCATGCCCATATCGGTTATTTTGTGCGCGGAATGTTGTGTATTTTTTACTTTATATGATATCGTAGTAATATGCACATATTAGATGAGACCATAATTAAATGAAATTAATTAAATGAATTAATTTAAAATTATTCCCACGATAAATATCAAGCCGAAATTGTCTCCTAATATTATAATGACAGTGAAGAGCCCTTGTACGGACCCAACTAATCGGTCCGCATCGGGAGTTGACCTACCTCGGGTATATCATAATTATCGAGATATGATTGTTATGAGATCTCATGAATATTTAGGTTATGACTCGAGTGAGAATCTTGCGGTGATTGGCCCACGTCAGGACCGTTTGATTTTAGAGACCAGGGGTGGCTATCACATAGAGATGTGAATTGTCAAAGAGTTGACTAGTCAACTAATGGAAGTCGAATAAGATTCGGTCGGTAAATGTACCCACCTTCGAAATTGCCCCGGTCGATCGGCCCACGTCGGGGATCGAGTCAACTAGATTGGATTCCATCCACTAAAGGATTTATAACATTCTTGAAAGCCAATTGGGAATTGTTGGCTAGTGGGAGTAAAACCTTATAAGATTTTAAGTGCAAATTTAGGGTTTTTCAACACATGAGCGTTTACTTTTTCTATCTTTATTTATTGTTGTAGAAAATTTCAAACAAATTGAACCTTCGTTTTTAAACCTCAAAATCGTTTTAAGACACGAGAAGATTGGCTCTGTCTTGGATTAAGCCCTACCGGAAAAGCCCACAGAGGGCTCGGCTGTAAATGCTGTCGAGAAGTATAACAAGCATTGTTCTGACAATACTGATGCTACATGTATCATGCTTGCTTCGATGACACCTGAACTGCAGAAACGGCATGAGTCTATGGACGCCTACTCAATCATAGGTCCACCTAAAGGAATTCTATGCTTCTTAGTCTCGCACTGAGAGGTACGAGGTCTCGAAGGCCCTGTTTGGTTGTAAAATGGCATCCGGGATTGCTGTGGGGTCACACGTGCTTAAAATGATCAGGTACATAGAGAGGCTTGGGAAGTTGGGCCACAAGTTGGAGCGAGAATTGAGTATTGCTTTGATTCTGCAATCTCAACCTGATTCATACTCGCAGTTCTTGATGAATTATCACATGAACAAGATAGACTGCTCCCTTGTGGAGTTATTGAACATGTTGAAAACTGCTGAGGGCACTGTGGGGAAGGGAAAGCAAGTGTTGCTGGTCACGTCCAGCAAGGGCAAGCCAAAAGCCCAAAAGAAGTCCAAGAAGGCGAAGAATGCACCTAAGCCAACGCCTAAGATAGCCAAAGACAAATCCAAGGATGCTTGCTTCCATTGCAGTGAGACCGGACATTGGAGGAGAAACTGGAAAGGCTTCTTGAGTACCAAGAAGAAGCATTCTGATGCTTCGACTTCAGGTATGTTTATGATTGAGATCAATATTGCTTCTTCTAAGTCTAACCATTGGGTATTAGATACTGGTTGTGGTTCTCATATTTGTACGAATATGCAGGCACTAAGAAGAGCTAGAGAACTGAGGAAAGGAAAGGTGGACCTACGCGTTGGAAATGGAGCAAGTGTTGATGCGCTAGCCATAGGAGTTTATTTTCTTTCATTGCCCAGTGGGCTATTATTAGAACTTAATAACTGTTATTTTGTTCCTGCTCTTACGAAGAGAATTATTTCTATTTCTGCATTAGATGTTGATGGATTTTCTTTTACATTTGAGAATAAATGTTGTTCTTTATCACGTGATGGAATTTCTTATGGTACTGGCATACTTAGCAATGGTCTCTACATATTAGATGTGAATGTTGACATACTTAATATAAACAACAAGAAAGCCAAAATGAATGGCTTTAAAGAATCCTACTTATGGCATTGTAGACTTGGCCATATAAATAAGAATCGCATTTCCAAACTCCATAAAGATGGATTGTTGGATCAAGTCGATTATGAATCATTTGATACATGAGAAGCTTGTTTGCTTGGCAAGATGACAAAGTCACCTTTTAGTGGCCAAGGGATAAGATCCAATGAATTACTTGAGCTCATACATACTGATGTGCGTGGCCCAATGTCAATTCAAGCCAAAGGAGGATACTCTTATTTTATCACTTTCACTGATGACCATTCATGCTATGGTTATAAATACTTAATGAAGTATAAGTCTGAGGCCTTTGAAAAGTTCAAAGAATTCAGAAATGAAGTGCAGAAACAACTAGGTAAAGAAGTCAAAACACTTCGATCCGATCGAGGTGGAGAATACCTATATGGAGAGTTTCAAAGTTATTTAAAGGAGAATGGGATTCTACCTGAATGGACCCCTCCCGGAATGCCTCAAATGAACGGCGTGTCTGAGAGCAGGAATCGTACCTTGTTAGACATGGTACGATCAATGATGAGCTACGCAGTGAAGGATGCAGGTTCTTAGATCTAAACGAGTTAGATCTACGCGCAGCGGATGGATCACGACTTATATATCACAATACATAATTAAAGGACTTAAACTACTACAAGGGGGTTAAGATCATGTTACCAACAGTAGGAAGAGAAGCCAAGATCTTCCGATGTGTTCTCCAAACGGCGGTTGGTGGACACCCTTTCTTGATACACGAACCTCCTCGATATGCAACACCAAGAAAAACTTAGAGTTTTTCTTCTTCTAAAACCCAAGACAAGAAAACTAATTTTTTTTCTCTCTTTTTCAAGTGTGTAGGTCGAAATTTGCCAATGCCTAAGGCTTGAGAAAACTCTCTTTATATAGGAGAGTAATCCTTGTCCTCCAAGGATTAAATAATTAAGAGATAATTATAACATTAATCCTTTATTCCAAATAAAAGATAAATAAAATGATTATCCCAAACAAATTAGGATAAATCATATTATTATCTAATATTCCATGAATTGTCATTTAACAAATAAATGATAAATCACATGTCAAATAATTATCCAAGAAAACTAATTTCTCTCTAATTATCATCAATATTGGCGCCACTTGTAGGGTTTATTAAGCCCACATAAAATGTCTTTTATGTGTATTATATTATTTAGCCCAACTAAATAATATTCATGCATATCAATTAATTAACCCAGCCAATTAATTATCACTGAGGCCCAAATAACAAGATTATTAGTCCGAATTACGAAGCCACATCGGGGACCATGGACCTATAACCGTAGCTCCAATAATTAATTATTCATCGAACCGAATAAGTACATTAATTATTAATTCCGGGATTACGCCACCATAAACCCGAAACTGAACTCTACCGATTATAGATGTATACTTATACTCAACACATAGAGTGAATAAGCGTCCATTGATATAATCACTACATACAGATTAACCCTCCATATCGTCCATTCGAGTGGGATATCTCCGTAAACCCGACACGAATATCTTATCCTTATTTACCATTAACCCCCGATGATCAATTAGTTCACATATCCGACTAGTGATCAATTAGTCTAATATGAACTCCCGGGATCGATCACTTTCTTAAGTCTAACAAATAAGGGGATCGTCTCTCTACTTCCCGCGGGAAGGAATGGATTCCATGTACGTGAAAATCGAACTACTCACTCATCTGGAGATAGTGCCATTGAGAAGTGGCTTGGAACACATATTTAAGTGAACAGTAACACATCAAACACTACCCCGGGACAAGCAGCACCCTATGATCACCTCAGGATTAAGGTTGATCCATATATGATCATCTAATGATTTAATAAGATTCCTCGATTACGGAATTATATCGAGAAATTCAGATTAAATCGGTCCAGTCCTATATGAATGCCATCATATATAAATGCCCCACGTAGGTACCCTCTACCGACAGTCCGGATAAGACTATCACACCCTAAGGTGTTCTGGGCGCATTATTGGTGTTTTAATCAAGAGACCCTAAACTCTGATTAAGTTCACCACGGACTAACTGTTTAAGTATATCACTACTAACTCAATCCTCACGTGTAATCCATACACTGAGTTAAGTGGTTACATACAGATATACTTAGGGTTTGCAGCAGCGTATACTATATAAGCACGAAGCAAATAAGATGAATAATAAAATCTGTCATTTATTAATTTAAAACAATTACAAAATTGTCTTTCGGGCACTACATCTAACACGCAATTCTCCCAAAGTCATTTTGGGGGTATGCTCTAAAAACCGCATCCTATGCACTGAACTGAGTTCCATCAAAGACGGTTGATTCTACAGCATACGAGGTATGGGCTAAGAAGAAACCGAATATGGCATATCTTAAACCATGGGGCTGTCCGACTTACGTGAAGCGGATGATGCTTGACAAATTATATACCAGATCCGACAAATGTCTATTTGTGGGATATCCTACAGAAACTAGAGGATACCAATTTTACCATCCTGAGAAACAAAATGTGTTTGTTGCCAGGACTAGCCACTTTCAGGAGAAAGAGTTTATTCTGGATAGGGTCTGTGGGAGTAAGATTGATCTTGAAGAAATTCGAGAACCACTTACGGATAACAGTCAGTTGATGGAAGTAGAGGAGACACCATATACAGATATGATGCGAACCTCTACAATAGACACACTAGCACCTCGAAGATCCACCAGGGAATGCCGTGAACCTGAAAGGTACACTGGCGTGTATCTCATGGAAGATGAGGACCCTAGAACTTATGAGGAAGTGCTACTAAGGCATGACAAAGAGAAATGGCTAGAAGCCATGAATTCTGAAATGGAATCCATGATAGACAACCAAGTTTGGAACTTAGTTGATCCACCTGAAGGAATAGTTCCTATAGGGTGCAAATGGGTCTTTAAGAGAAAGACCGACATGGATGGTAACGTGACTACCTACAAGGCTAGGTTAGTGGCAAAAGGTTACAAGAAGAGACAAGGAGTTGACTATGACGAAACCTTTTCGCCTGTTGCCATGTTAAAGTCCATTAGAATTCTGCTCGCTATTGCAGCAACCATGATTAGGAAATCTGGCAGATGGATGTAAAAATAGCTTTCTTTAATGGGAACCTGTCTGAGGAAGTGTATATGACACAGCCAAAGGGTTTCACAACCAATGACGCCAAGATGGTGTGTAAACTGCAATGATCCATTTATGGATTAAAGCAAGCTTCTTGGAGTTGGAATCTTCACTTTGATGAGATAATCAAACAGTCTGATTTCATCAAAAATGAAGATGAACCCTGTGTTTACAAGAAGGTTAGTGGGAGTGCCATTGTGTTCTTAGTGCTTTATGTAGACGACATATTGCTCATAGGGAATGATGTGCCTATGTTACAGTCAGTCAAAGCTTGGTTATCCAAGAACTTCTCAATGAAGGACTTGGGTGAAGCAGCCTATATTCTAGGAATCAAGATCTATAGAGATAGATCTAAAAGGTTGCTTTATCTGTCGCAATCCACCTATATAGACAAGATGCTGAAGACATTCAGCATGGAGTGGTCCAAGAAAGGATTGCTGCCCATGTCACATGGAGTCTACCTGTCGAAGGGAATGAGTCCTAAGATAGAGGAGGAAAGGGCACAAATGAGTAAGATCCCTTATGCTTCGGCAATCGGGTCTATCATGTATACTATGTTATGCACTAGACCAGATGTTTCGTACCCTCTTAGTATGACTTGTAGGTACCAGTCCAACCCTAGTGATGGTCACTGGGTTGCAGTCAAGAATATCCTTAAGTACAAGAGACGTACTAAGGATATGTTCCTGGTTTTAGGGAATGATGATTTAGTATTACGAGGTTATACAGATGCCAGTTTCCAAACTGACAAGGATGACTTTAAGTCACACTCTGGATTTGTTTTCACGCTTAACGGTGGAGCAGTGATCTGCAAGAGTTCCAAGCAGGAGACTACTGCAGACTCTACAACGAAAGCTGAATATATAGCAGCCTCGGAGGCGGCAAAGAAAGCTGTGTGGATGAAGAAGTTTATTACTAAACATGGTGTGGTTCCCTCCATTGATGGTCCAGTGCCACTGTATTGCGATAAAAATGGGGCGATATCTCAGTCAAAGGAACCTAGGTCTCATTAGAAGTCCAAACATGTGTTACGGCGCTATCACTTGATTAGAGAGATAGTAGATAGAGGAGATGTAAAGATAGAGAAAGTCCACACGGAGGATAACATAGCTGATCCGTTAACCAAGCCATTGTCACAAGCAAAGCATGAGAAACATGTTCACATGCAAGGGCTTCGGCAATCGAGTCAGATTAAAATACGGTTATAGTTGATAACCAAATAAGGAAAGTTTATCTCTAAGACTATAAAGGTTATAGTGGTAAATTAATATGGTGGTATTTATTTATTATGAATAAATAAAATACATATTAATTATACATAATTATATTAACTAAAGAATATTCCGGATGCCAATTAATTGACATATGGGGCGCCACATCTAGAGTATAAGATACACTTGGATTGTGCACTTTAATTAATAAGATTACCATAATATTAATATTGGTTTTTAATTGATTTTTGGAAAAATAGATTTATGGTAATAAGACAAATATAATATATTGGCCATATTTAGATTTTATTTAATATAAGATATAATAATAAAAGAGATAAATCAATCTAATTGATTTTCCTTATTTTATTGGGAAAAGGTTTTCTTCTCCTCCACTCTATTAGGGGCGCCCCTCTCACTATAAATAAGAGGTGGGTGTCAAGCTCTTTTGTACATCACAATTCCAAGAGCTAATAGTTCTTGAGTAAAAGAGAGAGCTTCCAGTAGAGAGTTTGAGAGAGAGGAAAAAGGCCGGTCTAGCAACCGGATTTTTTCCGATAGCAATCCAAGGAGGATTCCGGTGAGGAGTTCGTGTGGATCAACGATAGAGGACGGAAACTTGGAAGGCTTGCGTACTGTACTACTCTCGGTTGACGGTCAAAGCGACCATCTTATAGATCATCCGAGGTATATCTGTCAAACTACTTAACGTGCTTATGCATTAAACGAAGAATGATCTAGAAAATGAAATCAAAATTTTAAATTCTGCTGCGTTAAACTAGTGATTTCCTAACATTATGGACCCTACGAACGTGTTAATCAATGTCGATAGCTACCTAAGCGGGTTAGCGGTATGGGTTAACGCTCAATACCGGCAACTCTAGAACTTATTGTGTATATGCTATTACGAACCAATTAAGGAGGGCAGCTTGCGTATAGATTATCTACTACCATGATCGGAGTGGATAGGGTTAGGAGTTGCACCCGTAAGTGACAATGAATTAAAATTTACCAATGGGGAGCACCATTGCATGTGTGGGGGAATAACTAATCACTCATAATTAGACTAATACATTAGAAACTCTTGTTTACATCCATTTGAACTAGCGTAGTCTTGTTAGTTTGTGGCACCAATTTTACCTATGTCTATATTTTAGTTGGTCGTAGAATTTATTTGTGACAAGCTCAATATCGAGAATTCACAATCTTAGGAGTCTCTGTGGGATCGAACTTGACTCGCTAGTACTCTACTACGATAGACTAGTTCTATTGCTAGTTAGCTATAGCATATTCAATTTAGTATGGAAGAATGAGAATATATTATGTTGCATGAAGTAGTAACTTATTAATTGTTATTCTATCATTGCACACAATATTTGACCACATAATCTGAAAGAAAAGTTTTTGCGACTAGATAATAAGTTGTTTTAACCGGGAATCACTATTTTTCTGTCTATATACTTTAACAAATTGTTGTAGGACAAGAGAAGCAACTTGAATGCCACAAAAGGTAACCGGGACAAAACGGGCTTGTGAGAGAGAGGAAAAAAAGTAGTGAGAAATCTGCTAGAAAAAAAAAACAACAAATGAAAAGAAAAAATATAAAGGCAGTGAGGGAAGCGAACTCGTAGCAAAAAGGGCACGATCCTCGCATTAAAAAATAAAATAAAAAGAGGACCTAAGAGCAAGACTCGGTCCCCAAGTCCGCCCGGCCCGATTAAGGTGTCATGTTGTGTAACCAAGTCTGAAAGCAAGATGAGCGAGTGTATGCGTAGGTAAGTTAAGATTGTGGGATTAATACAACTTGATTCTCCTGACGAACGCACTATCACGAAAGATTCATCACACGACACATTGATGCATGGTAAGAAGTGATTAATGAGGAGCTTATGGATTGTGGCTTGATATGTGTTCTGTCGGAAATCTTTATTGAGTGTGTGGTAGTTAATGGAGATTGCTCTTGGAGGTACATTGCGCCTTGATACTCTGCTCGAGGACTAGCAAAGGGCTAGTTGGGGGTAGTTGATGACGCTTAAAATAGTCTATCCTACAGCATCAACATCCTATCCATTATGAGCTAAAAATAGTTGTTTCGACCCATAAATATGAACCATTTGAGTTGAATATCATATGTCAGGTTCGTGAGTCGAGAAATCTGCACTTAACATTTATTTTCCCTATTTAGATATTATTTCATGCGTTATTTGATTATTTTTAGGATACGGAATATTGGGCTGAGCATTGTGGATGAATTTGGAATGGAGTGAATGAAAGGATTCGGCCTAGGGTATTCCAAAACCTTCCAGGCTAAGTCGACATAGAGAAAAAGACAAAAATACCCCCGGTAAATCGGGAGCTGCCACCGACTTACCGAGAGTCCATAATCTTCTGAAATGCATTTTCTTGGACGAGGGTAGATCTAGGTGTTTCTAAATCAGTTTATGTAGTTATAAATAAGAGGCTTCGCCTCAGAATTCAATGTACACAAATTTCAAGACAAAACTATGCAATAAAAGTTCTTTGTTCTTCATTTAATTATTTTATGAGTTCTGGTCGGAGAGACGACGGAGTCGCCGCCTAGGAGGATATCCGAGGGAGATCTACACTCGTCTTCGAGGGTATGATTTTCTGTCATATCCAAGATGTAGATCTGTCGTTGTTCTACTTCACTAGTATGTGCTAATTGTTTATTTAGTTTAATTATGTAGCAGTTAGTTTATTTTACCCCATGTATGTATAGATCAAATTCGTTGGTGAAGAAATAGTGGTTGCGTTCTTCAGATCCGGTCTATATCGCTTGATCTGAATGCCTAGTAAATTACTAGTTCATGATAATCGGCCCCAGCTACGTTGATCGACAGATTTAATTTACATGTTAGTAGCCTGATCAACTATTTGCATGTCATCGTAAACTAGCATGAAGTACTGTTACTGAAGTTTTAATTTGGACATAGTTTTGATGGACCCTAGGAACGTGCTAATCAGTGTCGATAGCTGCCTAGGCGGGTTAGCGGTATGGGTTAGCGCTCAATACCGGCAATTCTAGAACTTATTGCGTATGGGCTATTACGGACCAATTAAGGAGGGTAGCTTTGCGTATAGATTATCTACTACCATGGTCGGAGTAGATAGGGTTAGGAGTTGCACCCGTAGCTGAAAATGAATTAAAATTTACCAATGGGGAGGACCATTGCATGTGTGGGGAGAATAACTAATCACTCATAAATAGACTAATACATTAGAAACTCTTGTTTACATCCGTTTGAACTAGCGTAGTCTTGTTAGTTTGTGGCACCAATTTTACCTCTGTCTGTATTTTAGTTGGTCGTAGACTTTATTTGTGACAAGCCCAATCTCGAAAATTTGCATTCTTACGAGTCTCTTTGGGATCGACCTTTACTCGTCAGTACTCTACTATGATAGACCTAGTCCTATTGCTGGTTAGCTATAGCATATTCAATTTAGTATGGAAGAATGAGCATATATTATGTTACATGAAGTAGTAACTTATTAATTGTTATTCTACCATTGCACTCAATATTTGAGCACATAATCTGAGTGAGAAGTGTTTGAGACTAGATGATAAGTTGTTTTAACCGGGAATCACTATTTTCTGTCTATATACTTTAACAAATTGTTGTAGGACAAGAGAAGCAACTTGAATGCCACAAAAGGTAACCGGGTTAAAATGGGCTTGTGAGAGAGAGAAAAAAAATATTGAGAAATCTGCCAGAAAAAAAAACAAATGAAAAGAAAAAATATACAATAAATCGAACTCGTAGCAAAAAAGGGCACGACCCTCGCATAAAAAAGAAACAAACGAGGACCTAAGAGCACGACTCGGTCCCCAAGTCCGCCCGGCCCGATTAAGGTGCCATGTTGTGTAACTAAGTCTGAAAGCAAGATGAGTGAGTGTATGCACAGGTAAGTTAAGATTGTGGGGTTAATACAACTTGATTCTCCTCATGAACGCACTATCACGAAAGATTCATCACACGACACATTGAAGCATATTAAGTAGTGATTAATGGGGAGCTTATAGATTGTGGCTTGATATGTGTTCTGCCGGAAATCTTTATTGAGTGTGTGGTAGTTGATGGAGATTGATCTTGAAGGTACATTCCGCCTTGATACTCTGCTTGAGGACGAGCAAAGGGCTAGTTGGGGGTAGTTGATTATGCTTAAAATAGTCTATCATATGGCATCAACATTCTATCCAATATGAGCTAAAATTAGTTGTTTCGACCCATAAATATGAACCATTTGAGTTGAATATCATATGTCGTGTTCGTGAGTTGAGTAATCTACACTTAACATTTATTTTCCCTATTTCGATATTATTTCGTGCGTTTTTTGATTATTTTCAGGATACGGAATATTGAGCTGAGCATTGTGGATGAATCTGGAGTGGACTGAATGAAAGGATCGGGCCTAGGGTATTCCAGAACCTTCCAGGCTATGTTGGCAGAGAGAAAAAGACAAAAATACACCCGGTAAATCGGGAGCTGCCGCCGACTTACCGAGAGTCCAGAATCTTCTTAAACGTGTTTTCTTGGACGAAGGGTAGATCTAGGTGTTTCTAAGTCGGTTGATGTAGCTATAAATAAGAGGCTTCGCCTCAAAATTCAATGTACACAAATTTCAAGACAAATTATGCAATAAAAGTTCTTTGTTCTTCATTTATTTATTTTATGAGTTCTGGTCGGAGAGACGATGGAGTCGCCGCCTAGGAGGAGATCCGAGGGAGATCTACACTCGTCTTCGAATGTATGATTTTCTATTTTTTCCAAGATGTAGATTTGTCGTTGTTCTACTTGACTAGTATGTGCTAATTATTTATTTAATTTAATTATGTAGTAGTTAGTTTATTTTACCCCATGTATGTATAGATCTAATTCGTTCGTGAAGAAATCATGAAATAGTGGTTGCGTTCTTCAGTTCTGCGATGGTCTATATCGCTAGATCTGAATATCTAGTAAATTATTAGTTCATGATAATCGGCGCCAGCTACGTTGATCGACAGATTTAATTTACATGTTAGTAGCCTGATCAACTATTTGCATGTCATCGTAAATTAGCATGAAGAACTGTTAGTGAAGTGTTAATTTGGACATAGTCTTGATGGACCCTAGGAACGTGCTAGTCAGTGTCAATAGCTGCCTAGGCGGGTTAGCGGTATGGGTTAACGCTCAATACCGGCAACTCTAGAACCTAGTGCGTATAGGCTATTACGGACCAATTAAGGAGGGTAGCTTGCATATAGATTATCTACTACCATGGTCGGAGTAGATAGGGTTAGGAGGTACACCCGTAGCTGACAATGAATTAAAATTTACCAAAGGGGAGGACTATTGCATGTGTGGGGGGAATAAGTAATCAGTCAAAAACTCTTGTTACATCCGTGTGAACTAGCGTAGTCATGTTAGTTTGTGGCACCAATTTTACTTTTGTCTATATTTTAGTTGGTCGTAGACTTTATTTGTGACAAGCTCAATCTTGAGAATTTGCGTTATTACGAGTCTCTGTGGGATCGACTTTGACTCGCCAGTACTCTACTACGGTAGACCTAGTCCTATTGCTAGTAAGTGATTTGCACGCGATCAGTTGCATGGTCTGGTCTGTCAACAAGTTCCCAAACCCTATTCCTTTCAAACTCATTGAGTTTTCTTGCATAGTTGTGATCCAGTTTGAGTATTTGATAGCATCATCAATGGTCTTTGGTTCTATCTGTGACAGAAAAGAAGTTAGCATGCTTTCCAGTTGCCTTCCTATTCTGAGACCTGATACGAATCTGTTTTATGAAGATGATGAATAGGATCGGATTGATGTAAAGTTGTTTTGAATAAAAGATAAGTTAGTAAAACAAAGATAAGAGCTTCCTTGAAAAGCCTAGAAATCCTGTTTCTAGGGATTCTTGAAAATGTCCTTGGAAGCTTAGAAATCTTGTTTCTAAGGACCTTGGATAGATTTGGATGCCACAACAACTTGCTCAATTTTGTTGATAAATCCTGATTTTAGTGTTCTATCCAGAAACACACACCAAAAGTAAACACTTTGGAGAAAACTCAAATAGTTATATTGATCAAAGTTTTTTTGTTGTTCTCTTACAAGTTACAAGTAAAAGGCTATTTATAGGCTTCAAGGATACATTATAAGAAGCTAGATACATAAGAAAAACACTTCAAATTCAGATACATAGATGCTAATTTTCGGCCAAATGCAAGACTAGATAGATTCATTGAATCTAGATTCAATGTATCTTTATGTATCTTGAATGCACCAAATGCAATGTATGTTCTGCAGCAGCCTTCTGTATTTGATCTATATCAAGAGCTTCCGTTGTCCAATAAATGCAAATACCATATATGCATTTTATAGTCCTAAAAAAGATCTACAACTTTTATCAAGGACTTAATTTCATACGGATAAGTTATAAGGGTCGAAATTGCGAAATACAGAAGCTGCATTTCAGTTTCCAGAATTTCTGAATCTTCTAAGTTCATTGCATCTTGATAATTCCATGCCTTGAATTCATTCCCAAAATGGCGCCAATAATGTCTTGAATATCAGCCTTTAATTACTAAAAAAGACATAAAATATATAATAATAATACTCAAAATATGTATCTTGAATCATATCATTCCCTCCCAGTTGCAAAGGATTCGTCCTCGAATCAGAAGGACATCATAAAGCTGATCACATTGCATAAAGTCTAGAGAACCCATATAAAATGCCATTGTTATTCCGGGATCAAATATAATGCAAAGAGATAACTTCAAATTATAGGCATGGTGATATGGCGATCCATGCTTGACTAATGAAAAATCAGAAATAGCTCTCGGCTTGATGTAAATGTGGTTGAAGACCTTGAAAGAAGCAATATAACCACCGTAAGTCGGATACTGTGAGGTCTCAGCATGTGCACAAAACGGATCAAAGAATGTATGCTCCGGTGTGCCATGAACATGATCAGGATCAACACTAATCAAAGGCAATATTGGGGCTGCATTGGAGGTATCCAACAGCCCAGTGTCCTCTTCATGAGGCCGATCATCAAGTACCTTTTGATCCACAATTTCAGGCACACCCATTTCCACTTCCTCACCAACAAATATGGGACTAATTTCTTCTACCAGCTCCACCTCACTCTCATTTTCCTCTTTGTATGTTTCCACAAATGCCTCGTCATTTAAATCCCCCCAAAAAAATTCCATGGGTTTTGGAGGACAAAAGGTTTCACCATCCACTTCCTGCTCAACTATCTTCTCCACGGTTGTAATATTTACCTTACCATCCTCAAGAACCTCTTCAAGTACACTTTCAGGTTGATGCTTCAAGTTAGGGCATTCTTCGGAGTAATGGCCTCTTCCTGTACATACAAGGCAATAGATATCTCGAGTTCGAATTGGCTTATGGTTAGATGATGGCTTTGTGAAAATAAGTCCAATCAGTGAAGTTCTCTTGTCAAACATTTCCTTCGTCTCTTTTTGAAACTGAAAGGTCGGATATTTTCTCCATAAATTCTTCTTTACCCATTCACAATATTCTTTGGCCTCTGTATCCGTATAATTCCAAGGAATAAACATTGCTTATTCCTTTCGAATCAAATTCCAAATAAGATTTATTGCGGCAGTTTTTTTTTTTACTTTGGCCGAATGCTTCCTTTTTGTTTTAAAGAGCTTGAAAACAAGATTACTTCAATCTATATCTCTGATACCAACTGATACGAATCTGTTTTATGAATATGATGAATAGGATCGGATTGATGTAAAGTTGTTTTGAATAAAATATAAGTTAGTAAAACAAAGATAAGAGCTTCCTTGAAAAGCCTAGAAATCCTGTTTCTAGGGATCCTTGGAAATGTCCTTGGAAGCTTAGAAATCTTGTTTCTAAGGACCTTGGAACGATTTGGATGCCACAACAACTTGCTCAAGTTTGTTGATAAATCCTAAGTTTAGTGTTCTATCCAGAAACACACACCAAAAGTAAACACTTTGGAGAAAACTCAAATAGTTATATTGATAAAAAAACTGAATTACAAGTTACAAGTAGTAGGCTATTTATAGGCTTCAAGGATACATTATAAGAAGCTAGATACATAAGAAAAACACTTCAAATTCAGATACATGGATGCTAATTTTCGGCCATATGCAAGACTAGCTAGATTCATTGAATCTAGATTCAATGTATCTTTATGTATCTTGAATGCACCAAATGCAATGTATCTTCTTCAGCAGCCTTCTGTATTTGATCTATATCAAGAGCTTCCGTTGTCCAATAAATGCAAACCATATATGCATTTTATAGTCCTAAAAAAGATCTACAACTTTTATCAAGGACTTAATTTCATACGGATAAGTTATAAGGGTCGAAATTGCGAAATACAGAAGCTGCATTTCAGTTTCCAGAATTTCTGAATCTTCTAAGTTCATTGCATCTTGATAATTCCATGCCTTGAATTCATTCCCAAAATGGCGCCAATAATGTCTTGAATATCAGCCTTTAATTACTAAAAAAGACATAAAATATATAATAATAATACTCAAAATACTGTATCTTGAATCATATCATTCCCTCCCAGTTGCAAAGGATTCGTCCTCGAATCAGAAGGACATCATAAAGCTGATCACATTGCATAAAGTCTAGAGAACCCATATAAAATGCCATTGTTATTCCGGGATCAAATATAATGCAAAGAGATAACTTCAAATTATAGGCATGGTGATATGGCGATCCATGCTTGACTAATGAAAAATCAGAAATAGCTCTCGGCTTGATGTAAATGTGGTTGAAGACCTTGAAAGAAGCAATATAACCACCGTAAGTCGGATACTGTGAGGTCTCAAAGATGTGCACAAAACGGATCAAAGAATGTATGCTCCGGTGTGCCATGAACATGATCAGGATCAACACTAATCAAAGGCAATATTGGGGCTGCATTGGAGGTATCCAACAGCCCAGTGTCCTCTTCATGAGGCCGATCATCAAGTACCTTTTGATCCACAATTTCATGCGCACCCATTTCCACTTCCTCACCAACAAATATGGGACTAATTTCTTCTGCCAGCTCCACCTCACTCTCATTTTCCTCTTTGTATGTTTCCACAAATGCCTCGTCATTTAAATCCCCCCAAAAAAATTCCATGGGTTTTGGAGGACAAAAGGTTTCACCATCCACTTCCTGCTCAACTATCTTCTCCACGGTTGTAATATTTACCTTACCATCCTCAAGAACCTCTTCAAGTACACTTTCGGTTGATGCTTCAAGTTAGGGCATTCTTCGGAGTAATGGCCTCTTCCCGTACATACAAGGCAATAGATATCTCGAGTTCGAATTGGCTTATGGTTAGATGATGGCTTTGTGAAAATAAGTCCAATCAGTGAAGTTCTCTTGTCAAACATTTCCTTCGTCTCTTTTTGAAACTGAAAGGTCGGATATTTTCTCCATAAATTCTTCTTTACCCATTCACAATATTCTTTGGCCTCTGTATCCGTATAATTCCAAGGAATAAACATTGCTTATTCCTTTCGAATCAAATTCCAAATAAGATTTATTGCGGCAGTTTTTTTTTTTCGAACTTCTTTTTTTTTTTACTTTGGCCGAATGCTTCCTTTTTGTTTTAAAGAGCTTGAAAACAAGATTACTTCAATCTATATCTCTGATACCAACTGATACGAATCTGTTTTATGAATATGATGAATAGGATCGGATTGATGTAAAGTTGTTTTGAATAAAATATAAGTTAGTAAAACAAAGATAAGAGCTTCCTTGAAAAGCCTAGAAATCTCATGTTTCTAGGGATCCTTGAAATGTCCTTGGAAGCTTAGAAATCTTGTTTCTAAGGACCTTGGAACGATTTGGATGCCACAACAACTTGCTCAAGTTTGTTGATAAATCCTAAGTTTAGTGTTCTATCCAGAAACACACACCAAAAGTAAACACTTTGGAGAAAACTCAAATAGTTATATTGATAAAAAAACTGAATTACAAGTTACAAGTAGTAGGCTATTTATAGGCTTCAAGGATACATTATAAGAAGCTAGATACATAAGAAAAACACTTCAAATTCAGATACATGGATGCTAATTTTCGGCCATATGCAAGACTAGCTAGATTCATTGAATCTAGATTCAATGTATCTTTTCGGGCCCAACATGAATGGTTAACGGATCATGATTCACATCAAGACCCGTATTCATGTCTCCAATGAGTTGGCCAGCGGGATGATCTCTGAGCCAGTTTATATCATGTTGAATTAGTGGCTATGTTGGTGTCTCTGCTGGTGTGTCCGCTGAAGTGTCTTCTTGATCTTCAGTTGAATTTTCCAGTACTGTAGTTGGAACTTCAGCATTTATGTAGGCTGGTTCATGATTCTTTTCTTTTGCTTCTTCATCTCTTCGGATGGATAGATTTTCACAGTTGGCATTTGTTCATCAAACACCACATGGATTTATTCTACAATCGCCAAGGTTCTTTTATTCAATATCCTGACTGCCTTGCTGGTATCTGAATACCCCCATGAAAATTCCTTCATTTGATTTCTCATCAAATGTGCTTATCTGGTTCTTGACATTATTGAGGACAAAGAATTTGGCTCCAAACATATGCAGGTGTTATATGTTTCGTTTTCTTCCATTCCACATCTCATATGGTGTTTTGTCATGATGTTTGTTGATGATTGATCTGTTTTGTGTATAGCATGATGTGTTAATCGCTTCATCTCAGAGCCTCTTGGGTAGGCCTTCCTCTGCAATCATTGATCGGGCAGCCTCCTTGAGTGTTTTGTTCATTTTCTCTGCCACTCCATTTTGTTGTTGAGTCCCTACTACATATAGATGATCCATTACATCATTGTCCTCACAGTAGCTTCTATGGATCTGATTTAGGAAATCAGTTCCTCTATATGATCTTATCTTGACAATCTTCAGATCCTTTTCCTTTTGCAATCTTCTCAGCTGATCTGGGAGTTTCTTGAGAGTTTCCTTCTTTTTGTTCATGAACACAATCCAAGTGTATTTGGAGAAGTCATCTACTACTAGTGAGGTATACTTCTTACCACTTACACTAAATGGTGTAACTAGTCCAAAACATGTCCATATGAAGAAGTTGCAATACTCTGGTTGTTGACTGATGTGGCTTGGATTTGAAAGAGTTCGTAACTTCCTTCCCTTTCTGGCATGCATCACATAAGCTCTATTTCTTGAATCTTGTATCAGGTAAGCCTTCCATCAGTTTGTTCTTTGCCAGCTTGTTGATGGGTTTGAAGTTCAGGTGGTTGAGTATTCTGTGCCATATCTAGCTAGGTGATTGCTTGGCTTTGACCATTAGACAAGTCTTTGCCTTGGATGTGCTTCAGTCCACCACATGCATTATGGATGTTCTCTTCCCTAATAGAACAACAGTGTTTGTCTATTTATGGACCACTTGGCAACCCTCCTTGCTGAAATGGACATTGTAGCCTTTGTCACAGAACTAACTGATACTCAATAAATTGAACTTTAGTCCTTTGACATAAGCTACATTTTGAATCTTCAAGTTGTTCTTTACTTCTTTAGCAATGTGCCTTCCCCTTACTCTTGCGGCTTCTCATTGCCTACAAATGTGACTTTGGGTCCATCAAAAGCTTTGTAATCAGTCAACCAGTGTTTGCTTCCAGTCATGTGTCTGGAGCATCCACTGTCAATGTTCCAGACAGTATGCAAAACAAATTAAGTATTTTTGGGTACCAACCACTGTTTGGGTCCATACCTGTTAGCCTTCATTCCTCATACTCCAAATGTATAACCAAAAGGTCTTCTCCTTGGGGGAATAAAGTCATCAACTTCATAATTGTAGGTCATGATAGAATAGCTTCTAACAAATGGTTATAAGGTATTCGGAAACACCTAAATGCCTTTTGGATTGTTAGCATCTTGTTTCACTTTCTATTACACAGGGGTGGCCTTCTCTCATAATGTCTTCTGTATCTAGGACCATGCCTAGGAAAGTTCTTCCTGAATGCAAATTTTGTGTGTGAGATGGTTTCCTTTTGTATGATAAGGGTGAAACATTCGAATCATCATCTAAGGGATAAAGTCTGCCTTTACCCTATACAACAGGTTTGGTTTTAATTGGTTGGTTTTCTTATATACTGCTTCAGGTTTTGACTTAGCTGGTGCAAGATGAGTTATTGATCTAATAGTATGTGCTTTCCTGAATTGTGGGCTAGATTTAGTCTTAAATTCGGATATGTACCGACTATTAGATCTTTTATCCTCTTGACTATCATAAACAAGCCTAGATCTGGATCCAGCCCACTTGACAGGTTTGTAAGTTGGTGGTGATGTAGTTTTAGCTGATGCTGGAACTTTCTCTGCTGATACAAAAGCCTTTTCACCTGATTTGTCAACACCAGATGACTTCTCATCTGATCTTTGTTGATCAGCTGAGTCTACCACTTTATGAGCTGAGATAGCCTTTAGCTTATCCAGTTCTTTCTTCAATCTTTTATTCTCTTTCTTTAAATCCACACATTCCTTTTCAAGATCTTCATGATTTATTTGAATTTCTTCAAATTTACTCATGAGATATTGAATTAGATTTTTAGATTCAAGTGGGAGAATAGAATATTGTTCGGTATCAAAAATAGATACCTTGAATGTAGAGTGGCGAGAAAGTACCTATGTTTCTTCTATCTCTTTTGCCATTAGACATAGGCATGCTTTCTCAGCCTCTGATGCAGATGAGTCTCCACTATCAGCTGAGTCATTTTCATATGACTCTGCTTTCACCTTCACTACTGGTTTCTGCCTTCAAAGCTCTCCTGCTATTTTTCTTGTCTAAGGAGTTCTTTTCCTTATCTAAGGACTTGTTTTTTATCTTCTCATCATCTCTCTCCTTCTTTTCTTCAAGGCAGTTAGGTTGAAAATGCCATTTTCTTTTACAATTGAAACATCTAACATCATCATCTTTTTCCTTGAAGTCTTTGCTTGAAGAGGTTTTTTGTTTTGATGATGAGCTGCCTTTATATTGTTTCTACGCAAACTTGTCAAATCTCATCAGCAGCAATGTCATATGTTCTTTGAGAGCTTATGTCTCTTTGTTGAGGTTTTCAACTGCTTTACTTTGTTGGGGTGCTACTAGTGCGTTGGTTTTGGATGCCTCAGCTGATCCACCATCTTCATTGTTTATCTCCAATTCATGAGTTTTTAGTTTTGACATCAGTGTCAGCGTGTCAGTTTTGCTAAGATCCAGAGTGCCCAGCAAGACAATGGTCTTGATCTTCCATCTCTCTGGTAGACCTCTCAATATCTTTAACCATACTTCTTTCTGTGGATAAGTATGCCTACGATGTTGCAGTTCACTGAGAATACTGGAGAATCTTATATCCATCTACTCTATTGTTTCTCCATTCTTCATCTTGAAATTTTCAAATTTCTATTTTGAAGCAGACAGTTTGTTCTATTTTATTGCCTCAGATCCTTCATTTCGGAGGGCTAGCTTGTCCTACATCTCTTTGGCAGTTTTGTTGTATTTGACTCTCATAAACATGTTGTTGTCTAGAGTCTTCATGATTATATCCTTTGATACAAAGTCAAGGTTGACCCTTTTTTCTGTCATATTTGGTCCATTCTGATTTGGGTCTCTCTATTATGCTTCCATGTCCTGCACTACTGTCACATGGGTTGTAATCTTTATTGGTCCAACATTGATAACATCCTGCATCTCCTCGTGAGTTGCTACAAGATGAGACAACATATGCATTTTATATTCCTCAATATTATTTACACTGAACATGGGAATTTTGGACATAAAATTTTGGGATTCCATGATAATAGATTTAAAAATATACTTTGAAAATAAGTCAATCTTTTTGTTTCTAGAAATCATATCTAAAAAGGTTCTAATACATAGAACACTGCTCTGATACCAATTGTTGGTCCTAGAGAATGGTGGATCAAGAATCAGAGGGGGGTGAATGACTGTAATTAGGAGTTAAAAACTTTTTCTTCTAAAAAGTTTGTGCAACGGAATAACCCTTCACAAGTATGATTTTTTCATAAATATGCAACAACACACAAGAATAAATAAATAACATACAGTAAATGTGTAAGTAAATCCTGAAAGTGAAGAACACAAAAAGTATAGTGATTCGAGGTGGTGTAATCCCCTAATCCACTCTTCTCTTGTGATGATTGGAGGAACTCACAATTGTCTTTCACCAATACAATAGAGATGATTTTCCTTCACTACAGAAGTTTCACAATCTTGGGTTATCACTCATTGGCAACATATGCTTCAGTGATTCAACTCCCAAAATTGCTCCATCAGATGAATCTTTAGATTTCACTGATTCAGTTGCTTCAGTCTTTGAAAACAACTAATGTCCCGTCACTGATTTGAAAATCTCTACAATAGATGAATGGATGTGAATTGAAGAATTCACAACTTGATCAAGTTCAGACTTTGATAAATCTGTTTAGGCTCTGAGAATTATGAACTTGATTTTTAGATGAGTCTTTTAAGATCAAAGATATGAAGGCTCTTTTATTGCAGAGAGTGGACACACAGAAATTTCAAGAATACTTGTATGTATTTGCCCCTCTAATGATGCCTTCTATTTATAGCTCTAATATTTCTAATTGAAATTACTTCCGTTAGCTATTTGATTATTTGGGAATAATGCTTGATTTTGTCTTGATTTCATTCTCCTTGATTTGCGTGATCCTGATTTAATTCCCAACATTAATCATAAAATCCGTCCGTGAATAATTTTGCATTTAATTTCTTGTCATCCATATTTTCCACGTGTTTGATTAGCTTCTTCTATGTCAGCTTACTGGGTTAGATGATGCACTTGTTCACTATGCTTGTCTGATTGTTCACTGTATTCAGTCAACCTGCTTCTTGCTACTTAGCTGACTTCCACTAAGCTTAGCCGATCTTATGTTTTCATATCATAGTTGATCTTCTGCTAACATCTAGACTCTACTGATTCTTTAGTGCTTATTTTCTTCAGCCGATTTAAATTGCATTTCACTGACCCGTAGTTTTGCGTGAGGCCAGTGTACAGCAAGATTGATCTCATTACTAAACTTTTGGTTGCATGTTTTGAGTAAGGTTTGCATGAATTCATGATCGTTAATTGATAACAAGCTTGACGAATATTCACTCACACACTCCACTACTCACATTAGATTGTGGAGAACATGTCCTTATGATTTTGATAGGTTGCGTCGTCTAATTGGATTCTCAATTCTTGAGGTTGCATGATCGTATTTTTGTGTTTCTAGATAACCTTATCGCTCTAGTTGCTCGAGGACGAGCAAACGCTAAGTGGGGAGTGGTTGATGTAAGTCAACCTGATGATATAATTTCTGATAATTTACCCCATTTTCTAATGCAATTAGAGATATTTTGATATCAACTTGAGCAATTTGAATGATGATTGTAATCATATTTTGTGTACATAGATCTTTCAGAAAAACCATGTTTTTAGTTGTATTATATTAGTTATTAGCCGATTTTGTTATCAGATTTACACGTGGTATCTTTGTGTCTATTTTGCAGCACAGATATCACGGTTGGGAGTGTGGATTCTGACCTTAGGATGGCTTTTTTGATTCTTTTGTGATGATTTTGTGCCATGGCAAGGATTTCAACCCTAAGGATTATTGATACACATTAGAGGGTTCAATCCAAGCCAGCTGGGAGAATAAAATGATGATTTTGTGATTTTATATATTGATGACCTGCGCCATGTCACAATGACCCGCATCAAAAAGTGGTTGAGTAATTAATGCAGATGTCATTCAGTCAGTCACCACTATTGGACATGACGCGCGCCAAGAAGCTATGACCTGCACCATCAGTGCAAATTTGGGAATGACGTGCGCCAATATGGGATGACGCGAGTCAAGAGTGCATAGTCAGAAAAGTTTAATCTCTTTTATTCTTCCATTCACATTATTATCAAAAACACACTTCATCTTCAACATATCATCCATCTTGCAGGCAAAAACCCCACCCCAGGCTCTTATAGCATAATTCTTGTAGATATAAGCTCTTGGTTATCATTGTAACTATTAAGAATCTTAGTTTAATTTCTATCACTTTTGGTTGGAGTTTGAAGACATAAGTTTGTAACTCCATTGAAGGTTTTGGAGCTTGGATGAAGAATACCAATTTCGAGTTTTGCTTTTGATTGGTAACTCTTAATCTTTACTTTGATTCAAGTGTTCTAATGATTTTGAATGTTAGCTTTGTTATGTTAATGTTGTAGCTATGAGTGGCTAGGTTTTTCTAGCCAAGATTATGTTGTAGTAGTAGTTTATCCTCTTGTGATTGATTGGGAATGATGGGTTGTGTTGTTAGTTTTGATTGTTGATAAGCTTTGCCTACTTGTTTTGTATTGGTTGCTTGCATTGGAGTAATTGCCTAGTGTTAGCATTTGCACGTTTAACGGACACCGAGCGGAGATGTTAGACGTGGGAAGAGGGTAGGTGAACCGGAAGGTAAAATCGACCTCTTGTAGGCATTCGATTTCTTATCCGGGGATAGTTGGCTTTGCCATTGCAGTCACGGGCGTAGCATACCGAATCATTAGGTTTAGGACACCTAGACCAAGGAGTAGGTAGAGAGAAATTTCATTCACTCGTATGAGGGGAAATTGCTTGTTTAGGAGTTCACCGCTTCACACTTTCAAACACGAATGGTAGGTAGGTAGGAAGTCGTTCCCATGGCATTGCAAGAGGATAGCTAGTCTACGCATTATCTTGGTTAGCTTCTTTTATAATTTACCATCATTGTTAATTCAGCATTTTAATTATGCAATTGATTAACCTTTCACCAATTTGCGACCTGGATCGAATTAATATAGACTTTTTAGTGTGTAACCTCAATTGGAGTGCACAGTCCCCGAGGAGATGACCTTGACTCACCAAACTAGACTACAGTCGACCCGGTACACTACCGGTTAGATTGGACACCTCGGTTTGGCCACATCAAGCTTTCTGGCGCCGTTGCCGGGGATGTGTTGTTTTCATTCTTTTTGAGTAAAAGTTACTACTTGTATCAGTTTTAAAATTTTCGAGCATAGGTCAAGTCTTTTTCTAATCACATTTCTGTTTACTTATGTGGTACTTACCATTTGGTAAGTTACCAAGTGTGTTTGATTGTTTTCTTGTTGTTTCACTTTTGTAGTTGATGACTTGGTCCCGAACCGGTAAAGCTCCCCTTACTCTATATCGATCGGACATTAACACGTACGAAAGACAATTGAGAGCCGAGCATAGAACTGCTCAGTCTAGTGGAGAATCACTTGGTAAAGAATCATCCCGAGAATCATTGACTCGAGAAGGAATGGCGGAAATTCATGATAATGCACAAGTTGATCCTCTTTTGGAAGATCCAATTCCCCAACCAAATCCCAATAACCAAGGCCAAAATAACCAAAATAACCGAAACAACCGAAACCGGCAAAACCAAAACCACAATCAAAACCAAGGCCAAAATGACCAACTTTTGAGACCTCTTTGTGATCAACCTTTGAGAAGGAATGCACCTAATGATCCTATTCGATTACCCAATGAAGGGGCAAATAATTTTGAAGTGAAAGGGCATCTCTTTGGGTTGATTGATAACAAATGCCAATTTGCCGGAGAAGATTTTGAAGATCCACATTATCACCTCTATTCTTTTGAACAACTTTGTAACACAGCCAAGAGTCATGGAATTCAGAAGGAATTGACAAGATAGTCTATGTTCCCATACTCTTTGACGGGAAGAGCTAAGGAATGGTTTGTATCTTTACCTCATCATTCATTAACCACTTGGGAGGAAGTACAAAACGAGTTCTTAAAGCAATATTTTACACCCGGAAGGAATTTGAAGTTGAAGGTTGCAATAGCTAATTTTGCACAAGGACCCGATGAAACTTTAGGTAGTGCATGGGAAAGATTCAAGAAATTGTTGAAGGCTTGCCCCGATCATGGTTATCCATTTGATACGCAAATACAACTTTTCGTGTAGACGAGTTGAGGACGAGAATCACGTGCTAATATTGACCACGCATGTGGAGGATGTTTGATGTCCCGCAATGCTCAAGAAGTTTATGACGCTATCGAGAGAATTTCAAAGAACCATAGGATGTGGGAAGCCGGAGCTAGCACAAGGAAAGTCAGTTTTTCGGAAGGACCAAAGGACAATTCCGAGCTTATGGAAAAAATCGATAAGTTGTCAAAGATGTTTGATAATTTTCAGTCAAGCAAGAGAATGGAAGGAAACTTTTTGATTGAGAGCAAGACAGAAAATGTTTATGGTAATGAGGATGAGATATCTATTGAGAAGGAAGAGCCCGGTGATTTACAAGCGGAGGAAGTAAGCTTCATGCAACAACACCGGAATTTGAACAATGCGTACTCTAACTCTTTCAATGCTATTAAGAGAGATCATCCGAATTATCCTTGGAACGAGAGCTCATACAAGCAAGGACAACCCCCCTTTGCTCCACAACCACGAAACTCCTATAACCCCAACACCTCAACTCAATTACCAAACACTCGTTCTTATCCTCAACCCACCACTCAAACTATCCCGATAACCGAAAGTTCCAATCAAGAATGAGGAGATATATGGGACAACACTTTGGATAAACTATTGGGAGTAGTTGCCACTCAAGCTCAGAACATGGAAAATGTGATGACTTCGCTTAGTACAGGCACAAAGGACATAGGAATGATGAAAACAGCCATGAGTGGACATGATGTGAGGATGAAAATGATTGAGGCATCCATGAGGAATGTGGAGGAACACTTGAGTAGAGAAGGTGAGAGGAATGCTAGTAGACCACCAAGTGGTCTGCCAAGCAATACAGAAAGGAATCCGAGGGGAGTGAATGCTATCATAACCCGAAGCGGAAAGGTTTGTGGAAATCGGGAGGTTCAAGAAAATCAAGTTGGAAACGAAGTTGAAAATGATTTGCATGATGCCGAAGACGATAGAGAGTTGAGCGAAGAAGAAGAGGAGATTGTTGATATGTTGTTGCAGAATGACGGATATGTCAATGTTGAAAAAGAAAGCGAAGATTTTGTGAAAGTCCCGATCGAGGATTTTAAAGAATCCGAGAGCAAGTGATTTAAGGACCCTTTTTAAGGAACATGTCTCCATGACCCCCGCCAAGGATGAGATGGCATGCGCCAACACTAACTATTCACATTCAGAGAGTTTTGGGCAAAAATTGACCTGCGTCAATAAGCCTCTAACGGACACCGAGCGGAGATGTTAGACGTGGGAAGAGGGTAGGTGAACCGGAAGGTAAAATCGACCTCTTGTAGGCATTCAATTTCTTATCCGGGGATAGTTGGCTTTGCCATTGCATTCACGGGCGTAGAATACCGAATCATTAGGTTTAGGACACCTAGACCAAGGAGGAGGTAGAGAGCAATTTCATTCACTCGTATGAGGGGGAATTGCTTGTTTAGGAGTGCACCGCTTCACACTTTCAAACATGAATGGGAGGTATGTAGGAAGTCGTTCCCATGGCATTGCAAGAGGATAGCTAGTCTACGCATTATCTTGGTTAGCTTCTTTTATAATTTACCATCATTGTTAATTCAGCATTTTAATTATGCAATTGATTAACCTTTCACTAATTTGCGACCTGGATCGAATTAATATAGACTTTTTAGTGTGTAACCTCAATTGGAGTGCACAGTCCCCGAGGAGACGACCTTGACTCACCAAACTAGACTACAGTCGACCCGGTACACTGCCGGTTAGATTGGACACCTCGGTTTGGCCACATCAACAGCACTTATAAGAAAATTTTAATTCATCACTTAGTTGATATCTTAGACTTACCCAAGCTCATCACAGACTTTATTGGTTGCAAGTCAGTCCATGGTCTTCACTTAACTGAGTCTGGATCCTCAACCTTGTCACTCAGCTGATCTTTAATCTTCACTTCACTTAGCTGACCTATCAGACTGCTTATTACAGTGCTTAGTCTGACTTAACTTATACAATGTCGGACTTCTGGTAAAGACCTATACATTCAATTCTAACTTATATCAGGCTTTCTATGACAGCTAGTATGTCCATCATCACAACTTATAAAATGTTTATAACACTTTCGGCCTATTTTTTAGCACAGACACGCCCAATAGCTATCTAGTGTCATGCCTAGGTGTCTTAGGGTGTCTTATCCAAATGGTTGGCCTTGCCATTGCTATTGCAGATTGATGTATGGATTTTGAATGTTTTTGGATAATTTATAGGCCATGACCTAATGTGTCTTGGGGTTGACCAGGACATGTCCATGATAGCTCAAGGCATGTCCATACATGCCGAAATGTGTCCAAAATGATATTTTGGTAAAAGCTTCTTTTCATCCATGTTAGTGAACGCAGTGTGATGCATATAGTGTGAAAACATATTAAGTGAAGTCTTCTTAAGCTTAAATTGACCAATGCATGAAATATGACCAATACATGAGTTATATGTTTTCTTGGTTAAGGTCCTATATATCTGAGATCATGCTTGTGTACTTAAGTTGAAGATCGATTCCGTACTCTTATTTTTGATACACCAATTGCATATTATTTGAGCTTTAAGTATCCAAATTGCACATTTATAGTGACTAGTTGATATGAAGCTTATTATGGATTCCCTCTTACTTCTCAACCATTCATGCTTAAAATGGTTGAAGACTCTTACACCTCCTGAATGTGAATCTAAAGATTTAAAAGTCTAGCAGATCTTAAATGCTTAAATCAAAAAACTTATTTGCAAATGTAGAATGAGTGGTGTTCCACATTACTGCTACATCAGAAATCCTATCAGACTTAGTTACAATTTTATCTAAGTTCTGGAATGCAAAATCCTTGAAATGTCTAGTATGGAATGAAACCGGAACTGTTGCACAAGCTTTCACTTTGGTATATATATATATATATATGTGTGTGTGTGTGTGTGTGTGTGTGTGTGTGTGTGTGTGTGTGTGTGTGTATGTATAAATATATGTATGTATGTATATTCTTGCATGTTCCTTGTTCCGTCTCAAAATGTATCAACCTTACTGCAGAGTCTTAAAACACAAAGAGTTGGCACTGATCCATGACTTAAAACCGTTTTGGGTCCCATCTTATCATACAGAAGAATCAAATACATCACATACCATGTAGTCTTCCTTCATAAATGCAGAAACACAAACACACTAGCTTGGACAAAGAACCAAAATAGAAAGTTGCATAAAATAATGTAAAATCTTTGATGCTTGATTATGTTGAAATTATGAAGTTTAAAACACAACATAAAATATATTTCTTATTACTTAGAACGATGAATGAGTTAAGTTACAATGTTGCTGATCATGGGGTATTTATAGTTTATACACATCATGAATCAATTAAAAGGAAGTTATAAGACTGTTACAACAGAATAATTGCATAGCTATACTACTCAGTTGAGCTGATCATTGTTGCGTATTCAGCTTAGCTGACTACCCCAGTTTAGCTGAGTTATTCAATTGAGCACATCCTCTGGTATCAACATTCATCTATCTATATATTGTAACACCCTTACTCAAGCGGAGAGTGATACATGAATCAGCTTGCACATCTTTTTGTAACCAACATTCCTTTGTCCACTAGAACTTGGCTGAAAGATCTTGGAATGCCTAACTTGTCCAATAAGTAACAAAATATTGGTGCAACCAAAGCCTTGGTGATAATGTCAGCAGTTTGCTCTTTGGTGTGAATGGGCATGAGTTTAATCAGGCCATATTTGACATTGTCTCTAACAACAGGACAGTCAATCTTAATGTGTTTAGTCCTTTCATGAAAAACGGGGTTGTGAGCACTATGCACAGAATTGGCATTGTCACAAAACAATATATAAGGTAGCTGAACATGTATTTGTAAATCTTGTAAGATAAAAGCAAGTTACTGGATTCCACAAGTTTCATTAGCCATTGCCATATATTCTACTTCAGAGGAACTTCTGGCATTGTTTTTATGTTTCTATTCTTGCATTATATAGGAGTATCTCCTAGAAACTTCATATAGTCTGAAAAATATCTTTTTTTAGGACATCCATCACAATCACTATCAGTAAATCCTTTTAAAACAAGGGTGTTCTCAGCTAGGAATAAAATGCCTTGGCCAGGATTAGCTTTTAAGTATCTCAAAAGCCTGTGAGTAGCCTTCATGTGATTTTCAGTAGGTGTATTTAAAAATTGACTCTCACCGTTGAACCGGGAAAGTGTCAAGTCTGGTGAATGTGAGATAAATCAGCTTCCCAACCAGTGATCTGTACGCAGTATGTTCATCCAGTAGAGCTGAATGTCCATGTTACAAGGTGTGCTTAGATTCCATAGTTGTTTTGTCGGGATTGCCCCCCCCCCCCCCCCGAACTCATATTCTTGTAAAAGATTCAAGGTGTACTTTCTTCTGGAAATGGAAATACATTAAGGTGTTCTGGAAGCTTCAATGCCTAGACTATATCTCAGCTTACTAAGATCCTTGATAGTAAACTATTTTCATAAATTGTATTTGACTTGTTGTATCAGTTGAAGATCTGGGTTGGATGCTATGATGTCATCTACATTAACCAGACAATCAATAAACGATTGTCCAAAAATTTTGAAAATAAATTGTGATCGTTCTTAGATTGAACATATCCTTGTTTTTCTAGTGACTCTGTCCGCTTACAGTTCATTAGGGATTTTGTTAATCTACAAACCTGATTTGGCTTGTCAGTCTTGAATCCTGGAGGAATATGTATGTAAACTTTTACAGGAAGATGGTTGTAGTCACACCCATTTGATGAATATGCCACTTGTTGGCTGTTACTACTGTCAGTAGAGTTTTGACCGCAGTGATCTTCACAACTGGTGAAAAGGTATCTTGATAATCAATTCTATATGTTTTAGTATAGCCTTTTGCTACTTATCTTGTTTTGTACCTTTCTATAGATCCATCATGGTTATATTTAATATGTGTACCCACTTGCATCCCACAGGTTTCTTGCCAGGTGGAAAATCAACAACTTCCCATGTGTGAGTGTTCTGTAATGCTTCAATTTCTTTCTGCATTGCTTCTTTCCACTCATCATGCATGCTTGCTTGATTTTATATATGCCTTTGGTTCTGTGACCGCATCAACAGAAAAAACATATTTAGCATACTCAGTTGACAGTCTGTCTAGATTCATTACTTTGATGAGCATATGTGAAGTCTGTTGGACTGTGTTGACACCTCCTTGATAAATGTTTGGTGTCTTTATTGGCTGACTTGTTAAGTAAACCTTCAAATGCCCCACGGCTCCTTTACCTTTCACAATCGATGAACTTGTTTATCTTTACCATATACTATAGCTTGCGGGGTGATAAAGATAAAGTAAAACAAGACATCAGTGATAATGATAAAGTAACACAAGGCATCAAACAAAAATCTAGTGGTGAAGAGGCTCAACGTCAGCCATGACCTAAGCACTTATAGTCAAAATAGTTACTTCCTACAAATCGGATATTTATTTCATTGATTTTATTGATTTTATGTTGTTCAAGGACCATCATGTCATCCTCTTTTTGATCAATCAGAAATTTTAAAATGGATGATTATTTTCTAAACAGTTGGGACCAACTTAAAATAAATAAATGTGATTGGTTTGTGGCCGCACTTGTCTTTATACAAGTAGTTGAGTAAATGTATTTTATAAATGTACACTTTCCTTTTTTTACGTTCTCAATAGAAAACCCAAAATTCTCAAATTTCTTTCTTAGGTTTCTTCTTCTTGTTTATCTCATCTCTTCAATTTGCTCTTCGATTCACAGATTAGTCCATTGATCATTTGTTATTTTTATGCTACAAACACTAAATCAACAATATACAAAATCAAAAAATAAAAATAAGAATTTGCCAATCCTGTAAAAGTTATGCGAATTGTTTTGAAGCCATTTGTATTATAGCAAGTGTCATAACAATGGGAGATTCAAGCACATGGAGATATTATCATGGGCAATAATGATGTGAGAATATAATGTTACAAATAGAAACATTGTGAACCTTAAAAACATATATTATATTCCTCAAAAAAAAAAAAAAAAAAAAAAAAAAAAAAACATATATTATAAAAACGGTGTGTAAAGCTCAAATGATGATCTGTAGATATCAATTCTTAAGTGTGTGGCATCAAATGATAAACATTAATTTTAGGTATCAGAAGCCTTAGAGATTACATCAAATGCTTCCTCAATGCAGGACTTGAATTTCTCAGGATCAATGAGTCCCTTCTCAGTCCCCACTGTAACTCTTAACATTCTCATGTAGCTCACCATTGTTATTGTGAGACTCTGCATGCAGATAGATTAACTCATGCTCATTACTGTGTCATTTGGAAATTATATATGTATATGATTGTGTGTGTGTGTATATATATATATATATAAGAAAGAAAGGGTTCAAATAAAAAAAAAGAATGAGGAAACAATGGTTTAGTTAATGTGTAAAACAAAAACCAACCTGTGGCACTCCAACCACCATGAAATACATGCCTTTTGTAGGATGATTTGCCAAAGACAGTCGGTCCACCGGTCCAAATAAATTAGAGATTGTCATGCTAGAATTATTTAGAGTCTTGTGAACATACTTAGCTGTCACCTGCACATATAAAAAATATATTACAAGTGTTAAATAAATTATTTATTTCAGATTGTGCTGGGAATCCAAGACCTAGGTGAAACAACACCATATAGGCCATATGAGCGGTAGACGTCTTGCGTCGAGCTAAGCACAGAAGACAGAGGGCGACCTACGCCATGTCAGAAAGTGGATGATTGTGTCATGTCAAGATAATATAGGCGACCTTCGTTGCATGATCGAAGACTAGCTCCGTTGAGGTCAATCTATGTTCAATGCCCAGTATTGAGTTGAGCCCATTCGAACCATTTGCTAATAAGGTCTGAATTGACCACTGAGTTTCACGTGTATAAGCTCAGATCATACTCAAAAGCTCCCTAGACCTAAGTTGGGATGTATATCGTAGGTTAGGTTTGTTTGGTGGTGGAGTAGCACCAGAAGGGAGGTTGCAGCCCAACAACGAGTTCGACATTTGTGACGTATGATAGCTTGTCCTTTGAAATTTGAAACACCGATTGCTTATTTAGAGAGGCGTATCTCATGATTATCTAATGGATCCCGTTGATCAAGAGATTTGCAAGATAGCAAGACTCTTCATCTGCACTATCCAGCTAACTATAGAAGTGGAATCATATCCTTGATTCGGCTCTTTGCAATTTCACGAGTTCTATCAATATCGTCTGAAAGAAAGTTATGTGCCTTCTTCCCCAAATTCTGAAAGCCATAACTTATACCTTTTGACGAGTAAATTTCTTAATCCATTATATGTAGTATTCATCTAATTATTGCTTAAAACACGATACCAACTTAATCTTCAACCATGAGCACCATTTGTGATGAGGCCCTAAGCAGAGATATTTTTGAAGGTGCTTGGTTTTCCACTCATAAATTCTTCTCTTCGATTGCAGTACTTGATGCACAAGATAGCTCAAAGAGGTCTCAGATCCCAGCCTTGTCTGACCCGAAGAATGATAAAACGGTTATGGTGAAAAACATCTCATATGTCTTAACTCTAGGGCAAATGAATTGGTTTTGTCATGAATACAAACTAAACATGGATGTTTGTGTTCCTATTTTGCCTAACACAAAACATAAAGCCGGTAGGCCTCCTCAAGGTTATTGTATTGTGTATTACCTACAATGAGAGGCTAGTCTTCGATTTCCCATGATAGAGGCCATATATCATATCATAGTTTATTATCGATTGGGCCTTCCCAGATTACACCTAATGGCATCATGACAATAAGTGATTTTGCATTGTATTGCAGGATCATAGACCAAAAGTTTACTAACACACTTTTTAGGGTTTCATTTGCCTTAGAAAATGTAGTGAACCTAGAGGTTGGTAATACATCATACGTCAAAGTGTAAATGAAATATGGATTAAGGTAGAGATTTTTGCTGAAAATCCCAAGTCTATTACGTAGTAGAAGAATGCCTTATTCTCCGTCTGAGCTGAGAATTTGTCGGGTTTGACTGCATAAAATTATGATAAGTATGATAAGATGAATATCTTGTAATGACCTTCATTCTTATTTGAAGGTTATTTGTACCCTTGGAGTCCATTTAAGGACTTCAACCTTTTCATCCTAGGCATTCATCTTAGCCGAAATGGAGAATGGGGGTTCTAAAGAATATCAGCTTCTTCATGAGGCCTTAAAGAAGAAAATATCAGCTTCTTCATGAGGCCTTAAAGAAGAAATGTAGGTTCCACCCTTACATGTTTCCTTTTCTTTGACAAAAAAGCTATTTAATTAATAAGATAAGCTCAATTCTATACAAAAATTTGCCATATCATGGACCTCCTCTATACAAGATGTCATCGAGGTATGGCCTTGCCTCCTCAAAACCTACATCTAGTAAAACAAATATGAGGAATCCTAGGTGCGTAAGAAAGAGTAAATCACCTCATACCTTGGAATCAAGATCTCGATGAAGAACTATATGACAAAAGTAGATGAATAAAATACAAGCTATAAGAAAATCAAGATGGTTCCTTTTAATCCTACTCCTGAGGATGTCCTGAATTGTCAAACTTTGTTCATGCCTCCAAGCAATGATCCACTGCATATTTTGGCCAACAACACTGTATTTGCTATCCGCTTCCTTCAGTACCCATGGAAACTACCGAACTTTCCAAACTTGTGTCATGTCATACATAAGAATTACCCGGTGCAAACACATGATACAAATGAGAAAAGGCAGAAAGACATAGAGACAACCTGATTTGCACCATTTAGGAGGTGGTTGAAAGGTGCTTCCAAGATTTTGAGCTTTGTGTGCAAAACCAGCCATCAGGATATACATCTAATATGCGGGAGACCCCATGGAGTCACCAAGAATGATCAAGCCAAACTCCCATAAGACACCCTCGATATGCACAACTGCAGACTGCTGAGTAGTGCTAGCCCTCTTGGATAAATAGTCACCAAGAATAATGCATTCTCTATATATGCGTCTGACTGTGATATTAACCTAATGGACCATTTGAGCAATATTCTTGACATCAAGAATATATTTCCAAGGGGGTGACCTTGACCAGCAATGAGGGCCACTAGCATTTTATTGTCAGATTCAATGTTTACATTCTCAATCTTCATATCAATGCAGTGCTACTTATGCTTTTCTTATTTGTCTTTTGGGACCTAACATATGTTATTTATTTTTCCTTTAAATGAGTTCTTACTTGAATGTTATACACCAATATAAGATCATTTCTAGATCGCCTGAAGTGGGTACTTCAAGGACCATGTACTGCTACAGTCGTACCTTTCAATAAGGTGGCAGCTCCTACCCCTCAGGTCGAGTTGACCCTGATGCCCACTATTGTTGCTGCTGAGTCTTCTGCTGGGAAGACAGATAAACCAGGATCATTTAGCCTAGATGAAGGTGATGCTTCTTTAACCAAAAAAAGAAAGTGTTTGGAATGTCCGGTCCTGATTTTATATGATGAGGCATCTCTGAATGCGTATGAAAAGAACAATGAGGGAAAACCTACTCCTTTCTCCAGCTCGTTTACCTTAACCCATCCCAATCTTTGGGAAAGACACAACATTTCACTGCTAAAGGGAAACCAAAAGAACCATGGTCAATCTGATGAGAACTTCTATCCACTGTGGTCTTTGAGTGTGAACGACCAGTTTCGAGACTAGCTATCGGCCGTCGTTTGAGAGAAAATTGTATTACTCCCATTGATAGGAAGCTCGCAAGTCGATTTAGCAATGCTGAATCGGCTACTCTGAATTATGGTAGTATGGCTATAGTAAGCTCTTTTATAAATATCATGCAGTGTTTTTATTCCTTCCTTATTGTATTACCTTTGATTCAAATTTGTTTTATTTGCATAACGACTTATGAAAGAGCAAGACATATTGGCGTCTGGTCAAGTCCCCACCTCGAGCAGAAGTTGGTTAAGGCTCAAGAAGACATCTATTTTATAAGAACACGCTTGCTATGCTGGAGAGGATTGGTAAGGACGATGCTTTCACTCTTCACAAGTTGAAGGGAAAGACATGATTCAGGAGCATAGTCGTTTTGTGACAAATACAATGGCTGGTCTGGAAGTTGCCTAGAAATAGAGGGACCAATCTCGATCTGAGCTGGTCAAGAAGCATGCTAAAGAGCAGAAGAGTTTGTCAACTAAGTACGTTGAAGATCAATAAGCCGTGTTGGCTAAGCATAAAGAGGAGCTTAAGGTTGTAACCCATCATGTTGTTCTAGAGTATAAGAGATACGCTCGATTTATCGATGAGTTGGACGTCCTTTATACGCTGATTCTTAGATTAGGCTTTATGTTACCAATAAATGAGGCCCAAAAGTTGTGACCCGAGTTGGATCCTCATAATTCTTCTTTTTAGGGTTTCTATGACCAACTTTTGGGCCTATTTATGATGAAAGCATTTTGGAACTTCAATCTGCCATGGACACTATGTCCAAGTATAAAGTGGCTGAGGGGACTAGCTCTACGCCCTCCCATGCTGTTGGCATAGAGGTGGACGTCGTCATTCCAGAATAGTTGTAATAATCTTGATTTTTTTTGTAAAATTTCAATGAAAAAACTTCTTTCCATTGTCTACTTTTTCCTTCTTCTACTTTAATTTTCTTATATGATCGTATACACACTTAAGCCTTTGCCCACCCCCCCTCGAGTATACTTGAGTGAGCTTCTAAGGTCGCATAAGTATATTGAGTTCGGATGTTCTAACATATTATCTGTCCTGCCAAAAGACATTATTAAAACTCTATCTTTTTATTAAAAATAATAAGTCCCCCTAGCATAATGGACTAAAAATTCCAGGTTTTTTTTGCAGTATGTTTGCACTTTTTACTCAATCTTATCTTTTGTGAGCTATCATTATGACATTCAGTTTTTGTTTTGAAGGAGAGTTATCTTTCCTAAGAATTTGGCTCTCTACCTTGGCCTGAATCCTTTAAGGTCTTAATTTTTTAGATAGATTCGTCAGAAATTAGGGTCTCCACCTTTCCCTTAGTCCTATATTGTCTTAGTCTTCGCATGGTTAATCAGACCACCGAGTTTGGGGATAGTTGTACTAGTGTTTTATTTGAGACAATATGTCTGTATGAAATGGATCGAGTCATGCTCGACTAGTTGGGCTTGAATCTTGAGTTCAGTTTGTCATACACTTATCTCAATTTATATGATTTTTCAATGTACATATGCATATATGGGAAATATTATAGTTGAATTTTGCTTTAGACTTACTTGATTTTTTAATCGGCCAAGCTCTGCTCAATTCGGCTGATAAAAATAGATGGGGTTGTAGCCTTTCAAAAACTTCAAATAAGAATGTCCTAAATCCAGCTCAAATGATGTTGAGATATGCGTCCTTCGTATAGTAAAACACAATTTTCAAATTAATGTTTTTTGTGTAGTCGTCTTGTAGTCCATTTCATCGTATTATTGAAATACCACGTCTTGCTTTATCCAAAGATGTACGCTGAAGTAGATCCTCAATAATAATAGTAAAGGGCCTTGGTATTGCTCAGCATGTCCAAGTTAAGGATGATCACCCATCAATTTTCAGCAATCTTCAGAACAGCCTGAGCAATGTCAGGTTGGTCGGTTGTCTTATTTTTTAGGGATACTCCTGCTTCTTCTTGTATATTGGGAATAATTTCCCTTCATAGGGTAACATCTCTACCTTCGTGAACAAAGTGAGCATTTCTCACTCTCCATCATTTTTTTCGGGTTTCGGAGGCATGTTTGGCAAAAAAATGAACGGCAAATGTTTATAAATTTTTCATAAGATTTTACGAAGGGTATTTGTATCTGGCCCTTCTTATAGCGCCAATGACTATGCTCAAAATTTCCAGGGAGGAAATCGGGTTATTGGGCTTGTGAGGGTACCCGACTACTAATTTGGTGGATTTGTTAATTAATGATTAATAGCTTAGACAATTGATTGGCTGCCTACATACTCAAGTGCGTGGGATCAAGCTAAAACGTAGTTCTAATTTGTTGGATTATTCACTTCTTATAATCCTCTCTACTGAGGAAGTTGATTGTGCTGCATTAAGAACATGATCAATGATTGAGAGTTGTTAGAGGGTAGTAATGGTACAACCATGGCCTTGTATGCATGAATCATGGAACCGTTATGAGATCATGGTTTATAGCTATGTTGATTGTGTAGCTGTTGTTTGAGGTCGATGGTGACTTGTACTGAGCAAGGAATCCAAGGCCAATATGAACATGCACCATATCGGCCATATGAGTTGTAGACGTCTTGCATCAAGCTAAGCATAGAATATAGAGATGACATATGCAATGTTGAACAGTGGATGACATGCTTCATATCGAAATAATATGTGCAACCTACGCTGCATGAAGACTAGCTTTCCTGAGATCAATTTGTGTTCAATGCCCAATATTGGGTTGAGCTCATGAGGCACATTTTCCAACATGATTCGAATTGACCATTGAGTGCCACGTGTATTGATATTGCCTTTGATCTTCTTTCGTGACATGGTTCTTCATTTCTGTCGTACACGATTTGCCCATATGACTACGTTCAGCTTGTACTTTACTTGATGCTTTGGAAACCCCAGAATGTCCGTTGGTCTCCACACGAAAATCTGTAAACTCTTTAAGAATATCCTACATTGACCACTTGAGAGGTTAAGGCATTTGGGGCCCATATGTACACTACCTTCTCTGGATTTGAAAGTGTTATATCACTTCTTCCGATTCCATATGGTATTCGGCCAAAAACTCAGGTCACGGTTGCTAATCCATTAAACATTGAGCCTTACCTACATGGAAATGACACCACCTATGGGCCATCCTTACGAACAACAATAGTTCTCTCCGGAGTAAGGAACTTCATGCTAATGTGAGTCATAAGGTCATTCAAGTTTTGTCTTCCCACGATGACATTTTATGTGAAGAACCTCTTGATAACAACCAAGATAACATATAAGATTTGCGGGTGGGGTAAGTCTTGAAGATTACTTGCAAACTAATCATTCCTAGCAGAAACACAAGTGGTCTAGCAAATATATAGATTGGGGTCTTCACATTAGTGATCAGTGCCTTAGACTGCTTCGATATGTGGAATACATCATAAGTTCATAGTAATCACACTATATGATTAGGGCTGAATTGGTCCTCGTCACGTCTCATCTCTTTATTGACTGAACAATAAATGAAGACAAAGAAAATATAATATTAAGGGCCATGATCCCCACTTCATGCCTAAGGGAACACCTACGCCCTAGGAAGGAGCTCTGACCTGTTCTCCCATATAGACCACCACAGGTCGGCTCGGTCGTCTTGGAGGACGGGAAAACGCAGTTCGGGCCGAGACGGCCTACAGGGATCGACACAGGTCGGCCAGAGCCTCCATTATCCGATAATTAGCACACATGATTATAATACAAGATAATTAAGGGAAGATCCTAAAGGTCCTTTACCCATTAGGACTCTGATCCTATTATTTAAACTATCCTTGGGATTAACACGTAAGGAATTCGTAATACTTATGGCACAATTAAAATGGACGAGAAGTCATCTATATAAACGATCCCAAGGAACTGCGAGAGACTTGATTCATGAACAATTACAGGATACGTAGACAACTTGGGATACCACTTATTTCAGGCTCAGTCTAAAAATAATCATACACCACCCCTATTTTAGGGTTTTGATCTTGCCCCTACCTAAGAGGGGGAAAATGATCTCATCTCTTCTCTTCTCTGGGAAGAGAAGAGAGTGGATCATTTTCCCCCTCTTAGGTAGGGGAGTTCGTTGTCATTAGGATTTATTTTGGCCTGTATTTACATACAGACGATTTCTAGCATCGTCACTATAGACGCTTCATTTGTCGACGAACACCTTCTTTATAAGAAAGAGTTTATCCATATGTCCACCACATGGCCATCGTTACCTATTCTGGAGGCTATGGGATATTAAGTATTAAAGGCATTTAATGTCCAATATTAAGTAACAACCGAGTGGACTTAGCCACCCTAAGCCCTTAACATGGCTCCGTCTCTGGTTACCCAATCAGTGGATAAGTATCCGGACTTTGATCTTACTGAGTCCAAATCCATGGCATAAGATTTGTCTCACGTGCCTAGCCTTAGGTTGTAGTGAGGGAAGCCCTTAAGGGCCCTGTACATGCTTTGATGAATTTGTTTGACCCTTATATGATACAGGCTAAATTGTTCACGTTTTAGAGAGTGAAAATCGACTTATGCCGGGGAGGATTCAGTGTGTTTTTTTTTTATAATTATAAAGGGGTTTTTAGGGTATAGTTTAGGTTTTTTTTATGAAACAAAAACGGTTAAACCTTAACCGAAAGGGCCCCCTCCACTGTCCCACGGAATGAGTGGAGATGTTAATCGGTGTAACCTAGCCGCTCGAGTCATGGGCTTCCATTATACCAAAATACTGAAAGAAGTCGTGCATTTATGGGATTCGAACCTCCACACTCCAGCTCCCGGTCCAGCTGCCTTTACAGCACCCAAGCCCTTTACCACTAGGCCATGTCCTCTGGACTTTTTTTTTTATGAAACAAAGGTATAGTTTTGGAAGTTGAAGGCCAAAAGAGGTTGGAGCGGGATTCATTTTATATTTTATTTTTGCAAAAAATTTGTCAAAACAAAATTTCAAGATAGCGGTGGAGAAATAAGTTGGGGGACTAAGAGCATTAGCATCAGCTTCTTTATATCAAAGTTTATCATTACATTACAGTTGAAAATTAGGGATGGAAGAAAAAATAAGCCGCATCAGCCTCCCTATCCCCACCATACATTGGGAAACATGAATAGTGTCACCTCAAATGTAAGGTGCAACTGTAGCAATCCCTATAATTATTTTATTATTGTTTCTCTTCCTTCCCTCTGCTCAAAATGTTTAAAAGTTGAAAAGATGTTTTTGATAAAATTGTTTATAGTTAAATAATGAATATATTAATGTTGTAGAGATAGAGAATTTAGAGATAAGGATGCTGATGTAGAGTTATCTGAATTTACTTGATATAAAGTAGAGATATGTATTTTTTAATAATATTTTGAAGGATAGGGATAGAGTAACTGATAATAATGCTCTAAAGAGGTTGAAATTTTGATTTACAAATGTAAAGTAAGTTTGACGTGCGTGCAAAAGGGTGACATAGGTATAGTTTGTTTTTCATTACCGTTTTGTGTGGTGCATACCGATTAAAAAAACAATTAATATGTTGTATTTTAATTAGTGATAGACATATATTGCCCCATCACATAATAAATGTTTTTTCAGAATATGAAATAAATATATAAACGTTAAATGTTATGATATGGGTATGTTTGGAAAAGTGCATTAAATAACGTATTGGTTTCTAAATGAACACTTCTTATGGGACGATTCATTTTAAAAAATTGGATATTTTTTGTGGGACGGAGGTAGAAGATAAAATAATAATGCCAAGTTCCAACACAGCATCCGCCAAGCGGTAAGTGTTGCGGTTATTTACCTGAAGGTTCTGCGTTCGAGTCTAAGTGGAGATAAAAGTAAAATAAAAATATAAAAAATAAAAAATAAAAAATAAAAATAGAACAGGAATAGTGTTATATTACCTCGGGGCTTCTGTATCTTCGCATATAATCCAACAATTTGCCGGTGAGAATAACAGCAGCAGAATTCTTTTTTCTCTTAATAACTTTTTGGGCTTGAAAGATATAGTTGAGGGGATCATTCTTTTCAGTTTCACTTAATTTAGGGACAGTTACATGAAGGAAACCAAATTGGTTTCCCCATTTGGAATTCGGGTCGGGTTCCATCATTTCTTTCACTGATTTATAACCCCCAATATTTCGAGTGTTTAGCAAAACTAAGGCTGTTGTCTTTGCTTTGCCTGCCTTTTCCTTCATTGCTTCCATGTATAATCGAGTCCCCATGAATATTGCTCCACATATTACATCGTTTATGGACTGTTTTAAGTTCCCAAAACATACAAAGTCAAAATTAAGAAATTTTTGGAAATAATATTATAAACTAAACAAATAATTTGTCCTAATCTACATTTATAATTATAGGCCAGGGTGATCACGAAGCACCAAATCATGCTTTATTGAAATCAATGAAAATTTGCAGGAAGTATAAATAGTTAAAATTTGAAAATAAGGTTCCGTCATATTATACTTAAGATTAAAATCAAAGGTTTGACCATTCAATAAGGCAACATAGGCCATCCTTTGGGCCACCATATTTTTGGCCCCCAAAATACATCCTTTTCATTTTAGGCCCCCAATCCAGTCTCCATGTGAACACAAAAAAAAAAAAAAATCGTTTATTTACATTATTAGTTAATTTTGCCTATAAATCTTTTCAAAAAAAATCTAGCCTATAAATTTCTTCTCAATTTATTTTGGACTTATTCATTTTCTGGCTGTCCTAAAATAAGTCTCATAACTCTAGATAGACTTAGTGTTTTTGCTTTAATTGTCTAAATTGCTCTAACTCATTAATTGATGTCTCCTTAAATATTGTGAAAATAATATATAAAAGAATAAAAAGGTAAATTAGTCAAGTTTTAAATAGTCAGACAACTTATTAATTGATGTCTCTTCAAATATTGTGTGTTCAAAAATGTCTCAAACAAATTGGGGCGGATGGAGTATTAAATCGTGAATCATTGAGTTGAATATTGGTCTATTTAGGTGCAATCCGATGTTATTTTGTATTTTTAGAGAAATTGAAACACATGGTCATTTTTTCCTTCCAGAGATAATTATGTTTTTTCCGATCAAAACCTTCTAGAGAATTTGATTCTCTTTGTTCATCACTTATATCCTAAATTATGGAAGCAGTAAAAAATTGTGTACATGCAATCAATTTTTTTTTAAATTTAATGTGTTTTATAAGATGAATTATGAATATGCTATGTATTTTTGCTCTTAAAGTCTAGATAATTAGGGACTTAATAAATTTTGTTTTTTTGAAATTAGGGACTTAATAATTGAACCATTGATTTTCAAATATATATATATATATATATATATATGAACAATTGTTCCCTAAAAAGTTGAACAATCTCCCTTGAGACTTTTGCTTTAAGTTTCCAATTTGAATAGGGAGCTACGTTTACGAAATTAATTAGATACGTACTATATTAGGGCATTTGTAGCAGAAGACCTATACAGTGCTCTATCCCTAAAATAAAGATAAAACGTGGAATTTTCCCTCAAATATTTCCACAACAGAAGCCTCATCCAACGTAAATTGTTTATAAGTAGAGAAATATCATCACGAAATTACTTTAAATGAGTTTAATACCAAAATAAGCCTCATCCAACATAACCGGCATAAGGTCCCGAAATCTCAGGGCCGACCTAACTTAAATCACGTCAATTATAAAGCACCAATCTAATTATTAATCGGGTGAGTGGTTTAAAATGACAAAAAAGAAGGGGAAAATAAAAATTACTACAGTGGAAATATAAATTGGGTGATAAGCGACAAATCCACTATTAATAACCCCAAATACACCGCTTTTTCGCGGTGGAATTCATCTCAAATCCAATACTTATTTGTCACAAGTGAAATAAAGTATACGTCATTTATACCCGAAAAAAAATTCTACCGTTCTCTTTACATATTGCGAGTTTAAATTGTCATTTTTTACGATAAACCCTTATTAATTAGCTTCATTTCTATTGTAATAATTTGTGACAGTAATATAGGAACGACATAGTACACATATGATGTGACTTATTTTTCACTTTATCTTTCGATTTTACAATTTCAGGCTTTGTAACTTCTTGTGTGTGTATATATATACATTAATTTTATACATTAATGAAATTGGGGCGTTCAATGCCTGGGAGGGTACGGATGCCAATTCATTAGTTTACGTCGATATATTTATGAGTTAAAGGAACCATTTTTAGGGGTTAAATCCTTGTTTTTAAGAATTGTAAAAACCAGTTTTTTAGAAGAAGAAAAGAAAAAAAAAAAAAACCTGAAGGGCATAAACCATTTTGATAATCGGAAATTCTACCGCGTAATATAACTCTACTAAGGAGGTCCACAATCCAGAGCTTTTATGTGAATTTGAGTAAAACACGTAAAACCCTCAAAACTTTCATGCGCTATCCTTCCATTCCACAATAACTGATGCAGTTGTTAAAAACACATTGAATAAAAAAGTAATTAATTGTTTTGATTTAATTAGATAAAGATTAGAATACCCTTATGAAAATAAAACAAATAATGCAGATGCCTTTAAGACATTGTATGGAGAAAATAAACAGATGGATAAAAAGGAAAAAGCGCTTTTTATTTTACATTGGAAGATGTTCTGCATTTATGTTAGAACTACCACAGTTATTTTGGAACGAATGAAGTATTTTATATGTTAAAATGAGCATTATTTGTTTCAAAAAAAATGACCATTCCTATTAGAAACTTTCCGTAATAGAATTTCGGATAGAAAATGATATGTTCACTACACATATTGTGTAGTGGACCACGTGATTTCCACATATCCCCATGTGGATTTCACGAAGTACGTAATTTCATTCATCTTCCGAGGCGCACCGAGCCAAGCGGATGTTAAAGACTTTTTCGTATAGAACGTCGTTGAAGAGAGAGTACTCGGTCGCCGGGAACTTCATTTTCCGGCTTGGTTTTTATCCACAAGAAGTATCCCGCTTTTGACGTAGGTCACAATAGGATCCATCCAAGTATCTTTCTGCGAGATGGACTGAACTTCTTGAGTGTTGTAACTCCGTTCCTTTAGCAGTTCTACTAGCACCATTTTGTCAAAAACAAAATTGGATGCTAATTTAAAGAGGGCGTCGGCTCGTCTATTTTGGGACCGAGAAACTTGCTCGATTTGCACGTTTTGGAAATCTTTCAAACGAGCCCGAGCTGCAGCTAGGTATTTTTTCTTGGGCTCTTCCTTTGCTTCACACTGCTCTTTTATGTGGTTGACGACCGGCTGTGAATCACTATAAACTTGTAAAGTCTTGGCCCCGAGCTTGGACGCTAGGTTGAGCCTAGTAATCAATGCTTCGTACTCGGCTTCATTATTGTTGGCCCGAAAGCTGAAGCGCAAAGCGTAGGGGAATTTCTTTTAGTGCTGACAAATAGGAGACCCGCCCCGGCTCCTTCTTTGCTCGACGCCCCGTCGACATACAGAGTCCACTGCTCCGATTTACAGCTCGGCAGTTCTTGATCAATTTTGATGACTGTTCCTTCAGCTAGGAACTCGGCTTGAGCTTGAGCTTTAACCGCGGTTTGAAGGCGGAAGTCCAGATCATACTCCGCCAATTCTACTACCCACTTTGCTAGCACGCCTGAAGTTTATGGCCAGGCCAGTATTTGCCGAAGTGGCTGATCGGTGATCATGGCTAACGGATGTGCTTGGAAGTAGGGCCTTAGCATTTTAGAGGCATGGACTAAGGCTTTCAACGTTTGAATACCTAATCTCGGGGCCGTGAAATGCTTTGCTCACGTAGAAGATCGGCCTTTTTGTGTATTATCTTGTTCCTTGATGAGAACTGCACTTATGGCTTCATCACATACTGACAAATAGACCAACAAGGTATCTCCTTCCTCAGAGGAAGTCGGACTAGGTAGCTCGGCCAAGTAAGTTTTTCAGTCTTCAAAAGCTGTCTGGCACTCTTCGTCCCATTTAAACGGATTAGGGCCCTTTAGTATCTTGAAAAATGGGAGAGCTCGTTTGCTGACCTGGACAAGAATTTGTTAAGGGCAGCCATTCGCCCTGTCAGTCTTTTAACTTCCTAGATACTTTTTGGTGGAGGCATGGTTCTTAATGCTTCAATTTTATCCGGGTTAGCTTTAATCCCTTCCTTGGATATCATGTATCCCAGGAATTTACCGGATCTGACCGCGAACATGCATTTCTTGGGGTTAAGTTTCATTTGAGTCTTCATGAGCACCTCAAAAACTTTTCCTACATCAACTAAATACTGGTCTAGAGAACTAATCTTGATCAGAAGTTCGTCCACATACACCTCCATGCATTTGCCAATATGATCTTTGAATATTTTGTTGACCGCCCTTTTGGTAGGTTGCACCGGCGTTCTTCAGGCCAAATGGCATGGTTATATAGCAAAATATGCCGAACTCGATGACAAACGATGTCTTTTCTGTGTCCTGAGAGTCCATAGCGATCTGGTGATACCTCTTATAGGCAACCAAGAAATCAAATACTTTCAAAATCTATCGTTGAATCTACGAGGCGATCTATCTTAGGCAACGGATAACAATCTTTGGGGCAGGCTTTGTTGAGGTCGGTGAAGTCCACGCACATCCTCCAACTGCCATCAGGTTTTTTAACAAGAACTGGGTTGGCTAACCACTCGGGATACTCCACTTCTCTGATGTTATTGGCCTGAAGTAAGTTAGTCACTTCCTTCTCAGTTGCGATAATTCGCTCTTGGGCAAAGTGTCTTTTCTTTTGCCGAATTGGATTTCGGATCGGATCGACGTTTAGTTTATGCACAGCCAATGTTGGGGATAGGCCAGGTATCTTTTATTTTCCAAGCAAAAATATCCCCGAATTACTTTAGTAGGTCCATAAGTTGTCGCTTGTGCCGATCAGGAATCCAGGAACCGATAGTTGCAGTTAGGTCTGCTTGGTTTTCCTATAGGAAAACTTCTTTCACTTTGTCATCTAAGGACCAAGTTTCCTCGTCTTCTGGAAGTAACTCCTCAATGAGAACTTGAGGTGTTGTCATTCTTTCATTTACGATGGCCGTATAAAAACTCTTAGCTGTGTTTGCGTCACCTCTGATTTCCATAGAACCCTCAATTGCATGGAACTTCAAACTGTCGTGTGATGGCGAAATTAGTGCTCGTAAGTCGATCAAGGTTGGTCGGCCCTGGATGATATTATAGGAAGACGGAGCATTAACTACTACATACTCCACCATAAGGGTCTTACCCTTGGGTGCTCTACCGAAAGTGGTGGTTAGGCTGATCGTTCCCACGGGACGAACTAGGGGTCCGGCAAATCCAAACAACGGGGTCGAAACAGGTGTCAGCTTGGAATATTTTAACTGCATTGCTTGGAATGCAGAGTAGTAGAGTACAGTTACTACACTCCATGTATCGACGCAGATTCACTTCACTAAGCTTTGGTTCACCACTGCCTCGATCACAAGTCCCTCGTTATTAATTACTAAGGAATGGGGATCCATCGGGTCGTAAGTTACACCTCCACGGAAAATCTCTGCCATTTGCGGGGCATGGAAAGATCTGTTGGCTTGCTACTTTCCCTGCCCTCATCTAAAACCGGGTTGTTTGGCCCTCCGGAGATGGTATTAACGGTAACAGTGCTAACCGGATTGTTGCAAACCCACCGATCCATATTTAGGGACCGGCCTTCTGCTGATTTCCGTCTATTCTCCACACAGGACTTTGACTGAACGCTTGTAGATTTCCAGGAAGAAAGGGACCTCCTTCTAGCACCAATTGATGATGCTGGAAATCATCGGGTATTAATTCTGGGGCCTCTTGATCCTAGTGGCAATCCATTCAAGCATTAAGAACGATGAATAATGGGGTTGATTTGTGTGATGTTTAGAATGCACCTGAGATGTTGTATCTCAAGCTGCTTACGTATCATGTGTCTTAATCAGGAATCAAGTCTATCGTGGATCCTTAGGGATTGTTTATATAGAGGGGCTTGCGCCCTAGGCCTGCATGGGCCATGTCCTTGTTGGACTTAGAAGAGATAATTACGGCTTAATCTCCTTAATTATATGAGATAATCACGCTGATTTAAATGTAGGATCAAAGCCTTTATGGCTGTGGATTTCAATGTTTATCTGATTATGATATGCACGTGGGCTAATCTTCCTAAGACTCTTCAGACCGAGCTGTGGCGGACGGGAAGAGCCTGCCGAGCTGACTCCTCACTTGGGATTAGGGTCGGACCTCACGCCTACTTATAGGCTAAGGATGGGTCCTTGGCCTTTAGGGTTCGTATTCCTCTATCTGTATTTAATGACGTGTTAACATAGGGATGACACATGACGAGGTATTGGTCGACCTCCGGCAACCCATATGAAGGCCATGAATTTGCTTTTAAAAGAATTAACATTAGTTGATTCTTTCTGAGGCAACTCATATGATTGATTTTAGAATGCATGGGTTCGAATCTTATGATTTGTATGGGTGCTCCACCACTCTCTACGGAATCACAATTGATCAACTAATGGGTTGATTTATGAGCTTTTAGCAATTCAATTGCTTTTGTGTGATGCTCTTAAAATAGAATTAAACCATTTCAGATATGCATTTTCATTATGGATAATTTAATTTTGACCACCCTTAGTGTAAGAGTTGTTGTTAATGAAAATAATATAATTGTGCAGTATATCGTTCTCATAATTGAAATCGGGTTATTGTTGTTGGTTTGATGATTAACTTGGATTGAAGATATTAAGATTATTCCTATGGTTTTTAATAATATCCTTTTTGATAGTGTACTTTGATACGCTATTCATGTTTGAAAGTGTTCATACTATTTGGGACACATAAAGACGAATGATTTATAAAGCACTTGATCATTTGGGTTCAAATTTGAGGAAACTCACACTATAATGACTTACACTTGGATGTAATCTTGTTCCTATTAATTAATTGTCAATAATAATTGGCGTTTTGCTTTTAGCTAGGGACATTAAAGTGTGTTACTTTGTTAATATGGAAATTACTATGTGTTAGATCTCATATTTAGTTTTGATATAAAGTCAAGTGTTCATGTTTTTCACTTCACTTTGTCAATTGTGTGTGGGTTACATTTTCATCATTAGATGAAAATATAAGGCTGTCATCGTTTGGCTAGTGAAACTCACATGTTCAATTCAAGATTTTGAATCAATACTTAGTAGAGCATGATAGCCTATTAAGTTATATCTACCTACATTAGAAAGTTGACATCAATGAATATATCATTGTGTCGACATATGAAGTTGCTATATACTTCTTTAAAGTATACGAAAGAATTATATGAACTATTTTTTTATCGTAGCTCATGATAGAAAAATGGTTTATTTGACCATTATAGTGTTTGTAATTTGTATGATAAACCACAGAAATGTCCACCATTGCAAGAAACTTAAAAGTCTCAAGCATCCTTTGAAGAATCTTAATAAGTTATATATTGGCCACATTTTTGTCAGAATTGAAAAGGATATATCTGTTTTGGAGGATCTCAGACTCAATTCAATCAATGCCTTTCTGAAAATGACTTGGCTCCCCAGATCATTGCACAACAAGAAAATGCCAGATGTTTGGTAATGCAGAGAGAAGTTTTCTTTCTACAAAAGCAAAAGATATGTATGTGAACTTAAGTGACAACGGTAGCAAGTCCTTCCATTCTATTGTGAAGAGAAGCAATGCAAGAAGACATATCAGTACTATACAGATGAAGGATAGTTCTTTTTCCACTTCCTATGATCAGATGGGGAATGAGTTTGTTAGATATTTTATTGAATTAGTAGGTTGTGAAGGCTCTGCATGCCTTATATCTCTTGATGTTATCTACGTTGATCCTTCTGTTCTAGTGCATAGCCTTGATAACTTAATTATGGATGTCACACGTGAAGAAATTAAGAAGGCCTTATTCAGTTTCTCTAATGATAAGGCTCCTGGTCCTGATGGTTATTATGGTGGTTTTTTCAAGAACTCTTGGGGGATTGTGGGAGAAGATTTTACTGATGCCATCCTGGAGGACTTTCAAAATGACTTTATTGAAACAGATGAATCATGCTGATATTGCTTTAATCCCTAAGGATACTCATGATGGCACTGTTGTTGATTACAGACCAATCTCTTGCTTTAATGTTACATACAAAGTAATCTCAAAGATCATTGCCAATAGATTATCTGTTTTTTTGCCTTATATTATTGATGAAGCCCAAACAGGGTTTGTGGATGGTAGATCTATGATAGGCAATGTCTTTTTATGCCAAAAGTTGATCAAGAAATATGGTGTGAAAAGAGTGTCACCTAGATGTTTGATAAAGATGGATATCAGAAAAGCTTTTGACTCTATGCACTTGTCCTTTCTGAAAAGATATGTTACATGCTCTTGGTTTTCTTGCAATGTTTGTCACATGGATAATGATTTGCATTTCTATGCTTCTTATTTTGTGGCAATCAATTGGGAGCTTACTGGATACTTTCTTGGTAAAAGAGGTTTGAGGCAGGGTGATCCCATCTTTTATTTTCTCTTTGCGATTGGTATGAATTATTTATCTCGGAAGTTTATGATCCTGGGGACAAACACAAAGTTTAACTTCCACCATCATTGCCATGTTCAGAAGATTATTAATCTGGCTTTTGCAGATGATCTTATGCTATTTTCGAGAAGGGATTCCATCTTCATCTCTATACTGGTGGATTGTTTGCAAGATTTTGGTGCTTGTTCTGGTCTTCTCACAAATTTGCTGAAGTCTCATACCTTTTTGCTGGTGTATTGGATGAGGCCAAGGTTGATATGCTGAATATTTCTGGTTTGGAGGAAGTTTGCTTCTCTATCAAGTATCTGGCATTCCCCTTTCCGTAGTTAGGCTTAATGTTATACATTATGATCCTTTGTTCACCACCTTGACTGACATCTTTGGTAATTGGAAGGGAACCTATTTATCTTATGCTGGTAGGTTGGACCTTATAAGGTGTGCAATGTTTTTTGTTGGGGGTCTTTCCTATTATTGACATTGTGAAAAATAAAATGCATCAGTTATGCATGAGGTTTCTTTGGGGTGACATTGCGAATTCATCTAGAAAATCATTGGTTGGTTGGAACACTGTCTGTTTACATAAAACTGAGGGGGGATCTAGGGATCTTTCATCTAAAAGTTGTTGGAGAAAATTGAGGAAAAGGAAAAAATGATTTTTAATCATTTGTTACAACCACTTTACGAGTCGGTTTTGATTAAACTTCTGTATAATTGATCAAGAGTTTATGATGACTTTGAAAACTAAATGAGACATAAATGAAGATAGGTCTTTGAAACATTCAATTCAGATATCGGGTGAATGAGAAATTAAGGCTTAAGTTGGTTAGTTGAAAAAGTTGAAGAGTTGGAATTTGGAAGTTGAAGAGTTCAACTTCCATAATCCCACAATAGGAAGTTTGCCAACATTTTCTCAATATATAAGTGGGAGGAGCGTGATAAAGGGTATAAGGTCCTAGAAAATGGAGAGAACTCAAAATGCTTTTAGCGGGTTGTGGTTCTGCTAAAATTGTCACACGCGTGCGCCGCCACTGCCCGGCCCGTGACCGTTGACCCTTGACCTTTGGGCCTTGTGGGAATGGGCCTGAGGCAAGTATTAATTTTTTGGACAAAGTTACTTTTGATTTTGTCAAAAGTAACTGACACACGTTATTGGTGAGTTAATGGAGTTGCTTTATTACTTAACCTGATGGAGTTAAAGTGATCTTCAACTGATGGAATTAAAGGGACTATTAGTGGAGCTCCTTCACCTGATGGACTTCAATACGTTCCTTCTCCCCGCTACCTATATAAACGGTCATCCGTCGAAATGGAAAGACACACAAGAAATACAACACAAATCATCTTTTCGCAAAAATAGTTGGAGAGTTTCGGAGCACTACAAGAGTTCGCCGTTTGTTCGAGTTGAAGTACCTCTCTCTTGAACATGTAAACCGAGTAATCCTCGGGAGACAATTGCATAACCGAGGGTACATGCCGGAGCAAATTTGTCTTAAGGACAGAGCTTCTCGCCTCGCTTTAAAAGATATCATTTTCTATTTTTTTGTTCATTTTGGTTTCATTACCGTAATTGTAATTTTCTTTCAAATCAATAAACAAATTGTTCTTCGTCTTTCGGTTGTTTGTTTTATTTCACATAAGATACCACGGTAATAACAATAGCTAGGAAGTTAGCCTTTCTTTCCGAATCCTTTGGAATATTTAAGCTAAGAAAGATTGCTTGTGGATTAAATGGTTACATCATTACTATCTTCATGATTGTCTTGTTTGGGATTACCCGATCAAGAAGGAAGACTCCGCATTGATCAACTCTGTGTTTGGAATAAAGGATTCTCTACTTCTTGCTGCTGGTAATGATCAACATGATGTTGTTAATCTGACACGGACTTGGATTTCTAGGGGTAAGTGATGTGATTCCGGGTAAACACGATCGGAAGTTGCCCAGGAACCTCCTAAGGGATCAATAACGAGCTAAGGAACCTAGTCCTAGAAAATCCAGTCTACGATCTGGGCCAAGAATACTACAACATCCAGTCTACGATCTGGGCCAAGAATAATACAACGTTTCGCTCGAAAACGCTGATTCGTTCTTGAAGGGGTGTATTCTCTACGACAAAGAGAACACTCACTCGAAAGTGATAAAATAAAAGTGTAGTCGACTTTTAGAAGAAAGTTTCACTCAAAATAATAATAATCCGTGTTGTAATTGTTTATACAACAATGTAGCTAGTATTCCTTTATATAGGCTACAAAATAAAAAGACCAACAAACTCCTAAGCAATGTGGGATAAATTACTTAGTAATTTTCGCCACTTTATTTACTAATGGACCTTACTTGACTCTAATATGGCCAAATGACTTTTATTTGTTAATAATAAAGACTTAACTCAATATACTATATTATAGGCACCTCTCCTAATGGGCTACAACTAAAAACAACATAAAAGAACATAAATAAATTTAATCAAGCCCAATAGGCCCAATAGACCTAATTGGACATAAAATGGCGCATTGGGAATTTCACTTGGACTGATCTTATTGCTTTTTGGATAAATGGTGCATCCTCTTTCTTCTTGGACCGGATCACATCGTAAGGTATCCATTGGGAAAGCCTATGATTTCTTCGAGAAAAAAGGAGGTAAAGTTTGGTGGAGCAATTTTGTCTTGCACTTTAAGGCCGCCCCTAAACATTGCTTCATCTTGTTGTTTGCTGTACAATTGCCTCTGGACAAAAGACAAATTGATTTTTGTGGAGGATAAAGTCTGCTATCTTTGTGCTGTTTATAATGAGTCTGCATTGCATATGCTCTTTCAATGCAGTACCTCTCAAATGATTTGGCTGAAGACCAAGATTTGGCTTGGTATTAACAGGCATCTTGGCACTATTTGCAGCAGTATAAGATGGCTTAAGATGCATTGTAGGGGTACCTATATTGGCAATGTAGCTAGAAGGTTGGCTTTTTCTTCCACGATCTACTGGATAGGGCACATGGGGAACAAAAAAGTGATGAATTGCATCAGTATGGATGTTTTGGAGGTGGTACACAAGATGAAGACTCACTTTCTCTATCTTTTGCATTACTTAATTGTATCCAAATTTTAGCTTTACAACCTAGTTTTTGGTTGGTTGTATTATTGTTTTGTAATATCTTTTTGTTGTATATTGCATTCAGGGACATGCTCTATGAGTTGTACTCATATGACCCCTCTTTTTGATTTTTTAGTTGCTTGGTAGGGTTTAGTGAGTGGTGTTTTCTTGCTGCATATTACCTCAAGGGTTTTATGCACCAGAAAATCATCTATCCTAACCTCTAGAATGCTTATAGTTTAGGTAGATCTTTTGGTAAGTTCTTTGTTTAGGATGTATAGCACATACCTTGGTTAATACAAATTTCACATTTAAACCAAAAAGAAAAAAATGGAACAAAGTTGTTTTGGGTCAAATTTTTAGGAGTGCCTCGATCTGCAACACTGCTGGCCCTTCGGCGTCTCGCCGGAGGAGGATTTTAGTTTCCTTGTAATGTCTTTTCGTCTCATTTTGTGTTCTTCTTTCTGTTTGTCTCCTTTAAAGCTAATCTCCATGGCGTGGTGCTGATGCGCTTCCTCTAGGCGTTGATTCAGAGCTGATACAACTCCGGCGATTGAAGAGCTTTTTACTCCGGCGACCTCCAACGGTGGTGTTGTTCTGGATTTTCGTGGTCAAGTGATGGCCGGTTCTCGTGTTGGTTTTGGATCTGACAATGGTGGTCTACTCCTTGCGGCGGAACCAAGGCGGTGGTGGTGGTTTTGAAGGATGTTATCGTTTTGTTTGTTTTAGCTCGGCATTTTTTCTCCATGATCTAAGTGGTGCTTCTCAGCACCGGATCCGGCCGGTTGGCTGAATGGTGGTGGATCTCGCCGGATTTAGCTCATTTGTGCGCGATCCACTTTCGTTTGGGCGTATCTCCTCTTTCTGGACAAGCTTTGGGTCTGATCTGGTGTTGGATGCCTGCTCCGGCTGATGGGGAGTGGCTTGTGTCGTATTAGTTTGTTTTATTAATATTGTACTAGTTTATTAGTTTTTAGCATTGTAATATGTGTTAGCTGGGTAATAGATTGCACTAGAGGATTCTCATGTCTAAACGTCTTCTCTTGCAGAGAATTGTTTCTCTTTTGTTCAGCACTCTATTTCCAATCTATTAGTTGGCTCTGTTTGTGTTGGTTCATTTTGTCCGGCTTTAGGCCGTTTTGTAGTGCTGCATTAGGCCGCGTAGTAGTGCGGCATTAGGCCGCGTCTTAGTGCGGCTTTTAGCCGCATCTTTAGTTTAGCTTCAGCTAGTTTTGTTGTAAACTTGTCTTCCGGAAATAAAACTTTCGTTTTTTGAGGGGGAAAAAATTGATGAAGCAGCTACAATAAAATCCTCACAGGCATGAATCTTTATATATATATACACACACGTACAACTATAAAACTTCTATCGTATCGGGTAGTGATTCGAATGAAGAATACTTCTACTAATATATTTTATTTGAGGGTATTTTAGGATACAACAGCTGTATAAATTTTTTTCTACTAACATTTGTAGACCCAAATTAAATTTTAGTCCAGATTTTATGTTTCATTTTGGAGAGATTTTAGGATACAACAGTTGAATAAATATTGTATAGATGTTGTATCAATTGACTAACTATAGAGTTTTTTTTTAAACTATCTTTCACCTAAAATAAATTTAATACAACGGTATAGTAAAAATTTTCGTTTGCTCACATAAATATTTGTGCCAGAACAAAATATGCATAACAAAATACCACAACAATTTTTCCACCGTTGATTTTTCCGGGACCCATTTCAATCAATAGGTCTCACATCATAATCAATGTTCCTAAAGTGTGTTATGTATTTTGTTGTGACTATTTTATGCGGTATTATCACTACTCATTAATTAATCCGGACGGCTATGCTCACACGGTTTTAATTCCTGAACTAGAAACCCGACTGAATGGGGGAAAATATAAATTCAGGTCACTATAACACTCTTTATTTCATTTCAGGTCGTGTCAGACATGACATTTTTTTTGAGTCCCCCATGGAATTTTTCCCCCTCGCCCATTGGAAATTTCCCCCGGTCCGTGGAAATTTTCCCCTGATCCGGTTGAATTTTCCTCCAGAATGTGGAAATTTCCACGGGCTGGGGGAAATTTCCACAGGGCGAGGGAGAAAGTTTCCACGGGGAACTCAAAAAAAATTGTCAGGTCTGATCTAACCTGACATGAAATAAAATGTGTTAAAATGGCCTGAAATTATATTCTCACCGAATGGGTCTGGATTCTGATAAGGTTTTTGGGTCCACCGGCTTCATGTTACCGGCACCGGATCTCCTGTCTAAATAATATGTCTAATTTCCCTGTCCAACATAAAACGCTGCCGTTTCATAAAAAAAAAAATTGTCCACTTGACCCTCCACTTTCTTGATAATAATTTCCTCACTCTTTGTCTTCTTCCCCAAATAGTCTCCCGGCCATTAAAGCCAGTACCCGACTTCTAATTCCAAATATAGTGAGAGTTAATTGACGGGAATTACTTTCTGGTGCTTTAATGATATATCAAAGTCAAAGCAAACATAAAAGTGTTAACTCACCGGCATCTAATTTTTTGGGATTAAGTTTTGAATAGAATGGAACCATTATAATTATACCTTCAAAACAATGGAAGAATTTATGAAAACTAAAACAACTTAGCCTTTAGAATAGTTTAGAAAAATAAATCATCCTTCAACAAATAACAATACTCTGATGGTGGCTTAATTCTAACTCGCCGGATTCTCTAATCAATTAAACTCTCTTATGGAAACAATGTAACCGGTTCAAAGATAATAATTAGCAAATAAGCAGAGTGGCTACGGTGGTTTGGATAAATAATAGGTGGGTTTTACTTATTATTTTCGTTACGGGAAAGGGTTTGGGCAGGAGCGCCGGACCATTGCCGGAAAGGGCAGGTGATGAAGAATGTGGGAAGTCAGGGGAGTAAAGAAGATGAAGCAAACATTTTTTTTTTTAATACAAACGGCAGCGTTTTATTTTGGACAGGGAAATTAGACATAATACTTGGACAGGAGATCCGGTGCCCATGTTACCTGTCCTACTTGTTCAATCAATAGTAGTAGTAATTGATAGAAAATGTCAATCGATATGGATGGCAAATTTTAATATGATCTGATAATAAGTATGATCGACTTGGTGATTCGGAGACACTAAAATTTAAGGATGTACTGATGGGGCCCAACTTTATAGAAATAACAACCTCTCGAAAATTTCTTATTCGTCACAAATCTTGACGTGTTGATCTATTTACCTGGCACGACCATCATAAAATTACCTAGGATATAGAAAGGGAGTCAAAAGCAGAGTACAACTACTACAGTAAGTACTATACTACTTTTTTTTTTTCTTTCTGCATTCTTCTTTTTTTTTCCCTTAATTGACGAAGCTTGATTCACCTTTGTTTTCCCTACTAGCAAAACTCTTTACACCTTGTTTCCCCCCACACCAACTAGTAATAAATGATTTTTTTCTTTCGGACATGGCTTAGTGGTAAAATATTTAAATGTCTTAAAAAAAAATTTGGACGCTGGAGTAGGGAAGTTCGAATCCCGTAAAAGGACGATTTCCTTGATCTGTTTGGTATAATAAAAGCCTCATTACTCGAAATTACAGGCACCTAATTAACATCTCCACTCATCCCGGGGGACGAGGGAGTGATTAACCTTTAATAAATAATTATGCATTTATTTTTTTGTATTTTATGAAGAAAGTAATAATAGTAAATCTTAAGCTTCTGCTTCTCAATAAGATCATTTTGCTTAATCCAAGCATAAGCGGATCTACACTATGTTATACGGGGTCCGTGGACCCCGGTAAATATTAGAAAACTATACATTTTAGATATAGAAAAAAAAAATTCGGAGTCCATGGAACAAAACAAATTACTTTGAAAAATATTACGGATCCGCTAAACTTAAGAAAGGACTGAGAAAGTATGGGATGAGAGACCGACCGTAGCAGCAGAAAGAGAAAGTCCAACTTAGGCGTCAGGCTTGAGAAGGATCATCGTTCCCGGCTGTCCTATGTTTGTTGTACTTCTGACCCTGCTAACGCCGTGTTTTAGGGTTACGACGAGCTGGCCTCGAAAGACTAAGTTGAGAATAGCGCTCGAATCCACACCGGAATATTAGTGTATATATATATATATATATATATATATATATATATATATATATATATATATATATATATATATATATATATATATATATATATATATATATATCTTCCTATACTAATAAGAAAGGAAAAGTTGTAGATGTGTGACACGTGTTTTTTTTCTATTGGTCCGTCATTTTACTGTTCATCGGCCAAAAAGCCCAGCCCAATCTTTTTTTTTTATAGATTTTTACTGTTCATTGGGCGGCCCAGCCCAGAAAAAAGTGTTTTTTTTTTTTTTTTTTTTTTGAGGTGAAGGGTTTGAGTTAAATTGTTCCATTTTAGAGGACTCAATTGTATTTTTAATCTACACATTAGCTTTAATTTATTTTTAATCTTATTATGTGTGTTGTGCTTAAGATGTATCCGATTCCAATTTAATTACATATTATTTTGCTTTCCATCGAGATCTCTCTTTTTTTTTTTTAGGTTTTATCCTAATACGATACGACCACGTGATATTTCAATATACTATAGTTTGTTTGTGTGTGTGTTCTTTTCCTTTTTTGCGTATATATATATTTTACATTGTGTGTCTATGCCAGTTTTTTTTAGGGGCATCGTTTTTTGGGGTGCTACGTATTGATTATTTTTTTCCGTCTTCGTTTTTTTACTTCAATATATTGTGTGTGTCGGTTTTTTTCTTTGGTCAATGGTTTAGTAGTGTCGAAAGGTGTCGATTTTGTGTCGTGGAGTGTTGATAGTGTGTTAGATTTTAATTAAAATTTTAATTAATATTCATTTGATCAACCGACAACCGTTGGATATGGCGTCGGGGTGTATCGAAGCGTGTCGTGTCGTGTTTTGGGTAGAACACGTGTTGTTGCAAATAATGTCGAAGATAGCTTCATTTTTTCGGTTAAAATTGATTTAAGTAGAAATTGAAAAAAAATTATTCGGTAGTGTCGAAAAGTATCCATACGATGTCGGAAGATGTCGAAGATGTGTCGGATATTCATTTCATACGCACTTATATTATTCTTCTATGAACATGTTTTGATGCCACCCTAAAAGGTGTGAGGGGTGGGTTGGGTTAGGGTGGTGGGAAGGGTAGGGTATAGTAAGATGGGTGGTGGGAAGGGTAGGGTATAGTAAGATGGGTGGTGGGCACGGTAGGGTAGGGAGTTGTAGGGTAGAGTAGGATGGGGTGGTGGGTAGGGTAAGGTAGGGTGGGATGAGATAAAATAGGGTGTAATAGGCTTAGCTAGGATAATGAATTAATATGTAGGTTGGGAGGTAGGTTAAGGTTTGTAGGTAGGTAGAGAGGTAGGGTGCGGTAGGGTGTGCTAATGTAGGTGAGGCGAGGTATGAGATGTAATGCGGTGATGTATGGTAGGGTAGGATGGTATGGTTGGATGATGTGGCGTAAGTTAAGTAAAGTTTGGTAGGTTGAATAAAGTACGTAATATAGGGTAGTGTGGTAAGATAATGATGTGATCCGTCCCGAGACATTTTATTTGTTTTGTTTATTTTAGTTTTCAGTGTTTTAATGAATAAAACGGCCTTAGGCCCGTGTCAAAAGTTGCCCATATGTTAGTATATTGGGCCAGGTGTTTATTTTTAGCAAATAATAGCCGTTTGGGCTTATTAGGGTTGAGTTAGGATTGTTACAAAATAAAGTGGCGAAAATTACTATGTAATTTATCCCACATTGCTTAGGAGTTGGTTAGTCATTTATTTTGTAGCCTATATAAAGGCATTCCTTGTAATTTTATATGGATAACCAATGATGAAATCTTTATAATGAAATTGAGAGTTTTCTCTTCTTCCTTGGTTTGTGATTGATCAAGAACATCGCTTGCGAGCGAGTGATCTCTTTGTCGTAGAGATTGCACCCATTTCAAGAGCTTATCAGCGTTCTTGAGCAAAGCGTTGAGTTGTTCTTGGCCCTCTTCCTAGACTGCTGCTCAGTTAGGTTAGGGTTTCCCGCTCTTATTGATCCTTCCGTCGATCTCCTGGGATCGTATCGCATCAGTTGGTAGCAGAGCTCAGCGACGAAGGTATCAAATATCCCGTTTATTTTCCTTCTTTAATTTTCTTATTCAAAAAAAAAAAAAAAAAAAAAAAAACTAGTTCCTTGTTTTTTGTTCATTAATTTCGTCCACCCTCTCCCAAGAACATCCAAAATCTTCAAATCTTCATCCATCATACCCGGAAAACTTGAAGATTTTTCAAACCTTCATCCCAAGAACCCTAATTATTTTACAGATCCCGTGTTTTTTTGTATCAGTTCGTTCCCTAACCAAAACAACTCGAAAAATTCTGCACTTTTTACCACATATACAAAACATCTCGTGCTACAATTTCTCTCTTTACACCCAATCCAGATTCAACATAAATCTTGCCTAAAACCGCCGATTACTCCGAACAATCTGTCCAGAAAAAACTGCAGCAGTAAATCATTGTTTGAATTCGTTTTCAGTGGGCTAGACGAATTACAATTACCTGAAAATTGGTGAACTTATAGGAAATTTGCAGATCTACAACTTTTGTCTTTTGATATTTTCCAAATTCGCTGTAGTATTAACGGAATCGGCACCTTAAGTCACGGCTATCAATCTGGAAATTTTTGATAGATTGCATCAGTTTCTGAAAAATGATTGTTTGAGCGACTTCCGTATCTCCAAAAAATCTGAAAATTTGAAATCCTTTAGAAAACTCTCAGTTCTACAACTTTTGTCTTTTGAGTTTTCCCAAATTTGTAGTCGTTCGGTGCTTAAATACGTGGGTTTCACACCCAAGGTGTAAACATTTTCACACCTGTGAAATTCGTTGTCAAAACAATTGTGAAACTAAGGCATCGGAGGGTATGAATCATTGAAAGGAGAGATGTTTGTGGTAAAGAAATCTTTGAGTAGTGTGGTGAACGTGGAGAATGATTTGCACCGAGAAAATAGTTTTCATACGAGGGTTTGGGTTAGTGGGAAGGTTTGCTTAATGAAAATTGATGCGGGAAGGCGTGCCAATGTTATAAGTCCGGTTTTGTCTCCGATTTAGCTATTCCTACGACACCTCATCCTCAACCATATACGTTGCAAGGACTCGGTGATGTTGGTCAAGTGCGAGTTACCAAACGAGCCTTAATATCTTTTAATCTTGGTAGGCTTGATGATGAAGTTTTATGTGATGTAGTGCCTATGCATGCTTGTCATATCATACTTGGGAGACCGTGGCAATATGATAGGAGGGTTACGTATGATGGGTATTTGAATAGCTACACCTTGCGCCATAAGAGGATGAGACTTACACTCCGTTCCTTATCCCCCGAAGATGCCCACAAAGATCAACTCAAGCGGCAACCGCACGTAGGAAGCTCGTTTGAAACGTGAATCCGAAAGTGAAAAAGCCTTGGTTGAAGCAAACAACGAAGAGAGTGTTAGCATTCAAAAGAAGGTAATCCAAGAGTCTATGGTGGCAGATGCAATCATCGAGGAGAATGAGATTGTGGAAGAAGTAGTGGAGAGTGATGAAAAAATAGTTGTGGATAAGATAGTTCACGTTGATGAGGCCTTTGTTGATGGTCATGTTGAGAGTGTTGTTGATCATGAGGAAGTTCTTGGTACACCAGCCGAGGTTTTTGACTTATCTTTGCAGGTTCAAGCTGATCTTCCATATGAGGTGGAGACTAGCCACTTGGATACGTCCAAGGCAGCACTTGTTGTTCCTTTAGTTGATCTTTCCCAGGTGGTTCTTGGTGGGAAGCCAGCGCATCATTTTGTTGATCCATTTGCTGCATGTGTTGATGCAGCTCCGATATTGCATTGCTCTAGTTATATTGCTGCCACACCATGTTTCGTCCACAGTTTTGTCATGCCACAATTCTGTTCTTCTATCTCATTGTTGCAAAGACACGACGTCCTTTTCGCATCGGAGTTGATTTGAGGTTTTCACTTCGTCGAATATTTGATCCCGGCATAGCATTGATGTTTTTTGGGGGTTGTTCGGGATTGGTTTCGATGCGACTTCTATGACGTCCTATTGATTCGAGGACGAATCCTTTCCAACCGGGAGGGAATGATGTGATCCGTCCCGAGACATTTTATTTGTTTTGTTTATTTTAGTTTTCGGTGTTTTAATGAATAAAACGGCCTTAGGCCCGTGTCAAAAGTTGCCCATATGTTAGTATATTGGGCCAGGTGTTTATTTTTAGCAAATAATAGCCGTTTGGGCTTATTAGGGTTGAGTTAGGATTGTTACAAAATAAAGTGGCGAAAATTACTATGTAATTTATCCCACATTGCTTAGGAGTTGGTTAGTCATTTATTTTGTAGCCTATATAAAGGCATTCCTTGTAATTTTATATGGATAACCAATGATGAAATCTTTATAATGAAATTGAGAGTTTTCTCTTCTTCCTTGGTCTGTGATTGATCAAGAACATCGCTTGCGAGCGAGTGATCTCTTTGTCGTAGAGATTGCACCCATTTCAAGAGCTTATCAGCGTTCTTGAGCAAAGCGTTGAGTTGTTCTTGGCCCTCTTCCTAGACTGCTGCTCAGTTAGGTTAGGGTTTCCCGCTCTTATTGATCCTTTCGTCGATCTCCTGGGATCGTATCGCATCAGATAATATGTGGTAAGATAATGTGGTGTAGGGCATGGTGAGGTAGGATTGGATAGGTGAGTGTTAAAAAATGTTGGGATAGGGTGCGGTTCGTTACATGCTACATTTCTTCGTATTTAATATCGTCAAATAAGTTAAAACTTATAGCATGGGCACTCCGTGCGTTGCACGGAGTCCCATTTCACTAGTATATATATATATATATATATATTAATGACGGATGGTAATTGCCAAGAGAAGAGAAAGAAAGTAGTAGTACGTAGTAGTAAAATTATGAGCAATGCACAACAATGACCTATATCATTCATTATTGTGTGATTTAGATCAATCAATATGAATGTTATAATGGTGTAGATCATTGTTGTGTCAATTGGTTGTTATTTTGGTTGTGGTTGTATATTTTTCTAGAGAGAAATGATACAACCACAAAAAAATTACAAAACAATTTAACACAATATTGATCAAAACTATTGATTATTGTGGGACATATATTGATTGATCTTGATCCACAATAATCAATGGTTAAGATCAATGTTGTGTCAAACTGTTGTATAATTTGGTTTAGTTGCTTGGTAAGGTTTAGTGAGTGGTGTTTTCTTGCTGCATATTACCTCAAGGGTTTTATGCACCAGAAAATCATCTATCCTAACCTTTAGAATGCTTATAGTTTAGGTAGATCTTTTGGTAAAGTTCTTTTGTTTAGGATGCATAGCACATACCTTGGTTAATACAAATTTCACATTTAAACCAAAAAGAAAAAAATGGAACAAAGCTGTTTTGGTCAATTTTTTATGAGTGCCTCGATCTGCAACATTGCTGCCCCTTCGGCGTCTCGCCAGAGGAGGATTTTAGTTTCCTTGTAATTTCTTTTCGTCTCATTTTGTGTTCTTCTTTCTGTTTGTCTCCTTTAAACCTAATCTCCATGGCGTGGTGTTCTTTGCGCTTCCCTGGCGTTGATTCGGTAGCCGATACAACTCCGGCGATTGAAGAGCTTTTTACTCCGGCGACCTCCATCGGTAGTGTTGTTCTTGATTTTCGTGGTCAAGTGATGGACGGCTCTCGTGTTGATTTTGGATCTGACAGTGGTGGTCTACTCCTTGCGGCGGAACCAAGGCGGTGGTGGTGGTTTTCAAGGATGTTATCGTTTTGTTTGTTTTAGCTCGGCATTTTTTCTACATGATCTATGTGGTGCTTTTCAGCACCAGATCCGGCCAGTTGTCTTAATGGTGGTGGATCTCGCCGGATTTAGCTCATTTGTGCTCGATCCACTTTCGTTTGGGCGTATCTCCTCTTTCTGGACAAGCTTTGGGTCTGATCTGGTGTTGGATGCCTGCTCCGGCTGATGGGGAGTGGCTTGTGTCGTATTAGTTTGTTTTATTAATATTGTACTAGTTTATTAGTTTTTAGCATCGTAATATGTGTTGGCTGGGTAATAGATTGCACTATGTCTGAACGTCTTCTCTTGCAGAGATTTTTTTCTCATTTGTTCAGCACTCTCTTTCCAATCTATTAGTTGGCTCTGTTATTGTTGGTTCGTTTTGTCCGGATTTAGGCCGGTTTGTAGTGCTGCATTAGGCCGTGTAGTAGTGCGGCATTAGGCCGCGTCTTAGTGCGGCTTTTAGCCGCATCTTTAGTTTAGCTTCGATTAGTTTTGTTGTAAACTTGTCTTCTGGAAATAAAACTTTCATTTTTGGTGGGGAAAAAAATTGATGAAGCAGCTACAATAAAATCTTCACAGGCATGAATCTTTATATATATATATATATATATATATATATATACATGCACACACACGTACAACTATAAAACTTCTATCGTATCGAGTAGTGATTCGAATGAAGAATACTTCTACTAATATATTTTTTTTAGGGTATTTTAGGATACAACAACTGTATAAATTGTTTTCTACTAACATTTGTAGACCCAAATTAAATTTTAGTCCAAATTTTATGTTTCATTTTGGAGAGATTTTAGGATACAATATAAATATTGTATAGATGTTGTATCAATTGACTAACCTTAGAGTTTTTTTTTTGTTTTTTTTAAACTATCTTTCACCTAAAATAAATTTAATACAACGGTATAGTAAAATTTTTCGTTTGCTCACATAAATATTTGTGCCAGAACAAAATATGCACAACAACTTTTTCACAGTTGATTCTTCCAGGACCAATTTCAATCAATAGGTCTCACATCATAATCAATGTTCCAAAAATGAATATGTATTTTGTTGTGACTATTTATGTGGTATTATCACTACTCGTTAATTAATCCGGACAGCTATGCTCACACGGTTTTAATTCCTGAACTAGAAACCCGACTGGATGGGTCTGGATTCTGATAAGGTTTTTGGGTCCACCGGCTTCATGTTACTGTCCTACTTGTTCAATCAATAGTAGTAGTAATTGATATAAAATGTCAATCGATATGGATGGCAAATTTTAATATGATCCGATTATAAGTATGATTAGGTGATTCGAAGACACTAAAATTTAAGGATGTACTCATGGGCCCCAACTTTATAGAAATAACAACCTCTCGAAAAAAAATTATTCGTCACAAATGCGGATATGTTATATTTACATGTGGTCGGACCACCATAAAATTACCAGATACGGAAAGCGAGTCAAAAGCAGAATTCAACTACTACAGTAAGTACTATACTACGTTTTTTTTTTCTTTCTGCATTCTTCTTTTTTTTCCCCTTAATTGACGAAGCTTGATTAACCTTTGTTTCCCTACTAGCAAAACTACCTACACCTTGTTTCCCCCCACACCTACTAGTAATAAATGATTTTTTTTTCCGGACATGGTTTAGTGGTACGATTTCCTTGATCTGTTTGGTATAATAACAAGTTCATTACTCGAAAGTCGGCTGATTACCTAATTAACATCTCCACTCATCATGGGGACGAGAGAGTGATTAACCTTTAATAAATAATTATGCATTTATTTTTTTTGTATTTTATGAAGAAAGTAATAATAGTAAATCTTAAGCTTCTGCTTCCCAACAAGATCATTTTGCTTAATCCTAACATAGGCGGATCTACACTATGCTATACACGGGTCCGTAGACCCCGGTAACTATTAGAAAACTATACATTTTTTTAGATATAGAAAAAAATATATTTCGGAATCCGTGAAACAAAAAAAAATTATGTTGAAAAACATTACGGATCCGCTAAACAAAATTCCTGGATCCGCACCGAAATACTAGTAGCGTGTATATATATATATATATATATATATTAATGACGGATAGTAATTGCCAAGAGAAGAGAAAGAAAGTAGTAGTACGTAGTAGTAAAATTAGGAGCAATGCACAACAATGACCTACACCATTTATTATTGTGTGATTTAGATCAATCAATATGAATGTTATAAAAATCAATGGTGTAGATCATTGTTGTGTCAATTGATTGTTATTTTGGTTGTGGTTGTATATTTTTCTAAAGAGAAATGATACAACCATAAACAAATTACAAAACAATTTAACACAATATTGATTTAAACCATTGATTATTGTGGGACCTATATTGATTGATTTTGATCCACAATAATCAATGGTTAAGATCAATGTTGTGTCAAACTGTTATATAATTTGGTTGTATCCGTATCACTCTTCTTTTCTAAAATTAAAGGGATGGAGGGAACTGACCACACCCAAACTGGTTTTAATCTGCTTGATCCTGTCAATAGGGAAAGCCATAGTAGTAATGGTAATAGGCAGAAACTCCACACCTAGTTGACCAGATCTAATTGGAGTCTTATCATCTTCAAGAAAAGTACTCTTCATCAAACTCCATCCAAAATCTGCTATTGTGTAACCAATCCCATAAACCATTTCCCAAGTTTTGGACAACAGATATCTGCATAATGATCTCTTAGTAGGATGATTCTGATCTTGTGATGATGATACGGGTCGAAAATCAGGAAAAGTTATAGGAAGTGAAGGATCATCAGCCCTTTGCAAGCAAGAAAGAAGAGCACCCATGAGTGAAAAACCATCACCTAGTGAATGGTGTAGCCTAAAGACAAGACTTCCAGCTGCGTTTTTTGTTGGGTATCTCACCAGATGCATTTCCCATAAGGGCTGGTTTTGTGGGAATGGTTCTAGTGATATTTTCGATAGGTATTCATTGAAGCATTCCTCGTAATAATCTATGCTTTTATTAGTACCCTCTGGGAAAACTGGGTAATGAAGGTGGTCTTTGGGATTCACTTGTACCTTTTTCCATTGTTTCACTCCATCCTCGTCCGTAATCTGTTTCAAATTCAAAAAAAAAAAAAAAAAAAAAAAAAAAAAAAAAAAAAAACAGGCCAGGTAATGAATTGAATGTGGTCAAGGTTTCAAATGCAAAGCATATATAAACAAATGATAAGTAAGTACCATAATGGAAGAAAATCGAGAGTTGATAGGGAGAAAAACATCATTAATCATTGTAATAGTGGCGGAAACATCATGGTCAATAGGGATTTCGGACTCCAAAACAGCAAGTACTGAAATGGAGAGCACTGAACTATTGAAGTATTGACCAGTTGGGCTGACGGGTTGCACCATTTCTTCTTCTTCTTCTTCTTCTTCCTCCTCTACTTGTTTGCTGTAATTGTAAGACTCCTCCATTTTCATTTTTTGCAGGCAGCTAGCTAGCTGAGCTCTCACCGCACACCTTTAATTATAATTCAATTATTATTCCACCCTCCTTGGATTTGGATTTAATTTGGAGTGTGTTTTTTATACAAGTTTTATTTATGACCTGCGCGCGGCAATAATTAAGAAAGGGGGTAGCAGAGGCATATGAATCACCTACAAGTCGGTGAATGCATTTAAGACAAATGTTGCTGCTGCAGTGTGGACATTTTGATTCCTTGTGTAATTCTCTTTTATCAATATTTATTATGTCACTTGTCCTAATCATAACTAATCAGATTCAAACTCATCTTCTCAGTGGGGATTAGGGTCGGGTCGAGTCGATAGTCTCTAGGGCCCGAGCTCGACTCGACAAAAAAAATTCAGGCTCGAAACACGGCTCGAGCTCGATCGAGCCATAAAAAGGCAAGACCGAACTTGACTCGCTAAGTACTCGATATAGCTCGATTATTTTCTCAGATTTCATTTAATTTTTAATGAAATATGGCAAATCGAGCTCGACTCATCTAATACTCGACTCGAATAATATTTTTGAATTATAAAAAATAATATGTTATAATAAATTTAATTAATTAAATATTTATTTAATCATGCTCAATAAACTCACGAGCTACTCGATTACTATGTTTTAAAACTCAAGCTCGGCTCGGTTAATTATTCGAGTAGCTCGAGCTCGAACTCGAAAAAACCGAATCGAGTTGAACTTTTTTACGAATCGAGTACGAGTAGCTCACAAATAGTCCAATTCATTTACAACCCTAGTGCGGACCTCAATATCACATTCCTCAAATTTTTAATTTTATTTTTAATTTTAAATCATCATCAACTTTGGTTAGTGAAGAGGCAAATATCATTAATGTTTACATGAAGCCAGTTGGCAGGGGTTGGGTTAATAAGGCTATCCGGGGGGAATCAGTTATAAATTTAGAATTTATTAGAGTAATGATAGAGATCGTTGTGTCACAACGAGTGTCACAACGTGCATCTACACCATTGATGATAGTGGAGTAATGATGATCAATGAGTCTACGTTAGGAATCAACGGTGTAGATACACGTTATGGCATTCGTTGTGTCACAACGGTTGTGTCCCTATCACTACTCAATTAAATATGCGTATGTGTCTACTACATTTATTATTGGGGTTGATTTAAAATGACAAAAAAGAGGGGAAAATAGGAATTTAGACGGTGAAAATATAAATTGGGTGATAAGGACAAATCCATCGTTCATAATCTCAAATTCATTGTTCTCTCGCATGGAACCGACCTCAAATCCATTTGTTTCGTTGTTCCAATTTCGTTTATGTATTTTTTACAAAAATTTCCTTGAAAAAATATTAAATAAGATGTCTAAATAAAGATGACGAAAAATGAAAAAATATAATGAAAGAATTATCATCTTTCGACAATCACGTCAAATGATATATTCGTTTTTGTAGTTGAATACGAGAGAATTTAAATCACAGTGGAATAAGGACGTATCCTTTTTACCCAAAAAAAAAATATTCTATTGCCCTCTTTGTATATTTTTATGTTCAAATTATTCTTTTTAACAATAAACACTTTATTTTATTACTCCCTCCATTCCAATTTTTACGAGACAATTGTCAAAATCACGGATATTAAAAAATTGAGTTAAGGCAGTAATTTTAAAGTAAAATGACTAAAAAGTCTTTTGTATAATTAATGTGACATTATTTTTTATCTATCATATTGTAATGACAAAGTATAAAACAAGGAAAATTATCATTTCCAAAAAATGAAAATTACCATAAACGTTTGCATTGGAAAAGTAACTGCATAGCATACATTGAAACAAATAAATTTGAGAACTGTCTCACAAAATTGAAATGAGGGAATGTTGGATTGAACTTTTGTTTTCTTTTTTTGAAAAATTATTGGAGATTTCTATTACAATCATATATGATGGTGGGGCATACATGATAAGGGTTGTTGTGTATAAGGTTGTGTAATACATATGTTGCATACTGCAACGCCCCTGTCCCATACATCAAGTCTTTATTTGGATATGGAATGTACATCGTATGACATTTTATAAAACTCTAAATCCCACGTAAAGCTACGTCATATAAGAGTATTTAACGAAAAACACGAAAGAACAAACAAGCCGAGACAAGGTTGAATAGATCTAAATACAACTTCTGTTAAACTAAATCATGAATAACTGAAAATAACTACTAAAATCCAAACAACAAACATGTCTGAACAAGAGGAAACAATTATACTACTGGTAAAAATGTCTTATTCAAAAGGAACAACTACAAAAGGAAACTAAAACATAAACAACTCCATAGGTGATGAAGTTTGTAGAATTACAAACATAAAATAAAATGCGGAATTATTATTGATGAACTGAAAGTTACAAGTTGAATTACAATGTAGCTGATCATGGGGTATTTATTACTTCATACACCTCATGAATCAGTTAGAAGATAGTTACAAACAGTTACTACAAACTATAACTGAATAACCGCTCTCTTACACTATTCTAGACTGCTTCAGCAGGCTGTTGTCTTCATAGTGTCAGCAGGGTGCATCAGCTGACTGCACTCAGCATTCCTTTCAGACTCTATGCTGTAACACCCCCTCAAGCTGAGAGTAGTACATGAACAGCTTGCACTCAGCATTCCCTTCAGCTACTTGAACTCTGGAAGATCTTTGAAACTCCCAATTTGTCTAGTAAATAAGAGAAAATAGGTGCATACAAGGCCTTGGTGAGGATGTCACTATTTGTTCTTTTGTGTTGATCGGAAGAAGTTTGACAAGTCCCGATTTGACTTTGTCTCTCGAACACGGCAAATCAATTTCAATATGTTTTTGTTCTTTAATGAAAGAATGGGTTATGAGCAATGTGCATTGCCTTGTCATTGTCACAAAATAACACAGCAGGCAACTGAACTGGAACCTGCAAATCCTGTAGTAGATAAATTAGCTACTGGATTTCACAAACCGCATTTGCCATAGCCCTGTACTCAGCTTCTGATGAACTTCTAGCTATAGTTGTTTGTTTCTTGACCTTCCAAGAGATTAGAGCATCTCCTATAAACATCATATAACTTGATAATGATCTTCTTGTTTCAGGATAACCAGCCCAATCACTGTCTGTAAAAACTTTAAGTATAGGGTTATTGTCTGTTGGGAATAAGATGCCTTGACTAGGATTAGTCTTCAAATACCTCAGCTGTCTATAAGCCGCCTTCATATGAATTTCAGTAAGAGTGTCTAAAAATTGACTCACCGCCGAACCGCAAAGGCAATATCCGGTGTAGTGAAGGTAAGATAGATAGGTTTGCCCACTAAGGATCCGTAAGCGTATTATCCTCTAAAAGGGTGAGTCACCATGCCGTAAAGTTTTCTTAGACTCCATAGGTGTTGTTGGAAATAAAATTTATGTTTTGATGATGATTCATCACTTATTCAGTGATTGTTTAGCCCCATTGATGAAGTGTCATAACTAGTTGTTATAGTGTAAAGCAAAAAGATGTCTAGAAATCAATGTATAGGATTTAATAGAGTCTGACATTTGTATAAGTTAATCAGACAAGCACTGTAATAGTTCTGGGTTTAGAACTGAGAAATTGGGTAATTAACTGAAGAAAACTGAGATCTTAGAGATACTGGAAAACTGACATAAGAGCACACCTACAGAAACTGAAGAAGTTAAGTTCGCTGAGGGACACAGACTCGGTTGACTTATCTAGAACTGAAGGCTGAGGTATCAAACTCAGTTACTGAAGACTGAAGAACTGAGGGTTCAAACTCAGTTTATGAAGACTTAAGTCGAGACAGTAAAGTTAGACTTCGTGCAAGATTGTGATGACTCGAACTAACTTTATGGATCTTGTATAAAGGCCTAAGAATAATAAGGACAATGATATCTTAGATAATCGATTGAATGATGTACTCGATTTAGTCATTTATAATCATATGAATGATAGAGTAAAATTTTGAAGAAGAGTAAAACTCGCTAATGCTCTTAAAATCGGAAACCGACTACATCATGTTTAAATCGCTTTTTAACCGAAGATAAGAAAAACTGGAGATAAATCAGACCGTTATAAGATAAGCAATCTTATTGGATACGCAGAAATGTCAGGAAGGACTCTGACACACAAAAGAAGAGCAGGACCACTAACGGCTATAAGGACTCAAATTCAAATTATCTAACCGTTAGAGAAACCCCTATAAATAGGTCACTTTTACTGCATGAAGAGATGCGTAATTCTAAGAATTAATCTAATCAAGAAAGTTCATACTAAGGGGGAAAAGCAATTCAATAGATTCCTGCTAAACAATTAATTGCAAGATCAAGAAATATCTTCAAGTGATCATAAAGTATTCAAAGAAAGATCAAGATCAATCATTTGAAGAAATACAGAGTTGTGCATAACTTATTTATCTAGAAAAGAAAGCTCAAATCATAAGTTGAATCATAGTCATTGATTCAAGTCTCAACTTTGATTCTTATCAAAGGTTTTAGATCGTGAAACACCAAGAAGGTGTGAAGGACAGCTTGAGCTACAACAGAAGGCCGTGTTTGTGATGAAAGTGGTGAAGAGGCAATTCAGCCCTCTAAAGTCCAGTGTAGCACGCTTGGTTCAAACAGCAATCCTACCTGTTGAAGACTGAAGATGGAAGATTGTGAAGCTAGGGATTAGTGAAGGACAATCAAGTGTCTAGAATTTACTTTGTGTCTTGTAACTATAAACCTCAAGATGGCCTCCGCATCACAGGAGAAGAGAGGACTGACAGGATTACACCACCTAGAACCTCTATAATTCTTGTCTATTTACCTTACGCATTTATTTACTGCATCATAGTTATATTCATCTAGTTCACTTACTCAGCAAACATCAGAAACTGAGTCAGCACATTAACTAGTAACTCAAATTTTACAAAGGCTTAATTTAATCCGCTGCCGGTTAACTCGTTAAGGATAAGTCGTTTTGACTTATACTCAGCTAATTTAGCTTAACTCCGCACAAGTTTAAGTTGAACTTAATCTAGTTTAAGATTCAGTTTTAAGTTAGGTTTTTGGTGACAAGTTTATTCACCCCCCCCCCCTCTAAACTTGTGTTAGCCTTTCCAACGGACCAATAATTGGTATCGAAGCAGTGCATCTGTTCCGAAGGGATCCATAGCTGAATCTCTATATCAGTTTGTTTGCTCGAAGTAACTGGGTAACAGTTATTTCTGATACCAACAATTGGTATCGGAGCAGATCTTCCTTTTAGAGGTGATCAAAGTTGTTACTGCTTCATTTATTTAGTTTGTAATAACTGGTTATCAATTGTTTCTTAGCTGATTATCATGATCATTTTTTTTCTTAAAGTTTTTCAAAAACTGCATCATGGATACACAACAACACTTTAGAAATTTGATAAACTGTTTATTCTTAAGTTTTGATAAATACAAAAATAAATTGTACTCGGTGGATGATACTCAAGAAAAACTGATTGAAACATTCATTGAAGATTCACTCATTTCAAGCAATGTGGATAATGCTGAAATTCTACCCATAAGCTTTGGAGGAAATGATCATGGTGAAAGTGATGAAGAAATTATACTTTTTGGAACTGACCAAGCAAGCAACAATGCCGGATTGGATAAAGGAAAGAAGATAGTGGAACATGAAGAAGATAAAACTGAGAAACTTCTAGACAAACATCATGAGGCAAGTACTTCCACTTTCAATACTCACACTGCCATGAACAATCATAGAAATGAAGATTTCAATGAGACCTTGGACATACTCATAAATGAATTACAGGTAATTCAAAAGAACTATGAGAATGTCAAAAAGGAAAAAGATCTATTGCAAAACTGAAGTTCTAAGATTGACTGTTGAGATCAATCTTATCAAGGCTAATAATGGAACTAAGGAAATCTGTTCAACTGATGAACTAACAGAGGTAATAAACATCACATAATCATCAGTTGATCCAATTCCTAACGTTCAGGTCAAACCTGGAAAACCATTTGGAGACAGAACTGGTTTAGGGTTCGATAGTCAAGCAAAATTCTAAGATCGACCTAGTACAAGCTTGCACCCAAGTTTGTAGCCGCACAAAAGTCAAAAACCCATAAAACTGACAATATTATTAGAACTGACAATTACTCAGCATAGCCTCGAACTAAAACTGACAAAACTGTAAAATCAGTCAGTGGCAATCAGCAAACTGAAATTTTTTACAGAAAGTATCAGAGGACTCAAAAAGGCAGAACTGATCAGAGATCAGTCAAAAGAACATTCAAGTCATATTCACAAAAGAATGAAAATCATTCATGGAATAATGGATTCAGGGGGAAAGGAAGAATTTTTCCTACTGATGAAGTCTGGAATGCACCAATAATCTCTAAAAGATTATATCAATTTCACAAAACAAACGAACAAAAGACTGTTAGATCAAAACAGCGAAGTTCTGTAAAAACTGACCATACTCAGCTGAAAAATCGAGATAGGTATAAGCATAAAATTAATAAGACTTACAAGAATACAAAAACTAATCTAAAAGGACCCAAACAGGTATGGGTACCAAAAATCTCTCATTCTGTTTTACAGGAAAAGATCAACAGCTGAAAACTGAGAAGTTGCAATTCTTAAAACTGAGTTGTACTCACAACTGAGTTTTTGAATTTACTACGAGTTCTGGACAAGGACAAAACTGGACATTTACAGCTGGAGATACACTGCACCTACCGTATTTACTGATAAATGCTACAGATGTGACCTACCTTAATCTCACCGTCCATCTTTTCCACTCATCATCCGTTTTGCAATCTCAACGTTTCCTGATAAGACGTTTTGAATCCCACTCAGATCTATTAACCACTTTTTCTACAACTTATAATACCATCGTATTTTTCCCATTAAATCTTTACACTCGGTTTTTATTCTAATTATCCTTTGAAGTTCTTTCTCTCAAGAATCTCGATCCAACTCAATTTTCTGGAAATAATGGCCTTCGTCCGAGTTGAACTTGGAATGATCATATCACTTGATCAATTCATTTCTAAATACATTGATCAGACCCTAGCCAAGGAAATCGCTACAAAAATTCAAGAAATCAAGGCTTTGGAGCAAGTGTTCAACATTAATCTGTAAAGCGTTTGTCTAGATAGCATTGGAGATTTTTATGAATTCGGAAAGACATCTGTTGAGGGAGAAGATGTTCATACTCTCACGACCACTGTTAATTGAAAAGAAATTCAAGTTACCGAAGATCTAATTGCAGATATTTTTGGCTTCGACAAATTTGGAGGCTCAGCAGCTGTCAAATTAAGCAAAGAACATAAAGAAAAATTATGAAAAGTTATTGCTGTAAATTTAGATTCCCCAGTATTGCAGACTGGAAGCACAAGCCTACTCAAACCTGAATTTAATTTTCTTACCAAGATGTTGGCAAATTGCATGATTGGAAACGCAGGGAACTTTAGCAATTTTTCTGGCACTAAACTGGATCTATTGTACGTTATTTGGTTTAAAGAAGATTTCAACTGGCAAAGATACATTCTGGATCATCTAATGGCACAATCTTTTGATGTAACCAAGAAGAAGACAGATGTGAAGAAAGGTAGATTTTATCATAAGAAGACTCTGGCGATTTTAGTTCAAAGAATTCTTGATCACTTTAAAATTGCAAAGAAGAAGGAAACTGCAATTGTAGATGGGAAAATTGCAATCATAAAAGAAAAATCTGGAAAAATGAAAGCGGAGGGTTCTGAAATTGAACCAAAGAAGAAGAGCAGAAGATCAAAGAAACCATGAACCAGTGCTGAATTTTTTGAACAAGTAGATGAACTGCTAGAAAGGAAGAGGAAGCTGGAAGCTTCAATTCAAGCAAAGGTTACTGAAACTGCAAAGAAGGTTTTGGAGCCTTCTCCAACAAAATCTGCTACTTCAGTTGCTGATAGCTCAACAAAGAAACTGAGAATTGAAGAAACCCCCCACCGAACCAATCCAAACTGAGAAAGAAACCTCAGTTAGAGAAGAAATTGTTCCTTCACTGCCAGTAACTGAAATTCAGGGGGAAGCTGACACTCAGGGGGAACAGACCCTGAGAGATGAGTTTCACGATGAAGAAACTGACAGTGAAGAAAGGTTAATTGACTTAGAAACTGTTGGTCCCTTGGAAAGGCTAACACAAGTTTAAGGGGGTGAATAAACTTGTCACCAAAAACTTTCCCAAACTGGAAGCACCCCAGGAACTGAGTTTTTCTTAATCTCAAACTAATGCTCAGCTCAGTTTTGTTCCTGTCCTTTAAACTTGTAAGGAGTTAGATAATTCGCTTTGCTAAAGCGTAACCGAATTAACTTGCAGCAGATAAGATTAAGCCTTTTGTGCAATAGATGTGTCAATAAAGATCTAAACCTCCTATGTATCAGTTTTGTGCTGACTCGGTATCTAGTGTTTGATGAGTGAAGTGATGAGATGATTATGCAATAAATAAAACAATCATATCACAAACATAAATGCATAAATTAAATCAACACAGAGTTTGTTTATGGAAGTTCCGGGTGGTGTAATCCCGTACGTCTCCCCTTCTCCTGTGGTGTAAGAGGTATCACTAGAATCTTGAGATAACTGTTACAAAATCCAAGCCTGATGACAGTCCTTCACGACACCCTAGTTTCACTGTCTACACATAATGAAGAAAGGTAAGATTGCTCCCTTCACTCTGCACACTGATATTTCGGAGGTGGAATGGCTCCTTCACCAGCTCACCACTAACACAAACACAGTCCGCAAACTGCACCAACAGCTGTGGCAACCAAGTTGCAACCGTATGAGGAAAGGTGGAGTTGCTCTCCTCAGACTATGCACATCCAACCCCTTTTCACAAAGGTTAGGTTTAGAATTAATCAAGAGATTAATTCAGTGAGCTATTTGCTTCTTCTGGATATGACGTTGCAACTCCTAGATGCCTCTTTCCCCCTTGATGGGTTACTGGATCTTTCTTTTTAATCTTCAAGGCAATTCTGTTGGCTTTCCCTTTTCAAGATAAGAAATCTGATTTTCTGGATCTGGATCTTTAGATATAAGCTATTAAAACCTTTTTTAGATCCCCCATTTTCTTTAGTGTTTTCCTTTGTGTATTTATAGGGGTGATGTAACGGTCACTAGCTCTTGTAGCTGTTACATTTTTTGTTTAGCCAACGTTCATCTGTACAACCTTTTGTCGTATTGTCAATTCAAATTTAACAAGGCCTTAACTCAGTTTTCTACTCTTCTTCAAAACTGAGTACCTCATAAATTTGACATCCGACTTTAATTGACTGAGTCAGAGTACACCATTTAGTTTCTTCTTTTTCTGGTAACTGATAATCTTTGTCCTTAAGATTATTCAGTTTTACATGATCTATAGTTCAGTTTCAGGTCACCACAGTCTTGCCTGAATCCTGACTTATAGTCACGACTTGATCAGCTTCTAACCGAGTTTGCCACCTCGCTCTTCTTCTTCGATAACCGAGTCCGTGTCCCCGCTCTTCGCCTTCTAGATAAGCCAACAAGTTGTCCGTGTCCCTCGCCGAACTCATCTTCTTCATTTTTCTCATAACCGAGTCCGATCCCTCGCTTTTCCATGTGTATACTCGCTTTCTTGCCGTGACACAATGCCAGCTTGCCTAGTTCCTATCTATTACAATGCTTGTCCGAAACAACCTATACAAAGTTCAGACTCTAGATAGAACTTATACATTTTCTCTAGACCATTTCTTGCTTCTTCTTTTTATTTCGCACTATAACAGTTAGTTATGACTTCATCATCATGGATTGTAAGTGATCTTACTAATTACTTGACGAATCATCATCAAAACACAGATATTATTTCCAACAATTTCCCCCTTTTTGATGATGTATCATAACCCTCCCTAAAAGCAATAATAAAGGAATAATGCAAGAAATCACAACAAATTAAAATGACAAACTAAAAACAACTGAGTTCAATACAAAGCAAACTGAATAACTGGATTCATTACAATTTTCCTTTTTCCAAAATCATCATCTTTTCACCAAGAAAAATGCTTCTTTTTGTTTCTAGAAGCCTCCTTGCTTTTCCTTCTTCTGTTGATTCATTATCTCTGGATTTGATATCCAGATACTCATTGATCAGCCGATTTGCTTCTTCGTTTTCTTGGTTTTTGAGCTTTACCAAAATTTCCTTAATCTCCTCCTCCATTACCTTCACTTCTTATTTTGATATAAGATCAATCTTATTTTCTTTTTCGCCTATTCCTCCGGTTTCATTTCGATTCCCCTCGCTTTTGTCTCTTTGCCTTTATCTCGCCTTTAAGTTTTCTTTCAATCTCGGCACAGATTACAAGCTTCTTCCCGATGTTCAACACAGCCTTTAACCGAGGCTTCTTCATCTTCCTCGCTCTTGTTTCTTCAAAGGTTTCTTCGCAATTAGCTTTTCAATCGATTATCAACTCGCTTCTCCATTTTGTTGAATTGCAAGTAGATCGCATCTACTTGTCCGTCTTGTTCTTCAACCAACGCCCGGCATAGACCTCTTCGCCTTTGTCGACATCGCATCACCTTCACCTTCATCACCTTTAGTTTTAATTTCCCCCTTGTTTGAAGATATGCGAAGTTTTCTTCAAATAACTTGCGCAAGGTGATGATGTTGGAGTATTTGTTTAGACTCGAGTAATGTGCTTTTCCAATTAATTCATGTAAATTGTAAAGTTTCTGCTGTAGAGTCTGCATTAGGCTTTCGATGATCTCTTTTAATCCTTCCATTCTTTCTTCAATTTCAGTTAATTGGCGCTGAGATCCTTCAGTTGCAGATTTTCTTGTAGACGCTTCATGAACTTGAGATGAGGAGCTGGCTTCATGATAATGAAAATGAAAGTCATTACTTGATAATTCTCTCTCATACTCGGCCGTGCAAAATTCAAAGATCTTCCAAGGCTTCGTTTTGCTCTTCGCAAAATTCTTCATGCATTTCGGCCGGAAGATCACTTTCTTCGCATCATCTTGTTCACTTTCTTCGCATCATTTTCAATTAGAATAGTATGTTCAGTTTTAGTTTTCTTTGATAGATGTTTGTTCCACATCCTTCTTTGTCTCCTTAAGGCTCGTCATCCAAACTTACGTTTCTCGAGCTGTAGAGTCTAAAGTTTCTCTCATTTCTTCTTCAACGATTTTTCTTTTCTTTGCTCCACCGAACGCCGATTTCGTTTCACTTCGTTTCGTGGATTTTGAGATGGAGAAATAGTCTAGTATTCTTTGAACTAGATAAGTGAATCCCTTTTTCAATAAGAATTTTTCTCCGTAGCCTTTCTTCCTTGAGCTTTCGCCTTTTCGTCCGAAATTTGTTTGATCAATTGTTTGAGAACAAACTTGTTCCAAAGCAAGTGCCTTTCTTCAAACCAAATGGCATAGATAAGTTTCATCTTCTATGTTGAAAGTGTGTAGAGATTCCAAGTGTGACCAATAACGTTTTTGGTCGAAGAATTGTCAAGAATGCGAACTCTTGTTTTTGTTGATAAATGGATCCAATGAAATTCTTCTCGTTTTTGTTGAGTGCCGTGACATCCCAAAGTTTGCATTTTTCTTCATTTCCAAAAGTGAGAGATGAAGATCCTCCATATATGTCCAAACCAAAGACTAGGGAAATCAAATGTTCATCAAGACAACAATGCTTTTATCTTGAACTGCTGTCCTGAAGCTTTTTCCATCATTGGTGATTACAGCATTTCTGTATAAATCTTTGATACTTTCTGGGTGCAGAGAATTGACCTTTGTATCAATCAAATTTTCAAGTCCACGAATCTTCTTGATTTTGTCCGCAATCTGAGTCGATAGAATGGAGTTTGAGAATTTTTGATTGAAGTCGTCCGTACTTAGGGTAATTCCTTCATCAATGTTGTATCGCTCCATGGATTTCTAAATTAAGAATTCTTGGGGGAACTATGAATGTTTTGAAATTGATTGAGCAAGATTTTGTCAAGATTGAGTCTTTCAATCATTTTCAAATAAGAGTTGTGTCGCAATCAATGAGATTTGTAGGGATGTACATCTACTTTTTCTCCTTGATTGACACGTGGCTTCAGGTGATTTGTCTTGTCAGCCCAAGCGACAGATGGTAGCTGGAAAGTTTTCTGCTTTTGACTAATTTGCCCTTCATCAGCTTTTGTCTTTTCAGCTTCGTTGCTATGTAGGAGTCAGTTTTCTCAGGATTCAAAGCAATATGAGAACTGACTTAGCCCGCAAGACAGTTTTAAGTTTTCTTCGGTACCCATATCTTTTTGGGTCCGGCTTGATTAGTTATTGAAGTACACACTTCAGTTTCTTTGATGAGAGAATTAAGCTTTCTCATCTCTTTTCTAGATAGACCATTACGCTCAACCTTAGTTGATTTCACAAGGATTCCTTTAGATTTATCATCTTTATTTTCTTTGTGTAATCCACTAGGTCTTCCAGTATTTTGATGTCTAGAGTTTTTACTCCTTGAAATCTTAAGACTGTGTAGGAGTGGGGAATTATCATTGCTGTTGTCAAATTTACTAGATAATAGCCTTTCGCCTAGATTTGACATCTCGGTTTCAAGAAACTCATTCAGCTCTTTTGCTTTGCCGAGTTCTATATCTTTTAGTTTTAACTCCAAAGTGACTTTTTCTGTCAACTTGGCAAGCTCAGAGTTTCTCTGACTGAGTTCAGCTGATGATAATTGAGTTGAGAAATGTACCTTTCCTTGATTGTTTGTTACAGCTTTAATGTTTGACTGTACATTCTCTTGTTGCTCTAATGAATCTTCAATATCAACAGTTACTTGCAACAACTTCTTTTCTTCTTTTTCTGAAAGATTTCTTAGTGATGGAACTCCTCTGGATTCGTCAACATATACACTTAGATTGCTATCCACATCATCACTGAGTTGAGGTTCTGGATTTGTCTGAGAATTTGTAGCATTAAACCTCTCAAATATTTGATCCTGAAAATCAGATACATTTTGCAAACAATTAGTCAGGGGGTGAATAAGCCAACTTCTAATTCTGGATGTAACCATTTCGACTAAGTGCTTTTACAACTGATACAGTGAGGGGTAATCAACAACTGGTGTGTAAGATATCTTTGGATCAACTTCCAAACGGAAGAACTGCTCTGATACCAATTGTTGGTCCCTTGGAAAGGCTAACACAAGTTTAGAGGGGGGGTGAATAAACTTGTCACCAAAAAATTTCCCAAACTGGAAGCACCCCAGGAACTGAGTTTTTCCTAATCTCAAACTAATGCTCAAATTTCGCTTTTGTTCCCGTCCTTTAAACTTGTAAGGAGTTAGATAATTCGGCTTTGCTAAAGCGAGAACCGAATTAACTTGCAACGGATAAGATTAAGCCTTTTGTGCAATAGATGTGTCAATAAAGATCTAAACCTCCTATGTATCGCTTTGTGCCGACTCGCATCTAGTGTTTGCCGAGTGAAGTGATGAGATGATTATGCAATAAATAAAACAATCATATCACAAACATAAATGCATAAATTAAATCAACACGAGTTTGTTTATGGAAGTTCCGGGTGGTGTAATCCCGTACGTTTCCCCTTCTCCAATGGTGTAGGAGGTATCACTAGAATCTTGAGATAAGCGTTACAAAATCCTAGCCCGATGACAAATTCCTTCACGACACCCTAGTTTCACCGTCTACACATAATGAAGAAAGGTAAGATTGCTCCCTTCACTCTGCACACTGATATTTCGGAGGTGGAATGGCTCCTTCACCAGCTCACCACTAACACAAACACAGTCCGCAAACTGCACCAACAGTGTAGCAACCAAGTTGCAACCGTATGAGGAAAGGTGGAGTTTCTCTCCTAAGACTATGCATAGCCAACCCTTTTTCACAAAGGTTAGGTTTAGAATTAATCAAGAGATTAATTCAGTGAGCTGTTTGCTTCTTCTGGATATGACGTTGCAACTCCTAGATGCCTCTTTCCCCCTTGATGGGTTACTGGATCTTTCTTTTTAATCTTCAAGGCAATTCTGTTGGCTTCCCCTTTTCTAGATAAGAAATCTGATTTTCTGGATCTGGATCTTTAGATATATGCTATTAAAACCTTTTTCAGATCCCCCCTTTTCTTTAGTGTTTTCCTTTGTGTATTTATAGGGGTGATGTAATGGTCACTAGCTCTTGTAGCCATTACATTTGTTGTTTAGCCAACGTTCATCTGTATGACCTTTTGTCGTATTGTCAATTCAAATTTAACAAGGCCTTAACTCAGTTTTCTACTCTTCTTCAAAACTGAGTACCTCATATATTTGACATCCGACTTTAATTGACTGAGACAGAGTACACCATTCTGTTTCTTCTTTTTCTGGTAACTGATAATCTTTGTCCTTAAGATTATTCGGTTTTACATGATCTATAGTTCGCTTTAGGTCATCACTTGCTCGAATCCCGACTTATAGTCACGACTTGATCGCTTCTAACCGAGTTTGCCATCTCGTTCTTCGCCTTCGATAACCGAGTCCGTGTCCCTCGCTCTTCAATCTTCTAGATAAGCCAACCGAGTCCGTGTCCTCGCCGAACTCATCTTCTTCGACTTTCTCATAACCGAGTCTCGATCCCTCGCTTTTCCATGTGTATACTCGCTTGCTTTATCGTGACTCAAATTTGTTCGCCTAGTTCCTATCTATTACAATGCTTGTTTGAAACAACCTATACAAATTTCAGACTCTAGATAGAACTTATACATTTTCTCTAGACCATTTCATGCTTCTTCTTTTATTTCGCACTATAAAAGTTAGTTATGACTTCATCATCATGGATTGTAAGTGATCTTACTAATTACTTGACGAATCATCATCAAAACACAGTTATTATTTCCAACAGAAACAATGGCCATGCTCAAGCTACTCTCCAAGTCTAAATCCACCCCTCAAAAATCAGCATCTAGGATTGAGTATGAGGAATCATTCAAGAACATTGAAACGTCTCAACCTGATGAAAAAGATCTTGCTGAAGTTGAATCAAGATCTATACAAGTCATCACCTTGGATGAGTTTGTCAATGAAACATAAATTGTTCCGGAAAACAAGATGATAGAAGGATTTGTTGCCGAAGAAGATGTAGAACAAGCAAAAGATCAGGCTGATAAATCAACACCTGAAGAAGAACCAGTTGCTGAACTGGAACTTGAGTCAGCAAAAGAACAAGTTACTGAGAATATAGAAGAACTTGTTGTTGCTGAAGAGATTTTGGAACCGAGCCTACCATCTCAGGTTCCATAATTGAAACTGAAACCTACCTAGTCCCAGTTGTTGTTGAAGGGGATACCAGCAAAACTGATCTTGAAGAAACTGAAAGAATTGAGGCTCCGTGGAATCTAATCTGGAGATTCCAAGAGAAGGTGAAGCAATCACAACTCCACCTGAATCATCTATTAACGTCGGAGAACTGATAGTAGCTGACTGCAAGAGACTGCACGATTATCAAAGTTGGAAACTGAGCTCCATATCAAATCAAAGGAGTCAGTTAGCAGAAATGGAAATCACAAAGAAATGGGTGTTTGATCTTTTTAACATCACTCATTTGTCCGAACTGATCAACACTGATGAATTTTTGAGTGATGGATATGCGTTGATCGGAGACAGTCATTGGAATAAAACTGCAGATGGAGGAAGTTCTAAGAAAGATGACAATGACGACGATGATGATGATTCACATGGAGACCCTAATTTGCAAAGAGGAATTCTCGCATCAATTCAAGAAATGAAAACTGGAGATGATAAGAAAACTGATGATAAAGATATCTCTGAAGAAAGTAGTGAAGATTCAAACTCTGAAACTCAGTCATAATCTGAAAATGAAGAAAAGGAAGGTTATTAGTCCCCAACTGGCTATCAGTCTCCAACTGACCAAACTATACGTGAGATAGCAAAAGCTGAGGCTGATAAAGTTTGTGAAGAATCTGAAGATGATTTCAATGTTGAAATATCACCAGTCAGAGAAATTGACCAGTCAAAACTAGAAGAAATAAGGAGACAATCTGAGGAGAGGAGAAAGTCTATGGAATATAAAGAGGAACTCAAGAAAATTGTTCCTACTCCTATCAAAGACACAAAAGTGATTAAAGATGGAGCAGATGAATCTGAAGTGCAAAAAGCTGAAACTGGAAAAGACATTCCTACACAAGTCGATATTATCAAGTTTTATCACAATGAACTGATTCACATTCAGAAAGATGATATCTGTTTATTTGGAAAAGTGTTAAAGTCCATGGAAGAAAGCAAGGCTGAGAGGACTAACATGGAAAAGAGATTGGATAATGTCGAAAGCGATTGTCATGACACATTGATTGAAATTTGCAAAACAACCATTGAGAATGATTCAAGGAAAGTTGAAACTACAGAGAGATGGGAAGGCATTCTCAATAACTTGGTTGACAGAATGGTTTTAATGGAAAATGGAATGAAGGACTCAGTTGTAGCTCAGACCATATTGGCATCAAACCAGCAACATCTCAACTCCTACATCAAGAGCTTGATCGATAAGAATGATGTCAATAAGGGGGAAAGTTTGGATATGTTAAAAGTCAATGCGTTAGATATGCCAAAAGTTCTGGAGAACATTGATGATAAACTGATCGAAATGAAGAAAGCTAGAGGAGATTTTACAGATGAGGAAATTGAGTTAATTGCAAAATTTGCTGAACCAACTGAGAAAAGACTTGGTCTAGATTCTCGTCTTTACAATATTTTCAAAGACATGCCTTTGAGAGAAGGAGAATCAAGAGAACAATCTTTATCAACTTTTCTGAGTATGCAAAAGGTTATCATGCATTCCTGGCACAAACTGAGCAAATGGGAGAGAAATGGCACTTTGGAGAGAGCTTCAGAAAAGATTGAGAAAGAGGAACCTGAGTTTGTAATGGAACTACTGAAAACTGGCACAAGTGAAAAACTGAGACAAAATGTGTTTGTGTTTGCTATACTCTTCAAGAGCAAATTTTTCAGTAAAAACAACATGTCCAACTCATGGAACATTTATGCAAATATTCATGGAATTGAAAGCACCGCAACTAATGAAGCCATGAAGAAGTATGCTGAAGATTTTGATAAACTCAGTTTAGCTGAAGTGAAATGAAAAGAAGCTGACACTTAGTTTCTTTTCATGTATTGTATTTAATACTTAGTATTGTAACTCAGTCTCTTCAATAAATTATCAGTTTCTCAGTTCATTTTGCTTTTGTATTTTTTTTTATGAAGGGGACTTTTTGCATTGCTTTTAAGGAGGGTATTGACATCATAAAAAGGAGGGAAATTGTTGGAAATAAAATTTATGTTTTGATGATGATTCATCACTTATTCAGTTATTGTTTTTAGACCCCATTGATGAAGTGTCATAACTAGCCGTTATAGTGCAAAGCAAAAAGATGTCTAGAAATCAATGTATAGTATTTAAAATAGTCTGATATTTGTATAAGTTAATCAGATAAGCACTGTAATAGTTCTAGGTTTAGAACCGAGAAATTGGGTAATTAACTGAAGAAAACTGAGATCCTAGAGATACTGGAAAACTGACATAAGAGCACACCTACAGAAACTGAAGAAGTTAAGTTCGCTGAGGGACACAGACTCGGTTGACTTATCTAAAATTGAAGGCTGGGGTATCAAACTCAGTTACTGAAGACTGAAGAACTGAGGGTTCAAACTCAGTTTATGAAGACTAAAGTCGAGACTATAAAGTTAGACTTCATGCAAGATTGTGATGACCTGAACTGACTTTATGGATCTTATATCAAGGCCTAAGAATCATATGGACAATGATATCTTAGATGATCGTTTGAATGGTGTACTCTGATTTAGTCAAGTATAATCAGATGAAGTATAGAGTACTGAGACTTTGAAGAAGAGTAAAAACTCAATTAAAGCTCTTAAAAACTGGAAACTGACTACGTCATGTTTAAATCAGTTTTTAACTGATGATAGGAAAAAATGAAGATAAATCAGACCGTTATAAGATAAGCAATCTTATTGGATACGCAGAAATGTCAGGAAGGACACTGACACACAAAAGAAGAGCAGGACCACTAATGGCTATAAGGATTCAAATTTAAATGATCTAACAATTAGAGAAACCCCTATAAAAATATCACTTCTACTACAAGAAGTGATGCGGAATTCTAAGAATTAATCTGATCAAGAAAGTCCATACTAAGGGGAAAGCAATCAATAGAATTCCTGCTAAGCACTTAATTGCAAGATCAAGAAATATCTTCAAGTGATCTTTAAGCATTCAAAGAAAGATCAAGATCAATCATTTGAAGAAATATAGAGCTATGCATCACTTATTTATCTAGAAAAGATAGCTCAAATCACAAGTTGAATCATAGTCATTGATTGAAGTCTCAACTTTGATCTTATCAAAGGTTTTACACTGTGAAACACCAAGAAGGTGTGAAGGACAGTTGAGCTATAGTCAGGATGACTGCGTTTGTGATGAGCTGGTGAAGAGGCAATTCAACCCTCTAAGGACCAGTGTAGCAAGCTTAGTTCAAACAGCAATCCTACCTGTTGAAGACTGAAGCTGAAAGATTGTGAAGCTAGGGATTAGTGAAGGACAATCAAGTGTCTAGAATTTACTTTGTGTCTTGTAACTGTAAACCTCAAGAACATAGTGGATTTGACCTCCGCATCACATGAGAAGAGAGGACTGACAGGATTACACCACCTGGAACCTCTATAATTCTTGTCTATTTACATTACGCATTTATTTAGTTCATCACTGTTATATTCATCCAGTTCACTTACTCAGCAAACATCAGAAACTGAGTTAGCACATTAACTAGTAACTCATATTTTACAAAGGCTTAATTTAATCCGCTGCCGGTTAACTCAGTTAAGGATAAGTCAGTTTTGACTTATACTCAGCTAAGTTAGCTTAACTCCGCACAAGTTTAAATTAAACTAAATCTAGTTTAAGATTCAGTTTTAAGTTAGGTTTTTGGTGACAAGTTTATTCACCCCCCCCCTAAACTTGTGTTAGCCTTTCCAAGGGACCAACAGGTGTTTGGTTTAGTTGCCGCACAACCCTGGGGTAACTCATGTATACTTCTTCATGCAAATATCCATGTAGGAAAGCAGTGTTGGCATCCATTTGATGTAAATGCCAATTATTAGTTGTTGTTGCTGCAAGTAATATTCTGACTGTAGTAATCTTGACAAAAGGAGATAAAGTTTCTTGATAATAAATCCCATATGTTTGAGTGTAGCCTTTTGCTACTAGTGTAGCTTTATATCTCTGTACTGAACCCTTAGCGTTGTATTTGATTATGTATACCCATTTGCACCCAATGGGTTTCTTGCCTGGGGGCAGATCAACTATTTCCATGTATGAGTCTTTTGTAGAGCTTCAATCTCTTTTTGCATTGCTTCTTTCCATTCATCATGCTTGATGGCTTGATTTTAAGTCTTAGGCTCTTTAACAGCATCAATAGCATTAATGAATTCGGCATAATCTGCTGAGAGATTGTCCAGGCTCATGACCGCACTCAACGGGTGTGGAGTCGCCGAACAAGTATGAGCACCCCCTTGATAAAAGGTTGGTGATTTCCTTGTTCTTGTGGACCTTCTTAATTTTGTGGGTTCGTGTGCCCGATTGACTCGGTGCATGCTCTTCATTATATGCCTCGGCCTACAAACTGACCCTATGTCTGGTTGGTCTACTGACTCATTCAGCAGATCATCAAAAGTGTTCATTACTGGTAAAGGAACGGGCATGCCAGCAAGATATCTATCCTTTCCCAACACCTGTTGAAATATAGGAAAATAAGTCTCATGGAATTGAGTATTTCTAGCAACAAAGATATCTTTGTTGGTAATGGCTAGGAGAACAGCACCCTTGGATGTATTTGAATTCCCAAGATAGACACAAGTCCTACATCTTGACTCAAATTTTGTCATGTACTGTTGATGTGTGCAAGAGAAGACTAAGATACCAAAAGCCTTAAACACAGAAAAGTCTGTTTTAGTGCCATAAAGCACTTCATGTGGAGTTCTTTCCTTCAGCAGTGGTGAGGTGTAGCATTAATCAATTTTACAGCATGTAAAAGACAGAAAACCTAATATTCAATTGGTAAATTACTCTGGAACCTCAGTCCCTTAGCAACATTCAGCAGATACTGATGAATTCTTTCAACAATACCATTTTGTTCAGGTGTGCCGACACAAGATGTCTAATGTATGATGCCCTACTGAGCATAATAATCAGCGAGGTAGAACTCAGCTCCATTATCAGATCTAATAACTTGGATAATTTTGTGAAATTGTGTAGAAACAAATTTAACAAAAAATTAACAAGGTCAGAAGCTTCAGATTTGTGCCTCATAACAAAAACCCAAGTAAATCTAGAAAAATCATCTACAACGGTAAGAAAATATTGTTGTCCATTCATAGTATGATGTCTTAAAGGACCCCAAATATCCATATGAACAAGATCGAAAACAGAATGTACAACGGTGGTACTTAATGGAAAAGGTTTTTTTTTCTTCGCTTTGCTATAGGACAAACATAACCGGGGTCATGATCATAAAACTTGACATCGCAGATCGTGAACTAATGAATTGCGGTCTCTTATCCGGAAAGTGTCCTAGTACGTAATGCCATAAAAGAGCATCATCTAATCTATCGATAAGGTGTGAATTTCAACGAACCGGCAACGAGAAAGTCTTATTGGTTGATCCATGACATAGAGTCCTCGTGTAACTCAATTGAACCAATCACTTTCTTGTTCTTGTCCTATAAAACGCATTTGTTAGCGTAAAAGACAAACCTTCTCCTTTTGTATGATTAATAATGAAGGTAAAGATAAAAGGTTATACTTAAAACCGGGAATGCAAAACACATCATGTAGGACCGTTGAGGATTGACCCTTACTTGTCCTATATGTGTGACGAAACATTATTTCCATTAGGTACTCCCATTTTTATACCGGATGAAGGCTTGGGATTTCTTAATAGATCTAATGATTCTACAATGTGATCTCGTGGCATAGAGTCCAAGATCTATTGTATAGATCTTACTAAATTTAGAGCACATGTCCCTGTAGCAGGTGAGTACTGTGTCACAATCTCAGCAGGCTGGCCAATAGCAAACCTACATATCTAGGAGGATCAGAACTCAGCAGAGCCATCAACTTATCAAATTGTTGTGCAGTATGATTTGAAAACCCCGGTCCAGCAGACCTGTTTTGGGCCTGATCTTCTTCTGCTGACTATTCTTCCTCTACCAAATTAGCCTTTTGACTTGAAACCAAGAGGATAGCCATGTTTCTTGTAACATGTCTCCTCAGTATGACCATTAAATCTACAAAAACTATAATGCACCTTTTTAGGATTCTTCGGTCTGGCATTTGCAGCAGAGTTAGGTATGCTGACTATCTGATTTTTCCCCTCTCCATTTTTCTGAGACAAAAGAACCATAGATTCTTGATTTTTGGCCCTATTAGCTACATATAACTTCTGTCTTTCAAGTTTAATGGCCATTGCAAAGGCATCATGGATTTCTGGAAAAGGTACCATCAGCATTGCCTAAGAAACCATTGGCTCAAACTCATCCCTCAAACCTATAGGAATTTCATGACATGTTCAACCTCCATATGATCAGTTAGTGTGCCGATTGCATTGCAATGACATTCGGGATCACAAGAACAACCGAGACAGCTCCTCGCTAGTCTTGATTTCTTCTTAGAGAACCATCAACTTTGTGAAATATTGATTGACAGAATCAGTACTTTGCTTCAGCAGATGCATCTCTTCAAGAAGATCTGAAAGTCTTAAGGCATCAACATTAGAAAATCTAGCTGCAAGATTCTTCCAAACTGTATATGCACTCTTGAAGTACATCAAACTCTAGGCAATGGTGTTTTCTACAGAATTAAAGATCCATAATCTCACCATTGTATCACACTGTCTCCATGCATGGAAATCTACTAAATCTGCTTATGACCTTTTGATTGGGCCATCTACGAAGCCAATTTTATTCTTGGTTATTAACACCATCTACATAGACATTTTTCATGGATTATAGTTGTTGCCATTCATCAATGGCTAAACAAGAACTAAAGATGGATTCTCATTAGGATGAACATAAAACGGACTGGAAGGACTTATTTATTGTTTCTTAGCTGCCATGGCTATCAAGAACTCTAGAATTGATCAAAAATCAACAATGAAAGTGAGATTACAGAAAAACCGATCAAGAAATTATCAAAAAACTCGGAAAATAATGATAATTTACTCTCAAGAAAGCGAAATCTCGAAAAGATGAAGAACGCTCTCAAGATTCTTCAAAGATTGGAGAGAAAACGCGGGGAAAGCATTCGAAATTCTCAAATTTTTGCTCTAATACCATGATGAAGTTTGTAGAATTACTCACATAAAATAAAATGCGGAATTATTATTGATGAACTGAAAGTTACAAGTTGGATTACAATGTAGCTGATCATGGGGTATTTATAACTTCATACACCTCATGAATCAGTAAGAAGTTTGTTACAAACGGTTACTACAAACTATAACTGAATAACCGCTCTCTACATTGCATTATACTATACGGCTTCAGCAGGCTGCTGTCTTCATACTATTAGCAGGGTGCATCAGCTGACTGCACTCAGCATTCTATTCAGCCTCTATACTGTAACAATAGACCCATTCATAAGTAAACACTCCAAACTCGTCATCAAACTCTTCATGTACCCGCATATCTTCTTATTCCAAATAAAGGAGTAAGCTCGTACATGAAGCTCGATGCAAGAGCAAGAAGATCAAAAGGAAGATTCATGTTTGTTAAATTCGGGGAGACATGACATGAATCTATTTCATTCAAATTTGCAAAACATTTGAAAGCATAACTTGGAACATTTTGAAAACTACTTTTAAAACATAACTTGAGGAATACATAAAACATCTTTAGAAGCATATCTTGAAACATAAGGAAACCTACTTTAAAACCATGTTGAACAATGCATAGAAAAACATATATGCACTTATTAATTAACCATATTCGTGTTTCGCTACATAGCATTAATAATTTAACATGAGGGCAAGGTGTGCAACACGACTAATATGACTAACCATATCTCAAAATTGGGACTTAGAGTACCCAAGGTACTCCGTACAATATGTCGTCTGAAGAACGACATGGCTAATACGGCTAGTCATACCTCTTACAGAGGACTTTTAATACCCATGGTACTCTGTAAAATACATTGCAAGTTAACCAACTAAACCGTATCTTAACACAAGTAATAGCACATAAAACACATAAGCTCAAATTAAGTTCCATATTCTATCCGACGTGAGCATAAAAAAGTCGTAACAACACCAAAATCCCAACCTATCTCCACTACTCGCGTACAACAATTCACCGAAAGTATCCAGAAAACAAAATAAAGCATTGAAAACATATTTTACGTAACAAAACAGACCATAAACAAACCCTAGAAGTCAGCCCATTCACTTTCCTAGGTGAAGGGCCCGGGAAGCGGCTCATACTTAGTCTATAGAACCACTTTCTATTATAGATACCCGAGAACTACCTTAACACGTAGACATGTTCGATTTCATGCAATTTAACATAAAATAAATATTGAAAACCAATAAAAACATAAGCTTTAAATCCAATATGAAACCTTTTGATAAGAATAACGTCTTACCTCAAAAACGAACTGAAACCAAAAGCCACATGACGAACGAACTACGATTGTCCTTCGAAACCTTGCAAACCTATGACCAACCGGATAAGCCCTAACATCAAATCTATGAACCCCAACGTAAACAATATTACACTATGAATTAAACAAAGAATTACTAGCTTCACCAGATGAAACTAAACTTGAAATTGATCAAAACTCCGCACTGTAATCCGCAGAACACCTAGAAAAACAACAAGATTGCTCCAGAAAATATGTCATGCAGCACTTTCCCGGGTGGTGGCACGAGACAATGGGTGGGGAAAAGACAAAAACTCAAAAAACGCGGCGAGTTCTCGGATGGGGGAGCCTTTTTATAGGCCCATAACAACCCTAGTTCGGTTTTCAACAACTTGGAGGAAAAGAAAAACTAAAAGAAAGGGGAAAAAGGATAACTAAGTTCGAACGGACGAAAATACCCTTATTAAGAGGTGAGGGGTTTATCATATGGGAGAGTCTTTTCACACCTACATGTTATCCTGACCGAATTCGAGTCGCGAAATAATTTTTATCCTGGTCTAATTTGAGTCAGGATATTGGTTTTTTCTAGACTCAATATTGGTCAGAAATTTGGTCCGTAAACTAACCAACTTCCTGCCAACCGAATTCGAGCCATGAAATAATATTTATCCTGATATAATTTGACTCAGATTGTTGGTTTTTTCTCAACCCAACATCGGTCGAAAGCACGATTGATACTTCTTGATCGAAATTCGGTCCGTAAACTAATCAACATCATGTCCGAAATTGAGTCTGAATCAATTAGTAAAAAAACTCTATGATAAAATTAAAAATAAATTTAGGTGTTGTAAGAATTTTTTAGGTGTGAAAAGACTTTACCATGCACATAGTGTATAATGTCAAGTGTTCTTGATTTTTTTATTATCAGTTCTATTGTTAAATTTAATTTGTGATGACAAATGGTATCACAAGGTGTGTGTAGCTGATGTGATTCCGTGTTGGAAACACGATCAGACATTGCCCAAGAACCTCCTACATGATCAATGACGAGCTGGAGAACCTAGTCCTACAAAATCCAATCTAGGCCAAGAATACTACAACGTCGCTTGAAAATGTTGATTCGTTCTTGAAAGATGTATTCTCTACGAAAAAGAAAACACTCACTCGCAAGTGATAAAATAAAAGTCTTAGTCGACATTTAGAAGAAAAATTTCACTCTAAATAATGATAAGGTTGTTGTTATGTCATAAAATTGTAGCTACCATTCCTTTATATATGCTACAAAATAAAAAGACAAGTAAACTCCTAAGCAATATGGGATAAATTACATAGTAATTTTCGCCACTTTATTTTCTAGTGGGTCTAACTTGACTCTAATAAAAAAAAATTGGCCCCTAACGGGGTTCAAACACTGGTCTTCATGAGACGTTATAGTCTAGCTCACCACTAGACCGATGCACATTGGCCTAAATGTCTTTTACTTGCTGAAAATAAAGACTTAACTTAATATATTATACTATAGGCACCTCCCATAATGGGCTTTTGGCCTTTTATTACTAAAAACAGCATAAAATAACATAAATAAATTTAATCAAGCCTAATAGTTAATTCTGGCCCAATAGCACAAATAATAGTCTTCATGACCGCATTATTTCATCCCCAAGTTCTCCGGACAGATCACATCATCCCCTCCCGGTTGGAAATGATTCGTCTTCGAATCAAAAGGATGTCGTAAAGGTCAGCAACATGCCTCAACCTTGAACAACCCTAAAAATCACCAATGATATACCAGGATCAAATAAAATACGGATATTCAACTCCAAAGCAATAGCATGTGTAGATGGCGATCCACGCTTCCTCAATGGAACATAAGAAAAGTCTTTCGGCTTGATATATATGCAAATGAAGCGGCATTGCGTGGCAAAGCAATATAATTATAGCAATTCCATGTTAGATGAACATCAACATGCGCCACAAAATGATCAATAAAAGTGTGCGCCGGTTTCCCACCAATATCAACCGGGGCTAGATCATCCATATGCAATATAGGTGGTGGATCGAGCACATCCAACAATTCGGGTTTCTCCTCAAGTGTATGATCATTATGTACCTGCAAAGAAGATAAAATAGGGCTTGAACAAGTGATTGGCTCCATAGGATCATCAACCTGCAAAGAAGATTCAACAAAGCTGGAACAAGAATTTAGCAACATGGGATCTTCTTCTTCCTCCACAACAGACTCTTCAGACAATTCCACTTTGTTGTCTACAAAGTTCGGCGTATCCATCTCCACCACACTCTCCTTTCTCTCATTGATTGTTTCTTCATCTGGCTCTTCAATTGTCTCCACTACTTCTTTCCCGATGACATCACCAAATATTCTACCACGGATTCTGGAGGATGAGTAATAGCACATCCCTCCTTTTTCAAATCATCCACAAGTTTCGAAACTCCTCGTCGATTTTACGTAGTTTGCACGAAATCAAGGCAATCACTAAAATAATGGCCACTCCCGTTACAACGACTACAATCCACCAATATAGGTATATTAATAGTCGTACGACTACGAGCATCACTAGAATCATTCACCTGCTCAACAATCCTACGGAACCCGGCTAACAATTTAGCTTCTAACTCATTTAGATGCCTCTCGCCCCTCCTTCTTTTGTTCCTCCCTACGAATGTGTCTCTCATAATAATCATAATAAATCATATCTCTCAAAATTCACTCGTGTACTCACTCACACTCGTTCTCATTCGTAGAAAATTTCCTTCTCAAACAAATTAGAATAGTGAGCAAACCCTACACATGATCTTGTCAAAAATTCAACCCTGTACTTATTGGCACGTGCAGACCAAACAAAGAAGAATTTCAACTGGAAATAATAAGAAAATTTGTAGAGAAATGAGTTTTATAGAGGATATCAAAATTTCAGACCTTTTGGACTAAGATAAATCGATCAAACAATCAGTTTACGGCAACTGGTGCAATCTGTCAAAAAAAATTCAGATTGATAGCAGTGGATTACGGTGCAGATTGTTATCAAACGATGGGAAATTTGGGGAAACTATAAAGATAAAAGTTGTAGAACAGAGAATTTTCTATAAGGTCACCAATTTTCAGGAGATTCGGAATAATCTAAATCACCTAAAAATAAATCGCAAAGAGATCTACTGCTGCAGAATTTCAGAACAGACTATTCTGTGGTGATGAGCAGTTTTGAGTATGTTTGGTTGCGAATATCAAGACGAGGTAAAGAGATAAATCGTAGATAACAAGGTTATTTACGTGTGGTAAAAATTTTAGGTGTTTTGGGTATTAAACGAACTGATACAAAAACGAGTTTTGAAAATTAGGGTTTTTGGGATGAAGGTTTGAAGATTTGAAGAATCTTCAAGTTTTCCGGGTAGGATTGACGAAGATTTGAAGATGTTCTTTGGGGGGGGGGGGGGGGGGTGACGAATTAAAGAAAATAACAAGACAATTTTTTTATAATTCGAATAACAAGAAAGAAACAACGGGGATATTTGATACCTTAGTCACTAAGCTACGATACCAAGCGATGTGATTCCGCGTTGGAAACACAATCGGACGTTGCCCAAAAACCTCCTTAGCAATCAATGACGAGTTTGGGGAACCTAGTCCCAGAAAATCCAATCTACGATCTAGGCCAAAAATACTACAAGGTTTCGCTCGAAAACGTTGATTCGTTCTTGAATGATGTATTCTCTACGACAAAGAGAACACTTGCAAATGATAAAATAAAAGTTTTAGTCGACTTTTAGAAGAAAACTTTCACACAAAATAATAATAATGTTGTTATATCAAAAAATTGTAGCTAGCGTTCCTTTATATAGGCTATAAAATAAAATACAAGTAAACTCCTAAAGAATGTGGGATAATTAAATAGCAATTTTCACCACTTTATTTCCTAGTGGGTCTAACTTTACTCTAATAAGCACAAATGATTTTTATTTGCTGAAAATAAATACTCAATGCAATATACTATAATATACACAGCATAAATGAACATAAATAAATTTAATCAAACCCAATAGCTAATTCTGGCCCAATAGCACAAATAATAGTCTTCATGGCCGCATTATTTCAAGCCCAAGTTCTCGGGACGGATCACATCAGCAGTATAGGTTACTGGAAAAAAAATGTAACACGTTAAATATGTGAAGAACCGACACTTCGATACGGGGCGTAGTGCACTTTGTGTCCAACACATTTCCGACACGGCACGCTCCGACACGTGTCGGACACGTGTCGGCTAATTAAAATAATATTATTTAAAATTTTAATATCCGACACGCCGTCGACACTCTCCGACACGGCACCGACATTTCCCGACACTCACGAGACCCAATTTTTAATTTTTTTTTCTTCTTTATTTAAGTTTTCTTCAATGGAAACGTTAAAATACACGATTTTCATTCCTATAATAATTTAATAATTAATACGTCGTATTAAGTTTATATGTTTCTTGTTGATAAACAATGATTTTTACAATTTGTAATATTTTGAATGTCAATCACAATTTCTCTTGACACCATATAATGGTCGAATATCTATTTTAGATTCATAGAGTTTATGTATTAGCTATCTTATTTTGTCTAATTTTTTTAGATTTTTACGAATATTTTTTATGATAAATTGAAACTTATTTACATCATATATATATATATATATATATATATATATATATATATATATATATATATATATATATATATATATATAACGTGTCGGCGGCGTCTCATGTCCTTAAATTTTGAAATTAGTCGTATCGCCGTGTCCGTGTCGTGTCGTGCGGCGTATCCGTGTCTGTGCTACATACATATGATATTTTATATTTTTTCTCCTACTAAAATCATATGAGATAATGTCAAAAAAAAATATTATTATCCTTTTTAAAAATAAAAGGTAATTAAAAGAAGCATTATATCGCAAATTAAAAATTACCAGAGCTAAAACTCTTATATATTTTAAAAAAAATAAAAGATAAAGAATACTTAAAAGTTATATTATCTCTTTTAAGTAAAATAAAATATCAATTTGTTATTTTCTTGTTATCTTTGTAACACCCCGCTTACGTATCGATACCGAATCATTATAAGGAGATGGAATTTCAACACATGACTTTTAGAGACAAACCCTAAAACTCGCGTAAGTCTGACGTAATATTAGAGTTTTAAAGAAGGTGTGGAAGAAAAGTAACATTCGAGACTCGGGCGACGGACCCACATGGTGTTAAATAAATAACACAACCAACAAGAAAGCACCATTGTTGTCAAATTAAAATCATAAATAAATGAAATAACTACTTGAATCCTATACAAACAACATATCAGGAAAAGAAAACTACTATTTGCCACACATGCCTTATTCAAAGGAAACAAACTAAAACTACTAGCTAAACATAATGAATGCATCCATTGTGCATATATTGAGCTCCAGTTGCTAAAATGTTTGATTTAGTAACTCGATAACTTTAAGCACTTTATTGTCAAAATAAAATAATAGGATCATAAACGATCAAGTTCTACCCGGTCATAATTAGCTATCCAATGCACAACCACATTAATGTAACTAGCCATTTTTTCAAGGCAAGCAATAGTTGGAAGTACGCTTTCATCAGTCAGGGTTACATCCACCCGACGCCAATTGTGGTTAGACATCCACTACTTCTTGCGGAAAAAAAATTCTGGTGTCCCATCTATCCGGGCGACTCTGTAGCATTGCTTGCATCATGAAAACCTAAAGCTGTTAGAATTCAACGTTGATGCGATGCGAATTCGGTAGTCATCTTTGATACTGCGAATTCAGCCTTGATATAGTCATTTGCTTCACTTCGATTGTCCACATCGCAACTCAATTCTTTCGCGTTTTTTTCTGTTTGAAATATTATTCTTGTTAGCTATCTTAGCCAACGGTAACTTGTCTTTTCTTATTTATAGTTGTTGGGCTTTGCCTATAAATAGTTTCCGATAATCATTGTAATGGATAAGTGAATATCATGTATGATTTATTGTAATACCTATACTTATTATAGGTCTTAAAAAAATACATATCACTAACTTAAAATATAATCACTATGCATGCATGTCTTTATCTACTAGGACATGTACCTACATCATGGACAATCCCCCGATGAATGAAGATGTTTCGCTGCTAGATTGGTATAACGTGTGTAAACCTATTACTTATTTTTCATTAGATCTGATAGAATAAAGTTGTCTAATTTGTTGATCTGCTATAGGATGCATCAAAACTCCTACCACGACCATTGGAGTCAGAATTCATTACTTTGACAGAGGTTGTATCAAAGATAGAAAATGCAACATAAATACATTTGTCCATTCTTTACTTTATAAACATACAATACAACTGTAACAATTGATTTTTTGGGAAAAAAAAAAATATAGCTTAAAACTGCATGGGTAGCAGGGAAAATGCAGATGGTGTCAACGCAGGAAAACATGTGGTATGTTCCATGTGAAAACTGTAACCAGTATCTGAATGCGGGTATTGGTTGGGAGCTCATATGCACATCATGTATGTTGCTTACTAAGATCCAATCAAGGTTATTCCGTTATAGGTAAATCATAGTATATTTTGTATAAAGATGAATTTGTTGTCTAAGCAGATCATAGTACATTACGGTATACGTACATTGCAAGTTCATTCGAACTAATATAGATATTGCTTTTATCCAAGGTGTCGCATGAAACTTTTTTTTTTACAGATGGCTGATCTACGATCGTGGTTATTATGAACACTCCTAAAGTAGAGAAAATATTTCCCTTCTCTCCTTCTCTAAAGAGGATTAAAGTTTGGAGGCAACAAAAACATCCCTGAAGACACAGTTAATGTTCTACCACTTGCAGTTACAACTCCCTTGAAACAGGAAGGAACAATTGAAGCAAGCACTGCAAAAGATGCCTTGGGAAGAAAGAAACAAGAATAAGAGCAAAGAAGTCTAGCTCTTGTTGAACATGTTACAAGGTTCTTTGAAGGATTATGTCGTGTAATCTATATAGCATAACAATATGGTTATATATATATATATATATGCATCAGTAGCAGAAAACCAGCAAGTTGTAACTTTGGTAAACAACTTGGTGACGACATTATGTGGCAACGCAAGTATGAATGGAGTTGATATGATTCAATTTTTTTGTTAGCATACAAATAAAAAGATGATGCCACCATATATATATATATATATATATATATATATATATATATATATATATATATATATATATCTTATATTATAAGAAGCTAAGGCTTTAGCTCAAGGAATTGGCCACATAGGCACAAATGAATAGGAGATTTTTTTTTTTTTTCTTAGCCTTTTTGCAATTGTTTGGTTTATTGGGTTTTTTTTTCAATTTTTTTTTTTTTGGGCTTTTTTGCAATTGTTAACATACACATACATTCTTACATAGATATGTAACATTTTTAATTTTTTTAAGTTAGATATGTAACATTTCAATATTTTTATTATTATTATTGTACACCTAAAATGCTTTGGGATGGTTACCGACATTTTTTTGTACATTGGATTGACATAATTGGTTTGATTTTCGGATTATCTGTATTTGTATAAGATATAGAGAGTGTAGGTCAAAAATCTATCAATAGTTTAACCAACCTAATCATTCCTACTCATCGTCAACGAAGAGGACACGTTGCCTACTTTCCTTGGAAAATTGATTTTATGTTCATATTGTTGTGTTAGTTTTGTTTCTTATATTCTTGGGTTAGTTTTGTCTCTTATATAGTAGTAATGTTAAAAAAATAGTTATAAACTTATAAATAATTATATTATTATATTTTTTATCTTGATTTTTATTTTATTGTTTGAAGAGCTTCGAAAAAAAATTGTCCTTGACCCTTGCACTTTACCATGCCGGTCTTGATTATTGTACACATAAATTTTACTAATTCCTTCGTTGTGACATTTTTTTATTCACTGTCTAAAGATATAAATATTGTATTTGTTTGTTCAATGCTAATAATGATAAGATATGATACAAAAGTTATATCAATATTTCGTTTTCTAATATTACGTAGAACAGTGTATTATGTTTGGTTAACCGAAAAATCAAATGAAAATAATAAATCATTCATAATAATGTAAATTCTAAACATTTAATTGAATCTCAACTACCGAATTGAAATAAAAAACTTAATAATCTTAAACGATTAACTGTAAATATAGAATCGATATAAATGACTGTTAAATTTCATAAAAATACATTAAAACATATCATAATCTAGAATAACATCAAAAGATTTAAATAAAACATTTTTTATAGTTATTATTCGGTTCGATTTTCGTTTTTATAATACTAACCCGCCTCGATTTAGATAATTTTATATACATGTACAATATAAAACAAAACCTTCTTACATATTTATTCAACATAGATTTTTTTCCCTTTTTTCTTACAAGCTACACTTATTACGTGTATTGTATAGAGGGTAGGGTGAAATGTTTCTCAACAGTTCAGCAAACCTAACCATCTCCACCGATACCTTCTCCCTCTCTCACAAACCTTTTCGATTTCTTCATATTAACAGTAAGTAGGTGCCAACTTCGCCGGAAATCAGGGTGTTTTGAGACAAAATCGTAGGAAACCTACTCTTGTCCACAGCTCCGTACCGATATTTGCTGTTTCTAATCATGGTTTTGTTGAAATTTCTTCACAGTACCCAATCTAGGCTTATAAATCAACTCGATGCATCTACTTACTACCCACCACGAATTTGTCTGTCTAACCAAGCGAAGAGAAGAAGAAGAAGGATTTGTTCAGCTACAGCTCTTCCACGAAATAGGTAGAACTTGGTATTAGTCTGTATTTTAACAGTATAGTTCTTTATTATTTAAATTTACAATTTTGATTTAAGAAAGAATAATCAAAGAAAAGTGGTAATTGATCTTTTCTGTGTTTTGCATGTACAATTTTGATCTGGATTTGCTACTTCCGATGATTGATTCAAATACCATGGTTCTTTCAAGGTAAAGCTAAGTTCTTTTTATGAGATGACTCTGTTTTTACTCTGTGTATTCTGTTTTCTAGCAATTTAGGGACGTTTAAATACACCTAAGAATCTGCGTATTCTTGTTGTGTATATATAACTCATTGGTCGAGATTTTTTGTTGTGTTTGAAGAAAATAGAACTATTCAGTCATGTTTAAAAAAAATTAACCGATTTTATTTGCTTATAATAAGAGGAATGCAGTATCTATTTTGCTTTGGTGTTAATGATAGAAAGGAAGAAAGAGGTTAGAGATATAGTTTATATATATATATATATGTTCATAGATGAACATTTTGATTGATATATGTATGAATCAACATTTGTAGCTGCTATATATCAAATCCAAAATGGCAGCTAAGTTCTTCTTATATATTTTATCACTCTTTCTTCTTCTGCATATTCACTTTCTTTGCTTTGTTGGATCATTGCTTAAGTTAAGTAGTAGCATGGTTTTGACTGTCTTATGCCTCTTATTAACTATATCCTGATTAAAGTTATGCCATAATGTATCTGTTGCAAGTAGCTGAATTTTTTTGCTCAGTATTATGTCTTTCTATATTGTATCATGTTGTTTTTAAAATTTACAACTATGAAATTGTTCCTGTATTCTGTCTATACTTTTTTAGAACATAGGATCAGGTTAAATTGTTTCTTTTTGCGTATGTTTTGGTTTTTCTTCATTGCTGTTTATGTGATTAGTATTCTTAGTAGTCTGATGGGTAAATAGTTGTGTACTTGCTATGTTTAATCGTCAGGGTATGTGTTTTGCCTGCTAGATAATAGGTTTAGTTCACATAAAAAATCATTCATTGCATGTAGTAGTTCTGCTATTTATTCTATTTCTTCTTTCATCGATAAATATACCTAATATAAAGAATTTCCTTACCTTCAACTGCCTAGAGTTCATTTATTCTGATTATTGTCTTTAGAGAAATCACATATATACTTTATTTTCTATTCAACTGCTTCTCTGTGCTTTAATACTCTGTCATAGCTTCTATGATGACAGTTATTCTTTTAGCTTTATTATTATGCTTTAATACTCTATCATAGCTTCTATGATGCCAGTTATTCTTTTTGCTTTATTATTATGCTTTTGATGTCTAATGTTTCCTCCCTTTTTTTTTCTGCAGTTTGGGGCAATGAAAGTGTTTACTCATCGTCCATTAGGTGAAAGAAAAATTGCTACAGGTGCGTGTAGTTAGGGGAACTACTGCAAACCCCATAGTTAGGGGATCTATTGCAAACCCCGTAGTTAGGGAATCTACAGAAAATCCCACATTTTTAGGTCATGATAATTCTATAATGGTAATTTCTACTTTGGATGCACATTCATTCTATAGTTAGCTTCTAGCTTATAGCTCATTGGTTTTTTTATATATATATATATATATCTATAGACACAACATTAGAGTGTTCTTCTATTTTTTTTTTCCTTTATTTATTTTTTGCCTCTTCTTCTCTAGGTGAGGCAACAACGTACAATGAAAGCTAAAGGTAAGGTGGAACCTAAACCTGTATCTGCCTCAGCCACTGCCACTCCTCGGTCACACATGTTAGGTCCTAGGGCTGATAAAAACAAAAATAAAAACAAAGCAATGTCTTTGAATACTCTATGCAGTGCTCTAGCCTGTAATATCCCGAAATTTTGACTTCCTAATTAATTAGTAAAAGATCTAGTTATTTGGGAAATTATGGGGTTTATTAATTGTACGGAGAGATTTAGTAATAATTAAAAAGGAGTTTTAGTAAGGAGTTTTAATCACTTAATAAAAAGGATTTTCACCCCTTTCCTCCCTTATTTTCCCCCAAAACAGAAATTTTCAGCCCAAAACCCCCCTTGCCGCCGACCCCCTTGTAAGGAAGAAGGAGAGGAAAAAAAAACTCTCCTTGGTGTTTAGGAATTCGTCATCGGTGATCGCTGTTTTCTTTTTATAGATTCGGACTTCGTGGAGGAGCGATTTTAGCTCGATAGCAGAGGGTTCTCAAGAAACGCAGCTTAACCGGTAAGAATATTTCTATGTTTTGTGCCCCGTTTGGATACTTGGCTTTGTTGTGTATGGATAGTGGTGTGTTTTTGCGTTGGTCGAAACCTATAGTTGATATGATGCTTTTATATGGAGTTTCTGGGCTTAAAGTGTTGTTTTACTGCTGTGTGGTGGAGAAACGGCTCAGAAATCGCGTAGAGAGCTGTTAGGGTTCTAGTCGAAACCCAGGTTGGACGAGCGTCTGATTCATGCGGACGGGCGTACGCCCCGGGTACACTTCGGACGGGCGTGCGGATTAGGCCGTACGGGCGTCGGGGTGTTAAATTTGATTCGGGATGTAACGGTTCTTAGTGGACGGGCGTACGGGTTAAGTGGACGGGCGTGCGGGTTACCCGGACGGGCGTCTGGGTTACCTGGACGGGCGTCTGAGGGGTTGTTTTACATTCAGGATCTAACTCTGATGTGTTGGACGGGCGTCCGATGGTTTGGACGGGCGTCCAGTAGAGTCTTTGGACGGGCGCCCGGCCTTCCAAACGGGCGTCCGCCATATTGTTTCCTTCGTTGTGGGTTGTTGGCTAGTCTTACGAACATGTTCTGGGGGTTGTGCTTTGGTGAGTTAAGAATTTTGGTGTCTTGGTGAGATCCGGATTTTGGGCATCGAAGTTCGTAGACCCGTAGTGGTTGGGCCGGATAGGGTAGCACCCGAAGCCGGGAACCCGGGAAGGTTTCCTTACGACTTCAGTGTCCTTATTGTACTTGGGGAGTTGCAGACAGTGGTGTGGTAGGGCCGGATAGGGTAGCACCCGAAGCCGAGAACCCGGGAAGGTTTCCTTGCACCCTAGTACGTGGTGGTCCATCCTAGTTATGGTACCATTGGGTGACCTCTAGGATCCTCCTCTCTAGGGCTTTACCCTTTTGAGGGATGTGCACATTCGGGGCCTTTAGGTGGTTAGTTGTGAAGTATGGTGTCCGTTATGGTTGGTCGTAACTTTTGTTGATTCGTTGGGTCCTGCATAAATTGGGGGTACCCTTCATGGGTTGGTTTTACCTTATGTACACTAGATTTATTCTTACTCAACCTTGTAGTTGACGGTTTGTACTCTCGTTTGACCTGCTATGATCCATTTATGGGGAGCGATTCTTAGCGAGGTATTCCTATGGATGTTTGCTTGTTCTCGGGATGTCGCGGGGTTTGAGAGCCACGTAGTCGCGATCACACGTCGTCTACATTATTTGAAATTTTCAATTTTAAAGATTTTGACGTTCCGCATAATTTCATTTACTTCAGGATAGTTGTACTCACTTTAATACTTTCTCTCAAAATAAAGAATGGTGAATGTTTATTTTTCTTTCTGTTGTGGAATGTTGAATGTTACCGCCACGACTGTGTGTCGTGATGAGTGGCACTACAGTGACCAATACCGGCGGCCGACGGGTTTGGGGGTGTTACAAAGTGGTATCAGAGACGTTCGACTCCAGGACCACCACCTAAAATGAACCTTAAGAATAAGTCCACTAAAATGAGCACAGTGAGGATGTGTGGGGTAGGTATTGAGTCCTATGTAGGGAAGGTACGGTGAGTTCTGATGTATGTGGAAATGTGGCCGCATGTTACAATTAATTTTGGACAGTAAGTGTTAGTATATGTGAAATATTCTGTGGCATGATATAGGTGATAATTGAATATATGATTGTTTACTTTTGTAGTTTAGCTATGCCTCCTAGGAATGGAAATGAGAGGGACCAGTTGATTGATCAGTTGGTTAAGATGAATCAAGACCTGATTCAGGCGGTCAACAAGCTGACAGAGGATCGTTCTCAGGGGTCGACCACCGGCATGACTAGGGCCGTGAGTCGCGAGAGGCCTAGTCGGTACGATGGTAAGGGAGATCCTAAGGGACTCGAGCGGTGGATTAGGGAGTTTTAGAAAATCTTCGCCACTCTAGGCGTCCGAGGAACCGAAGGTCGACCAAGCCGCCTTCTACTTGGTTGACGGGTGGCGATTTGTGGTGGGGTGCTAACAAAGATCGGTTGGCTCGGACCGTAAATGAGCAAGGGGAAACGGTATTGGTACCACCGCGGACCGAGTTTAAGCGGAGAGTCGAGGTGTGAATTCTTTCCCGAATCTAAGAGGAAAGAGCTGCGGGTCGAGTTCGATAATCTCCGACAGGGGGATATGACTGTTCAAGAATACTACGAGAAGTTTGTCGACTTGGCAGTTTATGCATCTGAGCTGGTGCCGACTGAAGAGGCCAAGATGGTGAAGTTTGAGCAACACTTAGATTTAGCGATCCGGGATCGTATGGGTGCAAGCAGGGGCTTCACGAGCTTAAAAGAGATGTGTGAAGTAGCATGCAACATTGAGAGGATTCGGAGAGAGGTTAAAGCGGCGTACGCTACTAACAAGAGGAAGAGTGTCTCTGAGGACAATCAGGGGCAGCAAAAGCGGAGCAATTCCGGAAACCCACCAGTACGACCGTCCTTTTCGGAAAATTCCCACCTTACCAGGGGCAGTGGTGGTCAGCCAGTGAGAGGTAACACCCAGGGGTTTAGTCGGCCACGAAGTTATCATTGCAAGCGGTGCCAGAGAAATCATCCGGGTACCGATTGTTCAGGTGCGCAGGTTCAGTGTCACAATTGTGGGAAGTTTGGACATAGACGGTATGAGTGCTTTACGGCTCCCACACTCGCCGGGTCGGCATCGGTTACGGGAAGCAACATGGGTGGGACTCCGGGGAGCAACACGGGGAACATGGGTAGGGGTAACCGGCGGCGAGTGGTACTCCCGCACGAGCCGACAGGGGGTGCACCTACGGCCACTGGTGGAAACAGAAACCGACCATCAGGGTCGGCCAGCACAGTTCAGGGGGCTGAGAAAAATCAGACTGGGAGATTATTCGCACTGGGCAGAGAGGAGGCCGAGCAGAGCAACCACGTAGTGACGGGTAATTTTCTGGTTAACTCATTCTTATCCTATGTACTTTTTGATTCGGGTGCATCATGTTCCTTTGTAGCAAGTTCGCATGTTTTGAGGTTAGGTCTAGCTACATTTGAGGTAATTGACAGCAAATTTATGCAACCATCAGGAGAGTTAGTACCATGTTCTAAGTTGTATAGAGATGTACCATTAGTGATTTTGGGAGTCAACTTGTCGGTTGACTTGATCGAGTTCCCTCTCGAGAACTTCGACGTTATTTTGGGTATGGATTGGTTGAACCGGCATAAAGCCAAAATTGTTGTGAGCGAGAAGAAGGTGACTTTGAGAGGTCCTAAAGGGGTGCGGGTATCTTACAAGGGATTTGTGGATAAACCTAGTGTGAAGATTATTCCGGTGATGACTTTGAGATCTCTCGTCGAGAAAGGGTACCCGTTGTTTATGTGTCACGTACATGATGTAAGCACGGGGGATCCTAAACTAGCGGACATTGATGTAGTCCGTGATTTCGGGGATGTATTCCCTGATGAGATACCAGGCATGCCACCCCAGAGGGAGGTAGAGTTTGCAGTGGAGTTGGTGCCCGGGACCGGACCGATATCGAAAGCACCCTATCGTATGGCACCTAAAGAATTAGCAGAACTAAAGGTACAATTGGAGGAAGCGCTCGATAAGGGGTACATCCGACCGAGTGTGTCACCGTGGGGAGCACCGGTGTTGTTTGTGAAGAAGAAGGATGGTAGTATGCGGCCGTGTATTGATTACCGGGAGCTGAACAACGTCACGGTGAAGAACAAGTATCCGTTACCAAGGATCGATGACTTGTTCGATCAACTACGGGGGGCCGGTATTTTCTCGAAGATTGATTGTGATCAGGGTATCACCAGCTCAGGGTAGCAAATGCGGATATCCCAAAGACCGCATTTCGTACCAGGTACGGACATTATGAGTTCACGGTCATGCCTTTCGGATTGACCAACGCACCAGCAGTTTTCATGGATCTGATGAACCGTGTATTCAGACCCCTACTTAGACAAGTTTGTAGTAGTTTTCATTGATGACATCTTAGTCTACTCTAAGACTAAGGAAGAACATGCCGAACACCTGAGGCTCGTACTGCAGGTTTTACGGGAAAAACAACTGTATGCGAAACTGTCTAAATGTGAATTCTGGTTGGAACGAGTGGCATTCTTGGGGCATGTTATCTCGAAAGACGGTGTATCCGTTGACCCGGGCAAGATAGAGGCAGTGGCGAGATGGCCAACACCTAAGAATGTTGCAGAAATTCAAAGCTTCTTGGGTTTGGCTGGATATTACCGAAGATTTGTAAAAGACTTTTCCAAGATTGCGAGACCGATGACTGCATTGATGCAGAAAGAGAACCGGTAAGTGGGATGACAATTGTGAGAGGGCGTTCCAACTACTCAAAGAACGGTTGACTACAGCTCCGGTGTTAGCGTTGCCGGATGGGAATGAGGGCATCGAGGTTTATACCGATGCATCGAAGAATGGCCAGGGTTGTGTGCTGATGCAACGGAGGCGAGTGATCGCGTATGCATCAAGGCGACTTAAGCCGTATGAGAGTAACTACCCAACCCACGACTTAGAGTTGGCGTAGTTTGTGGTCTTCGCATTAAAGATATGGCGACACTACTTGTATGGAATAACTTTCAAGGTGTTTTCAGATCATAAGAGCCTGAAGTACATATTCACACAGAAGGAGCTCAATATGCGTCAGAGGCGTTGGTTGGAGTTAATTAAAGATTATGACATTGAAATTCAATACCACGAAGGGAAGGCCAATGTAGTGGCGGACGCTTTGAGTCGGAAGTCGATTCATTCCTTGTGCGAGGAAGTAGCACGGATCAGATTGCGAGAAGAGTTGGACCGTATGGATATTTGTGTCATCCAGAAAGGCGGAGATAAAAGCGACTTCGTCTTGCAACCCGAGTTGTATGCTGAAATCCGGGTGAGACAAGTGGGCGACAAAGTAATTGAGGCAAAGAAGGCCAAGATTGGTACGGATGGAGCGGCGATTTTACGTTACACGAGGATGGTAGTATCCGGTTTAAGGGTCGGTGGTGTGTACCACCGACAAAGAACTTAAGAGGCGGATCTTGAGTGAAGCTCATAGTACGCCTTATTCGGTTCACCCGGGAGGAGACAACCGTATAAAGATCTCGGAAAACCTTTTGGTGGCCCAATATGAAACGCGAAGTAGCGAGAATTTGTGTCAAAGTGCTTGACTTGTCGAAGATCAAGATTGAACATCGGCGGCCACGGGGTATCTTGCGGCCGTTGGATGTGCCGGTTTGAAAGTGGGACTCCATCTCCATGGATTTCGTATGCGGATTATCGAGGAGCCCTAAAGGGAATAATATGATTTGGGTCGTTGTGGATAGACTGACTAAAGCGGCACATTTCATTCCGATGAAAGACACTTGGAGTAAGACGGAGTTGGCTATGGCATATCGGAGGAGTATTGTGAGACTATATGGTATACCCAGCAGCATTGTGTCAGATAGAGATGCGAGATTCATATCTCGGTTTTGGCAGGAGCTACAGACAGCCTTGGGGACGGAGCTACGAATGAGTACAGCTTTTCACCCTGCTACCGATGGTCAGACGGAGAGGACCATACAAACCTTGGAAGACATGATGAGGGCATGTGTGTTATAATTCAAAGGCTCTTGGGAGGAAAAGCTCGATCTTAACAAATTTTCATACAACAATAGCTACCATGCCAGTATTAAGATGGCACCTTTTGAGGCACTCTATGGTAGGAAGTGCAAGAGCCCGGTTTGTTGGGACGATTCGTCCGAGGCGGTGGTTTTGGGACCGCGGATGATCGAAGATACGGTCAAGCGAGTGCGGACAATCCGAGAAAAGATGAGGGCGCCCGGGATAGGCGAAGAGTTATGCAGACTTACACCGACGGGATATTGAGTTCGCCGTGGGCGATAAAGTATTGTTACGAGTATCACCAACCAGAGGAGTAATGCGTTTTGGCAAAAAGGGGAAGTTGAGTCCCAAGTATGTGGGGCCATATGAGGTCTTGGACCGCATAGGTGAAGTGGCATATCGACTAGATTTGCCACCGGCGTTGGATAAAGTGCATAACGTGTTTCATGTATCTCAATTGCGCAAGTACGTGAGTGATCCTTCTCACGTGATCGAACCGGAGGTGGTTGAGTTAGATCAGTCCTTGACTTACGAGGAGGTATCGGTGTAGATATTGGATACCAAGGTACGGAAAACAAGAGGACGTGAAGTTAGCATCGTCAAGGTCTTATGGTCTAACCACGCCACCGAGGAGGCGACATGGGAAGCTGAGGATGCTATGCGACAAAAGTACCCACATTTGTTCTCTTAAGGTATGCAATTCTCAAGTCTTGTACGTTTAATCCTTTCGCTTATCTTCGGGGACGAAGGGTGTCTTAAGGGGAGGTGGATCAACGCCCGGTACGAACCTGAACTTCGAGGACGAAGTTTTGTCTTAAGGGGGGAAGGATGTAATATCCCGAAATTTTGACTTCCTAATTAATTAGTAAAAGATCTAGTTATTTGGGAAATTATGGGGTTTATTAATTGTACGGAGAGATTTAGTAATAATTAAAAAGGAGTTTTAGTAAGGAGTTTTAATCACTTAATAAAAAGGATTTTCACCCCTTTCCTCCCTTATTTTCCCCCAAAACAGAAATTTTCAGCCCAAAACCCCCCTTGCCGCCGACCCCCTTGTAAGGAAGAAGGAGAGGGAAAAAAAATCTCTCCTTGGTGTTTAGGAATTCGTCATCGGTGATCGCTGTTTTCTTTTTATAGATTCGGACTTCGTGGAGGAGCGATTTTAGCTCGATAGCAGAGGGTTCTCAAGAAACGCAGCTTAACCGGTAAGAATATTTCTATGTTTTGTGCCCCGTTTGGATACTTGGCTTTGTTGTGTATGGATAGTGGTGTTTTTTTGCGTTGGTCGAAACCTATAGTTGATATGATGCTTTTATATGGAGTTTCTGGGCTTAAAGTGTTGTTTTGCTGCTATGTGGTGGAGAAACGGCTCAGAAATCGCGTAGAGAGCTGTTAGGGTTCTAGTCGAAACCCAGGTTGGACGAGCGTCTGATTCATGCGGACGGGCGTCTGCCCTGGGTACACTTCGGACGGGCGTCTGGATTAGCTGGACGGGCGTCTGGGGTGTTAAATTTGATTCAGGATGTAACAGTTCTTAGTGGACGGGCGTCTGGGTTAAGTGGACGGGCGTCTGGGTTACCTGGACGGGCGTCTGAGGGGTTGTTTTACATTCAGGATCTAACTCTGATGTGTTGGACGGGCGTCCAGTAGAGTCTTTGGACGGGCGCCCGGCCTTCCAAACGGGCGTCCAGTCTATATTGTTTCCTTCGTTGTGGGTTGTTGGCTAGTCTTACGAACATGTTCTGTGGGTTGTGCTTTGGTGAGTTAAGAATTTTGGTGTCTTGGTGAGATCCGGATTTTGGGCATCGAAGTTCGTAGACCCGTAGTGGTTGGGCCGGATAGGGTAGCACCCGAAGCCGGGAACCCGGGAAGGTTTCCTTATGACTTCAGTGTCCTTATTGTACTTGGGGAGTTGCAGACAGTGGTGTGGTCGGGCCGGATAGGGTAGCACCCGAAGCCGGGAACCCGGGAAGGTTTCCTTGCACCCCAGTACGTGGTGGTCCATCCTAGTTATGGTACCATTGGGTGACCTCAGGATCCTCTCTCTCAGGGCTTTACCCTTTTGAGGGATGTGCACATTCGGGGCCTTTAGGTGGTTAGTTGTGAAGTATGGTGTCCGTTATGGTTGGTCGTAACTTTTGTTGATTCGTTGGGTCCTGCATAAATTGGGGGTACCCTTCATGGGTTGGTTTTACCTTATGTACACTAGATTTATTCTTACTCAACCTTGTAGTTGACGGTTTGTACTCTCGTTTGACCCTCGCTATGATCCATTTACGGGGAGCGATTCTTAGCGGTATTCCTATGGATGTTTGCTTGTTGCCGGGATGTCGCGGGGTTTGAGAGCCACGTAGTCGCAGTCACACGTCGTCTACATTATTTGAAATTTTCAATTTTAAAGATTTTGACGTTCCGCATAATTTCATTTACTTCAGGATAGTTGTACTCACTTTAATACTTTCTCTCAAAATAAAGAATGGTGAATGTTTATTTTTCTTTCTGTTGTGGAATGTTGAATGTTACCACCACGACTGTGTGTCATGATGAGTGGCACTACAGTGACCAATACCGGCGGCCGACGGGTTTGGGAACCGGGGTGTTACATAGCCTCCAACACAGGGCCAATGGCTACTGCTGTGAGAGAACAACAGCTACATGCTTCTCAGCCATATACCTGTCATGTGCCAGCGTTGCTTACTCACAGTGAGTATAGAGCTATGGCTGTTTTAAAGTTTAGACAAAAACGTAGCTTAGCAAGATTAGCTTCTATGAACCGAGTCTCTAAGGATGTTAGCATGGCTACCCCAAAAAGAAAAAGACAGCTTCGTGGGGTTAGGAGGTTGTGCCTTGTACCAAAATCTTACGAACTGTTGAAGGAGGTGCCTTACTGCAAGCACTGCTTGGCAGTTAAGTTCGTCTATGAGTCGGCAAATTTATGCTGCTCAGACGGTGATATTACACTTGCTGCTACTCCCTTGCCTGTAGAGTTAGAGACGATGTTGTTAAATTCTGACTGTAAAGAACCTAGAGGTTTTAGAGTTATGATTAGAGCATACAACAATCATCTTTCGTTTACATCTCTTGGTTTGAAATATGATAAGAAATTAGCGCAGAGGAATAAAGGAATATATACTTTTAGGATTCAGGGACAGGTCTATCATTGGATCAATGACCTGATGCCAGACGAAGGTATGCCTAAGAATCTTCAGTTTTACTATCATGACACTGATTATGAACTAGAAAATCGCTTGTCTAATGCTCCAGAGCTAGACCCAGATATTCTTAAGAAGCTTATGAAAATTCTCGAGGTTAACCCTTATGCTAGGTTTTTCCGCTCTCTATCCTCAGTTCCCGATCTAGAAAATAAACAGATCATACTGAAGCATAATCCTTCAATCAATCATAAAACATATTCTAGACCTACTGTCTCTCAGGTTGCTGTGTTGTTAGAAGCTGATGAAAATAATCCAGTGGTGACACCCAGAGACATAAGGGTTTACAAACATGGTGGTGGAGCAAAAACGATACCATACCATTCTGCTATCTATGATGGTATGCAATACCCCTCATTCATCCCACGGGTGATCCCGGTTGGTCTCGAGGATACCGAAGAATGATGTGAAACGAAAAAAAAAACGAACGTCCGTCCTCACAAGACCACCTCAAAGAGTCCGTCCTTCCAACTACTCAACCGCCGAAGAATTGTTGGTCGATGAAGAATTAGGTATAGTGTGCTCATTTCGGTTTTAATAAGGTGTAGCCATTTATATTCTAAGTTATCGATTTTATTTTCCTCCTTTGACAGCTACCGCTGAATCACATACAAATTATGGCTGTGTGTCAATGAGGGAATTTTATTCATATAAGTTTCAGATTAGAGCTAACGATCGTAGCCATATTCTCCAGTTCGGTAGGCTGTTCCAACAATACTCTGTGGACATGTATGTAAAGCTAGAAACTCAGAGGCTTGACTTTTATAGGGCTAAATCTAAACAAGAAGAGTTTAGGCAAGAATTTTACCAGGGAATTGTTGATGCCTACGGTTCAGGTGAGCGTGAGCCAGGAAACATAGGGCAAAGGATTGTTTTACCTGCTAGCTTCATAGGAGGTCCGAGGCATATGCGCCGTAAATACCTAGATGCAATGACGCTTGTCCAGAAATTTGGAAAACCTGATATCTTCCTCACAATGACATGCAATCCTAATTGGAAAGAAATTAAAAAGCATTTACTTAAAACAGAATTAGCTCAGGACAGACCAGATTTACTTGTTAGAGTCTTTCGTGCTAAGGTAGAAGAGCTTAAGAATGATCTCATAGATAATAAAATATTTGGTGAGATTGCTGCATATACGTATGTCATCGAGTATCAAAAAAGAGGTCTTCCATATGCACACTTTCTCCTTATTTTAGCAAATAGCCATAAAATGTACGACCCAGCCGACTACGACAAGATTGTTTCTGCTGAGCTTCCAGATAAAGACTCAGATCCGTGGTTATACGAAGCTGTCGTCAAACACATGATCCACGGACCATGTGGTCACCTTAATCCATCTAATGTTTGTATGCGAAAAAATAAGACATGCAAAGACTCTAACCCTAAGGAGTTCTGTCCAGAAACAATGTCCTCATCGAATGCATACCCAACATACCGTAGGCGTGATGATGGCAAAAAGGTTAAGGTTAGGGTTTTTGGGTTGATAACAGATGGGTAGTGCCTCATACTCCTTACTTAGTTGCTAAATATGACTGCCACATGAACGTTGAAATATGTGCTTCTATCATAGCTGTTAAGTATATTTATAAGTATATATGTAAAGGCGATGATTTAATCTTATTCCATCTATCCGGTGGATCCGTTGAAACACATATTATTGATGAAATTGACCAATTCGTTTCAGCTAGATGGATTTCACCGCCTGAGGCGTTGTGGAGATTGTACAGATTTCCAATGAGTGAGATGAAACCTCCTGTTATTTGTCTTCCACTCCATCTCGAAAACTACCAACCAGTTAGGTTTAAAAGCACAGAATGCTTGTCTGACGTACTCGATAATTCAGATCTATTAAAGACAATGCTAACTGAGTTTTTCTATATGAATAGAATCGATAAAAATGCTCAGAGGCTTAGGTGCATTTATGCTGATTTTCCAACATACTTTGTTTGGAATTCAAGTAAGAAACAATGGACGATAAGGAAAAGAGGAGAATCCGTAGGCCGGATTGTCACAGCACATCCATCCGAGGGTGAGAGATTTTATCTTAGGATTCTTCTAAACAATGTAGAGTGTCCAACATCTTATCAGTCACTTAAAGTATTTGACAATAAGAGTGTGACAACTTTCAGAGAGGCAGCGTTAATAAGAGGTCTATTACGGGATGATAATGACCAACAATTGTGTATGGAAGAGGCCTCTCGTTTTCCATATGCCTTTTCGGCTTAGGTGCTTGTTTGCTACTCGTTAGTGTACTTGTTACCGGTGAACCTCGAAAAGTTGTTCTTGGATTTTGAGCAATCTATGTCTGAGGATTTTGCCAGAGATTTACACCTCGAAGGTAGCGAAATCCAGTATAAAGTCCTTGGACAGATCGACTCTTACCTAAGGACAATGGGGAAAACCATTGACACATATCTTGGAGACCTCATGTCAAACATTGGAGATTTTCCTCAAGATTTAGCAAGAGAACTTAGAGCAGAAGCTGATATAGTTATTACCCCTGACGAGCTAAGTTTGCAGTATAGGCTTAATGAAACACAGACAATTATATTCAAGCAAATTATTGAGTGTGTCTATACAAATAAGCCTAGATCTTTCTTTGTAGACGGGCTTGGTGGTACTGGTAAAACTTTCTTATACAGAGCATTGCTAGCAGAAATTAGAAGCAAAGGCTTCTATGCACTTGCAACCGCAACATCGGGAATCGCAGCTTCTATCCTTCCAGGTGGTAGAACTGCACATTCTAGGTTTAAAATACCAGTAGATAATGCCGAGTTCCCCACCTGCAACGTGAGCAAACAATCTTCTTTAGGTACATTAATAAAGGAATGTAAGATAATCATTTGGGATGAAGCTCCAATGGCCAAGCGGTCTGCTTTCGAGGCTCTTAATGAAATGCTTCAAGATTTGATGTCAAGTACAGAATTATTTGGTGGGAAGGTTGTTGTCTTAGGTGGAGATTTCAGACAGGTATTACCCGTGGTTCAAAGAGGTAGTAAAAAGGAAGAGCTAGATGCATGTCTAATCAATTCTCCGTTGTGGCCACAAATTATAAAGTTGTACCTAACCGAAAACATGCGAGCAAGAACAGATCCTTACTTTACATCTTTTCTTATGGCTGTAGGTGAGGGAAAAAACAACACAGAAGACACTGGTTTCATCACCCTCCCATCGTCTTGGCTTATAGGAAACAGAAATGATGAGAACACAGCTGTCTTAGATCTCATTAGATCAATATATCCAGACCTCCAATAGACACCGAGAGACATAACATATATAAATAGAGCCATATTAACAACTAAGAATCACTTTGTTGATGAGCTTAATGACATGATGGTTGACATGTTTCCAGGGGAAAGTACTAAATACATAAGTTTCGACGAAACTGAGAATGTTGATCTACAGGGTCAATATCAAGACTTAATAAACGACTAACACCAAATGGATTACCTCCACATAAATTAGTTTTAAAAGTAGGTACTCCAATCATCCTCTTACGGAACCTAAACCCTTCATAAGGTTTGTGCAACGGAACACGCATGATTCGTAAAAATCTAGGACGTAATGTCATTCAAGCCGAAATAACTCTAGGAGACTTTGCGGGAAGTCGGGTTTTCTTACATAGGATTCCTCTTCGACCTCCATCAAACGAGATGTATCCAGTCCCTTATAAGCGTGTCCAATTTCCGATAAGACTATGCTTTGCAATGACTATAAACAAGGCTCAGGGCCAGACTTTAGATTCTGTTGGAATCTACTTGAAAGAGCCTGTTTTCTCTCACGGGCAGCTCTATGTGGCATTATCTCGTGCTAAACAATCAGCGTCTATTAAAGTCGTTATTAGGAAAGAACATAGCGATGATACACCAAAGAATGAAACCAAAAATATTGTCTACAAAGAAGTTCTACAGAGACCATAAAGCTAAGGCTAGGACAAAAGGTCGTTCATTAAGTGTACGCAAATTCTTATAGATACTTATACATGTCTTCTCTTATCAGCAAATAAAGCGTACTTGTTCTTTGGTATAAACATAAACTCTATCTTTACCTATTATCATGCACTGACTTTTTGAATCCATGAGCAAAATACATAAATAGATATCTCTTTTCTGTTTAGGTGCAATGGCCACTTCGAAAGATCAACCTATACTTGTTGTATCAGCAATAAACCGCCAAACAGTGGATTGGACTGCACTGGTGCAAGTAGTTGAGCGTCACCGGGTACAGGTTGGAACTCAAAAGAATGACAAGCCAGGAAAACGCTATAGGCGCTATGTCTTTGTTGACGAGCATGTAGTGAACTCTTTCTCACTTTTATATTCCTTTTTTAAAGTTCCTGTTTTATTGTTTATACCTTTCATCCCGCTTCAACTAATGCATATATGTACTCTACAGGGAACAAAAGTCTCAGCCATTGTTTTCGAGAACGATATCAATTTCTTTGAACAGAGGATATTGCCTTTTAAGCACTACAAAATTGCTAAAGCTGGTCTCATAGACGCTTACTCCTTCTTCAAAGTTAGCGATTATCCATTTACTTGGGTTCTCGACTACAGGAAATTAGTAGCCCCTCTGCACGAGGAAGTACCTCCATGCCTGCCTTTCACACACACTGTCTGCCCTTTTACGGATTTCTTCAGACACGCTGATGCTGAGAGCTTTTTTGGTACGCCTTTACAACAAACCCTAAGTTTATGTTCTCTTACGAAATATATTCTTAATTGTATTTACGTATAGATGTCAAAGCAATTGTCGTCCATGCATTCCCTCTGAAGCAAATTAAGCCAAAATCATGCCAGCGCGATTTGGTGATCATTGATGAAAGGTCATTATTATTTATATTTTTTACACATTGCTTTTGTGTTTATACATGCTATCATTGATTTAAAATTTTTAACACAAATCTGGGTATGTTTCATATAGGAAAATTCCACTTATTATGACTTTATGGGACGATTTTGCGAATGAAGAAGGTCTTCAAATAGCAAATCTATTCCCAGCAATTACGATCATCATCGCACAGAATGTTAAAGCTACAACATTCCATGGAAAGTACCTTGAAGCTCATGCATGTTGCTTTATCTTAGAACCAGTACCACATATACACAATGTCCTAATGTTTCTCCTTTTACAGGTCTCTCATGTCTACGGGAAGTACTCTTACTTCCTAATTAATCCTCCTTTGCCTCGATAGCCTTCCTCTACGAAGCCGGTAATGACAAAGGCTTAAAGCGCATATACACTTAATATGCTCACCTAAAACTCTACTAATTTGTCACTTTTTGTGCTAGGTGCCATGACAACAAGGATGAAATAGACACGATCTTTGAAAAATAAAACTTATGAAGATCCATCAGTGTTGTTTCCTGCACCTGCTCCATCAGATGTAATCACAGTCAGTGAAGCGCTATCCACGCTGCCTGTTGTAAGCACATTTACACTAATAATACAAACTCAAACCCAATATAGTTATTATTTTCTTTTTGCATCTAAATACTGCATTATAAAGTGACATCATGTCCTTCCCAATAAAACTTACATCTTGTTTTCCGATATTCTTTAGAAAAAGACTGCTTGGGTTATTGGCAAACCCAAATTTAACCCCACGAAATATAAGTTATGGACATCTGCTTGCGAGGCCTGCAACAGCGCAACTGACATTCCCATCGAATGGCTATTTGATTGTTCTGTTTGTGGTAGTGCAGATGGTTTCTACCTAAGGTTTGTGGGTTTGACACTTCTATTTTTCTATTTCTGCTTACTGATCTCAAAGCATGTAATATAAAACTTTAGCAAACAAAATCATACAGGAGCAGTGTACCAATACAGCTAACAGAAGGCGAGAACATGCTATCTGTCACTTTAAGATCACCAGATGTACAAATTCTGACGAATATCACGCCCCAGAATCTTAAAGACTCTGCTGAATTTGTAAGTTTCTGACATAAATCGTACTACCATATATTAAATTTTATTTTTTCCTAAATACTAACAAGTCATTTCCTCTTTTCCTTTTTTGCTTAGGGGTTAAACGCTCAAGAAGAACTAAAAGTTGCATTGGAAAATCTCACAGTGGTGTGCTTCTTGAGAAGCAAAAAGAAAAAAACAACGAAGCAGAGGTTAGTGAAGCTGTGCACTATACATCCGTCAAATCATATGATGCTGCTGTGATAGGGATTGGTGACAACTTTTGTTCTCCAACTAAAGAACATATTGTGCCACATGATGCCTCAGCTGGAAAACAGTTATTCACCCCTACTTTTGGGAATTTGGTTGAGGAAGTAGAAGCTAAAGAGGATCACGCTGAACGCTCTCCACGTACACTTTCTGCCAAAAGAAGCATCGCATTTGTCTCGCAGGCTGCTACATCTGATCACTCAACAGAAGCAACACATGAAGAACCAACTACCACTGATGCACTTATGCACTTACCTACCATTGCAAGTGATGCAGCAAGTCCCTCGAAGAAAACGAAGGATAAGCTGAAACAAAACTAGGTTGCTGCACATCAATAGACCATATAGCTGTCTTTTGGTTTGGAAAACACAAGTTACTACCTAAATTTCAATGATGTGCTTTTTGATTTGTGTTACATCCCATTACATGTTATGCTATGTGCAATGGCCTGTAATACATTTGCAGCTATATTGGTAGTGTTGTACTTGTATGGTTCTCTAATTAATTAGGCTCCTTATTATGTAAACTTGTCAACTACTTTTGCTACTTGGTGTTACAAGACTGTAACTCTTTTGCTTTTCAGCCAATGAATTCTATGTGGTTTGTATCTCAATGTAATATATTATTAGACCTTGTTAAAATATCATTTTACTACAATACAAGCTCCATAGGCAGCCCGCTGCCGTCCCTTGGATAGCTAGGATTCAATTTTTACCTTTTTGTATTGACTCTTTTTTGTGCAAGACAAGAAGGTTGCCAAATTCTTTTGCTACTTTGTATTACAAGACTATCACTCTTTTGCTTTGCAGACAATGAATTATATGTGATTTGTATCTCAATCTAATATATTGTTAGATCTTGTTAAAATATCTTTTTCGCACAATACAAGCTGCATGGGCAGCCCATCGCCGTCCCTTGGACGGCTAGGATTCACTAGTATATATATATGAAAGAAAAGAATGGATGGATAGTCTTATCTTGAACATCAAAATCAAAATAAAAACTTTAGCATAAATAGGAGTCTATAGAACTCAAAAGTAAATAACAAAAACCCTTTGGATCCTCCCTCACTCTCCCGCCCTTCCACCTATCCCCTACACGTACAATCCACTACCAAAGATGGTATGGTATGGTATGGTATGGGGTATGTAGATGCATGAAACGAAGGGGTAGAGTGAAAAGACATAGGATATGTTAGTTGAAACAGAAACAAAAGGCGATATGTTGCACTAGTTTTCCAACCACAATACATAACTCTCTCAGAAAGCAAAAAGCAAAAAAGCAAAAATAACTCGGAACATCTTCCAGACATGGCAGCCTCATATCCTCCACTTCTAAATCCAACCAGATACGTTAAGAACGGGTGAAAATGACTCCACGCGGCAAGAAAATAAGAACAGGATACAGCATATACTTCTAGGCCAAGATTCTGTAGGCTGTTGAGGTATGAAAACATTACCTGCAAATATAACACTAGTGAGAGGTCTTGACATATATATATATATATAACGACATTTTTCATATCTCAAGAATGGCCCTTATATTAAAAATCAGTATCATCAGCAACAACATATGTTTTTCACAACAAATGTCAATAACTCAGAGGAGGAGGACAACAGAGAATCCATCTAATTCACTCACTTGTGTCTCTGACATATAAATCACGATTATCCCAGATGTGACCATAATTCAAAAAATACACAACAGCTTTGAATTCCTGCAGTTACACAAACTTACTCACCCACATTAGGTTGGTCTATTTGAAGTGCATCTTCAATCGGTGTGCATAAATTTTGTTCATTCCACTGATACGTATTGGACTATAAGCTTTACCAATGAAGAACCCAACAACAAAAAAAGGAAATAAAAAAACACAAACAAAAAAAACAAGGAAATCCAGTATTCAACTCTTTTCCCAATTAGGCGGACAGAGGGTTGGGTGGGGTGGGGTGTGGAGGCATGAACAAAGAAACATGTTGATAAACTACAAACAAATACATGTACCTTAATCTGACTAGCGCCTCTGTGTTTTGCCAACACCTCGCTTCCCTGAAAACAAGTGCTTTGGTTTCAAATTAGGAATAACTCTATCTGACTCTCCACGGCGAGCATCCTTGTTCCTCTTATTTGAAGAATTCTTAGCTAATTTTATTGCCTTAACCTTTTGAGCAGAGTCCTTCAAACCCTCCCCAGGTACCACTTCACTAGGTGGCCTTGACCTGGACCTGGAACTAGACCTCAACCTCAGCTTCTTGCTAGCTTGATTGTTATCTACATCCATAGCATCCATACCACCATCTTGTCCTCTATCAGATGATCTCTCCCTCTTACGGCCCCTCGATTTGCTACGGGCTCTGTCAATTGCTGAACTAGGATCAATTCCTACTGCTGACAACTGCCTTCCCATTCTTTCGGATGTGAACTCCCTGTCTTTGTCGAATTTCCTTGGAACAATCGGACGGCTCTCTGCAACACTCTTCTTTATCCTATGCCGTTGAATTATGACAGCTCTCTTTTTCTTGATGAGTCCTACAGCCCTTTCTTGTTCAGCTGTCAGCGGAGTATGATCCATGTCCATGCTGCCATCAGCCTCTTCCTCTTGGCGAAGGCCTTCTTCGCGCTCTAGCTCTTCAAGCCTTTGCAAAATATCAGGGTCGACAAAATCGTACACATTGTGACCATCAAGAATCTCAGGCATTATATCCTCCTTCCATTCATCATCTGCAAGAATATAATGCTTTTTCAAGCTGGCAGAGTATACACCAGCACCACCGTTCTCATCCTCCAGATCCTTCTCAAGCTTCCTCTTTTCCTTGTCAGCAGCTTGCTCAGCCTCCTTGGCTCTGGCTTCTAGGACAGCCTGAGGTATACATACAGGCCTTTCTTTCTGATCTCGAGGCTTTGGCATTGCAACATGGAAACGATTCAAACAGTCATTCAACTTTTTTGACTTCATTTTTAACTCCACCCTCTGGTTTAATAACCTTTCGCAAGCTGCATTTTTTACTGCAATAACGCCGTCCTCAGTCAAGGTACTCATAGTCAGGAGCACACCCTCATCATCAGTAGGTTCACCTCCTTGACCGATTACTGTCTTCATCGCTTCTGCTTTCATCTCTGAAACTAGTTTCTTATCTTCTTCAGATATCCCTTCAAGAGGCTGCAAGTCGACCTTGTTGCAAACTATAACTAAAGGCTTGTTCATAAAGAGTGACTTAATACTGTGAAATAAAGCTGCCTGCTGCGCAATAGTATAGCCACAGGACCCAGAAATGTCCAGGAAAAACAACACAGCAGCTCTCAGATGAGCAAGAGCAGTGATGCTGCACATTTCAATGATATTTCTATCTTCAAATGGTCTATCTAAAATCCCTGGAGTGTCAATGACTTGATACCTCAAGTATTTGTAGTCAGTGTGACCAACAAAAAGAGACTTTGTAGTGAAAGCATAGGGCTGCACATCAACATCTGCCCTTGTAATTTTGTTAATAAATGAGCTCTTGCCAACATTAGGGTACCCACATATCAAGATAGTCCTGGTGTTTGGATCAATTGATGGTAACCTTGCCATGTGTTGCCTGATTTGCTCTAGATAGGCTAGACTAGGCCCAATGCGCTTTATCACTGTGCACATGCGGCCAAGAGCAGCAACCTTTAAAGACTTGCACCTATATAACGAGTCGCCATACTTCAACAACTTCACGTAATCCTTGCATATCTTTCCAATTAAATTCCTACAGGTATTGATCTGCCCAAGTGCAAGCTTATAGTGGTCTTTGTTGTACAGAACATGGAGAAGGTCACCATAGAAGGGATGGATATCATCAAGCCGAGGGAACTCATCAATAATGGTGGAAAGCTTCTCATGAAAGTTTTGCTGCGTGTATTTCACTTTGCGCATATAAAACTGACGAATGCGAGAGATGGCATAACCCTTGTGGACAACTGTAGGAGTTTGGCGCTGTGTGCGAGAGAGGATGATATCAACAAAGTCCTTCCCAGTGGGGACAATAGTAATCTTTTTGAAGTTGTATTGCACCATTTCTTCTATCAGTAAGGCACTGCAAAAGATCATTGAAGGTTCAGGGTAGAAAAGTGGCATGAACCATGATGTTAAATATGGAAACAAGGACCATAAGCAAAGGTCAAAAACATAGAAATTAATATATATAAAAAGAAAATAGCTCCACTGAACATGGCACAGAAAATTCATACACACCCCCAAACCCACCATCCCAGACTGCCTTCATACAAAAGTTTATCCATTATGTTACCCATGGTTGACTCAAAATCAGCCAATTTTCTTTACCATCATTATCAGATATTGCATTCCATTTAACAAGGGCTTAGGGCTTACTCCATTATTAACCCAGCGAAAGGTTAAAAAAATCCAAAGCACAGGCATCATCATCTCACAACTAAATGCCTGCTAAATAGCAATAACTAGGGTAAATGCTACACAAACTGATCAACGAGCATATACTTCACAAATGGAAAAATTGTCCTATTGATCAATCAGTACCAAGGAAAACTTCTAATTTACCTTTTGTTATCAGTAATTTTATACATTTGGATCATTGTCCATTTATTCCATTTCTAGTATGAAACGAATATACATCAAAATCAAAAAGGAAAAAAACGACAAGCTTTGAAATAAAAGCCTAAGTCATAGGTAAAATAAACAAATCAGCGCAATAATTTTATACACCAACAATAGCAGCAGCAAAATGATAACACGGAGCCCAGAAAAGTAACTGCATATCCGTAAAAAATGCTTGGGAACCCGAGAGGAGAACTACAAATGGGCAAAAAAAAAAAAAAAACCGAAGAAAAATCACAAATATCGGTTAAGCCGCAGCATAAAAATATTCAGGCCAATCTGTGACCATAAATTTACTAAGACAGCCAAATATAACCAACTTCGAGGAATTGTGTTGAAAATTCCGACAACAGAAACATACATCACGTCGCAGAAAATGCTTTGAAAATCACACGAACCATAAGAATCGAAGTTGCTGAAAAATGACAGTTAACCAAACGGAAGAAATAATTATAGGGTATGAAAGATATTGAGGATTGAGAGAAGAGAAAGAAGGGGAGAGAGATGACTTACAGAGGCGCGCCGCCGTGAGTGAAGATGAGGAGAAATCTGAGAGACAAGGGATCAAACTAGGGTTTAGGACACACTCTCTTACTTATACTAGACTAGAAAACTCATAAATATTTTATTAATAGTAATAAATAAAATAGCATACTTCGGCACCACGAAAATATTATAAATATATCATTTAATTTTGGGAGGTTCTAAAGGCACCAACCTTATTACTAGTAGTGTCCTCCTTTTACTACCGGCAGCACAAAATATTACTTTGGGCACCACACAAATATTTTTATTATTTTTTTACTCCTTCCGTCAAGTATTATAAGTCCTTTTGGACTTTTCACACAGATTAAGAAAAATCATAAATGAGTTATTTTTTAATATTTCAAGGTAAAATATTGTATTATTTTTTGGGAGTGGCTTATAATATCGCATTGTTTAGTGTGAAGTAAAAACAATGGATTAATCTTGTATTGAAATGTGAGAATGACTTATATTTTGGGACACAAAAAAAAAGTAAAAAGGACTTATATTACGGGACGGAGGGAGTACTTCATACACCACATAAATAATAAGAAATGTACTTCTTATACCACAATTGTTAAAAAATACAATTGATCATGCGTTAAGAAACCCGGCCCGGGTTTGAGACCGGGTCGATCAGTTCGACCGCCGGGCCGGGTCTGATAACTATGACGTAGGCAGCTTGAGATATAGTTTCTCAAGTGCAGTCTAAACCACCACCAAAACACCTCTCGCTTTTTATCGCTTTTATTGTTCTTAAAGATTTTGCAGGTTGTCATTAGGAGAACAACATTGGATTTATCATCGACGATTTCCAACATCGTCAATTGGTGCTAGAAGGAGGGTCTCCTACTGACAACTTTGTTTAAGATCCAATACCAAGAAACGCAGTCAGGTCAACAGTAAATTGCCGAAAATTGAACCGTTGAAACAACAATTCCACCGTTCAGATTGAAGAAGAAGAGGGTAAGAACAAGCCCTCCAAATTTTGTGCCGATCGGAGTCCGTTTCGATGTCAAATCGTCACCGGAAAGTTGTTGTTGTATCAGGAAAACGCAGCAGTCACATCAGTGGCTAATTTCCAGAGATTGAGCCGTTGAAAAATAATTTCCACCGTTCAGATTGAAGAAGAATGAGGGACGAATAAGCTCTCCAAATTGCGCTGATCGGAGTCAGTTTCAATGCCCGATCGTTGCCGGGAAGTTACTGTTGTATCACTATAAACATAGCTCTCCAAGATCCGAGCTGAGCTCCCCGGCTCTCCAACATTCGAGTCGAGCTCCCCAGCTTTCCAGGTCCGAGCTCTCAAGGTACAAGCTATCATCGGGTTTTATTTCTACAACGTAAATGATCACACTTCTTATTTATTTTTGGAACTCTCCCGACCTAAAAAGTCGAGACGAGCTATTTTTGGAACTCTCCCGACCTGAAGTTGTGGGAAGGGCCTTATTTTTTGGTATTCACCAAAAGTCAGTTCGGAATCATATGTGGAACTCGCCCTCGAGCGATCCTTCTATAAGACCAACTTCAGTTCGGCATCATATCTAGAACTTGTCTTCGAGCGAGCCTTCTATAAGACCGACTTCAGTTCGGCATCATATCTAGAACTCATCTTCAAGCGAGCCTTCTATAATACCGACTTTAGTTCGGCATCATATTTGGAACTCGCCTTCGAGCGAGCCTTCTGTAAGACCGAATTCAGTTCGGCATCATATTTGGAACTCCCCTTCGGGCAAGCCTTCTGTAAGACCGAATTCAGTTTGGCATCATATTTGGAACTCGCCTTCGAGCGAGCCTTCTATAAGACCGAATTCAGTTCGGCAACATATTTGGAACTCGCCCTCGAGCAAGCCTTCTGTAAGACCGACTTCAGTTCGGCACCAACAGATTACATCAATAAGCAAACGGTATATTAATTTACTATTATTTTGTTACGCATGGTTTTTATTGAGTTTACAGGACAAACACACGTGCAACTCTTTCACGCAAGAAGTCAGTCCGACCTGACCCAGCTCACCGTGCTTTAATAACGAGAAGTCAGCCTAGCCTGGACCCGCTTTTTTCATGTGAGAAGTCAGTCCGACCTGGCCCATCTCGCCGTGCCTTAATAACGAGAAGTCAGCCCAGCCTGGCCCCGCTCGTGCAACTCTTTCACGCGTGAAGTCAGTCCGACCTGGCCCAGCTCGCCGTGCTTTAAAAACAAGAAGTCAGTCCACTCTGGCCCTGCTCGTCTAAAAACATTAATGTGAGAAGTCGGTCCGACCCGGCCCCGCTCGCCATCACTTAATGCGAGAAGTCAGTCTCACCTGGCCCTGCTCGCCATCATTTAAACAAGATGTCAGTCTAACCTGGCCCTGCTCGTCTAAAAACATTAATGCGAGAAGTCGGTCCGACCCGGACCCGCTCGCCGTCATCTAATGCGAGAAGTCAGTCTAAATTGGCCCAATTCGCCCAACAAAATGCAGGAAGTCAGTGCAAACTGGCCCATCTCACCCAACAATATGCAGAGCAGTTGGCTACCTTGAATGCCACAACTCTAAACACCATCGTCACATTGGTACGATCAACAGCACCTCTGGTGCACCAGGCGGTCAAGCCCGCGATAAGGACATCGTCCCATCGGAGTTCTCCTTAACGCTATTTCGGTATAATATTGACTAGTTCCATTGTGTATTTTTTCAATAATTTCTGCAGGACAGACACACATATATCAGGTTTGCAAAAGCTCAAACTCACCGAAATAGTTAGAAATACTTCTGACTCTATTAATATATGATATATGAGCTCCACAAAGTCGGGCTCAGCCAAAAACACGCGAGGTATGAATCTGACCCAGCTCGCAGAAATTTAATATGCAAAGTCAGCAAAACTTCTATCGTAGTTTGCCAAAATATGACATCCGTGCCCCCCGCGTTGAACCAAACAAACATGCCCGCTAAATTGTCGGCAGGCCAGATAAGCCGAGCTCCGCAGGGCGGACTCCACTCAAATCGTTATGGCTGAAACCTGAGCTCCGCAGGTCGGATTCAACAAGATCAACAAAGACCAAACTAAAAAAGTCTACATGACAGACTCGAATTAAGTCTGCAGGTCAGACTCGAGATTAGACAAACAAACAACCAAGTATGCCATGTAAAAACTATAAGTTAGTGCATGGCATACTGAGGGCATGACGTCTTAGTTATAAAATGAAAAGCATTTAAGAGACTGAAAGTTCGTATTAAGAAAACTCATCAAGAGTACATCCGAGCTCCGCAGTACGGAACCAGCTTAAAATCAAAACTGCAAGACTGATTCGACCTAAGCTTCGCAGGTCGAACTCAACAAAGTTTGCAAAGGATTAACGGACGGACTCGAACCGAGCTTTGCGGGGATGAGCTCAACGAAGTTGTCGGGCAATCTCTTTAAGTCTACAAGTCAGACTAAGCTGCATTCGGTGTCTGTAGGACAAAACCCGAGCAAAAACAAGACAAAACTTTTAGTATGCCATCCAAAACTACAAGTTAATGCATGGCATACCGGGGGGAAAGATACCTCACCATTAACGAAGCACTTAAAGAAAGTGCGGATTAAATCAAGTACTTAAAGAAGTGCTCAGAATAACGTTAAGGCTGAGAACTTAATGAAATACTCCTTCTATTATCAAATTGAACAGATTACAATTTCATTGGAAATAAAATTTCATTTCAAAACAAAAAAAACTACAAGTCCACATGCCTACTGATCTAAGAATGGGGGGCTAGACTCTGTGGTGGCTCTAAAGAAGCAAGAAACAAGGTAAGAGCAGCCGCAGCACGGCAAGAGTACTCGGACACAATGTCTGTAAGATGTAATATCGCCGGATGGATCAAAGATCCACCCGATTACGCAGCGGAAACTACAAGATCTAGATCTAACAACCAAAATACATAAATAAATAGATCTAAACCTACGAGGGGGTTTAGATTGCTTACCGGTTTATTATGAATAAACGTCTAGAACAATCCGAGATCCAAGATCCAAGAATTGAGAAGCCACCGTCTTCCGACGTGTATCTCCAAGCAACACCAAGTGGATGGTGATTCAAGCCGCTTGACCTCCTCGATATGCTACCTTAGAAAAACCCGAAGTTTTTCTAAAACTCGAACCCAAGTACTTAGGCCGAAAATTCTAAGCCTAATACTTACAATAATTTCGAAAATTATGTTGTGTCTAAGGCTTGGGAGAACTCTCTTTATATAGGAGAGTAATCCTTGTCCTCCAAGGATATAATAATTAAGAGATAATTATCAGATTAATCCTTTTTTCTAAATAAAAGATAAATAAAATAATTATCCCAAACAAATTAGGATAAATCATATTATTATCTAATATTCCATGATTTATCACTTAACTAATAAATGAATAATCATATATTAAATAATTATCCAAGAAAACTAATTTCTCTCTAATTAAATAATTACACAAAATGTGCCCCACCCTAGAAAAAATAGGTCCACAGGCATTTTTGACACATTGGGCCGAGTCCACGAAAAATTTCTTTTCCGTGTATTTAATCATTAAGTCCAACTAAACAATTAATCCACATATCAATTAAATAGTCCAATCCAACTATTTAATTATAATTGAGGTGAAACGAAGAGAAAACCTATGCTATTTTAGGAGTCACGTCGGGGACCATGGACCCATATTCAATAGCTACAATAAATTAAATAATATTATCCGTCGGGCCAAACAATAATACTCAATCTATTAATTCCGGGATTACACCACCATAAACCCGAAACTGAACTCTACCGAATATAGATAACTTACACTCAACCATGAGTCGAAAGCGTCCACTGATATAATCATTACATACGGATAAATCCTCCATAGACTGTTCATTTCGAGTCGGGATATTTCCGTAAACCATTATCGAAACCTCTTATCCTTATTTACCATTAACCCCCTAGTGATCAATTAGTTCACATACCGGACTGGTAGCTAATTAGTCAAACATGAACTCCCGGGATCGATCATTTTCTCAGGGCTAACAAATAAGGGAACTGTCTATCTACTTCCCGAGGGAAGGAATGGATTCCATATTTGTGATAGCACAGACTACTCACTCATCCCAGAATAGAGCCAACGAGAAGTGTTGGACCACATACTACGAAGTGATCATTACTAACACATCAAACTCTACCCTAGTCTAAGCAGTTGTCTGTGATCACCTCAGGATTGAGATTAATCCATATATGATCATCTTGTGATTCGATAAGACTTCTCGATTACGGAATTATATAGAGAACTCAAATCAAATCGGTCCAGCCCTATATGATTATCATGATATATAAATGCCCCACTAGGTACCCTATTACCGACAGTCCGGATGAGACTGTCACACCGTAAAGTGTTCTGGGCGAATTATTAGCATATTAATCATGAGACCCGTACTCATATTAATCAACGCTACGGACTAAGTTAATTTTAAGTACATCTCACTAACTCAATCCTCTTGAGTTATGTGATTACATAAACGAGGTACTTAGGGTTTTCAGTAGTGTCTTAATTATTAGCATACATGCATATAATAAGATGAATTATTAATTATGTCCTAAAACAATTATATAATTGTCTTTCGGGCACTACACCTAACAATCTCCCACTTGCACGAAAGGCAAGTGAATTAATTGTTTTAGAGCACACCCTATATATCTATATCTACAACATTCTCCCACTTGCTCAAAACAAGTGAGACATATCCCCAAGATTCATACCCTCCATGCGCATCTTAGTAATTCATCCTTCCAAGCACGACCGGAGTGTGCCGCCGTAGGGTAGGTCAGTGACCCGGCGCGTACTTAGAATCCGAATACCATGTGACTTGGTACACTGATCAGGTAGGTTGGCGTCTTGAGTCAATATTTGGGATCGAAACGTCGCCTTTCCATCTAATCCGGTGGTACGATTTAAATTTGCCTTTGATTCAACACTGAGGACGAAATCGACTTAACGATAATCCTTAATCTGACCTAAAGTCAGAATCAGTGTCATCACTTATATTCTAGTTCGCACCTGAATATACCAGCATATTATTCCCTATTCTCCCGAAGAGACTTGAGGATTCACTAAACATCTCATTTAGTATTCATCCGCAGGTTTAGATAAGCATTCCTGAGAGGTAGGGTAGACTACATCGTTGAATGTCGCATAAATGCAAGAATATCTTAACCAGGTGAATAGATGGGATTGCCAATGATCGATTCTCGAGAATTTGAGCGAATCAAATCCTTTAGAATGAATCCCGATGGCATGTCAGACTCTGACTTCAGATAACACACCCATGTTGTTTCCAAATTTGTTTCGGTGTTACCATTCACAAACACTAATCTACATACTACTTTACTAATATTGATGCCAAGTCTACAAAAGACTTATCAACATTTTGGTCAAGTCCACATATAAAATATATGACTTTGGAATGACCTAGAGGTTTGCTTTAATCCCCAAAGGATATAAGCTATGGCAGGCATCCTACCAAAGGTTCTTTCTGAATAAATTAAGATACCGTTAGTCTCGCAAAAAGGTCTTAGAGAATCACCCCTATTTTCTGCTTTGTAACGAATCCGGTATTTGTTCTTAGCTAAAACCCTTCTATTCTGAATGAATTCAGATTCCGTTGTTCGGCAAGGAATGTTGAAATAGTGTCATAAACCCAATCGGGTTGGACCGGATCCGACCGGGTCGGATCATTTCTACTATTTCTTTATGTTTCTACATATATTAAATGGATTTTCTGTTGTCATATATATGTTCTTTTAGAGAACCAATTATGAATTGTTATATGATAATGTCCTTAATTAGTATTAAACTGTGATAGAGAAACCATGATAGGCGATTATGGTTGATGAGATCTCTAATCACTTTAATAAGTTTGATACTTAAATGTCTCTAGGCTGATGTACTATTAAACAGGGCATTGATAGTATAAACAGACTAGCACGTATTAGATGTGTTCTGTCTATAAGGGCAGGGATAGATCTCGTCTATCGAAGTGTAGAGACACTTAGACTGTACGTGGACGTGTATTGAGAATGCGTACGTTAGACTGACCCACTTACACGGTTAAGTGTCACACTATGTGGCGGTTGTGTAATTATCCTTAAGACCGGAGTCTTCATGGCATCACAGTGTGAATTGTCATGCTTTGATACTATTGAGGTTTCCCTTAGCCACGGGGCGATCATGCCGTAGTGATTGGGTATGATATTGAAGCATGCGGAGTATACAAGATTGGTCGTCTGGGAATCGCATATCCTATGATTGGGATCGAATATCCGAAATGGCCTTCTTATAAGGAATGTCTAACTCTCGTGAATCTTTGCAAAGTGGGAGTAAACGAGTTACTTCGAGAGAGCATGATATCCAGATTATAAGATACGGTCGTTAATGTTTGACACTCGACGTACGACCGTATAGATATTATTACAGCGATAGGATTGTAAGTTACACGGTAACTGTTTCACATGAAAGGTAGTAGTCATTGCATTTGACTCTTCCGATGATTGGGGGTCACGGTGTGTTGCTAGACGCTATCCCGTGATCGTTATGCATGAAGGGTATTTTCGTAATTTTCACTTTGTGTCTACGGCCAACATATTCGGAAGCCTATCGGGTCACACACATATGAACATCTAGCCGGATTAAAATGTGGTTATAGATGATAACCAAATAAGGAAAGTTTATCTCGTACTATAAAGATTATAGTGGTAAATTAATATGGTGGTATTTATTTATTGTGAATAAATTAAATACAAGATATTAATAATATTAATTAAAGAATATTCCGGATGCCAATTTATTGGCTAAGATGGCGCAATTTTGGGGTGTATAAGATACACTTGGATTGTGCAATTTAATTAATAGTATTACCAAATATTAATATAAGATATTAATATATATACATATATATATAATATATATCAACATGCGTGTGTTGTACATTGGATGTACATGTGCACAATTTCATTGGTATATATATATATATATATATATATATATATATATATATATATATATATATATATATATATATATATATATATATATATATATATATATATATATATATATATATATATTTATATGTGTAATATATATATGTGATATATACACATGTGTAAATTGATTTATGGTAATATAATAAAGATAGTCAATATTAGATATTGACAATATCTTGAAATATTCAATATAAGATATTGACAATATCCTAGATTTATTTAATATAAGATATTATAATAAATGAGATAAATCAATCAATTATATTTTCCTTATTTTATTGGGAAAAGGTTTTCTTCTCCTCCACACCTAGATGGGGCGCCCCCTACACTATAAATAAGAGGTGGGTGTCAAGCTCTTTTGTACATCACAATTCCAAGAGCTTATAGTTCTTGTGTAAAATAAAGAGCATCCTATAGAGAGTTGGAGAGAGGGGAAAAGGGCCGGTCTAGCAACGTGAGTTTTCCAATAGCAATCCATGATGAGATTCCGGCGGGCTGTTCGTGTGGACTAGCGGTAGAGGCCGAACACTTGGGCGGCTCAATGCAGAACTACTCTCCTTAGACGGTCAAAGCGTCGATCTTTTAAATCAACCAAGGTAACCAACGTCTACTAGCTTATTTGTTTATTGCTTAAACGAAGTCGATCTTAGGTCGATAGAAAATAAAATTTAAATTCCGCTGCGTTCTCGCGTACATTTCCTAACAGTGGTATCGGAGCGAGCTTCGAGCTTAAGCAATAAGCATGTTATTTTGCGTAGTTAATTTTATCGTTTTAATCACATAATTAAAAGATGAAAGATTTTTTATTCGCAAAAGTGATACATGAAAAGAAAAAAGAAAAAAAAAGAGGGATCTGGTGGTGCTCGGCCGACTGGCGGCGGCACCACCACCGGCGGCAGCACCACCACCGACGGCGGCGGCAGGGCATCCTGCTGCCGGCGTTGGTTGATCGGTCAATGCCGGCGGATCTCCAAATTTTTGTTTTGTGTATTTTGTGATTCAATATGGTTCATAGTTGTGATTGGTAATTCCTCCTTTGTTTAGTTGTGTCATGTGGCTAACCCATGGTTCAAATAGTTTGGGTCATTGGGATGCCACATTGCATTAAAATAATAATAGCTTTTCCAAACTTTGTTTGGAATAGGCCTAGGCCCTTTCCAAATATTTGATTTGGGAAAATGCGTAGGCCTAGGACACTTCCAAAATGTTGATTTTGGAAAGTGGCTATGCCTAAACCAAAATTATTTGGCATTTCCAAATATTTGATTTGGAATAGGCCTAAGCCCTTTTTAAATATTTGATTTGTAAAAGGCCTAGGCCTAGGCCACTTTCAAAATTTTGATTTTGGAAAGTGGTCAGGCCTAAACCAAATTTGGTTTAGGAAGATGCCTTTTGGTTTAGGAAACCAAAGACATCCCTTTTGATTAGGAATCAAAAGGAAAGAAACAAAAGAGACTTAATTTTAATTTTGATTTATTTTTAGAATAGTTCTAATTAATTAAAATCGTTTAAAATTAATCGTTAATTTTTTTCCGATTAAAATCATTTAATTAATTAAATGTTAATTAGTTAATTGATTGGATAAAATTATTTAATAGATTAAATGTTAATTGATTAATTAAGACGCAAGTAGTTAAATTTTAAATTTTATCTTTTTCATAAGATGTTATTGTATTGATTAGATATAGTAGATATAATATGATTATATGGACCCCGATTGATCATGGACTCGACCGATAGGATAGATGTGAATGATTTAATTTTTCTGTTGGTTTAAAAATTGTCCCAGGCCGTTATGAAGAACGTGACCTAGTTTATTTTCTGCATTTATCCCATTCCCGTTAGCTCCCCCCCGTGTGCGGCGGGTGTATTTATTTTATTAGATAGAATTAAATGTGACAAGAATGGAGCAGAAGATGGAGACCAAAGAAAGAAGAATAAAGATCTCATTGGAGAATGGCGCATTAAAGATCCTATTGGCGGTTGCAGCTACCCTTAGATTGTGACCCGCGGTTTCGTCAGTTTGTATTCGAAACCGCACATAGGAAAAGTCCATGATCATACCGGTTACTTTACGCATTTATTTATTTTGTGCTTGTATTTATTTTATATGATACGATAGATGCATGACTAGGCATGATCTAGATGAATGTGTAGGATGTATGTCTATAGAGATAGATATACTTGATGAGACCATAATTAAAATTAATTAAGTGAATTAATTTACATAAATACTTCCACCTCAAAAGAATCAAGTTGAAGTTGTCTCCCCATATTATAATGACGGTGAAGAGCCCTTGTTCGGATCCAACTCATCAGCATAAGCAGGGGGTTGACTTACCTTGGGTATATCGTCATTATCGAGATATGATTGTATGAGATCTCACGAATATTGGGGTTATGACTTGACTAAGAATTCTCTCGGCCACCAGTCAAAGCAGGGTCATTTGGATTTTAGAGGCAAGGGTTTGACTACTTTATAAGATGAAAAATTGCCAAAGAGTTGACTAGTCAAACAACAAGAGTCGTATAAGATACGATTGACAAAGGGTTGTTGTCTACCTATTAGACTATTTTCGGCCCACCAGCCAAAGCGGGGGTCACGGTAGTTTAGTGGGATCTTGTCCACTAAAGAAATTAATAATTCTTGAAAGTCAATTGGGAGTAGTTGACTAGTGGGAGCAAAATCATAAACCAAAAGACCATTTTTGATTTTGCGTGTATAAACAACAACACTCATTTATTTTCATTTTTATGTTGTAGTTTTAGCAAACTTTATATTTATGTTCAATTCTCGATTAGTAAAACCAAATTATGACTGTTAATTTTGAGAAACGTTCTCAAATATGGTTAAGTAATTTTAATCCTTTTAAAATAAGCAATGACATGAGCAATCCCATTATAGTAGTTAGAGACAAGGAGATTAAATAATTGATGCAGTGCTCCGAGACTTTAATTATTAATGAAAGCGGAAGCTCATGATATGATTAAATCATTTGAAATAAGTTTCAACGAATTAGTCATATATTGGATACGATCCAAGATGATCATTCAGTCATACGATGACAATTAATTCAAACGTTGGATAAGAATGACCACATCTAATTTTGGAAATGTTGTTTTCAAAATTGTAAGATTTAAGTATCGACTTAATTCTATCATTGCTTAAAGGTTAATTAAATAGTCAATGTTTTGAATACGATTCAAAAGGTTAAATAAACTATTTAATATACTTTAGATTTTCTTTATGAAAGGAAATTAAAGACATGGCTCTTGTGATCTTTCTTAAGTCTTATGAAGACTACAATAAGAAACATTTTTCAAGTGCTTAAAGGATTAAAAAGGAAACTTAGGGCATGTGCTTAAATAGAGAACTAATTGAAGTTTCTATTCTAGGCAAGTGAGTTGAGATAAATCTATCTAAGTGAAAGTCAACTATTAGATATATGATATCTTGCGAGTGTGATTAAATTAGAAAGATTAAATACAGATATGGAAGGTGAAGCAAACGTTGTAACACTTACCATATTCTGGATCTAGTGAACTGATAAGGGAACTAAATAAATGTTATTATGTTCCGGTTCTTATGAAGAACATACTTTTAGTTATTTGTTAGGATTTAGTAGACATATTCAATTGTAAAGAATAAATGTTATTCCGATAAAGTTGGAAGGTCATTGAATCTAACATACTAGATTGATGTCACTATATAGTCGATATATGTGATGAGATCTCAACTAAATATTTGTATGGCTGTTATCCTTAATATTTGTGGTTGCTATAGACATAGTCTCTCTGGAAGGAAAGCGTGTAACTAAACGTCATTCTGATGATGTTGAACCATATGATTATGAATCATGTGGGTAATACGTATCTTATCTAAAGATGACTAAAATACCATTTCATGAAAAGGTTATAAAATCTAGAAAGTTGTCCAAAGCCTAAACATACCGATGTTTGTTGGCTTATGACAATTAATGCCACAAATAATTATTTATTAATCTCTGTGACTGTTTTAGAAATAGTTGAATGTACTTATTGAAGTACGACAATTCGGAAAGCCCGAAAAGTTCGAGCTAGTACGAATATGAGATTGATGAGCTACTTAGGAATTAATCTTCAATTGGATTGAAGTAATTAATACCTGAAGGGTGTTTCAGAAGTCGTCTGAAAAGGAATAAGATTCTTCCCTTGAAGGATACCATCTTTGGGATACGCAATTAGATTATGTTCCTAAAATGGAAACAACACTTTATATGATAAAGGTGTGACGCAAGCCATGCGAAATATCCCTTACCCGTTTCGGGATAGTGCCCTTATACTTAACCGAGTTCCATAGAATAAAGGTTGAATAAATTCCATATTAGATATGGAAGGGGATAATGTCAAATCTATCTTAACCGATGATTTGAACTTTTCATAGGCAAAGTCAGAAAGGCTTGGAGCCTAGTACGACATATGCAACTTTGTGGAATATCTTAGCAAGTATGCTAGATATTATTTACTCGTCCGCGGAGCAAAAGGTGTTTGTCTCCAAACATGTTGTCTTCTAGAGGAAGTGTTTCTTCCGAAAGAAACAGTGGGAGTAAATTAGATCTCAAAAGAGATTGAGAACCACAAAGATATATTCAACCAAAGGAACGTGAGCAGACACCACATAGCGATGAGGTGTAGAACACTGCTCGGTGCACACAAAAGTTACGCAAGTCGTGGATAACCCTCAAGCCTGAAAAGGCTGCCGGTATGTTCATCTTGAAGAATGAATATCTCACGACTTATGAAAGAATGTTTGAAAGGCAAGATTGAGAGATATGGCCAGGAGCCATAATATCTGAATTAGATTCCATTAGTGACAATCAGGTTATGAACCTAGTTTGTCTTACCTAGAGGGAATGTCCCCGTAAGGCTGAGCCCAGTTCTATTCAGATTATACTTGTTAGAACTTCGTATCATGGCTATATGATAGTGTTGAAGATGTTGGGCAGAAAGCTCGATGTTCATAGACAATGACATGATATGTAAGCCCACGAGATCCATTTATGGACTCAAACAAGTTTCTCTAAAATGATTTCTTTGTTTGATAATCAAAGGAGTTGGATATAGTCAAAAGAAGAATATGCCCCATGTGCAAGATAGATAGTGGGAGTGTGTTATGATTTTTGAGCAAGGTATTAGATATCTCTCTCGAGAATTAATACCCTATGTCACGGTCAATTAATGTTTGGTAGTTCAAGGTCTTTACGAAAGCACTTGGATTAGTAGTTCTTATTTTAGAAATGAGAATCTATAGTGATAGATTTAACTGCTGTTAGATTAAAGTTTACCTATATAGATGTGATGCTAAAAGAAGTTTAGCATAGATCGCGAGATCTGTCTATGTTAGGACATTGGTCTTAAAGATAAGGTGAAAGATGATGCTTATGGAAGGTTTCCTTCGCTACTGCGATAGGAACCATCTTATAGGTGATGCCGGATGTTCATAGTCCATGAATAGTAATGAGCAAGTATGAAAATAAATCTGGTGAATGTCGAGAATATCCTTAAACAAGTTAAGGACGGTTTCCTAGTTTATTGAAACTTCGAATTAAATAAATGTAGATATACAGACGTATATCCTGAGTCTTATGAAGGCAAGTGGGATCTACAGTCCGGGTTTGAAGTCACTTTGTTTAAGTGATACAGTGGGCTGGAAATGTTCTAGCCTATGGGTCACTGTAAACTCTACAACTTAGCAAAAACACAGTAGTGCCTTAGAGGCGCAGCGGGAGCAGTACATGGATCTAGAAGGTTCATTCCTGAACCTAGTATGGTTCTTCCACATTTTCTATATAGCTGATATAATAAGTGGATTCATTGCTTAAAGCAAGGACCAGGGTCTCATCAGAGATCCATGTGTTTGTTGAGGCGGTTCCTTTGACTCGGTCACTTGGAACATGATATGAAGATAGTCTAAGTCCCCACGAATAGCGATCCGTTCATGGCTAGGGCTAGTTGCGAGTATTGCATGAGATTCTTGTGTTTCAACTTGGTCTTGTGTGTGCGAGTGATTTGTTTTAGGACAAGTGGGAGATTGTTGAAATAGTGTCATAAACCCAATAGGGTTGGACCGGATCCGACCGGGTCGGATCATTTCTACTATTTCTTTATTTTGTACATATATTAAATGGCTTTTCTGTTGTCATATATATGTTCTTTTAGAGAACCAATTATGAATTGTTATATGATAACGTCCTTAGTATTAAACTGTGATAGAGAAACCATGATAGGCGATTATGGTTGATGAGATCTCTAATCACTTTAATAAGTTTGATACTTAAATGTCTCTAGGCTGATGTACTATTAAACAGGGCATTGATAATATAAACAGACTAGCACGTATTAGATGTATTCTGTCTATAAGGGCAGGGATAGATCTCGTCTATCGAAGTGTAGAGACACTTGGACTGTACGTGGACGTGTATTAGAGAATGCGTACATTAGACTGACCCACTTACACGGTTAAGTGTCACACTATGTGGCGGTTGTGTAATTATCCTTAAGACCGGAGTCTTCATGGCATCACGGTGTGGATTGTCATGCTTTGATACTATTGAGGTTTCCCTTAGCCACGGGGTGATCATGCGGTAGTGATTGGGTATGATATTGAAGCATGCGGAGTATACATGATTGGTCGTCTGGAAATCGCGTATCCTATGATTGGGATCGAATATCCGAAATGGCCTTCTTATAAGGAATGCCTAACTCTCGTGAATCTTTGCAAAGTGGGAGTAAACGAGTTACTTTGAGAGAGCATGATATCCAGATTATAAGATACGGTCGTTAATGTTTGACACTCGACGTACGACCGTATGTATATTATTACAGCGATAGGATTGTAAGTTACACGGTAACTGTTTCACATGAAAGGTAGTAGTCATTGCATTTGACTCTTCCGATGATTGGGGGTCACGGTGTGTTGCTAGACGCTATCCCGTGATCGTTAGGCATGAAGGGCATTTTTGTAATTTGCACTTTGTGTCTACGGCCAACATATTCGGAAGCCTATCGGGTCACACACATATGAACATCTAGCCGGATTAAAATGTGGTTATAGATGATAACCAAATAAGGAAAGTTTATCTCGTACTATAAAGGTTATAGTGGTAAATTAATATGGTGGTATTTATTTATTGTGAATAAATTAAATACAAGATATTAATAATATTAATTAAAGAATATTCCGGATAATTTATTGGCTAAGGTGGCGCAATTTTGGGGGTGTATAAGATACACTTAAATTGTGCAATTTAATTAATAGTATTACCAAATATTAATATAAGATGTTAATATATATATATATATCAACATGCGTGTGTTGTACATTGGATGTACATGTGCACAATTTCATTGGTTATATATATATATATAGATTTATATGTGTAATATATATATATGTGATATATACACATGTGTAAATTGATTTATGGTAATATAATAAAGATAGTCAATATTAGATATTGACAATATCTTGGAAATATTCAATATAAGATATGACAATATCCTAGATTTATTTAATATAAGATATTATAATAAATGAGATAAATCAATCAATTATATTTTCCTTATTTTATTGGGAAAATATTTTCTTCTCCTCCACACCTAGATGGGGCGCCCCCTACACTATAAATAAGAGGTGGGTGTCAAGCTCTTTTTTGTACATCACAATTTCAAGAGCTTATAGTTTTTGTGTAAAATAGAGAGCATCCTATAGAGAGTTGGAGAGAGGGGAAAAGGGCCGGTCTAGCAATGGGAGTTTTCCAATAGCAATCCATGATGGGATTCCGGCGGGCTGTTCGTGTGGACTAGCGGTAGAGGCCGAACACTTGGGCGGCTCTATGCAGAACTACTCTCCTTAGACGGTCAAAGCGTCGATCTTTTAGATCAACCAAGGTAACCACCGTCTACTAGCTTATTTGTTTATTGCTTAAACGAAGTCGATCTTGGGTCGATAGGAAATAAATTTTAAATTCCGCTGCGTTCCCGCGTACATTTCCTAACAAGGAAGTCGCAGGGAATCACCCATATTTCCCGTTTTCTGACGAAATCAAGCAAGACTGAGTGGTAAGAAAGATCACGGTATGATTAACTCTCTACCTTTTAGGGAATCACCCCTAAATTACTCAGCTTTGCGTTGAAAGTTAAACTTTCCTATTCATTCGACTCTTCTCCATGTAGTTCCAATTACTCCCACTGGGCCTCAGATACTCAGGTGGTTTACAAGAGTTCCAACAGAACTGGAGTATCAAACTCCATTCACAGGGTTATGGCTTTTAAACCAACCTCTATGATCAGGATCATACACTGCTCACGAAGGACTATAGGTCATCAATCTACCCTATAGACCGTAAGGTCCTGCAATGGGTAATGGACAAACCATGCTCCCACTACGTTCGGGGTGGATCGATACACTGATCTAGTTTAGTAGTTTTTATTAGTGTTATCTCCAACTGCCGGTGTTGGATGTGGACTGAACAAATCAGTTAGTAACATCTTGAGTAAAAATACTTCAAGATCCAAGGTTGTTATTTATAGACTCCATCAGACCGAGTTTGACAGTATAACCGTCATTCTCTGATTTTATGAGTTTTATAACCAACCTTTACTCAATGCATCAAGATATTTTATGATCTGAACATGTACGCAAAATTTCCAGTCCTACCTTCAAGCACTAAATGCTAAATGTCTATATTTACGGAAGTGGGGTAAACCGAATTCACTCTTTATCCATAAATGCGTAAGCATCTTTTAGGTAGGCTTCTCGGTTTTCACTACAACGTAAACCGTTATTTTGCAACCAATATCTTAAATGAGTTCAGCAGCGTATCGTAGCACATCAATAACTATGTAATGCAAATTTATGGTGTATCCCTTAGTGAAAACATTCCACTGGGAGGCAGGCCGAGCATCAGTCCCGAAGACTACGCAATAACCTATTTCTGAGTATGAAATACTCTATCTCTGGTGAAATCAGAGATTTCCTCTAAATATTTTGGATAAACTTACCGGAGTTTTGAGTAGTTATCAGACAATATGTCACCACTCATAAGCTCCCACTAGCTTGTATCTTTCATATGACCCCGAAGGTCGATATGAATAAGCTATGTAACTTCTTTAAATCTATTACCCTTTCCAGATTGAAAGGAAACTTAGGCATTGTTCCTTTGAGACAAGGTTCCTTTGACTGGGAGATAGGAATCACCCTAAGCCAGTCTGCAAATCTTGTCGTTTGGGGAATATGCACTAATTAATAGTATACAAGAAGTGTTTATCTAAATACGGAAACCATTTGCGTTTATATTGTTTAAGATGTGTTACATATACCTATTCAGCATTTCTTATCGGTTCTGACTTTATCAAACAAAAGTCCGAGTCTTGGGTTCATGCTACGAATGTTATATTTATCGTCAATAAGACAAACAAATTATCCTATTGAAAATGAATACGTTCATTCCAACGAATCCGAAAAACAGAAAATGAATTTTCTGCGATACTCAAGAATTGAATCCGAGATTCATTTCCTTATATCACTCCCACTAGTCTATCTGAAATAACTGCCCGTTGTCTATTTTATTTATCGTTTAATGCAAAGCTGCCTGGTTCTTGCAAAGAACTTTAGCTTTCGAGAAAATTACTAAGGATGCATTGGTCAGTGACCCGAAATCACTTTCCTTATCCTCTAATTTCCAATTTATTAATTTTCCGGTTTAGCCTTAAAACTACTTAGTTAGATGACTAACACGTTTAAACATTCTTTCCCATTCTCGACTTTCCTTAAATGGAAACAGTCTTGAACTAGCGGTTCGTTTGAGTAGACACTACTCTTGAAGCGTGGGATGTTCAAGTGTTACTTGCTTGGACTATCGATTTTTCTAATCGTCAAATCATAAGACCAAAGCTCCCACTAGTTTATCGGTTCCAAATACCGTCTAACTAGCAACACTTTGTATTTATGATTTTTCAAAGATTAGAACATCATCTATAACTAAGCTCCCACTAGTTTATCAGTTCCAAATACTGTCTAACTAGCAATGCTGTGTTCATGATGTTTCAAAGATTATAAAATCTCCAGAACTAAGCTCCCACTAGTTTATCAGTTGCAAATACTGTCTAACTAGTAACGCTTTATTCTTGTTTTTCCAATGAATGGAAAAACTCTTGTGCAGTCCATTACACAATTCTAATGATTCATAAAAAACAACAAATCATAAGGCTAAGGCTCCCACTAGTTTATCGGTTCCAAATACCGTCTAACTTGCAACGCCTTATGTATATGATTTTCCAATTTTTCAATTTAGAAATTTGTTGTGTAATTACACTTTTAAAATTCACTAAATGAATTTTATATGATAGTCCTATGTCATCTTTTGTAAACTAAGTATGGTCGTCTCTCGTTCAACACGAGTGACACCCGTGACATACCTATACTATGTCACTTAAGTTTTTAAAGGCTCAAGGAAAAAATCTCTTCCGAAAAATTAACGCATTTATTGATAATTACAACGTACTTGTTACTTTCCACATTTTTAATGAAGTCATATTACTAACAGTTTAGTAGCCTAGAGATTTATTTGTAAATAAAATGACAGAAAATTAAATTCAAAAGTAAATTTTCACTACTAGAATTTTATTTTAGGAATAATAAACTATAAAAGAGTTTATCCTACCATTCCAAGGATTTAACCTCTCACCCCAGTGCCGCCGTAGGGTAGGTCAAAGAGGTGACGGTTAAACTGAGACAATCTCTCTCAATGATTAAATTTCGAGAATCGAACATCTCACGGGAATCAGACATCCCGGACCTTAATCATCGATTACCTTCCTTTTTCAAGCCTAGATATTTCGAAAATATCCACAATGAGTGTGACCTACTATATCAGATTTCAAAGTACGCCCCGAGTATGCCGCCGTAGGGTCGGTCAGTGACCCGACGAGTACCCAAAATCCTATCCTTTCGGAGACCAAGCCTTGGATTTTGTTAGGGGTGAACACCATCCGTAGGGGGCCGAAATCAAAGCGGCTCGAGGCGTCACCCTTCTCTCATGTGCTTGCACCTATAGTAGAGGCCGTGGGTCGGCTGTCGCCTTCCCCGCTCCCACTCAATATTTATAAAAAGTGGTGGGTTTACTAATTACGGTTTCGGTCTTGACAATAGGAAACAATAAATCAAAGTACTCCGAACATGGTCGGTTATATAGGCAAGCCTACGCCGTCTTATTCGTTGGAACATATGTGACAGTTCAGGCTAATCCGGCAAGAGAAGCCCCGTTTAGCCCGAAGGCTTATCGGCTATGCTAAGTCTTGTCGAATTACTGTATCGTACATCACACGTGGAGGGGAGTCGATTGAGCCGAAGCTCGGTTGAACTCGCCCAACCATGGTTAGACAATTTCCGAACCCATGTACAATGATTTTCCAATTTCTAAATTATCAACCAAAGCGCAATCTCGTTTCTGTTTAAGGTGGGTTCACCGAAAACTCAACGATTTATCTAAGTGGGATTCACCGAGAATCCATCACTAAAATCGTAACGATTGACAAAACCAGGTTCCTCGGTTTTAATAATTAGTTACTTAATTAATTAACTACCACATATTAATTAAAAAAGCTTTTAACTAATTATACAAGTTATACATGCCTAATTTATTCCAAATAAACTAGCTACATGTATGCATTGGAGTGGAATCATGATATGATGCATGTCATGGCAATTTTCCGGTTTCTAACACATAATTTCGATCATACACGAAAAAATAACGGTAAAATTCAACACCGAGATGGATCGTTGGTACCCCCGTATCTAACCTATTAAAAAAAAACACAAACCCTAACTAGGGTTACTATTTTCTAATCTGCTGCTACTGCGTATTATCGATGATCGGACATCCAAATGAACCTTGATCGTCACAAAATTTTATGGACCTGTTCTTCACTCCTCCTACTTCAATATGAACGGTTGGATCGTAGTTTCAACGGTCTAATTTTCTCCAGAAATCCGCCGATCCAACTGCTGCATCTGTTTATAACTGCAGCTCAGCAGTGTCTTCCCGGGGCCGATCGGGCATCGAGATAAAACCCGATCGACCTGAAATTTTTAGGACTTGTTCTTAACTCCATGGTAGTCGATCTGAACGGTCGGATCTTCGTTTTAAGGTTCCAAACTCTTCCGGAAAATTGACGAACTCACAACTAGGGTTTTTATGACTGCTGTACATTTCTGTTACAGCAGCAACTTTATTGCAGCGATTGGACATCGAGATGGACTCCGATCGTCATGAAATTGTGAGGACCTGTTCTTCAACTTTTATTCTTCATTCTGACCGGAGGGATTGTCGTTTCAACGGTTCAATCTCCGGAAATAAAATAAAAACGGAACAGAAACAAAACAGATCTACTTCTAGGAAACTAAAATTACAAAATTTTCTATACTCATATAAACGAATTTATATAAGTTTACAATAGATCTAACGAGTAAACAATACCAACCTCAATCCATCTCTTCAACCACAACAATCACAAAGGCATACATACATGATATTTTTTATTCATAAAAAAAAAAAAAAGCAATCTACACATGCTATTCCACTCCTTAGATCTAAAATTACATACTTTGATTGATAGATCAAAGGCTCTGATACCACTTGTAAGATGTAATATTGCCGGATGGATCAAAGATCCACCCGATTACGCAGCGGAAACTACAAGATCTAGATCTAACAACCAAAATACATAAATAAATAGATCTAAACCTACGAGGGGGTTTAGATTGCTTACCGGTTTATTGTGAATAAACGTCTAGAACAATCCGAGATCCAAGATCCAAGAATTGAGAAGCCACCGTCTTCCGACGTGTATATCCAAGCAACACCAAGTGGATGGTGATTCAAGCCCCGCTTGACCTCCTCGATATTAAAAAACCCGAAGTTTTTCTAAACCTCGAACCCAAGTACTTAGGCCGAAAATTCTAAGCCTAATACTTACAATAATTTCGAAAATTATGTTGTGTCTAAGGCTTGGGAGAACCCTCTTTATATAGGAGAGTAATCCTTGTCCTCCAAGGATTTAATAATTAAGAGATAATTATCAGATTAATCCTTTTTCCAAATAAAAGATAAATAAAATAATTATCCCAAACAAATTAGGATAAATCATATTATTATCTAATATTCCATGATTTATCACTTAACTAATAAATGATTAAATCATATATTAAATAATTATCCAAGAAAACTAATTTCTCTCTAATTAAATAATTACACAAAATGCGACCCACCCTAGAAAAAATAGGTCCACACGCATTTTTGACACATTGGGCCGAGTCCACGAAAAATTTCTTTTCCGTGTATTTAATTATCTAGTCCAATTAAACAATTAATCCACATATCAATTAAATAGTCCAATCCAACTATTTAATTATAATTGAGGTGAAACGACGAGAAAACCTATGCTATGTTAGGAGTCACGTCAGGGACTATGGACCCATATTCAATAGCTACAATAAATTAAATAATATTATCCGTCGGACCGAACAATAATACTCAATCTATTAATTCCGGGATTACACCACCATAAACCCGGCGAACTCTGCCGAATATAGATAACTTACACTCAACCATGAGTCGAAAGCGTCCACTGATATAATCATTACATACGGATAAATCCTCCATAGACTGTTCATTTCGAGTCGGGATATTTCCGTAAACCATTATCGAAACCTCTTATCCTTATTTACCATTAACCCCCTAGTGATCAATTAGTTCACATACCGGACTGGTAGCTAATTAGTCAAACATGAACTCCCGGGATCGATCATTTTCTCAGGGCTAACAAATAAGGGAACTGTCTGTCTACTTCCCGAGGGAAGGAATGGATTCCATATTTGTGATAGCACAGACTACTCACTCATCCCAGAATAGAGCCAACGAGAAGTGTTGGACCACATACTACGAAGTGATCATTACTAACTGTTAAGGGTGATTTTATATGATTTATACCGTTATATTTCGTAACGATTTCTCCCATAATCTGATAAATTGCATAGAAAAGTAAGTGCTTATTAGATTTATTGAGCAAACGAGTTTTAAATGTGTTTAAATGCAAAATCGAGATATTTACGTGATTTTATCGGTGTTTTATGTTTATTCGTATGATGTTACATTTTGCATGTTTCTATCATGTTGTTAGGTATGTTTTCATGATGAGTAAGGAGCTTAAACGATGATCACATGAAGATGGAAGAGTTGAAAGATGTTTAAGTGAAGAATCATTGAAGAAACCGGAACCAGGCACTTCATGGGGATTTTGTCCACACTCGTAGGCACTTTCAGGGAAAGTTGTTTTGATGAAAGTTGTAGAGGATTGAAATAGCTTTCCAACGCATGTTGAATCACCTCATTTGGAGCCCTAGAAGTGAAGTTATGAGCAAAATACTGGAGCAAGGTAGTGGACGGGCGTCCATAAAAGTGAAGCGGCGTCCGAATCGTATTTTACATTCGAGAGTTCGGACGCGTTACGAACGAGCGTTCATTCTCCGTTCATAGAGGCTGGACGAGCGTCCAAGATAGTGGACGGGCGTCCACGGCACCGACTCGGCGAAACCGACCTAAAAATCTATAAATAGGCGCGATTTCCCAAACCCTAATCATACAATTCGAACCCTAAAAACCTAGGGGCGCTTGGCTGCGTTTTTCTACGCTTTTATCTACTTTTATGCAATTTAATTCCTAGATTAGATTAGATAGATTCATGTCTTTTATTTCATCAATTCGAGTTGCAACAAGGATGCTAAGAGGCTAAAACCCTCTTGAACAAGCGTTGTGAAGCCTTCCTTCAACAATTCAGTTTTGATTCGTGATTAATCTGTGAGTATCTATTTCAAGTTCGTTTCTTTTATCATGTTTCGTATGTTTTTGCATGTTTAATCGAAAGATGCTTGCTTTGATGATTGGTTATGTGATGAGAGTCATGTTAACGATAGATCACCGTGATAAAAGAATAGATCTTCGATCTAACTAAAACGAGAGTTATTAGATTGATTTTCTAGATTAGGAATTGAAAGATTTCACGCCTAGGTTAGAAAGACGTAATCTTTAACATCGAAAGATAAAAGATTAGAAAATGAACTCGTCTACGAGAGTAGGAGTTTATGCCTTTGATTAGGTGAATCACGACTTGAGTAGAGATCACGAATTAATCCGAGTTAGAATTGAATGTTGATAGGATAGGTGGATCAATTGCTTGTTCGTTCGTTATAATTTGATTTAATCCTTAAAACTTGAATTGTTTAGCTTTAGTTTATTTTTCTGCACTCTAGCTTAGTTTAGTTTATCGCTTTCAATCTTTCCTAGCTTTGGATTTCGTCCTCTGTCTAGTTTATTTTCAGCATGTTTGTCCAGTTTTAGTTCCCTGTTTAGGTTAGTTTTCGTGACAATAGTTAGTTAAAAACAAAAGCTAGGATTCACATTCGTCTAGTTCCCCGTAAGATCGACCCGGCATAGCCTCTTTACTACGATCCTTGCACTTGAGGTTAACCGGTTTATTGCTTGTTATTTTGTATTGATAAAATCCGGGACACTAACACATCAAACTCTACTCTAGTCTAAGCAGTTGTCTGTGATCACCTCAGGATTGAGATTAATCCATATATGATCATCTTGTGATTCGATAAGACTTCTCGATTACGGAATTATATCGAGAACTCAAGTCAAATCGGTCCAGCCCTATATGATTATCATCATATATAAATGCCCCACTAGGTACCCTATTACCGACAGTTGATGCACGGTCCAAGTAATAAAAATACTCGATACCTAAATAACACACTAGCAAGAGAACTAGGTTCAATCGTAGTATAGTTAGATAGAGTCGAGGTCGATCCCACAGAGACTCGGCTTAAACAAAATATGACTTATTAAACTAAAAAGCAAATTAAAGGCGGTCTCCGACCAACAATTAACGTAGAATTAAAATTGACACAATAGAAACACAAAACCAACAAAAGACACAACGACACTTATTTTTTATAGGTTTTATACATAATTAACAAATGGTATTGGTTACGCTAGTAGTAATTACTCCCCCATGCTATGTAGATTGATGACGAGACAAAACAAGACGTTTAAGATTAATTATTCTGACTACGGGAGTCATCCACTAAAATAGATCTAGCTCCGGGTAGGCAATCTAGATCATCGTGTCTCCATTACGTGACTTCACATTTTTAGTCTCCATCTCATATAACTTCTGACACAATTACGAAACTAGGGATGCCGGTATAAACCGTAACCTCATCTAAGAAACATTCCTATGGTTAGGCGTACTTCTTAGACACCGATTCAATCTCTGTCCTAAGTAACAATCACTTTTTAGGTCTCATGTTAAATTACGATGACAAATAATTAAGTTGATCAGGTTTAATTACTCGTTTAAATTACAAAGCGAGAGAACCCGACGTAGTCGAAGCCGTTCACGTACAAATCAAGAACATCACGAGATCTTGCTAACGCCGAGACATAGGCTCACCCGCAAGCTCGGATTCGAACCGCATTTGCTCGTGAAACGTCTTTTACGTCTCGATCTACATAAACATGGGTTCGTAAATTAACTACATAACGAAATCAATACATAAAACGACTACTCCATAACGAAATAAATTAGATCTACGAATAAAGATTGCATAATCGAGTAGACATTACCCTCGAAGACGAGCGTGATTCCCACTCCTCGATACGATCTCTAACCGGCGATTCTAACGACTCCGTAATGAACGAACATAAAATAAAGAAAACATATATTGATAAAAGTATTGGAATATTGTATTCCTAGAGTGTGTAGAGTGTGTCTCAAATGAAATTCGTACAGCTCTATTTATAGGGGTTCAAGCTAATTTAAAGATATATTTCAAAATATCAAAACAATTAGAGATAACTCCCGGCCGATCTCCCGAAAAAACCGAACTCGCCCCCAGCGAGATAGGGGCTCGCTGCCAGCGAGCTCAGTGAAATCTGATTGGCTCGCTGGCTCTTGTCATGCCTTACTCCACGTTTCGTGTCTTTGCTCCGGTATTTATCTTCAATGCAATCCGATTCTCGCTTTAATTTCTTTTGAGATTTACTTCGATTTATCTTGTAATTTAATTTGTCCATTTGCAATTATCCTCTAAAAATTATCTCAATCTGCAAAATAGATATTTATCCCAAAGTAAATCATATTTAAATAATAAAAACGGATAAATACCAAATTATATCTTTTAAATTACACAATAGCAAATAATCATTATAAGCATGTAATTTAATATAAAATAAATATTATTAATCTCGATTTAAGGTCAATGTTGATGACTTTTATGGGTATAATTTGACCGTCATCAACTACGCCCCCCCCCACTTAGACTTTGATCGTCCCGAACAAAGCATCAATAAGTCATTCCCCAAGTCAACATTTTCCATGGTTAAATCATACTTACACAAGAAACTCGAGTCAACTCATACCATTCATGCTCATAAGGTATCCATTATTCACTACTCGTTATGAATCGAAGTGATGTGTGCATGTGCATTTAGTTTTATATATTCGTGGCAAGATTAAAGTTTATGCTAACTTCGAAATCTAAACCTACCAACATCAGCATTCCTACTTCTTAAGCCTCGCAATGGGTAAAGACATGGTGCAATAAGCAAGAGCGTCATCCATAAGGTTTTTGGACTTGGAGACCGAGAAAAATACTCGAAGCTTCTTAAAAGTTGAATTTATTTCCATTTTCATATTTTCAAGCCTTAACACATCTCAAGAAAGAAACTTGCTTTATTATGCATTGCAAGAACCCCTCTCTCACGGATTTGTGGAAGCATTGAATATTACCACAAGCGCGGGGCTACTTTGGTAATGTTACTACAAGCCCAGTGTTTAACGCATTGTCAAAACACAGATAATTCTCAAGCTTATTACTCCGCTTAGATGGCTAGAAGTTAAGAATACATTAGCAGATAAATATCAACTCTAAGTCTGCATAACCAATCATCTACGCAATGTACACATAATTCTTCTTAGTTGTTAAAATTTGTGCGGTATTCGTCGATTCAAATTGAGTAATCGAATAATAAATAACTACTTGCAACGGTTGGCATGAATATCCTTAAATTTACATTCACATAAGTATAAAATGATCATGTACTCATGCAACTTGGTTCATTTCCTACTAATTCTATGCATAAGAACTCATAATTCTAAGGGTACGAGATAATTAATTTGGCATTTTTCATTTTTTTTTTTCATTTTTCACACCGTTTTATTCAATTTTAACACATATCACATCATAGCTAAGTCTCCTACCCCCCACTTAAACATGGCATTGTCCCCAATGACAAATAAAAATGAGAATTTAAGAAAAAGACTTAGCTCTGGAAATGGCTCCCAAGTAGATGCAGAACATCGGAGTAATCCAAGCACGTCGTGGAGAAGCAAACGAAGACCTGTTTAAGCAAACCACACAGAAACTTCACGAAACCGTTAAAAACATGTCAATGGAAGTTATAAAATAATGTGGCAGTAATTAGATATAGAATATCCAAAAACAATTTAAGCCACTTTATATTTCACACAACCAATGACATGGAAAACCAAAGAGTTAAAATTACAAAACTTACATGGCGGCTATCAAGGAAAAAACCTCGCTTATTCCGAACTTAGAATCGGAACCTGGCGAGATGAAAAAAACCTTAACAGTCTCATGCTACTTTATTCAAACAAAAGTAAATGATATTTTTTAAAAAATAGTTCTGTGTTTATAGTCGTCAGCTCGACTTAATTCAACGATGGTTTAAGTATAGGTGGGATCTTCAAGAGTGAAGACTTCCTCCTCATTACCTTGACCAAGACCAACATAATGTTTCACACGGTGTCCATTAACCACAAAAGTGGATTGATCTTTAAGGTTCAATAACTCAACAGCTCCAGAAGGGAAAACCTTACTCATTTGATAAGGGCCATACCATCGCGATTTTAACTTGCCAGGAAAGAGTCTCAAGCGCGAATTGTAAAGAAGAACCAGATCGCCCTCCTTAAAGGTGCGGTCCAATATCTTCTTATCATGAAATTTCTTTGTGCGCTCTTTAAATATTTTAGCATTCTCATAAGCTTCCAGACGAAACTCCTCTAGGCGAGTTAATTCCAACAATCTTCTTTCTCCAACCAAACTCTCATCAAAGTTCAACATACGCGTAGCCCACATGGCACGGTGTTCAAGTTCAACCGGTAGATGACATGCTTTTCCAAAAACAATCTTATAAGGGGACATACCAATAGTCGTCTTATAAGCCCATAAAGCATCATCTAATCGCAACGACCAATCCTTTCTAGTCGTATTTACAGTTTTCTCCAAAATGCGCTTTATTTCTCGATTTGTAACCTCAACTTGTCCACTTGTTTGAGGGTGATAAGCAGTAGCTAACTTGTGTCTAACCCCGTATTTAATCATCAACTTTTCAAACGGCCTATTACAGAAATGGCTTCCATTATCGCTAATAATGGCATGAGGGGTTCCAAACCGCGTAAAAATATTCTTCTTCAAGAACTTTAGTACAACTTTCGCATCGTTAGTAGGCGAAGCAATGGCCTCAACCCATTTGGACACGTAGTCGACCGCCACTAAGATATAGTGGTTGGACAAAGACGAAGTAAAAGTTCCCACAAAATCAATACCCCAAACATCAAAGAGTTCCACCTCTAGGATATTCTTCAGTGGCATTTCATTCCTTTTTCGAGATATTTCCCGTCATCTGGCAAGAATGACAAGATCTAGCATATTGATGCGCATCTTTGAACAAGGTCGGCCAGTAAAAACCACATTGGAGAACTTTCGCAGCAGTCTTGTCTCCTCCATAATGTCCTCCGGCCTCATAAGCATGGCAATGTCTAAGAATATCATACATCTCCTCTTCCGGCACACATCTCCTAAAGATGTTGTCGGATCCTAGCTTAAACAGATAGGTCTCTTCCCCATAATAGTGCCTAAGATCCTTAAAGAATTTCTTTCTTTCTTGGGGGTTGAGATTTGGTGGCAAGTATTTCGTTGATAGATAATTCACAAAGTCTTTAAACCATGGTTGTTTCTTCTCCTTCACAACCTCAACACGCGAAGATACTGCAGCGCAATCATCCCTTCCATGTATATCCGTGATGGAGAATAATTGCTCATCAGGAACTATTTCTCCAATCTCGGTCATTGGCTCATTATCCTCTATTTGTAAACGGGAAAGATGATCCGCAACCAAATTCTCAGATCCTTTCTTATCACGGATTTCTACATCAAACTCTTGCAATAGTAGAATCCATCTCAACAACCTTGGCTTGGAATCCTGTTTGGCTAAAAGATACTTCAAAGCCGCATGGTCAGTCCAAACAGTGACTTTAGATCCCACTAGATAAGATCTAAACTTGTCAAACGCAAAGATAACAGCTAGAAGTTCTTTCTCAGTAGTTGCATAATTCCTTTGAGCAGTATTTAGAGTTCGACTAGCATAGTAGATGGGCCTAAAGATCTTGTCTTTCCATTGTCCTAAGGCAGCACCTACAACAGTATCGCTTGCATCACACATCAACTCAAAAGGTAGATTCCAATCAGGCACAATCAGAACGGGTGCAGTAATCAGCATGTTCTTTAACTTATTGAAAGCTTTCATGCACTCTTTAGTAAACACAAATGGCACATCATTGGCCAATAACTCAGTAAGAGGTCTAGAGATTAAGGAAAAGTCCTTCACAAACCGACGATAGAATCCCGCGTGGCCCAGAAAACCTCGCAATGTCTTAAGATTGGTTGGTGGATGTAGTTTTTCAATCACCTCTACTTTTGCTCTATCCACCTCTTTACCGTTCTTTGAAATACGGTGGCCAAGTACTATACCTTCAGTAACCATAAGATGACATTTCTCCCAGTTAAGCACCAGATTCGTCTCCTCACATCTCTTCAACACTCTTGCTAGATGCGTGAGACATGAATCGAAATCATCTCCAAATACGGAGAAATCATCCATAAAGATCTCTAGGAAATCTTCAACCATATCAGGAAACAGAGAAATCATGCATCTTTTAAACGTTGCTGGTGCGTTGCACAAACCAAAGGGCATTATATTGTAAGCAAATGTTCCATATGGACATGTAAAAATGGTCTTTTCATGATCCTCGGGTGAGATATGAATTTGATAATATCCCGAGTAACCGTCAAGAAAGCAATAAAACACATGTCCGCTCAGCCTCTCGAGCATTTGATCAATGAAGGGGAGAGGGAAGTGATCTTTACGAGTTGCATCATTCAGTTTCCTAAAGTTAATGCACACTCTATGACCAGTAATGAGTCTAACAGGAATTAACTCGTTTAACTCATTGGCTTGCACCGTCAAACCCCCCTTCTTCGGAACTACGTGGATCGGGCTAACCCATTCACTATCAGAGATAGGAAAGATGATTCCCATTTCTAACATCTTAATAACTTCATCCCTAACCACGTCCTTCAATTGTGGAGTCAACCTTCTTTGGGGTTGTGCAACCGCTTTCTTTACAGGATCAACGGAGATTTTATGCATGCAAACGCTGGGACTAATGCCTTTAATGTCAGCTATTGTCCATTCAAATGCTCCGCGATACTCTCTCAACACTCTCATAAGCTTTTCTTCTTGTATTTCAGTCAAGGCAGAAGAAATAATAAGCGGCAAGGTCTCATATTGAAGGAATACATACTTCAAATGCACATGCAAAGGCTTCAACGTCAGATTGGTAGGTGGTTCTTCTAACGAGGTCTTTAACTTTTGTCCGGTTAGCTTTAGTTCAAAGAACTTATGCCATGTTGGCCTATGGTAGAATTTCTCAACCTCGGTAGACTTCATCTCCTCGACATGTCCAGGGGTTCCTCTACTACATCCAGGCCATATCACTTTTTCTTCCTCGCTATGTTCATATGGAACTTCATCCTCTAATTCTAGAGTAGCCTCGAGGAAATCCTTAATATCCTCATATTTTTGGAAGTCATTGACAAGCTTGTCAACAGAATCCAACATGAAACATGCATCCTCTCCATCATCAGGTGTCTTCATAGTGTCAAATACGTTGAATGCTATTTCATCTCCATTAACTCTTAACACTAACTCTCCTTTGTAAACATCGATAAGCGTCCTATTAGTGGCCATAAAAGGTCTTCCTAATATTAGGGGCACTTCATAGTTAGCTTCCATATCTAGCACAACAAAGTCGACAGGAAACACAAACTTCTCAACTCTTACTAGCACATCCTCAACCACTCCACATGGTTCTTTAACCGAACGATAAGCTAATTGCAAAGTAATTGAAGTCTTCTTAAGGTCTTTCCTACCTAGTTTTTGAAAAATGGATAGAGGCATCAGATTTACGCTCGCTCCTAGATCACACAAGGCTTTGTTTAAACATACGTTACCTATGGTGCAGGGAATGAGAAAACTTCCCGGATCCTTGCACCTTGCGGGTAAATTATGTTGAAGAATGTATGAGCACTCCTCATTTAGACAGATGGCCTCCAAATCTAAGAGTTTCCTCTTAGTAGAGACAGCTTCTTTTAAGAACTTGGTGTACTCAGGCATCTCAGCAAGTGCTTCAACTAAAGGTATATTGATGTGTAACTTTCTAAAGATATCAATGAACTTCTTATACCTTTTGTCATTAACCTTAGGCTTAGATTTGCGTGGAGGATAAGGTAACATTGAAGGATCGACATCAGTGAAAATAGGATATTTATTATTGTAAAGCTCAACTCTAGGGCCAGCAGGTTCCTTATAAGTTTCTTGCTCAGGCAAGGTTCCAGAGGTACTTGCTTCCTTGCTTGGCTCACCATCCTTACTTTCTACGGATTTCTCTTTCTCTTTCAAAGATGGTGGAGTTACCTCTTTCCCACTTCTAGTCATGATCGCATTCAAATCCTTAGGGTTCTTATCAGTGTTGCTTGGCAATCCTCCAGGAGGTCTAGTTGAGACTTGCTTAGCTAGTTGTCCTATTTGGTGAGTTAGATTTTGGACTATGGCTTCTTGGTTGGTCACCTTAGCATCGGTCTTCTGACAATATTGGCTAAAGTTAGTGGCTAAATCAGCCATCGATTTTGAAAGTTGTCCCATATTGTCAGTAACGACATTACTCAAATTTTCTATCGCAGCTTCCCAACCAAAAGTTTTAGTTTGCTGGGGTACATAAGTAGTAGGCGGTTTAGGCCCATTTCCTCCATTAGGGTCACTATATCGGAATCCAGGATGGTTATGATTAGGCTTATATCCTCCCCATTGATTTCATGGTCCCCCAATATAATTGACTTCTTCAGTACCAGCTGATGAGCGACAAATTGTCAATCATTATTATGACATTACCCTAATATTGATAACACTTTGAGCATTATTGTACCAATTCAAGTCATAATTACTAAGTTTTATCCAAATGTGTAAGTAGTATTATTATATAAATTATCATATTTTTATAAGTTTTTTATAAGTTTTGTACTGGTTTAGTAACCGGAGTGTCGTGTCGGATTTACGTTTGGTGTTTTGGTGGTTCATTGCAGGATTATACATTGACCAAGATTCCACGTAACGACATGTTTTGAGCACTAAAATATGGATTTTGAGGGAAAGAAGAAGATTCCACAAGCTTACGAGTTTAAAGGGTCGATTTTCCTACGTACTTATACCGTAAAATATCTTCGACAGATATTTGACCCAACTTAGAGGCATTTTCTGGGGAAGAGTTCTTCATAAAAGTTGTAGATATTCAAATAATATTTCCAACACATTTTGAATCACATCAATTGGAGGTCTACAACTCAAGTTATGGTCATTTTACCGAACAGTGATATTCCGGTCCGAACTTGAAGAAACCGGTTCGAACCGGAGCAAGCTCGGTTCAAACCGGTGTATGAAAAAATGTAGATTTTTGTGAGGAAATCAGATTTTTTTGCCTAAATTTGGTGCACATGGGATGTAATGATGGCAATGATGATTCATAACAAACTCCCACATGCTAATTACCTTCCCATATACAACCTCTCCATATAAACCTCCCCATATACACCCTTCCCCTATATATACCCAATCCATTCCATTACAACCTTGCCCCTCTCTTCTCATCTCCTCCCCATTTCTTCCATTTCCCCTCTTCTTCCATCTCCTTTCTTCTCTTTTCTTGTTCTCATCATTTTGGGCCCATATATATATATATATATATATATATATATATATATATATATATATATATATATATAAAGTAGTTATAGTATCATTGTAATGGTGGAATAATTAGCGAAGATTGTTGATTTCGAAGCTTTGTTATGCTCTATCCGGTGGAAACAACCCCGATTCAACGGTTTGTAATCGTAATATATTCTAATGTTATTATGTTTATTATTTCTATATATATATATATATATGTATATATATATATATATATATATATATATATATATATATATATATATATATATATATATATATATATATATATATATATATATATATATATATTAGTATTAGTATTAGTAATATTAGCCAAAATATGTAATTGAACTATTTTAATCTTTTTGGTAAAATGGATGATTGACTATGTTAAAAATGATTAAAATTGAATATGATGAATCTTTTTCTACTTGAGCTTAATGAAACGTTAATATTGACATAGCTAATCAATATAAACAGAATCGTAACCTAATGACGAACTAAACGGTGAAGTTAGGATATACGATCAATGGTAGAAAAACCGGAGGGTAAAAATGGCCGAGTGAAAACGTGGCAACGGAATCCTATTTCCTACCCGGGGGCAGATTTGTTTTGAGAGAAACAAATCTTATTAAAATTGTGCTCAAGATCTTATTATGTTGAAATCACCTGTTTAATCGACGGATCTTAAAATACCGGCCGTATGACAAAACGGGAGTGACCCATGATTAAGATGACATTGGACAGTTGATGAAACATATGACAGTTTCGTACGCTCGTGTGAGAGGGAACTGTTGAGCTGAGGAGTGCACCGTTTCACATAAATTACACCTTGAAAAAGAAAGATCTGTCTCATCTATTAACTAAAAAGGGATCATGGTTCAATAACATTATCTTGGCTAGTTTCTATATATTATATTAGTATTTATATTATATATATATTTATGTCTATGTATCTATATATGTATTTATATATTTATATATATATATCTGTATATTATATAAGTATTTATTTACTGTTTTACTAACATCTAACTCTAACAATCTAACCCTATAAAAGGTAAAAACTGCGATTTAGATCGAGTTAATAATAGCTTCTTGGTGTTTAACCACACTTTGAATTAGATTTTCATTTCCCTGAGGATACGACCTGACTCACCAGACTAGAACTACAATTTGACCCGGTACACTGCCGGTAAGGATTGTATAGCCTAGAAAACGTCAGTCAGCTTTTTGGCGCCGTTGCCGGGGAAACGACGCTAATTCATTGTGTCTATGGTTACTACTTGTATTAGCTCAAAATTCTCGAGGATAAGTCAACACTCTTCTTTTCACATTTCTTTTTTATTTTTCGTTGGTATCTACCTTATAAGTAAGTTACCAATTTTTTCACTACTATCAATTTCGTGTTATTTTCTATTTTCGATAGTTGATGACCAGAAGCGGTAAGGCCCCACTCACTCCTTATAAGCCTGACATAAACACTTACGAAAGGCAGTTAAGAGTAGAGAGTAAACGAGGTCATACTAGTCAGGGAAATCCTGACCAAGAATCATCTTTAAATCGAAATACGAGAATGGCCGAAACTAGTGATGAAACACCTGAACAAGGGATTGCTCATGCCCAAGGACATGGACAAAACCTTAATCAGAATCTACCAATACCAAATGATCAAAATAGAAATAATCAGAATCGGAACCAGAATAATCGTAATAATCCTAACCCACCAAACCCAAGACTTATTTGTGATCAGACCGTGAGAAGGAACCAGATTAATAATCCAATTCTTTTACCCAATAAAGGAGAAAATAATTTTGAAATAAAATCTCATCTTTTTGGTTTAATTGACACACGAGCCCAAATTCTAGGAGAAGATGATGAAGATCCACATCATCACCTCTATCTTTTCGAAGAACTGTGTAATACAGCCAAAAGTCAGGGTGCTCATCGTGAATTAACGAGGATGTCTATGTTTCCTTTTTCTTTAAAAGGAAGAGCACGAGATTGGTTTATATCACTCCCACATCATTCATTGACAAGTTGGGAAGACATTCAAACCGAGTTCTTAAAACAATATTTTACTCCGGGAATGAATTTGGAATTAATAGTCGAAATGGCTAACTTTAGACAAGGATCTGAATAAACGTTTGGAAATGCTTGGGAAAGATTTAAAAAGCTATTACGAGCTTGTCCCGATCATGGTTATTCCTTAGATATGCAAATTCAACTTTTCTGTCGTAAATTAAGAAAAGACTCACGTGCAGATGTTGATCATGCATGTGGTGGTTCGTTAATGATGAGTGAAGCTCAGATAGTTTACGATGCTATTGAAAAGATTTCCAAAAATAACAGAATGTGGGAAACCGGTTCTAGCACAAGAAAAGTAGCATTTGCAGGAGAATATACATCGAATACGGAAGTTCTAGCACACTTGGAGAATTTGAGTAGGAAATTTGATGGCTTATTAGCCAGTAAAAATGTAAACTCAGAAAATATCTTACCAAATGAATACTCAAGTCATGATAATGTGTCATTAGGGATGGAAGAACCGAAGGATATTCAAGGGAAAAGGTGAGTTTTTTACCAACAGCATAGGAATTTGAACAACGCGTATTCAAACTCGTTTAATGCTATTAGAAGAAATCACCCTACTTTTCGTTGGTCTGAAAACCCTAGTAAGCAAGGACAACCACCGTATCCAGTTCAATATAAGAATCCACATACTAATAAGGTTTATCAAGGAGATACCTCGAATCAGAACCTACAATCATTACCTAGACCATATCCACAACATACCACTCAAAGCATACCAGTCACCCAAAGTTCAACTCAACCTGAAGGAGTTGATAAATGGGAGAAATTAATGGAAAATATGATGGGTGTGATGTCTACTCAAGCTCAAAATATGGAAACCATGATGACTTCTATAGGAACAGTCACTAAGGATATGAGTACGTTAAAAACATCTATGAGTGGACATGATACCAGAATGAGAACTATAGAAGCGTCAATAAGGAATATGGAAGATCATTTGAGTAGAGAAGGAGAACGGAAAAACAGTAGACCTCCTGGAGGATTACCAAGTAATACTGAAAGAAACCCGAGAGAGGTAAAAGCTGTTATTACCAAGAGTGGAAGAATCTGTGGAAGTAATGGATTAGAAAACTTCGGAAATAATGAAGTAGAGGATGATTTAGATGGTAAATTTGAAAAGAATGTGGAATCTAAAGATGAACCTAAATTCACCAAAGAGGAAGAGGACATTATTGAAGATTTCCTAAGACAAAACAGATATATTGAACCTGAAAGTGAGGATGAGGAATGGGTCAAGGTTCCTAGAATATTGAAAAATCCAAGACTGAATGATCTAAGGACCTTGTCCAATGAGCAGGTTAAAAAGGAATCAAGTTTGAAAGGGCCAATTCAAACCGAACCTTATCCGGCTCAACCCAAATTCACCTCGGTTCAACCTGACAGGGCAGCACCATATCCAGTGCAGATTCTGAAGAAAAAGGTGCAGAATGATGACACACAGTGTCCTCCAAATGCACAAACATCCAAGGAAGCTTCACCATCTTCGTCTAACGACAAGGGTAAGGGAAGTATACATTCTAACCCTAATTTAATTGATCTTGAATCACTTCCCTATCCCCCGAAAGAGGAAATGAAAAAGATGAAGTTGGATAAGAAGTACGCACGATTTCTTGACACTTTTCGGCACTTAACTATTAATATCCCTTTCATTGAAGCTCTAATCAATATGCCGGAATATGGTAAGTTTCTTAAAGACATACTATCCAGAAAGAAACGGTTGGAAGAATATGAGACGGTGTGTCTAAGTGAGGAGTGTTCCGCCGTGCTTCAACACAAGCTTCCTCCTAAACTTAAAGACCCTGGTAGCTTTACTATCCCATGTGATATTGGGGGACTTTTGTTTGAGAAGGCGCTTTGTGATCTCGGTGCAAGCATAAACCTCATGTCCTATAATGATTTCATGAAACTTGGCATATGTAAGCTTAAGCGTACGGAGATGACTCTCCAACTTGAGATAGATCTATTAAACATCCTAAAGGAGTCATTGAAGACGTGTTGGTTAAGGTTGATAAATTTTACTTCCCCGTCGATTTTGTTGTTATGGATATGGAGGTAGGGAGTGCACCCCTTATCCTCGGGAGACCATTTTTAGCAACGGTGGGAGCTGTGATCGATGTTCGTAAGGGAGAGCTTAGTTTGGGAGTGAATAATGAGCGCGTTGTCTTCAACATTTTCATTCCATTGAAATATCCATGCACTACACAAGAATCTTGTTCTTGTATGGACACTTTGTGTCCCCTTGTTGTGGATCGTATTAACACGCAGGTAGTTGAAGAAGATGACTCTATCAATAATATGAAGGCTCAAAAACCAAAAGCTCGAAAATCAAAGGAAAATGTCAAGAACCGTTGGATTCGACGACATTCGTCTAACATATGTTGGAGACCAGTATTGATAAAAAAGAAGGATGCGGTACGTGAGGATGACCCACCACCAGTGCATTAAAAACCGAAGCAAGATAAAGTCTAGCTATAGACTATAAATTTAGTAAATCACGGGTACTATCCTTCCTATTTACTCATTAAGCATTTATTTCTAGTTGGTTCATGTACTTAATTGCTACATGCTTTGGTGAGTAATTGTTAGAAGCATCCCATTTTGTTTAGTATATTATATTAGTTAATCATCATCATTATGGTTGTTTAAGTGTCGAGCAAACGACGTTAAACAAAAGCGCTACCGGGAGGCAGCCCGTAAAAATGTTAAATATAATAATTACTCATACTTTGGATGATACTATCCTCATACTTGGGATGATACTTTGCTAACACTTCGGATTGATTTTCATTTTGTTTCACCAAGTCTCAGGATGAATGTTTGAATGCCATTAAAACGGGAACGAATAGGTGGTTATCCGAAAATCCCGAGAGAAAGCAAAGAGAAAATTCAAATGCATCATTTCTTGGACTAAGGTTGATAGAACGATTTGAAATAACCCTTGAGGATCTGGGTATAAAAGACTCAGAGTTAATACTTTGTCACATATTTCATATCATGATCTAGTCTGTTTTAAATTTCAAATAATGTGTGACATGTATTAGTTCAACTACTATGGAATATTGTGTGTTTTAAACCAATAAAAGTTTATGTGGTGTGTTTATCTACCTTCTGTCACTACACTGTCACACTCCACACACTTTTATTTTATTTGCACACACAACGATCATAACTTTGACCCACCCACCCTTTTTTTATAATCCCAGTATTTGTTTTGACTTGTTTTAGTGCACCATTGCTTTCCCAACAACTTTTTTTACACTCACTTTACATTGGGGACAATGTAAGTTCGTAAGTGGGGAGTGGAGTCGTGGTTGGTCTAGCAATGGCATTAGTGCTTATTTTGTATCAATAAATCCCTTAGTTTTTGATTTTTTTCGAGCATTATTTAGTTGTTTAAATAAATTGTACAAGGCATATATTTCATGGATTTGAAGATGTAATGATCAATTTGGATGTGTATAACCAACGTGAACCATAAGTGCATTTTAACCCTAAATTTATTTGTGTAACATGAATTCTTTCACGTAAGCCTTTGATATTGAAGCGAAAATTTTAAACTGTATCCATTCAGTATCCTAGTGGTTTATCCTAGAGAGACTTGTGCTTAATAATTGCAGTAACTTAGTACCTAACTTCTGAACGTGTACTGTGAATATCTGAAGGTTTGAATGTGATAGGAAGGATATAAGTTAAGTTTATTGGGAAAATGGAATGAAAGGAAGAATACCAAACTAAGATGAACTATTTATATGTCGGATGTAGCTACCAATGATTTGAGTGCGGTAGGGCGTTATCACGAAACGTCCTATACCACTATGAGCCTTAAAAGCTCCCGACTGCCTGATGATAGTAGTCCAGCTAGGGTGTTATCACGAAACGTCCTATTGCTGGGAATGAAGGCATATGCTACACATGTGAAATTATATGAAATTAAGTAAAATTGGCAAATGACAATGTGGAAAGTTGGTTAAGCATGGTTGAAAACTTAGTTATCTTCTGACTATCCCCAGTATAAACTGAATGATATGCATTAGGGATTATCTTAATAAGTACATGGGAGAACTTTGTGTGGAACTGTTAATGCCTATACCTAGGAAAGTCATTAGGACTTTCTGAATGGTTACTTGTGCGTTTGCTTGAATTATTCAAGAGAGGATAGTGGAAATTGAAAAGTCTTGTCACACACACACTCTGTTATACATTTATATTAAGGTTAACGCCTTGTTGTAATTCGAATGGTTGCAACATCTGGTTGTCCCTTACATCTTATATCTTCATGAATTTGTCCCTCATTCAATTTGTTTTATCGCTTGTTTTGCTCGAGGACAACCAAAAGCTAAGTGGGGAGTTGTGATGAGCGACAAATTGTCAATCATTATTATGACATTTTACCCTAATATTGATAACACTTTGAGCATTATTGTACCAATTCAAGTCATAATTACTAAGTTTTATCCAAATGTGTAAGTAGTATTATTATATAAATTATCGTATTTTTATAAGTTTTTTATAAGTTTTGTACCGGTTTAGTAACCGGAGTGTCGTGTCGGATTTACGTTTGGTGTTTTGGTGGTTCATTGCAGGATTATACATTGACCAATATTCCACGTAACGACATGTTTTGAGCACTAAAATATGGATTTTGAGGGAAAGAAAAAGATGCCACAAGCTTACGAGTTTAAAGGGTCGATTTTTCTACGTACTTATACCGTAAAATATCTTCGAAAGATATTGGACCCAACTTAGAGGCATTTTCTGGGGAAGAGTTCTTCATAAAAGTTGTAGATATTCAAATAAGCTTTCCAACGCATTTTGAATCACGTCAATTGGAGGTCTACAACTCAAGTTATGGTCGTTTTACCGAACATTTGATATTCCGGTCCGAACTTGAAGAAACCGGTTCGAACCGGTGTATGAAAGAATGTAGATTTTTGTGAGAAATCAGATTTTTTTGGCTAAATTTGGTGCACATGGGATGTAAGGATGGCAATGATGATTCATAACAAACTCCCACATGCTAATTACCTTCCAATATACAACCTCTCCATATAAACCTCCCCATATACACCCTTCCCCTATATATACCCAATCCATTCCATTACAACCTTGCCCCTCTCTTCTCATCTCCTCCCCATTTCTTCCATTTCCCCTCTTCTTCCATCTCCTTCCATCTCCTTTCTTGTTTTCATCATTTTGGGCCCATAATATATATATATATATATATATATATATATATATATATATATATATATATATATATATATATATATATATATATATATATATATATATATAAAGTAGTTATAGTATCATTGTAATGGTGGAATAATTATCGAAAATTGTTGATTTCGAAGCTTTGTTATGCTCTATCCGGTAGAAAAAACCCCGATTCAACGGTTGTAATCGGTAATATATTCTAATGTTATTATGTTTATTATTTCTATCTATATATATATATATATATATATATATATATATATATATATATATATATATATATATATATATTAGTATTAGTAATATTAGCCAAAATATGTAATTGAACTATTTTAATCTTTTTGGTAAAATGGATGATTGACTATGTTAAAAATGATTAAAATTGAATATGATGAATCTTTTTCTACTTGAGCTTAATGAAACGTTAATATTGACATAGCTAATCAATATAAACAGAATCGTAACCTAATGACGAACTAAACGGTGAAGTTAGGATATACGATCAATGGTAGAAAAACCGGAGGGTAAAAATGGCCGAGTGAAAACGTGGCAACGGAATCCTATTTCCTACCCGGGGGCAGATTTGTTTTGAGAGAAAAAAATCTTATTAAAATTGTACTCAAGATCTTATTACGTTGAAATCACCTGTTTAATCGACAGATCTTAAAATACTAGCCGTATGACAAAACGGGAGTGACCCATGATTAAGATGACATTGGACAGTTGATGAAACATATGACGATTTCGTACGCTCGTGTGAGAGGGGCTCGTTGAGCCGAGGAGTGCACCGTTTCACATAAATTACACCTTGAAAAAGGAAGATCTCGTCTCATCTATTAACTAAAAAGGGATCATGGTTCAATAACATTATCTTGGCTAGTTTCTATATATTCTATTAGTATTTATATTATATATATCTATATATCTATATATATATTTATGTCTATGTATCTATATATGTATTTATATATTTATATATATATACGTATATTATATAAGTATTTATTTTCGTTTTACTAACATCTAACTCTAACAATCTAACCCTATAAAAGGTAAAAACTGTGACTTAGATCGAGTTAATAATAGCTTTTTGGTGTTTAACCACACTTTGAATTAGATTTTCATTTCCCTGAGGATACGACCTGACTCACCAGACTAGAACTACAATTTGACCCGGTACACTGCCGGTAAGGATTGTATAGCCTAGAAAACGTCCGTCACCAGCATTCTCATTTTGAGGTATCACTTCGATTCCAATCCCTTTCTCTACTCTTGCCATCCTCTCTTGCATTCCATCTACCTTACTGTTGATAACAGACAGTTGTTCTAAGATTTTGGTAGATGCACTATCCTCAAATATGTCAGCGGCCATCTTCACAGTAGCTATGTCATTTCCTCCCCATTGACTATTCATCGCTATTTGCTCCATCTTTCCTTGTGCCTCCTTAGGAGATATCATGATGATTTTCTCAGTCTCTCTCAATCCATGGTAAAAAGTTTGCATTAAAAGCCAAAAAGAGATATCATGATGAGGACACTTTCTCATAGCCTCCTTAAAATGCTCCCAAGCTTGATCAAAACTCTCCCCAGGTTGTTACTTAAATCCTAAGATGTCTTGGCGTAACTTAAAGGTTTTTCCTAAAGGAAAATACTTATTCATGAATTTTTGCAACAATTGTTCCCAAGTAGTGATAGATCCAGCCTCTAAAGAGAGAAGCCTTTGCTTAGCTTTATCTTTCAAAGTGAAAGGGAAAAGCTTAAGATGAATGTTACCCTCCGGGATTAATTCTGGCTTCACAGTGCTAACGATTTCCAAGAAATTTGTCACGTGAACACCAGGATCCTCGTTTTGGATTCCATGAAAAGTGGAATAGTTTGTCATCATTTGAATTACATTAGGCCTAGGGTGATACACTTCTGCAGCATTTTGTGGTGCCACGATATCGGGAATGAATTGCTCAATAGTAGGCGTTGCATAACTTTGTAAAGTGCGCCTCGCGGCTTGGTTTCCATTATTAGCATTATTAACATTATTGGCATTATTAATAACTTCAGGATTAAGTACATGGTTCGGATTGTTCGGAACGTCTTCCATTTCTGCCTCAGATTCAGAATGCTCAGAATGGTCGGTTGTATGTCCTTCTTCCAATTCGTGCTCGCTTACATTAAGATTTGGATCCTCTTCTCCTTGCTTAGCCAGTTCTCTAGCTAACTTCCTATTTCGCCTTGCAAATTTCTCTATTTCAGGATTATACGGCTCAAGCGGTTCCTTCGATTTCCGAGTAGCGTACTATAAAATGACAAAAAACAATAAAACAATTAAAAACTTAAAAGGCTAGGCATTTAACTAGACTATATAATAAAAATGAAACTAAAACAGACTCTAAAAATTACGAAAAATACGAAAAGGCAGAAACTGTGTAAAACGAAACAAAACAGAAACTGCCCAGAAAATCTGGCTTGCTCCCAGCGAATTCAGGGCTGGCTGGGAGCAAGTTCACCAAATTCTGGGGGACTGCCCCGATTCATTTTATGACACTTATAGGTTAACTTTATGCTACGAAAAATAATTAAACAGACTTTATTCACAATATTTACGAATTTACTTTTAACAAAATAAGCAATACTTAATTTAATGACACGAGTCCCCGGCAACGGCGCCAAAAACTTGATGCACGGTCCAAATAATAAAATTACTCGATACCTAAATAACACACTAGCAAGAGAACTCGAACAAAGACAACACAACTAGGCAACGAAGTTCATAAACGACGCTCTCAGGCCTCAAGGCTCTCAGCTCGCCAGCTCAGCACTCTAAGACCGACCTCAGCTCGGTAGCCTCCCAATTCGCCAGCTCGTCAAAGTAGCCGGATGACGACTCGGTGCCGCCCAATTCATGGCCCTATAAATAGCAGCATCATACCCTTGACAAAATTGGGCTCTCATTTTCAAAGAACTACGTAAATCGAGCTTGATCCCTTACAAGCTAAGGGTACGTAGGCAATGTCGGTCTCAGAGAAGGGTAAAAGTATAGTCAGAACGGAGGTGAATGGCTATACTTGAGTTTCAAAAACTTTTCTTGATATGAAAGCTTTTGAGCAGCGGATAAGTCCCTTCTTTTAATGCTATTTCAAAGTAGGATATGTTGGATGTAGCGCCCGAAAGACAATTTAGGTAATTGTTTTTAGAATTAATAAATGACTGATTTATTCTCATCTTATAACTTGCTTCGTGCTTGTAAGTAATACACTACTGAAAACCCTAAGTTGTATCATATGTAGCCATATAACTTAGTGTGTGTGTCACACATGAGGATTAAGTTTATGGTGATACACTTGAAATGTTAGTCCGTGGTGAACTTAATCAAAGTATGAGGTCTATTAATTAAACCACCATTAATGCGCCCAGAGCACTTTATGGTGTGACCGTCTTATCCGGACCGTCGACATTGGTTGTCAAGTAGGGCATTTATATATGATAAGAATCATATAGGACTGGACCGATTTAATCTGAGTTTCTCATATAATTCCGTGATTGAGAAATCTTATTAAATCACAAGATGATCATATATGGATTAACCTTAATCCCGAAGTGATTACCAGACTCCTACTTGTTTCAGGATAGGGTTTGATGTGTTCGTTAAGGATCGCTAAGAGGCGCGGTCCGAATCACTTTCACGTTGGCACTATTTTGGAATGAGTGAGAAGTGTGTGTCTCGCATATATGGAATTCATTCCTTCGTATTGGTTATGAACTAATTGATCACTAGTGGGTTAATGGTAAATAAGGATAAGATGTATTGGAGAAGGTTTACGGAAATAATCCTACTTCAGTACGGATAGTCTATGGAGGGTTAGTTTATATGTAATGATTATCTCAATGGACAGTTATCGACTCGACTCGCCGTTTTGAGAATAAGTTATATCTATAATCGATAGAGTTCAGTTTCGGATTTATGGTGGCGTAATTCCAGAATTAATAAGTTAAGTAGAAATATTCTGTTCGATGAATATTTTATTTAATTTATTGTAGCTACGGTTATAGGTCCATGGTCCCCGGGTTGACTCCTAACACGCGAGTGTTTTCTCGTTTTATGGAACCTCGAGAATAAATTAAATAGTTGGTCTATTTAATTAATATGCAATATTATTTATTTAGTAAATAATATGTAAAATAGAAAAGATATTTTCTATTATTTTAATGATGAAGTTGGCGCCATTTAATGTGGATAAATTAGAAAAAGAAAATTTTCTAGATTATGTCACATGTGTAATTAATTAATTATCTATTTGTTGGATAATTAATGGAAAATTAAGAGATTAATTTTTTTGAAATTCTCTCTTATTTTGTAGCAAAAATATCTTTTCCTTATGGGAATATGTTTTTGTGGTGTGAAAAAGATAACTCTCTTGACTAGTTATTTTCCTATATAAAGAGAGTTCCTCCTAGCACAATACACACTTAATATTGGTGCCACATAGTAAAATAAAAGAAGAAAAATTAGTTTCTTGCCTTAGTCATTTAAAGAAGAAAAACCTAGGGTTTTTCTTGTGCATATTCGAGGAGGTTCTACGGCGAGGATCGACGTCCACCAGTCGTCGCTAGGAGATACAATCCGGAAGATCACGGCATCTCCCTTTGGTCGAATATCTCTTTATCTCCGATAAGGTAAATCTTCAACCTTCTCATAGGGTTAATTAGTAAATCGCATAAGCTTCCGCTGTGCAAAGATCGAGTGTCTCAATCGGTGATACTACTCACAGAATGTGGTATCAGAGACAAGGTTAAAAATTTACGATATCGAGAGCATAATTAATTAAATTAGGAGTGTAATTGCATATAAGATTGCATCTTTTATTTTTATTTATGTGATTGAATGTTGTGGTTGACGAGAAGGATTGAGGTTGAGATTGTTATCGTTATATCTATTGTAAGCTCGTATAATTAGCATTATACGAGTATAGAATTTATGTAATTTATTTTTGCGATTTAAATTTCATAGTAGTATTTTTTTTTTCGAATTCGTCGACCAAGAATCTCCAAATGGAAAAGCGAAGGGGCGCAGCAAAAGGGAAGACAGGCGTTTAAAATAAAAAAAAAAAAAAAAAAAAGGCATCTTATTTCCAAGATCAAAGATGCTGCATCAATTTTTTTTTATTATCTGTACGTGACAACAAAAAAAAAAAAAAAAAAAAAAAAAAAAAACCGCACTACATGAAAAAGAAATCAAGGAAAGGGCACATCTTTTTTCAAGATCAACATGCAGGCATGCGGCGGCTTTATTTATTTATTTTTTTTATTTTGTTTTTCCTAGTTTAAATAGGTTAGATACGGGGCACGAACGATCCATCTCAGTGGTTTACTTTTTCGCATTTATTTTCTTGAATGATTATTTATGTGATATAACCATGTCATACCATGCATCATATTCATGAATTCCACTCCAATATGCATACATGTAGATAATTAATCGTGATATTAATTATGCATGTATGAAACGTAATTAATTTTGATTAATTTAGGTAATTAATTAAATTAATTAAAACGAACGGAATTTTATCGGGATATAAAATTCATATGATAAAATAAAATTTACTCGGTGAAATTAATTTTGGGATCTAAAAATCATTCGTGGATTTTAATTATGTAGTGACTATATAAAAGAATTATAATAATTGAAAAATTGGAAAATACGGAAAAGTTGGACACCAACTGACCAAAAAGGTTCGAAAATTGGTTCGGGCGGTCATCAGGGCTTCGGCTCGACTCGACTTGTCCGTCCAAGTACGGGGTTAGCCACGGGGATCCGGCAAGGTCAAGCTATCCGGCGAGCTGAGGCTCAATGGGGCAACCTTAGCCCGATTTTCAACCCAAATCACCGCACATGTGCGACGTTAGCGTCGTATATGAACCAACGAAGAGGACGGGTCGGCTTAGCCAATCCCGACATCATTCGGTGAACTCGGATAAAGCTCGGCCCGGGGCTTAATTCCGATAAGTTGGTGATTGCTTTTCAAGATTTATTGTTTTCAAATTATTGAGATAAAATTCTAAGATTCTAAATTTTTATCATGACAATATTAGGACTATAAAATTCTTTGGTGAATTTTAATTGTGTCTACGCAAGAGATTTTCTAAATAATCGATAAATTGGAAGATCATGAGTATAGTGTCACTAGTTAGACGGTATTTGGAACCGATAAACTAGTGGGAGCTTTAAATTTATGATTTATCGTTTTTCGATTGGGTAGGAAATTCATAAAGTCCTAATGTATTGGGATTATAAAATTCATGGTGAATTTTAAATTGTGTAGTGTCTACCCAAAGATTTTATAAATCCGAGAAATTGGAAAGTCGTGAACAAGTGATACTAGTTAGACAGTATTTGGAACCGATGAACTAGTGGGAGGATTAATTTTAATATTCATGATTTATTATTTTTCGGATGATTAAGAAATTCTGAAAATCCTAATAAGACTACCTAATTTTCAAAATAACGAGTAGGAGCGGGGAAGGTGACAACCGACCCCTCGGCCTCTACTGTTGACACAAGCACGTGAGAGAATGGTGACGCCTCGTGCCGCATTGATTTCGGCCCCCTAAGGGTGGCTTTCACCGCTATCAAAATACAAGGCTTGGTCTCCGAAAGGATAGGATTTTGGGTACTCGTCGAGTCACTGACCGAGCCTGAGGCGGCATACTTGGGGCGTATTTTGAGATCTGAAACAGTAGGTAACACTCTAAAGGATATTTTAGGAAATATCTTGGCTGAAAAAGGAAGGTAATCAGCAATTAAATAGAGATGTCTGATTCTCAGTTAGTTGTTGAGAGAGATTGTCTCGATTTAATAGTCACCTCTTTGACTACCCTGAGGCGGCACTGTAGGTGTGAGATTAAATCCTTGGAATGGTAGGATAAACTGCATGCATGACATCACGTTTATTATTCCTAAAATTTATTATATGTTGCGGTGTATGATTTGATTTATATTTCTATCATTATTTATTTTCTACAACTGCATATTATCTCATGGTATCTAAACTACTAAACATGATAAATTGACTGATAACTACTTCGTAAAAGTGGTAAAGTAACAAGAACGTTGAACTCAATAATCGAGAATGCAAATTAATTCTTCGGAAGAGATGTTCCTCTTAAGCCTTCAAACTTAAGTGACATTGATAAGAATGTCACCGCTCGTCACTTATGTTGAACGAGAGACAAAACAAAATTAGTTCAAAGATGACAAGAATGATTTGGTATCAATCTCATCGACATCCACGCTTACGAGTAGTGTCTACTCTTATAAACTGCTAGTTCAAGGCCATTTCCTTTAAAGAAAGCCAAGAATGGGAAGGTAAATATCTACAAGCGCAAGTCATCTAAACTAAATAAGTTAAAGGTTAAACCGAAATATTAATAAAAGAAAGCATATGATAAGGAAAGTGATTTCGGATCACTAACCTATGAATCCTTAGAGACTTTCTTAACCGAGTAATTTGACTCGGAAGCTAAAGTTCTTTTGTAAGAACAAGGTAGATGGACATTCATGACGAAGAGTAGACAACGGGCAGTTATTTCAGCTAAGATAGTGGGAGTGATATATAAGGAAACAAAATTTTGGATTTTAATCCTTGAATATCGGAGAAATTTAATTTCTATTTTAAGATTCGTTGGAACAAATGGATTCACTTTCAAATCGATAAAAATAGTTGCCTTAAAGAAAGTGAATATGACATTTGTATGATTCCGAGACTCGGACTTTTGTTTGATAGAGTCAAAACCACTAAGTAATGCTGAAAAGGTATATGTAACACGTCAAAAACAATTAAGACAAATGGTTACCGTATTTAGATGAACGATTCTTCGGCATCTATTAATTAGTGCATATACCCTAGAGATAAGATCTGAAGACTGGCTAAGGGTGATTCCTATCTCCCAGTCTAAGAACACTATCTCAAAGAAAAAATGACTAAATTACCTTTCAATTAGGAAAAGGTAATAGAGTTGAAGAAGTATCACAACTTGTTCATATTGACCTTCGGGGTCTTATGAAGGATACAAGCTAGTGGGAGCTTTTGAGTAGTGGACAATTTGTCTGATAGCTACTCGAAACGCCAATTAGTTTATCTAAATATTTTGGAGGAATCTCTGATATTACCAGAGAAACGAGTATTCAATGCTCATAAATAAGCTATGGCATGGTTTTGTCACCGATGCTTGCCCTACCTCCAAGTGAAATGATTTCACTAAAAGGATTAACCATAGATTGTCTTGTATAGTTATTGATATGCTACATTACACTGCTTAACTCAATTAAGATATTGGTTGCAAAATAACGGTTTGCATTATTATGTAATACCGAGAAGTCTACCTAGAAGATGCTTATGAATTTGTGGATAAAGAGTGAATAAAATTTACTCGCACTTCCGCAAATAGAGGCATTTAGCACTAGTGCTTGAAGGTAGGACTGGAGATTTTGCATACATGTTTAGATGGTGAATGTTCATGAAATATCTTAATAAAGCGAGTGAGGGTTGGTTATAAGATTCCTAAGATCGGAAAGTGACGGTTGTACTGTCACGGCCTTTCTGAAAGAATTTGTATATAACAACTTTGGACCTTGAAGTAAAGATACTCAAGGAGTTATTATCTGATTTAATCAAACCACATCCAACATTGGTTGTTGGGGGATACCACTGATAAATACTACTGAACCAGATCAGAATGCCAGTCCACCCAAATGCAGTGGGAGTATGGTTTAACCATTGACCCGTTGTGATTATGTAGACTTTACAGCCTGCTGAGGTGATTGATAACCTAGTGGTCCTCGGAAGGATCGTATAGGATTCGACAATAGGAGGTTGGTTTAAAGCCATAATTCTGTAAATGGAGTTTTGGTACTCCAGTTCTGTTAACAGTCCTGTAGAACCACCTGAGTGTCTCAGGCCCAGTGGAGGTAATTGGATATACATGGAAAAGAGTCGAATGAATAGGAAAGTTTAACTTTCTAAGCAAAGCCAAGTGGTCTAGGGTTAATTCCCTAAGAAGTAGATAGTTTAACAGGGGTGATGCCCTGAAACTTTCTCACCACTCAGCCTTGCTTGACTCTATGGAAAGCAGAAAAATTAACAGGGGTGATGCCCTGAAACTTTCTTGCCGTACAATGGAGCTTAGATTCATTCGAAACAGAAGAGTTTTAGCTTAAATCCAATGGCAGATTGACTGCCTATGCTTATATCCATTGGTGGATTAAAGCAAACCTCTAGGTCATTGAAATTCACATGTTTTGAAATGTGTGGGCTTGACTAGAAGATTGATGAGTCTTTTGTAGACCAAAGAATCAATATTGGTAAAATAGTAGACGTTAGTGTTTATACAGGTAACACGGCAACAATTGTGAACTACACGGGTGTGTTATCTGAAGTCAAGAATTGACGAGCCAAATCTTCTCTGAATCAGAGAAGTGGACTATATTCTTAGAATTTGATTCGGTCGAATTCATGAGAACAAGTTGTTGGAAATATCACATCCATCTTATTGGTTTAAGATGTTAATGCATTTTTGAATGCTAGATTCACCGAGAGGTTTCCTACCCAACCCCTCACGGAATAATTCTCTCAATCTTCAGATATAGAGAAAATGGGATAAATTCTCCTTTGGATAGAGAAAGTCAGGTTATTAAAAGTCAATAAAACTCGAGTCTTGGATTCGGACGTTGAAAGCAGTATAGTGCATCCTCAAGTATCTTGAGAGAACGAGGAATCGTATGCTTGTCCATTCGGGTGCGAACCTGAGTGTCGTTGACTACATTGATTCTGATTTTTTTGTTGGATTAAGGATGATCATGAATCGATCTCAGGCTCAGTGTTTACTCATTGTGATGAAGCTACAGTCTGGAGCAATCCAGCACTGCCAATTTGACTCTGTTAGTCGAATACATAGCAGCTTTCGGAGCACCTAAAGAGGCAGTATGGCATGAGAAGTTTTTTGTTGGATCGGGAAGTGATTCCAGGTCTCAATGAGCCGATATCATTTTACTGTGAAAACATTTGAGAAGTAGCTCATGCATATGATCTTCACAATCACAAGAGGTCAAAAGCATATTGAGAGAAAATGCCACCTGGTCAGACAGACTGTGCAGAGAGGCGACGTTTCGGTCCTAAAGATCGCCTCAAAACCGACAACCTGCTGATCAGTTTAACTAAGTCGCATGGCATCTAATGTCACCGATAAGCGCTTTGCGGGTATAAAATTGGGAGATGTGTCTCATCTGCTTTAGAGCAAGTGGGAGAATGTTGTGGATTGATATAATAAGGGTGTGGTGCTCTAAAAAAAAATCATTGCTTGTCTTTACGGGCAAGTGGGAGATTGTTAGATATAGTGTGCCCGAAAGACAATTGTTGCTTGTTCTTACGGGCAAGTGGAAGATTGTTGGATGTAGCGCCCGAAAGACAATTTATGTAATTGTTTTTAGAATTAATAAATGACAGATTTATTCTCATCTTATTACTTGCTTCGTGCTTGTAAGTAATACACTACTGAAAACCATAAGTCGTATCATATGTAGCCATATAACTTAGTGTGTATGTCACAAATGAGGATTAAGTTTATGGTGATACACACATGAGGATTAAACCACCATTAATGCGCCCAGAACACTTTATGGTGTGACCGTCTTATTCGGACCGTCGACATTGGTTGTCTAAGTGGGGCATTTATTATCAATGGACACTTATCGACTTGACTCGACGTTTTGAGAATAAGTTATATCTATAATCGATAGAGTTCAGATTCGGATTTATGGTGGCGTAATTCCGGAATTAATGATTTAAGTAGAAATATTCTGTTCAATGAATTTTTTATTTAATTTATTGTAGCTACTGGTTATAGGTCCATGGTCCCCGGGTTGGCTCCTAACATGCGAGTGTTTTCTCGTTTTGTGGAACCTCAAGAATAAATTAAGTAGTTGGTCTATTTAATGAATATGCAATATTATTTATTTGGTAAATAATATGTAAAATAGAAAAGACATTTTCTATTATTTTAATGATGAAGTTGGCGCCATTTAATGTGGATAAATTAGAAAAAGAAATTTTTCTAGATTATGTCACATGTGTAATTAATTAATTATCTATTTGTTGGATAATTAATTGAAAATTAAGAGATTGATTTTTTAGGAATTATCTCTTATTTTGTAGCAAAAATATATTTTCCTTATGGGAACATGTTTTTGTGGTGTGAAAATGATAACTCTCTGACTAGTTATTTTCCTATATAAAGAGGTTCCTCCTAGCACAATACACACAATTAAATACGCCACTTTATAAAATAGAAGGAAGAAAAATTAGTTTTTTGCCTTTGTCATTAAGAGGAGAAAAATCTAGGATTTCTTTTGTGTATATTCGAGGAGGTTCTATGGCGAGGATCGACGTCCACCAGTCGTCGCTTGGAGATACAATCCGCAAGATCACGGCTTCTCCCTTTGGTCGATTATCTCTTCCTCTCCGAAAAGGTAAATCTTTAACCTTCTCGTAGGATTAATTAGTTATGTCTCATATCGTAAATCGCATAAGCTTCCGTTGTGCGAAAATCGAGTGTCTCGATCGGTGCTACTACTTCTAGCATGTGGTATCGGAGCGAGGTTAAACTTTTACGATACCGAGAGCATAATTAATTAATTAAGGAGTGGAATTGAATAAAAGTTGCATCTTTTTATATTCGTTTAATATGTATTGCGTGGTTGATGAGATGGATTGCGGTTGGTACTTGTTTACCGTTAGATCTATTGTAAACTCGTATAATAAGAATTATACGATAGGATATATGCAATTTATGTAATTTATTTTTGCAATTTAAATTTCATAGTAGTAGTTTTATTCCGTCGGATCCGTCGGCCAAAAGAAATCTTCAATGGAAAGAAAAAGGGGCGCTGCAACATTATTGTCCAGGCACTGTTCATGCGACAAGGCATTGTTCATACGAAAAAAAAAAAAAGGTATCAAACTTTTTTTTAAAGATGCTGGACGAAGACTTGCTATATAATTTTTTTTTTTTGTTGCTTTTCCTAGTTTAAATAGGTTAGATACGGGGGTACCAACTGTCCATCTCTGTGGTTTAATTTTACGCATTTATTTTTCATGTTCGATAATTTATGTGAAATAACCATGCCATGACATGCGTCATATTCATGAATTCCACTCCTAGCATATGCATACATGTAGATAATTAATCATGATATTAATTAGGCATGTATAAGACGTAATTAATTTAGATTAATTTAGGTAATTAATTAAATTAATTAAGACGAACGGACTTTCATCGGGATATGAAATTCACATGATAAAATAAAATTTACTCGGTAAATTTAATTTTGGAATCTAAAAATAAGAAAAAATTTATTCGTGGATTTTGATTATGTAGTGACTAGATAAAAGAATTTTAATAATAAAAATTGGAAAATCCGGAGAAGTTGGGCACCAACTGAGCAAAAGGTTCGAAAATTGGTTCGGACGGTCAACGGGGCTTCGGCTCGACTCGACTTGTCCGTCCAAGTGCGACGTTAGCGTCGGGGGTCCGGCAAGGTCAAGCTATCCGGCGAGCTGAGGCTCAATGGGGCAACCTTAGCCCTATTCATCCAGCAGTCGTACATGAACCAACAAAAAGGACGGGTCGGCTTAGCCGATCCCGACACCATTCAGTGAACTCGGTTAAAGCTCAGCCAGGGTTTGAAACCGATGAGTTGGTGGTTGCTTTTCTTGATTTATTGTTTTTTGACTTATTCGAAAAATTCAACGATCCCAGAATTTTTTTTAGGATAATAAAATTCTTTGTGAATTTTATTTATGTAGTGACTACGTAAAAGGATTTTAATGATCAAGAAAATTGGAAAATCGTGAAAAGATAGGACACTAACTAGACGGTATTTGGAACCGATAAGTTGGTGATTGCTTTTCGTGATTTATTGTTTTCGGATTATTGGGAAAATTCTATAATCCTAAAACTTTTATCATGACTAATTAGGACTTTTAAATTCTTTGGTGAATTTTAGTTGTGTAGTGTCTACACAAGAGATTTTCTAAATAATCGATAAATTGGAAAATCATGAATACAGTGTCACTAGTTAGACGGTATTTGAAACCGATAAACTAGTGGGAGCTTTAAATTTGTGATTTATTGTTTTTCGATTTAGTAGAAAATTCATAAAGTCCTAATGTATTGGGATTATAAAATTCTTGGTGAATTTTATTTGTGTAGTGTCTACACGAGGAATTTTAATAAATCCATAAAATTGGAAAATCGTGAATAAGTGACACTAGTTAGACGGTATTTGGAACCGATGAACTAGTGGGAGGATTAATTTAAATATTAATGATTTATTGTTTTTCGGATTGTAAAGAAATTCTAAAAATCCTAATGAGACTATTTATTTTTCAAAATAACGAGTGGGAGCGGGGAAGGTGACAACCGACCCCACGGCCTCTACTGTTGACACAAGTGTTGGAATAGTGTCCTAAACCCAATCGGGTTGGACCGGATCCGACCGGATCGGATCATTTCTACTATTTCTTTATGTTTATACATATATTAAATGACTTTTCTGTTGTCATATATATGTTCTTTTAAAGAACCAATTATGAATTGTTATATGATAACGTCCTTAGTATTAAACTGTGATAGAGAAACCATGATAGGCGATTATGGTTGATGAGATCTCTAATCACTTTAGTAAGTTTGACACTTAAATGTCTCTAGGCTGATGTACTATTAAACAGGGCATTGATAGTATAAACAGACTAGCACGTATTAGATGTCTTCTATCTTTAAGGGCAGGGATAGATCTCGTCTATCAAAGTGTAAAGACACTTGGACTGTACGTGGACGTGTATTAGAGAATGCGTACGTTAGACTGACCCACTTACATGGATAAGTGTCACACTATATGGCGGTTGTGTAATTATCCTTAAGACCGGAGTCCTCATGGCATCACGGTGTGGATTGTCATGCTTTGACACTATTGAGGTTTCCCCTAGCCACGGGGAGATCATGCGGTAGTGATTGGGTATGATATTGAAGCATGCGGAGAATACATGATTGGTCGTCCGGGAATCGCGTATCCTATGATTGGGATCGAATATCCGAAATGGCCTTCTTATAAGGAATGTCTTATTCTCGTGAATCTTTGCAAAGTGGGAGTAAACGAGTTACTTCGAGAGAGCATGATATCCAGATTATAAGATACGGTCGTTAATGTTTGACACTCGACGTACGACCGTATGGATATTATTACAGCGATAGGATTGTAATTTACACGGTAACTGTTTCAGATGAAAGTTAGTAGTCATTGCATTTGACTCTTCCAATGATTGGGGGTCACGGTGTGTTGCTAGACGCTATCCCGTGATCGTTAGGCATGAAGAGCATTTTCGTAATTTGCACTTTGTGTCTACGGCCAACATATTCGGAAGCCTATCAGGTCACACACATAAGAACATCTAGCCGGATTAAAATATGGTTATAGTTGATAACCAAATAAGGAAAGTTTATCTCACGACTATAAAGGTTATAGTGGTAAATTAATATGGTGGTATTTATTTATTATGAATAAATAAAATACAAGATATTAATTATATTGATTAATTAAAGAATATTCGGAAGCCAATTAATTGGCATATGGGGCGCATATGATTAGTGTATAAGATACACTTCGATTGTGCAATTTAATTAATGAGATTACCTAATATTAATATTAAATATTAATATATATATATATATATATATATATATATATATATATATATATATATATATACATGATGGTGCGTGTATTTGAACAGGTATATAAGATATACATGTGCACACTTGCCATAGTTATATATATATATATATATATATATATATATATATATATATATATATATATATATATATGTGTGTGTGTGATATATACATATGTGTAAATTGATTTATGGTAATATAATAAAGATAGTCAATATTAGATATTGGCAATATCTTGAAAATATTCAATATAAGATATTGACAATATCCTAGTTTTATTTAATATAAGATATTATAATAAATGAGATAAATCAATCAATTATATTTTCTTTATTTTATTGGGAAAATGTTTTCTTCTCCTCCACACCATATGGGCCGCCACCTTCTACTATAAATAAGAGGTGGGTGTCAAGCTCTTTTGTACATCACAATTGCAAGAGCTCATAGTTCTTGTGTAAAATAGAGAGCATCCTATAAGAGAGTTGGAGAGAGGGGAAAAGGGCCGGTCTAGCAACCGGAGTTTTCCAATAGCAATCCATGATGGGATTCCGGCAAGTTGTTCGTGTGGACTAGCGGTAGAGGCCGAACACTTGAGCGGCTCTATGCAGAACTACTCTCAGAGACGGTCAAAGCGTCGATCTTTTAGATCAACCAAGGTAACCACCGTCTACTACTTATTTGTTTATTGCTTAAACGAAGTCGATCCTGGTTAAAAGGAAATAAAATTTTAAATTCCGCTGCGTTCCCGCGTAGATTTCCTAACAGTGGTAGCAGAGCGAGCTTTGAGCTTAAGCAATAAGCATGTTATTTTGCGTAGTTAATTTTATCGTTTAAATCACGTAATTAAAAGATGAAAGATTTTTGATTCGCAAAAGTGATACATGAAAAGAAAAAAAAAACGAGATCGGGTGGTGCTCGGCCGACTGGCGGCGGCACCACCACCGGCGGCGGCTCGGCGCCGCGGCGGCGGCGGTGGCGCAGGGCAACCGGTGGCCGGCGTCGGTTGACCGGTCAATGCTGGCGGGTCTCCAAATTTTTGTTTTGTGTATTTTGTGATTCAATATGGTTCATAGTTGTGATTGATAATTCCTCCTTTGTTTAGTTGTGTCATGTGGCTAACCAATGGTTCAAATAGTTTGGGCCATTGGGATGCCGCATGGCATTAAAATAATGATGGCATTTCCAAACTTTGTTTGGAATAGGCCTAGGCCCTTTCCAAATATTTGATTTGGGAAAAGGCCTAGCCTGCGCCACTTCCAAAATTTTGATTTTAGAAAGTGGCCAGGCCTAAACCAAAATTATTTGGCCTTTCCAAATATTCGATTTGGAATAGGCCTAGGCCCTTTTCAAATATTTGATTTGTAAACGGCCTAGGCCTAGGCCACTTCTAAAATTTTGATTTTGGAAAGTGGCCAGGCCTAAGCCAAATTTGGTTTATGAAGATGCCTTTTGGTTTAGGAAACCAAATGCATCCCTTTTGATTAAGAATCAAAAGGAAAGAAACAAAAGAGACTTAATTTTAATTTTGATTTATTTTTAGAATAGTTCTAATTAATTAAAATTATCATTAAAATCGTTTAAAATTAATCGTTAATTTTATTTCGATTAAAAATCATTTAATTAATTAAATATTAATTAGTTAATTGATTGGATAAAATTATTTAAAAGATTAAATGTTAATTTATTAATTAAGACGCAAGTAGTTATATTTTAATTTTATCTTTTTCATAAGATGTTATTGTATGGATTAGATATAGTAGATATAATGTGATTATATGGACCCCGATTGATCATGGACTCGACCGATAGGATAGATGTGAATGATTTAATTTTTCTGTTGGTTTTAAAATTGTCCTAGGCCGTTATGAAGAACGTGACCTAGTTTATTTTCTGCATTTACCCCATTCCCATTAGCTCCCCCCGTGTGCGGCGGGTGTATTTATTTTATTAGATAGAATTAAATGTAACAAGAATGGAGTAGAAGATGGAGACCAAAGAAAGAAGAATAAAGATCCCATTGGAGATGGCGCATTAAAGATCCTATTGGCGGTTGCAGCTACCCTTAGATTGTGACCCGCGGTTTCGTCAGTTTGTATTCGAAACCGCACCTAAGAAAAGTCCATGATCATACCGGTTACTTTACGCATTTGTTTATTTTGTGCTTGCATTTATTTCATATGATACGATAAATGCATGACTAGGCACGATCTAGATAAATGTGTAGGATATATATCTATAGAGATAGATATATTTGATGAGACCATGATTAAAATTAATTAAGTGAATTAATTTACATAAATACTTCCACACAAAAAATCAAGTCGAAATTTTGTCTCCCAATATTATAACGACGGTGAAGAGCCTGTGTTCGGATCCAACTGATCGACCACCGCCGGGAGTTGACCTACCTCGGGTATATCGTCGTTATTGAGATATGATCGTATGAGATCTCGTGAATATTGGGTTATGACTTGACTAGAGTCTTTCGGTGATTGGCCACCGTCAGGGCCATCGGACTTTAGAGACAAGGGGTTGACTAACACATAGTGATGTGTATCGCCAAAGAGTTGACTAGTGAACCACTGAGAATCACATAGTGATGTGAATGGTAAGGTGTTACCTACCTTTCGAAATTATCTTGGTTGATCGACCACCGCCGGGAATCGAGGTAACTAGATTGGATCTCAGGCACTAAAGAATTTTGAAATATTCTTGAAAGTCAATTGGGAGTAGTTGACTAGTGGGAGCAAAATCATAAACCAAAAGACCATTTTTGATTTTACGTGTATAAACAACAACACTCTTTTATCTTTATTTTTAGGTTGTAGTTTTAGCGAACTTTATATTTATGTTTAATTCTCGATTAGTAAAACCAAATTTTGACTGTTACCTTTTGAGAAACGTTCTCAAATATGGTTAAGTAATTTTAATCCTTTTAAAATAAGCAATGACACGAGCAATCCCGTTATAGTAGTTAGAGACAAAAAGACTACATATTTAATGCAGTGCTCCAAGACTTTAATTATTAATGAAAAGCGGAAGCTCATGGCATTGGATACGATCCAATATGATCATTCAGTCATATGATGACAGTTAATTCAAACGTTGGATAAGAATGACCACTCTAATTTTGGAAAGGTTGTTTTTAAAATTGTAAGATTTAAGTATCGACTTAATTCTATCATTGCTTAAAAGTTAATTAAATAGTTAATGTTTTAAATACGATTTAAAAGGTTAAATAAATTATTTAAATAAACTTTAGATTTTCTTTATGAAGGAAATCAAAGACATAGATCTTGTGATTTTTCTTAAGTCTTATGAAGACTACACTAAGAAGTATTTACAAGTGCCTGAAGGATTAAAAAGGAAAGTTAGGGCATGTGCTTAAATAAAGAACTTATTGAAGTTTCTATTCTAGGCAAGTGAGTTGAGATAAATCTATCTAAGTTCAAAGTCAACTCTTAGATATATGATATCTTGCAAGTGTGATTAAATTAAAAAGATTAAATATAGATATGGAAGGTGAAGCAAGCGTTGTAACACTTACCATATTCTGGATCTAGTAAACTGATAAGGGAACTAAATAAATGTTATTATGTTCAGGTTCTTATGAAGAACATACTTTCAGTTATTTGTAAGGATTTAGTAGACATATTCAATTGTAAAGAATAAATGTTATTCCGATAAAGTTGGAAGGTCACTGAATCTAACATACTAGATTGATGTCACTATATAGTTGATATATGTGATGAGATCTCAACTAAATATTTGTATGGCTATTATACTTGATTTGTGGTTACTCTAGGGACAATCTCTATGGAAGGGAATCGTGTAATCAAACGTCATTCTAATGATGCTAAACCATATGATTATGAATCATATGAGTTATACGTATCTTATCCAAAGAGCACTAAAATACCCTTTTAAGAAAAGGTTATGAAACCTGGAAGATTGACTAGAGCCTAAACATATTAATGTTCGTTGGTTTGTGACAATTTATACCATAAACAATTGTTTGTCTCTCTCTTGGATTATTTTTAGAAATAGTTGAATGTACTTATAGAAGTAAAACAATTTGGAAAGCCTGAAAAGTTCGAGCTAGTACGAATATGAGATTGATGAGCTACATGGGAATTAATCTTCAATTGGACTGGAGTAATTAATACCTGAAGGGTGTTTCAGAAGTTGTCTAAAATAGAATCAGATTCTCCCTTGAAGGATACCATCTTTTGGATACGCAATTAGATTGTGTTCCCAAAATGGAAACAACACTTTATATGATAAAGGTGTGACGCTAGCCATGCGAAGTATCCCTTACCCGTTTCGGGATAGTGCCCTTATACTTAACCGAGTTCCAAAGAATAAAGGTTGAATAAATTCCATATTAGATATGGAAGGGGATAATGTCGAATCTATCTTAACCGATGATTTGAAGTTGTCATAGGCAAAGTCAGAAAGGCTTGGAGCCTAGTACGACGTGTGAGACTTTGTGGAATATCTTAGCATTTACGCTAGATATTATTTACTTGTCCGCGGAGCAAAATGTTTGTCTCCAAACATGCCGTCTTCTAAAGGAATTGTTTCTTCCAAAAGAAACAGTGGGAGTGAATCAGATCTCAAAAGAGTTTGTGAACCACAAAGATATATTCAACCATAGGAACGTGAGCAGACGCCACATAACGATGAGGTGTAGAACACTGCTCAGTGCACACAAAAGTTCTCGTAAGTCCGTGGATAACCTCAAGCCCGAAAAGGTCGCCGGTAAGTTCATCTTGAAGAATGAATATCTCACGACTTATGAAGGAATGTTTGAAAGGCAAGATTGAGAGATATGGCCGGGAGCCATAATATCCGAATTAGATTCCATCGGTGATAACCAGGTTGTGAACCTAGTCCGTCTTACCTGAGGAATGTCCCCGTAAGGTCGAGCCCGCCTCTATTCAGATAATACTTGTTATAACTTTGTATCATGACTATATGATAGTGTTGAAGACGTTGGGCGGATGTACTCGATGTTCATAGACTATAACATGATATGTAAGCCCACGAGATCCATTTATGGACTCAAACAAGTTTCTCTCGGACAATTTCTTTGTTTGATAATCAAAGGAGTTTGATTTAGTCAAAAGAAGGATATGCCCAATGTGCAAAATGGATAGTGGGAGTGTGTTACGATTTTTGAGTAAGGTATTGGATATCTCTCGAGAATTGTCACCCCATGTCACAGTCAATTAATGTTTGGTAGTTCAAGGTCTTTACGAAAGCACTTGAATTAGCAGTTCTTATTTTTGAAATAAGAATCTATAGCGATAGATTTAACTGCTGTTAGATTATAGTTTACCTATATAGATGTGATGCCAAAAGAGTTTAGCATAGATCGCGACAGGGGATACTGCTAGGCGGTGTTCTCAAGATCTATCTATGTTAGGACGTTCGTCCTAATGATAAGGTGAATGATGATACTTATGGAAGGTTTCCTTTGCTACTGCGATAGGAACCATCTTATAGGTAATGCCGGATGTTCATAGTCCATGAATATTCATGAGCAAGTATGAAAGTAAATCTGGAGAATGTCAAGAATATCCTTAAACAAGTTAAGGGAGAGTTCCTAGTTTATCGAAACTTGGAATTAGATAAATATAGTTATACGTACGTATATCCTGAGTCTTATGAAGGCGAGTGGGAGCTACAGTCTGGGTTTGCAGTCACTTTGATTAAGTGATACAGTGAGCTGGAAATGTTCTAGCCTATGGGTCACTGTAAATTCTACAACTGAGCCAAAAACACAGTAGTGCCTTGGAGGCGCAGCGGGAGTAGTACATGGATCTAGAAGTTTCATTCCTGAACCTAGTACGGTTCTTCCACCTTTTCTATATAGCTGATATAGTAAGTGGATTCATTGCTTAAGCAAGGACCAGAGTATCGTCAGAGATCTGTGTGTGTGTTGAGGCGGTTCCTTTGACGTGGTCATTTGGAACATGATATGAAGATAGTCAGAGTCCCCACGGATAGCGATCCGTTTATGGCTAGGGCTAGTTGCGAGTATTGTATGAGATTCTTGTGTTTCAACTTGGTCTTGTGTGTGCGAGTGATTGGTTTTAGGCCAAGTGGGAGATTGTTGGAATAGTGTCCTAAACCCAATCGGGTTGAACCGGATCCGACCGGGTCGGATCATTTCTACTATTTCTTTATGTTTATACATATATTAAATGGCTTTTTCGTTGTCATATATATGTTCTTTTAAAGAACCAATTATGAATTGTTATATGATAACGTCCTTAGTATTAAACTCGTGATAGAGAAACCATGATAGGCGATTATGGTTGATGAGATCTCTAATCACTTTAGTAAGTTTGATACTTAAATGTCTCTAGCCGATGTACTATTAAACGGGGCATTGATAGTATAAACGGACTAGCACGTATTAGATGTCTTCTATCTTTAAGGGCAGGGATAGATCTCGTCTATCAAAGTGTAGAGACACTTGGACTGTACGTGGACGTGTATTAGAGAATGCGTACGTTAGATTGACCCACTTACACGGATAAGTGTCACACTATGTGGCGGTTGTGTAATTATCCTTAAGACCGGAGACTTCATGGCATCACGGTGTGGATTGTCATGCTTTGACACTATTGAGGTTTCCCCTAGCCACGGGGCGATCATGCGGTAGTGATTGGGTATGATATTGAAGCATGCGGAGAATACATGATTGGTCGTCCGGGAATCGCGTATCCTATGATTGGGATCGAATATCCGAAATGGCCTTCTTATAAGGAATGTCTTACTCTCGTGAATCTTTGCAAAGTGGGAGTAAACGAGTTACTTCGAGAGAGCATGATATCCAGATTATAAGATACGGTCGTTAATGTTTGACACTCGACGTACGACCGTATGGATATTATTACAGCGATAGGATTGTAATTTACACGGTAACTATTTCACATGAAATGTGGTAGTCATTGCATTTGACTCTTCCGATGATTGGGGGTCACGGTGTGTTGCTAGACGCTATCCCGTGATCGTTAGGCATGAAGGGCATTTTCGTAATTTGCACTTTGTGTCTACGGCCAACATATTCGGAAGCCTATCGAGTCACACACATAAGAACATCTAGCCGGATTAAAATGTGGTTATAGTTGATAACCAAATAAGGAAAGTTTATCTCACGGCTATAAAGGTTATAGTCGTAAATTAATATGGTGGTATTTATTTATTATGAATAAATAAAATACAAGATATTAATTATATTGATTAATTAAAGAATATTCCGGAAGCCAATTAATTGGCATATGGGGCGCATATGATTAGTGTATAAGATACACTTCGATTGTGCAATTTAATTAATGAGATTACCTAATATTTAATTTACCATCATGTATATATATATATATATATATATATATATACACATGTGTAAATTGATTTATGGTAATATAATAAAGATAGTCAATATTAGATATTGGCAATATCTTGAAAATATTCAATATAAGATATTGACAATATCCTAGATTTATTTAATATAAGATATTATAATAAATGAGATAAATCAATCAATTATATTTTCTTTATTTTATTGGGAAAATGTTTTCTTCTCCTCCACACCATATGGGGCGCCACCTTCTACTATAAATAAGAGGTGGGTGTCAAGCTCTTTTGTACATCACAATTGCAAGAGCTCATAGTTCTTGTGTAAAATAGAGAGCATCCTATAAGAGAGTTGGAGAGAGGGGAAAAGGGCCGGTCTAGCGACCAGAGTTTTCCAATAGCAATCCATGATGGGATTCCGGCGGGTTGTTCGTGTGGACTAGCGGTAGAGGCCGAACACTTGGGCGGCTCTATGGAGAACTACTCTCCTTAGACGGTCAAAGCGTCGATCTTTTAGATCAACCAAGGTAACCACCGTCTACTACTTTTTTGTTTATTGCTTAAACGAAGTCGATCCTGGTTAAAAGGAAATAAAATTTTAAATTCCGCTGCGTTCCCGCGTAGATTTCCTAACAACAAGCACGTGAGAGAATGGTGACGCCTCATGCTGCTTTGATTTCGGCCCCCCTAAGGATGGCCTTCACCACTATCAAAATTCAAAGCTTGGTCTCCGAAAGGATAGGATTTTGAGTACTCGTCGTGTCACTGACCTACCCTATGGCGGCATACTCAGGGCGTACTTAAAAATCTGAAACAGTAGGTCACACTCACAAGGGTATTTTTGGAAATATCTTGGCTGAAAAAGGAAGGTAATCAACAACTAAACGGAGATATCTGATTCTCAATTGGTTTAATTGTTGAGAGAGATTGTCTCAATTTAATCATCACCTCTTTGTCCTACCCTACGGCGGCACTGTAGGTGTGAGATTAAATCCTTGTAATGGTAGGATAAACTGCATGCATGACATCACGTTTATAATTCCTAAAATCATTAAATGTTGTAATGTAAGATTTGATTTATATTTCTATCAAAAAATTTATTTTCTACAACTGCATATTATCTCATGGTATCTAAACTGCTAAACATGATAAATTGACTGATGTTTACTTCGTAAAAGTGGAAAAGTAACAAGAACGTTGAACTCAATAATTGAAAATACAAATTAATTTTTTGGAAGAGGATGTTCCTCTTAAGCCTTCAAACTTAAGTGACAATGATAAGAATGTCACTTGTGTTGAACGAGAGACAAAACAAAATTAGTCAAAGATGACGAGAATGATTTGGTATCAATCTCACTGGACATCCCACAGTTCACGAGTAGTGACTGCTCCTATGAACTGCTAGTTCGCGGCTATTTCCTTTAAAGAAATCCAAGAATGGGAAAGAATGTCTACAAGTTCAAGTCATCTAAACTAAATAAGTTAAAGGCTAAACCGAAATATTAATAAGAGAAGTAAAAGATAAGGAAAGTGATTTTGGATCACCAACCTATGAATCCTTAGAGACTTTCTTAACTGAGTAATTTGACTCAGTAAAGTTCTTTTGTAAGAACAAGTTAGCTGGGCATTCATGATGAAGAGTAGACAACAGGCAGTTATTTCAGCTAAGATAGTGGGAGTGATATAAGGAAATAAATTTCGGATTTTGAATCCTTGAATATCAAAGAAATATAATTTCTGTTTTCAGATTCGTTGGAACTGACGGACCTTTTCTAGGCTATATAGATCTTAACCGGTAGTGTACCGGGTCAAACTGAAGTGCTAGTGTGGTGAGTCAGAGTGTCGAATCCTCAGGGAAAACGTGGTAATTCTTTTAAGTGTGGTTAAATACCAAAGAGCTGTTATTAACTCGATCTAAACCGCAATTTTATAACACAGATTACTACTATTCTACCGAACATAAAATAAATGCGTAATTTAAAAGTTATTCTAATATAATATATATAGATATATAAATATATATATAAATGTACATGGATTGTAAAAATATATATATATATATATATATATATATATATATATATATATATATATATATATATATATATATATATAAATATATAGATACCAATATATAGTTTATAGTAATAGACAAATAAAACTAGCCAAAGTATATATAATTGATTTATACGATCTTTTTCAGTAAACGGAATGTGCTCGATCTTTTCCTTTTATATTAGGTCCAATTGAGTAAATGAAACGGTGCACTCCTGAGGTTAACAATTCCTTCTCACACGAGCGTATGAAATTGTCATATGTCATTGTCATCGTTCAATCTCCACAATCGCCCCATGCTAATCTCGTTAGTCGAGTGTACCGAGTACAAATCTACCCCGGATAAAAGAGGTTATTCCGTTTGTCGACGGCCGATGTTATTCAAAAGGCTCCGGTTGTCGCGGATCGATTTAACTTTCCGGTGTTAGTTTCAATTAAACCGTTGATTTTAACATTATTACGATCTTGAGCACAAATTTAATAAGATTAATCTTTCCCAAGACAAATCTGCCCCCGGGTAGGAAATAGGATTCCGTTGTCACGCTTTACGCACGGCCAATTTTACCCTCCGGTTTTTCTATCTTTTATCTCATATCCTAACTTCTCTGGTCAGTTCATCGTTAGGTTATATGTTGCGATTCATCTTGGTTAATTACGTCAATCCGAATATTATCAATACGTTACAAAATAGAAAAAAATTCAATTAACTCAATTTTAGTAAATTTTACTTAGACAGCATTCCTTTACCAAAAAGATCGAAATAAAACGATTACATAACTTTGGCTAGTTATTTAGACTTAGCTAAAAAACATTATAACAATTTAAAAAGATAAAAATAAACAAAACAAACATAAATACTTTAGAAAATTTACCCGATTACAAATGCTGAATCAGAGTCGTATTCTTCCGGATATTACAACAACTTCAACAACACCGAACTTCCGATAATTTCCCGAGCATTACAACGATACTACGGTATTATTATTTTTGGCATAAGCCCTATTTACAAACTACGAAACTAAAAAGAAAATAAGAAGATAATATATATATAGGAGATTGTATATATATATATTGGTACACCAATCGCTGCTGAACTGAGGCTCTTTATATAGAAAGTTGGAGGAGGGCCGGACCGGTCCGAGAGTAGGCTGGACTGGGCCGGTCTAATGATTGAATCCACCCCCCTTGATAAATCAGCATGTGCGAGGATATATATATATAATTATAATTATATATAACTTATAAAATTCATATCTTGAGTTCCCGATCTCCAAACAACATGATTCAAGATCCATTGGAAAGCTCTTCGAATAATCTACAACTTCCACGAAGGACTCTTCTTCAGAAAATGTCGTTTAGATGAGCCATTCGTTTGTCGAAGATATTTCTCGATTACCACTTAATCAAATCGATTAGCCACTTGACCACTTCGATTGACCACTTGACCACTTAAGCTCGTGACACTCTCTAAATCCTTCCAAAGATATGTTTATACTTTAAAATGTCGATTCTCGGGGTCTTGGCTTATACATCTGCAATAAAATACCACAAATACCCACGTAAATCTGACACGACATTCCGATTTACTAAAATCGGTACAAAACGATAAATTTTTATTATTATTACTAAGTTTTACTACTAACAACTCTAAATTATAAAGATTAACATTTCATAATATTTATATCATAATTTCATATATTTTATATAGAATTCGTTGATAAAACATAATAATATAACGTATATTTAATCATATAAAAGTAGTATATCAACTACTCCCCACTTAGCTTTTGATCGTCCTCGAGCAAAAATAAGCGGTAATAAAAGATAATATAATTGATCAGATTATAATTTTTAATGTAATTTATATTGTCAATATTATAAATATATTACTTATTCTAATTGAAAATTTATAAGAAGACAAAAAGTGTATATAACTGAAATAGCTCAAACATCAAATATTATTTAGATGAAATTGTACATGGAATACTTAATAAGTATAAATAAAATATTAGAATGATTTTTAATCGCAACTATTATGAAATCCTGGAATCGGAAACTTGGTCAGGTAGTCGACAAAAATGACTTATAAAGTTTAGGCTCAAGATGTTGGTTAATCGGAAAAAGAAATCAAAAAGAGAAAGAGGCAAGTCGTACGTACTTACATCTTCATATTCTTGATCAAAAAATAATCATCGATTAATAGCATCCTATTTTATTCCCTCTATTTTTCAGATTTTCTCTCTTTTTTTTTCTTTTTTTTTTCTTTCAATCAAGAACTAAAAGCGTGAGTGTGTGTAGAAAATCAAACTTACAAGCATTGCTTCATCAAGATTGACCGGAGTACTACTCTTTCGATCGAAAATTACAAGTCCGGTTTCCTTAAACTTGTAATCATTCTTGAGATCTTATGATTCGACTTTTTCTTTTTCATTCTGTGCCTTCATTCCCAGCAATAGAACATTTCGAGATAATACCCTAGCTGGACTACTATCATCAGGCAATCGGGAGCTTTTAAACCTCATAGTGATATAGGACATTTCGAGATAACACCCTACTGCACTCAAATCATTGGTAGCTACAACCGATATGTTTTTATTTTTAAGTTGTCGATCACAGATAAGGAAGATACCTGATATTTGATTAATTCTGTGTAGATATAGTGCTTCGTTCTTAATTCTTCTATAGAATATTAACATATCCGAACTTATTACCAAAATCAACTATCTTGAAGTGTCATGAGGTAAGATCGAATATACTAATACTTATCTAATTTTTCCAATCTCAGTATACACCAAAACTTAGCTTTTATGTTTACATCTCTTTTTATAAGTACGTACAAACTTGCGGTATTTTCAAGGAAATGTAGACCAAAATTAGCTAAAGGTTGGTTAATTCCAATTAATCAAAAATGGCAATTTCGAGTGAGGTCTTGATCACTCTAATCAAGGCTGACGTAGGAACAAAAATTGAAAATTTTTTAGGTAGGCTATTTGGCTATAGTTATATATTTTTGTGGTGCCAAAAATCGTCATCCCTAGTCCAATTCTAAACTCATAATTCATTTTTGAAAAAAAAATGATTCTAAAAATTTTACTTATAATTATCAACATACTTATATAATTTCATGAAACCAATATTTAATATTAATTACTTAATTATATAAACTTAAAATCTCATTAAAATCTAAATTAGACATAAAATATAATTATAATATATCTAATCTACTTTACTTAAAAAACTTATTCTTCCAAATTATATCATTTTTTATTCATATTTATATATTAACTACTTAATTTATCTAAAAAATTAAAAATAAGTAATAAAAATTTTGATAATTTTATAATTTATAATTATTTTTTCGAAAATTTTAATGAATTTTCTAACCTAACTCTACTCCCCACTTACGAAGTGACATCGTCCCGATGTTCAATGAGTATTAAAAAGTAGGTTTGAAAATAAAATTAAAATTATATATTAACGTTATTATTTTGATTTTCTTACTTAACGTATACTAATACATTATAACAATTCAAACATATATATTAAACATGATATAAACTATTACAAACTTAAAAAACATAAACTTATTACTACTAATCTTAACTTAAGTTAACTTATTAAAAACTTAAACTATCATAAACTAACAACCAACAAACCATCTAAATTGTTGACGAACAACCCGGTGTATCAACCGGTAACAAGCCAACTCTATTATCTCTAGACGGAAAAATTTCATTCGTCTCAAGCTCTCCAACTCCATTCATTTGAGTACAAAGACGCGAAATCATCCAAGCATTAGGCATAGGTTTCCCCCTACTACCTCTCGTTATTGCAAATTCCAAAACTGTCCTTTGAATCAAAATACCCCAATCCACAAATTCACCAAATGCCAAAGCATAAAGTAGAAGCATTTCATTCTCGGCAAGGCTTGCAAAATCCCAGGTGGGATATACTCTAGAATTAATAAAATGCTTCCACGCCTTTATGTGTGGAAGTAAAGCACGTGTAGACATTTCGTGATTTGTGTCGAAAAGTGGAAACAGACATTGGAAAGACTCCTGCACTTTATTCAAATGATTATATGGATTTTGTAGTTCCCATTTCATCTCGAAATGTTGCATCGTAACAGGTGGAATTTCAAAGAGTTGATTGATAATAGACGAAGAGAAGGGAACAGCCACTCCTCTTACCGAGACAATTTGAGTTATATCAATCATAGGCGTCGTCATGAGGGCAGAATAAAATTCTCGAACTATCGAGATATTTATTCTTCCTCTTGGCGTACTTACAAATTTCTTCCAACCGAATCCTCGAATAATAGTTTTACCCCATCGATCTATCTTATCGAAATTTAAACCTTTCTCCAACTGGATTGGAGAATTAGCAAAACGAGGGTGTAAAATTACATTATCGTTAGAAGCTTGAGACTCCGGAGCATCCGGGGTGTTAGGCTCATATGAATTGACAGAAGGTGAGGATCGGTTCGACATTTAAAAACAGATGAGAAGGAGAAAAATATAAGAAGGTAGATAGAAAGTGAAAAGAAGTGAAAGGAGATGGCATATCTTGCTCATATCTTTACTTGGTTAAATAGATAGTAAAAAGCATATGTGTGTGCATTAGACGGACTCAAGAATGACTCATCCCTCTTTTCTTCACGGCTCGGGCCGAGAATAGGCCGGACCGGTCCGGCCTCAACTTTCTTTTACCGAGTACAGAGGTGAAAGTCAAATTGTGTTTTGTTTTTTTACTTCATGTGTGTAACAATACATACCTCCTTAAAGATATTTATAAAGCTTCATCTAACTTGATACGAACTGATAAAACGACACAACATATATTTTTAAAGCGACCTAGTAATGATACATAATTATTTTTGGGTTTTTTTATAGTTTATAAAAATTAAAACGATTTAGAATGAAAACCATATTTCGATAAAACGATTATAAAATAAAAATAAACAAAAACGAAAACAAACCAATATCTAAATGAAAATGTCGAATAAAATGTGCAGTAAAAATGTTTAATCAAACATAGTCATGAAATTCAATCTTCTTCAAAATCTTCCTCAAGATCAACATGAAAGCTCGAACTCGGAAACGACTGAGAAGCTGGCGGCTGAACTGTAGTCGTGGTCCTGACTGAACTATCAAGACCCATAGAACTCATGCCAGTCGTGATATGTGCAAACTCAGTGAATCCTCCCCAACTAGACATCGCTGGTCTCTGAATACCTGTCGAAAATACACCTGTACCACTCGATTGGCCTCCAAAAGGATAGGACGTTGGATGAAAGCTAGAAGGTGGTGGAATAGGTGCTACCCAGTCTGGTAAGGTATATGGATCTGACTGACAAGGTGGATAGGCAGGATCATCAAAGGGAGGATTACGAAGCAACTGCTCGTTCCTCCTTAAACCTCTACGAATATCGTCACACCACTGCCTATTACTTTCAACATACAAAGCCATGTTGGCTTGACCACGTGCAACGTCTGATACTAAAGATTGAAACATATCATAAGTTATTGTATTGGAGAAAGGAGTTTGTTGAGGCTGACTAGAAAAAGATGGAAAAGAAGAAGATGTGAAAACTGGTGGAGCTGGTTGAGTTTGACGGTTTCTGATCAAAGAGCTTATTCTACCATCTGGAAGCCTAGTCAAACTTGGTCCAATCAGAGGTGCATCCGCCAAAGCTAACTTGTCATTAGGCAGGAATGGTACTCCTATCCTACGACATAAATCTGAGATAAAACAAGGGAAGTACAGATGACTCCCTGGTCTGGCGATGACAATACTCTCGAAAACTCTTTTAAAAATTACTTTTCCAACATCCACTTTCACATCATTTACCATCGCCCAAGCGATACAAACATCTTCCTTTCCATAAGCAGTATGTTTACTAGAAGGATAGAGATTATGGCTAATAAACCTTTTAATCGCCCTTAAACCTCTAAAACATTTCCCGTAGTTAAATCTATTTTCAACCCACACAGCGGTTGGGTCAAAAGCGTGCTGAGCTCTCAGGGCAGTCTGCTCAAAACTTGCAGGATCATCTAAATTCCAAACTACCCTGTAATCTTCATCATCAGGAAAAACTTCAACTCCTAAAATTGCATTAATCATGGCAGGGTTAAAAGGAACATTTCTAGCTCTTAGGGGTATAGTTTGCGACTGATTAAGCTCATCTTGCGACATAGTAGACAAAACCGAATAAAACTCAGCTACTAAAGTCGTGTTGATCTCCCCTTCTCTTCTGGCTGCTAGTTCTAACCACTGACGTCTCGTAAAAATATTTTTAACCTCATCACCTAAGTCATCCAAATCTAACCCTTTTTCAACCAAAACATCACATTTACTATAAATTCTTTCATACGCGTTCTTAGCTTCTTGTGATGCTGTTTTATCGAAGCTTACGGCTTCTTCTTCAGGTGATAAAATTATTGTGCCTACGACCGGAGTTGATATAGGAATGTTTGATTTTCGCTTTTTAGAGGCTTTTCTACTCGACTCAGCCATTCTACGATATTGGTAAAGCCAATCAACAACAAAAATAACAACAAAAAATAAAAATGTCACAACACACTCAAAAATCAAAACAGTTGAAATTAATCTAAAAAATTATGAAAAATACGAAATTGATAACTAAATAAACTATATAATACCTTAATATGAAGAAAACGTTGAAAAGTAGGCCGGAAAAGTGGTAAAGTCGCCGGGAAAAAATGGAGCTTGTTTTTTATTCCTTTTTGATTTTTGTAACTTTTGTGGAAGAGAGGAGATAGAATGATGAAGAAATCAAGTAGTGGTGTAGTGTGAGATGAATTTTTGTGGAAGGAATTGAAATTTTTTTGAGTGGTGGGGTTTTGGGTGTGGGGTGCGGCTGTAAAAGAAAATTAGGGAAGAAGAAGAAGAAAAGGGAGTCCCCGTTTTTTATGCTTTTAGACCTCGGCTCGGTCCGGGTTAAGGCCGGATCGGTCCGTGTCCAATTTTTTCACTTTTTCCGAATTTTTTTTTTTTTGATTATAACTTATAAAAAACTCTAATAAAACTTAATTAAAATCTTAAAGATAAGTTTATAATTATTTTTTTTAAACTTAATAAAATCTTAGAAATAAAATTTGAAGGAAATCTTATAATTTTATAACAATTTCTAAAAATTTAATAAAATCTTTATAACACTTAATAAAAAGCTTATAAAAATTTAATAAATTTATATTAACTCTTATAAAACATCTAAATTAAAACTTAAAAAGAACTTTTATAAAACTCCTCAAATTTCATAAAGATCCAATTTTATAAAATTTTCAGAAGTTATGCGAAAATTTTATAAAATAAAACAAAAAAAAACTCGAAACTTAAGGGGTTCCTGATTCTTCGATTTCTAAATCTTCCAGAGTTCTGATGTAACGTTCAATCAACCTAACTCCTAAAAATGAAGCATTTGAATTATCTCTCGGAATTCCATCGGGATTTCGGATAACCACCTAATCGTTCCCTTCCTAACAATAATCAAACACTCATCCTGGGATTTGGTTGTGTTTTTCCCACAGCGTCCAACATGTTCACTTTTTCCACGTATTCTCGCATCTCATCGAAACTTTGCCCTTCTTTTTATTGCACTTCTTGATGTTCCATTACAAACTTCTTTCAATCCGATCTCTCTCAACAATTTCTTGTTTTGTTCAAAAACTAAAGTCGCTATAGCAAACGCGACATCTTTATCTAGGCCTAATTTCAAAAGTAAAACAAATACTCCTAATCTATCTAAAAAAGGCATCCAGTTCTTTTACGTCTATCCGGTAAAAGACGAAAAGAGTTTAAACATAAATAACAACACAGAAAAGTAGAGTAAAGATAGATAGCACCTGGTATTCGGCTAATTTCAGTTTCTCTGCTTTTCAGTTTTTCGGTTTTTCTCGCTTTTTCAATTTGTCGGGGGATCAATCGGTAGCATTACTTCTTCTTTCAAAGTGTGATTCCTTCTCCCTCCACAAATAACTTTACTCTCGTGGCCATTGGCTATAAAAGTTGTATTTCCATCGCTAGTTCAACAAACTCCATATTTGTAAACCCGTGTTACTTTAAATGGACTCGTCCATCTAGATTTAAGCTTACCTGGAAACAACTTTAAACGTGAATTGTACAAAAGCACTCGATCATCTACATGGAACTCACGTTTAAAGATTCTCTTATCATGGAAAGATTTCGTGCGTTCCTTGTAGATTCGAGCATTTTCATAAGAATCGAGACGAAATTCATCTAGTTCGTCAATTGAAGCAATCTATGATCACCGATGTACCTTAGGATCGAAATTCGTAAATCTAATAGCCCAGAAGGCTCGGTGTTCTAACTCAACTGGGAGATGACAAGACTTACCAAAGACTAGCTTATACGGAGAACAACCAATTGGTGTTTTAAAAGCTGTTCTGTACGCCCATAATGCATCATCTAATTTAACTGCCCAATTTTTACGATTTGATTCCACTGTTTTCTCCACGATTCTTTTGATTTCTCTATTTGACACATCTACCTGTCCACTGGTTTGCGGATGATAGGGCGTTCCTAACTTATGCGTTACACCATATTTTTCAACTATCTTAGTAAATGGTCTATTACAAAAGTGTGACCCTCTATCACTAATGATAGCCCTCGGAATGCCATATCTGGTAAATATATTCTTTTTAAGGAATCGTATGACAACTTTGGTATCATTAGTTGGAAGAGCTTCAGCTTTTACCCATTTTGAAACATAATCTACCATTACAAGAATAAATCTTTTTCCAAAAGATATAGGGAAAGGTCCCATGAAATCTATACCCCAAACATCAAATAACTCACATTCTAAAATAGGTTGCATAGGCATTTCATGTTTTTTAGATATATTTCCCCATTTTTGACATGATTCACAAGATTTAACATACTTATAAGCATCTCTATATAGTGTAGGCCAATAAAAACCACATTGTAAAACTTTAAAAGCAAGCTTTTCCAACCTCCATGATGACCTCCCCGCCTCACGATCATGACAAAATGATAAAACACTTAAAATTTCATTATCGTGCACACATTTTCTAATTATCCCATCCGAACATTTACGGAAAAGGTCCGGTTCCTCCCAAGCAATAAAATTTTAAGTCATAAAAGAACTTCTTTTTCTCGTCGCCAAGTCCAATGAGACGGAATATAATCAAAGTTAAGTAATTAATGATATCTCCAAACCAAGGTGACAATTCCTTAGAAGGAATTCTATTCTTTAATAACCGCATGGTTGAAGGAGTATCTATTCTAAATAGTTGTTCATCGTGAAATGAATCTTTAATTTCATTTCCTTTTCTTCATTTTCCATTCTACTTAGATGATCCGCTACTACATTCTCACTTCCTTTTTTATCTTTAATTTCAATATCGAATTCTTGAAGTAAGAGAATCCATCTAAGAAGACGAGGTTTAGCATCTTTCTTACTCGCAAATACTTCGATCTTCGAATGGTCTGTATAAATTATTACCTTAGAACCAACAATATACGATCGAAACTTATCTAAGGCAAAAATTACAGCCAACAGTTCTTTTTCTGTGGTTGCATAATTTAGTTGAGCTACGTTTAATGTGTGAGATGCATAGTAAATAGCTTTGAGAATTTTGTTATATCTTTGACCTAAAACAGCTCCTACAGCTAAATCACTTGCATCACACATAATCTCAAACGGCAAATTCCAGTCTGGTGCTACTAAAACTGGTGCAGTAGTTAACCTCGCTTTTAGGGTCTGAAAGGCTTCCATACATTTACTGTCAAAGTTAAAAGGTACTTCCTTTTCAAGTAAATGACTTAGAGGCTTTGCTATTTTCGAGAAATCGGCAATGAATCTCCTATAAAATCCTGCATGTCCGAGAAATCCTCTTAGGGTTCTTAAATTAACTGGTGGAGGTAATTTTTCGATTACCTCGACTTTAGCTTTATCAACTTCAATACCTTCTTCAGAGATTCTATGACCTAGAACAATTCCTTCTGATACCATTAAATGACATTTTTCCCCCTTTAGTACTAAATTGGTATCTTCACAAAGCGTTGTAACACTCGTTCTAAGTGTAACAAACAAACATCAAATGAGTCTCCGTAAACACTAAAGTCATCCATAAAAATTTCTAAGAATTTCTCAACCATATCGCAAATATAGCCATCATACACCTTTGAAACGTAGTCGGTGCATTACATAAACCAAACGGCATTCTTTTATAAGCAAAAGTTCCATAAGGACAAGTGAAAGTAGTTTTTTTCTCTATCTCCTGCTGCAATGAATATCTGTAAATATCCTGAATAACCATATAAGAAACAGTAATACTTATGTCCACTTAAACGTTCCAACATCTGAACTATGAATGGAAGCGGATGATGATCTTTCTTAGTATGATCATTTAGTTTTCTAAAATCAATGCACATTCGATAACCTGTAATCTCTCTTGTCGGAATCCATTCATTCTTTTCATTCTCTTTTACTGTGAAACCTCCTTTCTTTGGTACCACTTGAGTTGGACTTACCCATTCACTATCTGATATGGGAAAAATTATCCCCATTTCTAATAGCTTAATGACCTCTTTCTTAACAATTAACCGCAAATTTGGGTTGAGGCGGCGTTGCGGTTGAATACAAGGTTTAGCATCTTCCTTCGAATTATCTTATGAACGCAAATCTCGTGGCTAATACCTCGAATATCGGCAATCGTCCATCCAAAAGCTTTCTTATGCTTTTTCAACATTCTAAGTAATTGATCTTCTTGTTGCTCGCTTAAAGATGATGAAATAATAACCGGTAATAGATTATTAGTTTCAAGAAAAGCATACTTCGATTTAAAGGTAACGGTTTCAATTCCGCATTCTTAGGTGGATCTTCCGGTGATGGTTTAAGAACTCGGTCCTTCTAGTTCTAATTCCAAATACTTATGCCATGATGGTTTAAAAGTAAAACTTCCTTTATCTAGAGAAAGAATTATCTCTTTCATTTCGGTGTCTTTCTCATCTTCCTTATAGATAGACAGAGTTAAGCATTCTTCTAATCTGTCTTCAAAAGTGGGTAACTGATTATCATAGACAGAATGAATATCTTCTATAAAAGAACATGATTCTGGTGATCTGTATGGATGTTCCATAGCTTTGAAAATATTGAAAGCAACTTCATCTTCATTGATTCTCAGAATTAACTCTCCTTTCTGGACATCTATTAAAGTTCTTCCTGTAGCTAGAAATGGTCGACCTAAGATAAGTGGCGCTGAATATCCTTCTTCCATTTCTATAAATACAAAGTCTACTGGAAAATAGAACTTGTCTACTTTAACCAATACGTCCTCAATAATTCCTTTAGGGTATTTAATTGATCTATCTGCCATTTGCAGAGTCATTTCAGTCTTCGTAAGCTTTCCTATGCCTAGCTTCTTATAATCCTCATAAGACATGAGATTTATACTAGCTCCAAGATCACATAAGACCTTCTTAAACGTAAATCCTCCAATTTCACACGGAATGGTAAAACTTCCAGGATCTTTCGCCTTAGGCGGTAACTTACGCCGCAAAACGCAGAACATTCTTCATTTAGGCATATATTCTCATATTCCTCGAATTTTTTCTTGTTTGACGAATATCTTTCGTAAACTTTCCATAAGCAAAGGCATACTAATTAGAGCTTCGATAATGGGATATTAACATGAATATGACGAAAAGTATCAAGGAAACGAGCATACTTCGATCGCTTTAATCTTTTTAATTTGATCTTTAGGCGGGTAAGGTAAAGATTCTAAATCCATAACCTTTGATCCCAAAGTCATTTTCTCTTTTCCTTTCTCCTTAAACTTTTGAGTATTACTTGATCGCCAAGTACCATGATCTTGAGTTTTTTCTTTTAAAACATTCCCTGAATCAATCTCTACTTCAGATTCCTTTAGTTCTTCTTGTTTTTCATCCTTGTTTTCATTATCTTCCATTCTAACATGTTCCTTGAATAAAGTCCTTAATTCTTTATCCATAGGATCTTTCAAAATCCTAGGGATTTTTACCCATTTTTCACCTTCATTCTCAGGTTCCAAACTTCTATTCCTTTTCAAGAAATTCTCTATAATTTCTTCTTCCTCATCAGTGAATTCAAGTTCATCTTTAGTTCCATTATTTTTCCCATCTAAATCATTTTCTACTTCATTATTTCCGAAGTTTTCTGCTCCATTACTACCACAGAGTTTTCTACTTCTCGTAACTACAATATTTACCTCTCTTGGGTTTCTTTCAGTATTGCTTGGTAATCCTCCAGGAGGTCTAATGTTATTACGTTCACCTTCCCTACTCAAATGATCTTCCATATTCCTCAATGAGGCTTCTATCGTTCTCATTCTGGTATCATGTCCACTCATAGATGTTTTCATCGAACTCATATCTTTAGTGACTGTACCAATAGAAGTCATCATTGTTTCCATATTCTTAGCTTGAGTAGATACTACACCCATCATATTTTCCATTAGTTTTTCCCATTTTTCAACTCCTTCGCAAAGTTGAGTTGAACTTTGAGTTACTGGTATACTTTGAGTGGTATGTTGAGGATAGGATCTAGGTAATGATTGTAAATTCTGATTAGATGTATTCTCTTGATAAACTTGATTATTAGACGAATTCCTATACTGAACTAGATATGGCGGTTGTCCTTGCTTACTAGGGTTTTCAGACCATCGATAAGTAGGGTGATCTCTTCTAATCGCATTAAACGAGTTTGAATATGCATTGTTCAAATTCCTATGCTGCTGAAGAAAACTCACCTCCTCTCTTGAATATCCTGTTGGTTCTTCAATCCCTATTGACATATTATCCTGATTTGAGTATTCAGTTGGTGTACTATTTTCTGAACTTTGGTTTTTGTTAGATTGTAGGCCATCAAATTTCCTACTCAAATTCTCCAGATGTGCTAGAACTTCCGTATTAGATGTACATTCTCCTGCAAAAGCTACTTTTCTGGTGCTAGAACCAGTTTCCCACATTCTGTTATTTTTGGAAATCTTTTCTATAGCATCGTAAACTATTTGAGCTTCACTCATCATTAAAGAACCACCACATGCATGATCTACATCTACACGTGAATCTTTTCTTAATTTACGACAGAAAAGTTGAATTTGCATATCTAAGGAATAACCATGATCGGGACAGCTCTTAACAATTTTTTAAATCTTTCCTGTGCATTCCCAAGCGTTTCTTCGCATCCTTGTCTAAAGTTAGCAACCTCGACTTTTAATTCCAAATTTCGTCCCGGAGTGAAATATTGTTTCAGAAATTCAGTTTGAATATCTTCCCAACTAGTAAGTGAATGATGTGGAAGAGACATAAACCAATCTCGGGCTCGTCCTTTTAAAGAAAAAGGAAACATAGTCATCCTCGTTAGTTCCTTATGAGCACCTTGGCTTTTGGCTGTATTGCACAGCTTCTTCAAAAAGATAGAGATGATGATGTGGATCTTCATCATCCTCTCCTAGAATTGGGCTCTTGCGTCAATTAAACCAAAAAGATGAGATTTAATTTCGAAATTGTTCGCTCCTTCATTAGGTAAAAGTATGGGATTATTAGTCTGGTTTCTTCTTATGGTTTGATCACAGATAGGTCTCGGGTTTGGTGGGTTATTACGATTATTCTGGTTCCGATTCTGATTATTTCTATTATTATTATTATTATTATTATTAGGGTTAACAGGGTTTTGTCCATGCCCTGGAGCATGTTCTAGTCTCTGTTCATTTGTTTCATCACTAGTTTCAGCCATTTCTTTATTTCTCTTTGAAGATGATTCGTCAGGATTTCCCTGACTAGTATGACCACGTTTACTCTCTACTCTTAACTGCCTTTCGTAAGTGTTTATGTCAGGCTTATAAGGAGTGAGCGGGGCCTTACCACTTCTGGTCATCAACTAACGAAAATAGAAAAAATGCTCGACTTTTAAAGAAGAAGAAAATTGGTAACTAAAAGAAAGTAGATACCAACGAAAAATAAAATAGAAATGAGATAAGAAAAGTGTTGATTTATTCTCGAGAATTTTGAGCTAATACAAGTAGTAACCATAGACACAAAGAAAGAAATTAGCGACGTCTCCCCGGCAACGGCGCCAGAAAGCTGACGGACCTTTTCTAGGCTATATAGATCCTAACCGGCAGTGTACCGAACTGTAGTGCTAGTATGGTGAGTCAGAGTGTCGAATCCTCAGGGAAAACGTGGTAATTCTTTTAAGTGTGGTTAAACACCAAAGAGTCGTTATTAACTCGATCTAAACCGCAATTTTATAACACGATTACTACTATTCTACCGAACATAAAATAAATGCGTAATTTAAAAGTTATTCTAATATAATATATATAGATATATAAATATATATAAATGTACATGGATTGTAAAATATATATATATAGATACCAATATATAGTTTATAGTGATAGACAAATAGAACTAGCCAAAGTTTATATAATTGATTTATACGATCTTTTTCAGTAAACGGAATGTGCTCGATCTTTTCCTTTTATATTAGGTCCAATTGAGTAAATGAAACGGTGCACTCCCGAGGTTAACAATTCCTTCTCACACGAGCGTATGAAATTGTCATATGTCATTGTCATCGTTCAATCTCCACAATCGCCCCATGCTAATCTCGTTAGTCCGAACAGTACCGAGTACAAATCTACCCCGGATAAAAGAGGTTATTCCGTTTATCGACGGCCGATGTTATTCAAAAGGCTCCGGTTGTCGTGCGGATCGATTTAACTTTCCGGTGTTAGTTTCAATTAAACCGTTGATTTTAACATTATTACGATCTTGAGCACAAATTTAATAAGATTAATCTTTCCCAAGACAAATCTGCCCCCGGGTAGGAAATAGGATTCCGTTGTCACGCTTTACGCACGGCCAATTTTACCCTCCGGTTTTTCTATCTTTTATCTCATATCCTAACTTCTCTGGTCAGTTCATCGTTAGGTTATATGTTGCGATTCATCTTGGTTAATTACGTCAATCCGAATATTATCAATACGTTACAAAATAGAAAAAAAATCAATTAACTCAATTTTAATAAGTTTTACTTAGACAGCATTCCTTTACCAAAAAGATCGAAATAAAATGATTACATAACTTTGGCTAGTTATTTAGACTTAGCTAAAAAACATTATAACAATTTAAAAAGATAAAAATAAACAAAACAAACATAAATACTTTAGAAAATTTACCCGATTACAAATGCTGAATCAGAGTCGTATTCTTCCGGATATTACAACAACTTCAACAACACCGAACTTCCGATAATTTCCCGAGCATTACAACGATACTACGGTATTATTATTTTTGGCATAAGGCCTATTTACAAACTACGAAACTAAAAAGAAAATAAGAAGATAATATATATATATAGGAGATTGTATATATATATATTGGTACACCAATCGCTGCTGAACTGAGGCTCTTTATATAGAAAGTTGGAGGAGGGCCGGACCGGTCCGAGAGTAGGCCGGACTGGGCCGGTCTAATGATTGAATCCACCCCCCTTGATAAATCAGCATGTGCGAGGATATATATATATATATAATTATAATTATATATAACTTATAAAATTCATATCTTGAGTTCACGATCTCCAAACAACATGATTCAAGATCCATTGGAAAGCTCTTCGAATAATCTACAACTTCCATGAATGACTCTTCTTCAGAAAATGTCGTTTTGATGAGCCATTCGTTTGTCGAAGATATTTCTCGATTACCACTTAATCAAATCGATTAGCCACTTGACCACTTCGATTGACCACTTGACCACTTAAGCTCGTGACACTCTCTAAATCCTTCCAAAGATATGTTTATAATTTAAAATGTCGATTCTCGGGGTCTTGGCTTATACATCTGCAATAAAATACCACAAATACCCACGTAAATCTGACACGACATTCCGATTTACTAAAATCGGTACAAAACGATAAATTTTTATTATTATTACTAAGTTTTACTACTAACTACTCTAAATTATAAAGATTAACATTTCATAATATTTATATCATAATTTCATATATTTTATATAGAATTCGTTGATAAAACATAATAATATAACGTATATTTAATCATATAAAAGTAGTATATCAGGAACAAATGGATTCACTTTCACATGGAAAATATAGTTTCCTTAAAGAAATTGAATATGACATCTGTATACGATTTTGAGACTTGGACTTTTGTCTGATAAAGTCAAAACCACTAAGTAATGCTGAAAAGGTATATGTAACACATCATAAACTAATAAGACAAATGGTTTCCGTATTAAGATAAACGCTTCTTCAGCATCTATTAATTAGTGCATATATCCTAAAGATAAGATCTGAAGACTGGCTAAGGGTGATTCCTATCTCCAGTCTAAGAACACTATCTCAAAGGAAAAATGACTAAGTAAACTTTCAATTAGGAAAGGTTAATAGAGCTAAAGAAGTATCATATCTTGTTCATATTGACCTTCGGGGTCTTGTGAAGGATACAAGCTAGTGGGAGCTTTTGAGTAATAGACTTTTTTGTCTAATGACTACTCGAAACGCCGATTAGTTTATCTAAATATTTGGAGGAATTAATCTCTGATATTACCAGAGAAATGAGTATTCCATGCTCAGATATAGGCTATAGCATAGTATTTGGAACTGATGCTCGGCCTACCTCCGAGTGAAATGATTTCACTGAAAGGATAAACCATGTATTGTCTTGTATAGTTATTGATATGCTACATTATACTGCTTAACTCAATTAATATATTGATTGCAAAATAACGGTATACATTATAATCTAATACCGAGAAGTCTACCTAGAAGATGCTTATGAATTTATGGATAAGGAGTGAACCACGTTTACTCCACTTCCGTAAATAGAGGCATTGAGCACTTGGTGCTTGAAGATTGGACTGGAGATTTTGCATACACGTTCAGATGGCGACTGTTCGTGAAACATCGTAATATAATGAGTAAAGGTTGTTATAAGATTCTTAAGATCGGATAGTGACGGTTATACTACCACAGCCTTTCTGAAAGAATGTTTAAATAACAACCTTGGACCTTGAAGTAAAGTTACTCAAGGAGTTACTATCTGATTTAATCAGACCACATCCAACATTGGTTGTTGGGGGTTACGCTGATAAATACTACTGAACCAGATCAGAATGTCAATCCACCCAAATGCAGTGGGAGTATGGTTTATCCATTGACTCACTGTGATTAAGCAGACTTTACAGTCTGATGGGCGTGGTTGATCACCTATGGTCTCTTTTGAAGGACTGTATATGATTCTGGTAAAAGAGGTTGGTTTAAAGCCATAAAGCCTGAAAATGGAGTTTTGGCACTCCAGTTCTGTTCATACTCTTGTGGAACCACCTGAGTGTCTCAGGCCCAGTGGGAGTAATTGGTTCTACATGCAAAAGAATCGAATGAATGGAAAGTTTATCTTTCTAAGCAAAGCCAAGTGGTCTAGGGGTAATTCCCTGAGTAGTAGATAGTTCAATAGGGGTGATGCCCTAAACTCTCTCACCATTCAGCCTTGCTTGACTCCATGAAAAGCAAAAAGATTACCAGGGATGATGCCCTGAAACTTTCTTGCCCATCAATGGAGCTTAGATTCATTTGGAACGGAAGGGTTCTTAGCTTAAATCCAATGGCAGATTGACTGCCTATGGTTATATCCATTAGTGGATTAAAGCAAACCTATGGGTCTTTAAAGGTCACATGTTTTAAATATGTGGGCTTGACCTGAATATTGATGAGCCTTTTGTAGACCAGAGAATCAATATTGGTAAAGTAGTAGACGTTAGTGTTTATACAGGTAACACTGCAACAGTTGTGCAAAACATGGGTGTGTTATCTGAAGTCAAGAACTAACGAGCCAAAGATTCTCTAAATTAGAGATGTGGGCTATATTCTTAGAAATCGATTCGGCCGAATTCATGAGAACAAGTTGTTGGCAATGTCCCATGCATCTTATTGGTTAAGATGATGATGCATTTTTGAATGCAATATTCAACGAGAGGTTTCCTACCCAGCCCCTCACAGAATAATTCTCTCAATATTCGGATATAGAGAAAATGGGATAAATTCTCTTTTGGATAGAGAAAGTCAGGTTATTAAAAGTCAAGAAAAGTGGAGTCTTGGATTCGGACATTGAAAGTAGTATAGTGCATCCTCAAGTATCTTTAGAGAATGAGGAATCATATGCTTGTGCATTCGGGTGCGAACCTGAGTGTCGTTGACTACACTGATTCTAATTTTTTGTCGGATTAAGGTTGATCGTGAATCGATATCAGGCTCGGTGTTTACTCATTGTGATGGAGCAACAGTCTGGAGCAATCCAGTACTGCCAATCTAACTCTGTTAGTCGAATACATAGCAGCCTTTCGGAGCAAACGAAAGAGGCAGTGTGGCTTGAGAAGTTCTTTGTTTGATCGGGAAGTGATTCCAGGTCTCGATGAGCCGATACCATTTTACTGTGAAAACAGTTGAGAGGTAGCTCATGCAAACGATATTCGCAATCACACGAGGTCAAAATCATATTGAGAGAAAATACCACCTGGTCAGACAGACCGTGCAGAGAGGCGACGTTTCAGTCCTAAAGATCGCCTCAAAACCGACAACCTGCTGATCAGTTTAACCAAGTCGCGTGGCATCTAATGTCACTGATAAGCGCTTTACGGGTATAAAATTGGGAGATGTGTCTCATCTGATTTAGAGCAAGTGGGAGAATGTTGTGGATAGATAGAATAAGGGTGTGGTGCTCTAAAACAATTATTGCTTGTCTTTACGGGCAAATGGGAGATTGTTAGATACAGTGTGCCCGAAAGACAATTGTTGCTTGTCCTTACGGTCAAGTGGGAGATTGTTGGATGTAGCGCCCGAAAGACAATTTATGTAATTGTTTTTAGAATTAATAAATGACAGATTTATTCTCATCTTATTACTGCTTCATGCTTGTAAGTAATACACTACTGAAAACCATAAGTCGTATCATATGTAGCCATATAACTTAGTGTGTATGTCACACATGAGGATTAAGTTTATGGTGATACACTTGAAATGTTAGTCCGTGGTGAACTTAATCAAAGTATGGGGTCTACTGATTAAACCACCATTAATGCGCCCAGAACACTTTATGGTGTGACCGTCTTATTCGGACCGTCGACATTTGTTGTCTAAGTGGGGCATTTATTATCAATGGACACTTATCGACTCGACTCGACATTTTGAGAATAACTTATATCTATAATCGATAGAGTTCAGATTCGGATTTATGGTGGCGTAGTTCCGGAATTAATGATTTAAGTAGAAATATTCTGTTCAAAGAATATTTTATTTAATTTATTGTTGCTACTGGTTATAGGTCCATGGTCCCCGGGTTGGCTCCTAACACGCGAGTATTTTCTCGTTTTGTGGAACCTCGAGAATAAATTAAGTAGTTGGTCTATTTAATGAATATGCAATATTATTTATTTGGTAAATAATATGTAAAATAGAAAAGACATTTTCTATTATTTTAATGATGAAGTTGGTGCCATTTAATGTGGATAAATTAGAAAAAGAAATTTTTCTAGATTATGTCACATGTGTAATTAATTAATTATCTATTTTTTAGATAATTAATGGAAAATTAAGAGATTGATTTTTTAGGAATTATCTCTTATTTTGTAGCAAAAATATATTTTCCTTATGGGAATAGGTTTTTGTGGTGTGAAAAGGATAAATCTCTTGACTAGTTATTTTCCTATATAAAGAGGGTTCCTCCTAGCACAATACACACAATTAAATGCGCCACTTTATAAAATAGAAGGAAGAAAAATTAGTTTCTTGCCTTTGTCATTAAGAGGAGAAAATTCTAGGATATTTTTTGTGTATATTCGAGGAGGTTCTATGGCGAGGATCGACGTCCACCAGTCGTCGCTTGGAGATACAATCCGCAAGATCACGGCTTCTCCCTTTGGTCGATTACCTCTTCCTCTCCGGAAAGGTAAATCTTTAACCTTCTCGTAGGACTAATTAGTTATGTCTCATATCGTAAATCGCATAAGCTTCCGTTGTGCGAAGATCGAGTGTCTCGATCGGTGCTACTACTTCTAGCATGTGGTATCAGAGCGAGGTTAAATTTTTACGACACCGAGAGCATAATTAATTAATTAAGGAGTGGAATTGAATAAAAGTTGCATCTTTTTATATTCATTTAATATGTATTGCGTGGTTGATGAGATGGATTGCGGTTGGTACTTGTTTACCGTTAGACTATTGTAAACTCGTATAATTAGAATTATACAATAGGATATATGCAATTTATGTAATTTATTTTTGCAATTTAAATTTCATAGTAGTAGTTTTATTCCGTCGGATCCGTCGGCCAAAAGAAATCTTCAATGGAAAGAAAAAGGGGCGCTGCAACAATATTGTCCAGGCACTGTTCATGCGACGAGGCACTATTCAAACGAAATAGAAAAAAAAAAGAAAAAAGAAAAAAAGGTATTGTTGGAAGATTTTTGGAAGTAGAGCCCGAAAGAAAATTTAGGTAATTGTTTTTAGAATTAATAAATGACAGATTTATTCTCATCTTATTGCTTCCTTCGTGCTTGTAAGTAGTACCCTACTGAAAACCCCAAGTCGTATCATATGTAGCCATATAACTTAGTGTGTGTCACACATGAGGATTAAGTTTATGGTGATACGCTTGAACTGTAAGTCCGTGGTGAAGTTAATCAAAGTATGGGGTCTATTGATTAAACCACCATTAATGCGCCCAGAACACTTTATTGTGTGACCATCTTATCCGGACCGTCGACATTGGTTGTCTAAGTGGGGCATTTATATATGATAAGAATCATATAGGACTGGACCGATTCAATCTGAGTTTCTCATATAATTCCGTGATTGAGAAATCTTATAAAATCACAAGATGATCATATATGGATTAACCTTAATCCTGAAGTGATTACAGACTCCTACTTGTTTCAGGATATGGTTTGATGTGTTCGTTAAGGATCGCTAAGAGGCGCGGTCCGAATTGTTAGATGTAGTGCCCGAAAGACAATTTATGTAATTATTTTTTATGACAGATTTTATTATTCATCTTATTATTTGCTATGTGCTTATAAAGTATACACTACTGCAAACCCTAAGTATATCAGTATGTAACCACTTAACTCAGTGTATGGCATGCACGTGAGGATTGAGTTAGTGATATACTTGAACGTTAGTCCGTGGTGAACTTAATCGAGTTTAGTGGTCTCAATAATCGGTAACAAGGTACCTATCCGGTGGGGCATTTATATATGATGGCATTATATATATGGGATCGGACCGATTTAATTTGTATTTCTTGATATAGTTCCGTAATCACAAAATCTTATTAAATCATTAGATGATCATATATGGATTGACCTTAATCCTGAGGTGATCACAGGATGCTGCTTGTCTCGGGGTAGTGTTTGATGTGTTAGTTACGGATCACTTTGATATGTGATCCAAGTCACTTCTCGTTGGCACTATTCCCTGATGAGTGAGTAGTTCTGTTTTTCACAGACATGGAATCCATTCCTTCCTACGGGAAGTAGAGAGACAATCCCCTTATTTGTTAGCCCTAAGAAAATGATCGATGGGCCCAGTTCATATTAGACTAATTAGCTACTAGTCAGATATGTGAACTAATTGATCACTAGGGGTTAATGGTAAATAAGGATAAGATATTCTGAGTCGGGTTCACGGAGACTTCCCACTCAGAATGGACAGTCTATGGAGGGTTAGTCCGTATGTAGTGATTATATTAGTGGACGCCTATTTACTCATAGGGTTGAGTGTAAGTATATATCTATAATTGGTAGAGTTCAGTTTCGGGTTTATGGTGGTGTAATCCCGGAATTAATAATTTAAGTATGAATATTCTGTTCGATGAATATTTTACTTAATTATTGGAGCTAGTTATAGGTCCATGGTCCCAATGTGGCTCCTATAATTCGGGTATTTTCTTGTTATTGGGCCTCGTTGATAATTAATTGGCCGGGCAATTAATTGATATGCGAAATATTATTTAGTTGGGCTAAATAATATAATACACATAAAAGACATTTTCTGTGGGCCTAAAACCCTAGGTGTGGCGCCTCCCATGTCATAAAGTGCAAGAATTGATTTTCTTGTGTTATTAATTATTTATTAATTAAATAATTGATTAATAAAAGATAATTGATTTGTAATTGATTGATTGATTAATCACAATCTTTTATAAATGGAATTATATTTTATTGTGATTTCTTTTTAATTATTTATTTAATTAATTAAAAACTTGGAGGCCAAGGATTTACTCTCCTATATAAAGAGAGTTCTTCCAAGACATATCAAGAGAAGATTTTTCGACATACACACACAAAAATAGAGAGAAAAACTTGTTTCTTGTCTTGGGTTTCTGGTTGAAGAAAAACTTGTAGTTTTTTCTTTGAAGCATATCAAGGAGGTTCTAGTACCAAGAATTGGTGTCCACCAACCACCGTTTGGAGAACACATTGGAAGATCTTGGCTTCTCTTCTTGCTATTGGTAAGACATACTAAACCCCTTGTAGGAATTTAGATCCTTTATTTATGTATTGTAATTTGTAAATCGTGATCCATCCGTTGCGCAAAGAAACTACATCCTTCATGTGGTATCAGAGTCTGGTTCCACGATTTATGAATTATATTCATAGATAAACGATTTAAAAAATGAGTGGAATTGCATGTAGAAATTTTTTATTTCATGCGTGTATAATTTTTGGTGTGATTGGTTGTTGTGGTTGAAGAGATGGATTGGGGTTGACACTCGTTTACCGTTAGATCTATTGTAGTTTTTTCAATTAGTATCGATTAAGCATAGGAATTGTAATTTAAATTTTATGCAATTTTTATTTCAGCAAAGTTTGTAAATTTTATGTAATCGATCCGGGTTCAAGAAATGAAGATCTTGAAGATGAAGATGATGAATCCCAAGAATATTGGGAGAGAAGGGGGCCGGCGGTGATCCTTTTTTTTTGGTAAGGTCGGATATTTTTTTTAATAAAAAAAAAGAAAAAAAAACGGGTGTGAAAAAAAAAAAAAAATTTATTTTTTTTGACAGTTATATATATGCTTATATATTAAAAAAAAAAAAAAATGGATCCGCCCCTTCTCTCCTTCAAAGCTCGTGGCTTGTGGTTCGTGTAAAGATCGATTCAAGATGCAGATGAAGATTTGAAGATTGTAATTTAATTTATTTTATTCCTAGAAAATAGGTTAGATGCGTGGGTGCCAACGGTCCATGTTGATGTTTATTTTCCGCACTAGTATGCATGCTTAGGATATATGTGTAGAACCGGAAAATTTCCATGACATGCATCATATCATGAATTCCACTCCATATGCATATACATGTAGAAATTAATTCGAGGAATTAGTTAAGCATGTATACAACACGCGATTAGTTTAATTAATTATATGATATTAATTAGAAACTAATTAGGGAAACCGAGGATACCGGGTTTTGTCAATCGTCATGGTTAGGTGATGGATTCTCGGTGAATCCCACCTTGCGAAAGCATAGGGAGTAAAAATCCTGAAACCTCGACGAGATTGCGTTTTTGTCCGTAGTGTCTACGTGAAAATTTGATGTTAAGGGATTGAACAATTATGGGTGAATATGGTTCAAAAATGGTCAAACCATGGTTGGGTGGTCAATTGAGCCACGGCTCGATCGACTTAACCCTCCACGTGTGGCGTTTGCACGGGGGTTTGGCAAGGCTGAGCTATCCGACGAGCAACTACGGCTCAACGGAGTTCCCCTAGCACTGATCCGTCCGACGGCCACATATGTTCCAACGAATAGGTCGGGTGGGCTAGCCCACATAACCGACACCATTCGGGCCCATGATTTATTGTTCCTTAAAGATACATCAAGTCCAAAAACAAAATCAGTAAACCCACCACTTTTTCAAAATATTGAGTGGGAGCGGGGAAGGCGACAGCCGACCCCACGGCCTCTACTGTTTACACAAGCAACGTGAGAGAATGGTGACGCCTCGTGCCGGCTTGGGACCAGCCTCTCTAAGGAAGGCCTTCACCGCTATCAAAATTCAAGGCTTGGTCTCCAAAAGGATAGGATTTTGGGTACTCATCGGGTCACTGACCGACCCTAAGGCAGCATATTCGCGGTCTACCTAAAAATCTGAAATAGTAGGTCACACTCATTATGGGTATTTTTGGTAATACCTTGGCTGAAAAAGAAAGGTAATCGGGGATTAAAAATTGGATGTTCGATTCCATTTTAATCATCGAGAGAGAAAGATCTCAATTTAGTCGTCACCTCTTTGACCTACCCTAAGGCGGCACTGAGGTGTGAGACTAGATACTTGGAACGGTAGGATAGACTATACATTTAGTTTATAGTTCCTAAAATTTATTAGTAGTGTATAATTTGAATTTAATTTCGTCATTTATTTACAAGCATCATGTCGTCGTAAATTTCTTTACTGTTGAATGACAAGTTGACCGGAACCAATTTCGCTAAGTGGAAAAGTAACTTAAACGTTGTGCTCGTCTTCGAAATGTTCAACATGTTCTGACCTCGAACGTTCCAGCACTTACCGCCCAGTCCTCAAAAGCCGACAAAGAAAATCGGCAGAAGTGGACTGAGTCTGATAACAAGGCGCGGTGCATCATGCTAGCCTCGATGTCGGAAATCATTAGGACCAAATGTGAAGGTTTTGCAACTGCTAGAGAAATCATGCAGAGCCTTACCTTCATGTTTGGCGCACCTTCTGATCAAGCCCGACACGAAGCTGTTAGGATGGCTGTTAACGCAAAGATGAGGAAGGATCAGTCGGTGACGGGTCATGTGATGAACATGATAAATTACTTTACTGATGCCGAGACTCACGGTTCTAAGTTTGACGAAGTGACTCAAGTGAGCATGATTCTCAAATCACTCTCACCAGATTTCCTCTAGATCAAGACCAATTATGTCATGAACAAGCTTAAGTTTGACTTGACACGATTGATAAACGAGCTACAAGTGTTCGAGGGTGTCTACTCTAACAGTAGAACCCGAGAAGGGGAAAAGAAGGCCGAAGCCAATGTGGCTGAAGCCAAATCGTCAACCTCTGGAACAAAGGGAAAGTCGAAGGTCAAACCTGTAAAAGAACAGAAATCGAAACCCATTAAGAAAAAAGGGAAAAAGGCAACTCCTTCCAAACCTAAGGGTGAGTGCTTTCACTGTGGAGAAGTAGGGCATTGGCGCAAGCATTGCCCGAAATATCTCAAATAGGTGAAGGAAGGAAAGGGCTAGGCAAACAAGGGGCAGGATAAGACATGTAATTTACTTGTCTTGGAATCCTACAGTGTAGCTAAAGATGTATCAACTTGGATACTAGATTCTGGAGCTACTAACCATGTTTGTTCCTCTTTGCAGATCCTTAGTTCGTATGAGGAGCTATAGGACGGGGCTCATGAGATGAGAGTTGGCAACGGGGCAGTAGTTTCAACGAAAGCAGTAGGAGTAGTTCGTTTAATGTTTGGAAATAAAGTCCTTAAATTGGACCATGTCTTTTATATTCCGCATTTAGAAGAAATTTAATTTCTATGTCTGTTTTGCAAGAACAATTGTATTCTTTATCTATTGAGTATAATAAGAGTGTCATTTCCAGAAATGGACGTAACTTGTGTTCTGCAATGTTAGAAAATGGAATGTATGTCATTAAACCAACCAATACTCCACTGCTTAATACTGAAATGTTTAAAGTAGCACATCAAAGTTATGCTAAAAGGCAGAAAGTTTCTCACGAAGATAAAACATATCTTTGGCACCTTAGGCTAGGTCATATTTGCTTGGAAATAATCAAAAGACTGGCCAAAGACGGTCCCTTAAGTGAGTTATCTCGTTGACTCACCGCGCGACCGCGAATCTTGCCCGGAGGGAAAAATGACTAAGCGTCCCTTCACGTCAAAGGGTAATAAGGCCAAAGAACCTCTAGAATTGGTACATTCAGATCTGTGTGGTCTGATGAATGTACAGGCTAGAGGCGGATTCGAGTATTTTGTGACTTTCATTGATGACTACTCGAGATTCGGATATGTTTATCTACTGCACTGGAAATCCGAAACTTTTGGTAAGTTTAAGGAATTCCAGGCAGAAGCCGAAAGGCAGCTAGGCAAGTCTTTGAAATGCCTTCGCTCTGATCGCGGAGGTGAGTACTTAGATACTGAATTCACTGAATGTCTTTTGGAACAAGGGATCTTTTCCCAACATTCCGCGCCTAGAACGCCTCAGAAAAACGGAGTTGCTGAGAGGAGAAATAGGACATTGATAGACATGGTCAGATCAATGATGAGCTACGCATCACTGCCGGTTTCCTTTTGGGGACATGCCCTAGAAACAACGCGGTCCTCATTCTAAATGTGGTGCCGTCAAAGTCCGTCGAGAAAACGCCCTTGAGTTATGGAGTGGGAGTAAACCTAGTTTGCATCACTACCGATTTGGGGGTGTCCTGCACATGTGCTGGAGGGCAAGACTAGCAAATTGCAAGCACGTACGAAAGTATGTCTATTTTTAGGGTATGCAAAAGGGACACGAGGAGGTTTCTTCTATGATCCGGAAGATCAGAAGGTAATAGTTTCGACTAATGCCACTTTTCTCGAGGATCGCACATGAAGGACTTCAAGCCTTGGAGTAAAATTGTACTCGAGGAGTTACTTTTCGATGAGGTCGACCACGGGTGACACCTAGTGTCACGGATAACAACACTACCGATACACCCGACGACCCCCGACGGCCCTAGACCACTCGTACGTACCGCCGAGTGTCTCGGGCACCGTGTGGTACGGTATGCAACCGAGGCGATTGTCTCCGTCTCTCGATGGAGTGGAGGATGATCCGTTGTCCTATCGCAGGCTACGGATGATTCGATAAGGACATGTGGATTGATGCGATGAATCCCGAGATGGAGTCTATGTACTCTAACTCGTCCGGAAACTTGTAGATTGCCCTGCGGGTGTCAAACCCATAGGCTGTAAATGGATCTACAAGAGAAAGCGAGGAGTGGATGGAAATGTTGAAACCTTCAAAGCTCGGCTAGTGGCCAAAGGCTACACACAGAGTGAGGGAACCGACTACGTAGAGACCTTCTCCCCTGTGGCAATGCTGAAGTCCATTCAGATCCTCCTTTCGATTGCCGCATGTCTAGATTGGCGAGATCCGGCGATGGATGTTAAGACGCCTTCCTTAATGGCTATCTTGACGAGGAAATATATATGCAGCAACCAGAAGGATTCATCGAGAAAGACCAAGAGCACAAAGTGTGCAAGTTGCTCAAGTCCATTTATGGGTTGAAGAAAGCTTCTTGGTCTTGGAATCATAGATTTGATGAAACCATCAAGTCTTAGGGTTTCGAACAAAACTTTGATGAGCCTTGTGTATACAAGAAGGTCGTCAAAGATCAGGTGGCGTTCTTAGTTTGTATGTTGACGACATTCTGCTAATTGGACCCAATAAGGGGATGTTGTCAGATGTGAAGAATTGGTTAGCCACGCAGTTCCAAATGAAAGATTTGGGAGATGCGAGTTATGTTTTAGGGATCCAAGTTATACGGGATCGGAAGAACAGGATGTTGGCTCTATCCCATGCATCTTACATAGATAAGATGTTGATGCGTTATAGCATGATGAATGCAAAGAAGGGTTTCCTACCAACCCGTCATGGCATTCAACTCTCTAAAAAATAGTGTCCTCAGACACCTGAGGAAATAGAAAGTATGGGACGAGTACCATATGCTTCGGCTGTTGGTAGTCTGATGTACGCTATGATGTGTACTAGACCAGACATCTGCTACGGCGTGGGCTTGGTCAGCCGTTTTCAGTCAAATCCAGCTTGGAGCACGGGACAAGAAGTTGAAGAATCTCCTCAAGTATCTTAAGAGAACGAGGAATTATATGCTTGTATATTCGGGTGCGAACCCGGATATAGCAGGTACATTGATTCGACTTCCGGCCGATAAGGATGATCGTAAATCGACATCGGGCTCGGTGTTTACTCGGGAGGCGGAGAAAGAGTCCGGAGGACCGTCGCGATCCGAAGACGGCCGACTTGACTATGGAAGCCGAATACATAGCGGCCTCCGAGGCGCCTAAGGAAGCGGAATGGCTCAAGAAGTTCCCGGGAGATTTAGAGTAATCCCAAATCCGAACATCCGATACGTCTCTACCGTAACAACAATGAGGCCGTGTCGAATTCCGCAGAACCCCGAGTCACCGAAGTCAAAGCATATAGAGAGGAAATACCATCTGATCAGAGAGATTGCTCAACGAGTGAGACATTTCCGTCACGAAAATCCCTTTAGCCGACAACCTTGCTGATCCGTTCACAAAGACGCTTTCCATAGAAGTCTTTTTGAGGCAGTTGGAAAACATAGGTATTAGGGACATGAGTCGTTTGCTTTAGAGCAAGTGGGAGATGTAGTTCTTGCTGTAATAAAGATAGGGTGTGCTCTAAAACAATTATTACTTGTCATTCGTGAAGTGGGAGATTGTTAGATGTAGTGCCCGAAATGCAATTTATGTAATTATTTTTTATGAAAATTTTTATTATTCATCTTATTATTTGCTATGTGCTTATAAAGTATACACTACTGCAAACCCTAAGTATATCAGTATGTAACCACTTAACTCAGTGTATAACATGCATGTGAGGATTGAGTTAGTGGTGATATACTTGAACAGTTAGTCCGTGGTGAACTTAATCAGAGTTTAGGGTCTCATGATTAAAACACCAATAGTGCGATCAGAACACCTCAGGGTGTGATAGTCTTATCCGGACTGTCGGTAGAAGGCACCTAAGTAAGGCATTTATATATGATGGCATTCATATAGGACCGAACCAATTTAATTTGTATTTCTTGATATAATTCCGTAATCAGGAAATCTTATTAAATCATTAGATGATCATACATGGATTGACCTTAATCCTAAGGTGATCACAGGATGCTGCTTGTCTCGGGGTAGTGTTTGATGTGTTAGTTACGGATCACTTTGATATGTGATCCAAGTCACTTTTCGTTGGCACTATTCCCTGATGAGTGAGTAGTTCTGTTTTTCACAGACATGGAATCCATTCCTTCCTGCGGGAAGTAGAGAGACAGTCCCCTTATTTGTTAGCCCTGAGAAAATGATCGATGGGCCCAGTTCATATTAGACTAATTAGCTACTAGTCAGATATGTGAACTAATTGATCACTAAGAGGTTAATGGTAAATAAGGAAAGATATTCTGAGTTGGGTTCACGGAGACTTCCCACTCGAATGGACGCCTATGGAGGGTTAGTCCGTATGTAGTGATTATATCGGTGGACGCTTATTTACTCATAGGGTTGAGTGTAAGTATATATCTATAATTGGTAGAGTTCGTTTCGGGTTTATGGTGGAGTAATCCCGGAATTAATAATTTAAGTATGAATATTCTGTTCGATGAATATTTTACTTAATTATTGGAGCTACTGGTTATAGGTCCATGGTCCCCAATGTGGCTCCTGTAATTCGGGTATTTTTCTTGTTATTGGACCTCAGTGATAATTAATTGGCTGAGCCAATTAATTGATATGTGAAATATTATTTAGTTGGGCTAAATAATATAATACACAGAAAAAACATTTTCTGTGGGCCTAAAACCCTAGGTGTGGCGCCTCCCATGTCATAAAGTGCAAGAATTGATTTTCTTGTGTAATTAATTATTTACTAATTAAATAATTAATTAATAAAAGATAATTGATTTGTAATTGATTGATTGATTAATCACAATATTTTATAAATGGAATTATCTTTTATTGTGATTTCATTTTATTTATTTATTTAATTAATTAGAAACTTGGAGGCCAAGGATTTACTCTCCCATATAAAGAGAGTTCTTCCAAGACATATCAAGAGAAGATTTTTTCGACATACACACACAAAAATAAAGAGAAAAACTTGTTTCTTGTCTTGGGTTTCTGGTTGAAGAAAACTTGTAGTTTTTTCTTGGAAGCATATCAAGGAGGTTCTAGTACCAAGAATTGGTGTCCACCAACCACCGTTTGGAGAAAACATTGGAAGATTTTGGCTTCTCTTCCTACTATTGGTAAGACATACTAAACCCCCTTGTAGGAATTTTGATCCTTTATTTATGTATTGTAATTTGTAAATCGTGATCCATCCGCTGCGCAAAGAAACTACATCCTTCATGAATCACTTTTACGTTGGCACTATTCTGGAATTAGTGAGAAGTGTGTGTCTCACAGATATGGAATCCATTCCTTCCTGCGGGAAGTAAAAAGACAATCCCCTTATTTGTTGATCCTAGAAACTGATCGATCCTGGGAGTTCGTATTGGTTATGAACTAATTGATCACTAGTGGGTTAATGGTAAATAAGGATAAGATGTAGTGAAGAAGGTTTACGTAAATAATCCTACTTCAGTACGGATAGTCTATGGAGGGTTAGTTTATATGAAATGATTATATCAATGGACACTTATCGACTCGACTCGACGTTTTGAGAATAAGTTATATCTATAATCGATAGAGTTCAGTTTCGGATTTATGGTGGTGTAATTCCGGAATTAATGAATTAAGTAGAAATATTTTGTTCGATGAATATTTTATTTAATTTATTGTAGCTACTGGTTATAGGTCCATGGTCCCCGGGTTGGCTCTTAACATGCGAGCGTTTTCTCGTTTTGTGGAACCTCAAGAATGAATTAAATAGTTGGTCTATTTAATTAATATGCAATATTATTTATTTGGCAAATAATATGTAAAATAGAAAAGACATTTTCTATTATTTTAATAATGAAGTCGGCCTAGAAAAATAAATTTTTCTAGATTATGTCACATGTGTAATTAATTAATTATCTATTTGTTGGATAATTAATAGAAAATTAAGAGATTGATTTTTTTGGGAATTATCTCTTATTTTGTAGCAAAAATATCTTTTCCTCATGGGAATAAGTTTTTGTGGTGTGAAAATGATAACTCTCTTGACTAGTTATTTTCCTATATAAAGAGAGTTCCTCATAGCACAATACACACAATTAAATGCGCCACTTTATAAAATAGAAGGAAGAAAAATTAGTTTCTTGCCTTAGTCATTAAGATGAGACAAATCTAGGATTTTTCTTGTGTATATTCGAGGAGGTTCTATGGCGAGGATCGACGTCCACCAGTCGTCGCTTAGAGATACAATCCGGAAGATCACGGCTTCTCCCTTTGGTCGATTATCTCTTCCTCTCCGAAAAGGTAAATCTTTAACCTTCTCGTAGGATTGATTAGTTATGTCTCATATCGTAAATCGCATAAGCTTCCGCTGTGCGAAGATCGAGTGTCTCGATCGGTGCTACTACTTCTAGCATTTATATATGATAAGAATCATATAGGACTTGACCGATTTAATTTGAGTTTCTCATATACTTCCGTGATTGAGAAATCTTATTAAATCACAACATGATCATATATGGATTAAGCTTAATCCTGAAGTGATTACAGACTCCTACTTGTTTCAGGATATGGTTTGATGTGTTCGTTAAGGATCCCTAAGATGCGCGGTCCGAATCACTTTCACGTTGGCACTATTCTGGAATGAGTGAGAAGTGTGTGTCTCACAGATATGGAATCCATTCCTTCCCCGCGGGAAGTAGAAAGACAATCCCCTTATTTGTTGATCCTAGAAACTGATCAATCCCGGGAGTTCGTATTGGTTATGAACTAATTGATCACTAGTGGGTTAATGGTAAATAAAGATAAGATGTATTGGAGAAGGTTTACGGAAATAATCCTACTTCAGTACGGATAGTCTATGGAGGGTTAGTTTATATGTAATGATTATATCAATGGACACTTATCGACTCGACTCGGCGTTTTGAGAATAAGTTATATCTGTAATCGATAGAGTTCAGTTTCGGATTTATGGTGGCGTAATTCCGGAATTAATAAGTTAAGTAGAAATATTATGTTCGATGAATATTTTATTTAATTTATTGTAGCTACTGGTTATAGGTTCATGGTCCCCGGGTTGGCTCCTAACACGCGAGTGTTTTCTCGTTTTATGGAACCTCGAGAATAAATTAAATAGTTGGTTTATTTAATGAATATGCAATATTATTTATTTGATAAATAATATGTAAAATTAAAAAGACATTTTCTATTATTTTAATGATGAAGTTGGCGCCATTTAATGTGGATAAATTAGAAAAAGAAATTTTTCTAGATTATGTCACATGTGTAATTAATTAATTATCTATTTGTTGGATAATTAATGGTAAATTAAGAGATTTATTTTTCGGGAATTATCTCTTATTTTGTAGAAAAAATATCTTTCCTTATGGGAATAGGTTTTTGTGGTGTGAAAAGGATAACTCTCTTGACTAGTTATTTTCCTAGATAAAGAGAGTTCCTCATTGCACAATACACACTTAATATTGGCGCCACATAGTAAAATAAAGGAAGAAAAATTAGTTTCTTGCCTTAGTAAGTGCATATTTGAGGAGGTTCTATGGCGAGGATCGACGTCCACCAGTCGTCGCTAGGAGATACAATCCGGAAGATCACGGCATCTCCCTTTGGTCGAATATCTCTTTCTCTCCGATAAGGTAAATCTTCAACCTTCTCGTAGGGTTAATTAGTTATGTCTCATATCGTAAATCGCATAAGCTTCCACTGTGCAAAGATCGAGTGTCTCGATCGGTGCTACTACTCCCAGCAGGATATGCACACACAAAATATGAATTATGCAGTAAGTAAGTGCAGTAAAGTAAAGTGCTGAAAGTAAATTGACACAAAGGCTTATAGTGGTTCAGGGTGGTGTAATCCCTTAATCCACTCTTCTCCTGTGATGATTGGAGGAATTCACTATTGTTTTCACTGATACAATAGTTAGATTGTCCTTGACTACACAAGCTTCACAATCTCCAAGACTATCACTCCCTGGCTTCAAAAGTTTCAGTGACTCAGTCTTCAACACTGCTCCTTGGAAACAAATCCTTCTGCAGCTATCACAAACACAACTCCTTCTCAGATGGCTCTGATTCAGTTGCTTGACTGGTGTGAATTTGATTAACAAATTAAGTTGATCAATCTCAGTGGTAGATCTGGAATTTAGCTCTGATTGCTGAGTTGATCTCTAGATGTGTCATTTAAGTTCAGATCAAAAGCTTTTCAATTTGACAGAGTTTCTGCTTGTTCTTGTCAGATTTAATCGTTATTTTTCCTGTCTGTCAATGACTTCTATTTATAGCCTTGATAATCCTTGATTTGAATTTCCGTCCGTTGGCTATTTAATGTGGGGAATAATCCTTGATTTAATTCTTGATTCCCCCTTAATTATATTCTCATTGATTTCACTGATCGAATTTCTTCAAACATCTATCAAAAAATCCGTCCTTGATTGATTTTTGATTGATTATGCATTGAATGCTTGATCCTCTGAATTTTCCATATTTCTCATAAACAAGTATAGTTTACTTAGCTGTTCCTTCACTTGACTGTTGCTTGAACAGTTAAGTGTCCCTGCTGACTTAGCTGTTTTAGTTCTTCCTTCACTGCTTTGTCTTTACTCAGCCGATAGACAATTCACTTTGCCGGTTCACTGCTTTCTTGATTTCTTTGAGTTTACAAGAGTCCTTGTACTTCACTGATCTTGATTTGGGTGAGATCAGTGTACACCATATTTAACCAATGAATTTCATCACTTGAAATATAACTTAGACTTATCCAAGGTCATCACGTACTTCCCCGGTTATAAGTCGATCATATGTCTTCATGCTTCTCTGCTGGTACTTGACTGCTTTTACTCTGCCGGATTTCTGTTAGCCATCCTACCAACTAGTACAATACTTGTCCGACTCAACTTATACAACATGTCGACTCTAAGTAAAGACTTATACAAGATTTCTAACTTATTTCAGGCTTGCTATAACAGCTAGTATGACCATCATCAAAACATATTAAAATGTTCCTAACAGGCAGCCTTCTACGGCTCAGCTCATAATCACAAACACAACATTTTCTTCATCCTTGTTCTTGAGCGCCACTGCGCAACCACCATCATGGGCTAAAATGCCTCGCATTCCGCAAAGTCATAGCAGAGTTACAACGGAACTCTGCCAGTTTGGCAAAATATGCTACATATCAACTCTGCAAGTCTAGAGAACCGTGGCCGAACTACAACATTAAACAGATCCGAGCTGACCTCAAGGGCCCAACAGAATTTGGGGGGCTTATGACGAGGGTCGGATTAGCACCTTGCCACGTGTCGCCTTCACCTCAGCACGGTAACAAATATAGATAAAGAAAAGCCTCTCTCAAGGGCCAGAACCCTCAGTACCCGAGCTGCATGCTCGGTCACCGTCCTCCGACCTCTGCAGGTCGGCCAGCACATATGGTCAAGCCTACTCGTGCCCGACCCTAAATGTCGGCCTAAGTCCTTCTCGGACCAAATCTCTTACGCACGCATTAGAATCAGATAAATACGGAAAGAATCCTCAGTCATAACTACTTTGATCCTGGCATTCAAATATGCCCATAATTACACCCTAAAATCAAGGAGACCAGATCATCATTATCTATTCCTTAGGGAACACGAAATCCAAGCCCAACAAGGACAACGCCTATGACGGCTTAGGGCATAATGCCCCTCTATATAAACCATCTCTAAGGAATTACGAAGACTTGATTCCAATTCACATATTAGATACGTAGGTAGCTTGAGATACAGTTTCTTAAGTGCAGTCTAAACCCCCACCAAAACACCCATTTTTTTTAAATCATTTTTATTATTATTAAAGCTTTTGCAGGTTGTCATTAGGAGAACAGCCCCGGATTTATCATCGACGATTTCCATCGTCATAACCCTTCCTACAAAACTCTTGCAGTCAAATATTTAAATCCATAACGAGTAATCATCAAACATTCAAGAGTAATTGGCGCAAAACACCCTTATGTTTGGGTCAACATTGGGACTTGCCCCTTATCTTCAAATTTTGCATTTTTACCCCCTATATTCTATAAAAGTTTGCAAGAAATACCATTTTTTGAATTTGAGGTTAAATTTAACGGGAAGAAGGCCGTGCTTTGCAATCTCCTTCAACCTGAGCAAACAAAAAAACATTTCTTTAATTATTTCCACAAAATCCCCATTAATTCGACTACCAACCCTATTTTTTTAACTCCCTATTTTTTAACTCAAAGTTTTAAACTCAAAATACACCTATTCTTCGAAGTGACATCTTGAGCACTATTATCGTCGGCGCCGGTAGACACTCGACGGTGACAAAAACCACTCTTCTGTTGATAGAGAAGAAATCGTAATAGGAAACTAGGTTTTTGAATTAGGAAACTAGGTTGTTGTAAAGAGAGGGAAATTAGAAGTCAACAACGATTGAGAATTCACGAATTGAAAATTAACCGAGGATCGGGAATCAACTGAGTTTGGGGTTGGGAATGAATGAATTAATTTGGGTTGGTGGTCGAATTAATAGGTTGGGAATCAATGGGGATTTTGGGGAAATATTAAAAAAAAAGGTTTTTTTTTTTGTTTGCTCAGGTTGAGAGTGCATAGCACGCACATTTTTCCCGTTAAATTTAACCCCAAATCAAAAAAGGGTGTTTCATGCAAAAATTTATAAAAGATAGAGAGTAAAAATGCAAAATTTAAAGATAAGGGGCAAGTCCCAATGTCGACCCAAACATAAGGGCTCCGTTTGTTTTGGATTGAAGTTTTTTTTAGATAAAGTGATTGGAGTAATGATTAGAAAGTTGATGTGGTAAAATAAAGTAGAATAATGATCGGTGTAGATTATGAAATGATTCGTGAAATAAAGTAAATAATGAATAAAATAATGATAAAAAAGGTAATAAAGTTGATAAAGTGAAATGATGAGAGATGATTTAATATTTGTAGTTGAAGATTTGATTGGTGGGAAAATTGTAAAAAATGATTGGTGTTGTGATATTAAAAAAACTCCCAAAAAAATCCACAAGCCAAAACAAACAGGGGAGGTGTTTTGCGGGTCGTTTATCAGTAGGACTCCCTAAGAGGAAGCTGCCGCCACGCGCAGATCGGGACCACACGCTTTACGATGTGGAATACATGTGCGCGTGTGTGGAAATTGGTGAAGTCTGAGATCGCCACGTAAACAAGCTTCCCTAAGAGGGAGTCCCTAGGATAGAATTTTCCGTGTTTTGCGCCAATTAGTCAACATTCAAATATTGAATCCATCATCTGCATCGACGAGTGCTATTAAATTAAGGGAAAAGCTGAGACGGGGTGGAAGGGAGAACCGGAGAAGGAAAGTTTATAGAGGTGTAGGAGAAGCAGGTTTCTAGAATTTTGGCTTTGAGATGTTTTTTTTTTTTTTTTTTTTTTTTTTCCTTTTCCTTTTCCTTTCTCGACTAGGAAGTATGGGATGCTTTGAATTTTTTTTATGGAGTGTAATTGTGTAAGCAGGACGTGTTATTATTTGCATAAGCGTGAACCATTTGACATCATCATCCTGAGTACTTCTGCACAAAACTTCTGAAAAACATTCGAAAGAATCTGAAACCAATGCAAAAAGTATCAAAATTGCAGAATTCTACGAATCTAGATTTGAAGACATCCCATTTCCCATGTCTCTGAACAGTTTTAAGGAGACTCTGAAGCCCTGCAGTAACAATCTGTCCTCAATTTCTTCTTCTGGTTTTCTTGATGATACTTCGAGCATATGTTCTTCGTATTCTTCTTCATCAAGGCCTAGAAAGCCCCCCAAATCTTCACTTTCTCAGCAGCTTTTGAGACTTCAAGACCCTTTAGATTGGCCTCAAACGCAACCAAAATGCTCCCAAAGGGAGGCGGCCCCTTTGAGCTCTGGAGGTGAAGTGGAAGAAGAAGAGGAAGAGGAAGAGGAAGATGAAAGGAAACATGGGTTTCCGGTGCCAAAGTTGGAGTCATTTCAGTTTGAACCTACTGGGCCTTATGAGCCATTGGTTCTTTCACCCCCTGATGAAACTCCTGTAATCCAGGTGATTTTGTGAAGCACTAGATCTAGATGAAGAAAAACAATTTTTATTACTTTTGTTGGACCTAACTGTTAAATGTTTTATCTTTGGTGCATAAGTGAAATCATTAATTTGGGTCTCGGTTGGTAACATTTTATTAATTTGGAACTAATTAGGAATGCTAAGGTGGGGGTAGTGTTTCATATGGCAGGAACCTTTTCACCTCCTTGGGCATAGATCTCCAGTTAGCTAAATGCTGAGTATGCCAAATATGGGAATTGCTTTCACCAAGTTTATTGGAACATTTTACATGGTTTTCAGGGGCTTGAGGGAAAATATTGATGCCTTTCCAATAATTAAAGCTTGTTGCGGATACTAGATTTAACACAGTTTCAGAGGTGCTGATAAATAATAAACTAAATTTCTTCACAAGCCAGCTAATCGTCAAATACTCGTATATATAGTAGAATTTGTTTTGCTACGTATTGATTCCCTAACCTTTTTTTAGTTGTTATTCTGCTTGGGTGATGCTGTTAATGTCTGAGACTGAGAGTCCTTCTGACATCTGGTTTTAGTTGGGTCGGGTTTTTCATTTTATTGTTAGATTGTGGTAGGGGATGTCTGAATTCTCAATAGTGTGGTTTACTTAATTGTTGATTTTCTGACATATGATTGTATTGGCATATTGGGTTTGTTTTCTTAAGTATCCTAGTTTATGGTCATTCTAAGTTTGCTAGAAATCGGTTGTTTTCTTGTGGTAAACACGACAGACTTGACTGTGGCATTGATGATCAATTTGTTATTTCTTGTTTGACTCATTCTTCTGTATTCATGTGTTGATCCTGATTCTCGCAAGAATCCGTGTTGTTTCTGTTTGAAGATCATGTTAATTTCATTGGACATGCTTAAGTGGCATCGATGTGGATTTACGTGATGCACATTTGTTGAGGATGGAGTTGAAATTTGAGAGGACTGAGGAGTTTATGCTTCCATTACGGTTAGAACCATAGGCTGACAAGCTAGACATAACTTCTTTTAAGGCATCGCTCGTCCTCTCGCTTTTGCTATCCTATTGTTCCTACTTAAGTACTTATGATCTGATTCTTCCATAAAATTCTTCTAACATCATCTAAAGTTTTTGATTGAGCTAATTACTTCACAAATTGTCCATACAAATTTAGGTCAAAGATTATTTTTGTAGGAAGCTTCATTATTTTGCAAAATAAAATTTGTTTCTCATTTTTTCATTTCAGTCCTCAAATATATTTTATTTATTATGTACGAGTTTGTATGTTTGTTAGTTGATGAAAGTAATTAGTGACAGAAATAGCTAGTTGATGTAGACAAATGTATCCACTAGATATTGATGCCAGGAACTAATATGAGTGAGGTTAATTTGTCAAAATACACATGGAACAAGAGTACGAGTGCACTACAAAATCAGGAAGTTCCATAAAAAAATTTCCTGCTTAAGTGGATCAAATAAGTAATTTCGGAAGGCCACTGTGGGATCCCCCCATGCATAGTTTTATCATATCAGATCACTTTCTTGGTTATTACTTATCTCGAGCAAAAACGACCATGTTTGTGGCTTTATGTTCTCTGTGTTGCCTTTGATCATCAACATTGTAATTGTGTTCTCAGATGATTGGAGTCATCATTTGTCATTATATCTCGTCTTTTTACCTATGTTTTTCGTGTTGTGTATTCTCTTTTGATTCTGAAGTGCCTTATTTTGTCAGGTTCCTGCATCTATAAATTGCAGGCTTTTAGAACATCAACGGGAAGGAGTAAAATTCCTGTATACCTTGTACAGTAACAATCATGGAGGTGTCCTTGGAGATGACATGTAAGCTTCTTTTATCGTTTCTTGGTCAAATTCTGACAGATTGATATCTTTCGTAACGACTTAATTCTACTCCTTCAACACGAGCCATAGCCATATATGCTGCTGTTGCTTGTATTCAATTTGGCACATGTGGGGTTTTCACTTTTCAGTCGATTACCTTATTTAGAGCCATTTATTTCACATTAACTTTTGCGCCTTGGTAATGAAAACTGGTGAGATAGTAGTCACGTTTAATGCTGCACTCACTTGGTTTCTTGTTGAAGTAGGCATGCTTTGCTTAGCTAAATCAATGAGGAGTTTGCAGAAAAAGAAAAAAAAAGAAGCTATTTCATGAAGTTTGTGATAAAGCCTACCAAATCACCCAAGTCACGTGTGGAGGGTTTGGTTTTCAAACATCTAGCTACCATTCCACCCTTCCAATTCCTTTTGGCCTTTTGGCCTTTTGGCCTTTTGGCTGCACGTGCAGTACAAGAAGGAAAAAGGATGTACCCACAATATACCATTGTGACACTGAAAAAAAGTGCTGCTCTAGCCCTTATAGTTGATAAGAATTTTCGGTGAACTGGGATATCTGGATATTGCTGTGGTATATCCTTCACCTTTAAAAAAAGATGTACCCACAATTTACCATTGTGACACAAAAACAAAGTGCTGTTCTGACCCGTATAGCTGATAAGACGTTTCGGCGAACTGGGATATCCAGTTATTGCTGTGCCATATGCCTCACCTTTTGACTGTTTTTATTTTTTTTATTTTATTTTTTATTGTCAGAGATACCTCAGGGTTGTCACTGTGTAAGAATATTTGTATATGTTTATATATATTGAAGTTTTTGTCATATATTGTTAGTTCTGTCTTTGCTGGAAATGGATGCCTTTTGTCTGGAGTTCACATTAATTACATGTCAAATAAGTATGATTTCTTGTGGACTATTACTAGTTTTTGAATGGAAATTTTGTTTGGTGCCAGGGGATTGGGAAAAACTATCCAAACAATTGCATTTTTGGCTGCTATATATGGAAAGGATGGCGAGGCCAACGACTTAACCTCAAGGAGCGTAAATGATGACAAGGGCCCTGTTTTGATTATTTGTCCCACTTCTGTTATTCATAATTGGGAGAGTGAATTTTCCAAGTGGGCGACATTCTCGGTTTCTGTTTATCACGGGCCAAATCGAGATCTGATACTTGACAAGATAGAATCTCGTCAAGTTGAGATAATGATTACTAGTTTTGACACCTACAGAATTCATGGTAGCATTCTAACAAAAGTAGACTGGGAAATCATGGTTGTTGATGAGGCTCATAGGCTTAAGAACGAGAAGTCAAAACTCTACACAGCATGTTTAGGTATCAAAACCAAAAGGCGATATGGTCTGACTGGTACAATAATGCAAAACAAAATAATGGAACTGTTCAATCTCTTTGACTGGGTAGTGCCTGGTTGCTTGGGAACACGTGACCATTTTCATCAATTTTATGATGAACCTCTTAAGCATGGCCAAAGATCCAGTGCTCCTGAAAGATTTGTACAAGTTGCTGATGAGCGAAAGCACCACTTAGTGACAGTTCTACACAAATATTTGCTAAGAAGGAATATCTTTTCACACAAATTTTTATCTTACCACACAGATTTTTTTTTCCAATTTCGCCCTTATTTTTTTTATTTTACGCGCGTTCATTCTGACCAAAGTTTGGTCAGAATATGACACATTATCCATACTGAAATATGGTCAGAATATACGTGTTGAGAGTCCACACTGGTTGATTCTGACCATATTTTAGGTAGAATGTTTGAAGTTTTCCAAACTCATACATAGTCAGAGCATCATTCTGACCAATATTGAGTCCGGAATACTCTACACATTCAGACTAGAATTGGGTCAGGATAACAACAACAATATAAGAGCACCACTATTGATTCTGACTGAATTTCAAAAGTTTTTTGTACTCAATTTTAGTCAGAATGTCTTTCTGACCGGTATTGAGTATGAAAAACATTCAAAATTCTGACTAGAATAAAATCAGTATAATGATCGTATTCCGACTCAAATTGGGTCGAATGGTCGTTGTGTGAATTGACCATAAATTGGCCGAATAGTATATATTTTCCGGACTCATTTACGGTCGAATGGCAGCGTGTGGAATATCCAAACGAAGCCCACTCTCGCTCTTGGTAAGTGTAAAACAACATTTGTGTGAAAAGATAGTCCCTTTAGTTAGAATTTAATGGGGCCTCAGTGTGTTGTTTCTTGTGGCATTAAATCTTTTGTGATTTTATTGGATTTTGGAGAATTCATGTTACCTCGCTCAATAGGAAGGTGACCATTTGGGACACAAGTTCCTGGTTTCTTGTTTTAGGAGAGTACCATTTTCTTGTTTTGGGACCAGTGTACCCAATGTTTTGGGACCGGAGTCTCTGATGTTTTGGGACCAGAGAATCCATTAGAGTACCTGACGATGGTGAAAATAGACCTGGCCACGTGTCACTCTTATAACATCCCAAGATTGAGAGAGAAAGATAAGAGGGAATCTCTTAGGGCCAGGAGCCCTACAGTATTAGGACCTTACCCTGGGGGGAGGTCCGCCCATTTACCGCTCGGCTACCGCACCGCGCGGCGCGGCTCGGTCGGGGTCGGGGAGATAGGACTCACAACTCAGGTCGAGGCGACCTGGGGTGCTCATCATAAGCAGGCGGGCTCTTTCCCTATATGATAATCCGCACATGTGCCTATATTATAGGAGAATCCCTGGATTATCGGAAGGAAATCCCATAATTCGAATATAATCATAATTATCTTTTGTTAGAGATAAACGCGTGATGATCCTTAGGGTTTAAGGATTCCTCGACTTGTTGGACAAGATAAGGGGTGAGACGCCTCCCTATTTAAGCAACCCTAAGGAACTACGAAGGACTTGATTCCAATTTAGCTATTGGATACGTAGGCAACTTGAGAGAAACTAACTCTCGTGCTCGCCTTAACCACACCAAATCGCTATCCCCATTGTTTCGTTCTTGTTTGAATCGTCCTGAGTTATTTGGATCCGTAGGTGATTTCCGACATCATCAATTGGCGCTAGAAGGAGGGCCTCTTTGTTGCGATTTGATCAAGAAACAGCGATGGTACCACCAAAAAATACTGGAAAAAGGACCCAAACAGCGGCAGCTAGAGACGTCGGAGAAGTAGACCCAACTGCTACTACTAGCCAGCCCCAAACAAACCCGGAGGAAACGTTGGCGGATCCAGCACAGCAGGCCTTGCTGGATGCGTTACGTAATTTGGATGTTCCAGCGTTCAAAAGTGTACTAGGTCTGGCCCTAAAAGGGCGAGAAGAAGAAGCTCCCCAAAACGTGGAGCCAAAAGATAACCTGGCAAATAAGGAGGATAGAGGAGAAACTCTCTCCTCCACCTCCCATACGCAAAGATAAACAAAGTTAAGGCTCGTGCCCGGGGGAGGTCGCCGGGCGGAATTGGGACGGGATCCCGGGAAAGAAAACGGACGATCTCTCTATCGAATCACCGTTCTCGAGCGCATTTTGAACTATCCACGTCCCGAAAGATTTAAGATCCCAAAACCGGAAGCATATGACGGAACGAAAGATCCCCGGGATCACCTCTTTCAATATTTAACGCACATGAATTTAGACCGTGCACCCGAGGAGATGAAGTGCAAAGCCTTCCCGGCCTTACTCACGGGCGGGGCTCGTGAGTGGTTCCGAAAATTACCACCTCGGTCTATTGAGAATTTTGAAACCCCGGCAAGAAAATTTTTGCGGTGCTTTTGTCACCGCTAAACCCTTCCGGAGGAATGTCACGTACCTCCTCACAATTCGTCGAAAAAAGAAGAAACGATCTTAGCAAGACTCGAAAAGATTCAATGAGGAATCTAGGCGGGTCGGGAATGCCGATGAACACCTCCCGATCACCTCTTTCGTAGCGGAGCCGCGAGAAGGTAGATTGTATGCAAAGCTCAATGGTCGGCTTCCGAAATCTATGGATGAGTGTATGGATCTGGCATATAAACACTGCCAGGGTGAAGAGGCCAACCGTTTAAAGAGGGAGTCGGAAGCTCCTAAAAAAGAGAGGTCAGATGACAGATCTGATAGAAAGCGTAAACCGGTATGGGACCGAGTAGCTGCGCCCATAACCGATCGACTCGGGAAGAAAGGGGCCCTTCAAGAGAGGGACTTTATCCCTTTGAACAGATCGCGCGAGCAGGTCCTCGCCATAATGCAGAGAAAAGGTATTGCCCGTACTCCACCTCCTATGAAGGGACCCCGGGAAAAAAGGGATCAGACAAAATACTGTAAGTTTCATGAAGACATTGGTCACGACTCAGAGCAGTGCAGGGATTTACGAGAGAGAGATCGACGCCGTCGTTATGGAAGGGAAACTCGACGAGGTCATAGATAGGTCTCGTCACTCGAACCGGGGGAAGACGGGAATACAAGAGGAGAGATTTCGGTCATGACCGAAAGGATGATTATAGACGAAAGAGGGATCCGTCCCCAGGACCGGAAGGGCAGCCAGATAATCGCCCCATCAATACCATCAATACCATCTCAGGTGGTCCGAGTACACCGTCCCGACCTGAGGAGCAGAGTGGTAACCGGGCACCGACCAGCACCGACTCAGGAAAGAGGCAAAGGTTGTCCGGGGAGGTCGTTTATGGCCCTCGCGATCCACTTCCCCTCATCAGCAATAATGAAGGCTTGGTTATCGAGGCGGTAATCAATAAACATACGGTGAAGCGTATTTGTGTAGACACCGGAAGTGCAGTCAATGTGCTGTACTACAATGTGTTTCAATCCATGAAGTTAAAGGATGCAGAGCTAGCACCTGTATCATCCCCGCTATTCGGGTTTGCGGGGCCACCGTCCACCCTACGGGTATGATCACCTTACCAACCACTTTTGGGAAAGCACCTCGGGACGGGATCCTTATGGTGAGCTATGTGGTAGTCAGGGCCCCCTCAGCCTACAATGTTATCATGGGGCGGCCTGCCCTAATAGATCTGCGAGCGGTGATCTCTCCGGCTCACATCAGTTTGAAGTTCCCGACCTGGGAGGGGACAGCAGAAGTCAAAGGTGACGTCGAAAAACCGGGGGGGAGCTGCTACACGGCCACTGTAAATGGAAGGGTGATGGTACAACAGGTATCTGTGGAAGAGTTGCTCCCAGAGGAAGAAGAAAGTTGGTCATCAGATGATAAAATCGAGGTAGTAAATTTGGGAGAGGAACAAGAAAGCTTGTCAGTCAACATAGGATCATGGATCCCAGATCAGTTTAAAATAGAGCTCGTTGAGATCTTAAAGGAGTTTAAAGACGTGTTTGCATGGAAGACGGATGACATGCCGAGCTTGTCCCCCCGGGCGGCTCGGCTCGCACAAAGTTGCACGTGGACCCAAAGACGGAAACCGATTAGACAAAAGAAAAGACAAGCTTTGCAAAAGATCGAATGGAGGCCATTCAAAGGGAAGTAGAGAAATTACTACAAGCCGGGATCATACGTGAAGTGTTTTACCCGACTCGGCTAGCCAATCCCGCTCCCTGGTAAAAAAGCCGATGGTAGCCGGCGAATGTGTGTAGATTTTACCGACTCCGAACGGGGCTTGCCCCAAGGATTGTTACTCGCCGCCTAAGATTGACAAAAAGTTAGTTGACTCAACGGTCGGATTTGAAATCTTTGCATTTCTAGATGCGTACAAAGGATACCACCAAATTGCCATGGACCCGGACGATGCGGAAAAGACGGCATTCATTACGAAGAAGGAACGTTCGCTATGTTACTATGCCGTTTGGATTGAAGAATGCCGGCGCCACTTATCAAAGAGCGATGAATAAAATATTCGAGAAGCAAGATTGGGAAATGCATGGAAGTCTATGTAGATGATCTCTTGATCAAGAGCAGGTCTCTAGATCAGTACATGATCGACGTCCGGGAAGTATTTGGGGTACTCAGGCAGACCCAAATGAAACTTAACCCAAAAAAGTGTACATTTGGGGTCAGGTCAGGTAAATTCCTGGGTTACATGATTTCAAAAGAAGGAATTAAGGCTAACCCAGACAAAGTTGAAGCCTTAAGAACAATGCCACCACCCAGAAGCATCAAGGAGGTGCAAAGGCTAACCGGCCGTATGGCCGCCCTGAGTAGGTTCCTATCCAAGTCGGCACAACGTGCTTTACCATTCTTTAAAATCCCGAGGAAAGCAAGTCCCTTCCAATGGAACGAGGACGGTCGAAGGCATTTGACGATTTGAAGGAGTACTTGGCCGAGCTACCAACCCCGACGTCTCCCCGGAGGAGAAACTCGCTTTTATACTTGGCGTAGTTGATGAGGCAATCGGTGCGGTCCTAATCGAGAAGAAGGACACATACAAACACCCGTGTTTTATGTAAGCCGAGCTTTACATGGACCAGAACTCAGGTACAAGAACACGGAAAAACTAGCTTTGGCTCTGGTACATGCCTCAAGAAAGTTACGACCATACTTCCAAGCACATTCCATCACCGTGGTCACGGACCAACCTCTCGCGTCGATCTTGGCGCGACCCGATACCTCGGGCGTACTAGCCGGATGGGTGATCGAGCCGGCGAATATGATCCGGACTACCAACCCCGAACCGCCGTCAAAGCCCGGGCTTTAGCCGACTTCTTGGCCGAAGGAATTCGGGTCGAGACGGATAAAGAACGGTCGACGGGCGGGTCGATACACGGACCCTTTTTGTAGATGGAGCATCGGGAAAAGAAGGAGCGAGGAGCGGAGCCTCTTGCTCCTCGGTCCGAAGCGGGGAAGAATTCCCGTATGCACTTTGCGTTTCAACTTTGCGGCTACAAACAACGAGGCAGAATATGAGGCTTTAATTACTGGGCTCCGATTAGCCAACAAGCTAGGGGCAGATAACCTGCACGTATTCAGTGACTCCCAGTTGGTGGTTAACCACATCAAGGGTGAATATGAGGCAAAGGAGGAATCAATGAAGAAATACTTGGCAGCAGCACAGGCTTTGCTAAAAAACTTCAAGTCAGTCCATATAGAGCAGGTCTCTCGATCCAAGAACAAAAAAGCTGATGCCCTCTCCAAGTTGGCATCTAATTTTTTCTCAGATAAAAAAGTTCTGGTGGAACAGCTGACCGAACGAAGTTATGTCCTGGGCGAAGTACAACCGATTAGCCAACAGGCCACCTGGATGGACCCCATAACCTCTTATCTAAAACACGGTATTCTGCCAACTGACAAGGTTCAGTCCAGGAAGATCAAGCTACAGGCAAGCAGATATGCTCTCTTTGATGATATCCTATACAGACGATCGTTTATAACACCATGGCTCAGGTGTGCTACCCAGGAAGAAGGAAATTATCTACTCAGGGAAATCCACCTCGGCATTTGCAGAAACCACGCAGGAGCCCGGACACTAGCTCGTAAATGCCGCTTGTTCGGGTATTATTGGCCAACTATGCAAAACGACGCAAACGACTTGGTAATGAGGTGCAAGTCATGCCAGGTGCATGATAACTTGTCTCACCGGCCGGCGCGAACATGATTCCTTTGGTCTCTCCTTGGCCCTTTTATCAGTGGGGGGTAGACCTGGTTGGGCCTCTTCCCCGAGCTCCAGGTAACTTACAGTTTCTTGTTGTGGCTGTTGATTACTTTACTAAGTGGGTAGAGGCCGAGGCCTTGACCACCATCACCGCAAAGGCCATACAGAAATTTTTGTGGAAAAACATCGTCTGTCGCTTTGGGATACCCAAGATCCTGGTGTCGGACAATGGAACACGGTTTGAAGACGGGACGGTCAAGTCATGGTGCGCCGAGTTGGGTATAGTCCAACATTTCACCTCTCGTCGGTTATCCTCGGGCCAATGGCCGGGTGCAAGCGGACCAACAAAGCGGCTCAAGTTTGGGTTGAAGAAGAGACTGGAAGAAGAGGGACAAGCATGGGTCGAGCATTTGCCTAACATCCTTTGGGCGTACAGAACGACTCCAAACTCAGCTACCGGAGAAACTCCTTTTGCTTTAGCTTATGGATGTGAAGCAGTCATTCCGGCCGAAATAGGGCTCCCCTCCCCGAGGACCGAGCTCCACACAGTCACAGACCAGGACACCGAGCTCAGACATGCCAAGGACAACTTGGAAGAAGCCAGGGAAGTGGCCTATATCCGGATGGCAAGATACAAGCAGAGAATATCCCAATACTACAATTCTAAGGTTAAGCATTCCTACTTCAAAGAAGGAGACTTGGTACTAAGGAAGAACGAGGTCGGCAAAGCGGGGTCCCCGGGGAAAGCTTAACCCGGCGGGAAGGCCCGTACGAGTGGTTAAAGTTCATGGAAAAGGTGCTTACCGGCTAGCTAACGCGAGTGGCCAGACCGTGCCAAGAAGCTGGAATGCCAGCAACCTTAGAAAGTTTTATGCCTGAAACGAATCCAGGCTCGATTCTATCTTTCCATTTTATGTTGTCTTTTTCAATAAAAGTGTTATCAAACACCTTTGAGTTCTAATAAATATATGATTCTTTAATGTTATATATTGTTATATTATGTACTGTGATTGAATTTTTGTTAACTGAGTCAGGTTATACTCAGAAGGTTTGCAAAAGTCAAACCTCCTCAGTCTGCAGGTCGAGGCCGAATTTAAGCGAGTCTCGCAAGTCGGACTCGAAAGCTTGAATACCACAAGCTTCCCGAGTCCTCAAGCCGGGACGGGGTTTTAACCGAGTCGTTATACTCGAAGGTTTGCAAAAGTCAAACCTCCTAAGTCCGCAGTCGGCCGAATTTAACCGAGTCCGCAAGTCGACTCGAAAGCTTGAATACCACAAGCTTCCCGAGTCCTCAAGCCGGGACGGGGTTTTAACCGAGTCGAGGTTATACTCGAAGGTTTGCAAAAGTCAAACCTCCTAAGTACGCAGTCGAGGCCGAATTTAACCGAGTCCCGCAAGTCGGACTCGAAAGCTTGAATACCACAAGCTTCCCGAGTCCTCAAGCCGGGACGGGGTTTTAAGCGAGTCGTTATACTCGAAGGTTTGCAAAAGTCAAACCTCCTAAGTCCGCAGGTGTCGGCCGAATTTAAGCGAGTCCCGCAAGTCGGACTCGAAAGCTTGAATACCACAAGCTTCCCGAGTCCTCAAGCCAGGACAGGGTTTTAACTGAGTCAGGTTATACTCAGAAGGTTTGCAAAAGTCAAACCTCCTAAGTCTGCAGGTCAGGCCGAATTTAACTGAGTCCTGCAAGTCAGACTCAGAAAGCTTGAATACCACAAGCTTCCCGAGTCCTCAAGCCAGGACAGTGTTTTAACCGAGCCATGTTATACTCAGAAGGTTAAAGACTTAGTCAAACCTCCTGAGTCTGCAGGTCAGGACAAAGTTTTATCAAGACTTAGTGTGTCATCCAAACCGTCAGTAATGCAAGCCATACTGGGGGGAAGGGGGCATCCATAAGACAGAATTCAAACCCAAAATAAACTAAGTAAACCCAAAGTACAAAACATAGTGGGCAGGGCACCACAAAGTATAAATAAAATACATAAACTTGGACAACAAAAAGTTTCAAAGTTTTCAGAAAAACAATAACAAGGATAAAACAGTCAGGTCTGGGTTCTCGGATTCTGCTCTGTCGAAGATGGAGTGGGCACAGTACCCTGAGGAGTGGGACGACGTCGGGCATATTTGGCACCAATGTCTTCGCCTGCTTTAAACTCGCTCAGCCGGGCATCATAGATCTGACCTGCTCCTTCTTTATACATGGAACGATAGTGCATAAGGTCAGAAAGAATCAGCTCAGGACGTTGTTCTTTTGCCTCGTCTACACCCGTCGTGTATCCATGTTGCATAACAGGGTTCAGGAGGACCTTCAAAGCACCGGCTAGATGATCAGAAGATTTATACTCATGCACGACCCGGGCATCCCGGGCAGGTAGAGAAGCTTCCAGAGCAGTCAGTTCAGCTCGGACCTTGGCCGCCGATCGCCCGAGCTCGAGTTCTCTCGCCACATACTCATCGTGCTTGGCCCGGAGCTCGGCCGTACACTTGGCCCCGGTCTCCGTAAGTTCCTTCTTTGTAGCCGCAACCTCCGATCCTTAGCCTTGGAGGCCTCTTTATACTTGTCACGTGCAGCCCGGAGCTCCTCGATCGTCCCCTGCAGAGCCTCCTTACTCGCTGCAGATTCAGCAAGGCGGTCCAGGAATTCCTGGCCGACCTGGGCACCCTGGAAAAGACAGAGGAAAGGTAAGGAGGAAACAAGACGCATAGGAATAACTGACATATGTATACAAGAACTTACCACAGCGGCGAGGTCCTGGTCTGACAATTCGTACAACCGATTGTGCCCGGGGGAAGATTGCTCCTCAGGAGAACTCCCAACGTTCTCTATGGTCTGCCGAGCCGCTTTCCTTTTCTTGGATCGAGCTTTCCGGGTTGAGGGGAGACTACCTTCTTCTTCCGGCTAGGCTCGATCGCATCTTCTCTTGTCTCCCGATCTTCATCCACATTAATCCTCTCCACTCCCCCCGATGAGTCATCCGGTTGTCCGGACAAGAGCCGGACCGAGGTGGGGGTCGGGACGGTCCCGGCGGCTCGGAGAGGCCCCGGCCGTATGCTTTCCCGCTCGCTCGGTCCCCCGGTTAGGCTCGTCGGTGTTAACGGGAGGAACCACTTCGTCATTCACGTCCTCCAAGAGATCAAAGCAAAGGAAGACACGCGAATAAGTAACAAGAAATGTTAGAAGACATTTTACAAATAGCAAAGTATGACAAGGAACGTGTGTTAAAGCCCTACATATCTTGTACTCTTCCTTATCTAACTCCTTGTATGGGTCGGGACCCGCAAGTGGGCAACCGAGCACCAAAATCAATTCGAGGAATACTTTTTCTCCCCGATATACACTCCGCTTTTGCGAATGTCATCTAGGAGCTTCCTATCCACGCGTTGGCCGGGGATCGCCGTCCGCATCCGAAGAGTTCCACCTACCTGCATTCCGAGTTACCTCGGGACGGATGAAAAAGAACCTCGTTTTCCAACCTTTGTACGAGGTTTCCCCTGTGCTCGTGAATTGAACGTCGGGCATGAAATCCCCCCGACGTGGGAAGCAAGAATACCCACCGCCCGGCACCCGTTTCCGCCGAAAGAACAATCGGAATGTTTGGACTTTGAAGGGGATGCAGCACATCTACACCAAATGGCGAAGCCCACTATCGCCCTTATTCCATTGGGCACGATTTGGGCCAACCCTAGGTCGTAATGCTCCAGGACGGCTAAAACGGCCGGACAGATCGGAAACCTTAAGCCGCATAATAGCTGCTCTCGGTAGACGGCACAGTACCCGGCCGGGGCTTGATAGGCGTAAACACCAGGAGCCGGGATAATGGGTTTGAAAAGCGGATTTGTTAGTTTGTATTTTTTACAGATACGGTTCAACTCCGTGGTGGTTATTTTGGTATCGATGCCATGGCAGGCCGCCTGTGATTTCAAAGCCATAAAGGCCTTAAGGGAAAGGACGAATCTAGAAGATGAGGAAGAAGGGGGAGGATTGAAAAAATAAAGTATGTGCCTCTCGAGATTAACTCCGGCAAAGTGGTAATTTCTTCCTCTAATTCCGGCTCCGATTCAAATAATGCCTCAATGGAACTATCGTAAGAATTATAGGTTCGCTCATTAACAACAGAAAAGACTTAGAAGAATCAGAAAAGAAAGAAGGCTTACTTGAGTAAGAAGATCGGAGAGATGAAAGAATGGAATGGCAACCGTCCCGACTTCACACTTGATTTAAAGAGTAACGTCTGAAAGGATTGATGAGACTAGGAGTTATAAAACCCCAAAAAGAAGTCTTGGAATAACCGCCCCATTATTGTGTTACGACGCTTCGTTTCTCGCACTTAATACGGCAGTCTAAACGGTAGCAAGGACACGTGTCATGGTAAGCATGTTATCTTGGAATGTCCGAGCTGATATCAGGTCTACCCAGCTCCTAGGTAGTCTGGCCAGACCTGGGGGGCTTATGACGATGGTGAAAATAGACCTGGCCACGTGTCACTCTTATAACATCCCAAGATTGAGAGAGAAAGATAAGAGGGAATCTCTTAGGGCCAGGAGCCCTACAGTATTAGGACCTTACCCCAGGGGGGAGGTCTGCCCATTTTACTCGCTCGGCTACCGCACCGCGCGGTGCGGCTCGGTCAGGTTAGGAGATAGGACTCACAACTCGGTGTCGAGGCGACCTGGGGTGCTCATCATAAGCAGACGGGCTCTTTCCCTATATGATAATCCGCACATGTGCCTATATTATAGGAGAATCCCTGGATTATCGGAAGGAAATCCCATAATTCGAATATAATCATAATTATCTTTTGTTAGAGATAAACGCGTGATGATCCTTAGGGTTTAAGGATTCCTCGACTTGTTGGACAAGATAAGGGGTGAGACGCCTCCCTATTTAAGCAACCCTAAGGAACTACGAAGGACTTGATTCCAATTTAGCTATTGGATACATAGGCAACTTGAGAGAAACTAACTCTCAGGCTCAGTCTTAACCACACCAAATCGCTATCCCCATTGTTTCTGTTCTTGTTTGAATCGTCCTAGAGTTATTTGGATCCGTAGGTGATTTCCGACATCATCAGTACCCTTTACTTGTATGAGACCAGAGTATCCATTTGTTGTTTTGGGACATCTCCAAATCTGTTTCTAAGCGAAAATATGCCAACTACCTTTTCTGCTGAAAGTTTTTCCTCCGAGTACATCTAAACAAACCGAGCTCTCGAAGCCATAGTCGTCTTTTGCAACACTTAGCTTGGAAAGAACATTTTGGTCACATGATACAGTTTCGCCTCTGCTTGGCAATGAAGGATATACATGCATCCGCATGATGGTGAGTGTTAAGAGATTTAGTATAGGTAGTTGTTATGGATATTCTATTTGTAGGATATAATTTATGTTAGAGTGACTTTATCCTGTATTTTAAACTCCTATTTATATTAAGGCATAAACGGAAAGAGATGACACTTCTGCTCCAACCTTTTTCCTTTCATTTTTTTTATTTTCTATAGTCTGCAACTGCGTTGCTTCACTTGCATATGATTTGTGATTTTAGAATTTTGATATATGATGTTTAAATGGTATTTCTGAGGCCATTTCCCTTAATTAGAATGTTCTTTGATTCTCTCTCTCCCTCCCTTACTCCCCCCTATGTGTGTATGTACCTGTGTGAGATTGTGTGTGTGCTGGTGTGTGTATGCCCACCTGGTTTAGGAAGATGGTAGAGGTGTCAGATGTGTGGCTTGGTATGAGGGCAGAATAGGGAGTTTTGGGCTAGAAGCTCCTTCATTCGCCCCCGCCCCAGCGACCTCTGGCAATGGGGATTTTAAGTACCCACCAGTACTCGCTTTTGAGTGTATATCTTTCTACAGATTGGCTCTCTAGGGCTTTCTTTTGATCCATACGCCCCTTTTCGCACTTAGGCGCACAGCGTGCCATTGGTAATGATTCTACTACGGTGCCACAAATTCGGAAATTAGCTTTCTATAAAATAAAAGAGTAACCGGCAAAGCTTCGAAGTGATAATTTTAAGTTGCCAAAAATGGGTTTTGGGGTTTTGTTTTTGTTTGAACTATTCATATAATGCTAGGCGGACTAGACACATTGATGTTTAATCAATATTAGCTCCATATCTAGTTGAACGTAATAAATCGACTTTATGTTGCAAGAAGCTTAAAAATAGTTTTTTATTGAATTGAGAAATCTCTTATGAAAAGAGATTGTTAAAATATATCATTGTTATTATTGTTATATTGTGTTTTTGTTAACAGAGGTAAAATAAAAGAAAGATTTTTTTATTATTCCGTGAAATTGTAAATTACAAGGAGTGAGACCACTTATTTATATAGGGAAAACAGCCTATACACCTAATTGATTAGGACTCCTTGAGTTTAGGAATTTGAATTAATCTACAATAAAATTAGAAACTAAAAATGTATCAGAATAATTTAAAAATAGAAATGTCAACTCCTTTAATTTTTTTAACCCTAATCAGCCACAGTTGACCGAAATGCTCTTATTCTTCAACGCTCCCCCTCAAGTTGAGCATAGATGTTGATCATGCCCAACTTGCTCATAAAATCTTCAAAGTTTTGCTTCATTAGGGCCTTAGTTAGTCGATCAGCTGTCCGTTGTGCGAAGGCATGAATGGGACACATATAACTCCACTTTCCAGTTTCTCTTTTATAAAATGCATGTCCACCTCAACATGTTTAGTTTCGGATCTAGTGGCCGGTGAATCACTGATCAAAGAGCAGATTTTGAAGAGATTCTTCATCGATCTAGTGGCCGGTGAATCACTGATCAAAGAGCGAGCAACCGCCAGGTTTAATGATTTGGTGGGATCCACAGATGTAGTGGCTGGTGAACCACTTCTTCTTCTTCCACGGAGATTAAGACAAAACCTAGTTTGGATGGAACTGAACAAGATTTGGCGCCACCAACCTCTGGGACATCCTAACATACCTGTCTCTTTTTTCTGATCTTGCCACCTCCATTCCTATGAAGTACTTCAACTACCCTAGATCTTTGATTTCAAACTCTTCTTTCATTCTCATATTCACCTCCTCAATTCCAGCTCTGTCATCCCCTGTGAGAATGATGTCATCTACATATACTACAAAAACAATCATCTTGTTGCCTGTACTTCTTCTTGCAAAGAGTGTATGATCAGAATATCCTTGTTTGAATCCCACCTTTAGAAGAAATTGTCTAAATCCATCAAACCATGCCATGGGGCTTTGCTTTAGGCCATATAAAGACTTTCTCAACTTGCACACCTTCCCAGAATTCTTTAGATCAAATCATAGAGGTAGCTCCATTTATACTTCTTCCCTCAACTCCCCATGGAGGAAGGCATTCCTTACATCCAACTGATACAGTGGCCAATCCAAGTTGACTGCCACAGAAAACACAATCCTTATTGTATTTAGTTTGGCTATTGGTGAGAAGGTCTCATAATAGTCAATCCCACAGGTCTGGTTGTACCCTTTTGCCACTAACTTTGCCTTATGCCTCTCAACCTCTTCATCATACTTGTACTTGATGGTAAATATCCACCTACACCTCACTACCTACACCTCACTGGCTTCCTCCATGTAGGCCTGTCTACCAATTCCCAAGTGTCAATTTTCACCAATGCTTTGAGTTCCTCATGAACAGCTGCCCTCCACTCAGGGGTTTTTAGAGCCGCCTGTTTGTTTCTGGGAATTTTGTGTTCAAAGATGCTAGAGACAAAGGCTTTGTGTGTGGTTGGCTAGAAGTTGGCTCAGGTGATCTAGGTGCTCCTTTGTGAGGGACAGAGGTCCATACGACTTCTCACTTGGCTCATATGACACTTGGTTGGCTCGGCTGGTATCTTCACTTCCTCCAATGTTTTGACCCCTAGGTTTCCAATTTGGCGGTTTTCCATGTATTCCCGACAGTTCTCTCTCGTGTGACCTTTTTTTTTGGCAGAGCTCACACCACAACTTCTGCCTTCTGCCCTTGTTGGCACTTCCCTTAGCAGCAACCAGAGCAGAAGCTTCCATACTTGATTCTGAACTTTTAATACTTTGTCCAGGACCAGGAGCAGGGTCTCTGTGCATGACTTCCCTCCTGGATTCCTCCCTTCTCACTTCAGAGAATACTTCCCTCAGGGACGGCAGGGGCTTCCTTCCAAAGATCCCCTACTGAATTCATCCAGGTTTGGATTTAACCCAGCCAGGAAGGAGTAGACCCTTTCATTTTCCTCCTTATTCTTGAATTTGATACTGTCAGCCGGATATTCCCAACTATCCTATGTCCAATTCCTGCCACAAACTTACAATCTCATTGTAGTAAGTTGTGACATCCTTGGTGTCTTGTCTAAGATTCCACAGTCTTGTCTTGAGGTCATAGATTTGAGACGAATTCTCCAGGTCTGAATACATTTCCTTCACGGCTTCCCAAATGTCCTTGTCTGTTGGTAAAGAACATATGGGGCCTTGCAATGTTTGGCTCCATGGAATTAATGAGCCATGCCATTGTCATTGAGTTATCTGACTTCCAGGCCCCAAGTTTAGGATCATTTGGTCCTGGCATCTTGGTTTCTCCTGTGAGAAATCCAAGTTTTCCCCTGCCATCAATGGCCAGCTTCATTGTTTGAGACCATTCCAGATAATTGGCCCCATTTAACCTTCTTGAAACAAGCAGAACAGATGAGAGCAAAGTAGTAGTTGTTAAATGACCATCTTTCCCCAAAAGCTTGGAAGCTTAAGCTGTTAAGGTCCAAAAGCTTAAGTTCAGCTGTCAAGGGAAAATGCGAATTTGCACAGGTTTTCCAACATGTGGATAAGAGTAAACATGTTGTAGCAGAGTAGCAACAGTAGTAGTAGAATATAAAAATGAAAATAAGACTGTCGTGTATTATCCCGTTTGTGGTGTCCAAAGTGCTAAACAGCCTACTTATTGGTCTCTGTGTGATATTTTTCCATTTGTGTCTTTTGTTGGACCATACCCACTTCTCATTAGGCCCACATTTGATGGGTCGTGTTGTGTTTAAATATCTAAAAGTACTCACCTCCCTTAAGCTTTTCAGGTGGTATGGTCATTTTTTCGTTTTCCATGTTACCAGCACTCCGTTTGTATTTCCACCTCATTATTGCATCAGCAGTTGCTCGTTTTTAAAGTTGTGTCCACTTACTGAGTTATCATCTTCATCTTCACATTGCCCACAGATAAGTAATCACCTAGAGCTTATCAAACCAAATTCAAAGGATGATCCAGAGAAACAGAGGAGAGATGCTGAGTTTACCTCTGCCGTCTTTGGTACAGATATTGAGTTGGTTGGAGGGAATACACAGAATGAGAGTTTTATGGGGCTTAGTGATGTTAAACATTGCGGAAAGATGAGAACTCTGGAGAAATTGATGTCATCTTGGACAACTCGTGGTGACAAGATTCTACTTTTTAGTTACTCTGTCAGGTATGTGCAGTACTTATTTAATAGTTTGATGGTTTTGCTTTATGGTGACTCTCTCCACTTGTGCATTATATAGTTTCTGGGCTTGACTGCCACCGCCATATTTCCACGTTGTTGTTGATTAATGTGAGATGTTGTTGTCGATAGTTTAGGAGGACTGAATAATAGAATTGCAATTATTGATCAACCGAGTCGTGGACTTGGTCCTTTTGTAGATACAAAGACATCCGCCTCTACTATCACGAGTCTAACCCTACTAGTAATCTTAACCATTGCCATAAATAAAGATCTTAGTCAAAACATAACTTGGGCCACAATAACAGAAAGACTTAAAATAAACAGAAATAAATAAAGACTCCAACTTCAACCTAACTCAAACTCCTACTAAACACATCGAAACTCAACTCCTTCGACATTTATGTAACTATTCTGTATACAAGATTACAAATTTACCATATGTTCTTTCTTAAATTTGAATAACTTATTTTGAAGAAAACCGGAGAAGGTATTAGTTTGAGATGAAAGCGCTAGGGTTGATGTATGGGGTGTTCTAAGACGATTAAGAAGACTTTTAAGATGTTCATTGCATAGTTGTCAAAAGTGAAACACTTAAACCAAGGCTCGTACCAATGGGAACAAATTACAAATCACGTAAATCAATGATGTGAAGTGCTTCACCATCCAACAATTCTTAAATAGGATGTTGATAGTCTATAAATGTATGAATTATTCATTTCTTAACGCTTAAGTTTTTGTGCGAGATGTTAAATGAACATGAGATCAAACCTCTATTGCCGATATTGCACCCTATTTGTATTGTCCATATGTTGGTCCTCTTTCTTTGGCATTATGTGCCCAATGTTGACTTGACCCTTTATAAGCATTTGTGTCTTTTGTTGGCCATGTTCTTTGTATTAGACTCACATGTATGGGGGACAGAAAAATATGGAAAAACAACTTGTTGAAATGAAGATAGTTTTTTATACAGTTATAACCTTTTTTTTATTCTCTGTAATTTTTTATGACAGTTGGGTGGTTGCTAGCTGTTTAAGTCATTAATTCTTTTGGTTTACAGTAAAGCCTTTTTGTAAGGCCCAATACCCCGGGTCTGGTTGCGTTAAGTGAGCCATAAATGATCTGGTTTACTACATAGACCGTCGTCCTCGCTTGGTCTAAAAGGGCTATCCCACACGACCTTTTATGTCTCACATTTGTAAGGCTTCTCCCACATTTCCACCGTCTCTCATGGTGCACTTAGTTCCGTCTGGTAGGCGGCTCTGCTACCAATTGTAATGCCCCCAAACCTCAAGGCTTGTAGTGCTAAGTGGGCCATAAATGATCCGGTTAACTATTTAGACCGTCGTCCTCACTTGGTCTAAAAGGGCCCGAGTTGACAAGACCTTTTATGTCTCACACTTACAGGAGGTAATGCTTCTCCCACATTCCCAACGTGGGATATCACACTTTTACTCTTAGGCAGGCAGCTGGTCTTTATTACATGGGCAGTGACCCTTAAGTTCTATCTTGTATATATCCTGCTGTACCTCTTTTTTTTTTTTTTTTTTTGGCTTAAAACCCCCGGTATCCAGAACCAACTGGCCCGACTAATCCAGAGTTCAGCCTGGGTCGTGCCTATTGTGCTTCTCTCTTTGGTTTAATGAGAACAACACTTTCTCTTCCATTAAGTTTTACACAACTCAACTGATTTATCAACTTAATGTCAACTGATAAAAGAAGATAATGTCATAATAGCGTGTTGTTTTGTTGAAGGCATAATGTGCATTTCAACTTAGCAGGAATTTTTCGTTTTGCAAATAGCCAACATGTCAAAAAGAAAAGGATAGAGAGTGATTGGTTATCTTTTAAAATCGGGATAAGAACATATTTTTGATTGTTTTGCTGTGTAATTTGTGTACGGGAATCCCCTCCAACCCCACACACGTGAAAATAATGAGAAGGAAAAATATGCTAAAAATAAGTTCATAGGAACCTTTTTTACTGGAAAGATCGAGGTCCTTTAGGAGTTTAGTGTATGTTTATTTAATTATTTTCCATTATTCCCTTGAATTTATCCTTGTTTTCTCCGGAGGGTCTCACAGTTGATGAGTGTAATTAAGGGGTTATGTAAGCTTTGTTATTTTCCACTCTTGTTCTTTTTCTTTGTTAGAATATGTTAAATCTAATGCTCCTCCTTAAGTGTGTTTTAGTGGTCTTAATTGAGTTAATTATGTTAGCTAATTAATCCCTCTAGATCTTTGTCTTTATCGGGTTAGAATAAAGGGCTGAAAGTCCTACTAGGCGTTGGACATGACGACCCAACGGCTAGTTCCTTTTTCTGCTTTATTGGACTATTTGTGTGTATATATACAAACAACTTCCCTCCTTGTAATCTAAGCTTTCTCTTAATGAAATAAACTACTAATTATTTCTATCTTCTCTCAAAGCTTCCGCTCTTACATGGTATCAGAGACGTTGGTTCAAAAAATTCAAATTTTTCAGTTTTTCTTGAATCCTTATGGCTACAGAATCTTCTGCTACTAGTGATTCTACTAGAGCTCCTCTTTCTTCTGAGCAAGTTATTACCTCTATGGGAGATCTTCAGCAAATCCAAGCTGCACATAGACTCAATGGGAAATACTATTTGAAGTGGTCTCAGTTCGTCGGGACCTTCTTGAAGGGAAGGGCAAGCTCGGCCACACATTGTTAGGCCTTTGGACCATCTTGGTGACCCTAAGTTTGATGCGTGGGATGAAGCCGACTCTCGGTAATGTCTTGGTCGTGGAACTCTATGTGTCCCGAGATTAGTGACACATATATGTTTGCCGCAAATGCAAAAGAAATATGGGATAATGTGAAAGAAAATTATTCCAAAGTGAATGATGCTGCACAGATATATGAGATCAGGAATAGGATTTCAAACACCAAACAAGGTGTGAGATCCATTACTGAATACTCAAGTCTTATGTAGAGTATGTGGCAAGAACTAGACCACTACCAGTGCATTAAAATGCACAACAATGAAGATGTGATAATTCTCAAGAGAATTTTTGAGAAAGATAGGATCTATTCCTTTTTAGCTGGGCTAAATGTGGAATATGATCCTGTCAGAGTTCAAATTCTGGGAAAAGATGATCTTCCCTCTCTAAATGAAACTATGGCTATTGTCAGAAATGAAGAAAGTAGAAGGAGTGTTATGATTGACACTACTCCTGTTGAGGGATCTGCCATGATCTCACAAAACAACAGGGTTCCTCAATAAATTATCAAAAATACCAATCAGAGTCACACCCTTGACTCTGAGGGAAGTGATAAGGATTCTCTAATGTGCTCTTTCTGTAAGAAAAGCAGACACACTAGGGAAAACTGCTGGAAACTTCATGGGAAACCAGGAAGTGAGAAACACAACAAAAAGGCTGCTAATACCGCAGCAGGACAGAAGCAAATCAGAAAGCTGGGGAGTTTGTCCATAGAGCTGTAAATCAAGAATCAAAATCCCAACCTTGGACCATCAGAAATAGAGAAACTAAGGAAGTTCATTGAGTCTTTGGAGAACTCATCAACCTCCTTAGCCTTTTCAGGTATTTCTCAAACTAATATGGTCAAGGGGGATTCCCAGTTATGGGTTATTGATTCTGGTGCTACAGATCATATGACATTCTCCAAAGAGCAACTGATGTCTTACAAACCCTATACTCAGTACAGATCAATTACTGTGGCTGATGGCTCTCCTATCCAAGTGACTGGGATAGGAGATGTCAATCTCTGTGAAAATATTACTCTAAGGGATGTTTTACACATTCCCAAATTGTCTAGTAACCTGATTTCTATTCAGAAGTTAACTAGAGACTCCAAATGCCTTGCTGTTTTCTCTTCTGACATGTGTCTGATACAGGACCATCTAAGGAAGGAGAAGATTGGGGTTGCTAAGGCTAATGAAGGCCTATACTACTGGGAAGGCCAAGAGTTAAAGCAAGGCAAACCTGGTTATGTTTTTGTGTCTAAAGCTAACCTAGACAAGCTGTGGATGTACCACTATAGATTAGGACATCCTCCTTTTAGTATGATAAAACAAATGTTCCCTAATATGTTTACTAATTGTGATAGTGATAAACTTTGGTGTAATGTCTGTGAACTGGCTAAACATAAGAGAGCTTCTTTTCCAGTTCAAAACATTAGATGTAAAGACCCTTTCACTATTATTCATAGTGATATTTGGGGGCCTGCTCCTATTGCTAATATAAATGGTTCCCGCTGGTTTGTTTCATTTATTGATGATTGTACTAGAGTCACTTGGATTTACTTAATGAAACAAAAGTCTGACTTATTAACCGTCTTTCCCAGATTTTACAATCAAATTCTGACTCAATTTGACACCAAGATCAAAAGAATGAGATCAGACAATGCCAGAGAATACTTCAATCAGATGCTTGATCCATTCTTTGTGGAGAAAGGGATAATCCATGAGTCATCATGTCCCTACACTCCTCAACAGAATGGATTGGCTGAGAGGAAAAACAGGCATTTGATGGAAATGTCTAGGGCCATAATGTTTCACATGTCTGTTCCCAAAAACTATTGGGGAGAAGCTGTACTGACAGCAGCACATTTGATTAATAGACTCCCTACTAAAGTGATACGGGAAACCTAAATTTCACGTACACGTTGAAACGATCTAGAATTATCACGATTTTGGCTCCTCAACCCTCAAGAAACCTGTTCTTGAAAACCTTGGAATTGATCAAAACCCCTTGGAGACCTGCCCAAGAAACCTTGATTTGTGAACGTTCAAGAATTGCCAATTCTTGGATTTGATGTTCAAGATTAAGTTTATACGTAAACTTAAAAAAACGCAATTTTTCTTGCTAATGCAAAGAAGAAATTTTATATAATTCTAAATAATTGTGTGTTTTAAAAAGAGACTCATATGCCTTTATTTATAGGCTTACAACTAGAGAAAAGAAAAACCAAATTCCGATGTGGGACAAATTGGCGCCACACTTTATTAAAAATAAACTAAATAAATTCATAAAAAATACTCTCAATATGCGCCTAACCACATCCATCAGCAACAATCACCAATATTGACTTCTCACAACCAACCTCTCTGCGTGAGCATCATCGAATGCCTGCATAACCGGTGTAGATAAAGCTTCATCTCTCTTCTTGCGTTGCAATCCGGTTAGCGGTCCATCTCTAATTAGCAAAGGATCCTTGCTTTGAATCGGTGATATAAGATCATGATGTGTGATTTGGTGGTAACGGTTACGAACTCACATCATTCCCTCCCGGTTGAGAAGGATCTCGTCCTCGGATCATAAGGATTATCAAACAAAGACAACTCGTCGGCCGGAAAAGGAGATAGATCGGCAACATTCACCGTAGTAGACACGCCCCAATCGGGAGGTAGATCAATCACGTAAGCGTTGGGGTTAATTCGTTTCAGTACTTTGAACGGTCCATCACCTCTAGGATGCAGTTTGGTCTTCCTCCTGTGCGGGAAACGCTCTTTCCTCATATGTAGCCACACGTAATCTCCTGGCTCGAAAAGCACGGGCTTTCGGCCTCGATTAGCTTGCTTTACATATCTACGCGACCGCTCTTCGACATGTTTCCGGCTTTCGCATGCATATCCTTGACCATAGCGACTTTCTTCTCACCATCCAAACTAGTAATTTCCCCGAGGCAAAGACAATAGATCAATAGGAGCATTTGGATTAAATCCATAAACAAGCTCAAAAGGGGAATACTTAGTTGCCGAGTGTGTAGCACGGTTATAAGCAAATTCAACAAAAGGCAAGCATGATTCCCAATTTTTCGGGTTCTTACGCACAATCACACGCAATAATTGACCCAAAACACGATTCACAACTTCGGTCGACCATCGGTTTGTGGGTGATATGCGATAGAAAATAGTAAATGCGTGCCTAGCCTCATCCACAAATATCTCCAAAAGTGACCGACAAACTTAACATCCCTATCACTAACAATAGACTTAGGCACTCCATGCAACCGTACAATTTCTTTCAAGAATAAATCGGCAATGTATGAAGCATCATTAGTTTTATTGCATGGCAAAAAGTGCGCCATTTTAGAAAATCTATCCACGACTACAAATATGGAATCCTTACCACTTTTAGAACGTGGAAGTCCTAGCACAAAGTCCATGGAAAGATCGGTCCGGGGGAATAAGGAATGGGAAGCGGAATGTAAAGACCATGAGGCATAGACTTAGATTTAGCACGTTTACACGCAATACATGACTCACAAAATTTCTGAACATCCCTGCGCATATGTGGCCAATAAAAGTGTGTGCTCAACATGTCAAGTGTCTTTGTAACACCAAAATGACCCATCAATCCCCCATCATGCGACTCTTTAACAAGACAATCACGAATTGAACATCTGGGAATACACACACGGTTTTCCTTATAGAGGAACCCGTCGAAGATATAAAACTTGCCATCTAGCTTGTACAATTCATCAGTTATAGCATGTAGGCATTTCTTAAAGATCTCATGGAAATCTAGATCAAACAAGTAAAGGTCCTTAATATGCTCAAAACCGAATAACTTAGTCTGCATGTGAGTAATCAAAGTGTATCTCCTAGACAATGCATCAGCTACGGTATTTTCTTGACCTTTCTTGTATTTAATCACATATGGAAATGTTTCAATAAACTCAATCCACCTAATATGTCTAGCATGCAATTTATTCGACTTTTTAAGTACTTGAGAGACTCATGATCGGTATGAATAACAAACTCCCGAGGTCTAAGGTAATGCGCCGGACTTGCAAACATCATCTTACTAAGGCATACGAGTTCCTTATCATAGGTGGCATAGTTCAAAACGAGACCCTTTTAATTTTTCACTAAAATAAGCAATAGGTCCGCCTTCTTGAATAAGAACACCCCCAATTCCCACACCCGAAGCATCACATTCAAGTTCAAATATTTTATCAAAATCGGGTAATGCAAGAATAGGGGAAATTTGAAATCAACTTAGATTTTAAAGTTTCAAAGGATTCCCTTTGTTTTGGACCCCATCGAAATGGAGCATTCTTCTTGATTAGATCATTCAAGGGTGCGGCAATGGTCTTTGAAGTACGGCACGAATCTTCTCGTAAAATCCTCGCTAATCCGTGAAAACTCCTCACTTCGGAAGCATTCTTTGGCTCGGGCCATTCTTCAATTGCTTTTACTTTATCTTTGTCAACTTCAATGCCCCCGCGAACTCACAACGAAACCCAAAAACACAACCCTCTCCATGCAAAAAGAACACTTTTTAAGGTTAGCGTATAACCGTGCTTGTCTAAGGGCATCCAAAACGGCTCTAACATGATCAACATGTGAATCGAGATCCGGACTATAAATGAGTATGTCATCGAAATACACGACAACAAAGTGACCTATGAACTCCCTAAGCACTTCATTCATCAAGCGCATAAATGTAGCAAGGGCATTAGTGAGGCCAAATGGCATGACTAGCCACTCATATAATCCATATTTGGTTTTAAAAGTCGTTTTCCATTCATCTCCTGGCCTAACTCTAACTTGGTGATAGCCGATTTTAAATCAATTTTAGTGAAGTATTTACTACCCTTAAGCATATCAAGCATATCATCTAATCTAGGAATAGGATGGCGATACTTTACCTTTATTTCATTAATTGCTCTGCGGTATCTGTGCACATCCTCCATTCACCTGTTTTCTTTGGCACCACAATGATGGCGGTACGGCACAAGGTGACATAGACTTCCTAATCTTCTCGTTGGCCGGCAACTCTTGCACCCTGTCTTTCTATCTCGGCGATCTCTTTCCGGGTTGGCCCTATAAGTGGGCGGTTGGGCGGACACGACGGCGGGATGAAATCAATGCGGTGCTCTATTCCTCGAAGTGGCGGCAATCCCTTCGTTTCCTCTCCGGGAAGAGATCCGCATATTCCCGCAAAACAGACATAAAAACACTTGGAACCCCGGTTAGCTCAGATATAGAAAGTAAACAAGGGGAAGGGGTAAGTGAGTGTGTGCTATCATCAAAGACAAGTGGAGATTCCTTGTAGACAAAGACAAATAAAACCTTACCATCAACAACATGATTACGTAAATCGATTTGTGCTTTACACGCTTACCGGTCCTAACTTAATGACATCGGTGTCAAGGTTCTTAGGAACCGTAGGTTTTCTCTCGGCTACCCCTTTAGCCACGGGTTTGGAGGGTCCTATGGCCTTGCGCCCACGGCCGTAGGTGGTTTTGCCACGGCTTTGGTGGTCTTGCTCTCCGAGCTTTCTTCTTCGCTTGTTCCCTAATTTCTCCGAACATCCTTTGATCTTTATGAATTTCTTGGGGAGATAGGGGAAAAAGTGTAACTTTCTTACCATTGTGAGAGAAGGAATATCTATTTAAGCGACCATCAAAAGAAACAGATTTGTCAAAAGCGCCATGGCCGCCTAGTAAAAGATGAGAGACATGCATAGGCACAACATCACAAACGACCGTATCCTCGTATTTAGGTGTGGTGAAGGTAACCTTGCATTGCTTCGTAACTTTTAAGTCGCCGCTCTCATTTAACCATTGTAAATTATAAGGGCGTGGGTGTGCTTCCGTGGGTAAATTCAGATTTTGAACACACTCAAGGCTAACAACATTCGTGCAGCTACTAGAATCAACAATCAAACTACATAGTTTACCTTTGATTAAGCACCTCGTTTGAAAAATATTATCCCGTTGATCAACTAGTTCATCAGGTTTGACGGCTGCATGCAATGCTTTCATGGAAACAAGAGACTTACCACATGGAGCATATTCCCCAACATCGAATTGCTCCTCCTCTTCATAATCATCATCCTCCTGTTCCTCCTCAGACCATTCGCCTTCTTCATAGACCGGGTCAACAGTTAAGCCGGATTCCTTATCAATGTACAAACCTTCTTTGCAGACGAAGGCCTTCTTATTACCACACTCATTAGCTTTATGACCTATCCCATGGCATTTAAAACACTTAATAACAGATGGTCTTCCTTCAAATCCGGGCGCTTTAGACTTACCCTTGTCGGCGATTTGAGGTTTATCCTTGTTTTGCATCGGCGTAGAAGAGTCATTAATAACAATACCACGCTTAAAGAAAGGTTTATTACCATTGTTGCGGGGTTGGGAAGAGTTGAACCGATTGGGTGCACGGGAGTTACCTTTGGCCGAACTCCATCTCTTAGATTTGAGTTGCTCCTCTTTAGTTTGAGCTGCGTGGAACACATCTTCAAAAGTGTCCAATCTCATGAGTTCTATAGCATCGGCAATATCATACCTTAAAGCACTAAGAAACTGCGTATGGTATACTCCTCGGGTTCATTAGTATCCGTTCTAAGCATAAGCTTCTCAAGTGTATCTCTTAATTCGGCGACGGATTTATCCCCTTGAGATAAATTTTGCAACATCTTCACTTGATCCCTCGTAAGAGGAAGGGACCCATCGTTTATGCATTTCCTCTTTAAGTATCTCTCACGAATTAATTTCAGATTTTCTTTGTCTCCTGCGCTTTTCATTAGTACTAGATAGCCATAATAAGGGAAGTTCATCAAATTCAATAGTGGCTAAGTGTACCTTTTACTGTCGGTGCGGCGGCGCAGTTGAAAACCCTTTCACATTTAGCTACCCAAACAAAATAGTCATTCGGATCGGTAGTACCTTTGAATGGGGGAATTTTTAGTTTGATACCTCTAACATCATCGTAGCTTCGTCATCACCGATATCATCTTGGTCAAACCTAAGTTGACGCTGTCTTCTCCTTGGTTCTTCTTGTATTTCCTCATCGTTATCCGGATCTTCTCCCTCAACTTCAGACCCAAAATTTTCATGTACTTGCCAAGTATCCTCTCTCCTTGGCGGTCTTGTAGGCACACGGCCCCTGACTGCACCTCCTCTACCCCTACGGTTTGGGATGGTGGTACTAGGCGCTGGTTCGTCCTCAGTCGGGTTAGGTTGCATGGCTTGGGCATTTACGGCAAGGGCTTCAAGTCTGGCCACCATGGCGTCGGTTGATCCATTTTAGCGGCTTGTTGTTTATGTCCTTCCTGTAGTGCCCGAATGGTAGCCTCCCGGCCAACAATCCATCGTGTCACATTCCCGTCCGTTGGGTGGGATCCATCTCCCTCGGTTGGACTGCCATCACTACACGAACAAACACAAGTAGTAGAGAAAATAAAAAGGAAAGAACTTGAAATCCACTAACCTGGAGAGATGTATTTGATCTCAAAGTGATCCTTGACTTTCAAGATTCTCGTAGTAGTGCTCCCCGAGGTTTTGCAATTTCCAAAGTATTAAGAACAAGTGTCCTTCGAATGTCGAAGCCCAAGGTAAAAAAAAAGGGTGGTGGTGGTTTTTCTAAGAATAGGATGCTAAGAACAATGGTTTGGGGAACAGCCACCAAACTACTTAAATTAAACCACTCTTTCAATTCAGTTTGTTAAGATTTTTAATCCAAGAATTCCGTTTGTAGTACTCGTAAAATTAAAAATCAGATTCAAATGATGAATTCAAGATCACAACAATATAGCAAATTCAACCTGTTCTTTCAATAATTTTCAATTACTAAAATGAACCTTAAGAGATTTCTGGCTGGCGGTGATATTTGATTTTTTTTTTTGAACAATTCACCGAGCATAACACCTCTAGTAAGTTGAGAATGAGATTTCTGGCTGGCAGTGGCTAAATCGAACCAAGCACACTGAGCATAACACCTCAAAATTTGAAATTGTTACCGGAGATTTCTGGCTGGCAGTGGTTATTTATTTTTTTGTCAATATAGACCACTGAGCATAACACCTCAAATAACGAATTTTTTTTTTTTTTTTTTTTTTTTCACACTATAAGTGGTTCTTCCTTGAAGACTCTTGAAATCAGATTGCTAAGCCTATTATTATGTTCTTGTTTAACGTTTTAAAATCTATTTTTAAAATTGCAAGAACACAACTCGAAAATTCACGGATGCAAATATCCAAACAAACAACCTTAGAACGTATGCTTTAACTTATGTATTCGAGGGTAATCTGTATCACAAACGCAATGTTGGGTAAAGGGGAGGAAGACACGACAGACTCACAGTTACAAAAACATAATAAATTACGACGAAATTATATATATATATATATATATATATATATATTTTTGTAATGTTGACCGAAAAACAAATAAAAACAAACAAATAAAAAAAATAAAATGAAACAAAATTAGGACAATTTAATTAAGACCATTTAGGTCAAAGAAGGCGGTGGAAATTTGAAAATTGCGGCGGCCGCAATTTGCAAAAGTTGGTTTTTTTTTTTTGATCAATGATAGACGCCCACAGCAAAAACAACTAAGACAAAAATTTCTTTTTTTAAACAAAACACGACGGAAACAAAAACTGTGTACCTGGGAGGCCTGGATTTGCGACGGACAAGAAGGAGGACGGGGGTATGCCGTGAGATCGCCGGCTTCAAAGAGAAGAGATGATCCTAGGGCTAGCAGCAACACGCGGCGGTGTGGCTGACGTGATAATTCAACCTTGCTCGATACCAATTGATACGGGAAACCTAAATTTCACGTACACGTTGAAACGATCTAGAATTATCACGATTTTGGCTCCTCAACCCTCAAGAAACACGTTCTTGAAAACCTTGGAATTGATCAAAACCCCTTGGAGACCTGCCCAAGAAACCTTGATTTGTGAACGTTCAAGAATTGCCAATTCTTGGATTTGATGTTCAAGATTAAGTTTATACGTAAACTTAAAAAACGCAATTTTTCTTGCTAATGCAAAGAAGAAATTTTATATAATTCTAAATAATTGTGTGTTTTAAAAAGAGACTCATATGCCTTTATTTATAGGCTTACAACTAGAGAAAAGAAAAACCAAATTCCGATGTGGGACAAATTGGCGCCACACTTTATTAAAAATAAACTAAATAAATTCATAAAAAATACTCTCAATATGCGCCTAACCACATCCATCAGCAACAATCACCAATATTGACTTCTCACAACCAACCTCTCCTGCGTGAGCATCATCGAATGCCTGCATAACCAGTGTAGATAAAGCTTCATCTCTCTTCTTGCGTTGCAATCGGTTAGCGGTCCATCTCTAATTAGCAAAGGATCCTTAGCCTGAATCGGTGATATAAGATCATGATGTGTGACTGGTGGTAACGGTTCTGAACTCACATCATAAAGTTTTAAGCAACAACACACCTATTGCAATATTACATCTTGGGTTTCCTAGACTACCCCAACATGATTATCTAGCACCAAAGGTGTTTGGTTGTGAGGTGTTTGTTCACATTCATCAATCAAACAGAGGAAAGTTGGATCCTAGAGCACAAAGATGTGTGTTCGTAGGATACTCTAACATCCAAAAGGGTTACAAATGCTATCATCCTATATCTAGGAAAGTGTTCATCTCTAAAGATGTAACATTCCATGAGGATGTGTCCTACTTCAAGATTCAGGGAGAGCCTGTTCTCCAGAATCTTGATACTAATACTGAGTTTATTGTGGATCTGAGAGATTATGATAATCTAGGCCATCCAGAAACAAACTACACTGATTCTGGAAGTACTGAAAAGAATCATGAAGTAGAAACAAACACTGATGATTCTGAGGACCATGGAGGGGACCAACCCCCTGTACAAAAAAAATCCTATTGTTTACACTAGGATGAAAAGGGCACTAAGTCTACTCAAAAAAGGTCCAATGAAGAGGATACTGATGTACCTCAAGAAAGTCATGATCTTGAGGAAACTACTAAAAATAGTAGTGAATCAGTGTCCTCACTTGATGAATACAATCCTGGAAGTTTTGATGATTTTGATACAGACAGCAATGAACTTCCTATTGCTCTTAGAAAAAAGAAAAGGAAATGCACCAAACACCCTATGAGAACATTCTTGTCATACAAGAAGTGTTCCAAAAATCACAGAAAATTCATTATGAATCTTCACAATGAAGGAATTCCAAAAAATGTTAATGAGGCACTTACTGATGAAAAATGGGCAAGTGCTATGAAAGAAGAGATGAAAGCTCTGGAAAAAAACAAAACTTGGACCCTAGTTAACCTTCCTAAAGGGGAGAAAACTGTGGGGTGCAAGTGGGTGTTTACCACGAAGTACAGATCTGATGGAACAATTGAAAGATACAAGGCTAGACTTGTGGCTAAGGGTTATACCCAAACCCATGGTCTAGACTACTTTGAAACTTTTGCCCCTGTGGCAAAAATGAATACTGTCAGAATCTTACTTTCACTGGCTGTGAATCTTGACTGGTCTTTGCAGCAATTTGACGTGAAGAATGCTTTTTTACAAGGCAAAATTGATGAAGTCATATACATGGAGGTTCCTCCAGGATTCAAAGACTCAGAAGGCAAGGTCTGCAAGTTACATAGAGCCCTATATGGTTTGAAACAATCACCAAGGGCCTGGTTTGGGAGATTTGCACAATTTATGATACAGAAGGGGTACAGGCAAGTCAAGGAGATCACACTCTGTTTATCAAGATCTCAAACACAGGAAAGAAGTCCATACTTCTTGTTTATGTGGATGACAATATTGTCACAGGGGATGATGTGATCACAAATGAAAGTCTTAAAGCTTCTATGGCTAGAGAGTTTGATATCAAGAACCTGGGAAGACTCAAATACTTCCTAGGTATTGAAGTTGCTCACTCAGATCAGGGGATATTCATATCACAACAGAAATATGTTCTTGATCTTCTATCTGAGACTGGAAAGCTAGGATGCAAACCAGCCAGCACTCCTATGGAATATAATCATGGATTAAATGAATCACCAGAAGATGACTCTGTTGACAGATATGCCTATCAGAGGCTTGTGGGAAAACTAATATATACGGCACATACAAGACCGAGATATTGCCTTTCTTGTCAATATGGTTAGCGAGGTTCATGCAAAATCCAAAGGTTTGTCATCAAAAGGCGCGAAAGGATACTTGAATATCCGAAAGGGTGTCCAGCAAAGGAATCTTGTTCAAAAGGGAAGGCAAGCTAGAGCTCAAAGCCTACACCGATTCGATTATGCGAGCTCCATAGATGATAGAAGATCTACTTCGAGTCACTGCATATTCTTAGCTGGTAATCTTGTGATTTGGAGAAGTAAAAAACAATCTGTGGTCTCAAGATCAAGTGCTGAAGCAGAGTTCAGATCTATGGCAGTGGGAATATGTGAATTCTTATGGCTCAAAATAATCCTAAATGACCTACAGGTTCAATGGATCTCTCCTATGAAACTGTTAAGTGACAACAAATCTGCCATTGAAATTGCCCACAACCCTGTGCAACATGACAGAACTAAGCACATTGAAGTTGATAGGCACTTCATCAAAGAAAAACTGGAGAGTGGTCTTATCTGCACTCAATTTGTAACCTCCCAAGATCAAGTTGCTGATCTATTCACTAAAGGGCTTTCTGGAAAGATGTTCCAAGAAAATGTTGGCAAGCTGGGAATGTTTGATATACATCAACCAGTTTGAGGGGGAGTGTTAGAATATGTTAAATCTAATGCTCCTCCTTAAGTTTGTTTTAGTGGTCTTAATTGAGTTAATTATGTTAGCTAATTAATCCCTCTAGATCTTTGTCTTTATCGGGTTAGAATAAAGGGCTGAAAGTCCTACTAGCCGTTGGACATGACAGCCCAACGGCTAGTTCCTTTTTCTGCTTTATTGGACTGTTTGTGTGTATATATACAAACAGCTTCCCTCCTTGTAATCTAAGCTTTCTCTTAATGAAATAAACTACTAATTATTTCTATCTTCTCTCAAAGCTTCCGCTCTTACATTCTTCCATGGAGATAACTGCACACTTGTTTCTGATGGATAGCTTTGGGATTTGAGGACAGCGGGAGAGTGTAGTTGAGATTTTGGCTTGTTGGATCCCGTTGTTTTTTTACGACGAATGTGTAAATAGATTCTCTCTTTGCATATAAGCTATATCTGAGTTATTACAAGTGTCTTATGTTTAACAGAATGCTGGATATACTTGAAAAGTTTCTTATACGCAAAGGCTATTGTTTTTCAAGACTTGATGGTTCTACACCAACTGGATCACGACAAGCTCTTGTCGAGAATTTCAATTCAAGTCCTAGCAAGCAGGTCTGCAGCTTTGGTATTAAAACTTTGAGATATTTATCTCAATATGAACGACTCTGAAATTTCCCCTTTGCAGGTCTTTCTCATATCAACTCGGGCTGGTGGGCTTGGACTCAATCTTGTGAGTGCAAACCGTGTTGTGATATTTGATCCACACTGGAATCCAGCCCATGATTTGCAGGCACAAGACAGGTCATTCCGGTTTGGACAGAAGAGACATGTTATTGTTTTTCGTTTTCTTGCTGCAGGGTCTTTAGAGGAACTTGTTTACACCCGGCAGGTGTATAAGCAACAGTTAGCAAATATTGCTGTTTCTGGGAGAATGGAGAAACGCTATTTTGAAGGCGTGCAGGTATTGATTCTTCTTCTGATTGGTTGCTACTGCTTGCTTCTGCTATAATCTCTCTATCTCTCTCTATACACGTGAGAATAATAATAATAGCTGGTTCCTCCCACATCATACGTTCCAGGATTGCAAAGAGTTTCAAGGGGAACTTTTTGGAATTTGTAATCTGTTTCAAGATCTGTCTGATAAGCTCTTCACTAGCGAGATCATTGAATTACATGAAAAGCAAGAAAAGGAATGTGGAAATGGTCAAAGTGAGAAGCAGCAATCGGCAGAACCTGCTCCTGGCACAACAACATCTGAGCCTGAGAGGAACGAGACGATGATGGCCAATCCAGTACTTGAGGACATGGGTGAGAGTGACCTCTTCGCTTAACTTGTACACACGCAAGATGATTATTTCTCACTGGGGCCTCATCTGTTCTGTTATTTTGTTTGTTTGTTTGTTTAGGTATCGTATATGCCCATCGTTATGAAGATATCGTTAACATTGGCCATGAAACTCGAGGAGAAAAAGAATTGAGCAATCACAATGAAGAAGGAGAAGATAGGTGCTACCAGTCATCACGACAATCTGGTGGGAGGACGACTTGTTCATCAGATGTAGTAGGTGCTTCTGCAAAGAGGAGGAAAAAGAGGCAGTACAGTCTGCTGGCTCGGTCCCTGGGCATGGGAGAGCTTGAATTTAGCAAGTGGTTACTGTCAGCGACCCGAGCTGACAGAGAGAAAGTGCTCCTACGCTTCAACAAAGGAAAACATAAACCAAAGTCTTTCCAGGGAATGGATTCTTAGTAGTATACAGTCTCTCTCTATCGTATCAGATTGTCGTCGGATGAGTCTCTACACATATCACTCATTCAATGATTGTGTAGTAATAATAGACTCTCATCCTTGTGTAAGTAAAATTCATGTATGTTTTCTCATTGGGTGGGTTTATTATGATGTATGGTTAGACGTTAGGGGTTTGGGTTACTTACAGAGAATGTGCATAAATAATGTTGGTATAGTAAGATGGGAAAATGTAGGCAACTGAATTAGGTCGGCTTTTATTTACATCACTAAACTTGTTTCAGGCACCATATTTTTCGTTTACTTTTTTCTCTTCGGGAATCGTAAAATTACGCTTTAGATCTATCACATCACATGTTAAAAAACTGTCGGGTAGCAAATGTCATGGTCATTGACTCTCGTTATGTCCTCACTCACATTTCCTATGATCGTCGCTCTTATTGTTGTTCATGCAAGGTAAGGACCGTCAATATCGGCGATTTTCCTCCCAACCAGAAAAAACAAAAAAGAATTTGTACGTTACAACTCTCGTTATACATGAGAAACGCCATTGCCGTAGACTTTCTTGCAGTGAAAAAATAATCCCAAAAATGTGTGATGCTCAAAGCATTTTCGTGGTGTCTTCGCGATACTGATAGAATCCCCCTTGAACCGTTATCGCCTCTACGGAATAAAACCTATAAGATTATCGATCATATGCCGTCGTCGTCACTCGTCGTTCAATTAGGTCATTTTACATATGTTCCAAGGGGGCTGTGCAATTAGTCACTTTCTTCTTTCTTGTACTTAAATTAAAATTAGTTTTCAAATCAACCACAGTTTTGTAACATTAAATCTAGCGTTGACTTGCACTTTAAGCTAAAATTCATTTACTCGGAAGTTATTTAAATTAGTTTCAAATTAACTTTAGTTTCTAGGATTTATTTCAACCACAAAAACACATGACTAACTTGTGCACTCTGAAGTAAAAAAGATTTTTCAAGGAGAGAAGAGATTTTATTAAGTCTCATGTCAGATAAACAAGGAGCAACAATATCCAGGTGAAGGGTTTGTCCTCGTTAGGGGTGTAATCGATTTGAGTCGAGTCGAGCCGATACTCCTAAGGGGTCGAACTTGACTCGACTAAAAAATTTCAGGCTCGAAACTCGGCTCGAGCCATAAAAATGAAAATTCAAACTTGACTCGTTAAGTACTCGAAAAAACTCGATTATTTTCTTGAATTCATTTAATTTTTAACGAAATATGGCAAGATCGAGCTCGACTCGTCTAATACTCGCTCGAATAATATTTTTTTAATTATAATAAATAATATTTTTTAATATATTTTATAAATTTAATTAATTAAATAATTTTAATTAAGCTCGCGAACTACTCGATTACTATATTTTAAAATTCGAGATCGGCTCGATTAATTATTCGAGTAGCTTGACTCGAGCTCGAACTCGAAAAAAACCGAATCGAGTCGAACTCCCTTACGAGTATCTCACGAGTAGCCCAACTTATTTACGACCCTAGTTCTCATCTTGCAAAAGATTGCGTGGAAGAACCAATCTCAACTAAAATGTGAGCAGGAAAGTTTCCTTTTTGGGATAAAAAAAATGAAAGAAAGATAACGTTTAAAAAAAAGAAGAAGGCTCACGACAAGTATTCACAATGGCTTCAATGACCGATAGATCGTTTTTTTTCATAGCCCATTGCAAAGGTGGTCCCGTGATAAATTGGCATAGCCTCTCCAGGCTCTAGCTAAAACAAAACAAACGGATTTTTGGTTGCAAGCACAAGATTGCAAAATGTTACCAAAATTGGCCCGAAAAATACTTTCACAAAAGCCATTTTGGGAATACGCCTAGACAAAGACCTGTCCTTGGGCATAGGCCAACAATCGCACGACTGGGCCTTTGATAAATGTTCAAAATTTAGGGCTCGGATTTTTTTTATCCAATGAGTTTATTAGTCAAAGCACGTGACATATATTTTAAAAACCTTTTGTCTTTTTCAAAATACCCGGTTTTGATAACTTGGCTTAGGGCCTCCACACTCAGTGACGGCCCTGCCTACACATCATTTTATTTCACGAGTAATTAGAGCCTTACATTTATCCAACATACATTGTTCTTTTTCCAAGGCAGTAACTTGATTGTTGTTGTAGAAATCAGTTGTGAGTCATTATATGATGTTGGATCGTAGGTTCACAGAATATGCTAGAGGGGGTGAATAGGATATCTATACTTCTTCAATTTTCTTAAACTTTAAATGATTTATCAGAGATTTTGTTACTTAAACTTTAAACTAGGCGTAAGATCTAGCTAGAATCAACGTATTAAAGTTAAGGTACTTGTGATCTTAACAACGCAGATTAGTTGAGTTATATTTAACCTAATCAATTACATGAAGATTAATGATTTCAAACACAGATTCATATTTCCATATGATTAACTAGCATACAACCCTAGGTGTAGCAGAACCATAAACACGATTTCCACTAGATATTGATATTACAGATTACCACACTTATGATATTGCAAAAAGTAAAATACAATTGATAAGAACTTGTTATGACTTATTAAACTTTCAATGAACACTTTAGTGAATGAATCTTGATCTCAACATTGGTTATACCACAAAGATTCAACCATAGTTTAGTTTTCTGAAAATTAATACAACAAAACACAATACACTTTACAAGATACGTAATAAAAAAAGACACTAAATATATGAAAACAGAATCTGTAAAGGGGAACTTACTGATATGAACCTCAAAAATCCATGAAGTGGAATGGAATAAACTAATGCCAGAGACAAGTTTGAATCTGCAACTCACGCTCAAACTGAATTACCAAATCTTTTTTCAACTCAATCCCAGTTTCAACCTTAAACCACTTATAAGATTTAAGAAGAAACCCAAACTTGCACTTCTCCGAGTCTCAGTACACAGAAAATGTAAATACATTTAACAGCTTTTGAAATACAAGAATTTCGTAAATGACGAAAATGTTTGATCAGCTTAGTTGGCATGATCAATTTAGTGTCATTGGATATATAAGTGACAAAAGTAAGAGCTTTTGGGTTTAGATGGATTCTACATGAAGTTTGTGAAGGGTTTTATTCTATAGTTAACCCTCATACATGGCTTACTCAAGAGATGCCAAGTTTGAGTGGACTGCAAAATATGAGTACGCCTTCCAGCAATTGAAAGAGAAGTTAGTAATAACACATATCTTAACCTTTCCACCTCCAGATAGAGAGTATGAGATCTACAGTGGTGCTTCTTATACGGGTTTGGGTTACTAGGGTAGAAGTTTAAAAAAAACAGCATTAATTGTATCATAAGGAGTTTTAGTTATTGCATCCCAAAAGTCATAGCATTAAATCATTTTCTTAGTAAGGGTGTTTTTGGCAACTGCCTCAAATATTTTGGAACGGAGGGAGTATAAGATATTTGATATTAAAGAAATAAATCAATCAAATATATATTTTTCCTTATTTTACTAGTAAAATATTTTCTTTCTCCCCAATCATCTAGGAAGCTTCTCCCATTGAAATTGGGAAGTGCATGGTGTGCGCACCACCCCCTATTTGGCTATCTCTTTTGTACATCACAATTAAAAGAGTTCTAATTTACTATATGAGAGCTTCTTAGAGAGAGTTTTGAGAGAGAGAAAAGGTCGGTCTAGCATTCGAGTTTTTCTTGTAGCAATCCATGATGGGATTCCAGCGGGCTGTTCGTGTGGACTAGCGGTAGAGGCCAAACGCTTGGGTGGCTCTGTGCACCACTACTCCTTCGTAGACGATAAAGCTTCGATCTTTTAGATCAGTCAAGGTAACTTTCTCATTTACTACTTATATGTTTGTTGCTTAAACGAAGTCGATCCTGGTTAAAAGGAAATAATTTTAAATTCCGCTGCGTTCTCGCATAGATTTCATAACAGTTGTACATGAGGAAGAGAGATCACCGGTGGACATTGTTGCCGGCAAGAGGAATAAGAAGAAAAAGACGCAGAACTAGGGTTTGTGTTTTTAATTTTATTTGATAGGAGGGTCGGGTTACATAGAGGCGGGATGAGGGAAAATCATGAGGGATGAGAAATAGGCTCTGACACCGTAATGAAACAAAGAATATGAAAGTGTTTTCTATTGCATTGATCATAATCACTATTGTCAAAAACCTTAATCTTATCAACCAGTAAGACAAATCGAAGAAAGAAGAAATGAAATTGAAATTGGGTAGAACCCTAGTATTTGCGGGAAAAACGCAATTTACATTTTGGTAGAAGATAACATTTTCCAAATTAGTCAACATGCATGAACATTACCTTTTATACACCGGTGGACATTGTTGCCGGCAAGAGGAATAAGAAGAAAAAGACGTAGAACTAGGGTTTGTGTTTTTAATTTTATTTGATAGGAGGGTCGGGTTACATGGAGGCGGGAGGAGGGAATATCATGAGGGATGAGAAATAGGCTCTGACACCGTAATGAAACAAAGAATATGAAAGTGTTTTCTATTGCATTGATCATAATCACTATTGTCAAAAACCTTAATCTTATCAACCAGTAAGACAAATCGAAGAAAGAAGAAACGAAATTGAAATTGGGTAGAAACCTAGTATTTGCGGGAAAAATGCAATTTACATTTTGGTAGAAGATAACATTTTCCAAATTAGTCAACATGCCTGAACATTACCCTTTATATACCTAGGGTATTTTACAAAACCTAATTACAACTTTACCCTTCAGCTATATTTCTAATTACATAGACTAATTACAACTTTATTACACTCAGCTTACTAAGTACATGTACCATCTTTATTCGTAATACCCCCTCGCAAACCTGGGCCTCTGTAAAGATCTTTAACCCCTAGCCCATGAAGCAACCGGGAGAGAGTGAATCGATCAAGAGCCTTCATAAAAATGTCAGCTAGCTGAAACTCAGTTCGAATAGGCAACGGTTTGATGACACCACGCATATATTTTTCCCGCACAATATGACAGTCTATTTCGATATGCTTCGTTCTCTCATGAAAAACCGGATTCTCTGCAATATAAATTGCACTATCATTGTCACAAAATAGAGGGACCGGTTTGGTGTGCATAATACCCAAATCAGCTAACAAATAAAGTAGCCACTGAGTTTCGCAAGTGGCCATTGCCATTGAGCGGTATTCCGCTTCTGAGGAGCTTCGGGAGACGGTAGACTGTTTTTTGGACCGCCATGAGATCAAGGCTTGACCCAAGAATATGCAATATCCAGTAACAGGACGACGGGTCTCTACGCACCCAGCCCAGTCCGAGTCAGCATAGGCCTTACGAGTCATATCATTATGTGTAGGAAAAAATATACCTGGATTGGTCTAGATAAAGCGTAATAACCTGTTGGCAGCTTGCCGGTGATTAATTGTTGGTGCGTCAAGAAACTGACTAAGCTGTTGAACGACAAAAGAGATCTCCGGTCGAGTGATGGTCAAGTAGAGCAATTTACCGACGAGACTACGGTAAGAGCTAACCTCAGAAATGAGAGGGGAATCATCATGAGATACCTTTAAGTTGGTGTCCATGGGAGTTACAGCACCTTTGCAACCCAAAGCATCCCACATTCATCCAAGAGATCCAACACATATTTTCATTGGTTGAGAACCAGGCCCGCTTTCGAACGTGCTACTTCAATGCCCAAGAAAAAATGAAGGGGACCAAGATCTTTAATGTGAAAGGTGCTGTCAAGATGTGCCTTAATCGATGCAACCTCAGCAAGATTATTACTTGCAACCATGATGTCGTCAACATATATAAGAAGTGCAGTAAAAGAGTCAGAAGTCTTCTTAACAAATAGGCTATAATCATTGACGGATTGAGTATATCCCTGGGCTAGTAACACGGCTGTCAACTTGGCATTCCATTGTCGGCTCGCTTGTTTGAGCCCGTATAATGATTTCTGAAGTTTGAAAACCTTTGAGGTTGATGTAAAACCGGGTGGTGGTAACATATATACCTCCTCGTGGAGGTCCCCATGTAAGAACGCATTATTGATATCCAACTGTTGCAACACCCAACCTTTAGCAACATCAACGGCTAATAATGTCCGAATAGTCATCATTTTTTGCCACCGAACTCAACGTTTCCAGATAATCAACCCCCAACTGTTGTGTATACCCCTTCGCAGCTAACTGTGCTTTGTATCTATCGATGGATCCATCTGGGTTGTGTTTCACTTTAAAAACCCACTTACAACCAATGGGAATTTTGTTAGGAGGTAAATCCACTAGGTGCCAAGTGTGATTAGCCTCTAATACCCGTATATCAGACTCCATGGCTTGCCGCCATTCGGGGTACATAGAAGCCTCAGTAAAAGTGCATGGGTCCGGATTAAATATTATGTTTAAGGCAAAAGATTTGTACTGTGGTGACAACAAGTCGTAAGAAAGGACCTCGTGAAGGGGATGTGCTGTTGGGAAATGTTGTGGAGTAGGGGGTACGTTGAAGGAGGTTACAATGGTAATCACGAAGCCAAGATGGGGTCTTATGCTTCCTGGTAGGTCTCTGACCTATGTCACATGAAGTAGAAGTGCCTATGTCACATGGGATGTCAACTGACGCAGCAGGAATAGTTGTAGACTCAGCTGAAGTGTCAATGGGTAAAACAGGCGGTGTAGGTCTTTGGAACGGGATTTGTTACGGGTGAAGTGTCTTGGGTATTGTCATTAGAAAAGGGAAAACATGACTCTACATACGTGACATCTCTTGAAATAAAGACTGATTGGGTCTTGAGGTTAAGTAAAATACTACCCTTGGATGTGGAGGAATACCCAAGAAAACAACACTCTAAACCCCTAGGACAAAATTTCGATTTTTGTGGGTCAACATTTGCAGCATAAGCAAGACATCCGAATATTCTTAAATGTTCATAAGAGGGAACTGTTTCAAAAAGCTTCTCATGAGGTGTGTGGTTTGAAAGAAGTGGTGTAGGTGTGATATTAATGAGATACACCGCATGATCAACACAAAACCCCCGATAGGGAATAGGCGGATGAGCTTGGAACCTAAGACTACGTGTTGGTCCCGAGAGAAGGGTGAAACTATAGTCGGAGGGGGGGGGGTGAATGACTATAGTGGAGTTTCAAAAACTTTTCTTCTTTAGTTAAAAGCTTTTGGGCGGCGGATAAGTCCCTTCTTACTATATTGTTTTCAAATCGGTTTAGACGAGTCACGGATGCAAATTATGATGTATGCAAATTAAATGAATCTTTGTAAAGTAAATTGCGAGAAATTAAATTGACACGAGGCTTATAGTGGTTCGGGGTGGTGTAATCCCTTAATCCACTCTTCTCTGTGATGATTGGAGGAATTCACTATTGTTTTCACGAGATACAATAGTATGATTGTCCTTGGCTTCCCAAGCTTCACAATCTACAAGACTATCACTCCTTGCTTGCGGCGGCTTCGGTGATTCGGTCTTCCTTCTCTTGTTCCTTAAGATCAAGATCCTTGACGGCTATCACGGATTCAACTCCTTCTCGGATTGCCTCGATTCGGTTGCTTCGAGTTTGATGTGAATGTGATTCACACACTTGCTTGATCAATCCTCGGTTCGAGTATGACTTTGTAGCTTTGAAGTCGAGTTGATCACTTAGATGTATCCTTGTAATTTCGGAGAGAAGGCTTTTCAAATTGACGAGTTTACGCTAGATTTTTCTTTCTTGATTGTTGTTTTCTTTTTTTTGTCAATGCCTTATTTATAGCCTTGAATACCTTCGTTTTTGAAATTCCGTCCGTTGGCTATATTAATGAGGGAATAATCCTTGATTTTATTCTTGATTCCCCCTTAATTGTATTCTCCTTAATTTCGGTGATCGGATTCTTTCTTCAAACGTATAGCGAGATAATCCGTCCTTGATTGATCCTTTAATGATTTGAGCATTTAATGCATGATCTTACGAATCTTCATCGTATATCAATTACGGCCTTGTAGGTGTCTCTTCGCCGTTTCTAGAACGGTCGAGTGAGCCTGCGACTTAGCCGTCACTTCTTCTTCTTGTTGTTTTGTTTTCTCTTTGCCGAAAGTCGGTTTACTCGGCCGATTCTTGTTTCCTTCTTTGTTCTAGTATTTGGAGAGTCTTTGAACTTCTTGATCCTTGATTTGGGTGAGACCGGTGTACACCATATTTGAACATTTGAGTTTTATCATTTAAAACATAACTTAGACTTATCCAAGGTCATCACGGACTTCCTTGGTTATAAGTCGGACCATAAAGTCTTCATTACTTCTCTCTTTGGTGCTTGGTGGCTTCACTCTGCCGAATATCTGTCTTTGCTTTGCCATCCTACCAACTAGTACAATACTTGTCTGACTTAACTTATACAACTTGTCAGACCCTAAGTAAAGACTTATACAGAGAATTCTAACTTATTTCAGGCTTGCTATAACGACTAGTATGGCCATCATCAAAACATAATAACATGTTCCTAACAATTTCCCCCTTTTTGATGATGCCAAAACCCTCATAGCTTTGAACATAAGTAATCAAGATTTTCATAATACACAACGGATAAAAAGTTCAACAATTTTATTCATCCATCGAAGGGTAATAATTTCTAAGACTTTATTCAAGTGTTACAAACTACATTTTGCTCAATTCAGCCTTGTACCTCTTGAATTTCGTAGTTTGAACCTCTTCCATGTCTTTCCGGTCAATTTACGGAAACTTCCACTTCCGGTAAGCCAAAGTTTGTGTATTCGGATACACCACGAAAAACTCTTTTGGCAAAGAGTACTGTTGAAATCGGGCATGGTCTCATTTGCCTTAGGTTCTCCAAAATATTTTTCAAGTCTTTCCCTAGCCTCGGCAATATGTGAATCGCAAACTTGAGGCTTTTGTAGAGACTCCACTTGCTCTGTTTTTCCATTCTCCCCATAGGGTTGAAGAATTTTGCCATATATTTGAATTCCTCTTGCTTTTCGGTGGCAAGTCTTACGGTCCTTTTGCGGATAGTGGTATGGGTGAGCTTGGTTTATTGTTGGCTTGTTTGAGAAGTGCAAATTCTCTTTTGACTTCATTGTAAAGTTTGGCCATATCGGTTCTCATCCTTTCATCGATAGCTTAGCCAATCGGCCCGGGCTTCATCTTGTGAGGAGTGAGGATAGAGTCCTTCTTGTACTACGAAAAATTCTCTTACATGGTCCGGTACATACGCATCGTATTCTGCTTTGCTTTGGTGACCGGTGTAAGTCTGTGCTCCTCGGTATATGCGGAGGCTGCTTGCTACCTCTGCTTGGTTTTTCCTCACAGTCTTGAGTCTGTGTTGGTGGTGATCCTCTTTCTTGTTGGATCCGGGCCTTTCTTGTCTGCCGGACCTATCTACATCATCATCTCTTCTTTGCATAGGGTGAGGAAATCCAATGCGGGGTTCCTTTAGGGCCTTTTCCCTTTCTTCTCGACCCTTCTTTTTCTTTGTTCTTACGCTTCGTTTCGATTCTTATTTCTCTGTCCCTTGCCCTCGGTTGTTCTTCAGTGAAGTTTGGGGGTCTGATTGTTGATCCTTCAGGCTTATCCTGGTTTTCCCCCCTTTTTGGCGGCATCATCCCTTTCTTTGGAGTAGGATGCTATTGGTGGCCTCTGCCGTTCCAATCAGAGAGTCAAGTTTTGATTCAATGGAAGTGAATCTTTTGTTGTGATCATTCAATTTCTCATTGACACTCCGAAGTCTAGTCCCAAAAGCTACGCCGGTGATTCGTTTTCTTGGGAGATGTGTTGCACGAGGCTGCAAGGCTTGTTGGTAATATTGATGTTGAGTTGCTTCATCGGATCTCCTTGTTGTTGAACAACAATATTTTGTGCATCAATGTATTACGCAATGGCACGAAACTTGTTTTCAATGGAGGAGCTTTTGTCATTAAAATTTGAAGTCATAGATACGAGATACATTGCTTCTTGTTCCAATTCTTCGACTAGCAAGTCTGCCGCTTTCTCAAAAGTTTCATTTGTAATGCCGGTGTTCGGTGAGAGATTTTACGCCTTGTTTTTTGGTTACGGATCTGTCTGCTTGTCCTTGTCGGATGTTGAGTGACATCTGCATGTACATCTAGATCTTCAAGTATTTGGGTAGATGTGTATCTTTGGTGTGGCTTGAAATTTCTTGTTTCCCTTATTTCTATTCCGGGGGTTGTCTTGGTTGGAGTGGCGACGGTGAGCCGGTGTCCACAATGTGTTCTTGTTGGTGGAACGGCGACGGACGGCGGTTGAGTGGATGTCTTTCTTTGGAGATGTAGACTTGCCGGAGGCTTGTGTTTTCATAAATGTACGGAGAAGAGTGGTGTCATCAATTGCATACGGTGCGGGGAGAGTTCTCTTCTCTGTCTTGATCAAGATCATCATTATCATCGATCATGATCATTATCATCATTGTCATCATGATCATCACCATCATCTTGATTATGATCATCCCCAATCATCTTCGAGTCATCACTTTGTCTCCCGGAGATGGGGGCGGTTTTGCCTTGTTTGATCAACCATTTCCCATAGAGGTGATTCATCAAGTACACTACCGAGTTGTGATTCCCGGAAAGTCAAATAGCCATGCTTCTTCGGCAAGCATGTGATGCGAGTCTTGAAGGTTTGTTGTTTGGAATCACCTTCCTTCCACTCAAGATATTACGCAATTCGATCATCATATCGTTTGCGGTCAATTGTCTGACTTCTTACGGAGATGATTCCTCATCCTCTCCGGTGTTTTCTTTATTAGGATCTTGGTGATCCCCATTTGATTTCTTCTTCTTGCACATTGCAGCTTCGGTGTCGAACCTTCTTCCTCTTCTCCTTCATCAATCAATTGTGCAAAGTCGGTCTTTTCAAGACTTATTTGAATCTTTTGTTTCTTTCTTTGACCGGTGGTCTTTGCGTGTAGGTTTCTTTCTCTTCCCTTCTCCTTCCTTACATGTTGTTGTTTAAGATAAGTAAACATGACTTTGGATTCATGCGGTTTGTGGAGTTGTCTTGTGGGGACTTTGAGAGACATTGCAACAAATAGTGTAGCTTGAATACCATATGACTTTTTCACCCGAGAATTGTCCTTTCTTTGTCTTCCCTTCTTTTGTCCCCTTGTTTGCTGCTTTTTCTTCACCTTGGATTTGCTCTTTGAGTCTTAGAAAGAAGTATTTTGCCCAGTTGAATTGCAGATTATTGTAGATGATTCCCATCAGCCTCATTCGATTTGTCATTGCATTATTTGCTCCCAATTTTCCTTCAATGGTCTTGCCAATTAGGGCAACCTTGAACTCATTGAATGGTTTCTTTAAAGCAGATCTCAAACAGTTGACCTTTGTGGATCCTGGGTTTGCCGTTTTGGCAATTGTTGCCCAGAAATCATCCAAGTTTTGTGATACAAGTGTCACTTTTGCTTGACCTTTATTGGAAAGTATGAGATGTTTGTGAATTACCTTTTACGTAATCGTCACTTCCTTTCCGTTGACGGATGCTACAATCTTGTCTTCTTCCCACTCGTCACCTTCTTCGGCGGAGAGCCCGGGCACGTATTGTGCGGATTTCCGAAGGAAATCGGACTTTCATAGCAAACCTCGGTGATAGGAGGATTGAGGAAGGTTGATAGCTTTAGGATTTTGCAACTGCTTGCTAATCGTTTGGCATCTTCGTCATTTCCACACGAGTTTCAAGTAGTGTTCTTCTTGAAAGAAGGATCCCGTGGCAATCGATTTTTCATATCCAGCTTGGGTGTTTGTGGAGGATGATGCCATTTTTGAAGAGGAGAGAAGTTTTGGAAATGAATTTCAGTTTGCAATAGAAAGAATCAAGAGTAGAGTTTGTAATTGACAAGAAAGCGTAAAGATTTCTGAAAATCTCTAAGTCTTGTTTTTATAGTGTGATTTGGGTAGTGTGAACGTGGTTTTGAATATGGAAGGATTTGTGGCATAATGGCGTGATTTTGCGTATAAAAATCGCGATATTCGAGTGGAGTGGGGGTGTGGTTTGAGGCAAGTAATGATAGAGCCCGGGAATCGAGGAGTTTATAATTCGAAAAATAATATAATTACCTCCATGATCATAAGTTGATCGCCACGTGTGTATAGAATAATCCTCCATAATTTCCTTATTCTCCACGTGTAATCAGAATTGATTTTGTTCACACTCTTAATTTGTCCAAGTCTTTATTTCGGTGAAGTGCCCGGCGGCCACTTAGCCGTTCTATAGGTTCTTTACTTAGGTTGCTCCATTTCACTTGTTCCTAACAATCGGTTAAGTTACCTTATTTGGATGCCGGTGCCTTACTTCTTTGCATCTCTGTAACGGCAAAGGTCGTACCGGTTAATGAAGTCACTTAGCCGATTACTCCGGTTAGCCGCTTTTTGATACTTATTCAATTTCAATCATTCTAACTCGGTTCTTAGTTTTTGAATCTTTCATAGCGAGTGGTTTAGTGAAGATGTCGGCCAATTGATCTTCGGTGGGTATGTGTTTTAGGATGACATCCCCCTTTTCAACATGGTCTACGATAAAATGATGTCTTACATCAATGTGCTTTGTTCTTGAGTGCAATGTTTGGATTTTACGTAATAGATATTGCACTTGTGTTATCACACATGATTGGAATTGTTTTCTCTTCTACTCCATAGTCCCTTATTTGTTGTCTTATCCACGGTACTTGTGCACACTGACTACTTTGCTATGTATTACCTTCGGTTGTTGATGTAGATATGGAGTTTTGCTTTTCTTGAACCAAGAGACTAGTCGGTTCTAGCATTTGGCAAGTTCCGGAGGTGCTTTTTCTATCTATTTTGCATCCGGCATAGTCGAGTCGAATATGATATCAATGTAAATCCTCCATCTTTTGGATACCAAATACCAACATTTAAAGTGTTTTTCAAGTATTTGATTATCCTTTTTATTTGCTAGAAGATGTGATTCTTTTGGTTGAGCTTGAAATCTTGCACATACTCTCTACGCAAATGCTATGTCGGGTGCGCTTGCGATTAAGTATAATAATGATCCAATAATTCCTCTATACAATTTTTGATCAACATCTTTTCCTCCTTCATCTTTTCCAAGTATGACTGCGGCACACATTGGTGTGTCTGTTTGTGCCACTTGTATCCATCCCATACTTGTGTATCAAATCTCTTGTATACTTTGCTTGACTAATGAAAATGCCATCCTTCATTTGCTTTACTTGAAGGCCAAGGAAGTAGTTTAATTCTCCCGTCATGCTCATCGAAATTTGCTCTTCATCGGGTTTGCAAATTTCTCACACGACTTTTCATCCTCGATCCAAAGATTATATCATCAACATAGATTTGCACTAGCAATGTGCTTGCTCCTTCCTCGAGTTTAAATAGAGTCTTGTCAATAGTTCCTTTCTTGAATCCATTCTTGATCGAAGCTGTGACGAGTGTTTCATACCAGGCTACAGGTGCTGTTTGAGTCCATAGAGGGCCTTCTTGAGTTTGTATACTTTGTCTTCTTTTCCTTTAATTTGAAATCCGGGAGGTTGTTCTACACATAAACTTCTTCTTCCAAGAGTCCATTTAGGAATGCACTCTTTACATCCATTTGATAGACTTTGAAGTCTTTGTGTGCGGCAAATGCTAGAAAAAGTCGATTGCTTCCAATCTTGCTCTTTGGAGCAAAAGTTTCATCATAATCTATTCCTTGACTTGGGAATAGCCTTTTGCAACTAGCCTTGCTTTGTTTCGACAACGAGTTCCTTGCTCATCCATCTTGTTCCTGAATACCCATTTTGCACCAATGATGTTGGCCATTTCGAGTCTGTCAACAAGTTCCCGGACTTCATTTCTTTCAAATTCATTTAGTTCTTCTTGCATGGTTTGTGATCCAATCTGCATCTTGGATTGCATCATCTATGGTCTTGGGTTCCACTTGTGATAGAAAGCGAGGTTAGCATGTGCTCAGGTTGTCTTCGGTTCGACTCTGTGTGAATGTCTCCAATGACTTGTTCTTCGGGATGGTCTCTTAGCCAATTTAGATGCGGTTGAAGTTGATCTTCACTTGGTGCTTCCATACCTTCATCTTGAGCATGAACTTCAACTTGAGGAGCTTCATCGGTGTATTGGTATGTGGCTCCTCTTGATCTTGAGAATGATGATTCGGGATAGTAGTTGGTATGGTTGCATTTGTATAGATTTCTCTTTGTGGTGCTTTCTCTTCTTGATCTTGAAGATCTTCACCATTTGTGTTTGGTTCATCAAAAACCACATGTATTGATTCTTCAATCACCAAAGTTCTTTTATTTAGTACTGCGAATGCTTTCTTTGGTGTACGAGTATCCCATGAAGATTGCTTCATCGACCTTCTCATCAAAGGTATGCGGTTGATTCTGTTTAAGACAAAACATTTTGATCCAAACATATGAAAATATGAGATATTGGGTTTTCTACCATTCCATATTTCATATGGAGTTTTTCCATGGTGTTTGTTGATGATTGATCTGTTTTGTGTATGGCATCTTGTGTTTCTTTGCTTGACCCAAAATCTCTTTGGTAAACATGCTTACTGCTATCATTGTCTGTTGCTTCCTTGATGGTTCTGTTTCTTCTTTTCTGCTACACCATTTTGTTGTGGAGTTCTGCTGCTATGAGATAGTTGATGTAATACTCCATTTTCTTCACAATAGGTTACGATAATTTCATTTAGAAATTCGGTGCCTCTATACGATACGATCTTGATAATCTTTAGTTCTTTCTCATTACGGAGTCTTCTCAACAAATCGGCGGCTTCTTGAGTGTTTCTTTCTTCTTATTCATGAAGATGGTCCGGGTGTACTTTGAGAAGTCATCCACCACTACAAGAGTGTATTTCTTACCACTCACACTCCTTTGGTGTATTTGGTCCAAACGAGTCCATGTGTAGCGGATGTAGAACTCTTGTTGTAGATTGATGAGGCTTTGACTTGAATGAGCTTTTTATTTGTTTTCCTTTCGACAAGCATCACATAGACTTTCTTTTTGAATGTGATCTCTGGCGAGGCCTTCAACTAACTTGCTCCTTGATAGTTTGTTGATGGTCTTGAAATTCGGGTGATTTAATCTTTTGTGCCAAATCCGGCTTGTTGATTGTTTATTCTTGACAAGTAGACATGTTTACGCCTTGGTTTGTTCTCCAATCCACCACATACATGTTGTCTTGTCTTCTTCTGCAAGAACTATTGTGTTGGTTTATTTGTGAATCACTTTGCATCCTTCTTTGTTGAAGTGCACATTGTAGCCTTTGTCACAAAATTGGTGATGCTCATCGGATTGAAGTTGAGTCCCTTGACATATGCCACATTACGAATCTTTAGATTGTTCTTGATTATTGTGCCTTCCCCCTTAATTTTGCCGGGGTTTTCTTTACCTCCAAATGTGACTTTGGGTCCATCAAAAGCTTTGAAGTCGGTGAGCCATCTCTTGTTTCTGTCATGTGTACGGAACATCCCTTTGTCTATGTACCGGACATCCTACAAAGCAGTTAATTAAGTTTAGGTACCACCTTGTTTGGGTCCATACTGTTAGCAATCATGCCTCCCATTACCAAGGGTGTATCCAAAAGGTCTTCTTTTTGGATAATTGAAGTCATCAACTTCATATGTATAAGGCATGGCGAGAATAGCTTCTAGTATTTTTCTTGAAGGTATTCGATACTTTTCTCCACCTTTTGGTGCATTTGCATCCTTCTTTACTTTCCAAAATGCAGTAGGAAACCTTTCTTGCTTCATGTGTCTAGGAACAGATTGGTTTTTCTTAAACACATGATGCATTTTGTGGAATGGTTTCTTCTTGTATTTTGCGGGAGCAACATTCCAATCATCCTACGAAGGGTAAAGTCTTCCTTTTCCTTTCGGATGGTTTTGTTCTTGATTATTTGGAATGAGGATTTAGTTTCTTTGTTTCTACTTTGGGTTTTGACTTCACCGGAACGGGATGATGCATGTTGGAGACATGGTACTGTCTCTTTCTAAATTTTGGTCCACTTTAGTGGTCCTCAATTTAGAATTGTGTTGACCATTATTCCTACGTTCATCATTTGTTGTAGCCAAGACCGGATCGGATCCAAACCTTTTTGGGGGTTTGTAAGTGGTGCCTTTAGTGGTGCGGTGGATACCTTCCTTTGGTGAGGAGATTTCCTTAAGCGATCTGTTAATAACGGATGTATGATCATCTGCTTTTTGTTGATCATTTAAGTAGGTCTCTCTTACTAGTTAATTCGACTTTTGCTTTATCCAGTTCTTTCTTTAACCTCTTATTCTCTTTCCTTAGATCCTTGCATTCCTTTTCCGAGAATTTCATGATTCTTTTCAATTTCATCAAATTTAGTCATGAGATTTTGGACTAGGTCTCTTGTATCAATGGAAGACTAGAGGATTGTGCGGTGTTAGATGTGGATGCATTAGATGAAGAACGGGAACTAGATGTTACCTCGGTTTCATCGATTCTTTAGCCATTAAACATAGGCTTGTTTCCTCGGTGTACGAGCTATCACTTTTATCTTCATCCAATTCTTTGGTCATGAGACATAGGCATGCTTTTTCATTTTACGAGCTTGTCTTCTTCATCACTATATCATCGAGTCATTGTCGGATGATTCTTCATGCTTTTCTTCTTTGGATTCTTGCCTTAAGTGCCTTCTTGCTCCTTTTCTTTTCAGATGCTTTGTATTTCTTCTTTTCATCATCTTTGTCATTTTCTTCAGGACAATCAGCCTTGAAGTGACCTTTCTTGTTGCAGTTGAAGCATCTGTATTCATCATCTTTCTTCTTCATGTCTCTGGTTGAGCTTGACTTTTTGTTTGATGATGAATTTCCTTTGAATGGCTTCTTTTTAAACCTGTCAAAACGTTTAACTAATAAAGCTACTGTTCTTTTAGTTCTTGTGTCTCTTTCTTGATGCATTCGGCAAAGTTACTTTCTTTGGGGTGCGGCTAATGCGGTGATTTTGTGTGTCTCTGCCGGAGCACCATCTTCGCCGTTCAATTCGAATTCATGAGCTTTTAATTGGGACATCGGTGTCGAGTGTCGGTGCTTGCAAGATTTGTTGTTCCTCGATTCGATGTTATGATCTTCCATCTTTCGGGTAGTCCTCTCAAGATCTTCAAGCATACTTCTTTTTGGGGATATGTGTGACCAAGGCATTGCGGTTCACGATGATGCTTGAGAATGCGTTGTCCATCGATCAATGGATTCACTGCCTTCATCTTGAAATTTTCAAACTTGTTTTGCAACGGATAGTTTATTTTCTTTGTTGCGCGGATCCTTCATTGATTAGTGCCGGCTTGTCCCACATCTCCTTTCTTTGTTTTGCAATCCTTTATTCTCATGAACATGTTCTTTGTCTAGAGTCTTTAAGATCATATCTTTTGCTACAAAGTCTAGGTTTGCTCTTCTCCTGTCATCTTTGGTCCAATCTTTCTTGGGTTTGTTTATCTCCTTTCCTTGATACGCTCTGTGCCTACCACGGTAGTGATCATGATTGGGCCGTCGTTGATTACATCCGGCATCTCCTCATGAGTTCTTTGCAAGATGAGATAACATTCTTATTTTATATTCATCAAAATTATTAACATTGAAAACGGTACTTTTGACAAGAAGTTTGAGGAATCCATCGGTGCAATTGAAGATATAAATGACGGTGAATGAAAAACTCGGATTTGAAAACTACTTTGAAAATATGTGATCTCCTTGTTACCGAAATTAGATGCGAACGGGTTCGATACTAGGAACAACTTTGCTCCGATACCAATTGTTGGTCCCGAGAGAAGGGTGAAACTATAGTCGGAGGGGGGGGGGGGGGTGAATGACTATAGTGGAGTTTCAAAAACTTTTCTTCTTCTAGTTAAAAGCTTTTGGGCGGCGGATAAGTCCCTTCTTACTATATTGTTTTCAAATCGGTTTAGACGATCACGGATGCAAATTATGATGTATGCAAATTAAATGAATCTTTGTAAAGTAAATTGCGAAATTAAATTGACACGAGGCTTATAGTGGTTCGGGGTGGTGTAATCCTTAATCCACTCTTCTCTGTGATGATTGGAGGAATTCACTATTGTTTTCACGGATACAATAGTATGATTGTCCTTGGCTTCCCAAGCTTCACAATCTACAAGACTATCACTCCTTGGCTTGCGGCGGCTTCGGTGATTCGGTCTTCCTTCTCTTGTTCCTTAAGATCAAGATCCTTCAACGGCTATCACGGATTCAACTCCTTCTCGGATTGCCTCGATTCGGTTGCTTCGAGTTTGATGTGAATGTGATTCACACACTTGCTTGATCAATCCTCGGTTCGAGTATGACTTTGTAGCTTTGAAGTCGAGTTGATCACTTAGATGTATCCTTGTAATTTCGGAGAGAAGGCTTTTCAAATTGTGAGTTTACGCTAGATTTTTCTTTCTTGATTGTTGTTTTCTTTTTTTTGTCAATGCCTTATTTATAGCCTTGAATACCTTCGTTTTTGAAATTCCGTCCGTTGGCTATATTAATGAGGGAATAATCCTTGATTTTATTCTTGATTCCCCCTTAATTGTATTCTCCTTAATTTCGGTGATCGGATTCTTTCTTCAAACGTATAGCGAGATAATCCGTCCTTGATTGATCCTTTAATGATTTGAGCATTTAATGCATGATCTTACGAATCTTCATCGTATATCAATTCGGCCTTGTAGGTGTCTCTTCGCCGTTTCTAGAACGGTCGAGTGAGCCTGCGACTTAGCCGTCACTTCTTCTTCCCATTTGTTTTGTTTTCTCTTTGCCGAAAGTCGGTTTACTCGGCCGATTCTTGTTTCCTTCTTTGTTCTAGTATTTGGAGAGTCTTTGAACTTCTTGATCCTTGATTTGGGTGAGACCGGTGTACACCATATTTGAACATTTGAGTTTTATCATTTAAAACATAACTTAGACTTATCCAAGGTCATCACGGACTTCCTTGGTTATAAGTCGGACCATAAAGTCTTCATTACTTCTCTGCTTGGTGCTTGGTGGCTTCACTACTGCCGAATATCTGTCTTTGCTTTGCCATCCTACCAACTAGTACAATACTTGTCGACTTAACTTATACAACTTGTCGGACCCTAAGTAAAGACTTATACGAGAGAATTCTAACTTATTTCGGGCTTGCTATAACGACTAGTATGGCCATCATCAAAACATAATAACATGTTCCTAACTGTTTTCTATAACACCGGTCCTCGGTATGTCCGGTCTTGTTGCGGTATGTACACCGCATATTCCTCCTTCCTCCTGAACCAGAATTGTTGTGCAGCTGATTTGTTATCATAGAACGTCTTGGAGGCATTTTCTTGAAAAAATTCCCATGAGATTCCACTGAGGCATTCTGTAGAACAGTTGGTGTGCCTGCTTGTAAATTCCTTTCTGGTCCATGAGAGAGTTGCCGTTCCAGCTTAATTGCCAAATTGTAAACCTCATTTATCTTTGAAAGGGGATTCATTAGCAAAAACTTAGACTTCAGAGCTTCAAAATTGCATAGTCAACTTCTATGTAATCCCTAAATTCTTGTGTCACTCTATGGGGAATTGGTCTGAGCATGAGTAATTCCTCCCGGAGAATTTTCAGCCTCGTAAAATACTCTGTGACTGATGAAATTCCTTGATTAGTTGCATATAACTCCTCTTGAATGTCTGAAACCCTAAAGAAATCACCTGTCGAAAGCCTCTCCTGCAACTCAACCCACACACTCGAAGAGAATCTGATACAAAAAAACAGGACGAAGAAAGGAAAAAAAAACGCGCACAGTCGAAGCTTCAATTACACTCCGATACCATGTCAAAAACCTTAATCGTATCAACCAGTAAGACAAATCAAATAAGGAAGAAACGAAATTGAAATTGGGTAGAACCCTAGTATTTGGGGAAAAACGCAATTTACATTTTGGTAGAAGATAACATTTTCCAAATTAGTCAACATGCCTTAATATTACCCTTTATATACCTAGGGTATTTTACAAAGACTAATTATAACTTTACCCTTCAGCTATATTTCTAATTACATAGACTAATTAAAACTTTATTACACTCAGCTTACTAAGTACAGGTACCATCTTTATTCGTAATAACTATCATTTTTTATATAGGGATGTAATAGTAAAACATACACAATATAATAAAACTTTAACTTATGATGCAAGGTCCGGCTCTTCTATGTCGGTGCCGTCAATAGACATGAACCACTAGTTATCATACGAGAGTAAAAACTTTATAGGCTAAACCACAAAGGGTTCAAGCATATACTATTAATGTATAAAATGGATGTAAAATATTTATATGTTAAACTACATAGGATAAAGTGTCATTTCTTTTTAGATTTATAACATGGTGGTGGCTATGATAACCAAGTAGAAATCGAGAGGTTTATCTTCACCACCGAAATCATATCCAAATAATCATCAAAAAGGTAATACCATGGCCCCAAGATCAAGCAATCAACCTCCTCACCATGGCCGCTACTACACTTTCTGTAATATTCCGATTTTCGGAAAATGGCAGACGTGTCATTTTAAGAAACGAAATATTAAATTCATTCTATTTTATGGATTAAAGAAAATATAATAATATATTTTTATATATAATTTGTGATATATATATATATATATATATATATCCTTGGGGACTAAATGGTAATTAAATAAAATTAAGGGTTTAATAATAATTTCTCTAGTGGGAGGTTTTAATTGTGGAAATTACCTTTCCACTTAATTGGAAGTTTGTCACAAGGGAGTTATTAGAAAATGTAAATTTTGAATCTTCTGGAGAGCAAAAGCAAACAACCATAGAAAGACCTTCCCCGGTTTCTCATAAGCTCTTGGACGGGTTGCAGAGTTGACTAGGGTTTTGTGGTCACAGCAAAGAGAGCTTCGTTTCTACACTAAAAGTTTGGAGTTGCTTCAAGGTATGGAATTCAGCCTAAGGGCGGTTTTGATAAATTTTGGTGTTTTCTTGGTTTAAATCGTAGTCATAGAGGTTAGAAACCTTGATCCTAACTAGTTCTTGAATTGGTTGTGGATCAAATAGGTTTTTGTTGGAGTTAAAGGTGTTGCTGCAGTTTTCTTCAAGTTTTGCTTTGGTTTGGTGCTTTAATCAAGTAAGAGATCTTCCTATTGTGTTAATTCAAGTGTTATAGAGTTTGGTTGTGAGTTTAGGGTTGTTTTGATGGAAGGTTTCATGTGTTTTGATGTTTAAACCGATGTGCTATGATATGGTAGGTTAAAGAGTCATATTTGCTGTTGTTCTGCTGTTAAAATTGATGAAGAATGTGTTGGGTTTGGGTTGGAACTCGTAAAGTGCAGAAAAACTGAGTTTAGGTCAGTTTTTGGGGTAATACGCGTGCATAGCCCTTAACGCATGCCCATACGGGACCCGAAAGTAAAAAAAGTGATATAGGATGGTTTGTCCGTGTGCATTGCCTATCTGTGCGCGCACATTGCTGCCACTGAAGTTAATATTTTACATTCAGAGAGTTTGTGCGTGCGCATTCCGCGAACATTCGCGAGCATTGGCTCAATGCGCGGGAATTCCGCGATCATTGGCGGGCATTGGGCCAGTTTTAGTGTTTGACATGTTTTGAGCCCTGAGTCTAGTTTTAATTGTTATTTCTTGATTTAACAAAACTAAATAAACATGATCAAGCCTTGAGTGAGTTTCTAATGTGTTTAGTTCCGGCACTGAATGTACTCTTCCAAAGAGTTGAAGTTCGGGAGCGTCGGAAGAACATGATAGGCTTGTGGTTTGGTGCATTAGCATCCATCAATGTTTGTGTATGTGATAGGAAGTTGTGTCTAAACGAATAAGTGATGGAGTAGATTCGGTTAAGGTGAGGTTTGCCTTGAAAATACTTAGGTGGTTAATTAACAATTAATAAATACATAATTGTGTAGTAAAAGTCTAAATACCATGTCATTCTTGGTTAGGCACAAGGTTATATCGCGACGTGTTGGCGGTCAGTAAAATTGAATAACTCTTTTGGCCTATAAACGGCTGAATGGTAGAGGGACTTTGCCGAACGTGTGCACTAGCGGGTTACATCAGTGGGTATCAGTGTGATCCATTGTTAGGTTGCAAACGATACCTCGTGGTGGATATACACCATGCGTGGTGCTATTGAATGCGGGTATAACAAAGATAATTTAAGTAAGAAACGTTTAGTCATGACATGTTGATGAGCATGAAATAAACCATAGATTGAGTCGGCTTCATAAAAATAATCTCTGAATCGTAAATAATACTTTATATACTTGTTTAACAAAATAGCTTCTATCTTTTTCTAAGTACCTGTGTAATTACCCCGAATGCATATTTGTTTTGTGTGTTTGGGTTTGAGAAGACGAACAGGTGCAACAAGAGCTCGATGAGGACTTCGAGGATGCATATGATTTTATTTCCAATGCTATTCTAGACTTTTCTTTATTGTGATAAACTATGTTCTGGTCTTTGTTGTATTCTGTTTAAAGACATATTGTACTGTTCCTTTGGAACTTTTGTAAGATAACTTGTTGTTTTCTTTAGACATCGTACGATTGTAAGTTCTTTTCTTTTTATCGTTGGCTTTTTGTAATCTTTCTACTTTAGAATGTTGCATTTCTATTCTTTCTATTAAAAAATAATACCCGAGTGTTTTAGCTTCCGTTAACGCTAAACTCGATACGACATATTAAAGGCTTACATATTGTTGGACTTATTTCTATGTTTTGATGATGAGTGCCGGACTAGTTGTTATAGTGCAAAGGCAAAAAGATGTCTAGATCAAATGTATAGGTTTATTAGAGTTTGATTTATGAATAGGTTTGATCAAACAAGCCTTTGTAATGGTCGGTGACTTGTTATCGACGGAGGCGGGTCAATATCGATAGGGTAGTTAGGTCGGTAGACTTTTCTACGGAACCGCCGAAGGCGAAGGCGAGGGCTCAAACTCGATTAATACAAAAGGCTAAGGGATCAAACTTAGTAATTTAAGTCAAGGATATGGAATCGAATTTAGGCAAGTCGTGATGACTAAAGCGATTACACATACCTTGTGTAGAAGGTCTAAGTTCCATAAGTTGGATGATGTTTGGAACTTGGTTATAATTAAAAAGGTGTAATCTAACTTCACGAGATAAAAAGTTAGATAAAAGAAATCGGTGCATTTTATTTTATACACGCAAATTCTTTGTTTAGCGGATCGATAGGTATCTCGACGGGCGATGAACCTGCGATAATATACCTCGATTAATTTAAGATTATATTGGAAGATTACATGGATAAGGACGACTAACTACCTCGACTTATCAAACAAATCAAAGGTGAGATTAAAAGAACGTTGGGATGATTCATTTTTATCCAATGGTTATAAGTCAAAGGGTGGACGGACCTGCTTGTCAAAAAGGAATTCGACGGTGTCGATCCTATGAATAGTGACGAGAAAGCAAATCGGATGGGACAAAAAACAAGGAACGGTTACATTTGAATTTCAAATACAAGTCACATGCATTCTTACCTATAAATAGAGGACCTTCAACTCGAAAAATATGATGATTGATGAACTTTAAGAGAAATATATAAGAGACTATTCGAAATTTGAAAAACACCATATTTGAACTTCTTGACGAACTTAAAGCTGCGATCCGAGAAAGATTCTTCAAGTGTATTACGTATTCAAGCTACATCAAGTATACACACTTGAAAGCGCAAATTTCTTGATTATTTCATCCTAATCAGGCTGCTTTGCAAATTGAATCATTTATTTGATTCAATCTTTATTTTATAAAGAATCTGCGAAGACGAGTGAAGCACGGTTGTGTGAAAAGGCTGTTGTTTGTTTGTGGTGGAAGTGGTGAAGAGGCAATCCTACCCTTCAAGGACCGAGTGGAAGACTCGGGAGCGACAATCCTACACTGTTCCCGAGTTTTCGGTTGTGAAGCCATAGTTATTGGTGAAGGACAAGCAACCTTAGGAATCTTTGTAAGCGCAACATCAAAGATCTCAGTGAATTACCTCCAACATCACGGGAGAAGAGTGGGTGACGGGATTACACCACACTGGAACCACTATAAAATCGCCTACTTACTTTCGGCATTTACATTACGCACTTAGTTTATTTATACATCAATCAACTTGAATCTAGCAAGCGAAATCACACACATACACTGCGAGTATCTAATACTTAGTATCATATTTAACAACAAGTATTAAGGCTTAATTTTGATATAATTCCATTTGCACAAATTCGGCAAACTCAACTATCGGTAGACTACGTTTATCGGCGGAGCTGCGAGGTATCGACGGACTGCGAAGTATCGATGAGCTCTTCGCGAAGTTGCAAAATTTGTTAACTCCAAAGTTTTAAGTGTTAAGTTTATTCACCCCCCCTCTAAACTTAACCAAAGCCTTTTCAAGGGACCAACAATTGGTATCGGAGCGATTTACATTACGAAGAAATCCTACTTGTTGTGCTTGTGAAAATACTTTGAAACTTTTTCAAGTTCGATTTTCAAAAACTTGCATCATGGATAACACCCGGTATGCTAGAACTATGCGATGTGTTCTCTAGATAGATTTGATGAATATAAACGTCGAATGCGGGCTTACCTTGCGCAACTCATGATGAGATGATGGATGTACTAACGGATGGACCCTTTGGAGATTACCAAGGCGTAACGGTGGGTGATACTACGAGTACATTCCAAACCAAAAAGAGAATGGAATGCGAGAAGATAGAAAAGAGCAAACCTCAACAATATTGCTATTGATATCATTTATAGAACCTTGGATAGCAATATGTACATGAAGGTTAAAGATTGCAAAGCGCAAAGGAACTTTGGGACAAGATACGATTGATCGTGAAGGCAACGATGCTATAAAGAAGAACAAAATCGGTGTGGTCAAAAAGAGGTTTCAAAAGTTCAAGATCTTTGCCAAATGAAACCATTGAGCGAGATGGAATCAAGATTTAATGCTATCTGGATGAACTTACCTGCTGAGTGTAAGTTATTCAAAAGAAGAAATTAACACAAAAATCTTGGAGGCTACTACTGCAAAAGATGTTTGGGAAAATGAAGGTGATTGCAATAGAGGAAATGAGAAAGCTACATGAAGAAGACACCTTCAAGTTGTTTTCGGATCTCAAGGCTTATGAATTTAGCAAAAAGCTTGTACACGAGGCGAAAAAGAAGAGCCAAAGACCACTTTGCATTGGGCTGCTTCACATCAAGAAGAAACATCGGGAGGACAAGATGATCGTTGGATGAAATGCGGGGAGCGGTGCCCTCACGAGCAAGAAAATCGGGATGATGAAGACGGAAAGGCCCCTTCAAGAAATTTCACAAAAAGGCCTGCGAAAGGAAGAAAGAAGAATCAAAGAAAGATAATGACTATACGTGCTTTCATTGCAAGAAACCGGGACACTTCAAACTGTTGTCACGAGTTAAAACAAAGTAAGGAACACGATTATCTTTGCTTCAAGCTGCAAGAAGCACTGGACACTTTAGACACGATTGTCCGGACCTGCGAAGACCAAGAGTCAACAAAGAAGACATGGCAAGAAGGCTATGGTTCTTTGAAGATGAATCGGGGTATGAAGTGGAATACGAAAAGGAAATGAATCGGATGACACGACGCAGTTCTTGATATGGAAGATTATGCTTTGATGGCCTAATATGGATGAAACGCGAGGAGGTATACAATATTGTATCTATCAATACTCTCTTTGGAAGTGATTGTGAATCAACTTGTGGTTCAAATCCTAGAAATTCGACAATAATGAGACTTTGGATGCCATCCTTAATCAGCGAGGATAATACAATCTGGTTATGAGATTGTGAAGGTGAAAAGAAGCTCTTGAATTAGAAGTTGGAAGATTGAAAGCTGAATTAAGAGTTCTCAAAGGTAAGGAAAAAGATGTTGGACAGAATCAGTGTAAGCCTGCTGATCATCCAGCAGCCTCTGAATCTGCTGAACCATCTTGCTCCTCTATTGCATACAAATATGGAAAGCCTTATGGTGATAGAACAGGGCTCGGATTTGGAACTCAACAATCTAACAAGAGTGGATCCAGCAAGGTCATTGAACCTAGTACCAGAATTGGTCCTAAGTTCGTACACACTGCACTAGATCCAACTCCCGGTAAGGTTCTTTGAGGCGGTAAAACCTACGAGAATGCTTCAAGGAAGCAAAATCGAAGTCAAAGAAGTCAACGACTCTAATAAAAAGAATAAATCCAAAAATAGGGCTGCTTGTGCCTTAACCTGCGATAGCGGACACCTGCTACCAAGTCTATTTGGACCACGAAAAGGTAAGAAACGAGAAATATTCCAAGGATAAGAATCCTAAACCCAAAAATGTTAATCATTCAAGGGATACTTATCTCGGGGGAAAGGTAGATTGTTCCCCCCGATGATGATTGGAATATTCTGTACTGCGATAGAAACAACCGGTATAACCATCTTTGCTAGGGTAAAACCTAAGCAATGGAATCGGCTAAGGACTCGGCGAGAGGACTTATAAAAGGCCTCGGCGGGGACCTCGGCGGACTCCGTACTACGGAAAGTGTTCCTAAGGAGGACGACAAACAAATGGTTATACTAATGCTTCTAACACCAAAAGTCACTTCAAACGACATTATAAACCAAAAGGCCGAGAAAACATATGTGAATCCTACACAACCTACTTTGTTAGAACTTATGGATGTGTGGAATACATGTATGAACCAAAGTATGACACTTTTAGGAGAAGACCTTATGGTAACCTACCAAGGGTCATGCTTACAAGCGACCATTATGGACCCAAACGGGTTTGGGTACCTAAAATGTATTAACTTTGTTTTGTAGGGTGTACGGTACTTTGATAGTGGATGTTCCGGACATATGACAAAGAATAAGCCTTGTTTGTCAAACTTTGTGGCAAAGGATGGTCCAAGGGTGAATTTTGGCAACAAGAATACACACTGGATATACACAAGAGGATATGGCACACTTGTGAGAAATGGACTTACAATCAAGAATGTTGCATATGTGGAAGAATTTGGACTACAACTTGCGAGCCTTTGGACAATTTTGTGACATGGGATACAAGGTCACTTTTGACAAAAACAAGCTGTATTGTCATTAGTGAAAGAGGTGATCAAGTTGTACTTCTTGGTAGAAGACAACAAAACATGTATGTTGTGGATTGGTCTCTTGCGGTTCCGAAACACACTGATTGTGCATACCAAGTCGAACTCAATTGGTTATGGCACAAGAAGTTGAATCATTTGAACTTTGATGATATCAATCGGTTGGTGAAGAAGAATTTGGTGATTGGTTTACACGAGATCACATTCAAAAAGGATGCTATATGTGATGCTTGTCAGCAAGGTAAACAGATAAAGTCAAGCTTCAAGTCAAAAACTAAACAATCAACTAATAGAGTGTTGGAGCTGATGCATATGGATCTTTTTGGACCAATAACTCCAACAAGTGTAACAGGAAAGAATTACACTTTAGTGGTTGTGGATGATTATTCAAGGTACACTTGGGTGGTTTTTATGAACAAGAAAAGTGAAACACTCAAAAGCATGCCTAATCTTTTAAAGAGATTACAAAATGAGAAAAGATTAACAGTAGTAAAAATAAGATCAGATCAGGGTACTGAATTTCTCGACAAAGTGATAAGAGAATATTGTGAACGAGAATGGTGTACTACATCAACTGCTGCTCTTTGGTACACCTCGGCAAAATGGGGTTCTTTGAAAGAAGAAACGAGGACTTTAAAGGAAGCGGGAAGGACAATGATTTGTGAAGCATTGCTACCTGAAAGATATTGGGCTGAAGCAGTTAATACAGCATGCTATACACAAAACAGAACATCAGTGAACAAGAAGCTGCTGAAGACACCTTATGAGATTTGGAATGGAAGGAAACCAAATATATCCTATTTCCATCCATTTGGAAGTAAATGTTTTATCCTAAATCACAAGGTTCATTTGAAGACCTTCCAACCAAAGTCAGATGAAGGATTTTCTTGGGATATTCTTCAGTCAGTAAGGCATTCAGGGTACTGAACAAGAGGTCACTGAAACATGAAGAAACAATCCATGTTGTGTTTGATGAACCTAAGTTCAACTTGGTATGGAAGATGAAGATTGTGAACTGCTTGAGAAATCAACAAGTCAACGACCCGGTTGTGTTGAAGTTTTGGAAAGATTCAATGACTTAAAAGTTTCGAAATCTTGCCCTGCTTGAACACCCTTGGTGAAATTGCGATGCAACAAGCTGAAGCAATTCAAGGATCTGCTTGAACCCCTTGTTGATGAAGAAGCTACGGCGGACCCTGCGAAGATGAGGTTCACGATAATCAAACTAACCAGAATCCACAATGGTTAAGGAATCACCTATTTGAACAAGTTATTGGCAATGTACGGCAAGGTGTAAGGACTAGAAGACAATTTGGAAGCTATGTTTACTTGTTTTCTATCTCAAATGGAACCTAAAGTTGTTGAAGAAGCAATTTCGGATCCAGATTGGATAATTGCTATGCAAGAAGAATTAAATGAATTTGAAAGAAATCAAGTTTGGACACTAGTTGAAAGGCCAAGTCATGCAAATATCATTGGTACTAAGTGGGTATACGAGAAATAAACTTGATGAATGCGGTACCATTGTGAGGAATAAGGCCGGACTAGTTGCAAAAGGCTATTCTCAAGCGAAGGAATAGATTTTGATGAAACTTATGCAGCTGTTGCAAGATTGGAAGCTATCAGATTATTCTTGGCACATACTGCATATAAGAACTTCAAGGTATATCAAATGGATGTCAAAAGTGCATTTTTGAATGGCATTCTAGAGGAGGAAGTGTATGTACAGCAACCTCCTGGATTTGAAGTTAAAGATCAAGAAGATAAAGTGTATAGACTCAACAAAGCACTTTATGGATTGAAACAAGCACCAAGAGCATGGTATGAGACTTTATCTCAATTCTTGGTGGACAATGGTTTTACTAAAGGCACCATTGATAAGACTCTTTTCAGAATCAATGAGAAGGACAACACCCTGCTAGTACAGATTTATGTTGATGACATAATCTTTGGTTCTGAAAATGAATTGTTATGTGAGAAGTTTGCAAATCTAATGAAGAGCAAGTTCCAAATGAGTATGATGGGAGAAATGAACTACTTTTTGGGATTGCAAGTCAAACAAATGAAAGATGGAATCTTCATTCATCAAACCAAGTATACCAAGGAGTTCTTTGAAGAAGTTTGGTATGGAAAATAGCACTAAAAGTTCAACTCCTATGAGTACAAATATCAGATTGGATGAAGATAAAGAAGGCAAAGATGTTGATCAGACTTTATACAGAAGGATGATAGGCAGTCTGCTGTATCTCACTGCCAGCAGACCTGATATATCCTTTGTTGTAGGTGTTTGTGCAAGATTTCAATCTAAACCTAAAGAAAATCATTTAGGTGCAGTCAAAAGAGTTCTTAAGTACCTAAAGGAGACTTTGGGAGTAGGGATATGGTATTCCAAGGATGGAAGCTTCAAAGTAATATCTTACTCAGATTTTGATTATGCTGGATGCAAGATTGATAGAAAAAGCACCTCGGGAACTTGTCGGTTAATGGGAAATAGGTTTGGTTTCTGGTTTAGCAAGAAACGAAATTCTATTTCAACTTCCACTCTTTGAAAGTGAATACATTCTTCTTTGGAAGTTGTTGTGCACAAGTATTGTGGTTAAGACAACAATTAAGGGATTATGGAATTGAAGAAAAGGAAATTCCAATCATGTGTGACAACACAAGTGCAATTGCAATCATAGAAAATCTGTTTTGCACTCAAGAACCAAGCATATTGATGTGAGACATCATTTTATAAGAGATCATGTTGAAAAGAAAGATGTGGTGGTTACGTATATCCCTACTTGAAAGATCAACTTGTTGATATTTTCACTAAACCACTTGATAGTGAAAGATTTGCCAAATTAAGAATTTGAACTTGGAATTATAAAAGTTGAGTGATTATCGGCAATGTCTTGGAATTCACCAAGGGGATTAGTCTTTGCTATGTTGGGTGAGCTCACTTAGCAGATTAGTCATTGGTATCAACAATTCCATGTACTTATGTTTGGACAATTGAGCAAATGAGGTTGCCAAGGGGATTGGTCTTTGTCATGTTGGGTGAGCTCACTTGACGGATCGGTCATTGGTATTAAACTTCATCTTGTATTATCAATTGAACAAAACAAGAAGAAATCAAGGATCGACGAGTCACTTTGTCGGCGGCTGCTTTGAAGCACCTTTATCGACGGACTGGCGAGCCTACCTGCGAGGACAACCCTTTGAATGGAACGTTACACGGTCAAACTTTATTAAAGTCAAAGAGCAATTGGCGGGATATTTATTCTATCTTTTATTACCATAGTTAACACGATCTAACGGTTACAAAACGTTATGGAGGAGTTATGGAACACGTGTCAAGACGAGAATTCACTCGGATTAATCGTGGTTGACATGGATGTACGTGCTTGTCGGTTACAACTACCTTGTCTATATATACGGACCTACACACGAAAAGATTCTCTCTACTTGCAAAATCTGCTATATCTCTGTTTTTACCTTTGTGTGAACACGGATTTACAATCTATCTTCTTCATCTTATTTTTCTCATAACAATGGCGGAAAAGGTTGATGTTGATTGAATCAAGCCAAAGTGTTAGAGGTTTTGTTGTTGATGCTAACCGGAATTGAACTAGCAATCAACATTGGTCGAAGAATAAGGAGATATCTTTGATGCGGAAAATGTCTTGAACATAAGGCGGAAACAATTTCATATACAAACGTTGTCAGTTTTTGGAGGAACATTCAAATAAAGGAAGGAACTGAAGCATTCAAAACAGTTGTGAATGCACAAGAAATAGAAATTTCCTCAAGTCTGCTGAGGGAAGTTTTTGGTTTTGAAGAAGTAGTGGATGGTCCAGTAAATCCTGAAGCAATGGGACTATCCAAGATGGATTTTGTTGATAAAATCAAAACAAATGTAGCCACCAAATCCATTCCAGGCATCAATTGCAGACATATTGGGAATGAGTACGATCTATTTGAGCAAACTCATTGCAAAGAACATACTTGAATTTGGTTGGAAGTATGGACACTCTATCGGGACCCAAGATAGAGTGATGATGATCATTTGCGAAGCATGAAGTTTGATTGGGCTGGATACTTCATTCATTACATGAAGAAAGTAGCCAAGGAGGAAAGAGAAGGAAAAGGAAATCAAAGGCCTTACCCTTAGGCTTAATGGTTCAAACCTATTTGAATCATTTGGAGATTCCGGATGTAGCACACGAGAAGATAAATCAATCTAGATACAAGAAAGAGATTGATCAAGTTATTCCTGGTCTTGATGATGATGATGAAGGTGTTGCGAGAGATAATGATAATGATGATGATAATGGAGATGATGGTGATCTTGGTGGTGAGCGAGGTCAAGCAAAGCTGTGAAGAAATCATTAAACCTGTTGCACCAAAGAAAGCTGCGAGAAGAGAAAGGCTGCGAGACACAAAGAAGATAAGCGAGAAGTTAAAGCCTAAAAGAACAAGGAAGCAAACGGCACGGACTTCGAGTCTTGAGGTCCAAGCGAAATTGAGATTGCGACCTGCTGTTGTGTTGCAAGAAAAACTGTTGTTGAGATTATGAGGGAACAACAGAAGGAAGCCAGTAGAAAGAGGAAGTCTACTGTGATTGAAATAGAAGATGAGCCACTTTCCAAGAGAAGGAAAGAGATCACTCAGAAAAAGAAACATGGAAAGGGAAGCAATTAAAGATATTGGAGGCTCAAGGGAAGGAAGAAGAACAAGAAGAAGCGAAGTAGAAGAAGAAGTAGTAGGAGAGGCTATTGATCTTGAGCCATTGACAATTATCAAGCCTAATGAGGATGCGAGAGGTTGTTGTTGAGCAACCTCTTTGGAGAGTCACGACGGACTACGAGTACGAACTGTTGTTGATGTTGTTGAATCCTCACCTACTAAGGCTTTCTTGAGCCTGCGAAGGTTTGCACAAGTTGTTGTTGAGCAACTTGGTGAAGAACCACGACGGACTGCGAGTGCACTTTCTTGTGGTATGTGACACATTGGTTGAAGACCACCGCAATTCTGCAATAGTTCGGGGGAAGAACGATCTGCTTTGTTAACCTGGCGATGAGCATATAAGTCGGGAGGAACCAAGTGTGATACAGATGGAGGTAGTGGGAAGCAATACACAACCTCAGCAACCTACTGGCCTTGCAGCATCTATAGAAGAAACTTTGAACTTACTTGTTGAGACCTTTGGAGGTCGGCAAGGTAAGGCAACGACTCCCGAGAGGATCATTCTGCCTTTATGAAAAACATGAAAAGAAGAGGAAGGAGGGGTATGTTGATCCAAAACTCTATTTGGTGGTGATTACTTCCAATGGAAGTTTGGATTTTATAAGAAACAAAAACCTGCTGCAGAACCTATGATAGACTTTGAAGAATGGGTTTTTGAAAAATTGGGAGTGGAGAGCTTGCTGGATCTGATTGATACCTCTTTATTACAATCAAGGTGATGGACTTGTTTGATGAACAAAGAAAGAGGAGGGTATCAAGTTCGGGGATCCAAGAGGTGATGATGATGACTCTTCGTCATCGATTACGATGATAATCATCCCTGCGGTCCGGGAGAGACCGGTGGGAGCGCAATGTTTGTTGATCCACATGTAAGGAAGATCTGCGAGTGCTTGGACGGTCTGCGAAAGACAAGTGGATGCGGTGATGGAGAATCTCACCATTGATGATATTGAGGCGAGAAATCAATGAAGGAATAGATGGTGATGCAAACAGATTGGTTGGTGAGATAGATCCTTTGTTTGTTGAAGAACTGCTTGAGCATGTTGATGATCGGCGGATTTGTGGATTCAAGTGATGAAAGAGTTACGGATATTAGTGAACCCGAGTGCCGGTTCGGAGGAATCTATTCAATATCAAATTTGGATTGACACGAAATTTGTCTTAACTAAATCGCAAACTTGCTTTGAGAAGAATCAACGATATGGGAGAATTTCAACAAGAAAATATGGACATATTCCTAGATCAAGTGATTGTGGCATTCATTGCACACGATCCAAGAGTGAAGAGGAGGTACGGGTTCTTTGGGCTACAAACGCACACTGCACAAAGGTTGGAACGGGAGGTACGGTGGCTTTGAGTTACAAACGAGCACCTGGACACGAGGTTGGAACCGAGTTTTGGGTTTGGAGGAAACCCCTGTTGTTGTTCAAGAGGCTGCTTTGTAGTGGAGCCTCGGAGTCAAGACCACTAAAAGGAAAGATGGTCGGCGAGGCTAGCTTTGTTAATGAGGATGAGCGATTTCTTGGACTATGACTTTAGTGATGAGGAGTTCCAAATGCACGAAGAAGAAAATGTTGATGTTGATCCCCCACGGGCATTTGTACCTATTTTTGAAGAACCGACCATTGATCCTATCTTAGAAGAATATCAAGGACCTAACCTTTGGATTAGATAGGAGTTGGGCAATGGTCGTGAGCAATCGAGAGGCCACGATACAATGTTGAGGAGCACAACGCGATGAGGCTCTTGGTGGAAGAATGATTTGGTGAGGTACCGGTAGAAGTATTGAATGAGTTAAGGACGTGAGGCATGATATGCAACGATTAAGAACTCAATTTGGATAGACAAGAAGAGAGATTTGAAGAGCGAGTAAAGCGGTGAATGAAAACGGACAATCTATTTGATACGGTTGCTTCAAACTTCACATCTACTCAAAATGCTTGTGAATGATATGATACTAGATGTGAGGGGAATCAAGGTAGGAACACACAAAGAGAAGTTTACGAAAGACCAACTTATATCCATCCATCGAAACTTGACAAGCTTCTTTGAAGCACACTAAGCTTCTTGAGGCCGCTTGGAACATCTCACCTGTTGGATTGGATCCTAAAGTTGCGAGAGGATCAATCTATTGGAGCGAGACTTTGCAATCAAGGATTCTTGCGAGTTGACACAAGAGCGAAATTATGGAAGGTCAATTTGAATAATCAGTAATCACACGGGAGAGTGTTCATGGCCTCTTGTCCCGGTTTGTTGATGATGTCACTAAGGGGGAAGAGGGCCAAACAGCACTAGCAAAAGAGGCTGCCAGACTTTTTGCTAAGAAAAGATGGGATGATGAGACTAATGCTTTTAGGCAACCTACACACTGGCGAGTTCAACTCAGCGATGATCTCTGAGACAATACAAGAAAGAATACTATAACGAAGGAAACCTTATCATGACAAGGGATATCATGAAGGTTTAGAATCTTTCTTGGGATTGAAATTTTGGGAAGCAAGAGTCAAAGCCTTAAGGGCATCCTACAGAGGTGGAAGAGGTGGAAAAAGTGGCAGAGGTGATAGGACTTTGCCTATCACAAAAGCAAAGGACTCACTTGATGAATTCAAGGAATTATATATGAGAATTTGGATTCGAGTGAATCAAATCAATCTTCTCCTGCCTGAAGCATGGAAGTGGTGGAAAGAGGTCAATCCCTACATTGATTTTACATTGATTGAAAATGAATGGATGAGGGATATGATAGAAGAAATCAGAGCCTATCAAGAACAAGTGGAGAAGGCTAGACAAGAAAGAGAAAGAAGACAGTAGATCAGCATACTTATCATATTTTATCTTTCTTGCATCTAGTTGTAATAACTTGTGAACAAATGATTATAATGAGAATTGGTGAAATTTGTTCTTGTTTTTGTTTTTATCTTTTTGCTTTTCTTTGTTAGGTGAGGGTAGTGGCATCATCACCAAAAAGGGGAAATTGTTGGACTTATTTCTATGTTTTGATGATGAGTGCCGGACTATTTGTTATAGTGCAAAGGCAAAAAGATGTCTAGATCAAATGTATAGGTTTATTAGAGTTTGATTTATGAATAGGTTTGATCAAACAAGCAACTTGTAAAGGTCGGTGATTTATATCGACGGGGCGGGTCAATATCGGTAGGGTAGTTAGGTCGGTAGACTAGTCGGGAAACTTGAAGGCGAGGCGAAGGTGAGGGCTCAAACTCGATTAATGAAGGCTAAGGGATCAAACTTAGTAATTTAAGTCAAGGATATGGAATCAAAATTTAGGCAAGTCGTGATGACCTAAAGCGATTACATATACCTTGTGTACAAGGTCTAAGTTCCATAAGTTGGATGATGTTTGGAACTTGGTTATAATTAAAAAAGGTGTAATCTAACTTCACGGATAAAAGTTAGATAAAAGAAATCATTTGCATTTTATTTTATACACGACAAATTAACATTCGACGGACGATAGGTATCTCGACGGTGATGAACTGCGATAATATACCTCGATTAATTCAAGATTATATTGGAAGATTACATGGATAAGGACAGCCAACTACCTCGACTTATCAAACAAATCAAATTTGAGATTAAAAGAACGTTGGGATGATTGATTTTTATCCAATGGTTATAAGTCAAAGGGTGGACGGTACTTGCTTGTCAAAAAGGAATTCTGACCGTGTCAGTCCTATGAATAGTGACAGAAAGCAAATCAGATGGGACAAAAACAAGGAACGGTTACATTTGAATTTCAAATGTAAGTCACATGCATTCCTACCTATAAATAGAGGACCTTCAACTCAGAAAAAGATGATGATTGATGAACTTTAAGAGAAAAATATAAGAGACTATTCGAAATTTGAAAAACACCTTTGAACTTGCGAACTTAAAAGCTGCGATCCGAGAAAGATTCTTCAAGTGTATTACGTATTCAAGCTACATCAAGTATACACACTTGAAGGCGCAAAGCTGCGATTATATCATCCTAATCAAGCTGCTTTGCTACAATTGAATCATTTATTTGATTCAATCTTTATTTTATAAAGAATCTGCGAAGACGGTGAAGCACGGTTGTGTGAAAAGGCTTGTTGTTTGTGGTGGAGGTGGTGAAGAGGCAATCCTACCCTTCAAGGACCGGTGGAAGACTCGGGAGCGCAATTACTACTGTTCCCGAGTTTTCGGTTTGTGAAGCCATAGTCATTGGTGAAGGACAAGCAACCTTAGGAATCTTTGTAAGCTTGCAACATCAAAGATCTCTAGTGAATTACCTCCAACATCACGGGAGAAGAGTGGGTGACGGGATTACACCACCGGAACCACTATAAAATCGCCTACTTACTTTCGGCATTTACATTACGCACTTAGTTTATTATACATCATCAACTGAATCTAGCAAGCGAAATCACACACATACACTGCGAGTATCTAATACTTAGTATCATATTTAACAACAAGTATTAAGGCTTAATTTTGATATAATTCCATTTGCACAAATTCGCAAACTCAACTATCGGTAGACTACGTTTATCGGCGAGCTGCGAGGTATCGACGGACTGCGAAGTATCGGCGGGCTGCTTGAAGTTGCTTGAATTTGTTAACTCCAAAGTTTTAAGTGTTAAGTTTATTTCAGCCTTTTCAAGGGACCAACAAGTTTCCCCCTAACTCGAAACTTAACCAAAGCCTTTTCAAGGGACCAACAACACCACGGTGGCATGTGGGAGGATTGGTTCAGGTTACCATTGTAAGTGATGTTCTATCAGGCCTCGTACCACCAGTGACAGAAGTTTATCCTCCACCATCACCTGTAAGCTATCCTTCAACCTCAGCCTACCCTCCACAACAACAGACTTTCTACCCTCCACCTGTGAGTCACCCTCCTCAACCTATAATCCCCCCATCACCATGGTTTGATCATCACTACGGCTTTGAATACCCACCTTTTGGACTACATCAGCAATAGCACACTCCACCACACCATCCAAGATACCACCCTTATCAACAAGCATGACATGTGGCTCAACCCTAACATCCATATCCATAACCCTATCCACCTCAAGCACCCTACGGTTATCCACCAGCTTATCAACCAATTTATCTAACGACCTACCCACCGGTTCACCCACCTGTTACACCTCCATTTGAACCACAAGCAAATGAGCAGGCACCACCAGTGGATTGTTACACCAGGTTGAAGAGGAACCATATGCAAGACTTTTATAGGAATGTGGAACCAATCAAGGCAGAGATGTGGTTGAGATGCTTTAAGAAGGCATGTAGGAACGTGAATGTGCCTGAAACGGAGATGGCTCAGTTAGCCGTGGGTTTCTTGTTGAATACAGATCAGAGTTGGTTTCGTGCCATAGAGAGCAACCGAGGCAAATTTACAGATTAGAGAAAATTTAAGGAACTTTTCTACAATGAGTACTTCCCACCAGAAGTTCAATCCAATCAAGCAAGTCAGTTTTTGAGGCATTGTCAAGGTTTGCACACCTCCGTGTCTCAATACACTAATCGTTTCAATGAGTTGGGAAGGTTTTATCCTGAAATCTTGAGAGTGGAGGAGAATAAGATGGCCCTGTATAAGAACGGTTTATCTCGTGAGATCCAAGTAGGTAAGATGGAAGCTACGCCGAGGAATAGGGCCAAGTTATTGAAAAAGGTTATAGATGTTGAAACCTTCAAGCATAAGCCTTTGGTAGTTGATGGAATTAAGAGAATCTTTGGTACGAGCCAAGGCAGCAACCGGACAGCCCCTCAACAAAATGCAAGGAAGACAACGGAACCTTTGAAAGCCACTCCATGGACCGGTACACCACTTTGCTCAAAGTATAATAAGAATCATTCTGGTGAGTGCCGAGCAAGTGCAAGTGGCTGCTACCTTTGCGGGGATCCGGGGCATTTTGCAAGAAACTGGCTAAGTAACAAAACAGGGGAAAATAGAATCAACGGAATGGAAATGGAGGTTTAAGTCGCCATGTTCGTGTGTTCGCCATGGATGCTGAGTTCGTGGAGCCCGATGATAATGTTATTTCAGGTACTTTTAATTTGTTTATTCTATGATATTAATATATTTTTATAGCACGTTAGATCATGTTATAATTGTATTTAAATAAATGAGTTTACATTTTAAGTACAATAATAATAGACGGCTTAGTAGTTACAGCCTTGTTTGATACTGGAGTGTCTAATCCTTTTGTGTCATTAAGATCGCTAAGAAACATAATCTACCTTCAGAAACCTTAAGGAATTCTATGGGAATGACTACACCCTTAGGAAAGGTAACTAAGGTATCTAAGATGATACCTCAGGTTGATGTGCGTGTAGGAACCTATCGGTGTAAGAGAGACTTCATAGTGTTGGAATTTTCAGACTTTGATGTAATTCTAGGGAAAGATTAGCTATCCAAGAATTTTTTACACTTGAACAGTAGAGAGAAGAGATTGACGTTTAAGGTACCCGGGAAATCGTCTAAAACTTTTCAAGGAAACGTCTACAAGCCTAGCAAGAAACGTCACCCTATAATACCAGTGGTTAAGGCTATAAGAGCATGTCAGAAGGGATGTGAAGGCTACTTGTTGTATGCAATGGATATTGCACAAGTAAAGCCTAAGTTGGAAGAAACTCCAATATCAAGGGAGTACGCTGAAGTATTTCCGTAAGAATTACGGGGAAACATGCGGATAGAAAGATAGAATTTGAGATCAAGTTGGCACCGGGAGCGGCACCAGTTGCTAAGGAACCCTATAGGATGGCCCTGGCTGAATTGAAAGAGTTGAAGGCTAAACTCAAAGATATGCTCGAAAGGAATATAATCCAGCCAAGTACATCACCATGGGGAGCCCGTGTTTTGTTTGTCAAGAAGAAAGATGGTAGTATGAGGATGTGTATCGATTATAGAGCCTTGAACAATATCACCACCAAGAATAAGTATCCCCTACCAAGGATTGATGATTTTTTCAACTAGTTGCAAGGTAAGAAAGCGATTTCTTTTTTTTTAAGGAAGAAAGTGATTTCTAAGAATGATCTTAGGTCAGGTTACCAACAGCTGAAGATAAAAGTAGCAGATATACCTGTTGAACATATTTTAGTTTTAATGATGAGTACCAGACTAAATGTTATAGAGCAAAGGCAAAAAGATGTCTATAATTAATGTATAGGCTTACTAGAGTTTGATCTTTATATAGGTTTGATCAAACAAGCACTGTAAAGAGGTCAACTGATTTTTTCAGCAGACCTATCTAGATTATGTGTTCAGTAGAGTCTAGGACCTACCGAAGGCTAAAGGCTGAGGGTTCAAACTCTGTTATGAAGCTAAGGGTTCAAACTTAGTATTGAAGTTTATAAGCCAATGATATGGGATCAGAAGTTAGTTGTGTCTATGATGGCCTAAAGCGATCACATAAACCTTGTATTGAAGGTCTAAGTTCCATATAAGGAAATGTGGTAATTGGGACTTAGTTATACTTAAAATGGTGTACTCTAACTTTATAATCAAAAGTTAGATGAGAAGTGATGAGATGGTGAGTGTTCATCAAGAACACAATAGACTAAAAGTCACCTGACCAAATATATACATCAACAGACTCATGTAACAAACATCTGCTGAGTATATACATATCAGATTAATCCAGGTTTTTCTGGAAGATCAAATGGATAATGATGAATTACAAGCATTGGATTAATCAGTCAATCAATGGCTAGGATGAAAGGGACGTTACAAGGATTTCAATGAAAAATAAAATTGGAATTAAATCATTGGTTGATAGACTGTCTGTCAAAAGGACATTGACATAGACAGAAAAGTATAGTAGAGGGAATTTCAGGGAATTATCAGAAAAATCCTATAACGGATAGATTTGAAATTCAAATTCAAACATAGGGTTTTCACATATAAATAGAGGACCCCTGGGATCAGAACACACACAATATACACATAACTTACAAGAAATCAAGAGCGGAAATACCCTGCTAAACTAAAATGAATCTCAAATTCTGATCAAAAAATTTTCTTCAAGTGTTATACATTCAAGTATGATCCAGTATACACACTTGAAGATCTTAAGAATCTTGATCTTATCATCCCGATCAAAAGCTTGTTGAAGTGAATCACTTACTTGATTCAAGCCCTTATTTTTAAGAAGAAAGTCGAAGACGAGAGAAGCACCGCCGAAGTGTCAATGGCTTGTTGTTTTGTGGTGGAGTTGGTGATGGTCAGCAGACTATTGACCCTGCTGAGTTTGTAAAGGTAATGATAGAGTAACTCCTTTAAATTTACATCATTTTTATAGTGACTATGAAAAATATATGATGAGATGATGATGGTATAAAAATAATGTAGACTTGATGGAGTAACTTTATCACTCTCCTCTGACAGATAAGGAACCCATGCATAAGGCTGTAAGTAAACCAAAATATTAGTTTTACAACAAAAATGTCACACATAAACACTTTTACGGCATTGACCATGATGAGACCCATATTGAACAATTAATGCATTTCAGCATGCTTAATAGTGTGAAAATGTGTTATGTTATTTTGTTGTGACAATTTGCCATGGAACTAGAGTTACTATACTTGAAACTGGGTTGTGCATAATTAAGGATGGAGTTTCATAATCCTAGCCTGCACCCAAGGCTCCAGTAGCTTAAATTTAGTCTGCTTGGTTGTCTGTTTTGGGCAAGTTTCTCCTCTTCTCAAGGTTTGATGATGATGTTTTTATTTCTTTTTCTTTTATAACTTTACCTCCAATGCTGCCTGGCTAGCTTGTTTGATTTAAATCTGGTTAGACTACAAACTAAAATGAGTTTTACTATCTTCTTGGTCTTAATTTTGCGGCCTAAGTTATCTCCCTTAAGTATCAAAGTGGTCTATATATGTGTTCATTGTCCTCTTGTGCTTAGACTATCATTCCAACTTGTCAACGAGCCTTTATCTTTTGGGGCTATTATTTGCATTATAGCCTGTTAGATATTTTATTCACAATGTCAGTTTTTATTTTTGTTTTGAATGTGTTGTTGCACACTGAGTGCGACAGGTGTCGCCGAAAAGAAACGGGGTTCGATGGTGCATGTTCAAAAAAGGGTATTGTCATTGGGACACACCATTTTGTAGAGGGTATTGTCATTGGGACACAGCATTTCGGTGGTGCGTGTTCAATGAGACACACCACTTCGGTGGTGCATGTTCATTGGGACACATCCTTTGAAGACGAACTGGTTTTTTCTTTCATGAAGGGGTACAGTGTGTTTTTCGTTGTCTATTTATAGACATCAGATGCATTTGAAAATGTTCAAGTTTTGACAGAAGCATCATCAGCACAAAAAACGTATTGTGTCTCTAAGTTGTACTCCATTGAATCCTGAGAGAGATCTAAAACATCTCTTTAAAGAAACGATTACGTGCCTTGGAGAATATTTCTATCTAATTGTTTTATCTCATTTTACTAACAATTTTAAAGAGATGTCTTCATTCAAGGATCTGAGTTTGAATGATTCTGTGGCACCTTCGATTCAAGTCATGAATCAGGACTTGGTTCGTCTTGATCGTTTTGATGGACATACCTTCACTCGCTGGCAAGCAAAGGTTCTATGTTTCCTGACGACAATCAAGTTGTCTTATATTCTGGGTGATGATCTTCAACCTATTGAAGAAGAGCAAGAGGACGACACTGATGAACGCAAGAAGGAACTACAGGAACAAAGGAGGAAACGCAAGGATGATGATTTTTTGTGCAGAGGACACATTCTGAATGTAATGTCTGATTCTGTGTACAATGGATATAGGACAATCGAAACAGCATAGGAATAATGGGTGGCGCTGGACAACAAGTATCGCATTGAAGAGGCATGCAATCAGAATTTTGTGATTTCTAACTATTTCGATTACGAAATGACTGCAAGTAAGTCTATTCTTACTCAAGTTCATGAATTACAATCTATTGTTACTAATCTTAAAAATGCTGAGATAACGTTGCCTGAAGCATGCCAAGTTGGAGCAATTATTACTAAATTGCCAACTTCGTGGAATGGCTATAAAAAGAAACTGAAACATGATGAAACTAAGAACACTTTGGAATCCCCCATGCGTCATCTACGTATTGAGGAAGACTCTCAAAAATGAGAAAATACTGAACATGAGGCTGAAAAAGAAAATATGGTTCAGGCCGCAAACCAAGAAATAAAAAGCACAAGAATTTTTCGAAGGGAGATCAAGCAGAATCTTCTAAGAAAAAATTCAGGGGTGATTGGTATTACTGTAAGAAACCTGGTCACACCGCTCGTGAATGCCGAACTCGCATAAAAGACGAAAAAGGCAAGAATGACAAGTCGACAAAAGACCATGTCAATGCTATTGATGGCAATGATGATCAGAAATGTGTAGCGGTTGTGGAGGAAGCCAATTCTGTGGAATTGATGAAGGGTGGTGGCCAGATACCGGTGCTACAATCCATGTAAGTAATAACCGATCCGAGTTTAAGACTTACAAGGAAAGTACCGATGAACGTGCGGTGAAAATGACAAATGATGTGCAAGCCAAGGTTATTGGTATTGGCAAAGTGGAACATAAATTCACTTCGGAAAGAACGTTAACATTGGCTGAAGTTCTTCATGTTCCTGAGATGACAAAGAATATAATTTCTGGAGATCGTCTTAATAAGGCTGGTTTTAAGATGGTGTTTGAATCTGATAATTTGATTGTAACTGAAAACAATATCCTTGTTGGCAAAGGGTACTCTTGTAATGACACGATTAAGATGAATGTAATGAAAAACAACTTTGCTTATGTTGTCGATTCTTCAACTTTTTGGCATGCTAGATTAGGACACGCTAATTATAAATTTGTCAAGAACATGCATAATTAGGCATAATTCCTAAATGTATGTATGACAATGTGGGAAAATGTGAAATATGTGTTCAAGGTAAAATAACATGTAAGCCACATAAGTCTGTTGTTCGCACATCTGAATTACTTAGTTTAGTACATTCTGATGTTTCTGATTTACACAGTAAAGTGTCTCGTGGTGGTCATATATATTTCGTAACTTTTATAGATGATTTTCGAAATATGCTTATATGTATTTATTGAAAAGTAAAGATGAAGTCTTAAGCAAATTTCTGATCTATAAAACAGAAGTAGAAAATCAGTTAAACAGAAAAATTAAAGTGTTACGTTCGGATAGAGGTGGAGAATACCAAGTAACAGAATTATCTAAATTTTGTGAGGCCAACGGTATTGTTCACGAATTTACTCATCCGTATTCACCTGAATCGAATGGAGTAGCAGAAAGAAAAAATAGAATGTTAGTAGATATGGTAAATTTCATGCTTATCAGTTCTGGTTTACCTGATTATTGGTAAGGCGAGGCAATCTTAAGTGCATGTTTTATTCAAAATAGAATTCCTAAGAAAAATGTCAAAAAGACTCCGTATGAATTGTGGTTTGGTCGAAAAGCTAACATAAGTCGTTAAGGTTTGGGGATGTCTTGCATATGTAAGAAAGCCTAATCCTGAAATTACTAAGTTGGTAGTAAAACTTATAAATGTGTATTTATAGGTTATGCTAAGAATAGCACCGCATATAGATTTCTAAAGTTAGAATCTTATGATACTATTGAGACTATTGATGCTGAGTTTTTTGAGCATATGTATATATCTTCTGTTGAGAAACTTGGAGATAATGTTACTCCTAGTACTCCCAAGAGAGTTTGTGAGGAATCTCTTGATGCTCTCCTATGGAATCACAAGCGGATCCAGAAATAAGGAGAAGTAAAAGGCAAAGTAAAGAAAAAACCTTTGGTCCTGAATTTGTGACAATTTTACTTGAAGGTGATGTAAGTAATATTACACATCAAACCAAGTTAATGATTGCTGATAATGATCCTGTCACATATTCAGAAGCCATTTCCTCTCGTGATGCTGTTTTTTTGGAAAGAAGCCATCAATGATGAAATGCGTTATATCATGTCAAATCAGACATGGAAATTGGTTGATTTGCCAAGTGGTTCTAAACCAATTGGTTGTAAATGGATTTTCAAAAGAAAGTTGAATGCAGATGGTTCAATTAATACCTATAAAGCTCGCCTAGTAGCGAAAGGTTTCAAACAACGTCAAGGAGTAGATTATTTTGATACATACGCTCTTATGGCTAGAATTTCATCTATCCGTGTGTTGTTATCTCTTGCATCCATTCACAATTTAGTTGTTCATCAAATGGATGTTGAAATGGCTTTTCTAAATGGTGATTTGGATGAAGAGGTATACATGGAGCAGCCCGAGGGTTTTGTTTTAACTGGACAAGAGAAGAAAGTTTGTAAACTAGTGAAATCTCTTTACGGATTAAAACAAGCCCCTATGCAATAAAGTGATGTTGGCTAATGGCTTCAAAGTTAATGAAGCGGATAAGTTTATCTATTCTACGTATAGAAATGGTTCATGTATTTTGATTTGCTAATATGTGGATGATATGCTAATCTTTGGGCCAAACTTGGAATCAATAAAAGAGACGAAGAAATTGTTGGAATCTAACTTCGATATGAAGGATTTGGGGGAAGCAAATGTAATCTTAGGGATAAAGATAATGAGGAAAGATGGATTTATATCATTAAATCAATCTTATTATCTTTAAAATATCCTTAAAAGATATGGTCACATGGATCATAAGCCAGCATCTACACCCGTTGATCCTAGTATCAAGTTAATGAAAAATACAGGTAGATGCTACGACCAGTTACAATATGCAAGTGTGATTGGAAGTCTTATGTATGCCATGCATTGCACAAGACCAGACATTGCATATGGAGTTGGATTGTTATGTCGATTTACTAGTAATCCAAGAAAAGAACATTGGAACACAATTTCAAGAGTTTTGAGATATTTAAAAGGAACAATCGATTACAGATTACAGTATCGTGGTTTTCTCGCTGTTCTTGAAGGATACAGCGATGCAAGTTGGAATAACATAGAATCGAATTGTAAATCCACAACGGGATGGGTTTTTACCTTATGAGTTGCAACTGTTTCTTGGTGTTCTAAAAAACAAACTTGTGTCATAGATTTGACTATGTTAGCAGAATTTATTGCATTAGCAGATGCAAGTAAAGAAGCTGAATGGATAAGGAATTTATTAATTGACATTCCATTATGGGACAAGCCATCCCCAGCTGTAATGATTCATTGTGACAATCAGGCTACTTTATATTCAGTAGCAAGTAAGACTTACAATGGTAAGCAACGACACCTTAGTCTGAGACATCAGTCTATTAGGGGATTACTTAAGCAAGGAGTAATCACAGTTGACTATGTAGAGTCAAAGAGCAATCTAGCAGATCCTTTCACAAAAGGACTGCCTAGAGAGATGATTGCAATAACATCGAAAGGAATGGGATTAAGGTCTATGAAACATTAGTTAGCTTAAATGGGAACCCTACTTATGTTTTGAAAAATAAACAGAGTTCAAAGGGTACAAACAAGTTAAAGTCTAACTAGATCGAGGCGCTAGAGTATTTAATAGATCCCATTCATAAAATATCTAGTTTGACTAATTACTGCATGGTAAAGGTTGAAATTAGTTCTTAATAAGTTCTGTCATTGGGAAAAGTGACTCGTAGTATCACTTTAAAAGAACTTACCTATGTGAGTGTGAAAGTCAGGCCGCTTTCTATGAGATTTAGACCGTCTCTAAAGCATTCATGAATCTCGGGATGTATGCATGGCCATTAATACGTTGGAATGAAGAGACACTGTTTTAACGGAATAGTATGTGTGATAACTCCGGTAACATCATGATAGGGTCCTTGGTTCAAGATTTATTCACCACAGCGCCCTGATGTGACTTTGAGTTGTTTACACTAAGTGGAAGTTCAAAGCCAAAAGCTACTTTCATTTATGTATGATTTCCTACGATGATTCTTTGTCCGTGTCTGCATGAACTACGATGGCTTGATCCCCAAAAGGGTACGTATGCAGTCACTTACATAAAAACTTTTTTTGTGAAGAAATAGGGGGAAAATGTTAGATATTTTATTCACAAAGTCAGTTTTTATTTTTGTTTGGAAGGTGTTGTTGCACACTGAGTGCGACAAGTGTCGCCGAAAAGAAAAGGGGTTCGATGGTGCATGTTCGAAAAAGGGTTTTGTCATTGGGACACACCATTTCGTAGAAGGGTTTTGTCATTGGGACACACCATTTCGGTGGTGCATGTTCAATGGGACACACCACTTCGGTGGTGCATGTTCATTGTGACACATCCTTTGAAGACGAACTGGTTTGTTCTTTCATGAAGGGGTACAATGTGCTTTTCGTTGTCTATTTATAGACATCAGATGCATTCGAAAATGTTCAAGTTTTGTCAGAAGCATCATCAGCACAAAAAAACGTATTATGTCTCTAAGTTTTACTCCATTGAATCTTGAGAGAGATCTAAAACATCTCTTTAAAGAAATGATTACGTGCCTTGGAGAATCTTTCTATCTGATTGTTTTATCTCATTTTACTAACATAGCCAATGACGATGACAAATTATGTCACCTAATTAATGCGGGCCTGAACCCTAATGCCTCAAGAACGTGGTGATTGGATTTATGATTTGCGGCTGAGTCTAAGAACTTGCCTTAGATTTCCTACGTATCCCGTAATTGTCCAGGAATCCAGCCTTACGTAGTTCCTGGAACGTGGTATTTATAATGATAATGCATACCCTAGCCCTAATATTAGGTCGGTCTATGCTATTGTCATATTTACCCTTCATGGGCCTTGCCTCTTGCCCAAGTTATCACGCTGATAATGGGCCTTCGTAGCTGGTGCGGACTCTGTCCCCGACGCCGACCTAACCGATTTGCGGTACTCAAATCTGGGAACGTTACCCTACACTGCTCGAATGTCGATCGTCATAACCTCGAGTCTGGGCATTGACATGCGTACCTTGGTACTTATTCATAACGTGAGGACCAACCGATAGACGACACATGGAGGGGTGAAACCATGTGTCGTCATAAGCCCCTCAGACTTGAGAGAGGCGACTCCCGTTGTCCGAGGTCAAATATGCCATTTTGAAATTGTCTTTGAGTTGGCATGTTGTTTAGGAGGGAAACAGCTGTACTGTCACCTCTATCGTAGCCAATCAGGTCATTGCAGGATGTCGTCAGCAGGATGACGTCACAGCGCACTAACGCCTAATCTTCCGTCAACCGTAACGTCACTGCCTTGATTCTCGCACTTTGTGGAGGGTTATAACTCCCCCCAAATCATGCCCTTTCACATCATTTGAAGATCTTTGCAAGCATAAAAGGGAGAGAAAGAGTCGGAGAAGAGATCTATTTGCCATTTCTTTCACATAATCTCAAAACACCAAGTAAGCATCTTTTTTGGTTTCTACCTCTTCTTTTTTCTTCTCCTGTATTTATTCATGTCTAGCAGTGCTACTGAGTCTGATAGGAGTGGTGAATCACCTTCTCACACCCAAACTTCGTTGCCTACTGCTTCTGATCATCCTCTCCCGCCAATTTCAGACGACCCGTTAGGTGTTCTTAGGGAACCAAAGAAATTAGTGACTAGGATGGAGGGGAAGGGTCCTAAAGGTTGTCTTACTACCCTTTCCTCTGATGATATTGGTAGGATCCCAAAACGAAGACGCAAGGTCTTACTCCAGAAAATCAAGTTATAGTGGACCAGTTGGCAGCGGCTAATTGCGAATTGATGTCCAGAATTATAGCAGAGGCATTCATGGCACAGAAACAGGCAGACGGCGATAAGAAAGACGCTGCTGAAAAGCCCAAGCAAGCTCCTGGTGACGAAGTCAGTCCGTCATCCAGCTCCGTGGAGAGAAAGAAACGTGAGATCCAGCAGAAACATCAAAGGATGGATGAGGACAGCGTTAGGCAAGATCTGGATGCTATTCTGGGAAAAAAAATCAGGTCTCACTATGGATAGAATCGCCCTTCACAAAAGAAATCAAGTATTTCTCCAAACCCAATGGGTTCAAGATACCAAAGATAGAACCTTATGATGGCACCACTGATCCAGAGGACCATCTACACAGGTACCTATCTCAGATGAGGTTGGATGGCGCACCTGATGCAATGCGATGTCGGGCTTTCGAGACATTGCTCGTTGGTCGTCCCAGAGAATGGTTCACCAAGCTACGGCCCGGATCAATCTCTAGTTTTGCTATGTTAGTCCGTAAATTTCGAGATGCGTTCATCGTAAACAAAAAGTTCCATTTAAGTGCTACGCACCTCATGAATATGAAGCAACAAAAAGATGAAACAATGATCAATTATCTGAAGAGATTTAATCTCGAGGCCATGCAAGTCGAGGATGCCGAGGATTGACTTTTGATCACATCATTTGTGGGAGGGCTGCGTAATACAAAGTTATATATGAAATTGGGCGGACATGTCCCTCGTACCATGGATGAGTGTGTTAATGTGGTGCACAGATTCTGTCAAGGGGAAGAGGCAGTGCGTAGGCACACCCAATCTGACTGGATGGATTCGAAGAAGGACACTCGAGGTTTGAATAAGAATCAATCCAAAGGAAAGAACACCGAGAGCAAGCCGACAGTCAGGGACCGTATCACAGCGCCCGTCTCAGACCGTTTGGGGAAGAAAGGAGCTTTGCGCGATAAAGATTTCATCCCCCTCAATCGGTCTCGGGGGGATGTGTTATCCATCATGATCTCGAAGGGCATAGCAAACAAACCGAGACCACTAAAAAAGCCTTGAGAAAAGAGAAATCCCAGAAAGTATTGTGAGTTTCATGAGGATATAGGTCATACAAGGGAGGATTGTGACGACCTGAAAAATACATCGATGCTTGTATTCAAGAAGGCAAGCTAGATGAGGTGGTTGATAGGTCTCAGGGCAGCGAGCCCAAAGGGCACAAAAAGTTTAAAAGGAAGAATTCTGATCAAGATCGAGATCGATGTCGTGATGCTCAGAGCGTAGAGATCGATCACCACGTCAAACCCATCTTCAGATCGAGAGAGAAACAACGGAGGCGACCCCGATCGAGATAGGTATGATGATAATCGACCCAATAATTACATCAATACGATCTTTAGGCCAACTGAGAATGATAAAGACCGAGCCAGTCGAGAGCCAACTGACAGCTCGAAGGAAAATAAGAGACTGAGATTTACATCAGAAGTCGGGTATGGACCCAAAGATGATATTCCCAAGTCTTGGAGTCACAGTGAGGGGCTGGTAATTGAAGCGGTGATTAGCCGAACTTGGGTATCGAGAGTCTGTGTCGATAATGGTAGCGCGGTAAACATCTTGTATTACTCGGCTTTTAAGGCGATGAAACTGAAAGAAAAGGACATAGCTCATCTAGTGTCTCCTTTATTTGGATTCATAGGACAAGCGGTCCATCCCATGGGATCGATAAAGTTGCTAACGACGGTCAGGGATGTCGAGAAAGGAAGGACCCTTGAATTAAACTATGTGGTAGTCAAAGCTCCTTCGGCATACAATGTCATCTTGGGACGACCTGCTCTCTTCGACCTGCGCGCTATTATCTCCAATTTCTACAATAGCATGAAGTTTCCTACCAGGAACGGCTCCCATGAAGTAAGAGGAGGCTGCTCGGAGCTATAACTCCATTGTCATGGACGGGAAAATGGCCGTACAACAAGTCCTGGTCGAGGAACTGATTCCGGAAGAAAAAGAGGAGAAAAGTTGGATCTCGGTTGATTCCGTCGAAGATGTTCATCTATGGGAAGACCAAGAAGACCAGTGTGTGCAAGTCGGGGTTTGGATCCCGACTAAAGAAAAACAATCGCTGGTCGAGCTACTAATCGAGTTCAGAGATGTCTTCGCGTGGAAGGCCTACGACATGCCGGGGCTATCCACAGATATAGCAATCCACAAACTCGAAATAGATCCAGCCCAGGAGCCTGTTAGACAGAAAAAGAGGAGTTTCGCACCAGAACGAATCCAAGCTATAGAAAAAGAAGTCGGGAAGATGTTAGCGGCCAAGATAGTGAGGGAAGTTCTCTACCCCGATGGCTAGCCAACCCAGTGTTGGTCAAGAAGCCCGACAACAGCTGGCGTCTGTGCGTGGACTTCACCGACCTTAATAAAGCATGTCCAAAGGACTCATATCCATTGCCAAAAATTGATAGGTTAGTAGACTCTACTATCGACTTCGAAGTGTTTGGTTTTTTAGATGCATACAAGGGATATCATCAGATCCTAATGGATCCTCGAGACGCTGAAAAGACGACTTTCATTACGGAATTCGGCACTTTCTGCTATGTAACCATGCCGTTCGGATTGAAAAACGCTGGGGCTACATAACAGAGAGCAGTCAACAAGATTTTTGCCAAACAGATCGTTTGATGTATGGAAGTGTATGTAGACGACTTGCTCATCAAGATTCGATCTATGAGGCAGTACTTGGTAGACGCTCGGGAAGTGTTCGAAGTTTTGACGGAAACGAAGATGAGAGTAAATCAGAAGAAGTGCACCTTTGGGGTCAGGTCGGGGAAATTTTTGGGATACATGATCTCAAAAGACGGAATTGTAAATCCGGATAAGATCGACACTTTAAAAAAACATGCCTGCACCTCGGAATATAAGGGAAGTACAGAGACTCACCGGTCGAATGGCCGCCCTCAACAGGTTTTTATCAAGATCCGCCCAGCGAGCTCTACCATTTTTCAAGATTCTCCGTAAGGCCAGTCCATTCCAATAGGACGATGAGTGTCAGATAGCCTTCGAAGATTTGAAAGTCTACCTATCGGAGTTACCAACTCTCACTTCGCCATGGGAAGGAGAGAAATTGTTGGTCTATTTGGCGGTGTATGAGGAGCAGTGAGTGCGGTTCTGATTCGAGAAGGAGTCCACGGCCAGATGCTGATTTATTTTGTTAGTAAAGCATTGTATGGACCCGAGATCCGATACTCACCATCAGAGAAGTTAGCATTATGTTTGGTACATGCCTCGAGAAAGCTGAGGCCTTACTTCCAAGCCCACCCCATAACGGTAGTCACTGACCAACCACTGAAGCAGATCTTAGCAAAGCCCGACACTTTAGGTCGATTAGCAAAATGGGTAGTGGAAATGGCTCAGTATGACATTGAGTTCGTGCCTCAGACTGCGGTTAAGGCCCAGGCCCTGGCAGATTTTTTAGCTGAAGGAATTTCCATCCAACTCGAGCAAAATAAGCAAAGTACAGAAGAACAGTGGATTCTCCAAGTCGATGGGGCGCCAGGTAAAGATAGGGCAGGATCCGGACTCCTGTTAATCAGCCAGAAAGGCAAAGAATTTCCATACGCCCTTTGGTTTGACTTCAAAGCAATGAACAACGAGGCTGAATATGAGGCTATGATCACGGGTCTGAAGCTAGCTTTGAAGTTGGGAGTCGAGAATTTATTGGTTTACAGTGACTCGCAGTTGGTGATAAATCATATAAGGGGGGAGTATGAAGCCAAGGAAGAAACCATGAAAAACTACTTAATAGTGGTGCAAAGCCTCATACCAAAGTTCAAGTCAGTTCAGATCGAGTAGATCCCCCGAAGTCAGAACAAGAGAGCTGATGCATTGTCTAAACTCGCCTTGAACTTCGAGACGAACAAGAAAGTTTTGGTCGAACTATTGACCGATAGAAGCTACAAAGAAACAGAAATGCAGCCAATCACTCAACAGGCAACATGGATGGATCCAATCACCCTTTATCTTAAGGATGGAATTCTACCATCCAACAAGGTACAAGCAAGAAAAATCCGACTTCAGTCCGCACGGTATGCGTTCTTCGATTCTATCCTCTATTGAAAATCTTTTGTAGCACCATGGTTAAGATATGCATCAGAAGAAGAAGCTGAGTACCTTATGGAAGAAATTCATAGAGGAGCTTGTGGAAATCATTGTGGAGCTAGGATGCTTGCTCGAAAGTGCAAGCTAGCTGGATACTTTTGGCCGTCGATGCAACGAGATGCGAACAACCTAGGGCAGAGGTGCAAACCTTGTCAAATCCATGATAATATTACCCATCAACAGGCCCAAGAAATGAACGTCATCTCGTCAGCTTGGCCTTTCGATCAGTGGGGTGTCGATATAGTCGGACCTCTACCCCGAGCTCCGGGCAACAATAGATACGTGGTCGTCGCGGTGGATTACTTCATGAAATGGATCGAAGCCAGGGCTTTGACCGATATCAGAGCTTCGACCATCAAAAAGTTCTTGTGGGTCGACATTTTATGCAGGTATGGAATTCCCAAGGCTTTGATATCAAATAATGGCACTCAGTTCGAAGACAAAAAGGTTAGAGAATGGTGCAACGAATATCATATAAGTCAGCACTTCACCTCAGTAGCTCACCCACAAGCGAACGGTCAAGTCGAGCAAACAAATCGACAAATCATGCTAGGCCTGAAAAAAGACTAGAAGCCAAAGGTCGAGATTGGTCAGCGCAACTTCAGAGCATCCTATGGTCGTATAGGACAGCTCCAAACTCTTCGACAGGAGAAACACCTTTTTCTCTGGTCTACGAATGCGATGCGGTAATTCCTGCAGAGATTGGTCTTCCTTCTCCTCGAGTGCTAGCCTACAATGTCGAAACCAACGCTCCCGACCTTCGACACGAGAAAGACAACATTGAGGAGCAAAGAGAAATAGCTTCAGCTCGAATGGCAAGATATAAACAGAAGATCTTGCAATACTAAAACTCAAGGGTTAAGTACAAATACTTCAAAGTTGGAGATTTGGTCCTTAGGAAAAATGAGGCCAGTCGACAAGAAGCAACTAGAAAATTGGACCCGAATTGGGAAGGTCCGTATCAGATCCTAAAGGTCCACCCTAAAGGATCCTACCAACTCGGACGGGCTGATGGAGCCACGGTTCTTCGACAGTGGCACGCTAATAATCTGAGGAAGTATTACGTTTAAGTTAAGCTGTACCTCGATTCATTCCTGTCTTTCCATTTTCATGCTTTGTAATAAGTCCATGTGACAATTTCATAAATACTTTAATAAACTTGTCTTTTCTCGAGATGCTTTTATGTTTGTTAGGATCCACAGCCTTAACATTATAAGTCTAATGCGATACAAGATGTTAAAGGCAAGACAATCGACAACGAAAGGGGAACATCCGTAAGTCGGACCCTTCAATATAGCCTACAGCAAAATGAGCTGCGAGGCAAAATATGCTAAGGCAAATGGAGAGTTCGCCAAGTCGGACCAAATGCCCACAAAAACGACCAGCCAAAAGCCAAACGAGCCTAATGGGCAAAAAAGGCTAAGGCAGAGGGACGGTTCGCAAAGTCGGACCAAACGCCCAGAGCATCGACCCGCCCACAGCAAAACTAGTCCAAATGACAAAAAAATGCAAAGGCAAATAGGTCGAGCTCAGCTAAACTAAGCTCACAAGTGCAATAAGAACCAAAGGTTCATAATACACTTGGGGGGCAACATGACATCGATAAAGCAAATAGCAAACAGAGCCAGAGGCTCGACAAGCGAAGAGGTAAAAGATATCGAAACATGAAAGATAGACAACAAAAAGAAAAGGAAATAAAATATTACAAAATCGAAGCAATTTTGAAGCAAAATCAATAGAAAATAAAGCCAGGTCGAAAAGACCAGCCATAACAAGGCAAAGTATAATGTTACAGATCAAATTCAAAGTATAAAGAACCAAGTTCATAAGGTCGAATAAAAAAGAACGACAGCTAGGAAGTAGCATCAGGAGTCGGCTCGGTGATGACAACGGTCGGTTCGGTATCGGCGACTTGTGCAGAAGTCGAGGGACCATATTTCTGAGCTAGAGATTCTTCGCGTTGGAACTCCTCATTATACTGGTCGTATAACTTCTCTGCCTCGGGCTCATAGAATTGTGGCACAAGTTTACCCACATCACACTCAGGATAGACATTCGAGGCGTGATTTACCGCCAGAGTGTAACCACCCATCATCGCCATGCGCATCATCACAGTCAGATCATCATCGAGGAACTCGAGTTCCTCAGTTGACTTGAGGAACTCGATGATCGCATCTTTCCTGGGCGCCTCGACCTGTGAGCGAACTCAATTAAGCTCGACTTTTAGAGCATCCTCTCTTCCCGAGCCTGCTTCACCTTGGCTAAAGACGCACAGTGCGCTTCTTGCATCTTCTCATAGTCCTCCGCCAGCTCGGTCAGTTTCCTCTCCAAGATTGCCAGTCGCCTCGAGTTTTGTTGAAATCGCTGACGGAGGTAGACAGCTCACCCTCCTTCTAGCGCCAATGACGATGACAAATTATGTCACCTAATTAATCCGGGCCTAAACGAATCTAGTGATGAACACCCAAAACCCTAATACCTCAAGAACGTGGTGATTGGATTTATGATTTGCAGTTGAGTCTAAGAACTTGCCTTAGATTGCCTACGTATCCTGTAATTGTCCAGGAATCAAGCCTTACGTAGTTCCTGGAACGTGGTATTTATAATGATAATACATGCCCTAACCCTAATATTAAGTCGGTCTATGCTATTGTCACATTTACCCTTCATGGGCCTTGCCCCTTGCCCAAGTTATCACGCTGATAATGGGCCTTCGTAGCTGGTGCGGACTCTGTCCCCGACGCCGACCTAACCGACTTGCGGTACTCGACTCTGGAACCTTACCCTACAGTGCTCGAATGTCGATCGTCGTAGCCTCGAATCTGGGCATCGACATGCGTACCTTGGTACTTATTCATAATGTGAGGACCAACCGATAGACGACACGTGGAGGGTTGAAACCCTGTGTCGTCAGCCAACTTACTGGTGTACCACACAACTTGTACACCACATCAGAACAACCTTCAGAAAGTTGATTCTTGAGAAAGTTGATTTTTGAGTCAAGAATCGACTTTGAAAAGGTTGATTCTCACGATCGGACTTTCGGAAAGTCGTATCGTGACTCAGTCGGCCGTCAGAAAGTCGATTCTTGACTAAAGACTCGACTTTCTAAAGGTCGTTTTAGTGTGGTGTCAATTCTGACTAAAGAATCAACTTTTCGAAGGTCGTTTTGGTGTGGTGTATTGATTGAATCGCTGTGATGCAAATAGTTCCCTATCTTTTAGGCCTATGGAATAATATGCTCTCCTTGTATACCTACTGTTTTTTTTATTCATACCTTCAACAATTTCATTCAGCCTCTGTATAAACCAAAAAATTTATATAGAAGAGCTGCTCAAAACACATGTAGTGTCTCTGCATCTTTTTTTCCCCCTTGAATTTCTCTTATTTGAAGAGAAAGTCTCTCCATTGTTCTCTTCAATGATTTGCTCCAAATTCTTTTTGATTGAATCAATATCTTCGATTCATCTATGAACAATCGGTCTCTCGTTGACTCATGTCCGATCACATTCTACCTCGATGGCTCAATCTCAAATTTTGATTTTTAAGCCATTTGTTCTCCGGGCGGGCCTTTGAGTTTTTAGAGAGGAGTTCGTCTCTCTGGTCTCCTCTGTTTTTTTGTTTTCAGATCATTTATATATAATATATAAAAAAAAAAAAGCCATATTTTATCTAGAGGAAGCACACATACACAATATTTTTTTTAATAATCAAAAGCCATTAGTTAGGACTAATATAAAGCATTTTTACCAGTGTCAATAGATGAAGACAGTAGTAATCAATAAGCATTTACTGGTTGCAAAAGATAAAGGCGGCTAGGCTAGGATAGGCTAGTTAACATTTGCCAAAAGGCAAGAATTCATAATAAACGTTATTAAAACAACGCAGAATGACACGAGGCTTGGATTAATAGATCAAACCAGGAGGAACATTGTCGGGGGAATTGGCTTGGAAAAATTTTGTATGGTGATTCTTCTGTGCTATCAGAATGGTAAACTTTGGAGACCAAGTCTCATCCAGATGTTTGCATGCCTATATATATAGAAAAAATCCCGAAAAGAACCAATGAATCTACCATCATATACAGTTTTTAAGACCTGATAACATGGAATAAAGGGAGCGATATTTTATGAATGGACGAACCTGAAGGATTTGTTCAAATTACTAACCAAAAATGTATTTATAAGATGCTTATAGAGAGACTAGCCAAAAAATGTCTCATTAGCTTCATCTATAAAGACATTTTAGCCCGTCTTTTTTAATATGCTCTTGCTTTTTATAGAAAAGCAGCCCTGATAGGAATATTTTTTTTTTTGTTTTTTGTTTTTTGTTTTTTTTTGTTTTGTTGTTGTTGTTGTTAAACCGACAGTTTTATATCGTACAGAAAACATTATTATCCATTTTGTTTGACACATATCCAAAAAAAAATTAGGTAAAACCATTATCCCAATTTTTTTTATACTAGAAAACCTTAGCCCCTTATGTAAAGGGGAATGGCTTAAAAGACCGTGTTCACAAAGTTCAGGCGTAAATAATCTTTGACCAAAAAAAGGTTTTAAAAAAAAAGGAAAAATGTGAAAAGGATTAAAAACATGGAACTTCCCATTATGCACTGCAATTTTCAGTCCTATTTCCAACACTTTAACCCCCAAAATCCCCAAAATCGATCATCTTCTTCACGGCGGTAAAAACCGTTCATCGTTTTCACGAGTTCAACCGAAAACAAACTCAAACCTGTTTTTAACCAATCTGATTGAAGATCCACTGAAGGCTATAGGCTTTCTTTTTGCAACTGTTTTCCGGCGGTCAGTGGTGGAATTGGTTGATTTCAGGCTGCAAATCGTGTCGATTCAGTTCAAATTCAGTTTGTGTGGTAAGTACTTAATCAATAATTTTTGGAATTAGAGTTATCGGATTTGTTTGCCTTAATCCATTGAAGTGTGTTTATGGTAATCCATCTAGTATGTGATCGGTAAAGCTTTTTATGTATTTTGTAGTAAATGGCGATGAAATACAACGTAACACATGCACAAAAGGCAAAAAGTTGTGAGATGGTTAACAGGTGCATTGATGATAAAGCTAGGTATGTGTATGATAACCTAGACAATAAGCACAAGAAATTGTTTTAAAGATAGTTGCTTTGGACATTTAATTGGGCTTCATAAAATGAGTTGTTATCAAATTCTTCATCAATTGATCATGAGGCAGTTAAAGAACGATAAAAAGGATCAATCGTTTTGGTTTATGATCGGGGACAAGCCTTTGAGGTTTGGTGTGAAGGAATTTTTAATTTTTTAGTTGTTACGGGATTGAGAGCTGGTTACCGTGGGATGTTTGAAGAAAAAGAAGGAAGACTTTGTCGGCTTGGACAAAAATACTTTAAGGGGAAGGGAAGTATAAACCGAAAGGATTTGTTGGCAGCTTTTGATCGAGTTAACAATGGAAATCGTAGAGATAAAGATGCATCCAACGATAAATACAAGTTGGGATTGGTGGTTGTTTTGATTTTTGTTTTGTTAGCTACAAAGGAGAATGTGGCGTAGGAGTGGTGGTGGTTTGAGTTGGTGGATGATCTGGATGCATTCAACATGTATCTTTGGGGGAACCTATTCTATAGTTGCACGGTTAACTTTTTAGGAGGAACTTAAGTGGGTTGTTCACAAAGCATGAGGATAAGATCCAGTATACATCTTATGGATTGTTGCATGCTGTGTTGGTATGTATTATGATTTTGTTTTGTTATTTTAATTTGGAAGGCAGATAATGTTGTGAAAGCTTTTTGTAAATGTGATGTTTATGTAGGCATGGGCACTGGAATCCATTCTGTCTTTACGGAAATTAGGGAGGCTTGTTGATGAAAAGGCTCTCCCAAGAATGCTGAAGTGGGAAGTGACAAGGAGGGTGAGTGCGTCGAAAGTCATTACGCTTTTGAAGATAAGGAGGTTTGAATGTATTTCTTGTTAGGTAGTCCTGTCTTAAATTGTGTTGTGGTTGTTTGATGTTTGGATTTATGAATTCAATGTAGGTACAAGTGTTTGCAACGATTGTGGCAAGCGATGAAGAAAAAGAAAAACCATACTACAGTGAACTTAGTGATGATTCTGAGATCCCAATGTACGATAATCCTATTGAAGACGAGAATGTGGAATAACCATCGTCTGCCACTCCACCCCCCAAAAGCATCAACTGCCTTAGATTATGAGAAGGTGAAAGACGAGGTTGTAAAGGTTCTTGAAGAGGAAACTAAGTTGTATTCTCAGTTGGAGGCTATTCAGAAGAAGGTGGATTTGTTGGAAGCTAATTCCAAAAAAGTTGTATGTTGTTCAAAATGTAATACTGTAATGAACATTGACATGGTTGGAGTTGAGGAGGTTGGGGAGCAATCTCAAGGTGAGGAGAAGGATGAATCTGAAGGTAAGGAGAAGGAAGGTGAGAAGGTTGGGGAGCAATCTAAAGGTGAGGAGAAGGAAGGTGATAAGGTTGAAGAACAATTTGAAGATCATGAACCTGAAATTCATGAAGGACATGAACCCGAAGATCACGTCCATGACATTGATGTTGGTGAGGAAGGTGATAAGGTTGAAGAGCAATTTGAAGATCATGAACGTGAAATTCCTGAAGGACATGAACCCGAAGATCATGTCCATGACATGGATGTTGGTGGGGAGAAGGAGCAACCCGTTACTGATAAGGTTGGGGAGAAGCAAAACCCTAAGGACAAAGGTATAACGTTAACACGAAACACTTGTAGTTGATATATTATGTTTAGTAATATAATGAGTAGAATATGTTGTTGATTTTGTTTGATGAATGAATGAAGAGTTAATTGATTAACATTTTGTTTCTTGAAATTATATATGTGTAGGAAAACAATGTCGGGGTTGGCAATAAGAAAGTTGTTGATGATGTTGGAAATGTGGTGGAGGTTGTTGATGATGGTGTTGTGGGGGATGAAAAGGTTACGGGGAAGAAAAGGTTGCAAAGGTTGCGGGGAAGAAAAAAACGATACCTTTCAGATGAAAAGGTTGCTGGGAAGAAAAAAGCACAGTGTGAGCCATATCCTTATAATCAGAACGTGAAGAGAAGGAAAGTTGATAATGTTTGTGCTTTTGATCCGTATGGAGAGTTGGACCCTGTGTTGATGCAAGATCTTCAATTTTTTTAGATAAGTGTGATGATAGGTATTGTTTTGGCTCACTAAACGTAAATACTTCAACTCCTTTCTTGAATTGTCTTATTTAATTGTTTTTAACCGTTGTGTAAACATAGCAAAGTTGTGAGGGTGGTTGATGAGGATGTCGAAGCCAAACAACTGAAATCAATTGTGGCAGGGGGATGGTTGGGAACCCCGGTAAGCCCTTGATGTGATGAACTAGTGCAATAGATGGCGAATTAAATGAATAAATTATGATGTTGTTAATTAATAATTTGTAATATGTATTGTTGTAGATTATAAACGCGCGCATTTTTGGAGTTCGTCGCCGCCAAAAAGACACACCGGGGGTTGTATGAACAAGATGCTCGCATTCTTGATACATACTTTTTGTGTGAGTTAAAAGAGATGCATAGTAAGAGGGACAATGATACCACAGTGGAGAACTTAGTATTTAGGAAAAAAGTTTATTAATTATGTGAATGGCGTAGTTCCAACAGACGGCAAACCATGGGAGGGTTGTAAATGTTTGTATATTCCGGTTAACGAGAACAACCATTGGTTTCTTGTGAAAGTTGATCTTGGTATGAGAAAGATCTATGTGTATGACAGTTTGGGGAATCATGTTAAAAGAGCACAACTTATTAAATGGATTGTGCCATTGCAACTTCTTATCCCTCATTTGATGAGGAAGCATGTGGTTGGTTTCGAGAAATATGGCTTGAAGAAGCTTGAGGTGGAGAAAGTAGAATGTCCTCTTCTAAAAAATGGGTGTGTAAATTACTATTTATGCAAATACTAATTTGGAGTATTAGTAGATTTTTAAGATGATTTACGTGGTGTTTAACTTATATGTTAATATTGTAGGTCTGATTGTGGCATTTTCACCATTAAATTCTTGGAGTTTTTGCTCGGAAGACTGGATATTAAAACGATTCAAAATGATCATATGCCAATGTGGAGAAAAAACTTAGCCGCCGAGTTGATTTGCATGCCATTTTGAGCTATAGAAGTTGTGTATGATGATGTACAAACAATTTATGAGGGTTTTGTAATGGGAAACAGTTAGTATGGGAAACAGTTAGCATAATGGTATATTTTTGTAATAAGAAGACTGTTATGGGAAGTATTAAGTTATGTATGCAAGAAGTTTATATTTTTGCATTAATGCTGCATATTTATAGTAAAGAAATAACCTAAACCCTAATCTTGAAATAAATATAAAATAAGAGATAATCCTCATTTCAATTCAAACATAATAAACTATCTTAATCACCAATATACTCGAATTTAATCATGATCAAATAACACCTTATTCTCCAAAACAAACTTGAACTTGTTTACTTTAATAATCAGACAAACTTGAACTTGTTACATACATCAAACTAAAACATTTTGTTTTCATGTTTGAAGGGAAGTGAAAACTTGATTTCTTTTATTATTTCTTTTAAATTAACTTGTTGGCTTGTAAAAACTTCCAACTTTAATCAACTTTCCTCGTTGTTTTCAATTTGTTAAGTAATTAATCAACAAACACTCCAAAACAAACTTGAACTTGTTTACTTGTCTACATACATCAAACTTATACATCATGTTAAACAGTACAATAAATTATTAATAGAGTTTTAATATTATATAAAAGACTTTTAAATGAGATAATAATTAAAATAATTTTAAATTATTAATGATACAAATACTGCATGACATCATAATTGCAACACAAGTTTAAGCTTGTTACATACATCATTAATAAAAATCAATGATGTTTGTGGAATTTTTTTTTAATATTATATAAAAGGCTTTTAAATTAGATAATAATTAAAATAAATACAAATTAGATAATAATTAAATGAGGTAATAATTAAAATAAATACAAATTAGATAATAATTAAAATAAATACAAAGACTTTTAAAGGAGGAGATAATTAAATTAAAAAACTAACAGTTGGTGGTTATATGTCATTATAAAGAGGCATGTGAAGAGGTTTTTAAAGAGTTGTGTTTAATGTAGAGGCATGTGAAGAGGTTTTTTGAAGAATGAAACGGCATGTCAAGAACACCCTATTTAAACACCCTATTTTATGATCATGATTTTCAATTGAGAAGCACTGATTTAGAAGGAAAGAAAGAAAAAAAACACGAAAATGAATCCATAAATCCAACAATGTGATGTAAGCATTCAAGATTTGAAGAAAGCGTTCGATGCTATGCAGACGAAAATGGTAGGTATGAAGAAGCGAATCGACTACCTGAATTTAGAGGTAAAGGAACAGGACATGGCGATACAACTAACTAATGATGTTCAAACAAGATTTTTTCCCTGATAACGAGTTGACATCGCCGGAATTCTGTGTTTTCCCTTTATAACGAGTAGAAATTCTGCTTGTCCTTGAGGTTGAGTATCTGACTGCAAAACTGTACTATTTTCAGCTTCATTTCTTGAATCATCATTGTTATCATCATCTTTCTTCTTCGAAACATCCTTGGGTATTGATGATGTAACTGACTCTCTTCTATGAGCTACTTCGTTGAATCTCTTATAGCAATTGGTGAGAAACTCATCCATAGGAGAGACTGAGATAGTGACGCTGAGATCGAGGTTCAAGTTCTACTTGGATAAGATCAATGAACTTGTCAAACTGGTGAACAAAGTGTACATTGCAACTGTACATGATCTTCCTATTGCTGAGATCCCTGACTGGATGGGTTGATTAATTAATTATGACATTACCTGTTTTATGTTTTAATATGTTTAATTATGACATTACCTGTTTTATGTTTTAATATGTTTAATTTGAAGTATTTAAATTTACGTTTTAATATCTTTAATTTTGACATTATGAATTTTGTATCTCTCAAAGGTTTAAGTATGGAGGTTTTTGTTTCAGTTCTATCTTTTCCTCTAGTGTTTGTTTTTACCATTTTATTTAATTTTTTCTCACCTTTTATGTTTTCATTTCTATTATTGTTCGGATAAATAAATTTATCATTGATAAAAAGAATATTAAAAAAAATATTCAGGGGTGAAACCCTAGTTTCAAAGGATTATTATACAACATGCATGAAAGGATAAAGAATGCAGCACAAGTTTAAGCTTGTTACAAACATCATTAATAATATTCGAAACATATCGACTTTTAATATATATAAGACTTTTTCCATTACAAAAGAGATGAACATAAAAAGAAAAATAAACATAAACATAAGAAATATATGTTTTCAAAAACAAACATGGACATAAAATAAATATAAAAGTTTAGCAACAAGAAATGTTGAGAAATTATGGATATCGAGTTTTTATGCACAAAAACTTTTCTTTGAAATTGGGCAGGGGTTCTATCTTTTGGCCCGATGCCTTGTTGCAAATCTCGACCAGTTCATTAATCTTGCTCTCATAGATCTCCATTTGTTCTTTTACATTAGCCAATTCCAAATCCCTTGATTCTATTTCCTCAAAAAGCTTCATATTGATCATTTACATTTGATTCGAAAGATTAGAAGTTTGGTGTAACATGTCTTTTCTTTGTTCTTTCAGTTGATGCTTCAATTCCTTAAGTTGTTGGTTGAATTCGTTCCTCTCCATCTTTTTCTTTGAATTTGTTTCTGATTAAATTATAATCTTGGTCAATATGTGAATTAGCCTATCTATATATACATGGGGCAATGAAGGTGAATATGGTGTTCCAATTCCCCATTAAATGATGTGTCGTTTTAGTTGAATGGATGCGGCGTTCCATTTTTTTAGGTACGCTTTTTGTTTTTAATTTTCTACAAACCCTAGTTTTTTTTTGTTTTAACAATACAACCCTTGTTATCCAATCGTCGGGGTATATTTCAACTTAAATGATGTGTCGTACTAGTTGAATGGATGTGGCGTTCCATTTTTTTGGGTAGCCTTTTTATTTTTAATTTTGTACAAACCCTGTTTTTTTTTATTTTTTAAGAATACAAACCCTTGTTATCCAAACGTCGTGATATATCCACATTAAAGGGTTTTGAATCATTTTTGAATCAGTTAAAAAAATTATAATAAAATTACATAAACCATCTATAAATACCACATTTTTCCCATTGTAAAATTACAATAAAATTATACAGAGAATACTAGCAAAGCAAAATCATGGAAGCAATTAGGAATGAGATTGACGCACTGAGATGGGAAATGCATTATGAGGTTGACTCATTAAGTAGAAAGCTTGATGAAGAGATTGAATCCAAAGATTGTGAGATTGCTTATTTGAAAGCTAGCATTGAAGAATACAAGAAGAGGATCAATATTCTTGTGAACCTTTTCAAGATGATTCAAAGAGAAAGTGAATCCGTAAAGATTTTAGAAATACCGGAATATTGATGCATTCTTGTCAACGATTGTTTTTTGTTATTTTTTTTTTGAAATTTATGTTATTTGTTTTTGTTTTTGTGAATGTTAAGTTATTTGTTTTTGTTATGAACGATTTTTTGTATGATCTTTGTTTTTATTTATAAATGAATATATTTTAATCTTGATCACAAGTTCAAGCTTGGTACATTATTAAGATTTTTGTATGATTCCCTGAATAAATATCTAGTATATCCCATGTTTTGTTTATGTTAAAAAAATACTACCGTGCAAAAAAATTAATAATACCTTTTTCATCTAGTATATCCCTTGTTTTGATATTTTGGATTTGACCCAAAATATAAGTCCGTTAATAGGGTTGTTTTAAGTATGTTAAGAAAAAATATAAATGAATATATATTACAATAAATAAAAACAATATTCTATGGTTGTACAATATTTCCTATGATGTCATAATTAAATAATATTTGCTCATAATTAAATAATATTATAACGTTCCATTCATTATTTGATAATATCCATATTATGAGTTGATATAATATTTACATAGTAAAACAATAAGTCATGAAAAAAAAGTGCAATGAATGGATCAGTCAAAAGCCGTGGGAAAAGATGAAAGGAATTATTTTTGTTTTGTTTTTGATGGAAATGCATGGGAATCCGTAAATGTCAGCTGATGGGGGACAGGGGGACAGGGGAATGTCGGATGTGTTGCATCGTTGACCGTGCCCCTTTCAATAATCGAAGGCTTTGAAGGATTCAGATGATTTAATTGGGGGGGGGGGGCGAATTTTTTTTCTTTATATTTTTAATATTTATAGACATTACTAGGGCGAAAAGGGGACACAACTGTTCAGCGTAAACTCTCGAAAAAAACTTCTATTAATAACATTTGGATATATCCACGATAATGTATGATTTGATTTAAACCGAGATGACAAAGTGGAATAACATTTGGTAATCCGTAACGAACGAGTGTGATAGACACGAGATGACATTTGGTAATCCGGAACGAGTTTGATAAACACGATACCCTTTCATTAACCCGAGATGACATATGGTAATCCGGAACGATTGTGATAAACACGATACCCTTTCATTAACATGGGATCGAGGTTCTGGCAATCCGGAACGAGTGTGATAAACACGATACCCTTTCATTAACCCGAGATGACATCTGGTAATACGGAACGATTGTGATAAACACGATACCCTTTCATTAACCCGAGATGACATCTGGTACAAAGAACGAGTGTGATAAACACGATAACCTTGCATTAACCCGAGATGACATCTGGTAATCCAGAACAAGTGTGATAAAAAAGATACCCTTTTATTAACCTGGGATCGAGGTTCTGGTAATCCGGAACGAGTGTGATAAACACGATACCCTTTCATTAACCCGAGATGACATCTGGTAATACAGAACGATTGTGATAAACACGATACCCTTTCATTAACCCGAGATGACATCTGGTACAAAGAACGAGTGTGATAAACACGATACCCTTGCATTAACCCGAGATGACATCTGGTAATCCGGAACGAGTGTGATAAACACGATACCCATTCATTAACCTGGGATCGAGGTTCGGGTAATCCAGAACGAGTGTGATAAACACGATACCCTTTCATTAACCTGTGATCGAGGTTCTGGTAATCCAGAACGAGTGTGATAAACACGATACCCTTTCATTAACCTGTGATCGAGGTTCTGGTAATCCAGAACGAGTGTGATAAACACGATACCCTTTCACTAACCCGAGATGACAATTGGTACAAAGAACGAGTGTGATAAACACGATACCCTTGCATTAACCCGAGATGACATCTGGTAATCCGGAACGAGTGTGATAAACACGATACCCTTTCATTAACCTAGGATCGAGGTTCTGCTAATCCGGAATGAGTCTGATAAACACGATACCCTTTCATTAACCCGAGATGACATCTGGTACAAAGAACGAGTGTGATAAACACGATACCCTTGCATTAACCCGAGATGACATCTGGTAATCCGGAACGAGTGTGATAAACACGATACCCTTTCATTAACCCGGGATCGAGGTTCTAGTAATACGGAACGAGTGTGATAAACACGATACCCTTTCATTAACCCGGGATCGAGGTTCTGGTAATCCGGAACGAGTGTGATAAACATGATACCCTTTCATTAACCCGGGATCGAGGTTCTGGTAATCCGGAACGTGTGTGATAAACACGATACCATTTCATTAAACTGTGATCGAGGTTCTGGTAATACGGAACGAGTGTGATAAACACGATACCCTTTCATTAACCCGAGATGACATCTGGTATAATGAACGAGTGTGATAAACATGATACCCTTGCATTAACCCGAGATGACATCTGGTACAAAGAACGAGTGTGATAAACATGACATCCTTGCATTAACCTGAGATGACATCTGGTAATCCGGAACGAGTGTGATAAACACGAGACCCTTTCATTAACCTAGGATCGAGGTTCTGGTAATCCGGAACGAGTTTGATAAACACGATACCTTTTCATTAACCTGGGATCGAGGTTCTGGCAATCCGGAATGAGTGTGATAAACATGACACCCTTTCATTAACCCAGGATCGAGGTTCTGGTAATCCGGAACGAGTGTGATAAACACGATACCCTTTCATTAACCCGGGATCGAGGTTCTGGTAAAATCCGGAACGAGTGTGATAAACACGATACCCTTTCATTAACCCGGGATCGAGGTTCTGGTAATCCGGAACGAGTGTGATAAACACGATACCCTTTCATTAACCTGAGATGACATCTGGTACAAAGAACGAGTGTGATAAACACGATACCCTTTCATTAACCCGAGATGACATCTGGTAATCCGGAACGAGTGTGATAAACACGATGCCTTTGCATTAACCCTTTTTGTTGTTAATTTTCTACATTGTTTATTGTAATTTTATTTTAATGGTTTATTGTAAGATATGTTTTTTTAATTTTTTTGGTAATCTTATGTTTTCTCATTTTAATGCAACAATAATAATGCGTGATGTATTCGTTAATATTATTATTATATATTTCATTGTTACTTTGTTGTAATAATTACTATTATTTATTTCACTATATATATACATATGCCTATGTACTGTTGTTATTAAAAAAAAAGTACGGTATTGTTAGTACTTACCACACAAATTCGTCTGTTTCCCTCCAGAAATTTCCCCAATTCATTACCCTAGATTTAGTTTCCCGCTACCTTTTCCCCAAAATTCGAATTTTCTTTTAAATTTCAAACGAATTGAAGAAGGGTGCTGACTAATTAGAGCATAGGAACTCCTCTCTCATCCTCCATTCATCCAATTTGCCGGTTCTGTTCCCTTCCACAGCTCTCACCTTCTCCCCCTTCTCTCTCCCCAAGAACCCTAAATTACCTTATCTCCTCCATAATCAAGCGCTTAGACCAATGTTTTCACGAATTCGCAGGTATTTCAACCATTGTTATTTGTAGTATATATTAATCCTTAAAAAGTTATATTCTTATTTGATGAATTTATGTTTGGTTTGACGAATTTGCAGGTATGTCAATCCGATTACGGCATAAACAACCCCTGTATTTCAGAACCTCTTATTGCAATATACATTCATCCTGAAAAAGGTTTTGCGTTTGGTGTACGATTTTGCAGGTATTTGTTGTGAACAAAAACGTATTGCTATTCTTTCAATGTTGCTATTTTTTTCTTTGTGAACAAAAATGTGTTGTAAGGGGAAGATAAGTACTCATTTTCTTTAGCACAAAATTAACTAAAATTATAAGTTTTGAATTTTTTGGTGAACATACTACAATCTGATTCTTTGTTTGACTAAAATTAACATACATCTGATTCATGTTATTTAAATACATTTGATGGTACTTAGTCTGCAGTTAGAGCTTTTTGACTTTTTGACTTTTTGTTTAAGTTAGTTTGCACAATCCATCCCCTGTTTTTTTTCCATGAGCTTATGGGCTGCTATGTTAACAATGTGTGAGCAGTTGGTATAGGCCATTTTGTCTTCTGGTAATCTGCTGAGCAGATTGTTTGATATTGACTTTCTATTGAGCCTATGACTGATTTTCCAAATAATAAACATTTGAAACTAAATTTGCTTGTAGCTGAGTACATTCTGGTAGATTTGAAGTACTAATCTGTGTTTTTGAGCTATTTAGTTTTTTTATGTAACTTTAAATTCTTTGTTAACCCTTTGGATAATTTGTTATATTCCTCCTGTTGGTGGACTTTCTTGCCTAGGTTTTTTTGGCTCCTCTATTTGATGGGATTTTTCTTCTGAATTTGGCGCAAGAAAGTTGTTTTTTGAGTTAGTTAGAGTTAGTTTCTTCCTTGATTAGTGAATAAAAATGTATTGTAGAGAAGTTTTGTGAACACTATTTTACGATTTCTACCGAGTAAATAGCTCAATTTCAAGTTTTGTTCAACTTGTTTTCTTCTTATGGAATAATATTGTTTTAAGTGTCCGGTCGTTTCATTTTTATATTTCAGCTGCAATGTCCACCACCAATAGTAGGCGTGGACGAACTGGAGGAACTCGCGACATTCTCTATGAGTATAGAAAGTGTAAGTGTGAAAAGAACGCAACTTTGAAAATCGTTGAATTGAGTAAGTCAAACAAGGGAATGTTGTATTTCAAGTGCTCTGTTTGTGACTTTTTTGAATGGTGCAACCCGATTGGTAGAGGTGCCTATGATGAAGTTTCCTCAATTGGAAATGGTGGTAGAGATGAAGAAATACATCGGCTTTTTTTGGGAAAAAATGATACCAAGATTGGGTGGTTGATGGTGTTATTAGTTGTTATTCTTGTGTTGGTTGTGTCAATTCTTGTTTTGAAGTGAGTTGAATTGGTTTTTTATTGCTAGTTGAACTTGCATTTTCTAGGTATTGTTATGTTGCTTGCTTATCTATTGTACTGTTTAACATGACGTATAAGTTTGATGTATGTAAACAAGTAAACAAGTTCAAGTTTGTTTTGGAGTGTTTGTTGATTAATTACTTAACAAATTGAAAACAACGAAGAAAGTTGATTAAAGTTGGAAGTTTTTACAAGCCAAAAAGTTAATTTAAAAGAAATAATAAAAGAAATCAAGCTCCGTTTTGATTCATATTGTTAAAGAAAGTGGGGGAATTGCAAACAGTCAATGAATGGTCACTCTAACTGCAGTTCAACAGTCAATGAATGGTCACTCTAACTGCAAACAGTCAGATGATAAAGCTTGAACTTGAACTTGTTTACTTTTTTACTAAAGCTTCAACAATCAACATACACTCCAAAACAAACTTGAACTTGTTTACTTTTTTACATACATCAAACTTATACATCATGTTAAACAAAATAACATCCAACATAAACAATAGAACGTTTCACAAGGTACATCAAACTTAAACATCATGTTACAAATTCTAAACCAACCAATTCAGTGGTATAAATTCAGCCTCGATATAAGTTTCTTGGGTAGTGGTATCAATTTCTTGGGTAGTCAAACAGTAGTGTTATGGCCAGTTTGCTTGCACTTACGACAATGTACAATCCTTTTTCCATCCCCGGCAGATGGTTTTCTCTTCTTTGATGGACGTCCAGGTGGTCTCTTTTTTGCAGGACCGGTGGCAATACCACTTTTCTCAACACGTCTTCAGGAAAAACACAATCCCCAGAATTCGGCAAGGGATACACACATTGAGCATAAGCTTTCCTCCAATAATCGGTGCTGTAATAAGGAGAGGTATAATCCGTGGCATGCATCCCTATGTTCTTTGCCATAGCAACGGCATGCACGCATGGATACTTATCTAAATCGAAACACTTACAACTGCACTTCCTTACATCCAAGTCAACTTTGTAAGTCAAATGGCCTACGGTATGAAAAACCTCATACTTCTTTTCAACATCATAAATTAAATAATTCTTTACCTTGTAGTAGTGGTTTTTTATTTCTACGTCCACAGATGGAGTGAGAACGGCACCACATTTTGTAGCAAGTTTACTTCTTTCAGCATACCACTTTTGTAAAAGTCCCCGGATAAAGTCAATTAACCCAATTATCGAAAATTCCTGAGGACGCTTAAGCACACTGTTCAAAGACTCTGCATGGTTATTTGTCATTATATTGTACCGTTCACCCGGAAAGTGACATCTAGACCAGTAAGGGAAAGTTGATTCATCCAAGTACGTTTTGTTATCCCTCCCGACTTTTTTAGTCATTCTGTCCCATTCTCTGTTAAACTCTTCTTCAGTATAGGCCCGCGAAACCCTATAAAATAGATCTGACACATTACAACCCCGATAACGAGTCCTCAGATTCTTTTGAATGTGATAAGTACAAAACCCTTGATGCGCATTCACAAACACAGTCTCAAATGCTGCTTTTATAGCATCATGACGATCAAAAAGTATTGCTAGATCGTCGGTGTCACCTGTAATCTTTTTAAGCCTTTCAAATAACCATCCCCAAGATCCTGTCTTCTCAGCATCAACAACACCCCATGCGATTGGAAATATCATTCCATTTCCATCTTGGCACGTTGCCACACGAAGAACACCTTCGTAAGACATTTTCAAATGTGTCCCGTCCACAGAAATGACTTTGTGCATCCACTTATACCCCTCAATGTTGCACCAAGTGCCATAAAAAAATAAGAATTCGTTGTTTGGTTTGGATTCAATATCCGTCAAAGTACCCGGGTTTGCCAACTGTAACGCATGACAATACTTATGTAATTGTCCATAACTTGTTTTTGGATTTCCCCGGATGATTGACTTGGCATATTTCTTGGCATCAAGCGCCTTGTCATAATTTATGTCATATCCAAACTCTTGGAAAATGTCATTAATGATATCCCTCGGTGGATTAACACACTTAGGATCTTTAAACCTCCGAGAATAATGTCTACCGATTAGCTTGTAGGAAGCATGTTTGTGGTCTTTTGTACCAATCAAAGGTCTGCAAGTATGCTTAAATTCATACCTTGTCACTTCAAAGTTTTAACATCCACTAGTTTTCGTTGCTCGCAACCGCCATTTGCATCCGTTGACTTCACACTTTATTGTAAAAAGGCTTTTGGTGGACTTCAACATTTTGAAAAAATATTTAAATTTCACAGCCAACATCTCAACCTTATACTGTAAATACTCATTGGATCTAAACTTGTCTTTGACATGTATATCGACATCTTCAGTAATGTTCACAACATCTACACCTTCGATATCGATTCCAGTTCCGGGTTCCGGTGCATTCAAAGATTCCACAATCGGGAGGGGGGGCTACATTCAAACCATCACCATTTGGATAATCCACATTCATGGGTTCTTGAGATTCTAAAAATACATCTTGACCCAACGACATCAATAAAGAATCTTCAAGCATCTCAACATTTTCTCTACTGTTCAAACCTTCATCAATCCCCATTCCATCAAATCTCTCATTTACCTCATTGTTTTCATCAACAACCATTTCAACACTACTTGCTTGAGTTCCCATCAAGTACACCAACTCACGTGTTTCTTGACTCTCCATAGCATGTTCATCATGGTCAACACGTGATGCTTCCGGTTCAACATGAGTTGCTTCCCCTTCAAATTGTGTTCTGTTTTCCTTTGCTTTCAAACTTACTAATATCAAATCTTTCTTTAGATCACAAACACTAACGAACCGTGTCACAACCTTATCACAATCAACTACTATCGGTGCAGCTTTACTAATAGGGGCCATAACTTTCAATTCAAAAACATTCAACCTTGTATCAAATTCCAATTCTTCTTTCACCAGCTCATACAATTCAAGAAATGAAACGCTTTTTTTAACGTTTAACAGCTTGGTCACATGGTCTGTTTCATTTCCTACATAATTCCAAAACCAATCACCATCGACATTCTTCCCAAACTCAACCGGATAACATGCATATATCGAAACTTTGCATTCCCTACCCATGACGAATCAACAATATCCTGCTTTAATCCATTCAATACAATGATTAAAATCAGGGGCAGGTATAAAACAAACAACAATGGACTTAAAAGATAACGAGTTCAAACTTGTTTTTGTGTATTACGCAGCCTTAACTACTTTCACATGACCGTAGTTGAACTCAATTCAATACTTAGGGGACCGTAGTTGAAGAATTGCAATACCGAGGGGGAAAACATCAAACATACTTAGTCAAAGTAGGAAGTTTGTACAAGCCAACATCTCAATTACTTTCAATGCATCTTCTTCCCCACTTCATTACATTATATACAACCATGTTATTGAAAAATGCTCCGAAACTAAGAAAAATAATACATACCCGACAGAGATTTTAGAGGAATTTTGAGTTTGTTCACCTCTTCAAACAAAACCTGAGCTTCAGCTTCTAATCGAGTCACTATAATGGCGGATTTGGTTGCTTAATCGATTTTGGAGCTCTAATTGAGTCACTACTGTTAGTAATACCATCCGCAACGGAAGCGATTTTAAGGATCTAGATCTATAAATTACACGTAATAAAATAACTAGATCTACATCTACAAGGGGGTTGTAAAACATACCTCTTGGATCTCAAAATCCAAGTAGAAGAGCCGCAATAGAAATAACAAACGAAGATGTGAAGAGCACCACGATCTTCCGTACGTGTGATCCAAGCAACTCCCGGTGGAAGGAAATCCTCGTCTCGAATCCTTCCGATATGCTACCCGGAAAAACCTCCAAGATTATCCATTATTCTACCCCTTGGCCGAAATATTTCTTTCTCCTCTCTAAGAGGTAGAAGTCGAAATTATGTGTGTTGTAAGGCTTGGGAGAACTCTCTTTATATAGGAGAGTAAACCTTGTCCTCCAAGGATTTTATTTTGCAAATAAATAAATCCAATAAATAAAGGATAATTCCATAATATTCTAGAACAAATCTAGAATAATATTTATCTTTATTTCTTACCATAAATATTTATCTAATAAATATTTTGTGCACATGTCTTATTAATCACAAGAAAACTAATTCCTTGTTCATTAAGCATGTCTTGTAGCCGAAAATTATATTGCTTGTGACCTAGTCACAATTTTCGACTATAACACATTTTTGGGCCAAGATTATGAAAAATGTCTTTTTCACATATTTAATTATTTAGCCCAACTAATTTAATAGTCCACTAAACAATTAATTCACATATCGTTTTAATAAAGTCCAACAAGAACTAAATTAATATTATTAGGATTCGACGTCCGAGAATAGCTATGCTATATTTGGAGGCACGTCGGGGACCATGGACTAATAATCAGCGGCTCCGATAAATCAAATAAATAATTATCTTACGAATAGAATAATTATATTCGATAAATCAATCATAGGAATATGCCACCATAATCCCGTGACTGCACTCCTCCGATTATGAGATTATATTTATCTCCTCATGAGAATGATAATAAGCGTCCATTGATATAATCATTACATATGGATTAATCCTCCATAGACTGTTCATTCCAAATCGGGAAGTTACCGTTAACCCTTTTCAGAACCTCTTATCCTTATTTACCATTAACCCCCTAGTGATCAATTAATTCATACAACTCACTGGTAGCTAATCAGTGTAATATGAACTCGCGCGATCGATCAGTTTCTAGGATTAACAAATAAGGGAACTGTCTATCTACTTCCATAAATTGAAGGAATGGATTCCGTATCTGTGATAACACAGACTACTCACTCAATCCAGTACAATGCCAAGATGGGGTAATTCAGATCACAGACTCAGTGTAATCCTTAACCGTCAAGTCAAACCTCATACTGATTCAAGCAGTTGACTGTGATCACCTCAGGATTAAGATATATCCATAAATATGATCATCGATTGATTCGATAAGACTTCTCGATTACGGAATTATATCGTGAACTCTAATCAAATCGGTCCAGCCCTATATGATATATCTATCATATACAAATGCCCCACTAGGTTCTCTTAACCGAAAGTCCGGATAAGACAATCACACCAATTGTGTTCTGGGCGCATTATAGCACGTTAAAGGAGAGACCCGATACTCTCGATTAACTTCACTACAGGCTAAATTGTATTTTAAGTACATCTTCACTAACTCAATCCTCCCGTGTATATCCCATACACTGAGTTAAGTGATAAAATAAACGATATACTTTAGGGTTTTCTGTAGTGTAAATACTATTGTCACATCGGTGAATATGAGAATAATAAATATGAATAATAATATCATTTCATTTATTAAATAAAAAATTACAAAATTGTCTTTCGGGCATCACACCTAACAATCTCCCACTTGCACGAAAGCATGTGATTAATTGTTTTAGAGCACACCCTATTATTTAAAATACAACAAACTACATCTCCCACTTGCTCTAAAGCAATGGAGACCCATTCCGTATTCTAGTACCCATTAAGCATACCATAACCATTGCCAGATGAAAAAGTACACTCCGAGTGTGCCTTCGTAGGATAGGTCAGTGACTCGGGGAGTACCTACATCTAAATGTCATGGGTCTTAATGATTAGTCAGGTTGTCGGCTCGAGACGATCCGTAGAATCGAAACGTTACCGGTCCATCTAATCATGTGGTACTTTCCCAATATGCTTTTGACCTCTAGTGATTTCGAAAAACCTTATAAGCTACCCCTTCATCGTTTGCGCAATGATGTGGTATCGGCTTCCAAATCTAGAATCAATTCCAGATATGAAAAGGAAATCCTTAAACTATATCGCCTCTCTAGCTACTACAAAAGCCGCTAATCATCCAACTAGTTAAAGTTGAGTTGGCGTTGCTGGATTCCTCCAGGCAATAGCTTTAACACAAGAGTAAACACTGAGCCCGAGATCGACTTAACGATCATCCTCAATCTGACTTAAAGTCAAAATCAGTGTATCACACATATCCAAGTTCACACATGAATATGTCCGCATATTATTCCTCGTTCTCTTCAAGATACTAAAGGACATACTAAAAATTTCTTTGTTAACCGCCGAATCTAAGATTCGATCAAAGTTGACGTTCAATAACCTGGCCATCTCTTACTAGAAAGAGAATCTATCCCATTTCTCTTGATCCGAAGATTTAGAGAGTCATTCCTGAGGCATAGGGTAGAAATTCCTCGTTGAATGTTGCATACACAGATGCATAATCTTAACCAATAAGATGGATGGGAAACCAGTGACTGATTCTAATGAATTCGACCGAGTCAAACTCTTTAGGATGTTGTCCAAATCTCTCGTTGAGAGAATTGTGGCATTGTCAGATTCTGACTTCAGATAACACACACCCATGTTGATTCCAACTGGTGCAGTGTTATCCTTCACAAACACTAATATATGTATATATTCACTACTGTACTAAAATTGATATCCAGTCTACAAAAGACTTATCAATATTCTGGTCAAATCCACATATTGTAGAAATATATGACTTCCAATGACCGAGAGGTTTGCTTTTTATCCACAAAGGACATAAGCCTTGACAGTCATCCTGTCATGAGTTCATAAAGCAATACCCTTCTGTTTCGAATGAATCTAGACTCCGTTTGTTTGGCAAGAAAGTCTTAGGTAATCACCCCTATTTTCTGCTTTCGAACGAAATCATGCAATACTAAGTGGTAAGAGAGTCCAAGGTCTGATTAACTCTCTACTTTTTAGGGAATTACCCCTAGACCACTCAAGCTTTGCTCTGAAAGATAAACTTTCCTATTCATTCTACTCTTTTCCGTGTAGATCCAATTACTCCCACTGGGCCTAAGACGCTCGGTGGTTCTACAAGAGTATGAACAGGCTGGAGTACCGAACTCCATTCACAGGGTTATGGCTATTAAACCAACCTCTATTATCAGAATCCTATACTGCTCACAAAAGAGCCATAGGTCATCAATCGATCCTCAGACTACAAAGTCCGCAGAACCCGTAATGGCTAATGGATGAACCATACTCCCAATACTTACTGGGTGGATCGAAATTCTGATCTAGTTTTGTAGTGTTTTAGTGTTATCACCAACAACCGATGTTGGATGTGGTCTGATTTTAATCAGTTAGTAACTACCTTGAGTAAACGTACTTCAAGGTTTAAGGTTTTACTGTTTAGAGACTCTATCAGAATGGACGCAACAGTATGACAGTCCCTTCCCGATCTCAAGAATCTTATAACAAACCTTTTTCTCAATGCTACAAGATATATAACGATTGGTCACTGACCGAACGTGTGCGCGAAATTCCCAGATCTACCTTCAAGCACCGTGTGCTAAATGCTTATATTTATGGAAGTGGGGTGAACCGAATCCACACCTTATCCGTAAATTCCAAAGTATATTCTAGGTAGACTTCTCGGTCTTACACTTCAATGTAAACTGAAATTTCGCTTCTAATATCTTTATTGAGTTAAGCAGTGTATTGTAGCACATCTACAACTATATAAAGCAATTTAACGGTTTCTTACTTAGTGAGAACATATCACAATGAGGCAGGCTGAGCATCAGTCTCGAGGACTATGAATGGCCTGTTCCGAGTATAGAATACTCTATCTCTGCTGAAAATAGAGAAACCTTAAAATATTTTGGATAAACTTACCGGAGTGTTTGAATAGTTATCAGACAAGAAGTCACTACTCGGAAGCTCCTACTAGCTTGTGTCTTTCATCAGACCCCGAAGGTCATCATGAACAAGCTATGTTACTTCTTTATAACCATTATCCTTTCCCGATTGAAAGGAAACTTAGTCATTGAACCTTTGAGACAATATAACCAGACTGGAGAAAGGAATCACCCTAAGCCAGTCTTTAGGTCTTGTCTTTTAGGGACTATGCACTAACTATGGAATATGAAGAAGCGTTTATCTAAATATAGAAACCAATTGCTTTTAATAGTTCTTAAGATGTGTTTTATATACATATTTCAGCAGTTCTAAGTGGTTTTGACTTTATCAAACAAAAGTCCGAGTCTTGGATTCGTACTACAAATGGTATATTCACTTTCTATACGACAAACACATCATCGAATATAAGGTAAATCCATTCGTTCCAACGAATCTTAAACCGAAAATAAATTTTCCGCGATATCCAAGGATTGAATCCGAGATTCATTTCCTTATATCACTCCCACTATTCTAGCTAAAATTAACTGCCCGTTGTTCACTCCTTTAATCGTTAAATGCACTGCTATTTTGTTCTTCCAAAGAACTTAGCTCGAGAAAATCGCCAAGGATTCATAGGTTGGTGATCCAAAATCACTGTCCTTATCCTATGATTTTCAGTTAATTAATTTTTGGTTCAGCCTTAAAGTTTTCTCAGTTTAGGTGACTAACACTTTTAGACATATTCTCCCATTCTTGACTTTCCGTGAATGGAATCAGTCTTGAACCAGCGGTTCGTTTGAGTAGACACTACTCTTGAACCGTGGGATGTCTATTTCGAGTGTTACTCGTCGGGACTTTCGGATTTTCTAATATACCAGAAAAAACAACAAATCATAACATTAAAGCTCCCACTAGTTTATCGGTTCCAAAAACCGTCTAACGAGCAATGCTTTATTTTTTTTTTTTATGATTTTCCGATTTTTTCGATTAGAAAATCTTTCGTACATAGTTCCAATGTTTCCAGAAAAACAACAAATCATAGAACTCCCACTAGTTCATCGATTCCAAATATCGTCCAACTAGCAACATTTCATGACTTTCCGGTTTTTCAATTAGAACGGTTACGTGTGTAGTCAGTCACACTTCTCTAATGTTCTAGAAAAACAATAAATCATAAAGCTCCCACTAGTTCATCGATTCCAAATATCGTCCAACTAGTAACACTCCATGATTTTCCGATTTTTCAATTAGAAAATTACTCGTGTAATCACTACACACTCAAAATTCACTAGAAGAATTTCAAAGTCCGAAATCACCTTTGATCAAACTAAGTTTGTCTTCCGTTTGACACGAATGACACTAGTGACATACCTATATGTCACTCTGGTTTTTAAAAGGCTTAAGAGAAAATATCTCTTTCGAAAAATATTTGCATTATCGATTAACTAGTTCAACATCCTAGTTACTTTCCACTTTTTAACGAAGTCAATACTAGTCAATTATTAATTTTAAAGCAATTTAGTAAGGGATATAATGCTGTAAATAAAATGACATATATTAATTCAAGTTTAACACTACTATATAAGTTTATTTTAGGAATTGTAAACTAAAATTAAGTCTACTCTACCATTCCAAGGTTTTAACCTCGCATCTCAGTGCCACCGTAGGGTAGGTCAAAGAGATGACGGTTAAATCGAGACAATCTCATCAATGAATAACTTTTGAGAATCGAACATCCCACGAGAATCGAACATCCCTTTATTCATTGACTACCTTCCTTTTTTAGCCTAGATATTATCAAGAATACCCATGATGAGTGTGACCTACTATATCGGATCTCTTAGGTACGCCCCGAGTATGCCGTCGTAGGATAGGTCAGTGACCCGACGAGTACCCGGAAATCCTATCCTTTTGGAGACCAAGCCATGAATGTTGATAGGGGTGAACACCATCCATAGGGGGACGAAATCAAAGCGCCGCGAGGCGTCACCCTTCTCTCACTTACTTGTATCTATAGTAGAGGCCGTGGGGTTGGCTGTCGCCTCCCCCGCTCCCACTCAATATTTTGGAAGTGGTGGTGGGTTAACTAACCACATCTTTTTGATGTTAACATAAAAGTGCATCAAATCAAGGATTCCGAATGGTGTCGGTAACGTAGGCAAGCCTACCCATCCTATTCGTTGGAACATATATGACAGTCGGACGAAATCGGGTCAAGACAGTCCCATTGAGATAAGAAGGAATCACCCCTCCGCTCGCCAGTGTAGCTTAGTCTTGCCGGACCCCCGTGCATACATCACACTAGGAGGGTTCAATCGGTTGAGCGAAGCTCAGTTGACCACCCAACCTATAGGCGAACCGTTTTTATCCAAGATTTATTGTTCTTTTACCATCATTCAATCTCGTAGACACTACGAATCGAAAACGTGATCTCGTTTGGGCTTTAAGGCGGTTCACCGAGAACACACACCGAAAGGCTTAACGATTTCATAACCCGTCCTCGGATCTTTAACTAGTTACTAAATTAATTAATTACCACGTATTAATTAAATTTCAACTAATTACGCGAGTTTGTATACATGCCAATTTTAATTACCAAAATTAAAATTCTACATGTATGCATGGAGTGGATTTATGATATGATGCATGTCATGGCAATTCCGATTTTATATCTATTTTATGATCAAACACATAAAAAATAAATTGCGGAAAATTTAAACACCGAGATGGATCGTTGGTACCCCCGACTAACCTATTTTCTAAGGAAAAGTAAAAAATTAATAAGTCTTCAAATCTCGATCTTCGATCTTGATCTTGAAAACTTTCGGATCTTCAAAGCTTCGATCTCGACACGAACCACGAACGACGAGAGAGGATGCCGTAATATACCAATATATTAAAATATATTTATATTACAAACTTGTTTTATAATTATATTTTTTTTTTTTTGTATACGGCAAAAAATTTTTATTTTTTTTTTATTGCTTTGACCTTTAGGTCAAAGTTCAACTTATGTTACCAAAAACACAAACAGCCGCAAAAACAATAAATTAGGTTACGGCCAAAAAAAATTTTGTCATTGCCAAAAAAAATTTGCCGAGCCCTAAAAAAAACAAACACAATCGGCCTCCTCCCGTTTTTACATTTTTGATGATCTTCAAAACCATAATCTTCAACATATCATCTTCGTCGTCTCGAACCAGGAACAAAAAATAAATACTAAAGGTACTACCTTTTACAATTTTTCGCATGACATAAAATAAATTACACATCCTATGCTCAATTGATACTAATCAAAAGAGCTACAAAATAGATCTACGGGTAAACAGTATCAACCCCAATCCATCTCTTCAACCAAGACATTCATAACAAAAAAAAATTTAAATTAAACATAATTTTCGTCCCCTCTTTTAAAAAAAATTTGGGACAAAAAAATCTACATGTTTACCACTCCTAGATCTAATATTTAATACGCATAAATATATATCACCATGGCGACTGATACCAGTGTTAATAATACCATCCGCAACGGAAGCGATTTTAAGGATCTAGATCTATAAATTACACGTAATAAAATAACTAGATCTACATCTACAAGGGGGTTGTAAAACATACCTCTTGGATCTCAAAATCCAAGTAGAAGAGCCGCAATAGAAATAACAAACGAAGATGTGAAGAGCACCACGATCTTCCGTACGTGTGATCCAAGCAACTCACGGTGGAAGGAAATCCTCGTCTCGAATCCTTCCGATATGCTACCCGGAAAAACCTCCAAGATTATCCCTTATTCTACCCCTTGGCCGAAATATTTCCTTCTCCTCTCTAAGAGGTAGAAGTCGAAATTATGTGTGTTGTAAGGCTTGGGAGAACTCTCTTTATATAGGAGAGTAAACATTGTCCTCCAACGATTTTATTTTGCAAATAAATAAATCCAATAAATAAAGGATAATTCCATAATATTCTAGAACAAATCTAGAATAATATTTATTTTTATTTCTTACCATAAATATTTATCCAATAAATATTTTGTGCACATGTCTTATTAATCACAAGAAAACTAATTCCTTGTTCATTAAGCATGTCTTGTGGCCAAAAATTATATTGCTTGTGACCTAGTCACAATTTTCGACTATAACACATTTTTGGGCCAAGATTATATAAAATGCCTTTTTCACATATTTAATTATTTAGCCCAACTAATTTAATAGTCCACTAAACAATTAATTCACATATCGTTTTAATAAAGTCCAACAAGAACTAAATTAATATTATTAGGATTCGACGTCCGAGAATAGCTATGCAATATTTGGAGGCACGTCGGGGACCATGGACTAATAATCAGCGGCTCCGATAAATCAAATAAAAAATTATCTTACGAACAGAATAATTATATTCGATAAATCAATCACAGGAATATGCCACCATAATCCTGTGACTGCACTCCTCCGATTATGAGATTATATTTATCTCCTCACGAGAATGATAATAAGCGAGTTCAGTCTTGTCTTTTTATTACTCGGTCGCGTTTGAGTTAAGGTTTGAGCCCCAGTTTCTTTAGTCGTGTTGGGATTTTCCATTTTGTTGAGATCATATGCATATATATATATATATATATATATATATATATATATATATATATTGTTTAATCTTGTAGATCCATACCCATATGTGTTACTCAAACTTCAATGACATCATTCACTCAATCATTAAGATGGATCTTTGTGATTACCATCGTGAACTTGCGGTCTGATGAGAAGCTGCTTTCGGTTTCCCGTGAGGGTGTGAAGTATAGAGCCGATGTTTGCAGTTCTTGATACCAACATCTTGTGGGTCAACCTGGATTGTGCTCTCAAGACCCGTAAGTACCTAGAAGATTTGTGCTAAGTTATGTTTTTACATCTTGTCTTTGTTCTGAGTTGACCTTAATTAGTTTGGACTACCTGCTAGAAGATCTGTTTTGCATCAGATTCATTACTAACTTTGCCTGCTATCTGTTATCTTAAATATGTTCAAGTTGTGTAGAGGTTGCATTAATTGTTAGACTCTGCAATCTATTTACCTGGTTCAATATACATGTATGACTGAAACATGTTCTTGCATCATTCCTATGTTTTGTTATCTAACTGCCCGAAACCTGAGTCAATTTAGTCTCATATCTGTTCTGTGAAACATTGCAGCATGCTTTCCATTTTGTATGCTGAGTTTATAAAGTATTGTAAGTTCAAGAATGCCTTCTGTTTTAGTAAACTAGAGTTTTGCATATTTGTTAGTTGTTAAAGAGACTGCATTGGTGACTTGATAGTAAGAACACTTGGTCATTAAAGGTACTGAATTATCAGTTGTGTTTCTCTAAGAATCTAGATTTTAAATACTAGAGGGATATTTTAATTCTATTGGCTTTCATTTTTGTGAGTTATGGATACAATTCTCTATTCATTTTATTTTTGTTTGTTTATTTATATGAATATTTAGGATTCTCGAGATAGTTCGTGTATGGCCGATCAGCATGGAAATTTGGAATAGATTTGATGCTATATTGGATCATGTAACGACGTGTATGTGTGCCCTCATTAGGCATGTGGAGGCGCTTTCGAATGTGTTTATAGAGCATTTGTTGATGCATTTTCTCGAATGTATGAATAGAACATCCGATGATGCACTTTCGAATGTGTTTATAGTGGTATTGTAGGGCGCCTTCTCACATGTTGAGGCGTTTTTAAAAGTATCTATTGTCCAGTTATTAATGCATTTCAAAGTGTCTTAATTCAACATTTTAGCTAGAGACATCGACAGTGGTGAGTGGCGTTTTTCGTAGCCTTTAAAGCTTTCTTGTAGTGAAACTCGATATTCAAGACTTGATTGAATTGAGATTCATCCACTCCGTCTCTGGAATGAACATCGAATAAGCATTAGCACGTATTACACTGAGATCCGAGGAAGTCTTTGGATCAATCACCACCACAAGCGTTCATGAGTAAAGTTATCGTTAACACCAAATTAATCATTTACCTAAAAATGATTATTTGATCTGGTTTATGTTTCTGAATACTGTTGTAGAAGTCGAGAAGCAGTTCCCTGATTTGTTTTACAAAAAAATAAGGAATAAAAATCCATATAAATCATGGACTAAATGAACTTTAATTATGAATCTATAAAGTAACAACACATCATCCAACATGCCTAAAAATCCCGGATAGTGATTTAGGCATAGAATTTGTGCACATAAATCATCCACACAACATTTTATAACCACACATTTTAACACTTGAAAAGAAAACAAAATAACACAAAAATTCTGGACCACAAGATCACAAATTTCGGGGGATAAGGGCACAGAAATTCTGTGCCAAAATCATTTTCCAAAATTCCCTCATCGTTGTCTCCTAATTTCTGATACAATGTGTCAACCATTTCTGTCTTTGGTGACTGAGCACGAACAACAGCTCAGTAGCGAGAAACGAGAGGTGACCCTTTAGAACTAACAATCTTTAAAAGTCAAACGAGTGTAAATGCATGCCATCGAGCATTATAACAGAGTGCCAACAATGTTAGAACTTAAAGCAGCAATGGAGGGAACGTCAGAACGGCCAGGAGATCCATGGGAGACATCCATACAAACTATCAGAGTAGGTATGCGAGAAACAATAGGAAGACGTCTTTGTTTCTCGAATGATAGAATGGAATTCAGGCCACCCATCTATGGTTTACAGAAACACGAAACCAAAAAAGCAGTAAGTATGAATGTGACCAAAAAAAAGAGTAGCTATATATAGATAGTTGAAGTGACTAACCTTTGCATTGATTTTCAGGATAACATTGGTATTGGTAAGGGTATTGATCGTTAACCTTTGTCTGGGCAATACACTGCGTAACAATCCCCAACTCTGAAAGTTTCTTCCTCTTCCAGGGTCCTTTTCAAAACAACAAGTAAAAATATTGAAACAGTTCATATCCGTTTTTACAATAAAATCGCATATCCATTTTTTCTTTCACAAAAGAAGCAATAAAGTACCATAAAGGTCAGAATTCTTCCTCTCAGGTAGTATGCACGGGAGGAAATCGGGTACTTTAGGAAGTGTTTCCATAATCTCTTCAAACATCTTATCTACTCTGTGTGGAGCAGGGGCACGTGTAAACCTACGATCCTCTTCAAAAACACAATAAGGTTGCAAGAGAGTCTGCATTATAGAACCAAATAAAAAGTTATGCAAATTGATTTCACAGAAGAAGATGGGCGGGCATATGTTGGGCTTAAACAAAATACAACTTACTATCCCCTTCGATTCCGCACATTTTGGTAGGTCGAAAATCAGTTTCTCAATGTTCACTCGTGCTAAAAAATTTACGACTGCCCAACGCTCTATGTTCACAGGGGCAGCCAATTTCTGTTCGGTTGAATTCAACAGTTAGTTACACTATTACATGTAGTAAAAGAAAAAAGGGTCTCTGAAAACATCAATACCTTGTGTGGGTTTAGAGGTGCGGAGTGCACGCTCATATAAGTGTTTACGAGTTTACGGATGTAAATTATCAAGTAGAGTTCGTAAAACAAACTTAAAAGACACGGAAAATTCGTTTTGGAAAAACAGTGTCACAGGCGGCTTCCTATGACCACAGGCGCCCGCCTGTGGAGAATTTTTCAGGCAAAATTTGAACAGGTTCTTTTTTCGTTTTTCAGGTCTTCACAGGCGCCCGTCTGTCTTTCGTAGGCGCCCGCCTGTGGCCCGAAAATGCGAATGGGTGTGTCTTTTCCTGGTTTTTCAGCAGTTTTTTCTTCATAACACCTTTCCAAAAAGGTGTCTCTTAAACAAAACGTTTTAACCAACAAATACTGATCCTAGAAGGTATAAAAACCAGTTTTACATGCTTTAAAACATACTTGAAAATAGATACAATACTTGATCATTTGAGAGAATACATTGAAAACACATTCAAGTATTCTTCATCTTTGTGTGTCAAAACTTTCTACAAAACTCCATTAGTATACTTTTCTTTTGGTGCCGAAAAGAAAAGGGCAAACGTAGTCTTAGCTCACAAAGGTATTCGTGTAACCCGGGGCATTGAATAAGGGTCGAATAACTTTTGTAGGAAAGTGTTACTACACGATTCTACCACTACAAGAAAACTGGGCTTTAGTTACGGGAATTTAATGACAGGAGGCAAATCCTCTCACAGTATGAGTGTTTTAATGGGAGGAAAAAATGTGCATAGTTATAGAGTACACAATTAATTAGAAACTTAAAATTCCTCTCACTTTAGATGATAAATCCCGACACTAAGCATTAAAAAAGACTATCCTCTCACTCTTTCTATCCATTTTAATCCCTTAATAATTAAATCTATAAAAACAAACCTTAAACTTAATTTCCATTTACTAAAGCACAAAACAAATCCTTAATTAGTCCTTACCCACGAAATATCCTCCCCAATTCACAAATCAAACACACACAAGCAGCATTCGCCATCCCTATTTCTCATCTCCGCCGCCACAATACCTTAGCACCACCAGTCCGCCACCATCATCGCCAAGAGAAACCCATCAACGGCATGCTTCTATACTCTTCCATTGATGCTACTTCACGCCTTTGCTTTCAGATCGACTTATTTCCTCGCTTGTACTTCAATTTGAGCCCACAGAGAAACAGGGCATAGAGCAACGGGTAAAACCCTGCTCTTTTTCATAAATCTTGTGCGATTTATTTCATATGACTTATTCCCAAGAAGTGGTAACCTGCGTCAACAACCCCTAACCTTGTTTTTTTTGTAAATCATTTAGGTTTTGCTTTTAAATGGTTTGTTGACAAAACCACAAAATCCTTTGCTTTAGAATTCGAGTTGATGTTTTGCTTTAATTGAGCGAAGCTGATGAAGACGGAGAAATAGGAAAAATAGGATCTGAAGGTGGGGATTATTGTGGTTTCCTGAAGATTATAGTGGTTTGGATTACATGGATAAATAGGTGACATTGTGTGATGTACATAGATTGATTTTTTATTGCTATTTTGTTCTTCTTGTGTAATATTTTCTTTCCATGTCTGTACATATTTGTCTATTACGTGTTCGGAAGTCAGTTTATTGATGATAGCTTCATGTTATTAGTCGAATGCTTATCGGTTTGCTAGTAAGCTATCTATTTTCAGCTGGGATATTTGCAGCCAGTGGCTAGCGTAGATTAATGTATATATTTCATGTTGTTACGTTTTTCGGGTTCAACTCATGTTGTTACGTTTTTCGGGTTCAACTCATGTTGTTTCAGTATATATTTCAGTTTTCTTTTTCTTGTTGTTTTTGCATTCTTTCAAAGTACTACACAATTAAGAAAAAAGAAGGTGATAGATGTTTACTAAATTTGAATCTCTTACTTTCTTTCTTCCATGAAAGGTGTTTTTAGGCATTTTAAGTGGCTGACTTACACATTTCAGAGCTTATATGGTGATAAAGCTATCTGCGGTGACAACATTTGATTGGTCTTTCTTTCATTCAATTCCCAAGTGGCCACCATGATTAATCTGTGTGTTAGTAAAACATTGGTGGCTTAAAGTGGTTTTGTATTTCACACTCTTTTATTCTAGCAGGTTTCAATTCATATAGCTAGATACATTGTGACTATGACGAGCACCGGTGTTGTACTGTTGACTGGATTTCAGTTATCAGGTAAAATGATGTTGTTTGGAATATACTGTAAAATGATAGGAAAAAAATGAGAATCGAATGTATCTTTATCTTTGGACTTTGTTGTAATGTGTAAAGGTGGGGATGTCCAAATGAATGCATTGATATGGTATAGGCGGCTTGGAGGGATCATTATTGGGACTATGATTGGTTCCAATATGGTTCTTGTTGAAGTTAGTCGAGCTGTTCCTCGAAAAGTTGTTATAACTGGAAGGTAAAGTATTTTCCTCTTTGGTCCTCGAAGATTATGTTGAAGCCATTGATGTGTGTGTCTTCAACTAAAACATGGTATTTGAGTACAGTTTTATATGAAAAAGATGTAAGATTACTGTAGGGAACTTATTCGGTTTACTTCTCTTTTTTATAAATGGGAATGTCGGCCTACGATGAATGTCAGCCTGTTTTTTCAGAGTCTTATGAATGCTGAGTTGCAAAATGGTCTTATATGCAATTTGGTATTTCCTATATTTGTATGGATCTGTCTAGTGCTATGTTAGAGTTTTGATCGATTTATGTATAGTACGTTAAGTACCAATCTACATATGGTTTGGTCCTACATCTTACGGTCTTATGTTTCTCCATCGGGCATGTCTTAGTACGGATTTTTGTTCATTCGATTTGAGCTATGTCCGAATAAGTGTATGTCATGTGGCTTTGGTCCGGCTCGTTGTTGATTGTGTGTCTAGGTTCGGGCTTTGAGTCTTTGTTCATCCGAGTTTGATTCATTGTTTGTGCTTAAGTGTATGTCTTGCATCCGGTTTTTGGTTCATGTCTTCAAGCTTAGCTAATGTATGTCCACGAAGCCAGTCCTTGTCTCATGACACTTGAGGTTGCATCTCGCCAAGTCCAACGAATTCTCGCATTATTTTGAGTCTCTCGCATCCATCTTTGTGTGGATTTGATCGGCGAGATTCGGTTGCATCAAGTATGTTCTATCTCTAGTCTTAGTTCTCTACTTCAATCCTGGTATTGTGAATAATGTCTTGGTCTTGCATCGGCTTTTATTTCATGTTCAAGCTCTCGTTGTTGATGTCGACCATGTCACGATCCATGCTCGGGTTTGTCCCGAGTCTATCCGGGACATGTCCGGACTCGTCCGGGACATGTCCGGACTTGTCCGAGATAGGCCCAGATATTTCCAAGGCATGTCTAGCCTAGTGTCCAAGGATGTCCTAAACCTGCTATGCATGCTCCATGAATGCAATATGATAGATGATGACATGTGGTGATTAGTTCATGCTTTGGGCATGTGTGGTTTCTATTACCTAATTTAATGGCGATAATTAGATCATGTCGGGACTCATCCAAGACATGTCCGGACTCGTCCATTGTTGTTTTTCCCAAAAAGGTTGATAAATAAGCTTGTGTTCACGTATGTCGACTGTTTTAGTTGCTAGAGTCTAGGACCGAAGTTCGGGTTGCACGGAATGTCTAAGTTGTTGTATAAGATGTGTTTATCATGTGAGTGTGCTATACGCTTGACGGCTTGTTTGATGAACATGAAATGTGAATGCCTAAGCTATTTTTATGCCAGGTTAAGATTTTCCATGATCGGTTGTGATTTTCCAAGATTTTTGTCTTTGTATTATCGCATGGTTTTCTACTTGAAGTTGTCCCCATCCACCTTGGTCTTCGGTCTGCGTACATTTGAATTGTCTGTGTTGTATTAGTGTATTATCGTGGGCTTTTTCCTTGAAGTTGTGTCCCCCCTCCCTTCTCTTCTAGCTTATCCACATATTGTAGCATTGCACTTGCTGCTGGTTTCATATTCTTTCTCATCCATGTGATGTACTATCATTTATCAAAGATCATGACATTTATATTCTTGTCCCCATCCACTCTTCTTTTTTGCTCTGTTTTGCCTTAAACATATTGATATTCTTATGCTAAGAATATGCTCTGAAACTAAGTTGCTAATGGTACCTGGGTAGTAAAAAAGGTATACATTTGAAGCGTTATTCTGATCAAGCATAGTCTCTCTATTAGAAATTAGAATTTTTAGCTTTTATACGAAATTGAAAGTGGATGATGCTTTATTGATCTTTGTACATAGGGGTCACACCCACTGCATGTGCTACATTATATCTAAAGGGTCCTTGTATTTTGGGTGTACTGCTTAGTGCAATATTGTAATAAGATTATGAAATAAGTTTTTAATTTAATTTGTGACGATCCCTTTGTTAATATCTTATTAACTATTTTGCTTTATGCATCTAGGATGAATTGCAAGATACTGTTTTGCTCTTGGTTTATAATAAGCAATATCTACCTAATTCTATGAATACCGTAGAAATTACCGAAAAACTTGGTGTCTTTTATCTCCGTCAACGTAATTGATATGCTTGTGTGATTGATCTTGATTTCACTCTAACATGAGAGTAAAAGAGCAGACGCTTATTGACCTATCCTTGTTTTTTTAATTCATTGTGTATGTAATGTGTGTGCATAAGGAAGGCAAGGTTGATCAACTTATTAAAGACCTCTAAGTTATGTTGTTTTTGGTTATATGCAGGAAGGACTCAAGGACACCGAGTTGCTCGTGTTAGAAAAGAGGCAGAATCTTCCTAATTATATGTATGTACCTAGGTAGAAAAAAGGCATACATTTGATGTATATTAATTATTTGTTCAATTGTACCAAGATTGGAACTTTCTTAGTAATGAGAAATTCATATGATTGTGTTTTAACATTATTATCTCGTCACTAATTTTATTTTAGCAATAGTGTCGGCCTTATGTAGAGAGGGGTTCATGATTTATAATGGTGGTAATTGTCATCAATAAAAAAATTATTGAGGGGCGAATGACATGTAATGAGAGGCTATGTAGTTATTGTATCATTATTTAGTGAGGGCGAGTTAAGCTATACCAAGGGGATGTTTGGTCATTAGATCATGATTTACTGAGGGGTAAATGGAGTTTTAGTGAGAGTATATCCCGTAACAAAAACAATATTTAATGAGGGGCAAACGAACTATTGTGACAAAATATATCGCCACTAGAACAATTTTTAATGAGAGTAAAACACCTGTCACTAAATGAGAAACATCAATAACGATGGGACCTTTTACTCTCACAATTTACCTTTATATAGAGAAGCAGTAAGGACGGGCGATGAGAGTAAATGTCCTCTCATTAAAAGTCTTTGGTGACGGGAAAGTGACTTTTAATGACTGGATTTCCCCTCGTTAAAAATCGATTTTCTTGTAGCGTACGTAATATCAAGTAATTTCCTGCGATATAATTTTGACATTGTTGTTTCCATTCCCTTACAAGTTTTCTACAAAAATCTACAAAGGTTATTTTAGTAAATTCTACAATGTCAAGTGTTATGTAGATGACTACAAACTTTGGCAAGTTGGAAAAGTTTGAAGGTGTCAATTTTAGAAGATGACAGAGGAAGATGCATTTTGTGCTAACAACATTGAAAGTTGTGTATGTGTTGAGTACACCGGTGCCTGAAGTGATGGATGACGGACCACTGGAGGAACTGAGGAAGAAGAACAAATGGGAGAATGATGACTACATCTGTCGAGGCCACATTCTAAACGGTATGTCTGATTCATTGTTTGACATTTATCAAAATGTTGAGTCTGCAAAAGAACTTTGGGATTCACTAGTGTCTAAATACATGGATGAAGATGCCTCTAGTAAAAAGTTCTTTGTTGGTAATTTCATGAAATATAACATGGTAGATTCAAGGTCGGTAATGGAACAGTATAATGAATTACTATGCATTTTGGGTCAGTTTGCACAACATAAAATGGAAATGGATGAGTCTATTTCGGTGTCAAGCATTATTAGATAAATTACCACCGTCATGGAAAGACTTTAAGCTAAGCACATGTTAAAACACAAAAAGGAAGAATTATCTCTGGTAGAACTTGGTAGTCACTTGCGTATAGAGGAATCTCTAAGGGCGCAAGAGGGAGGTAAAACCAAGGGTAAAGAGGTAATGGATTCGATCTCTATCAATATGATGGAAGCCGGGGAATGTTCGTATAAGAACAAAGGAAAAGAAAAGAAAAAATCTTCCAAAAACAATGACAAAGATACCAATAAAAAACCGAAAGGTGCTTGTTGGACTTGCGGGAAAACTGGACATTTCAGGGTGGATTGTCGAGTACGGAAGAACCATAAAGGATCAAACAACAGTTCGTGGCAAGGGTCTAAGGACCAAGGTGCTCATAAACATCAATTTTAGAATGTTACTTGTGGATTTAATTCCAACATGAATTATGTGCCACTAATTTCTGAGGTATTTTATATGCAGGATGATGATGTTGCTTGTTGGATTGACTCGGGTACAACGAGACACGTGTGCAAGGATCGATGCTGTTTTAAAAACTATGAACCGGTGAACGATGGATCCAGGCTATTTATGGGAAACGAGTCAAGGGCTGCCATAGTTGGAATAGGAACTGTTGTTTTATGTTTTAGTTCTGGAAAATGTATTAATTTAAAACATGTTTTACATGCTCCGTGTATACGGAAAAACTTGGTATCTGGTAGTTTACTATCTAGGGAAGGTTATAAACAATTTATGAGTCGGACAAGTACATTTTAAGTAAGTGTGGTGTATTTATTGGATTTGGTTACTTATGTAATGACATGTTTATGTTAAATATTCAGCATGATGTTGTTAATAATGTTATCACAATCATGAGGTTATAGTTCTGTTTTGTGGCATGCTCGGTTGGGACATGTTCATTATAAGCGTATGTTGATAATGTCTAAAAATGAGTTAATTCCATCTTTTGACATGAATATGAATAAGTGTAATACTTGTATGTTAAATAAAATTGCGAGACAACCTTTTCATAGTGTTGAAAGGTCATCTTCCGTATTAGAACTTATTCATAGTGATCTATGTGATTACTGTGCTACGCCTTCTTTTGGTAATAAAAGATATGTAGTGACATTTATAGATGATTGCACTCGGTTTTGTTATGTATTTTTTCTTCATTCTAAAGACGAGGCAATAGATAAATTTAAAATCTATAAAAATGAGGTAGAATTACAATTAACCTCTAAAATAAAAAGGTTGCGTACCGATCGAGGTGGTGAATATTTTGATCCAACCTTTTTCGGGTCATGTGGTATATAATACATGAGGTTACAACGCCGTATACGCCACAACAGGCATAGCGGAAAGGAAAAACCGTACTCTTAAAGAGATGGTTAATTCCATGCTATCTTACTCTGGTTTGAGTGAGGGATTTTGGGGAGAAGCCATGTTAACGGCTTGTTATTTGCTGAATAGAATTCCTAATAAAAGGAATCCTATTACCCCATATGAACTTTGGTTCAAAAAGAAGCCAAACTTGAATTATCTACGAGTTTGGGGTTGTAGGGCTGTTGTAAGACTTACCGTGCCTAATATTAAAACCTTGGGTGAAAGAGGCATTGATTGTATATTTATTGGATATGCTTTGCATTCCAAAGCTTATAGGTTCAATGTTATAGAGCCTAATGATTCAGTTGCTGTTCATTTTGTGATTGAGTCAAGGGATGCCATCTTTGATGAACATCGGTCTACTTCTATACCGAGGCCGAAAGATATAATTCCTAATGTTGTTGGAGTAGAGAACAATAATGGTGTTGATTCTCAAGATGAGCCTTTAGAGCTTCGTAGAAGCAAAAGGGCTAGGAAACCAAAGTTTTTTGGACCCGACCATCAAACTTATTTGGTGGAAGGAACAAGAGATGAAGTAGGATTCCAATAATCATATTGTTATAATATTGATGAGGATCCTAAGACTTTTAAGGGGGCTATGGAGTCTCGAGACATGTCATTTTGGAAAGAAGCCATCAATGATGAGATGGATTCCATAATGGGAAATAACACGTGGATCCTTACGGATCTTCCGCGTGGTTGCAAACCTTTGGGTTGCAAGTGGATATTTAAAAGAAAGATGAAAATTGACGGTACTGTTGACATGCATAAAGCTAGATTGGTAATTCAAGGCTTTAGGCAAAAGAAAGGTATTGATTATTTTGATACCTATGCACCGTGACGATACAGGGTTTCACTCCCTCCACGTGTCGTCTAACAGTTGGTCATCACGTTATGAACAAGCTACAACATACTCATGTCGAGACCCAGGATCGAGGCTAGGGCCATCTAATCGGTTCCAGGTTACGACACCGAGCATTGTGAGATGACAAGTCCATAAGGATAGAGTCCACACCAGCTAGCAGTGTAGGACAATGAGTCTAGGGTCGATCACCGCAAGTCGGTAGTATCGACACCGAGGACAAAGTCCGCGCCAGCTGTCCAGGCCCACCCCCCCGATAGCTTGGGCAAGGGTCAAGGCCCATTTAAGGGTAAAGATGACAATAACATAAGCCGACTTAACCTTAGGGTTTAGGCAAGTATTGTCATTATAAATACCCCCAATCCAGGAACTACGTAAGGCTTGATTCCTGGAATATAACAGGATACGTAGGCAATCTAAGATACAGTCTTGGACTCAGCCGCATACATAAAATCCACCCCCTCATTCCTTTTTGGCATTAGGGTTCTTGTGTGTTCATCACTAGATTAAATTAGGGCTCAAATCATTCAAGGTGACATAATTTGTCATCCTTATTGGCGCTAGAAGGAGGGTCTTCTATTGATTGAATACGCAAAAACACGATGCCTCCCAAGAAAGCTGCATCCAAAACTGCATCCAAAACGGTCGATCAGGGCTCCCAGATGAACGAGCCGATCGATCCTGATATGCAAGAAGAAGAAGATCCCGCCTTGGATCTTATTCAGCACGATCCTCAACAGAAACAGGGGGAAAAAGATCCAGCTTTGAACCCTGTCCAGGATACCCACCGACCAGAAAAGCAAGCTCTTGCTCCAGAATATCGGGCGCTTGCGGATCAGTTGGCAGGGGCGGATTTGGAGGTAATGTCCAGGATAATAGCCGAGGCAGTTACGGCGCGAAGGCAGGCAGACGCCGCCCAGAAAGAAGCTATGGCGGAAGGCGGCCAGAAAGACGTAGTGGACAAGCCTAAACAGACTCCTGGGGACGAAATAAGCGCATCATCTAGCTCAGTGGAAAGGAAGAGACGTGAGATCCACCAAAAACACCAGAGAGGGGATGATGATAGCGCCAGGAAGAGTTGAATGCAATTTTGGGAAAGAACCAGGTTTCGTTGTGGCTCGAGTCTCCCTTCACGAAGGAGATCGAGAGCTTTCCTAAACCCAAGGGGTTTAAGATACCGAAAATAGAACCTTATGATGGCACCACCGACCCGGAGGACCATCTCCACAGGTATCTATCTCAAATGAGGTTGGATAGGGCACCCGATGCAATGCGCTGTCGGGCATTCGAGACGCTACTCGTAGGTCGAGCAAGAGAATGGTTCACGAAGCTACGACCAGGGTCGATCTCCAGTTTTGCCATGCTCGCTCGAAAGTTCCGAGATGCGTTTATAGTCAATAAGAAGTTTCATCTGAGTGCCACGCACCTCATGAACGTGAGACAGCAAAAAGATGAGACAGTAATGGAATATTTGAAGAGGTTTAATCTCGAGGCCATGCAGGTCAAGGACGCAGATGACTGACTTCTGATCACGTCGTTCGTAGGGGGGCTGCGTAATACTAAGTTATACATGAAGCTGAGCAGAGACGTTCCCCACACCATGGACGAATGTGTCAATGTGGGGAAGAGGCAGTGCGGCGGCACACCCAATCCGACTGGATGGAATCCAAGAAAGACACCCGAGGTCCGAACAGGAATCAGCCCAAGAGGCAGGATGTCGAAAGTAAGCCATCAGTTTGGGACCGTATCGACACGTCCACCTCAGACCGTGGGGGCAAGAAGGGACCCTCACGTGATAAGGACTTTATCCCGCTCAATCGACCTCAATCCGAGGTGTTGTCGATTATGCTATCAAAAAACTTGGCGAGGAAACCGCCACCGTTGAAGAAACCTCGAGAAAAGAGGAATGCAAGCAAATACTGTGATTTTCACGAAGACATAGGCCATACAACCGAGGATTGTATCGACCTGAAGAGAGATATCGACGTCTGCATTCAGGAAGGAAAGCTAGACGAAGTTGTTGACAGATCTCGGTATGACGGGCCCAGGGGGCGTGGAGAATTTAAAAGGAAAAATTCCGATCAAGACAGGAACCGAGGTCGAGATGCCCAGAGACGAAGGGATCGGTCACCTCAGAGGAATCGATCCCCAGGTCGGGAAGGAAACAACATAGATAAATTTGGTCGGGACAGATACAAAGAAAATCGACCTGTAAACTATGTCAATACGATCTTTGGTCCAGATGAAAGTGATAAGGATCAGACCGGTGAAGAGCCAGCTAGTAGCTCGAGAGAGCGCAAGCAGCTCAGATTCACGACGAAGTCGGATACGGCCCTCGAGATGATATCCCCAAGTCGATGAGTCATAGCGAAGGGTTAGTTATTGAGGCAGTTATTAGCCGAGCCCGTGTATCGAGAGTCCGTATCGATAACGGGAGTGCAGTGAATATCATATATCACTCGGCGTTTCTAGCGATGAAGTTGAAAGAGAAGGATCTAGCCCCCATAGCGTCTCCCCTGTTCGGGTTTACAGGGCAAGCAGTCCATCCCACGGGCTCGATAAAATTACTCACGACAGTTGGGGATGGCAAGAAGGGAAGGACACTTGAATTAAGTTATGTGGTGGTCAAGGCCCCCTCTGCTTATAATGTTATCTTAGGACGACCAGCGCTCTTCGACCTACGAGCTATAATTTCAACATTCCATAATAGCATGAAATTTCCTACCATGGGCGGTTCCCACGAAGTAAAGGGAGATGTTGAAGTCGCTCGGAGTTGTAACTCTGTAGTCATGAATGGGAAGATGGCGGGGTTCAACAAATCTTAGTTGAGGAACTGATTCCAGAGGAAGAAGAGGAGAAGAGTTGGGTCTCCAGTGATGCAGTTGAGAACGTCCGACTCTGGGAAGGAGAGGACGATCAATGTGTGCAAGTCGGGATTTGGATCCTAGAGAAAGAAAGACAACTATTGGTCGAGCTTTTAATCGAGTTCAGGGACATCTTTTCCTGGAAAGCCACTGACATGCCGGGACTATCTACCGACATCGCGGTTCATAAGCTCGAGATTGACCAGGCTAAAAAGCCAGTCAAACTAAAGAAGAGGAATTTTGCATCCGATCGACTTGAAGCTATTGAGTTGGAAGTCGGCAAGCTATTAGCAGCCCAGATAGTGAGAGAGGTATTCTACCCAGAGTGGCTAGCTAACCCAGTATTAGTCAAGAAGCCTGATGGGAGTTGGCGCATGTGTGTGGACTTCACAGATTTGAACAAAGCATGCCCAAAAGACTCATATCCGTTGCCTAAAATCGACAGGTTAGTAGACTCGACCATCGATTTTGAAGTTTTTGGTTTTTTAGATGCGTATAAAGGATACCACCAAATTCTAATGGATCCTCGAGATGCGGAGAAAACAGCGTTTATCACAGAATTCGGCACCTTCTGCTATGTGACCATGCCATTCAGATTAAAGAATGCTGGGGCAACATACCAGAGGGCAGTCAATAAGATATTTGCAAGGCAAATTGGTAGATGTATGGAAGTTTACGTAGACGACCTGCTTATCAAGAGTCGATCTATGAGACAATACCTAGTCGATGCTCGAGAGGTTTTTGAAGTGTTGAGAGAGACGCAGATGAGATTAAACCCGAAGAAGTGCACTTTTGGAGTCAGGTCGGGTAAGTTCTTGGGCTATATGATTTCGAAGGACGGGATTCGAGCGAACCCGGATAAAATCGATACGTTGAAGAATATGCCCGCACCTCGAAATGTAAAAGAAGTGCAAAGACTCACGGGTCGAATGGCGGCCCTCAACAGATTTCTATCGAGATCCGCCCAGCGGGCGCTACCATTTTTCAAGATACTCCGCAAGGCCAGTCCATTTCATTGGGATAATGAATGTCAGACAACCTTCGAGGAGCTGAAGGCCTATCTATCCAAGTTACCTACCCTCACCTCGCCTCGAGAGGGGAGAAGCTGCTGGTTTATTTGGCAGTATGCGAGGAGGCAGTAAGTGCGGTCCTAGTTCGAGAAGGGGTACATGGCCAGGTGCCAATCTACTTTGTCAGCAAGGCTTTACATGGTCCCGAGGTCCGGTACTCGCCAGCCGAGAAGTTAGCATTATGTCTTGTTCATGCCTCGAGAAAGTTGAGGCCCTATTTTCAAGCTCATCCCGTTGTGGTAGTCACCGACCAACCACTAAAGCAGATATTGGCAAAACCCGACACCTCAGGTCGATTGGCAAAATGGGTGATAGAAATGGCCCAGTACGACATCGAGTTCGTCCCTCGAACTGCGATAAAAGCACAGGCCTTGGCAGATTTTCTAGCTGAAGGGATCTCCATCCAGCTTGATCAAGAGAAGCAAAATCCAGTGGAAAAATGGACTCTCCAAGTCGATGGAGCATCGAGCAAGGAGGGGGCAGGAGCAGGGCTCCTTCTAGTAAGCCCGAAAGGCGAGGAATTCCCATACGCCCTTCGATTCGACTTTAAGGCAACGAACAACGAGGCCGAGTACGAAGCTATGATAACTGGCCTGAAGCTTGCCCTGAAACTGGGTGTTGAGGATCTGTTAGTGTATAGCGACTCGCAATTGGTAGTCAATCACGTGAAAGGGGAGTATGAGGCTAAGGAAGAAACCATGAAGAATTATTTAGCAGTTGTTCAAGGCCTCATACCAAAATTCAGGACAGTTCAATTCGAGCAGGTGCCTCGAAGTCAGAACAAAAGAGCCGATGCGCTCTCAAAACTTGCATCTAACTTTATGTCAAGTAAGAAGGTTCTAGTCGAATTATTGGCCGATAGGAGTTACATTGAGACGGAGGCCCAGCCGATTACTCAGCAGGCCACGTGGATGGACCCGATCGCTCTTTACCTCAAAGACGGAATACTACCATCCGACAAGGTGCAGTCCAGGAAAGTTCGACTCCAATCAGCTCGATACGCATTTTTCGACAATATCTTGTATCGAAAATCTTTTGTGATCCCCTGGTTGAGATGTGTTTCTGAAACTGAAGGCGAATATCTCTTAGAAGAAATCCATAGAGGAGCATGTGGGAATCACTGCGGGGCTAGAATGTTAGCTCGGAAATGCAAGTTAGCTGGGTATTTTTGGCCGTCAATGCAACGAGATGCAAATAATCTTGTACAGAAGTGCAACGCTTGTCAGATTCATGATAATATCTCCCATCAACAAGCGCAAGACATGAACGTCATCTCGTCAGCATGGCCATTTGATCAGTGGGGAGTCGATATTGTTGGACCTTTACCTCGAGCCCCGGGAAATCTTAAATACGTAGTCGTTGCTGTCGACTACTTTACGAAGTGGGTAGAGGCTAAGGCTTTACCCGATATTCGAGCTGCAACCATCAAGAAGTTCCTGTGGGTCGACATTCTATGCAGGTACGGAATTCCCAAGGCTCTGATCTCGGATAACGGTACTCAGTTTGAAGATCGAAAAGTTAGAGAATGGTGCAGCGAGTATCAAATCGACCAGCGATTCACTTCAGTCGCACACCCACAGGGAAACGGTCAGGTCGAGCAGACTAACCGACAAATCAAGCTGGGGTTAAAGAAGAGACTAGAAACAGAAGGTCGAGATTGGGCAATTCAACTTCCGAGCATCCTATGGTCATATAGGACAGCTCCTAATTCATCGACAGGGGAAACTACTTTTTCTTTAGTATATGGGTGTGAAGCGGTGATTCCCGCCGAGATCGGAGTTCCCTCTCCTCGAGTTCTGGCCTACAATGTGGAGACAAATGATCCCGAACTCCGACAGGAAAGGGACAATGTCGAAGAGCGAAGCGAGATAGCCTCAGCCAGAATGGCAAAGTATAAACAGAAGATCTCTCAGTATTACAACTCAAGGGTCAGACATCGATACTTCAAAGTTGGAGTTCTGGTCCTAAGGAAGAATGAAGCAAGTCGACAAGAGGCGGTCGGAAAGTTAACCCCGAATTGGGAAGGACCATATCAGATTCTGAAAGTCCACCCTAAAGGGTCATATCAACTTGGACGAGCAGATGGAACCACAGTTCCTCGACATTGGCATGCCAACAATCTGAGAAAATATTATGTCTAAGATAAGCTTCAACAAACGTGTTTACATTTCAGTTTTAAACCTTGTAATAAGTCCATGTGACAAATTTTATAAGTGTTCTAATAAAAGTGTGCTTTCTCGAGATGTTTTTTATGTTTGATAGGATTTACAGCCAAAACATCACAAGTCCAATGCGATACAAAATGTTAAAAGGCAAAACAATCGACGACGAGTAGAGAAATCCGCAGGTCGGACATCTCGACAGAGCCAAAAGCAAAGTTAGCCTAATGGGCAACAAATGCGAAGGCACAAAGACGGTTCGCAGGGTCGGGCCAAAGGTCCAAGCTGAAAGCCGAACGAGCCCAAGAGGTGAACGAGGCTAAAGCAAAGGACGGTTCGCATAGCCGGGCCACCTGTCCCAGTCGAAAGCCGAATGAGCCCGAGAGGCGAAGAAGGCTTGGACAAAGGAAGGTTCGCATAGTCGGGCCACATGTTCCAGTCGATGGTCGAAAAAGCCTAAGAGGCAAAAAAGACCTAAGACCAGGGACAGTTCACGTTAAAATGCTCAGCCTAAGGTCAGATAAGCCCAAGGGGCAAAAGACTAAGGCAAGCAAGTCGATCTCAAGTGCAGTAAGAACCAAAGGTTCATAGTGCACTTGGGGGGCAATACAACGACAGTAAAGTAAACAACAACTAGTAAACAGAGCCAGGAACTAGTAAACAGAGCCAGGGGCTTGACAAGCGAAATACAAGCAAAGATAAAGACAAGCAAAGCAATAAGAGAAAAGAGAAAAATCAAATTGCAAAAGCAAGTCAAATAAATTGGAAAAGCAGATCAGGTTCAAGGCTAAATCATTACAGAATAAGGCCAGGTCAAAGACCCGCCTAAATCAATTCCAATAAATGTCATTCCAAAATTCCAAGACAACAAGAGTTTAGAAATATCAAGATCAAGGGTTGGCTTCGGGGGTCGGCGCAGCATTAGCAGAGGTCGAATCGACAGCGGTTGGGTCAGCAGCAGGGGCAGAACTAGAGGCGCCATACTTGATGGCCAAGGACTCTCCCTGTTGAAACTCCTCGATATAACGATCATATATCTTTTCCGAGTCGGGGTTGTAAAACACTGGTGTCTCGAGAGTCGACATGTCGAAATCCGGAATGGCCGCCCTCACCTGATCCACTGCCAAAGTATATCCACCCATCATCGAAACACGCATAATCACCTCCAGATCATCTTCAAGGTTGGACGACCTGCGATACTCCATGATTGCAGCAGTTTTAACTTCTTCGACCTGCGCGAGCGTTCGATCCAGTTCAGCTTGTAGCACATCTTGATCTTGTCGAGCCTTCCTAGCTTCTTCATCGGCAGCCTTGTGCCCCTTCTGCAACATCTCATAGTCTTGAGCCAGCTTGAGCAGCTCCCTACCCTGACTCTGCCTTTCATCCCGCAGTCGGTCCAGCTCATTCTCAGTAGTGGCTAGCTTTGCTTCAGCAGCCATCTTGCAACTTTCGGAGCTCGGCGACCGACTCACGCTTCAACGAATCGTATTGTTTCTCCACAGTGGAGAGGGCAGCACTTTTTGTGACATTGTCTTGAAGCAGTCCGCCGACTCTCCTGTTCTGGCCAGCCGTCGGGCAGCCTCCCGACCAACAAGGGTATGCTACAAAACATAAGAGTATATCAGAAAATGGACAAGGCATAGACCTCGAGAGAAGCTAATATGAAAAGAAGGATCGACTTACAAGGCGGTTCAACTTTCGCAGTACATGAGACAGGTCCTTGTCATCCACAGCAGCGTAATCGTCGGCAACCCAGTCCGCCCCGATCCCTGACTCGGTAGAGGCCTCAGCAACCTTCTTCCTCTTCGACTCTCGAAGTTGCTCCTTCACCACCTCGGCAACGGTGGGCCTTTTCTTTGTTCACACCGCCTGCTCCTCGACATTCGTGGTCAAATCGACAAGCTCCTCCTCGTCTTCATCTCGAAGAGAACCAAATCGGACTGTTAAGTTACCAGTGGTCGGAGGTAGCTCAGTCGATCCAGCCGCAGCAGATGACTCGACAGCAGCAGGGTTTGTTTCAGGTGGAGGAGCATCCCCCTCTCGGGAAGAGGAGGGCACCCTGATCTCAGCCACTGGCAAGTCAGTAGTAGCTTGATCCTCGAGAGACGGGGCAGCCATGACCGTCGACTCAGGAATACGTTTGGGGTTGGTGACCTTGGAGAATCTACCCACTGCAATACAAAAAAAAAAAAAGAACAAGTTAGTCTTGATCGACAAATGACAAGTCGTCAAATCAAATAAATAACAAGTATGTAAAAAGCAAGCAAACACCCTACGATTCTCGTGATCTGGGACGCAAAGGCCCACATATGGCATCGGCCCAGCTTCCTCCAAGTGGGCCAGGTGATACAAGAGACTCAGGTCTCGAGTACACACCTCGAAGGTGTGTCCACCCAGGAGTCGAGCCTCATGAGGAACCGGGTCCTTCCCAAGCTTGTCTTGCCTCCCGTCTCTCGACCTCCATTGCCCTATGTAGGGGTTATCCAGGCCGTGACGAAGGAAGAAAAATCGAGGCTTCCACTCCCCATGGGAAGAGGGCCCCCTAGTTATGAACTCATGTCGGTTCGCCCTTCTCTGAAAGGAGTACCATAACTTGTCGGGTGTAGCAGCAATCTTGTAGTAATATCGAAACACGGGCACTGAAAAGCAGACCTGAGCCACTCGACATGCTATTATGAATCCCATCAGAGTTTTGACGCCGTTCGGGGCAAGTTGGGAGACGCTTATCTCGTAGTGGTGTAGAATGGCCAGAACAGCTGGACAGAGTGGAAACCTTAGCCCACTTGCCAGTTGACACTCATAAACAGTGCAAAACCCCTCTGGGGGCTCATCCGCAAATCGATGTAGGCCGGACGGAAGTCGAGCTTCAAGCAGGGGAGTAATGTTCTACTTTGTACATATTCTACCAACCTCCTCAGAAGAGAGTATGCTGAGGCACCCTTTTGCACCTTTTCCATCCATCCTAGTCACTAGTTTCTTAGGTTGGTGGGGGACAGGAGGAGAAGAAGCTGAGGGTTCGCCGGAATCTCGCCGGAGAGGATGATCGGTAGTAGCAGACGCCGGAGTTTGGCTATGACTAGGTGTTTCACTACCCCTGTTAGATTCCGTAGCACTACTACTAGACATGAATAAAATCGCAGAAAAGATGAACAACACTGAGAAAAAGAAAAGAGCCTTACTTGGTGTTTGAAATTTGGAGATTGAGATGAAGGAAATAGCAAGAAGGTTTTGCAGCAGCTTCAATCTTCTCTCCTTTTATATATGAAAGAAAAAGATTTGCAAATGAATTGAAGAGACGTGGGTAATGGGGGTTATAACCCCTGGAAATCGCGACAATCAAGGCAGTGACGCGTCCTTTGCGGGATTCGAAGCGTTTCGTATGCTAGACATCGTGCCACGTTGCAGTTGGCAGTTAGGGTTAACAAGTGGCGGGAAAAAGCCCGCCCAAATGGAGACCCAACTCGGCGACGGTTAGTGTGACAGACTCGACCTCGGATAACGGGAGTCACCTCTCTCAAGTCTGGGGGGCTTATGACGATACAGGGTTTCACTCCCTCCACGTGTCGTCTACCGGTTGGTCATCACGTTATGAACAAGCTACAACATACTCATGTCGAGACCCAGGATCGAGGCTAGGGCCATCTAATCGGTTCCAGGTTACGACTATCGACTACCGAGCAGTGTGAGATGACAAGTCCATAAGGATAGAGTCCACACCAGCTAGCAGTGTAGGACAATGAGTCTAGGGTCGATCACCGCAAGTCGGCAGTATCGACACCGAGGACAGAGTCCGCGCCAGCTGTCCAGGCCCACCCACAGCGATAGTGATATGAACCATATTGGCAAACTATCAAAGCCCAAACATTAAAGACACATTACTATTTTAGAATTATTCAGCAAATTCTGGAAACTGAAGCGCAGCTACTGTATTTAGCAATTTTGACCCTTATAACTCATCCGTATGAAATTAAGTCCTTCATGAAAGTTGTAGATCTCTTCGAGAACTATAATTTTTATATATGGTTTGCATTCATTGGATAAACGAAGCGCAAGATACAGACCGAGAAAGCTGCTGATCAAAATACATTGTATTTGGAGCATTCAAGACACATTGAATTTGGAAGAAACATCCAAGAGAATTTATGGCTGATCTTGGAAGAGCAAAGGGCGCCATTATTGATTATAATTTCTAGGGAGTCTTTTCATATTTAGTGCATGAAATTCTAGTCCTACTTATTACCTATATAAAGCATTGTAATTTTCATTTGTAAAGGAAGACAACTTTGAGTGATTAATTTATATTTTCTTAAATTCAGAGATTGAATTTATATTTACAATTCCATGCTGATTTGGATTGTATGAACTTCCATGCTGATTTGGTTGTTCGTTTCCGAGCTTATCAAAGTGCTTGAACAACACTTTGTGCGATGTTCGAATCCCTTTAATTCTTAGACTGCTGATTTTCTAAGGATTATAGGTTTTTTGTTCAAAATTCATTGATTTCCTCAATCTAGATCCAAAATCTAGTTATCAGATAGCTTGGGAAAGGGTCAAGGCCCATTTAAGGGTAAAGATGACAATAACATAAGCCGACTTAACCTTAGGGTTTAGGCAAGTATTGTCATTATAAATACCCCCAATCCAGGAACTACGTAAGGCTTGATTCCTGGAATATAACAGGATACGTAGGCAATCTAAGATACAGTCTTGGACTCAGCCGCATACATAAAATCCACCCCCTCACTCCTTTTTGGCATTAGGGTTCTTGTGTGTTCATCACTATATTAAATTAGGGCTCAAATCATTCAAGGTGACATAATTTGTCATCGTCACACCGGTTGCTAGAATCTCCACAATTAGATTGTTGATTGCCTTAGCAGCTATTAACAATCTGGTAATCCATCAAATGGATGTTAAAACAACTTTCTTAAATGGAGATTTAGAAGAAGAAATGTATATGAAACAACCGGAGGGATTTGTTATGCCTGGAAATGAGCATAAGGTGTGTAAGCTTGTTAAATCATTGTACGGGCTTAAACAAGCACCTAAACAATGGCATCATAAATTTGATGAGGTTGTCTTGTCTAATGATTTTAAGCTTAACCAATCGGACAAGTGTATATATAGCAAATTTGACAATACCGGTAATGGTGTAATAATTTGCTTATATGTTGATGACATGTTAATTTTTGGAACTAACCAAGAACAAGTTGATCTTTGTAAGGCATTTTTGTCATCAAGTTTTTCTATGAAAGACATGGGGGAGGCGGATGTGATTCTTGGAATCAAGATCAAACGGAGTGACAAAGGGATCTCTTTGACACAATCTCATTATATTGAGAAAGTGTTAAAGAAATTCAATTTTGAAAATTCTACTCCAGCAAATACTCCCATGGATCCTAATGAGAAACTCATGCCTAATACGGGAAATCCGATATTACAACTTGAGTATTCTCGGGTGATAGGATGTTTGATGTATAGTACACGTCCGGATATTGCTTATGCGGTTGGAAAGCTAAGCAGGTTTACGAGTAATCCAAGTAGTCATCATTGGCGTGTGGTAACTCGTGTACTAAGGTATCTTAAGTCGACCAAGGATTTTGGCTTGACTTATGTTGGACATCCTTCAGTAATAGAGGGATACTCAGATTAGTTGGATATCCAATGTAGAGGATCATTCTTCTACTAGTGGTTGGGTGTTTTTGCTTGGAGGAGGTGCCATTTCATGGGCTTCCAAAAAGCAAACATGCATTACTGGCTCGACTATGGAGTCGGAATTTGTTGCCTTAGCAGCAGCCGGAAAAGAGGCGGAGTGGCTTAGGAATTTGATCTATGAAATTCCGTTATGGCCAAAACCAATATCACCCATTTCTATCCATAGTGATAGTGCATCTACCTTGTCTAAAGCATATAGTCAAGTGTATAATGGTAAGTCGCGACACCTGGGTGTTAGACATAGCGCGGTACGTGAGTTGATCACTCATGGGGTGATTTCGGTTGTTTTTGTGAGATCTCAACATAATTTAGCCGATCATTTAACCAAAGGATTGGCTAGAGACTTGGTATAAAAGTCGGTAATCGGGATGGGTTTACAACCCATATGAATCTTGGTGATAGGATACCCAATTCCCTTCTAATACAATGTTAGAGGCAGAATTCAATGTGGAAGGCCTATTGCCTTAGATTTGAGCACATGATATTGTCCCGAAGGTATGTGCTATGACCTGCAAGATTAGGTTGAATGTATTATTCTTAATGAGTCTTTTGACAAAGTGCTATTGCAGGTGCACGATTAATAAAAGGCTCACCTATATGAGTATGAAGTTTGGCTGCTTCAAGGAAGTTCTAGGGTTGACTTTCTATATGCTTATGAATGGATATGGACACAATGCCTGTTTAATTAGTGTCAAGAATAAACTTTTGGAGTTATCTTAATTCATGTGTATATTATCTTCATGTATTCAAAACGTGTAAAGGGGTTCAATGCTTAGACACAACCCGATACTCGAATATTTGAAATGTGTAATATTACTAGGTGGTAATTCAATCTTCGTGATATTATCATTGATGCATGAGTTGTTATGTTTTGACTGATCTTTAGCTAAACCAAGGATTACACTTAAATGGGGGAGGAATGTTGGTGATTTAAGTATAATCATGTCCACTAGTGTAATTAAGGGTTTGGTACAAAGATGGGTGAACTCGGAACACTCTAGTGTAGGTTTAGAGGTGCGGAGTGCACGCTCATATAAGTGTTTACGAGTTTACGGATGTAAATGATCAAGTAGAGTTCGTAAAACAAACTTAAAAGACACGGAAAATTCGTTTGGGAAAAACAGTGTCACAGGCGGCCGCCTATGACCACAGGCGCCCGCCTGTGGAGAATTTTTCAGGCAAAATTTGAACAGGTTCTTTTTTCGTTTTTCAGGTGCCCGCCTGTCTTTCGTAGGCGCCCGCCTGTGGCCCGAAAATGCGAATTGGTGTGTCTTTTCCTAGTTTTTCAGCAGTTTTTTCTTCATAACACCTTTCCAAAAATGTGTCTCTTAAACAAAACGTTTTAACCAACAAATACTGATCCTAGAAGGTATAAAAACCAGTTTTACATGCTTTAAAACATACTTGAAAATAGATACAATACTTGATCATTTGAGAGAATACATTGAAAACACATTCAAGTATTCTTCATCTTTGTGTGTCAAAACTTTCTACAAAACTCCATTAGTATACTTTTCTTTTGGTGCCGAAAAGAAAAGGGCAAACGTAGTCTTATCTCACAAAGGTATTCGTGCAACCCGGGGCATTGAATAAGGGTCGAATAACTTTTGTAGGAAAGTGTTAGTACACGATTCTACGTAATATCAAGTAATTTCCTGCGATATAATTTTGACATTGTCGTTTCCATTCCCTTACAAGTTTTCTACAACAATTTCTTGGGAAGATTTCATCATTTCCAGCTTGCAACTAAACATATAAGGAGGAAAAACGAATCAGCCGTGTTCTATGATTTGTAGCACGATTATAGGCTAATACAAGTCGTAACAAAATTTTCACCGCGGGAGCAGGAAGGAGTCAGCCATCTAATGAAGTGATCAATTGATTGCTAATGGACATTCCAGCTGACCCTAGCATTGGGTCTGCATTATAGTTGCTGATCCTCAATGCCTGAACACGCACCGACATGTATTCAGAATTAATTCGAAGAACAATGTTATATAAAAGAATCATGTAGCCTTTTACCTCATTCAAGGTCCTCTTTCTTTCTTGGGGCTTCTGTCTAGATTTCTCCACAAGTAAAGCTCTTTGCAGATTGGTCAGAGCTTTTGTGTAACGTTGCAAAGACACCAACACGCAATGCTGGAATATAAGAAAGAATACATACATCAATAAGGATGCATTAACAATTTGCATAAACATGCTTTGCTGAATAGGTAAAATGTACCTCGATGGGTATAAAGGTTGGACGCTTTGGTTTCCCAACGTTTATGCACGGTAGATCCTTAGAGTACCCGAGAGGAATTTTTCGGTGAGTAACAAAGTACTCATAGACGGTTAGCTCAATAGGAGGATGAGAACTGCCATCCTCTTTTCTTTGCTTCAAGGTGAATCTAAATCATTACAAACATTTAACACAAGTTATTATATCCTTCTTCAAATCATGACTTTTCATTCAATATGAAGTCGTATCTTACGTCTCCTCTTTGCAACTTCTCTCGCTCAAGCCAATGATTTAATGTTCAGCATTTGAAGTTGTATTTCTTACTCAGACTCTTAAGCATTCTTTTAGCCTGTATAGATCACCCAACAAACAAAGTAAAGTTCAAGCGACGTAAAAAAAAAAAAAAAACAATTCAAGAAAAAGCTTAAAGATGGCTTAATTATGGCATATATATTACCTTGACCCAATCAATATATTTAGGATCTTGGACATTTTGGTTGGCAACAAGAAAATCAATCACTGGACCGGGCTTTACGATCATTGTTGTGAATGTATCTATTTAAACAAGAAATTAAGCCAACCATGAGATTAGCTTGCTTCCACTTGGAAAAGAGATGAAGTCTGTAACATAATTTTTTTAGAGCTTTACCAATGCTTAGTGAAAGTCCACTTTGAGTGGCTCTGAAGCTTGAGTGGAAACCCCTGCATCCAACAACTCCGCCTCCCAAATCAGTAAAATTACGCGGTTCATTAGGAAGAAGGATTGACGGACAATAAGGCATCCCCTGAAAAGACATCATCAGATCATCAATTCAATCAGTGATTAACAAAAAAAAAAAAAAAAAAAACGAAGCAAGAAAATAAACACTTACTGTTTGAAAGCATGCTGGCGGAGAATGATATCCAACACCCTTACAGCATCTTGGAAGCGTTCACATTCATTTCCGTTCAGTGCATTGACAATTGCATTGATTGGAAACTTGGCAGCATAGTTAATAGAAACTTTGTAGGTCTTGGAACGCTGTTGACGCCGAAACCTTTTCTTATCACTGTTTTGTGGGCTACCACCATCAGCTTCAGGGCTCCCTTTACCAACAGCCCTACATTATTATAGATGAATGAGTAAAGTAAGTAATCCCATATGCCACCAAAAACAAAGACCAACTAGTAGTATTATTAGCATTACCTGTGTGAAGAAGCTTCTTCCAACAACACAGTGAAGTCAAGTATATTCCCAGGCAACGGGCCGTTGGTAAACAATCTCTTATCGGCATCATATGCAAAATCTTTCCCAGAAAGTTCAGATTCATATGTTTCCCACACCTTGTCTACTATTTTTCTCCCAATACCTTTAGCTTCCACCGGACTGCCATCTTCGTGTGCTATAGATACCTAGATGCAAATATATAGCAGATATATATATATATATATATATATATATATTCCAACAAATGAAATTATATATCATAGAAAGAAAAAATTGCCAGTTACATTGTAGTGAAAGAAGTGGCCGTCACTTTTAGCCACAAGAGCTTTGACATGGTAGGTAAGCAGTTTTATCGGTTGCCCTTTTCTACCAACGCCAGGCCTCGCCATGGGTGTTCGCGTCATCTCACCCGCAGCAGGCAGGCAATGTGTCTCGTGATTCTCTTTTAGCAAGCTCCATTTCTGTAGATAATAAACAATATCAAATGTGAATTTAATTATATAAATAACAACAGAGCATAGAAAAAATTAATTAGCAAGCAATATATCAATGTGATGATTTGGAGTGTACATAGAAAATTTAACACAAACATCCAACTCCATTTTTCCTTGTTATGTACGTATGATATCTAACTGGAAAATAAAAGTTTTTGGGAGAACGAAATTAACGCTGTAAAATCCATGAGGGAAAGCCTAAGCATATAAAGCATGACTCCTATTATCATTAATTTTAGTGATAAAAGTCAAAAATACCCTTTGACTCTTATTAACGTAATAGTTATAACATATTTGAATGCATGATACTACCTCTGTTCTTATTATCTGTCGAATTTATGAAAAACACACAAATTAAGAAAATGAGTAATTGCATTGACTTTCATTATAAAATACTAAAAAAATCTTGAAAAGTGTAGTGGTGTATTTAATATGTAAGATTGATTGATTGAATGAGTCTAGAAAGTTGAATATAATATTGAAAAACGGAAAGAGTATTAAAATATGCGAGCTTAAGCTCATACCCTAGTGGTAAACCACTAGGGTCTACCCTGGCCTCCAGTGAGAGGTCCAGGGGGTTCGAATCCCCCATCCTTTCGTTTCCAGTCAAAAAAAAAAAATGTATTGGAAATAGAGACCGAAAAAGTAATGTACATTCACACATATATTTGTCTTCAACCATATTAAATTCGTCTCTCTAGTTTAATGTTAAGATCTTTTTTGGAGTCTTCTTTGACCAAGCCCCCATCTCAAAGCAAACGAGAGGTTGGTTGATATGAGAGGACAAAATATACTATTAAATATGATACGATATAATAACATTAATTTTTTAACAATCAAAATATCACATTATAAATACATTGTAATAGCAGTTTCTTAACAATGTGTAGATGAGTATCATGTCTTATTTGGAAAACTAACGCGAAAGCGCATGTTTTGAAGTATTTATTCAAAATAATTGGACATTTTGATGTGGTATTAAGTTATTCATATATTTTATTATTTTTTTTGAGTTTTTTTTTTCCAACTTTTTAAAGCATTTCATACGAAAGAAAATCCGCTTCGCCCAAAACGATATCGACGTGCGACGATTACCGCGACCACGACTTTGAAACATGATATCAGCACAATATTCCTGTTACATGCCCCCAAAAAAAAAAAAAAAAAAAAAAAAAAAAAAACAACCCTCCTTATCTATCCTGGCAAAAAGCATCAGAGCCCCAAAATACTAAAAAAAATCTTGAAAAGTGTAGTGGTGTATTTAATATGAAAGATTGATTGATTGAATGAGTCTAGAAAGTTGAATATAATATTGAAAAACGGAAAGAGTATTAAAATATGTGAGCTTAAGCTCATACCCGAGTGGTAAACCACTAGGGTCTACCCTGACCTCCAGTGAGAGGTCCAGGGGGTTCGAATCCCCCCCTTTCGTTTCCGGTCAAAAAAAAATGTATTGGAAATATAGACCTAAAAAATAATGTACATTCACACATATATTTGTCTTCAACTATATTAAATTCGTCTCTCTAGTTTAATGTTAAGATCTTTTTTTGGAGTCTTCTTTGACCAAGCCCCCATCTCAAGCAAACGAGAGGTTGGTTGATATGAGATGACAAAATATACTACTCCCTCCGTCTCACTTTGTTTGAGACTTATTCCTTTTTGGGATGTCCCAAAATTAGTCCCACTTCTAATGTTTAGAATTAAATTTGTCTCTTAAATGTCTAAAATGACCTCATATAACAATTTATTGAAAAATGTAGAAGAACACAAAAGGATGTAATTGTAATTGAGCTATGTTTTTAATGAGTAGACAAGACATTAAATGATGTCTCCTTATTTTTTATGAGTCCCCAAAAGTCCCAAACAAAATGAGACGGAGGGAGTATTAAATATGATACGATATAATAGCATTAATTTTTTAACAATCAAAATATCACATTATAAATACATTGGAATAGCAATTTCTTAACAATGTGTAGATGAGTATCATGTCTTATTTGGAAAACTAACGCGAAAGCGCATATTTTGATGTATTTATTCAAAATAATTGGACATTTTGATGTGGTATTAAGTTATTCATATATTTTATTATTTTTTTGATTTTTTTTTTCAACTTTTTAAAGCATTTCATACGAAAGAAAATCCGTTTCGCCTAAAACGATACCGATGTGCGACAATTACCGCGACTGTGACTTTGAAACATGATATCAGCACAATATTCCTGTTACATGCCCCAAAAAAAAAAAAAAACAACCCTCCTTATCTATCCTGGCAAAAAGCATCAGAGCCCCCCATCCATTTTCCAACCTTTCCAAAGCTGCGTAAGGCTTACTATCATTTTTAAGTGGTATGTTTCCAGTTCCAGTTAGGAAGTGTTTTCATCTTCAATTTATAAATACATTAGCGTCCTTAATTTAATTAAGTATTCAAGAAATTTAAATTTTATGATAACAGCTGGGAAGATGCTTTCAAATGTTGAAGCAATGGAAGACCAATTACAATATATTAGGCGGTTCATTTTTTCTGAGCTACCAAGACAACCACATACAGCATAACCAGGAAAAAAAAATTAAAATAAATAAATAAATAAATAAACCAAAACCGAATATGAGGTTTTCTTTTAACAGAAGTGAGGTTTTAATTCATATACGTACTGACTGGAACATAACAAAAAATCTGATTCGGTTTCCTCACATGTTGATTGATACTAAACTTGTACTGCAAAATCCCATATCAAAGCAAGAGTCCAAGTCATGCCAATTGCATTGCCTAAGTTGTGAATCAGCATCGAAAAACACAGAACGGCGATGACTGAGTAGATCATACAAAAAAATTGTTTCATTCCAATCGAGGTAAAGGAATTCATGCTCCTTCCGGAAACCCATCGGCCTGCACAATTTAAGTAAAGGTCCGATCGAATAGAGTTTGGTCCAGCCTACTTCATTCCCATATTTGTTCATCGTCCATATATCCACCATGTTGTGTGAGTAAAAGACATGACAATACGAGACAAAAGCAAGAGACTTTTGATTCATAACAAAAAGAGCAGGGAGATTATCATGGCAGTAAGGCCTACCATCATTGTTCCAAGGTTGAGGTAATTCTAGACGCTGAAACACTTCCGTACTCATGTTGAAAGTGAGGATTTCCCGGTCTAAATAATCAATTCTTACACACCAGTAGACGACCCCATTAAATAATGTGGAAGGGGTGGTTCCATGAATATTTTCCAAAGGAAAAGGAAATTCATTCAATTCTCTCCAAGCATTTGTTCTTACGCTGTACACGTCAGCTCTCTTGTATCGAGTAGCTGTGTGTGGTGACTGAAATATTCGAACAACCTTAAAATCCATAGTCACGTTATCAAATCCATAACCAAGCAATTTCGGCATTGAATTGTCAAGAGGGGGTATGGGAAGGGTTTTCACCTCCTTTAAAATTGGATTAATCAACAGAATAATACTAGAATCTATAATCACGCACATTATGCCCTTGTAATGCCCTATTAAGTTTAGATCATAAGTGTCGTTGTAAGAAGGCGGGAGCTCAAAATTAAGCACGGGAGATGTATTTAAAGAAAATCAGAATAGTGGAAGAGACTCTGAAAGATGGTTTTTTATTGAATTGATTTTTTTTCAATGATACAATAGAGAATTTATAGGCTTATACTACTTAGCCTCTAAGCAACATTTATTACAAAGATCATATGTAATCAAAATACAATCATAAAAATCATTTAACATTAATTATAAGAATTATTCTGCATTAATGGTGTGATCAACTGTATCTTCAAATTTTGTCTTCTATCACCCTCCCTCAAACGAGGCCGGGTTTGGAGGCTGAGTTTGTCTTGGCATAATTTGGAGGGCATCTCCACTCCGGCAGGTCTTCCGGAATCCAAATTTGTGATTTTTGGATGGCATCTCCACCCCAGATGGTCTTCCGAGGTCCATAGTATTGTTGTTTTAGAGGGCATCTCCACTCCGGTGAGTCTTCCGGAGTCCATAGTTGTGGTATTGTTGGAGGGCATCTCCACTCCGGTTGTTCGTCCGAAGTCCATAGTTGTGTTGTTTTGGAGGGCATCTCCACTCCGGAGTTCTTCCGGAGTCCATAGTTGTGGTGTTGTTTTGGAGGGCATCTCCACTCCGGTTGTTCTTTCGGAGTCCATAGTTGTGATGTTTGACTTTCTCGGTGCTCGTATGTCCGGCTTTTCCGAGAGTTGATTCTGGTTGATTGACTATGATATCGGCCTCCAAAGATCTGCATCACACCGAAAAAGATAGAGATAGCAAGATGCCAAAGGAAATTTGATATTGAATTATTTATTTATTAATACGTATTAAGACATAAAATATATAAAACAAATGATCTGGACAGATTGGCACAATTTGTGGCTGTAGGTAATCTTTTCGAAAGGCTTGATGGTTGGGCTGTTTACTGAGAGTTTTTTTGGGTTTCTTTTTTTCATTCCTTATGAATGAAGCTGATGAGATAGGAATGTAATTGGACGACACACAATGAAATCTTTTGGGCGAATAAGGGGTCAAGAATAATATATGGTGTTGAGAAGAAGGAGGTGAAGGGTAGATGCAGGGAGATCTTTTATGCGAAGCAGTTGATAAAAAATATTTAAGAAATTTGTTTAAGAGCGGAAGAGGACCGGGCGAGGGTTCGCCAATGTTAAGGCATACGAACCCCCGCCACTGGCTCTGATACCATAAAGAAAATCAGAATAGTGGAAGAGACTCTGAAAGATGGTTTTTTATTGAATTGATTTTTTTTCAATGATACAATAGAGAATTTATAGGCTTATACTACTTAGCCTCTAAGCAACATTTATTACAAAGATCATATATAATCAAAATACAATCATAAAAATCATTTAACATTAATTATAAGAATTATTCTGCATTAATGGTGTGATCAACTGTATCTTCAAATTTTGTCTTCTATCAGTATTAGGGAACCGCCGCAGTTGTGATGTTTCTTTACACTCCTCTTTGTAAAGACATGTGCGTAAAAACCGACGGTCCAACTGCCGTTTATGCCGTTTAGGCCGAACGACCAAAAACATAGCAAGATAACTCTCATCCTCGGCCTCGGATTTGATGAGGTAATTGTTTGCGAAATAGCTACTTTTTATTAGATTAAGCCATGACTTGCATACGATTTGGAATCGGATGATAGATTTTGTGGGTAACTTGAGGAGGATATCCTCAATGATCTCTTCAGGAAGACAACAACTCCCCATCCCCATATTTTTGCTTCTTGTTGATAAACGACTCCCCATCTTTTTGCTTCTTGGACAACGACTCTCCATCTTTTTGCTTCTTGGACAACGATATCTTTGATATGAGGATTGAGAGGACAACGTACTTTCGTTCTTTTTGTGCCGTGAGATCGGGAGGGACTTACAGAGGTATATATCGATCAAACTAGAAAAAAAGGGATAATGAAAGTTGAAAGGGACATTATTAGAGCACTTAATTATCGCAAAGTTGGAAGCTAAATAAGGCAAAACTTTAAACTGGGCAGATGCAACTCCTGTGTTTTCACATCTCAAACAACAATAATAATGAAAATAATAATCCAACAAGAAACAAAGAAAACTTTTTTCAAACAAAAATCAAAGAAAGCCTGGCCTGCCTTGCCCTTCTTGGTCATATATTCACATAATAAATACACAGGAGCATGCAGCACGACAATGCAAGAAAAAAGAACCCAAAAAAAAAAAAAAAAAAAAAATCCAGGACAAAAAAAGGCCAAAATATTTTACCTAAAATCAAAGGAGATCGAGGGACCTCGATCCTCTGCCGTAGGTCGAGCACAACAGACGCTGCTGTGACTCGAAACGGCGTCGTTTTGAGTCGAAACGACACCGTTTCAATCTGAGCTTAAAAAAATTAAAATAAAATAAAAACATCGACACGACGTCGTTTCTGCCCGAAACGACGTCGTTTCAGGCTTACAGAGGCACACGGCAGAGGATTGCAACTCGGAGATCGAGTGTGGTGGCAAGGAAACCCTAGGAGTAGGTAGGGAGGGAGTACAGAATAGGAGGAGACAAATCAGACAAGTAATTAAAAGGGGACAAATAATATAAAGGGGGAAAAGAGGGGATTTTAATAACAAGGGGTTGGATCTCTTCTCGGATTAGGAAGATGCAGAGAAAAAATTAGGTTTAATGTTACTTATATACGAGTAGTACATATGATGCGCCGACTCTTAGCATCCTTTATTTTCGCTTTTGTGTTTTATTTTTGACCTGTGTTTTTTTTAAATTTGAATTAACCTGTTTCTTTTTAGTAACCCGACCCCAATAATAAACGTACTCTCTTCTCATAAACAAACAAACAAACAAAAAAAAAAATTTAATAAACGTACACTATTACTACCACTTCACTAAATACGTTAATCAATTTTCGTTATTTTTTATCTTTCAGCGCACACATAATGATATCAATGATTATATCTACCTGTTTTTTTTTTTTTTTTTTTTTTTTTTTTTTTTTTTTTTTTTCAGATACGAAAGGAGGGAATGGGTGAAGGGGATTCGAACCCTGGTCCTCCCACTGACGCTAGGGTAAAATCCAGGTGATTAACCACATGGGATGGGCCTTATGCTCTTATATGTACATGTTCTTTTTTATTGATCAACCCTCTTTTGTTGTGGCATCTTTTAAAACATTGCATATGATTTTCAAAATTATTTATCGAAAATATTTTTGAAAGTAAGTACTGCCTTCGTCTCAAAATATATATTTCGTTTAGATTTTTTTACACATATTAAAAAAATGGTTAAGCGTCATTAATTTTAGTGTTAATAGTCAAGAATACCCTTTGATTCTTATTAATGTAATAGTTATAATATATGTGAATGAATGATAAATTAGAGGTAAAAGCAAAAAAATATAATAAATACTCAATTGGTATTCTAAATGGAGTTATATTTTGGGATAAATTCAAAAAGTTTAACAGACTTACATTTTGGGACGAATTTAGTATTTATTAACAAATTTCCTACATTTATACATATTTACTAGCACTAGCTAAAAAGCGACTTTACATTAATGATATTCAAAATGCTTTTTTTAGTCATTATATTGTTAAAAACCCGTTATTAACATATTTTTTTGGGGAGTTAACTCTTTTTTATGGGTAAAGTAGTCGTATTCATTCAAGATCTAGGGGGGGGGGGGGGGTTTATTCCCTATTACATCGACCATTACATTTAGAATATAACGTAAATCCTAATTTGGCCAAGAGATCGGCTGTTTTGTTTCAACTGCGATTCACAAAAATAAAATTGCAAGAACTAAACCCTAATCGAGCATCATGAATAGAGTAAATCAGGGAACTAAAAGTGCTAAGATCTTCCTTTACATCAAAATCCACAGAAGTGATTCTCGCAATCAAAGAGAGCGAATCCGTTTCAAGGATGATGTCTCCACTCCATAGCTTCGCCAATTCAGTGAGCCCCAATTTGATGGCAAGCAGCTCTGCCATATCAACCGAAGTGCATCTTCCCAGGAAAAAGAGAAAGCAACAACCAAATCGCCAAGGTGATTTCGAATTACCACTCCAATCGAACTAGAGCCATACATAAAACCTGCATCTACATTGATCTTTAGAGTACCCGCATTTTGGGTTTACCCAATTGTTAGGAAATGGGGTAGGGCAATGGGCAATTTCATCAATAGAAGAGGCTTTTTTAACGAACTGGATCATCTACTTTGAGAATCCTACCTTTCCCCTGCTTTGGGGACGTGGCCGGACCGCGACCACCCAAAATTTGTGTGTTCTCTTTCCCCGACTTGAATGAGCGGCCGTGATATGACCACGTCCCCAAAGCCGGGGAAAGCCGGGATTCTCAAAGCCGAGAATCCGGACCCTTTTTTTAAAGGCATCAATAAGAGAAGTGGCTTGGTTAAGGACGCACAAGGGGGAAGTGTGATAAGACTCAAAGACCTTCTTGTTCCTGGCATTCCAAATAAAGTAGAGAATTAGACAAAGAAGTTCAGTGTCTAAGGGCATTCACATCAGAAGCCCTATACGGTGCTCTATCTGTTAGAAATAAAATTTATGTTTTGATGATGATTCATCAGTTATTCAGTTATTTTTTTAAACCCCATTTGATGAAGTGTCATAACTAGCTGTTATAGTGCATAGCAAAAAGATGTCTAGTTATTGATGTATAAAATTTAATAGAGTCTGATAATTGTATAAATAAATCAGACAAGCGCTGTAATAGTTCTAGGTTCAGAACTGAGAAAATGAGAAACCGACTTGATGACATTAAAAGAACTGATCTTACAACTGAAGTTTAATCAGTTTAGAAAACTGACTCAGAGTACACACAACTAAAGAACTGAAGAAGGTAAGTTCACTGAGGGACATAGACTCGGTTGACTTATCTCGAAGCAAAAGGCTGGGGGAACAAACTCAGTTAGTGAAGAATGAAGAACTGAGGGTTCAAACTCAGTTATGAAGACTGAAGTCGAGACTGTAAAGTTAGAATTTAGGCAAGTCTGTGATGAACTGAACTGACTTTATGGATCTTGTAAAATGTTCTAAGAATTATAAGGACAATGATATCTTAGTTGATTTATGAAATGGTTTACTCTGATTAAGTCAATATTGATCAGATGAAAAATAGAGTACTACGCTTTTTGAAGAAGATGACATCATCAATAAACCGTGACAGTAGACCATGAATACTCTCCTGTGTGATCACTAAGTTAGCAAGTTGACCTTCCATTATCTATGTCCTTGTGTCAACTGCAGTGAACCTTCCTTCCATTGTTTGCTCCAGCAAATTGATCCTCTCAGTAACCTTAGGATCCAATGCAGCAGGTTGAGGTGTTTCAGCAGGGTTAGCCACAGCAGACTTGGGTGCCTCGGCAAGCTTGTCAAGCTTTTTGTGTAAAGAGGCAAACAGTTCATTCAAATGTTTATCCCAGTTAACATTACTTTGTTTTATTCCTCTCACATCTTTGGTTAGGTCAGCAAGAGCATATTGAGTAGAGGTGATATTTGAAGCAACAGTTTCAGTGGTTCTTCCTCTATTTTCCACCAGATTCATCAAATCTTTAAATCTTTGCTCCTGTCTATTGAGTTGAGTCCTTAACTGGGTAATATCATCTCTGACTACCCTCAAATCATCCAGAACATGTGTAGGTACTGCACCAGCCATGCCTCAACCCATATGTCCAGCAGCATCATCAACAGGTTTTTCAACATTGTAACGTGCCCTTTGTGTGCTGACAATCATGGCTCTTGTCCTATCCCATCCAGCAGGTTCGGGACCTTCTTCAACCACATTTCCAAAAATGTCTTCCAAAACAGGGTCTGGTGCAGTTTGAGGTTCCAAAGCATGTTCCTCCTCAAAAATTGGTACATGTGCCTGTTGAGGTTCATCAGCAGCTTATTCTTCCTCAGGCATTTGGAATTCCTCATCACTGAAATCATAGTACAGCAGCTGTTCATCCTCATCAACAATAGTCTGCTGACTATCCTTTCCTATAGTACCTTAGCTTCAGTAGACTGTACTACATCAGTCTTCTCTACAGTATTTGTAAGGGATTCCTCCAATCCCATCAAAAGTTACAACCTTTGTCCAGGTGCTGTCTGATCCTCAGCAGCCTGAACCTCCTGTTCCAACCTGTATTCAGGTGCTGTTTGTTTCTCAGCAACCTGAACCACCTCAAAATGTGTGGGTGAATCCTCCAAACCTATCACCAAATCTAGCCTTTGTCCTAACACAATTTTTTCCTCAGTGATTAAGACTCTCTGTACAAGAATTTGAGTAAATTCAGCCAAATTTTCTTCTAGGACTCTTCTAGCATTAGCTATCTTCTGTAGAACATCTGTAGTTTGAGATAAAGTGTCTTGAGTTTCAAACCACTCCTGATACTGAGCTGAGTCTTCAGAACTGATGTTAGGCTCACTATTTACAATAACCATCTCCTCATCCAAAGTAACAGTATGCTGATCACTAGACTCAACCACCAGTAGGGTATCAGACATACTGATTAGCCTATTGTCTCCAAGAGTTATCCCATCATTAATTAAATCTTCCAGATCATCTATGGTCAAATCCCCCATATCTTCATCCATATTCCCAGTCTGCTGTCTCTCAGTAGCTTCATCAGCATCAGCAGACTGATCTACTGTTTCCTCGGTCGATCCTTGACCAGTTGCTTCAACAGATGTTTCCTTGGCTACTCCATTGGACCCCCCAAGAAACCTAGGATGATCATCATCTGAGTCAGATGAGGATGAATCATCACTATCTTATGTAAACTTGGGATCTTTGAACATTCTTTTTGCACTTTTCTTCCCTTCTTCCATTAGGTCTATTAGCCTTGTCGGCAGCATAGTTGTATCTATCAATTCTAGTAGGCTTTCTACACCTAACTGATCAAAATCCCATTCTTCAAATCCACTCATGGGTTCAGCAGCTGGTTTTTGTCTCTTATAGAATCCAAACTTCCATTGAAAATATTTCTGCACCTTCTTGAAGTTGGGATCTACTTTTTCCTTCCTGGATTTCTTCTCTTTTCCCTCAGAAGGCATTGTTGGCCTTCTTGGTGCAGATTATTACTCGCCTTGTTGCCCTTCAAAAGCTTCAACAAGATGAGTCAATGTATCTATAGCAGATACAAACAGGTCAGTAGGTCCATTAGGTTGTATATTTGTACCTACCACCTCCATCTGTTCCACACTAGGTTCCCGCTGATTTGTATGTGAATCAGTAGGGTCTGCAGCAGTGTGTTCTTCCCCCTGAGTTGTAACATCCATAGCAGGGTCAGGAACAAGTTCAACAAATTCTTCAGTAGGCTCAGGTACAGCAGAGTGCTGTGGTTCTTCAATCTGTTACTCAACATCAACATGAGCACCCTCAGTAGGCTCAAAAGCCTCTTCTTCTTCTCTTTGGTCCTCCAGGACCCTTAATTCCTTTCCTTTACCATGCTTTTTCTATTTCACAACTTCCTTCATCCTCTTTGCAGGTCTTTCTTCAATTTCAGTTGCTTTTCTATTTTTTTTGTCTTATTTTATCTGCTCTCCCAAAATCTCAGCAGCAGATTTCTTTCTTATAACCTCAGTAGGTTCAGTAACTTCAACTGGACCCTTAGTAGATTCAACAGGGTCTACTAAATGCTGCCTTGTCTTCTTAGGCTTTAACATTTCAGTAATCTTCCTTGTACCAGAAGCCTTTCGCTTCTCAGCAGCCTTCTTACGTGCAGCAGGTTGTGCAACTTGTTTAACCTGCTCACCACCAGCATCATCATCTCCATCATTGTCACTCTGTGTCCTTTCGACATCTAAATCTTCATCATCATCCAAACCAGGGATGAGATAATTGATTTCCTTTTTATATCTAGACTTGTTGATTTTTTTAGGTGCCACATCAGCAATCTTCAAATGAGTCAGTATGGCCTGCACCATCAAGCCCAAAGGCAGTGTTTTGGACTTCTTTGTCCCATCTCTGTCCTCTGTTATCACCTTCTTCATGTATTGGACAAAGAATCCGGCCCAATCAAACTTCATACTCTTGCAAATGATTATCAGCAAGTGAATCTTGCGTCCAGACAATGTATCAAGGCTTCCACTGAATCCAAGGATGTTTTAGCAATAATCTTGCTGAGCAGATTATACTCCATTTTGATATGCTTCACATTGATGCTCAGTGTTGACTTTATGGATTTGTTGTTCTTTATTGTATCAACAAACTCCAATCTTGACAGCTCCATTGATTCAGGATTGGTAGGAGCACCATTTCCAGGTCCAAACCTAAACACTTCCCTTAGCATGTTTGAAGAAATCTCAATCTTCTGGGCATTAACAATGGTAGTGAATGCCTCTCTATCATCTCTAATCACTATATTTCTCCAGAAATTTGTAACATTAATATAAGAGATGCTTTCCAAACTCAGATTAAGAACATCCTCTAATCCTTCAAATCTCTTGATTCTTCTTCCAATATTGATAGCCAACTCTGTCTTGTTAGCCTCAACAACAAACCCTCTCACACTTTGGCTCGTTCCAATTTGAATGTCACCTTTATCCGCCATTGTAGATGAAAAAGATGAAGAAGAAAATTTTCAAATCTGTGTTCACACAGTTTGTACTTCAGAGAAAATTGATCTGAGTTTGTGTGTAATGTCTCTGTGTATATATCTATATATATAGAGAAAAGAAGTGTGTAGTAATTGTCAGAAAGTACTGTACACGTACTGTAGCATTTAACCACGATTAAAGTTGGAATAAATGTGATGTTGCCACATGTCCCACTAATTGATTCCATAAAGAGTTGTAATCGTTGGATATTTATAACCGCAGTTATAAAGATAAGAACAATATCCCTTTACTGTTGACTTTCAGTTAAGTTTGACTGTCTTGTAATGTATAGCTCAGCAGACTTGATCTTTAGTAAGGTTAGCTCAGCAGCCTGCTAATAGAGATGACTCAGCAGCCTACTGACATGGTTACTCTGCTCATCAACATACACACTTGTTTTGTCCAACAGATAATACAAGATGAAGTTTTATACCAATGACTGATGTGTCAAGTGAGCTCACCCAACAGGAAAAACACCAATCCCCTTTGCAACTTCATTTGCTCAATTGTCCAAACTCATATAAATACGTGGAATTGTTGATGCCAATGACTATTCTGCTAAGTGAGCTCACCCAACATAGCAAAGACTAATCCCCTTGGTGAATTCCAGTACACTGCTGATCAAAAGTATATCAGTCAACTTTTATGATGCCAAGTTCAGTTCTTAACTTAGCAAATCTTTCACTATCCAATGGTTTTGTAAATATATCAGCAAGTTGATCTTCAGTAGGGATGTAAAGAACCACCACATCTTTCTTCTCAACATGATCTCTTATAAAATGATGTCTCACATCAATGTGCTTGGTTCTTGAGTGCAATATAGGATTTTCAGTGATTGCTATTGCACTTGTGTTGTCACACATTATAGGAATTTCTCTTTCTTCAATTCCATAATCCCTTAACTGTTGTCTTAACCATAGTATTTGTGCATAGCAACTTCCAGCAGCAATATATTCAGCTTCAGCAGTGGAAGTTGATATTGAATTCTGTTTCTTACTGAACCAGGAAACCAGTCTATTTCCCATCAACTGACAGGTTCATGTGGTGCTTTTTCTATCAATCTTACATCCAGCATAATCAGAATCTGAGTAGGATATGACTTTGAAACTTCCATCTTTTGAATACCATATCCCTACTCCCAAAGTCTCTTTTAGATACTTGAGAATCCTTTTTGTTGGAAAGGTGTCCTAAACCCAATCGGGTTGGACCGGATCCGACCGGGTCGGGTCGTTTACAGTCTATTAAGTTCATGTAATAACTTTATTATGATTAATAAAAGCACTTATGTTATTATATATTGTTTATCTTCATATTATTTGTCGTATATATATAGTAATGTCCCTAGTATCAATCTGTGTTAGAGAAACCATGATAGTGATTATGGTTGATGAGATCTCTAATCACTATAACAAGGTTGGTACTTAAATGTCTCTAGTCTTATGTATTATCAAATGGGACATTGATAGTATAATCGACTAGCACGTATTGGATGTCTTCTATCTTTTAGAAGGTAGGGATAGATCTCGTCTATCGAAGTGTAGAGACACTTGACCGTACGTGGACGTGTATTAGAGAATGCGTACGTTAGATCGACCCACTTACATTAAGTGTCACACTATGTGGCGGTTGTGTAATTATCCTTTTGACCGGAGTCTTCATGGCATCACGGTGTGGATTGTCATGCTTTGACACTATTGAGATTTCTCCTAACCACGGGGCGATCATGCGGTAGTGATTGGGTATGATATTGAAGCATGCGGAGTATACATGATTGGTCGTCCGGGAATCGCGTATCCTATGATTGGGATCGAATATCCGAAATGGCCTTCTTATAAGGAATGTCTAGCTCTCGAGAATCTTTGCAAAGTGGGAGTAAATGTGTTATTCCGAGAGAGCATGATATCCAGATTGTAAGATATGATCGTCAATGTATTGACACTCGAGATACGATCGTATGGATATTATTACGATAGGATTGTAAGTTACACGGTAGCGCTTCACATGAAAGGTAGTAGTCATTGCTTTTGACTCTTTCGATAATTGGGGGTCACGGTGTGTTGCTAGACGCTATCCCGTGATCGTTAGGTATGAAGGGCATTTTAGTAAAATGCACTTTGTGTCTACGGCCAACATATTCGGAAGCCTATCGGGTCACACACATATGAACATCGAGTCGGATTAAAATGCGGTTATAGTTGATAACCAAATAAGGAAAGTTTATCTCTAGACTATAAAGGTTATAGTGGTAAATTAATATGGTGGTATTTATTTATTATGAATAAATAAAATACGGGATATTAATTATATACAAATTATATTAATTAAAGAATATTCCGGAAGTCAATTAGTTGACTAATGGGGCGCCACTTTTGTGTGTATAAGATACACTTGGATTGTGCACTTTAATTAATAAAGATTGCCATAATATTAATATAAGATATTAATTGATTTTGAAAAATAGATTTATGGTAATAAGATAATTATAATCAATATATGATATTGACAAAATAAATTATAGTTAAAGAGATAAATCAATCTAGTTGATTTTCCTTATTTTATTAGAAAAAGGTTTTCTTCTCCTCCACACTTGATATGGGGCGCCACCTCCTCTATAAAAGGGAAGTGGGTGTCAAGCTCTTTTGTACATCACAATTGCAAGAGTTCATAATTCTTGTGTAAAATAGAGAGCTCTCCATAGTGAGTTTGTGAGGGAAGAAAAGGTCCGGTCTAGCGACCGGAGTTTTTTCCGATAGCAATCCAAGGAGGATTCCGGCGAGGGGTTCGTGTGGATTAGCGATAGAGGCCGGACGCGTGGACGGCTTGCGCATTGAACTACTCTCCGTTGGCGGTCAAAGCGACGATCTTGTAGATCATCCAAGGTATAACCGTCAAACTACTTAACGTGTTTATTGCATTAAACGAAGAACGATCTAGAAAAGGAAATCAAATTTTAAATTCCGCTGCGTTAAACTAGTGATTTCCTAACAGTGGTATCAGAGACAGACTTCGTGCTTAAGCAATAAGCTTATTTTAATTGCGTAGTATTTAATCAATAGATGCAAGATTTAAATCACGAAACGTTAAAAACAAAAAAAATAAAAAAAATTAGGGTTCATTGGGGGGTCGGCCGACTGGCGGCGCCCCCCTCCCTCTGCGGCGGCGGCGGCGGCGGCGGTAACCCTAGGGTTGCCGTCCGTCGGCTCTCCTCTTCCAATGGGGGAGATCGACCCTTTTCGTTTTGTGATATTTTATTGTGCATAGATATCTCGTTTGTTTAGTTGTGTCATATGGCCAACCAATGGTTCAAATAGTTTGGACCATTGGTAAACCATATGGCATGTTGGCCTTTCCATATTTTGATTTGGAATAGGCCTAGGCCCTTTTCAAATATTTGATTTGTAAAAGGCCTAGGCCTAGGCCACTTCCAAAATTTTGATTTTGGAGAGTGGCCGTGCCTAAACCAAAATTATTTGGCCTTTCCAAATTTTGATTTGGAATAGGCCTAGGCCCTTTTTCAAATATTTGATTTGTAAAAGGCTTAGGCCTAGGCCACTTCCAAAATTTTGATTTTGGAAAGTGGGCAGGCCTAAGCTAAATTTAGTTTTGGAAAGGAAACAAATAGGAGACTTTATAATTTTAATTTTTTTGAATAGTTCAAATTTAATTAAAATTGAAATCGATTTAAAATTAAATGTTAATTTTAATTTTCGGTTAAGTCATATAATTAATTAAAAGTTATTTAATTATTTGACGTGATAAAATAAAGACGCATGAGTAGTAGTAGTTAAAATTAGAATTTAATCTTTTTCATAAGATAAAATTGTATGGATTAGATGTGTAGATATAATGTGATTATATGGACCCCGATTGATCATGGACTCGACCAATAGGATAGATGGGAATGTTTTCTTTATGTTGGTTTTTGAAAAATTGTCCTAGGCCGTTATGAAGAACGTGACCTAGTTTACTTTTTGCAACTATCCCATTCCAGTTAGCTCCCCCCCGTGTGCGGCGGGTGTAATTATTTATTATGTAACAAGAATGGAGCAAGAAGTTGAAGACCAAGGAGAAATAAAGAACCCATTGGCGTACAGCAATAAAGATCCAATTGGCGGTTGCAGATACCCTTAGTTTGTGACCCGCGGTTTCGTCAGTTTGTATTCGAAACCGCACCTAGAAAAGTCCATGATCATACCGGTTATTTTATGCGCGGAATGTTGTGTATGTATTACTTTATATGATATCGTAGTAATATGCATATAGTAGATGAGACCATAATTGAACTAAATTAATTAAGTGAATTAATTTAAAATTATTCCCACATCAAAAATCAAGTCGGAATTGCCTCTCCATATTATAACGACGGTGAAGAGCCCTTGTTCGGACCCAACTCACCAGCCAAAGCGGGGGTTGACCTACCTCGGGTATATCGTCGTTATCGAGATATGATCGAAAGAGATCTCATGAATATTGGGGTTAAGACTCGACTAAGAATTCTCTCGGCCACCAGCCAAAGCGGGGTCGTTTGGATTTTAGAGGCAAGGGTTTGGCTATTTTCATAAGATGAAATATTGTCAAAGAGTTGATCGGTCAAACAACAAGAATCGTATAAGATACGATCGACAAATCGTTGTCCACCTGTTTAATTATTTTCGGCCCATCAGCCAAAGTTGGGGGTCGGAGTAGTTCAATGGGATCTTGCCCACTAAAGGAACTATTTTCTTGAAAGCCAATAGGGAATAGTTGGCTAGTGGGAGTAAAAAACCTTATAGAGTTATTAAGTGCAAATTTAGGGTTTTTATACATGAGGTTTTACTTATTCTATCTTTATTTATTGTTGTAGAAAATGTCAAACAAATTGAACCTTCGTTTTATCATCGAAAACAAGCTTGACGAGACAAATTTTCTCGATTGGGAAAGAAACCTCAAAATCGTTTTGAGGCACGAGAAGATTGGCTATGTCTTGGACGAGGCCCTACCGGAAAAGCCCGCTGAGGGTTCGGCTGCAGATGTTGTCGAGAAGTACAACAAGCACTGTTCTGACAGTACTGATGCTACATGTATCATGCTTGCTTCTATGACACCCGAACCGCTGTGTAAACAAGCATGAGTCTATGGACGCCTACTCTATCATGGTCCACCTGAAGGAACTTTATGCTTCTCAGTCTCGCACTAAGAGGTACGAGGTCTCGAAGGCCCTGTTTAGTTGTAAGATGGCATCTGGGACTGCTGTGGGGTCACACGTGCTTAAAATGATCGGGTACATAGAGAGGCTTGGGAAGCTGGGCCACAAATTGGAACGAGAATTGAGTATTGACTTGATTCTGCAATCTCTACCCGATTCATTCTCGCAGAGTTCATGATGAACTATCACATGAACAAGATAGATTGCTCCCTTGCGGAGTTATTGAACATGTTAAAGACTCCGCCGAGGGCACTATGGGGAAGGGAAAGCAAGTGTTGCTGGTCACTTCGAGCAAGGGCAAGGCAAAAGCCAAAAAGAAGTCCAAGAAGGCGAAGGCTACACCTAAGCCAACGCCTAAGATAGCGAAAGACAAATCCAAGGATGCTTGCTTCCATTGCGGTGAGACCGGACATTGGAGGAGAAACCGCAAAGGCTTCTTGAGTACCAAGAAGAAGCATTCGATGCTTCGACTTCGTGTATATTTATGATTGAGATCAATATTGCTTCTTCTAAGTCTAACCACCGGGTATTAGATATCGGTTGTGGTTCTCATATTTGTACGAATATGCAGTGCACTAAGAAGAACTAGAGATCCGAGGAAAGGAGAGGTGGACCTACGCGTTGGAAATGGAGCAAGTGTCGCCGCGCCGGCCGTAGGAGTTTATTTTCTTTCATTGCCCGGTGGACTAGTACTAGAACTTAATAATCGTTATTTTGTTCCCGCTCTTACGAAGAGCATTATTTCTATTTCCGCATTAGATGTTGATGGTTTTTCATTTACGTTTGAGAATAAATGTTGTTCTTTTTCACGTGATGGAATCTTTTATGGTACTGGCATACTTAGCAATGGTCTCTACATATTAGATATGAATGTTGACGTACTTAATATAAATAACAAGAAAGCCAAAACAAATGACTTGAATGAATCCTACTTATGGCATTGTAGACTTGGCCATATAAATAAGAATCGCATTTCCAAACTCCATAAAGATGGAATGTTGGATCAATTCGATTACGAATCGTTTGACACATGCGAAGCTTGTTTACTTGGCAAGATGACAAAGTCACCTTTCGGGGCAAAGGGATAAGTTCCAATGAATTGCTTGAGCTCATACATACCGATGTGTGTGGCCCAATGTCAATTCAAGCCAAAGGAGGATACTCTTATTTTATCACCTTCACCGATGACCATTCTCGCTATGGTTATATATACTTAATGAAGTTTAAATCAAGCCTTCGAAAAGTTCAAGGAATTCGAAGTGAGGTGGAGAAACAATCGGGTAAAGAAATCAAAACACTTCGATCCGATCGAGGCGGAGAATACCTAGATGGAGAGTTTCAAGATTATTTGAAGGAGAATGGGATTCTACTCGAATGGACTCCTCCCGGAACGCCACAGATGAATGGCGTGTCGAGAGGAGGAACCGCACCTTGTTAGACATGGTGCGATCCATGATGAGCTACGCAGCTCTTCCAAAATCGTTTTGGGGGTATGCTCTAGAAACCGCATCCTATACACCGAACCGAGTTCCATCAAAGACGGTTGACTCTACGCCATACGAGGTATGGACTAAGAGAAAACCGAGCCTAGGTCATCTAAAACCTTTGGGTTGTCCGACTTACGTGAAGCGGATGATGCCCGACAAATTAGAGCCTGTGTCCGACAAATGTCTATTTGTGGGATATCCTAGTGGAAACCAAAGGGTACCAATTTTACCATCCCGAGGAACAAAAGGTGTTTGTTGCCAGGACTGGCCACTTTCTGGAGAAAGAGTTTATTCTGGATAGGGTCATTGGGAGTAAAATTGATCTTGAAGAAATTCGAGAACCACTTACGGATAATAGTCAGTTGACGGAAGTAGAGGACTTACCACACATAGATGTGACACCAGCCTCTACCGTGGACACACTAGCACCTCGAAGATCCACCAGGGAACGCCGTGAACCAGAAAGGTACACTGGCGTGTATCTCATGGAAGATGAGGACCCTAGAACTTATGAGGAAGTGCTATTAAGGCATGACAAAGAGAAATGGCTGAAGCCATGAATTCCGAAATGGAATCCATGAAAGACAACCAAGTTTGGAACTTAGTTGATCCGCCCGAGGGAATAGTTCCCATAGGGTGCAAATGGGTCTTTAAGAGAAAGACCGACATGGACGGTAACGTGACCACCTACAAGGCTAGGTTGGTGGCAAAAGGTTATAAGCAAAGACAAGGAGTTGACTATGATGAAACCTTCTCGCCCGTTGCCATGTTAAAATCCATTAGAATTTTGCTCGCTATTGCAAAGATACCATGATTACGAAATCGCGGATGGATGTGAAAACAACCTTTCCTTAACGGGAACCCGTCCGAGGAAGTGTATATGACACAAACTCGAAGGTTTCACAACCAATGACGCCAGGATGGTGTGTAAACCGCAAAGATCCATTTATGGATTAAAGCAAGCTTCTCGGAGTTGGAATCTTCGCTTTGATGAGATAATCAAACAAGTTTGATTTCATCAAGAATGAAGATGAGCCCCGTGTTTACAAGAAGGTTAGTGGGAGTGCCATTGTGTTCTTAGTGCTTTATGTGGATGACATACTGCTCATAGGGAATGATGTGCCTATGTTACAATCAGTCAAAGCTTGGTTATCCAAGAACTTCTCAATGAAGGACTTGGGTGAGGCAGCCTATATTCTGGGAATAAAGATCTATAGAGATAGATCTAAAAGGTTGCTTGGTCTGTCGCAATCCACCTACATAGACAAGATGCTGAAGAGATTCAGCATGGAGCAGTCCAAGAAAGGATTGCTGCCCATGTCACATGGGGTCTACCTGTCAAAGGGAATGAGTCCTAAGACAGAGGAGGAAAGGGCACAAATGAGTAAAGTCCCTTATGCTTCGGCAATCGGGTCTATCATGTATGCCATGTTATGCACAAGACCAGACGTCTCGTACCCTCTTAGTATGACTAGTAGGTACCAGTCCAATCCAGGTGATGGTCACTGGATTGCTGTCAAGAACATCCTTAAGTACTTGAGACGTACTAGGGATATGTTCCTGGTTTTCGGGAACGATGATTTAGTATTACGAGGTTACACAGATGCCGCTTCCAAACCGACAAGGGCGACTTCAAGTCACAACTGGATTTGTTTTCACGCTTAACGGCGGAGCAAGTTGAGCCGGAAGAGTTCCAAGCAGGAGACTACTGCGGACTCTACAACGGAAGCCGAATACATAGCAGCCTCGGAGGCGGCAAAGGAAGCAGTTTGGATGAAGAAGTTCATTACTGAACTTAGTGTGGTTCCCTCCATTGAAGGTCCAGTGCCTCTGTACTGTGATAATAATGGAGCGATATCTCAGTCAAAGGAACCAAGGTCTCATCAGAAGTCCAAACATGTGCTACGGCGCTATCACTTGGTTAGAGAAATAGTAGATAGATGAGATGTAAAGATAGAGAAAGTCCACACAGATGATAACATAGCTGATCCGTTAACCAAGGCATTGTCTCAAGCTAAGCATGAGAAACATGTTCACTTGCACGGGCTTAGGCATATGGGTGATTGGCTTTAGGCCAAGTGGGAGATTGTTGGAAAGGTGTCCTAAACCCAATCGGGTTGGACCGGATCCGACCGGGTCGGGTCGTTTACAGTCTATTAAGTTCATGTAATAACTTTATTATGATTAATAAAAGCACTTATGTTATTATATATTGTTTATCTTCATATTATTTGTCGTATATATATAGTAACGTCCCTAGTATCAATCTGTGATAGAGAAACCATGATAGTGATTATGGTTGATGATATCTCTAATCACTATAATAAGGTTGGTACTTAAATGTCTCTAGTCTTATGTATTATCAAATGGGACATTGATAGTATAATCAGACTAGCACGTATTGGATGTCTTCTATCTTTTAGAAGGTAGGGATAGATCTCGTCTATCGAAGTGTAGAGACACTTGGACCGTACGTGGATGTGTATTAGAGAATGCGTACGTTAGATCGACCCACTTACATTAAGTGTCACACTATGTGGCGGTTGTGTAATTATCCTTTTGACCGGAGTCTTCATGGCATCACGGTGTGGATTGTCATGCTTTGACACTATTGAGATTTCTCCTAACCACGGGGCGATCATGCGGTAGTGATTGGGTATGATATTGAAGCATGCGGAGTATACATGATTGGTCGTCCGGGAATCGCGTATCCTATGATTGGGATCGAATATCCGAAATGGCCTTCTTATAAGGAATGTCTAGCTCTCGAGAATCTTTGCAAAGTGGGAGTAAATGTGTTATTCCGAGAGAGCATGATATCCAGATTGTAAGATACGATCGTCAATGTATTGACACTCGAGATACGATCGTATGGATATTATTACAGCGATAGGATTGTAAGTTACACGGTAACTGCTTCACATGAAAGGTAGTAGTCATTGCTTTTGACTCTTTCGATAATTGGGGGTCACGGTGTGTTTCTAGACGCTATCCCGTGATCGTTAGGTACGAAGGGCATTTTAGTAAAATGCACTTTGTGTCTACGGCCAACATATTCGGAAGCCTATCGGGTCACACACATATGAACATCGAGTCGGATTAAAATGCGGTTATAGTTGATAACCAAATAAGGAAAGTTTATCTCTAGACTATAAAGGTTATAGTGGTAAATTAATATGGTGGTATTTATTTATTATGAATAAATAAAATACGGGATATTAATTATATACAAATTATATTAATTAAAGAATATTCCGGAAGTCAATTAGTTGACTAATGGGGCGCCACTTTTGTGTGTATAAGATACACTTGGATTGTGCACTTTAATTAATAAAGATTGCCATAATATTAATATAAGATATTAATTGATTTTGAAAAATAGATTTATGGTAATAAGATAATTATAATCAATATATGATATTGACAAAATAAATTATAATTAAAGAGATAAATCAATCTAGTTGATTTTCCTTATTTTATTAGAAAAAGGTTTTCTTCTCCTCCACACTTGATATGGGGCGCCACCTCCTCTATAAAAGGGAAGTGGGTGTCAAGCTCTTTTGTACATCACAATTGCAAGAGTTCATAATTCTTGTGTAAAATAGAGAGCTCTCCATAGTGAGTTTGTGAGGGAAGAAAAGGTCCGGTCTAGCGACCGGAGTTTTTTCCGATAGCAATCCAAGGAGGATTCCGGCGAGGGGTTCGTGTGGATTAGCGATAGAGGCCGGACGCGTGGACGGCTTGCGCATTGAACTACTCTCCGTTGGCGGTCAAAGCGACGATCTTGTAGATCATCCAAGGTATAACCGTCAAACTACTTAATGTGTTTATTGCATTAAACGAAGAACGATCTAGAAAAGGAAATCAAATTTTAAATTCCGCTGCGTTAAACTAGTGATTTCCTAACACTTTTGACTGCAGCTAGGTGACTTTCTCTTGGTTTTGATTGAAATCTTGCGCAAACACCTACAACAAAGGATATATCAGGTCTGCTGGCAGTAAAGTACAGCAGACTGCCTATCATCCTTCTGTATAAGGTCTGATCAACATCTTTGCCTTCTTTATCTTCATCCAATCTGTTGGTAGTACTTATAGGAGTTGATACCTTGGTGCTATTTTCCATGCCAAACTTCTTCAGCAACTCCTTGGTATATTTTTTTTGATGAATGAAGATCCCATCTTTCATTTGTTTGACTTGTAATCCTAAGAAGTAGTTCATCTCTCCCATCATACTCATTTGGAACATGCTTTTCATGTGATTAGCTAACTTTCCACATAGCAATTCATTTTCATAACCAAAGATTATGTCATCAACATAAATCTGTACCAGCAGGGTGTTGTCCCCTTCATTGATTCCGAAAAGAGTATTGTCAATGGTTATTTGGGTAAAACCATTGTCCAGCAAGAATTGAGATAGGGTTTCATACCATGCTCTTGGTGCTTGTTTCAAACCATAACGTGTCTTGTTAAGTCTGCACACTTTATCTTCTTGATTTTTAACTTCAAGACCAGAAGGTTGCTGAACATACACTTCCTCCTCCAGAATGTCATTCAAAAATGCACTTTTGACATCCATCTGGTATACTTTGCGGTTTTTGTAAGCAACATATGCCAAGAATAATCTTATAGCTTCCAATCTTGCAACTGGGGCATATGTTTCATCAAAATCTATTCCTTCAGCTTGAGAATAGCCTTTTGCTACTAGCCTGGCCTTATTCCTTACAATGGTACCAGATTCATCCAATTTGTTCCTGCATACCCATTTGGTTCCAATTATGTTTGCATGAGTAGGCCTTTCCACTAGTGTCCAAACTTGATTTCTTTCAAATTTATGCAATTCCTCTTGCATAGCAAATATCCAATCTGGATGTGATATTGCTTCTTCAATAACTTTAGGTTCCATTTGAGATAGAAAACAAGTGAACATTGCTTCCAATTGTCTTTTAGTCCTCACACCTTGATGTATGTTCCCAATAACTTGTTCAGCAGGGTTATCCTTTAACCATTGGGGATTTTGGTTAGTTTGGTTCTCGTGAAACTCATCTTCGCAGGTCTCGCTCGTTGCTTCAGTAGAGGGTTCAGCAGATCCTTGAACTGCTTCAGTTGTTGCATTAGTAACGTTACCAGCAGGTTCTTCAGTAGGGGCAGAGTTAGAAACTTTTAAATCATTTATCCTATCCAAAACATCAACATATTCTGGATCAATGACTTGGATATTTTCAGAAGGTTCTGAGACTTCATCTTCAATTCCAGTAAACTTAGGTTCATCAAATACAACATGTATTGATTCTTCATGTTTCAATGTCCTTTTATTCAGTACCCTGAATGCCTTGCTGGCTGAAGAATATCCCAAGAAGATTCCTTCATCTGATTTTGGTTGGAATGTCTTCAATTGCTCCTTATGATTCAAAATAAAACATTTGCTTCCAAATGGATGGAAATAGGATATATTTGCTTATCTTCCATTCCACATAAGGTGTTTTCAGCAGCTTCTTGTTTACTGAGGTTCTATTTTGTGTATAGCATGCTGTATTAATTGCTTCAGCCCAATATCTTTCAGGTAATAATGCTTCACAAATCATAGTCCTTCCTGCTTCTTTCAAGGTCCTGTTTCTTCTCTCAGCAACCCCATTTTGCTGAGGTGTACCGGCAGCTGCTAATTGATGCAACACACCATTTTGCTCACAATATTCTCTTATGACTTTATTGAGAAATTCAGTACCTTTGTCTGATATGATCTTCACTACAGTCAAACTTTTCTCATTTTGCAATCTCTTCAAAAGTTCGGGCTTCTTTTGAAGTGTTTCACTTTTCTTGTTCATGAATACTACCCAAGTGTATCTTGAATAATCATCCACAACTACCAGAGTGTACTTCTTTCCTGTTACACTTGTTGGTGTTACTGGTCCAAATATATCCATGTGCATTAGCTCCAAAACTCTTTTTGTTGATTGCTTAGTCTTTGACTTGAAGCTTGACTTGGTTTGTTTACCTTGCTGACATGCATCACATATAGCATCCTTTTTAATGTAATTTCAGGTAAACCAATTACCAACTTCTTTTTCACCAACTGATTGATATCATCAAAGTTAAGATGGTTCAACTTCTTATGCCATAACCAATTCATTTATGACTTAGTATGCACAATCAGGCAGGTTTCTGGAACAGGAGTAGACCAATCCAGAATACACATGTTTTGTTATCTTCTTCCAGCCAACACAACTTGTTCACATCTTTCACTAATGACAACACAGTAGCCTTTGTCAAAAGTGACCTTGTAGCCCATGTCACAAAACTATCCAGTGTTCAGTAGGTTGTAGTCCAGCCCTTCCACAAATGCAACATTTCTGACAGTTAATCCATTCCTCACAAGTGTGCCATATCCTCTTGTGTATCCTGGTTTGTTCTTGTTGCCAAAATTCACTCTTGGACCATCCTTTGCCACATAATTTTTCAAACATTGCTTATTCTTTGTCATATGTCTGGAACATCCACTGTCAAAGTACTAGACACCCTACAAAACAAATTTAATGTATTTTAGGTACCCAAAACTGTTTGGGTCCATAGTGGTCAGCGGTAAGCATGACCCTTGGCAAATTTCCATAAGGTCTTCTTTGAAAAGTATTATACTTTTGTTCATATGTGTATTCCACACTTCCATAGGATCTAACATTTGGTGGTGTAGGATTCACATTTGCTTTCTGGACTTTTGGTACATAATGCTATTTGAAGTGATTTTTATTGTTTGAGGCACTAGCATAAACATAGGTTTGCAGTCTGTTAGGAGCAGCCCTATGATATGGAGTCTGCTGAGGTCTTGTATAAGTCCTTCGGTGAGTCCTCTGCTGATTCCATTGCTGAGGTTTTACCCTAGCATTATGGTTATATCTATTGTTTCTAGTAGTAGGGGCAGGAATATTCCAATCATCATTAGTAGGGAACAATCTTCCTTTCCTCCTGAGATAAGTATCCCTAGAATGATTAATATTTTTAGGTTTTGGATTCTTATCCTTGGAATGTTTCTTATTTTTGCCCTTTTGTGGTCCAGCAGACTTGGCAGCAGGTCTGCTATCAGCAGGTCTAGAAGGTCCAGCCGTCCTACTTTTGGATTTACCCTTTTTGTTAGGTACTATTGACCTATTTGACTTCTGATTTTGCTTCCTTGAAGTCTTCTCAGTAGGCTTCACTACCTCAAAGAACCTTTTTGGGAGTTGGATCTTGTGCGGTGCACAAACTTAGGACCAATTTTGGTACTAGGTTCAGTGACCTTACTGGATCCACTCTTGTTAGATTGTTGAGTTCCAAATCCAAGGCATGTTCTTTCACCATAAGGCTTTCCAGATTTGAATGCAGTGGAGGAACTAGATTGTTCAGCAGATTCAGCAGCTACTGAAAGTACAATAGACTTATGTTGATTCTGTCCAAACTCTTTTTCCTTTCCCTGGAGAGCTCTTAATTCAGCTTTCAACCTTTCAACTTCTATTTGAAGACCTTCTTATTCAGCCTTCACAATCTTATTGTATTTTCCTCAGTTGATTAAGGATGGCATCCAAAGTTTCTTCATTGTCAGAATTTTTAGGATTTGAACCATAAGTTGATTCACAATCACTTTCAGCAGGAGTATTTATTGATACAAAATTGTATACCTCCTCAATTTCATCCATATTTGCCATCAAATCATAACCTTCCATGTCAGCAACAAGTGCAGTATCATCAGATTCATTTCCTTTTTCTGATTCAACTTTATATCCTGATTCATCATCAGCAACCATTGCTTTCTTGCTAGGTCTTCTTTGCTGATTCTTGTTCTTCAATAGGTCTGGACAATCAGGTCTGAAATGTCCCGGTTTCTTGCAGTTGAAGCATAGATAATCAGGTTCCTTTTTCTGTTTTAGATCAAGATAATCAGGTTTGAAGTATCCTTGGTTCTTGCAATGAAAACACAAGTAATCAATATCTTTCTTGGATTCTTCCTTATTCTTTTCACTTTATTTCGTTGTGAAATTCCTTGGAGAAGCCCTTCCTATTTTCATCATTCTAATTTTCTTGCTCAGTAGGGAAATTTTCTCTTGCATCTCATCCAATAGATCGTCTTGAGCTCCTGATGATTCTTCTTGATGTGTGGCTGCCAATGCAGTGGTCTTTGGTTCTTCCTTTTCAGTCTCAGGTGCAAGTTTCTTACTGAATCCATAAGCTTTGAGATCTGAAAATAACTTGAAGGTGTCCTCTTCATGTAGTCTTCTCATCTCTTCTATGTCAGTAACCTTCATTTCCCAAAATTTCTTTGCTGGTAGGGCTTCTAGGATTTTTGTATTGATTTCTTCTTTTCAGTAGACTACATTAAGTAGGGTGAGTTCATCCATGATAGCATTGAATCTTGACTCCATTTGTTCAATGGTTTCATTTTGAAATCTTGAAACTTCCTCTTTGCTACACTGATTTTGTTCTTCTTGATTGCATCAGTGCCTTCATAGATTAATTGTAGCTTTTCCCAAAGTTCCTTTGCAGTCTTACAATCCTTCACATTCATGTATATGTTGCTATCCAAGGTTCTGTACATGATATCAATAGCAATATTGTTGAGGTTTGCTCTTTTTCTATCTTCAGCATTCCACTCTCTTTTTGGCTTTGGAACATACTGAGTTTCATTTCCCATAGTTACTGACTTAGTGATCTCCAGTGGTCCTTCAGTCAGCACATCCATCATCTCATCATGTGTTGCAGCTAGATAAGCCTGCATACGGTGTTTATACTCATCAAAACAGTCTAGGGAACACATCAACATAGTTCTAGCATACTGGTTGTTATCCATGATGTAAATCTTTGAAATTCAGAAACTTGAAAAAGTTTTCAAAGTATTTTCACAAGCACAACAAGTAGGATTACTTCAGAACAGAAGCACTGCTCTAATACCAATTGTTGGTCCCTTGAAAAGGCTTTGGTTAAGTTTAGAGGGGGTGGGGGTGAATAAACTTAACACTTAAAACTATTAGAGTTAACAAACTCAGCAAGGCCGTGAGCCTCGATCGCTAGTAGTCGTCCGCCGACCACTCAATAGTCCGCGACAATAGATAGTACCGAATTTGTTACGAGCGGAATATATTCAAATTAAGCCTTATTACTTGTTAAAAAGATGATACTAAGTATAAGATACTCAAGTATTACAAGTATGTGATTCGGTTGCCGTTTTAGTAGGTTGATGTGGACGGCATGCAAATAACGAAAGTAAATGCGAAAAGTAAGTAGGCAAGTTTTTATAGTGGTTCCAGGTGGTCTAATCCTGTCAGTCCACTCTTCTCCTGTGATGTTGAAGGAAATTCACTAGAGATCTTTGAGGTTGCAGTTACAAAAGTCCCTAAGCTGTTTGTCCTTCACCAATAACTATGGCTTCACAAACTGAATATTTGAAACAGGTAGGATTGCTGCTCCAAAGTATTCCACTGGTCCTTGAAGGGTAGGATTTCCTCTTCACTAGCTCCACCATAAACAACAGTTTTTGACACCTAAGTGCTTCTCTGTCTTCAGCAGGTTTCTTGTAAAAGAAAGTTTGAATCAAGTAAGTGATTCAGCTTTCACAAGCTTGATCAGGATGAAATGATCAACAACTTGATGTCTTCAAGTGTATAAACTTGATGTAACTTGATAGCAGGTTACACTTGAAGAGTTTTCTGGATCAGTAGCTTTATGCTCAGTGAAGTCAGTAGGGTGATTTTCTTGATAAGAAACTTGATAGCTTGGAGTAGATTGTTATCTTTCATCACTTGTATTTGGATCAGAAGCCTTCTATTTATAGGTAAAAATCCTATGACTTATGTTTGAAATTCAAACATAGCCGTTTCAGATTTGTCCCCATCTTGACTTGCTTTATGTCCCTGTACATAGTATTGACACTGTCATATTGCTTTTTGACAGTTTTCAGTCTGTCCACCTTTTGACTTGTGTCCATTAGTTAATCCTCTAAATCTCTCCAACGTTCTTTTAATCTTGACCATTGATTTCTTGACAAATTCAAGGCTTGTAATCCATCCTTATCCTTGTATTCTTCCAGTGTGATCCTTGATTAAATCGAGATTTATACTTAGTAGATATTTGACTTGTTTGAGTCCGTCGATGTACATATCTCTGTCATTTGCCTTTAAGTCTCTTTGTGTTTTAATAACACATCAGCTGACTTCTTTTCATCTAACTTTTCATTGTGAAGTTAGAGTACACCATTTTGATTATAACTAAGTTTCAATCACCACTTAACTTATAGAACTTAGACCTTATACACCAGGTATATGTAATCAGTTTAGGTCATCACAGACTTCCCAAAATTCTGATTCCATATCTTTGACTTTAAACACTAAGTTTGATCCCTTCAATAACTGAGTTTGAACCCTCAGCTTTCAGTCTTCAGCAGGTTCCTAACTATTCTACTGGCCTAGTTACTTTACTGACCTAGACAGGTCTGCTGATAAAGTCAGCTGACCTAATTAAAGTGCTTGTTTGATCAAACCTATACAAAAATTAAACTCTAATAAACCTATACATTTGATCTAGACATCTTTTTTCCTTTGCCCTATAACAGCTAGTCTGGCACTCATCATTAAAGCTTAAAATAAGTCCAACAGGACCAATTTTGAAGTTTCAAATTACTTATAGATACCGATGAGTGGTTATTGATTTTGTCTCAGGTGACAACATGTTGGATATTTCATTTACTTTGAATGTGCAGTGGAATCACAAATCTGGTAAAGAATGGTCTTATTCGAATGGAACCGCTTATATCCCTTGCGTGAACATGAATATTTCATTTGACGAAATGAAGGAGAGAATTTACAAAAGATCTAGTATTGATCCTCTTGGGTATAAGTTGAACATTAAAGCCTTTTACACAACCTGTGGAACACACCGAATGCCTCATATTGAGATTTCTGACAATGACTCATGGTACGGTTACATTTGTGAAAAATTAGCAAATATTCCCGTGAAACTATGTGTTGATACTAAAAAAGTGGTTAGTTATGATCGTCCGAGAGATATGAATGAGATCATGATTGGTTTAAATGAGTGCACGATTGATTTAAATGATGAAAAATACGGTGAATATTTTCCTAGTAACGATGAGAATCTTGTTCCTTGTTCTCAACCAGAGATTTCCTCAACAAGGGTTCTTGAAATTTATCCTCTTGATAAAAGAAGAGAACGATCGGATCATATGCCAGATTACGGGGTTTCTGATACACCATACTCATCTGATCATATACTCAGTGAGGTACCGAATACATCATTCACTGAACTACCATTTGGTAGTTGTAGTCAACCATTTAATGATGCTAGAACAGCTCCGACTATACCAGTTGTGAATACAAGTCATCGATTATATGGTGGACACCAAATTCTGAATACAAGTCATAACGCTCCACCTACAACGAATTGTAGTGTTCTAACTATTCCGATTCAACCATGTTTTGTCCTAGGCGGTTCATTTTTAAACCACAATATTGCACACTATGTTCAATCCCGACACACATATGGCAGTAGCAGTCGTGACGGAGGGAGTGATGTTGGTGATTTTGGAGACAATCTTTCACCAATTGAAACACCATTGTGCCCTAGCACAAGGACGATTACATTAAAGACAAAGATGTTTTTATGTTGGAAAGTTGTTCAAAAACGAAGATGAGCTGCATGATAAATTACGATATCATGCAATGAAGAATCGGTATCAGTTCAAGCTCCAAAGGTCTGATAAGGATAAACTATATTTGGAATGTAAGCAATCGCATAAATATGAATGGAAGTTGGAAGGTAGGAAGGCTGAGGGTGACGATGCCCAATAGTTCAAGATAACCGAGTATGAGGCAAAACATACATGTGGGCTGGAAAACATAACTAATTAGCATGCTCAAGCCACACCTTCTTCTATAGGACATTTGGTAAGGAACGACATTATTTAACTTAATGGAAAATTTCAAGCAAAGAATGTACAAGTTGAGGTGAATAAAGAATTCGGCTTATCCCTTAATTATGACCAAGCTTATAGATGTATACAAGAGGCACTACGTTTGATTGGTGGAACTCCAGAACAGTCTAACAGTAAGTTGGCTGGCTACTTTCACATGGTTAAGAAAGCAAATGGATGTATAGAAAAGGATAGCATAGGTAGGCTCAAGTATTGTTTTATGTCGTTGATACCTAGTATTGTTGGATTCAAGATTTGCCGTCCTATATTATGCGTAGATGGTACTTATTTGATAAATAAGTATGGGGGACTTATTACTTGCTGTCGGAGTAGATTCGGGTGATCACTTGTTTCCGTTGGCCATTGGCGTAGTTGACGGTGAGAGCAATGATTCATGGATGTATTTCTTTAACCACTTGAAGAAGGCAATCGGAGACGTGAAGATCTTGGAGATTTTTCATTTGTCTCCAATAGAAATCCGGCAATCAAGTCTTCTCTTGAAATAGTGTTTCCAAATGCTTACCACCACATTGACAAGAACGTCAATGACACTTACGGTAAGAAAAGATATTGAACGGTGACATTGAAGAAAGTAGCTTACACTTGTTCAAAATGGAATTCGAAATATTGTTTGAGGAGATTAAGTAGATTGATGAGGTTTTTCATACTTATTTGATGAATGTCGGAGTGAAATTCTGGGCACGGGCACATTTTCCTGGAACATGATATGCTATCATGACAAGAAACTATGTTGAGAGCTTCAAGGCACGGAACATGAATATAAGGAATATGTTCAAGTTTGTTAGGAAGACGTTACAATGTTGGTATCATGAGTAGAGAGAGTTAGCATACGGCTGCTGTAGTGTATTAGCTCCAGAAGTTGAAAACATACCGTTCATCGTAGAATAAACTTCAAGCTCTATGCCATCGATCCCGTTCAGTTTCAGGTGTCGAACTTTGATAGCAACAACATAGTTAATCTTTATGAGCAGACATGCTATTGTGGATAGTGGCAGACACATAGGCAACCATGTGAACATGCCGCTGCAGCAGTCGCAGAATGTCGTTTGAATATTTATGACGGTTGTCATCCTTATTTCAAAGAGGAATGCTTCAAACATATTTATGAAGGCCGCGTGTTTCCGAACATTGGAAACTCCCATATAATGGTCGAACAGGCTGTATTCTGCAACCTATTGAGAGGGATAATGTGTCGGGAGACCGGATACGGAATGGACGAAAATGAGGCCGACGTAGAATGAATAGGATACATTGAAACAGAGAACATAAAGCTGCCAGGATTAGGAGGATAGTTTCGGTAGGCCGGCGTATCAAAAAATGTTCAACTTGTGGCTTCCTGGACACAGAAAAGACAAATGTCCTACACCACTTCATTTGACTGGCCCACTCATTGTATAATATAATTTAGATTGTTAACTTAATGTATGAAAAGACTGACGACTTTTGCTTGGTATTTTCGGGGACAATGGTTTGTAATCGTTTATGTTTTGCTCAACTTTTTGAATGTTTGCATGGCTATTTATAATTCTCACTTGGCTATTGGAATGCCTGCATGTATATTTAGAATTTTTGCTCAAAATTTTCTCGTTTTTCTAAAATAGTGAAATACATGGCTATTTAGAATTCTTGCAACCATTTCATATGCTATTTACCGTTATCTTTAATGCACTGTATCGGTTATACTAATTCTCAGAAGAGAGAAAAACTGAAATCATCCGCTAAAATCTGCAACTTCAACAAAGTCTATAACTTTCTTTATAGGACCGATGACTCTCAAATTGAATTGATGTTCGTGTTTATAATGTCGTATACATCACTATTGAACGTGTAATCGTTTGATTAGGAATACTTAATAATTTGGAGCCATTAATACAAGACAAATTTGGTTTTTTAAAGTTCTAAAAATCAAAGTAAATAAGACAACATCAAATTAGTAGACAATGTTACTTAAGTAAAACCTTAACCGGATTATTAGAGATGACATCAACCGATTGCCAAGCAATGTCATATTGAGCTCATAGTTCTACCCCAACCCTGCTACATAAAGATTTTTTTTACGTTCTAAACATCAAATGAAGTAAGACAACTACAAATAAGGCAAAAATGTTACTTAAATAAGCCTTAAACTAGATGTAACGTTATCATCATCAATTAACTCATCTATGTTTGCTTCATTCATCATTAAAAATTTCATAGGTGATAACGTCATCATGACCGTATGCAACGTTATCATCATCATCATATTCATGCACCCGGGCTGACCTCACGCATATAGCTGTGATCAGATACGGGAAAAATATATATCCATCGCCTGCATTTCCCATTGCTATCTATCGAATCCTAGACAGAATATACTCTCCGATGTCGATGTAAGAAGTAATAGATGCGCAAGAGCATACAAATCAAATATAGGTGCCGTGTAGTTGACCGTACCATCATACTGCTGGCAATAAATGTAATCAGGAAAGGAAGGAATGGACCATACCAGGACCATGGTGAAAGGAGGGTAGGCCGCCGAGGTATCTTCTCATCGGGTATCTTCAATTATGTGTCTGAAGGATCCATTTGTTCGATTTGTTCAACTTCATCCATAGAAGCCATTTCAAAATCAACCGTGTTGGGGAAATTTTTGGACAACTTGGGGAAAAAGACGATGTTCGGAGAATTTGAGGTTAAAGACAATCAGACTGAAGAAGATGAAATGAATTTGTAACGCCAATACTATTGGCGTAACGAGACTAATTTGACGCCATTGTTAGCATTATTATTGGCGTAAAACGGACATTGGTATGCCAATAATCATTTCCTAGTCAATTCAAAATTTAACGCTATTATTATCATTGTAAAGGTAATTTACGCCAGTATTAATGGTGTAAAATGAGTCTCGTTACGCCAATAATGAATGCATATACAAATTAAGGCTGGGGGTGGTTTTACGTCACTATTATTGTCGTAAAATCTGTTTTTACGATGCTATTATCGTCGTGTTACCTGAAAACACATTTGATCAATACCAAAACATTATTTCCATGTGGGGAGGGGGACATAGCCTGAATTTCCAATTTCCCCTAGCAAAGCATAGGAAATAAAATCATATGTCATCCTCGAAGTTGTTATCGAACTCTTGTTCCACCTGTTCGTCTTCTTAACCCCAAACACACAAAACAAAAATGCATTCGGGGTAAGTAGACATGTACTTAGAAAAAGATAGAAGCTATTGTATTAAACAATTATATAAAGTATTATTTACGATTAAGAGATTATTTTTATGAAGCTGACACAATCCAGGGTTCATTTCATTCTCATCAACATGTCATGACTAAACGTTTCTAAGTTAACTTATCTTTGTCATACCCGCATTCAAGAGAAATACGCATGGTGTATATCCACCATGAGAAATCATTTGCAACCTAACAATGGATCACACTGATAGCCACGGGCTTAACCCGATTGTGCACGCATTCGGCGAAGTCCCTCTACCATTCAACCGCTTATAGGCCAGTAGAGTTATTCCCTTTTACTAACCGCAAACACGTTGCGATATAACATTGTGCCAAACAAAGAATGACATGGGTTTAGACTTTTACTACACAATTATGTATTTATTAATCGTTAATTAACCACCTAAGTATTTTCAAGGCAAACCTCACCTTAACCGACTCTACTCCTTCACTTATACATCTAGACACAACTTCCTATCACATACACAGACATTGATGGATGCTAATCAACCAAAGCGCAAGCCTATCATGTTCTTCCGACGGTCCTGAACTTCAACCCTTTGGAAGAGTACATCCGGTGCCGGAACTAAACGCATCAGAAACTCACACAAGGCTTGATCATGTTTATTTAGTGTTGTTAAATAAAGAATAACAATTAAAACTGTACTCGGGGTTCAAAACACATCAAGCACCAAAACTTGCCCAATGCCCGTGAATGTTCGTGGAATGCCCGTGCATTGAGCCAATGCTCGTGAATGTTCGTGGAATGCGCGTGCACAAACTCTCTGAATGTAAAAAATTAACTTCTTGGGCAACAATGCGCACGCACGAACATGCAATGCGTGTGCACAAACCATCCTTTATCACTTTATCTTACTTTCGGGTCTCGTATTGATGACGTAGATCAAGTGATAATAAAATACTTGACCACCATAAACCAATACTAGCAAGAGGACTAGGTCCATCGTAGTATAGCTATAGCGAATCAAGGTCAATCCCACAGGGAACCAATTGTGGATCATTTATACACAAACAGTTAATCATCCATGCCAAGGACACAAAGCGGTCTACGACCAACAAAAGACAAGAAAGATAAAGGACTCGACATGACACAACACATAAACAATGTAATTAACCTCCCCAATTATTATGTTATCGTTTGGATCTAGAGATTCTATATAATTAAGCGATACTCGACAACTATTAATCCGATTCGTATTTCTTTTATATTGGCTACGGGAGTCATCCTCTAAACTAGATCTAGCTCCGGGTAGGCCATCTAGATCACTATGCTACATTACGTGACTTCACTTTTTAGGCCTCCATCTCATATAACTTGCACGCTTACAAAACTAGGGATGCCGATATTAACCGTATTCCTCACCTAGGCAACATTCCTGTGGTTAGGCGTACTTCCTAAGCGATCGCATCAGTGTCTGTCCCATTAACAATTATCTGCACGGTCTCATGTTAATCTACGATTTACGTATAACTAGGTGAGCTCAATTCCCTAATACAAAACAGATCTAGATCTCGCTGAAAGTCCCGGAAGATCAATTCGTGAGCCGACCTAGTAGTCTTATATTGGTATTTTCTAATCATACGCTAATTAAAATAGACGAGCAACGTAGCCATAGCCATACCTACTAAGATAAGAAATTCTAGGTGGACAATCACACCATAAAGACGTGGCTAGATTGACGCGACGAACAACTAAATCTTAGCGTTTCTCTATACTTATCGGATAAAATAGAAGTTGTTCGTCGCGTATAAGATTTAATGATGATGCAATTGATGACAGTACTCTATTAAGCACATTCATGCATCCACAAAAGTTAGCAAAGAAAACCCCACTCAACTAAATCCACGCGACGAACAACTGTTAAGGTTTGCTGATTATTTTGTTGAGTGGGTGATGTTGCTTTAGCTGTTGGGGTTTTCTTTGCTAACTTTTGTGGATGCATGAATGTGCTTAATAGAGTACTGTCATCAATTGCATCATCATCATGGTGGTCACTGTCATCAGCTGATTCATCATTCTCTTTGTCAGAGGGAGGAAGCAGCCTTGGCTTAGCTGTATCAACCATCTCCCAGAGTGGTGACTCATCAAGCACACCAACCAGAGTTGTGATCCTAAGAAAATTAAAGAACCATGCCTCCTCATCAAGCATGCGTTCTGAGTTTTGAAGCTGGGTTCTGGAATCTCCTTCCTTCCATTCAAGATATTCTGCAATTCGATCATCAATATCATTTGCAGACATTTGTATAGGTGGTTCTGGAGTTTCTTCATCATCTCCAGTGTTTTCCGCAGCTTCCTCATTTTGAGGCTGTTCATCCTCACTTTCATTTTCATCTTCTTCTTGGTGTTCTGCCTCAACATCAGAATCCTCTTCTTCTCCATCAATTAACTTTCCAAAGTCTGTCTTGTCTAGATTTCGTTGAACCTTTTGCTTCTTTCTTTGACTGGAGGGATGAGTTGTGGTTTTCTTTCTCTTCCCTCCTTCGGCTTGCTTTTGCTGTTTAACATAGGTAAACATGACCTTGGTCTCATGCAATATGTGAAGTTGTACAACAGGGACTTTGAGACATTGCATCAAATAGTGTATCTGGATTCCATACGACTTTTTCACCCAAAATTGTCCTTTCTTCGTCTTTCCTTCTGCTGTCCCCTTTTTAGCCGCTTTTACTTCACCTTGAATTTGTTCTTTGATTCTTAAAAAGAAGTATTTTGCCCAATTGAACTCCATATTGTTGTAGATGATTCCCATTAGCCGCATTCTGATTTCTATCATCGCATTATTTGCTCCCAACTTTCCTTCAATGCTTTGAGGAAGATGAAGCCATTGTTGGGAAGTTAAAAGAATTTTTGAAAGTGAACTTCGAATTTTCAATGGAACTTATGATTTGCAAGGGAGTGTAAAGATTTCTGAAAAACCTTTAGTGTTGTTTATAAAGGATGATTGAGATAGTGTGAATGAGGTTTGAATATGGAAGGATTTTATGACATAATGGCGTGATTTTGTGTATGTAAACCGTGCTATTCGAGTGAAGTGGATGGAGTGGATTGAGGTAAGTAATGATAAATATTGAGGCGTTTGTAATTCAAAAATAATATGGTTACCTCCATAATTGCAAGTTGATCTCCATGTGTGTAATCATCCATAGAATAATCCTCCATAACTTCCTTACTCTCCACGTGTATAAAAGTAGATTTTGTTCACACCATTATTTGCCCATGACTCCAATCCTTATTTCGGTGGAGTGTTTTGGCTGGTTACTTAGCCGATGTAGTGACTCTTTCACTGAGCTTCTTTATTTGACTGTTCCTAACAATCAGTGAAGTTAACTTAACCGAGTACCAGTGCCTTACCTGCTACATCCCCTGTAACGGCAAAGGTTTAAACAGCTGATGAAGTCACTTACCCGATTACTCCAGTTAGTTGCTCTTTGGTACTTAGTTGATTTCAATCATTCCCAACTCAGTTCTTAACATGCTAAATCTTTCATGGCTGAGTGGTTTAGTGAAGATATCAGCCAATTGATCTTCAGTGGATATGTATTTGAGAATGACATCTCCTTTTTCAACATGATCTCTGATAAAATAATGTCTCACATCAATGTGCTTTGTTCTTGAATTCAACACTGGATTTTCAGTGATAGATATGGCACTTGTGTTGTCACACATGATTGGGATAGTATTTTCCTCCATTCTAAAATCCCTTAGCTGTTGTATAATCCAAAGTACTTGTGCACAACAACTTCATGCTGCTATATATTCTGCTTCAGCTGTTGATGTAGATATGGAGTTTTGCTTTTTACTAAACCAAGAGACTAGCCTTGTGCCTAGAATCTGGCATCTTCCAGATGTGCTTTTTCTATCTATCTGCATCCAGCATAGTCAGAGTCTGAATATGATATCAAATTGAATCCTCCATCTTTTGGATACCAAATTCCAACATTGATAGTGTTTTTCAAGTATTTGATTATTCTTTGGCAGTTAGAAGATGTGATTCTTTTGGTTGAGCTTGAAATCTTACACATACTCCTACTGCAAATGCTATATCAGGTCTGCTTGCAGTTAAATATAGTAGGGATCCAATGATTCCTCTATACATTTTCTGATCAACATCCTTTCCAGTTTCATCTTTTCCAAGAATGACTCTTACACACATTGGTGTATCGGCTGTGCCACTTGTATCCATACCATACTTGTGTATTATGTCTTTTGTATACTTGGCTTGGCTAACGAAAATACCATCCTTCATTTGCTTTACTTGAAGGCCAAGAAAATAATTTAATTCTCCTATCATGCTCATCTGAAATTTGTTTTTCATCAGGTTTGCAAATTTCTCACACAGCTTTTCATCCTCTGATCCAAAGATGATGTCATCAAAATAGATTTGTACTAGCAATGTGCTTGTTCCTTCCTCTAATTTGAATATAGTCTTATCTATAGTTCCCTTGTTGAATCCATTCTTGATTAAAAAATGTGATAGTGTTTCATACCAAGCTCTGGGTGCCTGTTTGAGTCCATAAAGAGCCTTCTTGAGTTTGTATACTTTGTCTTCTTTTCCTTTGAGTTGGAAACTAGGAGGTTGTTCCACATATACTTCTTCTTCCAAAAGTCCATTCAGAAATGCACTCTTGACATCCATTTGATAGACTTTGAAATCTTTGTGTGCAGCAAAAGCTAGAAAGAGTCTGATTGCCTCCAGTCTTGCCACTGGTGCAAATGTTTCATCGTAAGCTATTCCTTCTTCTTGAGAATAGCCTTTTGCAACTAGCCTTGCTTTGTTTCTGACAACTGTTCCTTGCTCATCCATCTTGTTTCTGGATACCTATTTTGTTCCAATGATGTTGGCTGTGTCTCGTCTGTCAACAAGTTCCCAGACTTCATTTCTTTCAAATTCATTTAGTTTTTCTTGCATGGCTGTGATCCAATCTGCATCTTGAATTGCATCATCTATTGTCTTGGGTTCCACTTGTGATAAAAAAACATGTTAACATATGCTCCAGTTGTCTTCTGGTTCTAACTCCTGTGTGAATGTCTACAATAACTTGTTCTTCAGGATGTTCTCTTAGCCAATTTAGGTCAAGTTGAAGTTGTTCTTCACTTGGTGCTTCTGCAACTTCAGGTTCTGCATGAGCTTCAAGTTCTGGTGCTTCTTCAGTTTTAATGACTTGTGGCTCATCTTGATTTCCAAAATTGTGATGCAGAATAGTTGCTGGTACTGTTGTATTCATATACACTTGCCTTTGTGCTGCTTCTTCTTCTTGTTCTTGAAGACTTTCACCATTTGTATTTGGTTCATCAAAGACTACATGTATTGATTCTTCAATCACCGTTGTTCTTTTGTTGAGTACTCTAAATGCTTTGTCGGTGTCCGAGTATCCCATAAAGATTGCTTCATCACCTTTTCATCAAAGGTATGCAAATTGATTCCTATTCAAAACAAAACATTTTGATCCAAACATATGCAAATATGAGACATTAGGTTTTCTACCATTCCATATTTCATATGGAGTTTTTCCATGATGTTTGTTGATGATTGACCTGTTTTGTGTATGGCATGTCGTATTTGTCGCTTTTACCCAAAACCTCTTTGGTAGGCATGCTTCTGCAATCATTGTTCTGACTGCTTCTTTAAGAGTTCTTTTTCTTCTTTCTGCTACACCATTTTTTTGTGGGGTTCCTGCTGCAGATAATTGATGTAGTACTCCATTTTCTTCAAAATAGGTTCTGATAACTTCATTAAGAAATTCAGTGCCTCTATCTGATCTGATCTTGATAATCTTCAGTTCTTTCCCATTTTGGAGTCTTCTCAGCAAATCTGGCAGCTTCTTGAGTGTCTCTTTCTTCTTGTTCATGAAAGTGGTCCGGTGTATTTTGAGAAGTCATCCACCACTACTAGGGTGTATTTCTTACCACTTACACTTACCGGTGTGACTGGTGCAAACAGGTCCATATGTAACAAATGTAGAATTCTTGTTGTTGATTGATTGGGCTTTAACTTGAATGAACTTTTGATTTGTTTCCCTTTCTGACATGCATCAGATAGACTTTCTTTCTTGAATGTGATCTCTGGCAGGCCTTCAACTAAATTGTTCTTTGATAATTTGTTGATGGTCTTGAAATTTAGGTGATTTAATCTTCTATGCCAGATCCAGCTAGTTGATTGTTTGTTTTTGACAAACAGACATGTTTCTGCCTTAGCTATTTTCCAATCCACCACATACATGTTATCTTCTCTTCTACCTGCAAGAACCACTGTTGAAGTTTGGCTGTGAATCACTTTGCATCCTTCCTTGTTGAAGTGTACATTGTAGCCTTTGTCACAGAATTGACTGATGCTTATTAGATTGAAATTAAGTCCCTTAACATATGCCACATTTTGAATCTTCAAATTGTTCTTGAACATTGTGCCTTCCCACTTAATCTTGCCAGGGTTTTATTTGCCTCCAAATGTGACTTTGGGTCCATCAAAAGCTTTGAAGTCAGTGAGCCATCTCTTTTTTCCTGTCATGTGTCTGGAACATCCATTGTCTATGTACCAGACATCCTACAAAACAAATTAATTAAGTTTAGGTACCCAACACTGTTTGGGTCCATACCTGTTAGCAGTCATGCCTCCTACTCCAAGTGTATATCCAAATGGTCTTCTTTTTGGATAGTTAAAGTCATCAACTTCATATGATAAGGCATGGAAGAATAGCTTCTAATATTTCTACTGAAGATATTCTGATACTTTTCTATACTTTTTGGTGCATTTGCATCCTTCTTCACTTTCCAATATGCAGTGGGAAACCTATGTTGCTTCATGTGTCTAGGAACATACCTAGACTGATTTTTCTTAAACACATGATGCATATCATGTAATGGTTTCTTCTTGTATTTTGGAGGTGTAACATTCCAATCATCCTCTGAAGGATAAAGTCTTCCTTTACCTTTCAGAAAGTCCTTGCTTTTGGTTGACTGGATTGATGATTTAGTCTGTTGTTTCACTACACTGGGTTTTGACTTCACCGGTACAGGATGAGTGGTTGAAACTATGGTCTGTCCCTTTCTGAATTTTGGTTCATTGTTAGCCCTGGATTCAGGATTGTGTTGACCATTGTTTCTACTCTCATCCTGACTGTTGTAGCCAAGACCAGATCTGGATCCAAACCTTTTTGAGGGTTTGTAAGCAGGTTCATTTGTGATCTTAACTGGTAGGGGGATTTTCTCAACTGATCTGTCAACAACAGATGCATGAACATCTGCTGTTTGTTGATCATTTGAGTAGGTCTCCTTACTAGTTAGTTCAGCTTTTTCTTTATCCAGTTCTTTCTTTAATCTTTTATTTTCCTTTCTTAGATCCTTGCATTCCTTTTCCGTAATTTCATGATTCATCTCAATTTCATCAAATTTAGTCATGAGATTTTGGACTAGGTCTCATTGGATTTAATGGGAGAATAGAAGATTGTGCAGTGTCAGATGTGGATGCATTTGATGAAGAGTAAGAGCTAGATGTTACCTCAGTTTAATTTGATTCTTTGGCCATTAGGCATAGGCTTGTTTTCTCAATGTCTGAGCTATCACCTTCATCTTCATTTAATTATTTGGTCATGAGACATAGACATGCTTTTTCATTGTCTGAGTTGTCTTCTTCATCACTATCATCTGAGTCATTATCAGATGATTCTTCATTCTTTTCACTGCTGGATTCAGCCTTGAGTGCCTTCTTGCCTTTTCTCTTTTCAGATGCTTTGCACTTCTTCTTTTCATTATCTTTATTATTTTATTCAAGGCAATCAACCTTGAAGTGACCTTTCTTGTTGCAGTTGAAGCATCTGTATTCATCATCTTTCTTCTTCATGTCTTTGTTTGAGCTTGACCTTTTTTTTGATGATGAGTTTCCTTTAAATGGCTTCTTTTTGCTAAACCTGTCAAAATGTTTAACTAATAAAGCTACCCGTTCTTTAAGTTCTAGTGTCTCTTTGCTGATACAATCAGCAAAGTTACTTTGCTAGGGTGCTATCAGTGCACTGGCTCTTTGTGTCTCTGCCGGAGCACCATCTTCACCGTTCAATTCGAATTCATGAGCTTTTAGTTAGGACATCAGAGTCAGAGTGTAAGTGTTTGCAAGGTTTGTGGTTCCTCTGATTACTGATGTTATGATCTTCCATCTTTTAGGTTAGCCTCTCAAGATCTTTAAGCATACTTCTTTCTGGGGATATGTGTGTCCAAGCTGTTGGAGTTCACTGATGATGCTTGAGAATCTAATGTCCATTTGATCAATGGATTCACCAGCCTTCATTTTGAAATTTTGAAAATTTTGTTTTGCAACAGATAATTTGTTATCTTTGACTGCTTCAGATCCTTCATTTATCAGTGCCAGTTTGTCCCACATCTCCTTTGCTGTCTTGCAATATTTAATTCTCATGAACATGTTGCTATCTAGGGTCTTCAAAATCATATCTTTTACAACAAAGTCTAGATTTGCTCTTCTCTTGTCATCCTTGTTCCAATATTTCTTGGGTTTGTCTACTTCCTTCCCTTGATCTGCTCCTGTGGCTACCACAGTCATGATCATGATTGGGCCATCATTAATTACGTCCAGCATCTCCTCATGAGTTGCTGCAAGATGAGACAACATTCTTATTTTATATTCATCAAAATATTAACATTGAAAACAGGTAATTTTGACATAAAGTTTGAGGAATCCATAAGTGCAAATAAGAGATCTATATGTGAATGTATAGAAATCCCAGATTTGAAAACTACTTTGAAAATATGTGATCTCCTTGTTACCAGAAATTAGATCTGAACAGGTTCTGATACCAGGAACACTGCTCCGATACCAATTGTTGGTCCCAGAGAAGGGTAAAACTATAGTCGAGGGGGGGGGGGTTGAATGACTATAGTGGAGTTTCAAAAACTTTTCTTATGTTTAAAATCTTTTTGGCCGCCGGATAAGTCCCTTCTTACTATGTTGTTTCAAAGCAGTTTAGAAAATCGCAGATATAAGACATAATATAGGCAATTAAATGAGTACGGTAAAGTAAATTGCAGAAAGTAAATTGACACAAGCCTTATAGTGGTTCAGGGTGGTGTAATCCCTTAATCCACTCTTCTCCTATGATGATTGGAGGAAGTCACTATTGTTTTCACAGATACAATAGTAAGATTGTCCTTGACTTCCCAAGCTTCACAATCTACAAGACTATCACTCCTTGACTGCAACAACTTCAGTGATTCAGTCTCTTTCACCGCTCCTTGAGATCAAATCCTTCAGCAACTATCACAAACATAACTCCTTCTCAGACTGATTCTGATTCAGTTGCTTCAGTTTGTTGTGAATGAGATTCACAAACTTGCTTGATCAACCTCAGTGTTGAATGTGAAATTGCAGTTCTGATTAATGAGTTGATCTCTAGATAAATCCTTGTAAGTTCAGATAGAAGGCTTTAAATTGATAGAGTTTCTGCTTGTTTTTTCTTTATCATTTTTTTTATCTGTCTGTCAATGCCTTCTATTTATAGCCTTGAATATCCTTGATTTGAATTTCCGTCCGTTGACTATATTAATGAGGGGAATAATCCTTGATTTTATTCTTGATTCCCCCTTAATTATATTCTCCTTGATTTCAGTGATCGGATTTTTCGTCAAACGTTTGGCAGAAAATTCGTCCTTGATTGATCCTCTATTGATGTGCATTTAATGCATGATCCTCTTAATCTTCATCATATTTCAAAATCTGATTTGGTAAGGTTTACTTCGCCGTTCTCTGAACGGTCAATTGATCCATCTGACTTCGCCGTTTAGATCTTTCTTCACTGTTCTGTCTTAACTTAGCCGAAAGTCAGTTTTACTCTGCCGATGCACTGTTTTCTTCATTATTTCAGTTAAGGAGAATCTTTGTACTCCACTGATCCTTGGATTGGGTGAGATCAGTGTACACCATATTTAAACATTAAGTTTCATCACTTAAAGCATAACTTAGACTTATCCAAGGTCAGGACAAACTTCCTTGGTTATAAGTCAGACCATAATGTCTTCATTGCTTCTCTGCTGGTGCTTGGCTGGCTTCACTCTGCCGAATGTCTGTTTTTACTTTGCCGTCCTACCAACTAGTACAATACTTGTCTGACTCAACTTATACAACTTGTCAGACTCTAAGTAAAGACTTATACAGAGAATTCTAACTTATTTCAGGCTTGCTATAACAGCTAGTATGGCAATCAACAAAACATAATAAAATGTTCCTAACATTCTTCATCAATTTTAATAGCACAACAGCAGCAAAATGACTCTTTAACATACCATATCATTGCACATTGGTCTAAACATCAAAACACATGAAACCTTGCATCAAAACAACTCTAAACTCACAACCAAACTCTATAACACTTGAATTAACTCAATAGGAAGATCTCTTACTTGATTCAAGCACAAAACAAAAGCAAAACTTGAAGAAAATTGCAGCAACACCTTCAACTCCAACAAAAACCTATTTGATCCACAACCAATTCAAGAACTAGTTAGGATCAAGGTTTCTAAACATCAATGACTACGAATTAAACCAAGAAAACTCCAAACTTTATCAAAACCACCCTTAGGCCGAATTCCATACCTTGAAGAAACTCCAAACTTTTAGTATAGAAACAAAGCTCTCTTTGCTGTGATCACGAATCCCTAGTCAAATTTGCAAACCGTCCAAGAGATTATGAGAAATCGGGAATGTCTTTCAATGGCTGTTTGCTTTTGCTCTCCGGAAGATTAACGTTTAAGTTTTCTGATAACTCCCTTGTGACAAACTTCCAATTAAGTAGAGAGGTTATTTCCACAATTAAAACCTCCCACTAGAGAAATTATGTTTAAACCCTTAAGTGTCTTTTAATTAGCATTTAGTCCCCAAGGAAATATATATATATATATATATATATACCATTTATAATTATATTTTATTTATTACATAAAATATAATGAATCCAATATTTCATTTTCGTAAAATGACACATCTGCCTTTTCCCGAAAATCGGAATATTACATTCCTCCCCCCTTAAGAGGAGTTTTGTCCTCGAAAATTGTACATACTTGATAAATCTAAAAAGTCTGGGAACTCCATGATCATGTCGGCTTCCACTTCCCAAGTTGCTTCGTGTGGTGAGTGGTTGCTCCATTGAACCAACACCAAAGGGATCATCCGTCTCTTGATCATCTTTTCTGATGCGATACGTGCCCAGGAAATGGCTAAGGGATCAATGACGAGATGTGGGAAACTTAGACCAGGCGTCTTCGACATAGGACTGAGGCCAAGAATACACAACGCCTCGCTCGCGATGCTGATTCGTTTTTGAAAGGGGTGTATCTTCTACGATAAAGAAGACACTCACTCGCAAGTGATTTGTTTAAGTCGACTGGACTTCAGAAAAGTTTTACTAAAATCTCAATAATAATCCGTGCTCCTAATATTACAAGTAAAATGCCTTTATATAGGCTACAAAATAAAAGGCAAATAGCTTCCTAAGCAATGTGGGACAAATTACTTAGTAATTTTCTCCACTTTATTTCCTAATGGGCCTAACTTGACTATAATAAGCCCAGATGGCTTTTATTTGCTAAAAACAAAAACTTAACACAATATACTATGATATAGGCATCTCCCCAAATGGGCTTTGGGCCTATTACCACTTAAAAACAACATAAAATAATACAAAGGACCAAAGTGGCGCCCCAAACAAATGGGCTGGCCTTATTGGCACAAAAATTAAATAAAAGACTTCTAATTAACTTATCCAAATCCATCTTCATGCTCTTTAAGCTCAATAATATAGATAGTGCATTTTATGGGCTGGTCTTCAACTTGCTTGGACTGGATCACATCATTCCCTCCCGGTTCGAAAGGATTCGTCCTCGAATCAGCAGGATGTCGTAAAATTAATCAACACACACCAAACTCGAACAAACCACAAAATTCTTCAATGAAATAACAGGGTCAAAGCCAAAGTTGATATACGACTGCAAACCAAGTGACCGGGGACATGACGAGCCAAGCGTCACCAATGGAACAAAAGAACAATCTCTCGGCTTGAGCATGTCTATGTGGCTCGGAGGGGCAGCAACATAGTCATAGCAACTCAGACTAGGATAGGCATCAATAAATGGGTCAATGAAAATATTCTCCGGCTTGCCATCAATATGATCTAGACCATGAGACACTAAAGGCAATTTAGGGACTACATCGGATGTATCAAACAGCCCGGTTTCCTTCTCGTGTGGATGATCCGCATCTACCTGCACAGAAGACAAAAGACGACTGGAACAAGAAGTCGATAGCATAGCATCTTCTTGTGCCACAACCACATTCAACTCCTCGTGTTCTGCCTCCACAATAGACACCTCAGATATCTCTATTTTCTCTTCCACAATTGCAGATTCAACCACAAATTCAGGATGCTCCACCTTCACCATACTCTCACCGTTTGCATCTCCTCCTCACGAATACTAACAATCTCTTTGTTTGTCTTTTCAAGTAATTCTTTTTCCCTTTCTGATTCACAGTTCAAACATAATTCCATTTCAAGTCTATGCATTTCCTCCTCTTCCTTCCTCCATTTATCTCGCAACTCTTGCCACTTGCGTTTAGATTCCTTCTTCCATCTATCCTTATTTTCTTGATGCACCTGCTCAACAATTTTACACATCCATTATATCAATATTGCATTTTCCTTATTTTTGGATTTTTCAATCTTATTCAAGTAATGACGGGGCCCAAAACATTGCTTCATTTCTCTCATTTCAGTCCAAGTACTAACCTCTGGTTTCACGGGTTCAGTTCTGGCCACTGAAAGACTCTACTGAGACAAAGAAAGGCCCCATGCATACACCTCAAAAAATTGTTTCCACCATATCATTGCATTTCTAGTGAAATCACGTTGTGCAAGATCGGACTTCTTCTTATCTAAATATGTATGGCATGCAAAAATCCGCTCCAACTTAGCTTCTCACTCAAAATATGCATCGCCATCACGTGTACCACGAAATGGTGGCAATGCAATTTGGACCTCACAAATCTCATGATTGCAATCACCCTCGCTCTCTTAGTCATAGGAATACCCTTTGCAAACAAATCAGAATAATGAGCAAGCCCCAAATATGATGCTGTCAGGATTTCCTGAATTTAAGCAGGGAAGTATCGTGTATATTGTGAACCAACTATTACGAATCTGGGAAATCTCAAAAGAAAAAATTTGTAGGACAGTGAGTTTTCTAAAGGATGTCAAATTTCAGATTTTTTGGAGATACGGAAGTTGCTCGAACAATCGTTTTTTAGAAATTGGTGCAATCTGTCAAAAAATTTCAGATAGATAGCAGTGACATAAGGTGCCGGTTCTTACCAATCTACTACGAATTTGGGAAAACTCAAAATATAAAAGTTGTAGATCCGATAATTTCCTATAATCTCACAAATAATCGGGTAATTCGGAATCGTCTAGACCGCAGAAATCGAATTCAAACGATGATTTATGGATGCAGTTTTTCTAGGTGGATTGTTTGGATTGATCGGCAGTTTTAGGGGAAATATGCGTCGAATTTGGATCGGGTATAAAGGAAAAATTTGTAGATCGAGATGCGTTTGAGATGTGGTAAAAATTTCAGAATTTTGGGAGGGGTTTAGGTTATAAAATGAACTGAGAAAATAACACGTGTCAGATCAGAAAAATTAGGGTTCTTGGGATGAATATTTGAAAATTTGAAGATCTTCAAGTTTTCCGGATAGGATGGATGAAGATTTGAAGATTTTGGCTGGGGAGGGGACGAAATTAAAGGAAAACAATTAAGAATTTTTTTTTGGAATAAGAACGAAAATTAAACAAGAAAATAAAAACCAGGATATTTGATACCTTAGTTGCTGAGCTCTGCTACCAAATGATGCGATATGTGCCCAGGAAATGGATAAGGGATCATTGACGAGCAATGGGAAACCTAGACCTAGCGTCTCCGACCTAGGACTGAGGCCAAGAATACACTCGCGACGCTGATTCGTTCTTGAAAGGGGTGTATCTTCTACGACAAAGTGATTTGTTTAAGTCGACTCGACTTAAGAAAAGTTTTACTAAAATCTCAATAATAATCTGTGTTCCTAATATTACTAGTAGAATGTCTTTATATAGGCTACAAAATAAAAGATAAATAACTACCTAAGCAATGTGGGACAAATTACTTAGTAATTTTCGCCACTTTATTTCCAAGTGGGCCTAACGTGACTATAATAAGCCCTAATGGCTTTTATTTGCTAAAAACATACACTTAACCCAATATACTATGATATAGGCATCTGCTACAAACTGACGCGATTCGTGTCCAGGAAGTAACTAAGGATCAATGACGAGCTATGAGAAACCTTGACCTAGCGTATCCGACCTAGGACTGAGGCCAAGAATACACAACGTCTCACTCGCGACGCTAATTCGTTGTTGAAAGGGGCTTATCTTCTACGACAAAGAAGACACTCACTCGCAAGTGATTTGTTTAAGTCGACTCGACGTAAGAAAAGTTTTACTAAAATCTCAATAATAATCTGTGTTCCTAATATTACAAGTAGAATCCCTTTATATAGGCTACAAAATAAAAGACAAATAACTTCCTAAGAAATGCAGGACAAATTACTTTGTAATTTTCGTCACTTTATTTCCTAGTGGGCCTAACTGGACTATAATAAGCTCAAATGACATTTATTTGCTAAAAACAAACACTTAACCCAATATACTAAGATATAGGCATCTCCCCAAATGGGCTTTTGGCCTATTACTACTTTAAAACAGCATAAAATATTACAAAGGACCAAAGTGGCACCCCAATCAAATGGGCTGACCTTATTGACACAAAAATGAAATAAAGGACTTCTAATTAACTTATCCAAGCCCATCTTCATGCTCTTCAAGGCCAATAGTATAGATAGTGCATTTTATGGGCTGGTCTTCAACTTGCTTGGACTGGATCACATTATTTTCCTTCCTATCCAAAACTTTAACCGGTCTCTCATCAAATGCGAGATTATCTTGAATGATTTCCGGATCAACTGTAGGTTCAACATACAACCTTGTCAAACATTTCTTCAACATCGAGACATGAAACACATTGTGAACTCTTGACATAAACTCCGGTAGCTTAGGCTTATAGGCCAATGATCCAACTCTCTCGAGGATCTCGAAAGGTCCAACATACCTTGGACTTATCTTTCCTTTTTGTCCAAACCGCTTGACTCCTTTTATTGGTGAAGCTCTCAAGTACACTCTGTCGCCGACCTCAAACTCCAAAGGTCTTCTAAGAACATCAATCAAAATTTTCTGACGATCCTGAGCTGCCTTCAAATTCTTCCTTACCAACAAAACCCTCTCCTTAGCTTGCTCAACCAATTCTGGCCCGGTGATTTGCTTCTCTCCTACTTCATCCAAAAACAGTGGCGTCCGACATCTTCTACAATACAAAACTTCAAATGGCGGCATACCAAACTTGCATGATAATTGTTGTTGTAGGGAAACTCATCCATATGTAGGTAATCATCCATGATCCACCTACTTCCAAAACACAAGCTCTTAGCATATCTTCAAGTGTTTTGATTGTCCTTTCTAACTATCCATCCGTTTGAGGGTGAAAGGCCGTACTCATGTCCAAAGTTTTACACAAAGCCTTTTGCAAACTTTTCCAAAAATGAGCAATGAACCGACTATCACGATCTGAAACTATTGAGATAGGTACTCCATGGAACTTCACTATATTATCCAAATAGAGTGTAGTCAACTTCTCCAATGACATGTCAACTTTTGTAGGTATGAAATGGGCTGACTTTGTCAATCTATCAACAATCACCAAAATCATGTCATGTCAACTCTTTGTTCTTTGCAAACCAGTAATGAAGTTCATTGTGATCTTATCTCACTTCCACTCGGGGATGTCTAAAGGCTTTAGCATACCTGTTGGCTTTCTATGCTCAGCTTTTACTTTCTGACACGTATAGCATTCTGACACAAAATTTGCTATTTCCAACTTCACTGAAGGCCACAAAAAGTGATCCTTCAAGTCTCTATACATCTTGGTAGCTCCCGGGTGGACTACAAAAGCGATCCTATGTGCCTCATCCATAAATCTTTGTCATAAGTCTCCAACATTCGAAACACACAACATATCTTGGTACCAAAGATTCCCATTCTTGTCTAGCACATAACCAACTATAGGCTTCTCCTTAGAAACTCGTTTCAAATCAACCAACGTCGGATCTTCATCTTGTTTACCCATATTATCATCCCTCAACTCTGACCTTGCCAACAACGGAGCCATAAACTGAAGGTTCCCACACTACTCAAAACCCTGGATTCTCAGCCCATCTAACTGTTCTATAGCAACTTCAAGCCCTGAAACTGCATACCCTGGTCTTCTACTCAACGCATTTGCAACCACATTTGCATTACCCGGATGGTACTGAATGTCCAATTCGTAATCTTTCACAAACGCTTACCATCTCCTATGCCTCATATTCATTTTTTCTTGTGAAAAGAAGTACTTTAAACTCTTATAGTCTGTGAAGATTCTTGCCTTGACTCCATACAAGTAGTGCCTCCAATTCTTTAAGGCAAACACTAGTGCTGACAACTCTAAGTCGTGTGTCGGGTAGTTCTTTTCACGCACCTTAAGTTGTCCAGATGCATAGGCGATAACCTTTCCTTCTTGCATCAACACACAACTTTCTCCTTTAGAGTTTGAAAAGCTCTTTCACACTCGTCAGTCCAATTGAACTTCACATTCTTTTGGGTGAGTCAAGTGAGAGGTGTAGCTATCTTAGAAAAGTCTTGCATAAACTTATGGTAGTAACCCGCTAAACCCAAAGAACTTCTTACTTCTGACATTGTGGTAGGTCTTGGCCACTTCTCAACTGCTTCAATATTTGCCAGATCGACTTGAATGCCATCCCTAGAAATCATGTGCCCCAGAAAACTGACTTGATTCAACCAAAAATCACACTTTGAAAACTTAGCAAAAAGCTGTTTCACATTCAAAGTCTTCACAGCGATTCTTAAGTGTTCTTCATGCTCTTTTTCATACTTTTAGTAGATAAGGATGTCATCTATGAATACTATCATGAACATATCTAAATATGGCATGAAAACACGCTGCCTCAAGTCCATAATGGCTGATGGAGCATCAGTGAGTCCAAATGGCATAACTAAGAACTCATAATGTCCATGTAATGTACTAAACGCCGTCTTAGGTATTTTTGGTCCCTCAAAAAGGCTTTGGATATGTTTACAGGGGGGTGAATAAACTTAACTCTTTAAACTTTTTGGAGTTTACAAACTCAGCAGGGTCAATAGTCTGCTGACCTTCAGCAGTCTGCTGACTATTGATAATATTGAGTTTGTTGCAGCGGAATAGATTAATTTAAGCCTTGATACTTGTTGTTTCAAGATGATACTAAGTATTAGATACTCAGTAGTGAAACGGTGTTTGTGTCCAGTAGCAAGTTCAGCAGGTTGATATGATGAACATGCAAATAAAGTAAAGTGCAGAAAGTAAATGCAGTAAACTAAAGTAGGCAAGTTTTATAGTGGTTCCAGGTGGTGTAATCCTGTCAGTCCACTCTTCTCCAGTGACGTTGGAGGAAATTCACTAGAGTCTTTTGAGATAGCTGTTACAAAAGTCCTTAGATGTTTATCCTTGACCAATGACTATGGCTTCACAAACTGAATACTATGAACAGGTTCGATTGTTGCTCCTAATACTACACTGGTCCTTGAAATGTATGATTGCCTCTTCACCAGCTCCACCACAAAAAAATAGTCCTTGACACTTCAGCAGTGCTTCTCTATCTTCAGATTTCTTCTTAAAAAAAGGGTTGAATCAAATAAGTGATTCTGCTTCAGCATGCTTTTGATCAGGATGATAAGATCAGCAGCTTCAGATGTTCAAGTGTGTGTACTGGATGATAATTGAATGCAATAACACTTGAAGAAAACTTCTTGATTAGAATTTGAGATTCAGTTCAGTTCAGCAGGGTATTTTTGCTCTTGATTGCTTGTAAGTTCTGTGTATCTTATGTGTGTAATCTGATCCCAGAGATCCTCTATTTATAGGTGAAAATCTTATGTTAGAATTAGAATTTCAAATCTAACCGTTCTAGGATTTTTTTGATAATTCCCTAAAATTCCCTCAGCTATACTTTTCTGTCTGTGTCAAAATCCTTCTGACAGATAGTGACTGGATATACAAAAACCCGAATCCGGATCCGATCCATAATTGGATCGTCATATCTGATTCACAGCACCGATCGAGACTCTCGATCATGCACAACGAAGCTGTGAATTAAATTCGCATGCGATTTTACCATGATTCAATTCCCATAATAAATTAATTGACTACTAGAAGGTTTAAGATTTACCCAACCGGAGAGCAGTCGTGATCTTCCGAGTTGTATCTCCAAGCGACGACTGGTAGACGTCGATCCTGCATTCGAATCTTCTTGAATACGCCTACAAGAAAAAACTAGTTTTTCTTCTTCCTATTGGCTAGGACGAGAAAACAAAATTTCTCTATTTTTCCCAAAAAAAAAGGGTGCGTCCCCTTTCTATTTCAAAATGGTGTTGGATATTTTGGTTAAATTTTGTGTCGGGAGAAACTCTCTTTTTTATTGGATAATAACCAAATAGTTTGAGAGTTTATCTTTTAGACACAAATTTATCTTTTCCTTTTAGGAAAATAAAACCTTATCCAAATTTCCTATTTATCCAACAAGAAAAATAATTTCTTATTTATAATTATTGAACACATAAATAATTACAATATCCACATTATAATGAATTAATAGAAAATGTATGTTCCAAAAATCAAATAAAGTGGTGCCATTTTCAATGCCAATTGGGATAATAGAAAATGTCTTTTCTATTTTACATATTATTTACCCAATAAATAATATCAGTATATTCAATAAATAGACCAACTATTTAAATTATATTCACTAGCGTGTTTGGAGCCAACCCGGCGACCATGGATCTATAACCAGTAGCTACAATAAATTGAATAAAATATTCAACGAACAGAACATTTCTACTCAACTTATTAAGTCCGGAATTACGCCACCATAAATCCGAAACTGAACTCTAACAATTATAGATATAACTTATTCTCAGAAAGTCGAGTTAACAAGTGTCCATTGATATAATCATTACATATAGAGTAACCCTCCATAAACTATCCGTAACGAAGCGGGATTATTTTCGTAAAACTTCTTCATTACAACTTATCCTTATTTACCACTAACCCACTAGTGATCAATTTGTTCATAACCAATATGAACTCGGCCGATCGATCACTTTCTAGGATAAACAAATAAGGGGATTGTCTTTCTACTTCCCGTAGGAAGGAATGGATTCCATATCTGTGAGACACACACTCCTCACTCATTCCAGAATAATGCAAACGTGAAAATGATTCGGACCGCGCATCTTAGCAATCCTTAACGAACACATCAAACCCTATCTTGAAACAAGCAGGTGTCTGTATTCACTTCAGATTAAGGTTAATCCATATATGATCATCTTGTGATTTAATAAGATTTCTCAATCACGGAATTATAGAAGAAGTGCATTAAATCGGTCTAGTCCTATATGACTACATCATATATCAATGCCCCACTTAGACAACCAATGTCGACGTTCCGGATAAGACCATAAAGTGTTTAGGGCTCATTAATGGTGGTTTAATCAATAGACCCCATAATTTGATTAAGTTCACCACGGACTATAGTTCAAGTGTATCACCAAAAACTTAATCCTCATGTGTGACACACACCAAGTTATATGGCTACATATGATACGACTTGGGGTTTTCAGTAGTGTATTACTTATAAGCACGGAGCAATAATAAGATGAGAATAAATCTGTCAATTATTAATTACAAAAAAAATTACATAAATTGTCTTTCGGGCGCTACTTCCAACAATAGTCTGTCAACCAATAATTTAATTCCAATTTTATTTGGCTCTGAAATCCTTGCAACGTCCCTTTCCTCCAAGACACTGATTGATTGATTAATCCAATGCTTGTAATTCATCCTTATCCATTTGATCTTCCAGAAAAACATGGATTAATCCGATATGTATATACTCAGCAGATGTCTGTTACATGAGTCTGCAGATGTATTTATTTGGTCAGCTGACTTTTAGTCTGTTGTGTTCTTGATGAACACTCAGCTGACTGCTTCTCATCTAACTTTGATTATGAAGTTTGAGTACACCATTTTAAGTATAACTAAGTCCCAATCACCACATTTCCTTATATGGAACGTAGACCTTCAATACAAGGTATATGCAATCAGTTTAGGCCATCACAAACTTACCTAACTTTTCATCCCATTGCTGGACTTGCCGGAATCTGAATCCGACCCGAAAACCCGATTCGAATGAACGAGTCAAGTCAGAACCCACACAGATTCATCTAGATCTCGATTAGATCAAGATCTATAGTAGAAGCACGTATTTGCGATCGAATTAACTAATAAACGATTAATTAATACCTTAAAGAAAAGGTTACGAGATTACCCAACCGAATTGAGATGCCGTGACCTTCCAGATTGTATCTCCAAGCGACGACTGGTGGACGTCGATCCCGTATTCGAACCTCCTCGAATATGCCTTCTTCTTCCCAATGGGTAAGACAACAAAATAAAATTCTCTCCTTTTTAATTTGTAAATGGCGTTGGTTTTTCTCTTAAAATCACGTTGGAATCCATAATATGGTGTTGAAAGCAACTCTCTTTATATAGGCTAATAACCAAATAGATTGAGAGTTAACTTTGACACACCTATTTATCTTTTCCTTCAAGGAAAATAAAAACCTTTATCCAATAGGAAAACAAATTTACTATTTATCCAATAAGAAAACTAATTTCTTATTTATAATTATTTAACATATAAATAATTATATTATCCAAATTATAATTAATTAGGAGAAAATTTATTTTACCAAAATCAAGAAAAAGTGGCATCATTTTTTAATGCCAATTGGGATATTAGAAAATGTCTTTTATATAGTACATATATTATTTACCGAATAAACAATATTTGCATATTCATTAAATAGGCCAACCATTTAATATATTTTCGAGGTTCCAAAATACGAGAATTCACTCACGTGTTAGGAGCCAACCCTGGGACCATGGACCTATAACCAGTAGCTATAAAAAATTGAATAAAATATTAATCGAACAGAACATTTCTAATCAACTTATTAATTCCGGAATTACGCCAACATAAATCCGAAACTGAACTCTATCGATTATAGATATAACTTATTCTTAGAAAGTCGATTCAATAAGTGTCCATTGATATAATCATTACATATAGACTAACCCTCCATAGACCATCCGTAATGAAGCGGGAATGTTTCCGTAAACCTTCCTCATTACATCTTATCCTTATTTATCATTAACCCACTAGTGATCAATTAGTTCATAACCAATATGAACTCCGTGGATAGACCAGTTTCTAGGATTAACAAATAAGGGGATTTTCTTTCTACTTCCCGTGGAAAGGAATGGATTCCATATTTATAAGACACACACTTCTCACTCATTCCAGAATAGTGCCAACGTGAAAGTGATTCGGACCGCGCCTCTTAGCAATACTTAATGAACACATCAAACCCTATCTTGAAACAAGCAGGAGTCTGCAATCACTTCAGGATTAAGGTTAATCCATAAATGATCATCTTGTGACTTAATAAGATTTCTCAATCACGGAATTATATGAGAAATGCAGATTAAATCGGTCCAGACCTATATGACTACATCTTATATAAATGCCCCACTTAGATAACCAATATCGACGGTCTGGATAAGACAATCACACCTTACAGTGTTCTGGGCGCATTAATGGTGGTTTAATCAATAGACCCCATACTTTGATTAATTTCACCATAGACAAACATTTTAAGTGTATCACCATAAACTTAATCCTCACGTGTGATAGCACACTAAGTTATATGGCAACATATGATACAACTTGGGGTTTTCAGTAGTGTATTACTTATGAGCATGAAGCACATAATAAGATGAGAATAAATTTGTCATTTATTAATTGTAAAAACAATTACCAAAATTGTCTTTTGGGCACTACGTCCAACAATCTCTCACTTGCCCGTAAGGACAAGAAACAATTGTCTTCCGGGCACTACATCCAACAATCTTCCACTTGCCCGTATAGACAAGAAACAAATGCTTTTAGAGCACCACACCCTTATTCTATATATCCACAACATTCTCCCACTTGCTCTAAAGCAGATGAGACTTATCTCCCAATTTCATACCCTCCAAGTTCTTATCAGTGACATTAGATGCCACGCGTCTTGGTAAACTGATTAGCTAGATTGTCAGATCGAGACGATCTTCAGGACCGAAACGTCGCCTCTTTGCAAGATCTGTCTTACCAGGTGGTATTTACTTTATGCTTTTGACGTATTGTGACTGCTAAGATCCTTTGCGTAAGCTACCTGTCAACTGTTCTCACAATAAAATGGCATCAGCTTATCAAGGCTTGGAATTACTTCCAGATCAACAAGGAAATGTTAAAGCCATATCGCTTTTCTAGCTACTCCGGAAGATGCTATGTATTTGACTTACAAAGTTGAATTGGCGATGCTGGATCGCTCCAGACTATTGCTCCATCACAATGATAAAACACTGAGGCCGGGATCAACTTATGAGCACCCTTAATCCGACTGAACGTCAGAATCAGTGTAGTCAACAATACGTATGTTTGCACCCGAATATACAAGCATATAATTCCTCGTTCTCTAAAGGTACTTGAGGAGGCACTATACTTCTTACCAACACTAGCATCCAAGATTAGATAGTAATTGACTATAAAAAAACTGACTTTCTCTATCCAAAAGAGAATTTATCCCAATTTCTTTATATCCGAACTATGAGAGAATTATTCCGTGAGGGGTTGGGTAGAAAACATCTCGTTGAACGTTGCATATGAAAATGCATTATCATCCTAACCAATAGATGCATAGGAAATTGCCAGCAACTTGTTATCATGAATTCGACCGAATCCACTTCTAAGAATATAGTCCACTTCTCTAATTTAGAGAATCTTGGCTCGTCAGTTCTTGACTTCAGATACCACACTCATGTTGTTCACAAAATGTTGTAGTGTTACCTCTATCAATTCTAGTATTCACTACTCTACCAATATTGATTCTCTAGTCAACAAAAGACTGACCAATATTCTGGTCAAGCTGACACATTTCAAAACATGTGACTTTTAATGACCTAGAAGTTTGCTTTCATCCACCAATACATACAAGCATAGGCAGTCAATCTGCCATTGACTTTCAGCTAAAACCCTTTTGTTCTGAATGAATTCAAGCTCCTTTTTACAGAAAGAAAGTTTCAGGGCATCACCCCTGGTAATCTTTCTGCTTTGCGGGAAGTCACGCAAGGCTGAATGGTGAGAGAGTTTCAAGGCATCACCCCTATTAAACTATCTACTTCTCAAGGAATTACCCCTAGATCATTTGGATTTTCTTAGAAAGATAAACTTTCTTATTCATTCTACTCTTTTTCACGTAGATCCAATTATTCCCAATGGCCTGAGAGACTCAGGTTATTCTACAAGAGTGTGAACAAAATTGGAGTACTAAAACTCCATTTACAGGTTTATGGCTTTAAACCAACCTCCCTATTTATCAGAATCATATATAGTCTTCAGAGAGACCATAGGTTATCATTCACCCCCAGAAGACTATAAAGTCTGCATAATCACAGTGGGTGTCAACGGTTAAACCATACTCCCACTGCAGTAGGGAGAATTGATATTCTGATCTGGTTCAGTAGTATTTATTAGTGTAACCCCCAACAACCAATGTTGGATGTGGTCTGATTGAATCAGATAGTAACTCTTTGAGTAACATTACTTCAAGGTCCAAGGTTGTTATTTAAACATTCGTTCAGAAAGGCTGTGACAGTTCAACCGCCACTTTCCAATCTTAGGAATCTTATAACCAACCTTCACTCGCTTTATTAAGATATTTCACAAACAATCACCATCTGATCTTGTATGCAAAATATTCAGTCCTACCTTCAAGCATAAATGCTAAAAGCCTGTATTTACGGAAGTGGAGTAAATGTACTTCACTCCTTATCCACAAATTCATAAGCATCTTCTAGGTAGACTTCTCGGTATTACATAAAATGTAAACCGTTATTTTAGAACCAATATCTTAATTGAGTTAAGCAGTGTATTGTAGCATATCAATAACTATATAAGGCAATACATGGTTTATCCTTTCAGTGAAGTCATTTCACTCGGAGGTAGACCGAGCATTAGTGCAAAAAATATGCTTTAGCCAAGGTCTGAGCATGGAACTCTCTTCTCTAATGATATTAGAGATTCCTCCAAATATTAAAATAAAATAATCGGCGTTTCGAGTAGCCGTCAGACAAAATGTCTACCACTCAAAAGCTCTTGTTGGCTTGTATCCTTCATAAGACCCAGAAGGTCAATATAAACAAGCCGTGATACTTCTTCAGCTCGATTACCTTTTCCTAATTGAGAGGTTACTTAGTCAATTTTCCTTTGAGATAGCGTTCTTAGACTGGGAAATAGGAATCACCCTTAGCCAGTCTTTAGTTAGGATATATGAATTAATTAATAGATGCTGAAGAATAGTTTATCTAAATATGGAAACCATTTTTCTTAATAGTTTACGATGTGTTACATATACCATTTCAGAATTATTTAGTGGTTTTGACTTTATCAAAAAAAGTCCAAGGCTCAGAATCGTACTACAAATGTCATATTCACTTCGTTTAAGGCAACTATATCATCGATGTGAAGTTAATCCATTAGTTCCAACGAATCTGAAAAATAAATTAAATTTCTATGATATACAAGGATTAAACTCCAAAATTTCTTTCCTTATATCACTCCTACTATCTCAGCTGAAATAACTGCCCGTTGTCTACTCTTTAATCATGAATGCCTAGCTACCTTGTTCTTCCCCAAACAACTTAGCTTCTGAGTCATAATCCCGGTTAAGAAAGTTTCTAAGGATTCATAGGTGAGTAATCCAAGATCACTTTCCTTATTCTATGCTTTCTTTCATTATGTTTCGGTTTAGCCTTTAACTTATTTAGTTTAGATGACTTACACTTGGAGACATTTAACTTCCCATTCTTGGCTTTCTTTACAGGAAATGGCTATGAACTAGTAGTTCGTTTGAGTAAACACTACTCGTGAATTGTGGGATGTCTATGTGAGATTGATACCAAATTCTCGTCATCTTTGAACTAATTTGTTTTTGTCTCTCACTCATCACGAGTGACAGCAGTTACATTCTTATCAATGTCAATTAAGTTTGAGGCTCAAGAGGAGAATCCTCTACTTAAAATTAATTGCATTCTCGATTAAGAGTTAAACGTTCTCGTTACTTTTCAACTTATACGAAGTCATCATCAGTCAATTGTATCCTGTTTAGCAGTTTAGATACCTTGAGATGATATGTAGTTGTAAAAATAAATTATGACAGAAATATAAATCAACTCATACACCACAACAAATAATTATTTTAGGAATTATATACGTGATGTCATGCATGTAGTTTACCCTACCATTCCAAGGATTTAATCTCACACCTACAGTGACGCCTTAGGGTAGGTCAATGATGTGACGATTATATAGAGACAATCTCTCTCAACAATTAAGTAAGAATCACATATCTCCAATTAATTGTTTATTACCTTCTTTTTTCAGTCATGATATTTCCAAAAATATCCTTGTGAGTGTGACCTACTATATCATATCTCAAAGTACGCCCCAAGTATTCCGCCTTAGGGTCGGTCAGTGACCCGACGAGTACACAAAATCTTATTCACGATTTTCCACTTTTATGGATTTATAAAAATTCCTTGTGTAGGCACTACACGATTAAAATTCACCAAGAATTTTATAATCCTAAAACATTAGGACTTATGATTTTCCAATAATTCGAAAAACAATAATCACAAAATTTAAAACTCCCACTAGTTTCTCGGTTCCAAATACCGTCTAACAAGGGTCACCTCATTCGTGATTTTCCAATTTTTACAAATATTTAGAAATCTCCTGTGTAGACACTACACAAATAAAATTCACCGAAGAAATTCAACAGAAACAAAAACGTATCGGATGTTGAGAATTTTACGAAAATGAAATATAAATCTGATTTCAAGGTGTGCAAAAATCAAAACCGACCTCATAGTCAACCACTGTTTAGTGAAGACACGTTTAACATTAATTTATACCAGGGATAGCTAGAAAGAGCATGCCCAAGTTTGGTCTAATATTGCACATGAACCATATTTCCTAGACTAGAATCTTTGAATAGCACCAGCACCAAAACGTCTATCAAAATCTATCAGTCAATCTCTAGCTTTTATTTCTGTCACCCGACCTCCCAACCTCCTCTTTAAATAAATGAAGTGCCTTTCATCCCCTTTTCCTAGAAAAAGAAAGCTGTGTTGCTTCCTTGACCAGGTATCCACTATAGTTTTATTTGTGAACTTCTCATTATTTTGCCTGAGTGTCAGCCTTCCAATGTGGTTTGATCACTTTTAGTTGATGCTATGGTTGTTTTCTGAACTGTTAGTGCTTTATGTTCTTGCCTTAAAAGGTTAGGGGTGGTTTTCCCATTTGTGTTTATGTTCAAGTGTGTTAATTGGTTGGTAGTTTGCATGATTGAATCAGTTTATCATATGATTGTGATGACTCGATGATGGATTTTGTGGTTTTGCTTAGCTTGGATGATTCTGCTTCTTTTGATTGCCACACTAATATAATGCTCAAACTTGAAAGCGCCACAATGCTACAGCATGAAAAATTGTAAGAACCAGAGTGAGGATATGGTGGTTTATTGCTTGTTCTTACTTATCCGGGTAGAAAATTCACTCTCGACGATGCCTCTTTTTGGGGAGACTTGTATATTTTTCTTCTTCTCATGGAGCCAAGTTTATGCTTGAAATTCGTCCCAGTTCCATTGGGTTAATATTCTTTCGGCTGATTATAGGTTCACCGCTCTTTTTAGCACGGATGGTGAAATACGTCCCATTGTGCCGTTTGCTTTCGTGAGAGCTTTTGAAAAGTCAAGTGATGATATAGTTTTTTTAGCATGTTTTTCAACAGATTACTCTAGTGAAGCACAAATGCTTTACTTTTTATTCAGTATAGCTACCTAAAATGCACCTAAAACTTGGATGGTTGATATTGAATCAGGGTACTTTTATTTTGGTTCAGCATTTTAGTATCTCTTCCTCATGATTTGTTTCTGGAGGTTCATTCTGTTCATATGTCATTTTTTTTTTCATGTACTGATTTCTTTTCACAACTATGTTTTAGTCTCAGTCATTAGCATCTAGTGTTGGCTCTAACCACCATTCAGCCAAGGTATGTTCCTCTTTCCATCCTGTTCTAGAAAAAGTAACTTCAAAGTATTAAATTGATCCATAGTTGTGTATATCATATATTCATAAAATCTATAACTTTTAGATGTCTTCTTCTTTCTAGTTCGAGGCTAACTTGGAGTATAAAGCATGATGCTGTTTTAAGGAGCCTTATCTCGGAAGAGAATTACGATCTAAGAGACCCAACAACTGGTCTAAGAAAAACGCCTGGCTGGAAGGCTTTATTTGGCTGCTTCGAATTGATGGTTGACTGTTCTTACAAGGATAGTCAAATCATATATGTGATTAGAAGAATGAAACTTGATTGCCCGTGCTTTTGTAAGGTCATGAATAGTTTCCAGGAAGATCAAATCCGGATTCTTAAAGATATGGAAGAGTAGTACAACGCCCAGAAGCGTAAGGTAGTGTATTTGGTTTATGTCTTCATTATTTACTTTCACTCTTTTAGGGAACCATTGTATGTAAATTGTGATGTGTGTTATAACATTGTGCTTACTTATGTTTGAGTCAGGATAAGGTTGCCCGAAAGAAGGAAACAGCCCATCATGTCCCAAAACCAAAAAGATCATTCAAGAACTTCAATTTCGAGGTGGGATATTTGGTTTATGCCTTCATTATTTACTTTCACTTTTTCAGGGAACCATTGTATGTAAATTGTAATATGTGTTTTAACGTTGTACTTATTTATTTTTCAGGATTTCAAAAATAACAAGCCATTGAAGAAGTTTAGTAATTTTTCACATAGTTTACCAGACTCTGGACCGAGTTCAAGCTACGAGAACAACATGAGCTTAATGTCAGTCAACCCGGATTTGATTGACACTGAAGTTGTAGAAACCCAAGACACCTAAATAAACGACACTTCCGAGGGAGCTGACTTGGTTTGGAGTGCTCAGCAATGCATTAATGATGTTGAGGCTAAATTTGGGAATTTGAGTACTCCAGATTTTGTTGCTGCATCGGATTATTTAAAAGATTTCAATATGCGTGATGTGTACACGTCGGCGTCACTGACCCGTAAGGATGCATTGGTACTTCATTTTATTAAGCGTAATCCCACATGTCCATAGTGCGTGTGGTGATGGATGTCAAAAGTTGCAAGATAGGTATGTATTGGGTTGTTACAGCTTTACTTGAGTTGCAGAAACCACAGAGGCTAGTAGTTATTTGGTACCTCCCTTTACAAGCTCCAGAAAGCAGTACCTGGAATTTTGGATGTATTGGGATTGCTACCCCAAGAATAATATTATTAGGTAACTATGTCAAAGTGTAAGACTATGTATATTTTTCTTGTAAAACTGTCAACAACGCTCTCGTCTTGATCTGCCACAAACTGAAACTGTTCCTTCCTGTGAATTTATCAATCTTCACGTTTAAAGCATACATCTTTCACACCAGACAGATAAAAGGTACGACCTTTTCAGAATAACTTGATAAATAGCCAACCTGGCTCTGATACCACTTGTTACAACGGATTATCAAGTTAATGGGTTCTGGAATCAATGAAAGAACAGATATTTAAACGAATTATGTAAGTAAACAAACAAGAACAAGTACACAGATTTAACGTGGTTTCCAATCTTGCGATTGACTACTCCACGGGCAGAAAATAGGGATATTATTATTCAGAATCAAGCAACCAGATTACACAGAATTACATGGTATATATAGCCTAGGGAATCAAACCCTAACCGCCTAAGAGACATTAAGAGTAATGTCTCAAATACCCTTACACATAAGTCCTAGAGTGGGGAGCAAGCAATGCGTATAACAGCTATCAAAACTAGCCGTTAAAACAGACTCAGCAGATTAACCACTCAGCAGACCCAGTCTGCTGACATGCACACATCCTGCTGACAGACGGAATCATTCTACTGACTTCCCAGAACTCAGCAGACACTCAGCACATTCTTCAACTCCATGATTAATGCATAGTACAAGTCATATTTCAACATGTTTTATCTCTTTTCATGTTTATCGCTAACATTCACCGATCCGGCGAGTCGGGAACATCCTTGAAAATGGAAGAACACGAGACTACCTCACCCGAAGCAAGAGTGATAGTGGTTATCTCAGTGGAGAATGGAATAAGGGAAGTCTTCGCGACGAAAGACTCGGAGATAACAGATAATGAAGCACCCGTATCGAACAAAATCAAAGAGGTTAAAGAACAAACAAGGAACGTATCAGTAATCACATCAGGATGTGCCTCAGCCTCGGCATGGCTCATGACGAAAATACGACCAACCCTAGGAGCAGGAACTATAGCAGCAGTAGTACCGGAACCTGAACCAGCCTTGTTACCCTAGGGACACCTATTAGCCTTGTGACCCGGAGCCTTGCAGTTGAAGCACACAACTGGAGTACCGTCACAATTCTTTCCAGGATGGAAATCCTTGCGACACTGAAAGCACACTCTATCCTTAGTCACCTGACCAGAAGCACGGTTGAATGTAGGACGTGACCCAAAAGCAGGCTTCTTCTGGGGACCTTGACTAGAAGAGGAAGCAAACGGCCTCTTGAACCTTGCATTATTAGCAGCTCTCTTCTCATCTACCACCGTACCAACTACCTAATGTCTCAGGCAATTCAACAAACATGTGGCGTGCATAAAAAAGATCAACGAGTGCAATGAAATTAATTAACTATTGTAATCGACCCAAATTAACCCCTAATTAACCCACATGCTCCCCCTGCGACCCTAGTAAGAAAATTAGCTACTCATGGTAGACATGAAACTAACAATAATAATAGAAAAATTCATACTTGACATAATAAGATGGAAGGGGAAGAACAATGAATTAATTCTAATGGCTAATTGATAATCGATAATCAAATAACAAATTAAGAGCATAGAAATAATATTATGAATCAAAATAACTAATCTAGAATAATCAACAATGGAAAAATAAAGAAAGAAGAGAAACAATTGATAAACTGCAAAATAAAAGATGAAGAACAATCTAAAAGAATTAAATCTAAGACAAGAATTCGGCTTTCGGGCGGGGGAAGAACGGGAGGAAGAACAGCCAGTGGCGTGGGTCATTCTTTCCACTTGCAGCTTGACGGTGCAGCGGCGGGACGAAGAAAACAACTTTCCGTCATCTCGTAAAACGTACACATGTATCAACCCGCTATTTGTAAAAAGTCATTTGAATCGGACGCAATAAAGATTGCTTCCTTCACTACGCTTGTCTAGTCTTTCTTTGGGTCAGTCGCTACCTCTAATGCAATCTCCCGCAGTAAAGAGCATGACAGACTAAGTACATTAGGCGAGGCGAGGCGATTAACCATCTAGGTACATTAATATTACTACTAGATATGTGTTCAGTGCCAGTAGACTATCTTAAGCAACCTTGTAATAAATATTCATCTATGAATAAGCATGAGATGTAATTTGACAGCTCATTGTCCTTTCTATACTATCTGTTGGTGTATTCTAGAATAGTTGAATGCAACTCTCATATATAAAGAGCATGGTATGTATTTCCTGAGATCATAATATAGAAAACAAAAAAGGCAAAGGCATACAAAGCTGATCCCCACAGGGACTCGAACCCGAAATCTCGGGGTTAATGGACCACAGTATTACCATTGGGTCATATGCTTAGATAATAAGTAAAAAAAACCTCAAACACATAATCGTGGAGAGTAAAATTTTCGGTCAAATTTCTTTGATAAATTGTTTGGAAAATAACGTTAATAATAAATATACATTTACAAAAATTATCGTCTATTATAACAATGAAAAATATGAAATAACCAACATTTTAACATTTGAATGCGATAATACATATTGAATCGCATTATTTATAACGGTTTATATATACATTGAATCATAGGTTGTTAGACAATTTTGAATGATTTGGCTCGACTTAATAAATAATAACGTATTGTTAGAATTGTATATATTCACATAATTAATCAACTAGACGAGCACTAAAAGAAATAGTCGATGATGGAATGCTAGAAAGTATAACGCTATAACAAGAAACACGAAATAATATGGTGATCTTTATTGCCATGTGAGAAGTTGGAAGATCTTTTCCATGCTTCTTTGGGAGCATTCATCGCCAAGAGTCAAGGAGCTTATAGGTTTTGTCCCTCACCTGATTGTCCTTCAGTTTATCAAGTCACATTCTCAGGAAATGCTGGGACTCCTTTTGTTTGTGGTGCATGCTTTACGGAGACATGTATGAAGTGCCACATGGAATATCATCCGAACGTGACGTGTGAAATGTATCAGGAGTTCAAGAGAGAATCGTTGAAGGAATGGTATGTCGGAAAAGAGAATGTGAAAAAATGCTCTTTATGTGGCTGGACAATAGAGAAGGTGGATGGCTGCAACCATATTGAATGCAAGTGTGGTAAGCATGTATGTTGGGTCTGTTTGGAGTGTTTTGAAAGCAGTGGGACGTGTTATGACCATTTAAGGGAAATACATTCTACGTTTATTTAAAGTCATATATGTGGGCACAATATGTAACGTATGGTCTGCAACTGCTCTACTGCAACTATGCAGCCTTGTGCAAGGGTGTGAACTTGTGTAATATATAATTTAGTTGCTTAATATGTAACATATGGTCTGCAGCCTTTTGCAACGGTGTGAAGTTGACATGACGTAGTGTGAGGACACATCTCTGACATGTATCCTACATGTTGAAAGAAGGAACATGTCACCTAGATCCATTAGGTTATGGTTTATGTCAAAAGTTACTCGTATGTTCCTAGTTTAATGTAAGGTTCATGGTATCACAAGCCGTGATGACTCCATCTAACGTTAGATGCCACCTAAAGCCAAGACCAGCCGACAATACGATAACCGCTCTAGGGCGGGGTTTATGTCAAAAGTTACTCGTATATTCATAGGTTAATGTAAGGTTCATGGTATCACAAGCCGTTGAATATCACTACTCGTGACGAGTACGTGTGACGTCGGATGTCACCTAAAGCCAAACTGATACGACAAGGCGATAACACATGTTCATTAGGTTAAGGTTTCGTGGTAATGGATTATGTACATCGGTGAACAATATATTAAGACATTCCCTACCTTCTTTATTTGCATGCTGCCCGCTCTAGGGCGGGGTTTATGTCAAACGTTACTCGTATGTTCCTAGTTTAATGTAAGGTTAATGGTAACACAAGCTGTGATGACTCCATCTTACGTCAGATGCCACCTAAAGCCAAGACCAGCCGACAATACGATAACAAATATCCTTCGTTGTTTTAAGAGCAAATATTACTCATATGTTCATCGGTGAACAACATATTAACACATTCCCTACCTTCTTCATTTGCATTCAGCCCGCTCTAGGGCGGGTTTTATGTCAAAAGTTACTCGTATGTTCCTAGTTTAATGTAAGGTTCATGGTATCACAAGCCGTGATGACTCCATCTAACATTAGATGCCACCTAAAGCCAAGACCAGCCGACAATACGATAACCGCTCTTGGGCGGGGTTTATGTCAAAAGTTACTCGTATATTCATAGGTTAATGTAAGGTTCATGGTATCACAAGCCATTGAGTATCACTACTCGTGACGAGTACGTGTGACGTCGGATGTCACCTAAAGCCAAACTGATACGACAAGACGATAACACATGTTCATTGGGTTAAGGTTTCGTGGTAATGGATTATAGGTTAATGTAAGGTTCAGGGTGTCATCAGACATCAGGTGTTGACAACTCCATCCGACGTCGGATTCCACCATAAACCACGAGTATCACTATATGTTCCTCTAACTCATCGCGGCTAGTGATACCATGAACCTAGCCAGGACGGGGGGAAAGGGTTAATAGATTACCACGAAACCTTAACCCTGAACCTTATGGGGCTCGTCGGATCGATACCCTTTGAAATGGTATTTCTTCGGGTATCGGGCCCGATAAAGACACCTTGAATCAAAACCCGACTCATCGGATCCTACCGTTCTATAAATAAGCTTTCCAGATGACAACTTGTTCTCTGCAAGTTATTATAACCAGCTATGCCTGCAAGTTATTAAAAGGGGTAAAGGGGATAAACATAAACACAAGCACAAAAAAAGATAAACTTACAGGAGGCATAAATCGAAGAGTAGCATTTTTTGTATGTCAAGTTTACCGAAAACAAAGGTACAATAGAATGTATAATATTATACAATATAAATTTTTAATATTGATTATTATACAATATACATGTATGTTGATTAAAAGTGTGAATAGATTACACATGGCTATCAAGACATGCATGCATGTTTAGTTAGGTCTATTTACGCGACTCTTAGAGTTCAATATAATAATTACAGTAGTAATATCATTGATGATGATAGTTCACGTAATCATGACTAAATATAGATTAAAATATTATGTCGACACGACGTAGTGTACGGACACATCCCTAACACGTATCCGACACAACACTAATGATTGTAATCTCAAGTACAATTAAATTAATCATTTAAAGAAATGAGAAGTGAGAAATAATGCACATCTCTTCCATCAAAATTAAGAAAATTCAACGGAAATGGTGATAACATTCTACCAAATAAAGTAGGAGTACTCCTCGATAAAAATTGAACAGCAGCTTCACCAATATACAGATCAAAGATATCAGACCCGGCCCGGCCCAGCGGTTGAACCGTTCGACCAGGTGACTCGGTGGTCGAACCAGGCCGGGTCAATAATCTAACCGTGACGCCAAATGTCTAAGAAAGGCATTATTAAAGTTCTGATGCAAAAGACATTTTGATCATTTCGTGACGCCATTATTATTATCGTCTAACCTAAAATACAATTTTGTCAAAAACAACCGCGATGAGTCGGGTTTTGATTCAAGGTGTCTTTATCGGGCCCGAAACCCTAAGAAATACCATTTCTTAGGGTATCGATCCGACGAGCCCCATAGGGTTCAGGGTTAAGGTTTCGTGGTAATCTATTAACCCTTTCCCCCCGTCCCGGCTAGGTTCATGGTATCACTAGCCGCGATGAGTTACTCATACCCGATGATAGACCCATTAAATGTGCACTAAGGATTGTTATTAATACCTATTGAAATGTATACCAAACCATACTCTCCATCCGTCATGGATTGAACATACACGCCGTCCGTTTGAAGATCCGGCATCCCGAGGTCAACCGTTCCCAATCCACTCTATGGTTAAGGGGTCCCGGATTGAGGGTTTTCAAATCGAGCAATCCGTTGACGACGAAACGGCTTCCTATACTCTAAATCCATCATGAATTGAACATATATGCCGTCCGTACGACGATCCGCCATCTCCAGGTAACCCGATCCAAATCATCTGTTGTTTCAGGTTGGAAAAGTCGGGAAAACGTATGTAGGGGTAGGTAGGGCTCAGTAGGGGTCGGGAAGGGTAGGTCAGGGTCCAGAATAATTCCTTCTTGAGAGTGACTTCCGGTTGCTTAGGGAACTAAGACTCTGATAGTGGTTAGAACCATGATGGTATAGCTTACTGTTTATAGAAGGTTTCCTCGGAAATATCTATGTTGACCCATTAAATGTGCACTAAGGATTGTTATTAGTACCTATTTAAATGTATACCAAACCATACTCTCCATCCGTCATAAATTGAACATACACGCCGTCTGTTTGAAGATCCGGCATCCCGAGGTCACCCGTTCCCAAGCCACTCTAGGGTTAAGGGGTCCCGGAAATGAGGGTTTTCAAATCGAGCCGTCCGTTGACGACGAAACGGCTTCCCATACTCTAAATCCATCATAAATTGAACATATATGCCGTCCGTACGACGATCCAGCATCTCGAGGTCACCCAATCCAAATCATCGGTTGTTTCAGGTTGGCAAAGTCGGGAAAGCGTATGTAAGGGTAGGTAAGGCTCAGGAGGGGTCGGGAAGGGTAGGTAAGTGACCGGAATAATCCCTTCTTGAGAGTGACTTCCGGGTGCTTAGGGAACTAAGACTCTGATAGTGGTTAGAAACATGATGGTATAGCTTACTGTTTATAGAAGGTTTCCTCGGAAATATCTATGTTAACCCATTAAATGTGCACTAAGGATTGTTATTAATACCTATTTAAATGTATACCAAACCATAATCTCCATCCATCATAAATTGAACATACACGCCGTCCGTTTGAAGATCCGGCATCCCAAGGTCACCCGTTCCCAATCCACTCAAGGGTTAAGGGGTCCCGGAATTGAGGGTTTTCAAATCGAGCCGTCCGTTGACGACGAAACGGCTTCCCATACTCTGAATCCATCATGAATTGAACATATATGCCGTCCGTACTACGATCCGGCATCTCGAGGTCACCCGATCCAAATCATCAGTTGTTTCAGGTTGGCAAAGTCGGGAAAGCGTATGTAGGGGTAGTTAGGGCTCGGGAAGGGTAGGTCAGGGTCCGGAATAATTCCTTCTTGAGAGTGACTTCCGGGTGCTTAAGGAACTAAGACTCTGATAGTGGTTAGAAACATGATGGTATAGCTTACTGTTTATAAAAGGTTTCCTCGGAAATATCTATGTTGACCCATTAAATGTGCACTAAGGATTGTTATTAGTACCTATTTAAATGTAAACCAAACCATACTCTCCATCCGTTATAAATTGATCATACACGACGTCCGTTTGAAGATCCGGCATCCCGAGGTCACCCGTTCCCAATCCACTCTAGGGTTAAGGGGTCCCGGAATTGAGGGTTTTCAAATCGAGCCATCCGTTGATGACGAAACGGCTTCCCATACTCTAAATCCATCATAAATTGAACATATATGCCGTCCGTACGACGATCCGGCATCTCGAGGTTACCTAATCCAAATCATCGGTTGTTTAGGGTTGGCAAAGTCGGGAAAGCATATGTAAGGGTAGGTAAGGCTCGGGAGGGGTCGGGAAGGGTAGGTCAGGGACCAGAATAATCCCTTCTTGAGAGTGCCTTCTGGGTGCTTAGAGAACTAAGACTCTGATAATGGTTAGAAACATGATGGTATAGCTTACTGTTTATAGAAGGTTTCCTCAGAAATATCTATGTTGACCCATTAAATGTGCACTAAGGATTGTTATTAGTACCTATTTAAATGTATACCAAACCATACTCTCCATCCGTCAATAATTGAACATACACGCCATCTGTTTGAAGATCCGGCATCCCGAGGTCACCCGTTCCCAATCCACTCTAGGGTAAAGGGTCCCGGAATTGAGGGTTTTCAAATCGAGCTGTCCGTTGACGACGAAACGGCTTCCCATAATCTGAATCCATCATGAATTGAACATATATGCCGTCCGTATGATTATCCGGCATCTCGAGGTCACCCGATCCAAATCATCAGTTGTTTTAGGTTGGCAAAGTCGGGATAGCGTATGTAGGGGTAGTTAGGGCTCAGGAGGGCTCAGGAAGGGTAGGTCAGGGTCCGGAATAATCCCTTCTTGAGAGTGACTTCCGGGTGCTTAGGGAACTAAGACTCTGATAGTGGTTAGAAACATGATGGTGTAGCTTACTGTTTATAGAAGGTTTCCTCGGAAATATCTATGTTGACCCATTAAATGTGCACTAAGGATTGTTATTAATTCCTATTTAAATGTATACCAAACCATAATCTCCATCCATCATAAATTGAACATACACGCCGTCCGTTTGAAGATCCGGCATCCCAAGGTCACCCGTTCCCAATCCACTCAAGGGTTAAGGGGTCCCGGAATTGAGGGTTTTCAAATCGAGCCGTCTGTTGACAACGCAAACGGCTTCCCAAACTCTAAATCCATCACAAATTGAACATATATGCCGTCCGTACTACGATCCGGCATCTCGAGGTCACCCGATCCAAATCATCAGTTGTTTCAGGTTGGCAAAGTCGGGAAAGCGTATGTAGGGGTAGTTAGGGCTCGGGAAGGGTAGGTTAGGGTCCAGAATAATTCCTTCTTGAGAGTGACTTCCGGGTGCTTAAGGAACTAAGACTCTGATAGTGGTTAGAAACATGATGGTATAGCTTACTGTTTATAGAAGGTTTCCTCGGAAATATCTATGTTGACCCATTAAATGTGCACTAAGGATTGTTATTAGTACCTATTTAAATGTAAACCAAACCATACTCTCCATCCGTTATAAATTGATCATAAACGACGTCCGTTTGAAGATCCGGCATCCCGAGGTCACCCGTTCCCAATCCACTCTAGGGTTAAGGGGTCCCGGAATTGAGGGTTTTCAAATCGAGCCATCCGTTGAAGACGAAACGGCTTCCCATACTCTAAATCCATCATAAATTGAACATATATGCCGTCCGTATGACGATCCGGCATCTCGAGGTCACCTAATCTAAATAATCGGTTGTTTCAGGTTGGCAAAGTCGGAAAAGCATATGTAAGGGTAGGTAAGGCTCGGGAGGGGTCGGGAAGGGTAGGTCAGGGACCAGAATAATCCCTTCTTGAGAGTGACTTCTGGGTGCTTAGAGAACTAAGACTCTGATAATGGTTAGAAACATGATGGTATAGCTTACTGTTTATAAAAGGTTTCCTCAGAAATATCTATGTTGACCCATTAAATGTGCACTAAGGATTGTTATTAGTACCTATTTAAATGTATACCAAACCATACTCTCCATCCGTCAAAAATTGAACATACACGCCATCTGTTTGAAGATCCGGCATCCCGAGGTCACCCGTTCCCAATCCACTCTAGGGTAAAGGGTCCCGGAATTGAGGGTTTTCAAATCGAGCTGTCCGTTGACGACGAAACGGCTTCCCATACTCTGAATCCATCATGAATTGAACATATATGCCGTCCGTACGATGATCCGGCATCTCGAGGTCACCCGATCCAAATCATCAGTTGTTTTAGGTTGGCAAAGTCGGGAAAGCGTATGTAGGGGTAGTTAGGGCTCAGGAGGGCTCGGGAAGGGTAGGTCAGGGTCCGGAATAATCCCTTCTTGAGAGTGACTTCCGGGTGCTTAGGGAACTAAGACTCTGATAGTGGTTAGAAACATGGTGGTATAGCTTACTGTTTATAGAAGGTTTCCTCGGAAATATCTATGTTGACCATTAAATGTGCACTAAGGATTGTTATTAGTACCTATTTAAATGTATACCAAACCATACTCTCCATCCGTCATAAATTGAACATACACGCCGTCCGTTTGAAGATCCGGCATCCCGAGGTCACCCATTCCCAATCCACACTAGGGTTAAGGGGTCCCGGAATGAGGGTTTTCAAATCGAGCCATCCGTTGACGACGAAACGGCTTCCCATACTCTAAATCCATCATAAATTGAACATATATGCCGTCCGTATGACGATCTGGCATCTCGAGGTCACCCCATCCAAATCATCAGTTGTTTCAGGTTGGCATAGTCGGGAAAGCGTATGTAAGGGTAGGTAAGGCTCGGGAGGGGTTGGGAAGGGTAGATCAGGGACCGGAATAATCCCTTCTTGAGAGTGACTTCCGGGTGCTTAGGGAACTAAGACTCTGATTGTGGTTAGAAACATGATGGTATAGCTTACTATTTATAGAAGGTTTCCTCGGAAATATCTATGTTGACCCATTAAATGTGCACTAAGGATTGTTATTAGTACCTATTTTAATGTATACCAAACCATACTCTCCATCCGTCATAAATTGAATATACACGCCGTCTATTTGAAGATCCGGCATCCCGAGGTCACTCGTTCCCAATCCACTCTAGGGTAAAGAGTCCCGGCATTGAGGGTTTTCAAGTCGAGCCGTCCTTTGATGATGAAAAGGCTTTCCATACTCTGAATCTATCATGAATTGAACATATATGCCGTCCGTACGACGATCCGGCATCTCGAGGTCACCCGATCCAAATCATCGGTTGTTTCAGGTTGGCAAAGTCAGGAAAGCGTATGTAGGGGTAGTTAGGGCACGGGAGGGCTCAGGAAGGGTAAGTCAGGGTCCGGAATAATTCCATTCTCGAGAGTGACTTCCGGGTGCTTAGGGAACTAAGACTCTGATAGTGGTTAGAAACATGATGGTATAACTTACTGTTTATAGCAGGTTTCCTCGGAAATTATTTATGTTGACCCATTAAATGTGCACTAAGGATTGTTATTAGTACCTATTTAAATGTATACCAAACCATACTCTCCATCCTTAATAAATTGAACATACACGCCGTCCGTTTGAAGATCCAGCATCCCGAGGTCACCCGTTCCCAATCCACTCTAGGGTTAAGTGGTCCCGGAATTGAGGGTTTTCAAATCGAGCCGTCCGTTGACGACAAAACGGCTTCCCATACTCTTAATCCATCATGAATTGAACATATATGCCGTCCGTACGACGATCCGGCATATCGAAGTCACCCGATCCAAATCATCAGTTGTTTCAGGTTGGCAAAGTTGGGAAAGCGTATGTAGGGGTAGTTAGGGATGGGGAGGGCTCGGGAAGGGTAGTTCAGGGTCTGGAATAATTCCTTCTTGAGAGTGACTACCGGGTCTTAAGGAACTAAGACTCTGATAGTGGTTAGAAACATGATGGTATAGCTTACTATTTATAGAAGGTTTCCTCGGAAATATCTATGTTGACCCATTAAATGTGCACTAAGGATTGTTATTAGTACCTATTTAAATGTATACCAAACCATACTCTCCAACCGTCATAAATTGAACATGCATGCCGTCCGTTTGAAGATCCGGCATCCCGAGGTCACCAGTTCCCAATCCATTCTAGGGTAAAGGGTCCCGGCATTGAGGGTTTTCAAATCGAGCCGTCCGTTGATGACGAATCGGCTTCCTATACTCTAAATCCATCATGAATTGAACATATATGACGTCCGTACGATGATCCGGCATCTCGAGGTCACCCGATCCAAATCATCAGTTGTTTCAGGTTGGCAAAGTCGGGAAAGCATATGTAGGGGTAGTTAGGGCTCAGGAGGGCTCGAGAAGGGTAAGTCAGGGTCCGGAATAATCCCTTCTTGAGAGTGACTTCCGGGTGCTTAGGGAAGTAAGACTCTGATAGTGGTTAGAAACATGAGGGTATAGCTTACCGTTTATAGAAGGTTTTTGTTGGTCCCTTGGAAAGGCTAACACAAGTTTAGAGGGGGGGGGGGTGAATAAACTTGTCACCAAAAACTAATCCTGAGCTGAAAAAGTCCCAGGAACTGAGTTTCTCTGAAACTTAAACTGATCTTCGTTTTGTTCCTGTCCCTTCAACTTGTGCGGAGTTCAGTTAGCTCAACTGAATATAAGTTATTACTGACTTATATTTAGTCTCTCGTTAACTGGCAGCGGATAAAAAATTAGCCTTTAACAACTAGTAACTATAATTTCGATATGAAAACCATTATAAGGAAATAAATGAATGTATAAAGTAAATAGACAAGAATTATAGAGGTTCCAGGTGGTGTAATCCTGTACGTCCTCTCTTCCCCTGTGAAGCGGAGGAAAATTCCACTAGAACTTCTTTGAGATGGTCCAGTTACAAAAAGTCCTAAACTGATAGTCCTTGGCTAATCCCTAGCTTCACTATCTAAACACTTGTAGAACAGGTAGGATTGCTGCTCTTCAATTGTTTGAACCACTGGTCCTTGGAGGGTAGAATTGCCTCTTCACCGGCTCATCACAAACACAGTCTTCCTGACTGCACTCAACTGTCCTTCACACCTTCTTGGTGTTTCACAGTCTAAACCTTTGATAAAATCAAAGTTGAGACTTTGAATCAATGACTATGATTCAACTGTGATTTGAGCTTATCTTCTGGATAATTAATTTAAGCACGGCTCTGTATTTCTTCAAATGTTAGATCTTGAATCTGCATGAATATGCTTGAACACTTTGAAGAAATTTTCTTGATCTTGCAATTTAGTATTGAGCAGGTATTCTTTTGAATTTGGGTTTCCCCCTCAATTTGATCTTTCTTGACTAGATGGATTTCTTGCTTGTTATCATATATCCTGCCTTATCTTTGATGTTGTAGAGGTAATCTATTTATAGGGGTTCATTCAACATTCATCCTGCTTCGTAACGGCTATATTTTCTGACTGTTCCTGCTGTGTCAGTGACTTATCCAATGAGATTTCTTTCTTTACAACGTTCGATTGTACTTCCAGTTTGTTGGATGACTAACTTGTAAAACTGAGTTTCCTTGTCAGATTTTCATCTGTCAGTTTCCTAACTGACTTGGAGCATTAAGTGAGATTTTATTCTTCTTCAAATATCAGTACTCCAGTTTTCATCTGATTATAATTGACTTAATCAGAGTACACCATGATACATTTATCATCTAAGAATTCATTGTCCTTATGATTCTTAGGTCTTCATACAAGATCCATAAAGTCGCTCAGTCATCACAATCTTGCTCGAAGTCTAACTTTACAAGCCTCGACTTGTAATCTTTATAACCGAGTTTGTGCCCTCGCTCTTCATTCTTCAATAACCGAGTCCGTGTCCCTCGTTCTTCCATCTTCTAGATAAGCCAACCGAGTCCGTAACTCTCGCCGAACTTATCTTCTTCAATCTTCTCGTTGGTGTGTTCTATTGTCGGCTCGTAGAGTCTCGCCTAGTCAAAGTATCGCTTTCTTCATTTCTCAGTTTCGGTCAAGAACTATTACAGTGCTTGTCTGATTTAACTTATACAAATATCAGACTTTAATAAATCCTATACATTGGTATCTAGACTTCTTTTTGCTTTGCACTATAACAGCTAGTTATGACACTTCATCAATGGGGTTAAGAACAATTAATAAACTAAGTGATGAATCATCATCAAAACATAAATTTTATTTCCAACAATTTCCCCCTTTTTGATGATGTCAATACCCTCCTTAAAAGCAATGCAAAAAGACAAAAGACAAAACATAGTAAGCAACACCATGAACTGAGAAACTGAAACTTTATTTGATAGCTGAGTTACAAGGTTAGAAAACAACATAAGTAAAACAACTGAATTTAATGTCCTGGTTGATTATCATAGTTTTCTGCAACAATTCTCATTTCCTCATTCGTGGCCGAATGTTCAATTCCATGAATGCTTGCCCAAATGTTCCATGACTGAGATAAATTGTTTTTCTTGAAAAATTTACTTTTGAATAGAGCTGCAAATGTGAAGACTGATGTCCTTAGTCTTTCATTGGTGGTCGTTCTCGATAGAGTTTGAATAAATTCAAAGTTCGGCCTTTTCAACTTTCTCTCGAAACTTTATCTACAAGTACCATCCGCTTCCCATTTCTTCGCTTATTCCAATAGTACACAAGTATCTTTTGCATGTGTAGAAATGTTTCAAGAGATTCTTCTTTTGATACTCCTTCTTTCTCCGGTAATTCCTTGAACAAATTGTAGAGACGAGAATCCGGACCGACTCTTTTGTCGTTGGTTCCGAGTATTTAACAATCGTTTCATCTCATCATCGTAAAATCTCCTCTTGCTTTCTTCAGCTTCACTCAACTTATCATCAACATTTGTGAGAGCTTGTGGTATTTCAAACCGCATGGACTTTTAAGATGTCCAAACTTTCCCCCTTATTGACATCATCTTTATTAATCAAAGCTTTTGATGTAAGCATTCAATGTTTGTTGAGTTGATGCCAATATGGTTTGAGCCACAACCGAGTCCTTTAAGCCCCGTTCCATTAAAAACATTCTCGTCCACTAGATTACCGAGAATGCCTTCCCATCCGTCTTGAGTTTCATTTTTCTTCGTGACATGTTCAGTGGTTGTTTTCCGAATCTCAAGCAGAGTAATTTGACAATTGTCATTCACAGTATCCATTTTCTTCTCAAGTTTGGATCGTTCATCTTGACTGGCTTCTAAAGATTTTAAAACTTTTCCGAATAAGCTCATGTCATCCTTTTGAATTCTGAGTATCTCATTGTGATAATATCTAATGAGATCAACTTGAGTAGGAACATCTTGTGAACTTCTTTCTTGTTGTTCCTTTGACTTGCTAGTTTCAGCATTTGGTAAATTAGTTTGCTTTAGAGGTGAGAGAACGATTTCCTTCAATTTCTCTCTACATTCAGCTGATTGTCTTTATTCTTCCGACTGTTTCTCAGCTTCCTCCAGTCTTGATGAATCAATAACTTTTTCTGGTGACAAATGTACTTCAAGTTCATCATCTGATTCTTCTCCAGGTATGTCTGCCAATGTTCTTGCTATTTCAAGTGTGGATTTATCAGTGGGAGACTGGTAACCTTCTTCTGCTTCCTTGTCCGACTGAGTTTCAGGTAAGTTTTCAGAACTTGAGCTTCCACTGCTTCCACCAGAACTACTTGAGTCTTCATTAGTATTTCGTTCTGTTGCAGTTTCATTTTCTTGTATAGAGGCAAGAATCCCTTTTTGTAGGTCAGGATCTTCCTCAAAATCATCATTTTTCTTAGAGCTTCCACTGGCTATGGCTTCCTTCCAATAGCTGTTTCTGATTAACGCATACCCTTGATTTAGGAATTCTTCGGTATTGATTATCTCCATTAAGCTTGTGATGTTGTATAGATCGAATACCCATTTCTCAATGATCTCCATTTCTGCACGCTAACTTCTCTGATCATTTATGGAACTGAACTTCCAGGTTCTGTATCTTTGCAATCGTTCATAATCAGCTTTCAATAGTTTCGTATGAGCGGAGATGGAGATTTGAATGGCGTGAGGGTGTCTTCGGAATCCCTTGTGATCTCATGATCTTCTCCTTGAGTAGGAATTTCAATTTGCATGGGATCATCGCTTGCATAAGATTTGTTCGTGGTTTCTCCCTCAAGTAGGTCGGGACAACCGATGTTCCTTTTTCAATCTCGAAAAGCCGAGATTATCGGCTCGCCTTGTAAAACTTTTTCACTTGCTTCTTCTTCAATGGCTTGTTTTTCACTTTGCTCGTGTTCCAATTCAACAATTGGAACTTCTTCCATTGTGTGTCCAAAGTGGGTTCGGCTTCATGAACTTGTTCATCCAATAGAATAAACTTGGTTGATCCCGTTGTTGCTTCAGCTTCCTTTTCTTCAGTTTGAGGAGCTGGAAATTCTTTGGCAGTTTCCTCTTGTTCCAAGCTGGGTACAGATTTTTGAGGCGTAGCTCTAGACTTTGAAAGCAACATGAGCATGTTCAATATCTGACTCTTCATTATCTGACTCATCACTATCTGACTCTTCATTATAGGGATCGTTCTCGTGTCCGTTCCCCCGAGTTGCGCCTTCTTTCGCAAGTCGTTTCAACAATCCGCCTCCGTTGATAGCTTCAGTTTCTTTCATTATTTCCATTCCTTGTATAGCTTCTTCTTGAGTTGGTAAAACCTCAGTTACCGAAGTTGAAATGGATTTTGTGAGATTAATTTCAGTTTGCACTTCTGGTGCTGATCTGTCAGCAACTTCAGTTCTAGCTTCTTCTTGAGTTGATGACATTTCCATTGGTTTCTCAGTTACGCCTTTTCCAGTTTCTTCCAACTGCTTTCTTCTTTTCTTCAAGTCTTCAATTTGTGCTAACACTTCATCTCCATTGCGGTGTTCTTTTGATTTCCTGTTTCTCTTCTTTTTGAGTTCAGTCTCAGTTTTCTCAGCTTTCCTTTTCCTTGACTTTTCTTCCTTAATATCAATCTTTCCATCAGCAACATGTGTTTCTTTCCTCTTAGCAACTCCAAAGTGATCGAGTATCCTTTGGACTACTAATGCTAGAGTTTTCTTGTGATAAAATCTTCATGTCTTCACGTCGGTCTTCTTTTTGGGTACATCAATTGATTGTGCTATCAATTGATCAAATAGATACCTTGCCCAATTGAAATCCTTTTCAAACCAGATTATGTAAAGCAAATCAAGTTTTTCTCCAGATAAATTGCTGAAGTTTCCAGCATTCCCAATTATGCAATTTGCCAGCAACTTCGAAAGAAAATTAAACTCTGGCTTGAGTAGGCTTATGCTTCCTGTCTGTAAGACAGTAGATTCACCATTAATTGCTATATCTTTCTATAACTTCTGTTTCTGTTCTTTAGTCAACTTAATGACTGCTGATCCTCCGGATTTGTCAAACCCAAAGATTTATGCAATTAATTCTTCAGTGACTTTGATTTCTTTATTACTGACAGTGGTGATGAAGGTTTGTGTGTCTTCTCCTTCCACAACTGTTCTTCCAAATTGATAGAAGTCTCCGATGCTTTCTAAACAAACACTTTTTAGATCGATGTTGAAGACTGCTTCCAATCCTTTAATTTTTCGAATTTTTGTCGTAATAGAATTAACTAGAGTTTGATCAACATACTTTGCAATATATTGATCAAGAGAAACGATCATTTCAGGTTCAACACGAGTGAAGGTCATTTTTCTGGATTTGAATGAAGATTTGAAAATTTGAAATTCAGAGAGTGGATCCAGAATTCAAGCGTAAAGAATTTATATAAAAGAAAATTCTGGATATTTATAATTTGGAGTGGGGGTAGTTAAGAATTGAGTGGGACTTAAAACGTCCTGTCATAAATATGTTGAGATCGCGAAAAAGTGGATGGGTGGAAATTATGAACTCTTTAGATTGAGAAGGACCACGTCTTTTCTTGATAACCGTAGCTAGATAAAAGTGGATAAAGAAGGTACGATGTGTTGACAACTGTATATTCTCAGTTTTGTCCTCATGCTGAATTCAAAAACTTAGTTGTGAAAACAGCTTAGTTTTGTGAATTACATTTTTCAGTTCTCAGCTGGTTGTGTTTTTCCTGCAAGACAAAGTGAGAAATTTTTGGTACCCATATCTTTTTGGGTCCTAACTGATTAGCTCGTGATGATACAACTTTGTACCTTTCTTGATATTTTGACTGTGTGAAGTCAGTTTTCACAAACTTTTCCTGTTTTGTCATAACAGTTTTAAATTTGTTTTGATTGTGAAACTGATGTGATGGTCTATTCCAATCTTCATCTGTGGGAAATAATCTTCCTTTCCCTCTGATTCTTGAATGATCTTTATCCTTAAATGGATATGACTTGAAGATTTTTCTTACTGATATTGGATCAGCATCGTTTTCGACCTTCGAGTTTTTTCGTAAAATCTCGCGGCTTGGTGAATTTTACTAACAGATTTTTCAGTTTTAGCAGCTTGTGCATTTGGCTGTGCTGAGTGTCTATCAGTTCTAATAATTTTATCAGTTTTCTGAGTTTTTGACTGTTGAGTAGTAACAAATTTTATTGCAACTGATCTTGGTCTTAACTTAGAATTATACTGATTATCAAACCCTAAACCAGATCTATCTCCAAATGGTTTTCCTGGTTTGAATTGAACTTTGGAGATTGGATCAACTGATGATTCACTGATGTTTACAACGTTTATCGATTTATCAGTTGGTCCAATCACTTTGGTTCCATTATTAGTCTTGATTAGGTTAATTTCAGCGTTCAATCTTGAAATTTCAGTTTTCAATAACTTTTTCTCCTTTTTGACATTCTCATAATTCTTTTGGATTGTCTCTAATTGCTTTATGAGTATGTCCAAGGTTTCATTGAAATCTTCATTTCTTTGATTGTTCAGGATGGTGTGAGATTTAGATGTAGATGCACTTACCTCCTGATGTTTGATAGATAAACCTGGTGTTGAGGAATCATCACTGATCAGAACTTGTTTTCCTTTATCAATAGAATTCGCTTTTGTAGCTCCTAGCAATATGATTTCCTCATCGCTTTATCCTCCATGGCTTGTAGGTAGGGTCTCATCAATATCTATGACTTTTATACTGGATGGATCTCTTGTTAGCTTTTCTTCTATAGAGTCAGCCACCCGTATTAATTCTCTTTCTGCTTCTTCTCAAAGATCACTTAAGGATGGAAATCCTCTGGATTCATCATCAATATTCGCATTAAACTCAATGTCTTCATCATAACCGAAATGAGGTTCCGGATTTGTGTGAGAGCTTGTAGTATCGAATCTTTCAAATACTTGATCTTGGAAATCATAGACAACATTCGCAAGTAGTCAATGGGGGTTATTTAGCCAATTTCTAATTCTAGATGTATCCATTGTAATGAAGTACGTAAGGGTTTTCAACGGTTGGTTGTTTTGAAATAATCGATGCACGTTATTCCTTTGATCGAGTAATAATTCGGATCTCCTCCAAAAGGAAGAACTCGCTCCGATACCAATTGTTGGTCCCTTGGAAAGGCTAACACAAGTTTAGGGGGGGGGGTGAATAAACTTGTCACCAAAAACTAATCCTGAGCTGAAAAAGTCCCAGGAACTGAGTTTCTCTGAAACTTAAACTGATCTTCAGTTTTGTTCCTGGCCCTTCAACTTGTGCGGAGTTCAGTTAGCTCAACTGAATATAAGTTATTACTGACTTATATTTAGTCTCGTTAACTGGCAGCGGATAAAAAATTAGCCTTTAACAACTAGTAACTATAATTTCGATATGAAAACCATTATAAGGAAATAAATGAATGCATAAAGTAAATAGACAAGAATTATAGAGGTTCCAGGTGGTGTAATCCTGTACGTCCTCTCTTCCCCTGTGATGCGGAGGAAAATTCCACTAGAACTTCTTTGAGATGGTCCAGTTACAAAAAGTCCTAAACGGATAGTCCTTGGCTAATCCCTAGCTTCACTATCTAAACACTTGTAGAACAGGTAGGATTGCTGCTCTTCAATTGTTTGAACCACTGGTCCTTGGAGGGTAGAATTGCCTCTTCACCAGCTCATCACAAACACAGTCTTCCTGACTGCACTCAACTGTCCTTCACACCTTCTTGGTGTTTCACAGTCTAAACCTTTGATGAAATCAAAGTTGAGACTTTGAATCAATGACTATGATTCAACTGTGATTTGAGCTTATCTTCTGGATAATTAATTTAAGCACGGCTCTGTATTTCTTCAAATGTTAGATCTTGAATCTGCATGAATATGCTTGAACACTTTGAAGAAATTTTCTTGATCTTGCAATTTAGTATTTAGAAATTGGCTTTGAACAAACGAAACAGCTTCCCATACTCTGAATCATTCATGAATTGAACATATATGCCGTCCGTACGACGATCCGGCATCTCGAGGTCACCCGATCCAAATCATCAGTTGTTTCAGGTTGGCAAAGTCGGGAAAGCGTATGTAGGGGTAGTTAGGGTCCGGAATAATTCCTTCTTGAGAGTGACTTCCGGGTGCTTAGGGAACTAAGACTCTGATAGTGGTTAGAAACATGATGGTATAGCTTACTATTTATAGAAGGTTTCCTCGGAAATATCTATGTTGACCGATTAAATGTGCACTGAGGATTGTTATTAGTACCTATTTAAATGTATACCAAACCATACTCTCCATCCGTCATAAATTGAACATACATGCCGTCCGTTTGAAGATCCGGCATCCCTAGGTCACCCGTTCCCAATCCACTCTAGGGTTAAGGGGTCCGGGGATTGAAGGTTTTCAAATCGAGCCGTCCGTTGACGACAAAACGGCTTCCCATACTCTAAATCCATCATAAATTGAACATATATGCCGTCCGTACGACGATCTGGCATCTCGAGGTCACCCGATCCAAATCATCGGTTGTTTCAGGTTGACAAAGTTGGGAAAGCGTATGTAAGGGTAGGTAAGGCTCGGGAGGGGTCGGGAAGAGTAGGACAGGGTCCGGAATAATCCCTTCTTGAGAGTGACTTCCGGGTGCTTAGGGAACTAAGACTCTGATAGTGGTTAGAAACATAATGGTATAGCTTACTGTTTATAGAAGGTTTCCTCAGAAATATCTTTGTTGACCCATTAAATGTGCACTAAGGATTGTGATTGGTACCTATTTAAATGTATACCAAACCATACTCTCCATCCGTCATAAATTGAACAGACACGCAGTCCGTTAGAAGATCCGGCATCCCGAGGTCACCCGTTCCCAATCCACTCTAGGGTAAAGGGTCCCGGAATGGAGGGTTTTTAAATCGAGCCATCCGTTGACGACGAAACGGCTTCCCATACTCTGAATCCATCATGAATTGAACATATATGCCGTCCGTACGACGATCTAACATCTCGAGGTCACCCGATCCAAATCATCAAGTGTTTCAGGTTGGCAAAGTCGGGAAAGCGTATGTAGGGGTAGTTAAGGCTCGGGAGGGCTCGAGAAGGGTAGGTCAGGGTCCGGAATAATTCCATTCTTGAGAGTGACTTCCGGGTGCTTAGGGAACTAAGACTCTGATAGTGGTTAGAAACATGATGGTATAGCTTTTACTGTTTATAGAAGGTTTCCTCGGAAATATGTATGTTGACCCATTAAATGTGCACTAAGGATTGTTATTAGTACCTATTTAAAAGTATACCAAACCATACTCTACATCCGTCATAAATTGAACATACACGCCGTCAGTTTGTAGATCCGGCATCCCGAAGTCACCCATTCCTAATCCACTCTAGGGTTAAGGTGTCCTAGAATTGAGGGTTTTCAAATCGAGCCGTCCGTTGACGATGAAACGGCTTCCCATACTCTGAATCCATCATGAATTGAACATTTATGCCGTCCGTACGACGATCCGGCATCTCGAGGTCACCCGATCCAAATCATCTGTTGTTTCAGGTTGGCAAAGTCGGGAAAGCGTATGTTGGGGTAGTTAGGGCTCGGGAGGGCTTGGGGAGGGTAGGTCAGGGTCCGGAATAATTCCTTCTTGAGAGTGACTTCCGGGTGCTTAGGGAACTAAGACTCTGATAGTGGTTAGAAACATGATGGTATAGCTTACTGTTTAAAGAAGGTTTCCTCGGAAATATCTATGTTGACCCATTAAATGTGCACTTAGGATTGTTATAAGTACCTATTTAAATGTATACCAAACCATACTCTCCAACCGTCATAAATTGAACATACATGTCGTACGTTTGAAGATCCGGCATCCCGAGGTCACCCGTTCCCAATCCACTCTAGGGTAAAGGGTCCGGGCATTGAGGGTTTTCAAATCGAGCCGTCCGTTGATGACGAATCGGCTTCCCATACTCCGAATCCATCATGAATTGAACATATATGACGTCCGTACGACGATCCGGCATCTCGAGGTCACCCGATTCAAATCATCAGTTGTTTCAGGTTGGCAAAGTCGGGAAAGCATATGTAGGGGTAGTTAGGGCTCGGGAGGGCAAGAGAAGGGTAAGTCAGGGTCCGGGATAATCCCTTCTTGAGAGTGACTTCCGTGTGCTTAGGGAAGTAAGACTCTGATAGTGGTTAGAAACATGAGGGTATAGCTTACTGTTAATAGAAGGTTTCCTCGGAAATATCTATGTTGACCCATTCAATGTGCACTAAGGATTGTTATTAGTACCTATTTAAATGTATACCAAACCATACTCTCCATCCGTCATAAATTGAACAAACACGCCGTCCATTTGAAGATCCTGCATCCCGAGGTCACCCGTTCCCAATCCACTCTAGGGTTAAGGGGTCCCAGATTTAGAGTTTTCAAATCGAGCCATCCGTTGACGACGAAACGGCTTCCCATACTCTGAGTCCATCATGAATTGAACATATATGCCGTCCGTACGACGATCCGGCATCTCGAGGTCACCCGATCCAAATCATCAGTTGTTTCAGGTTGGCAAAAGTCGGGAAAGCGTATGTAGGGGTAGATAGGGCTGGGAGGGGTCGGGAAGGGTTGGTCAGGGTCAGGAATAATTCCATTCTTGAGAGTGACTTCCGGGTGCTTAGGGAACTAAGACTCTGATAGTGGTTAGAAACATGATGGTATAGCTTACTGTTTATAGAAGGTTTCCTCGGAAATATCTTTGTTGACCCATTAAATGTGCACTAAGGATTGTTATTAGTACCTATTTAAATGTATGCCAAACTATACTCTCCATCCGTCATAAATTGAACATACACGCCCTCCGTTTGAAGATCCGGCATCCCGAGGTCACCCGTTCCCAATCCACTCTAGGGTTAAGGGGTCCCGGAATTAAGGGTTTTCAAATCGAGCCTTCCGTTGACGACGAAACAGCTTCCCATACTCTGAATCCATCATGAATTGAACATATATGCCGTCCGTAAGACGATCCGGCATCTCGAGGTCACCCGATCCAAATCATCAGTTGTTTCAGGTTGGCAAAGTCGGGTAAGCCTATGTAGGGGTAGTTAGGGTCCGGAATAATTCCTTCTTGAGAGTGACTTCCGGGTGCTTAGGGAACTAAGACTCTGATAGTGGATAGAAACATGATGGTATAGCTAACTGTTTATAGAAGATTTCCTCGGAAATATCTATGTTGACCGATAAAATGTGCACTGAGGATTGTTATTAGTACCTATTTAAATGTATACCAAACCATACTCTCCATCCGTCATAAATTGAATATACACGCCGTCCGTTTGAAGATCCGGCATCCCGAGGTCACCCGTTCCCAATCCACTCTAGGGTTAAGGGGTCCGGGAATTGAGGGTTTTCAAATCGAGCCGTCCGTTGACGACAAAACGGCTTCCCATACTCTAAATCCATCATAAATTGAACATATATGCCGTCCGTACGACGATCTGGCATCTCGAGGTCTCCCGATCCATATCACCAGTTGTTTCAGGTTGACAAAGTCGGGAAAGCGTATGTAAGGGTAGGTAAGGCTTGGGAGGGGTCGGGAAGGGTAGGACAGGGTCCGGAATAATCCCTTCTTGAGAGTGACTTCCGGGTGCTTAGGGAACTAAGACTCTGATAGTGGTTAGAAATATGATGGTATAGCTTTTACTGTTTATAGAAGGTTTCCTCGGAAATATGTATGTTGACCCATTAATTGTGCACTAAGGATTTTTATTAGTACCTATTTAAATGTATACCAAACCATACTCTCCATCCGTCATAAATTGAACATACACGCCGTCCGTTTGTAGATCCGGCATCACGAAGTCACCCGTTCCTAATCCACTCCAGGGTTAAGGGGTCCCGGAATTGAGGGTTTTCAAATCGAGCCGTCCGTTGATGATGAAACGGCTTCCCATACTCTGAATCCATCATGAATTGAACATATATGCCGTCCGTACGACGATCCGGCATCTCGAGGTCATCCGATCCAAATCATCAGTTGTTTCAGGTTGGCAAAGTCGGGAAAGCGTATGTTGGGGTAGTTAGGGCTCGGGAGGGCTCGGGGTGGGTAGGTCAGGGTCCGGAATAATTCCTTCTTGAGAGTGACTTCCGGGTTCTTAGGGAACTAAGACTCTGATAGTGGTTAGAAACATGATGGTATAGCTTACAGTTTAAAGAAGGTTTCCTCGGAAATATCTATGTTGACCCATTAAATGTGCACTAAGGATTGTTATTAGTACCTATTTAAATGTATACCAAACCATACTCTCCATCCATCATAAACTGAACATACACGCCATCCGTTTGAAGATCCGGTATCCCGAGGTCACCCGTTCCCAATCCACTCTTGGGTAAAGGGTCCCGGAATTAAGGGTTTTCAAATCGAGCTATCCGTTGACGACGAAACGGCTTCCCATACTCTAAATCCATCATGAATTGGACATATATGCCGTCCGTACGACGATCCGGCATCTCGAGGTCACTCGATCCAAATCATCAGTTGTTTCAGGTTGGCAAAGTCGGGAAAGTGTATGTAGGGGTAGTTAGGGCTCAGTAGGGCTCGGGAAGGGTAGGTCAGGGTCCGGAATAATCCCTTCTTGAGAGTGACTTCCGGGTGTTTAGGGAAGTAAGACTCTGATAGTGGTTAGAAACATGAGGGTATAGCTTACTGTTTATAGAAGGTTTCCTCGGAAATATCTATGTTGACCCATTAAGTTTGCACTAAGGATTTTTATTAGTACCTATTTAAATGTATGCCAAACCATACTCTCCATCCGTCATAAATTGAACATACACGCCGTCCTTTTGAAGATCCAGCATCCCGAGGTCACCCATTCCCAATCCACTATTGGGTTAAGGGGTCCTGGATTGAGGGTTTTCAAATCGAGCCATCCGTTGACGACGAAACGGCTTCCAATACTCTAAATCAATCATAAATTGAACATATATGCCATCCGTACGACGATCCTGCTTCTCGAGGTCACTCGATCCAAATCATCAGTTGTTTCAGGTTGGCAAAGTCAGGAAAGCGTATGTAGGGGTAGTTAGGGTCCGGAATAATTCCTTCTTGAGAGTGACTTCCGGGTGCTTAGGGAACTAAGACTCTGATAGTGGTTAGAAACATGATGGTATAGCTTACTGTTTATAGAAGGTTTCCTCGGAAATATCTATGTTGACTCGATTAAATGTGCACCGAGGATTGTTATTAGTACCTATTTAAATGTATACCAATCCATACTCTCCATCCGTCATAAATTGAACATACAAGCCGTCTGTTTGAAGATCCGGCATCCCGAGGTCACCCGTTCCCAATCCACTCTAGGGTTAAGTGGTCCCGGAATTGAGGGTTTTCAAATCATGCCGTCCGTTGACGAAAAAACGGATTCCCATACTCTAAATCCATCATAAATTAAACATATATGCCGTCCGTACGACGATCTGGCATCTCGAGGTCAGCCGATCCAAATCATCGGTTGTTTCAGGTTGGCAAAGTCGGGAAAGCGTATGTAAGGGTAGGTAAGGCTCGGGAGGGGTCGGGAAGGGTAGAACTGGGTCCAGAATAATCCCTTCTTGAGAGTGACTTCCGGGTGCTTAGGGAACTAAAACTCTGAAAGTGGTTAGAAACGAGATGGTATAGCTTACTGTTTATAGAAGGTTTCCTCGGAAATATCTATGTTGACCCATTAAATGTGCACTAAGGAATGTTATTAGTACCTATTTAAATGTATACCAAAGCATACTCTCCATCCGTCATAAATTGAACATACACGCCGTCCGTTTGAAGATCCGGCATCCCGAGGTCACCCGTTCCCAATCCACTCAAGGGTAAAGGGTCCCGGAATTGAGGGTTTTTAAATCGAGCCATCCGTTGACGACGAAACGTCTTCCCATACTCTGAATCCATCACGAATTGAACATATATGCCGTCCGTACGACAATCCAATATCTCGAGGTCTACCGATCCAAATCATCAAGTGTTTCTGGTTGGCAAAGTCGGGAAAGCGTATGTAGGGGTAGTTAGGGCTCGGGAGGGCTTGCGAAGGGTAGGTCAGGGTCCGGAATAATTCCATTCTTGAGAGTGACTTCCGGGTGCTTAGGGAACTAAGGCTCTGATAGTGGTTAGAAAGATGATGGTATAGCTTTTACTGTTAATAGAAGGTTTCCTCGGAAATATGTATGTTGACCCATTAAATGTGCACTAAGGATTGTTATTAGTACCTATTTAAATGTATACCAAACCATACTCTCCATCCATCATAAATTGAACATACACGCCATCCGTTTGAAGATCCGGTATCCCGAGGTCACCCGTTCCCAATCCACTCTTGGGTAAAGGGTCCCGGAATTGAGGGTTTTCAAATCGAGCTATCCGTTGACGACGAAACGGCTTCCCATACTCTAAATCCATCATGAATTGGACATATATGCCGTCCGTACGACGATCCAGCATCTCGAGGTCACTCGATCCAAATCATCGGTTGTTTCGGGTTGGCAAAGTCGGGAAAGTGTATGTAGGGGTAGTTAGGGCTCAGGAGGGCTCGGGAAGGGTAGGTCAGGGTCCGTAATAATCCCTTCTTGAGAGTGACTTCCGGGTGTTTAGGGAAGTAAGACTCTGATAATGGTTAGAAACATGAGGGTATAGCTACTTGTTTATAGAAGGTTTCCTCGGAAATATCTATGTTGACCCATTAAATTTGCACTAAGGATTTTTATTAGTACCTATTTAAATGTATGCCAAACCATACTCTCCATCCGTCATAAATTGAACATACACGCCGTCCGTTTGAAGATCCAGCATCCCGAGGTCACCCATTCCCAATCCACTCTAGGGTTAAGGGGTCCTGGATTGAGGGTTTTCAAATCGAGCCATCTGTTGACGACGAAACGGCTTCCCATAGTTTAAATCAATCATAAATTGAACATATATGCCGTCCATACGACGATCCTGCATCTCGAGGTCACTCGATCCAAATCATCAATTGTTTCAGGTTGGCAAAGTCAGGAAAGCGTATGTAGGGGTAGTTAGTGTCCGGAATAATTCCTTCTTGAGAGTGACTTCCGGGTGCTTAGGGAACTAAGACTCTGATAGTGGTTAGAAACATGATGGTATAGCTTACTGTTTATAGAAGGTTTCCTCGGAAATATCTATGTTGACTGATTAAATGTGCACTGAGGATTGTTATTAGTACCTATTTAAATGTATACCAATCCATACTCTCCATCCGTCATAAATTGAACATACAAGCCGTCGGTTTGAAGATCCGGCATCCCGAGGTCACCCGTTCCCAATCCACTCTAGGGTTAAGTGGTCCCGGAATTGAGGGTTTTCAAATCGTGCCGTCCGTTGATGAAAAAACGGATTCCCATACTCTAAATCCATCATAAATTGAACATATATGCCGTCCGTACGACGATCTGGCATCTCGAGGTCAGCCGATCCAAATCATCGGTTGTTTCAGGTTGGCAAAGTCGGGAAAGCGTATGTAAGGGTAGGTAAGGCTCGGGAGGGGTCGGGAAGGGTAGGACTGGGTCCGGAATAATCCCTTCTTGAGAGTGACTTCCGGGTGCTTAGGGAACTAAGACTCTGATAGTGGTTAGAAACGTGATGGTATAGCTTACTGTTTATAGAAGGTTTCCTCGGAAATATCTATGTTGACTGATTAAATGTGCACTGAGGATTGTTATTAGTACCTATTTAAATGTATACCAATCCATACTCTCCATCCGTCATAAATTGACCATACAAGCCGTCGTTTGAAGATCCGGCATCCCGAGGTCACCCGTTCCCAATCCACTCTAGGGTTAAGTGGTCCCGGAATTGAGGGTTTTCAAATCATGCCGTCCGTTGACGAAAAAACGGATTCCCATACTCTAAATCCATCATAAATTGAACATATATGCCGTCCGTACGACGATCTGGCATCTCGAGGTCAGCCGATCCAAATCATCGGTTGTTTCAGGTTGGCAAAGTCGGGAAAGCGTATGTAAGGGTAGGTAAGGCTCGGGAGGGGTCGGGAAGGGTAGGACTGGGTCCAGAATAATCCCTTCTTGAGAGTGACTTCCGGGTGCTTAGGGAACTAAGACTCTGATAGTGGTTAGAAACATGATGGTATAGCTTACTGTTTATAGAAGGTTTCCTCGGAAATATCTATGTTGACCCATTAAATGTGCACAAAGGAATGGTATTAGTACCTATTTAAATGTATACCAAAGCATACTCTCCATACGTCATAAATTGAACATACACGCCATCCGTTTGAAGATCCGGCATCCCGAGGTCACCCGTTCCCAATCCACTCAAGGGTAAAGGGTCCCGGAATTGAGGGTTTTTAAATCGAGCTATCCGTTGAAGACGAAACGGCTTCCTATACTCTGAATCCATCATGAATTGAACATATATGCCGTCCATACGACGATCCAACATCTCGAGGTCACCCGATCCAAATCATCAGTTGTTTCAGGTTGGCAATGTCGGGAAAGCGTATGTAGGGGTAGTTAGGGCTCGGGAGGGCTCGGGAAGGGTAGGTCAGGGTCCAGAATAATTCCATTCTTGAGAGTGACTTCCGGGTGCTTAGAGAACTAAGACTCTGATAGTGGTTAGAAACATGATGGTATAGCTTTTACTGTTTATAGAAGGTTTCCTCGGAAATATGTATGTTGACCCATTAAATGTGCACTAAGGATTGTTATTAGTACCTATTTAAAAGTATACCAAACCATACTCTACATCCGTCATAAATTGAACATACACGCCGTCAGTTTGTAGATCCGGCATCCCGAAGTCACCCATTCCTAATCCACTCTAGGGTTAAGGTGTCCCAGAATTGAGGGTTTTCAAATCGAGCCGTCCGTTGACGATGAAACGGCTTCCCATACTCTGAATCCATCATGAATTGAACATATATGCCGTCCGTACGACGATCCGGCATCTCGAGGTCACCCGATCCAAATCATCAATTGTTTCAGGTTGGCAAAGTCGGGAAAGCGTATGTTGGGGTAGTTAGGGCTCGGGAGGGCTTGGGGAGGGTAGGTCAGGGTCCGGAATAATTCCTTCTTGAGAGTGACTTCCGGGTGCTTAGGGAACTAAGACTCTGATAGTGGTTAGAAACATGATGGTATAGCTTACTGTTTAAAGAAGGTTTCCTCGGAAATATCTATGTTGACCCATTAAATGTGCACTAAGGATTGTTATAAGTACCTATTTAAATGTATACCAAACCATACTCTCCAACCGTCATAAATTGAACATACATGCCGTCCGTTTGAAGATCCGGCATCCCGAGGTCACCCGTTCCCAATCCACTCTAGGGTAAAGGGTCCGGGCATTGAGGGTTTTCAAATCGAGCCGTCCGTTGATGACGAATCGGCTTCCCATACTCCGAATCCATCATGAATTGAACATATATGACGTCCGTACGATGATCCGTCATCTCGAGGTCACCCGATTCAAATCATCAGTTGTTTCAGGTTGGCAAAGTCGGGAAAGCATATGTAGGGGTAGTTAGGGCTCGGGAGGGCTCGAGAAGGGTAAGTCAGGGTCCGGAATAATCCCTTCTTGAGAGTGACTTCCGGGTGCTTAGGGAAGTAAGACTCTGATAGTGGTTAGAAACATGAGGGTATAGCTTACTGTTAATAGAAGGTTTCCTCGGAAATATCTATGTTGACCCATTAAATGTGCACTAAGGATTGTTATTAGTACCTATTTAAATGTATAACAAACCATACTCTCCATCCGTCATAAATTGAACAAACACGCCGTCCATTTGAAGATCCTGCATCCCGAGGTCACCCGTTCCCAATCCACTCTAGGGTTAAGGGGTCCCGGATTTAGAGTTTTCAAATCGAGCCATCCGTTGATGACGAAACGGCTTCCCATACTCTGAGTCCATCATGAATTGAACATATATGCCGTCCGTACGACGATCCGGCATCTCGAGGTCACCCGATCCAAATCATCAGTTGTTTCAGGTTGGAAAAAGTCGGGAAAGCGTATGTAGGGGTAGATAGGGCTGAGAGGGGTCGGGAAGTGTAGGTCAGGGTCAGGAATAATTCCAATCTTGAGAGTGACTTCCGGGTGTTTAGGGAACTAAGACTCTGATAGTGGTTAGAAACATGATGGTATAGCTTACTGTTTATAGAAGGTTTCCTCGGAAATATCTTTGTTGACCCATTAAATGTGCACTAAGGATTGTTATTAGTACCTATTTAAATGTATGCCAAACTATACTCTCCATCCGTCATAAATTGAACATACACGCCATCCGTTTGAAGATCCGGCATCCCGAGGTCACCCGTTCCCAATCCACTATAGGGTTAAGGGGTCCCGGAATTAAGGGTTTTCAAATCGAGCCTTCCGTTCACGACGAAACAGCTTCCCATACTCTGAATCCATCAGGAATTGAACATATATGCCGTCCGTAATACGATCCGGCATCTCGAGGTCACCCGATCCAAATCATCAGTTGTTTCAGGTTGGCAAAGTCGGGAAAGCCTATGTAGGGGTAGTTAGGGTCCGGAATAATTCCTTCTTGAGAGTGACTTCCGGGTGCTTAGGGAACTAAGACTCTGATAGTGGATAGAAACATGATGGTATAGCTAACTGTTTATAGAAGATTTCCTCGGAAATATCTATGTTGACCGATAAAATGTGCACTGAGGATTGTTATTAGTACCTATTTAAATATATACCAAACCATACTCTCCATCCGTCATAAATTGAATATACACGCCGTCCGTTTGAAGATCCGGCATCCCGAGGTCACCCGTTCCCAATCCACTCTAGGGTTAAGGGGTCCGGGAATTGAGGGTTTTCAAATCGAGCCGTCCGTTGACGACAAAACGGCTTCCCATACTCTAAATCCATCATAAATTGAACATATATGCCGTCCGTACGACGATCTGGCATCTCGAGGTCTCCCGATCCATATCACCAGTTGTTTCAGGTTGACAAAGTCAGGAAAGCGTATGTAAGGGTAGGTAAGGCCTGGGAGGGGTCGGGAAGGGTAGGACAGGGTCCGGAATAATCCCTTCTTGAGAGAGACTTCCGGGTGCTTAGGGAACTAAGACTCTGATAGTGGTTAGAAACATGATGGTATTGCTTTTACTGTTTATAGAAGGTTTCCTCGGAAATATGTATGTTGACCCATTAATTGTGCACTAAGGATTTTTATTAGTACCTATTTAAATGTATACCAAACCATACTCTCCATCCGTCATAAATTGAACATACACGCCGTCCGTTTGTAGATCCGGCATCACGAAGTCACCCGTTCCTAATCCACTCCAGGGTTAAGGGGTCCCGGAATTTAGGGTTTTCAAATCGAGCCGTCCGTTGATGATGAAACGGCTTCCCATACTCTGAATCCATCATGAATTGAACATATATGCCGTCCGTACGACGATCCGGCATCTCGAGGTCACCCGATCCAAATCATCAGTTGTTTCAGGTTGGCAAAGTCGGGAAAGCGTATGTTGGGGTAGTTAGGGCTCGGGAGGGCTCGGGGTGGGTAGGTCAGGGTCCGGAATAATTCCTTCTTGAGAGTGACTTCCGGGTTCTTAGGGAACTAAGACTCGATAGTGGTTAGAAACATGATGGTATAGCTTACTGTTTAAAGAAGGTTTCCTCGGAAATATGTATGTTGACCCATTAAATGTGCACTAAGGATTGTTATTAGTACCTATTTAAATGTATACCAAACCATACTCTCCATCCATCATAAATTGAACATACACGCCATCCGTTTGAAGATCCGGTATCCCGAGGTCACCCGTTCCCAATCCACTCTTGGGTAAAGGGTCCCGGAATTGAGGGTTTTCAAATAGAGCTATCCGTTGACGACGAAACGGCTTCCCATACTCTAAATCCATCATGAATTGGACATATATGCCGTCCGTACGACGATCCGGCATCTCGAGGTCACTCGATCCAAATCATCAGTTGTTTCAGGTTGGCAAAGTCGGGAAAGTGTATGTAGGGGTAGTTAGGGCTCAAGAGGGCTCGGGAAGGGTAGGTCAGGGTCCGGAATAATCCCTTCTTGAGAGTGACTTCCGGGTGTTTAGGGAAGTAAGACTCTGATAGTGGTTAGAAACATGAGGGTATAGCTTACTGTTTATAGAAGGTTTCCTCGGAAATATCTATGTTGACCCATTAAGTTTGCACTAAGGATTTTTATTAGTACCTATTTAAATGTATGCCAAACCATACTCTCCATCCGTCATAAATTGAACATACACGCCGTCCTTTTGAAGATCCAGCATCCCGAGGTCACCCATTCCCAATCCACTATTGGGTTAAGGGGTCCTGGATTGAGGGTTTTAAAATCGAGCCATCCGTTGACGACGAAACGGCTTCCAATACTCTAAATCAATCATAAATTGAACATATATGCCATCCGTACGAAGATCCTGCTTCTCGAGGTCACTCAATCCAAATCATCAGTTGTTTCAGGTTGGCAAAGTCAGGAAAGCGTAAGTAGGGGTAGTTAGGGTCCGGAATAATTCCTTCTTGAGAGTGACTTCCGGGTGCTTAGGGAACTAAGACTCTGATAGTGGTTAGAAACATGATGGTATAGCTTACTTGTTTATAGAAGGTTTCCTCGGAAATATCTATGTTGGTCGATTAAATGTGCACTGAGGATTGTTATTAGTACCTATTTAAATGTATACCAATCCATACTCTCCATCCGTCATAAATTGAACATACAAGCCGTCCGTTTGAAGATCCGGCATCCCGAGGTCACCCGTTCCCAATCCACTCTAGGGTTAAGTGGTCCCGGAATTGAGGGTTTTCAAATCATGCCGTCCGTTGATGAAAAAACGGATTCCCATACTCTAAATCCATCATAAATTGAACATATATGCCGTCCGTACGACGATCCGGCATCTCGAGGTCGGCCGATCCAAATCATCGGTTGTTTCGGGTTGGCAAAGTCGGGAAAGCGTATGTAAGGGTAGGTAAGGCTCGGGAGGGGTCGGGAAGGGTAGGACCGGGTCCGAATAATCCCTTCTTGAGAGTGACTTCCGGGTGCTTAGGGAACTAAGACTCTGATAGTGGTTAGAAACGTGATGGTATAGCTTACTGTTTATAGAAGGTTTCCTCGGAAATATCTATGTTGACCCATTAAATGTGCACTAAGGAATGTTATTAGTACCTATTTAAATGTATACCAAAGCATACTCTCCATCCGTCATAAATTGAACATACACGCCGTCCGTTTGAAGATCCGGCATCCCGAGGTCACCCGTTCCCAATCCACTCAAGGGTAAAGGGTCCCGGAATTGAGGGTTTTTAAATCGAGCCATCCGTTGACGACGAAACGGCTTCCCATACTCTGAATCCATCATGAATTGAACATATATGCCGTCCGTACGACAATCCAATATCTCGAGGTCTACCGATCCAAATCATAAAGTGTTTCAGGTTGGCAAAGTCGGGAAAGCGTATGTAGGGGTAATTAGGGCTCGGGAGGGCTTGCGAAGGGTAGGTCAGGGTCCGGAATAATTCCATTCTTGAGAGTGACTTCCGGGTGCTTAGGGAACTAAGGCTCTGATAGTGGTTAGAAACATGATGGTATAGCTTTTACTGTTTATAGAAGGTTTCCTCGGAAATATGTATGTTGACCCATTAAATGTGCACTAAGGATTGTTATTAGTACCTATTTAAATGTATACCAAACCATACTCTCCATCCATCATAAATTGAACATACACGCCATCCGTTTGAAGATCCAGTATCCCGAGGTCACCCGTTCCCAATCAATTCTTGGGTAAAGGGTCCCGGAATTGAGGGTTTTCAAATCGAGCTATCCGTTGACGACGAAACGGCTTCCCATACTCTAAATCCATCATGAATTGGACATATATGCCGTCCGTACGACGATCCAGCATCTCGAGGTCACTCGATCCAAATCATCAGTTGTTTCAGGTTGGCAAAGTCGGGAAAGTGTATGTAGGGGTAGTTAGGGCTCAGGAGGGCTCGGGAAGGGTAGGTCAGGGTCCGGAATAATCCCTTCTTGAGAGTGACTTCCAGGTGTTTAGGGAAGTAAGACTCTGATAATGGTTAGAAACATGAGGGTATAGCTTACAGTTTATAGAAGGTTTCCTCGGAAATATCTATGTTGACCCATTAAATTTGCACTAAGGATTTTTATTAGTACCTATTTAAATGTATGCCAAACCATACTCTCCATCCGTCATAAATTGAACATACACGCCGTCCGTTTGAAGATCCAGCATCCCGAGGTCACCCATTCCCAATCCACTCTAGGGTTAAGGGGTCCTGGATTGAGGGTTTTCAAATCGAGCCATCCGTTGACGACGAAACGGCTTCCCATAGTCAAAATCAATCATAAATTGAACATATATGCCGTCCGTACGACGATCCTGCATCTCGAGGTCACTCGATCCAAATCATCAGTTGTTTCAGGTTGGCAAAGTCAGGAAAGCGTATGTAGGGGTAGTTAGGGTCCGGAATAATTCCTTCTTGAGAGTGACTTCCGGGTGCTTAGGGAACTAAGACTACGATAGTGGTTAGAAACATGATGGTATAGCTTCTCGTTTATAGAAGGTTTCCTCGGAAATATCTATGTTGAGCGATTAAATGTGCACCGAGGATTGTTATTAGTACCTATTTAAATGTATACCAATCCATACTCTCCATCCGTCATAAATTGAACATACAAGCCGTCGGTTTGAAGATCCGGCATCCCGAGGTCACCCGTTCCCAATCCACTCTAGGGTTAAGTGGTCCCGGAATTGAGGGTTTTCAAATCGTGCCGTCCGTTGATGAAAAAACGGATTCCCATACTCTAAATCCATCATAAATTGAACATATATGCCGTCCGTACGACGATCCGGCATCTCGAGGTCAGCCGATCCAAATCATCGGTTGTTTCAGGTTGGCAAAGTCGGGAAAGCGTATGAAAGGGTAGGTAAGGCTCGGGAGGGGTCGGGAAGGGTAGGACTGGGTCCGGAATAATCCCTTCTTGAGAGTGACTTCCGGGTGCTTAGGGAACTAAGACTCTGATAGTGGTTAGAAACGTGATGGTATAGCTTACTGTTTATAGAAGGTTTCCTCAGAAATATCTATGTTGACCCATTAAATGTGCACAAAGGAATGGTATTAGTACCTATTTAAATGTATACCAAAGCATACTCTCCATCCGTCATAAATTGAACATACACGCCATCCGTTTGAAGATCCGGCATCCCGAGGTCACCCGTTCCCAATCCATTCAAGGGTAAAGGGTCCCGGAATTGAGGGTTTTTAAATCGAGCCATCCGTTGAAGTTGAAACGGCTTCCTATACTCTGAATCCATTATGAATTGAACATATATGCCGTCCATACGACGATCCAACATCTCGAGGTCACCCGATCCAAATCATCAGTTGTTTCAGGTTGGCAATGTCGGGAAAGCATATGTAGGGGTAGTTAGGGCTCGGGAGGGCTCGGGAAGGGTAGGTCAGGGTCCAGAATAATTCCATTCTTGAGAGTGACTTCCGGGTGCTTAGAGAACTAAGACTCTGATAGTGGTTAGAAACATGATGGTATAGCTTACTGTTTAAAGAATGTTTCCTCGGAAATATCTATGTTGACCCATTAAATGTGCACTAAGTATTGTTATTAGTACCTATTTAAATGTATACCAAACCATACTCTCCATCCGTCATAAATTGAACATACACGCCGTCCGTTTGAAGATCCGGCATCCCGAGGTCACCCGTTCCCAATCCACTCTAGGGTAAAGGGTCCCGGAATTGAGGGTTTTCAAATCGAGCTGTCCGTTGACGACGAAACGGCTTCCCATACTCTGAATCCATCATGAATTGAACATATATGCCGTCCGTACGATGATCCGGCATCTCGAGGTCACCCGATCCAAATCATCAGTTGTTTGAGGTTGTCAATGTCAGGAAAGCGTATGTAGGGGTAGTTAGGGATCAGGAGGGCTCGGGAAGGGTAGGTCAGAGTCCGGAATAATCCCTTCTTGAGAGTGACTTCCGGGTGCTTAGGGAACTAAGACTCTGATAGTGGTTAGAAACATGATGGTATAGCTTACTGTTTATAGAAGGTTTCCTCGGAAATATCAATGTTGACCCATTAAATGTGCACTAAGGATTGTTATTAGTACCTATTTAAATGTATACCAAACCATACACTCCTTCCGTCATAAATTGAACATACACGCCGTCCGTTTGAAGATCCGGCATCCCGAGATCACCCGTTCCCAATCCACTCTAGGGTTAAGGGGTCCTGGATTGAGGGTTTTCAAATGGAGCCATCCGTTGATGATGAAACGGCTTCCCATACTCTAAATCCATCATAAATTGAACATATATGCCGTCCGTAAGACGATCCGGCATCTCGAGGTCACCCGATCCTAATCATCAGTTGGCAAAGTCGGGAAAGCGTATGTAGGGGTAGTTAGGGTCCGGAATAATTCCGTCTTGAGAGTGACTTCCGGGTGCTTAGGGAACTAAGACTCTGATAGTGGTTAGAAACATGATGGTATAGCTTACTGTTTATAGAAGGTTTCCTCGGAAATATCTATGTTGACCAATTAAAAGTGGACTGAGGATTGTTATTAGTACCTATTTAAATGTATACCAAACCATACTCTCTATCCGTCATAAATTGAACATACACGCCGTCCGTTTGAAGATCCGGCATCCCGAGGTCACCCGTTCCCAATCCACTCTAGGGTTAAGGGGTCCCGGAATTGAGGGTTTTCAAATCGAGCCATCCGTTGACGACAAAACGGCTTCCCATACTCTAAATCCATCATAAATTGAACATATATGCCGTCCGTACGACGATCTGGCATCTCGAGGTCACCCGATCCAAATCATCGGTTGTTTAAGGTTGGAAAAGTCGGGAAAGCGTATGTAAGGGTAGGTAAGGCTCGGGAGGAGTCGGGAAGGGTAGGACAGGGTCCGGAATAATCCGTTCTTGAGAGTGACTTCCGGGTGCTTAAGGAACTAAGACTCTGATAGTGGTTAGAAACATGATGGTATAGCTTACTGTTTATAGAAGGTTTCCTCGGAAATACCTATGTTGACCCATTAAATGTGCACTAAGGATTGTTATTAGTACCTATTTAAATGTATACCAAACCATACTCTCCATCCGTCATAAATTGAACATACACGCCGTCCGTTTGAAGATCCGGCATCCCGAGGTCACCCGTTCCCAATCCACTCTAGGGTAAAAGGTCCCGGAATTGAGGGTTTTTAAATCGAGCCATCCGTTGACGACGAAACGGTTTCCCATACTTTGAATCCATCATGAATTGAACATATATGCCATCTGTACGACGATCCAACATCTGGAGGTCACCCGATCCAAATCATCAGTTGTTTCAGGTTGGCAAAGTCGGGAAAGCGTATGTAGTGGTAGTTAGGGCTCGGGAAGGCACGGGAAGGGTAGGTCAGGGTCCAGAATAATTCAATTCTTGAGAGTGACTTCCGGGTGCTTAGGGAACTAAGACTCTGATAGTGGTTAGAAACATGATGGTATAGCTTTTACCGTTTATAGAAGGTTTCCTCGGAAATATGTATGTTGACCCATTAAATGTGCACTAAGGATTGTTATTAGTAGCTATTTAAATGTATAACAAACCGTACTCTCCATCCATCATAAATTGAATATACACGCCATCTGTTTGTAGATCCGGCATCCCGAAGTCACCCGTTCCTAATCCACTCTAGGCTTAAGGGGTCCCGGAATTGAGGGTTTTCAAATCGAGCCGTCCTTTCTTTGACGAAACGGCTTCCCATACTCGAATCCATCATGAATTGAACATATATGCCGTCCGTACGACGATCTGGCATCTCGAGGTCACCCGATCCAAATCATCAGTTGTTTCAGGTTGGCAAAGTCGGGAAAGCGTATGTTGGGGTAGTTAGGGCTCCGGAGGGCTCGGGGAGGGTAGGTCAGGGTCCGGAATAATTCCTTCTTGAGAGTGACTTCCGGGTGCTTAGGGAACTAAGACTCTGATAGTGGCTAGAAACATGATGGTATAGCTTACTGTATAAAGAAGGTTTCCTCAGAAATATCTATGTTGACCCATTAAATGTGCACTAAGAATTCTTATTAGTACCTATTTAAATGTATACCAAACCAAACTCTCCATCCGTCATAAATTGAACATACACGCCGTCTGTTTGAAGATCCGGCATCCCTAGGTCACCCGTTCCCAATCCACTCTAGGGTAAAGGGTCCCGGAATTGAGGGTTTTCAAATCGAGCTGTCCGTTAACGAAGAAACGGCTTCCCATACTCTGAATCCATCATGAATTGAACATATATGCCGTCCGTACGATGATCCGGCATCTCGAGGTCACCCGATCCAAATCCTCAGTTGTTTCAGGTTGGCAAAGTCGGGAAAGAGTATGTAGGGGTAGTTAGGGTTCAGGAGGGCTCGGGAAGGGTAGGTCAGGGTCCGGAATAATCCCTTCTTGAGAGTGACTTCCGGGTGCTTAGGGAACTAAGACTCTGATAGTGGTTAGAAACATGATGGTATAGCTTACTGTTTATAGAAGGTTTCCTCGGAAATATCTAAGTTGACCCATTTAATGTGCACTAAGGATTGTTATTAGTACCAATTTAAATGTATACCAAACCATACTCCCCATCCGTCATAAATTGAACATACACGCCGTCCGTTTGAAGATCCGGCATCCCGAGGTCACCCATTCCAAATCCACTCTAGGGTTAAGGGGTCCCGGATTGAGCGTTTTCAAATCGAGCCATCCGTTGACGACGAAATGGCTTCCTATACTCTAAATCCATCATAAATTGAACATATATGCCGTCCGTACAACGATCTGGCATCTCGAGGTCACCCGATCCAAATCATTAGTTGTTTTAGGTTGGCATAGTCGGGAAAGCGTATGTAAGGGTAGGTAAGGCTCGGGAGGGGTCGGGAAGGGTAGGTCGGGGACCGGAATAATCCCTTCTTGAGAGTGACTTCCGGGTGCTTAGGGAACTAAGACTACGATCTTTTGGTTAGAAACATGATGGTATAGCTTACTTGTTTATAGAAGGTTTCCTCGGAAATATCTATGTTGACCCATTAAATGTGCACTATTATTAGTACCTATTTAAATGTATACCAAACCATACTCTCCATCCGTCATAAATTGAACATACACGCCGTCCGCTTGAAGATCCGGCATCCCGAGGTCACCCGTTCCCAATCCACTCTAGGGTAAAGGGTCCCGGAATTGAGGGTTTTCAAATCGAGCTGTCCATTGACGACGAAATGGCTTCCCATACTCTGAATCCATCATGAATTGAACATATATGCCATCTGTACGACGATCCAACATCTGGAGGTCACCCGATCCAAATCATCAGTTGTTTCAGGTTGGCAAAGTCGGGAAAGCGTATGTAGTGGTAGTTAGGGCTCGGGAAGGCACGGGAAGGGTAGGTCAGGGTCCAGAATAATTCAATTCTTGAGAGTGACTTCCGGGTGCTTAGGGAACTAAGACTCTGATAGTGGTTAGAAACATGATGGTATAGCTTTTACCGTTTATAGAAGGTTTCCTCGGAAATATGTATGTTGACCCATTAAATGTGCACTAAGGATTGTTATTAGTAGCTATTTAAATGTATAACAAACCGTACTCTCCATCCATCATAAATTGAATATACACGCCATCTGTTTGTAGATCCGGCATCCCGAAGTCACCCGTTCCTAATCCACTCTAGGCTTAAGGGGTCCCGGAATTGAGGGTTTTCAAATCGAGCCGTCCTTTGCTGACGAAACGGCTTCCCATACTCTGAATCCATCATGAATTGAACATATATGCCGTCCGTACGACGATCTGGCATCTCGAGGTCACCCGATCCAAATCATCAGTTGTTTCAGGTTGGCAAAGTCGGGAAAGCGTATGTTGGGGTAGTTAGGGCTCCGGAGGGCTCGGGGAGGGTAGGTCAGGGTCCGGAATAATTCCTTCTTGAGAGTGACTTCCGGGTGCTTAGGGAACTAAGACTCGATAGTGGCTAGAAACATGATGGTATAGCTCTATCGTATAAAGAAGGTTTCCTCGAAATATCTATGTTGACCCATTAAATGTGCACTAAGAATTCTTATTAGTACCTATTTAAATGTATACCAAACCAAACTCTCCATCCGTCATAAATTGAACATACACGCCGTACGTTTGAAGATCCGGCATCCCTAGGTCACCCGTTCCCAATCCACTCTACAGGGTAAAGGGTCCCGGAATTGAGGGTTTTCAAATCGAGCTGTCCGTTAACGAAGAAACGGCTTCCCATACTCGAATCCATCATGAATTGAACATATATGCCGTCCGTACGATGATCCGGCATCTCGAGGTCACCCGATCCAAATCCTCGCTGTTGTTTCGAGGTTGGCAAAGTCGGGAAAGAGTATGTAGGGGTAGTTAGGGTTCGGGAGGGCTCGGGAAGGGTAGGTCGGGGTCCGGAATAATCCCTTCTTGAGAGTGACTTCCGGGTGCTTAGGGAACTAAGACTCTGATAGTGGTTAGAAACATGATGGTATAGCTTACTGTTTATAGAAGGTTTCCTCGGAAATATCTAAGTTGACCCATTTAATGTGCACTAAGGATTGTTATTAGTACCAATTTAAATGTATACCAAACCATACTCCCCATCCGTCATAAATTGAACATACACGCCGTCCGTTTGAAGATCCGGCATCCCGAGGTCACCCATTCCAAATCCACTCTAGGGTTAAGGGTCCCGGATTGAGCGTTTTCAAATCGAGCCATCCGTTGACGACGAAATGGCTTCCTATACTCTAAATCCATCATAAATTGAACATATATGCCGTCCGTACAACGATCTGGCATCTCGAGGTCACCCGATCCAAATCATTAGTTGTTTTAGGTTGGCATAGTCGGGAAAGCGTATGTAAGGGTAGGTAAGGCTCGGGAGGGGTCGGGAAGGGTAGGTCAGGGACCGGAATAATCCCTTCTTGAGAGTGACTTCCGGGTGCTTAGGGAACTAAGACTCTGATACTGGTTAGAAACATGATGGTATAGCTTACTGTTTATAGAAGGTTTCCTCGGAAATATCTATGTTGACCCATTAAATGTGCACTATTATTAGTACCTATTTAAATGTATACCAAACCATACTCTCCATCCGTCATAAATTGAACATACACGCCGTCCGTTTGAAGATCCGGCATCCCGAGGTCACCCGTTCCCAATCCACTCTAGGGTTAAGGGGTCCCGGAATTGAGGGTTTTCAAATCGAGCCGTCCGTTGACGACAAAACGGCTTCCCATACTTTAAATCCATCATAAATTCAACATATATTCCGTCCGTACGACGATCTGGCATCTCGAGGTCACCCGATCCAAATCATCGGTTGTTTCAGGTTGGCAAAGTCGGGAAAGCGTATGTAAGGGTAGGTAAGGCTCGGGAGGGGTCGGGAAGGGTAGGACAGGGTCCGGAATAATCCCTTCATGAGAGTGACTTCTGGGTGCTTAGGGAACTAAGACTATGATAGTGGTTAGAAACATGATGGTATAGCTTACTGTTTATAGAAGGTTTCCACGGAAATATCTATGTTGACCCATTAAATGTTCACTAAGGATTGTTATTAGTACCTATTTAAATGTATACCAAACCATAATCTCCATCCGTTATAAATTGAACATACACGCCGTCCATTTGAAGATCCGGCATCCCGAGGTCACCTGTTCCCAATCCACTCTAGGGTAAAGGGTCCCGGAATTGACGGTTTTTAAATCGAGCCATCCGTTGACGATGAAATGGCATCCCATACTCTGAATCCATCATGAATTGAACATATATGTCGTCCGTACGACGATCCAACATCTCGAGGTCACCTGATCCAAATCATCAGTTGTTTCAGGTTGGAAAAGTCAGGAAAGCGTATGTAGGGGTAGTTAGGGCTCGGGAGGGCTCGGGAAGGGTATGTCAGGGTCCGGAATAATTCCATTCTTGAGAGTGACTTCCGGGTGCTTAGGGAACTAAGACTCTGATAGTGGTTAGAAACATGATGGTATAGCTTTTACTGTTTATAGAAGGTTTCCTCGGAAATATGTATGTTGACCCATTAAATGTGCACTAAGGATTGTTATTAGTACCTATTTAAATGTATACCAAACCATACTCTCCATCCGTCATAAATTGAACATACACACCATCCGTTTGTAGATCCGGCATCCCAAAGTCACCCGTTCCTAATCCACTCTAGGGTTAAGGGGTCCCGGAATTGAGGGTTTTCAAATCGAGCCGTCCGTTGACGACGAAACGGCTTCCCATACTCTGAATCCATCATGAATTGAACATATATGCCGTCTGTACGACGACCTGGCATATCGAGGTCACCCGATCCAAATCATCAGTTGTTCCAGGTTGGCAAAGTCGGGAAAGCGTATGTTGGGGTAGTTAGGGCTCGGGAGGACTCGGGGTGGGTAATTCAGGGTCCGGAATAGTTCCTTCTTGAGAGTGACTTCCGGGTGCTTAGGGAACTAAGACTCAGATAGTGGTTAGAAACATGATGGTATAGCTTACTGTTTAAAGAAGGTTTCCTCGAAAATATCTATGTTGACCCATTAAATGTGCACTAAGGATTGTTATTAGTACCTATTTAAATGTATACCAAACCATACTCTCCATCCGTCATAAATTGAACATACACGCCGTCCGCTTGAAGATCCGGCATCCCGAGGTCACCCGTTCCCAATCCACTCTAGGGTAAAGGGTCCCGGAATTGAGGGTTTTCAAATCGAGCTGTCCATTGACGACGAAATGGCTTCCCATACTCTGAATCCATCATGAATTGAACATATATGCCGTCCGTACGACAATCCGGAATCTCGAGGTCACCCGATCCAAATCATCAGTTGTTTCAGGTTAGCAAAGTCGGGAAAGCGTATGTAGGGGTAGTTAGGGCTCGGGAAGGGTATGTCAGGGTCCGGAATAATCCCTTCTTGAGAGTGAGTTCCGGGTGCTTAGGGAACTAAGACTCTAATAGTGGTGAGAAACATGATGGTATAGCTTACTGTTTATAGAAGGTTTCCTCGGAAATATCTATGTTGACCCATTAAATGTTCACTAAGGATTGTTATTAGTACCTATTTAAATGTATACCAAACCATAATCTCCATCCGTTATAAATTGAACATACACGCCGTCCATTTGAAGATCCGGCATCCCGAGGTCACATGTTCCCAATCCACTCTAGGGTAAAGGGTCCCGGAATAATCCCTTCTTGAGAGTGACTTCCGGGTGCTTAGGGAACTAAGACTCTGATAATGGTTAGAAACATGATGGTATAGCTTACTGTTTAAAGAAGGTTTCCTCGAAAATATCTATGTTGACCCATTAAATGTGCCCTAAGGATTGTTATTAGTTCCTATTTAAATGTATACCAAACCATACTCTCCATCGGTCATAAATTTAACATACACGCCGTCTGTTTGAAGATCCGGCATCCCGAGGTCACCCGTTCCCAATCCACTCTAGGGTAAAGGGTCCCGGAATTGAGGTTTTTTAAATCGAGCCATCCGTTGATGATGAAATGGCTTCCCCTACTCTGAATCCATCATGAATTGAACATATATGCCGTCCGTACGACGATCCAACATCTCGAGGTCACCCAATCCAAATCATCAGTTGTTTCAGGTTGGCAAAGTCGGGAAAGCGTATGTAGGGGTAGTTAGGGCTCGGGAAGGGTATGTCAGGGTCCGGAATAATTCTATTCTTGAGAGTGACTTCCGGGTGCTTAGGGAACTAAGACTCTGATAGTGGTTAGAAACATGATGGTATAGCTTTTACTGTTTATAGAAGGTTTCTTCGGAAATATGTGTGTTGACCCATTAAATGTGCACTAAGGATTGTTATTAGTACCTATTTAAATGTATACCAAACCATACTCTCCATCCGTCATAAATTGAACATACACGCCGTCCGCTTGAAGATCCGGCATCCCGAGGTCACCCGTTCCCAATCCACTCTAGGGTAAAGGGTCCCGGAATTGAGGGTTTTCTAATCGAGCTGTCCATTGACGACGAAACGGCTTCCCATACTCTGAATCCATCATGAATTGAACATATATGCCGTCCGTACGACGATCCGGCATCTCGAGGTCACCCGATCCAAATCATCAGTTGTTTCAGGTTGGCGAAGTCGGGAAAGCGTATGTAGGGGTAGTTAGGGCTCGGGAAGGGTATGTCAGGGTCCGGAATAATCCCTTCTTGAGAGTGACTTCCGGGTGCTTAGGGAACTAAGACTCTAATAGTGGTTAGAAACATGATGGTATAGCTTACTGTTTATAGAAGGTTTCCTCTGAAATATCTATGTTGACCCATTTAATGTGCACGAAGGATTGTTATTAGTTCCTATTTAAATGAATACCAAACCATACTCTCCATCCGTCATAAATTGAACATACACGTCGTCCGTTTGAAGATCCGGCATCCCGAGGTCACCCATTCCCAATCCACTCTAGGGTTAAGGGGTTCCGGATTGAGGGTTTTCAAATCGAGCCATCCGTTGACGACGAAATGGATTCCTATTCTCTAAATCCACCATAAATTGAACATATATGCCGTCCGTACGACGATCTGGCATCTCGAGGTCACCCGATCCAAATCATCAGTTGTTTCAAGTTGGCATAGTCGGGAAAGCGTATGTAAGGGTAGGTAAGGCTCGGGAGGGGTCGGGAAGGGTAGGTCAGGGACCGGAATAATCCCTTCTTGAGAGTGACTTCCGGGTGCTTAGGGAACTAAAACTCTGATAGTGGTTAGAAACATGATGGTATAGCTTACTGTTTATAGAAGGTTTCCTCGGAAATATCTCTGTTGACCCATTAAATGTGCCCTATTATTAGTACCTATTTAAATGTATACCAAACCATACTCTGCATCCGTCATAAATTGAACATACACGCCGTCCTTTTGAAGATCCGGCATCCCGAGGTCACCTGTTCCCAATCCACTCTAGGGTTAAGGGGTCCCGGAATTGAGGGTTTTCAAATCGAGCCGTCCGTTGACGACAAAACGGCTTCCCATACTCTAAATCCATCATAAATTGAACATATATTCCGTCCGTACGACGATCTGGCATCTCGAGGTCACCCGATCCAAATCCTCGGTTGTTTCAGGTTGGCAAAGTCGGGAAAGCGTATGTAAGCGTAGTTAAGGCTCGGGGGGTCGGGAAGGGTAGGACAGGGTCCGGATTAATCCCTTCATGAGAGTGACTTCTGGGTGCTTAGGGAACTAAGACTCTGATAGTGGTTAGAAACATGATGGTATAGCTTACTCTTTATAGAAGGTTTCCTCGGAAATATCTATGTTGACCCATTAAATGTGCCCTAAGGATTGTTATTAGTACCTATTTAAATGTATACCAAACCATACTCTCCATCGGTCATAAATTGAACATACACGCCGTCTGTTTGAAGATCCGGCATCCCGAGGTCACCCGTTCCCAATCCACTCTAGGGTAAAGGGTCCCGGAATTGAGGGTTTTTAAATCGAGCCATCCATTGACGATGAAATGGCTTCCCATACTCTGAATCCATCATGAATTGAACATATATGCCGTCCGTACGACGATCCAACATCTCGAGGTCACCCGATCCAAATCATCAGTTGTTTCAGGTTGGCAAAGTCGGGAAAGCGTATGTAGGGGTAGTTAGGGCTCGGGAAGGGGATGTCAGGGTCCAGAATAATTCGATTCTTGAGAGTGACTTCCGGGTTCTTAGGGAACTAAGACTCTGATAGTGGTTAGAAACATGATGGTATAGCTTTTACTGTTTATAGAAGGTTTCCTCAGAAATATGTATGTTGACCCATTAAATGTGCACTAAGGATTGTTATTAGTACATATTTAAAAGTATACCAAACCATACTCTCCATCCGTCATAAATTGAACATACACGCCGTCCGCTTGAAGATCCGGCATCCCGAGGTCACCCGTTCCCAATCCACTCTAGGGTAAAGGGTCCCGGAATTGAGGGTTTTCAAATCGAGCTGTCCATTGACGACGAAACGGCTTCCCATACTCTGAATCCATCATGAATTGAACATATATGCCGTCCGTACGACGATCCGGCATCTCGGGGTCACCCGATCCAAATCATCAGTTGTTTCAGGTTGGCAAAGTCGGGAAAGCGTGTGTAGGGGTAGTTAGGGCTCGGGAAGGGTATGTCAGGGTCGGGAATAATCCCTTCTTGAGAGTGACTTCCGGGTGCTTAGGGAACTAAGACTCTAATAGTGGTTAGAAACATGATGGTATAGCTTACTGTTTATAGAAGGTTTCGTCGGAAATATCTATGTTGACCCATTAAATGTGCACTAAGGATTGTTATAGGTACCTATTTAAATGTATACCAAACCATACTCTCCAACCGTCATAAATTGAACATACACGCCGTCCGTTTGAAAATCCGGCATCCCGAGGTCACCCGTTCCCAATCCACTCTAGGGTAAAGGGTCCCGGCATTGAGGGTTTTCAAATCGAGCCGTCCGTTGATGACGAATCGGCTTCCCATACTCTGAATCCATCATGAATTGAACATATATGACGTCCGTACGACGATCCGGCATCTCGAGGTCACCCGATCCAAATCATCAGTTGTTTCAGGTTGGCAAAGTCGGGAAAGCATATGTAGGGGTATTTAGGGCTCGGGAGGGCTCGGGAAGGGTAGGTCAGGGTCCGGAATAATCCCTTCTTGAGAGTGACTTCCGGGTGTTTAGGGAAGTAAGACTCTGATAGTGGTTAGAAACATGAGGGTATAGCTTACTGTTTATAGAAGGTTTCCTCGGAAATATCTATGTTGACCGAAAAAACGTGCACTAAGGATTGTTATTAGTACCTATTTAAATGTATACCAAACCATACTCTCCATCCGTCATAAACTTAACATACACGCCGTCCATTTGAAGATCCGGAATCCCGAGGTCACTCGTTCCCAATCCACTCTAGGGTAAAGAGTCCCGGCATTGAGGTTTTTCAAGTCGAGCCGTACTTTGATGATGAAACGGCTTCCCATAGTCTGAATCCATCATGAATTGAACATATATGCCGTCCGTACGACGATCCGGCATCTCGAGGTCACCCAGTCCAAATTATCGGTTGTTTCAGGTTGGCAAAGTCGGGAAAGCATATGTAGGGGTAGTTACGGCTCGGGAAGGTCCGGGAAGGGTAGGTAGGGGTCCAAAATAATTCCATTCTTGAGAGTGACTTCCGGGTGCTTAGGGAACTAAGACTCTGATAGTGGTTAGAAACATGATGGTATAGCTTACTGTTTATAGAAGGTTTCCACGGAAATATCTATGTTGACCCATTAAATGTGCACTAAGGATTGTTATTAGTACCTATTTAAATGTATACCAAACCATACTCTCCATTCGTCATATTGAACATACACGCTGTCCGTTTGAAGATCCAGCATCCCGAGGACACTCGTTCCCAATCCACTCTTGGGTTAAGGGGTCCCGGAATTGAGGGTTTTCAAATCGAGCCGTACATTAACGACAAAACGGCTTCGCATACTCTGAATCCATCAATAATTGAACAAATATTCCGTCCGTACGATGATCCGGCATATCGAGGTCTCCCGATCCAAATCATCAGTTGTTTCAGGTTGGCAAAGTTGGGAAAGCGTATGTAGGGGTAGTTAGGGCTCGGGAGGGCTCGGGAAGGGTAGGTCAGGGTCTGGAATAATTCCTTCTTGAGAGTGAATTCCGGGTCTAAAGGAACTAAGACTCTGATAGTGGTTAGAAACATGATGGTATAGCTTACTGTTTATAGAAGGTTTCCTCGGAAATATCTATGTTGACCCATTAAATGTGCACTAAGGATTGTTATTAGTACCTATTTAAATGTATACCAAACCATACTCTCCATCCGTTATAAATTGAACATAAATACCGTCCGTTTCAAGATCCTGCATCCCGAGGTCACCCGTTCCTAATCCACTCTAGGGTTAAGGGGTCCCGGATTGAGGGTTTTCAAATCGAGCCGTCCGTTGACGACGAAACGGCTTCCCATACTCCGAATCCATCATGAATTGAACATATATGCCGTCCGTACGACGATCCGGCAACTCGAGGTCACCCGATCCAAATCATCAGTTGTTTCAGGTTGGCAAAGTCGGGAAAGCGTATGTAGGGGTAGATAGGGCTCGGGAGGGCTCGGGAAGGGTAGGTCAGGGTCTGGAATAATTCCATTCTTGAGAGTGACTTCCGGGTGCTTAGGGAACTAAGACTCTGATAGTGGTTAGAAACATGATGGTATAGCTTACTGTTTATAGAAGGTTTCCTCGGAAATATCGAAGTTGACCCATTAAATGTGCCCTATTATTAGTACCTATTTAAATGTATACCAAACCATACTCTGCATCCGTCATAAATTGAACATACACGCCGTCCGTTTGAAGATCCGGCATCCCGAGGTCACCTGTTCCCAATCCACTCTAGGGTTAAGGGGTCCCGGAATTGAGGGTTTTCAAATCGAGCCGTCTGTTGACGACAAAACGGCTTCCCATACTCTAAATCCATCATAAATTGAACATATATTCCGTCCGTACGACGATCTGGCATCTCGAGGTCACCCGATCCAAATCATCAGTTGTTTCAGGTTGGCATAGTCGGGAAAGCGTATGTAAGGGTAGGTAAGGCTCGGGAGGGGTCGGGAAGGGTAGGTCAGGGACCGGAATAATCCCTTCTTGAGAGTGACTTCCGGGTGCTTAGGGAACTAAAACTCTGATAGTGGTTAGAAACATGATGGTATAGCTTACTGTTTATAGAAGGTTTCCTCGGAAATATCTATGTTGACCCATTAAATGTGCCCTATTATTAGTACCTATTTAAATGTATACCAAACCATACTCTGCATCCGTCATAAATTGAACATACACGCCGTCCGTTTGAAGATCCGGCATCCTGAGGTCACCTGTTCCCAATCCACTCTAGGGTTAAGGGGTCCCGGAATTGAGGTTTTCAAATCGAGCTGTCCGTTGACGACAAAACGGCTTCCCATACTCTAAATCCATCATAAATTGAACATATATTCCGTCCGTACGACGATCTGGCATCTCGAGGTCACCCGATCCAAATCCTCGGTTGTTTCAGATTGGCAAAGTCGGGAAAGCGTAGGTAAGGCTCGGGAGGGGTCGGGAAGGTTAGGACAGGGTCCGGATTAATCCCTTCATGAGAGTGACTTCTGGGTGCTTAGGGAACTAAGGCTCTGATAGTGGTTAGAAACATGATGGTATAGCTTACTGTTTATAGAAGGTTTCCTCGGAAATATCTATGTTGACCCATTAAATGTGCCCTAAGGATTGTTAATAATACCTATTTAAATATATACCAAACCATACTCTCCAACGGTCATAAATTGAACATACACGCCGTCTGTTTGAAGATCCGGCATCCCGAGGTCACCAGTTCCCAATCCACTCTAGGGTAAAGGGTCCCGGAATTGAGGGTTTTTAAATTGAGCCATCCGTTGACGATGAAATGGCTTCCCATACTCTGAATCCATAATGAATTGAACATATATGTCGTCCGTACGACGATCCAACATCTCGAGGTCACCCGATCCAAATCATCAGTTGTTTCAGGTTGGCAAAGTCGGGAAAGCGTATGTAGGGGTAGTTAGGGCTCGGGAAGGGTATGTCAGGGTCCGGAATAATTCCATTCTTGAGAGTGACTTCCGGGTGCTTAGGGAACTAAGACTCTGATAGTGGTTAGAAACAAGATGGTATAGCTTTTACTATTTATAGAAGGTTTCCTCGGAAATATGTATGTTGACCCATTAAATGTGCACTAAGGATTGTTATTAGTACCTATTTAAATGTATACCAAACAATACTCTCCATCCGTCATAAATTGAACGTACACGCCGTCCGCTTGAAGATCCGGCATCCCGATGTCACCCGTTCCCAATCCACTCTAGGGTAAAGGGTCCCGGAATTGAGGGTTTTCAAATCGAGCTGTCCATTGACGACGAAACGGCTTCCCATACTCTGAATCCATCATGAATTGAACATATATGCCGTCCGTACGACGATCCGGCATCTCGAGGTCACCCGATCCAAATCATCAGTTGTTTGAGGTTGGCAAAGTCGGGAAAGCGAATGTAGGGGTAGTTAGGGCTCGGGAAGGGTATGTCAGGGTCCGGAATAATCCCTTCTTGAGAGTGACTTCCGGGTGCTTAGGGAACTAAGACTCTAATAGTGGTTAGAAACATGATGGTATAGCTTACTGTTTATAGAAGGTTTCCTTGGAAATATCTATGTTGACCCATTAAATGTGCACTAAGGATTGTTATAGGTACCTATTTAAATGTATACCAAACCATACTCTTCAACCGTCATAAATTGAACATACACGCCGTCCGTTTGAAGATCTGGCATCCCGAGGTCACCCGTTCCCAATCCACTCTAGGGTAAAGGGTCCCGGCATTGAGGGTTTTCAAATCGAGCCATCCGTTGATGACGAATCGGCTTCCCATACTCTGAATCCATCATGAATTGAACATATATGACGTCCGAACGACGATCCGGCATCTCGAGGTCACCCGATCCAAATCATTAGTTGTTTCAGGTTGGCAAAGTCGGGAAAGCATATGTAGGGGTAGTTAGGGCTCGGGAAGGGTAGGTCAGGGTCCGGAATAATCCCTTCTTGAGAGTGACTTCCGGGTGTTTAGGGAAGTAAGACTCTGATAATGGTTAGAAACATGAGGGTATAGCTTACTGTTTATAGAAGGTTTCCTCGGAAATATCTATGTTGACCGAAAAAATGTGCACTAAGGATTGTTACTAGTACCTATTTAAATGTATACCAAACCATACTCTCCATCCGTCATAAACTGAACATACACGCCGTCCATTTGAAGATCCAGCATCCCGAGGTCACTCGTTCCCAATCCACTCTAGGGTAAAGAGTCCCGGCATTGAGGGTTTTCAAGTCGAGCCGTACTTTGATGATGAAACGGCTTCCCATAGTCTGAATCCATCATGAATTGAACATATATGCTGTCGGTACGACGATCATGCATCTCGAGGTCACCCAGTCCAAATTATCGGTTGTTTCAGGTTGGCAAAGTCGGGAAAGCATATGTAGGGGTAGTTACGGCTCGGGAAGGCTCGGGAAGGGTAGGTAGGGGTCCAGAATAATTCCATTCTTGAGAGTGACTTCCGGGTGCTTTGGGAACTATGACTCTGATAGTGGTTAGAAACATGATGGTATAGCTTACTGTTTATAGAAGGTTTCCACGGAAATATCTATCTTGACCCATTAAATGTGCACTAAGGATTGTTATTAGTACCTATTTAAATGTATACCAAACCATACTCTCCATCCGTCATATTGAACATACACGCCGTCCGTTTGAAGATCCAGCATCCCGAGGACACTCGTTCCCAATCCACTCTTGGGTTAAGGGGTCCCGGAATTGAGGGTTTTCAAATTGAGCCGTATATTAACGACAAAACGGCTTCCCATACTCTGAATCCATCAAGAATTGAACATATATTCCGTCCGTACGACGATCCGGCATATCGAGGTCTCCCAATCCAAATCATCAGTTGTTTCAGGTTTGCAAAGTTGGGAAAGCGTATGTAGGGGTAGTTAGGGCTCGGGAAGGGTATGTCAGGGTCTGGAATAATTCCTTCTTGAGAGTGAATTCCGGGTCTAAAGGAACTAAGTCTCTGATAGTGGTTAGAAACATGATGGTATAGTTTACTGTTTATAGAAGGTTTCCCCGGAAATATCTTTGTTGACCCATTAAATGTGCACTAAGGATTGTTATTAGTACCTATTTAAATGTATACCAAACCATACTCTCCATCCGTTATAAATTGAACATAAACGGCGTCCGTTTCAAGATCCTGCATCCCGAGGTCACCCGTTCCTAATCCACTCTAGGGTTAAGGGGTCCTGGATTGAGGGTTTTCAAATCGAGCCGTCCGTTGACGACGAAACGGCTTCCCATACTCCGAATCCATCATGAATTGAACATATATGCCGTCCGTACGACGATCCGGCATCTCGAGGTCACCCGATCCAAATCATCAGTTGTTTCAGGTTGGCAATGTCGGGAAAGCGTATGTAGGGGTAGATAGGGCTCGGGAGGGCTCGGGAAGGGTAGGTCAGGGTCTGGAATAATTCCATTCTTGAGAGTGACTTCCGGGTGCTTAGGGAACTAAGACTCTGATAGTGGTTAGAAACATGATGGTATAGATTACTGTTTATAGAAGGTTTCCTCGGAAATATCTAAGTTGACCCATTAAATGTGCACTAAGGATTGTTATTAGTACCTATTTAAATGTATACCAAACCATACTCTCCATCCGTTATAAATTGAACATACACGCCCTCCGTTTGAAGATCCGGCATCCCGAGGTCACCCGTTCCCAATCCACTCTAGGGTTAAGGGGTCCCGTAATTGAGGGTTTTCAAATTGAGCCGTCCGTTGACGACGAAACATCTTCCCATACTCTGAATCCATCATGAATTGAACATATATGCCGTCCATACGACGATCCGGCATCCCGAGGTCACCCGATCCAAATAATCAGTTGTTTCAGGTTGGCAAAGTCGGGAAAGCGTATGTAAGGGTTGTTAGGGTCCGGAATAATTCCTTCTTGAGAGTGACTTCCGGGTGCTTAGGGAACTATGACTCTGATAGTGGTTAGAAACCTGATGGTATAGCTTACTGTTTATAGAAGGTTTCCTCGGAAATATCTATGTTGACCGATTAAATGTGCACTATTATTAGTACCTATTTAAATGTATACCAAACCATACTCACCATCCGTCATAAATTGAACATACACGCCGTCCGTTTGAAGATCCGGCATCCCGAGGTCACCCGTTCCCAATCCACTCTAGGGTTAAGGGGTCCCGAATTGAGGGTTTTCAAATCGAGCCGTCCGTTGATGACAAAAAGGCTTCCCATACTCTAAATCCATCATAAATTGAACATATTGCCGTCTGTACGACGATCTGGCATCATGGTCACCCGATCCAAATCATCTGTTGTTTCAGGTTGGCCAAGTCGGGAAAGCGTATGTAAGGGTAGGTAAGGCTTGGGAGGGGTCGGGAAGGGTAGGACAGGGTCCGGAATAATCCCTTCTTGAGAGTGACTTCCGGGTGCTTAGGGAACTAAGACTCTGATAGTGGTTAGAAACATGATGGTATAGCTTTTACTGATTATAGAAGGTTTCCTTGGAAATATCTATGTTGACCAACTAAATGTGCACTAAGGATTGTTATTAGTACCTATTTAAATGTATACCAAACCATACTCTCCATCCATCATAAATTGAACATACACGCCGTCCGTTTGAAGATCCGGCATCCCGAGGTCACCCATTCCCAATCCACTCTAGGGTTAAGGGGTCCCGGATTGAGGGTTTTCGAATCGAGCCATCCGTTGACGACGAACGGCTTCCCATACTCTAAATCCATCATAAATTGAACATATATGCCGTCCGTACGACGATCCGGCATCTCGAGGTCACCCGATCCAAATCATCAGTTGTTTCAGGTTGGCATAGTCGGGAAAGCGTAAGTAAGGGTAGGTAAGGCTCGGGAGAGGTCCGGAAGGGTAGGTCAGGGTCCGGAATAATTTAATTCTTGAGAGTGACTTCCGGGTGCTTAGGGAACTAAGACTCTGATAGTGGTTAGAAACATGATGGTATAGCTTACTGTTTATAGAAGGTTTCCTCGGAAATATCTTTGTTTACCCATTAAATGTGCACTAAGGATTGTTATTAGTACCTATTTTAATGTATACCAAACCATACTCTCCATCCGTCTTAAATTGAACATACACGCCGTCCGTTTGATGATTCGGCATCCCGAGGTCACCCGTTCCCAATCCACTCAAGGGTTAAGGGGTCCCGGAATTGAGGGTTTTCAAATCGAGCCGTCCGTTGAGGACGAAACAGACTTACCATACTACGAATCCATCATGAATTGAACATATATTCCGTACGTACGATGATCCGGCATCTCGAGGTCACCCGATCCAAATGTTCTCGTTGTTTCAGGTTGGCAAAGTCGGGAAAGCGTATGTAGGGGTAGTTAGGGTCCAGAATAATTCATTCTTGAGAGTGACTTCCGGGTGCTTAGGGAAGTAAGACTCTGATAGTGGTTAGAAACATGATGGTATAGCTTACTGTTTATAGAAGGTTTCCTCGGAAATATCTATGTTGACCGATTAAATGTGCACTAAGGATTGTTATTAGTACCTATTTAAATGTATACCAAACCATACTCTCCATCCGTCATAAATTGAACATACACGCCGTCCGTTTGAAGATCTGGCATCCCGAGGTCACCCATTCCCAATCCCCTCAGGGTTAAGGGTTCCCGGAATTGAGGGTTTTCAAATCTAGCCGTCCGTTGATGACAAAACGGCTTCCCATACTCTAAATCCATCATAAATTGAACATATATGGCGTCCGTACGACGATCTGGCATTTCGAGGTCACCCGATCCAAATCATCGGTTGTTTCAGGTTGGCAAAGTCGGGAAAGCGTATGTAAGGGTAGGTAAGGCTCGGGAGGGGCCGGGAAGGGTAGGACGGGGTCCGGAATAATCCCTTCTTGAGAGTGACTTCCGGGTACTTAGGGAACTAAGACTCTGATAGTGGTTAGAAACATGATGGTATAGCTTACTGTTTATAGAAGGTTTCCTCGGAAATATCTATGTTGACCCATTAAATGTGCACTAAGGATTGTTATTACTACCTATTTAAATGTATACCAAACCATACTCTTCATCCGTCATAAATTGAATATACACGCCGTCCGTTTGTATATCCGGCATCCCGAAGTCACCCGTTCCTAATCCACTCTAGGGTTAAGGGGTCCCGGAATTGAGGGTTTTCAAATCGAGCCATCCGTTGACGACGAAACGGCTTCCCATACTCTGAATCCATCATGAATTGAACATATGTGCCGTCCGTACGACGATCTGGCATCTCGAGGTCACCCGATCCAAATCATCGGTTGTTTCAAAGTTGGCAAAGTCGGGAAAGCGTATGTTGGGGTAGTTAGGGCTCGGGAGGGCTCGAGAAGGGTAGGTCAGGGTCCGGAATAATTCTTTCTTGAGAGTGACTTCCGGGTGCTTAGGGAATTAAGACTCTGATAGTGTTTAGAAAAATGATGGTATAGCTTACTGTTTATAGAAGGTTTCCTCGGAAATATCTATGTTGACCCATTAAATGTGCACTAAGGATTGTTATTAGTACCTATTTAAATGTATACCAAACCATACACTCCATCCGTCATAAATTGAACATACACGCCGTCCGTTTGAAGATCCGGCATCCCGAGGTCACCCGTTCCCAATCCACTCTAGGGTTAAGGGGTCCCGAATTGAGGGTTTTCAAATCGAGCCGTCCGTTGATGACAAAAAGGCTTCCCATACTCTAAATCCATCATAAATTGAACATATTGCCGTCTGTACGACGATCTGGCATCATGGTCACCCGATCCAAATCATCTGTTGTTTCAGGTTGGCCAAGTCGGGAAAGCGTATGTAAGGGTAGGTAAGGCTTGGGAGGGATCGGGAAGGGTAGGACAGGGTCCGGAATAATCCCTTCTTGAGAGTGACTTCCGGGTGCTTAGGGAACTAAGACTCTGATAGTGGTTAGAAACATGATGGTATAGCTTTTACTGTTTATAGAAGGTTTCCTTGGAAATATCTATGTTGACCAACTAAATGTGCACTAAGGATTGTTATTAGTACCTATTTAAATGTATACCAAACCATACTCTCCATCCATCATAAATTGAACATACACGCCGTCCGTTTGAAGATCCGGCATCCCGAGGTCACCCATTCCCAATCCACTCTAGGGTTAAGGGGTCCCGGATTGAGGGTTTTCGAATCGAGCCATCCGTTGACGACGAACGGCTTCCCATACTCTAAATCCATCATAAATTGAACATATATGCCGTCCGTACGAGGATCCGGCATCTCGAGGTCACCCGATCCAAATCATCGGTTGTTTCAAAGTTGGCATAGTCGGGAAAGCGTAAGTAAGGGTAGGTAAGGCTCGGGAGAGGTCCGGAAGGGTAGGTCGGGGTCCGGAATAATTTAATTCTTGAGAGTGACTTCCGGGTGCTTAGGGAACTAAGACTCGATAGTGGTTAGAAACATGATGGTATAGCTTCTTGTTTATAGAAGGTTTCCTCGGAAATATCTTTGTTTACCCATTAAATGTGCACTAAGGATTGTTATTAGTACCTATTTTAATGTATACCAAACCATACTCTCCATCCGTCTTAAATTGAACATACACGCCGTCCGTTTGATGATTCGGCATCCCGAGGTCACCCGTTCCCAATCCACTCAAGGGTTAAGGGGTCCCGGAATTGAGGGTTTTCAAATCGAGCCGTCCGTTGAGGACGAAACAGCTTACCATACTCTGAATCCATCATGAATTGAACATATATTCCGTCTGTACGATGATCCGGCATCTCGAGGTCACCCGATCCAAATGTTCTGTTGTTTCAGGTTGGCAAAGTCGGGAAAGCGTATGTAGGGGTAGTTAGGGTCCAGAATAATTCATTCTTGAGAGTGACTTCCGGGTGCTTAGGGAAGTAAGACTCTGATAGTGGTTAGAAACATGATGGTATAGCTTACTGTTTATAGAAGGTTTCCTCGGAAATATCTATGTTGACCGATTAAATGTGCACTAAGGATTGTTATTAGTACCTATTTAAATGTATACCAAACCATACTCTCCATCCGTCATAAATTGAACATACACGCCGTCCGTTTGAAGATCTGGCATCCCGAGGTCACCCATTCCCAATCCCCTCTAGGGTTAACGGTTCCCGGAATTGAGGGTTTTCAAATCTAGCCGTCCGTTGATGACAAAACGGCTTCCCATACTCTAAATCCATCATAAATTGAACATATATGGCGTCCGTACGACGATCTGGCATTTCGAGGTCACCCGATCCAAATCATCGGTTGTTTCAGGTTGGCAAAGTCGGGAAAGCGTATGTAAGGGTAGGTAAGGCTCGGGAGGGGCCGGGAAGGGTAGGACAGGGTCCGGAATAATCCCTTCTTGAGAGTGACTTCCGGGTACTTAGGGAACTAAGACTCTGATAGTGGTTAGAAACATGATGGTATAGCTTACCGTTTATAGAAGGTTTCCTCGGAAATATCTATGTTGACCCATTAAATGTGCACTAAGGATTGTTATTACTACCTATTTAAATGTATACCAAACCATACTCTTCATCCGTCATAAATTGAATATACACGCCGTCCGTTTGTATATCCGGCATCCCGAAGTCACCCGTTCTAATCCACTCTAGGGTTAAGGGGTCCCGGAATTGAGGGTTTTCAAATCGAGCCATCCGTTGACGACGAAACGGCTTCCCATACTCTGAATCCATCATGAATTGAACATATGTGCCGTCCGTACGACGATCTGGCATCTCGAGGTCACCCGATCCAAATCATCAGTTGTTTCAGGTTGGCAAAGTCGGGAAAGCGTATGTTGGGGTAGTTAGGGCTCGGGAGGGCTCGAGAAGGGTAGGTCAGGGTCCGGAATAATTCTTTCTTGAGAGTGACTTCCGGGTGCTTAGGGAATTAAGACTCTGATAGTGTTTAGAAAAATGATGGTATAGCTTACTGTTTATAGAAGGTTTCCTCGGAAATATCTATGTTGACCCATTAAATGTGCACTAAGGATTGTTATTAGTACCTATTTAAATGTATACCAAACCATACACTCCATCCGTCATAAATTGAACATACACGCCATCCGTTTGAAGATCCGGCATCCCGAGGTCACCCGTTCCCAATCCACTCTAGGGTTAAGGGGTCCCGGAGTTGAGGATTTTCAAATCGAGCCGTCTGTTGATGACGAAACGGCTTCCCATACTCTAAATCCATCATAAATTGAACATATATGCCGTCCGTACGACGATCCGGCATCTCGAGGTCACCCGATCCAAATCATCAGTTGTTTCAGGTTGGCAAAGTCGGGAAAGCGTATGTAGGGGTAGTTAGGGTCGGGAAGGGTAGGTCAGGGTCCGGAATAATCCCTTCTTGATAGTGACTTCCAGGTGCTTAGGGAACTAAGACTCTGAATGTGGTTAGAAACATGATGGTATAGCTTACTGTTTATAGAAGTATTCCTCGGAAATATCTATGTTGACCCATTAAATGTGCACTAAGGATACACGCCGTCCGTTTGAAGATCCGGCATCCCGATGTCACCCATTCCCAATCCACTCTAGGGTTAAGGGGTCCCAGGATTGATGGTTTTCGAAACGAGCCATCCGTTGACGACGAAACGGCTTCTCATACTCTAAATCCATCAAAAATTGAACATATATGCCGTCCGTACGACGATCCGGCATCTCGAGGTCACCCGATCCAAATCATCGGTTGTTTGAGGTTGGCAAAGTCGGGAAAGCGTATGTAAGGGTAGGTAAGGCTCGGGAGGGGTTGGGAAAGGTAGGTCAGGCACCGGAATAATCCCTTCTTGAGAGTGACTTCCGGGTGCTTAGGGAACTAAGACTCTGATAGTGGTTAGAAACATGATGGTATAGCTTACTGTTTATAGACGGTTTCCTCAAAAATATCTATGTTGACCCATTAAATGTGCACTAAGGATTGTTATTAGTACCTATTTAAATGTATACCAAACCATACTCTCCCTCCGTCATAAATTGAACATACACGCCGTCCGTTTGAAGATCCAGCATCCCGAGGTCACCCGTTTCAAATCCACTCTAGGGTAAAGGGTCCCGAAATTGAGTGTTCAAATCGAGCCGTCCGTTGATGACGAAATGGCTTCACATACTCTGAATCCATCATGAATTGAACATATATGCTGTCCGTACAACGATCCGGCATCTCGAGGTCACCCGATCCAAATCATCAGTTGTTTCAGGTTGGCAAAGTCGGGAAAGCGAATGTAGGGGTAGTTAGGGCTCAGGAAGGGTAGGTCAGGGTCCGGAATAATTCCTTCTTGAGAGTGACTTCCGGGTGCTTATGGAACCAAGACTCTGATAGTGGTTAGAAACATGATGGTATAGCTTATTGTTTATAGAAGGTTTCCTCAGAAATATCTATGTTGACCTATTAAATGTGCACTAAGGATTGTTATTAGTACCTATTTAAATGTATACCAAACCATACTCTCCATCCGTAATAAATTGAACATACACGCCGTCCCTTTGAAGATGCGGCATCCCGAGGTCACCCGTTCCCAATCCACTCTAGGGTTAAAGGGTCCCGGAATTGGGGGTTTTCAAATCAAGCCGTCCGTTGACGACGAAACAGCTTCCCATACTCTAAATCCATCATATATTGAACATATATGCCGTCCGTACGATGATCCGGCATCTCATGGTCACCCGATCCAAATCATAGGTTGTTTCAGGTTGGTAAAGTCGGGAAAGAGTATGTAAGGGTAGGTAAGGCTCGGGAGGGGTCGGGAAGGGTAGGTCAGGGACCGGAATAATCCCTTCTTGAGAGGGACTTCCGGGTGATTAGGGAACTAAGACTCTGATAGTGGTTAGAAACATGATGGTATAGCTTACTGTTTATAGAAGGTTTCCTCGGAAATATCTATGTTGACCCATTAAATGTGCACTAAGGATTGTTATTAGTACCTATTTAAATGTATACCAAACCATACTCTCCATCCATCATAAATTGAACATACACGCCGTCCATTTGAAGATCCGGCATCCCGAGGTCACCCATTCTCAATCCACTCTAGGGTTAAGGGGTCCCGGAATTGAGGGTTTTCAAATCGAGCCGTCCGTTGACGACGAAACGGCTTCTCATACTCTAAATCCGTCATAAATTGAACATATATGCCGTCCGTATGATGATCCTGCATCTCAAGGTCACCCGATCCAAATCATCGGTTGTTTCAGGTTGGCAAAGTCGGGAAAGCATATGTAAGGGAAGGTAAGGCTCGGGAGGGGTCGGGAAGGGTAGGTCGGGGACCGGAATAATCCCTTCTTGAGAGTGACTTCCGGGTGCTTAGGGAACTAAGACTCTGATAGTGGTTAGAAACATGATGGGATAGCTTTCTGTTTATAAAAGGTTTCCTCGGAAATATCTATGTTGACCCATTAAATGTGCACTAAGGATTATTATTAGTACCTATTTAAATGTTTACCAAACCATACTCTCCATCCGTCATAAATTGAACATACACGCCTTCCATTTGAAGATCTGGCATCCCGAGGTCACCCGTTCCCAATCCACTCTAGGGTTAAGGGTTCCCGGAATTGAGGGTTTTCAAATCGAGCCGTCCGTTGACGACAAAACGGCTTCCCATACTCTAAATCCATCATAAATTGAACATATATGCCGTCCGTACGACGATCTGGCATTTCGAGGTCACCCGATCCAAATCATCGGTTGTTTCAGGTTGGCAAAGTCGGGAAAACGTATGTAAGGGTAGGTAAGGCTCGGGAGGGGCCTGGAAGGGTAGGATAGGGTCCAGAATAATCCCTTCGTGAGAGTGACTTCCGGGTGCTTAGGGAACTAAGACTCTGATAGTGGTTAGAAACATGATGGTATAGCTTACTGTTTATAGAAGGTTTCCTCGGAAATATCTATGTTGACCCATTAAATGTGCCCTAAGGATTGTTATTAGTACCTATTTAAATGTATACCAAACCATACTCTCCATCCGCCATAAATTGAACATACACGCCATCCGTTTGAAGATCCGGCATCCCGAGGTCACCTGTTCCCAATCCACTCTAGGGTAAAGGGTCCCGGAATTGAGGGTTTTTAAATCGAGCCGTCCGTTGACGACGAAACGGCTTCCCATACTCTGAATCCATCATGAATTGAACATATATGCTGTCCGTACGACGATCCAACATCTCGAGGTCACCCGATCCAAATCATCAGTTGTTTTAGGTTGGCAAAGTCGGGATAGCGTATGTAGGGGTAGTTAGGGCTCGGGAGGGCTCAGGAAGTGTAGGTCAGGATCCGAAATAATTCCATTCTTGAGAGTGACGTCCGGGTGCTTAGGAAACTAAGACTCTGATAGTGGTTAGAAACATGATGGTATAGCTTTTACTGTTTATAGAAGGTTGCCTCGGAAATATCTATGTTGACCCATTAAATGTGCACTAAGGATTGTTATTACTACCTATTTAAATGTATACCAAACCATACTCTCCATCCGTCATAAATTGAACATACACGCCGTCCGTTTGTAGATCCGGCATCCCGAAGTCACCCGTTCCTAATCCACTCTAGGGTTAAGGGGTCCCGGAATTGAGGGTTTTCAAATCAAGCCATCCGTTGAAGACGAAACGGCTTCCCATACTCTGAATCCATCATGAATTGAACATATATGCCGTCCGTACGACGATCTGGCATCTCGAGGTCACCCGATCCAAATCATCAGTTGTTTCAGGTAGGCAAAGTCGGGAAAGCGTATGTTGGGGTAGTTAGGGCTCGGGAGGGCTCGAGAAGGGTAGGTCAGGGTCCGGAATAATTCCTTCTTGAGAGTGACTTCCGGGTGCTTAGGGAACTAAGACTCTGATAGTGGTTAGAAACATGATGGTATAGCTTACTGTTTATAGAAGGTTTCCTCGGAAATATCTATGTTGACCCATTAAATGTGCACTAAGGATTGTTATTAGCACCTATTTAAATGTATACCAAACCCTACACTCCATCCGTCATAAATTGAACATACACGCCGTCCGTTTGAAGATCCGGCATCCCGAGGTCACCCGTTCCCAATCCACTCTAGGGTTAAGGGGTCCCGGAGTTGAGGATTTTGAATTCGAGCCGTCCGTTGATGACGAAACAGCTTCCCATACTCTAAATCCATCATAAATTGAACATATATGCCGTATGTACGAAGATCCGGCATCTCGAGGTCACCCGATCCTAATCATCGGTTGTTTCAGGTTGGCAAAGACGGGAAAGCGTATGTAAGGGTAGGTAAGGCTCGGGAGGGTTCGGGAAAGGTAGGTCAGGGACCGGAATAATCCCTTCTTGAGAGTGACTTCCGGGTGCTTAGGGAACTAAGACTATGATAGTGGTTAGAAACATGATGGTATAGCTTACTGTTTATAGAAGGTTTCCTCGGAAATATCTAGGTTGACCCATTAAATGTGCACTAAGGATTGTTATTAGTACCTATTTAAATGTATACAAAACCATACTCTCCATCCGTCATAAATTGAACATACACGCCGCCTGTTTGAAGATCCGGCATCCTGAGGTCACCCGTTCCCAATCCACTCTAGGGTTAAGGGGTCCCGGAATTGATGGTTTTCAAATCGATCCGTCAGTTGACGACGAAACGGCTTCCCATACTCTGAATCCATCATGAATTGAACATATATGCCGTCCGTACGACGATCCGGCATCTCGAGGTCACCCGTTCCAAATCATCAGTTGTTTCAGGTTGGCAAAGTCGGGAAAGCGTATGTAGGGGTAGTTAGGGCTCGGGAGGGTAGGTCAGGGTCCGGAATAATCCCTTCTTGATAGTGACTTCCGGGTGCTTAGGGAACTAAGACTCTGATAGTGGTTAGAAACATGATGGTATAGCTTACTGTTTATAGAAGGATTCCTCAGAAATATCTATGTTGACCCATTAAATGTGCACTAAGGATACACGCCGTCCGTTTGAACATCCGGCAACCCGATGTCACCCATTCCCAATCCACTCTGGGGTAAAGGGGTCTCAGAATTGAAGGTTTTCAAAACGAGCCGTCCGTTGACGACGAAATGGCTTCTCATACTCTAAATCCATCAAGAATTGAACATATATGCCGTCCGTACGACGATCCGGCATCTCGAGGTCACCCGATCCAAATCATCGGTTGTTTGAGGTTGGCAAAGTCGGAAAAGCGTATGTAAGGGTAGGTAAGGCTCGGGAGGGGTCGGGAAAGGTAGGTCAGGGACCGGAACAATCCCTTCTTGAGAGTGACTTCCGGGTGCTTAGGAAACTAAGACTCTGATAGTGGTTAGAAACATGATGGTATAGCTTACTGTTTATAGAAGGTTTCCTCAGAAATATCTATGTTGACCCATTAAATGTGCACTAAGGATTGTTATTAGTACCTATTTAAATGTATACCAAACCATACTCTCCATCCGTCATAAATTGAACATACACGCCGTCCGTTTGAAGATCCGGCATCCCGAGGTCACCCGTTCCCAATCCACTCTAGGGTAAAGGGTCCTGAAATTGAGTGCTTTCAAATCGAGCCGTCCGTTGATGACGAAACAGCTTCCCATACTCTAAATCCATCATAAATTGAACATATATGCCGTCCGTACGACGATCCGGCATCTCGTGGTCACCCGATCCAAATCATAGGTTGTTTCAGGTTGGAAAAGTCGGGAAAGAGTAAGTAAGGGTAGGTAAGGCTCGGGAGGGGTCGGGAAGGGTAGGTCAGGGACCGGAATAATACCTTCTTGAGAGTGACTTCCGGGTGCTTAGGGAATTAAGACTCTGATAGTGGTTAGAAACATGATGGTATAGCTTACTGTTTATAGAAGGTTTCCTCGGAAATATCTATGTTGACCCATTAAATGTGCACTAAGGATTGTTATTAGTACCTATTTAAATGTATACCAAACCATACTCTACATCCGTCATAAATTGAACATACATGCCGTCCATTTGAAAATCCGGCATGCCGAGGTAACCCGTTCCCAATCCACTATAGGGTTAAGGGGTCCCGGAATTGAGGGTTTTCAAATCGAGCCGTCCGTTGACGACGAAACGGCTTCTCATACTCTAAATCCATCATAAATTGAACATATATGCCGTCCGTACGATGATCCGGCATCTCACGGTCACCCGATCCAAATCATCGGTTGTTTCAGGTTGGCAAAGTCGGGAAAGCGTATGTAAGGGAAGGTAAGGTTCGGGAGGGGTCGGGAAGGGTAGGTCGGGGACCGGAATAATCCTTTCTTGAGAGTGAATTCCGGGTGCTTAGGGAACTAAGACTCTGATAGTGGTTAGAAACATGATGGTATAGCTTACGGTTTATAGAAGGTTTCCTCGGAAATATCTATGTTGACCCATTAAATGTGCACTAAGGATTATTATTAGTACCTATTTAAATGTATACCAAACCATACTCTCCATCCGTCATAAATTGAACATACACGCCATCCGTTTGAAGATCCGGCATCCCGAGGTCACCCGCTCCCAATCCACTCTAGGGTAAAGGGTCCCGCAATTGAGTGTTTTCAAATCGAGCCGTCCGTTGACGACGAAATGGCTTCACATACTCTGAATCCATCATGAATTGAACATATATGCCGTCCGTACGACGATCCGGCATCTCGAGGTCACCCGATCCAAATCATCTGTTGTTTCAGGTTGGCAAAGTCGGGAAAGCGAATGTAGGGGTAGTTAGGGCTCGGGAAGGGTAGGTCTTGGTCCAGAATAATTCCTTCTTCAGAGTGACTTCCAGGTTATTAGGGAACTAAGACTCTGATAGTGGTTAGAAACATGATGGTATAGCTTACTTTTTATAGAAGGTTTTCTCGAAAATATCAATGTTGACCTATTAAATGTGCACTAAGGATTGTTATTAGTACCTATTTAAATGTATACCAAACCATACTATCCATCCGTAATAAATTGAACATACACGCCGTCCGTTTGAAGATCCGGCATCCCGAGGTCACCCGTTCCCAATCCACTCTAGGGTTAAAGGGTCCCGGAATTGAGGGTTTTTAAATCGAGCCGTCCGTTGACGACGAAACGGCTTCCCATACTCTGAATCCATCGAATTGAACATATATGCCGTCCGTACGACGATCCAACATCTCGAGGTCACCCGATCCAAATCATCAGTTGTTTTAGGTTGGCAAAGTCGGGATAGCGTATGTAGGGGTAGTTAGGGCTCGGGAGGGCTCAGGAAGTGTAGGTCAGGATCCGAAATAATTCCATTCTTGAGAGTGACTTCTGGGTGCTTAGGGAATTAAGACTCTGATAGTGGTTAGAAACATGATGGTATAGCTTACTGTTTATAGAAGGTTTCCTCGGAAATATCTATGTTGACCCATTAAATGTGCACTAAGGATTGTTATTAGTACCTATTTAAATGTATACCAAACCATACTCTCCATCCATCATAAATTGAACATACTCGCCATCCGTTTGAAGATCCGGCATCCCGAGGTCACCCGTTCCCAATCCACTCTAGGGTAAAGGGTCCCGCAATTGAGTGTTTTCAAATCGAGCCGTCCGTTGACGATGAATTGGCTTCACATACTCTGAATCCTTCATGAATTGAACATATATGCCGTCCGTACGACGATCTGGCATCTCGAGGTCACCCGATCCAAATAATCAGTTGTTTCAGGTTGGCAAAGTCGGGAAAGCGAATGTATGGGTAGTTAGGGCTCGGGAAGGGTAGGTCTTGGTCCAGAATAATTCCTTCTTCAGAGTGACTTCCGGGTTATTAGGGAACTAAGACTCTGATAGTGGTTAGAAACATGATGGTATAGCTTACTTTTTATAGAAGGTTTCCTCGAAAATATCAATGTTGACCTATTAAATGTGCACTTAGGATTGTTATTAGTACCTATTTAAATGTATACCAAACCATACTATCCATCCATAATAAATTGAACATACACGCCGTCCGTTTGAAGATCCGGCATCCCGAGGTCACCCGTTCCCAATCCACTCTAGGGTTAAAGGGTCCCGGAATTGGGGGTTTTCAAATCAAGCCGTCCGTTGACGACGAAACAGCTTCCCATACTCTAAATCCATCATAAATTGAACATATATGCCGTCCGTACGATGATCCGGCATCTCGTGGTCACCCGATCCAAATCATAGGTTGTTTCAGGTTGGTAAAGTCGGGAAAGAGTATGTATGGGTAGGTAAGGCTCGGGAGGGGTCGGGAAGGGTAGGTCAGGGACCGGAATAATCCCTTCTTGAGAGTGACTTCCGGGTGCTTAGGAGACTAAGACTCTGATAGTGGTTAGAAACATGATGGTATAGCTTACTGTTTATAGAAGGTTTCCTCGGAAATATCTATGTTGACCCATTAAATGTGCACTAAGGATTGTTATTAGTACCTATTTAAATGTACACCAAACCATACTCTCCATCCGTCATAAATTGAACATACACGCCATCCATTTGAAGATCCGGCATCCCGAGGTCACCCATTCTCAATCCACTCTAGGGTTAAGGGGTCCCGGAATTGAGGGTTTTCAAGTCGAGCCGTCCGTTGACGACGAAACGGCTTCTCATACTCTAAATCCGTCATAAATTGAACATATATGCCGTCCGTATGACGATCCGGCATCTCAAGCTCACCCGATCCAAATCATCGGTTGTTTCAGGTTGGCAAAGTCAGGAAAGCGTATGTAAGGGAAGGTAAGGCTTGGGAGGGGTCGGGAAGGGTAGGTCGGGGACGGGAATAATCCCTTCTTGAGAGTGACTTCCGGGTGCTTAGGGAACTAAGACTCTGATAGTGGTTAGAAACATGATGGTATAGCTTACTGTTTAAAGAAGGTTTCCTTGGAAATATCTATGTTGACCCATTAAATGTGCACTAAGGATTATTATTAGTACCTATTTAAATGTTTACCAAACCATACTCTCCATCCGTCATAAATTGAACATACACGCCGTCCGTTTGAAGATCTGGCATTCCGAGGTCACCCGTTCCCAATCCACTCTAGGGTTAAGGGTTTCCGGAATTGAGGGTTTTCAAATCGAGCCGTCCGTTGACGACAAAACGGCTTCCCATGCTCTAAATCCATCATAAATTGAACATATATGCCGTCCGTACGACGATCTGGCATTTCGAGGTCACCCGATCCAAATCATCGGTTGTTTCAGGTTGGCAAAGTCGGGAAAGCATATGTAAGGGTAGGAAAGGCTCGGGAGGGGCCTGGAAGGGTAGGACAGGGTCCGGAATAATCCCTTCTTGAGAGTGACTTCCGGGTGCTTCGGGAACTAAGACTCTGATAGTGGTTAGAAACATGATGGTATAGCTTACTGTTTATAGAAGGTTTCCTCGGAAATATCTATGTTGACCCATTAAATGTGCCCTAAGGATTGTTATTAGTACCTATTTAAATGTATACCAAACCATACTCTCCATCCGTCATAAATTTAACATACACGCCGTCCGTTTGAAGATCCGGCATCCCAAGGTCACTCGTTCCCAATCCACTCTAGGGTACAAGGTCCCGGAATTGAGGGTTTTTAAATCGAGCCGTCCGTTGACGACGAAACGGCTTCCCATACTCTGAATCCATCATGAATTGAACATATATGCCGTCCGTACGAAGATCCAACATCTCGAGGTCACCCGATCCAAATCATCAGTTGTTTTAGGTTGGCAAAGTCGGGATAGCGTATGTAGGGGTAGTTAGGGCTCGGGAGGGCTCAGGAAGTGTAGGTCAGGATCCGAAATAATTCCATTCTTGAGAGTGACTTCCGGTTGCTTAGGGAACTAAGACTCTGATAGTGGTTAGAAACATGATGGAATAGCTTTTACTGTTTATAGAAGGTTTCCTCGGAAATATCTATGTTGACCCATTAAATGTGCACTAAGGATTGTTATTAGTACCTATTTAAATGTATACCAAACCATACACTCCATCCGTCATAAATTGAACATACACGCCGTCCGTTTGAAGATCCGGCATCCCGAGGTCACCCGTTCCCAATCCACTCTAGGGTTAAGGGGTCCTGGAGTTAAGGATTTTGAAATCGAGCCGTCCGTTGACGACGAAATGGCTTCACATACTCTGAATCCATCATGAATTGAACAAAAATGCCGTCCGTACGACGATCCGGCATCTTGAGGTCACCCGATCCAAATCATCAGTTGTTTCAGGTTGGCAAAGTCGGGAAAGCGAATGTAGGGGTAGTTAGGCTCAGGAATGGTAGGTCAGGATCCGGAGTAATTCCTTCTTAAGAGTTACTTCCGAGTGCTTAGGGAACTAAGAGTCTGATAGTGGTTAGAAACATGATGGTATAGCTTACTGTTTATAGAAGGTTTCCTCAGAAATATCTATGTTGACCCATTAAATGTGCACTAAGGATTGTTATTAGTACCTATTTAAATGTATACCAAACCATACTCTCCATCCGTCATAAATTGAACATACACACCGTCCGTTTGAAGATCCGGCATCCCGAGGTCACCCGTTCCCAATCCACTCTAGGGTAAAGGGTCCTGAAATTGAGTGCTTTCAAATCGAGCCGTCCGTTGACGACGAAATGGCTTCACATACTCTGAATCCATCATGAATTGAACATAAATGCCGTCCGTACGATGATCCGGCATCTTGAGGTCACCCGATCCAAATCATTAGTTGTTTCAGGTTGGCAAAGTCGGGAAAGCGAATGTAGGGGTAGTTAGGGCTCAGGAAGGGTAGGTCAGGATCCGGAATAATTCCTTCTTGAGAGTTACTTCTGAGTGCTTAGGGAACTAAGAGTCTGATAGTGTTTAGAAACATGATGGTATAGCTTACTATTTATAGAAGGTTTCCTCGGAAATATCTATGTTGACCCATTAAATGTGCACTAAGGATTGTTATTAGTACCTATTTAAATGTATACCAAACCATACTCTCCATCCGTCATAAATTGAACATACACGCCATCCATTTGAAGATCCGGCATCCCGAGGTCACCCGTTCCCAATCCACTCTAGGGTTAAAGGGTCCCGGAATTGGGGATTTTCAAATCGAGCCGTCCGTTGATGACGAAACAGCTTCCCATACTCTAAATCCATCATAAATTGAACATATATGCCGTCCGTACGACGATCCGGCATCTCGTGGTCACCCGATCCAAATCATAGGTTGTTTCAGGTTGGCAAAGTCGGGAAAGAGTAAGTAAGGGTAGGTAAGGCTCGGGAGGGGTCGGGAAGGGTAGGTCAGGGACCGGAATAATCCTTTCTTGAGAGTGACTTCCGTGTGCTTAGGTAATTAAGACTCTGATAGTGGTTAGAAACATGATGGTATAGCTTACGGTTTATATAAGGTTTCCTCGGAAATATCTATGTTGACCCATTAAATGTGCACTAAGGATTATTATTAGTACTTATTTAAATGTATACCAAACCATACTCTCCATCCGTCATAAAATGAACATACACGCCATCCATTTGAAGATCCGGCATCCCGAGGTCACCCGTTCCCAATCCACTCTAAGGTTAAAGGGTCCCGGAATTGAGGGTTTTCAAATCGAGCCGTCCGTTGACGACGAAACGGCTTCTCATACTCTAAATCCATCATAAATTGAACATATATGCCGTCCGTATGATGATCCGGCATCTCAAGGTCACCCGATCCAAATCATCGGTTGTTTCAGGTTGTCAAAGTCGGGAAAGCGTATGTAAGGGAAGGTAAGGCTCGGGAGGGTGGGGAAGGGTAGGTCTGGGACCGGAATAATCCCTTCTTGAGAGTGACTTCCGGGTGCTTAGGGAACTAAGACTCTGATAGTGGTTAGAAACATGATGGTATAGCTTACGGTTTATAGAAGGTTTCCTCGGAAATATCTATGTTGACCCATTAAATGTGCACTAAGGATTATTATTAGTACCTATTTAAATGTATACCAAACCATACTCTCCATCCGTCATAAATTGAACATACACGCCGTCCGTTTGAAGATCCGGCATCCCGAGGTCACCTGTTCCCAATCCACTCTTGGGTAAAGGGTCCCGCAATTGAGGGTTTTCAAATCGAGCTGTCCGTTCACGATGAAACGGCTTCCCATACTCTGAATCTATCATGAATTGAACATATATGCCGTCCGTACGACGATCCGGCATCTCGAGGTCACCCGATCCAAATCATCAGTTGTTACTGGTTGGCAAAGTCGGGAAAGCATATGTAGGGGTAGTTATTGCTCGGGAAGGGTAGGTCAGGGTCCGGAATAATTCCTTTTTGAGAGTGACTTCCAGGTTCTTAGGGAACTATGTTAGGAACATTTTATTATGTTTTGATGATGGCCATACTAGCTGTTATAGCAAGCCTGAAATAAGTTAGAATTCTCTGTATAAGTCTTTACTTAGAGTCTGACATGTTGTATAAGTTGAGTCAGACAAGTATTGTACTAGTTGGTAGGACGGCAAAGCAAAAAATAGATATTCGGTAGAGTGAAGCCAGCCAAGCACCAGCAGAGAAGCAATGCAGACATAAAGGTCTGACTTGTAACCAAGGAAGTCTGTGATGACCTTGGACAAGTCTAAGTTATACTACAAGCGATGCACATTAATATTCGAATATGGTGTACACTGATCTCACCCCAATCAAAGATCAGTGAAGTACAAAGATTCTCCTCAAATAGAAACAAAGAAGAAAGCAGTGAATCGGCAAAGCAGACTATCTTTCGGCTGAGTAAAGACGAAACGGTGAAGGAAAAGCTAAATCGGCTAAGTCAGAAGGATCACTTGACCGTTCTAAAAACGGCGAAGTAACACTTACCAGATCAGATTTAATATACGTTGAAGATTCAGAAGATCATGCATTAAATGCACAATCAATAGAGGATCATTCAAGGACGGATTTTATGCTATACGTTTGAAGAAAGAATCTGATCACTGAAATCAAGGAGAATGCAATTATGGGGGAATCAAGAATAAAATCAAGGATTATTCCCTCATTAATATAGCCAACGGACAGAATTTCAAAATCAAGGTTATTCAAGGCTATAAATAGAAGGCATTGACAGACATAGAAAGTAATGAACTAAAAAGAAAAATCAAGTGAAAACTCTGTCAATTTGAAAAGCCTTCTCTCTGAACTTACAAGGAAACATCTAGTGATCAACTCGATAGCGAGCTATAAAGTCATACTTGGTGCTGAGATTGATTAATCAAGTGTGTGAATTAAATTCACATCCAACTGAAGCAACTGAATCAGAGACAATCTGAGAAGGAATTGAATCTGTGATAGCTGTTGAAGGATTTTGATCTCAAGGAGCAGCAAGGAAAACTGAATCACTGAAGCTGTTGCAGTCAAGGAGTGATAGTCTTGTAGATTGTGAAGCTTGGGAAGCAAAGGACAATCATACTATTGTATCTGTGAAAACAATAGTGAATTCCTCCGATCATCACAGGAGAAGAGTGGATTAAGGGATTACACCACCCTGAACCACTATAAGCCTTGTGTCAATTTAATTTCTGCAATTTACTTTACTGCATTCATTTAATTTGCCTACATCATAACTTATATCTGTGATTGCCTAAACTGATTTGAAAACAACATAGTAAGAAGGGACTTATCCGCTGCACAAAAGCTTTTAAATAAAAGAAAAGGTTTTGAAACTCCACTATAGTCATTCAACCCCCTCCCCCCCTCTGACTATAGTTTCACCCTTCTCTGGGACCAACAATTGGTATCGGAGCAGTGTTCCTAGTATCAGAACCTGTTCAGATCTAATTTCTGGTAACAAGGAGATCACTTATTTTCAAAGTAGTTTTCAAATCTGAGTTTTCTATACGCTTACATTTATATCTTCATTTGCACTGATGGATTCCTCAAACTTCTTGTCAAAAGTACTTGTTTTTAATGTTAATAATTTTGATGAATATAAAATAAGAATGCTATCTTATCTTGCAGCAACTCATGAAGAGATGCTGGATGTAATTAATGATGGACCAATCACAATCACAACTGTGGTAGGCACAGGAGCAGATCAAGGAAAGGAAATTGACAAACCTAAAAAGGATTGGACCAAGGATGACAGGAGAAGAGCAAATCTGGACTTTGTTGCAAAAGACATGATCTTAAAGACCCTAGATAGCAACATATTCATGAGAATCAAAGACTGCAAAACAGCAAAGGAGATGTGGGACAAGCTATCATTGATAAATGAAGGATCTGAAGCAGTTAAAGAAAACAAATTATCTGTTGCAAAACAGAAATTTGATAACTTTAAAATGTAGGCTGGTGAATCCATTGATCAAATGGACAACAGATTCTCAAGCATCATCAGTGAATTGCAACAGCTTGGACATATATATCCTCAGAAAGAAGTATGCTTGATGATCTTGAGAGGACTACCTGAAAGATGGAAGATCATAACATCAGTAATCAGAGGAACAACGAATCTTGCAAGCACTGACACTCTGACACTGATGTCCCAATTAAAAGCTCATGAATTCGAATTGAACGGTGAAGATGGTGCTCCGGCAGAGACACACAAAATCACCGCATTAGCCGCACCCCAAAGAAAGTAACTTTGCCGAATGCATCAAAGAAAGAGACACATACTAAAAGAACAGTAGCTTTATTAGTTAAACGCTTTGACAGGTTTAGCAGAAAGAAGCCCTTCAAAGGGAATTCATCATCAAACAAGAGGTCAAGCTCAAACAAAGATATGAAGAAGAATGGTGATGAATACAGATGCTTCAACTGCAACAAGAAAGGTCACTTCAAGGCTGATTGTCCTGAAGAAAATGGCAAAGATGATGAAAAGAAGAAATACAAAGCATCTGAAAAGAGAAAAAGCAAGAAGGCACTCAAGGCAGAATCCAGCAGTGAAAAGAATGAAGAATCATCTGATAATGATTCAGATGATAGTGATGAAGAAGACAGCTCAGAAAATGAAAAAGCATGTCTATGCCTCATGACCAAAGAATTGGATGAAGATAAAAGTGATAGCTCAGACACTGAGGAAACAAGCCTATGTTTAATGACTAAAGAATCAGATGAAACTGAGGTAACATCTAGTTCTTGTTCCTCATCAAATGCATCCACATCTAACACTGCACAATCTTCTAGTCTCCCATTAGATACAGCAGACCTAGTCCAAAATCTCATGACTAAATTTGATGAAATTGAAAAGAATCATGAAATTCTGGAAAAGGAATGCAAGGATCTAAGAAAAGAGAATAAGAGATTAAAGAAAGAACTGGATAAAGCAAAAGCTGAATTAACTAGTAAGGAGACCTACTTAAATGATCAACAAAAAGCAGATGATCATACATCTGTTATTAACAGATCATTTAAGAAAATCTCCTCACCAGTAAAGGTAACCACTGCACCACTAAAAGCACCAGCTTACAAACCCTCAAAAAGGTTTGGATCCAGATCTGGTCATGGCTACAACAGTCAGGATGAAAGTAGGAATAATGGTCAACACAATTCTAAATTCAGGACCATTAATGGATCAAAATTTAGAAATGGACAGACCATAGTTCCAACAGATCATCCTGTTCCGGTGAAGTCAAAACCTAGTGTAGTGAAACATTAGACTAAATCCTCATTCCAGTCAATCAAGAACAATGCCATCTGAAAGGTAAAGGCAGACTTTACCCTTCAGAGGATGATTGGAATGTTGCACCTCCAAAATACAAGAGGAAACCATTCCATAAAATGCATCATGTGTTTAAGAAAAACCAATCTGTTCCTAGACATATGAAGCAAGAAAGGTTTCCTACTGCATATTGGAAAGTGAAGAAGGATGTAAATGCACCAAAAGGTGGAGAAAAGTATCAGAATACCTTCAGTAAAAATATTAGAAGCTATTCTGCCATGCCTTATACATATGAAGTTGATGACTTCAATTATCCAAAAAGAAGACCTTTTGGATACACACTTGGTATGGGAGGCATGATTGCTAACTGGTATGGACCCAAACAGTGTTGGGTACCTAAACTTAATTAATCTGTTTTGTAGGATGTCTGGTACATAGACAGTGGATGTTCTAGACACATGACAGGAAACAAGAAATGGCTCACTGACTTCAAAGCTTTTGATGGACCCAAAGTCACATTTGGAGGCAAAGAAAACCCTGGCAAAATTAAGGGGGAAGGCATAATACTCAAGAACAATCTAAAGATTCAAAACGTGGCATATGTCAAGGGACTTAACTTCAATCTGATGAGCATCAGTCAATTCTGTGACAAAGGCTACAATGTGCACTTAAGAAGGATGCAAAGTGATTCACAGCCAAACCAACATAGTAGTTCTTGTAGGTATAAGACAAGACAACATGTATGTGGTGGACTGGAGAACAGCCAAGGCAGAAACATGTCTACTTGTCAAGAATAAACTATCAACAAGCTGGATTTGGCGCAGAAGATTAAATCACCTGAATTTCAAGACCATCAACAAACTATCAAAGAGCAAGTTAGTTGAAGGCCTGACAGAGATCACATTCAAGAAAGAAAGTCTATGTGATGCATGTCAGGAAGGAAAATAGATCAAAAGTTCATTCAAGTCAAAGCCTTATCAATCTACAACAAGAGTTCTACATCTGTTACACATGGACATGTTTGGACCAATCACACCAGTAAGTGTGAGTGGTAAGAAATAAACTCTTGTAGTGGTGGATGACTTCTCAAAGTACACCTGGACAATTTTCATGAACAAGAAGAAAGAAACACTCAAGAAGCTGCCAGATTTGCTGAGAAGACTCCAAAATGAGAAAGTGCTAAAGATTATCAAGATCATATCAGATAGAGGCACTGAATTTCTAAATGAAATTATCAGAACCTATTGTGAAGAAAATGGAGTGTTACATCAACTATCTGCAGCAGGAACTCCACAACAAAATGGTGTAGCAGAAAGAAGAAACAGAACTCTCAAAGAAGCAGTTAGAACAATGATTGTTGAAGCATGCTTGCCAAAGAGGTTTTGGGCTGAAGCAGCAAACACAGCATGTCATACACAAAACAGATCAATCATCAACAAATATCATGGATAGACTCCATATGAAATATGGAATGGTAGAAAACCCAATATCTCATATTTTCATATGTTTGGATCAAAATGTTTTGTCTTAAACAGGAACCAGCTGCATACCTTTGATGAGAAGGCTGATGAAGCAATCTTCATGGGATACTCAAACACCAGAAAAGCATTCAGAGTACTCAATAAAAGAACATTGGTGATTGAAGAATCAATACATGTGGTTTTTGATGAACCAAATACAAATGGTGAAGATCTTCAAGACCAAGAAGAGAAAGCAGAACAAAGGGAAATCTATACAAATGAAACAATACCAGCTACCATCCTAAATCATCACTTTGAAAATCAAGAGGAGCCACATATCAATACAACAGAAGAAGCACCTGAAGTTGAAATTCATGCTCAGCATGAAGGTATGGAAGCACCAAGTGAAGAACAACTTCAACCAGATCTAAATTGGCTAAGAGACCATCCTGAAGAACAAGTTATTGGAGATATTCACACAGGAGTTAGAACCAGAAGACAACTGGAGCACATGCTAACTTGCTTTCTATCACAAGTGGAACCCAAGACCATAGATGATGCAATCCAAGATGCAGATTGGATCACAGCCATGCAAGAAGAACTAAATGAATTTGAAATAAATGAAGTCTGGGAACTTGTTGACAGACCAGCTATGGCCAACATCATTGGTGCAAAATGGGTATTCAGGAACAAGATGGATGAGCAAAGAACTGTTGTCAGAAACAAAGCAAGGCTAGTTGCAAAAGGCTATTCTCAAGCAGAAGGAATAGTTTATGATGAAACATTTGCACCAGTAGCAAGATTGGAAGCAATCAGACTCTTTCTAGCATTTGCTGCATACAAAGACTTCAAAGTCTATCAAATGGATGTCAAGAGTGCATTCCTAAATGGACTTTTGGAAGAAGAAGTTTATGTAGAACAACCTCCTGGATTTCAAATCAAAGGAAAAGAAGACAAATATACAAACTCAAAAAGGCCCTCTATGGCCTCAAACAGGCACCTAGAGCATGGTATGAAACACTATCACAATTTCTGATCAAGAATGGATTCAACAAGGGAACTATTGACAAGACTCTATTCAAACTAGAGGAAGGAGCAAGCACATTGCTAGTACAAATCTATGTTGATGATATAATCTTTGGATCAGAGGATGAAAAGCTTTGTGAGAAATTTGCAAACCTGATGAAGAGCAAATTTCAGATGAGCATGATGGGAGAATTAAACTATTTCCTTGGCCTTCAAGTAAAGCAAATGAAGGATGACATTTTCATCAGTCAAGCCAAGTACACAAGAGATTTGATACACAAGTATGGGATGAATACAAGTGGCACAGCAGACACACCAATGTGTGCCAGAGTCATACTTGGAAAGATGAAGCAGGAAAGGATGTTGATCAGAAAATGTATAGAGGAATCATTGGATCCTTATTATACTTAACTGCAAGCAGACCGGATATAGCATTTGCAGTAGGAGTGTGTGCAAGATTTCAAGCTCAACCAAAAGAATCACATCTTCTAGCAGCTAAAAGGATAATCAAATACTTGAAAAACACTATAAATGTTGGAATTTGGTATCCAAAAGATGGAGGATTTAAATTGATATCATATTCAGACTCTGACTATGCTGGATGCAAAATAGATAGAAAAAGCACCTCTGGAACATATCAAATGCTAGGAACCAGACTAGTCTCTTGGTTCAGTAAAAAGCAACAGCTAAGGGACTATGGAGTGGAAGAGAAAACAATTCCAATCATGTGTGACAACACAAGTGCAATATCTATTACTGAAAATCCAGTATTGCATTCAAGAACAAAGCACATTGATGTAAGACATCATTTCATCAGAGACCATGTTGAAAAGGGGGATGTCATCCTAAAACACATACCCACTGAAGATCAATTGGCTGACATCTTCACTAAACCACTCAGTTATGAAAGATTTAGTATGTTGAGAACTGAGTTAGGAATGATTGAAATTGAATAAGTATCAAATAGCGGCTAACTAGAGTAATCGGCTAAGTGACTTCATCAACTGGTACAACCTTTGCCGTTACAGAAGATATAGCAGGTAAGGCACTGGTATCCAGCGAAGGTACTTAACTGATTGTTAGGAACAGTTAAATGGAGCAGCACGGTGAAGAACTCATTGAATCGGCTAAGTAACCAGCCAAGACACTTCACCGAAATAAAGACTTGGATAAATTAGAAGTGTGAACAAAATCAATTCTGATTACACGTGGAGAATAAGGAAATTATGGAGGATTATTCTGTGAAAGATTACACACGTGGAGATCAACTTATGATCATGGAGGTAATTATATTATTTTTCGAATTATAAACTCCTCGATTCCCGGGCTCTATCATTACTTACCTCAAACCACTTCCCCATTACGCTCAAATATTGCAATTCACATACACAAAATCACGTCATTATGTCACAAAATCCTTCCATATTCAAACCACGTTCACACTACCCAAATCACACTATATAAACAAGACTTAGAGATTTTTAGAAATCTTTACGCTATCTTGCAAACTTACAAACCCTATTTCTGATTTTCACTGAAAACTTGAAGAACTCCTTTCTAAACATCTATCTACTATCAATGGCTTCATCTTTCACAATCTCTCCCACTGAAAAATACTATGAGAAGTCCATCATCACTGGTTCATTCTACAAACCAGGACATTATCTCTCGTATTGTGATAATGATGCGAAAGCTCAATGCTTGGTTGACTGCTGTTCAAACTTGGGGCTGATGACCTTCCTAAACCCCCCAATCACTGGAATTTGTTATGAAAATCTGATTGCGTTTTGGAAAAACGCCAAATTTGTGCCCAGCACAAGGAAGACTGAAGTCGACCGTATCACGAGCTCAATCTTTGGAAGAAGACATAGTCATAATGCCTGGTACACTAAACAGATATATGCAACTTCCCATAATCGGTCCAGCCAATGTCAAGTTTGTGATGGTTGACGTCCAGAAATTCTGGGCTGAAATAGCCAAGAATCCCAGCAGAAACAGCAAAACATACAATCTGGCCAGATCAATGCTCAAACTTCCATTCGCGGAATTTGCACCAGTCATCACCAAGAATATCGAGGAGAGAAAGGGGTCTACGGAAAATTTGACTGAAGTTCGGATCAGACTGATGGCCATCATCTACGAAGGTATCAAATTCGACTAGGCAACATTTGTTTTCAATCGATTGAAGGACCAAATTCAAAAGGAAATTGATATATCAACAATGGCACCAAGCAAGGGTTTACAGAAAAAGGGCGATTTCTGGGAGAGGAAATCATATGGGTTCTCTCTTCAACACCTGTTCAACGAATGGAAGGTAAAACCCACCAATCTACAGTCCCCACACAAGTCAAAAACCATGTTTACCTACATCACGGCTTCCTTGAAGCCCAAACCCATTGCTGGAAGCAAAAGAAAGCGACCTGAAGGGAGTAGATCGGGAGTGGGACGAAGAACCAAATCCCAAACGGCACATAAAGGCACCTCTCTGACTAGGATCAGCAATTTGAATGAACCTGTGACAATAAGTGACGACACAGCAACTGAAGAAGAAAAGCAACAAGAGGAAATCACCTATCTGGAGGAAGGCGAGGAAGGATACATAATCACCTCATCTGAAGAGGAAGAAATAGATGAGGCAGAAGATGATTCAGAGGATGAACACCTAGGAGGTAGAAATTTTGAAGCAAATCAAGAAGATTTGGGGATTTCTGACGATGAACTGACTCTCCAAGAAGTGCTTTTCAAAAGCATTTCTACAGTTGACAAACAGCTCAGTGAGCGAGCTGATAAAGCTCACTCAGCCGAAATTGTCAACTCCCCCACAATTGCACAAGGGGGAACAGTAGCAGATGAAGAAGCTCACACTCAACAACAAAATGACCCTTTGTCTAATGAGGCAGAAAAAGAGCAGATGGAAGAAAAAGAAGTTGACGTGGAAAATAAGCAGAAGCAAGGTGAAGAAGCTGAGGGTGAAAATGATGAGGATGAAGAAGATGCCCATGTGACACCAGAAGAAATTGATCCAGAAAGAGTCTTCAATCTAGACATTCAACCCCTCATTGTGGACATGGAAAGGCAATACTACAGCAGGCAAAATTTGAAGCATGCCTTAAGGAGTGAAGCTACCTCCTTCAACCACAAGATTGAGGCCCTCATTAATCACATCAAGATTCAGGATGAAGTCATGGAAAGGCAAGGGAACTTACTTTGCAACTTACAGAAACTCATTCATCACCATGTCCAAACCAATCTTGAATTCCATGCTGAAACAATGGACAACAATCTTAAGCCATTGGTGGACACTCTCAATGCTCATACTCATCAAATTCAGCATCTGGATGAGGTAATGAGCATTCTGGCAAGCAATTGGACCTTCTACTCAAAATTGGTGAGGCCAACAACAAGATACTGGAGAGAAGATATGGACCACTCCCTGACTCTGATACAGCACCAACAAATCTTGAAGCCTTTTTTAGTGCTGCCAAAAAGGGAGAAGAAAGTTCTAAGCCTGAAAGCAGTAAAGAGAAGGCAAGCCCAACAGAAAAGGGCAAGGGCAGCAAAGGCAAAGGCATCAGGATTGAAGATGTGAAGAAGTAGATCTTACACTCAATCTGAATGATTTCTAGATTACTTCTATGTGCCCTGTCTTTAAATAAAAAGATGCAATATCTTATTGCCCTATGATGGATGAATAAAATCGTTGAAATTATGTTCTGTTGTTATAAAGATTTTTTTTATTACTTATGTTCAGGCTTATGAGGGTTTTTGGCATCATCAAAAAGGGCGAAATTGTTAGGAACATTTTATTATGTTTTGATGATGGCCATACTAGCTGTTATAGCAAGCCTGAAATAAGTTAGAATTCTCTGTATAAGTCTTTACATAGAGTCGACATGTTGTATAAGTTGAGTCGACAAGTATTGTACTAGTTGGAAGGACGGCAAAGCAAAAAACAGATATTCGGCAGAGTGAAGCCAGCCAAGCACCAGCAGAGAAGCAATACAGACATTAAAGGTCTGACTTGTAACCAAGGAAGTCTGTGATGACCTTGGACAAGTCTAAATGATACTACAAGCGATGCACATTAATATTCGAATATGGTGTACACTGATCTCACCCCAATCAAAGATCAGTGAAGTACAAAGATTCTCCTCAAACAGAAACAAAGAAGAAAACAAGTGAATCGGCAAAGCGCGACTCACTTTCGGCCGAGTAAAGACGAAACGGTGAAGGAAAAGCTAAATCGGCTAAGTCAGAAGGATCACTTGACCGTTCTAAATACGGCGAAGTAACACTTACCAGATCAGATTTAATATACGTTGAAGATTCAGAAGATCATGCATTAAATGCACAATCAATAGAGGATCATTCAAGGACGGATTTTCTGCTATACGTTTGAAGAAAGAATCCGATCACTGAAATCAAGGAGAATGCAATTATGGGGGAATCAAGAATAAAATCAAGGATTATTCCCTCATTAATATAGCCAACGGATGGAATTTCAAAATCAAGGTTATTCAAGGCTATAAATAGAAGGCATTGACAGACAGAGAAAGTAATGAACTAAAAAGAAAAATCAAGTGAAAACTCTGTCAATTTGAAAAGCCTTCTCTCTGAACTTACAAGGAAACATCTAGTGATCAACTCAGATAGCAAAGCTATAAAGTCATACTTGGTGCTGAGATTGATCAATCAAGTGTGTGAATTACATTCACATCCAACTGAAGCAACTGGATTAGAGACAATCTGAGAAGGAGTTGAATCTGTGATAGCTGTTGAAGGATTTTGATGTCAAGGAGCAGCAAGGAAGACTGAATCACTGAAGCTGTTGCAGTCAAGGAGTGATAGTCTTGTAGATTGTGAAGCTTGGGAAGCCAAGGAAAATCATACTATTGTATCTGTGAAAACAATAGTGAATTCCTCCGATCATCACAGGAGAAGAATGGATTAAGGGATTACACCACCCTGAACCACTATAAGCCTTGTGTCAATTTAATTTCTGCAATTTACTTTACTGCATTCATTTAATTTGCCTACATCATAACTTATATCCGTGATTGCCTAAACCGATTTGAAAACAACATAGTAAGAAGGGACTTATCCGCCGCACAAAAGCTTATAAATAAAAGAAAAGTTTTTGAAACTCCACTATAGTCATTCACCCCCCCCCCCCTCGACTATAGTTTCACCCTTCTCTGGGACCAACAAACTAAGACTCTGATAGTGGTTAGAAACATGATGGTATAGCTTACTGTATATAGAAGGTTTCCTCGGAAATATCTATGTTGACCCATTAAATGTGCACGAAGGATTGTTATTACTACCTATTTAAATGTATACCAAACTATACTCTCCATCCGTCATAAATTGAACATACACGCCATCCGTTTGAAGATCTGGCATCCCGAGGTCACCCGTTCCCAATCCACTCTAGGGTTAAGGAGTCCCGGATTGAGGATTTTCAAATCGAGCCGTCCGTTGATGACAAAACGGCTTCCCATACTCTATATCCATCATAAATTGAACAAATATGTCGTCCGTACGACGATCCGGCATCTCGAGGTCACCCAATCCAAATAATCGGTTGTTTCAGGTTGGCAAAGTCGGGAAAGCGTATAAGGGTAGGTAAGGCTCGGGAGGGGTCGGGAAGGGTAGGTTAGGGACCGGAATAATCCCTTCTTGAGAGTGATTTCCGGGTGCTTAGGGAACTAAGACTCTGATAGTGGTTAGAAACATGATGGTATAGCTTACTGTTTATAGAAGGTTTCCTCAGAAATATCTATGTTGACCCATTAAATGTGCACTAAGGATTGTTATTAGTATGTATACCAAACCATACTCTCCATCCGTTATAAATTGAACATACAAGCCGTCCGTTTGAAAATCCGGCATCCCGAGGTCACCTATTCCCAATCCACTCTAGGGTTAAGGGGTCCCGAAATTGAGGGATTTCAAATCGAGCCGTCCGTTGACGACGAAACGGCTTCCCATACTCTAAATCCATCATAAATTGAACATATATGCCGTCCGTACGACGATCCGGCATCTCGAGGTCACCCGATCCAAATCATCGGTTGTTTCTGGTAGGCAAAGTCGGGAAAGCGTATGTAGGGGTAGTTATTGCTCGGGAGGGTTCGGGAAGGGTAGGTCAGGGTCCGGAATAATTTCTTTTTGAGAGTGACTTCCAGGTGCTTAGGGAACTAAGACTCTGATAGTGGTTAGAAACATGATGGTATAGCTTACTGTATATAGAAGGTTTCCTCGGAAATATCTATGTTGACCCATTAAATGTGCACTAAGGATTGTTATAAGTAACTATTTAAATGTATACCAAACTATACTCTCCATCCGTCATAAATTGAACATACACGCCGTCCGTTTGAAGATCCGGCATCCCGAGGTCACCCGTTCCCAATCCACTCTAGGGTTAAGGAGTCCCTAATTGAGGGTTTTCAAATCGAGCCGTCCGTTGAGGACGAAACGGCTTCCCATACTCTAAATCCATCATAAATTGAACACATATGTCGTCCGTACGACCATCCGGCATCTCGAGGTCACCCAATCCAAATAATCGGTTGTTTCAGGTTGGCAAAGTCGGGAAAATGTATAAGGGAAGGTAAGGCTCGGGAGGGGTCGGGAAGGGTAGGTTAGGGACCGGAATAATCCCTTCTTGAGAGTGATTTCCGGGTGCTTAGGGAACTAAGACTCTGATAGTGGTTAGAAACATGATGGTATAGCTTACTGTTTATAGAAGGTTTCCTCAGAAATATCTATGTTGACCCATTAAATGTGCACTAAGGATTGTTATTAGTACCTATTTAAATGTATACCAAACCATACTCTCCATCCGTTATAAATTGAACATACAAGCCGTCCGATTGAAGATCCGGCATCCCGAGGTCACCCGTTCCCAATCCACTCTAGGGTTAAGGGGTCCCGAAATTGAGGGTTATCAAATCGAGCCGTCCGTTGACGACGAAACGGCTTCCCATACTCTAAATCCATCATAAATTGAACATATATGCCATCCGTACGACGATCCGGCATCTCGAGGTCACCCGTTCCAAATCATCGGTTGTTTCAGGTTGGCAAAGTCGGGAAAGCGTATGTAAGGGTAGGTAAGGCTCGGGAGGGGTCGGGAAGGGTCGGTCAGGGCCCAGAATAATACCTTCTTGAGAGTGACTTCCGGGTGCTTAAGGAACTAAAACTCTGATAGTGGTTAGAAACATGATGGTATAGCTTACTGTTTATAGAAGGTTTCCCCGGAAATATCTATGTTCACCCATTAAATGTGCACTAAGGATTGTTATTAGTATCTATTTAAATGTATACCAAACCATACTCTCCATCCGTCATAAATTGAACATACACGCCTTCCGTTTGAAGATCCGGCATCCCGAGGTCACCCGTTCCCAAGCAACCCTAGGGTTAAGGGGTCCCGGAATTGAGGGTTTCCAAATCGAGCCGTCCGTTGACGACGAAACGGCTTCCCATACTCTAAATCCATCATAAATTGAACATATATGCCGTCCGTACGACGATCCGGCATCTTTAGGTCACCTGATCCAAATCATAGGTTGTTTCAGGTTGGCAAAGTCGGGAAAGCGTATAAGGGTAGGTAAGGCTCGGGAGGGGTAGGGAAGGGTAGGTCAAGGACCGGAATAATCCCTTCTTGAGAGTGACTTCCGGGTGCTTAGGGAACTAAGACTCTGATAGTGGTTAGAAACATGATGGTATAGCTTACTGTTTATAGAAGGTTTCCACGGAAATATCTATGTTGGCCCATTAAATGTGCACTAAGGATTATTATTAGTATCTATTTAAATGTATACCAAACCACACTCTCCATCCGTTATAAATTGAACATACAAGCCATCCGTTTGAAGATCCGGCATCCCGAGGTCACCCTTTCCCAATCCACTCTAGGGTTAAGGGGCCCTGAAATTGAGGGTTTTCAAATCGAGCCGTCCGTTGACGACGAAACGGCTTCCCATACTCTAAATCCATTATAAATTGAACATATATGCCGTCCGTACGACGATCCGGCATCTCAAGGTCACCCGATCCAAATCATCGGTTGTTTCAGGTTGGCAAATTCGGGAAAGCGTATGTAAGGGTAGGTAAGGCTCGGGAGGGTCGGGAAGGGAAGGTCAGGGACCGGAATAATCCCTTCTTGAGAGTGACTTCTGGGTTCTTAGGGAACTAAGACTCTGATAGTGGTTAAAAACATGATGGTATAGCTTACTGTTTATAGAAGGTTTCCTCGGAAATATCTATGTTGACCCATTAAATGTGCACTAAGGATTGTTATTAGTACCTATTTAAATGTACACCAAACCATACTCTCCATCCATCATTAATTGAACATACACGCCGTCCGTTTGAAGATCCGGAATCCTGGTAACCCGTTCCCAATCCACTCTAGGGTTAAGGGGTCCCGGAATTGAGGGTTTTCAAATCGAGCTGCCCGTTGACGACGAAACAGCTTCCCATACTCTGAATCCATCATAAATTGAACATATATGCCGTCCGTACGACGATCCGGCATCTCGAGGTCACCCGATCCAAATCATCGGTTTTTTCAGGTTGGCAAAGTCGGGAATGCGTATGTAGGGGTAATTAAGGCTCGGGAACGGTAGGTCAGGGTCCATAATAATTCCATTCTTGAGAGTGACTTCAGGGTGCTTAGGGAACTAAGACTCTGATAGTGGTTAGAAACATGATGGTATAGCTTACTGTTTATAGAAGGTTTCCTCGGAAATATCAATGTTGACCTATTAAATGTGCACTAAGGATTGTTATTAGTACCTATTTAAATGTATACCAAACCATACTCTCCATCCGTAATAAATTGAACATACACGCCGTCCGTTTGAAGATCCGGCATCCCGAGGTCACACGTTCCCAATCCACTCTAGGGTTAAGGGGTCCCGGAATTGAGGGTTTTCAAATCGAGCCGTCCGTTGATGACGAAACGGCTTCCCATACTCTAAATCCATCATAAATTGAACATATATGCCGTCCGTACGACGATCCGTCATCTCGAGGTCACGCAATCCAAATCATCAGTTGTTTCAGGTTGGCATAATCGGGAAAGCGTATGTAATGGTAGGTTAGGCTCGGGAGGGGTCGGGAAGGGTTGGTCAGGGACCGGAATAATCCCTTCTTGAGAGTGACTTCTGGGTGCTTAGGGAACTAAGACTCAGATAGTGGTTAGAAACATGATGGTATAGCTTACTGTTTATAGAAGGTTTCCTCGGAAATATCTATGTTGACCCATTAAATGTGCACTAAGGATTGTTATTAGTACCTATTTAAATGTATACCAAACCATACTCTCCATCCGTCATAAATTGAACATACACGCCGTCCGTTTGAAGATCCGGCATCCCGAGGTCACCCGTTCCCAATCCACTCTAGGGTAAAGGGTCCCGCAATTGAGGGTTTTCAAATCGAGCTGTCCGTTGACGACGAAACGGCTTCCCATACTCTGAATCTATCATGAATTGAACATATATGCCGTCCGTACGATGATCCGGCATCTCGAGGTCACCCGATCCAAATCATCAGTTATTTCTGGTTGGCAAAGTCGGGAAAGCGTATGTAGGGGTAGTTATTGCTCGGGAGGGCTCGGGAAGGGTAGGTCAGGGTCCGGAATAATTCCTTTTTGAGAGTGACTTCCAGGTGCTTAGGGAACTAAGACTCTGATAGTGGTTAGAAACATGATGGTATAGCTTACTGCATATAGAAGGTTTCCTCGGAAATATCTATGTTGACCCATGAAATGTGCACAAAGGATTGTTATTAGTACCTATTTAAATGTATACCAAACTATACTCTCCATCCGTCATAAATTGAACATACACGCCGTCTGTTAGAAGATCCGGCATCCCGAGGTCACCCGTTCCCAATCCACTCTAGGGTTAAGGGGTCCCGGATTGAGGGTTTTCAAATCGAGCCGTCCGTTGACGACGAAACGGCTTACCATACTCTAAATCCATCATAAATTGAACATATATGCCGTCCGTACGACGATCCGGCATCTCGAGGTCACCCGATCCAAATCATCGGTTGTTTCAAGTTGGCAAAGTCGGGAAAGCGTATGTAAGGGTAGGTAAGGCTCGGGAGGGGTCGGGATGGGTCGGTCAGGGACCGGAATAATCCCTTCTTGAGAGTGACTTCCGGGTGCTTAGGGAACTAAGACTCTGATAGTGGTTAGAAACATGATTGTATAGATTACTGTTTATAGAAGGTTTCCTCGGAAATATCTATGTTGACGCATTAAATGTGCACTAAGGATTGTTATTAGTATCTATTTAAATGTATACCAAACCATACTCTCCATCCGTCATAAATTGGACATACACGCCGTCCGTTTGAAGATCCGGCATCCCGAGGTCACCCGTTCCCAAGCCACTCTAGGGTTAAGGGGTCCCGGAATTGAGGGTTTTCAAATCGAGCCGTCCGTTGACGAATGAAACGGCTTCCCATACTCTAAATCCATCATAAATTGAACATATATGCCGTCCGTACGACGATCCGGCATCTCGAGGTCACCCGATCCAAATCATCGGTTGTTTCTGGTTGGCAAAGTCGGGAAAGCGTATAAGGGTAGGTAAGGCTCTGGAGGGATCGGGAAGGGTAGGTCAAGGACCGGAATAATCCCTTCTTGAGAGTGACTTCCGGGTGCTTAGGGAACTAAGACTCTGATAGTGGTTAGAAACATGATGGTATAGCTTACTGTTTATAGAAGGTTTCCTCGGAAATATCTATGTTGACCCATTAAATGTGCACTAAGGATTGTTATTAGTACCTATTTAAATGTTGATGCGAATCAGGATCCGTTAACCATTCATGTTGGGCCTGAAACAAGATTGCAACGAAAGAATAGGGAAGAAGCCCTAAAAATTATGGCGACATCTACATTTGAGGAGCCCAAGTCCAACAAGCAAGAAAAGGCTAACATGTTCATTTTAAGTGTTATTGGGCTTGCTAAATAAATGGCCCAGCATTAAGGCCTTTATTTTGGTATTATAAAATTTATTTAAATAATCAATATTATTTAAATAAACAACAAAAACATGGCTGAATTTGGGGAGTAAATGGCGCCATCTTTTGAGTTCAAGAAGTCAAGAAGGCAAGTTTTGGAAAATGCAAATACATTGAATCAAGATGCATGAACCAAGATTTCAAGAGTCCAAGCATTTATTCAAGATACATTGATTCATGATGCTTTGAAACTAGCTTATTTTGGGCGCCCCATTTTGTGATATTTGAGGAAGACTTTTCATCTTATTTATGCCATTATTCATGTATTTATTTTCCTATAAATATCCAAACTTTTGTAACCAAAAGGATAGAACATTCAATTTTTTTATCTATAAAACTATTAAGTTTTTCTTTCCAAAGTATTTTTACTTTTGGTGTGTGTTTCTGGATAGAACACTAAATTTACCGGATTTATCAACAAACTTGAGCAAGTTGTTGTGGCATCCATCGATCCAAGGTCCTTAGAAACGAGATTTCTAAGCTTCCAAGGACAATACCAAGATCCCTAGAAACAGGATTTCTAGGCTTTCAAGGTAGCTCCTATCTTTTCTTGTTTTCATTTACTTTCCTTTTTATTCAAGAAAACAACTTTATTTCAATCCGATCCATATTCTTCATAGTTAAATTCTTATCAGTTGGTATCGAGAGAAGTTGATTGAAATAATCTTGTGAAAAAAAAAATATATATATATATATTCGTTCAAAAAAAAAAAAAAACTTTCATTCAAGTAGTGCACAAGTAAATTGTGGGTATGTTAGAAGAATAAGTAGTACTTGTTCCCCACAAGCATCTACTTGAATTCCTGGTTGTTTGAGTAGTACTCCACCATCTTATCACAATTCTAAATATATAAAAAAAAAAGTGAGGTGGGAGTTTCTACAAAGCTTTAGCTCTTTTGATTTCTAGTTCTTGAAATTATTCTTTAAAGTTTGGAAATTTTGAATCTTTTGATTTTGAATCTTTGGAGAACTCAAGAGTTTGTAAAACTTTGTTGAAAGAATCTAGAATTTATAAATTCTATCCAATTACATATACAATGGAAAATACTGAGGGGGAAGAAAGTGCTGCTCGTGTTCCTAGAACCACAAGGGATGTAGAACTCTTTCTACGAGCCCAAGAGGGACAAAATAGAATATATGAACAACGATTTGGGGAAATTAGCGAAAATTTGGCTGCACTCATGACACATTTGAACGTTAATGGCGGACGTGGTGGTAGAGGAGGCCGAGGTGGTCAAGGTGGCCGAGGAGCTCAACAAGGGGCTGTTAGACATATTGAGTTTGAAGAAGAACCATATGAAGAAGGTGACCAAGAAAGGGCTGAACCCAATGATGAGGTAAAAAGCATTAAGCAAAAAATTCCACCCTTTAAAGGTACATCTAATCCTAATGATTATTTTGCATGGGTATTACGTATGGAACAAATCTTTGTATGTCATCACTATTCTGAACGTATGAAAGTTGCCCTAGCCACTAGTGAATTTGAAGAGTCTCCTATGTTGTGGTTTATGCATACTAATGAAAAACGCAGAAAAAATAGGCAAACTCCTATCAATTCTTGGGCTGTTTTGTTAGAGGAAATGCACAGGCGATGGGTACCGGAATCATATAGGCGAGAGCAAGTAAGACACTTGCAAACTTTGGAACAAGGTGACAAATCAGTTATGGATTTTCATGGAGCACTCGAATTAGCATTAAGGAGGACAGCAACGGAGGAAGATGAAGAGCATACTATGGCACGCTTTCTTGGAGGACTACGGGCTGAAATTGGCTTTACAGTGGAACGACAAAATTGTAAGACTTATGACAACTTGTTGCATGCTGCAATCACTGTTGAGAGGCAAATAAAACAAAGAAAATCAACCCACTCAAGTCGAAATGCTGGAGGTTCTTTTACCAAGCCTACTTATTCAAACACCGAAGGAGGTAAGTCTTTTCGTCATAATTCGTCCAAGTACACCCCTTCGCAATCTAATTCTGAACGACACAATGCATCACAAGTCAAGAAACCTGAATTTGACAAGGGTAAGTCGGTTGTAGCTTCCGTAGCACTATTACATGTTATAAATGTCAAGGTGTTGGTCATAAAGCAAATGAATGTCCGAACAAACGTGTTTACACAAACCGTTGGTAAGGATATGTATGAATCCGCATCGAAGGTGAAAATGAACCTAATATTCTTGACAATAATTCGGACATGAGTGAGGATGAGGGACTTGATTTCGATGATCGAGTCAATGTTGGTAACAAAAAAAATACTTAACACGTTGTGAGCATTGATAAAAATGAACTACAACGAGAGAACATTTTTCAAACCCATTTGTTTGATTAAAGGAAAGTTATGCATGTTAATAATTGATTCGGAAGTTGTACCATTGCCGTAAGTACCGATGTTGTGGAAAAACTTGGGCTTGAAACAATTAAACACCCACAACCTTATAAACTTCAATGGCCGAAAGACCGAGAATCAATTAAAGTGGTGAGTCAAGCTTATGTTCCGTTTTCTTTGACTAAATATGAGGACCGCATTCTTTGTGATATTGTACCAATGACCGTGACTCATATACTTTTGGGCCGACCTTGGCGAGTTTGATAGAAAAGTGACTTATGATGGGTACACGAATAAGTACACTTTCTTGCATAATGGCAAACGCTTTACCTTGGCATCCTTGTCACCGAAGAGGCGCACATGGACCATGTAAAATTTAATAAAAAGAGGCTGAATGAGGTTGTTAAGGTTGACACTAAGCTTGTGGATTCCAATGACGCAAAATCCGAAACAAACTTGGCAAAAAGAAGCGAAATTGTGGTACCTAAAACGAAAATTGGGAAGTCTTTGCATTTGACCTTGAAATCCGAGAGGTTTCCGATTCTTTTCATGTATCAAGATACAAATGAATTAATTCCACACACAAGTGAAGAGAGCCTGTCTGAATTCCCTTTCCCTTTACTACTTTCCGTAAATGATGTAACCGATTCTCTTCCTAGTGTGGTGTGCACTGTTTTGCAGGAATTTGAAGATTGTTTTCCCGAGGAGGAAACTAAGGGATTACCACCTTTGAGGGGAGTGGAACACGCAATTGACTTCATTCCAGGGGCTGTCCTACCTAACCGACCAGCCTACCGAGTCAATCCAACTGAGGCACAAGAAATTCAAAGGCAAGTCATGGAGTTGCTAGCCAATGGGAAGATAAGGAAATCTATGAGTCCTTGTGCTGTTCCTGTCTTAGTTGTTCCTAAGAAGAATGGGGAATGGAGAATGTGTATGGATAGCAGGGCCATCAACCAGATCACGGTAAAATATCGATTTCCTATTCCTCGTCTCGATGACATGTTAGATGAGTTGCATGGATCAAAATTTTTTTCAAAAAATCGATTTGAAAAGTGGCTATTTTCAAGTTAGAATTCGAAAAGGAGATGAATGGAAAACTGCATTTAAAACCATGTTCGGATTATATGAGTGGTTAGTAATGCCATTTGGACTTTCAAACGCCCCAAGCACTTTTATGAGATTAATGAACGAGGTTTTGCGTGAGTTTATTGGAAAGTTTGTGGTTGTGTATTTTGATGATATACTCATTTACAGCATTGATATGGAAACGCATTTAACTCATTTGAGGGCTGTTTTGAACACACTAAGGCAAGCAAAACTCTATGCTAACTTAAAGAAATGTTCATTTTGCATGGATAGAGTTGTTTTTCTTGGGTTTGTTGTAAGCGCATAGGGTATCGAAGTCGACAAGGAGAAGGTAGAAGCCGTGGTCGGGCGGCTCGAACCAAAAAGTGTCACGGAAGTTCGATCCTTTCATGGCTTAGCAAGTTTCTATCGGCGTTTTGTGAGAAATTTCAGTACCATTGCAGCACCCCTCAACGAGTTGGTGAGAAAGAATGTAACATTCCATTGGGGACCAAAGGAAAGGGAAGCATTTCAAACTCTTAAAACTCTATTAATTTCTGCACCTATTCTTGCTCTACCCGATTTTTCGAAAATGTTTGAAATTGAGTGCGATGCTTCGGGTGTTGGGATTGGGGGTTCAAGAAGGAAAACCGATTGCATATTTTAGTGAAAAATTAAAGGGAGCAAATCTGAATTATGCAACTTATGATAAAGAGTTATATGCGTTAGTTCAATGTTTGCGTACCTGGCAACACTATTTGCGTCCTAAAGAGTTTGTTATACATTCAGATCATGAATCTTTGAAGTACTTAAAAGGACAATCAAAATTGCATTCTAGGCACATTCGTTGGCTTGAATTCATTGAATCATTCCCTTATGTCATTAAATACAAGAAAGGAAAAGAGAATGTTGTGGTCGATGCCCTATCCCGTCGTTATACCTTGATCACGCAAATGCAAACGAAATTGTTGGGTTTTGAGCAAATGAAAGACTTGTATGATTCAGATTTTGATTTTAGTGACATTTACAAGTTGTGTGACAAATCGCTTTCGAGAAGTTTTATAAGCATGATGGGTTTTTATTTAAGGAATCTAAATTGTGTATTCCTCGTGGTTCAATTCGTGAGTATTTGGTTCGGGAAGCACATGGGGGCGGTTTAATGGGGCATTTTGGAATTGCTAAAACACTTGACATGCTGCATACTCATTTTTATTGGCCTAAAATGGTTAAGGATGTTCGACGTATTTTTGATACTTGCATTAACTGTAAAAGGGCTAAGTCTAAGTCACATCCGCATGGTTTGTATACCCCTTTGCCAATTCCCTCATTTCCATGGGAGGATTTGTCTATGGATTTTGTGCTAGGCCTACCCCGTTCCCAAACCGGTAAAGATTCTCGTTTTTGTGGTAGTTGATCGATTTTCAAAAATGGCACACTTCATTCCTTGTAATAAAACCAATGATGCTTCGCATATTGCTGATTTATTCTTTAAGGAAGTGGTTCGTTTACATGGTGTGCCTAAATCAATCGTAAGTGATCGTGATGTTAAGTTTGTCAGTCACTTTTGGCGTGTTTTGTGGATGAAACTTGGTACATCTCTTTTGTATTCAACTGCATATCACCCTCAAACTGATGGCCAAACCGAAGTTGTGAATCGAACTTTAGGACAATTATTGTGAGTTGTTATCCAAAAGAACTTAAAGAATTGGGAATCAGGTTTACCATTTATTGAGTTTGCTTATAATCGTGCTACGCATTCTGCCACAAAGTATTCACCTTTTGAACTTGTTTATGGTTTCAACCCTACCGTACCTATTGATCTTATTCCCTTGCCTGTAGGAATGCAAACACATTTGGATGGTGAGAAGAAAGCACAAACTGGTCCGAGAGATGCATGAGAAAGCAAGGAAGAACTTGGAAGAACAAACAGTTCGCTATGCGAAGAAAGCAAACAAAGGCAAAAGGGAGTTGATACTCGAACCTCGGCGATTGGGTTTGGATCCATTTTCGCAAAGAAAGATTTCCTCACAAACGTAAATCAAAGCTACACCCAAGAGGAGATGGACCATTTCAGATTTTGGAGCGGATTAACAACAATGCTTATAAGGTAGACATTCCGGATGATTGGGGCATTTCAAATTCTATCAACATCTCAGATTTAAAACCATTTGACAACCCTCTTGATTTGAGGACAAATCCTTTGCAACTCGGGAGGGAATGATGCGAATCATGATCCGTTAACCATTCATGTTGGGCCGAAACAAGATTGCAACGAAAGAATAGGGAAGAAGCCCTAAAAATTATGGTGACATCTACATTTGAGGAGCCCAAGTCCAACAAGCAAGAAAAGGCTAACATGTTCATTTTAAGTGTTATTGGGCTTTTTGAATAAATGGCCCAAACATTAAGGCCTTTATTTTGGTATTATAAAATTTATTTAAATAATCAATATTATTTAAATAAACAACAAAAACATGGCTGAATTTGGGGAGTAAATGGCGCCATCTTTTGAGTTCAAGAAGTCAAGAAGGCAAGTTTTGGAAAATGCAAATACATTGAATCAAGATGCATGAACCAAGATTTCAAGAGTCCAAGCATTTATTCAAGATACATTGATTCATGATGCTTTGAAACTAGCTTATTTTGGGCGCCCCATTTTGTGATATTTGAGGAAGACTTTTCATCTTATTTATGCCATTATTCATGTATTTATTTTCGTATAAATATCCAAACTTTTGTAACCAAAAGGATAGAACATTCAATTTTTTTATCTATAAAACTATTAAGTTTTTCTTTCCAAAGTATTTTTACTTTTGGTGTGTGTTTCTGGATAGAACACTAAATTTACCGGATTTATCAACAAACTTGAGCAAGTTGTTGTGGCATCCATCGATCCAAGGTCCTTAGAAACGAGATTTCTAAGCTTCCAAGGACAATACCAAGATCCCTAGAAATAGGATTTCTAGGCTTTCAAGGTAGCTCCTATCTTTTCTTGTTTTCATTTACTTTCCTTTTTATTCAAGAAAACGACTTTATTTCAATCCGATCCATATTCTTCATAGTTAAATTCTTATCAAATGTATACCAAACCATGCTCTCCATCCGTTATAAATTGAACATACAAGCCATCCGTTTGAAGATCCGGCATCCCGAGGTCACCCCGTTCCCAAGCCACTAAGGGGTCCCGAAATTGAGGGTTTTCAAATTGAGCCGTCCGTTGATGACAAAACGGCTTCCCATACTGTAAATCCATCATAAATTGAACATATATGACGTCCGTACGATGATCCGGCATCTCGAGGTCACCCGATCCAAATCATCGGTTGTTACAGGATGGCAAATTCAGGAAAGCGTATGTAAGGGTAGGTAAGGCTCGGGATGGGTAGGTCAGGGACCGGAATAATCCCTTCTTGAGAGTGACTTCTGGGTGCTTAGAGAACTAAGACTCCGATAGTGGTTAGAAACATGATGGTATATCTTACTGTTTATAGAAGGTTTCCTCGGAAATATCTATGTTGACCCATTAAATGTGCACTAAGAATTGTTATTAGTACCTATTTAAATGTACACCAAATCATACTATCCATCCATCATAAATTGATCATACACGCCGTCCGTTTGAAGATCCGGCATCCCGAGGTCACCCGTTCCCAATCCACTCTAGGGTTAAGGGGTCCCGGAATTGAGTGTTTTCAAATCGAGCTGCCCGTTGACGACGAAACGGCTTCCGATACTCTCAATCCATCATAAATTGAACATATATGCCGTCCGTACGACGATCCGGCATCTCAAGGTCACCAAATCCAAATCATCAGTTGTTTCAGGTTGGCAAAGTCGGGAAAGTGTATGTAGGGGTAGTTAGGGCTCGGGAAGGGTAGGTCAGGGTCCGGAATAATCCCTCCTTGATAGTGACTTCCGGGTGCTTATGGAACTAAGACTCTGATAGTGGTTAGAAACATGATGGTATAGCTTACTTTTTATAGAAGGTTTCCTCGGAAATATCTATTTTGACCCATTAAATGTGCACTAAGGATTGTTATTAGTCGCTATTTAAATGTATACCAAACCATACTCTCCATCCGTCATAAATTGAACATACACGCCGTCCGTTTGAAGATCTGGCATCCCGAGGTCGCACGTTCCTAATCCACTCTAGGGTTAAGGGGTCCCGGAATTGAGGGTTTTCAAATCGAGCCGTCCCTTGATGACGAAACGGCTTCCCATACTCTAAATCCATCATAAATTGAACATATATGCCGTCCGTACGACGATCCGGCATCTCGAGGTCACCCGATCCAAATCATCAGTTGTTTCAGGTTGGCATAGTCGGGAAAGCGTATGTAAAGGTAGGTAAGGCTCGGGAGGGGTCGGGAAGGGTTGGTCAGGGACCAGAATAATCCCTTCTTGAGAGTGACTTCTGGGTGCTTAGAGAACTAAAACTCTGATAGTGGTTAGAAACATAATGGTATAGCTTACTGTTTATAGAAGGTTTCCTCGGAAATATCTATGTTGACCCATGAAATGTGCACTAAGGATTGTTATTAGTACCAATTTAAATGTATACCAAACCATACTCTCCATCCTTCATAAATTGAACATACACGCCGTCCGTTTGAAGATCCGGCATCCCGAGTTCACCCGTTCCCAATCCAATCTAGGGTAAAGGGTCCCGGCATTGAGGGTTTTCAAATTGAGCCGTCCGGTGATAACGAAACGGCTTCCCATACTCTGAATCCATCATGAATTGAACATATATGCCGTCCGTACGATGATCCGGCATCTCACGGTCACCCGATCCAAATCATCGGTTGTTTCTGGTTGGCAAAGTCGGGAAAGCGTATGTAGGGGTAGTTAGGGCTCCGGAGGGCTCGGGAAGGGTAGGTCAGGGTCCGGAATAATTCCATTCTTGAGAGTGACTTCAAGGTGCTTAGGGAACTAAGACTCTGATAGTGGTTAGAAACATGATGGTATAGCTTACCGTTTATAGAAGGTTTCCTAAGGATTGTTATTAGTACCTATTTAAATCTATACCAAACTATACTCTCCATCCGTCCTAAATTGAACATACACGCCGTCCGTTTGAAGATCCGGCATCCCGAGGTCACCCGTTCCCAATCCACTCTAGGGTTAAGGGGTCCCGGATTGATGGTTTTCAAATCGAGCCGTCTGTTGACGACGAAACGGCTTCCCATACTCTAAATCCATCATATATTGAACACATATGCCGTCCATACAACGATCCGGAATCTCGAGGTCACCCAATCCAAATAATCGGTTGTTTCAGGTTGGCAAAGTCGGGAAAGCGTATAAGGGTAGGTAAGGCTCGGGAGGGGTCGGGAAGGGTAGGTCAGGGACCGGAATAATCCCTTCTTGAGAGTGACTTCCGGGTGCTTAGGGAACTAAGACTCTGATAGTGGTTAGAAACATGATGGTATAGCTTACTGTTTATAGAAGGTTTCCTCAGAAATATCTATGTTGACCCATTAAATGTGCACTAAGGATTGTTATTAGTACCTATTTAAATGTATACCAAACCATACTCTACATCCGTTATAAATTGAACATACAAGTCCGTCCGTTTGAAGATCCGGCATCCCGAGGTCACCTGTTCCCAATCCATTCTAGGGTTAAGGGGTCCCGAAATTGAGGGTTTTCAAATCGAGCCATCCGTTAACGACGAAACAGCTTCCCATACTCTGAATCCATCATAAATTGAACATATATGCCGTCCGTACGACGATCCGGCATCTCGAGGTCACCCGATCCAAATCATCGGTGGTTTCATGTTGGCAAAGTCGGGAAAGCGTATGTAAGGGTAGGTAAGGCTCGGGAGGGGTCGGGAAGGGTAGGTCAGGGACCGGAATAATCCCTTCTTGAGAGTGACTTCTGGGTGCTTAGGGTACTAAAACTATGATAGTGGTTAGAAACGTGATGGTATAGCTTACTGTTTACAGAAGGTTTCCTCGGAAATATCTATGTTGACCCATTAAATGTGCACTAAGGATTGTTATTAGTACCTATTTAATTGTACACCAAACCTTACTCTCCATCCATCATAAATTGAACATACACGCCGTCCGTTTGAAGATCCGGCATTTCAAGGTCACCCGTTCCCAATCCACTCTAGGGTTAAGGGGTCCCCGGAATTGAGGGTTTTCAAATCGAGCTACCCGTTGAGGACGAAACAGCTTCCCATACTCTGAATCCATCATGAATTGAACATATATGCCGTCCGTACGACGATCTGGCATCTCGAGGTCACCCGATCCAAATCATCAATTGTTTCAGGTTGGCAAAGTTGGGAAAGCATATGTAGGGGTAGTTAGGGCTCGGGAGGGCTCGGGAAGGGTAGGTCAGGGTCCAGAATAATTCCATTTTTGAGAGTGACTTCAGGGTGCTTAGGGAACTAAGACTCTGATAGTGGTTAGAAACACGATGGTATAGCTTACTGTTTATAGAAGGTTTCCTCGGAAATATCTATGTTGACCCATTAAATGTGCACTAAGGATTGTTATTAGTACCTATTTAAATGTACACCAAACCATACTCTCCATCCGTCATAAATTGAACATAAACGCCGTCCGTTTGAAGATCTGGCATCCCGAGGTCACCCGTTCCCAATCCACTCTAGGGAATAGGGTCCCGGAATTGAGGGTTTTCAAATCGAGATGTCCGTTGACGACGAAACGGCCTCCCATACTCTGAATAAATCATGAATTGAACATATATGCCGTCCGTACGACGATCTGGCATCTCGAGGTCACCTGATCCAAATAATCAGTTGTTTCAGGTTGGCAAAGTCGGGAAAGCGTATGTAGGGGTAGTTAGGGCTCGGGAAGGGTAGGTCAGGGTCCGGAATAATCCCGGGTTAGAAACATGATGGTATAGCTTACTGTTTATAGAAGGTTTCCTCGGAAATATCTATTTTGACCCATTAAATGTGCACTAAGGATTGTTATTAGTCGCTATTTAAATGTATACCAAACCATACTCTCCATCCGTCATAAATTGAATGTACACGCCGTCCGTTTGAAGATCCGGCATCCCGAGGTCGCACGTTCCTAATCCACTCTAGGGTTAAGGGGTCCCGGAATTGAGGGTTTTCAAATCGAGCCGTCCCTTGATGACGAAACGGCTTCCCATACTCTAAATCCATCATAAATTGAACATATATGCCGTCCATACGACGATCCGGAATCTCGAGGTCACCCGATCCAAATCATCAGTTGTTTTAGGTTGGCATAGTCGGGAAAGCGTATGTAAGGGTAGGTAAGGCTCGGGAGGGGTCGGGAAGGGTTGGTCAGGGACCAGAATAATCCCTTCTTGAGAGTGACTTCTGGGTGCTTAGAGAACTAAGACTCTGATAGTGGTTAGAAACATAATGGTATAGCTTAATGTTTATAGAAGGTTTCCTCGGAAATATCTATGTTGACCCATGAAATGTGCACTAAGGATTGTTATTAGTACCAATTTAAATGTATACCAAACCATACTCTCCATCCGTCATAAATTGAACATACACGCCATCCGTTTGAAGATCCGCCATCCCGAGGTCACCCGTTCCCAATCCAATCTAGGGTAAAGGGTCCCGTCATTGAGGGTTTTCAAATTGAGCCGTCCGTTGATGACGAAACGGCTTCCCATACGCTGAATCCATCATGAATTGAACATACATGCCGTCCGTACGACGATCCGGCATCTCGCGCTCACACGATCCAAATCATCGGTTGTTTCTGGTTGGCAAAGTCGGGAAAGCGTATGTAGGGGTAGTTAGGGCTCGGGAGGGCTCGGGAAGGGTAGGTCAGGGTCCAGAATAATTCCATTCTTGAGAGTGACTTCAAGGTGCTTAGGGAACTAAGACTCTGATAGTGGTTAGAAACATGATGGTATAGCTTACTGTTTATAGAAGGTTTCCTCGGAAATATCTATGTTGACCCATTAAATGTGCACTAAGGATTGTTATTAGTACCTATTTAAATATATACCAAACCATACTCTCCATCTGTCATAAATTGAACATAAACGCCGTCCGTTTGAAGATCCGGCATCCCGAGGTCACCCGTTCCCAATCCACTCTAGGGTAAAGGGTCCCGGCATTGAGGGCTTTCAAATCGAACCGTCCGTTGATGACGAAACGGCTTCCCATACTCTGAATCCAGCATGAATTGAACATATATGCCGTCCGTACGATGATCCGGCATCTCGCGGTCACCCGATCCAAATCATCGGTTGTTTCAGGTTGGCAAAGTCGGGAAAGCGTATGTAAGGGTAGTTAGGGTTCGGGAAGGGTAGGTCAGGGTCCAGGATAATTCTATTATTGAGAGTGACTTCAGGGTGCTTAGGGAACTAAGACTCTGATAGTGGTTAGAAACATGATGGTATTGCTTACTGTTTATAGAAGGTTTCCTCGGAAATATCTATGTTGACCCATTAAATATGCACTAAGGATTGTTAATAGTACCTATTTAAATGTATACCAAACCATACTCTTCATCCGTCATAAATTGAACATACACGCCGTCCGTTTGAAGATCCGGCATCCCGAGGTCACCCGTTCCCAATCCATACTAGGGTTAATGGGTCCCGGAATTGAGGATTTTCAAATCGAGCCGTCCGTTGACGATGAGTTAATGGGTCCCGGAATTGAGGGTTTTCAAATCGAGCCGTCCGTTGATGATGAAACGGCTACCCATACTCTGTATCCATCATGAATTGAACATGTATGCCGTGCGTACGACGATCCGGCATCTCGAGGTCACCCGATCTAAATCATCAGTTGTTTCCGGTTGGCAAAGTCGGGAAAGTGTATGTAGGGGTAGTTAGGGCTCTGGAGGGCTTGGCAAGGGTAGGTCAGGGTCCGGAATAATTCCTTCTTGAGAGTGACTTCCGGGTGCTTAGGGAACTAAGACTCTGATAGTGGTTAGAAACATGATGGTATAGCTTTCTCTTTATAGAAGGTTTCCTCGGAAATATCTATGTTGACCAATTAAATGTGCACTAAGGATTGTTATTAGTACATATTTAAATGTATACCAAACCATACTCTCCATCCGTCATAAATTGAACATACACGCCGTCTGTTTGAAGATCCGGCATCCCGAGGTCACCCGTTCCCAATCCACTCTAGGGTTAAGGGGTCCTGAAATTGAGGGTTTTCAAATCGAGCCGTCCGTTGACGACGAAACGGCTTCCTATATTCTAAATCCATCATAAATTGAACATATATGCCGTCCGTACGACGATCCGGCATCTCGAGGTCACCCGATCCAAATCATCGGTTGTTTCAGGTTGGAAAAGTCGGGAAAGCGTATGTAAGGGTAGGTAAGGCTCGGGAGGGGTCGGGAAGGGTAGGTCAGGGACCGGAATAATCCCTTCTTGAGAGTGACTTCTGGGTGCTTAGGGAACTAAGAATCTGATAGTGGTTAGAAACATGATTGTATAGCTTACTGTTTATAGAAGGTTTCCTCGAAAATATCTATGTTGACCCATTAAATGTGCACTAAGGGTTATTAGTACCTATTTAAATGTACACCAAACCATACTCTCCATCCGTCATAAATTGAACATAAACGCCATCCGTTTGAAGATCTGGCATACCGAGGTCACCCGTTCCCAATCCACTCTAGGGTATAGGGTCCCGGAATTGAGGGTTTTCAAATCGAGATGTCCGTTGACGACGAAATGGCCTCCCATACTCTGAATAAATCATGAATTGAACATATATGCCGTCCGTACGACGATCTGGCATCTCGAGGTCACCTGATCCAAATCATCAGTTGTTTTAGGTTGGCAAAGTCGGGAAAGCGTATGTAGGGGTAGTTAGGGCTCGGGAAGGGTAGGTCAGGGTCCGGAATAATCCCGGGTTAGAAACATGATGGTATAGCTTACTGTTTATAGAAGGTTTCCTCGGAAATATCTATTTTGACCCATTAAATGTGCACTAAGGATTGTTATTAGTCGCTATTTAAATGTATACCAAACCATACTCTCCACCCGTCATAAATTGAATGTACACGCCGTCCGTTTGAAGATCCGGCATCCCGAGGTCGCACGTTCCTAATCCACTCTAGGGTTAAGGGGTCCCGGAATTGAGGGTTTTCAAATCGAGCCGTCCCTTGATGAAGAAACGGCTTCCCATACTCTAAATCCATCATAAATTGAACATATATGCCGTCCATACGACGATCCGGCATCTCGAGGTCACCCGATCCAAATCATCAGTTGTTATAGGTTGGCATAGTCGGGAAAGTGTATGTAAGGGTAGGTAAGGCTCGGGAGGGGTCGGGAAGGGTTGGTCAGGGACCAGAATAATCCCTTCTTGAGAGTGACTTCTGGGTGCTTAGAGAACTAAGACTCTGATAGTGGTTAGAAACATAAAGGTATAGCTTACTGTTTATAGAAGGTTTCCTCGGAAATATCTATCTTGACCCATGAAATGTGCACTAAGGATTGTTATTAGTACCAATTTAAATGTATACCAAACCATACTCTCCATCCGTCATAAATTGAACATACACGCCGTCCGTTTGAAGATCCGGCATCCCGAGGTCACACGTTCCCAATCCACTCTAGGGTTAAAAGGTCCCGGAATTGAGGGTTTTCAAATTGAGCCGTCTGTTGATGACGAAACGGCTTCCCATACTCTAAATCCATCATAAATTGAACATATATGCCGTCCGTACGACGATCCGGCTTCTCGAGGTCACCCGATCCAAATCATCAATTGTTTCAGGCTGGCATAGTCGGGAAAGTGTATGTAAGTGTAGGTAAGGCTCGGGAGGGGTCGGGAAGGGTTGGTCAGGGACCGGAATAATCCCTTCTTGAGAGTGACTTCGGGTGCTTAGGGAACTAAGACTCGATAGTGGTTAGAAACATGATGGTATAGCTTCATCGTTTATAGAAGGTTTCCTCGGAAATATCTATGTTGACCCATTAAATGTGCACTAAGGATTGTTATTAGTACCTATTTAAATATATACCAAACCATACTCTCCATCTGTCATAAATTGAACATACATGCCATCCGTTTGAAGATCCGGCATCCCGAGGTCACCCGTTCCAAATCCACTCTAGGGTAAAGGGTCCCGGCATTGAGGACTTTCAAATCGAGCCGTCCGTTGATGACGAAACGGCTTCCCATACTCTGAATCCATCATGAATTGAACATATATGCCGTCCATACGATGATCCGGCATCTCGCGGTCACCCGATCCAAATCATCGGTTGTTTCAGGTTGGCAAAGTCGGGAAAGCGTATGTAGGGGTAGTTAGGGCTCGGGAAGGGTAGGTCAGTGTCCAGGATAATTCTATTATTGAGAGTGACTTCAGGGTGCTTAGGGAACTAAGACTCTGATAGTGGTTAGAAACATGATGGTATTGCTTACTGTTTATAGAAGGTTTCCTCGGAAATATCTATGTTGACCCATTAAATATGCACTAAGGATTGTTAATAGTACCTATTTAAATGTATACCAAACCATACTCTCCATCCGTCATAAATTGAACATACACGCCGTCCGTTTGAAGATCCGGCATCCCGAGGTCACCCGTTCCCAATCCACACTAGGGTTAATGGGTCCCGGAATTGAGGGTTTTCAAATCGAGTCGTCCGTTGACGATGAGTTAATGGGTCCCGGAATTGAGGGTTTTCAAATCGAGCCGTCCGTTGATGATGAAACGGCTTTCCATACTCTGAATCCATCATGAATTGAACATGTATGCCGTGCGTACGACGATCCGACATCTCGAGGTCACCCGATCTAAATCATCAGTTGTTTCCGGTTGGCAAAGTCGGGAAAGTGTATGTAGGGGTAGTTAGGGCTCGGGAGGGCTTGGCAAGGGTAGGTCAGGGTCCGGAATAATTCCTTCTTGAGAGTGACTTCCGGGTGCTTAGGGAACTATGACTCTGATAGTGGTTAGAAACATGATGGTATAGCTTTCTGTTTATAGAAGGTTTCCTCGGAAATATCTATGTTGACCAATTAAATGTGCACTAAGGATTGTTATTAGTACATATTTAAATGTATACCAAACCATACTCTCCATCCGTCATAAATTGAACATACACGCCGTCTGTTTGAAGATCCGGCATCCCGAGGTCACCCGTTCCCAATCCACTCTAGGGTTAAGGGGTCCTGGAATTGAGGGTTTTCAAATCGAGCCGTCCGTTGACGACGAAATGGCTTCCTATATTCTAAATCCATCATAAATTGAACATATATGCCGTCCGTACGACGATCCGGCATCTCGAGGTCACCCGATCCAAATCATCGGTTGTTTCAGGTTGGAAAAGTCGGGAAAGCATATGTAAGGGTAGGTAAGGCTCGGGAGGGGTCGGGAAGGGTAGGTCAGGGACCGGAATAATCCCTTCTTGAGAGTGACTTCTGGGTGCTTAGGGAACTAAGAATCTGATAGTGGTTAAAAACATGATTGTATAGCTTACTGTTTATAGAAGGTTTCCTCGGAAATATCTATGTTGACCCATTAAATGTGCACTAAGGATTGTTATTAGTACCTATTTAAATGTATACCAAACCATACTCTCCATCCGTCATAAATTGAACATACACGCCGTCCGTTTGAAGATCCGGCATCCCGAGGTCACCCGTTCCCAATCCACTCTAGGGTTAAGGGGTCCCAAAATTGAGGGTTGTCAAATCTAGCCGTCCGTTGACGACGAAACGGATTCCCATACTCTAAATCCATCATAAATGGAACATATATGCCGTCCGTATGACGATCAGGTATCTCGAGGTCACCCGATCAAAATCATCGGTTGTTTCAGGTTGGTAAAGTCGGGAAAGTGTATGTAAGGGTAAGTAAGGCTCGGGAGGGGTCGGGAAGGGTAGGTCAGGGACCGGAATAATCCCTTCTTGAGAGTGACTTCCGGGTGCTTAGGGAACTAAGACTCTGATAGTGGTTAGAAACATGATGGTATAGCTTACTGTTTATAGAAGGTTTCCTCAGAAATATCTATGTTGACCCATTAAATGTGCACTAAGGATTGTTATTAGTACCTATTTAAATGTATACCAAAACATACTCTCCATCCGTCATAAATTGAACATACACGCCGTCCGTTTGAAGATCTGGCATCCCGAGGTCACCCGTTCCCAATCCACTCTAGGGTATAGGGTCCCGGAATTGAGGGTTTTCAAATCGAGATGTCCGTTGACGACGAAATGGCTTCCCATACTCTGAATCCATCATGAATTGAACATATATGCCGTTCGTACGACGATCCGGCATCTCGAGGTCACCCGATCCAAATCATCAGTTGTTTCAGGTTGGCAAAGTCGGAAAAGTGTATGTAGGGGTAGTTAGGGCTCGGGAAGGGTAGGTCAGGGTCCGGAATAATCCCTTCTTGATAGTGACTTCCGGGTGCTTAGGGAACAAAGACTCTGATAGTGGTTAGAAACATGATGGTATAGCTTACTGTTTATAGAAGGTTTGTTCGGAAATTTCTATGTTGACCCATTAAATGTGCACTAAGGATTGTTATTAGTCCCAATTTAAATGTATACCAAACCATACTATCCATCCGTCATAAATTGAACATACACGCCGTCCGTTTGAAGATCCGGCATCCCGAGGTCACACGTTCCCAATCCACTCAGGGTTAAAAGGTCCCGGAATTGAGGGTTTTCAAATTGAGCCGTCTCGTTGATGACGAAACGGCTTCCCATACTCTAAATCCATCATAAATTGAACATATATGCCGTCCGTACGACGATCCGGCTTCTCGAGGTCACCCGATCCAAATCATCAGTTGTTTCAGGCTGGCATAGTCGGGAAAGTGTATGTAAGTGTAGGTAAGGCTCGGGAGGGGTCGGGAAGGGTTGGTCAGGGACCGGAATAATCCCTTCTTGAGAGTGACTTCTGGGTGCTTAGGGAACTAAGACTCTGATAGTGGTTAGAAACATGATGGTATAGCTTATTGTTTATAGAAGGTTTCCTCGGAAATATCTATGTTGACCCATTAAATGTGCTCTAAGGATTTTTATTAGTACCTATTTAAATGAATACCAAACCATACTCTCCATCCGTCATAAATTGAACATACACGCCGTCCGTTTGAAGATCCGGCATCCCGAGGTCACCCATTCCCAATCCACTCTAGGGTAAAGGGTCCCGGCATTGAGGGTTTTCAAATCGAGCCGTCCGTTGATGACGAAACGGCTTCCCATACTCTCAATCCATCATGAATTGAACATATATGCCATCCGTATGACGATCCGGCATCTCGAGGTCACCCGATCCAAATCATCGGTTGTTTCAGGTTGGCAAAGTCGGGAAAGCGTATGTAGGGGTAGTTAGGGCCCGGGAGGGCTCGGGAAGGGAAGGTCAGGGTCCAGAATAATTCCATTCTTGAGAGTGACTTCAGTGTTCTTAGGGAACTAAGACACTGATAGTGGTTAGAAACAAAATGGTATAGCTTACTGTTTAAAGAAGGTTTCCTCGGAAATATCTATGTTGACCCTTTATATGTGCACTAAGGATTGTTATTAGTACCTATTTAAATGTATACCAAACCATACTCTCCATCCGTCATAAATTGAACATACACGCCGTCCGTTTGAAGATCCGGTATCCCGAGGTCACCCGTTCCCAATCCACTCTAGGGTTAATGGGTCCCGGAATTGAGGGTTTTCAAATCGAGCCGTCCGTTGTCGACGAAACGGCTTCCCATACTCTGAATCCATCATGAATTGAACATATATGCCGTCCGTACGACGATCCGGCATCTCGAGGTCACCCGATCCAAATCAACAGTTGTTTCAGGTTGGCAAAGTCGGGAAAGCGTATGTAGGGGTAGTTAGGGCTCGGGAGGGCTCGGGAAGGGTAGGTCCAGGTCCGGAATAATTCCTTCTTGAGAGTGACTTCCGGGTGCTTAGGGAACTAAGACTCTGATAGTGGTTAGAAACATGATGGTATAGCTTACTGTTTATAGAAGGTTTCCTCGGAAATATCTATGTTGGCCAATTAAATGTGCACTAAGGATTGTTATTAGTACATATTTAAATTTATACCAAACCATACTCTCTATCCGTCATAAATTGAACATACACGTCGTCTGTTTGAAGATCCGGCATCCCGAGGTCACACGATCCCAATCAACTCTAGGGTTAAGGGATCCTGGAATTGAGGGTTTTCAAATCTAGCCGTCCGTTGACGACGAAACGGCTTCCCATATTCTAAATCCATCATAAATTGAACATATATGCCGTCCGTACGACGATCCGGCATCTCGAGGTCACCCGATCCAAATCATCGGTTTTTTCAGGTTGGCAAAGTCGGGAAAGCTTATGTAAGGGTAGGTAAGGCTCGGGAGGGGTCGGGAAGGGTAGGTCAGGGACGGGAATAATCCCATCTTGAGAGTAACTTCCGGGTGCTTAGGGAACTAAGAATATGATAGTGGTTAGAAATATGATGGTATAGCTTACTATTTATAGAAGGTTTCCTCGGAAATATCTATATTGACCCATTAAATGTGCGCTAAGGATTGTTATTAGTACCTATTTAAATGTATACCAAACCATACTCTCCATCCGTCATAAATTGAACATACACGCCGTCCGTTTGAAGATCCGGCATCCCGCGGTCACCCGTTCCCAATCCACTCTAGGGTTAAGGGGTCCCGGAATTGAGGGTTTTCAAATCGGGCCATCCGTTGACGACGAAACGGAGCGTATGTAAGGTGTTAAGGCCATATTTATATGATTATTAAAGGTTTATTTCATTATTATTTTCCCCACATTTGCATAATTTACATGAGAATTAAGGGTTTAAGTGTAAATATTGAATAAAGATGATTTTAAGAGGGTTGTATGCAAAATTGATGATTTTAAGTGTTGATTTAATGGAATTATTATTATTTGGATTTTATTACGTTTTTGCATTGTTTATTTATCATGTAGGAGTTAATTTTCGTGCATATAATGAGGATAAATGAAGCTCAAGTCGAATTATAAGAGATAGAGTTGGAATTGGCTTGAAGAAATTGGATAAAGATGAAGAGATCCGATCCTCGGCGGTTCAAACGGGCGTCTGCGATCTTGAACGAGCGTCCGAAGTGAGCGGCGTCCATGCGGCGTCCGAGAATCGTATTTTACATTCGAGAGTTCGGACGGAGGATGAACGAGCGTTTACTCGAGCGTCCGGGCATTACGGACGGGCGTCGGATATTCGGACGAGCGTCCGTTGCCGACTTAGTCATAACCGACTCAAAATTCTATATATAGCGACGACCTCTCAACCCTAATTCATACCACATAATTGAGATCGCAATTTTACACCAAAAAGTTGCGGCCACAAGCCTTTTTTACACGAGAGATGAATTTCTCCAATCCAACAATCATCTTCAACATGATTGTTGGCTAAAAAGCCTTGCGGTGAGTCGACGGAGGAAGCCCATCAACAACACAACCAACTAGAGAGTTCGATGCTTAAGTTTAGTGAGTTTATTTCGTAGTTTTTCATTACTTTGGATCTGTTTTGTATTGTTTAAGTTTTATTGAATTAAGATTTGATGAAACGATCTATGTTTAATTTATGCTTGAATAAATTTACGAAAGTCGTTTATTTAAGTTCTCTTTTATTCAAAGTAATGCATCTAATTGTGTTGTAAGAGATTATGCATGATTAGTTGAGTAAGAGTTTGGAAACAACCTCGTGATTTCGTTTTGATTGCATGTTTAGTTTATTTGAAAAGATAAACGAAACCCTAGAATTTGGTTGAAGAAATTTAATTGAATTCGTGAATAAATCACTACTAAAAACTATGTCTTTTTAATCACCGTCTAGTTGGATTGTTGGTTGATAGGTGGAACCTAGTCGCCTTCTTTGTGTTTTCCTTTAATTGTTTATTAATCGAATCGTTTAGATCAAGTTTAGTTTAAGTTCTAGTTTTATAAACCCTAGTTTCCTGCTTGTTTTCTGCACTTTTACGTTTCGGTTCGTAGTTAGACGCTCGTCCGCAATAGCGAGACGCCCGTCCATTAGATTTAGTTTCCGGACGCTCGTTCACTTCAAAGTGAACGTTCGTCCGTCTTTTGTTTTCTTATTTTTACGCTTGTTTTTATTCTTGTTTTAGTTTCAATTCTTAGGTTTAGGTTTTAGTTAGTTTCAACCTTAGTTTAGTTAATAATTGTGACATAATCGATAGAATAATTGTCCCTTGATCCGATAAACATTCCACTCCCTTAGGACGACCCGTTAACATCCTATACTACGATCCTTATACTTGGGGTGTTTCGGTTATAAATTGTAAAACTCGTTTTTACCGAACAAGTTTTTGGCGCCGTTGCCGGGGAGTCGGTAACGGTTGTCGGATTCTATTTAGGACAATTTTACGTGTCAAAAGGGGTCGTTAGGGCACGCGGTAGTATTTTGACCGTAACTTTCGGCTCGAGTGTCCGTTTGGAACGCGGGACCCCAATTCGGAAAGCTCGTTCCGACGCCGACGACGTGGTGAACGCCATAGGCCGTTCAGTGCGTTTTCGAGGTCAAAATCCACTGTTTTCCCCTCCATTTTGGCCACTAGAAGATTTCAACACGTTTTTTTTTCCCGTCTTAGTGTTTTTCTAGTTTTTTAGGTTTTCGTAGGCGAACGAGCGTTCGATAACTTGAACGCCCGTCCACCTCAATTCTGTCTTACGAACGAACGTTCATTCATTTGAACGAGCGTTCAGTTCTGAACGAACGTCCATTCATCTTGGGCCGGTTCGATCTCTCAAATCATCACTTCTTTTCTATCTTCTCTTCTCCTCTCTTTTCTTTTCTCCCTCTAAACCATCAAACCTTTTCTAAACTGTTCTAATCAACCCTAAGGTTGATTTCTTCCTTTCCTTTCTTGGTTTATGCAAACGAGAAGTAAGAAGGGACTTCGATCTTTGATCACGAGCACGAACGATCTATCCTTAGAAGAAGGCTTCTCCACGATTTGGACAAAATGGCGGATCAAGATCCACCAATTCCAAATCCCGATCCCCAAGCTCGGTTAAATTTACTCCTTCAACAAATGCAAGCTCTGCGGCAACAACGAGAATCGGCAAGGCGGCATAAATCAACAACTTCAACAATTCCGCCAAAACCGGCTTAATCGGTTGAACCGGGACCCCTACACCCCATATCTTAATCAAGATTTTCTCGAGGGACATAGACCTATTCGTCCACGATATGGGGGAGTAAATTTCGACCTTAAAAATGGAGTAGTTGCACTAGTCCAAAATAGCTCTTTCCATGGCCTTGCTCAAGAAGACCCGCACGACTTCTTGTCCACATTCGTACAAATCGTGAAGCGAGGCCATTATCCTGGTGTTGATTACGAGATCGTAAAGTTGAAGCTATTTCCTTTTGCTTTAAAAGGTGAAGCAAGCGAGATGGTTTAAGTCGTTAGCACATCATTCCCTCCATACATGGAATGATGTCAAAAGAGCCTTCGCTCTTAAGTGGGTTTCACCGGGCAAGATTATGGAGATGAAACGGGAAATAGCTACGTTTGAGCGGATGGAGGATGAGGCTGTTGGCAAAGCTTGGGAGAGATTGAATCTCTTGATGAGGAAATGCCCCAATCACGGATATGACGGACATGAGTTGTTGGAAGCTGTTTTACGAGAGGTGTCTCTCAACCTAATAGAGACTATCTTGACTCCACGGCTCATGGATCTTTCTTAGGGGAGGTGATGAGGCGCTACGAGTAGCCGAGACCATCGCCAAGAACAATATGTGGTCGACTCTAAGAAGACCAATATTGTTAAGAAAGAAGGTACGCAAGCAATCACGATACCAAGTTGTTGGTTGCTCGGATGGAATTGATAAGCAAGCGGTGGCCAATCTTCGGATGCGGCCCTTCGAGGTGAATTATCTTGGAACACGGGTAGGAACGGAGATGACGGAAGAAGTAAACTTAATGGATAATCAAAACCAACCCTTCCGAAACTTCAATCAAAGCCAGAACTATTCAGGATTTCAAAGGCAAAACTTCAATCAAGCCAAGTTACCACCTGGCCCTTCAAATTCGAATTCTTTCAACTCGAACTATCAAAGGCCGGTTCGAACTCCCAAAGGCCTCAAGGTGGTGGAATCAAACTCGAACAATAATCATACCACCTCATGTGTCCCTCAACACAAATTCGATGGTGGTAGACATGGTGAAGACTCTGTCTACTAGTGTTAAAGCAATTGAGAGACAAGTTGGTCAAATGGCAGACCAGCAAGCAAGCAGACCTCACGGTAAACTTCCGAGTTATACCGAGAGAAACCCAAAAGCTGATGTGAATGTTTGCACTTGCCATTACACCACAATGGGAGTATGGACAAGAAGAGGAGTTGAATGAAGTAACTGCGAGAAGTGGTAAGAAGGCTGGACCCGGCAAGGTGTCGGGAAACGAGTAGCCCCTCCCGACGCCATGAGTTCGGGGGGGGAAATCGAAACCACATGCCGAAGAAAGCAACGATGAGGAGCTTAGTGACAATTCTTCGGAGGATGAAAATAATTCTGATGATGAGGAAAGAAAGGAAATTCAAGGGGCGGTACCCCTGACTAAGAAAAAGAAAGAAAAGTTCGTAAGATGGAAGGATAGGGAGGATGAGGCGATAAAGAATCAAGCCACAGGGAATGATAAAGCCCTTCCTTATCCCCCAAAAAGGAAAGAGAAAGCCCTCACTAATGACAAGCAGTATGATGGAGTGAGGAGGATGCTTAGAGACACTCAAGTTAGTATGCCCTTAGCCGAGGTATTAAGCGAAATGCCTAAATGCTCTAAGTATCTTAAAAGAATTACGTGGGAGTAAGAGAAAGCTTCAGGGGATGGCTGAAGAAGTGCTACGCGAAGATTGCGCGATGGTTTCACAGAAAATTGCTATTAAGCGAGGTGACCCTGGCAGACCTTCAATCTCCTGTGAGATCGAAGGTCATTTATTCGAAAACGTCTTATGCGACTCAGGGGCCTCTATTAATGTGATGCCATTAAACGTATGCAAAAAGCTCGGGTTAGATAAAAGGATGCGGGAACGCCCGATTTCTCTTCAGATGGTAGATAAATCTAGCCGGACTGCGGCCGGTTGTGTAGCTAATGTTCTCCTTCAAGTTGAACATTTAGTCTTCCCTACCGGCGGGTTATTCTAGACTATCCACGATAAGGAGATGCCTCTAATTCTAGGCCGAACCTTTTTAGACACTTCTAACGCTCTCATCGACACGCAAAGGATGATTACTCTTAGAGTCGGTGACACATCTGTCACCTTCACACGGGGACACATCCGAAAGAGCCGTAATTGATGAAATATCGTTTGTCGAAGCTATCTATGAGGACGAAAAAGATGCCTACTTTGAAGAAGCGAGAGGAGTTGACGAGAGATAGGTGTTTTTGAAGTCATGGACATTGAGGATCCGGTGGCATTGCGGACCACCTTCTAATTCATTTCAAGCCGTAGGCATTGACGAGTCATCTTCACTCGCTCACCTTGGGCTGTTATTGAGTTAGAAGCATGGAGATGCCCGGCAACAAACGATGATTTCAAAGAGCGAGTCGGGAAGACTTCATCCCTGGTGAAGAAGAAGCTCGATGGGTAGTTGGGACGAGGTAGAGTTTTGGAGAGAAGCTACTCATTGGGAAGTAGATGATTGGGAAGAGGCGGCGAGAAGAGCTTAAAGATGAAGAGTTAAGAAAAATGATCGATCACAAGAAAAAGGAAGCAAGTGTTGACCGGAGGATTCCGATGGATGATTTGATCCGGTACCTTTACGGGGTTGAGCCTCGGGAAGATGAGGTGTTCTACTTGTCAACCACTTCAAGCGCATAAGGAGAAAGGTGGCCCGTTAAAGTCTAGTATTGAGCAACCACCTGCGATTTAGAGCTTAAACCGCTTCCAAAACACCTTAAGTATATCTTTCTTAAGGATGGAGATAAATTGCCTTTGATCATTTCTTCGAAACTCGACCAAGAGCAAGAAGCACGGTGATAGAAGTGCTTAAGAAAAACATCCTCGCGTTCGGTTGGCAAGTGGGTGATATCCGAGGGATCATCCCGGACATATGCATGCATAAAATCCGAACGGAGGAAGGAGCTAAAAAGGTAAGACAACCTCAGCGAAGGCTGAATCCGCATATGCAAGAGGTTGTCAAGAAAGAAGTGATAAAGTGGCTCGACATGGGAATCATCTATGCAATCGCCGATAGCGAGTGGGTCAGCCCTACTCAAGTTGTGCCAAAGAAGGGCGGAATCACAGTCGAAAAGAATGAAAAAGGGGAGGAAGTTGCCTTACGTCTCGTGACTGGCTACAGAGTCTGTATCGACTATCGTAGACTTAATGAAGTTCGCAAAAGGACCCCTTACCCTTCATTGACCAACTAATTGAAAGGCGAGTGGTCACAAGTATTATTGTTTTCTCGATGGATACTTTGGTTACTTCCGGATAGCCATCGACCCCAATGACCAAGAGAAGACCACGTTTACATGTCCATACGGTACTTTTGCTTTTCGTAGAATGCCATTCGGTCTATGCAATGCACCCGCGACTTTTCAACGGTGTATGTTGGCCATTTTTGATGGACTTGTTGAGAAATGCATGGAAGTCTTCATGGATGACTTCTCAGTCTACGGCGATAGTTTTGATGAAATTTTAGAGAACCTAGATATGGTACTCCAACGTTGCGTTGAGAAGAATGCGGTGCTTAGCGGGAAAAATGCCATTTTCTAGTAGACGAAGGAATCGTTTTGGGACATAAGGTGTCCAATCTTTGGTATTCAAGTTGATAAGGCTAAGGTCGAAGCCATCGAAAGGATGACGTACCCTAAGACGGTGAAAGAGGTACGAGGTTTTCTAGGACACGTTGGCTTCTACGGGCGGTTTCATTAAAGATTTTTCTACCATCGCCAAGCCTTTATCAAATCTTTTGAAAGATGATGTAGATTTCTTGTTCGATGCGAAGTGCAAAGAAGCTTTCAATTGTACGAAAGACAAGCTTATCGGTGCCCTATTTTAGTTGCACATTTGGACCAAGCCTTTCGAGTTGATGTGCGATGCCTCTAATTACGCCGTAGGCGCGAGTTTTAGGTCAAAGAGTTGATAAAAGGTTCGGCCCATTTATTATGCGAGCCGCACCTTGAACCCGGCTCAATGCAATTATACCACGGCGAGAAGGAATTCTTAGTTGTTGTTTTTGCCATTGACAAGTTTAGAAGTTATCTTAGGGTCTCAAGTGATTGTTTGGACCGACCATGCGGCCTTGCGCTACCTTATGGATAAAGCGAGATGCAAAACCAAGGTTACTTCGATGGATTTTAATTTTACAAGAGTTTGACCTTGTGATTAAAGATAAGAAAGGTAGTGAGAATATTGTGGTGATCATTTATCTCGCTTAGTAAATGAGGGTGCGAGAGAATCACAATGATATAGGCATTGATTTTCCGGCGAGCAATTGATGAAGCTTGAAACGGTTAGGCCGTGGTATGCGACTACGTCAACTATTTAGCGAGTGGTCATTTAGAGGATATGACGTATCGGGAGAAGAAAAAGTTCTTTTCGATCTTAAATATCTCGTATGGGAAGATCCTTATTTGTTCGAGTACGTAAAGACGGGTTGCTTCGACGGTGTGTTCACGAGCATGATCGGTGGGATATCCTAGAACAATGCCATAGCGGTCCTACCGGAGGTCATTATGGAACACCAAAGACGGTTGCAAAGATCCTTCAAATTTGGATTCTCTGCGGCCGACTCTGTTTAAAGATGCGAAGCCTTTTGTAAAGGTTGTGATAGGTGCCGAAGAAGGCGGGACGGCGAGTAGTAGGATGGAAATGCCACTTAAGCCCATTCTTGAATGCGAAGTTTTCGATGTATGGGGCATAGATTTTATGGGACCCTTTCCATCCTCATGTGGTAATAAGTATATCCTCGTACGTGTGGATTATGTTTCAAAGTGGGTCGAGGCCATAGCTACTCAAACTAATGATCATAAAGTCGTGAAGAAATTCTTGCAAAAGAATATCTTTACTAGATTTGGCTGTCCGAGAGCACTCATTAGTGATGAAGGTACTCACTTTTGCAATGCGCCGCTTGACAAGATCCTTGAGAAGTATGGTGTCAAACATAAGATTGGTACACCATATCATCCTCAAACTAGTGGCCAAGTCGAGGTAAGCAACCGGAGCACGAAAAGAATTTTGGAGAAGACCGTGAACAATAATAGATCTAATTGGAGTCTTAATTTGGATGACGCATTGTGGGCTTATCGTACGCATTTAAAACCCCGATGGGCACGTCACCCTTCCAAATGGTCTATGGCAAAGCTTGTCATTTACACCTGTCGAACTTGAACACGAGCTTTACGGGCAATTAAATTCTTGAATTTCGATAGCCAACTCTGTGGGGAGAAACGGTTGTTACAATTGAACGAGCTCGACGAATTCAGACTCAGAGCGTACGAGAATGCTAAGCTTAGCAAGGAAAGAACGAAGATGCTCCATGACGCTAAGATCAAGGACCGAGAATTCAAAGTTGGTGACATGGCTTTACTCTATAATACTAGACTTCATTTGTTTCCTGGTAAGCTAAAGTCTAGATGGTCTGGTCCATTTGAGATTCTCGAGGTTAATCCAAGTGGAGTAATTACTTTGAACGGGTATGGTAATCAAGCTTTTAAAGTGAATGGCCATCGACTTAAGAAATATTTTGGGCAACCAAAGGAAAAGCACGAGATTCTTTATTTCCAAAGAAGAGATGAGAGTACGGATGTCGATTTGTGAGGAGATTCCATCTTATTTCTTTGAGTCGGATGATGATGACGTTCCTATATCCACCCGTAAGGTACCTTACATTGAGACTTCGATCATACCACTATGTCTATGCCTATCGTGCGCAAGAACAAGAAGAAGAGAGTTAGTGTAGTTTGGAGAGAAAAGTTTAATGATCTTATTGCGCACTTGACTTGTTGTTGTGGTGAAAATCATTTCCGCCTTAGTACTCCCGATTCCGATGCGAGGTGGCGGCGGTTAAACCAAAGTGGCCCGATCCGGGTTGATCTTTTGGAATCTGTGTCAAGCTATTGACATTAAAAGAGCGCTCTAGGAGGCAACCTAGTTTTCTTTGTTTGTTTTCTTTTCTTAGGTTGTTTTGTTTTATTGTTTTAGAAATAATACTTTAGTTGATTATGTGTTGATGGTTATTCCTTACATTCATTGTAAGTGTTTTGTGTTATGTGTTGCTCATATACCCCGTGTACCCCGAGATTATATGGTATGTCGAGTGTGGCGAGATACTTTTGAGCGAGTTCACGAGCTTTTATGTCCGGTGTTGTCTATTCGAGTTGTTGCGGTATACTCGTACTCCGGCTGGCCTCTGCCAACTTTCATCCGACAACCACTGTTGAAACCAGCTAAGTTTTTTTATTTTTATTTTATTCTGCACATTCTGAGGACATAATGTGATTTAAGTGTGGGGGGGTGTTTGGGTATGTTTTTATGCTATATCCTTTGAAATATGAGTAAAAAGTGAATGTTAAATTTTCCACTAAATTTAAAATTTTTGTTAATCTCGAGCATATAATTGGAACTAGATGCTTGCTAGTTGTAGTTTTCTAACGATGATAGTATGTGACTTAGTGAGATAATTATAGCATGTCTTTACTTTCATGGAGATGGTATTCATTCTTCACGTTCACGGAGCCTTTGATTTTGAAGCATGACTTTTGAACTATATCCTTTCATTGTTTTAGTGATTTATCTTAGGAAGGTCAGTATAGTTACACCTAAGTTAGACCGTGTACTGTGAATATCATAAAGTTTGAATGTGATAAGTGAGATGTAACTTATGACTTTGGAATAGTGAATGAATAAAGTGAGTAAGTAATTGTTAGTAAATACGTTTGTCGGAAGCTGGTTAATGATTTGAGTGCGGTAGGGTATACCTCGTATGTCCTATACCACTATGATGACCAAAAGCTCACGACAGTTAGGAGAAGCTACCTTATGATTTGAGTAAGGTAGGGTGTTATCACGAAACATCCTATTCTACTATGATGGGTAAGAGCTCATTCTGATATGCGTCAAATTTGAAAATTTTGAAAAATGATGAATAAGAATAAAGTGAAGTCTTTGTTATCATGGATCTTATACCCGGTAGAACCGCATGATATCTTTGTAGGGATTATCCTGCGAGTGCGTGGGAAGGCTTTGAGTGGAGCTATTACTTGTTACATACCTAGGATAGTCATTGGAATTTTTGAGAGGATATTTCTTTGAAAGGCTTGTTAGATTGAGAATGGCTTGTCACACTTACACCGAATCTATCTACGTGTTGGTATCATTTGCTATAGTTGTTGTATCTTTCGTTACGTGAGTTAGAGATCTATGTGGATTATTTATAAAGTTGAGCTATAGTTTTGATTGTTTTGTCCGAGGACGTACAAAAAGTTAAGTGTGGGGGAGTTGTTAAGGCCATATTTATATGATTATTAAAGGTTTATTTCATTATTATTTTCCCCACATTTGCATAATTTACATGAGAATTAAGGGTTTAAGTGTAAATATTGAATAAAGATGATTTTAAGAGGGTTGTATGCAAAATTGATGATTTTAAGTGTTGATTTAATGGAATTATTATTATTTGGATTTTATTACGTTTTTGCATTGTTTATTTATCATGTAGGAGTTAATTTTCGTGCATATAATGAGGATAAATGAAGCTCAAGTCGAATTATAAGAGATAGAGTTGGAATTGGCTTGAAGAAATTGGATAAAGATGAAGAGATCCGATCCTCGGCGGTTCAAACGGGCGTCTGCGATCTTGAACGAGCGTCCGAAGTGAGCGGCGTCCATGCGGCGTCCGAGAATCGTATTTTACATTCGAGAGAGTTCGGACGGAGGATGAACGAGCGTTTACTCGAGCGTCCGGGCATTACCGGACGGGCGTCCGGATATTCAGACGAGCGTCCGTTGCCGACTTAGTCATAACCGACTCAAAATTCTATATATAGCAGCAGCCTCTCAACCCTAATTCATACCACATAATTGAGATCGCAATTTTACACCAAAAAGCTGCGGCCACAAGCCTTTTTACACAGAGATGAATTTCTCCAATCCAACAGTCATCTTCAACATGATTGTTGGCTAAAAGCCTTGCAGTGAGTCGACGGAGGAAGCCCATCAACAACAAACCAACTAGAGAGTTCGATGCTTAAGTTTAGTGAGTTTATTTCGTAGTTTTTCATTACTTTGGATCTGTTTTGTATTGTTTAAGTTTTATTGAATTAAGATTTGATGAAACGATCTATGTTTAATTTATGCTTGAATAAATTTACGAAAGTCTGTTTATTTAAGTTCTCTTTTATTCAAAGTAATGCATCTAATTGTGTTGTAAGAGATTATGCATGATTAGTTGAGTAAGAGTTTGGAAACAACCTCGTGATTTCGTTTTGATTGCATGTTTAGTTTATTTGAAAAGATAAACGAAACCCTAGAATTTGGTTGAAGAAATTTAATTGAATTCGTGAATAAATCACTACTAAAAACTATGTCTTTTTAATCACCGTCTAGTTGGATTGTTGGTTGATAGGTGGAACCTAGTCGCCTTCTTTGTGTTTTCCTTTAATTGTTTATTAATCGAATCGTTTAGATCAAGTTTAGTTTAAGTTCTAGTTTTATAAACCCTAGTTTCCTGCTGTTTTCCTGCACTTTTCTATTTCAGTTCGTAGTTAGACGCTCGTCCGCAATAGCAGACGCCCGTCCATTAGATTTAGTTTCCAGACGCTCGTTCACTTTAGTGAACGTTCGTCCGTTTTTGTTTTCTTATTTTCTGCTTGTTTTTATTCCTGTTTTAGTTTCAATTCTTAGGTTTAGGTTTTAGTTAGTTTCAACCTTAGTTTAGTTAATAATTGTGACATAATCGATAGAATAATTGTCCCTTGAATCCGATAAACATTCCACTCCCTTAGGACGACCCGTTAACATCCTATACTACGATCCTTATACTTGGGGTGTTTCGGTTATAAATTGTAAAACTCGTTTTTACCGAATGACCCATTAAATGTGCACTAAGGATTGTTATTAGTACCTATTTAAATGTATACCAAACCATACTCTCCATCCGTCATAAATTGAACATACACGCCATCCGTTTGAAGATCCGGCATCTTGAGGTCACCCGTTCCAAATCCACTCTAGGGTAAAGGGTCCCGTCATTGAGGGTTTTCAAATCGAGCCGTCCGTTGATGACAAAACGGCTTCCCATACTCTGAATCCATCATGAATTGAACATATATGCCGTCCGTACGACGATCCGGCATCTCTAGGTCACCCGATCCAAATCATCAGATGTTTCAGGTTGGCAAAGTCAGGAAAACGTATGTAGGGGTAGTTAGGGCTCGGGAAGGGTAGGTCAGGGTCCGGAATAATTCCTTCTTGAGAGTGACTTCCGGGTGCTTAGGGAACTAAGACTCTGATAGTGGTTAGAAACATGATGGTATAGCTTACTGTTTATAGAAGGTTTCCTCGGAAATATCTATGTTGACCCATTAAATGTGCACTAGGGATTGTTATTAGTACCTATTTAAATGTATACCAAACCATACTCTCCATCCGTCATATATTGAACATACACACCGTCTGTTTGAAGATCCGGCATCCCGAGGTCACCCGTTCCCAATCCACTCAAGGGTTAAAGGGTCCCGGAAAGGAGGGTTCTCTAATCGAGCCGTCCGTTGATGACAAAACGGCTTCCCATACTCTAAATCCATCATAAATTGAACATATATTCCGTCCGTACGACGATCCGGCATCTCGAGGTCACCCGATCCATATCATCGGTTGTTTCAGGTTGGCAATGTCGGGAAAGCGTATGTAAGGGTAGGTAAGGCTCGGGAGGGGTCGGGAAGGGTAGGTCAGGGACCGGAATAATCCCTTCTTGAGAGTGACTTCCGGGTGCTTAGGGAACTAAGACTCTGATAGTGGTTAGAAACATGATGGTATATCTTACTGTTTATAGAAGGTTTCCTCGGAAATATCTTTGTTGACCCATTAAATGTGCACTAAGGATTGTTATTAGTACCTATTTAAATGTATACCAAACCATACTCTCCATCCGTCATAAATTGAACATACACGCCGTCCGTTTGAAGATCTGGCATCCTGAGGACACCCGTTCCCAATCCACTCTAGCGTACAGGGTCCCGGCATTGAGTGTTTTCAAATCGAGCCGTCCGTTGATGACAAAACGGCTTCCCATACTCTGAATCCATCATGAATTGAACATATATGCCGTCCGTACGACTATCCGGCATCTCTAGGTCACCCGATCCAAATCATCAGATGTTTCAGGTTGGCAAAGTCGGGAAAACGTATGTAGGGGTAGTTAGGGCTCGGGAAGGGTAGGTCAAGGTCCGGAATAATTCCTTCTTGAGAGTGACTTCCGGGTGCTTAGGGAACTAAGACTCTGATAGTGGTTAGAAACATTATGGTATAGCTTACTATTTATAGAAGGTTTCCTCGGAAATATCTATGTTGACCCATTAAATGTGCACTAAGGATTGTTATTAGTACCTATTTAAATGTATACCAAACCATACTCTCCATCCGTCATATATTGAACATACACACCGTCTGTTTGAAGATCCGGCATCCCGAGGTCACCCGTTCCCAATCCAACCAAGGGTTAAAGGGTCCCGGAATGGAGGGTTGTCTAATCGAGCCGTCTGTTGATGACAAAACGGCTTCCCATACTCTAAATCCATCATAAATTGAACATATATTCCGTCCGTACGACGATCCGGCATCTCGAGGTCACCCGATCCATATCATCGGTTGTTTCAGGTTGGCAATGTCGGGAAAGCGTATGTAAGGGTAGGTAAGGCTCGGGAGGGGTCGGGAAGGGTAGGTCAGGGACCGGAATAATCCCTTCTTGAGAGTGACTTCCGGGTGCTTAGGGAACTAAGACTCTGATAGTGGTTAGAAACATGATGGTATAGCTTACAGTTTATAGAAGGTTTCCTCGGAAATATCTTTGTTGACCCATTAAATGTGCACTAAGGATTGTTATTAGTACCTATTTAAATGTATACCAAACAATACTCTCCATCCGTCATAAATTGAACATACACGCCGTCCGTTTGAAGATCCGGCATCCTGAGGTCACCCGTTCCCAATCCACTCTAGCGTAAAGGGTCCCAGCATTGAGTGTTTTCAAATCGAGCCGTCCGTTGATGACAAAACGGCTTCCCATACTCTGAATCCATCATGAATTGAACATATATGCCGTCCGTACGACTATCCGGCATCTTTAGGTCACCCGATCCAAATCATCAGATGTTTCAGGTTGGCAAAGTCGGGAAAACGTATGTAGGGGTAGTTAGGGCTCTGGAAGGGTAGGTCAAGGTCCGGAATAATTCCTTCTTGAGAGTGACTTCCGGGTGCTTAGGGAACTAAGACTCTTATAGTGGTTAGAAGCATTATGGTATAGCTTACTATTTATAGAAGGTTTCCTCGGAAATATCTATGTTGACCTATTAAATGTGCACTAAGGATTGTTATTAGATTGCGGGTCAAGTTATAAAAATAACTCGATGCCTAAATAACCAACTAGCAAGTGAACTAGATTCAATCGCAGCATAGCTAGATAGAGTCGAGGTCGATCCCACAGGGAATCAAATTGTGGATCCTAAAGTTTAAATAACCAATTTATTTATTTCGTTTAACAACGGTGGTCTACGACCAACAAGGGTACTAGAAAAGAATCACAAACTCAGACATATAGACAAAGAACATAATTAACCTCCCAATTATATTCTTTGTCGTTTGGACCGAAACAATTTATATAATAAACAAGACTTATTAACTATCAATCCGTTTGTATCTATTTCGTATTGGCTACGGGAGTCATCCTCTTAAACTTGACTTAGCACCCGTTAGGTCGCTAGATCACTGTGCTACATTACGTGACTTCGCCTTTTAATGCCTCCGTCTCATATAACTCACACGCTTACGACACTAAGGATGCCGATATTAATCGCACACCTCGTCTAGGCAACATTCCTATGGTTAGGCGTACTTATACTTCCTAAATGATTACTCAAGCTTTCGTCCAACTAGCAATTACCAAGTTATAGTCTCATGCTAATCTACGACGTACGTATAATCAGGTGCGCGCAATTCCCGAATATAAACCTACCTAGATAACGCTGAACGTCCGTGAAGAGCAATTCATAAGCCTACCTAAGAGTTTTATATTGGTATTTCCTTTTTACACGTTTTAATTAAACTAAGCGAGCAACGTAGCCATAGCCATACCTACTAAGATGATACATTCAATTGGGTTAACCTAACCATAAAGACGTGGCTTAATTAACAGGATGAATGGGGCTCGGTCGACCAAATGGAAGGGCTCGGTCGACCAAATGCAAGGGCTCGGTCGACCGAACGTTGACACTCGGTCACCTGAACAATTTTGTCCCAGATTACATCTCCGAACGTATATCTTAGCGTTTCTCATATAATACGGATTAAAACAGCAATTCGTCAAGCTATTATATAAATAGATCTAGATACACGGTAATCAAACAACGTAAATTCATACATAGATACTAGGTAGAGGACGTAGGGTACGTGATCCTCATAGACAAGGCATCGCCACCTCCCTAACGTCATAGCCTAGATCTACATCATCTAACTATGAATAATCAACTCAAATGATAAAACCATAATTGGGGAAATTAATTACGGAAAATAAAGAAGACAAGAAAATATACAAGGGCTTACATATTGAAAACCCTAGAAATCTTCAATCCTACTATCTATGATTGCTGTATTGTTGTATATGAGTTGTTGGTGTGGTATATCAAAATTACTAAGGACATAGTGTTTATATAGAGTACTGGCCGACCTTGGAAAACCGACTTAAACTCGGAATTACTAAACCCTAGCCGCCTTAATAATGTGTCGGACTTTCTGCCGGGCTTGTGGGCCGCTCGGTCGACCGAATGGGCATGCTCGGTCGACCGAGTGTCTTCATTCGGTTGGGCTTCTTTTTCCTTTGTACTGGGCCTACTGCATCGTCTGCAATTCTATTAAATCTTCTCCGAAGTTTATCCATTCTGCTCCCGAAATAGCTCACTGCAAACATTGCATAAAATACGGTTTGTAATATCAAATAATATACTAAAACATCAAAATAAATAATAATGAATCGTAACTCAGTACATATGTAAATTAAGCATATTACGACTTGTTATTACTCTATTAAAGCTCTTTTAAACTAGAATCGGGGATAAAGATCATAGAATAATGGGCACAAAATGACCGTTATCAACTACCCCCCACTTAGCCTTTGATCGTCCCGATCAAAGTATCAATAAGTTATTCCCCATACAATCACTTTCCAATGGTCACACTATACTAACACAAGAAACTCGAATCAACTCATACCATTTATGCTCATAAGATATTCATTATCCACTACTCGTCATGAATCGAAGTGATGTGTGCATGTGCATTAGTTTTATATAATTGTGGCAAGATTAGAGTTTATGCCAACTTCGTAGTCTTCACCTACCAACATCAGTATTCTCACTTCTTAAGCCTCTCAATGGTTAAAGCACTAGAACAATAAGCAAGAGCGTATCTATAGGGATTTTGGACTTGGAGACCGAGTACTACTCAAAGCCTCTAAAACTTGAATTTTTCTTCAATTCTTCATATTTTTCGAATACTACCAATCTCAAGGAAGAAAATTTTTTAGAGTATCCCCCTATCTTAGATCAAGCATAGCATCAAATATCACCACAAGCGCGGGGCTACTTTGGTAATGTTACTACAAGCCCAGTGTTTAACATTTTGTTAAAACACAGGTACGTCTCAAGCTTATTACTCCACTTTGATGGCTAGAATTTAGGAATACATCAGACGATAAATATCAACACTAGGTCAGCATAACCAATCATCTACGCAACGCACACAGAACTCTTTCATTTTTTTTTATCATAAGCGCGGTATTTGTCGATTCATCTATTTGAGTAATTGAATAATAAATAACTACTCGCAACATACAGTATGAATATCATTAAGTTTACTAGCAATATATCGCAAAAGTATAAAGTGATCACGTACTCACGAAACATGGTTCCTTCCTTATTAAATACAACATCGGGAACACTCAAAAGTAAATGTGATTCTAAGTTTAAAAGTTTAAATTTTACTCATTTAATTTATTATTTGATATATGGAAGCTTATGTGAGCTAAGTGACTTGTACCCCCCCCCCACTTAAACGATGCATTGTCCTCAATGTATAACAATAAAAAGTAAGAATAGGAACTTAGCTCTGGATAAGCGTGGAAGTGGAACAAGTCTTGTGAACTTCGGCAAATTTCTAACAGATAAAATAGTGGCCGATTTGCAAGGAAGAAGAATAACCGCTGCAACACACATCTTAAACAAAACTCGAAACTCGTTACATGTGGTTAGTCCAAGAAAAAGTAGTAATCATATAAAAAAAGGGACCGTAAAAGGGATTAAAATTCCTTAAACATCTTATTTTTAAGTCCATAATTAATGATTTCATTGAAACACAACACATAGATCCAACACATTACATAGGGGAGAATTACTCCTTAGGAAATAGTAAGACACTTAAGACAGACTCTAAATAACATGACTCGATTTACTAGTAGACATGAGTCAAAATAAAAAACATACTAATAATAGGAAATACAAATACATAATAAAAAATGCTTAATCCCAAAACCGAGGGTTATTGGGATCATAAGACTCCGAGTTCGGATCGAACGAGGCTAAAGGTAGATGGCTAGGACCGGCTTCATCGTTGTTATGACCAAAATCTTGAAATGGAGCTTCATCTTCATCCGGGCCCCCAGCTTGGGCTTGATCATGGGCATGGCCAAGAGGTGGTGGAACAGAGTCTAAAGATAGTATAGGCATAGGTTCCACGTAGGAATCACTACCTAGCAAGGGACACTCTGTTGTCTCACAGAACGCAGTAACCAATGAACCATAGGGCAACATGTGGCGAGGCTTAAGAGCATCTTCCGTCATCTCATTCCGCATTAGTGCCCCAACATTCACTGGCCATCCCATGCACAACCAATAGAGCAGTGTAGCATGTGCATAAAGATCGTGGACACGTGCTTGGCCGGGAAGAGGTTGGAACGAATAAGCCTATGGAGGCACTTATCCTCCCATCTCCGGAAATCAGGTTCCGCAAATGTTCGAGCAAAATCTCCGATTGTCCACTGTATACCAAGAAAAGCTCCCACATCTTCTAACCAAGCATCCGAACCATCAAAGACCAATGTATACTCGGGTCCCTCCTCCGGGGTATCAAGACCAAAATAACTATTAAGCGTCCCCGGAGAAATAACTATCGACTTTCCACGAACCTGAACAATATTGGTGTAGGGGTGTACACGTAAGTAAGCATAAAATTCCCTTACCAAATCAACATTGACTCGGCCAGGAGGCGCAACGACATCCTGCCACTGATATTGCATCACCAGAGAAAATAGCTCGGGACCACAATTGGTTAAATCCAACCCGCGTGCCCTATGCACCGGAGCACTTGTGAAATAATTCCTATATGCGGAATATACGTCACGACTAGCAAATTGCGGCACCCCGTTGATTAAGGGTACAACATCTCCGACTACAATGAACTGAGCAGCTTGGTGGCGTCTGGGTGGCATCCTGATAGAAATCGATCACAGCAGCAGACGACAGAGGGGCTCTCGGTCGACCGAGAGTGGAGGCTCGGTTGACCGAGAAAAATGGTTCGGTCGACCGAACGGTCGGACGATCGGTGTCTTCCCTGTATCCTTTACAATGATGATTTTGGCCGATCAGAAAGATGGTTAGAAAAGCTTTCGATGATTCAGAATATGAAAATTTTGTAAATGGTGGCAAAAGCTTGGGTTGACACCGTGTTTGCCATTTAACTCCTACAAAGGTTGGGGTGTAAGGTGGAAATGGAGGGTTGGTGGTGGAGATAGTGGTGGAAGAGAAATGAGAATAAGAAGAAGGTAATAATGGTTTAGAAAAAGTTGTTGTGGAAAATTGGGAAGAGCATGAGTGGATTAAATAGGAAGTAATGGGGAATGGAAAATTTGAATTGTGAAAGATGATTGGTTGGTGGAAAAAGTTGGGGATTGATGAGTTGGAAAGTTGAATTGGGAGAATAAATGAATGGGGAAGAGTAAAAGGTGAATTGGTAGGAGAGATATTGGGATATGTAGAATTAAATGGTGTTTGACCACTCGATTTTGACACACACGAAATTTGCACAAAATATAACACATAGCCATATCAAAATCATCATGTTACACTTTCACTTTCATAATCCTTATCACAAAAAATATTCCAACTATTTAATCAACCATCATGAACATTTTATTTCAATCTCAATATCCTCATTCTTTCCATATACATTTATTAAACAATACCGGCCCTTAGCATCTTTAAATAATAAAACATAACAATTTATTTCCATAATCAATATATTTTTCAATGACTCGTCTACTAAACTCTAATTCACGTTAAAACGACTCGAGTAAAAAAAAAAAAAAAGATTCTTGCACATCCTTAACTTAACAAATATTGGAACACGGCAAAAATAAAAAATAAAAAACTCTTATCGTCTAACGTTACTTTTATTGACTCTAATAAAAGAAAATAAAAATAAATAAACTATGAAATTTCAAAAAAATAGAGATAGTTCTACATTTTAAGTCTATAGCTCGACTTCCCAAAAAAAAATATCACTCTCTAAGGATTGTCCTTGACTTGCCAGGTCTTCACCCAACTAGCCTTCACCGAAAACGTCTTGCCATTTCTTTGCACGAGTGCCTTTCCGTGGGATGTGCGTCTCACGAAAAGACAAGTCGAACTGTCCATCTAAACAGGCACCGACTTTCGGGATCGTTTCAGACTTTGATGAGCTTTCTTGAACACGAACTCTACGAGTTCTTCGCTTGACTTTCCTCCTCCTATCCTTAGGTTTTGAGATATGCGAGGCTTCAGCATCATTATTATTAAAAACAGGCGCAGGCTGAGCAGCTCTATCTCGGCTTAGGATTGTCAGGATCTCTTTCTCATCTCTATCTTCAACATTGTCATCATCACACTCCTCTGGGCTTGGGATCAAATCCGGTTTAGAACCAACGACTTCTATAATATTAACACTTACCGGAATAGGGAACTCAGGATTCATTATCCCAAAAGTCTCAGAACCCTTAGCATCAAACAATGTGATCTCATGCCTAGTCATACGAATGAGGGCTCTAGAGGTGTTAATAAAGGACCTACCCAAGATGATTGGGCTATACGGATGCTCCTCTATGTCCATCACAACCAAATCTATCTTAAACCGAAGTTGTCCGATACCAATGATCATGTTATTCATTCTTCCGTACATGATGGTTCTAGTACTATCCGCGAACCTAACTTTCGCCGGGGTGTTCGTGGGAGTCGAATCATATTCCTCTCGCAAAGGCTCTTAGGGAAAATGTTTAAGCTTGATCCGAGTCAATTAAAGCTAATCCCAAGTGTGCTTGTTCTAGGGTAACATCTACAATGAATGCCCCAGGGTCCTAACTTTGGCATTAACCGAGATTCATCTCCAACATATTTTGCCTCTTTAGCACGTATGACTATAGGTCGTTCTATATCTATGCTACTCTCGAACAGACTCTATCTCTGACATGTAGTCCATATAATCAATATCTGAATCCGAATCCGAAGAAATCTCTTCGGGATTTAAAGCACACATACCTCTTTTTACATAAGCTTCGCTAGCTTCATTTGACTTTCTGGCTTCCTGAATTCGTTCTTTCATTTTTGCTATTCTCTCTTTTAGCTTTTGCGTCATCGGCTTCATTGGTGTTGTCTTAGTTCTTAAAACGTTAACTTCCTCTTCTCTAACCTTGGAAAATTGCTTTGATGACATATTGCTTATCACGAACAAGCCTTACTTGAGTGACTCATTTCCGATTATCCGCAACACGAGAAAAACAACAAACGGTTAGTAAACTAACGCCAAGTACGATTGCTCATACCGTCGCTAGACTTACAACCTACCGACGGGGAAACAAACAAAGGGAAAACAACACTATCGGGAAAAATTAAGCATGAAAATGGGCTCGGTCGACCGAGTGAATGCATTCGGTCGACCTAACAAATAGGTTCGGTCGCCCGAGACCTTCTCTCCGCTTTCCTCGCTTCAATTTCCCGCTAGCGTACATATGCAGCCTAATCCGTAAGACTCTAAAGACATTTAAATAAAAATTTGAAAACAGAAAAACGAAATAATTAAATAAACTTATTTAAACAATAATTGGACCATTGATTCCCCGGCAACGGCGCCAAAAACTTGATTGCGGGTCAAGTTATAAAAATAACTCGATGCCTAAATAACCAACTAGCAAGTGAACTAGATTCAATCGCAAAGATAGCTAGATAGAGTCGAGGTCGATCCCACAGGGAATCAAATTGTGGATCCTAAAGTTTAAATAACCAATTTATTTATTTCGTTTAACAACGGTGGTCTACGACCAACAAGGGTACTAGAAAAGAATCACAAACTCAGACATATAGACAAAGAACGTAATTAACCTCCCAATTATAGTCTTTATCGTTTGGACCTAAACAATTTATATAATAAACAAGACTTATTAACTATCAATCCGTTTGTATCTATTTCGTATTGGCTACGGGAGTCATCCTCTTAAACTTGACTTAGCACCCGTTAGGTCGCTAGATCACTGTGCTACATTACGTGACTTCGCCTTTTAATGCCTCCGTCTCATATAACTCACACGCTTACGACACTAAGGATGCCGATATTAATCGCACACCTCGTCTAGGCAACATTCCTATGGTTAGGCGTACTTATACTTCCTAAACGATTACTCAAGCTTTCGTCCAACTAGCAATTACCAAGTTATAGTCTCATGCTAATCTACGACGTACGTATAATCAGGTGCGCGCAATTCCCGAATATAAACCTACCTAGATAACGCTGAACGTCCGTGAAGAGCAATTCATAAGCCTACCTAAGAGTTTTATATTGGTATTTCCTTTTTACACGTTTTAATTAAACTAAGCGAGTAACGTAGCCATAGCCATACCTACTAAGATGATACATTCAATTGGGTTAACCTAACCATAAAGACGTGGCTTAATTAACAGGATGAATGGGGCTCGGTCGACCGAATGCAAGGGCTCGGTCGACCGAATGTTGACACTCGGTCACCTGAACAATTATGTCCCAGATTACATCTCCGAACGTATATCTTAGCGTTTCTCATACAATACGGATTAAAACAGCAATTCGTCAAGCTATTATATAAATAGATCTAGATACACGGTAATCAAACAACGTAAATTCATACATAGATACTAGGTAGAGGACGTAGGTACGTGATCCTCATATACAAGGCATCGCCACCTCCCTAACGTCATAGCCTAGATCTACATCATCTAACTATGAATAATCAACTCAAACGATAAAACCATAATTGGGGAAATTAATTACGGAAAATAAAGAAGACAAGAAAATATACAAGGGCTTACATATTGAAAACCCTAGAAATCTTCAATCCTACTCTCTATGATTGCTGTATTGTTGTATATGAGTTGTTGGTGTGGTATATCAAAATTACTAAGGACATAGTGTTTATATAGTAGTATCGGCCGACCTTGGAAAACCGACTTAAACTCGGAATTACTAAACCCTAGCCGCCTTAATAATGTGTCGGACTTTCTCGCCGGGCTTGTGGGCCGCTCGGTCGACCGAACCGGGCATGCTCGGTCGACCGAGTGTCTTCATTCGGTTGGGCTTCTTTTTCCTTTGTACGGGCCTACCGCATCGTCTCGCAATTCTATTAAATCTTCTCCGAAGTTTATCCATTCTCGCTCCCGAAATAGCTCACCGCAAACATTGCATAAAATACGGTTTGTAATATCAAATAATATACTAAAACATCAAAATAAATAATAATGAATCGTAACTCAAGACATATGTAAATTAAGCATATTACGACTTGTTATTACTCTATTAAAGCTCTTTTAAACTAGAATCGGGGATAAAGATCATAGAATAATGGGCACAAAATGACCGTTATCGCATCCCGAGGTCACCCGTTCCCAATCCACTCGGGGTTAAGGGGTCCCGGAATTGAGGGTTTTCAAATCGAGCCGTCCGTTGACGACGAAACAGCTTCCCATACTCTAAATCCATCATAAATTGAACATATATGCCGTCCGTACGACGATCCGGCATCTCGAGGTCACCCGATCCAAATCATCGGTTGTTTCAGGTTGGCAAAGTCGGGAAAGCGTATGTAAGGGTAGGTAAGGCTCGGGAGGGGTCGGGAAGGGTAGGTCAGGGACCGGAATAATCTCTTCTTGAGAGTGACTTCCGGGTGCTTAGGGAACTAAGACTCTGATAGTGGTTAGAAACATGATGGTATAGCTTACTATTTATAGAAGGTTTCCTCGGAAATATCTATGTTGACCCATTAAATGTGCACTAAGGATTGTTATTAGTACCTATTTAAATGTATACCAAACAATACTCTCCATCCGTCATAAATGGAACATACACGCCGTCTTTTTGAAGATCCGGCATCCCGAAGTCACCCGTTCTCAATCCACTCTAGGGTTAAGGGGTCCCGGATTGAGGGTTTTCAAATCAAGCCGTCCGTTGACGACGAAACGGCTTCCCATACTCTGAATCCATCATGAATTGAACATATATGCCGTCCGTACGACGATCCGGCATCTCGAGGTCACCCAATCCAAATCATCAGTTGTTTTAGGCTGGCAAAGTCGGGAAAGCGTATGTAGGGGTAGATAGGGCTCGGGGGGGCTCGGGAAGGGTAGGTCAGGGTCCGGAATAATTCCATTCTTGAGTGTGACTTCCAGGTGCTTAGGGAACTTAGACTCTGATAGTGGTTAGGAACATGATGGTATAGCTTACTGTTTATAGAAGGTTTCCTCGGAAATATCTATGTTGACCCATTAAATGTGCACTAAGGATTGTTATTAGTAGCTATTTAAATGTATACCAAACCATACTCTCCATCCGTCATAAATTGAACATACACGCCGTCCGTTTGAAGATCCGGCATCCCGAGGTCACCCGATCCCAATCCACTCTAGGTTTAAAGGGTCCCGGAATTGAGGGTTTTCAAATCGAGCCATCCGTTGACGAAGAAACGGCTTCCCATACTCTGAATCCATCATGAATTGAACATATATGCCGTCCGTACGACGATCCGGCATCTCGAGAACACCCGATCCAAATCATCAGTTGTTTCAGGTTGGCAAAGTCGGGAAAGCGTATGTATGGGTAATTAGGGCTCGGGAGGGCTCGGTAAGGGTAGGTCAGGGTCCGGAATAATTCCTTCTTGAGAGTGACTTCCGGGTGCTTAGGGAACTAAGACTCTGATTATGGTTAGAAACATGATGGTACAGCTTACTGTTTATAGAATGTTTCCTCGGAAATATCTATGTTTACCCATTAAATGTGCACTAAGGATTGTTATTAGTACCTATTTAAATGTATACCAAACCATACTCTCCATCCGTCATAAATTGAACATACACGCCGTCCGTTTGAAGATCCGGCATCCCGAGATCACCCGTTCCCAATCCACTCTAGGGTTAAGGGGTCCCGGAATTGAGGGTTTTCAAATCGAGCCGTCCGTTGCCGATGAAACGGCTTCCCATACTCTAAATCCATCATAAATTGAACATATATGCCGTTCGTACGACGATCCGGCATCTCGAGGTCACCCGATCCAAATCATCGGTTGTTTCAGGTTGGCAAAATCGGGAAATCGTATGTAAGGGTAGGTATGGCTCGGGAGGGGTCGGGAAGGGTAGGTCGGGGACCGGAATAATCCTTTCTTGAGAGTGACTTCCGGGTGTTTAGGGGAACTAAGACTCTGATAGGGGTTAGAAACATGATGGTATAGCTTACTGTTTATAGAAGGTTTCCTCGGAAATATCTATGTTGACCCATTAAATGTGCACTAAGGATTGTTATTAGTACCTATTTAAATGTATACCAAACTATACTCTCCATCCGTCATAAATTGAAAATACACACCGTCCGTTTGAAGATCCGGCATCCCGATGTCACCCGTTCCCAATCCACTCTAGGGTAAAGGGTCCCAGAATTGAGGGTTTTCAAATCGAGCCGTCCGTTGACGACGAAACGGCTTCCCATACACTAAATCCATCATGAATTGAACATATATGCCGTCCGTTCGACGATCCGGCATCTCGAGGTCACCCTATCCAAATCATCAGTTGTTTCAGGTTGGCAACGTCGGGAAAGCATATGTAGGGGTAGTTAGGGCTCGGGAAGTGTAGGTCAGGGTCCGGAATAATTCCTTCTTGAGAGTGACTTCCGGGTTCTTAAGGAACTAAGACTCTGATAGTGGTTAGAAACATGATGGTATAGCTTACTGTTTATAGAAGGTTTCCTCAGAAATATCTATGTTGACCCATTAAATGTGCACTAAGGATTGTTATTAGTACCTATTTAAATGTATACCGACCATACTCTCCATCCGTCATAAATTGAACATACACGCCGTCGCTTGAAGATCCGGCATCCCGAGGTCACCCGTTCCCAATCCACTCTTGGGTTAAGGGGTCCCGGAATTGAGGGTTTTCAAATCGAGCCGTCCGTTGACGACGAAACGGCTTCCCATACTCTAAGTCCATCATAAATTGAACATATATGCCGTCCGTACGACGATCCGGCATCTCGAGGTCACCCGATCCAAATCATCGGTTGTTTCCGGTTGGCAAAGTCGGGAAAGCATATGTAAGGGTAAGTAAGGCTCGGGAGGGGTCGGGAAGGGTATGACAGGGACCGGAATACACTACTAGAAAAGGCGTTTTTCGGGACGAGTTTTTTGGGGACGACATCCAGCTGTCCCAAAAACAACGTTTTTTGGGACGACATGTCGTCTCAAAAGCTATATCGGGGAATAGTCAAAATTTGGGGAGTTTTTTGGTGGGAAAAAGTGGCGGGATGCTTTTTTGGGACAACATAATCTTTTTTGGGACGACATGTTGAACGGAGGGAAATTTGACTTTTGGCGGAATTTTTTCGCGGCAAATTAAATAACTCTTTTGGGACGACACATGTATTTTGAGTGACGACTTATTTCCTGCCTGGATGCCGTGTGGTCATTCTTATTTATTGGGACGACAATAGTCGTCCCTTTAAATAGTCACAATTTATTTTATAAACTTTGATAAATCCACGTGGACTGGCCGGTTTTTTGGGACGACAATAGTCGTCCCTTTAAAGATTCTCAAAATTTTCCCAATTTAGTTCCAATTAATATTTATTGTATAATATATAAGTTTTGATTAATAATTCTGTAGTTGAATGAATGAATTATATTATTTTTTGGGACGACTATTGCCGTCCCTTAAAATAGTGACAATTTATTTTATAAACTATGCGAAATCAAAGTGGGGTACGCCCTTTTTTGGGACGACATACGTCGTCCCTTTAAATATTTTCAATTTTTTCCCATTTTCGTACCAATTAATATTTATTGTAATATAACTTTTGATTAATAATTTTTTAATTAAATGAATGACCTTTTTTTTTTTGAAAATTTTTTTTTTTGATAATTAGTCCATTTCTAATAACATACGTCTTTTTATTTAAATAATTTTTAATTATATAACTTAATGAAACGAGTAGTTATTCAAACTCGAGGTTCATTATTGAGGAGTAATTTCTACCTGGGCTCGTTAATTAGTTGATTGATCACTTCAAACCTGAGGTTTGTTACTTATTTCAAGATTTCAAACACGAGGTTCGTTATTGGGTAGTATATTTCAAACCCAAGGTTCATTATTGAGTAGTGAATCAAACTCGAGGTTCATTATTGAGTAGTGATTTCAACATAGGCTCGTTAATTAGTCGATTGATGACTTCAAATCCGAGGTTTGTAAGTTCGTTCAAGATTTCAAACACGAGGTTCGTTATTGAGTAGTAGATTTCAAACTCGAGGTTCATAGTTGAGTAATGATTCAAAGTCGAGGTTCATTATTGAGTAGTGATTTCAACTTGGGCTCGATAATTAGTCGATTGATGACTTCAAACCCGAGGTTCGTAAGTTCGTTCAAGAATTCAAGCACGAGGTTCGTTATTGAGTAGTAGATTTCAAACTCGAGGATCATTATTGAGTAGTGATTCAAACTTGAGGTTCATTATTGAGTAGTGATTTCAACGTAGGCTCGTTAATTAGTCGATTGATGACTTCAAACCCGAGGTTTGTAAGTTCGTTCAAGATTTCAAACACGAGGTTCGTTATTGAGTAGTAGATTTCAAACTCGAGGTTCATAATTGAGTAGTGATTCAAAGTCGAAGTTCATTATTGAGTAGTGATTTCAACCTGGGCTCGTTAATAAGTCGATTTATGACTTGAAACCCGAGGTTTGTAAGTTCGTTCAAGATTTCAAACAAGAGGTTCATTATTGAGTAGTAGATTTCAAACTCGAGGTTCATAATTGAGTAGTGATTCAAAGTCGAGGTTCGTTAGTTATTTCAAGATTTCAAACATGAGGTTCGTTATTGAGTAGTATATTTCAAACCCGAGGTTCATTATTGAGTAGTGAATCAAACTCGAGGTTCATTATTAAGTAGTGATTTCAACCTAGGCTTGTTAATTAGTCGATTGATGACTTCAAATCCGAGGTTCATCAGTTCGTTCAAGACTTCAAACACGATGTTCGTTATTGAGTAATAGATTTCAAACTCGAGGTTAATAATTGAGTAGTGATTCAAACTCGAGGTTCATTATTGAGTAGTGATTTCAACCTAGGCTCGTTAATTAGTCGATTGATGACTTCAAACCTGAGGTTCGTTAGTGAGTTCAAGTTTTCAAACACGAGTTTCGTTATTGAGTAGTAGATTTCAAACCTGAGGTTCATTATCGAGTAGCAATTTGAACATGTGCTTGTTAATTAGTCGATTGATGACTTCAAATCCGAGGTATGTTATTTAGTTCAACATTTCAAACCCGAGGCTCGTTATTGAGTGGTAGATTTAAACAAAAAAAAACATATTTTTTAATCAAATTAATGTTTTGACATAATTTAAAATTGGTTTTTTTATTATGTTTAATGGTACGACATCCGTCGTCCCAAATAAGCCTTCGCCGTCCCATTAAACATTAAACCTAAATAAATCGGACAGCCTCCCCCCTTCTTCTTCATTTCATCCTCCGACTTTCTCAGCTTTCTGGAGGTCCTCTCCTCCTGATTGAATCGAAGGCAGCAGCAGCAATCGAAGGCAGCCATCAATATAAAGTGGTTCGGCCGGCCATCAATCGACGGCAGCAGCAGCAGTTCGGCCCGCAATCAACATTTTTAGGTAACCATTTCCTCCGTTTTTTTGTGACACACACTCAAAAAGAACTCTTCAAGTACTCATATTGATATCCCTACTCCTTTTTTCCCCCTAAATTATTAAACCAGAAGTTGACATCACTCTGGAAGCCAAAAATTGTGATCCCCTGTGGTAGTTTATTGTCAAGAATAAATTCTAACAAGTAAGAATCCAATCATGTCTTTGACACTTTAAATAAAAGCCAAGAGATTCATCTTTTACTTAGCAATGCAAATATTGGAAATTGATAGTGATAATCCTGTAAGAGGCAGATAAGCAAGCTGAATGATGCAGAATTTGATGGCGGATTCTAGTGGGAATGATTAATGAAGCAGCACATTTCTTAGTTGCTATTTTGCAATTTAGTATGGGATTGATTGACGTATGTTGGTTAGGATAATGCACTATAGAAGGATAGAGAAGTCCACTGTGATTGTGTAAACTTTTTCCTGGATAAGATTTCTGCTGCTGTTATCTATCTTCAGTCCAGTAGTAAAAATATTACAAGTTAGGAAACCTTTTGAGTCAAATTAGTACTCACCTCTGTTCTTCTGAGTTCAGGACTAGCTGTATGGTCCTCAACCAAACTGTATCTGCTAACGGAGCCATTATAAAAATAAAAACAAATACAAAACAACTGTGAAACTGTACAAATTAATCGTTGGACCAAAAGCCAACTTTGCTCTAGCATCCTGAAATTTATGATCCCCTTTTATATCTATGGTCATGTACAAACTCCTTCATCAGTTTTTAGCTTGTCGTGTAGTTTATTTTGCTGCCCTTTTGTTCTTCTGTCTATCATTCAGATAAGCTTGGGAGACGTAAACTGCTTGCCCTGGGGCCAATAGTTGCTCTGTGGTTCCTCTTTTCTTCACAGACATCCCGGTCATGTATGTATACATTTGGAACTTCTGGTTGTTTGCCTTCAGTTATTATTCTCTCTTTCCCTCTTTGGTGATTCTACTATTCTTATGTAAGAATATCTAATGTTTTTACTATAAGTTTATTTTTCCATTCTTATGTAAGAATATCTAATGCTTTGATTAATGCAGATCGTTTGGTATTGCTTTTGACATTGACGGTGTTCTTCTCCGAGGCGAGGTTCCTATTGGCGGCTCTCCTCAAGCTCTCAAGAGTCTTTATCGAGAATCCGGTAAATAAAACGTACATTTATTTATGTTCATGCTTAGCTTTATGTCTAAACATCGTTATGGAAAATAGGTATTGCTATTCAACAAGTCTGTAATCCAAATTTGATGCTATTCAAAAAATCATTTAATGTGTATTAACGATCAATAAGTGTTAAATACATCGCAACACTTAAACTTAAAAAAAATGGTCATGTTTTCGTAGTTTCATTCCACTCAGCCTTATCCGGTATAAAGACCCCAACCGTTTAATGGGGTTTCTTAGACTTAGAGCGAACTTGATTTTCTTGGGAAGTGCATGGTACTACCAAGCTTCGGGTTTTAATATCCTAATGGTTATACACTGTAAAACCATCACATGTGTGATCTCTTCAACAATATTTTTATTGAGGGGTTCTTCAACAACTTAATTGTAAAAGAATGTAAAACAGAAAATAAACAGATCTACAAACATATCCTAATTTTAATTAACACAATTTACATTTATATATACCGAATTTTGTCCTTTTGTGTTTCATGTTTTACGTTTATAAAATAGTTGAGTATGTTGCTTACCCTCTATTGGTTAATATATTGTCCTTTTGGTTGGTTAAGTTGTTGGACGTCACATTTGAGATGGAAATGGACAAGTCATGGTTATATGGTAACAGACTGGCACCTGCTTTTTGAAATGGGTTGAAAGAATTTTTACAATACGCAAAGAACTTTCTTAATGAAGAAGGTAAGATTCGTTGCCCATGCAAGAGGTGTTGTAATATGAGTTTGCACACGTTGCCGGATGTGTATGCACACTGCTTTGATAAGGGATGGGTAGTTGGGTATACAACATGGTATTATCACGGGGGAAACCAGCCGATCCCGTAACGTGCACGAACAACTCAAGTTGTGGTTGAATCTGGGGACGAGATGGCTCCGGTTATAAATGATTTTTTGGGTAGGGCATTGATGTAAGCCAACCTGATGGTATAATTTCCGATGATTTGCCCCATTTTCTGATGCAATTAGCGATATTTTGACATCAACTTGAGCAATTTGAATGATGATGGGCACCATATTTTGTGTACATAGATTTTCAAGAAAAAAAAAACCATGTTTTTAGTTTATTATATTAGTTATTAGCCGATTTTGTTATCAGATTTACACGTGGTATCTTTGTGTCTATTTTGCAGCACAGATATCATGGTGGGGAGTGTGGATTCTGACCTCAGGGTGGTTTTTGATTCTTTTGTGATGATTTTTTGCCGTGGCAAGGATTCCAGCCCGTGTAGATTGTTTGATACAAATTAGGTGTTCAATCCAAGTCAGCCGGGAGAATAAAATTATGATTTTGAGATTTTGTATATTGATGACCTGCGCCAATGTCACATGACCTGCGTCACAGAGTATTTGAGCAATTAATGCAGATGTCATTCAATCAGTCACCACAACTGGACGTGACGTGCGCCAAGGACTTCTGACCTGCGCCACTAGTGCAATTTTGGGCATGACGCGCGCCAAAGACTGGGTGACGTGCGTCAAGAGTGCAGAGTCAGCAAAAGTTTAATCTCTTTTATTCTTCCATTCACATTATTATTCAGAATCAGACTTCGTCTTCCCCAACTCTTCCATCTTGCAGGCACCATTCACCCCAAGGCTCTTATAGCAAAATTTTAGTAGAAATTAGCACTTGGAATTGATTGTAAGGGCTAAGGATTCTAGTTTAGCTTTGATTTCTTGTTGAAGTTTAACACACTAGTGTTGACTCCATTAAAGCTTTTGAGGTTGGATGATGAACACCAACTAGAATTTCATCATTTGAAGTGGTAATCTTTAATCTTCATTATCATTCAGTTGTTCTTATGTTTATGAATTTTAATCTTGAGATGATTGTGTTTGTAGACATGGGTGGCTAGGTTTTTCTAGCCAAGATTATGTTGTAGTTTTAGCTTATCCTCTTGTGATTGATTGGGAATGATTGTATGTGTTGTTAGTTTTGATTGTTGTGAAGCTTTACCCACTTGTTTTGTATTGTTAGCTTGCATTGAAGTAATTGCATAGTGTCAGCATTTACATGTTTAACGGATACTGAACGGAGATGTTAGACGTGGGAAGAGGGTAGGTGAACCGGAAGGTAAAATCGACCTCTCGTAGGCATTCGATTTCTTATCCGGGGATAGTTGGCTTTGCCATTGCATTCACGGGCGTAGCATACCGAATCATTAGGTTTAGATTGCCTAGACCAAGGAGGAGGTAGAGAGCAATTTCATTCACTCGTATGAGGAGGAACTGCTTGATAAGGAATGCACCGCTTCACATTTTCAAACATAAATGGTAGGAAGGTAGGAAGTTGTTCCTATGATCTTACAAGAGGATAGCTAGGCTAGGCATTATCTTGGTTAGCTTCTTTTATAATTTATCATCTTCGTCAATTCAGTACTTTGTTTATGCAATTGATTAATCTTTCACTAAATTGAAACCTAGATCGAATTAATATAGACTTTTTGGTGTGTAACCTCATAAGTGTGTGTGTTCCCCGAGGAGACAACCTTGACTCACCAAACTAGACCACAGTCGACCCGGTACACTGCCGGTTAGATTGGACACCTCGTTTTGGCCACATCAAGCTTTTCTGGCGCCGTTGCCGGGGAACTTTTCATTCTTTCGAGTAACAGTTACTACTTGTATTAGTCTTAAAATTTTTGAGCATAGGTCAAGTCTCTTTCTAATCACATTTCTGTTTACTTACGTGGTACTTACCATTTGGTAAGTTACCAAGTACGTTAGATCGTTTTCTTGTTGTTTCACTTTTGTAGTTGATGACTCGGTCCCGAACCGGTAAAGCTCCTCTTACTCCATATCGTTCAGACATTAACACGTACGAAAGACAGTTGAGGGCTGGACATAGAATTTGCTCAGTCTAGTGGAGAGTCATTTGGTGAAGAACCATCCCGAGAATCATCGACTCGAGAAGAAATGGCGGAAAATCTTGATAATGCACAAATTGATTCTCTTTTGGAAGATCCAATTCCCCAACCAAATCCTAATAACCAAGGCCAAAATAACCAAAATAACCGAAACAACCGGAACCGGCAAAACCAAAACCACAATCAAAACCAAGGCCAAAATGAGCAACTTTTGAGATCTCTTTGTGATCAACCTTTGAGAAGGAATGCACCCAATGATCCTATTAGATTACCCAATGAAGGGGCAAATAATTTTGAAGTGAAAGGGCATCTTTTTGGGTTGATTGACAACAAATGCCAATTCACCGGAGAAGATTTTGAAGATCCATATTATCACCTCTACTCTTTTGAACAACTTTCTAACACAGCCAAGAGTCATGGAATTCAGAAGGAATTGACAAGATTGTCTATGTTCCCATATTCTTTGACGGGAAGAGCTAAGGAATGGTTTGTATCTTTACCCCATCATTCATTAACCACTTGGGATGAAGTGCAAAACGAGTTCCTAAAGCAATATTTTACACCCGGAAGGAATTTGAAGTTGAAGGTTGCAATAGCTAATTTTGCACAAGGCCCGGATGAAACTTTAGGAAGTGCATGGGAAAGATTCAAGAAATTGTTGAAGGCTTGCCCCGATCATGGTTACCCATTTGATACGCAAATACAACTTTTCTGTAGGCAGTTGAGGACAAAATCACGTGCTAATATTGACCACGCATGTGGAGGATGTTTGATGTCCTGCAATGCTCAAGAAGTTGATGATGCTATCGAGAGAATTTCAAAGAACCATCGGATGTGGGAAGCCGGAGCTAGCACAAGGAAGGTCAGTTTTACAGAAGGACCAAAGGACAATTCCGAGCTTATGGAAAAAATTGATAAGTTGTAAAAGAAGTTTGATAATTTGCAGTCAAGCAAGAGAGTGGAAGGAAACTTATTGATCGAAAGCAAGAGAGACATTGTTTATGGCAATGAGGATGAAATATCTGTTGAGACGGAAGAGCACAGTGATTTACAAGCGGAGGAAGTGAACTTCATGCAACAACACCGGAATTTGAACAATGCATACTCTAACTCTTTCAATGCTATTAAGAGAGATCATCCGAATTATCGTTGGAAAGAGAGCTCGTACAAGAAAGGACAACCTCCCTTTGCTCCACAACCATGAAACTCCTTTAACACCAACACCTCAACTCAATTACCAACCACTCGTTCTTATCCTCAACCTACCACACAAACTATCCCAATTACCGAGAGTTCCAATCAAGCACGAGGAGATAGATGGGACAACACTTTGGATAAACTTTTGGGAGTAGTTGCCACTCAAGCTCAGAACATGGAAAATGTGATGACTTCACTTAGTACACTCACAAAGGACATGGGGATGATGAAAACAGCTATGAGTGGACATGACGTGAGAATGAAAACGATTGAGGCATCCATGAGGAATGTGGAGGAACACTTGAGCAGAGAAGGTGAGAGGAATGCTAGTAGACCACCAGGTGGTTTGCCAAGCAATACAGAAAGGAATCCGAGGGGAGTGAATGCCATCATCACCCGAAGCGGAAAGGTTTGTGGAAATCGGGAATTTCATGAGAATCAAGTCGGAAACGAAGTTGAAAATGATTTGCATGATGCCGAAGAAGAGAGAGAGTTGAGCGAAGAAGAGGAGGAAATTGTTGATATGTTTTTGCAGAATGACGGGTATGTCAATGTCGAAAAAGAAGACGAGGATGTGGTGAAAGTCCCGAGGATTTTGAAGAATCCGAGAGCAAGTGATTTGAGGACCCTTTTTAAGGACCATGTCTCAGTGACCCCCGCCAAGGATGAGCTGGCGTGCGCCAGTAGTAACTATTCACATTCAGAGAGTTTTGGGCAAAAACTGACGTGCGCCAACAAAACCCTGACGGACGCCAACAAGACCTCGAGTGCGTCAAGGGTGATCAAAATAAGGCCATGACGCACGCCAGTGAAGCTGTGATGCAAGCCAATTCTCAACAGGCATTTTCTAAGAAAGGTAAAGAGAATGTGGTACACACCGATACCGAATGGAGGCCACGAGCAGCTCAAACATTGAGAAAAGCTTCCGATGATGCATCAACCGACAAAGGTAAGGAAGGTATGAACTCTAAAGCTAAAGTTATTGATCTTGAGTCATTACCTTACCCGCCTAGAGAAGAAATTAAGAAGAAGAAGCTAGATAAAAAGTATGCTCGCTTCCTTGACACGTTTAGACACTTGAATGTTAATATTCCAGTCATAGAAGCACTTACTAACATGCCTGTGTACGGTAAATTTTTAAAAGATATTCTCACTAACAAGAAGAGGTTAGAAGAATAAGAGAACATTTGTTTCAATGAAGAATGCTCAGCCGTGTTGCAACACAAGCTTCCACCTAAGCTCAAAGACCCTGGGAGTTTTACTATCCCGTGTGAAATTGGGGGCTTTTTGTTTAAGAGGGTGCTTTACGACCTTGGTGCTAGCATTAACCTCATGTCATATGAGGACTTTATCAAACTTGGAATAGGAAAGTTGAAAAACACCGAGATGACTCTACAATTAGCAGATAGGTCTATAAAACGTCTTAAGGGAGTCATAGAAGACGTGTTAGTGAAAGTTGATAAGTTCTACTTCCCTGTTGATTTTGTGGTTATGGATGTGGAAGAAGGGTATTCAACGCCCCTTATTCTTGGTCGTCCATTCCTAGCCACGGGAAGGACTATAATAGATGTTCAACGTGGAGAATTGATTTTAAGAGTGAATGAGGATGAGGTTACCTTCAATATTTTCAAAGCCATGAAACACCCGTATAATTCACGAGAATAATGTTCTTTTGTCGATGCAATATCTTGTGTTTGTATGGAGAATGCTAACTTGCAGGTCTTTGAAGATAAGCTTGAAGAGTTTTTAGCTTTATCCATATTTGAATGTGGGAGTGATGATGAGGAAATGCAAGCAGTGATTTCTTAGCTGGATGTCGGCCGTGTGTTTAAAAAACAACCGTGGCACCGATATCTAGCATTGGAAAATGATGGCCCTTTATTGAAACCTTCCATAGAGGAGCCACCAAGGAACCTTGAAATGAAAATTTTGCCTCATAACTTGAAATATGCTTTTCTTGAAAATGATAATCTACTTCCTGTTATTATTTCTTCGTTACTAACCGATGTGCAGGAAGATTTGCTATTGAGGATGCTAAGGAAACACAAGAGAGAGTTTGGGTGGACTGTAGCTGATATTCAGGGAATTAGTGCTGAAATCTATGTTCACAAGATCATTCTCAATGATGACGCGAAACCATGTGTTCAACCGCAACGTCGTTTGAATCCCAATATGCAAGAGGTTGTCAAGAAAGAGGTTATCAAGTTACCGGAGATGGGTATTATTTTTCCTATATCTGAAAGTGAATGGGTGAGTCCTACTCAAGTCGTGCCTAAGAAAGGTGGATTTACTGTGAAGAAGAATGATAAAAATGAGTGGATACCAACAAGGGAAGTCACAGGATACTGCATGTGTATTGATTTTCAACGACTCAATGACCATACCAAGAAAGATCACTATCCTCTTCCGTATATTGTCCAGATGTTGGAGCGGTTGAGTGGGCATAAATTCTATTGTTTTCTTGATGGTTATTCAGGCTACTTGCAGATATTCATTGCGGCTGGAGATAGAGAGAAGACGACTTTCACTTGTCCTTATGGAACGTTTGCATACAAGAGAATGCCTTTTGGTTTATGCAACGCCCCTGCTACATTTCAAAGATGTATGACAACCATTTTTTCTGATATGGTGGAAATATTTTTGGAGATCTTCATGGATGATTTCAGTGTCTTTGGGGACTCTTTTGAGGAATGCCTCTCTCATTTAGAGCGTGTATTACAGCGATGTGAAGACACAAACTTAGTGCTTAATTGGGAGAAATGTCACCTTATGGTATCAGAAGGTATTGTGATGGGCCACAGAATTTCTGTAGATGGTATTGAGATGGACAAAGCAAAAATTGAAGTGATTGAGAAGTTGCCTCCACCGGTTAATTTGAAGACGTTGAGAGGATTTCTCGGGCACGCGGATTTTTATCGAAGATTCATTGCGGATTTCTCCCGTATTGCCTAGCCTCTCAGTCATCTCATTGAGAAGGAAGTACCATTTGTTTTTGATGAAAAATGCATAGAGACTTTTGAGACTTTGAAGGAAAAACTAGTTAGCGCACCTGTTTTGGTAGCGCCGGATTGGAAAATACCTTTCGAGTTAATGTGTGATTCAAGTGACTTAGCAGTTGGGGCTGTGCTTGGACAACGTCATGGCAAGGTACTCAAGGCCATATATTATGCTTCTCACGTGTTGCACTCCGCTCAAGTCAACTATGCAACAACCGAGAAAGAGTTACTAGCTATAGTATTCGCCCTCGACAAGTTTAGATCTTATCTTGTTGGTTGCAAGATCATTGTCTATACCGATCATGCGGCTCTGAAATATTTGATGAACAAGAAAGATGCTAAACCGAGATTGCTTAGATGGATTCTCCTACTTCAAGAATTTGATATCGAGATTAAGGACAAGAAGGGTAGTGAGAATGTCGTGGCGGATCATTTAAGTCGGTTGGATTTCATTGAAGATGAAGGAAAACGAAGAGAGATTGATGATTATTTCCCGGATGAACAACTCATGCTGGTGGATGCTCCTCCAACAATGCAAATTATTCATGACGGTTCGAAACCAAAGGAGAGCTCACCATGGTTTGCTAACATTGTAAATTATTTTTCATGTGAGTATGTTCCACCAAATTGGACATGGCAAAAGAAGAAGAAATTCTTCCACGAATTGAAATTTATTATTGGGAAAGGCCAAACCTTTTTTGGAGGTGTTCGGATGGTATCATAAGAAAATGTGTTCCCGATAATGAAATCTCAAGCATACTCTCCTTTTTCCATGGGCAAGATACCGGAGGCCATCATGGAGGATGGAAGACGGCATACAAAGTTTTACAATGCGGATTTTATTGGCCTACACTTTACAAAGATGCGCATCGTTTTTCACAATCTTGTGTTGCATGCCAAAAATGGGGAAATGTGTCTAAGAGGTATGAAATGCCCCTCCAACCTATTTTGGAGTGTGAAATATTTGACGTATGGGCCATCGACTTCATGGGCCCATTCCCTCACTCATTTGGTAATAAATTCATTTTAGTGATGGTAGATTATGTTTCTAAATAGGTTGAAGCACAAGCCTATCCCACTAATGATTCTAAGGTGGTGCTAAAATTCTTAAAGAAGAATATTTTTACTCGATTTGCCACTCCCTGAGCTATCATTAGTGATCATGGCTCACACATTTGTAATCGACCATTCACTAAACTTCTAGAGAGTTATGGTGTAAGACACAAAGTCGGCACACCGTATCACCCACAAACAAGTGGGCAGGTTGAAGTGTCGAACCGTGAGGTAAAACGGATTATTGAAAAAACGGTGGACACTAACCGTAAGAATTGGTCGGTGAAGCTTGACGATGCACTTTGGGCATACGGCACCGCTTTTAAAACACCAATAGGATGTTCACCATACAGATTAGTTTTTGGCAAGTCTTGTCATTTACCCGTTGAATTGGAGCACCGAGCTTATTGGGTTATAAAGTTTCTTAACTTTGACCCCGAGCTTGTAGGAGATCATAGGTTGCTCCAACTCACCGAGTTTGACGAGTTTCGCCTTGATGCATACGAGAACGCCCAAATTTACAAGAAACGAACCAAGTCATTCCATGACCGGAAGATTTTTAATCAAGAGTTCCATGTGAATGATAAAGTGCTCTTGTATAACTCACGTTTGAGATTGTTTCCAGGCAAACTTAGATCAAGGTGGACAGGTCCATTCATTGTTACGAAGGTGTATAAATCGGGTGCAGTTGAGCTAAATGATGGAAAAACGACATTTGTTGCCAATGGTCATCGCATTAAGCATTTTGTTGAAGGAGAGGGCATACCTCGAGAGGAGGAGGTGTTGTTCCTCGAAGACCCCTCGTTGGATTAAAGAATTTGCATAGTCTAGCTAAAGACTATAAACATAGCACACCACGGGTACTACCTTCCAATTTATCTTTTAAGCATTATCTTTTGGGTGTTTTATGTGCTTATTTGCTCCGTGCTTACTTGACTAATTGTGGTAGTATCCCAATTTGATAATCTGTATAATTCCATCATCTCTACCATATAATCTCGTCGAGCTAACGACGTAAAACAACAGCGCTCTCGGGAGGCAACCCGTTTCGTGATAATTGTTGTTATTTATTGAATATTTTGATAAGTTTGGTGAACTTTAGCATTCTGAGATTAATTGTGTAGTTTTGAGTCTCTTGACTCACGCCAAGGCTTCGTGACTCACGCCAACAATCACTATTCACATACTGAGAGTTTGGGCAATTTGTTGGCGTGCGTCATTGGGTGTTTGACCTGCGTCAATAGTTCGTGACGCGCGTCGTATGGGCAGTTTTTGAAAAAAAAACGGTTTTTCTCTTTTCTCTCCCCTCCATAACTCCCATTTCACTCAAATTCATCTCTTTTCACATCCCATTTCCTTCAGTTTTCACCCACCACTCCACAAATTCCTCCATTTATCATAACCCCTCATAACCTACTCCTTCCCCATTCATTTTCTTCTTTTGGTTTGAGGAAGTGGAGCCTCATATTTTTGCTTCCAAGGCACATTTTCTGAATTTCCGGTCATCTCCATAGTTTCCGGCAACCTCCATTTCTGTCTGCGGTTTTCATCATTCCAACAAGGTATTTTGGCTTAGCCCTCCTTTTGCAATCTAATTTCTTTTGGTCATTTTATTGTTTTGTACCTTTTATTTTGAGGAAGGGCTGATTGTTTCTTTAGTTCCTTTGGTTGAATTGTTGTGCCACCGCAGCCATGTCTGAGTCTTTTCCTCGTTCTAGTGGTCGTCAGGGTGACCAGAATAAGAAGAGGAAAGCCCCCGCCCCCGTCGAACTCGTTGTCTCTTTTCCTGCAACACCTTTTGGTAGGAGAGCAAGGAAGCATTTTACTTCATTCATTAGTCAGTGCACTATGCATTTCGAGCGCGGTATTGATTTCAAGTCGGTCAGTCCTAGGATTCAGAAAATTGTTACATACCGTAAGCGGGAACTCTTGGCGGCCAACCGTACTTCTACGGTTAATGGCACAATCGTGGCTGAATTTTACGCTAATCTAGCCGCTGATCCTGTTGAGGCAGCCAAAGGTTCGGTGCCCGTACGTGGTAAGAACGTTGCTTTTTCAGTCAGGGTTATCAATAATTTCTTTGGTATTCCTGAGATCCCTGCCGATACTATCTTTTCTGTTGTTTGGAAGTTGAGTGACGACGGAAACGTGGGCTAAGGCTCGAGGCTAAAACTTATCTCTGTCCGTCCGCCACGTGGGTAGGTAAGCGTTTTAAGTATGGTCATGCGATTAAGGATGTGAGGGTGTTGAAACATTTCATTAGTCATAATATCATTCCATCCCACAAGGTTAATACTTTTAATTATACCGAGTCCTGCCTAGCCCTTGCCATTTTCACCGATTTACCTGTGGACGTTGGATACTACATGTATCAGGGAGCAGTGGAATTTTCCATGAATCGTCGTGCAAATAGAAATATGCCCCTGCCCTGGCTGATTCATGAGCTTTGTGCCCTTGCCGAAGTCCCGGCTTTGCCTGATGATCACTTGTTCCCACCAGTTACTCTTATGATTGGCCCTAGTATCCCAGAGAACGTTAAGCCGTCCGATCCTTCTCCCGAATTCCATGTCTCAGCTAGTGCTCCGCCTCTGGTTGATGTTCCTACCTCCGGTCCACCTGTCTCGTCGCTTCCTCGCATTAAGAATGCAGCCGTGAGAGCTAGGTTTGAGTTGCTTGAGTCTGAGATGGCAGCTATGCGTGGAGCATTGTGGGCGGCTGATACCAATTCTAGGCTAGGATTTGAGAGTGTGCTGTGTGGTTTGAATGATTTACAGATTGGTTCCCATGGTCATCGTTCCTTTGATGAGGTTTGTCATCCAGGTTATGCGGATTGTGCCGACGATTTTGATACACCTATGGAGGACGACTATCCGACCCCTGTTTGGATTCATCCTTTCCCTAGTCCAGTAGTACCTCCACCCCATCCTGTTGCTCCGGGTGGTGCTTCTGTATTTTCTTCTGCAGGTACAAGTTCGGCCGGTGCTAGTTTCGCTGCTTTTGCAGGACAGAGTTTGACAGGTTCGATGATTACGTCTGTTGGTGACGGAGCTGGCAGTTCATCTTTTCAGTCTATGCTTTCTGCTGGTTTCCCAGATTTTCCTATTCAGATGCTATCCAACCCGTTTGCGGCGGATGATCAGGGTGCTGGTTTGTTCCATCCTTCGACGATTCCGCCTACCAGGACGATTACTCCTTTGGCTGCTCACGTGCTTATTGATGAGGATGACGATGAGGAGCTTCCCCTTGCTTCTCCCTCTGTTCCTGCATCCTCTACCGATGCCGTTTAGTGCTTTTGTTCACCAGACTTTGTTTGTTTGTTTGTTTGTTTGTTTTTATTATCTAGCCGTATGTGGCTTTGTTTTTTATTTTCTGTAGTTTGTGTCATTTTGTTGAACTATTTTGTCATTTTGATCTTTGTTTGGAGGTTGCAAATGTTGTTTCACTTTGGGATTGCTGTTTTGTATTCAAGTACTATCGGTGTGTTGAAATTTTGTTTAATATGTCTGCCCAACATTGTTAAATTATCTGTGCTTAGCTCCTGGTGTAGTGATAATTGTAACTAATTTGGGTGGAAATGTCTGTCCAGGTGTTTTGACGTGCGTCGTTACCATTTTGGCATGCGTCAGTGTCTTTTTGCCTTATTGACGCACGCCAGCCCTCTTTGACGCACGCCATAACCTTTTGCCCACACCTGTCTCACACACAACTTGTTTGGCGTACATCATGGTCCCCTTGGCGCGCGTCAACTGACTTGACAACCATCAGTCACACCTCTGCCACCACAGAACCTTAGATTCAGCCTTTGTCCCCTTGACGCACGTCAAGATAGGCTTCACGCGCGTCACCTACGCGTTTTCAGCCTATTAAATGTTTAAAACCCTAATTCTTCTCTTTTTAAACTCCATCACTGCCTCTTTCTTTCTTTCCCTCCCTTTTGCCCTCTTTTCTTCTTCTGCTTCCTGTCACTATGTCTTCTCCTCCAGATAATCGTCCCGTGCTTTTCTTTGACATGGCTGGTGCAGATGCCGTGCACAACTACACCAAACTCTTCAGTCGCCGTCCAAATCTTTTGGAACGTGGTATTAACTCCAAGAAGCTTTCAGATTTGACCGAGTATCGCATAGAGTGGGGAGGTTGGAATTGTTTGGTCGCACCACCACGGGGGCGCATCAACAAAACTGTTGTTCGTGAGTTCTACGCCATGTTGTCAGTCGAGCCTGAAGAGCGATCCACTAACTCGATCATGGTTCGTGGGATTGAGGTTCCCTTCCACTGGATGGATATCAATGATGCTTTTAGCCTCTCTTCCACTACCGTTGCTCCTCATCAGCATTATGAGATTAAGTGGGGTCTCAACAACATTGGTAGTTTCATGGCTCATCTCTCTACTGCTACTGCTGTGCTTTTCCCGGGACGGGAAGGTCCTAGGGCGGATTACTCAGTTTATGTGCTTTCTTCTGAGACACGGTCTTGGAAGAGTTTTATTAACAACCGCATTCTCCCAATAGACAACTTCGAGCAGATGACAGATAACGAGTTGCTTTTGCTATACGCAATCAGGCGCGAGGTGTATATCAACTGGGGTAAGTTGATTCATCAAGCTGCATAGTCCTATGCTAGGCCTATGTGTACTTCCCCCTTCATTCCCTTTACGTGGCTGATCTCCCACTTGTGCACTCATGTAGCTCGAGTTCCCGCCTACTCTCACGATGAGTATTTCCCTAGTCCGGTAGCACGTCGTGGTCTTGTTCCCCGTGATATGCTTGGTGCTTCCCCGTCTTCTGATGAACCTTCTGATGAGCCGGACGTCGAGTCTGATTAGTTTGTGTGTTTGTTTGTTGGTTGGTTGGCCTAGTTTGCAGTTTATTTGGTTATCTTTTGTTGTTGTTTCGAATCCTTGTTGCACTTTCCCTTTCATGTTGAAAACAATGCTTTTGCAGTCCGAATAATGTAATATATTTCTCTTTCTTTTCATTGATTTTGCTTGTTTCATGCCTTTGTGCAAATTTAGTTTTGCTTATTAACCCCCCTGCATGAAAACCCTCCCTTTCTTGAGTTTTTACACTACTGACCTACGTCAATACTTCTCTGACGCACGCCATCTCCTTTACCTTGGAGAATGACGCACGTCACCCCAGTGTTGGCGCGCGTCAGTTTTGTAGGCTAAACTCTCTGTATAGCAATAGTACTTTTGGTGCACGTCAGTATGTTCTTGGCGTACGCCACCAGGCCTTTTAACCCCAATTTTGCCCTAATTTTGTTTATGGTCATATCATTCATTTTACTCATCCTGATTCCCCGTTGTTCCCTTAACTATATATTCATTACTCACTTTGCATTGAGGACAATGCAGACTCGTAAGTGGGGAGTGGGAGTATAGTTAGTCTAACAACGGGTAATGTCTTTAATTGCTTGAGAAAAAGCTTACCTTTGATCATCCCCGAGAATTTAGAGCTGTATGAATTATCTTTTGGCATGAATCACGATCTTGTAATTGATAGTGCGAGTATTTCAATAAAAACGAGTAACTTTGACAAAACATAGGTGCATGTTATTCACTAATCTTTGTTGGTAGTGTGATCCATGGTGCACGTATATTCCGATCTCGGTGTTAACAAACAACCTTTCATGAAATTATGCATGCATACTCTTATTTGCAACCTGAATTTAGGAATGTTATTCTTTTGAGACGAAATAACAGGTACTTGGAATCGGAATAGGGATGACGATTTTTGGCATTACCTTGACCAACCATAGCCAAATGGCCTACCTGAACGTGATTTTTCCTTTTTGTCCCCATCTTAGCCTTATAGAGTGGTGAGACCCCACTCGAACTAGCCGTTCGTACTTAGCCACATTTTAATCCGACCCTTACCCAAGATTTTGGTCTACATTCCTTTGACCTCCGGCAAGCATAACAAGAGTCTAGTAATTGTGAGAGCGATGGTTGGGTTTTAGAGTCGGATGGAAGTGCTAGTAGGTTGAGATGGCATCTTGTGAAATTGGTTCGGAAACCATTGGTGTGGTGTCATTCAAAAAAAAAGAAAAAAACAGTCTCTTTTATTTTGTATATTTTTCAAAAGTCAAATAAAGGCTCTAACAATTCAACCAAAAATTAAAGAGAAGCTTGCTGTTGTAAATACTTCACCATCAATAATGAGTCATTGAAGGCAATTTTGAAGCGAATTTTAAGATCTTTAGTGATGTACGGGTAGGAAGTGACTAGTTTGGAAGAGTGGTATCATAAAGGAGACGGTGCGGATTCTTGCTATCTTGCCTTATTCTTTTGATTATCCTTTTATTTCTTTTCGTTAGCCACTACCCTAGCCTGAACATTACAAGCCGATTTGTCAACTACCGGAGCTAGTTCCTTGATTCCGAGTGCTTCATTAGTGGAGATCGATCTCATTCCTAAAGTTTTGGTTGCATGTTTTGAACAATGTTTGCATGCTTTCATGATCGTTAGTTGATAACAGACTTGACGAATATTCACTCACACACTCCACTACTTCTTTAGATCGTGAAGAACATGTTCTTGTGATTTTGATAGGTTGCATCGCCTAATTGGATTTTCACGTCTTGATGTGCATGATCATATTTTTATGTCTCTAGATAACCTTATCGCTCTAGTTGCTCGAGGATGAGCAACCGCTAAGTGTGGAGTGGTTGATGTAAGCCAACCTGATGGTATAATTTCCAATGATTTGCCCTATTTTCTGATGCAATTAGCGATATTTTGACATCAACTTGAGCAATTTCAATGATGATGGGCACCATATTTTGTGTACATAGATTTTCAGAAGAAAAAAAAAACATGTTTTTAGTTTATTATATTAGTTATTAGCCGATTTTGTTATCATATTTACACGTGGTATCTTTTTGTCTATTTTGCAGCACAGATATCACGGTGGGGAGTGTGGATTCTGACCTCAGGGTGGTTTTTGATTCTTTTGTGATGATTTTTTGCCATGGCAAGTATTCCAGCCCGTGAAGATTGTTTGATACACATTAGGGGTTCAATCCAAGTCAGCCGGGAGAATAAAATTATGATTTTGAGATTTTGTATATTGATGACCTGTGCCAATGTCACATGACCTGCGTCACAGAGTAGTTGAGCAATTAATGCGGATGTCATTCAATCAGTCACCACAACTGGACATGGCGCGTGCCAAGGACTTCTGACCTGCGCCACTAGTGATATTTTGGGCATGACGCGCGTCAAAGACTGGGTGACGTGCGTCAAGAGTGCAGAGTCAGCAAAAGTTTAATCTCTTTTATTCTTCCATTCACATTATTATTCAGAATCAGACTTCATATTCCCCAACTCTTCCATCTTGCAGGCACCATTCACCCCAAGGCTCTTATAGCCAAATTTTAGTAGAAATTAGCACTTGGAATTGATTGTAAGGGCTAAGGATTCTAGTTTAGCTTTGATTTCTTGTTGAAGTTTAACACACTAGTGTTGACTCCATTAAAGATTTTGAGGTTGGATGATGAACACCAACTCGAATTTCATCATTTGAAGTGGTAATCTTTAATCTTCATTATCATTCAGCTGTTCTTATGTTTATGAATTTTAATCTTGAGATGATTGTGTTTGTAGACATGGGTGGCTAGGTTTTTCTAGCCAAGATTATGTTGTAGTTTTAGCTTATCCTCTTGTGATTTATTGGGAATAATTGTTTGTGTTGTTTGTTTTGATTGTTGTGAAGCTTTACCCACTTGTTTTGTATTGTTAGATTGCATTGGAGTAATTGCCTAGTGTCAACATTTACATGTTTAACGGATACCGAACGGAGATGTTAGACGTGGGAAGAGGGTAGGTGAACCAGAAGGTAAAATCGACCTCTCGTAGGCATTCAATTTCTTATCCGGGGATAGTTGGCTTTGCCATTGCATTCATGGGCGTAGCATACCGAATCATTAGGTTTATATTGCCTAGACCAAGGAGGAGGTAGAGAGCAATTTCATTCACTCGTATGAGGGGGAATTGCTTGATAAGGAATGCACCGCTTCACATTTTCAAACATAAATGGTAGGAAGGTAGGAATTTGTTCCCATCATGTTACAAGAGGATAGCTAGGCTACTCATTATCTTGGTTAGCTTTTTTTTTATAATTTATCATCTTCATCAATTCAGTACTTTGTTTATGCAGTTGATTAATCTTTCACTAAATTGCGACCTAGATCGAATTAATATAGACTTTTTGGTGTGTAACCTCATAAGTGTGTGTGTTCCCTGAGGAGACGACCTTGACTCACCAAACTAGACCACAGTTGACCCGGTACACTGCCGGTTAGATTGGACACCTCGTTTTGGCCACATCAGGCATCAAAAGAACCGCTACAGACAGAGGACGATGATAATATATATGAACTTCTATCTAAGTTGCAAGAAGACGTGTATCCCGGTTGCAAAAACTCATCAGCTTTGAAGTTCTTAGCGGATTTGATGCACATAAAAGTGTTGTATAAGTGGCCAAATGAAAGCTTCGACGTTCTTCTAGCGAAATTGAAAGAAGTTTTACCGGAAGGGTCAAATTTACCTGATTCATTCTACAAGGCAAAAATTTTGGTGGACAAATTGGGTCTGGGGTATGAAAAGATCGATATATGCCTTTACGATTGTGCTATTTACTATAAGGAGAATGCTGACTTACAATCTTGTCCAGTTTGCAAAACCAGCCGTTATAAGGAGTCAAAAGGGAAAAGATAGCTCACAAAGTGCTACGGTATTTTCCGTTAAAGCCTCGTTTGAGACGTTTGTATGCATCCCGTCACACAGCTCAGTCTATGACATGGCATAAGACGGGTCGTTCTACGGATGAGGATGTGATGAGGCATCCAACCGATGACAAAGAATGGAAAGAGTTCGACGACCAATGCCCTGACTTCGCTCTTGAACCTAGAAATGTCCGTCTGAGTCTGGCTACAGATGGCTTTAACCCGTTTGATAATTCTGGTAAACCATACAGCATGTGGCCTGTTGTAACGCAAGTGTTGAATCCAGTGCCTTGGGTCTGAAATAATGAACTGTATAAACACATGTCCCTACTTATCCCAGGACCAGAATCCCCATGCAAGGACTTTGATGTTTTTTTTGAGGCCATTGGTTGATGAGTTGCAAGAATTGTGGTCTGAAGGGATGGTTGTGCGTGATCCAGCTACAAATTCTACCTTCAAAATGAGAGTTGCACTTTTGATGACCGTGAATGACTTTCCCGCTCATAGTTACCTCTCAGGTTGGACTGGTCAGGGTTATAAAGCATGTCCCACTTGCAACGACGACACACCTTCGGTGCAATTGATGCATAAGATTGGATATGTAGGACATCGTAGGTGGCTTCGGGCGAATCACCCGATGCGAAAGAATAAAGGGTTTAACGGTCAAATCGAAACATTAATGCCTCCACCTCAGAAAACCACAGCGGAAATACTCCAACAAATTAGTAACCTACCTGAATGCATGCCCGGGAAACACCCACAATACGGTCTGAACAAGAATAACTTGAATAAACGTCCGGACAGTTGTTTAAATTGGTCAAAAGACAGCATATTAAGGAGGTGGCCTTATTGGAACATGAAGAAACTCCAACACAATCTAGACGTTATGCATATTGACAAGAAGGTGTGCGATAGTTTATTGGGTACGGTTTGTAGTATTGATGGTAAGAACAAGGACACTAACAAGGCACGCCGTGATCTAAAAAATATGGGCGTGAGAAAAGAACTACATCTAATTAAACGAGGCGATAAAGACGTGAAACCGCGTGCGGCATTCACGTTGAGCCAAGTAGATCGGACAAAATTCTATGAGTTCTAAAAGGCGTTCGTTTCCCCGATGGTTTCGCAGGAAACTTGCACAAGAATGTGACTGGTAAAGACAAACTTAGCGGATTAAAATCTCATGATTGTCATGTCATACTACAAAGGCTTTTACCAATCAGGCTACGACCATTCTTGGAAAAGGCATTTCTGATACAATCACTGATTTAAGTGATTTTTTCAGATTGATTTGCACGCGCACGTTGAGGGTTAGTGATTTAGAAAATGCAAAAGAGAAGGTTTTGGAAATCCTGTGTAAACTAGAAACAATATTCCCACCAGCTTTCTTTGACATTTTGATACATGTTATAATGCACCTTGCCTGAAGAAGCGATTAGAGGTGGACCTGTTCATTTGAGATGGATGTATCCCATTGAACAATTTCTAGGTAAGCTAAAGAAGTACATTAGAAATCGAGCCAAGCCGGAAGGTTCTATCGCAGAGGCATATGTGGCAAATGAAACCCTCATATTCTGCTCGTTGTATTTTTCAGGAAACGAGACTAAGTTCAATAGACCTGACAGGAACTGGGTTGAGAACGAAGATCCAAGCAAGAATAGTATATCCGTATTCAAGACTCCATTCCGATCAATTGGTTCAATGACAAGCTTGACATTCAAAACTGATGAGAGACTGAAGGTTCAAAGGTATGTATTGCAAAACTGCCCGGAGATCGATAAATACCTCGAGTAAGTTAAAAATACATTCTTAATACTTTTGCTTTTTATTACTATATTCCAGCTAACTAGCCTTATAAACATGGACCAGTGAACATTGTGCTCACCTGTCAACTTATTTCTCGATACACAACATGGAGAAAATGCACCGTCATGAATTTCCCGGATGGTTTTATTTAAAGGTACCACATAACACATCGTGCAATATTGTGAAGATGTCATTGTATGCATGAGTTGTATAATTATTTTTAACTTATACATGGTACATTATGCGAGATGCTTGAAATCCGTAAACATAGCCCATCGACTTAAATGACCAATTGTTAGCACTAGCAACCGGGTCTTTAACAACGGTCAAAACCTACCAGAGTTGTGTGATGAACGGTGTCAAATCCATGGCACACAAACGGGATCTCACACGAACAACTCAAAACAGTGGGGTTACTGTCAAGGGGACTGAAGGTATTACATGGTATGGAGTGTTAGAAAACATCTACGTAGTAAACTATCCAATTGGTAACATGGTTGTACTTTTCAAATGTAAATGGTTCGATACTAGTAGAAAAAAGAAGGGTGTCCGTGTATATAAAAACAGAACAAGCATCTACACTGAAAACACATGGTATGACGACGAGCCATTCATTCTTGCCTCACAAGCAGAACAAGTGTTCTATGTAGATGATTTGCATAATGGATGTGACTGGAAAGTTGTTGAGCATTTTCAATATCGTCATATCTTAGACCCTGCAAATACTGATACGGTTGTTGAAGATTTGGTAATTGACGAAACCGTCAATGAAAATTTCCAATTGTTCGTTGAACTGCCACCGATGGAACCGGCAAGCATGAGTGCAAATGATGTAGATGTTGGTGAAAATGATGATATTGAGGAATTAGATGATAGCATCAGTCATGAGTATGTATCAACGGATTGTGACGATGATAATAATAGTGTAGATGATGACATATATGACTCGATGCCACCCACCAGTGAAACTGACAATGAATGATACTATAAATCTGACGTGCTTACGTGAGTTCATATTTTTGTTGTGACTTAATATAAAAAATCAATCTAGCATTAAAGCAGATACATATTATTAGTGTTTTAATCATACTATATCAACATATATATGTTACTTGTACAGATACTTGATCATACATGGCATGTGTGGGATCTGCAGTTGGCTCTAGACCACCTCACGAGCATCCTATTCGGCTACCCGCCAGTTGTGAGGAAGGTATGTAACTTTCATTTTTTTTCTAGTGTGAAATTTCTTATATTCGTTGTATTAACATTCACATGTACAATATAGACTTCATGGATGATGACATAGAGGAAGATCCTGGCCAAGCTCATTCACAGCAAAAAACAAGGTGAACGTGGGATTGCAAAAGGCTTAAATGTACGGGCCTAGCTTAGAAAGCTAGCGGGATCCAAGATCCCGCTTACATGGGATCCAAGATTTCCCAAGGTACGAAAGGCGGTGGGTAAAAACTCATCATTTTTAGATTCTGAGATAGGTTGGGTTGTGCGGATCCGATGTCCCCCTAGCACCGAGAACTGGCGAAAAGTCGACGGGCAGGCCAAATAGCTAATTTGGCGAGAAATTGAGGTATATTTAACTAAATTTAAGTGCTCAACACTATCGCATTATACATTTCATTCTACTAGTTACCAAACGTTTGGTTTTATTGCATTTTCAGGACACTTTTACACATGTTTATCGCCCAATAGTGCTAGCAGAAGCTTCAGAAATATTTAGAAAATGGAAGAGTAAGATGGCCACTCAAGTAAACGACTACTTGAAAAAAGGGGGAACTTGGCCTCCTCCCATTTTAGATGAAACCGTCGCAACACAAGCGGATTGGGAGGCATTTCTCCGATATATTCAATCTGAGAAATTTAAGGTGAACTTTTTATTCTAATATACGTGTTACATTTATTCAATCATTATTTCTTATATATTACTTGAAACTAATCGAAAAGTACATTTTATTGCAGAAGCTATCTGAGCAGAACAAAAAAAAAAACCGTGCTAAAACTAAATATACGTGTTCTCAAGGACGGACGTCTATGCCCGCTATTCGATGGAAAGATGTAAGTATTAAATTTTAAATCCTTATAACTTCTTCCTTTATTTTTTAATTATCCAAACTAATACTACATATGTATTTTCTAGAAAAATCCACTTGAATATCCTTTGGGAGATGATCCTATCGAGATACGGGCCGCGAAGCATCGGAACTCGAAGGTCAATTCGTTAATGCGAAGCGGAGGAGGATTTCGTAAGTGATATACCTTCTACATATATATATATATATATATATATATATATATATATATATATATATATACATATATATATATATTGTGAACATTTTATTCCTCAATAAACTTAATTACAAACATTTTTTTTATATATGTTTAGAAGAGATCGCTTGAGTTCAAGGAAAGGATTGCTCCCGGAAGACGAGCAACTCATGAAGAAGAGGAGCAAATCTTTACTCAAGCCTTAGGTTCAAGGCAAGATTATTTGATAGGCCTTGGACCCACTCAATCTTGTCAATTGCTCGCTTCGCAACAGTTTGATGCCTCAACATCGGCATCAACCCAAAGTCGGGACATCAAATTTGAAAAGATAAAAAAAGTCCCAAAATCGGTTAAAGAAGAAAAACAAATGGTTAACGGCTTGTTTGAAGGGTTTGTTTGAATCTATGAAAAGTCGCGATCGAACCATACACATGCCGGACATGCCAGAGCCTTCAGATGATGATGATGATGATGATGTTGATGATGATGATGATGATGTTGATATTGATCTTAGTGATGATCAATAAGGTTTGTTTGCATGTACTACACTTTAGTAAACAGTAAGGTTTGTATGCATGTTTTTAAACATTATGGTTTTTATGAAACATCGTATGTTTTGTTTGGTTTTGGTATGGCTTTGAATATGAAAACATGTATAAGATTATGGAATGAGCATGGGAGGCCATGCAGAAACAAAATTTGTATTTAAAAAAAAAGTTTTTTGGGACGACATAGTCGTCACAAATGCATATTTTATATTTTTTTATTCGAAAAATTATTACCTGAAATATAAAAAAACACCTTTTGAGACGACATTTTCGTCCCAAATGCATATTTTAAATTTTTTTATTCAAAAAAATCATAATATGAAAATATTAAAAACACTTTTTGGGACGACAAGCCGTCCCAAAAAACAATTTTTATATATTTTCATATTTGAAAAAAATTAAATTAGAAAATTATACAATCTTTTTTGGGACGACATGTCGTCACAAAAATTGTTTAATTATTTTTTTCGGTTAATATTATTTAATAATTTAAAAAATTAATAAATTGCTTTAAGAACGACAAGTATCGTCCCAAAAAACATTTGCCACGTCAGCTGGTCTTTTCCACGTCAGCTAACATGAAAATCAAAGCCACGTCAGCTGCCACATCATCACATTTTTAAAGGGATGACTTTCCGTCACAAAAAACGTTTTGGTGGTTTTTTGGGACAAATCTAAAGCGGCGACACTTTTGGGACGACGTGTCGTCCCTAAAAACAACTTTTGCGACGACAAGTGGTCTCTTGGGACGACTTTTTGTCTTCCCAAAAAACGAGTTTTCTAGTAGTGATAATCCCTTCTTGAGAGTGACTTCCGGGTGCTTAGGGAACTAAGACTCGATAGTGGTTAGAAACATGATGGTATAGCTTACTTCGTTTATAGAAGGTTTCCTCGTAAATATCTATGTTGACCCATTAAATGTGCACTGAGGATTGTTATTAGTACCTATTTAAATGTATACCAAACCATACTCTCCATCCGTCATAAATTGAACATACACGCCGTCCGTTTGAAGATCCGGCATCCCGAGGTCACCCGTTCCCAATCCACTCTAGGGTTAAGGGGTCCCGGAATTGAGGGTTTTCAAATCGAGCCGTCCGTTGACGACGAAACGGCTTCCCATACTCTAAATCCATCATAAATTGAACATATATGCCGTCCGTATGATGATCCGACATCTCGATGTCACCCGAGCCAAATCATCGGTTCTTTCAAAGTTGGCAAAGTTGGGAAAGCGTATGTAAGGGTAGGTAAGGCTCGGAAGGGGTCGGTAAGGGTAGGTCGGGGACCGGAATAATCCCTTCTTGAGAGTGACTTCCGGTTGCTTAGGGAACTAAGACTCTGATAGTGGTTAGAAACATGATGGTATAGCTTACTGTTTATAGAAGGTTTCCTCGGAAATATCTATGTTGACCCATTAAATGTGCACTAAGGATTGTTATTAGTACCTATTTAAATGTATACCAAACCATACACTCCATCCGTCATAAATTGAACATACACGCCGTCCGTTTGAAGATCCGGCATCCCGAGGTCACCCGTTCCCAATCCACTCTAGGGTAAAGGGTCCCGGAATTGAGGGTATTCAAATCTAGCCGTCCGTTGATGACGAAACGGCTTCCCATACTCAGAATCCATCATGAATTGAACATATATGCCGTCCGTCCGACGATCCGGCATCTCGAGGTCACCCGATCCAAATCATCAGTTGTTTCAGGTGGGCAAAGTCGGGAAAGCGTATGTAGGGGTAGTTAGGGCTCGGGAAGGGTAGGTCAGGGTCCGGAATAATTCCTTCTTGAGAGTGACTTCCGGGTGCTTAGGGAACTAAGACTCTGATAGTGGTTAGAAACATGATGGTACTGTTTATAGAAGGTTTCCTCGGAAATATCTATGTTGACCCATTAAATGTGCACTAAGGATTTTTATTAGTACCTATTTAATTGTATGCCAAACCATACTCTCCATCCGTCATATATTGAACATACACGCCGTCCGTTTGAAGATCCGGCATCCCGAGGTCACCCGTTCCCAATCCACTCTAGGGTTAAGGGGTCCCGGAATTGAGGGTTTTCAAATCAAGCCGTCCGTTGACGACGAAACGGATTCCCATACTCTAAATCCATCATAAATCGAACATATATGCCGTCCGTACGACGATCCGGCATCTCGAGGTCACCCGATCCAAATCATCGGTTGTTTCAGGTTGGCAAAGTCGGGAAAGCATACGTCAGGGTAGGTAAGGCTCGGGAGGGGTCGGGAAGGGTAGGTCAGGGACCGGAATAATCTCTTCTTGAGAGTGACTTCCGGTTGCTTAGGGAACTAAGACTCTGATAGTGGTTAGAAACATGATGGTATAGTTTTCTGTTTATAGAAGGTTTCCTCGGAAATATCTATGTTGACCCATTAAATGTGCACTAAGGATTGTTATTAGTACCTATTTAAAGGTATACCAAACCATACTCTCCATCCGTCATAAATTGAACATACACGCCGTCCGTTTGAAGATCCGGCATCCCGAGGTCACCCGTTCCCAATCCACTCTATGGTTAGGGGTCCCGGAATTTAGGGTTTTCAAATCGAGCCGTCCGTTGACGACGAAACGGCTTCCTATACTCTAAATCCATCATAAATTGAACATATATGCCGTCCGTACGACGATCCGGCATCTCGAGGTCACCCGATCCAAATCATCAGTTGTTTCTGGTTGGCAAAGTCGGGAAAGCGTATGTAGGGGTAGTTAGGGCTCGGGAAGGGTAGGTCAGGGTCCGGAATAATTCCTTCTTGAGAGTGACTTCCGGGTGCTTAGGGAACTAAGACTCTGATAGTGGTTAGAAACATGATGGTACTGTTTATAGAAGGTTTCCTCGGAAATATCTATGTTGAACCATTAAATGTGCACTAAGGATTTTTATTAGTACCTATTTAAATGTACACCAAACCATACTCTACATCCGTCTTAAATTGAACATATATGCCGTCCGTTTGAAGACCCGGCATCCCGAGGTCACCCGTTCCCAATCCACTCTAGGGTAAAGGGTCCTGGCATTGAGGGTTTTCAAATCGAGCCGTCCGTTGATGACGAAACGGCTTCCCATACACTGAATCCATCATGAATTGAACAGATATGGCATCCGTACGACGATCCGGCATCTCGAGGTCACCCGATCCAAATCATCAGTTGTTTCAGGTTGGCAAAGTCGGGAAAGCATACGTAGGGGTAGTTAGGGCTCGGGAGGGCTCAGGAAGGATAGGTTAGGGTCCGGAATATTCCCTTCTTGAGAGTGAATTCCCGGTGCTTAGGGAACTAAGACTCTGATAGTGGTTAGAAACCTGATGGTATAGCTTACTGTTTATAGAAGGTTTCATCGGAAATATCTATGTTGACCCGTTAAATGTGCACTAAGGATTGTTATTAGTACCTATTTAAATGTATACCATACCATACTCTCCATCCATCATAAATTGAACATACACGCCGTCCGTTTGAAGATCCGGCATCCCGAGGTCACCCGTTCCCAATCCACTCAAGGGTTAAGGGGTCCCGGAATTGAGGGTTTTCAAATCGAGCCGTCCGTTGACGACAAAACGGCTTCCCATACTCTGAATCCATCATCAATTGAACATATATGACGTCCGTACGACGATCCGGCATCTCGAGGTCACCCGATCCAAATCATCAGTTGTTTCTGGTTGGCAAAGTCGGGAAAGCGTATGTAGGGGTAGTTAGGGCTCGGGAAGGGTAGGTCAGGGTCCGGAATAATTCCTTCTTGAGAGTGACTTCCGGGTGCTTAGGGAACTAAGACTCTGATAGTGGTTAGAAACATGATGGTACTGTTTATAGAAGGTTTCCTCGGAAATATCTATGTTGAACCATTAAATGTGCACTAAGGATTTTTATTAGTACCTATTTAAATGTATACCAAACCATACTCTACATCCGTCTTAAATTGAACATACATGCCGTCCGTTTGAAGACCCGGCATCCCGAGGTCACCCGTTCCCAATCCACTCTAGGGTAAAGGGTCCCGGCATTGAGGGTTTTCAAATCGAGCCGTCCGTTGATGACGAAACGGCTTCCCATACACTGAATCCATCATGAATTGAACAGATATGGCATCCGTACGACGATCCGGCATCTCGAGGTCACCCGATCCAAATCATCAGTTGTTTCAGGTTGGCAAAGTCGGGAAAGCATACGTAGGGGTAGTTAGGGCTCGGGAGGGCTCAGGAAGGATAGGTTAGGGTCCGGAATAATCCCTTCTTGAGAGTGACTTCCCGGTGCTTAGGGAACTAAGACTCTGATAGTGGTTAGAAACCTGATGGTATAGCTTACTGTTTATAGAAGGTTTCATCGGAAATATCTATGTTGACCCATTAAATGTGCACTAAGGATTGTTATTAGTACCTATTTAAATGTATACCATACCATACTCTCCATCCATCATAAATTGAACATACACGCCGTCCGTTTGAAGATCCGGCATCCCGAGGTCACCCGTTCCCAATCCACTCAAGGGTTAAGGGGTCCCGGAATTGAGGGTTTTCAAATCGAGCCGTCCGTTGACGACAAAACGGCTTACCATACTCTGAATCCATCATCAATTGAACATATATGATGTCCGTACGACGATCCGGCATCTCGAGGTCACCCGATCCAAATCATCAATTGTTTCTGGTTGGCAAAGTCGGGAAAGCGTATGTAGGGGTAGTGAGGGCTCGGGAGGGCTCGGGAAAGGTAGGTCAGGGTCCGGAATAATTCCTTCTGGAGAGTGACTTCTGGGTGCTTAGGGAACTAAGACTCTGATAGTGGTTAGAAACATGATGGTATAACTTACTGTTTATAGAAGGTTTCCTCGGAAATATCTATGTTGACCCATTAAATGTGCACTAAGGATAGTTATTAGTACCTATTTAAAGGTATACCAAACCATACTCTCCATCCGTCATAAAATGAACATACACGCCGTCCGTTTGAAGATCCGGCATCCCGAGGTCACCCGTTCCCAATCCACTCTAGGGTTAAGAGGTCCCGGAATTGAGTGTTTTCAAATCGAGCCGTCCGTTTACGACGAAACGGCTTCCTATACTCTAAATCCATCATAAATTGAACATATATGCCGTCCGTACGAAGATCCGGCATCTCGAGGTCACCCGATCCAAATCATCGGTTGTTTCAGGTTGGCAAAGTCAGGAAAGCGTATGTAAGGTTAGGTAAGGCTCGGGAGGGGTCGGGAAGGGTAGGTCAGGGTCCAGAAAAATCCCTTCTTGAGAGTGACTTCCGGGTGCTTAGGGAACTAAGACTCTGATAGTGCTTTGAAACATGATGGTATATCTTACTGTTTAATTATTTTTTTCGGTTAATATTATTTAATAATTTAAAAAATTAATAAATTGCTTTAAGAACGACAAGTATCGTCCCAAAAAACATTTGCCACGTCAGCTGGTCTTTTCCACGTCAGCTAACATGAAAATCAAAGCCACGTCAGCTGCCACATCATCACATTTTTAAAGGGATGACTTTCCGTCACAAAAAACGTTTGGCTGGTTTTTTGGGACAAATCTAAAGCGGCGACATTTTTGGGACGACGTGTCGTCCCTAAAAACAACTTTTGCGACGACAAGTGGTCTCTTGGGACGACTTTTTGTCTTCCCAAAAAACGAGTTTTCTAGTAGTGATAATCCCTTCTTGAGAGTGACTTCCGGGTGCTTAGGGAACTAAGACTCTGATAGTGGTTAGAAACATGATGGTATAGCTTACTGTTTATAGAAGGTTTCCTCAGAAATATCTATGTTGACCCATTAAATGTGCACTAAGGATTGTTATTAGTAACTATTTAAATGTATACCAAACCATACTCTCCATCCGTCATAAATTGAACATACACGCCGTCCGTTTGAAGATCCGGCATCCCGAGGTCACCCGTTCCCAATCCACTCTAGGGTTAAGGGGTCCCGGAATTGAGGGTTTTCAAATCGAGCCGTCCGTTGACGACGAAACGGCTTCCCATACTCTAAATCCATCATAAATTGAACATATATGCCGTCCGTATGATGATCCGACATCTCGATGTCACCCGAGCCAAATCATCGGTTCTTTCAGGTTGGCAAAGTTGGGAAAGCGTATGTAAGGGTAGGTAAGGCTCGGAAGGGGTCGGTAAGGGTAGGTCGGGGACCGGAATAATCCCTTCTTGAGAGTGACTTCCGGTTGCTTAGGGAACTAAGACTCTGATAGTGGTTAGAAACATGATGGTATAGCTTACTGTTTATAGAAGGTTTCCTCGGAAATATCTATGTTGACCCATTAAATGTGCACTAAGGATTGTTATTAGTACCTATTTAAATGTATACCAAACCATACACTCCATCCGTCATAAATTGAACATACACGCCGTCCGTTTGAAGATCCGGCATCCCGAGGTCACCCGTTCCCAATCCACTCTAGGGTAAAGGGTCCCGGAATTGAGGGTAATCAAATCTAGCCGCCCGTTGATGACGAAACGGCTTCCCATACTCAGAATCCATCATGAATTGAACATATATGCCGTCCGTCCGACGATCCGGCATCTCGAGGTCACCCGATCCAAATCATCAGTTGTTTCAGGTTGGCAAAGTCGGGAAAGCGTATGTAGGGGTAGTTAGGGCTCGGGAAGGGTAGGTCAGGGTCCGGAATAATTCCTTCTTGAGAGTGACTTCCGGGTGCTTAGGGAACTAAGACTCTGATAGTGGTTAGAAACATGATGGTACTGTTTATAGAAGGTTTCCTCGGAAATATCTATGTTGACCCATTAAATGTGCACTAAGGATTTTTATTAGTACCTATTTAATTGTATGCCAAACCATACTCTCCATCCGTCATATATTGAACATACACGCCGTCCGTTTGAAGATCCGGCATCCCGAGGTCACCCGTTCCCAATCCACTCTAGGGTTAAGGGGTCCCGGAATTGAGGGTTTTCAAATCAAGCCGTCCGTTGACGACGAAACGGATTCCCATACTCTAAATCCATCATAAATCGAACATATATGCCGTCCGTACGACGATCCGGCATCTCGAGGTCACCCGATCCAAATCATCGGTTGTTTCAAAGTTGGCAAAGTCGGGAAAGCATATGTCAGGGTAGGTAAGTCTCGGGAGGGGCCGGGAAGGGTAGGTCAGGGACCGGAATAATCTCTTCTTGAGAGTGACTTCCGGTTGCTTAGGGAACTAAGACTCTGATAGTGGTTAGAAACATGATGGTATAGTTTTCTGTTTATAGAAGGTTTCCTCGGAAATATCTATGTTGACCCATTAAATGTGCACTAAGGATTGTTATTAGTACCTATTTAAAGGTATACCAAACCATACTCTCCATCCGTCATAAATTGAACATACACGCCGTCCGTTTGAAGATCCGGCATCCCGAGGTCACCCGTTCCCAATCCACTCTATGGTTAAGGGGTCCCGGAATTGAGGGTTTTCAAATCGAGCCGTCCGTTGACGACGAAACGGCTTCCTATACTCTAAATCCATCATAAATTGAACATATATGCCGTCCGTACGACGATCCGGCATCTCGAGGTCACCCGATCCAAATCATCAGTTGTTTCAGGTTGGCAAAGTCGGGAAAGCGTATGTAGGGGTAGTTAGGGCTCGGGAAGGGTAGGTCAGGGTCCGGAATAATTCCATTCTTGAGAGTGACATCCGGATGCTTATGGAAGTAAGACTCTGATAGTGGTTAGAAACATTATGGTATAGCTTACGGTTTATAGAAGGTTTCCTCGTAAATATCTATGTTGACCCATTAAATGTGCACTAAGGATTGTTATTAGTACCTATTTAAATGTATACCAAACCATACTCTCCATCCATCATAAATTGAACATACACGCCGTCCGTTTGAAGATCCGGCATCCCGAGGTCATCCGTTCCCAATCCACTCTAGGGTTAAGGGGCTCACTTTGCATTTCCAATATCTCAAGCTTCGAATTAGATCTAGAAGATCTACATCGATACTGCATGTTGTTCTTGCTTAAGTCCTGAATGCTAACTGATATAAGTTTGAGTTGATAACTGATATAAGTTTGAGTCGGTCTTGCTGACTGTGTCATTTTTTTGCTTTAAACATTGTTCCTTGTTGTGCCCATAATTGGTTTTCTTTTTCATTTTTATTCCTAGTCACGATCAAGTTGTGGTTCAAACAATCTAGAGGTTTCGAAGATGTCTGCGAATGAAGTTTCGAGCTCGAATGGCCCCTTTAAATTTAATAAAGGCGCTTACAGAGTTTTAACAGGGTATATGACGGAAATGAGCCTTGAACCAAATTTGCGATTACCGGATTGGGATGCCTTGTTTGCAAAATTTATAAAATATGAGCCTAGGTGCAGCATACCACAAATTGTTGATGCCATAAAAAATTTGAAAAGTGTGGACATGGGGATTAAAAATATCATAGACTGTTTCTATGGTAATCAAGACGCGATTCTTGACGCAAAGGCAGAGGAGGTTAGACTATCTCCAACAATAACTCTTTATATCATCCTCTAACTACATCGTTTTCTGTTCCAGTTACATTTTTTCAACACTTTATAAATCAATCTAATCCAACAAATACCCTCATGGAATCCTCTTGTAACATTTTTTCTCCGTTAATATTTTTTTCGAGGGTTTTTTTTCATTAATAATTGTCAATAAAAATTCGTTTTCAAAATATATATATATATATATATATATATATATATATATATATATATACACACACACACACCTAACCCATCGTTTACTCTAAGAGGGACTCTATTTCAAGAGATTCATCTAAAGAAATATAAAGAAAAAGTTTGTTAAAAGGTTACCATTGGAGGGTTAAAGGATAACAAGTAAATTTAAACAAAGCTTTAAAGTGGGTATCCAGTCTCCCATCAGTTTACTTTAAGAGGGACTCTATTTCTAGAGATTCATCTAAAGAATATAAAGATAAAGTCTGTTAAAAGGTTACCATTGGAGGGTTAAAGGATAACAAGTAACTTTAAACAAAGCTTTAAAGTGGGTATCCAGTCTCCATTGGAGACAGTCTTAGTGTATTTCGTTTATGTCTTCATTATTTACTATAACTTTTTTAGAGAACCATCATATGTAAATTGTGATACGTGTTGTAACATTGTGCTTATTTTTGAGTCAGGAAAAGAAAAGAAGGAGTGTTGCGAGGGCAAGTACTAGCCGCGCCAGAAGGAGTGGTGCGAGAACAAGTACTAGCCATGGCACGGTCACTACAACCAGGATGGCCAACATCCGAATCGAAAATCATGTTCCCGTTCAGAACGCCGAGGAATCGGGCGTTAACAACAACGCAGATGGCCACATTTGGGATTGAAACCAGTGCTTTATACACGCCCAGAACCTCCTCGGTCGGGATCTTTATGGAGATGAATTCATTAGTACTTTTAAGTTTTTCGATTACCAGAACAATTGTACTTTTTACACGAGATTGATGGATGATCAAAGGATGACCCTTCTCGGATGTGTAAACCACGCGACCTCTCTACATGCGACCCCTCTACCTGTGCATTTGTCGCATGAAGCAGGATATCCGCTAGTGATCCAAGAAACACAAATTGTAAATGAGCAGGACCATGAGGAAGAAGAAGATTGTGTTCCAGAAACGCAATTTGTGAATGAGGACTTTGAAAGGGAAAATAATTTTTTAGAATTGCAAATTCAAAGTTATGACCGATTGCTGCGAAGGGAACGGGACTGTGCGCAACTAGAAGATTCGAAAATTATTCTCGTCTTGTAGATGAGCATTTGATTCCCGATAATGAACAGGTTTGATAATGTCGTAATATTTGAACTAGATTTGTTATTTCATTCCCATCTTATAGGTAGTTCTCGTCATTTAAGTTCTCGTTTTTTTTCAAAACATTTGATGGCACTTCTTTCCTTTAATTGATGTGTGTACAGAAGGTGATTTGGTGTCCCGTCTGCAAGCAAGGAGGGTTGCAAGAGAACCACCTTTTATCTATTGCAATTTCTGCTCTCTTAGACTAAAGAGAGATGACGAGGCGGTACACTATTTCTCAATCCCTCTCTTTTGTTGTAATAAAACAGTTCAAGTTGCTATTACGGAATATCCAGTGGTGTGCTGATCTTTAAAGCTGGTTTTTCTTTGATGGTCGGTTTGGGATTGGATATTTTCAAGAATTGTGGGCAAGTAAATTTATAGGTACAATCGTTGTACTTAAGTGGATGGACATCACGCAACCATTTTCACTCTCTATGACTCTATCGCATTGGTAGGAGTGTGTAGCTTTTAACTTGCATTAATAAATTTAGAGATATTATTGTCTTTCAAGAAATTGATTATCCATTTTGACAAGAAACAAACATTAGTAGACAAAAACGTTAATTATTTGATCAATAAAAATGAATTTACTCTTTGTTTTACCTTTATAGTCTCTGTAATTAATTGGAAAAGACAACTACACCCCTCATTCCTTTTCATTTCATTCCCCCTTTGCCGATCCCTTTCTCTCCATTCCGACAAAACGCAGACCCCAACATTGAGCGGTACAGATCCGGCTCTCCCTCTCATCCCTCCCTCTCTCCCTTTCTCCCTCTCATTACAAAAATTGACCAAAAAATTGATCCGGCTCTTTTGGTTTGGGATGTAAGAATGTAGACTGTATTTTGGCTGTAATCATAAAACGGTTTTGGGACCTAAACCATTTGTTCGGTCCGGTTTGGTTCGGCTTGATTCAGGTTTCTTACGGTTTTCTTTAATTAGTAAAATTATAGGTAGGAAATCACAAAACGCCTAGAAACAACATATGATAATATATGTAATACATTAACACTACTATGTTAGTAAATCTTATTATATTTAACTAACATCTACTCATGTCATGAATAAATTCAAAATTCCAAAGAATTTGATTTTGCCCTTAATGCTAAAGAAAAAACATTTTTGTCCTAAATGCTAATTTGGAAATTGTTTTTGTCCTTTTTCACAATTTCCCCTATATAAAATGAAAATTATCTCTGCCTCTCCCCTGTTTCAATTCATTTCTCTCTAAACACACTATTTCAAATCTTTTCTATTTTTCTCCTTCCAAATACTTCTATCCAAATAGTAGTTAAAATATTAAAAACAAATAAAAAGAATGGAGGGGGTATGGGAGGAGGGGGGTTGATTAACACAGCCTTTCTGCTGTTGATTGTTAGCAGAAACCTGAACCTGAACCAGCCTTGTTACCCTGGGGACACCTATTAGCCTTGTGACCCGGAGCCTTGCAGTTGAAGCACACAACTGGAGTACTGTCACAATTCTGATGTGATTACTGATACGTTCCTTGTTTGTTCTTTAACCGCTTTGATTTTGTTCGATACGGGTGCTTCATTATTTGTTATCTCCGAGTCTTTCGTCGTGAAGACTTCCCTTATTCCATTCACCACTGAGATAACCACTATCACTCTTGCTTCGGGTGAGGTAGTCTCGTGTTCTTCCGTTTTCAAGGATGTTCCCGACTCGCCGGATCGGTGAATGTTAGCGATAAAACATGCAAAAAGATAAAACATGTTGAAATATGACTTGTACTATGCATTAATCATGGAGTTGAAGAATGTGCTGAGGTGTCTGCTGAGTTCTGGGAAGTCAGCAGAATGATTCCGTCTGTCAGCAGGATATGTGCATGTCAGCAGACTGGGTCTGCTGAGTGGCTAATCTGCTGAGTCTGTTTTAACGGCTAGTTTTGACAGCTGTTATACGCATTGCTTGCTCCCCACTCTACATTGGTGTAAGGGTATTTGAGACATTACTCTTAATGTCTCTTAGGCGGTTAGGGTTTGGAAGCTTCAGCAAAAAAAAACTTTGTTTGATTCGGTATCAATCATTAGTTTGATACTCATTTCTTTTGTTGCCATTTTTTCTCAACCTGAAAAGGATGAATATTAAATTTGTGTGTTGATTATAGCAGTGAACGGGCGGGGCTACTATATATACTACAGAATTATATAAATAGTACTCCGTTCCGATTTTAACAACCCTCTCTTCAAGTTTAGTGACATCAAACTCATTCAACACTGAAAAAATAGACATGGTTGATATCAACGTTATAGATAAATCATCACAAATCATGTAAGAAACCCCAAAGGCCAAGTTTACAACTTTTCACCAAAAATGTAAGCGGTTTCCAGTGCATTGGTCGCTCACTGAGGGATGTGTTTGGATGAATGTGCAATGGATTCAGTCACTTTATATAAGTTTTTTTATATTGTTCCGTAACTAATCAAACATATGGAAAATGCTAATAAGCATGAAACTAGACTTGCAAGTACTGTCAGTACAAGGGCGGCTACACATACGGCTACTACACATAAGATGAAATAGGACAGACAGAAAGACAGCCAGATCAACCAACCTATTTTAGTGTTGAAATAAATATCAGTACGAAACGAAAATGAGAATAATTCCAATGCACACCTATAAATGACTATACTGCGTAAATGATTTATGACAGGAGGAGTAAAGGAAAAAAATCTCAAAGGACATTTCATTTAAATGGTAACACTTTTGGTCAAATTATGCATAGGCATTTATAAAATATAGATATAGATTGGCCATGTTTTCTTACCAAAATAAAATGCAATTTCAATCGAAAAAAATAGTAGAAGGAAGAAGATAAAAAAGATAAAACTTCAATTTGATTCTCGATGATCAGCCCAGTTCCTGAATTCTTACATTTATAGGGATCTTCTTTAGCTTGAACCCCACTCCATTCACCAATACATAGTAGATAGAAATTGCATTTGCCATATGAACAACTCCACCCACAACACTTATGCATTTGTCAAAAGTTTTTTTCAGCAAGTCATCGATGTTTGAAGAGTAAAGGTTTTGCACAGCGTGATCAGATGTCACATTAAAGATCAGTTGGCAACACACTTTAATATTTCGTGGGCAGTTCTCTTCCTAAAGTATCGAATATCCTCTTACAGTCAAAACAAACCGAAAAAAGCATTTGAACAGGATTAAGCGGATTAAGCATATTCATGTATGACAGCAAGCTAGTTTTTTTACCTGTGAAAAGCTAGGTTCAATACCCCTGCTTAAAAAGTCAACACATTTAATCATGAATACTCCACAATCGTACCTAATTCACAAAAAAAAAAAGAAAAAAAAAAGAGAGAGAAGGAATATAAGAATGCATATTCTCCATGTAACCTAAGAACCACACAACATTTAAGAAGATTCATGTACATACCAGTTCTTTTGTACCGGACCTTGGATGAATTCCTTCTTCCAGGAATTAACAACCATCTGTCGGTCGCTCTTTGCGTTTACTTCTTCCTCCAGATATATATGTTGCCTTGATATGGTTCAGAAAAACAACTCATCAAAAAAGTAAAATGTAAAAAGTAACAGAGAGAGCAGTGGATGTTATGTAGGAGAGGGGAAAGCCTGCTAACATGGATCATCAGATAATAAACCACTGACCTGCTCATCAGAGAATTAGCATTCTTTTGGCTATGATAATTCAAGTGTGATTGTAAGCTGCTTATCAGATAGTAAACCAGTGAATTACTCTTAAAATCTTTAAACTTACCAGTGTTTCAAGAACATGATCATCTCTATAACCAAGCGAATCTCTATACTGGAATTTTTTTATCCTTCATGTTGATCACTGCCAGGGACCAGTGATTGTCTTTATGGATGGGAACAAAAATCTGAAAATGCTATAATGATCAATCTAATGGACAAATAGGTCCAAAAAAAAACAACAACGGCAAATCAGAGGATAAATTTACCATATCACAATCAAAAATGAAATACCCTAGCTTTTTTGCCATTGTCCATCTTGCAACCTTTCGGAAACCAGCATTTCCACTAGTCAACTGAAAATTTTATAAATGAGTCATTGTAGAATAATGTTTGGTAAGCAATAACTGAATCTTGAAAAACCGACCATAAATAAATGTACCTTTGGATAAAAGAATGTGCTAAAGAAATGACACTTTAAAGAAAGTTTCTCTCTCTGTTCCCTTTCCTTTAACAGACGAAAATACAAGTTGATCACCTAAGCAACCAAATAGTACATACACAGAAACAAAAACGCGTGAGATGAGCATTTAACTTATTAACCAAAAAACATTCACTTTATTCAGGCGTACAAGAACAAGACTCACATCATCATTCAACAAACCTTGCTCCTTCAAGCATTTGATAATACCTGTTAAGGGTGATTTTATATGTTTTATAAGGATATATTTTGTAACAATTCTCTCCATATTCGTATGTTTCTCATAGAAATCGAGCTTTATATTGAAATATTGAGCAAATGAGTTTTAGAAGTATTAAAGTGCAAAATCGAGCTAATTATGTGATTTTATTGGATAAATATCTTTAGATGTAAGATGTTACATTTTGCTTGTTCTTATCGTGATGTAGATACGTTTGCATGAGGTGAAAGGAGCTTAAAAGATGTTCAAGTGATGATTTGCATGGAAGGAAAGAGATAGAGATGAAGTTGGAATGAAGATCAAGATGAATTTGGAAGAAAAAGGGACTGAACTAGCGTCCAGACTGGACTGGCGTCCAAAGAGGTGGACTGGCGTCCAGGAGAAGAAAGTTGATTCAGAGAGTTTGGACGCTGAGTGGACTGGCGTCCAAAGAGGTGGACTGGCGTCCAGAAAGTTGGACGGGCGTCCTTAAGCCGACATAGCAGCAGCCGCCTTACTTTTCTATAAATAGCAGTGCGATTTCAACCCTAAGACAGACATTATTGAGACCTATTGATACAAAATCATTAGGAGAAAACCCTAGGCGGCCCCAGCCCCCTTAGGGGAGGCTAGGGTTGCGATTTTTCTTGTTTTATATTCGTTTTTTCGATTTCGTTTTGCTGTTTTATGCTGAATGCTTGGAGGCTGAGCAATTGTTCAAACGATTTGAATCTTTTCCATCAGGTTTTTCTATTTCCAATCTGAGTTTATGTTGTGATTTTAATTCAAAGTTGTTATCTTTTCTTTGATTATTTGTTATGCAATCAATATCGAAAGATGAATTGTTATTGATGTTTACCGTATGACGAGAGTCGGTGTAAACCTTAGATCACCATAGGAAAGATGGGATTTTTAATCTTGACATAACGAGAGTTGATAGGTTAAATTTCTAGGTTGCTAGATTGAGAGATCTTACACCTTGTTTTGATAGCGTCGATCTTATATATCGAGAGATGAGAGATTGATAGGCGAATTATCTACGAGAGTAGGAATTCATACCTTTGATAGGTGAACCACATCTTTAATTAAATTATCACAAGATAACTTTAGAGAAGGAATAGAGGGTTGCGGGATTGGAGGATTATTGTTTGTTCATTGTTTAATCACCATGATCATCTTCATAATTTCATAGTTGTTTGTAGTTTAAATTTATGTTCGCAATTATCTTTCCTGGCTTTGGACTGACAATCCTCTGTCCAGTTTTCTTCTCGCTTTTAGTTTTAGGTTTAGAAATAATTGGTAACAACCTTAGGAAAATTAATGAACTAGATACCCCGATTCCCTGTGATCGACTCCGGCATTAATCGCTATACTACGATCCCTACACTTGGGAAATACCGGATTTATAAATTTATTACTTGTTTGTTTTGTTAGATAAAATCCGTGACAATACCCCTAGTAATGATAATGTTACTAGTAGTATGTTCAACCAATATCGCCCGGCTGTATATATAACAAAAATGAATGTGAAAACTAATGAAATTTGGAAACTAAATACACATGGCAAAGTAAATATTAACCTTGGAAGTTCTTCAGAAAAAGCCAAGTTAACATTATTTTTTTCTTCCACCGTTAGCTTCTCAAAAGCTCTTTGCCTTATCCTAGGCATTGTCCTGAGATCATACAGCTTACCATCTTGTGCCATTGCAAAGGAAAAATTGTTTAATCGAACACTTTGAATGTTGGTGAAAAATAATACAAGAAACCTAAAAAATAATGTCTAGTAATCCTAAAAAAGAAAAAATGTACTACTCCAAATCAAAAGAGATCAAGTTGCAGACTTGATAGATGTGGGAGATCAGGCTGCATTTTTGCAAATCTTGCAGAACGGCGGAGCTGTTGCGGTTCTAATTTCTGATTGGTTGCCTTTCTTTTTCTTTTTGGCCTTGTTTCCAATGGTATCTCTGACTCTAAAAACAACAATAAGAAGATAGTAAACATATCATTGTTGCATTGTATTTTGAGTACAGATTGAAAGTGTGGAAAATCAGCACACCTGGCACATCAATAGAGTTGCTCTGAAGGGCCAAATTTATGTCATCATGGTCCTTCGACCGACTAACATCTTTAGAAGCTTTTGGCTCTGTTGCCAATAATATCAATGCCTCTAAAAACAACAATAAAAAGATAGTAAACATATCATTGTAAGTGTGAAAAATCAGCACACCTGGCACATCAATAGAGTTGCTTTGAAGGGCCAAATCTTTGTCATCATGGTCTTTCGACCGACTATCAACTTCATAAGCTTTTGACCCCGTTTCCAATAGTATCAATGTATCTAAAATCAACAATAAGAAGATAGTAAACATATCATTGTTGCATTGTATTGAATACAGATTGAAAGTGTGAAAAATCAGCACACTTGTCACATCAGCATATTGGTCCTTCGACCTACTATCATGTTGATTGTCATTATGGTCCATCGACCATTTATCATATTCATCAGCTTGAAAGTCGGGTGAAACATAATACAACGTTGATGCGTGGTTACATTCGAGATTATCTTCATCTTTAAAAAACCCCTTTGCATTTGCTATTTGAGCCAATTCTACTGCATCCTTTGCATCCTGCTCTGCTGCCTCCTTTGCAGCCTGCTCTGCAGCCTCATCCTCAACTCTGAATATTTGGGACTCGTCTAAGTCATATTTTTTATCAGTCTGGATATAAAACTTTATCTTCTTAACAAATGCAACCTTTTCCGCGACATCACCATCAAGTGGAAGGAATGTTTTTACAAAGTGCTTTTCTTCCAAAAAATTTTCAATTTCCTCCAACTTAAAATTCTTACGACCTTCCCATTTTAACATTCGTGGGAACTTTTTTGGACTAAGTTGATGGCCAAACTTCTTTGCTTAACCACTGATAGCCTCGTACGCCCAAAATTGTAAGGAAATTGCATAGCCATGAACATAGTAAATCTTCTTCATGACATCAGCATTCAAAAACCTAGCCATAGTCATATTGAAAGATTCCCGGCCCCATGCATAATCACAAAAATACTCAATATCTTCAGCCATGGTGAGTATACTTGGATGCAATTTTGAAGTGCCTTCTGAGGAAAGAAGTTGTCCCTGGACAAAATAACATAATCCTAGCTTGAAGATATCTTCTTTTTCTCGGCAACGCAAGAAAATTTCCTGCAATTTTTTAAACTTTATCGTATCAGAGTTATTAAAATACTTTTTTGCCAATCCTTCCTGCGGAAGGTTGGCATCTCCAATAGCACGAGGTTCAGGATCGGTAAAATATAACCCAGTGATCAACGCAAACTCCATCTCTCCAAAACGGTATGTTTTGCCATTAATTAGAAACCTCAGTTCTTGATTATGACTTGATTCCTTCTTCCTTGATAGTAGAGCATGTATAGTAGCAGTAGAAAAACCATCTTTCGGTTTTTCGAAAAAGTGTTTGAACTAATCTATGCCCATGAGTCTGGGTAACAACTTCACGTCCGGTTCGTCAAACTTTGATTCAACAGTTTTAATTACATGACCTACTTTCCAGGAAATTTTCAGGCCCATCAAGTGGAGAAGGTGTCTTTGGTTCCTCTACTTTGCTTTCTTCCTATCATAATAAAGACCACGTTTAGCACACATGCTTAAAGCTACGAAGGTTACAGGCTAACCAGTAACACAATAAAAGGACTACAAACAACTTGTAGTGATATAATTCCATATTCATTCAAACTCCCAAACAAATTGCTATTACCAAATCTACAACACAATCTAGCAAAATTAGCACTACCACAGCCAAAATATACTTGAATCAAAAGGCAAGCAGCATCCTCTCTGTTCATATCTATGATTTCTAAATGAAATGTGCAATGTATGAATCAAAAACTATATAAACAATCAAAATAGAACTCTGTAAAATGAAATGTTCTAGGTCGACAAATGGTTGTTCTTTTTCTACCCTCGGTGAGCCATCATCTTCATCAGACAGATAAATAGCTGAAAGTTGTGAACTAAAGCCCTAGACAACTGATTGGATTCAGCATAAGTGCAGAACAAATTAACAGTAAGTCAGTCTCTAATAAACCAAGACTCCAAAATAGAATCAACAAAGACAACCCCAACCCCCAAAGCATGTAGTCTGCAGGGAGCAAGCCACCAAAAACAAATCAACAGACTAAATTCATCCCATCCCATTCAATCCAAGCCCAAAGACTACCATCAAACTTCAGCAAAGTACTACAAGAACATTTCAAAAAACTTCAGTAGCCTAGCAATAGCATTAGACCCTAACTGAGCAATGAGCATACTGCACTAAATTGAAGTCAAAGCTGAGCATTTGCCTCTTTCAGCTCAAACTGCTGAAGCAAAAGAAACTATTGCAAAAATCAAAATCGAATCCCCCCAAATCAAAATCAATAACCAACACAATGAACATACAATACATGCAGATTCACAATGAAGATCGAAAACTAAAATGAACATATAACTAATTCAACGCAAAAATCGAATCCTAGTATAAAGATCTGTTAAAAAAAAAAAGCTCTGTTCACCGGAAGGTAGCGGAAGGTAGGGGAAGGTCGTGCTTTGAAAGGTTGAGAACTTGAGATACAATGCAGTTACTGTAGAGAATGTGGAAAAACGATTGATTTCAAAGAATGCACACAAAAAACGAAGGGGTTTGAAATGGAAGATAAAGAGAATATTGCATAAACTGCTTCGGGAAGGCCAAATGAACAAAAAGGTTTAAAAAAATGAAATCTTTGAACAGTTAAGTAGTGTAATTTGAGATTGTTTTCATTTTTATTTTGTATTTTGTTTTGAATGTTATAGCTTTTGAAATTAACCCCCCTCCCCATACGGCGCCTAAATTGTGGAACCGAGACCAAGTTTATAGATTATCCCTTAGAGAAATTACGGAACTAGAAATGTTTATTCGGGTGTGCTAGCCCCCGAAAATGTTTATTCGGGTGGGCAAATCCCTGACCTACCCTTCCCGACCCCTCCCGAGCCTTACCTACCCTTACATACGCTTTCCCGACTTTGCCAACCTGAAACAACTGATGATTTGGATCGGGTGACCTCGAGATGCCGGATCGTCGTACAGACGGCATATATGTTCAATTTATGATGGATTTAGAGTATGGGAAGCCGTTTCGTCATCAACGGATGGCTCGATTTGAAAACCCTCAATTCCGGGACCCCTTAACCCTAGAGTGGCTTGGGAACGGGTGACCTCGGGATGCCGGATCTTCAAACGGATGGCGTGTATGTTCAATTTATGACGGATGGAGAGTATGGTTTGGTATACATTTAAATAGGTACTAATAACAATCCTTAGTGCACATTTAATGGGTCAACATAGATATTTCCGAGGAAACCTTCTATAAACAGTAAGCTATACCATCATGTTTCTAACCACTATCAGAGTCTTAGTTCCCTAAGTACCCGGAAGTCACTCTCAAGAAGGAATTATTCCGGACCCTGACCAACCCTTCCCGAGCCCTCCCGAGCCCTAACTACCCCTACATACGCTTTCCCGACTTTGCCAACCTAAAACAACTGTTGATTTGGATCGGGTGACCTCGAGATACCGGATCGTCGTACGGACGGCATATATGTTCAATTCATAATGGATTCAGAGTGTGGGAAGCCGTTTCGTCGTCAACGGATGGCTCGATTTGAAAACCCTCAATTCCGGGACCCCTTAACCCTAGAGTGGATTGGGAACGGGTGACCTCGGGATGCCGGATCTTCAAACGGACGGCGTATATGTTCAATTTATGACGGATGGAGAGTATGGTTTGGTATACATTTAAATAGGTACTAATAACAATCCATAGTGCACATTTAATGGGTCAACATAGATATTTCCGAGGAAACCTTCAATAAATAGTAAGCTATACCATCCTATTTCTAACCACTATCAGAGTCTTAGTTCCCCAAGCACCTGGAAGTCACTCTCAAGAAGGAATTATTCTGGACCCTAACCTACCCTTCCCGACCCCTCCCGAGCCCTACCTACCCTTACATACGCTTTCCCGACTTTGCCAACCTGAAACAACAGATGATTTGGATCGGGTGACCTGGAGATGCCGGATCATCGTACAGACGGCATATATGTTCAATTCATGATGGATTCAGAGTATGGGAAGCCGTTTCGTCGTCAACGGACGGCTCGATCTGAAAACCCTCAATCCGGGACCCCTTAACCCTAAAGTGGATTGGGAACGGGTTACCTCGGGATGCCAGATCTTCAAACGGACGGCGTGCATTTTCAATTTATGACGGATGGAGAGTATGGTTTGGTATACAAATAAATAGGTACTAATAACAATCCTTAGTGCACATTTAATGGGTCAACATAGATATTTCCGAGGAAACCTAACTTTTCTTATGATTAACATTTCTTATGATTAACATCTGAATTTATAGATGTCAAATTTCAATTTCAACACCTACAAATTCAAAAAACTCCCAGTACATCCAAGAATGTTACTATAAATTTTTATTATTTATTATGCCCTTATTTGTAATCATGGACCATATGCTATATTTCTAGCACATATTACGCATATGAGTGTGTAAAAATCGACATCCCTAAGGTACTGCAGGGGGCACAAACCCGTGTCTTGCACGGAGTATGATCACTAGTATATATATATAACGTCTCGTATTTCGATTCCAAGTTTTTATCCGAAATAGAGCGTTCGGTATGTATAACATTAAATGCATTTAACATTATACGTAAGTCTTACATCATCGTACCAAAATAAAAGCAACACGGAGGCTAAAAAAACTCGGGATCACAAAAGTCAAGATCGAAAAGACGTAACATTGTCATCAAACTAAAGAAATCGTAATTGTTACAACTCCGAAATCCAAACTTATATCAAAGGGAAAGATATCTTACAACCCGAACTTATAGTTTATTTTTTGGGAATATAAGTTTATTATTGTTTTTATATAAATTAATTATTGTTCGAGTTGAGTACTAGACGAGTCGAGTAAAACCTATTCTTAGTTAGACGGCCCGGGATGATTTTTACGAGCTGCCTCCATGTCTTTCAACAACTTTCCTCATTTCTTCAGTTTTTTCTTCCAATAAAAGCACTCTGATAGCATACCATCGCCGAAAACTTCTTCAGCGACACTAGGAAGCATAGACATGCCTTGTAAGAGCTGTTCCTCAGTCAAAGGATGAGGGCTGAGATAAATGATTTCATCTGGTGCCACTTTTACATCTTTTATGGTGGCATGCGAAGCATTGATGCGTTCATCATCGGGGATGTTTTCCCCATTCATTTCTTTGGAAGTACTTTTTTTCTTTGCCCTACCACTGAGATTTATCATAGAACAATGAGAAAGACAAATGACAACTCATCAACTTGAGATGCAAGAAAGGTACTTGCCGTGGTGAATTCCTTTTACTAAAAAAATTTCTTCTTCCAATGCTTTACTCTCCACATTTGGGAAGTAAAACCACAACATCAAGTCACGTAAAAGGAACTCAAAAGCAATGTCATCCTTGTGTCATTTAGGTCCTAAGCCAAAAAAAATTGAAAAATCGTACCCTTTGATTCATTATACTTGAGGATTACTTCTAAAACCACATAATGGTTGGAATTCCATGCCTCATTCAATATAATGATGGCAAGCAATTGATCAAGCAACCAAAGCGAGAGAAATATTAAATGCACACTAAATAGTATATAATAAGCTTAACCATGCAGTTTTAGTTGAATTTCCAAAAGTGTACTAACCTTACAATGTAATTCCCTAAGATTTCAACAAGCACAACATCCAAAATGTTCACAACACTTACAACTTGTTTGAATTGAGAGACAGAATATGTCATAAGCATTGAGGTTTACTTTCCGACGAGAAGCATGCCTCGGCCGGACACCGAGTCCTTATCCGGAAATCGAAACGTTCGGCATGCATAATATTAAATAAATAATATTACACGTAAGCCTCTACTACGTCGTATCAAATAAAAGCAAACGGAAGCTAAAAAGACTCGGGTAATTTTTTTCAAACATCTCAGAATAGAAGTTCAGGAACTAGAGAAGGAAATGTAAAGTTATTACATCCGAAACGAAACCAACGAATCCAAAATTGTACGAATTCCAAAGTACTAAAAGTAAACTACTAGTTCCAATAACCCAAATCTATGAAATAAACTTAAATAAACAAATAATAAACAAGGTCTTCAAGTCCGGCGTCCTCAAACATCGTCATCAAAGTCCTCCTCGAACTCATCATTTACATGTTCGTCTTCTCTCCCCCAAACACATAAATAAACATGCATTTGAGGTAAGTACAATGTACAAAGTAAGAAGTAGAAGCTACAATATAATTAAGGTTTATTATTAAAAGATTTGCCTTGCGAGACCGACTCGATCTAGGGTTCACTACATGCCCATCGACACGTCGTGACTATACGTTTCTAACTTAGCTTATCTTTGTTACATCATTACTCAAGGACACAATGCATGGTGAAAATTCCACCACGAGATATACTTGCCAACTACGGTGATTAGCACCGGTAGTCCCGGGATCTCCCCGGTATGCATATACGTTCGATGGATTTCCTCCACTACCCTTTAGCCTTTTGAGCCAGTAGCGTTGTCCACCTTTTATGAACGTATCACATCGCCGATTTGAATCAGTGCCTAACCAAGAATAGATGACGTTTTAGCTTTTACTACACTTATGTAATTATTAATGTGAATTAACTAGTCACCTAAGTGTTTTCAGAATAATACTCACCTTATCAACTCTACTCCCTCACTTAGACAACTAGTATCACATCCTATCAATTACACGGACATTGATGAACCCTAGTTCATCAAAGCACAAGCCCTTTCATGCCCTTCCGACGGATCCGAACTTCAACTCCCTTTAAGAGTACATTCGGTGTTTTAAGCGAACGAATCGAAACTCAATCGGGGCTTGTTCATATTTAATTAGTGTTATTTAATCATGAATTAAGGTTTAAAATTCAAAACATAGCTTAAAACAACATTACATAGAAAAGCGGGGCAATGCGTGCGCATTACTGCGGAATGCGTACGCATTGAACTCTTGCACTTATTCTAAGCAATCTCGTATCGGAATGCGTGCGCATTGCTAGCCAATGCGTACGCATCTACGCGAAAAAGCCCTAAAACATGTTTTTCGACCCTTAACGATCTCTACTCGTTTTCAAAACATCTTGCACATGAATTATAGCAGAAAAACAGTAGAAAAACATGTCTTTTAAGATCCGAAACAAAACTTAATCCTTAAACATCATCTAAGCTTAAAACTTGATACAATATGCATCCAAAACATGATCTATTCTACTCTAAACCACAATTAGATTGTAGGAAGAGCTTCTTACCTTTAGCAAGCTTATTCCAACAGCAAAAACTCAGAAAAACAGCAGCTAAAACCGATCTTTCTCTTATCAAAGCTTCAACTTTCTGCAATCAAAACGTTGCCTTCTTCACAACGATTCCGGCGCTCTACTACGATGCGAGAACCGTTGAGAATCGACTTAGCAATTGATGAAAAATCCCTCGGCCCTAATTCCTTGCCCACACACGCAGAACACAACTTAGGAGGTGGAGAAATCTGATTTCTATTAGGTTATGAGAATTGTGGGGATTTATTTTCCTTAAATAACAAATCCCAAAAAAAAAAGATAAAGATCTTATTATCTTCCTTTATCATAAAAATCAGATTTATCAAATCAAAAAAAAAGATAAAGATCTTATTATCTTCCTTTATCATAAAAAAACAGATTTATCAAAAAAAAAAATAAAGATCTTATTATCTTCCTTTATCAAAAAAAAAGATAAAGAGATTATCTTAAATATAAAAATATAGATTTTCCTCCTTAAATATATACATATATATCTCGAATATATATATATATAATTTAACAAATACTTAAACTCCGAATAAAAGGAACCGAACCCAATATTTCGTTTTCGCAAAATGACACGTCGCCTTACTTTCCCGAAAATCGGAATATTACATTCTTCCCCCCCTTAAAGGAGTTTCGTCCTCGAAACTTAGAACATACCGGTAAGTCCATAAAATGCGGGAACTCGGCGATCATATCGTCCTCAACTTCCCAAGTAGCTTCATCCGGTGAATGATTGCTCCTTGCACCGAACTAAAGGAATCAACCGTCTCTTAATCATCTTTTCCTTCCGGTCCAAAATTGGTCGGTGTCTCATCGTACGAAAGATTATCTGGAGAACCTCCGGTTCAACGGTAGTCTCAATATCCGTCTTGGTCAAACACTTCTTTAACATTGAGACATGAAACACGTTGTGGACTCTCGACATCGATTATGGTAACTTGAGTTTGTAAGCCAAAGGTCCAATTCTTTCTAGAATCTCAAAAGGTCCAACATACCTCGGGCTTAGCTTTCCCTTATGTCCAAAACGTTTCACTCCCTTCATTGGTGAAGCTCGTAGATACACTCTTTCACCAACTTCAAACTCAAGAGGTCTCCTTCTAACATACGCCCAACTCTTGTCTATCTTGAGCCGCCTTGATTCTTCTTGACCGGTGAACCCTTTCTTTAGCTTGCTCAACCAATTCCGGCCCGGTGATTTGTCTTTCGCCGACTTCATCCAAAAAACGGCGGCGTTCTACATCTTCTTCCATACAATGCTTCAAACGGTGGCATGCCAATACTTGCATGATAAGCTGTTGTTGTAAGCAAACTCCGCTACCGGTAGGTAATCATCCCCATGATCCACCTACTTCCAACACACAAGCTCTCAACATATCTTCAAGTGTTTGGATGGTTCTCTCGGATTGTCCATCGTACGAGGATGAAAGGCCGTACTCAAATCCAACTTGGTTCCAAAAATTTGCTTGTAAACTTTTCCAAAACCGACTGACGAACCTCGAATCACGATCCGAAACTATCGAGATAGGTACTCCGTGTAACTTCACTATATTATCCAAGTATAGTGTCGTCATTTTCTTCAAGGGCATATCGACCTTATATGGTAAGAAATGAGCGGATTTGGTCAATCTATCCACAATCACCCAAATCGCATCATTACCGCCTCTCGTCTTAGGTAAACCGGTGATAAAGTCCATAGTGATCTTATCCCACTTCCATTCCGGGATATCCAATGGCTTAAGCATTCCTCCCGGTCTTCTATGTTCCTGCTTTAACCTTCGGCAAGTATCACACTCTGCAACGAACTTGGCTATCTCCAGTTTCATCGAGGGCCACCAAAACCTTTCCTTCAAGTCTCTGTACATTTTAGTAGCTCCCGGATGAACCGCAAAAGCAATCCTATGTGCCTCTTCCATGACTCTCTGTCTTAAATCACCCACATTAGGTACACATAAACGATCCTGATACCAAAGATTCCCGTTCTTATCAAACACATATCCAACCGTAGGATTTTCCCTTGCAACTCGCTTCAAGTCAACCAAAACTGGGTCTTCATCTTGCTTTTCCCGAATGTCATCCATCAACTCAGACCTTGCTAACAACGGTGCCACAAACTGTTGGTCTTCAATCTGATCAAAGCTTCGGATTCTCAGCTCATCTAACCTTTCTACAACACCTTCAACGCTTGAAACCGCAAACACTGGTTTTCTGCTCAAGGCATCAGCCACTACATTTGCTTTACCCGGATGATCTTGAATCTCCAAGTCATAATCCTTTACGAACTCCAGCCATCTCCTTTGTCTCATATTCAGGTTTTCCTGGGTAAAGAAATACTTCAAACTCTTGTGATCGGTGAAGATCCTGGCCTTAACTCCATACAGGTAGTGCCTCCAAATCTTCAAGGCAAACACAACCACTGCTAACTCCAAGTCATGGGTTGGGTAATTCTTCTCATGCACCTTCAACTGTCGGGATGCATAAGCAATTACCTTCCCTCCCTGCATCAACACACAACCTAAACCTTGTCCCGAAGCATCCGTGTAAACGTCATAATTATCAAAGATCTCGGAAGCGCCAAAGCGGGGCTGTAGTCAACCTCTTTTCAACGTACGAAAAGCATCTTCATACTCACTTTGGTCCACTCGAACTTCACATCCTTTTGAGTGAGCCGGGTAAGTGGTGTAGCTATCTTTGAGAAGTCTTGTACAAACTTCCTATAATAGCCAGCCAAACCGAGAAAACTTCTAATCTCTGAAACGGTAGTCGGTCTGGACCACTACTCAATTGCTTCAATCTTTGCCGGATCAACCTTAATGCAATCTCCAGAAATGACATGACCCAAGAAACTCACTTGATCCAACCAAAAGCACTTCGAGAACTTAGCATACAAGCTGGTTCTTCTTTAATGTATCAACACTATCCTTAAGTGTTCTTCATGTTCCTTCTCATCCTTAGAGTATACAAGGATGTCATCTATGAACACTATCACAAACTTGTCCAAGTATGGCATGAAAACACGTTTGCATTAAATCCATAAATGCGGATGGAGCATTAGTGAGTCCAAAAGGCATAACTAAGAACTCATAATGTCCATACCTCGTACTAAACGCCGTCTTCGGTATATCAGCCACCTTGATCTTCAACTGGTGATATCCGGACCTAAGATCAATCTTGGAAAATACTCTCTTGCCTTGCAAGAAATTTGGTTAAACAAATCATCAATCCTTGGCAAAGGGTACTTATTCTTGATGGTCGGATTGTTTAGCGCTACGTAATCTATGCACATCCTCATGCTACCATCTTTCTTCTTAACAAACAACAATGGGGCTCCCCAATGCGAGGTACTAGGCTGAATTATGTTCCTCTCGAGCATATCCTTAAGTTGAGCTTTCAACTCTTTCAATTCAGCCGGTGCCATTCTATAGGGTGCCTTAGCAACTGGTGCCGCTCCTGGCATCAACTTGATCTCAAATTCAATTTCTCTATCGGGCATGTTTCCCGGTAACTCTTACGGAAACACCTGCGGGTATTCCTTGACTACGGGGGTTTCCTCTAACTTAGGCTTCACTTGTTCCACATCCCTTTGCGTACAACAAGTAGCCTTCACAACCACTTCCGACAAGCTCTTATAGCCTTAGCTTGCTTTGAAATTATAGGGTGACGCTTCCTACTAGGCTTGTAAATGTTACCTTGATAAGTCTTATCTGATTTCCCGGGTATCTTAAAGGTCACTCTCTTTTCTCTACAATCCAAGTGGACAAAATTCTCGGATAGCCAATCTATTCCAAGAATCACATCAAAATCCGAAAAGTCCAAAACCGTCAAATCACTCCTGCAACAATACTTTCCAACTCGAACCTCACGAGGTATCAACTTGGTTACCTTAGTCACTTTTCCTAAAGGTGTTGTTATCTCCAAAGTGTTTCTTAAAGGTTCCATTGGTAAGTTAAGCTTCTTAGCTACCTTAGTTGACACAAAGGTGTTAGACGCTCCCGTATCAAACAATGCCGTAGCTTGCTAAGTTTTCTAGAATTATTGTACCTAGGATGTGAATTAATTTATTTAAATACAATACAACATGATTTAAATCGTGCTATAAAGTACTCTAATAAATTAAAATAAACAAAAAGGTACACGAAATAACGTTATCGTACGGTTCGACCATCTCGGCATCCTTTGCAAAAACTCGGGCGGGCGACTTGGGCCGCCTTTTCCATTTCCTTGCCTCGAATATTCGAGCTCCCTTTGTTGGACACATCTTAGCAAAGTGCCCTAGATCTCCGCGGTAGTAGCGAGCCACACTGTATTAGCCTTACACTCACACGAGTGATTCTATTGCACTTAGAGCAAGCTGGTGCTCCGGTTGAAGGTTTACTTCTTTGCGGGGGCTGTTGTCTTCTTGAGATTACTGTTGGGGTGCTCCCCGGTTAATACCTTGACTCGTGCCAAAATTCCTCTTATTCCCTATAACAAGCTTGTGGCCTTCTTTACGAATGTCTCCACCTCTAAGGCCTTATTCAACAACTCGACCATATTCTTAGTTTGTGAAACCCAACATACCGGACTGTATCTGATAGGCTAGGCCTTCCTTGTAAAGAGCCATCTTTCTCTCTTCAACCTTCATCAGCTCGGGGTAGAATCTTCCCAGCTCGTTAAACTTGTTGGTGTCTTGAGATCTTGTCATAAAGTTGCCTGCTTAAGCTTTAAGAAGCGGCTTGCCATGTGCACTGCTGCTGCTTGTTTCCGGAAAATACTCGTTGTAAAACATCACTTTGAAGCCTTCCCAATCCGTTACCTTGCCATTACTACTTTGTATAGCATCAATCCAAGCTTCGATTTGCCCAAAAGGAAACTAACCGCCAAGCTGGGCCATCTCGGATTCGGGAACATGTATATTCCTGCAAGCCTTTTCGAAACTTCTTAACCATTCTTGACCTTCGAATGTTCTACATTCCCATAGAAGTTTTCAACCCGATTCCTTCTCAATCTTGTATACCGAGTCAATCGGTGGTGCTTGCTCGAGTGCCGGTCTAGCTGGTGGGGCTTGTGGATAAGCTGGAGGGTATCATAGGGTATTTCTACGCTTGTTGGCGGGGTTGATGGAAACCGTAGGGTGGGTAACCAAGACCTTGTTGATGGTCAAAACGGGGTGAAGGTGGTACGTAGGTCGAGGAGTGTGACCCTTTGGAGGAGGGTAAAAGGTCGATGCTGCGATGAGAAAACAACTTGGTGGAGGAGGGTAGCTCTTTGGGGGGGATAGATGCGGTTCTTTGGGGGTACGTAGACGGGTGGAATGTCCCCTATCACGGTGACACGTACCGGTGCTTCTCCGGGCTCTCCATAAATGTAGTTGTACCTTGGTGGAGGGTAACTTGCGGTGGCGGTACTAAACCCATTTGGAACGTCACTTACCAAGGAAAAGCGAACCGAACTTCCCACATGCCATTGTGGGTGTTGCTCACGATGAGGTCGCGGTGACAAACTCCGGCGAGATCGTGGAGTAGGGGTTGCGGTATGAGGGGGTGGAGTGGGGCTCGGATGAGGTGAAGGATTACGCCTCACGAAACCGCCTCTAACTGGCGGGTGTAGGACTCTCTCGACGTACTCCGAAGCACGCACCCGCTCCGGTTCTCGTGAACACCATCACGATGATCGCGAGAGAACCAAAACGTTACTAAGAGGTCTAAAGAAAACTTATCTTAATAGAAAGAAAGCCTAAAAGATGCTTTCTCTACGATACCAGCTTGTAACGCCCCGTTCCCGGACACCGAGTCCTTATCCGGAAATCGAAACGTTCGGCACGCATAATATTAAATAAATAATATTACACGTAAGCCTCTACTACGTCGTATCAAATAAAAGCAAACGGAAGCTAAAAAGACTCGGGTAATTTTTTTTTCAAACATCTCAGAATAGAAGTTCAGGAACTAGAGAAGGAAATGTAAAGTTATTACATCCGAAACGAAACCAACGAATCCAAAATTGTACGAATTCCAAAGTACTAAAAGTAAACTACTAGTTCCAATAACCCAAATCTATGAAATAAACTTAAATAAACAAATAATAAACAAGGTCTTCAAGTCCGGCGTCCTCAAACGTCGTCATCAAAGTCCTCCTCGAACTCATCATTTACATGTTCGTCTTCTCTCCCCCAAACACATAAATAAACATGCATTTGAGGAGAGTACAATGTACAAAGTAAGAAGTAGAAGCTACAATATAATTAAGGTTTATTATTAAAAGATTTGCCTTGCGAGACCGACTCGATCTAGGGTTCACTACATGCCCATCGACACGTCGTGACTATACGTTTCTAACTTAGCTTATCTTTGTTACATCATTACTCAAGGACACAATGCATGGTGAAAATTCCACCACGAGATATACTTGCCAACTACGGTGATTAGCACCGGTAGTCCCGGGATCTCCCCGGTATGCATATACGTTCGATGGATTTCCTCCACTACCCTTGACCTTTTGAGCCAGTAGCGTTGTCCACCTTTTATGAACGTATCACATCGCCGATTTGAATCAGTGCCTAACCAAGAATAGATGACGTTTTAGCTTTTACTACACTTATGTAATTATTAATGTGAATTAACTAGTCACCTAAGTGTTTTCAGAATAATACTCACCTTATCGGCTCTACTCCCTCACTTAGACAACTAGACATCACATCCTATCAATTACACGGACATTGATGAACCCTAGTTCATCAAAGCACAAGCCCTTTCATGCCCTTCCGACGGATCCGAACTTCAACTCCCTTTAAGAGTACATTCGGTGTTTTAAGCGAACGAATCGAAACTCAATCGGGGCTTGTTCATATTTAATTAGTGTTATTTAATCATGAATTAAGGTTTAAAATTCAAAACATAGCTTAAAACAACATTACATAGAAAAGCGGGGCAATGCGTGCGCATTACTGCGGAATGCGTACGCATTGAACTGTTGCACTTATTCTAAGCAATCATGTATTAGGAATGCGTGCGCATTGCTAGCCAATGCGTACGCATCTACGCGAGAAAAAGCCACTAAAACATTTTTCAACCCTTAACGATCTCTACTCGAATCTAAACATCTTGCACATGAATTATAGCGAGAAAAACGGTAGAAAAACATGTCTTTTAAGATCCAAAACAAAACTTAATCCTTAAACATCATCTAAGCTTAAAACTTGATACAATATGCATCCAAAACATGATCTATTCTACTCTAAACCACAATTAGATTGTAGGAAGAGCTTCTTACCTTTAGCAAGCTTATTCCAACAGCAAAAACTCAGAAAAACAGCAGCTAAAACCGATCTTTCTCTTATCAAAGCTTCAACTTTCTGCAATCAAAACGTTGCCTTCTTCACAACGATTCCGGCGCTCTACTCTGATCTGAGAACCGTTGAGAATCGACTTAGCAATTGATGAAAAATCCCTCAGCCCTAATTTCTTGCCCACACACGCAGAACACAATTTAGGAGGTGGAGAAATCTGATTTCTATTAGGTTATGAGAATTGTGGGGATTTATTTTCCTTAAATAACAAATCCCAAAAAAAAGATAAAGATCTTATTATCTTCCTTTATCATAAAAAATCAGATTTATCAAATCAAAAAAAAAAGATAAAGATCTTATTATCTTCCTTTATCATAAAAAATCAGATTTATCAAATCAAAAAAAGATAAAGATCTTATTATCTTCCTTTATCAATAAAAAATCAGATTTTCCTCCTTAAATATATACATATATATCTCGAAATATATATATATATATATATATATATATATATATATATATATATATATATATATATATATATATATATATATATATATATATATATATATAATTTAACAAATACTTAAACTCCGAATAAAAGGAACCGAACCCAATATTTTGTTTTCGCAAAATGACACGTACGCCTTTTCCCGAAAATCGGAATATTACACATCAATGGTGTTGGGAGGGAGGAGATGTTGGTGATTTAAGTATAATCACAAGCCATTGAGGTTATCGGGGTTTAGTACAAGGGTGGTTATGCTCGTAAAGCTAAAATATAAGTATGGAGGTGCGGAGTGCACGCTTATATAAGTGTTTACGAGTGTACGGATGTGAAATGAAAATCCAAATTTTCTGATTGAGAGTTATCCGTACGGATAAGAATCTATCCGTACGTATGAGAGTTATCCGTATGGATAAGAATCTATCCGTACGGATAAAAAAGCTGAAAGCGTAAAATTTTGATCTTGTGATTTATCCGTCCGGATGATAAGCGCATACGTACGGATGGGCTTTTTGTGGTGCGAAAAACTGATTTTGGTGTCTTTTGGCCGTTTTAAGTGGGTACAACCAAATGGTACCTTTTCTTTTGGTTTCTATCACTTAAAGGACGTATTCCTTTGCTCTTTTTCAGATCCAAGTGCTATATATAAGCAAGTTTACATTGTTAAACATAATAACAACATATGTAAGCATCCTTGTTATTTATTCTATATAACTCAAAACTTCAAAGTGCTCTTTAATCTTTTGTCCAAAGTTTAAAGGTTGTTCTCTCAGTTTTATCTCACTTAAATATTCGTGATACCCAGGACAAAGTATAGGGGTCGAATAATTTAAGAAGGACAACGATTCTTTCATGAAACGGAGAGGTTCCAAGTCTTTTATTTTGCAGGAATTCAAGTATTGTTGATCATCTTCACACCCTCAAATTACAACATTCTTCTTAAATTATTGTTCTGATCACAATGGTGAATGAAAAGGATTTGATGATGAATTTCGGGAAACTAGACAAGTTTGAAGGCGTTGATTTCCGGAGGTGGCAAAGAAAGAAGCATTTCCTTGTCACAACTTTGAAAGTGGTATATGTTCTTAGCACTGAGATACCAGAAGTCGATGATGATGCACCTTTGGAGGAATTGCTAAGGCGGAACAAGTGGGAAAATGATGACTACATCTGTCGTGGTCACATTGTAAACGGTATGTCTGATTTGTTGTTTGATATTTATCAAAACTTTGCATCTGCAAAAGAATTATGGGATGCGCTAGAAACTAAATACTTAAATGAAGATGCATACTGCTAAAAAGTTTCTAGTTGGTAATTTCATGAAATACATGATGGTAGATACACGATGTACGTAATTGAACAATTCAATGAACTTCAACGCATTTTAGGCCAATTTGCACAACACAAAATGGAAATGGATGAATCCATTTCTGTTTTTAGTATCATTGATAAACTACCACCATCATGGAAAGATTTTAATCATATGTTAAAACACAAAAAGAAAGAACTCTCCTTGGTTGAACTTGGTAGCCATATGCGCATTGAGGAATCCCTCGGGGCGCAGGAGAATGTAAAATCCAAGGGAAAGGAAATCGATGAATCGACATCCATTCATGTAATGGAGGCCGGGGAGTGTTCCAATTAACAAGGGAAAAGGTAATGGTAAGAAAAAGAAACCATTCAATGTTGGCAACAAAGAATCCGGAAAAAGGCCAAAGGGTGCCTGTTGGATTTGTGGAAAAACAGGGCACTACAAGGCTGATTGCCGAGTGCGGAAGAACGAAAATAACAAAGGTCCAGAACAAGGGTCGAAAGACCAAGGACCACCCAAACATCAAGGTCAGAATGTTAACTTTGGTATTAATTCGGTTATGAATTATGTGCCATTTATTTCTGAAGCATTTTATGTGCAGGATGATGATGTTTCGTGGTGGATCGACTCGGGAGCAATAAGACATGTATGCAAAGATCAACGCTGGTTTGAAGTCTTTGAACCGGTGAATGATGGTTCCATACTAAAGATGGGAAACGAGTCGATGGCTGTTGTAAAAGGCATTGGAAATGTTATTTTAAATTTCGGTTGGAAAATTTGTAAAACTATTTGATGTTTTATTTGTTACGTGCATCCGGAAGAACCTTGTATCCGGTGCACTATTATGTAAATCGGGCTATAAACAAGTATATGAGTCCGATAGGTATATATTATCTAAACATGGTGTATTTGTAGGTTTTGGTTATTTGTGTAATAATATGTTTATGCTTAATATTGTTAATAATAAAGTTAATCAAGTTATGCATATTTCTGATGTTAATGTCTCAAAGTTGTGGCATGCTCGGTTAGGACACGTGCATTATAAACGTATGCATGTTATGTCTAAAAATGCTATGATTCCCCCGTTTGATATCAATATGGATAAGTGTACTACTTGTATGCTTCCTAAAATTGTAAGACAGCCATTTCGTGGTGTTGAAAGATCGTCTACAATTTTAGAACTTATCCATAGTGATTTGTGTGACTTTAATGCCACACCGTCTTTGGGAAATAAGAAGTATATGATTACGTTTATAGATGATAATACTCATTTTTGTTATGTGTATTTACATAATACTAAAGATGAGGCTCTTGATAAATTCAAGATTTATAAAAGTGAAGTAGAATTGCAATTAAATTCTAGTATTAAACGTTTTCGTACCGATAGAGGTGGAGAATACTATGATCCAACCTACTTCGGGTCGTGTGGTATTATACACGAGGTTACTGCACCGTATACGCCACAACAAAATGGCATTGCGGAGAGGAAGAACCGTACTCTAAAAGAGATGGTAAATTCCATGTTGTCCTACTCGGGGATTGAGTAATGGATTTTGGGGTGAGGCCATGTTAACGGCACTTTGTTATTTACTAAACGAAATTCCTAATAAAAGAATTCTTCTACCCCGTATGAACTTTGGTTCAAAAAGAAACCAAACTTGAATTACTTAAAAGTTTGGGGCTGCAGGGCGGTTGTTAGACTTCCTGGTCCTGAAATTAAAATTTTAGGAGAAAGAGGCATCGATTGCATTTTCATTGGATATGCTAGTCATTCCAAAGCTTATAGGTTTTATGTTATAGAACCCAGTGATTCCGTGGCTGTACAATCGGTTATAGAATCACGTGATGCTACCTTTGATGAGAATAGATTTACTTTTATTCCTAGACCAAAGAGCATTGCTCCTACAATAGTTGGAGTGGATTATGTGGAGAACAATGATTCTCAAGTCGAGTCTTCTGAACTTTGAAGAAGTAAGAGGGCTAGAATAGCAAAGACATTTCCACCGGATTTTGTAACTTATTTGGTGGAAGGTTCAAGAAATGAAGATGGATATCAATACTCATATTGTTACAATATTGAGGATGATCCAAGAACATTTTCTGAGGCAGTGGGATCTCAGGATGTATCATTTTGGAAAGAAGCCATCAATGACGAGATGGATTCCATAATGGGTAACAATACGTGGATTCTGACAGATTTACCACGAGGTTGCAAACCATTAGGTTGCAAGTGGATTTTCAAAAGGAAAATGAGAGTCGAATGATCTTGTTGATCGATATAAAGCCCGGTTAGTTATACAAGGCTTTAGGCAAAA